>OY787641.1:6304743-8804743 GCA_963678965.1 Cruciata laevipes | reverse complement strand
GCTTGATCCTCATCCTCATACTTCACCTCGATGTCTTCCAAATCTACCACCAACTTGTTAAACTCATCAAGATGGTCCATTAAGTCTCTCCCTTCCGTCATCTTGAATGTGAAAAACCGCGCCTTGAGAAATAACCGCCGAGACAATGTCTTTGTCATGTAAAGGGACTCTAGCTTTACCCACACCTCCGCGGCCGACTTGCAACGTACCACCTCCCTCAACACTTTATCCGAGAGACTAAGGATCAATGTGTTGTGAGCTCTTTCCAACACATTTTCCTTCTTTGTCTCATCCCATGTCGAGGGGAGTTTCTCCGCCCCCGAAAGAGCCTTGACAAGCCCCATATTGCCTAGGTGTGCTAGCATCTTCACCTTCCATAACCCAAAGTCATTCGACCCATCAAACTTCTCAATATCGACTTTAGAAGTCCCCGCCATCACAAAGCAAGACCAAAGTTTACAGAGACAATTTATCAAACACCTTGTGTGCACAAACTAGATAGCACAGATCTTCCACAACTAATTCTCTGATACCAATTTGTTGTGCCTAAACGACGAATATATGCGCAGCGGAATGCATAGAGATGATGGATCTAACTAGTAATTGACAAGATTGAAAAAAACGAAATTCAAAAGAAGATTCAAGAACACGAGATTTACCCAGGTTCGGTGTTTCCACCTACGTCCTGCAAGAATGGTTCCACTAGATCACAAATCAAAGATTACAAGGATACAACTCTCTCTCAAGATCTCTCCTTTCTCTCTATTTGTTCTAGCCCCCAAAACCCTAGTTTTGTTTGGCTCCCCCAAGTCTCAAGAGGCTTATCTCCTATCTCCCTCGTTTGCTCTCTCTTTTCCTAAGTCCCTCCCCTCTATTTATACTAGAAAAAGTCAAGAACTTAGTCAACCAATTTTCAGCTCAAAATGCTCTAGCCGAGCATCCTAGGCTGAAAATCCGAAACGTGCATTTTCCTTCATTCTTCCAAGTTCAGCTCCAAACGCTCGAGCCGAGCTTCCCAGGCTGAAACTTCAAATAAAGCCACACACTCACAAGTACCTATTTTGGCCTTTGCCTTTACAAACACTTCATTCCTATTCTCATTTGATGGTGGAGAAAGGTACCGTGCTTTCAATAGCAGTGCATGTTGATGGCAGGTGACTCTTGATGGCTTATAATGATATTGATTACACCTAGGTTCACAAAGCTTAATTAAGCAAATTCCGTAGAGAAGCCTCATGGTATGAATCTTCTCGATGGAAGGTAGAGTCGGGAACTACTGTTAAAAGATTTGGTACTCTTAGAACTGTTAGTTTCTGCCTTGAGTTAGCGGAAATCGATAGGAAAATAACCAACACTTTTTAGTTAATTGATCCCGAACATGCTCGCATTAAACTTTTACGACAGTCTTAACATGTTCGTGACTTTCTAGTTTTACAGCAAGAATCTCTGTGTTTGTGTTACTTTCGTTTAATGAATTTGTTAAATCACTGTAGCAAGACCATACATAGTAAGTTTTTCATAGTTGGACTTTCACACAATGTTTCATTTACCTCTGAAACTAGTAACCAATCAGGGGTGATGAAAAGGTAGTAAAAAACTTTTTCCGACAGGGGTGATGTAATACTAGTAACCAATCAGTATGAAAACAGAATAACAAAGTCCAAGTATGAGGTAGGAAAACAATGAAAGAATAGTGTCCAAATAAATTGGAAGTCAACTTATTTGCTTATGTAGTTTTAAAGTCCCAACCACCTACTATAGAAGAATATTGGTACACTTTGCTGTTTTCTACTACCACTTTTTTCGTTCCTGGATTTCAGCTGTTGATTGACTCAGCAAGGAGCAGACTTCCTTTCGGAATCCCAGGTCAGGTACTGAGTTTGACTTTCAGCTTTTGTTTCTGATTGAGTTATTACTTGTTCTTTACAGTATATAAAGAGTTCTGTGATCAACCTTGGTAATTATACTTTTGTTGTTGTTTGATTTTTTTATTCACTAATGATTCAGGAAGGGTAGGTATTTAGGATGGCTTATGCATCTGTGGTGTATCTGAAGCAACTTGTTGAGGACGAGTTTATTTCCTCTGCAAAACTCTTGAATTTGAAGAATTTAAGGTTCAAGGTTTTTATACCAAAGTGAATGAGGCACTTGCAGAACTCAGGACTTCTACATCATCTTCTCCTTCGTCACTACCTGTTAGTATACAGGACTACTTCCATCATCTTGCGCCGAAATCCTGCATGTAGATCGGACAGGTGGTGATTCCTATCCGTTCAATAAGGTACAATTAAATGATCGTGCTATTCTAAGTAGAGTACATCTTGTCATGCATCAACTCGATGAAGTTCATTCTAGTTTGGGCAATTTCCTGGAATACCAAGGACTCATTCATAGTCTCACTGGGCATTCACCTGTGATATTAGCACGGCAAGGCCGTGTCAGTTTTGCAAACAGACTGATTTCCTTGACTAATAAATCCCAAGAAGTGAAATTCCCTGCTTACGTGATCTAATTCCTATCGTGTTCTAGTTTTAATTAAAAACAACTAATTAAAACTGAAAGTGCGGAATTTAAAATGAACACGATATGATCACCCAGTTCAGTGCAATGCACCTACGTCTGGGGGGCCGTAGCCCGTGGTAAAACCCTTCACTAGCTGTAATAAAGTTTTCCCTGTCTATTACAAGCTACTGGCTATATCAGCAAGCCTATCACACTATCAATTGGCTACTCTAGCATAGATAGCTGTTACAGTGATTACCTTCTTTTCCACGAAGGTGCAGCAAGGTTCTAAACCACCCGAGCTTCAACACACGTCCCAAGTGTTTTGTGTAAGGTTGAAAAACCAGGACTGCGTCGCCTTGTGCTCAAAAGATAAAACTCTGAATTCCAGAATTTCTGTGTAAAACGAATCAATTTAGCACGCGACTGATGTCCATCTTTTATAGCTCATTGCCATGTAAAAACTTCCTTTCACACGGCTCTTGATTCCTTTCTTCAATAGAATTGTATTCCAAATTAAAACCTTGAAGAAAAGGAATTTATGTGTATCTCAACGTCTTGTAAATGGAAAACCAATCTCCACGAATATATCCATTCTACTTCAGCTGCAAATCACGTTGTAGACACCCATTAGGACTGTAGTTTCCATAAACTCCATCACACAATATTTTCCTTCCATCTTCAAAACCTGCGCTGGAGCCTGGAAAATATTCTATCTTTTTCTGCCAACTGAAGTCATGTTGCAACATGACATTCCACAAAGCAGCCAACAAAATCTGGACTTACAATCTCCCCCTTTGGCAATTTGTGGACCCATTATGTCAAAAGCTTCTACTGAATTTAACATCTCAGAAACCCAACAGCTTCTACTTCATGGATCCAATCATAAGAACTTGGCAGAAAAAGTAGAATTATCATTCTAATACAGTCACAAAAGGAAACTCAGTCACAATATATCTCCCCCTGGGGCCATAAAATGCCAAAGGGCCCGAATCAAAACATCCACAGTATGAAATCAAGACAGAGAAAGGGAGAGAGAAAAATACAAAGATCACTGAGCATCATCCTCAGAATCAGAAAGAACTTTGCCTCGTTTCCAGGCAGGAGTGACAGAGATCTTGGTCTTCTTGGCTCGGGGCTGCTTCATATGGCCAGAGGAACTAGCTCTCTTAGAAGACCTGGAGGGAGCAGGCATAGATGGACTAGAAGCAAGCGGAACAGTTGGTTCACCCCTCTCATCTTCTTTGGCTATAGCAGCCAGAATTCGAGCCTTAGCATCCTGAGCCTTCTTTAACAGCTCACTGTGAAACAGAATTTGATCCATGTGCAACTGGATCTCCTTCTCGGCAGCCCTTAACTCAAATTGGTTAGACATAACAACATCTCCTGACATCATCTTTTGATCCCAGGGCAGATCCAGCACAGTCCTGTCCAAGGACTTGGCAGTAAAACCAAACTTGCCAGCTGGGTTCATCCCATCCTCATTTGCCTCGAACCCTTCAGCCACCAGAAATGCAGTAATCAGGCACGGATGAGGAAGAGCTTCAGTGCATCTAGATGCATCAAGAGCACCCACAATTCTCTTTAACACATATTCCCCAAGGTTCACCTCACACCCTGAACCAATCCCAAATAGAAGCTCTGCCTGATCTGGAGTCAAGGAAGTGGTGTTGGAAGTTTGCATCCAACAGTTGATAAGAACTTTGAAGAGCAGCCAAAACCTGAGGGTAAGAGAGCTGGTGGGTACATGTCCAGAGGGCCAGGAGCTGAGCTTCCCAAATGTCAGTGCTCTAGCCAGCACATGATTGTCCACAATATAGTCTCTGGGATAAGCCATATCAGAGTCCTCCAGCAACTGAATACCTAGGACTGAGTTCAATTTTTCTGGGGTAAGTGAAACGATTCTCCCCCTGAAGTATAGCTTGCCAGACCAATCATTTCCAGCTTGCAGTGTGCTCCTCTGAAGATTACTGTAAAATTCCAGCACCATGTCTGGATCATACCTCTTGAAGACAGTGGCCGCTTGCACATAGCCAATTTGGCCTAGGAAGGTATCAAAGCCACTCTCAGCACACTTCTTGATATCCAGCACCTTTTCAACAAAGAAACCCCTGGAACTCAACAGATCATAGTGTAGGCTGGCTGTGACAGAATAGAACTTCTCAGAGTGTGCCAAGGACAACAGCCTAGCATTGAGCATCTCAACATCCTCAGGGGCATCCTCCTTCCCAGTTTCAGTCTCAAGGTCAACATCTGAATCTTCCAGATCAGCAGGATGTTCATCAGCAGGGATATCATCTACAGTAGGATCCTCCAGACTAGCATAGTCTTCCTCATTTGGAGCTGAATATGGAGAGGTGGGGGTAAGCAAGTCCTGTTCAACATTGATATTATCCAAATGAATTGGAGAGTCTGGTACATTGAGCTGAATAGGACTGAGTTGAGAGGAGGCAGAAACAGTGTCATCATGGGCTGGAGAGTGTGGAGATACAGGAGTCGCAGAGCTAGGGTGCAGCTGGTTCTGTCCAGGGACATTGGCATCAGTTGTAGAACTTTTCCCAGCTAGTCTCCGTGATCTCCTAGAGTAGTGCTTGATGGTAGCTGGAGCAGCCCATTTTGAGAACTTCTTCCTGTGGTGTCTGACATCCACCCTTTGCCTTAGTGACAGCAACACACCCCCATCAGATGAAGCATTCAAGGGATACTTCTTGGCTATTCTAGGGGTAAGCTTGTTCAAGCTTCTGAGTTTGGAGACAGGGAGAGGCACCTCAGTAATAGATACAGATTGGCTAGAATGGCTAGTGCTAAGAGGTACCTCAGACTTAGAATTATGCTCCTCATGAGCTTGAGCAGCTGCTGCAGTTGGCATCTCTGCAGGATTAGAAAGAGGGCCCTGGACCTCATCATCAGCATTGCCAGTTTCCTGGTCTTCAAGAATGGCTGTCTTGGTTTGATCATCAGATTCTACAATCTCAGTTTTCTGTGAGGGACTGGGAGAATCTGGTGTTGCAACATGAGAAACTGCTGGCACAGGAGCATCAGTTGAAGCTGGGGCAGGTACTGGTTTCCTCAAACTCTCCAGGATATCAGCAATGACAAGTTCATCCTTCTGAACTTCTTCAGCATCCGAAAGAGGTTCAAAACAATCCTCAAGATTTAGACCATCAGGCATAGAAAGCACTGCACCAGTCCCACCATACCGGAGAAAATCTGTACGTGCAGTTGGTTCTGAGTAAGAATCTCCTGGAACATCATCAGGAATCCCAGATGCAGTGACTCTAATCCCATCTAGTTCATCAGCAGAGGCAGGATGTCTGAAGGCTCTTAATAATTGGGGAGAAGGATCATCCTCACATCGAGGTGTGGCTTGAGGGAAGTGTGTGAATCGCTGCCTCCTTCTGCCATCATTCCATATCCTTCCAGCAGTCATTTTAGTTCTCCTGGGGACCATTTGTGTAGGAGATGAACCATTAGAAACAGGACCAGAGGAGACTCCAGGAGAGGTGGCAGAGGTTGGAATAACAGCTGGACCATGAATGGTGTCATGAACGGTTGGAGTAATATTCTCCTGTGACTGTGCCTGTGCTGTTGCAGGAGCCTGTTGCCTGAGCTTGAGTCGCTGGCCCAAGATCACGTGATCCAAAGGATCAACAAAATCAGCACACCTGGAGATGATAGAGTCAATGCTTTCATGCCCTCCCTTCTGAGAACCAGAATCATCCAGGACTATGGGGTTATCACTGGTGTTGGTGAACACAGACCTCAGCTTGGTGTTTGATCTGGTGTGATAGGGCCTACTCCTCACACAGGGAATCTTTGTGTTTGGAGTCCTCTTCGGAGGCTCAGAGCTGCCATCCCTGTGCTGACTCCCTGCCATAGATGTACCTCTTGTAGAATACCTGGAAGAGGAAGATGGCCTCATGTAAGGGTTAACTTTAGGTTGAGGCCTCACAAAAGTGGGTTTATAAAGATCAGAGGTTATAATCACATCTGTCTTAGGGGGCTTTGGTCTCATCTGACCATTATAAGAGCATCTGTCAGGGTTGCTCCTAGTACCCAAAGCATTATGCAGATAATCGTCTAACCCTTTAGCATATTCCCACACATCCAAATCGTTATAATACTTTTTTAAACGCTCTGCATCTCTAGAACCTGGGGCAGGGATAAAATTTTCTGGAATCGCATCCAGTGCAGGCGATGGGGGTGAATCAGGCAGGGGTATAACAAATCCAACAAGATTAGCCTCAGGCTCAATCAATTCAATACAGGGATCCCATAAACCCTGAACCCACCGAGTATCAAGAACTCCCCCTAAATCTGTCCAATCTGAACTAACAAATCCCAAACTTAATCGATCACACTCACGAAAATACATAGTAATGCTAGACCGACTAATCCAAACACAGATCACAGAGTTCACAGAAACCCTATTAATGGCCTCAAGACACCGGAAGTAACCAATAGATCGAGAAGACCAAGGTAGTACCTTAGGTAGACAGCCGCGGGTTTCGACTGCAATGAAGAATCCGAAGACGAGTCCGGTGAGCACTGGAGAAATTTCCTGAGGAGAGAGACCACAGATTTCGTGTTGCAATAGGAATGGGGACGGGTTTCTGGCTGGGCGCGAATGAAGAGGGGAAAACAAGTTTTTCCGCCTTTTTACGCGAAACTTTTAAGAAGGCCCAACGGAAAAATAACACATAAATTGTGTGGGCCCCAGCTGTCTCCTACTAGAATATGCGCCTATCTCATGCGCCATAACCTTTCATGTTGCAACACGACATGCAACCTTCACCCTTCACTCTATTTTTGGTATTTTCTGACTTTAACCAAAAGAAAAACAAAATCTGAAATAGCAACTATACAAACAGGTATACTTCAGTACCTTAGATAGTACACACCCCAAGATGCTGTCTTAGGGCTTCAAATGTTGAGGCATCCAAAGGTTTAGTGAAGATATCTGCAAATTGCCTCTCAGTGGGCACATGTTTGAGTTCCACTTCCTTTCTCTCAACTAAGTCTCTGATAAAGTGGTGTCTGATATCTATGTGTTTGGTTCTGTTATGCTGAACTGGGTTTTTGGAGATATCGATTGCTGATTTATTATCACACAGAATAGTGAGACTTCCAAGTTTAATACCATAGTCTCTGAGCATTTGTTTCATCCATATCAGTTGAGTGCAGCAACTCCCAGCAGCTAAATACTCGGCCTCAGCAGTAGATAAGGATATTGAGTTCTGTTTCTTGCTATACCAAGACACAAGATTCTGACCAATAAAAAAACAACCTCCCGTGGTACTCTTTCTGTCATTTGCATTACCAGCCCAATCAGAATCACTATAACCATACACTTGACAGCCCACACCCTTCGAAAACCAGATACCATAGTTAGCAGTGCCAGAAATATATCTAATGATTCTCTTTACTGCAGATACATGAGATTCCTTAGGTGCAGCTTGAAACCGAGCACATATTCCAACACTCAGAGAAATATCAGGCCTGCTAGCTGTCAGATATAAGAGACTTCCAATCATGCTTCGATAAAGTTTAGTATCAACAGGCACACCTTTCTCATCTTTAGTTAACTTCTCAGTGGTAGACATTGGAGTTCTAACTGCCTTTGCATCTCCAAGACCAAACTTCTTAACAAGATTCAAGGCATATTTTGTTTGGTTGATGAACAGGCCATCATCACCCTGTTTGACTTGTAATCCCAGAAAATAAGATAGTTCACCAACCATACTCATCTCAAACTCAGATGTCATCAATGACACAAACTCATTTACCAGATCTGTAGAGGTTGAGCCAAAAACAATATCATCCACATAAATCTGAGCTATTAGAATATCTGTCCCTTGAGAGTACATAAACAGTGTTCTATCAACTCCCCCTCGAATATAGCCTTTGTTAAGTAAAAACTGAGTGAGCCTGTCATACCAAGCACGAGGAGCTTGTTTTAAACCATATAATGCCTTTTTGAGCTTGAACACATGATTAGGAAAGTGAGGATCTTCAAACCCCTTAGGCTGTTCAACATACACCTCCTCATTAACAATGCCATTCAGAAAGGCACTCTTAACATCCATCTGGTGCAGCTTAAAGTTCAACACACATGACATGGCTAAGAGAATTCGCACAGATTCAAGTCTAGCAACTGGGGCGAAAGTTTCATCGAAATCCACACCTTCAACCTGAGTATATCCCTGAGCAACAAGCCTGGCTTTGTTTCTAGTTACTGTTCCGTCTCCATCGGATTTATTCTTGAAGATCCATTTCGTACCAATGACATTAATTCCTTGCGGACGAGCAACTAACTCCCATACATCATTTCTTTCAAACTGACTCAGTTCTTCCTGCATAGCTGAGATCCAGTATTCGTCCAGTAAGGCTTCCTTATGGTTCTTTGGCTCGATCAAAGACAGAAAACATTGTATAACATGGCGGCTTCCATGGTGCATTTGAGCATAATTCACAGGGGGCTTTCCTCGGGGATTTTTCTGTCGTGGAGTAATTCTAGTGTCTGCTCGTGTTGCTTCTCCATCAGATTCATCTGAATTGTCAGACTTATTTTCAGTGTTTGGTTGACTGGATTCATCCAAAGGAGGTGTTGGTGTTACACTGGGATTTTCTGGGTTTGTATGCTCAACTTCAGTAGGTTTAGAAACTTGACCATCTCCTGGAGTCAGAAGTGATGTTGCAACATGAGAACTGGTACTAGGTTGTTCAGAAGATAGATTCTTTGGACCTTCAATATTCTGAGTTGAGGGTCTCTGCTGTAACTCCATATCATCAATATCTTCTGGAACCCTATCTGGCACATCCTTAATTATCACATTAATAGATTCCATAACAGTCCCAGTACGTCTGTTAAAAACCCTGTACGCTCTACTGTTCATCGCATACCCAAGGAACACCCCCTTGTCGGATTTAGATTCAAATTTTCCCAGTTTCTCTCTATCTCTGAGAATATAACACTCTGCACCAAATACATGAAAGTGAGCAACACTTGGCTTCCTTCCTTTCCATATTTCATAAGCTGTTTTCTCGGTCCACGGCCTCAAATAGACGCGATTAATCACATAGCAAGCTGTTTTGACTGCTTCATTCCACCACCTTTTAGGGACACTGTATTCGGCCATCATAGTCCTCGCCATCTCTTGGATTGTTCTGTTCTTGCGTTCTACAATTCCATTCATGGGAGCTGTGTAAGGAGGAGCATAGATATGGGTAATTCCATTAGCTGAGCAGAACTGAGCCATTGCATCATTTTTGAATTCCCCACCATTATCGGTTTGAATCTTAACTACCCTCTGATTTACACTGGCTTTTTCATTATTCAGGCGTAAGACCAGATCTCGAATAACACTCACTGCCTCAGATTTGTCCGTCAACAGCTCAACCCAGGAAAACCTTGAAAAATCATCCACACATACAAATATAAATCTCTTCCCCGACACACTCAACACATTTACTGGTCCCATGAGGTCCATATGCAGAAGTTCCAGATTTTGGGATGTGGTAATTTCAGTAATAGCCGGATGAGGTGCTTTTGTCTGCTTTCCCTCTTTGCATGGACCACAGATCATATCCTTCTGATACGTGATTTGAGGGAGTCCACGGATAGCCTCAATTCTAGATGCTTTACTCAGTGCTTTCGTGTTTGCATGTCCCAATCTACGATGCCACAAGATTGAGTTATCACTCTTAGCACTGAGGCATGTAATAAAAGGTTCCAAGATGTAACAGTTGTCAGATGATCTTCTCCCAGTAAGTACAGCACTAGACCCTTGCTTGACTGTACATAGAGATTCATTAAAGTGAACTGTCATCTGATGATCACACAGATGGCTGATACTGATTAGATTTGCCTTGAGATCTTCTACTAGCAATACATCATACAGCACAGGAAAATCTTGAATTTTAAGTTCTCCCTTTCCAATAACCTTACTGATCTTACCATCTCCAAATTGTACTGTACCACTCCATGACACCATGTTGCTTAACAGATCTGGGGATCCAGTCATGTGCCTTGAGCACCCACTGTCAAAGTACCACGTGTTCCTGGCATATACATTATAGCAGGTGTGAACTACAAGACAATTCAGTGAAGATTTCGGTACCCATACCTTTCTAGTGAGTTTCTTCTGTTGATCAGGCTCCATGTTGCAACATGAGGTAAATTGCTTTCCTCTCATAATATCTCTCAGCAGTTTCATGCATCGAACTTCATCATGTCCTTGTGACATGCAGTAGTCGCAACATCCAGGAGGGGTCTTCCTTTCTACAATTCCCTGAGATCCTCTCTTTTCTGAGACAGGTGCACAGTTAGGCTGATTTCTTCTGAATTTTCTCTGACTGTTAGATGCTTGATTTCTTGCAGACACAAACACTGTTTTGGTCATCTGAGAGTTTGACACCTTGCTGTTAAATCCCAGACCTTGCTTGTTACCATCTGTCTTTCCCATCACCAAGAGATCATTTAATTTTGCAGTTCCTGTGTTCAGTTTATGAATGGTTGCTTCAGCTTCCTCAGCTCTAGCAATTGCAGTTCTCAACTTCTTCCCCAGATTATCACAGTCAATGGTTCTGGCTTTAGCTTTTTCTTCAGCACTTACTGTTCTTGAAGTCATAATCTCCAGCTTCTTAACCAGGATATCAGAAGCTACTTCAGCATCTTTAGCCCTTTTTGTCATTATCTCTAGCTTCTGTGATTTCTCCACATCATCCATGGGTTTCTTTCCTTCTGAGATTTCAAGTTTCTTTTTCAGATCAGCAAGCTCCCCTTCAGCTTTCTCAGCTCTTTTAGTCATGGATTTTAGACTCACGGTTAATTCTTCAATTTCCTGCTCCTCAACCATTGCATCATTCACTAGGGTATTGACCTTTACTTTCAGAGACTCAATTTCTTCTGCAAGGCTTGTCATTTCAGTAGCTTCAGTTTGACTAATTTTTAGACTTTTGATTAGTTCAACTGAGTTTTCCCATTCCTTATACAGATCATCATATGCACTTTGGAGATCAGTGCTTTCTGATTCATCCGGAACTGGTCCTGATTCCACAACTCTAACTCCAAAAGACACATGTTTTTCAGGCAGAATCTCATCTTCATCATCACTCCAGGTTTCTCCTGATGTCACAAATGCCTTAGGTTGATTCAAAAAATTCCCACACTGATATGCTAGATGTCCAAAGCCATTGCACTCCTTGCACTGAGGTTTACCAGCATGCTTAGTTCCTTCAGGACCTCTTGGAAGATCATCAACAGTCCTGAGTCTAGTTTGAGTAGAATCTCCTCCTAGAAAATTTTTGACAGCATTCTGAGATTCTACAGATTGACCTCCTTGACCTTGATAGGGCTGATTTCCCTGGTTCTGATAAGTTTGATCTCCCTGATTTTGATAGGGCTTAGTTCCTTGGAATTGAAAACTCTGAGTTCCCTGGCCTTGATTCATTTGGGCTTGTGCACCCTGTTGACCTGGAACCCCTCTGAATTGACCTTGATTGCTTTGATTCTGAGCACCTTGATTTCCTCTTCCTTGATTGCCAGAATATCCTCTTCCTTGGTTTCCCCTCATGAATCTCCCAAAGTTTCTAGCAAGCAATGCCATTTCATCAGAGCCAATATTATCTTCCTCCACCTTTCCTTTACTTTTTGATGTTGCAACATGAAATGACAGAGCCTTTTTATCCTTACTTTTCTCAGTGCACATCTCAGAAGTCTTCATAAATCCCAACAGCTCATCTAGAGTAACAACGTCCAGTTGAGCATTGATCTCCAAGTTCATCACTAAGACTGAAAATCTCTCAGGTAATGACCTCTTCACCTTGTCCAGAACTTGAGCCTCAGTATATCTTTCACCAAACTGATGTGCTCTATGAATTAAATCTTTCAATCTAGTGCTGAACTCATCAACTGTCTCATGTTCCAACATCTCCAGGCTTTCAAATTCAGATTTGATCATTCCAAGCTTGATCTTTCTAACAGACCTGGATCCTTCATGTTCCTTCTCGAGTGCTTCCCAGGCAGCTTTGGCAGTAGTACACCCCGAGATGATTCTGAATTGATCATCTTTTACTCCATTATAGAGAGCGCCTAGCACTTTGCTGTTCAGCCTCTTCATAGCCTTTTCTGTGTCAGTCCATGGAACAGGTTTAGGCATAGTTCCACCAGCTGGATTTGGTATGGTAGGTGGACTGTATCCGATCTCGATCATGTTCCAGGCATCATCATCAAGTTGATCAATGAAGATGCGCATCCTAGTTTTCCAGTCTGGATAACTCCCATCAACTAGTAACGGTGCCCTTGTGATGGATCCTCCTTCCTTGGCCATCGTAAGCAGATCGTTCACTCACCTCGCAAGAGGATTAAACAAGTGATTAAGCTCTGATACCAAATGAAATTCCCTGCTTACGTGATCTAATTCCTATCGTGTTCTAGTTTTAATTAAAAACAACTAATTAAAACTGAAAGTGCGGAATTTAAAATGAACACGATATGATCACCCAGTTCAGTGCAATGCACCTACGTCTGGGGGGCCGTAGCCCGTGGTAAAACCCTTCACTAGCTGTAATAAAGTTTTCCCTGTCTATTACAAGCTACTGGCTATATCAGCAAGCCTATCACACTATCAATTGGCTACTCTAGCATAGATAGCTGTTACAGTGATTACCTTCTTTTCCACGAAGGTGCAGCAAGGTTCTAAACCACCCGAGCTTCAACACACGTCCCAAGTGTTTTGTGTAAGGTTGAAAAACCAGGACTGCGTCGCCTTGTGCTCAAAAGATAAAACTCTGAATTCCAGAATTTCTGTGTAAAACGAATCAATTTAGCACGCGACTGATGTCCATCTTTTATAGCTCATTGCCATGTAAAAACTTCCTTTCACACGGCTCTTGATTCCTTTCTTCAATAGAATTGTATTCCAAATTAAAACCTTGAAGAAAAGGAATTTATGTGTATCTCAACGTCTTGTAAATGGAAAACCAATCTCCACGAATATATCCATTCTACTTCAGCTGCAAATCACGTTGTAGACACCCATTAGGACTGTAGTTTCCATAAACTCCATCACACAATATTTTCCTTCCATCTTCAAAACCTGCGCTGGAGCCTGGAAAATATTCTATCTTTTTCTGCCAACTGAAGTCATGTTGCAACATGACATTCCACAAAGCAGCCAACAAAATCTGGACTTACAAGAAGTTGTTACCTTATTTAATGCCTTGGCAGAGGAAGCCATTTCCCTCCATGATATTCTTGGTCCTTTGCTGCAGAAAGTCCAGAGTGCTAATGATGACTCATGGGTGAATCAGATCAGAGTTATTTCGGGAACTGCTGGAGACAAAATTGAAGATCTTTTGACAGACTATCGTCATCATCCTTATTCTTTGTGGAGGATTAGTTTTGAAGGCCTTGTTAAGATAAAAACTGTTTTCGGTGATTTGAGAGAAGCTATTGATGGGTTTAAGTTGAATAAATTAGAGAATTTGCCTTCTGGTGGGGAGCAACTGTCCAAACCGGGTAGTTCACGGAAATCACAGGCACGGAGATGGCTTCACAAAGGTCAAAACCTGTTCTGTATCAAGCCACAGTATGAAGAGGGTAATACCGATCACAAAAAGTCGCAGCTGAGTAGTTCTCCAGAAACCAGGCACTTGCAAATGCTTGACCTCGAGAATGAAAGTGAACTATCATATGTGGTTTCCCGATATGAAGGTTCGAGCAGTTCATCAGTTCACTGGGAAGAAACTGTGGTGGGCCTGGATGAGGACATAACCAAAATCGTTGATGAACTCACCAATAACAAACTTGAACGATCAATTGTCCACATTGCAGGGATGGGTGGCATTGGTAAAACTACTCTTGCCCAGAAAGTATATAGTCATACAACAGTTGTATATCGTTTTCATTTGACAGCATGGGTGAGTGGTAATTCTAGTACTGACCAAATTTTGTCTTCCCTTTTGCACTCTATAATGATGGCTAGGGATGAAGTCAATAAACGGAAAACTGAAGAAGAAATCAAAGTCTTTCCTGATGAAATTCATGGAAAGACCAGAGAAGACAAAGTTGAAAACCTGAGGAAGTTATTGAAGGGGAGAAAGTATTTAATAGTTGTTGATGATCTGTGGAATTTTGATGCTTGGAATGCTATGGAGGCTTATTTCCCTGATGACCTTTTAGGCAGTCGAATTTTAGTGACCAGCCGTTCCAAGGAATTTGCGACGCATCTTCCCAGAATGCATCTTCATTGTATGAGACTTCTGAGTAAAAATCAAAGTTGGGATATGCTGGAAAGGTTGGTGTTTGGAGAAGTAAGTTGCCCTTTTGAATTGGTGGATATTGGAAAGGCAATGGCCAGAAAATGTGGAGGACTACGGCTAACAATTGCTGTTGTTGCTGGTACACTACTTGGCTTCCCAAGGTCATACATTTCTTGGAGCAGCTTTTTGGACAACTTGAATTCAGTTGTATATGATGATCCAGAATCATGTCTTGATGTTATCTCTTTAAGCTACAACTATTTACCCCATCACTTGAAAACTTACTTCCTTCTGATGGGATCTTTCCCTGCAACTTGTGAAATTGAAACACAAAAGCTATTCAATATTTGGGTGGCTGAAGGTTACTTAGACCACGAATCCTCACACTCTCCTGAAAAGGTGGCGGAATGTTACTTGGAAGATCTAGTTTCTAGATCCTTAGTTTTTGTTGGGAAAAGGAGTTTTGATGGGAAAATCAAAACGTGTTACTTGCATGAGCTCCTGCACCAGTTGTGCTTGATAAAGGCTCCCCAGGAGCGTTTCAAGCGACGTCATCTGGTTTCCACTTCTAGCAAAGCTGCAGATATGTACTTGTACCCGCGTTCCTACGTACGATCTATGGTAATGCTCAGTTCCAACCATGATGTTTCACTAGAAAACCTATTTTTTCAATTGTCTACGTGTAAATCGTTAAGAGTGTTGGACATGTATTTTCTGTCTCTCGATGATTTCCCTTCAAAAATATTGGGCTTCGTGAATTTGAGATATCTTGCTCTTAATATAACTTATGTTCTTGATGCTCGCATATCTCGATTCTGGAAACTTCAAACCTTAGTCGTTTATGGTCCATGGATACCTAGGGTGGACGAGCAATCTGGATATTTACCAACCCTGTACTTGGAATGTTGGAAAATGCCATGGCTGAGAAATGTAAGTGTTAGAGTTCCGAGTTTTCTATCATTATTAGATGTTTATCCTATTCCTAGTGACCTCCAAACTTTGTCAACAGTAACATTTTCTAGCTGTACAGATGCCGTGTTCTCCCTAATACCCAAGCTTAATAAACTAGGAATTTATGAAACAAGAGAAGATTATATGAATGGTGTGCACCAAAGTTGCTTACAAAATCTGCAATCTATGACTGAGCTTGAAACGTTGAAATGTTTCTTTTACAAAGCAGAAAAGAGTCTAGGTGATAAACCGGCAAGAAATCTTGCCTTGGATCATCTACCACTTGACCTGAAAAAGTTGACTTTATGTGGGAGCTGTCTATCTTGGCATGATTTCGAGGTTCTTTCGTCCTTAACCAAGCTTGAGACCTTAAAGCTAAAAGATTATGCTTTCAAAGGACCACGTTGGCAGCTAGGTGAGGCTGTTTTCAGCTGTCTGAAAAATTTGCTCATTGATGAAAGTGATCTCAAATTCTGGGATGATGAAGGCACTAAGAACTTTCCACACCTCAAGCTCCTGGAACTGAGGTCCTGCAGGTCACTTCTACAGATCCCTTTTCATGCATTTAGTGATCTTGAGCTGATTCGCCTGTACAACTGTAGCCAATCAGCAGAGGATTCTGCCAAGGAGTTCCGAGAGCAATTTTCTAATGACTTGAGAATAGTTACTACAAACAGGTGAGTAAATCCTCTATTTTTTAAACAATTCTTTCTGTTGTCTTTGATTTTGTGAAGTTAACTAGTTTCTACGTTATGTTGGCCCTACCTTTCTGTGCATTGGTCGTAGACTGCATTGTTTTGATGATAAACTCATGTCTCGCAGGAGGGCAGTGTCAGAGAGAGAAGGGCAATCAACTGAATCTGGAGAGGATACTGATATCGAGTAGAGCTATTAGGACTGAACAAAAACTGAAGCTGAAAACATGCTTCTAGGTAACAACTATCAACAAATGATCTTACATAGATATTGATTTATTGTTACAAATTTACAGCAAAATGTGAATATGTTTCTGATAATTTTTGAAAAATATCTATTGGCTTGTTATTCTTAATTTTTCTATTAAGTCGTTGCTTCATATTCTTGAATAACAGCTCTAGTTTATCTATAATTTTCAGGAACATGGTAGCATGAAGTCTCGACAGTAACGAGTTCATCGAAGAACTGCAATTCAGTCTGTAGTAAATAATGATTTCTATCGGTACTTGAAATATATTTTTTAGTTGTTCGTTAATTCTATCCGTTTGCAAACATATTCAACTTTCTGGGATTCATAGAGATAATGGATTGATCGTGTGTTTATGACTTTTAGTCCTGTTGCTGAAGTAACTTTAGCAATATTAGGTTCGATCTGGCACTTTTTTGAATATCATAATTGTACATCTGCAAATGTCCTTGAATACCCCTTTGTTCAAATACGATGAAGAAACAAGGTGACAGTGCATATATGCACTTATTTTTACCTCTCAAAGCTCAACCTATTAGGTGTTGATAACGTAGATTGAGATTCTTCCTTTCCCCTTTAGTCTTTATCTCTAATTGCATGGCTTTAGTTTTACCTTAACATTGAAATCATTGAAACTGATTATGCTCAACTACTAGTAAACCTTTATCATGATCTCTATGTAGTTCTTAACTAAAATCACATGTTTGTCTTTATTTATGTATAAGTTTTAATAAAAGAACATGTTGGTATTGTGTGCCTTGAATATGTTCGGCGCTTCAAGTAACCCATTACGGGGGTTAATGTGTGTATTTAGCATAACATAAGATTTTGCTTAAGTCTGAATGAATTGAATACATTGCAAACTTAGAAATTCTTTCAAGAAAAATGTATGATAAAATGTGTGTTTTGTTGACTTGACCAGTTGCAACTTGCAAATATATAACATATTGCAACTTGCTTAGTGGGTATGCTGTGGTGAGGCTTAAACCTCAGAATTCAAACATTAGACCCAAGGTTCACAAGCTTGCAGCATTTGTTCACAGTTTCCATGCAAAGAATGAAGAGGATGGTTTAATGAAGAGGATGGTTTATAACATATTACTAGTCTTGAAAATTCTCCGCCGAGCAGTTGGTTTAATAATCAGCAACTTCCTAAGGTTCCCAAAGATTTTCTTGAGGTGCTGTTGAAGGTGATGATACCTTACCATGCCTGGCGTGCTTTGTACTGAGGTCTTACACATCGGTTCAGAATATCCCTTTTGAGGCCTTCAGTGCATGCTCTCGCACAGGTTGATGTGCATAATTGTAACCAAGAAGTTGAAAAAGCTGCAAAAGAGTTCCAGGAGTTATATGGAAACATAAGAGGTTCATCATGACAAACAAGTGAGTAAAACCTTTCATCTTAAACAGTTCTGGCATGCTAAATGTTAAAAAATCTCCTAACCTTCAGTTTTTGCTTCAGCTTGACTCCTAACCTTGTTGACTTCCCGCCCTAATTCATATGAGACATGAGAAATCCAAGACTACTTGAAAATGTTTTTCACCAAACTGTTTAACTTTGCAAATCATTTTTCTTCTATTATCCCAAAAATTCACCCATGCAATAGAAAAATAATATCCCATATCCATTTCTTACAAGTTCAATAACTAATATATAAGGTCAAATGTTAATATGGTAGGTTGGATTTGGATTTGGGTCTGAGTTAATTAAGCCGACATGTATATCTCTTTAATTCACATGTTAATGAGTGACCCGATATAAGTTGTGGTTCCACGTTTGCATGTGAGAGGCGTATTGAAAATTTTCTCACAAGATTACCAATTACTTTTAGCATGAAACTTGAGCCCCAATATAAATTAATAACTACTCTATACTTGGAGCCATTGATGAGCTGTGCAATGAGACTTTGCCAAATTCTAACATATTTTAGCATGAATGAATGGCAAGTTGGTGATGTCTGGCGTCAGTTATATGAGAATTCTGTTACTATATATATCCAACAAGTGGATATTTGGAGTCAACAGTTTGATGAAATCACGTTCCCGATCACCATTTCCAGTTTCAAGATCGTTCTTTTCATCGGTCCAGGTACTCAATTCAGCTTCTGTTGATGATAAATTAATTTCCCCTTTCTTTAAAGAATTGTTTAAAGGTGAATAGAAGCTTGATATAATCTCCTTCAATTTGAATGTTTCTCTTAAGTGGTATTGTCTGAACTCTGAATGACCTGATTTTTGGATCAGGGATTCAAATTAGATAGAAATTAAAATGATATATAGTGAATTGGGGCATCTCCGCCAACTTTTGGAGGAAGACTTTATAGAATTCCTATGTGAAACTTACAAATCTACGGAATTATATCTCCAAGATATACAAGTCAACGTAGCTGATGTTCTTGAAATGCTCAAGGCTCCTGCATCAACTTCTCAATCTCCGATCCCCCAAAAACTATCCTTATTCTTCAGTAGTCCAAAATTCACCAGCGTCTCTGAAAGTACACGAGATGCTGGAATTCTGAGTGGCTTGTTTATTAGGCACTACCCTTATAAAACAGCATTGTATGATCGGAATATATTTTGCAGTTTCTATTGTGCATGGATTGGATGAAGTGCTTGCTAGCCTGGAGAGTTATGTGGTTCAAGATCCAAGTTTAAGCGGCCATTCATCTGCATTTTTCAAACAATATAACAGGAGGGAATTCGCGGCGATTAAGAAGCATCGGGAGTTTGCTTGCTTACTTAATAGCTTGGCAGAAGAAGCCATTGCTTGCTTACTTAATAGCTTGGCAGAAGAAGCCATTGCTTTCCATGATAGTCTTATAAGTTTACTGCTACAGATCAAGGATTCTAATGATAATCCAGTGGCTTATTGGCCTGGTTATCTACTCGTGCGCAGCGGACACCGACTAGATGATTTTCTGAGTAATCATGATAGCTGGTTGTCGCAAAAGGTTGATGTTGAATGTCTTGAAACTGCCAAGAGTATTATTGATGAATGTAGAAGCTTTGTTTACCAATGTTTTTTGACTGATCATTCTCTAGGTGTGAATTCACTTTTCAAAACTCAGGGAGATCACAACTTCAGTGCCACTGCTGAAGGAATGGGATTGCTTCACAGCTTGCAGCATTTATTCTGCCTCCATGCAAGAGAAGGGGATGTTAATCGTGGTACGAATCTTGAAAGTTCTCCATCAAGCAGTAGGTTTAAGAATGATCAGCAGCTTCCTATGGTTCAAAAGGATTGTCTTGAGGTACCAAAGTTTATTTTTGGTCTTGATCTCGACATTACCCAAATCGTTGATCAACTGATTCTATCTCCATCCAAACTTTCAATGGTCACGGTTGCAGGAATGGGTGGCATTGGGAAAACTACTCTTGCCCGAAAAGTGTATAGTAATACAAGAATTGTGTATCATTTTCATATCACAGCATGGATCAGTGGTATAAGTATAACTAGTACTGATCAAGCTTTGTCCCATCTTTTACACTCCGTCCCTATGATCAGTGAATTTGAGGTCCAGAGAGCGAAAAATGATTGCGACAAGGGCGAAATTGTGAGGAAGAGTTTGAGGGAAAAGAGGTATCTAATAGTGTTGGATGATCTGTGGAATTTTGAAGTTTGGAAAGCTATTGAGCAATATTTTCCAGACGACAAAGTTGGCAGTCGGATATTTATAACCAGTCGTTCCATGGGATTCCCCTCGATTATTTCCATGAATCCTACTCACTGCATGAGACTTTTGAATGATCATGAAAGTTGGGAAATGTTACAAAGGTTGGTGTTTGGAGACAGATGTTGCCCTTCAGAATTAGTGGCTACTGGTGAGATGATTAGCAGAAAATGTGGAGGTTTGCGTATCACAATTGTTGTTGTTGCTGGTATTCTAAACAGTATTCCAAGCTCGTGTGAATCTTGGAGAAGTGTTATGGATGGTGTTCACTCAATTGTTTCAGACAGTCCGGAACTGGACATTCTAGCTTTGAGTTTCAAGTATTTACCCCATCACTTGAAAAGTTGCTTCCTTTATATGGGGAACTTTCCTGCAAATTATGAATTTGATGCAGAAAAGTTATTTAACCTATGGTTAGCTGAAGGTTTCTTGTATTCCAAGGCCTCATATCCTCCTGAAATCGAAGCTCGTCAGTACTTGGAAGATCTAATTCACAGATGCTTAGTTATGGTTGGGGAAAGAAGTTTCGATGGGAAAATAAAATCATGTTCTATTCATGAACTCCTGCGACAGTTGTGCATAAGAGAAAATGAGAACTCCAAACGAATGGTTTGCCGAACAGGCACAGATCAGCGACATCTCATTATCAGTGAGATTAATGAGAACTCATTACCTGTATTGTGGTCATATCGCTTTCTACAGTCGTTTACAGTGCTCAGTGGCAGTGCTGGTATTGGTGATTCACTGTTTACCAAAGGGTTTGCCTATAGATGTAGGAGACTGAAAGTACTGGACTTGTACAGTATTTACTTTGAAAAACTGCCTCAGGATATACAAAGGCTGCTCAATCTAAGGTATCTCGCCGTCAATGTAGCCTATGTGCGTAAAAGTTCCTTCTCCGCGTTCTGGAAACTTCAAACCTTGGTCATATATGGTCCGCGGGCGATGTCAGGTAGTTATTATCCAATCTTTTCCTTGGATTTTTGGAGAATGCCCTTGTTGAGGAGCGTAACTGTTCGAGTTCCTATTCATTTGAAATTCTACAAGGCTCCTGAACAATTATTGCCAGATTATATTCCCATTCCAAGTAACCTCCACACTTTGCAATCAGTAACATTTTCCTGCTGCAGGAAGGAAACTTTCCATTTGTTGTCCAGGCTTAAGAAGCTAGGAGTTTGTGAAAACAAGCGGGATTATGAGAATCATGCCTACTGAACATGCTTTGAAACTCTGGTATCGCTGACTGAGCTTGAAATATTGAAGTGTTACTTTTCCATATTCCGTGTGACACCAAAAAATAGTTTTGGTCTGGAATTGGATGCCCTGCCATCAAACCTCAAAAGGTTGACTTTGTGTGGGAGCTGCTTGTCCTGGGACAAGATGAAGCTTCTTGCTTCGCTGCCCAAACTCGAGACCTTGAAACTAAAAGATCATGCTTTTAAAGGAGAAAAGTGGAAGCTTACCAATGTGGTGTTTGGATGTCTGAAACAAATGCTCATTGAAGAAAGTGACCTGGAATTGTGGGAAGCTGAAGGGGACGATCACTTTCCATGCCTTGAGCGCCTGGTCCTGAGGTCCTGCGGATGCCTTCTCAGCGTCCCCTTTGAGGCCCTTAGTGCCCTCCAGCTAATTGATCTATACAAGTGTAACGAATCAGTTGTGGCTTTCGCCAAAGAATACAAGGAACACTACGGAAGCCCGGTGGTTACTGAGACAAAAAAGTAAGTCACACATTCATAGTTTCATACCTAGCAGTTCAAACTCTGAGTTACCATGCGCATCTTTTCATTTCTATTCCAAAACATTTCGATTGTAATGGTTTTTTCAGTTGGTTTCAGTTTTCTACATCAGTTATGTAGATTGCATCTGATTAATGAGAAACTCATGTTGTTTTCATTGATGTGATAGGAAGAAAGTGGTGGAGAAAAGTGGGAAATCGATTGTCTACGAGCAGTGAAGGTGATCAGTTGAATGCGTAATGGATTAGTAATTTGATCATCATTCTAAATGTTAAGTTTTTCATAATTAGTTCTAAATTGAACTAACCTGATTGACCTGACATGATTTTTTTATCGTATAATATATATGTAAGTCTATAAAATGATATATATGAAAAATGATAGACTACATGAGGACTTGATCTTTAATTAGCAGCAGCTGGCTGAGATGGAGCCATGAATGACAGTGACGAGGGAGGTACCCACAATAGTGGGATGGTGAAATTACTTTGCTGGCTGGATCCTTCCCGTTTAACACTTCCATCTCCAAGGTTAGAGAAGGTCTTGGGTGAGACCGTCCTACCATAAGCCTATGGTAGGACGAATGATAGTTCATGTGTTTAATGGATTTGTTCATGTGTTTCACAACTTTGTTAATTCATTTACATATTGTTACAGATTATAACAAACAAAATTATGAAACACAATAACAAATCTGTCAAACATATGAACCCAGCTTATAACAAACAAAACTGTGAAACACATGAACAAAACTGTGAAACACATGAACTATCATTCGTCCTACCATAAGCTTATGGTAGGACGGTCTCACCCAAGACTTTGTACCAAGGATATATATGCCCATGCCATCTGATACACGGTAGTTGATGAGGTACGCTCTATAATGGATATTGTTGGCCCTTACAAATTTCGGGAGATAGTCATGGTGAGTGAAATAGATGCAATTCGACTTGATAACTTGATGAAATTCCCACCAATCTACCAATCTTTTATTTACTAGCTGTGTTTTAGGTTTTACTGCATAAACGATGTTGCAACATGAAAAACCTTAAATTGCAGAAAATAAAAGACACACAGATTTGATCACGCAGTTCGGTGCAATGCACCTACATCTGCGGGGCCGTAGCCCTGTGTTGAAATCAATCCACTAAATTGTCAAAAGACAGATTACAGACTTATCTTTTACAATTTCTAAGTGGTTGCGATCCCTCGCTCCAATCGGACCACCAGTTCTCCTAGTCTTCGATGTTGCGATCCCTCGCTCCAATCGGACCACTAGTTCTCCCTAGTCTACGATCACTCCCACACCAGGAGCTTTATGGTGATTTCGAACACACCGGCTTCCACACGTCCAAATGGTTGTTGACGAACGCGGACGGCGCTGCTCTGGCCTGGCCTAAAGTAAACCCTGAATAGGATTTTTCTCTCGTAAGATCGGCAAATCAGACTCGCATCTAATTGTCCCATTTATAGCTCAATGCCGTGTGTATTCAGTCATCTTCACGACATGGAATTCCTTCCTTCAATCACGCTTGATTTGATTATGAAAATCTCTGAACATAAGGAATGAAGAATATCTTCCAACTGAAAAATATGGAAAGATTTGGCTCCAGCTCATTGATCAAATCTCCATAGTGTAAAACCGAGTTGTTGATATTCTCTGGACTGTATTTACCATAAATCTCATACGCACAATATTTCCTTGCCTTTTAAAGCTGCGTTGGAATTTCTGTCACTTTTCTGCTAAACCCTAATCGATGTTGCAACATCGAATCTGCCACAAATAAGCCAATAAAAAATGGACTCTACAATCTCCCCCTTTGGCAATTTGTGGACCGCAAACACCTTTTGGATGACGCCAAAACAAAACAGCTACTTCTCAGTAAAATCATCAATCAAGGAACTCCCCCTTAGTTATAGCATTACTTCAA
Organism: Cruciata laevipes; assembly: GCA_963678965.1. Classification (NCBI taxonomy): domain Eukaryota; kingdom Viridiplantae; phylum Streptophyta; class Magnoliopsida; order Gentianales; family Rubiaceae; genus Cruciata; species Cruciata laevipes. The sequence continues at coordinate 8,780,742 of OY787641.1, read as the reverse complement.
CACACCAATCCATCCAAATCTAGAAAATAAAAAATGTAGTAGAAAGTGAGAATAATCAAATACAGTCATCCAAAAATAAAATCCACATAAATCCAAAAGTAACTCCCCCTCGGACCATGAACTGCCAAAGGCAAAGAACTGAACTCAGTCAGAATCAGAATTAGGCATGGGGGTAGTAGTTAGGCATGGATGCGACACAGCCTTTCTGGAGTGTTTAGCTGCATGATGAATTCTCCTGAAAATACACTTCCCCAGATGCACCAATCCCAATGCCATAGTGAACTTTATTAATCTTCTCAGGGGTGAAACTGACCTCTGAAATACACCCTGCCAAACCAATCAGTTCCAGCCATAGCATTATCAGCCTGAAGATTACTGTAAAACTCCCTCACAAATGTAGGCTCATAGTGAGTAAGCATAGTAGCAGCCTGGCTAAGTCCTACCTGCTCCAAGTAGTCATCAAAACCACACTTCTCCACATTCCTCCAAATCAACCACCTTCTCAACATTAAATTCTTTGAGAGACAGCCTATTGAAAGTCAAACTAGCTTTATCTGTATAAAATCTGTCATCCAGGGCCATAGAGATCAACATGGCTTTCAAAACTTCATCTGTATCATCAGTAGGAATGGTCTCCTCTGGTTGGGGTTCAGGCAGCTCATCTTCAGAATCCTCCAAACCTGCAAAGTTCTGCTCTGGCTCAGGAACAAAATAAATAGTGGGAACATCACCAAAAGAACCTCCTGGACACCGGCACGAGTGAATCGGCCCCTAGGCTCCGCTCCCCCTAAATTTGTAATCGTCTTCCTTTCAGGGCCAAGACGGAACCTACTACACTGTCGAAAGCTAGACCCATCCATAATAATATACTCCCCAAATCAAAACAACAGCAAACTCCAATATACTCGACAAACTCGAAAAACCCGAACGAAACTCAACCACGAAGATTTAGATGCAAAGACAGTACCTTTCGAGTTGTGACGGGAATCCGATGACCGAGAAGAACTTTGTACACCAAACGCAACCAAATATCTCTGGAGAAATTTTATGAGCAGCGGAAGACAATTCCAGAGAGATTGAGGGTTTAGAGGGCGGAGTTTGTGTTCCAATAGAATGCCAATAGCCAGCCGAAAAATAGTACTAGGTCCCGCATGTCTGTTTATCACTCGCTACTAACACTCTACGCGCGAACTAGGGGCTTCATTTTGGAACATCAAAAATAGTCTGACCAGCAAACTTCAATGGATCTCTCAATCATGTAGTAAACTGACAAGCGATTTCCCCACGTCGTAAATGGGAATCCCACTCAATCAAAACACATTTATATTTCACCTACGACTTCTAACTACTATAGAGTAGATAGTGGGAAGTAGGGATCGAACCACAAGGAGAATGAGTTTTGTTTAGTGTTTTAGCGAAGATTATTAACACATACATATATATTATATAGAAAGCAAGGTAAACAAGGGGGGTTTTTGAGTTGGTTTTGTTACACTACGAAAGAAAGCAACTAAGATAAATTACACTACAATGCAAATACAAGGCCTTGGGAGGCAATTGACTTCAACTTCAACTATCGATTAATCATTGAGTGAACGCTTCATATCTATGATTTATGATCATAAGTCGTGGATGAAAAACATCCTATTCTCTTGATAATAGCTAGTGAGCATGAACACATCACTCAAGAGCCCTCATTATCAATCCACCTAGATGATAGCATCTAGATACATCGACAATGGAGAATCGACAAACTCACCCATACTCGACGTTAACGTGAGCGTTGGACAAGACATTTGAAAACTATAAAGAACTAAGATGATGATAACATACAAATCTTAATTCATATTTGCTACTTTATGATATTGGGATAAACAATAGCATTTACCCACGAATCTAGCAATTCGATGCATATAATCACACATTGGAAATGAATATCTTAACTCTACAATTACATACAACGAAGGATCAATGATCACATTAGGTTCCTACGAAGACATGCAACAATATTCAAATTCATAAGCAATTCAATTCCCATGACTATACTTTACCATGTTTCATAACAACAATCACACAACCTCTCTAATTACCAATTACTCTACCAACTAGGCTAAATTACTCTACAACTAGCAAGCAAAAAGGGGTTGTCACCCCCCAATCACTTCTAATTAACCTAATCTCTAAATTAAACTAGAACTAGGGTTTAAACTACCATTACCTAAACTATGAGGCATGCAATTGATTCATAACACAAAGCCCATGGAAAATTTAGCAAGATTAACAACATTCATATACAATTCAAGACAAGGTATTCAAATGATAATCAAACCATAAATAGAAGCATATGAAAGTTCATGAAAATCTCAAGAATAGAAGTTTAATCAATTGCTCCCAAGGAAGATTAAGCTACAACAATCATTCTAATCAACACATGTTTGTTCATCAAATCAAAGGGAAGAAAAGAGAAGAAATGGAAGAAAAACTATGAAAAATCTAATTTGGATTGGGGGAAGCTCATTTCCAAGATAAGGGATAAGAGGGGTATTTATAGCCCTTCAAAATATGCTTCTTTGGCCTTCATTCAGCCAGAAATCCGCCCATTTTCGCGGTCCGCGAGGCCCATTTCGCGTCCCGCGAGATGCCTGTGGCAGATTGACAACAATCTTCTTTTCTTCGCCACGGATGAACCGTTGATCCGTTTTTGACGTTCTAGTAGTCCATTTTGTAGTACTCGAGAAGACGAAGCCAATGGTACCACTTATGCACTCCAATTCCTCTTGTAACATTTCCAAATTTCAGCTTCAAAACGTTAGTGCACAAGTCTTTCTTCAAAATGCAAGGTAAGAGAAATTTAGCCTTAATTCTTAACCATTTGCACTAAATGCTACCCCAAATGAACTCTAAAATGTGCTAAAAGTAGAGTATATATTGGCTACATCATAAACATCATTCTGTCATGCGCCAGAAGTTTCACCCGCTCTCTAGGGTTTCATGTTGCAACATCAAAAGCATTCACTTCTTTCACTCCAAATCCTGATTCAGAACATAAGTGACTTCCCCAGACTTCTACCTCAAAATTCTCTCTATTTTCCATCTCTTTAAAAGATTTAATAATCAAGAACATCTCAGAAATGAACAAATTTCAACACAATAGAGAACTTACCAACAAACCAGATCAATCGTATAGGTTGGACTGATGTTGCAACATGACCAACCTCACGTCAAACTTCTGATTTCAAACCATTCAGCACCTCATTAATACCAAAATGAGCTCCTCATATCTTCAAAGTCTCTTGAGTTCTTAAGATCATCATAGCTCGAATTTCTCATATCAAACCATCAATACAAGCGCAAAACAACACCAATTCGAGCTTGATATAAAAGCAGTCCATAACTCAAATATACTCATAACACGACAAGGAGCGCCAATGCACAGAGATTTAAACAAGAATCCAAACAAAATTACAACCATGCATAACCCGCAACAATCAAATCAAACCCTACTCCCAATAAGCTACTACTATGCGCAAACAAACATTATGATCAAAATCCAGTGAGCACAGTAGAATGAGCGGAATACCTTGTAGAACAAAGATTCAGGTTAAAATCTTGAAATCCTGGTTGCTGCAATTTGTCTGTCAGATCTGGAAACCCTAACTGATGTTGCAACATCAGTTTCTTCCTCCATAAGAACAAAGATCAGACAAGCATGATGCAGATATTCATTGACTCTAAGATTCTTGGCAGCCTTATAAACTCTCTCAAACAGCAGCCTCTTCAGGTTAACATCAAATCCAAATCCACCTTGCTTCACATCCTATTGAATTTTCCCATGAGTTGTGTAAGTTGGTCTTCGTCAATTTCAGCCATTGTTGGTAGAAATGATCTCACTCTCCCTGTTGAAGGACTCACGTAGTGACCTCGCTCTGATACCAAATGAAATTCCCACCAATCTACCAATCTTTTATTTGCTAGCTGTGTTTTAGGTTTTACTGCATAAACGATGTTGCAACATGAAAAACCTTAAATTGCAGAAAATAAAAGACACACAGATTTGATCACGCAGATCGGTGCAATGCACCTACGTCTGCGGGGCCGTAGCCCTGTGTTGAAATAATTCCACTAAATTGTCAAAAGATAGATTACAAACTTATCTTTTACAATTTCTAAGTGGTTGCGATCCCTCGCTCCAATCGGACCACCAGTTCTCCTAATCTTCGATGTTGCGATCCCTCGCTCCAATCGGACCACTAGTTCTCCCTAGTCTACGATCACTCCCACACCAGGAGCTTTATGGTGATTTCGAACACACCGGCTTCCACACGTCCAAATGGTTGTTGACGAACGCGGACGGCGCTGCTCTGGCCTGGATTAAAGTAAACACTGAATAGGATTTTTCTCTCGTAAGATCGGTAAATCACACTCGCATCTAATTGTCCCATTTATAGCTCAATGCCGTGTGTATTCAGTCATCTTCACGACATGGAATTCCTTCCTTCAATCACGCTTGATTTGATTTGGAAAATCTCTGAAGATAAGGAATGAAGAATATCTTCCAACTGAAAAATATGGAAAGATTTGGCTCCAGCTCATTGATCAAATCTCCATAGTGTAAAACCGAGTTGTTGATATTCGCTGGACTGTATTTACCATAAATCTCATACGCACAATATTTCCTTGCCTTTTAAAGCTGCGTTGGAATTTCTGTCACTTTTCTGCTAAACCCTAATTGATGTTGCAACATCGAATCTGCCACAAATAAGCCAATAAAAAATGGACTCTACACTTGATCATCACCGTCGGGAACGGGAAGGACGGAGAAGCAGGCATTACTGCCAACAAAAATGTCTTCCTTCAAACTAGGTGTTGGTTCCCATTTGCCATTGATGGCGTCAAGTCCGTAAACTTCAAAGGTTGGAGAACCAGGCCAAGAAAATGCAGTTAGCAGTACTCAGTGCCGGTCCTGGGTTTTCGGGGGGCCTGAAGCGAACAAAAAAAGAGCCCCCATATAAATATAGTTAATTTTACAGAGGCCCCCAATCGCATGTATACATGCGCCGGAGTTTGACCGGATTTTTTAAGATTTAAAAACCTAAGTCGGGAGAAGTCACAAATCGATTAAGATTAAATAAATTTGGGTTTTCAACTTTTATTTATTTATATATTTGGTATTATATTTTAGAAAATTGGGGCCCCAAAAATTGCAATATTTTGGGGGCCTGAGGCAAGCACATCACTTGCCTCAAGGAAGGGCCGCCCCTGGCAGTACTACTAGTAACCCACCCGTGGATGACTCCACCTAGTATTTTCTCTTCCCTGGATTTAATCGTATTAGAAGCGCCGCTAGTAGAAGCGCAGGATCCCTAACCAAATCCCAAACCCATAGTTGATTCTCATCTGTTAGAGCATAGAACTGTTGATCTTTGCTTGTGAGTATAAGGTCAGCGAATATTAGGCCTTGATAAATATTAGGCCTTTATCCCACCAACATTCTTCTAAGTAGTTATGTGGCCAATTTATAAATATCCTATTTTAATAGGGGATATAATATAAATAAATACAAAAAAAAACATATTATGATAAAATGATTGAACTATTTTTTATATCTCCAACTTTGATCGTTTGGGCAATTGTTAGCCCCAATTGTCATTTCCATTGTAATGTCGACATTTTGATCACATTACATGTCGAGTTATCTATTTAAGGGTTCGTGAATATTTTCTCTCCACATTCCACCCAAGTTCCATTGACAAGACTCTTCCTCAATTTCAAAATTGTCCTGCAAACATGTCAACCTCGTTAAGCACAAATTTTAATGGGGTTGAGGTTCCCGTGTAGGGAACGGTAGGGGGAAATACAAAATTGCCCCTAAGGTTCGCAGTAAAACGTTCCACATGACATGCACGTGCAAATCACTAACGACGTTACAACGGAAAATGACTTGGGGCTATAAACATATCACATAATTACGCTGGAGTTAGGATTTAGACACTTTTACTGTAAGGGAATTTCCAAAATGGTCAAACTTCATTAATTTCCTTCATTCGCTTCTCTATTTCTGCTATCCACTTATCCCTAATAATTACTAGTCGTCAAATAAGGAAAGATTACTGATATCTTTCATCACAAAGTTTATTAATTAGATCATTTTAAAAAAATAAAATTATTTTTTAGAAGCAAAATTTTAAAGACTGTGAGTTTTAAAGACTTAAAATTATGATGGAAAATGTAGCAAAATTTTGTGGGGTACAGAGAAGTTGTGGGGTACAAAATATGATGGAAGTTTGTCCCACAACTTCTCTGGATTCTCTCTTGCCTCCAACTCCAGCCAATGCACTTTCTCATGATCTCTCATTTCATACATGCTTCATAATCACATTCATATCCTGTGATTTTAACGAAGTACAGTAAACCATTTCCAATGCAATTTGATTAGCAATTCAGACCATTATTAATGCGCGGATGAAGTAAGTAATTTTTTACTAATTCTGATGATACGATGAAGTAAGTCATTTTTATGTTGAAAAATTCAGGTACATAGTTTGTGTTGGCTGTGTGTGAAGTTTGTTTTTGGGATGGTCTACCAACTAATTATGTAAATATATTTAGGAGGAAGTAATTGACGTTGGAGCTATCGATGGACGGGAACAAATTATGGCCTTTTGTGAGGATTTTGAACAACACTATTTTTACTTTTTTATATTATTTTAACTACAGTAGTGTGGCAAAGGAGTTCTTCAATCGCACTAATGATATTGAACCACCGAGTAATTATGTTTGGAAGATTAACAACATTGAGGTTAGAACAACAATATTGTGTTACAAAATTTAGGGGATTGCTCCATGCAGGTACATTTTTCTCTTGCAGGTCCGTATCTTTACCATAACACCCCTAATATTGTTAAGGCAAAAAATGAGCTTGAAATCATAGAGTTCCATCAGGGGGCATTATGGTAAAAATACGGATCTGCAAGAGAAAAATGGACCTGCATAGAGAAATTGCTCAAATTTAAGATACATATTCTAACGTTTTATGTAAGTTTCAACTTACTTGCAGTGTGTATTTTATAGCACAAGGTTCAACTAGGAGGATGGGAGTGTGGGTACTACTTGATGGATAATATGGACGTTGTGGGAGTCGCATACCAACATGTATGTTATTTTCTTAAATTTAGTTTCAATGCATTATTGGTAGTATTTGTGACTAGACTAACCATAAATATGTTCATATTTCAGCAATTCCCAAGGGATAAGAGTACTTTCCCCATCAAACATGTCGATAGCTTCGTTCGACGATGGTGTAACAACTTTGCAAACACCCATTTGTCTGAGATATCTACACAATTTCAAGCAATGCTGGAAAATCATTTGTGATCAAGGATTATTTATTGTTTTCCCTCTCAAATACTTAAGTAGTATAATACTCTATTATGAAGATTCTCTATTCTTTTGGTTTAGTTGTGCAATAATGAATAATTGAATATTTTGTTCATGATTTAATTAAGAACGCTTCATGCACTAGTTTGCTATTTTCTATTTCGAAAAAGGGATTTCTACCTACCTGTTCGATTTTGTCACAGTAATTAATTCTGGAAATTACATGTCATAGAAATAGCTCCTAGAAACTGCACTCGTTTTGGTAAAGTAGCAGTACAAAAACCGCTATAAATGAAGGCAACGGTTACAACATATAAAAAAAAAAGTTCCTACAACCTGCACATGTTTTGGCGAGGCAGCAGTTCTACTTTTAATTGCTTTAAAAGTAAGTAACAGTTACAACATGTCCAAGAAAGAGCTCATATAATCTGTACCTATTTTCATAAGGCAACGGTTGTACTTTAACCGCTTTAAAATGAAGGAGCGATTTTTACAAAGTGTTGCTACATAAAAACAGTAGCAAAATCAGGGATCGGTTTTAGAAACAGTTTCAAAATATTTTTCTCCATAGCAGCACTCACTTAGGCAATTGTGTGATAAATGACAAAAACATCTTCTATGACCCAAAAAAACAGCTCCTAGAGGTAGGTGTTTTCTAATATGTACATAACTATGGGCTAGACAAACTCTCCTTTAAAACTTTTCTCTAGCCTTTCACTAAAATCTACATTATCTTAGGTCGTCGGCGATGATCTGTCGAAACTGTTCTCTCCCCCAACTAAACCACTCATTTCTATTCTCACACAAAGACCTCTTCTCCTTGCCAAGCTAAGATTTTCTTTTGCCGAAGTCATTGGTGACCTAGAGATGGTTGACCCAACCTGGTCTTCTAGTTGCTAATGAGAGTGTTTAATTTCACCGTGCAATATGTGACATCTATTTTTTTCATACTTTAAGTACAATATTTTCGATATTCTTTAATAACCCGTGATTATATTTATTTTCAAAGACTTATAAAAAAATAATCACTATAAAAATATATTGATATCATACAAAATATACGGTTAAACGTACCTTTAAAAATTGAGAAGGTTTAGACATCTGAAATTCATGGTCTCAAACGATGAGATTTAAGTTGGTAGAAGTGAGATTTGAGTTTTATTCAATGAATATGGAGTACTGTACTTAATTTCCTTTTGAAGTCACAAAATGTGTACTTTAAACTTGTTTTTGCCGACCGCCGGCGGTAAACCAATGTCAAATGACAACGTCCACAAAGCACCAACCGCCATGTCGGTACAGAACACAGATGATTAATAACACAAAGCTTCAACCGCCATGTCGGTAGTTCCTTTTCTAATGATTTGAAATCATTGAAAGCAACCCAAAATTTCAACTTTGCTTTATTGATTGGTACGTATTTGTATTCTTCATTTTTATTTTTTGGGTCTAACTGAACAATAACCACTTAATTGTACTTGACAATGACACTTGTTTTATCAAATAAATTTATTTAAGATTCTTCAATCCCATTAAAGTGTCCATTCTTAAACTTTCATGGGTTCAGAGACAAGAAAATATTTGAGCTTTTTTACTTGTGTATATTTTGAAAAAACATTAAAATGACGTACAATCATTTTTAAACTTATTTATCAAGTTAATATAAATATCAACTTATTTAAGCCACTCGTTTATATTTTGTAGCAGTTACAACTGTGCCATTATTGAGTGTTGCACATAAACTTTCGGAATTTCATACCCTCAAGTCTCAAATCAATCCTTCCATTTCCCCTTGTTTCTCTTTGTTTTTCTTCCACCTTCTTCACCGGCACCGGCACCGGCAATTTCGAAGGTTCTTTACATTTCTCAATTCTGATCTGTTCTTCAGGAATATGATTTGTTTTACACAGTAAATAGTCTTGCATGTTTTTGTTAACACCAACTGGATATTTATTACAGAAGGCGAGATGGCTCATGCAGCACTGGTCCATCTGCGGCAGCTGCTGGACGAGGAAATGATTCAGTTTTCATGTCGAGTTCTCGAAATCGAGGAAGAAAAGGCCACAGCTTTTTGTTTAAAGGCTTCCAAAGTTCTCTACAAACTGAAAAAGTTCAAGGCTTTAAACGACGTGCCACCTTCTTACGTGTTGGCACTGAGGAAAGCGTCGGAGCCGCTGGCAGTTACAGTCACAGAGGATTTGATTCAGGCCGCCGGCTCACCGGAGTTGCAGCTCGACAGCCGAGGGATTATGCCGAAAATCCAAAGTATTCTTCGGTCTGAGCTTTATCTTTTGAACTCTAACTTGAAGAGTTTCTTGCGCCAATTGGATGCGAAAGTGAATCGCCAGCCGGCTTTCAGTTTGATTCTGCAGCAGGTTTTGATAAATGATCTTTTAGCCACACATGATGAATTCAGAATGGTGATTGGGTTCTTTCATAGATTGGTTGGGGATGCTAAATTTCTTGAAGATATAGTTTTGAATTTGTTGCAGAAACTGGAGGGATTTGATCAGGAAGGCGTGGATCGTGTGAAAGCTGCTGCAGATGAAGCTGGAGACTTTATCGAGGATTTCTTGACGATGAGGGGGGATTTGTTGTTTGAGAAGAAGGATTTTGTGGAAGATTTGGAGATTCAGAATCTATTAGACCATGTTAACCGGTTGCTGAACAATGCTTTGGGTTCAGATCATGGTTTGAAGATGGAGAGTTCAAATTCTTCAGAAAGCTGTTTGGAACCTGAGAGTTTGCAGAGCTCACAGCCTCGGCGTTCTCGTGGATGGTTTCACAAATGTCTGGAGGTGGTGGCCAATCTGTGCTCCACCGACGAAGAAAAGTATCACCTCACTCCCATTCAGCTTGAGAGAGATGAAGGCCTTAAATTTTCACCGAGTGGATCAAAAGGGAGTAAATGTAAATCCATCCCTTGTGAAGAATGGGATGATTTTGGGGAAGATCTTGGTGAGGAGATAAACAGTGTGATTGATGAGCTTACTAGACCGCCCCGTGGACTAGCAACGCTGAAAATTTATGAAACATCCGGAAAATCTACTCTTGCCGGGGAAATATTTGGTGGAAGAGGAGTCATTCGCCACTTTGGTTGTCGGGCATTGGTGAATGGTGCATCTAGTGCTTGCCAGGTGTTGTCTGATCTTTTGCGCTCTGTTGCTCCATTCAGTGGTGAAATTAATGGAGGTAGCATTGAGCACATTGGCAATCTGTTGTGTGAGAGCCTGAAGGGAAAGAGGTACCTTATTATCCTCACTGGCTTGCTGAATTTTCAGATTTGGGATTTGATTCATAGTTACTTTCCCGATGATAAATTAGGTAGTCGTATTTTGCTGAGTATTTTTTTACCTGAAAGCTCATGGAAAGCATCAAATGAAGATATTGTTGTCGGTATGGATGAAGAAATGAACAAAATTATTGATGAACTTACTGGAAAATCGCATGCTCTATCAACTGTAACAATATGTTCAGGGATCAGTGGCATTGGTAAAACTACACTTGCCAAAAAGGTCTTTTTTCACCCTAGTGTCATTCATCACTTTCATTGTCTTGTGTGGGTGAGTACCATTTCCAGCATTGATCAAGTGCTATCCCATATTTTGCGTGGAATCTCTGTCCATGAAGACTTTCATGGACTGAGTGTTGAAGATAAAGGTGAACTCTTGTATAGAAGTTTAAAAGGAAGAAAGTATCTTATTGTAGCTGATGGTCTGTGGAATTTTGACTTATGGAGTGTTGTGGAGAGATATCTTCCCGACGACAACTTGGGAAGCCGAATATTGATAACCACTCGTGTTACTCCCACGAATCCCCCTCACTGTATTACAGTTTTGGATAAATATAAGGGCTGGGAGCTTCTGGAAAAATTGGTTTTTGGTGAAGAAAGCTGTCCTATTGAATTGGTTGATGTTGGAAAGGTTATAGCTGAAAGATGTGAAGGGCTGCCTCTTTCCATTGTTGTTATTGCAGGCGTTCTTCGTAAGGTTCCACGCTCATTCATTTCTTGGCAGGTTGTTATGGATGATCTAAGTTCAGTTGTATTTTCCGATGAGCCATGTCTTGATGTACTAGCACTTAGTTTTAACTACTTGCCTCATCAGCTAAAGATTTGTTTGCTATATATGGGAGCTTTCCCTGAAAATTGCGAGGTTGGGGTTAAGTATCTGTGCAATTTGTGGATTGCCTGTGGTTTCTTGGACACAAAAACCTCAAGGAATTCAGAAGCCGAAGCAGAGAGGCACTTGAAAGATCTGATAGGAAGAAATTTGATTTCTGTTGGAAGGAGAGGTTTGAATGGGAAAATGAAAACATGCTTCATTCATTCGCTTGTTAGGACATTTTGCTTGAGAGAGGCTCGAAAAGGAAACTTCATGCATGTTTTGGAGGCAGGTTCAAATGTTAAAGAAATCATGGAGAATATTCGTCATCTCATTTTGAATATGGATCACTTGGAAGATTTTCAGCTGTTGCCGAAACTTCCACATCTTCGTTCGTTCATTTGGCTCAATCATGGCTCAGATTTCGCACCTGGTATGTTACTTCTGGAATTCTCAGTGTTTAAATGGCTAAGAGTGTTGGATATCTATTTCGTGCCATTCGATACTCTACCTTTGCAGATTCTGAGTTTGGTGAACTTAAGGTATCTTGCACTCAATGTAAGCTATGAACTTGATGCGCGAATATCTCAGTTTTCGAAACTTCAGACCTTAGTTGTCTACGGGCCTTGGCTCGTTGGGGAAGATGATGCAAGCCCAGCTATTTGTTTAGAATTTTGGAAGATGCCATGGTTGAGAAATGTATATGTTAAAGTGCCGAGTCGTTTGAGATATCCTTACCTTCTTGGACCGATACTTGATGTTTCTCCGGCAGGCTGCAACCTCCAAAGTCTTTCCATGGTAACATTCTCTAGCTGCACCAAAGAACTTTTCTCGCTGATGCCAAATCTCAAGAAGTTGGGAGTATCTGAGTCAAGAGAAGATTTCGAGAACGATGAGCTGACAAAATGCTTTCATAGCCTTTCTTTCTTGGCTGAACTCCAAACTTTGAAGTGCTCATTTTACAAAGGGAGTGGAGAAGCAAGAAACTTAGGCTTGGATATTCTGCCAGTTACTCTCAAGAAGCTGACCTTGAGTGGGAGTGGTTTATCGTGGCACGAAATGAGGCTTCTTGCATTGCTACCCAAACTCGAGACCTTGAAGTTGAAAAACTACGCTTTTCAAGGACCTGAGTGGGTGCTAACTGAAGAGGTATTTAGTTCTTTAAAACGGTTACTGATTGACCACACTGATCTTGTGAACTGGGAGGTTGTGAGTACCGTTCACTTCCCATGCCTAGAACGACTAGTTCTTAGGTCGTGTGAGTTCCTTGAGATGATCCCTTCGGGCGTTGGGGAGCTCAGTGTTCTTCGGGTGATTGAGCTGCACCATTGCAGCGAATCGGCTAAGAGATCGGCTAAGGTATTTGAAAAGCAGAATGGATGGCCAAAGGTGGTCTGCAGAGGTTACTAGTGAGCCAAATGTGTGATATTCTATGTTGTTTGTTGCAGATTGCATTGTGCATATGTTGTTTCTTGTATATCAAAGTGTGTAAATTTGAAACATGAAGTGATCCATCACAGTTTAATCTTACTTAGCTCACTTTATTTGTGTTGATTTTCTGTTCTATCAAATTGTGTTATTAAATTTCTAAGCAGAATACTTTTCTATAACACTACTAATATCACACTGGTTGGAAACATATAACAATCCTTTTTTAATCTTATTTAGTGATTGCTGAATTCAAGAATCAAATCACATTGGTTGGAAAACAGATCAAAACCTGCACCACTTCTCGACAAATATGGTAATTTGTACACATCAGCCTTCTCCAGCTTCAACACATAACTGGCAACAATAACATGTTACATGAGAAATGCTTAAGCTGAAGTGAAAATGTCTTTGACCAAATACCTTTTTCATTTTGCTGCATAAAAAAGCCAATGCAGCATGACATGCTACTGCAATTTTTTTTAACAAACATCTTCATTTATCAATTCTTGATGTGTTTTTCTAGATTACCTAGAGTGTCTATATATTCTATTGTTCAAAAAAAAGACAAATGATGGATACCTACGCGCTACCTGCTTCAATAAATCTTTCAGCCATGACAGCATTCTGGCATGTGAACTCGCCCAATAACGGAATCCTAGGAACACAAAGAAAAAAGGTATAAAACCAGAAGATCAATTGGGCTACTTGTTGTAAAAAAAACACTGCGGAATTCAGGAAATCCAAAACATTCAGGGCTACAGATTGTCTCATATAAATGAATCACAGAAATTGTTTGTTCTTTCCGAACCTGAACAACAAGGGAGAATGGAGAGGTGACCCCAAGGACACCCAACAACTTATCGAATCTATCATGGAATTCCTTTTCTGTCAGAATGAAGTATTCAGATATCAGAAAATCAAGTAATAATTTCTTGACAAACCGACACAAAATCTGATGAATACATCAGCAAAGGAGCAGAACACAAGAAATTCTGCACTCAATAAGTTCAATTTAGTAGCAGAACACACCTTCTCACTATTCTTTCAGTCTTCACCAACACAATGCTTGTTCTCTGGGAAAAATATATGCGCCTACATGCACAATAAGAGAGGAAATTGAAAGGGTATTTAGTTATTTACACTCATTTTGTATCTAATGTAAAATATACACAAATAATTTACTCATTTTATGCAGTTTCTAGTACAAAGAAAAACTTGTACCAGTAGCAGAACACACCTGCTCACTGTTTTCAGTCTTCACCAACACAATGCTTGTTCTATAGGAAAATTATATGCACCTACATGCACAACAAGACACTCATAAGAGAGAAAATTGAAAGGATATTCACACTCATTTTCTATGTAATGTAAAATATGCACAAATTATTTACTCATTGCAAGCAGTTTGTAGAACAAAGAAAACCATGTGGCAGAAGCTGAAATTGCCTGTGACAATGACTGAGACCAAAAAATTGTGAAATAACATTAAGTTAATATTTCAGTATCTTCTAGCCTCCTCCAAACTTTTAGACCATAAAGATTTGTTTTTTGATTCTTGAAGAAGATCTTCACATGTTTTAGCTCACTGCAAAAAGTTGTAGATTCATGTAGAAAGGAAATTGTTTTTGACAGTAACAGCAGCAAGGAATGCAGTAGGAGACATTTTATGGAATTATTATTTTTCAAATGCTTTGGTATCAATTCAACTATTTAGGCTAAATTTTCTTTTGTCATTAGGTAATACAACCAAATAAGGCTGCAGCATGAGCAAAGAAGAGAAGGTTAGCCTAACGTAATCAGACTCTTCTGAAATAAACAAAAAAACAGCAGCACAATGGAGCAAACAGTGGAATGGAGGCATGAGTTCGAAGAGCAATGTATTCAGTAAAATGGAGGCAACAACATGAAAGCAGTGGAATCAGGAATCAACAGTAGTATTAAAAAATCTAACACATCATCAGAAATAAGAATTTAAAGAAAACCATGTGGTATGTTGTAGCAGTTTCTGTAACTGTAAAGATAGTGAAATGTTAAAATTTATACTAATGCACTTTTTATTATTGCAAGAGAACATAACTACATTCCACAGATAACAATTGATTGTGTAAGACCACAAACCACGTGCAACTTCTACAGTAGTGTAACACTAATAAACCTATAAAGGGCATTTCAGAGTGTGAAATTTTCATTGCAGGGTTGAAAACGCAGAGTAGACATAACATTAAGGTTGTCAAAGAGACCTATGGTCCCAGAATAGAATAAATACTACGGTTTAAGTGAAACCTAGACATAATAAGAACATAAATACCAGATGACAGAAAAACGAGAAGCACACAGAAGCACATCTTTTCTATCACAGAAAAAGAACCTAATTATGAACCAAAAACACAAAAAAAAAAGTAGGTAGCCTTGTTAAACAAATATGCATGGTCAACATCACTAATTATATAAGGATATGAGATTATAAATAACATCACTAATTATATAAGGATAAAAGCATGAATCCTGATGTGCAAAACAAAAATAAAAGTATATCAGGATAAGTATAAATTAGGATAAATATGGGGACTGATGCGGAAAGAAAAGAAAAAGAAACTGAAGGATGAAAAAGGAAAAGATACCAAAACAAATTAAAAACAACTCAAAATCAAGGATACCGTCTGCACAGTATACGTCAAATTTGAAGTAGTACTGTGGCTCCGCTATCAATCAAACGCGTGTTCCATTGGAGTGTGATTTTTGCCATTTATCCCACGTCGAACGTAAAGGTAGAGACCATTGGAGTTGCTCTGTAACCAAGCTTTCGCCGGCAAAACTTCCAGATTAACCGAGCACCGCCGTCGCCATATTTCCAGGTTAGTTCAATTCTTATTTCTAGCTTTTAAAACCCACTTCGATTGCAACTTTTGTGTTTTCACCATCGTTCTTCCCGGTTTAGAGTTTGTATAAATTCTCAACTCTTTAACCTTTGTTGTTTACTTTGGTTGAAATTGCGAATATGTCCTGTGGGCATTACCGATTTTGTCACGTGGGTTATGAATTTTCCCGTGTTTTGTAGAGTTAACTAGAAAATCGGGGTAAAAATATGATTTTTGATTGAAATTACTGGTAATTAGGATTGGCCTGATCCTTGCTCACGATACTTTTTATGTATAGTTCAGTAACGGCCATATTTTTATGGTGATTGTGATTGTGATTGTGATCTGCAGGACTACCAGAACAGTTTGTACCATTTACTACTTATTGCTACTCTTGTTTGAATCATGGAGGATAATGCCCCTGTTGTATTTGTACATGGAAAATTGAGTGTTAATGCAATGTGAGATGATGGTAGTGAGAGAATGAATTTTGGGAGTTCAAATTTCGGTTTTAAGCTTATCCCTCTTAGGAACACCAATTCCAATACCAACTCTCTAAAAGTGTACACGATGTTCATCTTCTTAGGAAAACTGTAGTAATAGTAATACCTCGGCTGTTAAAATATTTCATTATATTTTGATTTTGGTGCCAATTTTCTGCTTTTTTCCATAGTTTTTCAGCTACATTTTATAGTGTGACTCTTAAGCATTTTGTGGTGAATTTTCTGTTGCAAGGCCTCTGCATTTTCTGGTGTGTATCTGAGTATTCTCTACTGCATTTTATGGTTACTGTTTCTCTGTTATATCCGCTCCTATTCCGTTGAACTATATGTTTGCATCTAAGCACTTTGTGGTGCTATGCCACTGCATTTTATGGTGTGAATCAGAGCATTTTATGATGCTAGATTCTGAGCTTTTTCTGGTGTTATTGTGATGCGCTTTCTAGTTGATTCTGATCATTATTTACTGAAATAATCTGAGATAGTCAATTAATCTTACGTGGCAAGAGAAGTTCACCAAACCAAAGACCCTATTGGAGATGCTCTTAGTATTTGTAGCTGTGTAATCTTTTTAACATTACATATGATTGAGTCTTGATATAGTTTGGTATTACATTATAGTTTGGTGATGCATTATGTTAATACGCAGTGACATTGAAGCACGTGCAGTATATTCCACCATCTTTGTTTTCTCAAGGAGGAGCAGCTGGTCTACACTGCTAGGAGGTATTAATTGTTCTTCCTTCTCCTTTTTATAGCTCTTATTGGCATGATTTTAGTGATGAACATGTTGAGCAGATCCATCATTTTTGTTCCTACATTTAGTTATTTTCTGTATTTAATAAAGGGGAACACTTTATTGTAAACATTAAAAAAGGCTGATTTTTAAAAAAGGTTGTGGTTATTAAAATAAATTGAGGACTTTCCTGTTCATCACAAGCTGTTTGTTTTAGTTTGCTAATGTTAGCCCGAAGATTGCCGTGTCTTGTCTAAGTGCTGAGATGTCTGCCTTGGTGCAGTAACTTTTTTGTTGTCCATTTATTTTTTTAAAGCTTTATTTCTATTTGATGTGGTATTAAATTCATATAGTTAAGTACACTTTAATCTACGATAAGTAGAATGTGTGATAAATTTTGGGCATGGGCCTGTTTTAGGCCAGTACCCGGTTCACTTCAGGTTCCAAAAGCTGCTTCTTTGTCTTTTCTCCTTCGCCAATTCTCTCCTCAATTAACCTCCTTTGCCAGTTCCCAGTTTCCCATCGGCCTGATCATTTTGACCAACAAACCCTGACGCTGCTGCCTGCTTCATTCATTGTACCTTCACTGACCGACACGTATCAAGCTCAGGAATTTGACGTGTAAGTCTTCTACATAAACTCCCTCTTCTATCTCAATCTTCCCCGTTCCCTGCTTTTCCCCTGCCGTGGTTCGATTTCCGTTCATTCATTTTGTTTCCTGTAATCCGCTGTCATTCCGTTATTTCTGTCTACTTGATTGCTCCTTTTCTTTGCCATACCAAGCTTATTTTACAGCGCCCACCAACTGTTTGATTTATTGCCTCTAAGAGTTTCAATTCTAATTTCTTGTTAGACTTGCTTTATTCATCACTTCATTCTGTATAAATAACAGTGTGAGTATTCATAGAGTCAGTCATCATCATCATGTTGTTGGTGATCCAGGTTCAATGTTTACTATGTCCAACATTTTACTAATGTGGTTGTTTTTTCTACTGGTGCTCTTAGAAGTCTGATAGCAGCGTTCCACAGTTGGCTCGCATTGTGGAGGAGAAGAACACACTTCCTGATATATAGTAGGTAAAATTCTGTTGCATTCTATGTGATGGTGGTAGATTAGTATTTTGATAACTGCACCATAGACGTTGACACTTTTGGGATGTTTTTGTTTGTTCGTGAGCTGTAACCATGGATTCGAGAAGTAAGGGTTTTCTATTTCATGTGTGAAATTCAGTGTGTCATTTATGTGTTTCTGACGTCAGGTTTAAATAATGGTGAAAGTATGTGTGCTTTTTTAGTACTGAACTTCTCTTTTCCTTTTGATATATTTTTGCGAATAGATGGAAGGAGGACTTTTGTAGAGCTTAGATTTATTCAATATCCAGATTTTATGTATTTATTAGTTAATTTCCACTCTGATTCCAAGTACTTTAGGGACTTAGTATACAGAAACTATAGTGTCATTCGATTTCAAAATGTTGTATATGCATCTCCAGTGTAGTTCATTTCTTCAAGTGCATTACGTCTGCCAAATATATGCTTGCTGAACTTATCAATATATTCATGGTTATTATACGAATCTGGACTGACATACAGATGAATATTTTTGGCTACATTTCACTTTTTGTTTGGGAATTGCTGAATCTCAAAAGTTCTTCAAGATTCTACTTTGAATTTTATGTGTATTTTTGAAGGATAAAAAATGGCAACATTTTCAGAAAGTTGCTACAAATAGTTGTTTGATACTAGGCATGCAAAAGACATGAATGAAGATTTGTGTATTTTATTCTCTAAATAGTTTATTTCAAGGCATGATATTTTGATATCCTTTCTGGTTGTTGGTGACATTATATTTTGAAGTGCATATACCTGTTTCACTTTTCTTTATTTTTTTTTCAACAAAAAGTTACAATATTCATTTCTTAAATTTATGGATTTAACATCTAAATAAACCTGCCACAGCACTAGGTTCTACCTAATTAATATGCCTCTTGAAGCAAACATTAATCAACCTCATCAAGAACTCCTGATCATCAATGGCCTGACTTTGAATAGTCCACAATATATGTAATTTTAGTTGCTTTTCTTTTCTTTATGAATCTATAACTTTGTGCAGTGAGCTAAAACATGAGAGCAACTTCTTCTAATTTAATCGAAAAAGAAATCTTTATGGTCTAAAAGTTTGGACGAGCCTAGACGGTACTGAAATATCTGCTTCGTAATATTTGCGTAATGTTGTTTCACATTTTTTTGTATCAGTCATTGTGATACGGAATTTCAGCTGCTACAAGCTGGAATGAGTAAATTATTTATTTATACTTTACATTACAGAGAAAATGAGTGTGAATACCCTTTCAATTTCCTCTCTTATGACTGTGTTATTGGCATGTAGGCGCATATATTTTTCCCAGAGAACAAGCATTGTGGTGAGGACTGAAAGAAGAGTGAGCAGGTGTGTTCAGGTGTGTTCTGCTACTGGTTAAGCTTTTCTTTATACTAGAAACTGCTTACAGTGAGTAAATTATTGTATATATTTTACATTACATAGAAAAAATGGGTGTGAATGCCCTTTCAAATTTCTCTCTTATTGTGTATCTAGGCGCATATATTTTTCCTACAAAACCAGCATTATGTTGGTGAAAGACTGAAAGAACGGTGAGAAGTTGTGTTCTACTACGGAATTGAGCTTATTGAATGCAGAATTTTCTTTAAGACCCTAACTCATAAGTCTCCTATACATGCCTCAGCTACTGTAACTATCACCTTGGAAAAAGATTGAACATTTGCATAATCACAAACAACCAATAAAATAGAGAGTAAGACAAATTTTAATAATTTCCAACATACCATCTGGTGATTCCATATGTATCCATCAGATTTTGTGAGTTCATACTTATTTGATGGATGAAAAAGAACAAAACAGAAAGATTTCGAAAATAGTTAGCTAAATTTACTACCTCCGTAGGCTTTCAGTTGTAGAATTAGGGTCTCAGAACCAATTGGTTGTGTTAAATTTTACTTCAGATTTGAAGAAAAAAAAGGAAATGTCCCAATTTGTTTACTGCAGGATGTGGAACGAGAATAATTTGGTGTATGACAGAGATTAAGTTACATTAGAAAGAAGATAAAATTCCAGTTAGCAGAAGAAATTTCTGTCACTATTATAGTAGTATAAGAATGGTTTCATGATTACTTATATTAGTTAGTTACAAGAGCATGTATTAACTTCAGAATTATTTAACATTTTCAGTTCCGGCCTCCTTTGTGTATTATAGTTCGTATAATATTTTTAACGAAATTATCTTTTAAAGACCGTAAGTAATGTTTTTATTTAGCAAATTTTTTATTGGATACGGGCTAAAGCCACACGAAGTGCGGTGCACCTACCTAGTGTTAACTTAAAAAAGGCAAACTTGCAGCCTATCTAACCATCAAATTAAGTACAAGATATACATCTGTAGTATGTGTTTATTACAAACAATTGAGGACTTTCCTGTTTACTACAAGCTGTATATATGTTTTAGTTTGCTAATGTTAGCTGGAAGCTTGCTGTGTCATGTCTAAGTGCTGAAATGTCTGCCTTTGTGCAGTAACTTTTTTTGTTATCCTATATTTTTGTAATGATATATTTCTGTTTGTTGTGGTATATGAATGATCAAGCTGTATATATGTTTTAGTTTGCGAGTGTTAGCCTGAAGATTTGCGCTGTCTTTTCTAAGTGCTGAAATGCCTGTCTTTGACTTGAACTCTGCAGTATACTTGAACTCCACTCAGTTTTGGGGGAACTGAACTGTTTCTAATATTAAACTCTGTATTTACACGTTCTTCTCAAGTACTTGCTAGTAATTCTCTTCTCAGTATGCGCAGCCATGCCTTTGCATTTTAGCAACCATTAACAAGTGCATTCATGGCTGCTGCATTTTAACATAGCTGAGATTGTGACAAGTGCATAGTTGAAATAGTCTTAGTAGGTCTGCTTTCTTCTGAATCCTATGATGTAATTTCTGCTGAAATAAATTGTCTGTTTTTGTAGGTCTGCTCATTGTTTGGATCTATACAAACCTATTTAATATAGTTGATTGTTAAATTCAACATTATTAAGATTTCTAAATTAGCATAAACTAAAATTAATGGTTTTTTTTCTTTTCTTACTCAAATTGATTTATATTTAATCTCATAATCTTGTTTATGTATTTTATTTTGGTATTGAAGTGATTCACTTAATATGTTTTTTGTTAAAATTTAAGTTATCAATATTTGAAATTAATTATCAATCATACTTTCAATACAAAACTAATAAATATTTTTTTTTGATAACACCTTAAAATACAATTAGTGATTGTTCAAGAAATATTTTGACTAAAAATGTAAGTGTGGTGAAAAAAGAGGAAAAGGAGCTAAAATTTGACATATTCACCCCAACTATCATAAAAACCTCACATAGTTTTCCACATCACATTCTCTATGTCCCACTCACATCCATATCACCAATTTATTTACTCCACGTCAATAATACTTTATCTGTATATTTCTCACTAACACAAACCTTAGCTATAAATTTATAAAATAATTATATATATTAGCAGATTACATTATTTAATTTAGATTTCATTATTATAATATTAAATTTAAATTTAAATTAATCAATGTCATTTTCTCAAAAAATTACTAGAACTGAAAAGGATTATTGCTACTTGAAGATAAAGTTAATTAAATTTTTTTTTTATTCTAAAAATACAGTAATTCCCAAAAATAAAGTAAAAGATATAAGTTTGAAAAAACTCCCATAGTAGATGCCCTAATACACGGCCAACTTTAAAACCTTAAACCTCTTCTAAACCTCTGTAGAATCTGACCGGAGAACGGAGCAGAAGCAGTGGGCAAAATTTTGAAGATGTTGGGGAGAAGATTAATCTCAGCTCTCAGAAAGGGCAAATTCACATTTTGCGGTTCACCGACTGGATTTTGCGCTTCCAATCATTCCAAGTTCTCCTCGCCTCCGAGCGGAGTTTTCAGACACCTGGCTTCTCCGCCATTTCGCCCCCATTTCACTAATTACAAGGTTCGTATGATTCTCAGAAATTTCCAACATATTGATCAATGTAATGATATGATGCAGAATCAATTTCGATTAGGACAGTTTTCTTTGTCCCAATTGCCATTGTTATATGTGTTCTTGTTGCAATGAACTGGATCTGCAAAATTCCTTGTCCAATTGATTTGTTTCACTTTCCCCCTTCCATTGAACAACATTATTACAATTCATGGAAACATAAATCAAACAAACTACTGTTGAAACGGAAAAATACTAGTTATGGGCCTGAATGTTGTACCTTTACTTCTGTTAGTCTAGTAGTTAGAGAAGCAAAATGTTGATTTGACGAAGCTGTTGCTTTTTTTGTTGTTTTAGGGATATTGTGGGCCCTCCTTTAGGAACTTGTCCACTTCAACAATTGCTAGTGTTGGAAGCAACAGTGGACTGAATCTCCTTGTTAATGGGGGGCCTCGTGCACAGAAATTAGTCGGATTGTGGTTATTTGGTTCCGCAGCTTGGGTGTTCAGTATGGTTGTGCTTGGTGGCATGACACGGTTAACCAGGTCGGGTCTTTCGATGACTGACTGGAAGTTCACTGGCAGCCTTCCTCCTCTATCTGATCAAGACTGGTTGGTCGAGTTTGACAAATATAAACAGTCACCTGAATACAAAAGGTATGTTCAAGAATGGTTGCTATGTACATAGTGCTTATCTGTTGGCTGGTTTTATATGTAATGCTATGATGTTTGTGGTTTTGTAGAATGAACCAAGGTATGAGTATTGAAGACTTCAAATTCATATACTGGATGGAATATGCACATCGGATGTGGGGAAGGGCTCTAGGTATCATGTTTGCTCTGCCATTTTCAATTTTTCTTCGCAAAGGTTATATCACACTTCCGCTTGGAGTTAGGCTATCTGGATTATTTGCGCTTGGTGCTGGACAGGGACTTATAGGTTGGTGGATGGTTAAGAGTGGTTTAGAGGTATAAGCAACTCATATTTTTAATGCACTTTGAAAAAAAGGCACTTACTTTATTTAAACTTCTTAATTATCTTAATTATCTTCCAATAGGAGCCCCCATCTGAACATGCTGAACCAAGAGTTAGCCCCTATCGCCTTGCTGCCCATCTTACTTCAGCATTTGCTATATACAGTGGACTCTTTTGGACCGCTCTTTCTGTTGTCATGCCTGAACCTCCTGCTGAATCTCTCACTTGGGTTAAGGGTGCTGCAAAAGTTAAGCGAATTGCACTTCCTGTGAGCATCCTAGTTGGGATCACTGCTGTCTCGGGTGCATTTGTTGCAGGAAATGATGCTGTGTGTAACCATTGCTTTTCACTTTCTAGCTTCATATTCTTGTTAATAGCCATAGTTATGTTTTGTTCTTGTTGTAACTTTTGGGGTTCACTTCCAGGGTCGTGCTTTTAACACTTTTCCTAAGATGGGTGATAACTGGATTCCAGAAGATGTACTTAGCATGAAACCTCTTTTCCGGAACTTCTTCGAAAATACAGCAACTGTGCAGGTAACTCTCATCCTAGTTTTTGAGTATTTACAAACTTACTTTTTATGATTTATGATCATGGTCGTTTTTTACTATATCATGAAGGCTAAAGTGTTTAACATTAAATTGCTCACATAATTAGCCTGACAATTGTGTTGTTTCATTGATAGTTGGATCATCGCATTCTTGCCACTTCAACTTTAGTAGCAATTGGTGGCTTATGGATGGCAACTCGAAAATTGGACTTACATCCTGCTGTACGTTCATTAATTGGAACCACAGTGGGCATGGCTGCTCTTCAGGTTTGGGATTCTATTTTCTCTGTATTATCTGTATTATTTGCCCGGAACTTATTAAATAATATTACTACCTTGATTGTCAACTGACTTGACCATATCTGCAGGTGACTTTGGGAGTATCGACTCTTTTAAGTTATGTGCCAGTTTCTCTTGGCACGGCTCATCAAGCTGGAGCACTTATGCTTCTGAGTTTCATGCTTCTCCTCAATCACACGGTGCGCAGACCATCTTCTTCACTTCTCAAGACATTGCCTCTTACAGTAAAATCAATTGTATAGTTTGCTGGACCATAGTTGTTACTGCTTTTGCCTTGGAAAATGAGGCGTATGTATCAAACATGTGTAGGATATTGAATGGAATAAATCAAAAGCAAAATATCTGCTAATTTGAACATTTAATCATTGATGCAGCCTTCCAAATATTTCTAGTTATGGAGTGTTTTCTGTTTGTAGATGCAGAGTTGTTTGGAAGATGCATTATATGTTCTTTGGTTCTGCATGCATTATTCCCTACTAACACTTCTAGTTTGGATAATACCTTTCCTGGCATAAAACCCATTTCAAATTAAAAGATTCCACAACCTCAAAGATTAAAATCTCAACTTTCAAACTATAGGATAGTAATTTTATACTCCCCTCATATTCACTAATAATGTCCCCGGCCCCTTTTTTCACCATGCTCAACGTTAATGAAAATTCAATACTAATTAGATATACAAAAGTTAATATGCCGTCAAATTTCTTTACAAAAACAAAACACTTAATCAAAGGAACAGCCAAACCCCTTGAACTTTTAAAGATTTTCAACAAAGCTCTGTGACTTGACTCTACTCTATTTTCTATACACAAACAAAAAGTGGGGTTAGATTCGATGAGTTTTTCTAATCTGGATGACTTTTGAAGTAGTTTCTGTGATTGAAGGCAAGTCTGGAACAAATTCTGCATTTCCTTCCTTCCTGGCTCTGTTGCCCTGGGTAACTTTTATATTGTCAGAAAAGAAAAGATAATCCTTGTATTGATGTGACGATGCATATTGAATAGGAATCTTTAACACTTTGTGTTGCAGTATATGTTAGGAGAGATGGTTTATGGTAGTGTGGCTTCTCTGTTGCAAACATTGGTTTATTTGATTGATCTTTTAATTCTGTTTTCTGAGATTAGCAGAATCAGAGTTCATCATTTCCTAACTACTATGGAGGAGAAACGTTCCAGGGCAAACACAACAGAGCTAATCAGAATCTTAAGTAGGAGATCACTGAATCACTCCTTACCAGGGCGGAAATTTGAAAACTACCAGTTACTGCTTAAGGTCTCTGCCGAGCAGAATCTTGCCACGGCCATACGTATAGCATGGAGGATGCACATTGAATGTGGGGAAGGGCACTAGTTGTCATGTTCAATTTTTCTTCGCAAAGGTTATGTCATACTTCTGCTTGGCGTTAGGTTATCTGGATTCTTGTTGCTGGACAGGGACTTATAGGTTGGTGGATGTTTAAGAGCGGTTTGGAGGTATAAAGAACTTGTATTTCTAATGCACTTTGAAAAGAAAAAAAAAAGGCGTGTACTTGTTATATATTTTCCGATAGGAGCCCCCATCTGGACCCTTACCGCCCTGCTACCCATCTAACTTGAGTATTTTCCATAAACAGTGGACTTTTTTGGACTGCTTTTCTGTAATCATGCCTGGACCTCCTGCTGAAACGCTCACATGGGTAAAGGTGCTTCAAGTGAATTGGGATCACTACTGTTTCTGGAGCATTTGTTGCAGGAAATACCGAGTGTAACCACTGCTCTCTAGCTTCACATACTTGTGAATAGCCACAAATAAGTCTTACTTGTAACTTGTAACTATTGGGTTTTCACTGAAAATTATAGGGTCATGCTTTTAACACATTTCCTAAGATGGGTGATAACTGGATTCCTGAAGATATTCTTAGCATGAAACCTGTTTTCCGGAACTTGTTCTAAAATACAGCAACTGTGCAGGTAACTCTCTTCTTCCTAGTTCTTGAAAGGACTAGAAAACTTTCTTTTTATCATATATGGTCATGTGTACTATCTTGAAGGCTAAATTGGCTAGCATTAGATTGCTCTTGTAATGATATTCGTTTCGTTTGATTGACAGTTGGATCATCGCATACTTACCACTTCAACTTTAATAGCAATCAGTGGATTATGGATGGCAACTCGAAAACTTGAATTGCATCCTTCTGTACACAGAACCTCAATAGATTATGGTGGATTAATTGGAACCTCAGTGGGCATGACTACTCTTCAGGTTTTTGCTACTACAATCTCTGCATTATTGGTATTATTTCCCCAGAACTAAGTGAATAATGTTACCAACCTTGATTGCCAATTGATCTGGACCATATATGCAGGTGACTTCTCTTTTAAGTTATGTTTATGTGCCAGTATCACTTGGCATGGCTCATCAATCTGGAGCTCTAATGCTCTCCCAATCTTCTTCACTTTACAAGACAGTAAAATCATTAGTATAGCTATATGGCAACCAAGGTAATGTGTAGGATATTGAATGAAATCAATCAAAGCAAAATACCTTCTAATTTGAACATTACAATCGTCCATGCAGTCTTACGGATGTTTCTAGTTATCGAGTGAGTGGTCTCATTCGTAAATGTGATTGATCTTTAGCTGCATGAGCTAATGAGGTGAAATATGGAGTGTTTTCTGTGTATAGTTGTAGTCTTGTAGACGTGTGCTGTCTTGGTATTTTATTTTTATTTTTTTGAAGGACTTTGTAGTATTTGTCATACTTTTTCTTGATGATCAATGTACGTGTATGGCATCAAAGGTTCCACTATCTCTAGATTATCATCTCAGCTTTCAAACAATAGGATGACAAATTTATACCTCCTATTCAATAATAATGTCCTCCTTTTTTTCAACATGCTCAACATTAACAAAAATTCAGTCATTAGATATAAAGAGGTTTATATCCCATCAAATTTCTTGGATGCATTCGTTGATACACAAAAAATAAAAAAATAACAACCCAATCAAAAGAAAATCCAAGGAAAAATAAATTACAACCATACCCGTTGAATTTCTAATAGAATGTGAGAAGATGTTCAACAAAGCTCTGTGATTTGACTCTACTCTATTTTCTATCCACACAATGGATTTCAGAAACAATAACAACTGAAAGTAAAGTAGTGTGGGGTCAGGTTGATGTTTTTCTCTTATCACACTGGCTGACTTTTGAAGTAGTTTCTGTGACTCTTGAAGTCTGGAACAAAATCTGCATTCCTTCCTTCCTGGCTCTGCTCCCCTGGGTGAGTTTTATGTTGTATATTCCTGGTATTGATGTGATGAGGAATCTTGAATAGGAATCTCTAACACTTTTTGTTGCAGTATATATTAGGAGAGATGGTTTATGGCAGTGTGGCTTCTCTGTTGCAGACGTTGGATTATTTGATTGGTCTCTTAGTTCTGTTTTCTGAGATTAGCAAAATAAGAATTGATCATTTTCTAACAACTTTGGATGAGAAACATTCCAGGGCAGACACGACAGAGCCAATTAGACTCTTAAGTAGGAGATTACCGAATCACTGGTTACCATGGCGGAAATATGAATACAACCAGTTACTGTCTAAGGTCTTTTCCGAGCCTCATCTTGCCATGGCCAGAGAAATGGAGTATAAGTTTTTTCTTGGTGTGGGCCAAATGAGTTTGGGCAATTTATCGATCCTGTCTTCTCTTCTGCAACAATCAAGGGAACAGCCTTTAACCAAAGATGAGTGTTGGTCCAGTGCTGCCACAAACCAGGAGAAGCATTTGTTGGAGCTCCTTAATAATATTGAAAATTTGAGCTCCAAACCTTTAAAGCAATATTTCTGGAGCTGCACACAGAAATTAATGCTTGAATATCGTATATTTAACATTACTGTACTATTATGCTGTTACGTTTATAAAGACTTGGCTTATCTGTATGGTGATCTTCAGTTCCTATTGGCATACCTTGTTGATTCTTGGGATGTAGATGATGGTCAGCTCAAATGTGTTATGGAGGTTTTCGACTCAGCAAAACATGTCATTGAAGAGTCCATTGTGCACTCTCGTATCGAGCCGGCATTGGAAATGATGATTGGTGAACTGATGAATGGAGCTCAAGTGGATCCTTTCGAACTTTTCAGGAGCCTCCAGGAAGCATTCAGGAGAGATGATTTGCTATGTATTTGTAAATGTTTGGTGCAAAAAAGGGAGGAGATTTTCTGCATTAAGGCTGAAATTTTACAGGCTACAAGCAAACGCAGATACATAAATGATCAGTTTCCCAGCCCAAAACTGCCTCAGAGGGATTCAAAACAGGAGATCTTGGTGGCCTTTACTGATGAGGAGCTGTTTTTGGAACGACTCATTAATAATGCCACACAACCTGGATTACAAATTTTGACCATTGTGGGGATGGGAGGCATTGGTAAGACTACTCTTGCTAAACAACTTTTCAATCACCCTTATGTTTTTTACCATTTTGATTGTCTTGCATGGATCACTGTTTCTCAAGGATATGATATGAGAGATTTGTTGTTAGTTTTGTTCAACTCGCTTGCTCATTCATCTGATAAACCCATTGAGAAAACCAATGCTCAGTTGGCCGAAAGTGTGTATAGAAGTTTGAAATGTAAAAGGTACTTGATTGTCATGGATGATATGTGGGCTACTAAAGCTTGGAATGATGTCAAGAGATGTTTCCCAGATGATAAAACTGGGAGTCGAATCCTAATAACAAGTCGCCTAGTAGGTTTGGCTAATCATGTAAGTCCAAATATGCTGCCTCATTTCATGAATCTTTTTGATGCTGAACAAAGTTGGGAATTATTACAAAGGCTGGTGTGTAAGAATGCAGTTTGCTCCCCTCAATTGGAGGAAGTTGGAAGACAAGTAGCTAAAAGATGTCGTGGACTACCTCTAGCAATTGTTGTTATTTCTGGAATTCTGTGCAGTACTCCAATGACCCTTGAATCATGGTCTCGGATAGCAGAGAACTTGAGCTCAATAGTTGTTAAAGATACCGAGCGATGTCTAGATATACTCGCTTTGAGCTATGTTTACTTGCCTTATCCCCTAAGAGCCTGTTTTCTGTACATGGGAGTTTTCCCTGATGATTGTGAGATTGAAGTTCAGAAGTTGATCAATCTATGGGTGGCCGAGGGGTTCTTGCATTCAAAGTCTCTAGGAAATCTAGAGCAGATTGCTGAATATTGTTTGGAAGATCTTATAGGCAGAAACTTAGTTATGGTAGAAAAACGACACTGTTGTGGAAAAGTCAAAACATGTCGTCTCCATGATTTTGTGAGGGAATTATGCTTGAGAGAAGCTCAGAAGGAAGGTTTTCTGGATGTGGTTGGAAGAGAAAACATCGACAACATTCCAGCTGGCCAGCGATATCATCGCCGTCTCAGTTTTCACTTGGATCCATTCTGTGGTGTGTCTGCACCACCTGCTCTCCCACATATCTCATCTTTCTTGTGTTTCTCTATAGGCTCTAACATTGAGTCTGATATCTTGTTCTTTCAGTTAGGGTTCAAAATGCTCAGAGTTTTAGATATATATTTCCTGTGTTTTGAATATTTTCCAGAAGTGGTACCAATGCTCATTCATCTGAGGTATCTGGCTCTCAATGTCACTTACCAACTTCCTGCGACAGTGTCTCGGTTGAGGAATCTGCAAACCTTCGTGATCCAAGGTCCATGGCTGAGTCAGGCATTTATGCTTGAATATTGGAGGATGCCTTCATTGAGACATCTCCATACAAGTGTGCCTATTGTATTAAAGGAACCCCTCGTAGAACAAGAGGATCTTCGGCCACTACTTGCTCCAAAATATCTGCAGACAATCTCAGTGTTAAGATTTTTGAGCTGCAAAAGAAGTGTTTTCAAGCACATGCCTAATCTTAAAAGATTGTGCATTTGTGAAACCAAAGAAGATTACAAAAGTGACGTGTCATGCGATCTCCTGAATAACCTTGTATACTTGCAAGAACTTAAAGCATTGAAATGCCGCTTTTATGCTCATAATCTACATCCTCGAAAGATGACTTGTCTGAATTCTTTCCCAACAACTCTAAGACAGTTGAGTATAAGTTGGAGCTATTTGCTGTGGGAGGATATGACCATCATCGCCAGACTACAAAATCTTGAGGTTCTCAAATTGAAAAACTATGCTTTTCATGGACCGAAATGGCTGCTGACAGGAAAGGGCTTTCCCAGATTGAAATACTTGGTAATTGAGAATACTAATTTGGTCCATTGGGAAGCCACAGTTGGTCAGTTCCCATGTCTTCAGAAGCTAATCCTGAAGCTCTGCAAGAACTTGGAGGAGATCCCTTTTGGCATTGATGCAATTGGTGCACTGCAACAAATGGAGGTGCATTGCTGCAGTAATTTTATGGTTGTTCTTGCTCGGGATATTCAAGAGCAGATCGAAGGCATTGATGTTGTCATTAGAAATGATCAGTAAGTAAACATGCCATGTTCTAATTAAGTAACCTACTTTAGCACACATTACTTCTCATTCATTAAAGTTTTGCGCTGAAATGGATTTTGCTGCTTTCTCTTATTCTGATTTCATGTTTTTCCTGTGCTACTTTTATTATAATTTTACAGTTCTCAGCAAAATGCGCACGCGGAAGGACTTGTTCAATCAAGGCTGAGTGAACTTAACCTTCATTGCTGAAATGTACATCTGCAATTTTCATGAAGGTATCAGTTTAATGTACTTTATCGTCTGTATTTTCTGCACTGGACTGCTATCTCCATCGTATTTTTATTACATGTCAATAGTTTAAGAGGTATATATTACTTTGTCGCAGTCCAAATTGTTTTCTTGTGTTTCTGATGTAAATCTGCTCGATTTTGCTAATTATTTTGATGTACACAATCATCTTTGATGGAAATCAGACTGCTAAGTATACCATACTACATCCATGTTTAGGAAATCATAATGGCTCACAGTGGATACAAAAAGAACTTGGCTTGCTGTAGCCTCCCTGGAGCGAAATTTGGCATATTAAAGAAATTCCACATGTGGCAGGTGTTCATGGAGCTTTGAAAAAATAAACATTTCTTGTTAAAGATCCTTGTTAAAGTATGATAACTACTAGCACAGATGAATCCGTTCTGTCTATAACTGTACCTTATTTGCTTACTCTTTCATTTTAAAGAGAGAAACTGTTATGATCTTTATCTGTAACTAAAACTCTTTCAAACTATAACTTACAGCTTTGCCTAACTTTTTTCTGATAATCAGTGTACAAGTATATGATGACTTATTAGTGTCCAAAACCTTTATACTGATATCTATTCCTTGAAACTTTAAGTACTGCAATTTAGTAGATCTGGTTCATTTCCACCATATTAGTGCTATTATCTTGCTCTATCTTCATACATTTGTTTGAATCAAAGATCCGTTTTTCACAATTTCCATCGTTCTCTTGGTGTAAAATGAACCGGATCAACCAAATTCCTCGGCCAATTGATGGGTTTCCTCCCTTATCCATTGGCTAGGAAGATTTTGGCTTAAACAATATATGTACAAAGATTTTGAGAGTATTGGCTTAAACAATATATTTTCTCAAGGCCTATGGCTAGTGGATATTTCTGACATTGAAAATAAGGTTGTTGCATATTATGAGAGTCTTCTTTCATCTGAAATATCTAAAAAAGCTCCTTTCCATTCCCACTTTCTCAGTTAGATTCCTACAATCATGACACCGGCACAAAACAATTTACTCATCAAACTTGTCTCATTAGAGGAACTAAAACAAGTGGTGTTTAGCCTCAATACATCAAGCAGCCCGGGTCCTGATGGTTACACAGCAAAATTCTTTATAAAGGCTTGGGATATTATAAGTGATGACCTTCTAAATGCTGCAAATGATTTCCTCCACAACCCCATCATCCCACATGGCATAGCCAACACATGGATTACCATTATCCCCAAAAAAGAGGTTTAATGACTACAGACCAATAAGTCTTTCCAATGTAAGTAACAAGATTTTTTCAAAAATCTTGATGGAAAGGCTTAAACCACTGATGCCCTCTCTCATCTCTCCCCACCAATCTACCTTCCTGGCCAACAGGGAAATCTCAGACAATGTCCTTTATCTTAAGGAAATGATGAGATTTATTAATAGGAAAATCAGAAGAACTAACTGTATACTGAAACTAGACCTTCAGAAAGCTTTTAATAGAGTTGATTGGACTTTTCTTAATTCTGTACTCTTGAAATTTGGTTTCCATGGTTCTTTTGTGCATAACATCCTCAAGAACCTATCACAAGCTTGTTTTTCAATTCTAGTCAACGGCAAGCCTGTTGGATTTTTAAAGGCTACCAGGGGAATTAAACAGGGAGATCCTATCTCACCCTTTCTCTTTAATTTATTTTCCGAGGCTTTCACTAGATCACTTGCATATGTATATCAAATTGGAAAAATCCAATATTTTAACTTGCCAGATGGTGCTAACAAGTTGCAGTCTTACTAGATTGAAAGTTTTCTTAGTAGTTTTTGAGGAAACTACTGGACAGAAAATTAATTTCCAAAAAAGTGAGGTTTTCGATAGTAATCATGCTTCTGTTCATACCATCAGATTAATCCAGTCAATTCTAGGCATGAAAATAGGTGAATATCCTTTTAGATATTTAGGATGTCCCATTTTCACGAGAAGAATGACCTGTTCTCACTTCCAGCCGGCAGCCAATACTTGAAATCATAAATACTAGGCTTGATAGTTGGAAGAACAAATGGTTATCCATTGGTGGAAAACTGACCTTAATAAAATCATGCATCTATTCCACCCCTCAACATATCTGGGCATTATATGATCCCCCAAACTTATTTTGAAAAATCTTGAGAAAGTGGTTTCCACTTTCTTCTGGGGTCACTCTGAAGTCTGAACAAGCTGAGAGGAAAAAGTGGGGGAAATGGAAAGACTTGTGTTGTCCCACATCTGAAAATGGTATTGAGATTAGATCACTTTCTACTATAATCAAAGCTTACTCAGTTAAGTTATGATGGAAATATAAAAAAACACATGCTCCATGGACACTATTTCTAACCTCTCTTCCTCATTCTTCTAAAATTTCACAAACATGGAAAATGATATGCAAAATGGATCAGTTTGCTACAAATAATTCAAAATCCCTCATTGGAAATGGCTTATGCAGCTTCTGGAATTCTATTTGGCTTGACTCTGGTGCATTAAGTGATCTTATATCTCCTGATGCCACTAACATTCATTCTGATTGTACTGTGGCAGAATTCATTATTCATAAACAGCATTATATGCAGTCCTTAACATCTTTGATTACTTCTGATACTATATCTACTTTACAGGACATCAAACTCTCTCCCCAAGAAAGGACATGTTAATTTGGAAACCTGATAACAAGGGTAACTTCACCTTTTCCTCAGCTTATAATGCTTTGAGACCAAAAAGAGGTAACATTTCTTCTATGGATAAAAGATGGTCTCCAACTCCAAAGAAGGTGGCTGTTTTTATGTGGAAACTGTTTAACTGTTTGTTGCTTTTTGATGACATCTTGATTTATTTTGGCTTCAGTATTGTGTCTTAATGTGTTTTCTGTGACAATAATGATAGCATTGATCATTTTTTCACTAATTGTCACATTGCCACACAAGTCTGGGCTGCCATACATTCTTTTCTGTGTATTGGTAATCCAATTTTTGACACTTTTTGGAGTAGACTAGCAAACTACTGGTCTTTTAATGGTCTCACTAGCTTACATTCAAATCTGGTCAACTTGGTTTCATCCTTTGTGTGTTGGTGTCTGTGGAAGGCTAGAAATAGAAAATTCTTTGATGATGTCTCTTCTAATACACAATACATAATCAAGGAAATAAAGGAGATGATTTTCAATGCTTACGCAACTAAACCTTTTTACATTACGAACCATCATGATATACATATTGCAAATTCTGGAGTCTTGCCTAAGTGGCTTAAACCACCAAAGCCAAATATCACTTTCATAAAGTGGTCTAGGCCGCCAAGTGGAGTGAAAATCAATGCAGATGATGCTTGGGATTTTAGACTTAACAGAGCTAGTGTAGGCATTAGTTTTAGAGACTCTTCTAGTTCCTGTATACTTGCTAGATGTTTCTATGTTACAACCATATCACCCTTTGAGGCGGAGCTAAAAGCTGTGAGACTAGGCATTTTAACTGCCCATTCTCTGAATTTGTTCACATTCTTCATAGAGTCTGATTGCCTTAATGTAGTATCTATGATACATGATCATAGTAAAGCTCCTTGGAGACTTCTTCCTTTAGTTGAATCTGTATCTCTTTCCTGTTGTTATAGGCCACATCTTAAGACAAGAAAATACTGTAGCTGATATACTTGCAAAGCATGCCTTAAATTTACATTTAAATTCTGAGTGTAATTTACAGAACCTCCCAGTCAGAGCAAAATGGCCTTTAGTTCTTGATAAACTTGAACTCCCCTCATTGAGCATTCAGAGCTAGATACTGCTGATCTCTTTTTCCTGTTTCATCAGGTACTCTCACAAAGGATCAAGGACAATTGGACACTTAAACAGCTTCAATACATAGACCTCTCCATCACTGAGCTGCACCCAATTCTCTACTGGTTTGGAAACAGACCAACATAAGGTGCTAAAACTCCAGCAACATAGAAATAAGGCTGAGGAAGAACTCCTCCACAGGCTTCCTAGTGGTTTTATGTTTGTTCACCGAACTACTCAAAAGCAAGTGGATTGAGGTTTCTTCCTCCTGCCTTTCATTTCTTACAGTAGGTTGTTAAGAATGAGGCTCCTGGTTCTCATTGCCATTGTGTAGTTTTTATTCATTAATACACCATAGTTTATCCTTACTTTATAGGGTACTGTGTAACCTGCACAGTGCTTATGGCCTCATCCGATTGCCGCAGAATTGTATTTTTGTTTTTGCATTTTAAATGACCAGGGGAAGCCAAAATATCCCCCCCACCAACGGTGGATTATCTTTTAAAAACAATGTTTAACCCACACAACCATATTTTAACATTAGATGTATTTTACTATATTTCAATTTAAAAATTTCTACTATAATGAAATTGATTGATGTTATTTTAGTTAAATATGTTTTATATATTTCAGTTCAACTTAATTAAGCCAATTTTTTTTTATTATTTTACAATTTAAATGAGTTTAGTTCCGTACAAATAATATATTTTTTTACAATTCATTTTTTTTTAGTTCAGAAGGTGGATTGAACAATTCTTGAGCATGCTTTCTAAAATTTATTTCACCCTTTAGGAATTCTGAAAGTTTGATGTAACAACAAGAATTTAACCTGTTGCTATAGAATATATGTGTTTTTTTTCCTAAATAACCTTATTTCTGAAACTAATTCCTAAAATAACATTCTGTTGAAACTAATACTCTTAGACTAAAGTTTAATCAGTAATAAAATCAATAAATTTCTATTACGCCCACACACAATTACTGTTACACCAAAAAACCCACAAAAAAAAGAAAAGAAATTAGAAGCCACGATCCTCTCCCGCACGACGGCCCGTACGGCGCCGCAATCTGAGTCAGCTCCAACAGCATCCGGTGGGCTTTGCTGATGTTGTCCACCGAAATCGCCACCACGCATTCCATCAGCAGCGTCATCAGGTTCAAGCTCGAGTCATGATGACTCTCATGGCCATTTCCGACAGGTTTTATCGCCGGAATCACCATGCTGTTTTCCTCCACGCCGATGGCTGATCGTGAATGAGTTGTTTTGTGACTTGCTGGATCCACTGCGGGGTTAAGGTTTCGTTTTCGATGTCGTCGTGATTAACGTCGGAAAAGGAAATGATGTCGAGGTTGTTGTTATTGTTATCCATACAAGGAAAAGGATCCTGCTGCATAATTAGGTGAAAACAAGTAATTAGTTTAACAATAATTCTTTAGTTTAGAAAAGAAGCGAGTTTTACCTGCTCGATGAAAGTCATCGTGATCCATTAATGAGAACATGAAAGCGAGGTACTTTTTTGGGGAGTTTTTTTGGTGCACCATTAATTTTGTGGGTGTGATAGAAATTTATGGATTTTATTATTAATTAAACTTTAGTCCAAGAATATTAGTTATGGAATTAGTTTCAACTAAGGCAGTAAATGAGTCGAGTTGAACTCGAACATGCTTGTGTTCGAATTCGAGTTCGAGTTCGTTTTGCATGTTCGTGTTCGTACGAGTTGAGATATTTTAGTTCGAGTTCGATTCGTCCAACTTTTAGAAAGTTCGAACTCA
Source organism: Cruciata laevipes (assembly GCA_963678965.1). NCBI lineage: Eukaryota > Viridiplantae > Streptophyta > Magnoliopsida > Gentianales > Rubiaceae > Cruciata > Cruciata laevipes. The sequence goes on along the minus strand of OY787641.1, from coordinate 8,744,620 downwards.
GCTAGATAAAAGATCGAGTTCGAGTTAGTTCGAGAACCTGAAGCATTAATGAATAAATTTTAATTTATTTCTATAAAAATTATATATATTTATATTCGAGTTGCTCGACGAGTTTATTGAGCTGGCTCATATGATCTCGAGTTCGAACTCGTATATAAACAAACGAGCTCGAGTTCGAGTTCGAACTGATCAAACAGAGTTCGAAACTGAACTTAACCGAGTTGTTCGCGAGTTGATCACGAACCACAGTTCATTTACCCCTAGTTTCAACAGAATATTATTTTGGGAAGTAGTTTCAGAAATAAGGTTATTTAGGGAAAAAATAAAATAAAAATAAAAATCAAATTAAATAGTGTGCCTGTTCCCAAAGGCAAGTCAATGAAACATTCTCTTCTTGACACCTCCTTCTTCGCCTTCTCTAGCTTGCTGCTGCTGCTGCTGCTGCTGCTGGGAAATGGCTTATTCTGCTGTGGCTTCTCTGTTGCAGTCTCTGGATCATCTCATCAAATGCTCCCTTGTCATCTTGGAGGTGAAGATAAGTGAAACTCGTCAATTTACATGGACTATGGATGATGTTGAAGCTATGTTCCTTACTTTCCTTGAACTTAGTGAAGAAAACCAGTGTTTGCTTACTGATGTTAAGGAGAATCAGGTAGGAAAAATCCGAAGGGCTTTGGAGTTTCTGGTGACTGGATTGACCCTGTCACCGGCGGCGTACCAATCGACGGTGGAGGAATTGGCATCCAAATGCCAGTTTGATGACTTTCACCGAATGCTGCTGCTGCGAGCTCATGATCCCATGAAAAATCTCTTCCGGATGATCGAGCGTCTTAATTTTCCACAAAAGGCCGTGACGGAAACGATTCTGGATCGTCAGAAATTGAAAGAGAACGCATCTTTCATATTTGGAGTTTACCAGTTGACAAGTGTTCTGCGGGAAGAGCTGTGTTTCTTGTTGACATACCTTGACCATTCATTGAATATGAATCTACCTGAAGGCATGCTCAAATGCATCAAACAAGTTTCTGATAGTGTGAAACATCTCATCGAAGATGCCATTCTGCGGTCTGCAATCCATAAAGTGGGGAATCTTGCAGTTGCGAGAGGTTTTGAAGCACTTTTCAAATTGAAGACATTTTGTGTTTCAGGTATTGAGAAGAAGGTCAAGATGGTTTTTGATGGAAGTGAGGGGATTCGCGGTAATTTGGCACAGGCTGTGGAACAATTAATATGCATCAAGGCAGAGATTACTTGTGAGAAAAGAAGTGTAGATGATAAGGTGCCCAGTTCGAAGTCTTGTGGCATTTCATCAAGAGACCCAAAGGAGGACATTGTGGTGGATTTTGTTGATGAAGAGTTGGTTCTGGAGAGGCTGATTAGTAATGCTGCACAACCTGGTTTAGAAACCATAAGCATTGTGGGCATGGGCGGCGTTGGTAAGACTACTCTTGCTAAAAAGCTTTTTCATCACCCTTGCACTTTGTTCCATTTTGATTGTTGTGCATGGGTTACAGTTTCCCAAGTTTATGTTGTGAGAGATTTGTTGTTAGCATTAGTAAACTCATTTGCTCCTAAATTTGATAAGATGTCTGAGAAGAGCAATGCTAAGTTATGTGAATATCTTTACAGAAGCTTGAAATGTAAAAGATATTTGATTGTTGTTGATGATATGTGGAGTATTGCTGCCTGGAATGATATCAAAAGATGTTTCCCAGATGACAAAACTGGCAGCCGAATTATTATAACATGTCGGTTCATAGAATTAGCCCACCTTGTGAGTCTTAAGCCTCCTCATTTCATGAACCTCTTTGATGCTGAGAAAAGTTGGGAATTGTTTCAAAAATTGGTGTGTAGGAATGCACTTTGCTCCTCTGAATTAGAGGAAGTTGGAAGGCAAATAGCTAAAAGATGCTGTGGTCTTCCCCTAGCAATTGTTGTTATTGCTGGGGTTCTCTGCAGTACTCCTATGACTCTTGAATCTTGGACATACATTGCAGATAATCTAAACACAATAGTGGCTATTGATCGAGAACAATGCTTAGATATACTTGCTTTAAGTTATGTTTACATGCCATATCGCTTGAGAGCCTGCTTTCTGTATATGGGTGCTTTTCCTGAGGATTGTGAGATTGATGTTCAGAAATTGATCAATTTATGGATGGCAGAGGGTTTTTTTTATTCTAGGTGTCACGAACATCTAGAGCAGGTTGCAAGGGAGTACTTGGAAGAACTTATTAGCAGAAATTTAGTAATGGTTGAAAAGAGATCTTTTGGAGGAAGAGTCAAAACATGTCGTCTCCATGATTTTGTGAGGGAGTTTTGCTTGATAGAATCCCGAAAAGAAAATTTCATGAGTGTGGCAAGGAGGGGAAACAGTGAAAACTTATTTTCAAGTCTTCGAAATCAACAACGCCTCAGCTTCCACTTGGATCCCTATTGCAGTGTTCCAACAACCCTGGCACTCCCACAGGTCTTATCTTTCCTGTGTTTTTCTTTGGGTTCAACAATAGTGCCAGATATATTATTCTTTCAATTGGAATTCAAATTGTTGAGAGCACTAGACGTATACTTTTTGCGGTTTGAATATTTCCCAGAACAAATTCTAAGACTGGTTCATCTAAGGTACCTTGCACTCAATGTCACTTTTCAACTTCCTGATTGTGTGTCGTTGCTGACAAATCTTCAAACATTTGTCCTTCAAGGTCCCTGGGTGAGTCCACGATTTGACAGCTGCTCAAAATTCTACATGAAATGTTGGATCCTGCCTTTATTGAGACATCTCAAAACTAGTGTGGCCATTGAATTAATGGAGCCCCTCATAGAACACGGTGATGGTCTGAAATATATGCAGTCACTCTCGATAATAAGATTCTCAAGCTGTAGAACAAGTGTTTGCAAGATCATGCCTAGTCTTAAAAGACTGCATATATTTGAAACGGAAGATGACTACAACAATGACCGATCATGTTTTTTCCTAAATAACCTTGTATATTTGCAAGAGCTATTTACTCTGAAGTGTTGCTTCTATATGCGGAATCAAGAACTTCGAAGGCTATCGTGTTTGGATGCTTTCCCAAAAAGTCTTCGACAACTGACTTTGAGTTGGAGTTATTTGCCATGGGAGGAAATGACCACTATTTCGAGGCTACCCAATCTTCAGGTGCTGAAATTGAAAAACTATGCTTTCCAAGGCCAAAAATGGGTGGTAGCAGAAGAGGGCTTTCTTAACTTAAAAGGCTTGCTAATTGATAATGCTGATCTGGTCGTTTTGGATGCCACAGTTCATCAATTTCCACGTCTTCAAAATCTGACCCTGAAGCTCTGCAGGCACTTGGAGGAGATCCCTTTTGGCATTGATGAAACTGGCTCCCTGCAGCGTATGGAGGTCCATTACTGCAGTAACCGTATTGAGGTTCTTGCTAAAGAACTTCAAGATCAGGATGAAGGAATTGATGTTGTCGTTAGAACTAATTTGTAAGTTAAACATATCCATCTTTATGTCCTTAATCTTATACTGTTTTTCCTTCTTGTTTATGAGCATGTTACTTTTTTCCACACAGATGTGAACTTCACTCACTGTTTGTTTTGTATATGTTAGGTTTCACTCTTTTCTTAGACCTAGTTTGACAGGTTCTGCATTGTTTTTTGAGTTTTTCCAATTATGCTCATCTCTTATAATATTGCAGGTCTCAGCACAATATATAAACAGAAAGAATTGCTTGCATAAAATTAATTACACTTCAGCTTGGAGCTTGGATTTTAGCTCTTGGTGCTTGACAGGGACTTACTGGATGGTGGATGGTAAGGAGTGATTTTAGTGGTATAAAGAACTCGTATTTCTGGTGCACTGTTAAAGTAAGGCGTGTGATTTGTCTAAAACTCTTATGTATCTTCCCATAGGCCTCCATCTGAGCATGTGGGCTTTTTTGGACTACTCTTTCTGTTGTCGTGCCTGACTTTATACTCAAGTTCTCACATGGCTTAAGTGTGTGGAAAAGTTAAGTGAATTGTTGGGATCACTGCTGTTTCTGGAGCACTTGTTGCAGGACATGCTGCTGTGTGTAACCACAGCCTTACACTTTCTAGCTTCATATGTGTTCTACTGTTTCTGGTTACTGGGTTCCGGAAGATATTCTTAGCATGAAACCTCTTTTCTGGAACTTCTTCAAAAATACAGCAACCGTGCAGGTAACTCTTATATTCCTAGTTTCTTAATGGATATGGATGAGCAAACTTTCCACTTACTATGTGTACTATCTTGAAGGCAAAGGTTGTGAGCACTCAAGTCATTTAGCCAGACATGTAATTTTGTGTAAAATCTTCATTTAACTGTTTAAACCTTTATGCTAATAAAATTTGTTTTGTTGCCAGTTAGATCATCGCTTACTTGCCACTCTAACTTTAATAATAATAAGTGGCTTAAGGATGGTGACTCGAAAACTGGACTCGCATGCTTCTGTACGGTCCTTAATCGGAACCACATTGGGCATGGCTACTTTTCAGGTTTGTGCTACTATTTTCTCTGCATTATCTGTACTATTTCCTCAGAACTAAGTGATTAAAGTTACATTGCAGGTGACTTTGGGAGTATCTTATAAGTTACGTGCCAGTATTGATTGGCACTGCTCATCAAGCTGGAGCTCTAATAATGCTTCTAAGTTTCAAGCGTCTCCTCAATTACACGGTGCGCAGACCATCTTCTTCACTTCTCAAAACATTGCCTCTTTCAGTAAAATCATTAGTAAAGTTGTTTGGCAACCAAAGTTGCCTTGGGGAACTAGCCTTCTAAAATGAACATGTGTAGGATATTGAATGAAATCAATTGAAGCAAAATTATAGCTGTTTTTGCATATTGAGGTGAAATATGAAGTGTTTTCTGTGTATCGTTGCAGACTTGCAGTCATGTTTGTTTGAAACATGCATTATATGTTCTGTGATTGTGTGTGCACTATTCCTTGCTAACACTTCTAGTTGTGGATATACTAGTTTCGGATACCGGCCATGTCAAACAATAATGGAGTAACTTTGTCATACTCTTTTTTGATGATCAGTGTATGTGTATGACAAAGGATTCCACAACCTCAAGATTAAAATCTCAACTTTTGCACTATAGGGCAACAATTTTATATTCCCTCATATTCACTAATACCCTTTTTCACCATATTTATTAACGGAAATTCAATCATTAGGTTTAGCAAAAAAATAAAAAAATCCACTCAATCAAAGGAAAAGCCAAGAAAAACAAATTTTTGTGACTGAGTCTTCTCTAACTTCTATAAACAATAAAAAATGTAAGTAAAGTAATCAGTTTTGTTAGTGTTGGGTTGGGTTAGACGAGTTTTCTTGTCATATTGGCTGACTTTGAAGTAGTTTCTGTGATTGAAGGCAAGTCTGGAACATAATTTGCAGTCCTGCCTTCTTGGACTCTCACTATGCTGCCTGGGTAAGTTTTATGTTGTCAGAAAAGAGAAGATAAATACTATTGATGTGATGATGAATAGGAATCTCTAACACTTTGTGTTGACTTGTGTAGTGTATGTTAGGAGAGAGGGTTTATGGTAGTGTGGCTTCTCTGTTGCAAACGTTGGATTATTTGATTGATCTTTTAAATCTGTTTTCCGAGGTCAACAAAATCTGCGTTCATCATTTCTTAACTAATGTGGAGGAGAAGCGTTCCAGGGCAGACACCACAGAGCCAACCAAACTTTAGAGTAGTCGGAAATTTGAAGACCTCCAGTTACAGCAGATACTCTCTTCCGAGCCACTTCATGCCACGGTCAAACCAACGGAGTATAAGTTTTTTCTTGGTGTAGGACAAATGGGTTTGGACGATTTGTCGATTCTGTCTTCTCTTCTGCACCAATCAAGGGAACAGCCTTTAACATGTCCTCTTTTTTGTTCTCATTCGGACTGATCAGTAAGTAAACATGTCCTCATTAGGTAACATAATTTAGCACATATTGCTTCTCATTCATAAAAGTTTTGCACATAAATGAATTTAACTGCTTGCTGATACTCTGGTTTCATGTTTTTCCTGTGATATATTTACAGCTGTCAGCAAAGGTGAACCCATGGAAGGACTTGTTCAAGAGAGGTTGGGTGAACTCAACCTTCATTTCTGAGATGTACTCCTGCATTTTTCATTAAGGTAGCAGTTTGAAATTAATTTTAATCTGTCATATCTACATTGAGGATTTCTGTCTTCTTCGATTTCTTTTGAAACATAGAAATTTGTGGACGATTAAATACTTCAATTGCAGTCCAAATTGGATATCATATGTTTCTGATGAAATATCTGCTCAATTTTGCCAATTATTTTGATGCTTACAATTATCTTGGATTGAAAATTAGACCACTAAGTATACTGCATACAATGAATATTAAGATCTTTGATAAAGAAATTCGACATGTGGAAGGTGTTGATGGAGCTATGAGGAGTGATTGGAAAGATAACATTTCTTTCTTTAGATCGTTATTAAAGTATGTGACTAGTGCAGAAAATTCCTCTGAATAGAACTGTACCTTACGCTTACTCTTTCATTCCAATTGAGCCTAGTGGATGTATATTATTACCATGTCTGAACGAGCAGTTCAAGATCATATTGGAATATGGATATGTCTTACTTCTATGTTCATTTTCATTTGTAGTAAATGATTTCCTCAATTTGTTCACTGCACATCTCATCAGCATTATTTTTTTATCAGATATGACAAATACCAGTGCTGCTTTGTCTTTGCTGCTTCAAGGCTCCTGTACATCAAGCTCGATGATAGAATAAGGCCTTATAGGTGACAGTTTGACACTTTCATTCGCCGAGCTAGACCTTGACACTTTCTGGTTTGCCAGATGAGACCTGAAATTACTTTTTGATTGTAGGTAACTGTAATATTTTGACCCACCTTTGTATTGCTAGGAGTTCTTTTGCTTGCTTCGGGTAATGAAAATTTGGGGAGGTTTGATCTTCAGAAACATTAATTTTGGTAAGCTAGTTCTGTTTATAAAACCTTTTATCCCTAGTGGTAAGCTAGTTTTGTTTTATAAAAAAGGTTTTATAAACAGAACTAGCTTACCAAATGAATAGAAGTTTAGAACCTTTGTATTCATCAATTAGTGGACCATATACCGGGGGTACGTAGAGGATGGTACCCCCAAGGTTCTTTTTGTAAGAAAATTAAATTGTAACGACCAGAAATTAATTAAAATATTACTATTTTTAAAAATAACCGCTATTGTCCATTTCGTAGGGTAAACTGTGGGTAAACTGCACATTCACCACGAACTAAACATTGTGAAACTACATTCCAATTGTATTTTGATGCTGCACAACATTTCCATTTTCTTCTGGAAACTGCTCTACGTAATGTTCATGTAATTTGGTGCCAAATTGTATTCATACTGCACATCGTTATTGATTTTGTAAGTTACTGATTCGATAATTCTCATGGTATTGTAGGTTGATGGACTTGTAATATATTACCATGGTTGTTATTGATGTCATCATGGAAAATAATTCTGAATTTACGGATGGTGATGATGATTTTGTTGATCAAAATAATGGGGTGTCGAGGTAAGATTTTGGAATAATTTTGTCATTGTGATGTTGGTGATTTAAATGTGCATTCTGGTGGTGGAATACAATATTGTGCACTTTTGTTATTTTGATATGAAGATTTATCCTGGGTATAGTATTTATAGTTTATTGGTGTGGAACTCCAACGGTGCATTATATATCAACGAGTGTGCAACCCATAGACAATGAGCGTGTATATTATTGAAGGTGTATGTTAGGTAAAGTGCGTGTATTGGAGGTGTATTTTAGGTAAAGGGCGTGTGCAACTCATAGACAGTGAATGTGCATCCTATAGTTGTGCATTTATAATATATTGGGGTGTATTTTTGGTAAAGGGCGCGTGCAACCCATAGACAGTGAATGTGCATTGTGCATTTATGTGTTGATATAAGTGCATAGTGGAATATCAAGCCGGATCCTCTGCGCAAAGATTCTACGCAATCTTTACGCCAAAACGGTGTCGAATATGTTTTTCAACATTTATTCACTGCATTGGAGATGTTTTACCGGTAAACACACTTTTTTACCCATTCCAAATTTAATCATTTTTCACATTTACATTTAACGAAATTCGATTTTTTTGCTGTAAATTGTTTTTATCACGAATGTATGGATGAATTTAGGTTAATGAAGTTAGAGCAACTATCCTCTCGAGTCTTATTTGTAGTGTATCTATCATATAACTCCCCATGATTTGTATTTGCACGCTGCAATTCAAATTCAATATATATATATATATCCTATATATATTATCAAAGATGTGAAGTATATATATGTAGATAAGAAAATTAATTTTAAAACTCAACCGAACTCACCCCAAGCGTGTTTCTGGACGATGCCCTTTCACATATATATCTCTTTTTATCCTTTTACCTTTTTACCTTTGTCCAGCAACACAATTACACAACAAGTGAATTCCCTATCCAAAACATTACCAGATTTATCACAATTCCTCCTTCCCTTCCTAATACCAAAACCAGCCTTTTAGAATAGTCTTTATAAAATTGGTAAGCATCTTCGTCGGTCTCAAACTCCATTCCAATTTTTGGATGAATTCCCTTGACACGTTTGCAAGAAATAGGTTGTTTCTGTCATTCTCTCAACGAAAACCCCCTCTGCTTCTTGTTCTTCATCACTACCTTCCATCATATTTAATCGGCGACAATAATTATTTGGCTCACTCGTCATATTGCTTGAACTAGAAATTTGATAAACAACATTAAATCAACAAAATATTTCACTGTTTGACTCACTGTTAAATCAACGATAATAACTATTTGACTCACTGGGTCATATTGCTTGAACTACGAAATCCAACATCAAATCAACAAAATAATTTACCAAAAAAACAAATCATACGTACCTCTTGAAAATGGGATGATTCTAAGAAAAACAATTTATGCTCTAGTATGCAAGAATGAAGGATAAAAATTGAATAAAGAGACGACAATCCAAACGTAAGAATTAAAAGGTAGTACAATTTACTGCAAAAAGTTAAATGGAAGGAGAAAAGTCATCTTAGATAATAATTAAAAGGAAAAAGTAAATTAATAATCATTTACTGCAAAAAGGTAAATTGCGTACATTTTGCGCAGAATCTCTTGCGTAGAGGATCCGGCATGTGGTATTGTGCATTTATGTGTTGATATAAGTGCACAGTGGAATATGGTATTGTGCATTTTGGATAACATGATAAGTGATGGTAAAATTTTATTTGAATATTGTGATGGTAATTGTGCATTTATGTGTTGTTGTATGTGTATTTATGTGTTGGTGTATGTGCATGGTGGATTAGAGTATTGTGCAACCGGATAATATGATACTCTGTGGAATGGTATTAAATTATTATTTGACATAAGCTATATATGTTGTTGGGATATAATGGATGTGATTTGGTTTGTGCAATTTGGACCAGGTTAATTAGCCTTCTTAATTAATTTTGATTATTGATTATTTTGTAGGAATCAAAAATTAAAGTTGAAGATGAAGAAGGTCATGGGAGAAGAAGATAGGAGACTAAATTGGATGATTTCTCCCAGTTCAGTGGTGAAAGTGAATGATGATGGAAAAAAGAGGACAGACATAAATGAATTTTCTAGTTTAAAGACAAGGATTTCACCGAAAATGTTTCATAATGTCATTGGAAGTTTAACGGACTAACTAAGTATATTTTCATTTTCCTATGGCACTCATAGAAGTGCATTTTATATTAATTAAATTGAGTGTGCAACCTATATGTAATGGATGTGCATTTTGTATATACTGATTGTGCAACCTATTGACTATAAATGTGCAATTTATAGATATTGAGGGTAAAACGTATGGACAATGTAGGTGCATTTTATATATATTGAGTGTAAAACGTATGGACAATGTAGGTGCATTTTATATATATTGAGTGTGCAACCTATAAACGATGGATGTGCATTTATATATACTGAGTCTGCAACCTATAAACATGCATTTGGAATTGTGGAATGTAATATGGAAAATTTATACTGAGATAGTATTTACAGTTTAATGTTGTGGAATTGTGAATGTGCATGTTAGATAAACGGGTGTGTGCAACCCATAAACACTGAATGTGCATCTCGATTTTGTATGTAATGGATGTGCATTTTGTATATACTGATTGTGCAACCTATTGATTATAAATGTGCAATTTATAGATATTGAGGGTAAAACGTATGGAAAATGTAGGTGCATTTTATATATATATTGAGTGTGCAACCTATAGAAGATGGATGTGCATTTATATATACTGAGTGTCCAACCTATAAACATGCATTTGGAATTGTGGAATGTAATATGGAAAATTTATACTGAGATAGTATTTACTGTTTAATGCTGTGGAACTGTGAATGTGCATGTTAGATAAATGGGTGTGTGCAACCCATAAACACTGAATGTGCATCTCGATTTATGGTATTAAATGATTAAGTTGTTATGGTATTAAAATAAGGTTAAATATGTATTAAATGCATGGCAACATAGAATAATACCTTCTCTTCCGTTGAATGGGATAGGTTCGCATGGATTATTTTGCGATGTCATTGTTAATAATTTGCATAAGAAAGGAATGAAAACTAAGATAATGATTATCGCAACAAACTGGAAGATATGGATTTTCTGCTGCTGTTTATTATCATGATTTAATTTACAGTTACGATATTCTCCAAACGTGGTTACGAACGTGCTGTTTATTTTGGAATTATTATATTCAATACTTAATTTATTTACTTAAAAGGGTCTGGGGGTACCATCCTCTACGTACCCCCGGTGTATGTAATAAATTGCCTGTATTCATATACGTACCTCACCATTTATCCCTAGTGGTATTTTGTTTTTGTTTTTTAAATAGTGTGCTGCTTTGTCTCTTCAGTATGAAGTATCATTTTTGAAGGCAGAAACTCATCTGTTCTTAGCCTAAAGTCATTGGATATTTCCTTCTCTGTTACATTTTCTTTATTGGAATCCTCTGTTACATATCGGTACTTGGAAACAAAAGGATTTTCTGTCATACAATTAATTTTGCATCCTCAATCCACCACATTTGGATAGGAAACAAAAACGAACTTTCATCACAAGACAAACAAAATACAACCAACACAGATTTATAATGACTCAAATTCAAACAATGAGTAAATAAAACTTGATTAACAGGTTGTACACTTGTATCTCCCTTGCATAACATTGAGGCTAGCGATTTTGACAAACACTAAGCATCTGGAGGATAGATAAAAAGCTTGAAAGAACTATTTACCATCTTTCGAGTGTCTTGTTTGTGCCTCTGAATGAACCTGGCTGATGAAGCTGCAGTAGATGTTGGCCAATACAGCTCCAAATTCTGTAGCGCCGATACATTAGCCAACCCAAAAGGGATCTCCAGAAGATTTCCACAGTGTTTCAGCACCAACCTTTCAAGCCGAGGAAAATGATGGCTAAAAGCACCCCAACTCACCAAATCTGACCTCTCAATATGCAAAACGCTAAGCAAGCGAAACCCGCTATCAAGTGATTCCCATCGACTCCCCTTGAACGCGTGATGTTTTAACTTGAGCACCTCCAGATAAGGCAGCATTGCTAAAGTGGACATATGAACCCAATCAAACATGGTGCCTGATAATGTAACCTTCTTCAGGTTGGGAGGAAATTTATAGGATTGTGGAAGGCTTGGTACATTGCATTGAGAAGGATGAAGAGGGAATGTGTCATTCAACAGCTTCAATGTTTCAAGCTGATCCAACTTGGCAAGATTATCAAACAAGCTCACACCTCCTTTTTCCTCCACGAGAGTAACCAACTTGCCACATATACCGAGTTTTCTCAGATTGGGAGTCCTTGCTAAAATGTTCTCTGTACAACTTTCAGGCACAATTGTACAAATCGTTTGAATATTTCTACGCACGAAAGGATCCTCACTGTCCTTTCTTGCTTCAGCGCGTGGCCCGTGCAAGCGACTCAATCCACTTGTATGCAAATGCCTGAACTGCAACATCTTAAAAATATCTGCTTGAATGTCCAGATTGCGAGATGTAGTCACAACAATCAGTGTTTGTAAGTTCCAAAGATTGGACATGGATGAAGGGAGAACCTTAAACTTGCCAGATAGCGACAGGAACCTCAGGTGGATTAGCAGTGTGATCTCACTGGGAAAGCGTGAAAAGGTTAGGGACTTTAAATCCATTAACCTGACCAGTTTAAAGGCCTCTTGAATGGATGGTGTATGTTCCCTGGGAACCTCCTTTTCATCCATAGAGAAAGACAACAAGGTTCTAACATGAGGACCAGAAGGCTTGGAAGAGATGTACTCCAGAATATGGGAATGAACACAAACACGACGATTGTAATTTGGGATTGAGCTGAGAGTGGCAGATGCTGGTAAGCCCTTCATCACCTGCAAAAACTTTTCTTCTCCACCCTCTTTAACACACAAGTCACGTAGCAAATCATGGATTCGGCACGACTTAATTCGGCCATTTGCCCTCTTCTTGGCCACTATGACAAGATTTCGATCAACAAGGTCAATCAAATACTCCTCTGCAATGTCTTCTAAACATTCCTGTCCACTATGCTGTATAAATCCCTCTGCCACCCATAGCTTCATTAACTTGGAGACGGGGATCTCAAAGTCTTCAGGAAAAACACCAAAGTAAATGAAGCATACCTTTAAGTGATCAGGTAGGTGCTTGTAACTTAATGCCAAGATATCCATGCAAAGCTTTGGATCTCTGGCAACATATCCGCTCACACTATCGGCAACCTTGTTCCACCAATCGCGCGCTTTCCTTTTCAAGAGAAGTCCTGAAACTACCACTATAGCTAGTGGCAATCCATAGCACTTTTTTGCTATAAGAGCTCCCAACTCCTCCAGCTCTAAAGGGCAGCTCCCTACCCGGAAAATCTTTTTGAAAAGTAGCTCCCTACTCTCTTCATCCTTCAAAAACCGCAAATGATGTGGAGCATTGTAAGGATTAGCATGGAGAGCCACATCCGTGTTACGACTAGTTAAGAGTATTCTACTCCCCATTTTAGTCTTCGGAAAAGCCATTTTGATGTCATCCCAAGCCTCTAATGTCCAAACATCATCAATGACAATAAGGTATCTGTTCTCACTAAGATGCTTACTTAATTCCTCAGCCAACCTATCATCATTCATTTTGTAGACTTCTTCTCTTGCAAGGTCCATCGAATCTAAAATGCCGAGAAAAACTTCTCTCCTAGTATACTGCTGCGATACATAAACCCAGGCACGAGTATAGAAATGATATTCAATGGAAGGATCAGAATAAACCTTTTTAGCCAACGTGGTTTTACCAAGTCCTCCCATTCCCACAACTGATATCACCTCAAGGTCCTCTCCTCTATTCGCGAGCCGCTCAACAACTGTTTTTGCCTCCTCATCAAATCCTACCACATTTTCTTCCTCCACTGCTGGTGCTCTTTTCTTCTTGGCAGCTTTTCGGGTTGAGTCCCCACCATGCAGGGTTTCAATCCCAAACATTTTATTATCATAAATCTCTTTCACCCTTAATTTGATACCTCTAATCTGTTCAGAAACAGTACGCAACATTTGAGCATGATCCAAAGCATGAAATGCCCTTCCCAAGGTACTCCTTGACTTCTGCATCGATGCATTGACTACAAAAGTGTCAACGATATCTTCTGCCTCAAAAGTTACAACTGTAATTTGTCGAACTAACTCCCTAACACATTCATATTCATTACGCTTCTCCTTTGTATCCTTAAGAAAAGCCTTCAACAAGCTTAGCTCCCTGTGAAGAGATTCAACTTGATCCTTCACTCCGGAAACCAAGTCCACGTGGTAGAGAAGTAGCTCTTTCAAATTAGATAAGAGAAATTCCACAACTGCATCTGCCATATTTCACCAGATGGTACCTATAGAATAATCTGATTAGTACCTAAGAGAAAATACAATTGAAATTCATAATTGACAATACTCCGTACAATCAAAGTGTTTCAAACACATCTTGCTGATTTGATAAGCAACTACAAAAATTTGCGAACATAATACAGCTAATAAATTCCAATTGGTTAGCTAAGATGAACCTTTAATTGGTAATAGAAGACATAGTAGCTTAAGCATATCATAGATAGTAACACAGAAACATTACCAGAAAGGTAGAAACTCTGCCATAATAACCTAATTTAGAGGCCAGATTGTTCAATATAGCATATTCGGTAGTACTAAACAGATCTACTCAGTGGATACTGTATAATCAAGCACAAGGTATCTCAAATGGTGTTTCAACAGTACAAGATGATAGGATAACATGGGACTAACCGAACCAGAGAGATGAGGTATCTCTTGTGAGCTCAGAAATTCTTAAACTCAGAAATTTCCAAGCATTTTATGGTCACTGGGAATTTCAGAGTAATTTTGTGTTTCTGTATTCTCTATGGAAGCAGAAAAGAAATTGGGGAAAAGACTTTCAGTGTGTTGACTCTTTCTAGTCAACGAAAACCACAGTAGTATTTGTTTTTACTGTTACCTTAAAGAAAATGTAAAGAGTATTTTCAAAGCAATTCCACCCACAAACAATAGCTCAAAAAATTTGGGATCGACCAAGACCAAGAAATGCCTATGCTCTCAACTCCTGAAAAAAGGCGGGCGAACTTCTGATTTGGTTAGTCGTGTTTGGTTCTGATTAAGTAGTATAGTGCTTATTGCTTGTAGATATTGATTATATTGTTGATTTTGCTGAAATTTGGGCTGCTTAATGTTGAAATAAAGTGGAAATCTGGGCTGCATTTTGTTGAAATTGGCTATTCATCTCAACATGGGAATTACTTCGAGCTCGCTCATACATGGCTAGTTAGTCAAGAGTTTGTATTCATGAATGAGAACTTAAGTGTTCATTCATGTATTCGGGACTCAGGTCCATTAACCGGGGAACTCAAAGGTTGGTTACTGAATTTGGGAACTGTTAAATTGTGCTTGAACTTTTATAAATTGAGAGATAGTTTGATGGTTCTGTAAGGGGCTGACCTGAATAATGTAACCCTTTTGTAGCTGCTCCGTAATCCTCCGAAAATCCGTAAGGGTTTTTGGCCTTTTGGGTTATGTAAACGTAACTTTTCTGTAGCTGTGACTGATTATTTTGAGCTGTGCAGTGGGGATTAATTTTCCTAACATTATCCTCACAGTGCCTCTTATCATATGTATTCCATGTTCTGTGTTGTTTTAACATCATGAAATTATGCATTTTTTCTAGGATACTAGAATGTTAGTTTAATTTCTTTTACCATCTATGATTTGAGAAAGCTACTTCATTTTTCTGTTACCAATTAGTGCTTCATCTTAGCGAACCTAATAGAACTTTATTTGGTGTATTTGCTTAATGATAGAGATTCTTGATTGACTGTTCTGATGTTTTTGAAGCTGCCTATCATCATGGTGTTTTGAAAAAATTTATGTACAATCTTTACAGTTGGATTTTAATTCCGAGTTATAGAATTATCCTATTGTATTCCTTTCAGCTACTTGGATGATTACGCCACAACAAAGAACTGGTGAAACATGGTAGATGCGGTTGTGGAACTGAGCTCTTCTCCACTTCTTCAGATATAATTCCAAAGCCATTGGATATTCTTGCTTGCTGCTGTTGGGATTCTGGGAAATGGCTTATGCTTCCGTGGCTTCCTTGTTGCAAACTTTGGATTATCTCATGCAATACTTCCCTTTCCTTTTGGATGTGAAGATACGTGAGACATATCAACGTGTGCTTTCTACTAATAATGAAAATCAAGTTGGTGATGCTGAAAAGTTGCTACGAAATTTCGATTTGATATCTGAGAGTCCTCAAGCAACTGATTTGAATGATTCACCACTCGTGATGGGATTGATTGTGAATAGCCAGATATTTAAAAATGATATGTCATTTACATGGAGAGTTTATTGGTTGACAACTGCTGTTCATAGAGATCTTTGTTTCTTGTTGACATACCTTGACGATTCTATGAATTTTCCTATATCCGAAGGTGTGCTCAAACGTATCACCCTAGTTGCTGATAAAGGGAAAGATATCATTGAACAGGTTACTCTGCGCCATCCAATCAATCAGGAATCAATCAAGGCATTATCTGTTTGGGATACTGAGGA
Source organism: Cruciata laevipes (assembly GCA_963678965.1). Classification (NCBI taxonomy): domain Eukaryota; kingdom Viridiplantae; phylum Streptophyta; class Magnoliopsida; order Gentianales; family Rubiaceae; genus Cruciata; species Cruciata laevipes. Next base: position 8,728,426 of record OY787641.1, on the reverse strand, counting down.
AGTTACCAAGTCAGATTTTGTGCGAATTTGGGAAAATCTAGTGCAGGTTCACGAAGGTATGGTATCCATCAAGGCAGAAATTGCAAGCAAACACAGAAATGTAGATGAGAACGTGCCTAGTTCAAAATCGCATGGCATTTCACCAAGGGACCAAAAAGAGGAAATTGTGGTGGATTTTGTTGATGAAGAGTTGATTTTGGAGAGACTGATGACCCAAGACACACAACCCGGATTAGAAATTGTGAACATTGTGGGAATGGGCGGTGTTGGTAAGACTACTCTTGCTAAAAAGCTTTTTGATCACCCTTACACCGTTTTCCATTTTGATTGTCGGGCATGGATCACTATATCCCAAGTTTATATTGTGAGAGATTTATTATTAGGTTTACTAAGCTCGTTTGCTCATAAATCCGATGAGATGAGCAATGCTGAATTACGTGAAGCTCTTTATAGAGGTTTGAAATGTAAAAGATATTTGATTGTCGTAGATGATATGTGGAGTATTGATGCTTGGAATGATGTGAAAGGATGTTTCCCAGATGATAAAAATGGCAGCCGAATCATAGTAACCAGTCGGTTCATTGAATTAGCTAACCTTTTGAGTCTTAAGCCACCTCATTTCTTGAATCCTTTTGACCCTGAGAAAAGTTGGGAACTGTTTCAAAAGTTGGTGTGCAGGAACGCAGTTTGCCCATCTAGATTGGAGGAAGTTGGAAGGCAAATTGCTAAAAGATGTTGGGGTCTACCTCTAGCAATAGTTGTTATTGCAGGGGCTCTCTGCAATACTCCCATGAGTCTTGAATCTTGGGCACATATTGCAGAGAATCTAAACTCAATAGTTGCTACTGATCCGGAACAATGCTTAGATATACTTGCTTTAAGCTATGTTTATTTGCCATATCGGCTGAGAGCCTGCTTTCTATATATGGGTGCATTTCCCGAGGATTGTGAAATCGAAGTTCAGAAGTTGATCAGTTTATGGATGGCAGAGGGCTTCTTGTATTCTAGGTCTCAAAAAAATCTAGAGCAGATTGCACAGGAATATTTAGATGACCTTATTGGAAGAAATTTAGTCATGGTTGAAAAGAGATCTTTTGGAGGAAGAGTCAAAACATGTCGTCTTCATGATTTTGTAAGGGAATTATGCTTGATAGAAGCTGGAAAAGAGAGTTTCATGAATGTAACAAGGAGAGGAAACCATGAAAATTTATATGCAAGCATTCGAAATCAGCAACGTCTCAGCTTCCACTTGGATCCCCTTAGCAATGTTACACAAGCACCTAAGCTCCCACAAGTTTCATCTTTCTTGTGTTTTTCTTTAGGTTCGACTTTAGTGCCAAATATATTATTCTTTCAATTGGAGTTCAAATTGCTCAGAGTACTAGACGTATACTTTCTGAAGTTTGAGTATTTCCCTGAACAAATACTGAGAATGGTCCATCTAAGGTACTTGGCACTCAATGTCACTTTCCAACTTCCTGATTGTTTTTCGTTGCTGAAAAATCTCCAAACATTTGTCATTCAAGGTCCCTGGATGAGTCCAGGATTAGATGGTTTCCCAACCTTCTCCCTCAAATATTGGATCATGCCTTTATTGAGACATCTCCATACTAGTGTGGCTATTGAATTAAAGGATCCCCCCATGCAAAATGAGGATAACCTGTCACTGTGTGCTTCAAAATCTACACAGTCACTCTCTATAATAAGATTTTCAAGCTGTAGAGGAAGTGTTTTTGAGATGATGCCTAATCTGAAGAGATTGCATATTTGTGAAATGAAGGACGACTACAGCAATGACAGTTCATGTTCTCTCCTCAATAACCTTGTGCATTTGCAGGAACTGGTAGCCTTAAAGTGTTGCTTCTATCGGGGGAATCAGAAACTTCGACAGATAACGTGTTTAAATGCTTTTCCAAATAATATTCTGCAACTGAGTTTAAGTTGGAGTTACTTGCCATGGGAGGATATGGCAATTATTTCAAGGCTACCCAACCTACAAGTACTGAAGTTGAAAAACTTTGCTTTCCAAGGACCAAAATGGCTGGTAGTAGAAGAGGGCTTCCCTAACTTGGAGTGTTTGCTAATTGATAAGGCTGATTTGGTCCATTGGGATGCCACAGTTCATCAATTTCCACGTCTTCAAAAGCTGATCGTGAAGATTTGCAAGCACTTGGAGGAGATCCCTTTTGGCATTTATGAAATCGGCTCCCTGCAGCGAATAGAGGTCCATTATTGCAGTAACCCTATTGAGGTTCTTGCTAAACAAATTCAAGAACAGAATGAAGGTGTTGATGTCTTCATTAAAACTGATACTATGTGAGTTAAACATATCCCTCATTATATTTTTGACTTGAACCAGTACTGTTTTTCCTACTTGTTTGTAAGATTACTGCTTTTATTTTCTACACATGCCTAAATTTCACTCACTCTACCTTTTTTAAGACTTTCTTTGATTGGTTCTACATTAATTTTGTGAATTTCCTGTTCATCTCTCAATTATACTGCAGGTCTGAGCACTATCCACCAGCATAATGGCTTGTCTCATGAATTTATATAAACTTAGCCTTCATCACTGAGCCGTGTAGTCTTTAGATACAAGGAAGCTGTATAGAACCTTTTGAGGTTGCTTGGAAATTTAAAATATGCTCTCATTGAGATTGAGATTTTGGATTTGCTCACGATCGTTTGCACATAATAAAGTTTAATGACATGCATATGTGATCGGTCTGATTTAGATTCTGTCACGAGCTTTTTCTGTCTTTGCACTCTGTGTTTGTGAAGACAACAGAATCTTCATGAGTGAAGCATTTAGTCACGAGCTTTCTGTGCTATGTTTTCTGATGGAATTTCAGTGTCGTTTACATTATGTCTGGTATTATGATAGTTGTCAAGCCGTGTGAGGTTTTGAAATTTCTGTACATATCCTGGTACAGAAAAAATCTGAGATGTTACCTACTCCTTTGGTTTTGTTTTATTGACACACTTGCCATTTTAGGGATGAGTTTTTTTTATTGACACTTTTTAAAACTTCATACTAATTTCTATCACAAAACTTACGTTTCCATATTCCAATACAACCTTCTCCACTAAATTCCCTCTTCCAAACATAAGAGTGCCAAAATGTGAGTGTCAATAACAAAATTGGTGAGAGTATCTATGGATCTGAGATAGTGCAGAAAAACAAACAAATTAGAAGCATTTAAAAATAAAATAAAATTAGAAGCATGAAATCACAACTAAATACTAGTACCAATTTGGCCAGTTTGTATAATTTTGAAGGAGCTAGTAAAAAGGGATATTGAATCAGTGAATTCTGAATAATCCGCATCATATTAAAATGAGTTTAACACGGACTCATACATATTGTCATTAAGTGAGTGGTTCATTTGTACATTTTCAAATTCAGAGTTATCATGGATATAGAAATCAAAGTAGTCATTAAGTGAGTGGTTCATTTGTACATTTTCAAATTCAGAGTTATCATGGATATAGAAATCAAAGTAAAACCTACAGGTGTATGCAATGTATACATTATCAGTGATTCCAGAAAGAAAAACACCTGATGAATCGAAGATACTGAGAAGAAACGAGGAAGAATTAACGAGAGAGAGAGTATGCTGCACCTCACAAGATCGAACATACATAAATGCATTCAACTGAGTACTAAAAACAGTACTAAAAACAGAAAAAACTGATTCACCTGAACACACAATCTCTCAGCAGGATAATCAGATTCAACTGAGATGTTACATTAAATATGCTACATTAACGAACCTACAAAGAGATTAGTACTCTAACAAGAAGATCATCTTCAATTAGTATAAAAGATAGCAAGATCAATGCCGCATAGAAATACACAATGGACTGGAGGCTACTACTATATACTTTTCAATATGATGATTTGCACCTTGTATTGGTGTTCCAGCTACATTTAGGTTCTGACCATCGATGAAGTCTAGGGAATACAGCTCAACATCATCTCTGGCCCTTATAAAATCACAAACTTTACTTGTCTTCACCTGCAAAAGGAAGGGAAGTATTCATTGAGGTGATCCAGACACTTCAATTTTAGGTGAGCTTTACTAATCTTCACTTCCAAAAGGAAAGGGAAGTTATTGAGATGATCCCTAAGTGATTATATATATATATATATATATATATATATATATATATATATATATATATATATACAATGGTAATAATGACGCTTCTATTATCATCAAAGGCAATTCATCCAGGAGGATGATTATAGTATTTATAGACTACAAATAGAAAATATAATATGACTAGATAAGATACTATTCTATACCTTTTCCTACACACTAAAGGACTTTCGATGTCCTTAATTAACATTATCTCTATTTTCATCCTTAACCTCAATAGGCTGAAAATTTGTTCTCAGAAGAAAAACTCTTTATAACTCTGTGGTCTTAAGCACTGGGAAACCAGGACTGATGGTGTTATACCTTTCTTTGCAAAGCCATGAATGAGGTTTGCAGTCAAAGATAAATAAGATCAGTAATCTGTGAAATAGCATTTGTGAGAGAGTTCCTTATTTTTCACAAGTCCAGAGAGTGCAATTGATCTGATTATCACTCTGTGAGTTTAATAGAAACACATTCTATTAGTTGGGAAGCCTCTATTTGGGATCATCATTTTGTCATGAACTCTGAACCATATATTGACTGAAAAGGTACAAAAGATGAAAACTGAAATAATGGTCAGGTGAATTGCAATGAAGACATTTACCTTTCAATTGAACAGAGAAAGTCAACATAATACTTATTGCTTTTTGCTAGGAATTAAACAAGACCTCAAAAAGGAGAGAGGGTTGAACTGGTAGTTAACCAGTATCTTTGACAAAAGCAGATACACTTGAGTGAAATGTTTCAAAATGTAGCTTACATTTTGACCTGACAGATCAACCAACAAATTGAGGTAACACAGGTTTCTGAACAACTCCAGTTAAGATGGAAGTCTAGATTCTAACCATATTATTAAAGCCAATGATTAAGGTACTAGTGATCAAATTTTCTAAAACAAAATTTCCACGTCCAAACATTAAAATATAATGGAGTGTGAAGTAATACACAGCTATGAAAAAATATAGGACCATAATGTGGACTGAGAAGTAACATAATTCATTACCGAGAGTACAAATATTGAATCTGGTAAAAAAGAGATGACATTGCTTACATTCAGTAAAAATTGCAGCAAATTAAAACCTAGCACCAAATAGTTCAGTAAGAAATAGTACCAGATCTTCCCATTAGGCAGTTCCTAAAAGCAGCTTCTGAGGGTAACCTGTTTTTTTTCGCTGCCTGAATAAAAAGCTCAAAATTATAGCCATACTGAATTCCCTATCTCTCAGTTTAGCTTCTTCTCTAATAATGTGTCCTTCCCAAGTAAATCTCTTCTATTCCTCTCCTACCAAAGTTGATAAACGATGATGACAATGAATATCAACCTGTCTGATCAAGTAAAACATTAGATAATCTTCTCCAGGAATGTGCTTCAGATAAGCTGGTTATTCAAAAGAAAAGATTTGAATCGAATTTCTGAGTATGAACTACTCTTAATGTAAACTGCAATGCTGAAGATATGTAATGAAGGTTAAGCTCGTCCATCTATGTTCATCGACACATATTCTGCTTGTGCGTTGCTGGGCTGAGACCTGCAAAAGATCATCACTGCTGAGATCATAAATCAAAGTACAACCAATCAACAAGGACATAGGACAGACTGAAAACTAGTTTTTCGACAACAAATAGTGAACGATGTCCATGTCTCTACCAGAAAATCAACGAATAAGTTAAGGATCTTAAAGAGGGGTGCATTTAACTTACAGATTGGTCCTGATGATGACATTAACGCCTTCCACCTGTTCTTGAATATCTTTAGCAAGAACCTCAACAGAGCTACAGCAGTAATGCACCTCAAAGTGCTGCAGAGAGCCAACTGCATAAATGTCGAACGGGATCTCCTCCAAGTTCCTGCAGAGCTTCAGGACTAGCTTTTGAAGACGTGGAAATTGGAGAACTGTGGCATCCCAATTGACCAAATCAGTACTAGCAATTAGCAAGCATTCCAAGTTAGGAAAGCTTTCTTCTGCTAGCCTCCATTTTGGTCCTTTGAAAGCATAGTTTTTCAACTTGAGCACCTGAAGGTTGGGTAGCCTGGCAATAGCGGTCATATCTTCCCATGGCAGATGACTCCAACTTAAACTCAGTTGTTTAAGAGTTTTTGGGAAGGCATCTAAGCATGATAACCGTCGAAGTTCTTGGTTTCGTAGATAGAAGCAACATTTCAGTGTTTCAAGTTCTTGCAGATAAACAAGGTTATTAAGTTGATGGCACAAAGCATCACTTCTATAGTCATCAACAGTTTCCAAAATTTGCAGTCTCTTAAGACTAGGCATGATCTCAAAAACTCTTCTTTTGCTGCTCGAAAATATTAATACAGAGAGTGTCCGTATATATTTTGAAGCACATGGTGGCCAAGAATCCTCTTGGTATGTGAGGGGGTCCTCCAATTCAATGGGCACACTACAATAAAGATGTCTCAGTGAGGGCATAATCCAATATTTCATGTTAAAGATTGGACAGCTGTCGAATTCTGGACTCAGCCAAGGACCTTGAATGACAAATGTATGTAGATTCCTCAGTAAAGAAAAACTTTGAGGAAGTTGGAAAGTGACACTGAGTGCGAGGTACCTTAGATGAACCAGTCCTAGTATCTGTTCAGGGAAATATTCAAACCGCAGAAAATAAATATCTAATACTTTGAGCAATTTGAATTCAAATTGAAAGAACAAGATCTCTGATGCTGTGTTAGAGCCCAGAGAAAAACACAAGAAGGATGAGATATGGGGGAGTGGAATTGCAGCAGGAACACCGCTGTAGGGATCCAAGTGGAAACTGAGGCGTTCCTGATGTCGAAGGCCTGCAAACCAATTTTCAGTGTTCCCCCTCCCTACCACATTCATAAAATTACCTTTTACAGCTTCTTTCAAGCATACATCCTTTACAAAATCATGCAAACGACATGTCTTGACTCTTCCCCCAAAATCTCTCTTTTCAACAATAACTAAGTTTCTGCTGATAAGGTCTCCCAAGTAAACTTCTGCAATCTGTTCAAGATTTTCTTGAGACTTAGAATGCAAGAAGCCCTCTGCCACCCATAAATTGATCAACTTTTGAACTTCAATCACACAATCGCCAGGGAAAGCCCCCATGTACAAAAAGCAGGATCTCAGGTGATGTGGCAAGTAAAGATAACTCAAAGCGAGTATATCTAGACATTTTTCAGCATCAGTTGCCACTATAGAACCCAAGTTCTCTGCAATGTGCACATAAGAATCAAGAATACTGGGTGTACTGAAGAGAACACCAGCAATAACAACAATTGCTAAGGGTAGCCCTCGGCATCTTTTAGCTATCAGCCTTCCAACTTCCTCCAGTTCAGAAGACAAATTTCCATTCCTATACAACAGCTTCTGTAATAATGCCCAGCTTTTCTCAGTATCAAATAGGTTCATTGAATGAGGTGGTTTAAGACTTAGATGGTTGGATAAATCTTTGAACCGACTACACACTATTATCCGACTCCCAGTTTTATCATCTGGGAAACATCTCTTGACATCATTCCAAGCATTAATGCTCCACACGTCATCGATAACAATCAAATACCTCTTACATATCAAACTTCTGTACACAACCTCAGATAACTCAGCATTGGTCTTCTCAGTTATTTCATCAATTTTGTGAGCAAAGCAGCTTAATAGGCCTAACAACAAATCTCTGACACCATAGACTTGAGATACCGAAATCCATGTACGACAATCAAAATGGAAAACAGTGTAAGGGTGATGAAAGAGCTTTTTAGCGAGAGAAGTCTTACCAATGTCGCCCATTCCCACGATGGTCACGATATCTAGTCCAGGATGAGTATCACTAGTGATCAGTCTCTCCAAAATCAGCCCCTCGTCATCAAAATCCACCAAGAAGTCCTCTCTTAGATCCCCACGTAAAGTGAAAGGCGATTTCAAATTAGGCACCTTATGATTTACATTTCCAAGCTTTCCAGTAATCTCTTCCTTGATGGATTTGATAACTTCTCTGGCCTGTTCCAAAGCTCCACGAATATAATCAAGGCTTCCATCAAAGAACAGCTTTTTCGTTTTCAGCCTATCAGAGCATGGTTTATGATTCTTCACTGGCACAATAGGCACCTTATCATTTACATTTCCATGCTTTCTAGTAATCTCTTCCTTGATGGACTCTTTCCTTTTCAGCCTATTAAAGCATGGTTTTTGATTCTTCACTGGCATAATAGAGTTTCTGATGGCATCTTTTGCTCTCTTGGAAGCTTCTTTGACACAAATGAGCATATCTTCGGGAATATTCAAAGAACATTCAAGGTATGTCAACAAGAAACGTAGATCTTCATAGAGAGCCCTAGTCTGCTGAAAAACTCCCCATATAAATCTCGCATTCTCTTTCAATTTCTGACAATCCCTAATCAATTTCCTTATGTATTGGGACCATCGGTAACCCCGGTTCAAATGATGGACACCACCTTGTTGGAAAACATTCATCACCGCCTCTTCGTCCCGAGCTGGCGCTGTTCTGGGACTGAGCTCAAAGTTATTTGAACACCACAAACTCATAAATTCTGCAATTTCACATTCATCCACTCTGGCCGTCGATTGGGTCGCAAGAGATAAATCTCGCATAACCCTTCGGACTTCATCAAATTCAACTTTTCTAACAGAAATCAGATAGTGTTGAATGTCTCTACTTTGTCGAAGAAATTTTGGAAACACAGTTTGAATATCATCCCTACTCTCTATGTAAAAACGACTTTCACTTATCTTCAAATCCAAAACGTACCGTAAGCATTTCAGCAGATGATCCAGAGTTTGCAAAAGAGAAGTCAACGCAGTGTAGGCCATTTTTTTTTTGTCAAATGGCCATTTCCCAACAGAAGCAAAGAGTTGAAAGGAGAATCTATTCTATTGTCAAAAAAAAAAAAAAGAGAGGAGAATCTAACTTGGTATTTATCCGTAAATGAAACAAATTGCTCATGCATCCCTAAATGTTTTGAATCTTTTGATAAGCGCCGGATTAACTTTCTAAATTTGATAAGCGCCGGTACCCTCATCAGGATTAACTTTGTGAATTGCACCATTGAAGTGTTTTTTTTTTTGGTCTCTAGCTAAGCAATTTGTAAAGACAAAAAACTTTTAAGTATTTTTGCCCGACATGGCATGGAAAATATTCTTGGAGTCCCAGTGCATATTTTAACTTCACCAATTCATCACTAATAATTAATATGAACATGATGCAAGTCATTAATGTACTAAAAAGAACGAAATGTCAAATTTCTAATATTAAACTTGCACAAAAAATGTATTTGAATGTCATATATGCATCATGCATGTCATTAGTGTATTGATCGGTTGTTTAGTTTACGCCAAAATGTAACAAAAATGCTTAAACTTGCTTGTTCAATCGAAAAAATTTCAATGGCTATTATGGCTTCCGCACTGTTGCGATCAACCGTAATTCACTCTTTCTTGAAGGAGAAGCACCAATTTTTTCAGCCATATCCAGCTCATCAGGCATCATTCCGGCGGGCAATTCCCAGTTGAAGTAATAGAGCAACTGAGCAAGCAGAAGCTCCACGTTGGTGACTCCGAAGCTCATACCGGGGCAGATCCTTCTCCCGGCACCGAACGGAAGGAGCTCAAAACTGTTCCCGGTGAAATCAACGCTGCTCTCACTGAATCTCTCCGGTTCAAACACCTCGGGATCGTCCCAGTGTTCGGGATCTCTTCCGATGGCCCACACATTGACCAGAGCCACCGTGCCGGCCGGAATCTTGTAACCGCCGACTTCACATTCTTCCCTGCTCACGTGCGGGGCTAGCAGCGGACCTGGAGGGTGTAATCTGAGAGTTTCTTTCACTAAGCATTTTAGGTATTTTAGTCCCTGGATGTCACTTTTACTTATCCTTTCTTTTCCCTTTAAGGCTTCCCTGATTTCGGTTTGTGCCCGCTCCAAGATCCGAGGATTCTTCATGATTTCCGACATTGCCCATTCCACTACATCTGATGAAGTTACAGTTCCAGCTATGGATAATTCCTGCATCATAGAAGTTGACATTTATATCTGCAGCAAAGCTTCAGTGACGTGTGAAAGTACAGAACTTTGTCTCTGTCTTTGTATTATTGCCTGTTGCAGTAATGCCACCACTAAAAACATTTAATACTCCCATTTTTCATATAAACCATAGATCTAAACTTAATTTATATCCATAACTCTGGGAAACTAAACTGTATTCTTGTCAAGATTTTTAAAATTATATTTAACCATTATTAATTTTAATTTATGTACAAATTTGATACTTAAGAAAGCACCATGTAATCACATAATGACATATTATTGAAATTTGTAATCAGATTAACAAGAAATGCAGTTTAAGATCATATATCCTCCCAAGTTTATTTCTTGTTGAACTAAACTGAACTAACATGTGTTGAATAGTAATGTATTGAAAATAGAATAAGAAGTGTGACTAAAATAAGCTGAATTTCATCGAACTGAACTGAATTGAATAGGTAGGAGTATAAGCTTAGGAGACGGGGACAGAGTGAGAGTGTGACTCAGATATGATTGAACAGAGAAAGGGGAACTGATAAAGGAAATTTGAGAAAGTCTTACGAAAATGATGGCTTTGATGTTGCTTCTGGTGAGAGGGAACTGAAAGTCATTGTTCTTCTCAAGCTGAAGTAGAACATCCAGAATATCTTGCTCCATCGCATTAGCCTGGTCCTTTTCATGTGTATCGATCAGGTCTTCGAGGATGACATCCAGCTCCCTGTACAGCTTCTCCAACCTCGGCCTCATCCGAGTCAGGTGCCGTAAAATTGTCACCGATGGAAACAAATCCTCGGGATTGAAGATTGTAGCAAGCGATGTCGCCTCCTTCGTCGCAGCAATCCACAAATCCTTGTCCTTACACATCCGCCCAACCGTAGCTCTGCTCACCGTGGAGCTCATGTACGACGAAATCACCTGTCATTTGTCAAGAACAGTACTAAGTAATAATGTCTATGTAATAACCATGTTCATTGTATTCCTCGGATTCTAGAGTGCTCTTAATTTACCTCTCCCAAGACTATCGGGTTTCCATTCTGGGATGCAATGAAGGTGCTCAGGCTGGAGAGCTCATCCTCCATGATATCGAAAAGGGACTGAATGCACTTTGCACTCAGTAACTCCTTGATGTAGATTTGGCGCATTTGCTTCCAGTAATCTCCATAGTTAGAAAAGGCAACTCCCAAGGTGTTGTACGAGATCACCTGGGCAACTGTGAGATTAGGCCGATTCGCAAAGGCGAGGCTGTTGGTGTAGAGCACCTCTTTGGCGAGCTTTGGAGAGGATACAACAATGGTGGAAAGCTCCCCCATCTGTAAATGCATCAGGGGGCCGTATTTCTGGGCAAGGTTTCTCAGTGTGCGGTGAGGATGCTTTGAACTCGCCATCTGGTGCAGGTTTCCGATGAATGGGAGCTTCCATGGACCAGGGGGTAAATTTCGGGTTTCCTTTTTGAGAAACTTAGTCAGAAGCAACAAGGAAGGTATTAGGACAAGTAAAGGTAAAAAGATGAGTAAGATTTCCATGAAGAGAAGGAAAGCTATCAAGAAGAACAAGAAGAACAAGGAGAACTATAGTCAGAGTCAGAGTGTTTATTTCATTCTTTCCCCTAGCAGCCAAAACATCAACTCCTGAGACACTTCATAGACAGCGGAGCATGACCCCCTCCTTAAAATAATGGTTTTCACGGTTTTCAAAATACTGTCCATGTCTTATCCAAAATTGTTTATTTGATCTATCAAAAGTCACGCTGAGCCGTCATATTAAAATATATTTAACGTTAATACAGTATATATATTTTTTAGATTCATCATATCATATACCATTTTTTTCAAATTATAATTTTTCTTAAAAGTTTTAAAACATATAAATGAACATATTCATATTTCATAGTCAAAGTCGATTAATTTTAACTTTGAAAAGTCAACTAACTAATTTTTGTTGGGAAAGAGGAAGTATTTGTTAATGTTTTTAACTATGAATACTAATAGAATTGAAAATTTATACTCCATCCGTCCATGTTGTATTTGCACATAATCATTTTCACAATCTTCAAGACGCGTGTTTGACTACATAATCTTTTTCACTGTCTCCAAGACACGTGTTTGACTACTAACATCTATAACTATGTATATTAAATTTGATATTCGTAAACTACATGTTTTACGACAAATTCAACTATATTAGATATTGTGACATTTTTTATTATCAATGCATTTTAAAAATCAGTCAAAATTTAGCATCTTTGACTGGAAAAAAAATGATGTGCAGATACAGTGCTAAAATTTGTTAACTTTAATTCTCAAATACTAGTAAATGTGAAGTTCAGAATAGAATGCATAATAAGAACATGCATGGTCCAATATCAAAATCACACCTCCCCTTTTGGTATATAATACTCTCTTGGAGTGACAAATTGGAGAAAATCAATGACAGTATTATTATGAGTGTTCTGGGGGAGCCAGTAAAAATAAATATTGAATCAATGATTTCTGAATAATCCACAGAGTGGTTCATTTGTACATTTCCAAACTCAGACTTATCATGGATATGGAAATCACAGTAAACCTGTATGTAATTTATACATTATCAGTGATTCCAGAAAGAAAAACACCCAACAAAAATGAAGATTTTGGTAGCCATGATCTTCTTAGGTTTTTAGTTTTACTCACTAAAAATGGTGCTATTCCTTTCTATAACCAGTAAAAATTAATTTTGGCACAACCATGAACAGAGTTTGCAGTCAAAGATAATTTACAAAGTTGAGTAATCTGTGAAATACCATTGCTTTCTGTAGGAATTACTTTTTCAAAAATGAGAGTTATGGCAATCATCAGATTCAGTTTTTGAAAATCCATGGTAAGTTAAATAGAAAGAAGATCTATCCCAAATTACTGGTAAGCCTCTATTTGGGATTTTCATCATTTCAAAAACTCTGAACCAAAAATCGACTAAAAAAGTACAAGACTTGTGATAATGGTCAAGTGAATTGCAATTAAGACAAATTGGATATTTAGAGAGTAGAGAGAAACCTTGGAAACAGGAATCCTATTTCACAATGAGACATGAGAGACACCTTGTTTAGGACAATCTTCAGACCACCTCCTAGCTACACCTGAACTATTACTATGGTAAGCGTTAAAATATATAGCCTGTGCTGCTTTCACCCTAGTCTACTGAATGAGATAAAGAAAGTTTCATGAAGTGCAATGCAATGAATCAATGATGATAACGTTCTTGTCAAGGAAATATGAACTATCATAAACAAAAATGTGAAATTTGGTACAGTACAAAACTACAAATCAAGTGCATCCCAGTGTGACACAAAATAAAAGGCCCAGTTTAACATTTAACTCTGAAGCAAGTTTACCTTCAAATGGCTAACACATGCTAAAGAAACGTGCAGAAAAACTACAACTTAGCAAGTTCATAAGCAAAATATCTAAACTCATATGAACCATCTGACAACATGATCACCTAGAGCGTTACCTAATCTGCCATTCGTATTCAAAATTTTGATGAGTTCTGGCTGATGTGTTCGAGTAACTCTTTCATTGGAACAGCCTAGATTTGAAAGTTCAAACTAGACTTAGGTGTTGTGTTTTCTTTACGCTCTCTTGGATTTAACAGGAAGAATTACATTTGGAAGAAGACCGTGTAATTAGTTTTTAAAGGAGCAAGCCAACATTTGCATTAAAACATTTGCATACTCATTCATCTGCCAAGATAAAAACCTTCACAAACTCATTTCATGGCCTTAATTTTCGTCTAAGTATAAATATTTTTGTGAAACTTTAGTAATGATAATGTCAAAATAAATTCCAATAGTTGAAGCCTTGAAGGCATATATTAATTCATTTTAGTTAGAGAAGTGAGCTTAGTAAAAAGAGTAAAAAGATTCAAAATTATAATACTATAGTAAAATAAAATAACCCTACTCTTCAGACTATAGACCATAATTCGAAGAATATTGAGATTTTATTTCTGAGTCTTTTTTTCCAGGATTTTGTGCAAGTTTTGTTTCACTAAAATTACTTATCTAATAAGAAAACATAATTTCACATATGAGACTTCTAATTTATCACTGCTCAATCCATACAGATCCATTTCTATCTTATCACCAGCCAATATAAGAGGAAGCACGAATATACAAGCAAACGGCATAAATTAAAATCAAACACTGGAGTAACAGGGCAAAGGACAGTAAAGTAATTTCCCTATGGAAGAGGAAGCTAGGGGAAAAGGAGGAGCACCAAGAAATTATCAGCATCAGTAAACTCGGGAAAGAATCCTTTCCGCAGACTCACAATGCAGAAAACTTCTTGAAGAACTCAAATCTCATTTTCCCTCTTTTTCATCTGTTTTGGTGGTAGTGGAGCCGATCAGTGCTTAGGGTCTATAAATAGAAAGAAATTTACTGAAAGGCCTAAAGAGAGTGGCTAATTTCGATGCCAGTCCCTGGATTTTGTTAGCTTATCAAATGAGTCTTTGAGGTTTAGAAATATGATCAAGTTACCCTCGAAACATTCACAAGATGCCTAATAAAGTTGCTGCATAAAGGAAGCATAAACCATCCATCACACACAAGAAAACCATACAAAAGTGATACATTAATGCATCTAGCCTGTAACATCTCACACTGTTGGGTAGCCAACTGAGAGTACAGATTCAAGAGTTTAGCAGTCTAATAACAAGACCATCATCTTCAATACAGACTCGAGACCGTGTGATCTTGTACAGAAACTGGCAAAAAGTCTAGCATGAAGATCGAAATCACATCGAATACGTATAGGCTTGTGAGTACTAATATATACTTATATAGGGGGTATGCTGATTTGCACCTTGTACTCAGGGTACCAGCTTAGTTTAAGTTCTAATCATACTTGTTATTACTCACACAAGGTTTTCACCAACCTGCTGATGGATTACTTATTTTATCTGCTAGGGTGTTCTCTGCAAATTTACCTGGCACTTAGAGAGCCTTGGAAAACCATCTCCATGGACTTAACTGAGAGGCCTTAAATCGTCTAGCAAGTTCTTGGCATTAGAGGCCTAGCAGTACTCCTGGACCTCATGAGCTTCTCTTCGTCAGAAAGAGTGTGGCGGAAGTGGCACCTGTGTCCATAGGGGCAGTGATCGCCATTGAGAATCATGCGGCAAACTTCAGTCTTGTAACGTGGATGGCGAATGATGGGGCGCAGCTCCTTCATCCCATGAGCGAATTGGCAGCTATCTCCATATGGACATGCTCCAGTATCTTGCCATTTGTTGCACAGCTCAGTCTTCCACATTCCTTGATCGTAAACATCTAGCTCAAGTTCTTCATCCTCTTTTTGTCCTCCTGGGACCAATACCTTTAGCTGCATTTCACATAATCAGCAACTGTAGTCAAGACAAAATTGACAAATGAAATGAAACAACCAGCACAAGGCTAGACAATAGTGATCATTTATCCAGATTAATCTAATCCATTTGTTTTAGCCTCACTAAACATTATCTGTCCAATCATTTCCACAAATAAGGCTTACAAAGGCTGTTTACATAACCAGAATTCGCTAAATGAAGCAGGAAAGGAAAAATGCCACAACTTCTCATTAGACTTTGCCAACAGGTAGTACATTAATTGAACAGAAAATTATGAGGATCCAAGTTCAAAAAATGCATCTCCATTCTCCATACTGACATTGATTAATAGGTAACAAGACACATGAAAGGCTAACCTTTTATCCTAACAAGCTATACATAATGGTAGCTATACATTACGTAATTCGCTTGTTTAGGTTTGTATGCAGACTGAAATCAATGCAACATAAGTTCGGCCCTACAAATTACTGATTTTAATAACTACAAGACATCATACAAGATGCAATTTTCCTATTCAACTTCAATATACACTACTACAAGAAACACAATTAAAAGGCATCAATGTGTACATTAACAGATTATCAAACAAAGTAGATGCTCCATAGAATTCAAAGAATACATAATGAAAATTTAAAGGCTGTCATTCCCACCAATAATCACTGGAAATAAAAACTTTATACTTCTTCCAACCATTCCCTTGCTAAATGAAATCTGTCCTACCTCCCACCAATGACTGCTCAAAAAACTTAATTCTGCTCACACCAGCAAGAAGGCACATCTCTCACATATAAAAGAGATTGAAGCAACATAAAAGCAACATAACGAAGCTGAAACATAGTTGAGAGTTATCTGAATTAAAGTGAATAATGTAACTCTACAGGTAACTATTAACTTTTACTTTGTTTTCATGTCACATTGGCTAACAAGCTATCACAAAATCTAAATCTCTAGACTTTCCTTTCCTGCTTATTGCCTAGCACAGAAAACTCCATTGAACAGAAAAGGAAGAGCCAAACTAACAGCCTCAATTATGAAACTGAGCTAAACCAATAAGGTCTGACATCTCCTGTGGTATCACACAAAAAGCAATCTTCATAAACTGAATGATACAAATAATACTTAAGCATTAAACAACATAACACATGTAATGCTTAGTAACTACAAAGCAATTCATTGATCAATGGAATATGTAACTTGTAAGGCACCCTCTTATTACTTTATACTACAACATAACACATTGTTAAAAGGAACAGACAGCACCACTAAATTCCTTAGACACAATCATCTCATAAATTGTGCAGAACAGTAGAATCACATTGTAATTGTTAAGTGCAGTTTTGGGTTGAGTTAAGTTACCTTATTCGCTTTTGGTCCACTTTCATCTCGATGAGTTGTCTTCAAATAGCCAGGAGACCGAACAGAGATACTTTTGGGCAATGAAACACGATCCAGATTTGGAGGAACATTCTCTTTGCCTTCTGCATGATCCACATTCACAGAGCCTGCCAAACCTGCATCCTCCAGATCATTCTCACAGTCAAATGCATGCTGACTCCCTTCTTCACAATGTCCTCCCAATTCCATACTCCCCATTGCATTAAGCATAGATTCCAGATCGTGACCATTCCCCAGGCCTAAACCCAGCCCTGAATGACCAGCAGCTGCAGCAGAATAGTAGGAAGTGGCTTTATGAACAGCAGTCAATTGATTAGCCAAATGAAAGTTTGCCTTTTCTAGTCCCACCAGCTGGTTAGCCAACTGAGAGTTCATCATCCTCAGATTGATATTCTCCTCTCTTAGACCCTGCGCTTCCTTGGTTACCTTCTCCATGTAGGAAAGAACATCATGCTGGCGGTCCATGAGAGACTGACGGTCACGCAAATCTTTCAGAAAACTGGAGTGATTAGAGCGTGAGGCCATCATCATTAGTTCCAGCTCCGATGGCCTGAAAGCTTCCATATCTCCACCAAAGTAACTCGAGAGAGGAAACGGTGGGATAATGTTCCCATAGCTGCTGCTTCCCATGGGGATCCTCTTGCCTTGGTGCCCTACCTTTGATGTTTCTCCCTCCATTACATTAACTATTCCCACAGATATATTTTATCAATTTCAACTGCAACAACTGGGGAAAACAAACAAAATTTTCAGTTCAGTACACTCAATACAGATTCAGGCAAAAGAAGACATCTTACTTCTTACACACACATACACGCACACAATTAGTAAACTAGCAGTAAAAACTCAAGTATTTCATCCAAACATCATGAATGATGACAGTCCACACGCTATAAGAGCTTCGAAATGATCTTCAAAGTAATCACACAAACTAAACTAGAATATCGTTGCAATTCCTAAAATAGATATGAGCGGTAATCAGTAATCTACGAAGCATAAAGTGAGGAAGAAATTTCCTCTATTATCAAATTAGGTTTTCAGGTGTACTAATATGAACATACTTCACAGCACAATAACAACACGCTAAAGAGCAATTCAGCATTGTTTTCCTACTCGATTTCCTTAATAAGAAATTCACGCATCTCACACACGCACACACGAACAAATACATAGAGACACACATACCGCAATTGATCGGTGAAAAAGCTTAGTCTTTTGCAGCTGACGATCGTACGTCTCTGTGGAAATTGAACCTTCCGACGAAGAAAATCAACAACGCAAATGATACACCTAAATTCACGAACAATACGAGCATTATAAATTGTTTACAGAAGAATCGCACAATAAAACTCGAAAATCATCGCAATTACAAACGGAATCGAGCTCAATCAGCATCAAACAAGAGCATACACGCAACGAGAAGCATCAGCTAGTTCAGAAACTGTAAATGCGCAAGCTCGATTGAGTAGAATAATCGGTTGATTACCTGAATGCGGCGGAGAAAGGTCTCAACTCGCCGGTTGCAGGCGGAGCTAGAGAGAGAAACGAAAATGAGGACGGGGCTGTGTAGTGAGAGAAAGTTAGTTTTATAGTGAGGAACGGGGGCTGAAGTCGGTTATGAAAATGCGAGGGAAGACGGTTTAAGTTGATTGTAAGCGACATAACTGCAGAGGACTGAGGACCCGGTTCGGTTCCTGATGAGATCCGAATTCTGAAACGAAAGCTTTCTGGGTTTGTGGCGGGGGAAGTGATACAACTGTTGAATGACCATAAAGCCCTCCCTTGCCTGCCCAATCGGACTTCAATGGCATTCTCCCAGGGGTAAAAGAGGTAAAAGAGGAATGCATTCTTATCTTCTTTATCTGAGTATAAATATAACCAAGATGAGAAGTTATTGAGCATCTTGAAGTGAAGTTGTACTTAACAAGTGCATTTCAACAACAAAGTTGATTGAAAACTCTACACCATAAACTTATGAAAATTATGGAAATATATAGATTCTACAAAAATTCAAAAGCAATTCACAAAATAGGCAAAAGTAAATGATACTAGTTAATACATAAAAATTGGAATTTTATTAAAAGGCATTTTCGAGCTCCTGTCTAGTTCAGATTATTGCAACTCCAATAAACTGTTTGCCTTTCCAATAAGTTGTCTGCAACTCCAATAAACTGCTTGCATCACGAATAAACTAACTACAACCTTAACTTAGTGTGACTCAATGTAGTTCACTTATCATGGATGCATTTCAAATGAGTTTAAGTTTAATTCAACAGTTAAATATATTTTACATCTCATTTGAATTTAGCTTGTAATTCCAACTCATAACATATTTATTATTCAAATATCGAATGAATTCTTACAATCATCAATTCATACAAACATCTACAACTAACTTTCTTCCATATCATGAGCTAAATCATCAGTTTCACGTCCTATTGAGTTCCAAATCTGTTCAGCTATTGTATTACGGCACTACTTCCATAGCGTTTTTCCAATTCACATCAAACATGTTTCAATCAATGGCTCCCTCTTTAGGTTCGTAATCTAAAATAGGAATCTCGAGTTGTTGCATCAAAATGAATTTATGAAGAGTGAAACATGAAACAATAATTGCAATTTGGGTATAGCTTCAACCCCGCCGCCGCGGTTAGGTTTTAACTTGCTGGTGATGCCAGAGCTCAGCTAGCTCACATGGATCGACTCGAGAGTGAGATTCAGTGTTAATTTGTACGGGAGAACATTAAAGTACCATGGATTAGAAAAAGACCAAGAAAATTGAATGAAAAGATCAAGACAAAATAGTAAATGTTCAAGCAAATTAACTGAATAATCAAGGCAAAACATGAATGCTCAAGGGAACTGACTAAAAGATCAAGTAAATCGACTAAAACATCAAGAAAAAACAGTAAATACTCATTCTATTGGCCTTGGTCTCCACGAAAACTGGTTTCATAGGAGATGAACTCTAAAATAAAATATAAAGTTTTGAGTGAAACAACATCCTATCATAAGGTTCTGGTTTCTCTTATATTCAATTAGTTCATCACAATATTTAAATATAAGAAAGTAAACGAAAGAAGTACTACAATAAATTAATAAGAACTAATGAGTACACACATGCACGTATAGCGATTATAAAAGATAAGTCTCACAGCTTTCTTGAGATTTCACTATAGCACCAAACATATCTCAAATCTTATAGTAAAGAAATTGAACTGGCACAAATAAACTATTGTCATCAGACAATACATTAAAACACAAATATATACTTGCCGTATAAACAATTAAGTTGCAAAAATTTCCGATAACACTTTAATGAATAATGGATCACCTCTCTTGTTTATTTTAATCACATATATTCATCCACGTACACATTTTCTCATCATTAATTAAATCGCCTCAAAATTTTAGCCCCTTGAAGGCCCTTAGGTTGATGGACCGGACGAGCTTCTCCTGGTCGGTGAGGCTATGCCGGAAGTGGCAGCGGTGGCCGTAAGGGCAGTGGTCGCCGTTGAGCATCATCCGGCAAACTTCCGTCTTGTAGCGTGGGTGCCGGAGAACTGGCCGGAGCTCCTGTATGCCGTGAGCGAACTGGCAGTTGCCGCCGTAAGGGCATGCTCCGGTTTCTTGCCATTTGTTGCATAGTTCGGTTTTGAACATGCCTTGATTGTATACTTGTAGCTCTAGGGCTTGCTGATCCTCCTTTTTTACTCCACGTACGTACACTTTTTGCTGCAATTTTCAATATTATTACACACGTGATTTATATCAAGTACTAATCAATAGATCAACATCTAATTGAAAATTGTGATTGGTACTTGAATAAAAAGTTCCTTCTCTCTAATAAATTTCATAATAATGAACGAATAATTTTGTTACAATCAACATTTTTTTTTGGTTAGACTACGGTTTAGTTTTAATATTTTGACCGAACCATCAGTAATTTAGAATTACATTTCAATTATCTGGACCGTTCAATTAATTTGAATAATAAATTACCTTAAATAGAATACTACATATAGGTTCAGTCAAAAAGTAGAAAATTTCTCTTTTTTATTTAATTTCTGAGAAAGGATTAAAAGAGTGGGAAAAAAAAAGGATAAAAGGAGAGAAAATTTGAATTGTGAAAAACAATGCTTGCAAATCATAAAATCAAGTTGAAAAAGAAAGGACATTTTGAGTAAAATATTACAGCAAATGAAGCATCATTCCACATTTACTGCCTGACAATTTGTAAAGAATACTTACCGCGTCATTGGAGAATTTGCTATTGCCAGGTAGCTTACGTAACCCCACTCCAACAATATTACTATTCCCGCCACCGCCGCCGGCAGCAGCTTGGCCGGACTTCAAGAATCCGTTGGAAAGAACCGAAATGCTCTTCGGCAGCACAACCCTATCCGCATTCCCTTCAACCCGACCCGAATCCATCACGCTGGTCGGACTCGGAGAACTCTCCGTTCCATCACTCCAGGAGCCGTCCCCGGAACCTGCTAAACTCATCCGGGTCAACCCGCCCATCACCGAGTCCAAACCCGATCCCGACAGCCCGAGCGCCTCGTACTCCGACGCGGCCCTTATCAGCAAGCTCAGGCGGGTGGTCAATTCCGCGTTGACCATCTTCAGATTGACGTTCTCCTGACGGAGGGCATGGGCCTGCTTGGCGGAGTCGTCGAGGTAGCTGGAGAGCACGGCGGCGGTGTGGCGGCGTTCCATGGTTTCCTGGTGGTGCTGCATTGACCTCGAATCTCTGCCGTCGAGTTGGTAATTCATGAAAAACAGCGACTCCGATGATGATGAGGATGATTGGGAGATGGCGGCGGAGATCGAATTCAAAAGTTCTTGCTCCATACTGTTATATGTTTTTGTACAGATAAATAAATAATGGGAATAAAATTAAATAGGGAACTGATGCATTTTGAGAATCTGAGAACTGTGAGAAATTGAATGTGGGAATTGAAGGAGAAGATTGGAGACGGTTAAATAGGCGGGAGGAAATGGCGGTTTGGTGCTGGAAAGGGGTAGTTTGGGGAAAAGTAAAAAAGATTGCATGGTTTTGTTCGAATTTTCTATAACATGGCTGTAACTGAAAACAGGTTTCCTCATTATGTTTTTATTTTAATTTTTTTTTTATCATAAAGCTTTCTTCATTAAATCCTCCCCTAATTAGCAAAAAAGAAGAAGAGAATAATGGAAGAATCTCTAAGTTATGGAACAAGTTTGACCCATAATTATAGTTACCCCTCTACTTCAAAAAAATAAAATAAAAAACACTCCCCTATTCCAGTAGCACTTACATAAATTTTATTTTTACAAAAACGTATTTAACTGTTCATATTTTTCTATTAACCTGATTAGGTCAGCTACGGCTCAATACGGCCTCCGCTTTGCTCAATCATCGAAGCTCAAAAATAAGATAAGATCTCTTGTGAGATCGGTATCAACTGAGATTAGAGACATATGTTAATCCTCTTATTTTCAAGTCTAACCTTTTATATATTAAGCATGATATATCATTCAGTGTATTACTATCGATACATTCACTTTCATATATGATCTTCTCACTTTCAAAATTGATCTTCACATAAGTATAATTATTCGATGAGACTAGTAATATCTCCAAAAATAATCATGGCCTTTGCCTGAGGCCGACGCCGACATTTAGAAGGTCATGCTTAAACAAAAAATAAGGCGCGTGTAATACATTTATGTGAAATTGTCAAATAAAAAATTATTTACTAATTCTCAATTGAGACCTGTCTCCATTAAGACCAAATATTATATGAGACTTGTATTGATTGAATTAAGCTCACCCGCCGATTTCCTTGATTGAATTTGTCGTTGGTGAAATTGACCAAGGAAATGATCAAGGAAATTTGACCGAAAGATCAAGCAAATTGAACGAAAGATCAAATTAACTGAAAAATCAAGGCAAAACAAAAATACTCAAGCACATTGATTGAAAGATCAAACAAACTGACTAAAAGATCAAGCAGAAACAGTAAATGCTCATTCCCCTGCTCTTGGTCTCCACAAGGACAGGTCTCACCCAAGACTTTCTCAAAATTATTAAGATATTTCGGGGAATGACTGAACAATCAGCACGTAATTTAACATGTAGCTGGATTAAATTCAAAAAATCTAATTAAAATTAAAATTTTCTACAAATAGAAAAGTTTACTGCTATTATATGACTAACGTACGTTCAGCCATGGAACGGCAAAAAAATTTTCCTCTAGTTCATAGATGAATGAACTTTCATATAATTGTTTGACATTAAAAAACAAAGAGAGGATCATAGATGAATGAACTTTTAAGCATATTAAGTATTTTATCGTTCCATTGGCTGAACGTTCAGTCATATAACATCAGTAGATTTATCTATTTTTTTTTCTAATTTGAATTTGAACTTATTTGATCTTTTGAATTTAATCTAGCTATGATAAATTATGTGACTAAATATTCAGTCACAAAAATGTAGTCTTTCACGCTTTATTGGTTGAATGCTTAATCATTTGACAAAAAACTCGAAAAGAATCACTGAATGTTTAATATGTTTAAGTAAAATACATACATCAACGTAAAGAGACCTGTTAGAATTTTGATTATTGAACAGTAATCTTCGTTCTAACGGTCATGCATGGAAGCACAAAACAAAACGTTGTGTTAAGATTATTAATTAATGAGTATTATATAAAATAATCAGCATCAACCAATTGTAATTCATGAAAATTGCAATTTCAAAGTTTTCATTTCATGTCTTTGTTGGGATGGGGGGAATGTTTTAATAATTAAGGTCATCAACAGGCAGGTAATGTTATGATTAAATTCATGCCATCATTTTTAACATCACTTGGACATGTATATGATTTATTAATAACCATGAACAAATCACAACACTAATCATTTTATTCCATCTAATAAGCCAAATACTAATTTAAAATGTTGGATAATTTGATAAATTTAAAAAGTTGCTTAATGGTGAAGTTTATGGTGGCTTAAGACAGTTGACAAATATTTGATTTGTTTGTTGGAAAGCTCCTTTTGTAATGCATATATTGATTAAGACAATTTTACAAGCCATTTGTGATCTAGCCATGAACATGATGATCATCATTTGGTTGCTTGTCTGTTACACCTTTTAACTAACATGTGTTCATTTCAATCTTTTTTTCTTAAAATCTCCAATCACAACATAAATCATCATGTAAATTTGGTAAAACCCAACGTTTCAATTTCCCTAAGCAATCACTTTCCTTTGGTGTGTTATTGTCGTTGCTGTTAGCCTTAGCTTGCATTATAATAACCATTCTACTACTTCCGCTCACCTTTTACATCAATGTTTTAATTCACCTTTTTAGTACTATAATAAACTTATAATAGCATTCGTCTTTCGAGTCTGGTCGGATTGTCTCAGTGTAAATCAGATTGTTGGATCAGAAACTGGTCGGATTTATCACACTAAATCAAATTGTTTGATCAGAAATTGATAAGGCCGCTCGTTTTGTTTCTTTGTTGTTGTTTGTTTCCTGCCTCCTAGTGGTGATTAGTGTTGGTTGTGTAAAGAGCAATCAGTTTATCTTCAAATGAAGTTTAGTTTAACTACTTGACTTGGCATGTTTTAATGTAATCACAACCACCAACAGATCATGCAATGGTGAAGGGTCACAATCTACTTACTAGTAACTATCTTTTAGTGCTAAATTGTCAAATTGGATCATCAAGAATCTGCTTAACTTTTAATGGCAAGAAAATAACACTAATGATCCAAACAACAATTATAGAAACCTTCACACAAGTTTGTAACATTTCAGACTCTCAGTTTAGTACATTCAAGTAAAGTATCACCATGTTTTTGACAATGTACACTCAAACTTTCACAGTCTTCAGAACCTCCTTGACGCATTAACAGCGCGCACCAGCAGATTCTGAGTCTCAAGCCTTTGTGAACTGATTACTCTTGACAAGCTTCTTAACCTCAGATCTAGCCTTTTTGAACCGAGCCTGCTTCTCAGACCTGAACACGAATAAAGGTAATGATAAGGAGCATATCAAAAAGTGAGACAGTGAAAATAAACTGGTGAAGGTTGTTGGAAATGCTTATACATTCGAATCTTCTTCTTCTCTTTGAATCTCCTTAAGGCACGCTGTTTGGCATCCACATTTGAGTTTTCCGGATCAGTTGAACTGTGAGAAAGATTCTGTCTCATCTGATCAGATGACTGTCCACTGTCCCGGGATTCAGCAATTTTAGGGCCGCCCTTAGTTTTAGCATATACATTAACTTTCTCTGAAGAGTCCATGTCTTTCTCGACATTGTCTGAATAAGACATGTAAGTAGATGAAGCCGCAAAAACATCCTACATCCATAAGTCAACATCAATATTGCACAAAGTAAATTATGATAGAACTTCTTCAAGGTAATCTACTTAAAACAAGATTATAATGATAAGGAGTTGTGGAACTAGAAGAGCAGCAAACCTCAACTGATCTTTCGAATTTGTCAATGGACATTTCCATCTTCCGAGATGAGCTTGCAGGAGCCTCATCGAGCAGGGCTCTGTCAAGCTCTTGGTCTCCTCCAAAGATTTCTTCGATATTCTTAAACGTCAGGTCTACATCAGGCATGCTGAAACCATCGAGACATCCTGGATCGTCACAGACTCCTAGGTCTTGCATATTTTGAGTCCAAAGCTGCAAAATGAAGTTATGAAAATGTGCTCACAGCTCAGAAAACATTTACACACAATAGCAAGAATGGCACAATAACTGCTTATAATCATCATAACAGATAATTTTGGGAGGTGATTTGCCTCCAAAGAAAATTATAACAGAACCTGTCCGCTCTGTAATGGACTTTTACTTGGCCAAAATAAGTCCCCCTCCAACTGTGGAAGAATCGTCGGAAAGGAGTCCGAGATTGGCTCCACATAAAGGCTTTCCAAACCGTCAGGATTGGAATCAAGAACTAGAGAGTGGTGCAGTTGCTGATCAAGATTTTCGAGCGGCATTTGTTTTGCGTTGTGCTTGATCGAAGAAATATCCATTTCCCGTTGACCTCTAACAAGAGAAGAATCACCACTTCCCTGATTCATCTGAATCTTTTTCAAGCAAAGAATCTGTTGCAGAATGTGACCCTCTTTGTCCTGCTGGTCGGGCGCCTGTGAGATGTACCACAAATCAAATGATATAGTTTCATCATTTAATTCCTCAAAAATGAACTGAAAATGAATTCATATTGGCATTATAACAGAATTGAACTTATCATCAGCCAGCAATAGCAGTGTAATGAAACGAAAACAAAAGCAGAAAATAGTAAATATACAAAGATATTCCAGACAAACTAGTTAATGCATCAATTGCATTACTACCATTTTAAGGAAAAAAAAATTTAAAGACAATATCCTAGCTGTGAAAAGCAATTTATCAGCCAGAATCTACTGCATAACTGCTAGAAAAGTTCAAGTCTTATAGTCACAAATGCTGCTCATACCTTAATATACTGTCCACGAGGCCCTACATTAGGCAATGTGATAAGTCCTGTGGAAGTCATCTCAGAAACCGATGAGCTGCCTGACCCTGAGAGAGATCTACTATGATCTTCCAACTGATTTAAGTCAAACCCCCACAATTCAGCAAGATTCCCAGCAGAAGGGCACCCAGTGAAATCGCTTATCGGCTTCCTTGGGTGGTTTGAAAACAGATCATGCAGGCTGATGTTACAGCCGCGGCACATAAACATGCGGTGATCAAAACATCGAACAGAGGCCAGCTGCCATCTGCATGCCTCGCAAACTACGGTTCTCAGGTGGCGGCTGGACAGCGCGTTGGCCGAATGAACCCTAGCATCACAGGGAAGGCACAGATTCGCTGTATCCGCGCTGCAGTACACAATTGGCCTCAAACTCGAACAGAAATCACATTTTTTTTCCAATTCCATGTTTCCCAATTTCAAAAATCACATGCACTTAGATCCTACTATTCCATCAAAGAATAGGGCAAACAGAGGAAAAGGTCAGCTTTCATTTCCTCAAGATGCAATCAGATTTAACTCAAACCACCAAAATCCAAACTTTTCAAACAGAATTCCTAAATTAGTATCAGATCAGTTCAGCAAATCAAGAGCGACAGACATGCATTGAAAAAATATTGAAATTCAACTAAGAACACCAAAAATCCTAACTTTTCAAACAGAATTCCCAGATTTGTATCAGATCAATTCATCATCTCAAGAGAGACAGACATGCATTGAAAAAATATTGATATTCAACTAAGAACACCAAAATCCTAGCCTTTTCAAACAGAATTCCCAAATTGGTATCAGATCAATTCAACATCTCAAGAGAGACAGACATGCATTGAAAACATATTGATATTCAACTCAGAGCACCAAAAATTCTCACTTTTCAAACAGAATTCCAAAATTGATATCAGATCAATTCATCAACTCAAGAGAGACAAGACATGCATTGAAAAAATATTGAAATTCAACTCAGAGCACCAAAAATCCTCACTTAATTTTTTTTATTATCAGATCAATAGACATGCATTCAAGAATATGAAAACAGTCCAGTATATCCAGCCTAAAACAAACAAAATTCTGGAATTTCCATAAAAATAAGTGAAAGCATGAACTAACCTGTCCTAGAATGATCAAGAAAAAGAGAGAACTTCTTGTGAGCTTGACATGGTATAAAGTGAATAAAACAGTTGAAAGAAGTCACAAGAATGACTGAACCTAGCATAGATCATATCAGCATGACCAAATTTCTAAAAACATTTTTAAAACATTTTGTATATTTTTGCACATATATATTTTCGGCTCCGTGTCAACCTGTCATCAAACCATAACATCTGTTATCTACTACATTTTTCTAGCATTGTGGGTTCCCTATCTTGAACTTTTGGCATGACGTGGCGCACCGTTGAGTGGGTTCTGTACCACGTGGACTAGCATTCGTCATCTCTCCGTAGGCCATCCCGCGTTATCCCTGTTGCATGTGAACCTCTTCATGTGATACAACATTTGGTTTTTGGGTCCAATGCAAAGCTGCCACGTAAAGGAGGATTGGGGATCAAAGCCTTTTTGTTCTTGGAGAATCGTCTTCTTTGTCAGAAATGTACGAAACATTGAGGACCTCGGAATAAATGATTTGTGAAGAAATGGAAAATTTCAAATACCTCCATGTGATCGGGTTCATCACTACCAATATCTTACTCATTTTTTACTATTTATAAAATAAAAGTCTAGCCCTTAATTTTTTTTACATAGTATAAAATTGAAATATAAAATTATGTGAGACATTTTTAGATTTTATGTGAAAATATGTCGGCAAAGTCTTGGAAGATACCGTCCCTATATAGATACGGATTAAATTATAAATAGTATTATAAGTTAAAAATACGGAGAGAACAATTTGTAATTTTTGAAAATTTAAAAATTCACGCGATACAATGTCGAGTCGCTATAGTGTCGAGTTGGTACAGTGAAACATAAGACATGAACATTTTAACTTCAAATATAAAACATAAATATGAACATAAACATTTTAACTTGAAACATGAAGCATATGGTAGCAATGTAGAGTACTGTAGCAAATTACTGTACACACGCGTTATCAATGTAGCGTAATCCATGTTGCATGTGAACTTCTTCGTGTGATCCAACATTTGGTTTTTGGCTACAATGCGAAACTGCTACGTAAGGGAGTACCTCGACATAAATATGATTTGTGAAGAAATGGTAAATTTCAAATACCTCCATGTGATCGGGTTCATCACTAACCATATCTTACTATTTTTTACTATTTTTAAAATAAAAGTCTAGCCTTAATATTTTTACATAGTTTACACATGTAAAATTGAAATATAAAATTATGTGAGATATTTTTAGATTTTATGTGAAAATATCTCGTCTAAGTCTTGGAAGATACCGTCTCTAATATAGATACCAGATTAAATTATAAATAGTATTATAAGTTAAAAATACGGAGAGACCAATTTGCAATTTTTGAAAAATTAAAAATTCACGCGCTACGAGTCGCTATAGTGTCGAGTTGCTACAGTGAAACATAAAACATGAACCTTTTAACTTGAAATATAAAATATGAAGATTTTAACTTAACAAATAAAACATAAATATAAATATTTAAACTTGAAATATATAAAATGAAATTTTTACTTGAAACATAAAACATGAATATCAACATTTTAACTTGAAACATGAAGCATAGGGTAGGAAAACATTATAGCGCACGGTAGCAAACACGGTAACGTGAGGTAACAAAACAATGTAACAATTTACTGTACACAAGCGGAAATACTGTAGTGCGTGATTTGTTTTAATTTTTTTTTGAAAATTGCAAATTGGTGCCTCCTTGTTTTTGATATATTGCATTATTTATAATTTAGTATGGTCTTTATATAGAGACAGTCTTTATATATAGACCGTCGTAATTACTTGCCGTAAATCCCCTGTTTTATCACATACATACTACTCTTTCCGTCTCAGTCAAAACGTCTGAGTTGACTTTTCAAAATCAGTTGCATCAATGTTTAACTAATTCTCCCACCGTCCCAGCGGAAACGACACACTTTCCTTATTAGTCTGTCCACCAGAAGGTGCACACTTTCCTTTTATGGTCTATTTCTTTCAATCCCACCACTCATTTCTCTAACTTATTTCTTAAATCAATTCTCATTCACCCATCTTACCTTCCTTAATATTTGTGTATTTTCTCTCTCTGCAACTTCAGCTGGGACAGACTAGTAATATATATGTTTTTATGTGTAGAAAAAAGAAAAATATAATAGCAAAATATATGTTAAGATGAGTCCAACAATATATCACATGGCAGTACAATTTAATTGTTGAAGTTGGCATTATTTGACTCTCATAGTCAAACTAAAACGATTTGGATGTGATGGAGTGAGCATGTGAAATTTAATTTCCCTTTAAAATTATCAAAAAAGAGAGATATCAGTGAACTACATACTATGATTTTGATTTTGTTTTTGTTTTTATTGAATTATGACAAAATCTTGCATGAGACAGACTCATAATGAAGGTAGGGTCAGGCAAACCCACTTTTTGAAACATTTGGGGTAAAAAATAATAAATATTACATTTGGCGCAATAGACTTTGGAAACTATAGAACTTCTCTAAAAATATGAATTAATTTCAACTTATTTTCCCCGAAATTTCTAAACCCCGCCTGGAAAATTTCCAGATTTTTCGATCTATATAGAACAAATTAAAACTATTTTGAATATGATTAGAAGTATAATCGTTATGTGATTATTATTAGTAATTACATAATAATATATATCCAAACACTCAATCATATATAATCCAAACATATCCCAAGGAAGGTTATGGCGAGTTGGATTGTCAATTCACTAATTCACCATAGTTGTTAGTTCTCGACACACGTAGCCCATCAAGGGCTTCAGTAAGGTCGATCAGGGAGCAACAACTAGGTTGCATCACCAAATGAGAATCCTACAAATCTCGACATGACAGAATTCCTAATATTTTAAAATACAAATTTTAAATTACGTACTACTCGATCCTTTTAATCGAATAGTGAATAATGAGAATAGTGAATCTGGTCCGTGTATCCACTGGGATTTTCAGGATCCCAAACTGCATCTTAAAACCTCTGGATAGAATGACTGTTAGATTCATCTGGGGAGTGGAGGAAAAAACATTACACTGGAGATCATGGAGCAACATCAGCAAATCAAAAAAATAGGGAGGTCTAGGTATGAGATCTTTCATGGGAATGAACAAAGCCCCTCTTGGCTGGTGACTCTTGGGGGATATCATATGGCGTATAAGGAAATTGGCTGTCAAAACCTAAGGAGAAAGAAGCTATGGGAAAAAATATAGAATCTAAAAGTACGATACAAAATCATCATCCTATTATAGCGGTTAGTTGTGAAAAAAACCCCTAAGGCAATGAACTTGTTTTGGAGAAAAATAATTCAGTATGTCAGAGATGCCAAGGAAGTTTAAAAGATGAAATGCATTTAACAATTGAATGTGTGTAGTCTAAAAATATGTGTAGCAAAAAACTGGTATAACCATCCAAACTGCATGTGGAAATGGAAGGGACATTCATTTGAAGAAAACCGGTACAAGGACTGGTCATAACAAGAACAGCTCAACACGGGCACATTTAGATCTCTTACTCGAACTTCTTTACTTGTTTCTCTCCTTCAAGCTGAAGCAGTAGCTTGTTGGAGTGCTCTTAAAGCAGCATGTAGGGTACAACTAGAACATTCGTTTGCCCTTACGAATTCATCCATTCTAGTGGCAACACTCAACAATCTAGAGTCAGCCTTGTGGGATATCAAATGTATGGTTGAAGATGTAGTTAGTTAGTTTTTTTAATCTTTCATGTATGTTTAAGTTGTAAAAGTAGATTATTCAATAGTAAGTAACGAACACAATGTGTCCATTACTCTAGGCCGAACTACTTGTAATTTGTCTGTCTTGTAATTTATAGCAGTGTTTATTATAGAAAATTTAAAAAGAAGTGTGAGTAGTTTCCAATGATGGATTATATATGTACAGTGAAACCTCGATAAATTAATACTCGATAAATTAATAATCTCGATAAAATTAATAATTTGTCCGGTCCCAACTCGGGACCAGTATTAAATAAGACCTCACTCGATTAAATAATAAGATATTTTTTTTTTGAAATCCCAGTGTATATATATTGGTCTCAACGAAACTATAAATTAATAATTACTACAAATATAGTTCATATATACTTCAAAATTCTAAAATTATTTAGTAAAAAAATGAAACTATAGTAACTTGTTTTTTTGTTGAACTTCAAATCTATGGACATTTTATAGTAATCAATTTCTAACCATGTTTAATGTAGTGTGTTTGTACCATGGACCAAATTTTTGGTACTATGAATTGTGAACTAACTTTTTTACTTATTAAAAACAATGAACTTGATAAATTCAATTAATTTGTGATTGTACATTCATAATGTGCCTTTGAACTCATTTTTTAAATTTATTTTTCATCTCTATTACATTGTAACTAGTATATTGGACTTGGAAATTTAAAGGTCATTTGTAAAACCTCTCTAAATTAATAAATTATTAATTTATCGATATAATAATAAATTATTATAGAGGTTTTACTGTTGTAAGAGTGATTTTAATTTTTAGCCGACATTCGTTTTTGAAGTATTAGTTTTAGCTATTGTTTTTAAAAATCTAAAAGTCACCTTCAAATTAAGTTTTCAGATTAATTGTTCTGAATTATTTTCAGAGCTTAAAATAGGTCAATATGGTGAACAAGTTTAAGACCAGTAAAAAAACAGCACAATGTCTGACTTTTGACTGAATTGGTTGGTTCAGTTGCAAAAGAAAACAAGAAAAGTCAGAACATTAACCAAAATTAACCACTTTTATTACACACTTTACATTACTAAACACTTTACATTACTTAACACAATGGTAAAATCATTGAGATTTTACCGTTTGATTTACATAATTAATGAGTATAACAAACATCAACACCAGCCCCTGCAGGGGGAGGAGCTGGTTTCTTCTTCAAACCCGAATTCTTCGATTTCGCCTTCTGCACGCCATTCTTATACAACAGATGAGACGGAATCGAAACAAAACTGTTTTGCAACGAATTCATTGCTGTCGAACCAAAACTAGTTTGCAAACCAGGATTATATTGCAAATTGCCTGCAACACTGTTTTGAAAACTAGAAGTACTGTTTTGGAATGGTCTCGAAGCAGGATTAATTTGCAAACCCGCAAAACTACTGTTTTTCTGTTGCGCTTCAAATTGCATATTGCCTGCAACACTGTTTTGAAAACTAGAAGTACTGTTTTGGAATGGTCTCGAAGCAGGATTAATTTGCAAGCCTGCAAAACTGTTTTGCAGTTGCGCCTCAATGTTATTGCACATCACATTCTCCGGTTGCATCATTGGCGGTGGCGAAACCTTACGAACGAGTTTCTCCGGTTGAATCATTGGCGGCGGCGGAACCGTACGAACGAGTTTCTCCGGTTGCACATCGCCGCCAACATCATCGGACTTTTTCTTCTCATCGTCGTGAAAACCGTGCAGCTTGAATCTGCAACGTATCCAAATATCCTGTTTTTGTTTGTCCGAGACAGATGACTCGAACACGGCGACGAAGCAGTCGAGTGTGAGTAAGCTGTCGGAACCAGCTTGGTGGCTTTGTCCGATTCTCTCGACCCTTAATTTTTCCGCCACCTTGTCAAGCCCCAGTGTCTGATAATCTTCTTCCATCTCCTTTACGTCAAAAACCTGTCTTCCCAAAATATACTTCACCATTTGGATAAAGTTCTCTACCTTTTCCGGCAGTGGTCCACGTGTCAGAATCTTGACGAGGTAGCCCAGATCATATGTACAGTGGAAGAAAACCCAGGTGAGATCGAGCTCTTGTTTTTGAGCATTGTTCAACAGCTCGTAGAGCTCTTCTGCAAAATCGTCGCAGGAAATCCCTTCTTTCTTATTTTTATCGATATCGACGCCGTGTCGTTTCAGGAAATCGATGGAATCAGAGTTCTTTTCGTCCTTTTCTCTGTCGAATTCCTTAAAATTGAATTCCCAGACAACCTTGGAACCTCGGCTGACATCGAAGACAGCGAGTCCGAGCTGTATAAGCTTCGTTTTGTTCACACTGTACCTCATCACATCGTACCTTTCTTGTCTGCTTAAATCGCAGTACCGTTTCGGAGCTGAGCTCGGTTCCAGAGGTTTTCTCACGATTCCTGGGAATTCGGTGTCCACGGACAGGATCATGCGGCGAGGCTTCCTGAGATTTCTGTTGGTTTCATCAGGTGATAATCTCCTCGCGATCTCTGCAAACTCTTGTTTCAAATTGTGTTGGTTTACGCTTCTTATAATCATTGTGACAACAAGATTTGTTGTCAAATTGGTTGTTAATTAATTATGTTTTCCGTTTTTCAAATATCTTATATTTATAGACTTGGTTTTCTTGAATCCGGCCAGAATAAGGATTCATATTCCGCACCAGAAATGGACTTGATCGCAAATCATAATCCTGTCAGTAAATGGAGTTGATTAAAGTTTGGGACAGGCTTTTGTTCACAACCGCATTGGGTTACTTGGTTTTTTAAGTCAACCAAAAACTTTTTTTTGGAGACAACAATAAGCGCACTGGGAGAAAACATGCATGAATATCTCATGATTGATGTTTGCAAAAGCCAATCAAGATTTCAATAAACGCAGTCGGAATATTTAAAGATTCGCCCATACGAATTTGCAAGAAACAATCAAGGATTCGCCACCACGAATACAATTAAGGAATAATACACCAGGAATCCACCAGGAATACGAGAAATATTCTCAAAATAATAGTAATAGATTGAATAAAATATGCGACTGCTACAATGCGCTTAAATACTATCTTAAACCCTAGATAAATAAAAAGAAATTCAAAATTAAATGGAAAAATAACAAAAACGCTGAAGCAGAAACTTTGCAGGAGCCTTTGGTTATGCTCTAGGTTGACTGTTGAATCCTCCTCAAGCCATAGCTGATCTCGAGCCTTGTTGACGAGTGGTTCCTTCCTCAATCCTCCATGCTACATCAATAATTTCTGAGCCCAGAGGCTTTCTGAGCTCGAAGGTTGTATCACCCTGCAGATCGGGACGCCGCCGGCCCCAGACAACTCATAGGAGCCCCGGTCCGGCACATCACCGTGGGCTCCTTGACGGCGGTAGGTCCAATCACGAGCGGAGATTCGGTTGCGGGTCGCTACCGCTCCGGTCTCCACCCAGGTAGCCGCGCCAATTGTTTTCTGCAATTTCCACCAGGCGCACGACAGTCTAGCGGTATGAAATGCAAGAGGTGAGCTCGTCGATCCAGACCTAGGCACTGCATCTCCGAAACCATTGTCGGCGGTCAATTAGAGTCCGATGCCTTACCCGCTGGACAGAATGCTTCATGACAGGTTTTTTTGCAGCCGACATTTTCATGCCCAACGAGGCAGTTTCGATTGGTCCGGTCTGGTTCAGGTCGATCCGGTTCAGGTCGATCGAGTATGGGTCGGGTATGGTCTTATTGCAGAGCAGACTGATGAGTTGTATTTATACATATATTTTATGTGATTTTATATTATTATTTCCCACTTGATGTGCACGTTTAGGTGTGTTTTGTGCAGATATTCATCGGATTATGGATGAAGGAGATCGAGAGATGATTTGCTGGATTTTGGAGCAAATGAAACATAAAATGGAGGATTTCGAGCTCATGGAGAGGAGCTAGACACTATACTCTTTTTTCCCAACGGGTTTTTAATGAGGTAGTGTGCTCCAACGGAGATAATAGACCATCATTATTCTATTATTCCGGCACTGAAGAGGCAAAGGAGCAAGAAGGAAGAAATTGAAGGGCCAAAGAATAATAAGAGTTTTTAATGCTATTGGGCTGTGATTTATTTCAGCCCAGAAAAGCTCAATTCTTTGGTTTATTTTGAAGACTCCAGAAAGAGGCTGATTCGCAGAATTGAATTCCATGCGTGTGTGATATTTTATACGCATGAGAAAGATATTTATTTTCCATGTATTTATTTATTTAGGCAGAAAACAATACCTATTAGGATTCTGTTATTTTGGGAAATTGGGGACAAAGGATAAATATGGACGCAGGGGGCGGACTTATTTAGTCTTTGTCAGTTTTATTTTTTTGGGGTATTCAGAGATTTCAGACGCAAGCATAGGACGAGAAGGAGACAGTTTTATTCAAGATTTCGGGTTTAATCTTTTCCTCTCTATTCTGTTTATCTATAATGTTTTCTTTTAATTGCTTTGATTGTTTTTATCGTATTATGAGTAGCTAAGCATTTAATCTGGCTAGAATGATGAAACCCTAGTCTTAAGAATGTTGTGAGATCTAATTGTGCTTAAATTGATTGCTGTGGATTTCGATTTAT
The DNA here is from genome assembly GCA_963678965.1 of Cruciata laevipes. NCBI lineage: Eukaryota > Viridiplantae > Streptophyta > Magnoliopsida > Gentianales > Rubiaceae > Cruciata > Cruciata laevipes. Next base: position 8,692,532 of record OY787641.1, on the reverse strand, counting down.
TCTATGTGCATGTTGTCATATCTGATTAATTTGAGTCTGATCAGCTTAGATGAAATTAGGTTAAAGCCAATTAGTACCACCAATCCGTAATTGTTGGAAAGGGCTAATTAGTGGTAAAGCTATCGCTTAGATAGTGAGAATAAATTGGTAGACAAGTTATTACTTGCGTTCTTGGGTAATTTGTCTAAACTGGGTTCCTTCAATTCTTAATGCTGTCAAAACATTAAACTTAGAACTGGCGTTACCAACTAGGTTGTGTTTTGATTAGGGAAATAGTTAGTTTAAGCGTCTCTTGCTAGCTATCGATAAAGTAAGTAGGAACTGGGGTATGTCCGATGCATTCACGGTACCCTATAACTGGTTGGTTCAGGGTGGTTAATTAAATCTTTGCATCAAGGATCAGTAATTGACTAGGGTGAATTCGTTCAAAGCCGGATTTCTTTATTATCTGTTATCTATTTGTCTATTTATTTTTTCTGTTTTATTTTCGTAGTTGATAAAAACTCATTCTCAAGTTAAAAGTGTGGTGACTACACCAAAAATTGGTCATAAGAAAATTTAATTTGATTAATCTGTTCTCTGTGGGTTCGACCCTACTTGCTGTTATATTGTAAATATTCTTAGCAATCGTAGGAATATTTTGGTGGTAAACGACGCCCACCACAGACAGTCCACGCACAACGTGCCACCTCCGTGCCGGGAGCCATTCAGCTCCTCGCGCTCTTGTGCCACGCACAATTAGGCTACGCGCCACCGCCCGTTCCGGGAGCTCACCAGCTCCACGCGCTTTGTCCCACGCACGTGCACTACGCGCCACCGCCCATGCTGGGAGGCCTTCAGCTCCTCGCGCTTTGTGCCACGTATGTGCAGGCTACACGCAGCCACCGCGCCGGGAGCCCACCAGGCACAAGCTCCTCGCACTTTTTGTGCCATGTCTTTTGGCTATGCTCCTCTCGCCGTCGGGATGGTTTCTTTTATTTGGTTGTTTGTTTTTTAGCGTTTTTATTACCCTTTGCTTCAGACCATAGTAGATTTTCGCATGCAAGTAGTCTTACAAACTGCATCCATATCATGGAGATTATTGTACTAATTAAGGAGATTGTTACTCCTTTTTGATACACCTCTTTCAAGTGTTTTGTAAAATTCAAAAACATTGAGGGAGTGGGGATCCCAAATACAATTTCCCCCACCTTTCATAGGTGGTTTATCTTTAAAAAAAAAAAAAAAAAGAGCTCGAAGGTTGTACATGATTAATTGATGATACATGATCAATCGATTTTGTTTTTACGTTTTGGTCATATTTTTATGTTGTTATTGTCATTTTTATTGATTTATTTTTACTTTGTTATTTGATATTGGGTTGTGAAATGTAAAATTTCCTAGTTTTTCAATGCTTTATATAAATTTAATTTGAGCTATACATTTTTTTTAATTAAAACCAACCAATGGTGGAGGGGAATTTATTTGGCACCCCAAACCAATAAAAATGCCTTATTTGCCCAAGATTCAAAGTTTGTACAATAGCCAAGTAAAATGTGCATCTAAGAATTTTTGGCAGCTAATTAAAGATAGAAACCTAATTTTGATTAGACAATATCAATCCAATATATATTTAGAGAATCGACATGTCAAACTCAATTTAGCCCCATACAAGGATATCTAACCAGAAAACAGGTTAGTGAAGAGACACATCAAAACACAAGTTTGCTATCCGGGAATGACTGACAACATTGAGTATATATTTGAAACTGCTGCTGGAATTTGTCTAGTTTATGTTGAACTTCCTGCACTAAAAATTTCAGAAATATTTTCTTGATCATAAGAAACTCCTTTTTAAGTTAGATCAATATTTCTGGGATTTCAATATCATCATTCCAATACTCTACAAGAGCACCTATTCTCAGCCAGTTGGAGCACCTTCACATAATTGTATCATGATGTGACTAGAAGCCAAATTATTAACCTGCTTTATTCACTTCCAATTTTGGACTTTTTATGATGGTCAGGAAGAGCCACATAAATATAGTCCACAAACTCTCACCTTTTTGCATCTTCCACCAGAGCTTTATGGAAAAGCTTTCTGTAGCAATTCAAATTCTTAACAACAAGACCACTGTCAAGATATTGTTCTCCCATGATCTCCATACCTTATTTTGGCCATAATCAGACTGACCCCACACAAATTTCTAAACACTAGTGGAAAAAGGGTCTACCGCGGCTCTTTTTCGCGGCGGTTCCTGCCAAACTTACAAGAACCGCCGTGCAATTAGGTTGCGAGTTCGCAACCTTGATCAGGTTTCCCAAAAACCGGTACTTGATCGGTTGTGAGTTCGTAACCCTGTCCGGATCATATTATGCACAGTAAACCGCCGACCAACGATACGTTACGCGGCGGTTTTGAAAAACCGCCGCCGTCAGATCCAGTTACGACATCGTAACTGGTGTTACTATTCTTTTAAATTGATCCTGAAGTAGAGGCGAAGTCGCAACCTATCTAAATCTGAATTAACTAATTAGCAAAATTAGCAATAATTTCACTAATTAAGCAAAATAATCAAAGTGTTGGATCTTAATATCCATTTTATTGTATATGAGGAACTTTTCATATAGTTAAAAAAAAAACACACGTTTGAGGGGATCTATAGTAAGAACGCTGATGTTTCAATGAGTAATCACTACTTATACATTAACTGATTACTTAAACATATATACTATGTTGTCATTATTTCTTCTCAATTTTGACTGATTTATATATATACTTAATTTGATATAACTACACCCCACATTGTGACACTTTTCAAAACATTCAAAACATTATATAATCGGTGATCAAATTCATCAATAGTAGGTCATAGTGAAAATTAACATAAAATATTATTGAAAATCTTAAATTATAAAGGTATAGATAATTATTAATGTTTGTTAGAATCATACAATGTTTATAACTCGTCACTTTCTTATTAATATTTACATATAATTACTTTCAAAAGTTCTTACTATTTCATAAAAATTTAGGGGTATAAGTGAAATTATTAAAACTTATTATTTAACCAAAATTTTTGATTCATATAATTATTGACGCAAACTCATCACCATACATATAATTACATGTTTTACTCTACTTTAGTTGAATATAAATAATTTTAAATTAATTTAATTGAACTAATATCAGTCACATTCAAATGGATTTGATGAATATTATTGATACTGAATTTATTTAAATATCAGCTACAAGTAAAATAAAATTAATTTAGATATAAAATGAAATTAACTCTGATTGGAGTCATGAAGTTCAAATAAATTAAGAAAAATAATTAAATTTATCCGAATCCATATAGAGAATGATATTTATTCTAAAATCCAATAAATATATCAAATTGAGTTTAATTAGGGAAAACACATTTTTTATACTATAAATTAGTTTTTTCACAATAAAAAATTAGTTCTTTTATAATAAATTAATGGTATATAAACTAAATCACTCCCTTATCCCTTCAGATCTCAATCGGCTATCACCTCCCCCAAAACCTCGCCTCCCACCTTCCGGAATCGTCGACAATCCCGACGTCCCCAGCTACCAGCCACCGAGCAGTCGTACTCCGCTACTGCCGACGCTCTCCGCGACTCCATAATCTCAACCTCCTCCTCCTCATCGCCATCGTGGGACCCATCTCCGACAGTCGAGTAGATCAATTGGGAACAACAAGAGCCCTATTCAGCATCGGAGAAGCAGACGCTGCTGCTATCACTTCATCGCCTCCGCCACAACTACCGCCCGTCGCTCGTCCGTCCCGTCGCCCGCCCGTCGCGCTCCGCTCTCCCCTGCTCGCACGCCCAATAATGGGAAATTGGGGATTATACCTTTCTACCCTAGCAATTCTGATCGCCTTTCCGATTCATCTGGTGAGCGCCTTTATATCGTGCATCGAATTTTGTTGTTTTTATTGCAAATTTTCTGGTTTTTGCTTGAATTTAGTTGGTGATTGCACGTTTCCCCCAATTTGCCCAAGTTTTTGTTTAAATTTGTTTAGCTAAGGTTTGTGCTTTTTGATCACCTTGTTTGAGCTTACTTTTGCCAAAATCATTGAATGGTAATATTCTCGAATTTGTTGAATATATAGTATCTAGTTCAGCTTATAATTCTGCATTTGACTCAGTGTGTATTCAGGTTATTTTTGTTGCTCATTGAAATGTATGCTTTTGGTCAACTGGACCCAAGGACTGTTAGATTGAGCCTGTTTATTTGTTTTTGTTTTTGCAGCTTATGCCATTCATTATTGACTATTGTTTAGGTATAAATTATCATTGGTTTACCGACAGTATTTTGAGAGTATTAGAGTTGACCATGGTATATATCATATATATGTTCCACCTAGATAAGTTATTATTGTACAGTAGTTAGGCATCTAACTTGTAGTAGTTCTATCTGGAGTCAGGGAATAGCAACCATGGGGCTTTTCAAAGCATGTATCGTAGAGTCCAAAACTCCATTTAGAATAATTGTGATATATTCAAAAACCTTGGGCTTATATCTGTATTTGAGATCAAGAATAGTTCCATTTGGTGTAGAAATGAGGGTGAAAAGGAGTTTTGAAGCTCTGCCCTCTTTCATCCATGTTTGCAGCACAGCCCTGACTTTAAAAACCCATATCTTTTTAACCCCAACTCTGATTTTGTTGATTCTTGTACCTGTGAAATCCTTGTAACATTAGCTAGGGTTTAGAACCTAGAATTTCTGAATTTGCATAGTTATTTATAGAGATAATTGAGTTTTAAGTCTGCTGTGACTGGACTGGTCCTGTTCTGGGCAGCCAGCTGACTGTTATTTTAAAAATTCATATCTTCATAACCATAACTCCATTTTAGCTGATTTTTGTACCACTGTAATCTTGGAACTCTAAACATCGATTTGATATAAAGAATGAACCTATTTAGTTAATAATTCAGTAAGAAAAGAGGGTTACAAAGTGACAGCAGTTAAATATTTTGAACTGAAATTTCTGTAAGCACATGACAGTATCTTGAGATTAAAAATGATAATAATTTACTACAGAATATATATTGCAGGTTTCACCTAATCTCTTAGATGTTAAGTTAGGAAAAGGTGAGGGTTTTATCATGCCTTCAATATCTTTTTAATAGGCGCTTCTCTCATTGTGTTGGCTAGAAAATTAAATTATTTATTGTGAGTGCAAAACTATGCTCTTGTTTGTGAAACTGCTTGAATGACATTGCTTGCTGCTACATGACTACTTGCTCTATGATTCTGACTGTGATAAGTGTGTGTTTAGGGTTTTTTGTTTTTTTGTTCCTTGAGCTCCCCTTTGCTATTTCTACAGGTTATGGCTAATTTTACATCAGTTCAATCATACTTCGATTTTTTGGGCAAGGACATTGACAGAAAAAGGCGGGTGAGCATTCAGAATTTGAACTGTTTCATTTTATTTACTTGGAACATTTTTCAGGTGAAGTGTTGATAAGTACTAATAATAATAACGGTTCCTGTAGAATCAAGAGCCTCAAATGACTTCATATGGCTCTTTTCTTTGATAGGTGAAATTGCTAATGAACTTTTGATTCCTCTAATTTTGATGTAATTGTATAGAGTTCGAAGAAACATATTGATATTTGTGATATATCGAATATTTTTCTTTGTATTGAAGTATAGCTCTGTTTCTTTTCTTCGTTTTTAGCATTTTTATTTTACCGGCCAAAACTGGCCGGTATTTTTTTTTAGTGGAACCTAATTAGGTTGCGATATCGTAACCAGATTCAGGAACAAACATATACCCTAACCTGAAATGCTGGTTGCGAGTTCCCAACCTTTGAACCGGAGAAGCATCCGATGTCGCAACACTCGAAAACAACCTGCACGTTCTAGCTCGTTACGAACTCGCAACCGTATGAACCTGACAAGGTTGCGAACTCGCAACCTTGCACGGCGGTTCATAACCGCCGAGCAATTCCAGTTCCGTTGCACGGCGCCCCTGCCGCCGGCGGTTCATAACCGCCGCCCATTGGACACGGAACCGCCGCTGTAGCCCCTTTTCTCCACTAGTGAAAACATAATATGCAATTTATCTACAACCCCTTGTGTTGGTTTAATGACAGTGAGAATATCCAAGGGAATTGCAGATAAACACATGTTTTACAATTACTACCCTACCTGATTCAACCATTTATTTTTTTCATGAGATTAATTTAGCCATAACGCTATCAAACCATTTATTTTTTTCATGAGATTAATTTAGCCATAACGCTATCAAAGAGTGGTTGGAAACATGAATGCTTCACCTTACCTTTAAAGATAGGACATCCTAAGTATTTAAAGGGGAATCATCCTTGGGGTATACTAGTAACATCAAACTCACATGGGCATGATTAGACAAGTGAAATGCGGACTTTTCTAGATTTAGTTTCTTACATGTAGCTTTTTCGTATTTATTTTTAGAAACATCATATAATTTGGACTACCTTGTCAATATAGTTGTAATTTGGTTGAAAATCCCCAAAGATGGAGCCATCAAAGCCAAAAAATAAAGTATTCTTTGAACTTATGTAGGGATATTTTTTTTTTTTTTTTGAATGCTTCCGACCTTGAAAAACCTAGGACCGGCTCAGCCTTGAATAATCATGAAAAAAATATATGAAAGGAAATAAAAGGGTTCTTGAGCATATGTAGGGGCTTTGTTTTGGTTCGCTTCCAATTTCGGAAAACCTAGAACCGGCTCTGCCTGAAAGCTTCCACCTCCTGCGGAAACGCCTCGTCGAGTTCCTCCAGCATATTCTTTCGCAAAGCCGTAATTGCATCAGTCTTGCCTTTTGTTACCTGGTTTTTGGCTACGCAACTGTTGAGAACATCTCTGGTGTACTCATCAGGATTCTTCCCGTCATCGATCAAGTTCAAAACCTCGACAGGGACCTGAAAATTGCACTTCTCCGCAAATTCTGACATCTTCTCAAACTCAGATACCATAATGTTAAGATGGTGAAGGAGGGGCAGATGAGAGGCGGTGCCGGCGGTGTCAAATGAAGATCTGCTCAGGTGGTGAAGGATGCCAAGAGTTTTTTGAATGGGATTTGTGACATTATTCAGGTTTTGCTTGGATTCCTCTGCGACAACTGAATTACAACTTTCCATAATCGAGCTAGCGCGGGAATAATGGTAGTGAGAATTGATTATAACCTACCTTATTTGTAGTATAAATGTTTTCCTAATCGATTATTATTAGGTTTTGCCAATCTAATCTATTACTATACTAAAAGCAGATTGAATAAATGTGTGATCCGGTGGATGTACCGTTGCCGGTTGCCCAGACGTTGAAACCCCCTGGACCTACTAGGGGACCTACCGTGTCTTTCCTTCAATCGTAAACCTTTTGCTCAGCTACAGAAATGGTAGGCAGTCATGCTCATCCTCCAATCTCTTCTCCGCCAATTTTGACGACCAGGACTGAAAACCCCAATGTGTCATCCTTCAGGTAAACGTGGCATCTTCTCCGTTTCCGTAGCAATGACTCACCTGTCTGCATATTAACATTCCTTTTGACCGCTCTCCTGTTCCGCCCTTATCCTATCAATACCGTATACACTAATACACCTCTGTTGCTTCCCCGTGCTTAACTTGCCACTTCTTTTCAAGTAATTTCTGCTTATGTTTCTTTGATTCTTCCGTTTGTTTCCTCCGTATTGTTTGTTTCCAGACTACACTTTGTTAGCTTTATTGATTCATCCTCTCTATTGTTTTTTGGTTAACTCCCTTCTGTATTTAATCACGTGCATATTAGTGGTTTTTAGGATTCAAGTTTTTAGGAATTCACCACCACCTCATTTATGCACACAACGTGTTCGATCTAACTCCTGAACTAATTTTCCTTACTTTTTTTGGCCCCTTAAATTCTTAACGGCTTTGCAGACATAGGCTGAAATAAGATTAAATGTGTTTGATTCTTGATTTGCTTGCATAAAAATATGATCTTCATGCTTTGATTGTGTACTGATTAGTTTTTAATTTGGTTCGTTACCCTTGTCGCCTACAAATATCATCTTCTGTTCTCCTGTTGATCAAAATAAGCATGTGATCTGATTACCATGTTGTTGTAGGTTATATCCTAATTGTATTAGTTAGCTACTTAGCATGCTTATTAGTTGGCTGATTACAAAAAGTAAGACCCTCTTTGTTTACTTTCATGCTTTGATTTTGTGGCAAGTTCTTAAAGTTTATTTTAGCGAGTATGCTAGGAAACAGGTGATAGGGTTGGATGATCTTTTGGCTGATTACTATGACGAGACAAACACGGTTGTTCAGAGAGGGATGCAAAAATGGCAAAAAAGAAGCCCAAGTACATTTCTGATGATGAAGATATGGACGAAAAAAATGGCATTATTTCCAAGCAGTTTCATAATCAGGTTGGTGAGATCCAAAAGATAGTAAATATACATTCTTGCTCCACTTTGATATGGATAATATTCATGCTTTCAATTTTGTAACTTGTCTGCTGCCAGGGCATTTTTATTGAATCTTGAATATGATGATTTTGTGTGGTAGATAGGAAGTCTAAGCGATTTTTCAAGTATTTGGTGATCAGGTTTGTTGCATTTATTTATATTATGTGTAACTGAAGTAATGTGAACTTTTTCTTGATCCTGTTTGTGGTGAAACTTTTTACCTCATTGTATTTGCATGATGTATAGCCTGAGATTCAAGTACATGGGATATAAAGTTCTGAACTTTTACAATCGTGACAAATCTTGAAGTCAATTCTATGGTTGGACTACAAACTGAGAAAGGTTCTTTTGTTGATGATTTCTGTTTTGTGTTTTTATATGATTTAAGTGAATGTTGTCTTCTATTGCAATCTCTCCAACCTAGGATTTTTTTTTGTTTTTTTTTTGACATTTGAAAGATACCTGACACACACAAGCAAATCCTCTATTTAAAATGCAAATGCTGAGTCAGAAAACTGTGTTGTTGCAGGAGTAACATTTCTCTAAGGACTATTAACAGATGAATGGCTCTTGAAATGGTTTCAAGACATGGTCAACTGGAAAGACCCGTAGCCTCATGGACATTCCATCTGAGTAAGTAAATGATTTGCTAATATGCGATAATGCAATTCTCAAGTAGGGACTCGTAGCAAGTAAATTCAGCTTCTGTTACTGCTACATGTTTTCCTTTGTACTACAAACGTCTTGCGAAGTTCTCATTTGCATCTCACAGAACATTGAGAAGTAGAGGGTGAGTTACTGAATGAGTTTGGCAACTACAGCTGGAGATACCAACAGCTTGAAGCAGGTGCGCTGATCAGATGAGCACGAGCACCTATGCTCCATATCATTTTCCAGAAGTTAGATTATTTTTTCTTATTGCAGAAAATACTGATATTGCAAAGCATTCAGATGATGAGAGCTGGCATGTTTACTGCTGTGAGGTTATGAAAAGTCATGTCACAAATTTTGTTGTTAAACTGGATGCTAAAAGTTTACTTTTTACCATTTCTATATATTGGCTTAAATTTATGATTTTGAAAGCTTACCTACCTTTCTTTACCTTTTAAAAGGTGCTTACGTGCTCGTGCTCACCTCCTTTAGCTTGCATTTATGTGGCAACAAGATGATTTCATGGACTCATCAGTAAAGATGTTTCAAATTTTTTGCAGCCTCTTGCACAGTGCATGCACAATCTTCAGGTTGAGAACATGGCCATAGGCTTGCAAATACAAGAACCTTGGCTAACGCGAGTATCAGGTATCAATAACCCATTGTTGCTTACTTTATAAGATTGGTTGCTTTAAAAACTTCCATGGAATATATTTTTAAACCATTTTGTTAGGGTTTCGTTCATTCTCGCACACTGATTATTGAGAGATACTCACAGGTACTTCCATCGCGAACCCATTTGTAGATGCAAATGAGTACATATGGGGGCTGTGTGCTGAACGACACCAGAATTCACGGCTTCAAATGTTATTTATTTGTGTATTCCAGTGCTAATTTATGCCTTATTAGCTTAATTAGTTTACCAACTTTCACGGATATCTTACGTTTCATGCATTTTCATGTTTTTCCCCAACCATTTTCATGTTCTTTAGTGCCTATATTAAATATTATTTCCCACATACCTGTTACCATTTTAGGTTCATACATCCATTATAATTATGCAGAATTTAACATGGAGTGCTTCATATCTTCAGAGACATAGAACCTGTGTACTGCATTTTCTGGTTCTTGTATCAGTGACGAATCAGTATACTAACCAGTCATCAAACCTTGTTATAGCTTAGGCCAGTTAACTTGTAACCACTGTTTCCTGTACCTTTCTTTTTTGCAGTGCTTGTTCACAATTTGATATATTGATCGGCTACTTGTGGGCTTCATATAAGATAGCTTTGGCGATTTCATTTACACCTGTAAGTCTTCGTTTTCTCTGTTATTGTAACTGGAAACAACTTTATGCTTTTGTGTTTCTCTATGTTCATCTACATGAGTATTTTCGGACTACTGGTTTGTCGGACCTTATTCTTACAGGTGTTTGGATAGAAATTACAGGATTTATATGAGCCATATCTATTCTGTAATGCTTGAATTTCTAATGTTTTTAAATGCTTGAATGCTGAATTAGTGAAGTCATAGAAAGTTGAAGACTATATGGCTTTTGTTCAGAACTCTAGGAGTTTTTAAATTTAATTTGCTTTTAACATTTCAGACTTTAAATTGAATGACAGTGCATGCTTTTGTGATTTTGGTGTCAAGATAATGCTTATGCAAGGTATGATTTATGGTTTGCATGCAGGCTTACATACAAGAACATAGCCGTGGTGAACCATCCAAGGTCATGGGTCGTATGCACGATTGAGTATTGTTTGCTTCACTCAACCAATAGCATCTTAATTTGCGTTTGGTTTGGTATGCAGGAAAATATTTCTAAACTATTACATTGTTCTGCTAAAACAATAACCATTTAATATGTGAGTTTGTCATTTTTATTGATGTCTTAGTTTGTTTGTTTATTTTTTCATTGCAGGTTTACAAGTTGGCACACTCTTTGCTATGTGCAATATCCGTGCCAATAAAATATTTGAGGCTAAGTTTTATAAACTTATTAGTGCATTAAGTTTATTTCTTTCTTTTTCATTACATTTTCTGTTTCCATAACTGTACTAAATATTGCAACAAAACATAGTACAACAGCTCTTACACGGCTTAAGTTTTTTAGTGTCATTTCTTTTCAATGACAAGGGAGTTGAGAAGGGTATTGTACTAGCAAGTAGTACTAGCAGGCTACTTGCTAAATACATCGATCGTCTACTTGCAGGCTTCATAGAAGATAGTTTCGGCGATTTCATGTACAACTGTAAGTCTTCGTTTTCTCTGGTATTGTAACCGGAGACTACTTTCTAATTTTGTGTTCCTATGTGTTTTCAGACTACTGGTTTGTCGAACATTACTCTATACAGTGTTAAATAAGATCAGGATGTTTCTTTGTCATCTTGCTTATCATTATTTTGCATTAGCTGACTGATATGACCTTGACCTTTTGATTTTCTCCAGGTGAATATTTCAGCAAAGAGGAATTGGATATTGAAAAGGAGTACTATGAAAACTTACAACTATGTATTGGAGGTTTTGCAACCAAAGTCATGATGTGAATGTAAACCATTAGTTTAAACGCTCATTTTCTTATTTGTAGTTTAGGTTTATCTGTAGACAAATTTACTAATACTTATTATTTCTAATCCATGTTCCAAGTATTGTTTACTCAAATTTGTGATATAATTTGGCCCTTACAGTGGCTCGTACAATTTGATAAAAGTTTCCGTCAAGAACAAACCAGGAGTCTGGGTCAGAGCTGCACGAAGTGTAGCATACCTTGCCTAGTCCTTTCTGAATATGGATTAAATATTTTCCTAATCCTTTCAGAATATGGATTAGATCAATCTGTGGGATATAATTTTGAGACCGTAGGACGGTCGTAATTGATATAGAGGGCATTTGTTAATCTTCTCACTTTCCTGCCTGATTATTATTGGTTTTAAAGTCTGATATTTTAGAGCAAGTCCAACAACTTCCCTATCATTTACTACTAGATGGAAAACTACATTTCAATAATCCCTATTTTTTTTTCTTCAACTCCAACAGATTTTCTAGTGTGGGTATTAGAATTTAATGCATACACATTAAATTTCAGTATTTTATATCTTTACTTTTATTTTTTCATTATTCAAGTAGGATAAGTCTTGGAAGTGACCGTCACTATATAGTGACCAGGGATCATGTTGCAAATATAGTAAATTGAGGAAAAAACTCGCGAGCCAACTTGACCCGTTTTTGTAACCCGCGTTTGAAGGCACGCGCATTATATATACTGAAAAAACCCAAATCCAAAACGAAACTTAGAATCCCCAATTTCACAACCGTCGTAGAAACCCTGCTCCGTCGCTCCGTGAAATCCCCAATTTCACAATCAACGGATTTCACAATCATCGCAACCGTCACAGAGATTTGGATCGTTCGTCGATCGCGAAGCCGTCGCAGAGCAGCGATTTGGATCGGATCAGAGTATTCATCGATCGAAGCCGTCGCAGAGCTCCGGCGACGAAGAATCGTTGCCTTCTTCGATTTTGTACTGGATTCTTTTTCTTCTTGTGATCTTCTCCACCACCTCCTTCTGTTTCTCCGGCGGTTTTCGACTGATATACGACATCGATATTTGTCTGCCGGGAAAGCAGTCGAGATTCGCAGCCGCATCTAGCAGCGACTGCTCCTGCATCTTCGAAGGTGACAACGATACCTACCTCTCCTTTATCCTATAACATGAATATGTTAGTATTAGACTTTAGGTTATAGGACTCAAGAAATTTGGTTATAGCTGGAGTAATTTGGTTGATGTTCATGGCGTTTGATTGATAAAAACGTGTTTGAGTGTTGTATTTTAGTGGAAGGTTGACATATTAGATTGAAAGGTGTTGTTCTACAAGTATTGTTTTTCTCTTTTTTGAAAGATGGTTGTTTTATCTTGAAAGGTTGATATTTTAGAGTGAAAGATTGTCTGTTATTTGTATATCTATATGCATTTTTTCGTCTTTCTTGAAAGGTTGACATTTAAAAGTGAAAGGTTGTCTGTTATTTGTATATGTATTTTTTTGTCCTTTTTGAAAGGTTGCTATTTAAGAGTGAAAGATTGGCATTTACGAGTGAAAGGTTGTTTGTTATTTGTATAATGCATTTTTTTGTCATTTTTGAAAGGTTGTTGTTTAATAGTGAAAGGTTGATATTTCAGAGTGAAAGATTGTCAGTTATTTGTATATGCTTTTTTTCGTCTTTCGTGAAAGGTTGACATTTAAGAGTGAAAGGTTGTATGTTATTTGTATATGTATTTTTTGTCCTGTTTGAAAGGTTGATATTTAATAGTGAAAGGTTGTTTGTTATTTGTATATGTATTTTTTGTCCTTTTTAAAAGGTTGTTGTTTAATAGTGAAAGGTTGATATTTTAGAGAGAAAGATTGTCAGTTATTTGTATATATATATATATATATATGCATTTTTTCGTCTTTCTTGAAAGGTTGACATTTAAGAGTGAAAGGTTATATGTTTGTTGTATATGTATTTTTTGTCCTTTTTGAAAGATTGCTATTTAAGAGTGAAAGGTTGTTTGTTATTTGTATATGCATTTTTTTGTCGTTTTTGAAAGGTGGTTGTTTAATAGTGAAAGGATGACATTTAAGAGTGAAAGATTATCCGTTATTTGTATATACATTTTTTGTGTTTTTTAAAAGGTTGTTGTTTAACAGTGAAAGATTGACATTTAAGAGTGAAAGGTTGTCTACTATGTATATGCATTTTTTCAAAAGGTTGATGTTTAATAGTGAAATGTTGACATTTAAGAATGAAAAATGAAAGGTTGTCAGTTATTTGTATATGCATTTTTGTCATTTTTAAAAGGTTGTTGTTTAATAGTGAAAAGTTGAAATTTAAGAGTGAAAGGTTATAATTTTTTGTATACTCCCTCTGTCTCACCTCAAGCTGCACAGTTGACTTTTCAGAGTCAAACTTAGAAAACTTTGACTGTAATTATAGGTCAATATATAAATGATAAAACTATTATATGAGATATCAATAGATTCATTATAACATCTATTTTTCAAAAAGTAAGTTTTTATACATTGTTTCTATATGTACTTAAAGATATTAATGGTCAAACACGATCATTGAAGACCATGAAAAGTCAACTGTGCAGCTTTGGGTGAGACGGAGGGAGTATGCATTTTTGGATATTGGAGCTGCTAATATTCTACTATTACCAATTCATTTTTATTTTAATTATGTGCAGACATTATTTTTTCAAGTAGACAGATGGGAGGAGAGAAGTTGGGGAAAGGAAATCCAAGTTAGGCAGAGGGGATGAGAGAAGTTGGGAAAAGGAAGGGGAAGATAGTCCGCGCGTGTTCATGCGCGTGAAATCTATATTTTCCATAAATTGTAAAATAGTCCCTCCGTTTTTTTGAAGTTTATATCATTACAGTTTAGTCCTGGTCACTATATAGTGACGGTCACTCAGGAGACGGACTCATTCAAGTATATTTTGAAATCTTAATATATTAAATTACGTATGATAAAAAATGTGAAAAATATATTATTAAAATATGCATCACAACGAACATAATAAGATCACACATGATAATATTAAATATTTTATGTACATGTAAACATAGTCATGTATGATCTTGTTTTGTTCGTCATAATATGAAATTTAATAATATGTATTACTATTTTTTATTATATATAATTAAATATATTCACATTTGAAATATATGTATTTGAATTATAAAACTAATATAGAAATAGAAATGGTCAACATAAATGCATTAAATTTTAAATTTTGCTTCCCCAATTATTTTTTCTCTCTAAAGATTTGGGGAAGCAACATGTAAATTTCTTCAAAATCTCCAAATTGGGGAATGAGATACGGAATCTGTTGGAGCTGAAAAATGGCTCATATTCCCTAAATTTATTGAAATTTCCCAATTTGGGGAAACTGTTGGACTTGCTCTTAGTATATCACGGTTGATTTTCTCAAGTCTGATCTTTGACCTATTAAACTTTTGAGACCAATTGAGACAAGTCTTAATTGAAAATTTGTACTATAATTTGAGTCAAGATATAGAGAAAGTCTCAAATAAGGACACCTTACGGTAAGGGCAAGCCAAAAATGTAACACTTTCTACAAAATTGGGGATTATTGTACAATTATTTTATTTATTTGAGTTACTTATATTTGAGTCTGGTGTTTTTACACCTAATTTTGATCTTTTATTTGGTTTAATCTTTCTTTGATTTTATCTTTTAGGTTTCAGTTTAGTCCATGGCATAAAGTGATATTTTAATTTACATTTTTAAAATTTTCACTTATAAAATAAAAATACACCCTCGTTGACAAAGTCAACTAACAAGTTTTTGGGATTAATCGAATTTAAACCATGGCCGACTCAATAATATTTTCTCAAAACTACCACCTCCCGCCGTTAATTTTCTACTCCATATTCCCCGCGGACTTTTACGTCGCTGATGATCTCCACCAGCTCCACCTAAAAATCCTCGAAACCATAACTCCATACATCTTCCAACACCAGCCCTTCACCGTTTCCGCCGCTGCCTCGCCGGTCTGCCACCAACCATGTCCCGGCGTCCCAATTTCCCAGATATCCTTAAAGCCACCCCAGATGCTCTTCGGCTCCATTCGAGAAGAATTTCAAAGAATATCCCCGGAAAGCTGAGAAACATGCACAAGGTTAGGGCTAGACTCCCAGTGTCGATTACGTCGGTTTTGAAGGGTTTTGCGATAGGGATGTAGAAAGTATGAAATTTGCAGACAAAGCATAGAAGTTCTTGCCTGGTGGGAAAGAGGATGATGTTGTTCAGGTGTTTGTAAAAATGTCTAGGGAAATGTTTGCACAGCTGATGCAGCAGATGTTTCGGCCACCAAGGCGGTATCCAGAAATGCCGATGATTAGTGATGTACAAGCCTATGGAATTAGGGATGAATATTGCATTTGGATTCGAGATGAGGAAAAAGGGATGATGAGGAAGCTAGGAAAAAGGTGCTTTCATGGAAAGATTAGAGAATAGTGGCTATTTTGCAGGCTTGTTGCCTGGTTCTGCAGAGTATAAGAGGTTGATGGAAAAAGCCAAGGAGTGGTGGGGAAAATCAGAGTATGACCTAGGGGAAATAGCGAATTCTATGCAATAATTTTTCAGGAATGTCAAGTTATGAAGGTGCAGAGGTGCCTGAGGACACATGTGGATCTTGATGTTGACATCTTCATGAAAGACCTAGAGTCGGTTATGAAACGGCCGAGTTTTGAAGGCAATGCAGAGGATGAGCATCTGAGGAGATGCTTTTATGGAGTCCTATTCAGATGTGCTTAACAAGCAACTGACACCATGCTTGGCTGGAGTTTCATCCAGTAAATGGCTGAAGCACCCATTGGAGATGCATTGGAGCTCATACAAATGCTTCCCCTACAACTATAGTTTTTTATTTGATTGTAAGTTTACGGGATAAGCTAACAGAATGCGGCCTTACACTACCCTTCTGGCCCCTAGAGAGTAAGCACCATTCGGCTCATTCACTAGCTTATCATACTTTAACGAGTGCGATAGATAAAAAGTTCTTTAATCAGTTACTGGACGATTTCCAGTACTCTAAAACCTAAATTTAATACAATTTCATTTTCAAGTGAAAAAAAGAAGATGTCCATGCCATTCCAGTACATATATAGTTGATCACATTCAACGTGATTTGACACCTTTTGGTACTGTATTCATGGAATATTGTCTCTGATCTGATGACAATATTTCCGGTTAAATACAGAGTGAGTCCTAATGACTAAAATTGTCATCATGACAGTGCTTAATCCAACCCAAACATCAAAATTTTATGTCCACACACACACACAACACACATATATCTAAAGAATCAACTTGAGATATATGCTTATAATTTAAATATGCATGTATAAGGATGTTGGAATCAAAGTTTGCAGAATGTTTCAGAAAATAAAAACTTATCAGAATGAAATCATCCCATATGTTATAATAAATAGCTAACCATAAACCAGAAGAGCCAAGTTTTATTTTTTTTTATTTTTTAAATATCTCTTATTATTGAGTAACTAAGCTAGGAAGACATGGTACAACAGAATAGAACTGAGGGTGTTCCTGAAGGACCTGAACCTGCTGCTGGGGGTAATGAAACTGATCCACATAGGCCCCACCATAGCCATACTGATGAAGAGGAAGACTAGGCAGCCCGTGCAGACAATAGGTCCAAGGCTGCAAGAATGCTTCCACGTCTCCGGGAAACACCGGTCTTCCGTTCAGAGCAAGCACGCTCAGAACCACTTCTTTGAAGCAGTGGAACGTCAGCAGACTATCCGATCCAGCTTGATGGCTTCGTCCCACCATCCTATGTATGCCCAAGCTCTGTGCCAGCTTATCCAGGCCGGAAGCCGAAGGTGTGCCCAACTGTGCCATCTTCTTCAAGTCGAACACGTTTTTTCCCAGATAAACATGCATTACTGACATGAACTCGTTCACGGTCCCAGGCAAGGGCTTCTGCGTCAGATTCTTGATCAGGTACCCAACATCGTATGTACAGTGGTAAAACACCCACTTCAGATTCATATGCGGATTAGCCAATCCAGAATTCAGGAATTCTTGAGCAAACTCCGCCGGCGATATGCCGTCCTTCCGGTTTCCGGCGAAATCGATGCCGTGGCTCTTCAGCAGCTTGATCGACGCCGGATCACTGGGATCCTTCTTGTCGTCGAACTCGTTGAAGTTGAACTCCCAAACCGCCAGCTTTTCCATCGTGTTATCGCACACGGTTAGCCCCAACTGAATCAGCTTCGTGTCGTTCACGTTCTTCCTCATGCAGTCGTAGCTATCGTCCGGTGTGGGAACCGGCGGGGAGCTCGGGAACTGGGGACCGAAGTACAGTCCCCGGGAATTTGGCAGCTTTTTGGCCGGTTTGTGCACGGTCCCCGGAAACTCGGTATCGACGGCCACATACGAACCGGTTGCCAAACAAGCCCTTAGAAGCTGGAATTCTGCCTTCAGATTGTGGCGGTTTACTACTGTCACCCTCACCCCTCCTCCTCCTCCTCCTCCTACAGCCATGATCGCTAAATTGAGAATATCGTAAGATCAGCAAAAACGAAAAAGAAAACCCTTAGAATATATCATGATACTATTTATAAACCTAGCCATCTATTTATAGACAGCTTTAATTGCTTTCCATATTTTTTTCGGTTCTTGGACTGAAAAGGGATTGTTTTATAAACTGTCCAATTAGAAGAGGGAAACCTTTTTCCTTTCCATGTTAGGATATGGAAATTACGCTAATTACTTTCAAGTAAAGGCACAGAATGGATAAGGTTATGATTTTCAACTGATCAAAAACCGAATGGATAAAGGCACCTCCTTCCTTCAAAATCTTATTACATGACTTATTACAAAATTTTGGGTGAAACCGTATTACCACATTATCATAGGATCAATGATAATTTATGTGTTTATTTAATTTGTTTGTATTGTAACATTTGTTTGGAGTTTTTGGCCAAAATAACCTTATTTTAAAAACTAATTCCCAAATAAACACTTTGTTGAAACTAATTACCAAAATAACACTATGTTGGCCAAAATAAACTTATTTTTTGCCGTAAGCTGTTTTCTTGTGTAAACGATTCACACAAACAAATAAATTTTGAAAACATGCACACAAACAAATCTAATATAAACAAACTATTATTTGTCATACCATAACCTATAACGATCTCTCCAAAACCTTCTCTATTCTAATTATCTAATTGGGAAATTCACCTCATACCTTAAATATTATTTGATTTATAATTCAATTAATAAATTTTTATAAACACATGAATAAACAACATAAATAACATGCAAATGAGAGTCTCTTCTATGGTAGCTCTACCATGAGGCTGGTGTTATAGGGCATTAGGGCTCATACTATAAGTTAAGAGAAAGTGTTGGGTGAAACCTGTCCTTGTGGAGACCAAGAGCAGGGGAATGAGCATTTACTGTTGCTGCTTGATCTTTTAGTCGGTTTGTTTGAACTTTCAATCAATGTGCTTGAGTATTTTTGTTTTGCCTTGATTTTTCAGTTAATTTGATCTTTCGTTCAATTTGCTTGATTTTTCGGTCAAATTTCCTTGATCATTTCCTTGGTCAATTTCACCAACGACAAATTCAATCAAGGAAATCGGTGGGTGAGCTTAATTCAATCAATAGCAGTCTCATATAATCTTTGGTCTCAATGGAGACAGGTCTCAATTGAGAATTAGTAATAAGTTAATACAAACAAAATATATGTTTATAAATTTTGGGTCAAATTATAAATATTTTATTTTGTGTCTATTCACTTAGTTCTTATACTATTTTCTTCAACCTTTGCTCCATAGCGGCCCAAAGATCTGTTTATATTTTATCCCCAAGTCCTAAACTATTACAATATATGCGACCTTTTTTTCCTTCTTAATTTCTCGCCGCCTCTCCAGTGTTGTATAGATTCACTGCCTCATTATAAATCTCGTGAAAAAAAAGAGTAAAGTGAATCCACTTTATTTGAACTCCAAGAATCCGTCAAGACTTCATCCGTCACTAGTGGAGATCCTGGCCATTTAAGCCGGTTCTAACATACCAAAAAAGGCACACTGGAACCGCCTTCTCTATATGTGCCGTAAATGGGAATGACCTTTAAGGCGGTTCCCGGAACCGCCGTGCTTTTACCGATCTTTCGATATCGAAAGACGCCTTCGGTCACCCATGTTACGAACTCGAAAGTGTCAATGCCATCCGGTATTAACCCATATATTTGCGAGATCGTAGTTCTCCGGACCTCTGTTTAGATCATGTCGATATCGAAAATACATGTACACTAGCGAAACATGCGATATCGTGTATATGTAATACCCATTTTCAATATCGAAAATAAAATGAAGTTTGAAATTTGACTACTTGAATTTGCGCATTCGAAAGTACATAGTATTCCTTTCAATATCGTCCACATATGAATATTTGGAAACTGAATATTACATCTTTCGGTATCGCCATAGATTTAGTGATACTTCGATATCGTTAAAGTTTAAAAATTGAGTACCTGAACAAAACCGGTTCGACATCGAAAGTCGACCATTTTTCTAACGATATCGAGAGGGTTTAACACTGAACGATTACTGAGCGGTATCGCACCCAAAATCGGCCGATACACTGCCTCAGAACCCGAGAACCAGTACGATAGCGCATGGTTTTTAAAAAGATTTCGAAATCGAAACGTGTCTCGGTTCTATTTACAATCGATATCGAAAATTGTCTCGGTGATATTAATACGCGATATCGAAACGACTAAAAATCGAACGATGCTGTGTTCGATATCGCAATTATAATCGGCTGAGATAAGCATGTTGGTGCCTTGCCTTCAAATATAGTCATGGAATGGGGACATAGGAAACTTATCCAATCTTTTTTCTTTTGCAAAGACTTGTGGTGCATATAGCTAATAGTGTAATTATAAACAATTAGTACGGGATGTAAAGGTTAAAATAATATCATGCAAATTGAATATGAGGAAACTTACGTTTAATGTAGTGATAGCATAGTGGAGTCCAAATCCAACATATGCCAAAAATCTTTGAAATCTTGCAAAGGAATCTTCAAGTCCCTCCTCACTCCGAACACATGCTCGTTACCCAAAAATTGACATCATATTTTGGTCTTTGTGATCTAAGTACTCATGTAATGTTCTAACGAACATAGGGAGTGACCTCAACAATTCTAGTGTGTAGTTTGCGTCAAAAGAGGTTGGGTATTTTTTGGCTATCGCTGGTTTCTTCAACTCGGAAGGTATTTTCCTAACGGGTATGTCATTACAATTTCCATCAACTATCAACCAACGTGACCAAATAATAAACCGTATCACCGCTTGCCCTACCCTAACAATGTCCCCTTCGGGCATTGGTAAAAGTGTCATTTCGTCTATCGCCCTACCTATCCCAACTTTACCAAATCCTACGGGAATGGGTTGTAAATGGTGTGTGCGCATTCCCTCATGAAAAGTTTCATTAGCAACATGTTTTGGGGGTTCGTTATGACCAACATCAATGAATAGCTTGTATGTCAAAATCTAATCACATTAAAATTTCAAAGTCAATACTAAATTTATTAAAAATAAATAGAAATTGTGAAATTTACTTTTCAGAATGAAATTTGTCCATATGCTTTTCAGAATGAAATTTATACTACAACGAACAATATTCAAAATCGAAAGTAGTTATTATAGAATTTCAAAATCGAAAGATTCGGTTTTCACCAAACCCTAAATACATTTGCGACATCGAAAAAGGTAGTGGTATTTAAAATTTAATACCAATACCATCCCAATTTTAAGTCATGGTACGGTAATACCGTACATTAGCGTATCAACAATGTCGGTAACCAATTTAATTGGTATTGTTCAGTAATGGTACGATATTTTGGTACAAAATTTCAGCCCTAAAAGAACCAACGTTTTGTCTATAAATAAACTTTGTAAAAAGTAAAATAACCAAAAATATACATTGATCTCTTCCATGCGGAATATAAGTTTGTCTAATTTAAGTCATACCCATCTAGATCTAAAAATATGAAAATATAATGGAATATCAACTTCCATTAATTAAAAAAACAAAATCAATCAAGACTAAAGATTCAATTAAATCTTAGCCCCATTTCTCCTCCATTACGATCAAGAGATTACGAGATTAAACTGTTGGGATTGACCCCTCCACGCAGGTCAAAATAATAATAAAGAAAATATAGAACACGGAATTTAACGTGGTTCATCACGTTATCTAGCTACCTCCACGACTAGAAACATATTTATTAATGTGAGAGCCTAATTCTGAAACTAATATTTTATTTACATAAAGAAGAAAAATTGCCTCTCTCTTGAGAGAACCAGCAGCCGACAATCATCCTAAACCCTATGATTTTCCGGCCAACACGTATCCTCGTGCCGATCTTCCCAATCGGATCGCACATGAGTTCTATTCAGTCACTAATTAGGGGTTTGATATTGAGGGAAGATGAAAAGAAACCGATCCAAATAATCATCGATTTGGAAGTTTCTAACTTTGAAGAGGGCTTGGCGTCGGCACCTTCGCCGGAGGGACCTGTGCACACGGCGAGCAGGCGGTTGGCAGCCCGGCGGTTCGAAGAGGTAATTCCCAAAACGAGGGGTTTCGGTCAAGGGTTTTCGGCGATTCCGGAGTTTGACGGGATGGCGCGAGGATTTTGGGGCATTGTTGAGATCGAGAAAGGTACTGTCATAGATTTGATGGTGTCCCGGTTTGTGCGTACAAGCAGCGGGGAGGAAGCTAGGTGTGCGACAGAGCTGGCTGGCGGACCCGTGAGATTGCAGGTCGGAGGCAGCAGTAGTGCTTCGCGGGTCCAGTTGGGTCAGATGTCGGGTCCAGTGAGTGTAGACCGAGCAAGCCGTGTGACGGAGCTGGCTGGCGAGCACGTGCAGGTCGGCGACAGCAGTTGTGTGTTGCCGATCCAGCTGGGAGGTCATCCACTAGGTCTGGTGAGTGCAGACTGAGCAGGCTGTGGAGAGGGACGCCTGAGTGCGGTGGGGGCAGCAATGGTGCGTCACCGGTTCAGTAGGATGGTAACATGAAAGGTGATGACTTGGTGTCTAAGAAACCGAAGGTTAGCGGCAATGCTTCCCTAGATGACTTGTCCACCAAATTTGAGGCAGAGAGTGGCATGGAGTCCCAGTCCCGCCAGGCACCATGAGTATTCTGAGTTGGAACTGTCAGGGATCACAGACAGTTCAGAAGTGGAGTGTAAGAAAATATTTCTTTCCTATTATGTGGTCTTATATTAATCCATTTTTCTATTGGAATATTGCTATTCCATGATATATTTGGAGATTTATTAAATTAAGTATAAAGGATTATTTCCTAATAATCTCTACTTTGATGGACGGTTGAGATTAATTCTAAGGAAACCTTATGAGGATTTAGAACCTCTCTCCACCTATAAATTGATGTCTTTGTTCCATTGAAAAGACATGCTAAAGTCATCTTATGATGTTTTGATAGTAGACTTATGACGAATCCTTATGAGCAGCAATTTGATGAATCCAGGTGAATTCTTATGATCATCCCTTATGAACCCTGATGAATCTTAAAGGAAATCCGAAAGGCAACTGATTCACACAACACATAAAGTTCATAGGCAAGGGGAGAGAAACCTAAACTCCTACCCAAAGCTGGCAGATTTAGGATATCGACCTCTCCGCTACAATGAGTGAAGGTAAGTAATTCTATAAAATGCTCATGATTCTATTACGTGATTGATCTAGATGTTTAAAGATCTTAGGATCATTCATGTCATGTAAAATTATGCTTACATGTGGTATCAAGAGCAAGGTTATAAACATCTGTTTAATCCATTAAGAGTAATAGATTCATGAACTGAATAATTGATGAATTTAGATATGCAATTTAGGGTTTTGCATGTATGAATCAATGATTAATTTTTTGACAACATGCATTATTCGTATGTCTGTATTATAATATTTGTTTCTCTGTGAACCAAAAAATTTCACTGAATTGATTCCATCAAATATTGGGTTTCTGCAAATTAAGGTGTTATTGCAGATCCTATAACGATATATATTTATGTGATTATGTTATTCAATTAAGTTTAACCATGATTATTAAGTCTACGAATATAAATTGATTATGATTATCGTATGCTAGCATGAAATAAATGGTTATATGGTATGAATTTGATCCAGATTATTGAAAATGCATGATTGCTTATGGTATTCACTTAATTTAAGATGCATGCAAATTTGATTAGAATGTGACGTAATTGCATGTAAATTGCAATGTCATTATGCAAGAATGATGTTTTAAATAATTGCATGCAAAGTTGAGTGAATTTGCATGCCTATGTGTAATTATCGAGTGTACATATAGTAAAGTTATTTTAACTTGTGATTTTGTGATTCTCTGAATGAATGATTTTCAGAGAATAATTTATGTTTACTATAGTCGTGCATTATCTGTGCAAAAATAATGATGATAATTTGTTTTGTGCATAATCGTTTGACATATAACTCGTGAAAACGTTTTTGTGCATTATTAGCACAAAAATGATTTTGCATTAAGATTCTGAAAGTTGTTTTATGCATTATCCGTATAAAACATATTTGGATTAATTATGGAGAAACGATTTAATGTGCATAATTCGTACAATACATTGGTTTCATATAATGTGCATAAATTGGGTTTAGATATCACCACAGTGACTATATCCTATAATGATTTACATGTGAAAACCATGTATAAAGAAAATTTTAATCTTTCTTATGTTTAATTAGTTACCCACAAGTAGACTATGAACATAAGATGATTAATAATTTATGAAGTGTTTTTATGTGTGTAAACTAAGGATATTCACAGATAACTTAGTTTAAATAAATCTCTACATCACTTACTTATGATTCATGAAAATGTGACCTTAATGAAATTATAGTGATTATCCACAGAAACACTATAATTGTTTGTCATATACATTCAATTTATGTTTGTGTTGTTTATGTTATTTTGAAAGAATTGGGAGATTAGTGGGAGTGATAAAGTTCAATATGTTGTCATTCAGGAAATTAAGGTAAATTCCGAATGTTGGGAATACTCTTGTTATTGAACATTTAACAATGAGGAAAATCCAGTGAATGATCATCTACTCCATGATGAAATATCTCCAATAATGAACTTGTAGATCAAGAAACTACATGTTGATATACTGAAAATCAACACATCCACAGATGGTTGGATTTTTTGACTCAGAAAAGATGAAAGATTGTCATTGAACACATAGGCACTGATGTTATGGTCGCAGACATATTTACGAAAGCATTACCTCCTAATACCATTATGAAGCATGCTAACAGATTGGGTTTTGAGGAGAGTTATTAACTATATTGTCTGTTTTATGCTTAGCCTTTGTTTGACATTTATTTGAGATCTCTTATGACTTTTTACATCTTTTATATATTCTGTTTCCTTTGTGCACACACAATATTGTGTTGGGATTTATGATAACAAAATTAGTCTTTCTTTAAGACATTAAAGGGACCATTATGAAATTCCTACTTATGTTTATGGTTTAGCTATGAAGTATTCAATGTAGTAGTACATGGAAGGAATCATGTTACAGAATGATTTGTGACGGCCATGACTCCCATTGATTACTAGATTAGTCAAGACACATATACCAAATAAAAGAGGTTTAGCATTTTATGTCGACCTTATGATTCCAGATAGAAAACATTAATGGATACAAATAACGACAAAGTGGGAGACTGAAATAAAATATTTATGTGGTCTTATATTAATCCATTTTTCTGTTGGAATATTGCTATTCCATGATATATTTGGAGACTTATTAAATTAAGTATGAAAGATTATTTCCTAATAATCTCTACTTTGATGGACGGTTGAGATTAATTCTATGGAAACCTTATGAGGATTTAGAACCTCTCTCCACCTATAAATTGATGTCTTTATTCCATTGAAAAGACATGCTAAAGTCATCTTATGATGTTCTGATAGTAGACTTATGACGAATCCTTATGAGCAGCAATCTGATGAATTCTTATGATCATCCTTATAAATCCTGATGAATCCTAAAGGGAATCCGAAAGGCTGCTGATTCACACAACACATAAAGTTCATAGGCAAGGGGAGAGAAACCTAAACTCCTACACAAAGCTGGCAGATTTAGGATATCGACCTCTCCGCTACAATGAGTGAAGGTAAGTAATTCTATAAAATGCTCATGATTCTATTACGTGATTGATCTAGATGTTTAAAGATCTTAGGATCATTTATGTCATGTAAAATTATGCTTACATGGAGCGCGATTGTGCGCTTGAAACAACCTTATATTTTGTTTTGTGAGTCTATGTGTTCTACTTTCGTTATTGATAAATTAACTTAAGAGTGATTTTAATTTTTTTGGAGTGTCGGTGGATGCCAATGGCAGTTCTGGTGGATTGGCTTTGCTATAGAATAAAAATGTTGATGTGAGATTGAGACGGGATTTTTACATCGATGTGTCTATTGTTCTTTTTGGGAGAGTTATTAGAATTACTGGTGTGTATTGTGAGCCGTATGTGACTTTGTGAAGGCAGGCATGGATCAGCTTCAGGCAGCTAGCTCAGTCTGGTAACGTTCCATGGCTATGCCTTGGTGACTTTAATGAAGTACAGGCCCAGAATGAGTTTGATGGGGCTGGGCCGAGAGCGGAATGGCAGATTGAGTGTTTTCGGGATGCGTTGAGACCCTGCAATTTTTTTGGAATGAATTTCGATGGTTATGGGTCCTCATACTTTACATGGAAGAGAATCTTCGGAGATGGGCGGAGACAGAGGGGGCGGTTTGGAATCAGGAGGCAGCCGAGGTGTTACCATGGTCTTCGAGCTCCTCCATTCCGATGGAGTCATCTGACCATATGGCTTTGCACGTGCAACTGAGGGAAAGGGATCCGAGAACTCTCAGAAGCCGGAAGAAGAAGTGGTTCAGATTCGAGGCCTTTTGGATCAAGAAGGATGATTGCCAGCGGGTTATTGAAGAATCCTGGGCGGCTGATGCGACTATTGAGCTAGCGAACAAGCTTGAGAATTGTTTGGTTGGGCTTGTTCATTGGAGCAGACAAGCATTTCCAGTGAACTGCAAGAGTTGTAGAAAATGAAACAAGCTATCCATGAGAAAGAAAATGGAGTCTTATCGCCCGATGTGGTGGCTGAGCTAGCAGAGCTGAAGCAGCAATATAACTTCTTACAAAAGGATGAGAGTATCAAGTGGAAGCAAAGGGTGAAGCAACACTGGTACAGAGAAGGAGACAGAAATACCAGGCTCTTTCACCGCTTTGCTACTAATCGGAGGTCTAGGAATCAGAATTTGGGGCTCATGGATGAGAGGGAGGAGCTTCGTAATGATGCGCAGGGCAAGGAGAGTATTATTATGGACTATTTTGGGGGTCATTTTTTCGTCTTCTAACCCGGACCAGAACGAATGGAACAGGTTTTGGATATGCTTCTGATGAAGGTTACTGCGGAGATGGCAAAGAGGATTTCGAGACCGTTCACGGAGGCGGATATAGCCAAGGCGATAAAGCAGATGCATCCATTGAAATCGCCGGGCCCTGATGGTATGATTCCTATCTTTTACCAGAAGTTTTGGCATGCTATTAAGTATGATGTTATCAAATTTGTGCTGGATTTTCTAAACAATGGTGTGTTGGACCCGAGAATGAATTACACACACATCGTTCTCCTTCCGAATGTGTCTCTCCCTGGCCGCATTACATAGTTTCTTCCGATAAGTCTGTGTAATGTGGCGTATAGGTTGGCATCCAAGGTCATGGCTAACAGAATCCGTCCTGTAATGGATGATATCATATCCCCATCACAGTCTACTTTCATTCCCGGAAGGTTGATCTCGGATAATGTCCTTATTGCCCATGAAGTGCACCATACTATGAATAAGAAGGTGTTATGAGCATTAAATTGGACATGAGCAAGGCTTTTGATAGAATTGAGTGGGGCTTTGTGATTCAGACCTTGAAGAAGTTGGGATTTCCTGCTTTTTTTGTCTCCCGCATTCAGCAATGTCTGGCTTCAGTTAGATTCTTCTTCATCCTCAACGGGGAAGGGTTTGGTCAGCTCTCTCTAGGCCGTGGCATTTGCCAAAGGGATCATCTTTCCTCGTATTTGTTCATTATCTGTTCAGAGGTGCTCTCCATGTTGCTGACGGACCTTGCCAGCGCGGGGCAGATACATGGGACTCGGGCTTCTTTGAGGGGTCCAGTCATTTCCCACTTGTTTTTTGCGGATGATACACTGCTATTTGGGAAAGCATCAGTGGAGGAGGCTAGGCAGATCCATTGGGCATTGAGTCTGTATGAGGATATTTCGGGACAGAGGATTAATGTGGAGAAATCGGGGATTTTATTCAGTCCGAATACTGACGCCGCGGTGAGGACAGATATCTGCAATGTTTTGAGTATTCCGCAGATGGATTCGCATGGGAAGTATCTAGGGCTCCCTTCTGCTATTGGGAGGAAGAAGAATGAGGTGTTTCATTATCTGAAGGACGGTATCTGATGGCTGGAGCGAGTAAAGTTTATCAAAGGCTGGTAAGGAGATTCTGATAAAGTCAGTCCTTCAGACTATCCCTAGTTATACTATGAGCTGTTTCAGGATCCCGGATTCCACGGTGGATGAGATTCATAGCCTTCTGAGCAATTTCTGGTGGAATGGGAATGTGGATGAGAGAAAGATTCACTAGGTTGAATGGGAGAAGATGTCTAACTCAAGGGACAACGGAAGGCTCGGATTCAGGGATCTAAAGGCTTTTAACACGGCTCTACTTGGAAAGCAGGCTTGGCGGCTACTTACTCAGCCCCATCCCATGCTTGCCCGGGTTTTAAAGGCGAAGTACTACGAGGATGGTGATCTACTAGAGTCATCTCTTGGATCTAGACCGTCATGGAGTTGCGAAGCATTTATGGAGCTCTGGAGTTGATCCATTTAGGCGGTAGGAAAACCATTGGTGGAGGCATGTCGACGAGTGTTTTTCATGATCCGTGGTTGCCGAGGCATGGAGAGTTTCGGATTTGGAAACCAAAGAATGTACCCAGGGCGATTACCAAGGTTAGTGATCTTATAGATGTGAATACTGGATGGTGGGACTGTGCTGTATTGGATGCCTCTTTTGACAGGGCCGATGTGGAGGTGATTAGAGCTATTCCGTTGCAGAATCTGGGTCGTGCTGATAGATGGGTCTGGCATTACACACAGTCAGGGTCTTTACTGTTCGCTCGGCTTACCATGTGGCAATTGAAAATCCGGCTTCATTCTCACATCACCAGCTTAATGCCATCGGTTTTGGAGAAAGTAAGAGATTTTGGAGTCGGTTCTGGAAGTTGCGTGTCCCAAAGCGGGCTCTACACTTTGCTTGGCGCCTATGCTCGGACTTATTAGCCACGGTGGAGAACCTCAAGAGAAAAACTATTGAGGTGTCCCCGTTATGCGCACTTTGTTCGTTAGAGGGAGTCACAACCAGAGACCTCTTCTTTGATTGTGCATATGCGAGGGCAGCCTGGACTGCGGTTGGTGCTCGGAATGAGGTGGTGGTCGTTGGGCAGCTTAGGGGAGATCTTTGATTTCAGAATCTACTGCGGGAGAAAGATGATGCATTCTGTGAGCTCGTTATTACGGTATGTGATTGGATCTGGTTTCAGCGGAACCGCCAGGTATTCGAACACTCCCATCTTTGTTCGGATATCATGGTGACCTCTTCTATGTCTGGTCGAAGGAGATTCTAGGAGGCCAGCAGATGGGTGGAGGATGTCTCGGAGTCCCTTTTGCCGGGATCATTACTACAGCTGTCAGGGGGAAGAACCAGGATTTACTTTGATGCGGGTATCGATGGTGATTCAGCGGTTACCGGTACTGTGGATTTTGATACAGGGGGTGTCTTCCTTCGTGCAGCTACCATGAGATTTCTCCATGTTTAAGACCCTGTACTAGCTGAGACATTAGCACTTGAGGAAGCCCTGCTGCTGGCGGAAGTTGTTAACCAGCCGCAAGTTTGCGTTATCGGTGATGCTATATAGGTTGTGCAGATGGTTCGACGCAAGTGGCTTGCCCGATCATATGTGAGTCGGTTCTTGACCGAATCATATTTACGCTAGATCGGAATCATTTAGAGGGTCCATTCTGGGTCCCGAGGGATTGTAATTTCGTTGTCAATGCTCTAGCGAACTATGCGAAGTCGAGCCCCTTGTTAGCTAATAATTGGGATGCTCTTCCAAGCTTCTTGTCATTCGCTTCTGGAGGTTTTTTAGAATCCTGAAATATAATTTCGTTACTTGAAAAAAAGAAACATATTTATTAGGCTCCCAGATATGGTGAATTTCTCAGACATATACGGTTATCTTGAAATCACACAGACACAAATTATAACGTTTGAATCCCTTTGCGAAATCCTCCCTGGAGATTCCATCTTTCCAGATTTCGCATGAACGATGTCGGATCATTGCTGTAACCTATGCTTGTGGTTTTTCTGAGCTAATTATAATTGAGTCTGATTGTCTAAATGCCATTTCTTCTATTCTCAATCCTGTCACTGCTCATTGGAAACTCTTCCACTTAGCTGATACAATTCATAATCTCATCTCTCCATTCTCATTAACCCATGTTCATAGAGAAGGGAATTTGCCTGCTGATTCCATTGCTAAATTATGTTCAGCAAACAAGCATGATGCATCTTTTAATTTTGGTTCTCCCTGATAGGATTCAAGGCTTAATTAGATTAGATCAAATGGGAACACCCTCTCTGAGAATTCCCAGAATGGATGCTACTAATGTATGAACTTTCTATTTCAGGTAAAACAGGAGGTGATGCATATCACCTTCTATATCTCTTCATAGGAACTCAATTATACACATCTACTCCTGTATTTGTGCTCAGTGGAAGATGTCTATTGGTGGCTGTTGGAACCAAGCTGATGGCTAGTCTCCAACAACTACCCTGGCTTCTTTTTGCCTGAAGTAATGGAGCTCTTTCCTCTGTTACTGAACTCACTCCAAAATAGGCTTATGCATTTTTTTGATTGTATATATATTATCACCTCTAAATTAATCTCTTGATTAAGTTGAGTTTCATTTCGATGATTCTCTAATTTGTTCGGAGATTACAAATTAAAAGGTTGATCATAGATAAGTTTAGCCTATTTTTTCATTCTTTTGGAGGCAAATATATTGCTTCATGAGAATGGCTAAAAAAAAAGAATTAAAAGTGATCTGAAACTACACATTAAAGAACCTCATAAGGCAAAAACAAATTTGAGCTATACAAACGATATAGTTTGTTTGAATTTGATATGTTTCTCGTGTTATCAAGATATCACTAAACATTAACGATTGTAAAATTGAGTCACGTATTGACAGGTCTGTCTCAAATGTATCTTTTCTGCCCAGTGTGATATCTTAACTAATAGATGTTGCCTAAAAGGAAGCATATTTGTTTTCAATTTGAAATCAAACCAGGATATTGGTCCTAAATATCTATTCATATATATTTAGAAACTGGGGACTACATGAAAAATCAGAAAACCACAGAACAACAATGATCAACGATATCAGTAACTAGGAAAAAGAGTAAACAAAAGAATGATTTCACAAAACTGACTGCAATTTATATATTTTTTCGTCCTAAAAGATGGATCCTCACAGTGAATATTAATACATTTGATTACAAGAACGCTAATTTGCATAGTAATAAGCATAAACTCCCTAGCTAGTGAGTATAGGGGCAGTTTGGGTGGCTGAGGTTTCCAGATTTCCATTGTCGTCCTCTTCCTCGTCCTCTTCCTGGTCAAGATTTACATTCGTGATGGGAAGAGAGAGCATCCTGGCGATATCAATTTCACGCACGATTTTGGAATTCTTTTTCACCATGTCTCTCTCTTCCTTGAGTTTCTTGGCCAGTTCTATGGCATCCATTCGCCTCTTTTCGGCATCTTTGTCCTGTGGCTGCTCCATATCAGCCAAAATCCGGTTCATGGCCTTACGCGCCACCGCCTCAGCCCTTTTCTTGGCTTGCTCCTCGCGTTTCTTGGTGGTTTTGCGGCCTCCTTCTTCTTCGGCTATGCGCCATTTCTCATCTTCTTCCTTAACCGCTTCCATCACTCTACGGTTTTTGGCTAAGTTGGACTTGTGAGCCTTAGCCTTCTCGGCTTTGGGGTTGTAGAGTTTCTCCAACGGTGTATCCCATGTTTTCTTCATCTTTTCTTTGTCTAGAGAGACTTGTGGAAATGTAGAATGGTAATGTCATCTAACAAGGAGACTTATATAGAGATTTAATTATCTTCCGATTCCTGTTTGGATTTGGAACGATGGTTTCTTCCGTTTCCATTTTGGACTTAGATTTAGATTTTTTACGTTTCGGATTAGGATTAGGATTAGGATTAGGATTAGGATTAGTAAACTAAACTAAATTGAAGTGAAAAATAATGTATTAAAAAAAGAAAAACAACAATCAACATGACTAAGTTAACCTGGATAACATAAAATTATAATTTACTGAATTGAACTAAACTAATGTGACAAATTCTCAATTGCTCTCAATGAATGATCATGCTTAATATGAAAGAGATCGGTTTTTAAAGTGAAAAGATCAACAATAATGCATAGAATGATCATGTTTGATATGTAAAAGATCGAATTTAAAAGTGAGAAGATATACATTATTTGTCTCTGGTCTCATTTCAGACTGTTCTCACAGAAGACCTTTTCAATTTATGTACAGATAAGATCAAAAGAATAGGGTGATAAAGTCTCATGTGAGCCAGCGCCTAGAGGTTAGGCAGTTGATGTTCATTAGATTTTATGTTGATATTCCTTAATAATACGTAGATTTTGATTGTCAATATTCCTTAATATAACTAAATTACCTTAATAATAACGTTGATTTTATGAGACTATCGCGGTAATTTGCTCTAAACTAATGTGACAAATTCGCGGTAATTGAAAAAAAATCTGAACTGAAAAATATTTTCCTGAACTGTAAAAAACTTAAATAAGTTGTGGAGCACAATCTCTTATTGTTAACCCCTTCTAATTATAGAAAGTATCATAGTAAGACGGGAAAACAGATTTATGTTACTTTGAAAATAAGTGAAGCTTATACCATAGGTGTTGGTGGTGGTGGCACATGATGAGGTGGTAGTGAATCAGGTGACGGTGGTGGTGGCTCACAATGAGGCGATGTTGTTGGCACAATATTGAGAGGTGTTGGTAGCGGAGGATAGACTTCTTTTTCCTATGTCTTCACTCTTTTTAGTGGTGGTGGTGGCTCATAGTGTGGAGGTACTCGTGGCATCATGTTCATAACAGATGATGTTGTTGGCACGAGTATAAAAGGTGGTTGGTGGCACCGAATCTTGCCTCCCTGGAATTTCTTCCCCGCCAGCCATGTCTATATCCATGTCTTCAATCATATCGGCCTCATCTTCCATATCCACATCAACGAGAAATTGATTCTTCTTAAGCTCGGGCTTTTCTACTTTTCTGAATAGGCCCCATAGAAAGTGCCTCCCTTCCCACTCTGTCCAATCAAATTTTACATAATCAGAGAAAGATACATTCACAGATAATCCTAAATCACAATACTGTTGTTCTACAATACAAAAATTAGGGGAAAATACAGATTAATCCCTTATAGTAGAATAAAAAATAAAAAAACTCACATTTTTGCTCAATATAATTAGCAAGACAAACCTTAGCATACGACACCATTTAACTGAAAAATGTAACTATACTACAAATTTAAGAGTTATAGAGATCATTTAATAGGTATAGATATCTTACGTTGGCAATTGCTGCTCAAGACTCTAGAAGGTAATATCAACAAATCCATTTCCTTGACACTAGCTCTCATGACATGGTCGTTTTCTTGCATAACCTCCATCAAATGATCATATTGGTCCCACCTGCATTGAACAAAAATACAAGTAATTAGGAGAAGGGTAAATATTTTAGTTTGTATATTGTTTAATGACTCCAATGACTGACCTCTCTTTGTTAGCGGGAAAGAAATATATACCAATGTCTCTCTTGTCCCGATAGAGATGATGCTCTATATCCACCCAAATATCGCAGCGTGGAATCAACTCGACTTGCAGAAGATCAGGCATCGACTTTGAAAACTCATATACTTTCTTGTGAACTCTTGAAGGATGATGAGCCTGAAACTTATAAATGCCTTCGAACTGCTGAGAGGCATTGTAAACTCTGCAACTCCCACTACAAGAGAAAAGAATTTTAATGATTAGAAAAGACAAATCATGCTAAATTGGGATAGTGCTAACTTGTACAAAATGAGAGCATAGTTGATTCATAAAGTAGACATATATGGCCATAATAAACCATATAAGTACATCATGGGAAAAAATGATGAAGTGACTAGTGACTAGTGAGCAGATATAATGCTATACTTGTGCAAAATGAATACGAAATAGATTAAGAAAATATACACATGGCAATAAAAACAACAAAAAAGGCAAATTGAGCAACTATAGTGCTATAGTTGTGCAAAACGAGTGCATAATATATATTTAAAATGGACCTATAGGCATAAAAACCAAATACAACTAACCAAGAAAACATTAATGTAGCTGTTATAGTGTGCAACATGAGTACAAAAAGATTCATCAAGTTGACATATGGGCATTAAAAACAATTGGAATATGACCAAAAACTGGTGCAATATTTGTGCAAAATGAGTGCTAAGCGTGGGAGCAGAATTAAAGTAAACTTGTGAGTTATGACTATTATTAGGAAAAATAAATATAAGTATGTAAATTAATGTATGATATTCTGATTATAGAGTAGGAAAAGGGGAAACTCATGCACTAAGTAAATTAATTACACCTTCATAAGTAAAAATATCAGTCAAATTAAAATTGACAAATTAGGCATATCCTAAATGAATATTAAGTTGTAAGATATATAATTAACATGTTACAAAATTAGATACAAAGCATCTCTGAAACTTACCTCCAAGAACCAATTGCAACATTATTTCTCAGTGAAATTGCATTGGTGACTAAGTGTTTCACAACCACACGTCGATTGGTAACTCCTTCACCTAGATTTGCAACACTATTTCTCAATGAAACCGCACGGTTGACTAGGCGTTTCACAACCACACGTTGATTGATACCTCCTTCGCTCGAATCAATGTTATCCTGCTCAGAATGCCAAAGTTATAATAAACACAACTAGAGCTCATGAGAACATAAAGAAACAATGATTTCCTTTTTTTCCCGTGTAATGAGAGAGTGCATCTTTAGTGCACAAGACGTGCACAGAAAATTATTAAAAGGGAATTTTCGAAAATCTAACATCTATCAACAAATTAAAGTAAACAAATGGCCCATCTTCAAAAAAATTAATATTAGTAAACCCCATGACCTTCTTAGAGAACTCTTATACTAAAAGACATATTTCAAAATCCAGAACAACATTCGTACAACAACACCACTAATAAGTACATCAATCCAATTTTTAAATATCAAGAAATGAATGTATAAACAAAATATACATATGGAAAGATAATTTTAAAAATACACAACAACATCAGTAAAACACCTCTAATCTATATACAAATCTAAACAACATGAAACGGCCATATACATAAAAAAAACAATTAACGACAACATCCATATAGTAATCATCCTAATCCTTAACCTAATCCAAATTCTAAACATTAAGAAATGCATGTATACACAAAACATAAGCATATAAAAACAAACTCCATCAACTAAAAGAAAAAGAGTGCAAGATTCTAATCAGAGCAAACAAAACTAATACAATAAAGCCTTGATCAAGCACAAGTGCTTTCACATGGAAAGCAAACTTAAACAGTAAAAATAAACTCCATTTTCTTACTGGGTGGGGTTTTGAAGCTGAAGAACCGGCGCCTGCCATTATCTTCTCCTCCTCCAACCTAGGATCTGATTGCGGACTAGTGTGTCTATATGCTGCTGAACAATATCAGCTCTATTATTAGAAATCAAGTTTTGCATGAATACATTAATACGGTTCATAAATTCCTACCAACCTAGGTCAACTAAAATCACCTCATGTTAGACGATTCAATGAAATTGCAAAAAAGGTTTAGGCACCACATTATGCATGTTGATGGGCATAAATTATCTAAGTAAACTTACAAAAATTATCTAAGTTGATGGGCATAAATTATCTAAGTAAACTTACAAAAATACAAAAAGATCTTCGTATTTTATTATTTCGACTTATTAAAATCTTAAGTTGTAGTTTGACTACGATTGTTCTATTATTCTATTAACATTGGTCCTCATCTCAAATCATAAAAAAAAACATTATAAAAAGGTAAAATAAAATTTGAAAAGAGAAATCGTCAAATTTGATGATTGATTAGATCAGATTTCTTTCCAATGTTGCAAATTAAACATTTGATTATACCCCGTTCAAGAGAATAATCCATGGTTCAATGAAATCTGACTAATCATTTAAATTTATTTTTTGAAAAAGCAAATAATTTTATTGAGTTGAAGAAAAACAATTGACAGGTTGAATGTATGATGACAAGTTGCATGTAAGGCTAAATGGCCGGAGAGCGAGAATTTTTGTTTGACAAAATTAACAACAAACGCTTACATTGCAATTGATACGGTATCTTTGTGGTAAAGAATGTTTCTTTTCACCAATCCTCTTCTTCTTATAAAAGCTGGATCATAGATTCTAATAAACAAAACATAATGAAATTAAAGAGACTGGTTAGCTATATAAAATTTGTGTATACCAAGCCCAGACCAAAAGAGAACAAGACCAATAGGCCCACTGCATAACAAAATCAGTCAAACCCTGAATCGAGAATTAAACCCACGACTGCTAAACACAAACCACAATCATACTACTGCTAGGGACAAACCAGACATGAATCAGTCACAATCGAGAATCAATGATCGTGGTACGGAGATTGACAAGTATAAGTAGAAGTCCAGACCTTGAACAACAAGTACGCTGGAATACTAG
Organism: Cruciata laevipes; assembly: GCA_963678965.1. Classification (NCBI taxonomy): domain Eukaryota; kingdom Viridiplantae; phylum Streptophyta; class Magnoliopsida; order Gentianales; family Rubiaceae; genus Cruciata; species Cruciata laevipes. The sequence goes on along the minus strand of OY787641.1, from coordinate 8,655,814 downwards.
AAAGAAGTACAAATACCGAAATACACAAAGGTCCGACTTTATCACCGGAGACTTAAACCCGGATTACTCGGGAGCATTTGTAGGTTTTACCCAGGAAACTCGAAGGCAGTCTTCATAGGTTACAGATAAACCGCAACAAAAACCAATGAGATCAATCAACAAATCCTCAAGTTAATTAGTAGCTCACCAAAAGTCGTATCGCAACAACATATGACTAATTGATGAAGATGAGGGGATGGAGATGTAGAAGAGAGCAACTAAGTGCTTTAAAATAAAATGAGGGGAATCAAAAGTGGCATTTAAAAAAATACTAAAAGGAAAACAAATCGAGTTAAAGCAAAAGATAATGGTCAACGTAGTATCATAGAGAGGAGCGGGATATTAATGGTGAAAATATTTCAAGTAGAACTCATAAGGGGTAAGAAATGGTGGATTTGTGAAATCAATGTATCTAATCACGTAAGATTGTATGGCATTTTGACTAAATGAGATGGCATTATTAGGAATATTCGTTTTTGATTTAAGAGGTCTTTAAGCATTTTTAAAATTTTAAAAAAGTGTAAAAGGAAAAATAAAAGGACAACGAAAAAAACAAGTAAGAGATAGATATTTATAAAAATGAAATAAGCAGAAAAATTACCGTGAAATATTCAAATGAAATCATATTTATCATATACACATTTATTTGATAGCGTAATTGATATTGTGTATTTACTTGTTGAATTTCACCTTATTTTTATCGTTTATAAATTGATATTGTGGCTTTTAAAATGTTGATCTTTGTGTAAAAGCTCACTTATTTTATATTTGTGGTTAAATAGTTTATTATCTTACCTTTGTGCCGTTATTGAGAAAATGTGACAAATGAAATTATTAACTTTGAGAAAGAGGGACACAAAGATCAATTAGGATGAGGGTAAAAGAACCAACGTTTTGTCTATAAAGACATTTTGGGAACTTCAAAATAAACTTTGCAGAAAGTAAAATGCCCAAAAATATACATTGATCTCTTACACTAAAGAATCGGAAACAAAATGTGACTTTGTCTAATTTAAATCATACACATTACACTGGATCTAAAAATTTGAAAATATAATGGAATATCAATTTTCCTTAATTAAAAAAAACAAAATCAATCAAGATTAAAAGATTCAATTAAATCCTAGCACTATTTCCCCTCCATTTTACAATCAAGAGAATATAACGAGATATCAAACTGTGGGAAATTGACCCCTCCGCGCAGCTCAAAATAACAATGAAGAAAATAAGACGTGGTTCACCAATTGCCTACCTCCACGACCATAAACATATTTATTAGACTCCCAAATATGGTGAATTTCTCAGACACATATTACCGATACAGACGAGAGAACACATGCTCTCTCCAGCTACGTACAGATTCGGAAACAGAATATGACTTTGCCTAATTTAAATCATAAACGGCTAAATTAATTAACCTAATCTATAAATCTGAAAACATAATGGAATTTCAACTTTCCATAAATTACATAAAACAGAATCAAAGGAATTCAATTAAACCCTAACAAAAACATGTAGCTGAAAAGTCTTAAACAAATAATTACATGAATTAGCCCCGAGTATGCTTAAGAATTAAAAGTGATCTAAAACTACACATTACAGAACCTCATGAAGCAAAAACAAATTTGAGCTATACAAACGATATAGTTTGTTTGAATTGATATGTATCGCGTATTATTAAGATATCACTAAACATTAACGATTGTAAAATTGAGTCACGTATTAAAAGGTCGGTCTCAAATGTATCTTTTCTGCCCAGTGTGATATCTTAACTAATAGATATTGCCTAAAAGGAAGCATATTTGTTTTCAATTTGAAATCAAACCAGGATAGTGGTCTTAAATATCTATTCATATATATTTAGAAACTGGGGACTACATGAAAAATCAGAAAACCACAGAACAACAATGATCAACGATATCAGTAACTAGGAAAAAGAGTAAACAAAAGAATGATTTCACAAAACTGACTGCAATTTATATATTTTTTCGTCCTAAAAGATGGATCCTCACAGTGAATATTAATACATTTGATTACAAGAACGCTAATTTGCATAGTAATAAGCATAAACTCCCTAGCTAGTGAGTATAGGGGCAGTTTGGGTGGCTGAGGTTTCCCGATTTCCATTGTCGTCCTCTTCCTCGTCCTCTTCCTGGTCAAGATTTACATTCGTGATGGGAAGAGAGAGCATCCTGGCGATATCAATTTCACGCACGATTTTGGAATTCTTTTTCACCATGTCTCTCTCTTCCTTGAGTTTCTTGGCCAGTTCTATGGCATCCATTCGCCTCTTTTCGGCATCTTTGTCCTGTGGCTGCTCCATATCAGCCAAAATCCGGTTCATGGCCTTACGCGCCACCGCCTCAGCCCTTTTCTTGGCTTGCTCCTCGCGTTTCTTGGTGGTTTTGCGGCCTCCTTCTTCTTCGGCTATGCGCCATTTCTCATCTTCTTCCTTAATCGCTTCCATCACTCTACGGTTTTTGGCTAAGTTGGACTTGTGAGCCTTAGACTTCTCGGCTTTGGGGTTGTAGAGTTTCTCCAACGGTGTATCCCATGTTTTCTTCATCTTTTCTTTGTCTAGAGAGACTTGTGGAAATGTAGAATGGTAATGTCATCTAACAAGGAGACTTATATAGAGATTTAATTATCTTCCGATTCCTGTTTGGATTTGGAACGATGGTTTCTTCCGTTTCCATTTTGGACTTAGATTTAGATTTTTTACGTTTCGGATTAGGATTAGGATTAGGATTAGGATTAGGATTAGTAAACTAAACTAAATTGAAGTGAAAAATAATGTATTAAAAAAAGAAAAACAACAATCAACATGACTAAGTTAACCTGAATAACATAAAATTATAATTTACTGAATTGAACTAAACTAATGTGACAAATTATCAATTGCTCTCAATGAATGATCATGCTTAATATGAAAGAGATCGGTTTTTAAAGTGAAAAGATCAACAATAATGCATAGAATGATCATGTTTGATATGTAAAAGATCGAATTTAAAAGTGAGAAGATATACATTATTTGTCTCTGGTCTCATTTCAGACTGTTCTCACAGAAGACCTTTTCAATTTATGTACAGATAAGATCAAAAGAATAGGGTGATAAAGTCTCATGTGAGCCAGCGCCTAGAGGTTAGGCAGTTGATGTTCATTAGATTTTATGTTGATATTCCTTAATAATACGTAGATTTTGATTGTCAATATTCCTTAATATAACTAAATTACCTTAATAATAACGTTGATTTTATGAGACTATCGCGGTAATTTGCTCTAAACTAATGTGACAAATTCGCGGTAATTGAAAAAAAATCTGAACTGAAAAATATTTTCCTGAACTGTAAAAAACTTAAATAAGTTGTGGAGCACAAGCTCTTATTGTTAACCCCTTCTAATTATAGAAAGTATCATAGTAAGACGGGAAAACAGATTTATGTTACTTTGAAAATAAGTGAAGCTTATACCATAGGTGTTGGTGGTGGTGGCACATGATGAGGTGGTAGTGAATCAGGTGACGGTGGTGGTGGCTCACAATGAGGCGATGTTGTTGGCACAATATTGAGAGGTGTTGGTAGCGGAGGATAGACTTCTTTTTCCTATGTCTTCACTCTTTTTAGTGGTGGTGGTGGCTCATAGTGTGGAGGTACTCGTGGCATCATGTTCATAACAGATGATGTTGTTGGCACGAGTATAAAAGGTGGTTGGTGGCACCGAATCTTGCCTCCCTGGAATTTCTTCCCCGTCAGCCATGTCTATATCCATGTCTTCAATCATATCGGCCTCATCTTCCATATCCACATCAACGAGAAATTGATTCTTCTTAAGCTCGGGCTTTTCTACTTTTCTGAATAGGCCCCATAGAAAGTGCCTCCCTTCCCACTCTGTCCAATCAAATTTTACATAATCAGAGAAAGATACATTCACAGATAATCCTAAATCACAATACTGTTGTTCTACAATACAAAAATTAGGGGAAAATACAGATTAATCCCTTATAGTAGAATAAAAAATAAAAAAACTCACATTTTTGCTCAATATAATTAGCAAGACAAACCTTAGCATACGACACCATTTAACTGAAAAATGTAACTATACTACAAATTTAAGAGTTATAGAGATCATTTAAGAGGTATAGATATCTTACGTTGGCAATTGCTGCTCAAGACTCTAGAAGGTAATATCAACAAATCCATTTCCTTGACACTAGCTCTCATGACATGGTCGTTTTCTTGCATAACCTCCATCAAATGATCATATTGGTCCCACCTGCATTGAACAAAAATACAAGTAATTAGGAGAAGGGTAAATATTTTAGTTTGTATATTGTTTAATGACTCCAATGACTGACCTCTCTTTGTTAGCGGGAAAGAAATATATACCAATGTCTCTCTTGTCCCGATAGAGATGATGCTCTATATCCACCCAAATATCGCAGCGTGGAATCAACTCGACTTGCAGAAGATCAGGCATCGACTTTGAAAACTCATATACTTTCTTGTGAACTCTTGAAGGATGATGAGCCTGAAACTTATAAATGCCTTCGAACTGCTGAGAGGCATTGTAAACTCTGCAACTCCCACTACAAGAGAAAAGAATTTTAATGATTAGAAAAGACAAATCATGCTAAATTGGGATAGTGCTAACTTGTACAAAATGAGAGCATAGTTGATTCATAAAGTAGACATATATGGCCATAATAAACCATATAAGTACATCATGGAAAAAAATGATGAAGTGACTAGTGACTAGTGAGCAGCTATAATGCTATACTTGTGCAAAATGAATACGAAATAGATTAAGAAAATATACACATGGCAATAAAAACAACAAAAAAGGAAAATTGAGCAACTATAGTGCTATAGTTGTGCAAAACGAGTGCATAATATATATTTAAAATGGACCTATAGGCATAAAAACCAAATACAACTAACCAAGAAAACATTAATGTAGCTGTTATAGTGTGCAACATGAGTACAAAAAGATTCATCAAGTTGACATATGGGCATTAAAAACAATTGGAATATGACCAAAAACTGGTGCAATATTTGTGCAAAATGAGTGCTAAGCGTGGGAGCAGAATTAAAGTAAACTTGTGAGTTATGACTATTATTAGGAAAAATAAATATAAATATGTAAATTAATGTATGATATTCTGATTATAGAGTAGGAAAAGGGGAAACTCATGCACTAAGTAAATTAATTACACCTTCATAAGTAAAAATATCAGTCAAATTAAAATTGACAAATTAGGCATATCCTAAATGAATATTAAGTTGTAAGATATATAATTAACATGTTACAAAATTAGATACAAAGCATCTCTGAAACTTACCTCCAAGAGCCAATTGCAACATTATTTCTCAGTGAAATTGCATTGGTGACTAAGTGTTTCACAACCACACGTCGATTGGTAACTCCTTCACCTAGATTTGCAACACTATTTCTCAATGAAACCGCACGGTTGACTAGGCGTTTCACAACCACACGTTGATTGATACCTCCTTCGCTCGAATCAATGTTATCCTGCTCAGAATGCCAAAGTTATAATAAACACAACTAGAGCTCATGAGAACATAAAGAAACAATGCTTTCCTTTTTTCCCGTGTAATGAGAGAGTGCATCTTTAGTGCACAAGACGTGCACAGAAAATTATTAAAAGGGAATTTTCGAAAATCTAACATCTATCAACAAATTAAAGTAAACAAATGGCCCATCTTCAAAAAATTAATATTAGTAAACCCCATGACCTTCTTAGAGAACTCTTATACTAAAAGACATATTTCAAAATCCAGAACAACATTCGTACAACAACACCACTAATAAGTCATCAATCCAATTTTTAAATATCAAGAAATGAATGTATAAACAAAATATACATCTGGAAAGATAATTTTAAAAATACACAACAACATCAGTAAAACACCTCTAATCTATATACAAATCTAAACAACATGAAACGGCCATAAACATAAAAAAAACAATTAACGACAACATCCATATAGTAATCATCCTAATCCTTAACCTAATCCAAATTCTAAACATTAAGAAATGCATGTATACACAAAACATAAGCATATAAAAACAAACTCCATCAACTAAAAGAAAAAGGGTGCAAGATTCTAATCAGAGCAAACAAAACTAACACAATAAAGCCTTGATCAAGCACAAGTGCTTTCACATGGAAAGCAAACTTAAACAGTAAAAATAAACTCCATTTTCTTACTGGGTGGGGTTTTGAAGCTGAAGAACCGGCGCCTGCCATTATCTTCTCCTCCTCCAACCTAGGATATGATTGCGGACTAGTGTGTCTATATGCTGCTAAACAATATCAGCTCTATTATTAGAAATCAAGTTTTGCATGAATACATTAATACGGTTCATAAATTCCTACCAACCTAGGTCAACTAAAATCACCTCATGTTAGACGATTCAATGAAATTGCAAAAAAGGTTTAGGCACCACATTATGCATGTTCTATTTTAAGATATTCATGTTACTATATATTGGATTACTGGAATAATTCAAACAAGTTGATGGGCATAAATTATCTAAGTAAACTTACAAAAGTACAAAAAGATCTTCGTATTTTATTATTTCGACTTATTAAAATCTTAAGTTGTAGTTTGACTACGATTGTTCTATTATTCTATTAACATTGGTCCTCATCTCAAATCATAAAAAAAAACATTATAAAAAGGTAAAATAAAATTTGAAAAGAGAAATCGTCAAATTTGATGATTGATTAGATCAGATTTCTTTCCAATGTTGCAAATTAAACATTTGATTATACCCCGTTCAAGAGAATAATCCATGGTTCAATGAAATCTGACTAATCATTTAAATTTATTTTTTGAAAAAGCAAATAATTTTATTGAGTTGAAGAAAAACAATTGACAGGTTGAATGTATGATGACAAGTTGCATGTAAGGCTAAATGGCCGGAGAGCGAGAATTTTTGTTTGACAAAATTAACAACAAACGCTTACATTGCAATTGATACGGTATCTTTGTGGTAAAGAATGTTTCTTTTCACCAATCCTCTTCTTCTTATAAAAGCTGGATCATAGATTCTAATAAACAAAACATAATGAAATTAAAGAGACTGGTTAGCTATATAAAATTTGTGTATACCAAGCCCAGACCAAAAGAGAACAAGACCAATAGGCCCACTGCATAACAAAATCAGTCAAACCCTGAATCGAGAATTAAACCCACGACTGCTAAACACAAACCACAATCATACTACTGCTAGGGACAAACCAGACATGAATCAGTCACAATCGAGAATCAATGATCGTGGTACGGAGATTGACAAGTATAAGTAGAAGTCCAGACCTTGAACAACAAGTACGCTGGAATACTAGAAAGAAGTACAAATACCGAAATACACAAAGGTCCGACTTTATCACCGGAGACTTAAACCCGGATTACTCGGGAGCATTTGTAGGTTTTACCCAGGAAACTCGAAGGCAGTCTTCATAGGTTACAGATAAACCGCAACAAAAACCAATGAGATCAATCAACAAATCCTCAAGTTAATTAGTAGCTCACCAAAAGTCGTATCGCAACAACATATGACTAATTGATGAAGATGAGGGGATGGAGATGTAGAAGAGAGCAACTAAGTGCTTTAAAATAAAATGAGGGGAATCAAAAGTGGCATTTAAAAAAATACTAAAAGGAAAACAAATCGAGTTAAAGCAAAAGATAATGGTCAACGTAGTATCATAGAGAGGAGCGGGATATTAATGGTGAAAATATTTCAAGTAGAACTCATAAGGGGTAAGAAATGGTGGATTTGTGAAATCAATGTATCTAATCACGTAAGATTGTATGGCATTTTGACTAAATGAGATGGCATTATTAGGAATATTCGTTTTTGATTTAAGAGGTCTTTAAGCATTTTTAAAATTTTAAAAAAGTGTAAAAGGAAAAATAAAAGGACAACGAAAAAAACAAGTAAGAGATAGATATTTATAAAAATGAAATAAGCAGAAAAATTACCGTGAAATATTCAAATGAAATCATATTTATCATATACACATTTATTTGATAGCGTAATTGATATTGTGTATTTACTTGTTGAATTTCACCTTATTTTTATCGTTTATAAATTGATATTGTGGCTTTTAAAATGTTGATCTTTGTGTAAAAGCTCACTTATTTTATATTTGTGGTTAAATAGTTTATTATCTTACCTTTGTGCCGTTATTGAGAAAATGTGACAAATGAAATTATTAACTTTGAGAAAGAGGGACACAAAGATCAATTAGGATGAGGGTAAAAGAACCAACGTTTTGTCTATAAAGACATTTTGGGAACTTCAAAATAAACTTTGCAGAAAGTAAAATGCCCAAAAATATACATTGATCTCTTACACTAAAGAATCGGAAACAAAATGTGACTTTGTCTAATTTAAATCATACACATTACACTGGATCTAAAAATTTGAAAATATAATGGAATATCAATTTTCCTTAATTAAAAAAAACAAAATCAATCAAGATTAAAAGATTCAATTAAATCCTAGCACTATTTCCCCTCCATTTTACAATCAAGAGAATATAACGAGATATCAAACTGTGGGAAATTGACCCCTCTGCGCAGCTCAAAATAATAATGAAGAAAATAAGACGTGGTTCACCAATTGCCTACCTCCGCGACCATAAACATATTTATTAGACTCCCAAATATGGTGAATTTCTCAGACACATATTACCGATACAGACGAGAGAACACATGCTCTCTCCAGCTACGTACAGATTCGGAAACAGAATATGACTTTGCCTAACTTAAATCATAAACGGCTAAATTAATTAACCTAATCTATAAATCTGAAAACATAATGGAATTTCAACTTTCCATAAATTACATAAAACAGAATCAAAGGAATTCAATTAAACCCTAACAAAAACATGTAGCTGAAAAGTCTTAAACAAATAATTACATGAATTAGCCCCGAGTATGCTTAAGAATTAAAAGTGATCTGAAACTACACATTACAGAACCTCATGAAGCAAAAACAAATTTGAGCTATACAAACAATATAGTTTGTTTGAATTGATATGTTTCGCGTATTATTAAGATATCACTAAACATTAACGATTGTAAAATTGAGTCACGTATTAAAAGGTCGGTCTCAAATGTATCTTTTCTGCCCAGTGTGATATCTTAACTAATAGATGTTGCCTAAAAGGAAGCATATTTGTTTTCAATTTGAAATCAAACCAGGATAGTGGTCCTAAATATCTATTCATATATATTTAGAAACTGGAGACTACAAGAAAAATCAGAAAACCACAGAACAGCAATGATCAACGATATCAGTAACTAGGAAAAAGAGTAAACAAAAGAATGATTTCACAAAACTGACTGCAATTTATATATTTTTTCATCCTAAAAGATGGATCCTCACAGTGAATATTAATACATTTGATTACAAGAACGCTAATTTGCATAGTAATAAGCATAAACTCCCTAGCTAGTGAGTATAGGGGGCAGTTTGGGTGGCTGAGGTTTCCAGATTTCCAATGTCGTCCTCTTCCTCGTCCTCTTCCTGGTCAAGATTTACATTCGTGATGGGAAGAGAGAGCATCCTAGCGATATCAATTTCACGCACGATTTTGGAATTCTTTTTCACCATGTCTCTCTCTTCCTTGAGTTTCTTGGCCAGTTCTATGGCATCCATTCGCCTCTTTTCGGCATCTTTGTCCTGTGGCTGCTCCATATCAGCCAAAATCCGGTTCATGGCCTTACGCGCCACCGCCTCAGCCCTTTTCTTGGCTTGCTCCTCGCGTTTCTTGGTGGTTTTGCGGCCTCCTTCTTCTTCGGCTATGCGCCATTTCTCATCTTCTTCCTTAATCGCTTCCATCACTCTACGGTTTTTGGCTAAGTTGGACTTGTGAGCCTTAGCCTTCTCGGCTTTGGGGTTGTAGAGTTTCTCCAACGGTGTATCCCATGTTTTCTTCATCTTTTCTTTGTCTAGAGAGACTTGTGGAAATGTAGAATGGTAATGTCATCTAACAAGGAGACTTATATAGAGATTTAATTATCTTCCGATTCCTGTTTGGATTTGGAACGATGGTTTCTTCCGTTTCCATTTTGGACTTAGATTTAGATTTTTTACGTTTCGGATTAGGATTAGGATTAGGATTAGGATTAGGATTAGTAAACTAAACTAAATTGAAGTGAAAAATAATGTATTAAAAAAAGAAAAACAACAATCAACATGACTAAGTTAACCTGAATAACATAAAATTATAATTTACTGAATTGAACTAAACTAATGTGACAAATTCTCAATTGCTCTCAATGAATGATCATGCTTAATATGAAAGAGATCGGTTTTTAAAGTGAAAAGATCAACAATAATGCATAGAATGATCATGTTTGATATGTAAAAGATCGAATTTAAAAGTGAGAAGATATACATTATTTGTCTCTGGTCTCATTTCAGACTGTTCTCACAGAAGACCTTTTCAATTTATGTACAGATAAGATCAAAAGAATAGGGTGATAAAGTCTCATGTGAGCCAGCGCCTAGAGGTTAGGCAGTTGATGTTCATTAGATTTTATGTTGATATTCCTTAATAATACGTAGATTTTGATTGTCAATATTCCTTAATAATACGTAGATTTTGATTGTCAATATTCCTTAATATAACTAAATTACCTTAATTATAACGTTGATTTTATGAGACTATCGCGGTAATTTGCTCTAAACTAATGTGACAAATTCGCGGTAATTGAAAAAAAATCTGAACTGAAAAATATTTTCCTGAACTGTAAAAAACTTAAATAAGTTGTGGAGCACAAGCTCTTATTGTTAACCCCTTCTAATTATAGAAAGTATCATAGTAAGACGGGAAAACAGATTTATGTTACTTTGAAAATAAGTGAAGCTTATACCATAGGTGTTGGTGGTGGTGGCACATGATGAGGTGGTAGTGAATCAGGTGACGGTGGTGGTGGCTCACAATGAGGCGATGTTGTTGGCACAATATTGAGAGGTGTTGGTAGCGGAGGATAGACTTCTTTTTCCTATGTCTTCACTCTTTTTAGTGGTGGTGGTGGCTCATAGTGTGGAGGTACTCGTGGCATCATGTTCATAACAGATGATGTTGTTGGCACGAGTATAAAAGGTGGTTGGTGGCACCGAATCTTGCCTCCCTGGAATTTCTTCCCCGCCAGCCATGTCTATATCCATGTCTTCAATCATATCGGCCTCATCTTCCATATCCACATCAACGAGAAATTGATTCTTCTTAAGCTCGGGCTTTTCTACTTTTCTGAATAGGCCCCATAGAAAGTGCCTCCCTTCCCACTCTGTCCAATCAAATTTTACATAATCAGAGAAAGATACATTCACAGATAATCCTAAATCACAATACTGTTGTTCTACAATACAAAAATTAGGGGAAAATACAGATTAATCCCTTATAGTAGAATAAAAAATAAAAAAACTCACATTTTTGCTCAATATAATTAGCAAGACAAACCTTAGCATACGACACCATTTAACTGAAAAATGTAACTATACTACAAATTTAAGAGTTATAGAGATCATTTAAGAGGTATAGATATCTTACGTTGGCAATTGCTGCTCAAGACTCTAGAAGGTAATATCAACAAATCCATTTCCTTGACACTAGCTCTCATGACATGGTCGTTTTCTTGCATAACCTCCATCAAATGATCATATTGGTCCCACCTGCATTGAACAAAAATACAAGTAATTAGGAGAAGGGTAAATATTTTAGTTTGTATATTGTTTAATGACTCCAATGACTGACCTCTCTTTGTTAGAGGGAAAGAAATATATACCAATGTCTCTCTTGTCCCGATAAAGATGATGCTCTATATCCACCCAAATATCGCAGCGTGGAATCAACTCGACTTGCAGAAGATCAGGCATCGACTTTGAAAACTCATATACTTTCTTGTGAACTCTTGAAGGATGATGAGCCTGAAACTTATAAATGCCTTCGAACTGCTGAGAGGCATTGTAAACTCTGCAACTCCCACTACAAGAGAAAAGAATTTTAATGATTAGAAAAGACAAATCATGCTAAATTGGGATAGTGCTAACTTGTACAAAATGAGAGCATAGTTGATTCATAAAGTAGACATATATGGCCATAATAAACCATATAAGTACATCATGGAAAAAAATGATGAAGTGACTAGTGACTAGTGAGCAGATATAATGCTATACTTGTGCAAAATGAATACGAAATAGATTAAGAAAATATACACATGGCAATAAAAACAACAAAAAAGGCAAATTGAGCAACTATAGTGCTATAGTTGTGCAAAACGAGTGCATAATATATATTTAAAATGGACCTATAGGCATAAAAACCAAATACAACTAACCAAGAAAACATTAATGTAGCTGTTATAGTGTGCAACATGAGTACAAAAAGATTCATCAAGTTGACATACGGGCATTAAAAACAATTGGAATATGACCAAAAACTGGTGCAATATTTGTGCAAAATGAGTGCTAAGCGTGGGAGCAGAATTAAAGTAAACTTGTGAGTTATGACTATTATTAGGAAAAATAAATATAAGTATGTAAATTAATGTATGATATTCTGATTATAGAGTAGGAAAAGGGGAAACTCATGCACTAAGTAAATTAATTACACCTTCATAAGTAAAAATATCAGTCAAATTAAAATTGACAAATTAGGCATATCCTAAATGAATATTAAGTTGTAAGATATATAATTAACATGTTACAAAATTAGATACAAAGCATCTCTGAAACTTACCTCCAAGAACCAATTGCAACATTATTTCTCAGTGAAATTGCATTGGTGACTAAGTGTTTCACAACCACACGTCGATTGGTAACTCCTTCACCTAGATTTGCAACACTATTTCTCAATGAAACCGCACGGTTGACTAGGCGTTTCACAACCACACGTTGATTGATACCTCCTTCGCTCGAATCAATGTTATCCTGCTCAGAATGCCAAAGTTATAATAAACACAACTAGAGCTCATGAGAACATAAAGAAACAATGCTTTCCTTTTTTTCCCGTGTAATGAGAGAGTGCATCTTTAGTGCACAAGACGTGCACAGAAAATTATTAAAAGGGAATTTTCGAAAATCTAACATCTATCAACAAATTAAAGTAAACAAATGGCCCATCTTCGAAAAATTAATATTAGTAAACCCCATGACCTTCTTAGAGAACTCTTATACTAAAAGACATATTTCAAAATCCAGAACAACATTCGTACAACAACACCACTAATAAGTACATCAATCCAATTTTTAAATATCAAGAAATGAATGTATAAACAAAATATACATCTGGAAAGATAATTTTAAAAATACACAACAACATCAGTAAAACACCTCTAATCTATATACAAATCTAAACAACATGAAACGGCCATATACATAAAAAAACAATTAACGACAACATCCATATAGTAATCATCCTAATCCTTAACCTAATCCAAATTCTAAACATTAAGAAATGCATGTATACACAAAACATAAGCATATAAAAACAAACTCCATCAACTAAAAGAAAAAGGGTGCAAGATTCTAATCAGAGCAAACAAAACTAACACAATAAAGCCTTGATCAAGCACAAGTGCTTTCACATGGAAAGCAAACTTAAACAGTAAAAATAAACTCCATTTTCTTACTGGGTGGGGTTTTGAAGCTGAAGAACCGGCGCCTGCCATTATCTTCTCCTCCTCCAACCTAGGATCTGATTGCGGACTAGTGTGTCTATATGCTGCTGAACAATATCAGCTCTATTATTAGAAATCAAGTTTTGCATGAATACATTAATACGGTTCATAAATTCCTACCAACCTAGGTCAACTAAAATCACCTCATGTTAGACGATTCAATGAAATTGCAAAAAAGGTTTAGGCACCACATTATGCATGTTCTATTTTAAGATATTCATGTTACTATATATTGGATTACTGGAATAATTCAAACAAGTTGATGGGCATAAATTATCTAAGTAAACTTACAAAAATACAAAAAGATCTTCGTATTTTATTATTTCGACTTATTAAAATCTTAAGTTGTAGTTTGACTACGATTGTTCTATTATTCTATTAACATTGGTCCTCATCTCAAATCATAAAAAAAACATTATAAAAAGGTAAAATAAAATTTGAAAAGAGAAATCGTCAAATTTGACGATTGATTAGATCAGATTTCTTTCCAATGTTGCGAATTAAACATTTGATTATACCCCGTTCAAGAGAATAATCCATGGTTCAATGAAATCTGACTAATCATTTAAATTTATTTTTTGAAAAAGCAAATAATTTTATTGAGTTGAAGAAAAACAATTGACAGGTTGAATGTATGATAACAAGTTGCATGTAAGGCTAAATGGCCGGAGAGCGAGAATTTTTGTTTGACAAAATTAACAACAAACGCTTACATTGCAATTGATACGGTATCTTTGTGGTAAAGAATGTTTCTTTTCACCAATCCTCTTCTTCTTATAAAAGCTGGATCATAGAATCTAATAAACAAAACATAATGAAATTAAAGAGACTGGTTAGCTATATAAAATTTGTGTATACCAAGCCCAGACCAAAAGAGAACAAGACCAATAGGTCCACTGCATAACAAAATCAGTCAAACCCTGAATCGAGAATTAAACCCACGACTGCTAAACACAAACCACAATCATACTACTGCTAGGGACAAACCAGACATGAATCAGTCACAATCGAGAATCAAGGATCGTGGTACGGAGATTGACAAGTATAAATAGAAGTCCAGACCTTGAACAACAAGTACGCTGGAATACTAGAAAGAAGTACAAATACCGAAATACACAAAGGTCCGACTTTATCATCGGAGACTTAAACCCGGATTACTCGGGAGCATTTGTAGGTTTTACCCAGGAAACTCGAAGGCAGTCTTCATAGGTTACAGATAAACCGCAACAAAAACCAATGAGATCAATCAACAAATCCTCAAGTTAATTAGTAGCTCACCAAAAGTCGTATCGCAACAACATATGACTAATTGATGAAGATGAGGGGATGGAGATGTAGAAGAGAGCAACTAAGTGCTTTAAAATAAAATGAGGGGAATCAAAAGTGGCATTTAAAAAAATACTAAAAGGAAAACAAATCGAGTTAAAGCAAAAGATAATGGTCAACGTAGTATCATAGAGAGGAGCGGGATATTAATGGTGAAAATATTTCAAGTAGAACTCATAAGGGGTAAGAAATGGTGGATTTGTGAAATCAATGTATCTAATCACGTAAGATTGTATGGCATTTTGACTAAATGAGATGGCATTATTAGGAATATTCGTTTTTGATTTAAGAGGTCTTTAAGCATTTTTAAAATTTTAAAAAAGTGTAAAAGGAAAAATAAAAGGACAACGAAAAAAACAAGTAAGAGATAGATATTTATAAAAATGAAATAAGCAGAAAAATTACCGTGAAATATTCAAATGAAATCATATTTATCATATACACATTTATTTGATAGCGTAATTGATATTGTGTATTTACTTGTTGAATTTCACCTTATTTTTATCGTTTATAAATTGATATTGTGGCTTTTAAAATGTTGATCTTTGTGTAAAAGCTCACTTATTTTATATTTGTGGTTAAATAGTTTATTATCTTACCTTTGTGCCGTTATTGAGAAAATGTGACAAATGAAATTATTAACTTTGAGAAAGAGGGACACAAAGATCAATTAGGATGAGGGTAAAAGAACCAACGTTTTGTCTATAAAGACATTTTAAGAACTTCAAAATAAACTTTGCAGAAAGTAAAATGCCCAAAAATATACATTGATCTCTTACACTAAAGAATCGGAAACAAAATGTGACTTTGTCTAATTTAAATCATACACATTACACTGGATCTAAAAATTTGAAAATATAATGGAATATCAATTTTCCTTAATTAAAAAAAACAAAATCAATCAAGATTAAAAGATTCAATTAAATCCTAGCACTATTTCCCCTCCATTTTACAATCAAGAGAATATAACGAGATATCAAACTGTGGGAAATTGACCCCTCTGCGCAGCTCAAAATAATAATGAAGAAAATAAGACGTGGTTCACCAATTGCCTACCTCCGCGACCATAAACATATTTATTAGACTCCCAAATATGGTGAATTTCTCAGACACATATTACCGATACAGACGAGAGAACACATGCTCTCTCCAGCTACGTACAGATTCGGAAACAGAATATGACTTTGCCTAATTTAAATCACAAACGGCTAAATTAATTAACCTAATCTATAAATCTGAAAACATAATGGAATTTCAACTTTCCATAAATTACATAAAACAGAATCAAAGGAATTCAATTAAACCCTAACAAAAACATGTAGCTGAAAAGTCTTAAACAAATAATTACATGAATTAGCCCTGAGTATGCTTAAGAATTAAAAGTGATCTGAAACTACACATTACAGAACCTCATGAAGCAAAAACAAATTTGAGCTATACAAACGATATAGTTTGTTTGAATTGATATGTTTCGCGTATTATTAAGATATCACTAAACATTAACGATTGTAAAATTGAGTCACGTATTAAAAGGTCGGTCTCAAATGTATCTTTTCTGCCCAGTGTGATATCTTAACTAATAGATGTTGCCTAAAAGGAAGCATATTTGTTTTCAATTTGAAATCAAACCAGGATAGTGCAGGGTCCTAAATAAATTCATATATGGTCAGAAACTGGGGACTACATGAAAAATCAGAAAACTGTACGACAGAACAATAATGATCAAGAACGATATCAGTAACTAGGAAAAAGAATAAGCAAAAGAATGATTTCATAAAACTGACTGCAATTTTTATATATTTTCGTCCCAAAAGATGGATCCACACAATGAATTAATACATTTGAACAAAAGAATGCTAATTTACATAGTAATAAGCATAAACTCCATATATAGCTAGTGAGTATAGGGGTAGTTTGAGGTGGCTGAGGTTTCCAGATTTCCAATGTCGTCCTCTTCCTCGTCCTCTTCCTTGTCAAGAATTACATTCTTGATGGGAAGAGAGAGCATCCTGGCGATATCAATTTCACGCACGATTTTGGAATTCTTTTTCACCATGTCTCTCTCTTCCTTGAGTTTCTTGGCCAGTTCTATGGCATCCATCGCCTCTTTTCGGCATCTCTGTCCTGTGGCTGCTCCATATCAGCCAAAATCCGGTTCATGGCCTTGCGCGCCACCGCCTCAGCCCTTTTCTTGGCTTGCTCCTCACGTTTCTTGGTGGTTTTGCGGCCTCCTTCTTCTTCGTCTATGCGCCATTTCTCATCTTCTTCCTTAATCGCTTCCATCACTCTACGGTTTTTGGCTAAGTAGGACTTGTGAGCCTGCCTTCTCGGCTTTGGGGTTGTAGAGTTTCTCCAACGGTGTATCCCATGTTTTCTTCATCTTTTCTTTGTCTAGAGAGACTTGTGGAAATGTAGAATGGTAATGTCATCTAACAAGGAGACTTATATAGAGATTTAATTATCTTCCGATTCCTGTTTGGATTTGGAACGATAGTTTCTTCCGTTTCCACTTTGGACTTGGATTTAGATTTTGACGTTTCCGATTATAATTAGGATTAGGATTAGGATTCGGAATTGGCAACCTTTACTCTTAGTATATTCTTCTAAGCTTTTTTTTTTTTTGTTTGCTAACCAACACAAAATTGAACTTAACTAAATTGAAAGGCAAAATTAATGTTTCAAAGAAAGAAAAACAAGAACCAGCATTACTGAGTCAACCTGAATTTCATAGAATTATAATATACTAAATTGAACCAAACTAATGTGACAAATTCTCAATTGGTCTCACTGAATGATCATGTTTAATATGTATGAGATCGCTCTTGAAAGTGAGAAGAATACTAATAATGCACTAAGTGATCCATATTTAATATGTAAATTAAAAGATCGAATTCAAAAGTGAGAAGATCAACATTATTTGTCTCTGGTCTCACAGAAGACCTTCTTAACTTATGTACGGCGATAAAGTCTCGTGTGAGACTTCGCCTATAGATTAGGCAGTTGATGTTCATTAGATTTTATGTTGATGTTCCTTAATAATCTGTTGATTTTGATTATGTATTGTATTTGATATTGTTCATTTATTTCATTAACTTAGCCTTATTTTCATGGTTTATTAATTGATGTTACTTTTGTTAATGTCAACCTTGTGTAAAATATCATTTCTGTATGTATATGATTAATAGTTGCCCATCATTTAGGCCCTGTTTGCTAGAGCTTTTCTGTATGTCAGTTCAGTTCAGTGAAAATGTAATTTGATGAAATTTAGGTTAATTAAGTCATGCTGATTCCATTTTTCAATACATTAATTTTTACTTCAGTTCAGTTCAGTTCAGTTTAGTTAAGTTCAGCAAAAATTAAGTTCTGACAAACAGGCCTTTAAACCACGTTGTTTTAAATTTTTATTGATAAAAGGAGACAAATGAAATTATTAATTTTGAGAAAAAGGGACAAAAGAAAAAGGATGAGGGTAAAAGAACCAATGTTTGGTATATCAATGAAAGACGGCGCTTATAATCAATCTTTGCAGAATGTAAAAGAACCAAATAAGAATCGATGTTTTTTTTTTATAATTTCAAATAGTTGCTATAAATTGGGGATACATACAATGAGTATTTCTAACTAGACGAGGTGGACTAGGGTACACAAAACGAGGGTATCTAACTGGCAAATGATGAACAGCATGATCTGCAACAACCTGAGGATATCTAACTGGCAAATCATGAACATGATGAGGATAATAAGGCTGCGAGGATGCAACTAGACGAGGACGAGGATAATAAGGTTCATACTTCATCTCCTTCTGCATCAGACTAGGTTTCGACTTATCGAAACCGTGCAATTGATACTTCCAGTCCTTCCACATTTCCTCTGTAACATCTGGTCTTTCCTTAATCGCCAAGAAACAATTCAGTGTCAGTAAACTGTCGGATCCGGCTTGGTGGCATTCTCCGCCCTCTCTTTCCACGTTCAGATTCTGCGCCACCTTGTTCAGACCGCAGCTCCACTCAAAGGGCTCCGATTTCACCATTTCCTTCACGTCGAACACGTTTTTTCCGAGGTACTTTCGCACCAGTCCCATGAACTCGTCCACGCTTTCAGGCAGGGGATTTTGGGTCAGAATCTTGATCAGGTACCCAAGATCGTAAGTACAGTGGAAAAACACCCATGCCAGATTCAGACCGCTCAGATTATAACGTTTGAATCCCTTTGCGAAATCCTCCCCGGAGATTCCATCTTCCAGATTTCGCACGAAATCGATGCCGCTGCTCTTGAGCAACTCGAACGATGTCGGATCACTGCGATCTTTCCGGAAATCGAAGTCTTTGAAGTTGAACTCCCACACCGTCGTTAACTCCCGGCGGCGGTCGGATATGGTCAGCCCCAACTGGATGAGCTTCAGTTCGTTAACGTTGTCTCGCATATTAGCGTACATTTCCGGCATGGTCATCTTGTTGTACGGCGTCGTTGATTTGGTAACAGTGCCTGGAAATTCAGTATCGACGGCGACATAAGAATCGCCATTCTTGTGCAGCAGTCTCGCCAAGACTTCAAATGCCTGGCTGAGATTATACTTGCTCACAATGATTTTATTGAAACCCATTTTTCACTGATTACTGGTATATGATTTCCAACTTTCAGCTCTCAACTATTTATAGAGTCCATTTCCCAAGCTACATTGGATTAGTTCAATATGGTCCAGTTCCGATTCCTCATCGGATTAGGGAAAAAGGTGAATCCGAATCACTGAAGGTTTCGTACAATTAAACTGTATAAATATTATAACATGAATGTACTTACAATCTTACATTGATCATATTATCTTCCTTTCGATCGTAAAATCTTCAAAACTTTCGAATTTTCCCATCTCGAATTGTCAATATCTCCAAAAAATGTCGATGACAGAGAATAATCTTGGTTCGGATGATCTTATGTTCGAGAGCTACACGCTTCCAGAGAGGAGAACAAGAAGCTCTCCATCGAAGCCAGCATCTCCGGTGCCGGCGCCGGCGCCGGCTGTGAAGAAAGTTGATACCGATCCGAAACCGTCACTCGCTGCCGCCGCAGTAACGACTTATAATGATCAAGATTTCAAGCTTCTTAGTGATGAAGAGTTAAAGCAGTTTGAAATGGCACATAATCCGTATTCCGAAATCGTCCATATGTACTATCTCAAAGAGAAGGAATACTTCACCAAAGCCGCCATATCCCGAACCGGCACCGGCTGCGAAGGAAGCAGCGACGTTTATACATTATCATACCTACAATAGATTTTTTTTTTTTAAGTTGAACCACCAAAGTGGGAGGATATTTATTAGACTCCTCAAACCTTATAATCTCCTCAAAGGGAGGCAATTTGACAGATTACAGAATAAGTTAAAAAACCTAAACTGTATCTAAAGCGCGGTAACACGCTATTCCTACATCTAAAAAGTGCAATGGAATACATCTTGTCAACCTAAAGTCTAATGCCCAAGGGCATCTAAACTAGCTAGCAGGTAAAGCATCAATAACTTGCACCAACCGGAAACCAGTCAGCCAAGTCTACCAGTCTACATCCTATCACAGAAAACGCCAAGAGTAAGTTGACTAAACTACTCTGACTCGGATTTCTCCTTTACTGTTCAGAATAGAGACTCGAAGCCGAGGGAATTTTCCATCTGTCCGGCTAGTCCAGTTTCAGGGGAAAACAGCAGCTAGGCAAAGAATACTCGATAAACTAGTCCAGCTAATTATACAAAAAGACTCATTTAAAGCACAATTCCATCTGACAGAAATAAATAAAGAAAAGAGCCAAAATCTCACGAAACCCCGGATAGGCTGCAGGCAGTGGCAACAGGTGGGCTGTCGGAGTGGCGCGTGGCTAACACGCGCATACCACAGAGCGCGTTGACCGATTCGTGGCGCGTGTATCGTCGGCGAGGCGCCTCGGCGCGTTGATACGGCGACTTGTTCACACCACCGGCGGCGCGTGGGGCGCGTGCAGCATCAGCGTGCGTTTCCGGGCAGATCCAGACCGGTGTTCTTCCCTGTTCGTGACCTCCTATTTTTTCCGGTCAGAAAACCTTCGTACTCCAGGCGGTGTTGTGGCTGATCGAGTGCGATGAGGTGTCCGACTCCAGGCGAGCTGTTGGACTACTGTCGACGGGTTTGGAGGCGACCGTCGCCGGTCTATCCTCCTTCCGCGGGAAAAAACCCCATAAATGCCGATCTGGAGTCGGCGGCTTCGAGTACGTCGGCGTCGTCGGTTGACCGTAGCTTGGCGGAGGAGCTGGATGGAGGCTCAGGCGGGGGAAGGGATAGGGTGGCTGGTTACATAAAAGGTATAGGGGTGGAAGGGGTGACCGGGCAGCGGCGAGAAGCGCCGGCGGAGGCACCGGCCACCCCTCCGATCTGGTTTCAGATTGGGTTTTGGGAAACGAGCTTGAGAGAGTTCAGAGGAGAGAGAAACTTTATTATTCTTCTAATATGTTATAAAGTATTTGTCCCTACAATAGATTAAGACAGTTTTAGTATCTACATTTGAATGATGAAATGAATGAATTTTTAATTTCTTGTCATAACAATTATTTTGGTTTGGATCAATTGTTCTTAGTTAAATTTAATTTAGCTTCATTTATTTTATTCCAATTTAATTTAATTTTGTTTATAATCAAATTAGTTGAACTAATTTCAGTCAAATTCATTTGAACTTGATAAATCTTGAATATATAGAATACCCAAAATTTGAATATAGTCGTTGAATCCCGGACTCTCTTGTGAATTTGTTTCAGTTTAGTTGAATATATTTAAATTTATTTCAGTTCAATTAAGCGTAAAATAAACCAAGACAAAAATGTCTTAATCAAGAGAAGTATTTCTTAAGATCAATAAACATATATAACAAAAATTTGAATTCAAAATTTATTATTCAAACCTAAAGGATTCTTATGATATAAAAAATGCTGATTGAATCCAAAATTTAATTAAGGGTGATTTAGTTTTTTTTTTTAACAACAGTAAAGATGTGTAAAAAGGTAGCAAATCAGTAACGTCGAGCATGAGTTTTTACTAGACTGCAACCTCGACAAAATTCACCACAGCCTCGTACGTACGTACGCATTAATCCTATGTTTCCAACCCCTTTCAAATAATAGGGTAAGTTTAAATATCACATACTTTAAACTTCCGATCCTCAAAATATTGACAACACTACCGTTTCAACATCAATACCATTGATCTTTAAAAAGGTACTAGTCATATAACTTAACATGACGATTCCTACTATACAGCTCAACATGTCCAGTTCCGATTCCTCATCGGATTAGGATAGAGTGGTGAATCCGAATCAATAAAGGATTCGTACAATTAACCTGTATAAATATAACCCGAATGCACTAACATAGATCATATTGTATCCCATTAATTCGGTCGCAAAATCTTCCTTGCATTCATCAAAACTTTCAGATTTTCCCATCTCAAATTGTCAATCTCCAAAAATGTCGATAACAGAGAATCATCTTGGTTCGGATGATCTTCTGTTCGAGAGCTGCACGCTTCCAGAGAGAAGAAGTAGAAACGCTCCATCGAAACCAGCATCTCTGGTGCAGGCGCCGGCGCCGGCTGTGAAGAAAGTTGACACTGATCCAAAACCGTCACTCGCCGCCGCCGTAGTAACGACTTATAATGATCAAGATTTTAAGCTTCTTAGTGACGAAGAGTTAAAGCTTTTTGAAATGACGTATAATCCTTATTCCGAAATCGTCCATATGTACTATCAAAGAGAGAAGGAATACTTCACCAAAGCTGCAGCCATCTCCGGAACCGGCACCGGCACCGGCTGCGAAGGAAGCAGCAACGGTTACTCATTGTCATACTTACAATAGATTAAGGCAGTTGTACGCTATGTAATGTATCTACATTTGAATGATGAAATGAATGAATTTTTAATTTCTTGTCTCGATCGTAACAATTTGGGAAATTTTGGATTGAATGCAGTGAACAGTATATTTATATTATTTTATATAATTGTTGATCTAAAGACACCAGTACTCATGTTTCTATTATTTTTGTTTAGAATCACTTGTTCGTAGTCAAATTTAATTTATTTTTTTCATTTAATTTATTCCAGTTTAATTTAAATTTGTTTATAATCAAACTAGTTGAACTAAATCCATTCAAATTCATTTAAACCTTGATAAATCTTAATTGAATTGATAGTCTTTGAATCCTTCAATATCACAAGTTCACAACCGAGTAATGGTACTGTAGAAGCAGACTGACTTCATTTTCCAAACTCCATATAAGTGGAGTTAACACCAATGACATGAGCGGTAGAAGGTTCATAGATCTGGATTTGTTCTAATACTTTGTAATTTGAATAATCGCAAACAATATTTCTGATCGGATTGTGGTGCAGTGGTAAGGTCATATGGTCATAATAAATAGAATTCATACTCGATACTTTGAAAAACAATTGGAAACATAATTAAGATTCCGCGATCGGAAACATTAATAATAAATAGAATTCATACTAGATACTATAACGTGGAAACAGAATTACGATTCCGGGATGGGAAACATTAATAACAAATAGAATTCATACTCGACATTGTAACATTAAATATATCGAAACAGTAGAATCCGGAATAGATGGTCGATTGCGGTCAAAATTAGTGTGAAACAGAATTGAATTTCCGGTGTCGGAAACTTTAAAATTAACTAGAATTCAATATACTAGATACCGTAACGTATGATAAATCAAAACGCTTCTAGAATCCGGAAAACTGTGAAAAACAACCAACAAGTAGAATTGGATTTCCTCATACGGAACAATACTCATTAATCAGAATGGACCCTTGAATACATAAACTATGCAAAATCGAATGTGGAATCGTATTCATAAACCTAATGGCCGGATAATTTTATCCCGACGGCAACTGAATGGAAAATACTAACTTCCGAACACGGAACTAATGTAGAGTAAATTCCAGAATCTTAAGTTCCGCCACAAAAATTAAATGGACAGCGGTTGGAAAATAAACAATGGATAACGTTTGAAAAAATCTTTAATTATCTCATTGGACGTCTCCTAATTAAACGTTGTCTAAAGAAATACAATGGACGACTCCTCCAAAATGTCTTCTATCACCTAAATAACAGCCGTTAATGTTATGCTCTCCCACTAGTGTATTGTAATAGGTTTTCACTAGTGCACCAATATTTATATTTTGACCCCATACGATTGTAGAAAATCTTGAATCAAAAAGATCCATTTGGAACGTGAACACGGTCGAAGCAGTGGAACTGTGTGAATTTATATTGGATTTCATTCTTCTGTTTGTTAATATTCGGTATACCCGTTAAATTCACGTGACATGACATCAACAGAGCACATGAAAGTTTATTTTCAAAAATTTCAAAATTATTTTTCTGAAATTAAAATTAAAAAACTTAATTGTGAACTTTTTCAAATAAATAATTAAAATTTAATTTAATTTTTAATTTTGTAAATTTACCTTTTTATCCTTGATAATATAGTTAATATTGTTCAAATGGATGAAAAAACTACTCCTCCGTCCCAGTTGTATCTGTACATTTTGACTTTTATCAGTCGAATCAGGAAACATTTGATTATTTATATCTCTAAAAGAAGCATGTAGGACTAGGGCTGTAAACGAGTCGAGTCGAGCTCGAACAGACCTGTGTTCGTTTTCGAGTTCGAGTTCGTATTGTATGTTCGTGATCGAGTTCGAGCTCGTACGAGTTGAGATATTTTAGGTCGAGCTCGGTTCGTCTGACTTTTAAAAGGTTCGATCTCGACTCGTGAGCTCGATAAAAAATCGAGTTCGAACTCGAACTTGAGCTAGTTCGAGCTTGTTAAAGCATTAATGAATAAAATTTAATTTATTTATATAAAAATTCTATATAAAATTATATTCGAGCTGCTCGACGAGCCTATCGAGCTGGCTCTTATGAGCTCGAGTTCGAGCTCGTATATAAACGAACGAGCTCGAGTTCGAGTTCGAACTGGTCAAATCGAGTTCGAAAACGAACTTTGACCGAGTTGTTCGCGAGTTGTTCACGAACGGTTCAGTTCATTTACACCCCTATGTAGGACGCAGACCCAAAACATAATTAAAATAAATCCGAGCATGGCCTATGCAGAGTCATAGATAGGAGAAACACACGTGAAGAAATCCGAGCATGACCTTTGATCATGACCATATTCTGCTACTCTTGTAATTGACTATGCTCCTGCTAATGCGAGTTAAGGTACTACGCTTGTTAGGCAATTCGATACTCTTGAGTATTAGACCGTAGATTTTACGATGTATCCCCTTTTTGATGTAAGCCTTCGGGCACCACTGCCTTAGGGCAACACCTTGCTTGCAGGCGAAATCTTAGGAATTTTTTTATGTAAGCCTTCGGGCACCACTGCCTTAGGGCAACACCTTACTTCCAGGCGAAAGTTTAGGAATTAGCTTTCGAGCTACACAGCCTTCGGGCAACACCTTTCTTCCAGACGATTGCCTAGGAATTAGCCTTCGGGCACATCGCCTTCGGGCCACCTTTGTATTTTATTTTATGTTGCTTGGGTTGAGGAGCCGTCAATAATCCTCAAGATTCGCCTTCGGGCATAAAAAAAAAAGACTATGCTCCTGCTCCTATCTGTGCCCTCTTTTGATATGATCCATCTAAATTGAACTAAATTAAAATAATTGTATTCTAAAATATACTAAGCATTATAACTAAATAAAGCTGCAATATTCCCTCAAACAATAATTCATTGAACTGATAGTTTCAAATAAATTCAAGATAACATCGTTGCCAAACACGTACGTTTTAAAAAATTAAAAATATATTTGTTTTGCCTTCAAAGGAAGAACATGCCAAAGTAAATTAAAAATGAGCAACCAAACTTATTTTTCTTTATATAAATATTCCCTTTCCTAATAAATTATAAATGAGATGTAACAACCCCAAGGTTATCAAACGACATTTGAGGTTAACTACGGTCTACGAAATCAAGCAAAAGTTGGCACTTGTGATGTATTTTGGAGCGAAATATAAAGCTTAGTGATATTTTTTGAGGTTTTTAAATTTTGGTGATGTTTTTTTGAAACTTTTATAAACAGTAATGATGTCTTGTAAAATTTTCTCTAAATCTAACAAGATGAAATTCGATAATTTTCTAAGTTATTTATCAATTCAATTTTAAGGTCAAAATTAAACAACAGTGTTGATCACATATCTCCGGACACACACATCTATTACTATATAAAAAGCGGATTCAAGGGGTTCGTGATCCGGTTTAGGTACGGTAGCCCCTTTTCTGCAGTACAATTTCACGCACACAATGAACGTGCTGACTGACATCTGTCCATCCGCCGCAATTGGAGTGCCCTCTCTAGGCACGCCACTCCTCCTCCCGCTTCATCGGATTAATCCCCGTGCTTAGTCTCCGCCCTTCCTATCTCCTTGTTAAGCCGCCAGACTCTCAAGAAACACGTCACATCACCTCTTCACTGCACCACTCTCTAGCTTCAGTTTCTGACTGTATTGCCTATCTGGTGAGTCCTACATGAGGTGTTGTTTTAATTCCTAAACATATATGTTTGTGTTCTTGCTGGTGCAATCTAGGTGTTCGATTAAATGCCTCATTAAATTTCCCTTAATCATTGTCTTGGGTTAAGTCGAATCACATGTAACCTAAATCCTTTTCAAAGAAATTTGCTGTTTTGCCTTTCTTTCTTCTGACTTCATTTAATATGTTTTATTTATAGCTTAGGATTGGTATTTACTATTTAGGAGATAGAATTAGGAGATGGATTTTAGTAATCACTGATATTTCAATCTTGTTTCTGATATTTTTGTACCCATTTATAAGGAACTGAGGTACTTCAGTTGATTTCTGATTTTGTGCCTCTTTTATGATTCATTAGCTGCTGCATATGTGTCGACGATGTTGGATCTGTTCTAAATTGTATTCATTTTTCAGCTGTATCATTCCAATTGTTTATAGCTAGCATATTCACTATAGTTTTGTTATTAAAGTCTTCCGAGTTGTCTACTTATGTTAAAAATCATGACTTACATCAAACATAAATTTTGTTTCTTGTAACTTGTAAGTATCAGTCATTTGTGCTCAGTTACTGACCATGTCTTCACTAACATCCAAAACATAACTATAATACTAACTGCAGCTATTGGAATAGACTTTCTCTGCTATTTTATTCTCTGCCTCCTAAAAAGATAAATTAAAAAACTTTAGATCACTTAATATACATATAGATTAGATGTAATTAAATACAGCAGCATAAAGAACCTTGTGTAGTCTCCTTTTCCATCAACTTGATTTTTAGCATTTTTCAAAAAAAAAACTTGATTTTTAGCATTACATTTATTTCCTATTTTTGGGAACTGTATGATTTGTGTATCAGTATAAAAAACACTAACACTTGCTTAATGATAAGTTTATTGTTCTTGGTTGATGCATTCATGTCTAATTCTTTTTCCTTATTAAGTTGCAACTTTTTGCTGGGAGCAAAAACGTCAAATGAAGCTTGCGTTAGGATTAAAAATAAGTCTCTGGTCTTGGTCAGTTTTGTCCTTACAAGGTGACCTCCATGTTATGAAAATATTGTCTCTTTTGTGGGTTTTAGTTTTACTTATGTTGTTCCTTTTTCCAACGACAGTCCTCAGTCACCCGTATTCTATATTTTATTTGTTTGTGTAATTCTAAAACCATTTACCCGTATTTGTTTATTTTATTTAATGCAATGCTGTATTTTTATCTCAAAAAATACATATTTATGTCTCCAAAAGAACTCTGCAAATGTAACCACTGATTTTTCAAAGTTATAATTGAACTTCTCCTACCTTTATGAATTCGAACTGTTGTTAAACCTATAGTATTACTGTATTTCTCTGGATTTGGTGTATGCATGTGCTACTCTGTATGTCTTCTATGCTATCTTGGCTTAAAAACTTCATTTTGATGGACTTAGTCTTTTACAAGAGTTGTTGGCTGATCAAAGCCTTTTACAAGAGTTCTTATGCTACCATGTAGCCGATCCGATACAGTGGGGCATTGGCATAGCTTTTGTTTGCAGTGATGCAGTGGAGTCCTCTTAAATATTTTTTGTTTTTGTTATTCACAGGATTCACCCAGCTTTAACAACATGCTTACTCCCATTGTACATCGAAATATGTACGGATTATTTCATGTTTTTAATCTAAATTCTTTTGTTCAACAACTTCGATAAAAAGTAGTAATGTTAACGTAAAGATACCAGAAGACTGTAACTTGTTTAAGCCACCGCAGTGCCACCACTATTTTGGTTAATTTCACAGTACAATTAGTTACACATTTTCTAATGTTACAGGTTCTTGGATAAGGTTATATTCTTGCCTTATGTGCTACAGAGTTTGTTGAGGTGACTATATATAATTTGAAATACTTAAAAGCTCTTGTTTATGCATTCAACATATTTAGTTTGATTCCGAAGCTAATATGCCTTTAGTTTGACTCCTAATTTCTGCTCTCTTTTACTTCTCATCAGGCTTGCATAAGTGATTCAGCAAAGTTAGCATGCTCACTCACAGTTCTATTCTCAACAGGTACTTTTTCTACTTTTGAGTCTCAACCAAATTAAATTCAATGTAGTTTCTGTAATGTTATATTTAGTGTCAGGGGTCTAGGGTTAAATCACACAAAGTTGCTGTGTAGTGAAGGACAGAAGGAAATTAAAAACTATTTGACAATATAAAAGTGTTTGTCAACTGATCCTTAGTTGCTATTCCGTACGGGATCTCTGCAGACTTGATTTTTGAGTTGTACATGCTTCTGCGTTTATTTTTTCTTTAACTATGCTCTCCTTTTCCATGTAGGACTTGTAGCCTATAAAAAAACCACACATGATAGAAAGTAGAAAAATATGTATTGTGTATGTTTGGATAGAAATTACAGGATTTACATAAGCCATACCTATTCTGTAATGCTTGAATATCTGATGTTTTTAAATGCTTGGATGCTGAAGTAGTGAAGCCATAGAAAGTTGAAGACTTTATGGCTTTTGTTCAGAACTCTAGGAGTTTTTAGACTTAATTTGCTTTTAACATTTCAAGCCTTAAATTGAAGGACAATGCATGCTTTTGTGATTTTGGTGTCAATATAATGCTTATGCAAGGTGTGATTTATGCCTGCATGCATGCAGGCTTACATACAGGAACATAGCCGTGGTGAACCATCCAAGCTCTTGGGACGTATGCACGATTGAGTATTATTCCACTGCACTCTATGTTCTCTATTGCGTGTTTCGATTTGCTTTACTAGCATCATAATTTGCGTTTGATTTGGTATGCAGGAAGATATTTCTAAACTGTTACATTGTTCTGCTAAAAGCCTAAAAGAATAACCATATAATATGTGAGTTTTTCATTTTTATTGATGTAGTTTGTTTGTTTATTTTTCATTGCAGGGTTACAAGTTGGCACACTCTTTGCTTTGTGCAATATCCGTGCCAATAAAATATTTGAGGTTAAGTTTATAAACTTATTAGTGCATTAAGTTTATTTCTTTCTTTTTCATTAAATTTTCTGTTTCCATAATTGTACTAAATATTGCAACGCAACATAGTGTTGGTCATCACAACAGCTCTTACATGGCTTAAGTTCATCGTGTAATTTTTAGTGTCATTTCTTTTCTATGACAAGGGAGTTGAGAAGAGTATTGTAATATTGTTAGCTTTGGCCAGTTAACTTGTAACCATTGTTTTCCTGTACTTTTCTTTTCTGTCGTGTTTGTTCAAAATTTGATATATCGATCGTCGACTTGCAGGCTTCATAGAAGATAGCGTCGGCAATTTTATATACACCTGTAAGTCTTCGTTTTCTCTGTTATTGTAGCTGGAGACTACTTTATACTGTTGTGTTTCTTTGTGTTTTCGGACTATTGGTTTGTCAAACATTACTCTATACAGAGTTAAATAAGATCAGGATGTTTCTTTGTCATCTTGCTTCTCATTATTTTGCATTAGCTGACTAATATGGCCTTTTGATTTTCTCCAGGTGAATGAATGTTTCAGCAAAGAGGCATTGGAAATTGAGAAGGAATACAATGAAAACTTACAACTATGTATTAGAGGTTCTGCATCCGAAGTCAGGAACTCATGATGTGAATGTAAACCATTCGTTTCAACACTCATTTTCTAATTTGTTGTTTAGGTTTATTTACCAATACTTCTTATTTCTAATCCATGTTTCAAGTACTGTTTACGCTAAGTTATATAATTTGGTCCTTAAAATAGCTCGTACAAAGTAAAAGTTTCCGTCGGAGAACAAACCAGGAGCCCAAGGTAAAAGTTTCCGTCGGAGAACAAACCAGGAGCCCGGGTCGGAACTGCACGAAGTGCAGTATACCTTGCCTAGTATATACTCCCTCCGTCCCAACCAAAACTTCTTAGTTGATTTCGGATCGGATTTTAAGAAATATGTATTTTATATCTTATAAGTGAAGTTTTAAGGGGTATAAATGGAATATCACTTATGGTTATGGTTATTTGTAGGAATTCATTAAGGGTATATTTGTCTTTTTGTAGTTGTTTTTTTGCCAAAAGAGGAAAGAATGAAAGTAAGAAGTTTTGGTTGGGACGGACTAAAAAGGAAAGTAAGAAGTTTTGGTTAGGACGGAGGGAGTATAATATATATTCATCCGTAGAAATATAATATAATTTAAGTTTTGTCGTTCGTCCAGTACTTTTTTTTTTTTTTTTTTGAAACCAATCCAGTAAATTTCATAGCACATAACACTTCACAATCTTCAACTCCTTTTTCCGATCCAGTCCTTCTATCTAGCCAATATGAATCCTCAAAATAAGTCGAAGTTTCAACTTTTGGCCTTACAAAAAAAACTTAGTAGTAATTCCAACCATTCCATTTTTACATCAAGGATTATTGAAATATCTAGTTAGGGAATTTTCATGAAGGCGGAGCACCCTATGATTTAGGTTTAAAACTATGGTGTGCTATCTTTCAAAACCAACTTATGCTAGCTTAATATTGAGAAGTTTACCATATTAAAGCTTAGACAAACACCAAATTCATAAACATCGCTATTTAGCGAGACAATATTGTTGCTAAATGTTGAATGTTATTTTTTTAACAGTACTTTCCAAGAGACAAGAGTCCATACACCTTGATTTTATTTTTTTTAATGTCCGAAGGCGAATCTTGAGGATTATTGACGGCTCCTCAACCCAAGCAACATAAAATAAAATACAAAGGTGGCCCGAAGGTTATTTCCTGGACTTTCGCCCGGAAGCAGTGTGTTGCCCGAAGGCAATTTCCTAGGTTTTCGCCCGAAAGCAAGGTGATGCCCGAAGGCTGTAATTCCTAGGCTTTCGCCCGGAAGCAGTGTGTTGCCTGAAGGCTGTGGTGCCCGAAGGCTTACATCAAAAAGGGGATACATCTTACAAATCTACTGTCTGAAACTACCTGACAAGCGTAGCAGCTTAACTTGCATTCTAAACTATCTAATCAAAGTCTACTAGTCTAGGCACAAATGTTACCTAGTCCAGAAGCCCATGGGGTTTACCCTCTCGCCAATTAAGGGTTAAGAGAGATAAACAAACAAATGAGCAAGGATACTCCCCAAATCTGTCAGGACAGTTCCGCAATAAAGACCAGTTCTAAACCATATCCCCTAATAAGATCAATACTATAGGCAGATTCCAAACCAATCCGGGTCTAACTGGCTAGTAAATACCACATAGTATAGAAAATTTGAAAAAAGTCATTACCTAACACGAGAGAATCTCCAAAAGCAAATTCCACGGTCTATGAATCTAGTTTATATTAGGCATAGTATCGCCAAAAGTACATAAAATTACTACTCCGATTCGGATTTCTCCTTACCAACCACACATAAACCAGAGTTAAAGTCAACCAAAGTTTCCGAAACAGAAACGGACCCGTCCGCAAACTATGGTTGACAAGTAATAACCAATTCAAATATTTCCGACCTTATTCATAAAAACTACTACAATAAAATAGAAAGGAAAAACCACCTCATATACCTTGATTCAATTGAAGGAAACTCGTGAAAATTGGGCCATGTTTATGATGGTGAAACATTTAGATTATATCCTTAACCCGTCAGACCATTAACATATGGTACAGGCTCATCTCTTGAATGCATTATTCTCCAGATTGCTTAGGTTATACACAATGGCATAGAAAATTCACAAAAAATTGGAAATTTTTTTTGGATATTTGTCATTGAGAATTTTGAATTTTTTAGGCACAATGAAAAGTATTCATGCAATGGAATTTTTCTTTGGACATTGTGGTCCACTTTGCATTATTCGATCAAATCCTGTAAGAATTTTTATTCAACAGAAACTCAACATAACCCATGTCGATGTCGGTCGATCTTAGAGGACTTTCTCAAAATAGGATTGAAATAAAAAAGGTTTCAAATTTTGGGTTGAAAATTGGGAGAATTCTAATTCTAGGTAGTTTGCATTTGGCAAATGCAAACTAGAGTTATGAATATTACTCATTCCACCTCGAAGTCTGGGATAATCATAAATTAACCCACACACTTTGTAATGAGCAATATTACTAACTCTAATTCAATTTATATAAAAGGAAAATTAAAATTTTCTGGATATAAACTAATTGAGTTACATTGCTATGTGGACACCGGTGCAAGCATGTGTGTTGCTAGCAAAAATGTAATACCCAAGGAACACTGGGTAAATGTAGAAAGGCCAATAAGAGTAAAAATTGGAAATGGATCCCACATTATACTCTCTAAGGTCTGTAAAAATCTTAATATAATGATAGCAGGTGAAATATTTCATATTCCAACTGTATATCAACAAGAATCTGGAATAGATTTTATTATTGGAAATAATTTATGTATGTTGTATCATCCATTTGTCCAATACACAGATAAGATAATTTTCACTCTAAACAATAATCCTGTACATATAGGAAAAATACGAAAATCTCTTAGAGTAGGAGTTCCAGGTTATTTAGAATATATGAAAAAGAAATCTAAATTACCCAAACCAGAGGCGCTAAATATTAGCCCTAATAAAATTGCTTCTCTTTTAAGGAGGGAGGATATATATACTAAAGAACAACAACTTTTTGTGCTTCAAAATACAAAACTTTGTAAAATAGAAACACTTCTAGATTCTGTGTGTTCAGAAAATCCAATAGACCCTAACAAGTCAAAATATTGGATGACAGCAACCATAAAACTGATCAATCCCAAGACAATTGTAAAGGTTAAGCCAATACAATATAGTCCTAAGGATAGAGAAGAGTTTGGAAAACAAATTAAGGAATTGCTAGAATTAAAAGTGATTAAACCTAGCAAATCACCTCACATGTCTCCAGCTTTCTTGGTAGAAAATGAAGCTGAAAAACGCAGAGAAAAAAGAGAATGGTTGTCAAATATAAAGCTATAAACACAGCTACAATAGGAGACAGTCATAACCTTCCTAATAAAGATGAGTTATTAACTCTAATAAGAGGAAAGAAAATATTTAGTAGTTTTGATTGTAAATCAGGATTCTGGCAAGTATTGCTAGATGAAAAATCACAACTATTAACTGCTTTTACATGTCCACAAGGTCATTATCAGTGGAATGTTGTACCCTTTGGGTTAAAACAGGCTCCAGCCATATTTCAAAGACATATGCAAAATGCATTTAGAACCTTTGAAAAATTCTGTTGTGTTTATATTGATGACATTTTAGTCTTCAGCAATAAGGAAACAGAACATCTGTGGCAAGTAGTGGCAGTTCTTAAAAAATGTGCTTCTCTGGGAATAATACTCTCAAAGAAGAAAACACAGCTTTTTAAAACTAAAATCAATTTTCTAGGTCTAGAAATTGAAGAAGGGTCTCATCGACATCAAGATCATATCTTAGAACATATTCAAAAGTTCCCAGATATCCTTGAAAACAAGAAACAGTTGCAGAGATTCTTAGGAATTCTCACTTATGCTTCTGATTATATTCCTAAGCTTGCTCAGGTCAGAGCACCATTACAAGCAAAGCTTAAAGAAGATATTCCATGGGAATGGAAAGATGCAGATACCAACTATATGGTAAAAGTAAAGAAAAACTTAAAAAAATTTCCTAAGCTTTATCACCCACAACCTGAGGATAAACTGATCATAGAAACTGATGCATCAGATTTATTCTGGGGAGGAATTCTTAAAGCAGAAAATAATGGTAAAGAATACATTTGCCGATATACTTCAGGAAGCTTTAAAGCTGCTGAAAAGAATTATCATAGTAACGAGAAAGAATATCTTTCTGTTATTAGAGTAATTAAGAAATTCTCTGTTTATCTAACTCCTTGTAGGTTTTTAGTAAGAACAGATAATAAGAATTTTACTTATTTTCTAAAAATAAATCTAAAAGGAGATAGAAAGCAAGGTCGTCTAGTTAGATGGCAAATGTGGTTATCTAGATATGATTTTGATGTTATTCATATTGCAGGTACCAAGAATTATTTTGCAGATTTTCTTACCAGAGAATTTCAGCAAGATTATAAAGAATAATACAAATGTTTCTAATGTTTGTTTCTTTGTGAAGCATCCAGCATGGATGAAATGGAGCAGCTAAAACTGCAAGAAGGACTTTTAGTCCAAGAACTGGAGCTGGTTCGAGCCAAGCTCAAGTATCTTAACCTGATCAAATCAGGTAAAGAACAAGCTTCTGAAAATGAAGTAAAAAAGGTTATCTTATCACCTTCTCCTTTAAAAGAGAAAGATAAGACTATTCCAACACAAACGGCAGTTGGTAAAGAATCAACAAATCCGTTGAAGGCTGTGGATTTGCCAAAAATCCAGAAGGAAGTACAAACTTCCGTCAAACTGGTCACACCAGTAAAATTTGTTTTAAAACCAAATCAGGGAATTCCAATCCCACAGACTAAAGTTACACTTTTAGCACCGGAGAAATCCGTTGAGGGAATACCAATCCCGAAAAAATCTATGCCATATTATGTGGTATACAATGGCCCAAATGCGGGTATATATTCCGACTGGAGTTTTACCAAGAAGGCAACCGAAGGAGTGTCTAATATTGTTCATAAGAAATTCAAAACTTTCCAGGAAGCCAGAATTTCTACTGATTTATACACCAGAGTGGAAGGACTTGCTCCACTCTCTCTGGTTACTCATGAAGAATTCCTTCGTCCAAATACTTTTGCAGCAGCTCTTCAAAAGAAAAAGGATACAAAGGTTATTCTAGGAAGGCTTCCTTCTAGAATGGAACCCAAAGAAGAAATTTCTACGGAACTCACCAACAAGTTAACTGAAGCAGAATTTGAATACTGCTACAGGCATGCTCGTCTGGCTGATGAATCCAAATATGTAGAAGAAAAATTCTACACCACGGATCTCAAAAATTTAAGTTACTACAACTTTACCAAAAATGCTGATCCCGAGCAAGTTTTTGAAGCTTTCCAGTATGGATTAGTTAGAACTATATATCCTAGCTCTAATTTATTAGAGATTAGCCATTTCCCTAAAGCATTACTAAGTGCTATTAAAAACTTTAGGAAGAAGTGTACCAAACCTGGTCAAGAAATCTTTCTAAAAATAAATAGTTCTGGTCCTTACTGGAATACTACAGGTCATTTGATCTACCATCCTCAGCATCTAATCCAAATCGGCATCTGCAAAGGGGAGAAATATCATCCATCCACCACAATGGAATGCAAGATAGATCCCGAGGATTTATTGAACCTAGCAGCTAGAAGACTTGAAGGATTGCTCCAGAAAGTTTTCAGTTTCAGCTCAAAAGACGGCCTATTTGTCAACTATCAAGATTCCACCATCTTAATGTACAGCAAGTCGCCCAAAAAGATCAGCGAAGCTGATGAAGATAAGTTTGTCAAATTCCAAAATACTTTGGTTAATTCATTTATTTTGGGAAAACATATGCCAGATCTTTGCAAAAAGATGAAGAATTACCGCAGTAATTATCTGTGCGGTAAGTGCTCGGAAGAAAGTGAATCATCCACCAATCAAGATAGTGATCTTTCCACCATCAGGGCTGCCGACAGTCCTAGTGGGATAATAATGCATCTGCATTGAGTGGATGCAATAATGCAGTAGTGCGTCTGCTTTAAGTAGATGCAATAATGTAAGTGTGTTTGTACGTAAGGGATGACGCACCCCTCTTTAATAATACAGATTCTTCCTTCTCTATAAAAGGGAGTTCATTTCTTGTAATACGGGAGCGCCTCTCACTTCTGAGCCTCCTTGTCTTTTAAATTCAACCTCTGTAATCTCCTGGAGATGACCCTCGTCCAGGCTTCTGTCTGATCTTCGGATCAATTATGTGTGAATAAAAAACCCTTTAGGGCCCTTGTAATTTCATGTAAGCTTCCATAATCTTTATCTTCTTTCTTATTATTGATTGTTGTATACATGCTTATCTGTTATAATGAAACCTGGAGTCCGTAGAATAGGGAGTACCGCTTAGGCAGGTGGCCGTTTAGGGAAACAAAGTTCGTAGGATTGGTTAAGTTATAAACAGAAAGCATGATAAAAATACACTCTTGATAATATAGTAAAGAAGGTAAAAGGAACTTGCATAAATTACTTAGGGTTCTAAAGTATTAAAACATTTTAAATCTTCAGCTATTAAGGATATTTGTATGCTCAAATGAGTAAAAACATATGTAAGTCTATTCTCGACAGAGAACTAACTAAAGAAGATAAGAAATTATCTGAATTCCATAGGAATAATGATAATAGTCAATCCAGATATAGTTTTGGAACTAAGTTTTGTAAAACACATCAAATCCAAATTTATGTACAATTTATGAATACTTGTAAAGTATGCATAAAATGTATAAAAGAATCTCCAAATTCTGCAAAAGGATGAACCCTCAAAAATCATTCAAATGAATAAAAACATTTGTAAATTAATTCTTGACAGAGAATTAACTAAAGAGGATAAGAAATTATCTAAATTCCGTAGAGTTGGCCCTTATAGCCAATCCAGGTATAGTTTTGGAACAAGATTTTGTGAAAAACATCAAACTCTTGTTCATTATATGAACTTCTATAAAGGATGTATAAGATGTATCAAAGAAAATCAAAATTCCGCCGGATAGACCAAAAAACCTGGTATCAAAGCCATAAAAATTAATAATAAAGATTCAACTTTGAAATGAATCATTTAAAAGATATAGAAGAAACAGTTGATGATAATCAAGATGTTTCTAATGTTCAAACCTTTGAATCTAATCAAGGATTCAACGGAAGGTTTTTGATAAAACAAGAATTACTTTCAAAAATTAGGTCCTCAAGACTTAATTTAAGAAAAGAAAATATTTTTAATATATCTCTTTTAGAGAAATTAAAAAGGAAAAACAGCATTTACTATTTTGTAGGAACTAAAGAAATGCATGTAGATATCAAAGATACTACAGAAGCAGTATATTTACCTTTAATCACTCGAAAAGAGATTGAAGAAAATTTATTAAAAATAGATAGTAAAACTAGATCCACTATCTCAATGATACACTTTGGTGCTGTCAAAATTCTATTAAAATCAGAATTTCAAGAAGGAATAGATTCTCCAGTTAAAATGGTTTTAATGGATAATAGAATAAATGATAGACAAGACTGCATTTTAAGTGCGGCTAGAGGAAATTTAGCCTACCAAAAATTCATGTTTACAGTATATCCTAAATTTGGAATTAGTCTAAATACAACAAATTTAGACAAAACATTATCTTTTGTTCATAAATTTGAAAGAAAAAATTTAATGAATAAAGGAGATAAAGTATTTAGCTTAACCTATCTGGTCGCTTATGCTTTAACAAATAGTCATCACAGTATTGATTATAAAAAGAAAGAATACATTGAACTAGAAGATGTATTTTCACAAGTAGGAACTGTAGAAGAAAAATAGTTTTCAGAAATAACTCCTTTAGATAACTCTTGGGCTATTGACATAGCTAAAGACAAGAAAATAATGGGAGAAAAATATAAATCCAGAGTAATACGAAATAATCTGGAAATAGGAGAAGCATCTCGTAAAAGTTTTAACGAACTCAGTAAAAAAGACATATTGTTAAGTGTCTCAAAAAGAATTGACGATTTAGGTCGACAATTAGAACATATGTCTTGAATGAGTATGACAGAATTAAGAGAAGATTTCAAAATCTTAAAAAATAATCTAGACGAAATTCTAGTATTACTTAAACAGATAGATGCTAATGATAATGAGCATTTAGAAGCTGTTGGCGCAAAAGTCATTACTGAACTAAAATCTACAATTTTAGAATGTAATTGCAATAAAGAAATCTTAGAAGTTTTAGGACAAAAAGATTTCTCAATATCTCCTGTAATAACAGAAGAAAATCCAAAACCTTTAAGTTTAGGAAAATATTCTTACCCCAATCATGGAGTAGGAAATGCAGAATTAGGATCCTCTGGAAATCCTAAAGCATTAACTTGGCCATTTGGTAAAAATGATAAACAACCAATATGACCAATTATATACCAAAGATAGAAAAAATATTTTGGGATCACCTAGAAGGTGATGAACTACAGGTAAACGAAGAAAACTTCGATTTACTTGACCATGCTCTTAGGTTGCTAGAATTAGAAAACAATGAGCTAGCAAACCAAGAAATAGTAAACAGTCCTAAACTAAAACAATTGTTTGGATTTGAAGACTTAAAAGTCTTAAATAATGAAGAATCAGCTAGTGAATCTGAAATAAGCGAACTAGTAATTAGCGATTACGATTCAGATGATGTACCCAAAAACTTTAACGTGAATAAGGTTAAAGAAGAAGGAGAAAGCTCATATATGGGCTCTAAAAGAAGAAAAGCTAATCAACCATGGTATTTTCCAGAAAGTGCAAAATCCAAAATTGGTAATTCAAAAGGATCAGATGATAATTTCCTAAATATTGACTGTCAAAATAATAGGAAAGAAATCATTGATAAATGGGCAGCAGAATTAAGTTTAGTAATTCAAACTAATCCCGATGCCTATACAGAATCAAGAACTATATTGCTATTAATAGAACATAAGAGTCTTGGAATAGCAAAAGAATTTATAAAAAACACCATTTGGACAGATGATAATAACAACATTCCATACAATATTCTAGATATAGTTCTAGATGGGTTATATACTATGTTTCTAGGAATTGATTTTACTGGTGATAAAATACATGAAAAACAACTAGTACAAGAGAAAGCTAGGAAACGCTTAGCAGAACTACAACTCTGTGATATATGTTACTTAGAAGAATTCAATTGTGACTATGAAGTAAATCTTTACAAACTAGAACAAATTGAATTTCCAGAAATGATACTTCAGTATCTTAGAAAAATCCCTTTGGTAGGAGAAAAAGCCTTAGAAAGGTTTAGATCTGAAACTTTAGGTAGTAGAACTACTAGTTTCAGTCTAGGATATGCTATGAGAATAGTAAAAGACGAACTGTCAAAATTCTGTGAATTAATAAGAACTCAGAAGAAACTTAAAAAATTTAATAAAAAATGTTGTGTCATTTCGGGTGAGATACCTGTAGAATATGGCTATAAAACAGAATATAAAAAGAAGAAAAAATTCTTTTCCAAGAAAAAATCTCCTAAATATAGGTTTATTAAAAAGAAAAAGAAATTCCGACCAGGAAAATTCTTTAAGAAAAAATCTGACACAAGATCTGAAAAACAAAAATTCTGTCCAAAAGGAAAGAAAAATTGTAGGTGTTGGGTTTGCAACATAGAAGGACATTACGCTAATGAATGTCCTAATAGGCAAGATAATAACAAAATAAAATTGTTAGAAATTGCATATAAAATGGGATATGAACCCATAGAAGAAAAATATGATGAAATAGAAAAAGTTTACATCATTGAAATAGATTCTAACTCCAGTGAAACAGAATCAGATGAATCAAATATATCTGATTAAAACATAGGGGTAAAGATATAATAACAAATAAAAGCAGGGACTAGAATGTAATACATTTTTGGAACTCATTCAAAAATAACCCTATAATTAGAAAAGCTTCTAATTTCCATCACAAAACTAGAAAGATTTCTAGTTTTCATCACAAAAAAGTAAAATTTTCGTCGATCTTAAGGTCTACTCTCAGATCAACATAAACACCAAACCGAGTTCACGCCGGGTTCAATAATCCCTTCATTCATCAAACCGATATTGTTTGGTTATCGTAATCATCCGGGACAAGTGTATATCGCAGCCCGATATCAGCTCGGTAAACGGACTAATACGTAGTTATGACGTCATCCCGAGAACCAAAACTGAGAGCAAACCGATATGCACTATTCTCGGTTAAAAAACGGCGTCGTACAAAACTCCTGCAAACCGACTTCGGTATGCTATATCCTAGTAATGCATGCAAATCGACTTCTTATGCTATTTTTTCTAGTAATGCATGCAAACGAAATTTTTATTGTTTTATGATGAAATAGAAAAAATATGACGCATTTAGGGTGAATATTGAGCAGTTTCCAAGAATAGGTATATTGCATTGTGAATGCGAAATAAACATGTAAACTTATGTGGTAAACTATTTCGCATTCGTCAAATGTGAACAGAAAAGACTGAGTGACCCAAAAAATCCCAAAATCAGAGTTAAACCCCAAATCGTTGATTTTCGACCGTGAGGTTCGGTGGTTCGGGGCTTGTTCGTCTCGGTGGTATCAGTGTGGTAGCTTGTTGGCACGGCATTGGTGACGCGTTACAAGGGCTGGGTTTCGACGCGTTTGGAGGGGTGGGTTCGAGTTCGGAGGTCTTGGTTTCGACGGTTCAGAAGGGTTAGTATTGTGGTGGTGTGCGGGGTTGATTTCGTGGTGTTTTCCGATTTGCCGCTGCTTCAATTGGTTTCCCGACTTGGCATTGCTACCGATTTTCTGTAATTTCGTAAGGTATATATTCTGATTAAATTAGGTAGTATACTCGCGCGTAAGGTTTTCTGCATCAGGTAGGATTTGTATACCAGTACTTTAATTGTATGACTATAATTTAGTCAGCTTTTCTAGAATATATAATGGAAGAATATGTGGTAAATTGCATTGATAGCTACAAGAAACTTCATCTTGAATTATTGTTAATTTGTAGAACTGATTTTGTAGTATGAAAGCATGAGAAACGTTTCTTCAATCATTGTGTTTTCCGGAGTTAACTCATTGTGGGCTTCTTGTTAATGCATGTTATTAGTTTGACTTGGACGTTGTTTCTGTTTGGTTATGTTTTAGCAAACTTGGTTGCCTCTGTTTCGTTATATTTTAGCCACCTGTTGTAGTAAT
The DNA here is from genome assembly GCA_963678965.1 of Cruciata laevipes. Taxonomy (NCBI): domain Eukaryota; kingdom Viridiplantae; phylum Streptophyta; class Magnoliopsida; order Gentianales; family Rubiaceae; genus Cruciata; species Cruciata laevipes. The sequence continues at coordinate 8,614,409 of OY787641.1, read as the reverse complement.
TACTTCATTTCGAATACCTTATTATGAGTTTGCTCGAGATCCATTCTATCATCTAGTGGTTTTGCTTCCATTGGTACGGATGATCCTGTTGTACGACACATTGTGTTTGACTCTGCTATTAATGATGATCACGTAGCTGTGATCCACATCAAGAAGTTGGTGGAGGAGATGGACAACTGCAATGATAAATGCGGATTCGCCACCCGACTCATATTGTGGCAGTGGACATAAACTAGGACTCGTCGTCATTAGTTTTATGAAAATTTTTTTTTTGAAATCAAATATCATTCATGTGTTGCTGGAAAACGCCCAACATTGATTTACAATGGAATTGACATACAATCAAACCAACCTATGAAAAGGTAACCAAACTACATGTCAACCAGACTATCCGTCTGTACTATTACATTAAAGGGATCCGATAAAATTGTAATATCGCCCTGGGGGAAATTAACTTGCTGCCGCGAAAACTATATCTGGTTAGCAAAGAGGAGCATCACGCATCAACCACAAAGTCAATCAGGGATCTGCTATAACTGCAACACCACCTGATAAAAAACATGATTTATATTCTCCAAGATTTCAACCCTTGAAAGACACAAATCACGAACAGAAACACGATCCGCAACAGCAGATCAAGAACAAGAAATAAAAAAACACAAAACACAATCTGTAAACTAGATCGCGAACAAAACTTCTACATGAACAACCAGACCGAGCATCATAAACACAAGATCTAATTGATCATATCGAAGAACACTATTAATATGTGAAATCACACTTATTTAAAGCAAAAAAAATTAAAAAACAAACGATTGTTTTCCCATCTCCCCGTGATGGGGGAGATGGGAAAATCGCCAAAAACTAAGGTTTCTTTTTGGCCCGCGGCTAGGGTTTAGAGACGGGAAGAAGAAGAAAGGGGGAGAAGGAGAGAAGATTTTTTTTCCTCAAAATTTGTACAGTTTTATGACATTTTCATGTATAAATTAGCATATGATAATTGATTTGGTACAATGAATTTTTTATCAAGAATTTCAATTGTGATATTTGGTACAATGTACTTAGCTTATAAGATTTTTGTTTGAAAATTACCACCAATTCCAGGAATATGCTCTTAGAAGCAAATACAAATATTATAAATACAAGGTTGAATCGAAATAAATTTAAATATTCTAAACTGAATTGAACTGAAAATATTTATGTATAGTTAACTGAACTAAAATAAATTTATAATATTAAACTTACCTGAAATAAATTTGAATATAATTAGCTGAACCGAAATAATTTTTAACTTTATCATATATTATTGTAATTTATCGTAAAAACATGTAAAATTTAGTTTTAAAAAATAATTGAAATTAAACACACTAAACTGGAAAAATTCAAATGATTTTTTCTATTTATGATTTTTTTTTAAATGTAACATTATTTACAATAAAAATAAAAGTATAAAATTTTGAGTTATTGATGATTGTTTTAAAAAATAAATAATATTTAACCATCTTGTATATAAAATTTGCAAATTATTTTTTACGTGGATTTTAATATAAAAGAAAATGGAAAATACATATTCCGCATTTCCTAAATGTGTAGTAAAGAATTTTTTGCATTTGGCAAATGCGAAATAGTCCACGTATGCATACCCGTGGCTTTACGGCTTAAAAGATGGCAAATGCGAAATAGTCCACGTATGCATACCCGTGGCTTTATAGCTTAAAAGAAAATGGTAAAACCCAATACTATTTCGCATTCCCCAAATGCGAAATACCCATTGCTGGAATAACATTTTTTTTTTCAACCCAAAAGCTTCCAATTCCATACGTATTACCCCTACTTTAAGAAAGCCATCGAGAAAACCGACTTCGATATGATATGTTTTCTAGTACTGCATGCAATCCGACTTCGGTATTCTATTTTTTCTAGTACTGCATGCAAATCGATTTTGGTATGCTATGTTTGCAGTACTGCATGCAAACCGACTTTCCTATGCCATGTTTTCTAGTACTGCATCCAACCGACTTTGGTATGCTATTTTTTCTAGTACTGCATGCAAACCAACTCTATGCCATGTTCTAGTACTGCATCCAACCCGACTTCGGTATGCTATTTTTTCTATTAATGCATGCAAACCGACTTCGATATGCTATTTTTATGCTATTTTTCCTAGTACTGCATGCAAACCGACGTCGATTAGATATCGTTAACAATTTTCTCATACCAAAAACTGGTGTGTTCTGTTTGGTAACATTGTTCTGTCACCGTAACCGAATCGAGCGCATTCGGATTAGGGCATGCCAAATAGTCTATGAGCAGCCCGACTTCGACTACTTGTCTCTACAAAATTATACTAAGCGAAGTCAAGTCGATGTCTATACAGGGTATCGGTAGGAACCATAGTAAAACAAACTTTTAACTTCAGTTTTCGAAGTCAAAAATATAATTTTTACTACTATTATTCCTGAAAAATAACCAAAGTTATATGTCTTCTAGGCCGAACTAAAAGGGTTTTCTGTGGTAGTGTTCGTGCAAATGGATTCGACTACCTTTTAGTTTCATAAAGATCATTTAAAATATATAAATCAATATAAGTGGGGATTTTGTTGGCATTTCATTAGCATACAAATAATTATAGGAGCATTTTATTTATATGACAACTATAATCAAATATAATAAATTTAGATGTGAAATTTAAAAATCCATGTTACACAACAACTTTTATATGTGTACTATATATACTATTAAAAACGATATAAGTGATATAGTTCATCTAGTTTTCATTTTTCGGTATTTCGCATATTTAAAGTATATAAGTGATATAAATAAAATGTTTATTCAATAAAAAATATTATATATATATATTATTAAAACAATTCATACAAGTAATCTTATAACTTTGGGGTTTATAAAATCAGCAACTCTCATCTCCATCTCATTCGATACTCGAGAGCGTAGCGAAAATATCTAAAAACTAAAAATCATTTTGATTTATTGCAGGTGCAACGCTCCCTCCCGCGCTAAAAACCCTAGTTACTGCTCCGCCTATATAAAGACGAGTTTTTTCGTCAAATCCACCATTTCTTTATGGGAATTATTATGGTGCAGGTCCTTCGGCGAACCCAAACGCCGTCTTACCACCACCACTGTACGGCTAGCTACGTAATTACGCTGCCGGTTTTCCTTCAGCGAAACCCAAACCACGGCCGGTTTATTACCTCTCTCTGGGAATTATGCTGCCAAATCTTCATCGGCGAACTAAAACCTCTTCTTTTTTTTCAACGACGTTGCCACGCCTTATTGAATTACATAGTCAAACATCAAATATTCAATTAGCTTTGCGGCGCCAATAACTATAGTCTTGAGATTATCACATTCAGGCATGAACATAGCATTGTGAAGAAAAAAACACAAGATACTTATTTCCACGATGTCCATTTCATTTTCACTCACAAATATCTTTTAATAATAAATAAACCTTTGAAGGAGAGGTGAGTGAGAAATTTCAAATTTAACATATACGTGTCGAATTATCGTGTATTAGAATAGATTAAATAGTAAACTAGCTAGTATCACTACTTTAATTATACGAATACAATCTCCCTCGGTAAATTATGAGACCGAAATATATATACAAAATATATACAATTAGCTAGGGCAAACAATATCAAATGAAAAATGTACAAATTCATTTAACTAATCAAACTTGTTAAATATATTCCTTTTACTAGTTGCAATTTAGAATAATAAGAATTAATAATTATATTAGTGAACTTATCTAATTAATTGTGAAAGAAAGATTAAAAATAAAAACACAAAATAAAGGTAGTAAAAGCTATATATCTAACAAAAACCAGTGAGTCAACAAGAAAAGAAATTTAAAATAAAAATATAAAGAAGAATGAACTCATGCATGCATGTAAACTTGGCAGCCAAGTTTATTTATGTAAACAGCCTCATGTGAAGAACCCAAACATTTAGGTTGGCTTAGTTTAACTTTACAACACCATCCTTTGCCATTAGTAAAACATTCTTTCAGAAAAATGTTATAGAAACTTTTTGGAACTCCACATTGTTTCAGAAAATATAACTAAATAAGAAAGACTTGATTAGTAACACTCGCAGCACGTTGACAGATCTTCGTCTTGTTTTGAATCTATAATCCACTGGCCATTACTCCAAGCTTGGTTCAAATGCTCCAGATTGATTAGTGAGGTCGTGCAAAATAAATGCAGTGAAATTATCTGCATAAAAAGTAACATTTAATAAGGGTGAGCATAATACCTCTAGGCAATGCCATTATATTGAGCAAGGGTTTTTGCTCACAAAAGTGTCATTCAAGTAAGAGTTTTTGCTCACAAAATTTGTAATCAACCACTTAACTAGTAGTATATGACAAATTCAAAATTATTCAGTTCAGCCAAATATATAATAAAATGTTGAACCCAAAATTTATTATTCAAACTTTAAAGCATTCTTAGTAAATTAAATGGAATCTGTTATTCCAAACGGGTATTGAAACATACTTTAATTTAAAAGACGATTCCTACTACTGTTCAACATGTCCAACTCCAACCGCTCATTGGATTAGGAAAATAGACGTTTCACTGCCCAGTAAATTCGAAGCACTGAAGGATTCGTGCAACCTGGATATATAAATACCCGAATGCACTTGGATCATATTTTTTCCCATTTGGTCGTAAAATATTCCGTGCATTCATCAAAACTTTCGAATTTTCCCATCTCATATTGTCAAGTCTACAAACTTTTGAATTTTCTCATCTCAAATTATCAAGTCTACAAAAATGTCGATGACAGAATAATATTGGTTCGGCGCGAACCGGCGATGATCTTATGTTCGATCATAAGAAGAAAAAGAAGAAGTGCTTCACCAAAACCAGCATCTCCGGCCCCGGAACCGACGGTGAAGAAAGTGGTTGAGGAGAAACCTTCAGTTGCCGCAGCGGTTACTACTTATGATGATCAATTTTTTAAGGCTTTTGGTGATGAAGATGATGTTGAGACGATAAAGTATATTGAAAAGACGTTCAATCCGTCTTCCGACATCATGAATATCTACTATCTCCGAGAGAAGGAGCGTTTCACAAAAGCCGAAATCTCCAGAACCGGCACTGGTTGTGAAGGAAGCAGCGGTTCCTCCATTGACATACTTAACATAGATTTAGATAGTTGTACTCTATGCCTCTATGTAATGTATCTAAATTGAATAATGAAATGAATGAATTTTCAATTTCTTGTCATAACAAATATTTTTGTTCAGATCACTTGTTCTTATTTAAACTTAACATAGGTTCATTTAGTTTACTCCAATTTAATTTAAATTTGTTTAAAATCAAATCAGTTGAACTAATTTTAGTCAAATTCATTTGAACTTGATGAATTTTAATTGAACTGAAAACCCAAGACTTGTATATCTTTGAATCCTCCCACACAGTGAAGGAGTAGAAATTAAGCTGACCAAATTAATTTTCCGACGGATTTTTATATTTATGGTCATTCATCTACTTGTAAATAACATTGTTTTCACAAAACAATACACAACATCAGAAACACAAACAGGGGTTGATTTATAATATCAGAGACTTGTTTGACAACTTACAATCATCCAATGAGCATATGCTAATTTTGAGGTTTCTCAAGCATTACAAATTCCAAGAAAGTATTGAAACGTTTTCGACAACATGTTGTAAAAAAGGCCATTCATACTATACAGTTTCAAAAGAATAGCATTACGACTACGAGTGACAGCAAAACTGTGTTCAACAACCCAAGCCAAACTGGAGAACCTGGCGAGAAACACAGGTTTTCAATATTATTACAACTTAATGAGGTTTGTTGAAGCAAATATTAAAAGCCAGACTGCAAGAGCACAAAGAAAAACCGGAAGCTACCTGTATCACTTTGATTTCACATTCACTTCAATAATGTCCTCTTCCTCCATACCAAGACTACTAGGGGTAGCATCTGGGCTGATTTTATCCCCATCAAAAGTAAAAGATAAGTTCTTCAAATCAATCTTAACCTTTTGGGCATACATTTGGAAGATCTTCTCAAATGCATCATCCTACCAAAAAGAAAAAGGAAATTTTTAGTAATTGAAGATCAACTGAGAATTTATAGTAGAATACAGCATCAAACAATCAATGACAGGACTTGTCATTTCAGGCACAACAGAGATCTTTTTTTTAGTATAACAGTCACTCTCTCAAACAGTCTCAAAAATAAAACATTCAATGCTCCAAACAGCCCAGATTCTAACCTTATAGCAGAGAGAACAAGTATACCAGTTGATAAGTATAATAACTTGGTTGTAACAAAAACCATCAAGAAAGTGGTCATTAGCAACACAGTGGACAGGGTCTCTAAAGTATTTGTGGCCATGTGGGGTCTGAGAGAGGGTCGAGCCATTCAAATCTAACGTAGACGTGGGCATCTTCACCTTATTGCTTATTCAATACGACGTTGTGTTCACAACTACGAAGCCACAGGCGACATGGTTGCCTCTCAGTAGGTAAGTGAATAATTATCCTAAATTTTTCGGAAGTGCTGAATTTTGGAAGCGGTGTTACTCTAAATCCTAAGAATAAATAACCAAACTGGTAGATTTAGCAGAAATAAAAGCACAAAGATAAGAGGACATACCATGTAAAATCTACTTTTCATAGGACCATTTTTGTCCTGGAGTGTAATAACTATTTTTGGTCTAGCATCAGAAGGCTTTGACGTTTTAGGAGGTGGTGTATCACTCTCATCATCTGAGAGTTCAACATCAGCAAAGCCATGTTTTGTTTCTTCCTCAATGTTTCGTATATACTCCTCAGCAGATCTGACTGATGACAACAATTCCTCCCTCTTTAACCTAGCATTAACGTACCACAAGTACACAGCATGAATAATTTCCAGAAAAGAGAAAAAGTAAAATAAAAGGAATATTAATAAGTAATGAATAACATAAGACCGAATAAAACAGTAGTTATTTACTCAAGCTTATGTCATTATCCACATAATAAATCCCCAACGTGGGAGAAAACTATTGTCATTGCTGGTGATGATAAAAACTCGGATATCTCCCACTCAAAGCAACAAAAAACAAACTGACTAAAAGAAACATCTTTGATCAAATAGCACATCAAACAGTAGCCATGACCTAAAGAGGACCATATATGAACTTTCTATTGATTACCAACATCTGATTAGTAATTACATCACAGTTCAAAACCAGAAACTTTGTTCATGAAAACTTAACAAGAACAACCTTGTCAAAAGTGCAAAGATTAAAAAGAACCTAAACAGAACAAACACTATAAAATACCAATAACGAAAATCTGTAAAATGTTGACACAAAACAAGAGTATCACTGCTAAGAAGATTACCTCAACTGTCTTCTAACAGAATCCTCGCCAATGACCGACGTATCATTAGTTACGACGGGAGCAGGAGGCAACCAATCCTCCTCCTCTGAATCATCACATTTAAGTATAACACAGTCATCTGCCTTTTTATCATTCTTGTTCACCTATACAATTTCACAAAACCATAAAAAACACATCTCAAGGGTTTTCCAATGATATTCCATAAATCAGTAGTTTTCCAATCTTTACCAAACATCAATAATCTTGAAAAAAAGGTAACTTACAGCAGCAGTAGCCTCTATCTTCTGCTTTTTCGAAACAACATGGGGACGGTCCAAAGAATCCTCTACCGAATCAAAGAACAAGATACCATGCTTAAAAACCCACAGAAAATTCAACAAAAAATCAGTGAAAAAGAGGCTAACCTCCAACTTCAACGTTGCTGAAGGGCTGAATGCGCCTATAATCGAAAAGGGGTTCAAATTCTTCTTCCTCTTCGTCTATGAGTTGAATCTGTCAAAACAATTAATTATTTAAGAAACAAGAAACGATTAAATTCAAGAACCGAGAGGAACAAATAGACTGAAGAGATTTGTGGTGGTCAGAAGTTTCACCCTGGATGATTTCTTCATCTCCTCCGTCCAAATTCCCGCGCCCAAATCTTTGGCTGTGTTCAGTTTGGGGAATTTATTGTCCAGGATTTTATTTTGAATTTCGTTATGGGAGAGAATTCTGAAAGAAGACAACCCAAACGTCGTTTCGTTTAACAATTTTACTTTTTTGTTTTTTTTTGAAGAAAACAATTTTACTTTATAGAACCCAAACGTCGTTTAACTAAAATTGCATTTAACTACCCCAGTTTTATTTCTTTTGAAGAAAACCCCCCAATTGTTTGGTTGCAGTGGAACTTTCCAAAAAGTTTTGTAACAAGGTTTTAGGATTATAGTTGAAACTTATTTTATTTTTTGTAAAATTTTTCAAGAGGATCATCTTTTATATATTTCTTACTAAAACAATCTTATATTATCCTTTAAAAAAATTATATGTACAAAAGTTTATTGTGAATTGCTATGTTTTTAACTTCCAAAAGTCAAAGTAAGAAGTTTAATTATAGAAAGATAATTATAGAGTGTTGCTAAAATACCTTCTTTATTTTGCTAAAAACATGCTCTGCATTTTAACTATTATTTAATTATATTTAAATATAATATAATGTCGAAAAATCAAGGAATGTACTCCCTCCGTCCCTCCGTCCCCGCCGAAACTGCACACTTTTTAGTCAACTTTGTCTGGGCATGTTTGACCGTAAATTGCATTTGGCATATGTGCTATAATAATATCATATGGGATATGATTAGATTCACAATGCGCTCTATTTTTTAGCTATAAAAGTTTTAGACCATAATAATGTACAAAAATAAAGTTATTCACGGTCAAACATGCACTGAAAAAATTGATCAAAAAGTGTGCAGTTATGGCTGGGACGGAGTGATAGTAAACTTCCTTCAAGGATAAAAAATAATACTCCTCCAATACATTCCTTCAAAGATGACCAAACGTAGTACACTTCAAAGTTCAAACACACTAAGAGTTTTCTTATCTTAACAAAGCTTTTCTTGATCTCATATGACAATGATAATGCATTCTCAAATGTTATTTTATTACTAATGAAAGAACAAAATAGTTACTACTTAAGAAGCAACTTTGTGAACATGTGCTCAAAATTCCCTTCAAAAACTAGCCAGAAAAGCAGCCTCCAGAATATCAGCACTGCCTATCTAAGCTTCTCTTTCCCAGCACTTCTCCTAGCTGCTTCCTGAACCTTCTCTATGTAGCCTTCAATGGGAGGGGTCAAGGTTGCCATGAACCGACTAGCCGGAAATGGAGAGAGATCAGGAACCAATGCAGCAGCCTTCAAGTGCTCAGGCAGTGCCTCGATGGCCTCTTTCTTGCACCTCAAAAATGCAGACTCGGCAGCTTGCCTTGCTCTGTGCTTCCTCATCAACACCCTGCTGTACTCCTTCGCGAGCCTCTGACCATCCAAGACAGACAGTTCATACTTAGGAATCTTATCAGCATCAACAAGGCCTAAACTGATTAAATCAAACCCAGGAGGACCCATCAAAAACGGTGAATCAAACTCTTTTTTCATCTTCTTCCACTTCTTCTGCTGTTCCTCCATCGCTTTGCTTTTGAGCCCCATTTTCTCCCTCTCGGCTTCCCTAGCTTTTTCCTCAGGCTTCAAGCATCGAAGTGGCGGAGTTGAAACCAAGCAACCGTCTACCAGCTCATCCATTTCAGTCTTTCTTCTGGGCCCACCTCCTTCACTCGGAGTCAAAGCTCCTGCTCCTTTCTTCACAGTTACTTTTGATCTCTTCAAAACCTTCCCATCCTTTATCTTGCCCTTACCTTTTGCCGTTCCACTCACAGAGCATCTTTGGAGGAATTGATGGCCTAAAGTCTCCAATGATGAGGTCAAATGCTCCACTCTTACTATCTCCAGTCCTCTTCTCATCATATTGTAAAGCGTGCTGTAATATATACTGAGCTGGAATCTGATGATTTATTCACCAGATCTTATTCAAATCTTATTAATTCACCAACTCAAACCTTATTCACCAGAGAGCTTCAGTTGCAAGATTGGAGTTACTTCGGAGGCAAACCAACCCAGCTGCAGAAAGTACCACACAAATAATAAAAACAAGATTTTAGATATCTAGAAAACCAATAAATAAACACATCAACATATGCACAAAAAACAGGCTATTTTCAGAAACAAAAAGACTTCAGTCATATTCCAATAAATTCTGAAACTGCATAGAAAGATAATGTTTCCGTTATCGCGAAGGAAGACTAAGGGCCACGGTTCATTATACCTTTTAGGCAGGTTAGTATTAGATTGTAATCAATGTCACAAAAAACATTCAGGTATTATTCAAGAACGTGAACATTGCACATAAAAATCAAGCAAGTCAAAAACAAATGGAGAAGAGCGTAACCTATTCTCTACCACATTAGCAAGACAATGTTGAAATTTAATGGTAATATAGGACAGTCATAAGACTACATAAGCTTACGCACTAAACTCTAGATTGACTGAAGCTGATGATGACAAAGTAAAAATAATAATGAAGTGGTAGAAATGAAAATCTTGAGAAGGATGTGTAGACATACTCGACAGGATAAATAATTGACAGATGAAATCAAGGCAAGGGAGTAAAAAACAACAAGTCCACATGTAGTGACATGGAAAGGAGATATCTAAATTGTAACAGTATAGGCTATAGAAAACGAAAGGTAAATAACGTTCAATCATACTAGAACTAAAACTAAAAGAAATAAACAGAAAAAAGTTAATTGAAACGATTGAGGTCCACAGGCCCACTATCTGATTATATTTATTTCAGACATAGGTTCACTCTATGAGTCAGCATATGAGGAGAAACCACCAGTTAAATCACAAGCATCAGTCTCATAAACATGCAAGAGCTTGAAGGTATAAAGAGAATAATTCTGCCCAATTGCATTAAAATTTCAGCCACTCGGAATTTATTATTTTCTTAAAAAGAAATTCGATGTGTATGTCACAGGAGATCTCTAGAGTGCATGTCACAGGAGATCTCTAGAGTGCATGTCACAGGAGATCCCTAGAGTTGTAACATGTATAACGAATTAAAAGAAGAGAAGAAATATACATTTAATCATACTAAAAGTAACAAGAAAATCATACAGAAGTTACAAAAACTAAGGCTCACTACATGTTTTGACAAAACAAGTTTCAGACTTTAGCTTACAACTCACAAGCATCAACCTTATAAAGAAGCAAGAGCTTGAAGGTACTAATTAGTACTAAAGTTGATCAGTCACTAAATTGCATTTAAGTATGGATTTATATATCGGTGCATAATCCTAATAAGACTTTAGATGCGTGGAACCAATGATATGGCTTGGAGAAACAGGTCGAGTGAGAACACACAAAAGTTCTTAACCGAGATTATGTTTGGGACTCATTAAAGTATTTGTGTAAAAATATAAATAGCATTCACCAGAGACATAAATATGTCTTCAAGAAATTGACACAACGTAATGCATTAGATTTACAAGTATGCAGGGTTTCATCTAGCTTCTAGATGATCGGAGCTATGCTCTAAAGATACAATATACTTGTTCACTGAGTGCAACTTTAAACATAATCCTCGAGAGTCGAGACTAACAAAGATAAATTCCACACTGACCACTACATCCACAAACAAAATAGAAAATACAACCATTAGTGCAATTCTCATCCCATGGGAACTCCTTACAAATTACAACCAAATTTTCTGAAGGCGCAAAAAATTAACATTAACCATTTTACCTGTAACCCATATTATTATCTTTACTCCCTCATCTTTCCTCATTGTTTAACCAGAAATAAGAACCACAGAAACTATAAAATATAAAATTGGACTACACTAATCTACACTAATTAACTATAGATAAAAGAGAAAGACACCACTAGTTTCAACCACAAAAAACATGGGGCTATCTTCATGTTTCAAAAAAGAAAATCTGAAACTGCATAAACAGATAATGTTTATGTTGATATCTTCAAGTTAAGTATAGACTGGTAGCACTCGAGGGACACACAGGTGCTGCAGTTCAATGAAGATACCTTATAGCTAGGTTTAGTGTTAAAATTTAATCAATTTCAAGAAAAAGAAAATTAGGATCTATTATTCAAGAACGCAAACATGAGGGACTATATAGAACATTAAACTGAGCAAGTTGGAATATATCTACACTAGCAGCACATTGTTGGAATTTTAAGGGAAAAATTTATAGGACAGCCATAAGTTTACATAAGCTATACACATCAAACTCTTGAGTCTTGACTGACTGAAGATTTGATTATGACAAAATAATAATCTAAACACTTAAAAAACAAGGGTGGTAGAAATTAAAACGTAAAAAACAAGGGTGGTAGAAATTAAAACGTTGAGATTCATGTTTCTGCATGGTAGACTTAGACCAGATGAAATAACAAATGAAGGCAAAGTATTAAAAAAGCAAAGAGAGTAAGGATAAAAAAAAGCTCAATAGATTAATAACAAAATGACAGAAGTGACATGCACAGGAGACCTCTAGATTTTATCACCATAGCCTACAGAAAAAAGAAAAGAATAAAAAATTTTAAAACAATTAGGTTGTATCTGACTCTATTTGATAACATGAGTTTTGACAAATCAAGTTTCGACATCGGCTAACTCTTTGACTCCAACATATGAGGAGAAAAAATCAGTTAAATCACAAGCGCATAATTAATACTAAAGTTGATCAGTCTCTGAATCGGCTTTTTAGGATAATAATTCTGCCCAGTTGCATTTTAAATCTCTGCCACACAAGATTTATATATCAATGCATATTCCTAAAAAGACATTAGATGTGTGGCACTAATGATATAAAGGGATTTTTTGAAACAAAGAAAGCATTTCTAGCTTGTATAAAGCTAACTCGACAACAGGAACACACAACTGTTCTTAATTGTAAGGCTATCCTTGGGACTCTTTAAAGTATTTGTGTAGGAATCTAATTAGTAGAGACATATGTTTTCAACAAATTAACAACAGAATTAACGGAGAAAATAATAGTTAAACACTGCAACGTTAAGAGAAGCTATGCTAGATGTATAATAGTTCACTATATACAGCTTTGATCAAAGTCCATGATGCCATCAAACATAAATTCTTGTCGAAACCAAAAATCATTGGGCACTATATCCACTAACAAAACACAAACTACAGATATTAGTACAATTACCATCACATGGGGACTCTTTACAAATTACAACAAATTTTCATGAACTTCCAAAATTTCAACATTTGCAAGCGACACATCTCACAGAAGCTGGTGGAAAGTGCACAATGTCATGCCTAAACGGCTGCAGGACTTTTGCATGATGAATACAAAACAGAAAGCACAGCTGGGATGGGATAGAAGAGAAGCAGAAAAGGTAAACTACACAGACAGGCATTGGAAGCTGAGGATACGAGATCCTTGACAGAAGATATGCATCGACAAACTATGCAGTTGGAAGTATATGTTGAAGCATTGGGGTGAGAAAAACTGGACTAATGAACAATTTACAACCCCGCACCATCAGCCCTAACCGCTGCAGTACTTAGCTTGTGATTCTATTCCAGTTTGACTGTTTTTCCATAAAACATGAATTCTTTCGCATAAAAACAAAAGCAAGACAAACAACATATGTGAAGCTAGATAGACTTTGTCAGCATCTTGTGAATGCTACAAATTTCAAGTTCTAAATGCATTACAGAATCTTATTCCATAACCATAAATTGAAACAGCTGAAGCAATACAAAACGGTCATATGTGAAGCTTTCTGTTTCACAGCCAAACAACATATGCAAAATACATTATTCCAAGTTCAAAATGCACTGAAGCATCCTTATGATATCAGGAAACCAAAATTATGCATCTTAGAAAGCATTCAAATTAAAACACCAAAAGCATACAAAGTAAAACCCCAAAATCATACAAATTAAAAACCCCAAAATTTTCAATCAGTTCAATGTGATAAAGCCCAAAAGAATCCAATCTAAAAATCACAACAAAACTGTACAAAACAACAAAAATTAAAAAAATTTAAGCAAGACTAAGAAGAGTACCTGGAGGTTGGACTTGACGAAGTCTTCAGAAGGCGGCGGCTCCGCGAAGGTCGACGGCGGCGGCTCCGCGGAGGTCGATGTCGACGGCGGCGGTCGACTGATGTGGACGGCACGGAGTTGGGGTCGGAGATACGAGAGCAGGGGGATTCCTGGGCGGCGGGGGATACAATAAAAATTGGGGATGGGATGTTTTACATAATTTCTGGAAAATGACGGTGAATGATTAACTTATTTTTTTTAGTATGATTATAGTATTGATACAATGTGTAGTACTTTTATTTCTATTGTTTTTTGTTTAGTTTTTTTATTTAGTTAAACTCAACTTAGCTTCATTTATTTTACGCAGATTTAAATAAAAGTTATTTTTTCAAATCAGTTCAATTTAGCTTTAAATAGTTAAATTCATTTCAACTTGATAAAACTTAATTGAATTGATCAAGATAGTGAACTAATTTGGATTAAAAAATCTAAAAATGGATTTTGATTACAAAAAAAATTATTAAAACCATACCATGTTCATGGCCGAAAACAGTATTTGATGAAAATACAGGCAGAAGTTCATCGTGTTCCGAACCTCCGAGATCCTGCTCTTATTGAAATTTTGGTTTTACAAGCTATTATTGAGCTAGCTATATATGGGGTTGAGATTACAGATTGTTGGTATTGTTGGTGATGCACTTCAGATGATAGACACGGTAAACGGAGATTCACCTTGTTCTGTAGTATGCTCGGATCTGGCCCCAACTTTACATTCATGCTTGGTGAGGACAAGGACGAGAATATATTCTCTGCATCTAATGCTGGTAATAGTGTATGGGAATTTAGCTGGATATAAATGAATTTAGTGAACCAAATTGAATTGAATTGAACTAAATAAAAGTAAATCCAATTTTTTTTATATGGATATGAATTGACTTGGATTGAATTTTAACCAGAATTTTAAATTTATTTAAATGAGGCAGAACAGGGTCGTCTCCAACATTTTGGATCCCCAATGCAAAAGAAAAATGATGACTCTAAATATATAATGCAATTTTAGGTGAAGAGATTTTAGGTGAATACGACTAAAGTGAACTAAACTAAAAGGATAAGTCTTGGAATAGACCGTCTATATTCTGATCAAAATATAGACGGGACTGATATGTTAACTATACAGACACGGAGGGACCAAATTGCAATTTCTGAAAAATTAGGATTTTCACGCGCTACAGTAACCCGCGCGTGAACAGTGCCAGTGAATAGTGTCAGACCTTCATGTATGAACATCCAGGTTCCATGTTATAAAACTTTCGTGTTAAAATCTTAATGTTTCGTGTTAAAACATTCATGTTACATGTTAAAAACTTCATGTTTTAACCTCCAGGTTCCATGTTATAAAACCTTCATGTTTCGTGTTAAAATCTTAATGTTTCGTGTTAAAACCTTCATGTTACATGTTAAAAACTTCATGTTTGAACCTCCAGGTTCCATGTTATGAAACATTCATGTTTCGTGTTAAAATCTTAATGTTTCGTGTTAAAACCTTCATGTTACATGTTTAAAACTTCATGTTTTAACCTCCAGGTTCCATGTTATAAAACCTTCATGTTTCGTGTTAAAATCTTAATGTTTCGTGTTAAAACCTTCATGTTACATGTTAAAAACTTCATGTTTTAACCTCCAGGTTCCATGTTATAAAACCTTCATGTTTCGTGTTAAAATATTAATGTTTCGTGTTAAAACCTTCATGTTACATGTTAAAAACTTCATGTTTTAACCTTCAGGTTCCATGTTATAAAATTGCATAAAGGTCCCTCCGTGTTTTTGTAAAATTGCATAAAGGTCCCTCCATGTTTTTGTCTAAAATTGCATAAAGGTCCCTCCAAAAGTAAAGCTCGCACTGTGCTCGCTCAGAACAATGTAGAGTCGTACCTCACCCTTTGTCAACCTCTTCTAGCTAGAATAATTTTCAAACTAAACTAACTAAAAAAACATCGAATATATTCTTCCTTCCTCATCACTAATTTTACCTCGAACTAACTATTTAAAGATGGAAGAATTATATTCACGGTCATACTCTATAAAGAAATGGTTCTTTATGATTAGAACAAAACCTTTTTTTTTAGGCAAAACCACCATTGGTGGAGGGAATTTTATTGACTCCCCAAACCATTAATAATCAAAGAGTTTTACATGATAATTGTCTCCATAATTCAGAGAAAATGATGCACTTTTTGATCCATAGGATTGATTCCTGAGAAAACGTTCTATAGAGCAAAACACCACCCCTAGACAACCTACCCTTGGTGTCCTTCATCCCCTGTGGTGAATGCTCTATAGCCAGGTTTTCCAGTATTAATCGAAAGGAAGTAAAGAGTGCTACAGCAGAGATACAGTAGATAAGCAAAATAGCTTCTGAAGCAAGGCTTCCAAAAGAATGAAAAAATAGGATGAGTCTTTCTCCTATTTATATGCAGAAGCTGTAAGTAGCTGTTAGTTGCTAAGAGACTCCAAGACTGGTATGAGTTGCTTCCAGACTCATTCTTCATGATACAAAGGCCTTTCAGTGATCAAGCCAGTCCAAGCCACCTGCAATAAACAAAAGGCAGCAGTAACTTGTCCTATTGGTATCCATGATGAATGGCATCTAATTCTGCATGCAATGGAGATGTGGTGTTAATACATCTCATTACCATCCTACATACTATCCCATGGGTATTTCTGACAACTATTCCAATACCAGTATTGAAGGGATGAGCCTCCAAGTTAAATGAAGCATCAACATTAACTAACATGGTAAATGACATTCACGAATATAGCTAGTTGTAGGCCGCTACACTTCTTCACAACGGCGTGTCTTATCACTTAAGCAAGCAGTCCTACTCCTCTTTGGTTTCTGAAATATCTCGTTTCTAAACTGGAATCATGTCAGTGTTATAACCTTGGACCATCTGTATTGTGCATGCCGTCCAATTGCCCTTCTGTGTAGTCAACGAGACTAAGGTTATAACTTTGAGAGCGTCTCCGTTAAGGTCCCCTTACGGTAAGGCAAATAAAAATGAGACCATCAATGACAACACCAGGGTTAATATACAAATTTTATTAATTATTTGGCCATAAAACATAAAAGATCAAGCAATTAAAGTGAAAAGATATGCTCAAAACCTAAAAGATCAAGCCAAATAAAAATATCAGATTCAAAACCTAAAAGATCAAGTCAAATAAAGATCAAACCAAATTAAAGATCAAACTCAAGTATAAAAACATCACGCTCAAACAAAAATAACTCAAACAATTAAAACAGTTGTATAATAACCCCCAATTTTGTAGAAAGTGATATATTTTTAGCTTACACTTACCGTAAGGTGCGCTTATTTGAGACTTTCTCTATAACTTCAAAGTTACTCCACAAAAATACTGTACTAAGGACCTGTCATGGTCCAAACTAAACAGTTTGGACACGAGGACTTGAATTTTTTATTTTATTTTGGTGCGGCTTGTTAGTAGATTTTCTTTTATTTGACATTTTCCAGAATTATGATTGAGAAAATTGGACACAGATATTGACTCAAATCATATCTGCTATACATCAATATCGTTATTGAAGAAAATTATTTCTTTCCTATTATGTGGTCTAATATTAATCCGTTTTCTTATTGAAATATTGCTATTCCATTATATATTTGGTGACTTATAAAATTAAATATAAAGGAATATTTCCTAATAATCTCTACTTTGATGGACGGTTGAGGTTAATTCTACGGAAACCTGATGAGGATTTAGGTCATTTCTTCACCTATAAATTCATGTCTTTGTTCCATTGAAAAGGCATGCTAAAGTCCTTACCGTAAACTTATGAAGAATCCTTATAAGCAACATCCTGATGAACCTAATGGCTGCCGATTCACACAACAAATAAAGTTCATAGGCAAGGGGAGAGAAACCTGAACTCCTACACAAGGCTCGCAAATTCAGAGGGTATCGATTTCTCCGCTACTACAATGAATGGAGGTAAGTAATTCTATAAAACTCCTCATGATTCTGTTACGTGATTGATCTAGATGTTTAAAAATCTTAGGATCATTTATGTCATGTAAAATTATGCTTACTGTGGTATCAGAGCAAGGTTACGAACATCTGTTTAATCCATTAAGAGTAATAGAGCGATTTAGGGTTTTGCATATATGAATCCGTGATTAATTTTTGACAACATGCATTATTAGTATGTCTGTATTTTAATGTTTGTTTCTCTGTGAACTAAAAATTTTCACCGAATTAATTTTGTTAAATATCAGGTTTCTGCAAATTAAGGTGTTATTGCAGATCCTTTTCCGAGAAATTTATCTGATTGTGTTATTCAATTTAGTTTGGATAAGTTTGGTGTAATATGGCTGTTTAAATATTTTTAAATATGCATGTATGAAACAGTTATCTTATGCTTGCATGAAATAAATGCATGTTCATGTACTGTCTATTTGCTGGAATATATATACCATGATTTATATATTATTTTGATACATGCGCATGAGGTATGGTATGATTTTGATCCAGATTATTGAAAGTGCATGCTTGCTTGTGGTATTCACTTAATTTAAGATGCATGCAAATTTGATTAGAATGTGACGTAAGTGCATGTAAATTGCAATGTCATTATGCAAAAATGATGTTTTTAAATAGTTGCATGCAAAGTTGAGTGAATTTGTATGCATGCCTATACATAATTATCGAGTGTACATATAGTAAAGTTATTTTAACTTGTAATTTCGTGATTCTATGAATGAATGATTTTCCTAGAATAATTTATGTTTACTATAATTGTGCATAATTCGTGCGATTTTAATGATGATAATTGGTTTTGTGCATAATCGTTTGACATATAACTCGTCAAAACGTTTTTGTTCATTATTAGTACAAAAATGGTTTTGCATTAAGATTCTGAAAGTTGTTTTATGCATAATCTGTATAAAACATATTTGGATTAATTATGGAGAAACGATACAATACATTGGTTTCATATAATGTGCATAAATTGGGTTTAGATATCACCACACTAACTATATCCTATAATGATTTGCATGTGAAAACCATGTCTAAAGAAAATTTTAATCTTTCTTATGTTTAATTAGTTACCCACAGGTAGACTATGAACATAACATGATTAATAATTTATGAAGTGTTTGTATGTGTGTAGACTAAGAATATCCACAGATAACTTAGTTTAAATAAATCACTACATCACTTACTTATGATCTCTGAATATGTGACCTTATTGATATTATAGTAATTATTCACAGGAACACTATAATTCTTTGTCATATTATTCAATCGAATTTTGTGTTGTTTATGTTATTTTGAAAGAATGGCGAGATTAGTGGGATTGATAAAGTTCAAGATGTGGTCATTCAGGAAATTATGGTAAATTCCGAATGTTGGAAATACTCTTGTTATTGAATCATTTAACAATGAGGAAAACCCAGTGAATGATCATCTACTCCATGATGAAATACCGCTAATAATGAGCTTGTAGATTAAGAAACTACATGATGACGTGTAGAAAATCAACACATCCACAGATGGTTGGATTTTTTATATATATTTTACTCGAAAAGAGGAAAGATTGTCATTAAACACATAGGCACTGATGTTATGGTCACAGACATATTTACGAAAGCCTTACCTCTTAAGACCATTATGAAGCATGCTAACCATTTGGGTGTTGAGGAGAGCTATTAACTATGTTGTCTGTTTTATGTTTAGCCTTTGTTTGACATTTAATTGAGATCTCTTATGAATTTTTACATCTTTTATGTATTATCTTTCCGTTGTGCACACACATTATTGTTTTGGGATTTATGATAACATAATTCTTCTTTCTTTAAGACATTAAAGGGACCATTATGTTTATGATTTAGCTATGAAGGTATTCAATGTTGTAGTACATGGAAGTGATCATGTTACAAAATAATTTGTGACCGCCATGACTCACATTGATTACTAGATTAGTCAAGACACTTATGATGACCAAATGAAAGAGGTTTAACATATGATGTCGACCTTATGATTCCAGATAGAAAACATTAAAATATACTAATAACGACCAAGTGAGAGACTGTAAGAAAATTATTTCTTTCCTATTATGTGGTCTTATATTAATCTGTTTTCTTATTGAAATATTGTTATTCCATTATATATTTGGTGACTTATTAACAGTGCCGGTCCCGGAGTTTTGGGGGCCTAAGGCAAGAAAAAATAAAATAAAGCCCTACATATATTATAAGGACAATAATTTGATAATATTTTTAATAAAATAAAAATTATAATAAATATTTCAGTTATTGGAAATTTTTTAGAATTTTTATTGTTTTTTAATGATTTAATACCATAAAAATTAAGAATGAGTATATTTATCATTTTAAATCTCGATTTTTATCATATAACAAAGACAATTTTTTTAAAAAAGGGCCCCAAAATTATATATTAAAAAATAATTTTAAAAAATGGGGCCCCAAAATTACCCGAAAATTTGGGGGACTGAGGCGGAGGCCTCAGTGGCCTCAAGGTGAGGCCGGGCCTGCTTATTAAATTAAATATAAAGGAATATTTCCTAATAATCTCTACTTTGATTGACGGTTGAGGTTAATTCTACGGAAACCTGATGAGGATTTATGTCCTCTCTTCACCTATAAATTCATGTGTTTGTTCCATTGAAAAGACATGCTAAAGTCCTTACCGTAAACTTATGAAGAATCCTTATAAGCAACATCCTCCTGAACCTCATGGCTGCCGATTCACACAACACATAAAGTTCATATGTAAGGGGAGAGAAATCTGAACTCTTACACAAGACTCACAGATTCAAAGGGTATCGATTTCTCCGCTAGCTACTACAATGAATGGAGGTAAGTAATTCTATAAAATTCCTCATGATTCTGTTACGTGATTGATCTGCATGTTTAAAGATTTTATGATCATTATTTATGTTATGTAAAATTATGCTTACAGTTATAATTTGTGTACTCATAAGGCTGGGTTGACGCCCAACCCCTTCAAACTTTATTTGCAAGTTTTGTTGGAAAATGGAGAAGTAATGTATGCTTGAATTCGGGGAATCATACTCCTGAAGAATTTTTCAGCTATCCATTTGTTTTTATTCGTAATCCATTAAGTAAATTTTTTTATGTTTTAGGCCAAGTTTTCTAGAGGTTGTATATATACCAGTTCAATTCAGTGAAATGAAATTCAGTTTAATTCAATCATAATTATTATTTTTCAACATATTAATTTTCACTTCAGTTCACTTCAATTCAGATAAAAATAGGTCTTAAGGTTCAAATTTGATTTTTTTTTTTTTTTATAGAAGCCTATATAAATTTTTTTTAAAACGTTACAACTCGAAAAAAATTACTTTAATATATTCATCAAACAAACTTTTAGCCTTCTTTTCACTTCTCCAAAGTGATGACAACATCTGAGCGTAGTCTAATATTTTGAATACTACAAGGGGTAGCTAACCTGTGAGACCAGCATTGGTCAGAATTGCCGGTAGTATTGACCTTTCTGTATCCAGCTTTTTATTTTATTTTTAGTCTAGTTTCTAGATATGCTATTACCGGCATCAGATTCAGAGAAGATTCAGATTTGTTAGACGTTTAGAAACTTCTCTATAATTTTACAAATTGCCTCCATATATGGAGTTATTGTACTGTCACTTGGCCATTTGGTCACTATGAGGGTTTAGGGTGCCCAATAAATCCCCTCCACCATAGTGTGGTTTCAATTAAAAAAAAATTAAGAGCCTTCTTTTCACTTATTAAATGATTTAGCCAAAACATTGTGGTACACAAACTTATGAAAACATTTGATCTATACAATCGATTAATAAAATCAAGTAACACCTAACACATGCCTACCAATTACAATTTATCACCCCCTTCCAAATATGGTCAATGCGTGTTAAGTGTGGCTCTAATCCAACCTTTCATCAGACTTTCTTTACTAATAGGTTCACTATTCATCGATCAGTGATCCGGATTTGCTTGCACATGGTTTTTCTGTAATCAGCAATTGCCAAATATTCCCTTCATTTCATTTCATACTTCTGCTCTTTCTCTCTCACACTCGCCCGTTCAAACAGCTCCAATTTCTCCCATTTCGCTGGAGCAATCTCAGCCGAGAGAATGGAATTCAACGGCGAATCGAGCTCGCGTAACAACCCCGGCCCGTATCACGCACTCGGTGGCGACATCAGAGAGTTCTCCGCCGGCGATTCCTCCCGGCTGAAGCAATTGGGGTACAAGCAAGAGCTCAACCGCGGCCTTTCGTGAGTATTGCCTTTTTCATTCATCAATTTTTTAATTGTTTGAGTGTTAATGTAGAAATTGTTCGTGATGTGATGCATAATATGATGGGTAATTGATTCTCCAAGATTCTAACAAATGGAACCTCTTTATTGGCTCTCTGATTTCATTGGAGAAAAGGGGAAGGGAATGATATTTCATGGAAAAATCATGATTTAATGGTCAAATATAGTGTGAAAATTTTTAATTATTCCAATCAAATAATAATAAATAAACGGGGACAGAGGGTGTAGATTCTAGTCAAATAATATTAAATAAATGTTCTAACATACTTCTTAGATTAAAATACAAACTGTATATGATTCTATGTGGTCCAAGTCCACCAAATGAGATTTGATTTACAGTCAAGATCTTTCATCTAGTTTGCATATGATTGGTTGGCACTTAAATGTTAACTTAGCTTTGCTTTGTTTCAAATTAACTTGCATTTTAAAATTTTGATTACATTTCCTAATTAGATGTAGTAATTATCTATTAATTTAAATAATAATAACATCTTATTAATTGCTGACACTAGGGTACGATGTTGCATCACACCCGGATACCAAATAATTTATTTGAATGAATATATGAATAATATTATTATATTGCTTATTTCATTTTCTTCTATTCATTTTTTATCCTTACTTCTCAAACTCAATTTACATTTATGATTTATAAGTGTATATGATATTTTCACTTTCTCCAACTCTTGCCTTGAGAAAATTAAAAGAATAAATAAAAGGTTCTATATAAATATTATAAATTAATAATAAGTATCATTTCCTCCATGAGACCTTGATTGCACTTTTTCCCCCCAATAACTGTTTAGTGCTTTTTTAAAAAAAGAATAATTGTTTAGTGCTCTAAGGCCCTGTTTACCAGAGCTTATCTGTAGATCAGTTCAGTTCAGTTCAGTTCAGTTCAGTTCAATTCAGTTCAGTTCAGTGAAAATGCAATTTGATGAAATTCAGGTTAATTCAGTCATGCTGATTCCATTTTTCAATACATCAATTTTCACTTCAGTTCAGTTCAGTTCAGATCAATTCAGTTCAGTTCAGTTCAGTACATCAAGAAATAAGCTCTAGTAAACAAGGCCTAACTCCTTCTAAATGAACATAGGTTGTTGGCGAATTTCTCAGTGACGTTTTCCATCGTCTCGGTTCTTACCGGGATAACAACGCTGTACAGCCAGGGGCTGATGTTCGGGGGGCCCATGACAATGGTCTGGGGTTGGCCAATTGTGGGCTTAATGACACTGATAGTGGGCTTGTCCATGTCCGAGATCTGCTCTGCTTATCCAACAGCTGCTGGGCTTTACTTTTGGAGCGCCAAACTTTGCGGAAATGAGTGGGGCCCCTTTGCTTCTTGGCTCACCGGATGGTACGTTGTATTTTTTTATTTTAATCATATCATAACATTGATATGAACATGGAAAATCAATGTGCTGATTCTTTTCTTGGTCGGTGTTTTATAAAATAAAATTTAGTTGACCAGCTTGTTTTATACTTATTTATACTATAAATGAAAAATATATGATTCTCTGTCTCAAAAATAATTTTGCATTAATTTTAGTTTAGTATAACTTTAATTAGTAGATAATATGATAATATTATCATACAAATAGATAAAATTTTGCATTAATAGATAATATGATGGTCATACAAATATATAATGATTACAAAATAGTAGGTTGCAGATGATGTTAAAGTTACGTGATGCAAAAGATGTGCAAAGAGATTCCAATATTTGTGTGAACATTTTAGTTTAACAAACTGATATTTTTTATTTTAGTTTTAAATGTTCACACGCAACGCAAGGTGTTCATTCAACGTTTTCTGCCAACTTCCTACGTTTCATTGGTTTAGCTCCTCACATTTTTTGCTTTTCAATTAAAAATTATAAAAATGCAAGTGGAATAACTTGCATGTTATTAATTAAAGTAGAACAAAAATTGTGCTAAAAATAATTTTACTTGAATGAAAATATCTAATTAAAGAAAGTGTGCCTAATTAATGGAGTAGGCCGAAGCTGTTTTAAGCGAATCCTCGTTTTTTTAATAATTAAAATTTTTTAAAAAATCAAAAAAATCTTAAGTCAGTTTTTAGAATCAAATATATAATACTGTATGTCCAATAATGTGGGAGAGAGAGTCAACATTCAAAGTTCTTTACCAGCCTCTTTGTTGCCAGCAATGATTTGACCAATATTTTCAATTAATTTAATTTTAATAAAATAAAATTATTACCCTAGTATTTCAGTTAATTAATTGGACAAAATCATAATTCATAATTGACTGGTCCCACAACCAAGAAAATTAAGATAAATGATTATCTTTGTTGGAGTAATCGAAAGAAGTGAATCTATGTGACAGATGGATCATAGATTCCATAATCAAAATATTGTTTATTTTGAATGGAAAATCAAAATCTTGTTGATATTATAGTTTAATCTACATAATTAACATTATTGTCTATAGTCAGAAATTCAGAATCAAGATGTCAAAGATTCCAACTCTTTTTTTTTTTTTAAATCAAAAGATTCCAACTCTTGTTTTTCTGAAAGTATTCATAACAACCTACCACACAAAAAAATCGTATTTCTTGAAACTTTTTTGAAAGTTCAAAAATTGGATTTTTACAACACCAATCCTTTTATTATCACCATCTATTTAAATGTTTAAAATCCTAACTGAAAAGTTAGGAAGTTAGAATAGTGTTATAGGAGCAATAAGCCAACCCAGTCCCAGTTAGCCTCTGGTTGACCGTTACCTGAGAGAGAGTGAAGATAGTATTTTGGGGGTGTTCAGATTCTGGAATCCATTTCACTGTTAATACTTCAAGATTCGATCAGAATCAGAAACACCCCCCAAAAAATGGCAGTACTGATGGACAAAAGGAACGTTCTTCCACAGTATGCTCAAGAAGATGGCCAGAATTCGTCCCTTGATTCAGGCCATGCACGTTTGCATGAGATGGGCTACAAGCAGGAGCTCAAGCGTGATCTCTCGTAATCATCCTTTTCTGATTCTTAACAAGTTTTTTCGACAGCCCTTTTCTGCGTTTTCTTGATATCTGAAGTGGGATTTTTGCTTGTTTCTGGGTTTGGTTTTTGAGCTGAATCTTGCAGGGTGTTGTCCAATTTTGCGTTTTCGTTTTCGATTATATCAGTGTTGACTGGTGTCACCACGCTGTATAGTACTGGGTTGAATTTTGGGGGTCCTGTTTCTCTGGTGTATGGATGGATTATAGCTGGTTGTTTCACCATGGTTGTGGGATTGTCCATGGCTGAGATTTGCTCTTCTTATCCTACCTCTGGAGGCCTGTATTATTGGAGTGCCAAGCTTGCTGGTCCTAGCTGGGCACCCTTTGCATCATGGATTACTGGCTGGTAATTCGACTTTGTTCTGATTCTTAATCGAGAGCAAATTCCATTTCCAGTTGAATGTTATTATATCTTTCGCGCTGTTCCTGTGCTATGTTTTCCTTGACTGCATCCTAAAATGCCGGTTTTAGGAGAACGAATGAAATTCTCTCACAACTGCCACCTGTTGCGTTATGAGTGAATTAGGTGATTAGAATTTGATCAGTTTTGAACTGGGATTGCAGTCTCTTGGCTTGTCTTAGTGTTGCTTAAACTTATCAAGAGATCATGCGTGTTATTACTTTAGTAGCGCCTTGGTATCATTGCTTGATTCTTATTTCTTTAGCTAAGCAAATTGTTTTCCTGACTGGAATGACAGATTTTATATAGCACTACTTTTACTCAATTTATTGTCAACTTGTCTTGAAACTCATGATTCTGTTTTGTTGTGTCATCTTCCCTTTATGACAGGTTCAACGTTGTTGGTCAGGTATTCAATAAAAAACCTACTCTCAGTCTCAGTTCAAGGTTTTTACTTTCGAATTGGGTAAAACCCTCCATTTTGGCATGACTTTTTAACTAGAAGAAGCCCTCTGTTTGCAGTGGGCCGTAACGACAAGTGTAGATTTTTCACTTGCTCAGCTGGTTCAAGTGATCATCCTCCTGAGTTCTGGTGGGAAATCTGGGGGCGGATATGAGCCATCTAAATATGTAGTTATTGGTATCCACGGTGCAATTTTGCTCTCACATGCTATTTTGAATAGTCTTCCCATCTCGTGGCTATCATTCCTTGGACAGCTTGCTGCTGCATGGAATGTTTTAGGTAGGCATAATATCATGAACATTTCCTGTTTACCCCTTTCTCATCAATCCTATGGTCTGATAGGATGCATATCTAATATCTTTGTTCCATGTCTCTAGGTGTCTTTGTTCTCATGATTGCGATTCCAGTTGTTGCAACAGAAAGAGCCAGTCCTGAGTTTGTGTTTACCCACTTCAACAAGGAAAATGATGCCGGAATCGGCAGCAAAGTGTACATATTTATACTAGGGCTTCTCATGAGCCAGTATACACTAACAGGATATGATGCATCTGCCCACATGGTAAGTGGAATTTGAATTGGTTATGACTTTCACTTTTGCCAATGATACTAGCCTAATCTATCTGATCAAAATTGAACCTATAATTGTGTTTTTAGGTAAATTTTCCCTGGTTAAATGCCTTGATGCTAAAGCTTTTCTAATTTGATACTGTGTTTTGCTACAGCTTTAGACTTCGAATTTGATATTGTCGGGGTTGTTTTCTGTCTATTAAGTACTCTATTTCTTAATCTACGCGACATTTTTTGAAATTATTAATCCCTTAAAAACTTCTGCTTCCAGTCAGAGGAAACCAAAAGTGCAGATATAAATGGACCAAAGGGAATCATAAGTGCCATTGGAATATCAATACTCGTTGGATGGGGCTATATCATTGGTATCACTTTTGCAGTTACAGACATCCGACATCTTTTGAGCGAGGATAACGATGCTGGTGGTTATGCCATTGCTCAAATATTCTATCAAGCATTCAAAAGTAGATATGGCAGTGGAACTGGCGGAATTGTATGTTTAGGCATAGTTGGGGTTGCCATATACTTCTGTGGCATGAGTTCCATTACCAGCAATTCAAGGTAAATCCGTGTATTCCCACGTAGTTTTACTCTTATGTTTCAAGATTCGAGAATTTTTCAAGAAATAACTAACTGAAATTGTTCACAGAATGACCTATGCATTTTCAAGAGACGGAGCCATGCCTCTGTCACCCTTCTGGCACAAAGTAAACAAGCACGAGGTTCCACTAAATGCAGTTTGGCTGTCGGCTTTCATAGCATTCTGCATGGCCTTAACGGTAAATATGAACACCTTTCTTCTCCTCACTTATTATGGATAAGTGAAAAACCATGAATCACCTGTTATTATGCTTGTGTCTGCAGTCTCTTGGGAGCTTGGTGGCATTTCAAGCCATGGTGTCAATAGCAACCATTGGACTTTACATAGCTTATGCTCTGCCAATCTTTTTTCGGGTGACTCTGGCTAGGAAATCTTTTGTCCCGGGGCCTTTTAACTTGGGACGCTATGGAGTCCTCGTCGGCTGGATTGCAGTCCTGTGGGTTGCAACCATTTCTGTGCTCTTCTCACTGCCGGTAGCTTACCCCATCACGGATCAGACACTCAACTACACGCCTGTTGCCGTCGGTGGACTGCTTATAATCATAGTCTCTGCTTGGGTTTTTAGTGCCAGGCATTGGTTTACAGGTCCTATTACCAACATAAACGCTGAAAAGGAGTGATGATTGAATTAGGTTATTGTTTAGAAATAAATAAGTGTGTGATCAATGTGACAGATTTCTCATATTTTCAATGTGCAACAGTGCAAGGCCTGTCTCCTCATTTTTTATTTATTTTTATAACTGAAGTATAGTGAAAATTCATGTATTGAAAAATAGAATCATTATGGCCCTGTTTACCAGAGCTTATCTGTAGATCAGATCAGTTCAGTTCAGTGAAAATGCAATTTGATGAAATTCAGGTTAATTCAGTCATGCTGATTCCATTTTTCAATACATCAATTTTCACTTCAGTTCAGTTCAGTTCAATTCAGTTCAGTTCAATTCAGTTCAGTTCAATTCAGTTCAGTTCAGTACATCAAGAAATAAACTTTAGTAAACAGGGCCTATGACCAAATTAACCTAGATTTCATAAAACTAGTTTTTGCTGAACTGATATAGGCCCTGTTTACTAGAGCTTATTTCTTGATGTACTGAACTGAACTGAACTGAACTGAATTGAACTGAACTGAACTGAATTGAACTGAACTGAAGTGAAAATTGATGTATTGAAAAATGGAATCAGCATGACTGAATTAACCTGAATTTCATCAAATTGTATGTTCACTGAACTGAATTGAACTGAACTGAACTGATCTACAGATAAGCTCGGGTAAACAGGGCCATATTAATAAGCCGAAGAGACATGGTTGTAAATTTTAATTGATATCTTATCTCATAGTAAAAATAACAACTAAAAAAGAAAAAAGTGCTGTTAAATGTATTTCAGTATTCTAAATTATGGTATGAATATAATGACGTCACTTCAATATTGTTTATTTGACTACAATGAGTAAAAAACTATAATTACCCTACACCAAATAAGGCAATATGCAACTCTTATTTTCGTTTTGCATAAAAATCAACCATAAGTAATTAAGTATATCAGTGTTCTTGAAATAGAGCTCATGAATTTTGGTCCCTTGCTGCAGAAACAACTTTTTTGTACATTTCCAGCACAGCTCTACCATCCACCATTTCATTCGTTGGAGCAGAAACCATTGGAATTGGCTTACATTTTGCAATTCTCTTTGCCTCATTTTTGACACAATCAATTCTTTTTGTGCCAGCCAAACGGATCATTGCATCAGTGTAGGCATCGTGCAACCTCGTCACTAGCTTCGTCGGTGTCGTCTTGAATCCTTGTGCCTTGTTTGGCTTCAATTCCTTCGTCGGATTCTTCCCCTTCTTCCTCCCCAAGCGCGCGATTTTGATCCTCCTTCGCATCTTCACTGAATCGTCAAGCTTCTGGTACTTTCTTCTCTTCCAGAATCTCTTCAGGCCATCTATGTACCCAAAAGGATGAATGTCCATTTGTGTGTGTGTGTGTGTTTTTTGGAAGCTGTGGTAGTATACTAGCTAGCTTCAATGTTTGTACAGAATAGAGATGAAAGGCTTTATATACTACTAAAATTTGAAGTGTGTGGCTTTTGAATGACAAAGAATTTGACCTAATTAACTTTTTTTTTGGTAAAAGTTTGTGAAAGTAGTGGTTTAGTCAAATGTTTGTAAAATACTTCCCTAAGTGGACTTTGTCTAAGTGACAAGGGTGATGTGATCTAGATAAACTAGATTCTTTTAATACTCTAATCATAGTCAAATACTATTATCTATAATAGTAATGTTTAAAATTACTTTATAATGTTCACTTTTTTTTCCGTTATTAATATTTTGATTTAGGTATATATTATTTTAATAGTATTTAAAATAATGATAAAATTTATTAAATAATTTATAAATAGTTAAGTTAATTTTGATAAATCTAAATTAGCATAAAAATAAATCTAAAAACATGATAATTTTGATATTTCAAAATTTTTGACGATGCAATGGTTAAGTTAATTAATAATGATCGACCCATCAAATCTTGTATTATCATACAATGGCCTATCACTACCGTTTTTAGCTATTTTATATTGAAGGTAGTCTGACAATTACGTGAGCATCTCTAATTTTTCTTTTTAATTATTTACATGAATTAAAATGTACTCTATATTATATTAGTTGGTAACATATAATTTATCCATTTAAAAAATTAAATTGTAATAAAATTTATATAAATGTGCATTTAATATTAAAATTTATTTGTAGTATTATGTTATAGTTATATTTCCGTGTATTATAGAATAAATTTAGCAAAATTTATGCAACTACACATGTGATCAATATACTAAAATTTCATACATACTAAAAAGTATTTAAAAAATAAGACTTGACTTTAGGTGGGTGCAAATAGACTTACTATTCTATTTACACCACCTCATAGGCCCACCAATATTACCACCTTTTTATTGTTCCAATGTTATTTGCACCTCAATCCCACTATAGGATGGTGCAAATAGCAACACACACTGACAATAACAGGATGATTGTTTTAATTCATATCAATCTTTGCAAGTCATTAAACATATTTCATTCATGATATTAGGGAAAGTTGAAAATAAATAACCACGAGAAAATATGATAGATGAGTGATAATAACTAAGCATGAGTTAGGATGAAAACTTTAAGACATTCTCAATTGAGACAGTCTCAAATGATCATGCTTAATAGGTAAATGATCAGTTTTAAAAGTGAAAAGATCAAACATGAAAGTGAGAAGATCAACAATAATACATTGAATGATCACGCTTAATATGTAAAAGGTCCATTTTTGAAAGTGAGAAAATTAACAGTTGTCCATGGTTTCAATTGAAACGGGTCTCACATGAGACCTTCTCTAATTTTAATATTTTAAGAAATTCATCATTCGTTTACTAAAGTAAAAGTATTAGAACCAGTTCAAAAGGAACAAATTTTGGTATTTCATATGAAACCAATCACTTTAATTTGAAGTATGAGATTGTAATTTTAAATTTGAAATAAAAATCTTGTATATTTATCCTCATTTTGGTATTGGTAGAGTTCAGTTCAACACCACAGAAAAAGCAATGATTGTTAATTTATTGTGGATTTTTTATGGTCAACAAATTGGTGGGGCGCCACTACACCATTTTGTAACTTGCAAAGTAACCAAATTTGAAATTAGGCATTGATAATTGATAATTATCGGTATTGGCGAGATGAGCTCTTAGTTTGGCTCCATTCCATCATCGCCATTGAACAATTTTTATTGATTTTGGGAATTGAAGACATATTTTCCACTCCAACAACTTTCATATCTCCATCTCTATTATAGGGATTTTGAAGGTCTTATTTCATATAAATTTTTACCAAGTTTTTCAGTCATTAAAACATATTTCATTCATGATAAAAATAAAATGTTGAGCTTATTATAAGTGCGCGATAATTAAGATATTCTCTCTAACTCGTGTAAAGCTATTTCAGCTTTCAGTTCAGATCAAATATGGTTCGATAAATCAGCGTATTTACACTTAATGTTACCATTTTCAAATGCATGGTGAGATTTTTCACCATCAGCTTTATTGGAGTGATGAGCTCTCAGCTAGGCTCCATGCCACAACAGAAAAACACTATACTATACAATGCAGTGAATATGATACTGAGAGAAAAATAAAGCACAAAAATGATGTTTTCATAACACTAATATCATAATTTTGAGTCAAGCTGAAACATCAGAACAACTTCCTAAGAGGACATCATCAGAGTTAGAAGTCAAAAGATAATAAGTGTTTTAAATCTAGCGCAAACAATCAGATAATATATTTACATACTGCAATTTCAGGTGCTTTTGATCATCACCTAATGTTGTATCCTCTTTCTAAGTTGTCCAAGATTGGGCTAGCATCGCGCACCACCGAACCCGTTGCCTCCATTTCCCCGTGAGTTTGACCATACAGAGTCTCCATACCAGTTTGCCGTACAGCAAGATGATGCATATCATTTGCATTGGATTCAAACTGGTTTCCGTTCCGCGAGTCAGCCAGCATCTGGAAGTATGCGTGAGGCCCCCAACCTACACATTCAAAGGGAAATTGCGGAGTGAAGTAAAGAATCTCTAATATGCATTTAGTCATTTGTAGAGCATTGTCAATGTAAAAATGAAGAGGAAATAGCTGAGGAAAATACCATCTATGTCATAGGGTGGTGGGAAAAACTGCAAGTAACAAAATGATGCCACTGTAATCCCTGCAGAGGAAAGGTGGAATGAAACAAGAGCTTGATAAGCGATTGTACGGAAAACATGAAAAAAGAAGGGACAAAATAATGAGGCTTGGTCCAAATTAACCTATAAGACCTCCAGCAAACACATCCTGCCAATGGTGCCAGTAATCATCGACTCGGGAAACTCCAACAAGTGCTGCAATAAGTAATGGAAAGAATACGATGCAGAGCTTTGCGACATGACCCTTTCGATCAAAAACTCTAAGTTTGCCAGAAAGGTACAAGGCCAAGAAACCAAGACCAGCGAAGGACCCTAAAGCATTCCAAAATGCAAAGAGTTAAGGGAAAAAACTGTCATTTTATAGAGGAACATGAGCAATAACATGAAAGAACAAATCAAACATTGTCTAAAGCTATAATATTAATACATCATTGAGATATCTAAGAAATGTTATTAAGCTGAGATAAGCAATCTATATTCAGGGATGCAAATAGATTATTTCGTAAATTATGCTAATGCTTGTCATAAGCATCAAAATCAAAATTATACATTTGTTAAAAACTACAAGACTCATTCCAAGTCTTCTCCCATATGTTCCCTCTAAATAAAAAAGAACAGTTGCATGACTATGCATAAAATACTACAAGTTTTGGAATCAAATATGAGAGTAAGGGAAAAACAATATAAGGACAACAGCTATAAAATTACTAGGTCCTGGGAATGGTGTGTATGTTGCCTGAACCACCATTTTTTTTACAAGCAACTATTCATACATCCCCATATAAGAGAATTATGAGTCAAATGACAACGCTTTGAAAAACAATCAATAAATTAGCGTTTTTACGCAAATTAACACATACAAGATGTATGTCCACTGGGAAAACTTTTATGCCCTTCTTTGATGACACTTTTCACTCCTGTACATCTAACATCACCTGTAACAGGATCATAAAACTAGAAATTTGCACAATTAGCCGCCTTTTAAATTAGACTTTATTATGAAAACAAATTTAAACACTTTTGAGTGCTCACCGATTTGCCATCAGGGAAGCATCTCCAAAAAAAGTCAGGACGAGGTCGACCAACAGCATCTTTAATTGCATCAGTCATGACCCCAGCAATTAGCACAGAAAACAATAGACCTGGAAGTACAAAATCATCATTGGACTGTTGATTGATTGTTGAAACATATAAAGGATTGCAAGAGAAAAAAAATTACCCAATATGGCTTGATGCAGATCGTAAACATCCCTTCTGATAATATAGAATATGACAAACACAACAATAGGCAAAAGCACAGCAAAAATCTGTTCAACATATGCACAGTCACAGTACAAATATTATCAGAAATTAACTGGTTTAAACTGACTTCCTATATAGATCAATAGGAATGTTTTCTGTTGAGGAACAATGTGAGGGTGAAAAGTATACCGGGACGGCCCATAGAGGGATAGTATTATCTTGCAATGGATACCTAAGGTCTGTCATCATATCTGCTCCAACAAAACGATGAAATGGTTCAATCACATTTAAGCCAATCTCAATCGCCACAAGCAACATCAGGATAAGCCAGTCGTGCATGTGATATCTAGCCACTTGGACTCCATGCGTCTGTAGAGTGTGAGCTCCCAACTGAATCTCCGGCATTTCTGAACTATGCAAAGCATCACATTCAGTACTAACTTGAACTCAGATTGACACCAAAAGAAAATATATCCAAAACTCAGACAGCTCAAAATATCATTTCCTCAAACAGATGAAACAATATGGCAATTCACACACACACAAAAAAAAATCAACAATAGTCAGAGGGTACATTTTCATTACAGCAAAACATTTCACAATCAGGCCATATTTACATGTTGTTTTGTTCACAGGACAATGCAATATCCATGAAAATAACCGAGCCCTCAAGACTCCGTAAGTTAACATATCCACAATGGAGTAATTACACACATCATCACAATAAACAACAACCCGCTTGAATAAAATAAACAACTCCTAGAAGTAATACAACATATCTGACCATTTCATTTTACTCAACAACAACAAAAAAAACGAATTCCTCAAATTAACCGCAGAATACCAGAGAAACAGGAACACGAGAACTCTCAATATATCTATTATCTAGTAAACCATAAAAAGACAAACACACAAAACATAAGAGTAGTGTAAAACAGCGATTCATTTTACAGAATTTAAGCAGTGAAAATTGAAACCATAAGCATAATACTAAACTATCGGCCATTACCAAACCACTTCACATCCTAAATATGAAACCACAACAATACATCATCATTCATCAGTAGCCACAAATGCATGTTACAAAAAATGGTGAAATACGCACATTATCTCAAACGTAACTGCAAAAAACAAAAAGTCGCCGGAAAAGTGCGAGAATGCGTGTAGAGAGAGAAAAACCTTCAAGCTGCACGCGGCGGGCGAGAATTCGGAATCGTGAGTTTTGTATTTGAGTTTCAAAAAATGTGTGATGGAAAAAACATCTGAGTGAAGTATTCTTGTTTTGTTGGATTATCTTGTTCTTTCCTTTGAAGTCAAAAAGTTAAAGAGAATGTCCGGTGGAAAAGGACAGAAAGCGGCGTGGAATACAAATGGTTTTTAAGTAATAATACAAATCGGAGTATAAATTACTCAAAGTTTGAACCGGATGGTTTCGGTTCATATTCTATAAATTTCGGTTCAAATTTGGTACCTTTGTATAGTACTCCAGTTTCAATTGGACTACTACTACTTTTTCATAGTTCTAAAATACGTGCAAAATTAAGTGTACAAAATTTGGATGAGATACTCATTAGTCATTTACTTAGTTCTAAGATACTCGTTTTTTGAGAAGTTTGTGTGTGCTACATAATAATAGGATCCTCTAAAAAAAGTTAGGATCTAGTATTTTACAACCAATATTTTACTAGTTTTGCCTTGTATATTATATTCTACAAATTCATGCAAAAAGTTTATTTTGAAATATTTATTGAATAACTCATATTGATGTATAAGAAATATTTCTCGAAATACCTTTGAACAATTTGCCAATGATTTCTAATTAGTTTATGCGAGTTCTATATGAGGTCAATCCACATTTTTATCACATGTACGATGTGCGGACTAGGGAGTACATGTACAATTGTACCCTTTTAAACATTTTCCCCCCTTGATAGAATTTTCCCAAATTTGATCGCCAAGAGATCCCCTTAATAAGATGATTAACTTCCACTTATATGAAGAAATAAGAGAGCAATCATGTTAAATTGCAATAAGCTTAGTTCATATTGATGTATAAGACTAGTCAATAAGAGAGCAATCATGTTAAATTGCAATAAGAACAGCCTACATATTCACACAAAGTAATAACCACTAGCTAATAACCACACCATAGCACAAGAACCCATAGCACAAGAACACGGTCAAAAGAAACATTTACACAAAATCATCACTTGTCTCCAAGCTCCAGATCATCGAAAGGCGAGTTATCGTCTGGATCTTGATGTGTGGACGCATCATGTTTCGATCGGTTTTGATGAACTACCTGAACCTCCATATGCGGCATGCTGTTTCTCTGATTCAGTGCTGCTGGTGCGGAGTTTGCACGAGACAACTCCTCAACTGATCGGTGATATGCATAAGGACCCCAACCTGTAATAAAAGTACGCAGAATGTCAAGTATGTGTTTTACAGACATTATTTCTTTACTTCTTTGATTCTTTTATCTGTGTCTTATCAGACACCATTTATAACTAATAACTATCAACCTGGATTCATCAGATTCAAAGAACTCAAAGGAAAACAAGCTATACAGCATTTAGCTATTTTCCACCAAAGAGACTAAAATCTAAATAGTACGATTATAATAAAGCCTTACCTTCAACATGATATGGGGGTGGGAAGAACTGCAGATAGCAAAAGAATGAAACCACTAGACCTGGAAAAGATAAATGACATATAAATCAGCGATTCAGTGGAGAAATAAAACTGTAGTTTTCATATCTTTGTATACACAGGGCATTGCGCAACAAACCTATGATTCCTCCAGCAAAGACATCTTG
Source organism: Cruciata laevipes (assembly GCA_963678965.1). Taxonomy (NCBI): domain Eukaryota; kingdom Viridiplantae; phylum Streptophyta; class Magnoliopsida; order Gentianales; family Rubiaceae; genus Cruciata; species Cruciata laevipes. The sequence continues at coordinate 8,578,201 of OY787641.1, read as the reverse complement.
CCAATGGTGCCAATAGTCATCCACACGGGAAACAGCAACAAGTGAAGCGGTAAGGAGAGGAAGAAAAACGAGGCATAGTTTTGCAATATGACCTTTTCGATCAAAGGCTCTAATTTTTCCTGCTAAGTACAGAGACAAGAAGCCTAGACCTGCAAAAGACCCTGTAAAAAAAACCACATAAGAAATGCTTACGGATACATTTAGTACTACTGATATAATTATACAGCACAAAACGTTGTATAAAATTTACTGACTCTTCAAAATGGCTTAATTTCGTATAGATGAGCAAATATATATGAACCAGTACCACACAAACTCAAAAGGAACAAACTGAACATAGTAATCATACAGCAGTTTCTCCAACTACAAAGCAGTAAAGCTGAGTAATAAAGAATGAAACTGCAAGAGAAAGATTCAGTTACGCACAAGAAGTATGGCCACTGGGAAAACTTTTGTGTCCTTCCCTTATGTCTCCTTTTTCACCATGGCATAATACATCACCCCATTTATCAAATTTCTGAACAGAAAAAGAAGAAAAGATATTAGATCTTTATCAAAATTTGAGTGAATTAGAACTACAACGAAACAACCAAAACACAGACAGCTATAAAAGGCTAAATTTAGTACAGGTATTCCGTCAGGGAAGCAGCGCCAAAAGAAGTCTGGCCTAGGTCGACCCGTTGCATCTTTAATTGCATCAGTGATGACACCAGTAATCAGCACAGCAAATAATAGTCCTGCAGTTCAAAGTTGGTGAGTTAAGTAGGTTGGAGCAAACATTTTATAACAAAACAAACTGAATGAGTGTATAGTCTCTGAGTAGCTGAAGAAGCAAGGAGAGAAACTAAGACGGTGGAATTCCCAAAACCGAGACAAGATAAATGGTGAAGATTATTTACCTAGAATGCTGTGGTGCAGATCGTAGACATCTTTGCGACGACAATAGATGACGAAAAAGATGGCAATGGGCAATAATATTGCATATATCTGATTCAACAAGAAAAAAAAATTACATTATTACAATGTTTTCTTCAGCAAATAAGATAACCAACACAGAAAAGCAAGTTTTGCTATTAAGACGCACAATTCTAGTAATACTGTGCTTAACCATTGAATCACAAATTAAGATCTCTAAACTAACCAAATGGATAATATTCATAAGTAAAGTATGTACAACAACATAAGACAAAAGGTGTTACTGACAGGATATTACTTTGCCAAATATTTCCATTTAATGATTAAAACAGTAGCATAAAGTACAAGATACTCACAGGAACAGCCCAAATTGGCACGGTATTATCTTTCATGGGATACTTAAGATCCTCAAGCATTCCTTCTCCGACAAAACGGTAGAACGGGTGTATGACATTCAACACGATCACCAAAGCTCCAAGAAACACCAAAATGAGCCAATCATGCATGTGTCGTCTAGCCACAGAAGCACCATGAGACCTAATAGTATGTGTGCTTCCAAGCTGAGCATCAGTTCCTCGACCCTGCCAGATTATATATCACAAACAAACTGGTCACAATAATGTAAAACACAGAAAGTGATATAACAAGAAATACAAGCTCCAAACTAAATAAAAGTGAGAACCGACATCTCCACTTGTTTAATTTGTGCTCAACTACTAAACTTATCACCCGGTTTAGATGAAACTATATACATAATCAGTTCTAAAGCCAATTGAAGTAAACACCTAATGCTAGCCTATGCAACCGCACCAATATTTGTAGAGCTCCAAACTAGAAACTAGATTTCAACTCATAAATCCCACAAATACTTCAAACATGGTCTAATCCTCAAATATACACCTACATCAATATTTTTAGAACTCAAACTACATTCAAATCATAAATCCCAGATATATTTCAAATATGGGCTGATCCTTTCGAATTCACAAACCCAACTTCAAATTAGGTATAATCCTCAACATCATCTTCTCAAAATTAAGCCAATGAAACCAACAAACGCAGAGTCAACCTGCATGAACACCAAACAGTAATCATACCTGAAACAGGCTCCGAATCGAGAAGCATGTCAACATATTCCTCCAAGCCATGATTAACCCAGTCGATCAAATTCCAAAACCTGTGAAACAAACTTCACAATCCACCTAATTCAATAAGGGGAAAAAAACAGAAACAAGAAATTTTCTTTAACAAGGGAAAAAAAAAGCAAAGAAACAAGAAGTAAAATAAATGCTTACCCAATTTGAACAGATACTTGGTGGCGATCAATTCACTATCTTTGTCCAAATGGGGCCAGAAAAAGCACCACCAACTGCAACAATTACTGTGCTAATTACTCCAAATGGAACTGCGACAACAATGGCAGTTATCGAGAAGGTATGAAATTCAAAAACGACGGGATATGCGGGGTGGTGGTTTCGGTGCGGGCATTGCGAGGTGGGTTGAAAAAAAAAATCTGGGGTCAAAGCTGCGAAATATTTTCTGGGCCGTTTCTGATTGTCAAAAAATGTTTGTATTAATGTTTGCGGCCACGCGTTTAGAAAATCCGACGCGGCTGACTCTTCTTCCGTCGCTCAAAAAAACTGCCGATTTTGAAACGGCAGGAACCGAGAACGGCAAGAACTAGGCAAGATTTTAACCGCCAATTTTTTTCCCTTTTTGCAAATACTTTTAGAATGCTGAAAAGTTTTTTTTTTTTTTTTGAAAGTATATATAAACCTAGGGTGATTTGTAGATGGGTGTTTTAAAATTAACTAGAAAGGTTTTACGTAAAAATAGTTCGTCATATTTAAATTGTGAGAGAAATGCTTGGTTTTTTTTATAAAACTATTTGATTAAGTTTTGTCGTATATTTTGTCAGTTCTAGTGTAAAATTAAATAAATTTGTTATGTTAAGAAAAAAAATTCTTGATTATGATTTCGTTTGAACATGAAAAAATCTCCTTTTTGTGATAGTTGCTTTAAGTCTCGTTTAAAATTTACAGGCGACAACTAGAAATCGAATGGAGCGGAGATATGAATGGGACTGATCGAGAAGGGATCATAAGTTTTTAGGCGTTCGTTCAATATTGCTACCGACTTGCATTCAGCTAGTTCGACTCGGATTGATTGGAAATGCGGCTGGTTGTGACCACTATTATATCTTCTTTTCTCTAAGCATAAGATAGTGTTTCTTATTGTTGGAGTAGTAGACATTTCCCTATATTTCATAAATGCCTTCGGGCTCACAAAAGTCTGCGGGGTCAGAAAGAGGCAATCTTGTACTTTTGTACTTATTTAGGTTGAGGAGCCGTAAATAATCCTCTCATTTAATGGTTTTAAATTAAAAAATAAAGTTTTCATCATTCAGTAAAGTAAACTGTTTTGTGAGTGAATAATGTTCAGGATACTAGTATTTTTCAAAAAATTTAATGTAATTTAAATAGTTGTGGTAAAAATTAATTCCAGTTGGGAGAAGGGAATATGAGCACTACTTGGTACAATTTTCTCAACATATAATAACTATAGTCAAGTTGTGTGAATTGACAACTTCATATATGTCGTAATTGTGGACGTATTCATAGACTTCAATATGATGGGGGAGTGGGAACTTAATAAGGATGCTTCTAAAATCAACAAATATATTAAAAATTAGGATGCTTCTTATTTCCTTCGTATATTAAATTTAATTGGTTATTTGATGCCACATGAGCAGAGCAATGCACCAAAATTCCCAGAAACAGTCAACAAAAATACAGAAAAGGAGAAATTTGAGTAAGCTAAGAAAAAGTAAGATGGGCTAGCATATTAATAATATATAAGTCCTTCTAATTCACTAAAATTGTCCCATTTCTTTTGTATTTGGATCAAATTAAGCAAAAGAGATTATGTAGATGAGATTATGTTAGGAAAATGGCCATGATACAAGAGTCCACAAAATCAACTAGACACTTCAATCCAAAACAGCACATTCTCAAATGCAATGTTGTTCATCTCTCGGAATTCACTAGCAATTGGTTGGTAACTTTGAACATGGCAAGGCATACTAAAATATAAATTTTGTTGAGAGAAATTTTAGGTAGATTATTGGTAGAGAGAAACGGTACTCTAAAATTTAATGTCATTGTTCATTCTTAGGCCATGTTTGTTTGTAAATCAATTTAACTTAATTCTTAGTAAATTTTAGTTCAGTAAAATTCAAATTAATTTAGTCATTTTAATTTTTTTAATACATTAATTTTCACTTTAGTTTAGTTCAACAAAAAAATATGCTCTAGCAAATAGAGCCTTACTTTATTTATTTACCTTCATTAGCACAAAATTTTATTTCATCCTTATTTTGTCATTTGGGTTATTTTATCACAAACCCTCATATGAGCTAGTCTAAAAGTTAGACATTTGATTATTTAACATAAATATCATCAAAAATAAACTAAATAAAAGATCAATATGAATAAATACAACATCAATTGATAACCATTGAAAATAATGTTGAAGTTCATAGAATACATATTATATGTTGTGGTTTTTATTAAGAGAATTATATGTTGTGGTTTTTATAAAGTTAAGCTATTGTAGATGGAGGAATTTTATTAGGCATCCCCAAATAGTAAGAAAACACAAAAGTAAAGTAAAATAATTCCATAAGTGGAGGCAATAGTGAGATTACAAAGAATTTTGTACAGTTATAAGTTACACATACATTCTTATGTGAGTTGAATTATTAACATTTTTCCTTAAAATAATACCAAGGATAAATTTGTAAATTCCAAAAAATATAGACATATACTATTAAAATATGGACATCTTTCAGCCAACCCAAAAATAAGTATTTAAACTACCGAAACTTAGATTTGTCCTATTTGGCATATGAATTAGACCAAAAGCCTTAATTGATAAAAAGAATTGTAGTAAAAATTAGGAATTGGTAGACAACACGACCAATATTTAAGTATAAATTTACCAAAATTCCAAAGAGAGGATCTCCTCTAGGACCGTCTCATATGAGACTTAGGGACAAAATTGTCCTTTTATGTGTTAGGGGTTCTAACATAATTATTTTATGTTTCACATATTACGAAGTAGACTCTCCGGATTCTGATTTTTCTTCGCTACTACTGTAGTCTATTTCTGATTCTTCTATGATGTATACAATTTCTATATCATCATATTTTTCTTCTATAGGTTCATATCCCATGTTATATGCAAATTCTAATAATTTAATTTTGTTAGAATCTTGCCTATTAGGACATTCATTCGCATAGTGTCCTTCTATGTTGCATATCCAACATCTACAATTTTTCTTTCCTTTTGGACAGAACTTTTGTTTTTCGGATCTTGTATCAGATTTTTTCTTAAAGAATTTTCCTGGTCGGAATTTCTTCCTCTTTTTAATAAATCTATATTTAGAAGATTTTTTCTTAGAAAAGAATTTTTTCTTCTTTTTATATTCTGTTTTGCAACCATATTCTACCGGATTTTCTCCTGATATTGCACAACAGTTTTTATTAAACTTTTTAAGCATTTTCTGAATTCTTATTAGTTCACAAAATTTTGACAGTTCGTCTTTTACTACTCTCATAGCATATCCTAGATTGTAGCTAGTAGTTCTACTATTGAAAGTTTCGATTTTAAACCTTTCTAAGGCTTTTTCTCCTACCAAAGGGATTTTCCTTAGATACTGAAGTATCATTTCTGGAAATTCATTTTGTTCTAATTTATAAAGATTTACTTCATAATCACAATTGAAATCTTCTAAACAACATTTATCACAGAGTTGTAGCTCTGTTAGCCGTTTTTTAGCTTTTTCTTGTACTAATTGTTTTTCATGTTCTTTGTCACCGTAAAAATCAATTCCTAAGAACATAGTATATAAACCATCTAGAACAATATCTAGAATATTATATGGAATGTTGTTATTAGCATCTGTCCAGATGGTGTTTTTTATAAATTCTTTTGCTATTCCTAGACTATTATGTTCTATTAATAGCAAAATGGTTCGTGATTCTGTATAGGCATCAGGATTAGTTTGAATTACTAAACTTAATTCTGCTGCCCATTTATCAATGATTTCTTTCCTATTATTTTGACAGTCAATATTTAGGAAATTTTGAACTATTAACTTTGGATTTCACTTTCTGGAAAATACCATGGTTGATTAGCTCTTCTTCTTTTAGCGCCCATATATGAGCTTTCACCTTCTTCTCTTTTAACTTTATTTATGTTAAAGTTTTTTGGTGTATAATCTGAGTCACTATTTTCTTGTTCACTTATTTCAGGTTCACTAGCTGACTCTTCATTATTTAAGACTTTTAAGTCTTCAATTCCAAACAATTGTTTTAGTTTGGGACTGTTTTCTATTTCTTGGTTTGCTAGTTCATCGTTTTCTAATTCTAGTAACCTAAGAGGATGGTCAAGTAAAACAAAGTTTTCTTCGTTTACCTGTAATTCATCACCTTCTAGATGATCCCAAAAGATTTTTCAATCTTTGGTATATAGTTGGTCATATTGGTTGTTTGTCATTTTTACCAAATGGCCAAGTTAATACTTTAGGATTCCCAGAGGATCCTAATTCTGCATTTCCTATAGGAGTTATTTTTAAATCTTTTAAATCTATCGCTTCTAAGATTTTAAGTTGGTTTTCTTGAATTATTATTTTTAATTCAATAATAATTTTTGCTGCTGCAGCTTCTAACTTATTTTCCTCGTTAGTTAGGATTTTTAGAATCTCTTCTAATTTGTTTTTAAAGAACCTATATCTTCTTGTATTTCTTTAAGACTCATCAAGACATTTGTTCAAGTTGATTTTCCATGTCTTCTATTTTTTTTGAAATTCCTATTAAGAGATCTCTCTTGCTAGATTCTTTGGAAATGCTTTTTCTGGAGGGTTCTCCAATTATAAGCTTATTTCTTTCTACTTTTGATTTATAACGTTCTCCCATGAGTTTTTTATCTTTAGCTATATCAATAGCCCAAGAATTATCCATAGGAGAGATTTCAGAAAACTGTTTTTCTTGAACAGTTCCTATATGTGAAAATACATCTTCTAGTTCGATGTATTCTTTCTTTTTATAGTCAATACTGTGATGACTATTGGTTAAAGCATAAGCAACCAGATAGGTTAAGCTAAATACTTTATCTCTTTTATTCATTAAATTTTCTCTTTCAAATTTATGAACAAAAGATAATGTTTTGTCTAAATTTGCTGTATCTATACTAACACCAAATTTAGGATAAACTGTAAACATAAATTTTTGGTAAGCTAAATTTCCTCTATCTGCACCTAAAATGCAATCTTGTCTATCATTTATTCGGTTATCTATTAAAACCATTTTGACTGGGGAATCTATTCCTTCTTGAAATTCTGATTTCAATAGGATTTTAATGGCACCAAAATGTACCATTGTGATAGTAGATCTGATTTTACTATCCATTTTGCTTAAATTTTCTTTAATTTCTTTTAGAGTGATTAAAGGTAAGTATACTTCGCCTGTAGTATCTTTGATATCTACATGCATTTCTTTAGTACCTACAAAATAGTAGATGCTATTTTTCCTTTTTAATTTTTCTAAAAAAGGTATATTAAAGATATTTTCTTTTCTCAAATTAAGTTTTGAAGACCTAATTTTTGAAAGTAATTTTTGTTTGATCAAGTAACTTCCGATGAATCCTTCATTAGATTCAAAGGTTTGAACATTAGAAACATCTTGATTTTCATCAATTGTTTCTTCTATATCATTTAAATGATTCATTTTAATGTTGAATCTTTTAGATAATTATTGTTATTTTAAACATGGCTCTGATACCAGGTTTTGGGTTCTATATCCTGCGGAATTTAATTTTCTTTGATACATCTTAAACATCCTTTATAGAAGTTCATATAATGAACAAGAGTTTGATGTTTTTCACAATATCTTGTGCCAAAACTATACCTAGATTGGCTATAAGGGCCAACTCTACGGAATTTAGATAATTTCTTATCTTCTTTATTTATTTCTCTGTCAAGAATTAATTTACAAACGTTTTTACTCATTTGAGGTTCATTCTTTTGTTGAATTTTGAGATTCTTTTATACATTTTATACAGAATTTTGAGGTATTCATAAATTGTACATAAATTTGAAGTTGATGTTTTTTACAAAACTTAGTTCCAAAACTATATCTGGATTGACTATTAGAGCAAACCCTATGGAATTCGGATAATTTTTTATCTTCTTTAGATAATTCTCTGTTGAGAATAGATTTACAAATATTATTGCTCATTTAAGCTTAGATATTTTATTTGATGTAGTTTATGAATTTAATACTTTAGAACCCTAAGTAATTTACGCAAGTTTCTTTTATCTTCTTTACTATATTATTAAGAGTGTATTTTTATCATGCTTTCTGTTTATAACTTAACCAATCCTACGAATCTTGTTTCCCTAAACGGCCACCTGCCTAAGCGGTACTCCCTATTCTACGGACTCCAGGTTTCATTATAAAAGATAAGCATGTATACAACAATCAATAATAAGCAAGAAGATAAAGATTATAGAAACTTACATGAAATTACAAGGGCCCTAAAGGGCTTTTTATTCACACGTAATGATCAGAAGATCAGACAGAATCCTGGACGAGGTTCGTCTCCAGGGGATTACAGAGGTTGAAAGTAAAATACAATGAGGCACAGAAGTGAGGGGCGCTCCCATATTACAAGAAATGAACTCCCTTTTATAAAGAAGGAAGGATCTGTATTATTAAAGAGGGGTGTGTCATCCCTTACGTACAAACGCACTTACATTATTGCACCTTACTAAAGCAGATGCATTATTGTATCCACCTAAAGCAGATGCATTATTATCCACTACTTGCTGTCACTTGAAGTGGAGAGGTCCTTTGAGCTGTCGGCAGCTATGTTAGTGGAGAGGTCACTATCTTCTTTAGTGGGTGATCCACTTTCTTCTGAGCATCTACCACATAGATAATTACTGCGGTAATTCTTCATCCTTTTGCAAAGGTCTGGAATATGTTCTCCCAAAACAAATGGATTAACCAGAATATTTTGGAATTTAACAAATTTGCCTTCATCGGCTTCGCTGATCTTTTTGGGTGACTTGCTGTATATCAAGATGGTGGCATCTTGATAGTTTACAAATAACCCATCATCTGCACTGAAACTGAAAAGTTTTTGAATAAAACCTTCCAGTCTTCTTATTGCTAAGGGTAGCAGATCGCTAGCCTCGAGGTTGCACTCCATGGGCTGGGATGGATGATAATGATCCCCTTTGCAAATGCCAATCTGGATCAAATGCTGAGGATGATATACCAATAATCCTAATTGATTCCAGTATGGACCGGAACTATTGATTTTTAGAAAAACTTCTTGCCCTGGTTTGGTGCATTTTTTCCTAAAAGTCTTAATTGTGTCGATAATAGCCTTAGGGAAATGGCTAATTTCTAACAAATTAGGACTCGGATATATGGTTTTTACCAAACCATATTGGAATGCCTCGTAAACCTGTTCGGGATTAGCATTCTTAGTGAAGTTGTAATAACTTAAATTTTTGGAGTCTGTAGTGAAGAACTTTTCCTCCAAAAACTTTTTTTCGTCGGCAGATCTTGCATATCGGTTGCAGTATTCAAAGCCTGCTTCTGTAATTTCGTCGGTGTAGTCTACTTTTGCAGATTTTACCGTGTCTTCCCTAGGTTTGCTGGGAAGTCTTCCTAGCGAGGTCAACGACTTCTTTTTGGACAACAGAGCTGCACTGAAGGTGTAGGCTTCATCATCTCTCCATTGGTAATTAGCTCCAGAGGTGCTAATAAAGATGACCCAGTGTATAGGTCTGCTGAAGTTCTTGCTTCCTGGAAAGATTTGAACTTCTTATGCGCAATGTTGGAGACTCCTTCAGTTGCTTTTTTGGCGAAGCTCCAATCTTCATAGATTCCAGCATTGGGGCCATTATAAACAACATAATATGTTTTAGATCTTTTTGGGATTTGAATTCCCTCTTCGGATTTCTCCGATGCTAAAGGCGTAACTTTAGACTGTGGGATTGGAATTCCCTTATTTGGCCTTAAGCAAAAATCTACTGGGCTAACCAGTTTGATGGAAGTTTGTACTTCCTTCTGGATTTTTGGCAAATCCACAGCCTTCAACGGATTTGTTGATTCTTTACCAACTACCGTTTGCGTTGGAATAGCCTTATCTTTCTCTTTTGAGGGAGAAGGTGATAAGATAACCTTTTTTACTTCATTTTCAGAAGCTTGTTCTTTTTCTTTACCCAATTTGATCAGGTTGAGATACTTGAGCTTGGCTCGGACCAGCTCCAGTTCTTGGACTAAAAGTCCTTCTTGCAGCTTTAGCTGCTCCATTTCATCCATGCTGGATGCTTCACAAAGAAACAAACGTTAGAAACATTTGTATTATTCTTTATAATCTTGCTGAAATTCTCTGGTAAGAAAATTTGCCCAATAATTCTTGGTACTTGCAATATGAACAACATCGAAATCATATCTAGATAACCACATTTGCCATCTAATTAGACGACCTTGTTTTCTATCTCCTTTTAAATTTATTTTTAGGAAATAAGTAAAATTCTTATTATCTGTTCTTACTAAAAATTTGCAAGGAGTTAGATAAACAGAGAATTTTTTAATTACTCTAATAACAGAAAGATATTCTTTTTCGTTACTATGGTAATTCTTTTCAGCAGCCTTAAAGCTTCCTGAAGTATATCGGCAAATGTATTCTTTGCCGTTATTTTCTGCTTTAAGAATTCCTCCCCAGAATAAATCTGATGCATCAGTTTCTATGATCAGTTTATCCTCAGGTTGTGGGTGATAAAGTTTAGGAAAGTTTTTTAAACTTTTCTTTACTTTTACCATATAATTGGTATCTGCATCTTTCCATTCCCATGGAATATCTTCCTTAAGCTTTGCTTGTAATGGTGCTCTGACCTGGGCAAGCTTAGGAATATAATCAGAAGCATAAGTGAGAATTCCTAGGAATCTCTGCAATTGTTTTTTATTTTCAAGGATATCTGGGAATTTTTGAATATGTTCCAAGATATGATCTTGAGGTCGATGAGACCCTTCTTCAATTTCTAATCCTAGAAAATTATTTTAGTTTTAAAAAGCTGTGTTTTCTTCCTTGAGAGTATTATTCCCAAAGAGGCACATTTTTTAAGTACTGCTGCTACTTGCCATAGATGTTCTGTCTCATTATTACTGAAGACTAAAATGTCATCAATATAAACACAACAGAATTTTTCAAAGGTTCTAAATGCATTATGCATATGTCTTTGAAATATGGCTGGAGTCTGTTTTAACCCAAAGGGTACCAAATTCCACTGATAATGACCTTGCGGACATGTAAAAGCAGTTAATATTTGTGATTCTTCATCTAGCAATACTTGCCAGAATCCTGATTTACAATCAAAACTACTAAATATTTTCTTTCCTCTTATTAAAGTTAATAACTCATCTTTATTAGGAAGGTTATGACTGTCTCCTATTGTGGCTGTGTTTATAGCCTTATAGTTGACAACCATTCTCTTTTTTCCTCTGCGTCTTTCAGCTTCATTTTCTACCAAGAAGGCTGGGGACATATGAGGTGATTTGCTAGGTTTAATCACTTTTAATTCTAGTAATTCATTAATTTGTTGTCCAAATTCTTCTCTATCCTTAGGACTATATTGCATTGGTTTAACCTTTACAATTGTCTTGGGATTGATTAGTTTTATGGTTGCTGTCATCAAATATTTTGACTTGTTAGGGTCTATTGGATTTTCTGAACACACAGATTCTAGAAGTGTTTCTATTTTACAAAGTTTTGTATTTTGAAGCACAAAAAGTTGTTGTCTTTAGCATATATACCCCCCTCCTTAAAAGAGAAGTAATTTTATTAGGGTTTAGGGCTAATATTTAGCGTTTCTGGTTTTGATAATTTACATTTCTTTTTCATATAATCTAAATATCCCGGAACTCCTACTCTAAGAGCTCTTCTTATTTTTCCTATGTGTATAGGATTATTATTTAATGTGAAAATTATTCTATCTGTGTATTGGACAAATGGATTATACAACAGACAGAAGTTATTTCCAATAATAAAATCTATTCCAGATTCTTGTTGATACACAGGCCCTGTTTACTAGAGCTTATTTCTTGATGTACTGTACTGAACTGAATTGAACTGAACTGAACTGAATTGAATTGAATTAAACTGAACTGAACTGAATTGAACTGAACTGAACTGAAGTGAAAATTGATGTATTGAAAAATGGAATCAGCATGACTGAATTAACCTGAATTTCATCAAATTGCATTTTCACTGAACTGAATTGAACTGAATTGAACTGAACTGAACTGAATTGAACTGAACTGAACTGAACTGAACTGATCTACAGATAAGCTCTGGTAAACAGGGCCACAGTTGGAATATGAAATATTTCACCTGCTATCATTATATTAAGATTTTTACAGACCTTAGAGAGTATGATATGTGATCCATTTCCAATTTTTACTCTTATTGGTCTTTCTACATTTACCCAGTGTTCCTTAGGTATTACATTTTTGCTAGCAACACACATGCTTGCGCCTGTGTCTACATAACAATGCAGTTCAATTTGTTTATATCCAGAAAATTTTAGTTTTCCTTTTATATAAATTGAATTTGGGTTGGTTTTATTATTCATTACAAAGTTTGTAGGTTAATATGTAATTATTACAAACTATGTGGGTTGTTCTTGTAAATAGACAAGAATTAAGAAAAAGGCAGAAATACCCTTTGGTCTCACGAAGGGCCGTCTTTTTCAAGACTTGTCAAATTCCAAATGAAACACCTTATTTATAAAGTGAAATAAATAAATAAAAATCGACCAAAAACTAATAATAAAAGAAAAACATTGCTAAGAATATAAATAAATTAAAAATAGTAGAAAGTAGAAACCCTTCTCACCGCAGACCACCCGGAAAATACGGGACAACTGAGATCTCGGGCAACAACCATGGGTAGAGCAGTAGTAGGCACAAGCACAAAGGTGTAAGTCCGTGCGTTGTTCGACACTGTTGATACTTGCCCTTCCATTTCTGACCAGATTCATCTTGGAAGGATATGTTGTGCTACTCTACAAGAGTGAGTACTTTGCCTTAGTATGGGTGGTGTCTAAGTAAACGTCTAAGTCCAAGTATGGATTGGGTGGTATCTAAGTAGAGTGGGGTAGGAGATTGGCACAACGATTTACAAGGAAAAATGTCTCATCTTAGAGAGAACGTTGATTTGAACCCTTGTCTTTGTAGTTGATTTGTAGTTAAATGAGAGTACCAAAACTCAAAACTCAAAAGTAAATGAAGTGGAGGAAAACTACTCTAATGCTAGGGTGTAAATGAACCAAACTGTTCGCGTCAAAAAACTTGGTTCAAGCTCGAATCAGACGAACACGAGTCGAACTAGAACCGATTTGATTAGTAATCGAGCTTGAGCTCTCTAACTATTGTTCGATAGGCTCGTCAAGCTTTAAGGAGCCTATTCCATATAGTTACATCATATAAAATTATTATTTAAGTATATATTTAAGAATATTATTGTAATATAAAATATTTTAAGGCTTTAATTAACCTAAACGAGCCGAACTTGTTCAAACGAGCTGAGCTCGAACAAATCATAGACAACCAAGCTCGACCTCGAGCTAATTTTTTTTTAATGTTCGAACGAGGTTGAACTCGAGTTCAAACATGCTATTTTCTTTCGAGCTTGAACTCGATAAGGTCAAATTTCGGCTCGTTTACACCCCTATCTAGTGCTTCCATAATTAGAAAAGATATTCACCGAACATCCTTAATGTAAAAAATCTTAATAATCAAACTTGGGTGGATAGTGTGAAAAATTCTCTAAAATTCAGATTGAGACAGAGAGATAGACATAGAATATAGTGATTCTTGAATTAGTACTATACTACTAGTACTAGTATGATTTCATGAATTATTTTCAGACATGTAATGAAACGGAAACTTGGAAAGTAAAGATCACATATTTCACGATTCATCATGCCATATTACCTGGATGGATCCAAACTCTAAAAACCGTTAAAGTTCCATGCCAGTGGTCAGTGGAGAGAGTGCAAATTGTTCTGTAGTGCAAAAACACAGCTGTAATTAATTTGTACTAGTACTGTACAATCCCAAAAAGGTAAATAATTTAAGAATCCCAATTAAAACCATTTTCGAAACAACCAGCTGGAATTAACTATAAAACAACATCCCACACTCACAACATTGCTCCCTCTTTTCTCTCTCTTCATTTTTTGACCCCCGCTCTCTCTCTCCTCCGCTTCCGGATGGACCCACCTCCACTCTCCTCCGCCCCGCCTCCGCCCATCGCCACCTCCTCTCCGCCGCAGCCGCTGCCGCAGACCTCCTCTGCGCCGGCCAGCTACCCCGATTCCCTCGACTCCTCCCCTCGCTCCCGCAACACCGACTCCTGGGACGAGCCACCGTATGGCCCCACCGCCGCTGCCGCGCCGCCGCAGCATCCGGTCGCGAAGCTCCGGCTGATGTGCAGCTATGGCGGCCACATAGTCCCCCGTCCCCACGACAAGTCGCTGTGCTACATCGGCGGGGAGACGCGGATCATCGTCTCCGACCGCAGCGCCACCCTCTCCGACCTCTACCACCGCCTCTCGAAAACTCTCCTCGACGGGAAGCCGTTCGCTTTGAAATACCAGCTCCCGAACGAGGACCTCGACTCGCTCATCACTGTTACCACCGAGGAGGATTTCGAGAACATGGTGGATGAGTACGACCGCCTCCTCAAAACGCCGTCGTCCAGGGCCTCGCGCCTCCGATTGTTCTTATTCCCGGAGAAATCCGGGTCTGAAACGTCTTCGTCGATCGAATCGCTTCTGGAAAACAGCACCAAATCGAGCGAGTGGTTCTTCAACGCCCTGAATTCGAGCTCTCCGGGAAAGAGCCACCGCGGCATCTCCGAGACCTCGTCGGTGAATTGCTTATTAGGTCTGGACGATCAGAGCCCGCCTGTTCCAAAGGGCGCATCAGAAGCACAATTGGAGAAACCTAACGCTAATGTGGCTCATCAGGATGTGCACTCTGTGCCGGATTCTCCTATGCTCGAGACAAATTCGTCCTTCGGTTCCACATCATCGTCCCCATCGACAGCGAATAAGGTCGGTTCTGATGAGGGCAAAGGCGGAATTGAGGAGGCACCAGCATTGCAGCAGCAGGTACAAGTGCCACAGGCTCATTTGCAACAGAGTAAACCAGTTGTGGTTGCTGCCTTTGATTTGGCTTCTCCAGATTCTGTCTCTAGGTACCCTTTTTCTCACCTCAAATTTCAAATTTTGTTTTTATGGGTCATGTTTATATGCTGGTTTACAATTGTTGTTCAATTACTGCATGATTTGAGGATGATCATAGTTTTAATGGTACTGAATTTAGTAGTGTTAGGTTCATTTTTCTGTTCCTAGCTTTCTGTGATATCATGTCACAATAAATTATTAAAAGTTGATGCTAAAATATAGGAGACCCATGTTAATATGCATCCATGTTTAATCAGATGGATAGTATCAGGGAATCTTAAATGGGGATAGGGTTAGTGACATAATATGCAGCTTATCTTGTCTGGATCAAGAGTCTTCTTTGAATTTGAGTAGTTTGTCTTGTTGATTCTGAGTGAATACACAGTATCCTCACGGCGATGCTTCTTCTTTTTTTGTTCTATTTGCTCTGCGTAGTGATGGTAGTGGAAGAAATCCATTATCCCGGCAGAAGCAGATGGTTTATATCGAGTCTGTTGTGCCACTGCAATCTGTCAATGCTCAACTTGCCGCTAATCACATCGACCCCAAGACAGCTGAGTTGAACAGTAGGGCACAGATGACACAGCAAGTTCAAGAAAACGCATATGTATTGCCAAGTCAGTTTGATCAGTATCAGCAAGTCCAGTATGTGCCAGCCGGAGCTCAGCTAATGCAGCAGCAGCACCACCACCCTTCTGGTGCAGTGCCAATGTATTACTCAGTATACCCCTCTCAGCAGTTAGGTCACCACACACAGACAATGGACCAACATCATCAGCATCAGCATCAGCATCAACATCAACATCCGCAGCAGCAGCAGCAGCATCAATACCCCCCTGTGTACCTTATGCCTACGAGACCACAAGCCTATAATTACCCTACTCCTACTTACACCGATTCTGTGCCAGCTACCCCATCCACCCGTGTCCAGACTCCTCCCAGTGCCACATTGGTTCCTCCGACAGCTTTCACACCTGCACCAAACACTGCCGCTGCCGTTGCTAAACCACAGTATGCTGGTTTCTCCCAGTTCCCTCATCCTTCTCAGACCATTGCTCCTTCTTCAGCTACTGCTAGCTATGCTTATGACCAGTACCCTGAGCCGACTCATGCACAGATTTACTATACTCAGCCGTTGGCTCCACAGTTGGCCACTCAGTATCAAACAATGACGTCAGCCGCCCCATTGAAGTTGACGGAAGTCTCAGCACCACATCCAACGGAGAACGTGAAATTACAGGTTCGAACGACTCAGTCCTGACTCTGTCCTGAGAACCGACTTACCTGAGGAGGTACAATTTTGCATGAAAGGATTGTTTACAAAAATATACAAAGTGTAATTGTTTGTTATATTCTTTTTTCGGGTTTGTGGAGAAATCATTATTCTTTTGGTTTATAAATTTATGAGTCTTGTTCTCAGTTTGTATTCTTATGGAGTGACCTGGTGAATGGTGATATCTTATCAATGTAAAATCTCAGTTGTCTTCAGTCTTCTCTCTCTATATATAAATAGCTCAAGATCATTGAAAAGGATAAGATTGCATGTTTGGTCCAATTGTTAATTGTCATTAGTCTATAATGCTTTGCGAAAGCGATGGTAATTGCTTTACTCTTGCCTCATTCATACTTTCTGGCCTTTCTTTTTGACTTGTTTTTCCAACTAACAAAAGTGTTGGTTTATTCTAAACTTGAATTGGACATTTCCCGTAGTAGTACATTTGGTTAAAGGAGCAATTTTGTGCTTGCTTTAGACACCATATGAGCAATTGCTTACTTTACCAAATCAGTTAGGCTCTCTCCAACTTATCTGCACTTCAATTCATATGCCTATGGTTCTCAGACTTATTATAAAAACATTCAATTTAGATTCCGTTTTTTCTAACTTAAAACAAATGCTGATTACATTTCCAAACTATCTATATATCAATTCATTTCAGTGAAATATAATTTGATGAAATTCATTTTAGTTCAGTCATGCAAATTATTATTTTCAATACATTAGTTTTCATTCCGTTCAGCTTAATTCAATTCAATACATTTACATTCAACCAAACATGCCCATGGTCATTTAAAAAAAAAAGAAACATCTTACCAAACATATCGAATGCAATTATTACACTATATTTTATTTCCAAACTTTAAGATTATGTTTTGGTCAGACGTGTACATCTTGCCTGCGGCTGCAATAATCTTACAAATTGGATCACAGTTGCAAATAATTTACAACTTGTAATTGGCAAGTGCAGAATACTTGGCATTGTCATAGATCTTTTTTGTTTGTCCATTTTCAGTAATCTGTTTGGTACTAAATTGATAAGTGTAAAAAATAACATGGTTGCTGCCAGAATCTGCGATGCTCTCTAATTAATTAATTAATTGTGGTTTGTGGGAATAAAATAATAGTACTATATATATGCTGCCTTTCATCACTGATTGCCATGTGACTTTACACTAATTACGCTCTTCATTCCTACCTGTAAAGCCTGCAAACCTGTGACAGTGAATCACACCTCTCATGAATCTTCATGTCGTTTGTTTTCCTCTTCTCATTAATTGCATGCTGGGATTAAAGTATGAATCCATATAGTACGAGGTTTTTGTGAATTCCAAGGTGAATCAGGCACACTACACTTTGGACTGACATGCAATATGACTTGAAAAAGGTTACCTAAAATATGCAGTTTCTTTTAACATTTGATAAAATTTAGATTAAGGCATGTCCAGTTCAGCTTATTACAGCTCCAAAAAGCTGCTTACATCTTATAATGTCTGTAAGAGTTTAGTTTCATTGGATGCCAATTTCACTGTGGTCGCTGAGCGTTGTCTGGCAACATGAATGAGTATTTAATTTAAAAACAGTTATATATTATTAAAAATTGATGATTGCTCCAGCATCGTATGCTATATGATTTCAGTTTTAATTTATTTTTTCTTGTTGGAAAATTTCATGTTACTTGAAACACGTCCAGTATCGCTTGAAAAAAAATCGGGAAATGAATCCCATATAACTCGGCTTGTTTGCCGTAATTTTGCATAACTAAAACGTGACCATTTTGAACTACCAAGAAGTTCTATATCAGTCTTAATTAACTATTCCAAATGTGCACAATTGCTATTGCAATCTAAGTCGCCTTTTGGATTAAGCACAAAGAGCCGTCAATTTTTACCAAAAAGTTGTCTAGCATAATCTTGATCAACTGCACCAAACCTGCACAGTGACTATTGCAATATAAGTCGCCTTGCACCGAAATAAGGGAAGGAAGATTTTATTGAAGTTCAATATTATGAAATTATAACTCAGTTTAGTTTATTTATAGTTATGAAAAATATGAATTATTGCACAAATAGATTGAAAACAACAGCTTCTACTTGGGGGGTGGTTTAGAAAATATCAAACAAGTCTTATGAACATGTGTTCCTTAGAAAACTAGATTAGTGCAATTTGAAATCTAACACCACATATGAAGTCCAAACTCTCAAGTTTCTTTTTTCAAGTATTTCACTACGCAATTATCAAACTCACCAACCACCGAAAATTAAAATAATTAATTTGATGAAATTTTGTCATTTGTTTCGGAAATGCAACATAAAAAACAAAATCAGTACTTAAAAATGGAATATCACGAAATTGAAATTCACATTTGATGGCCCATAATTTGGTGTTGTCGAATTTGCGCCACCAGAAAATTTGCACACAGCATACAGCATGCTGAATCCCCATTGAGTCATATCCAGCATTTTTATTAACTTGTCTCAATTTTTAATCGACAATCGACATTATCATCTGCCCATTAATTGAAAAATATAAAAATCATCTGCCTAACATGAATGATATTTTTCAAAAATAATAATAAATAAAACGTACTGCTTTCATTGGTGATATTAATGTACTCCAAAAACGGCTTGTATTCTATCCAATGTTTAATTAGTTTATTTTTTAAAAAATGTTTAGTTTAACTATTTTGGACATTTCTCAATTCTACTATGAGCATTACTTTTTTTCTCAGCTATAATCAGTTTATAACATACTCTTTAATAAAAAATTTAAACATGCATTATTAATCACAAATAACTTTAGTAACATAGTAACTACATATAAAATTTTGACCATAAACTTTTTGAATATCAATATCTTTTGAAATACAATTATAAATAATGAAAAGTTGATAATATGAAAATATATGTCATAAACTAACAAGTTCTAATACAAACATGTTTAATTATGTAGTAGTTTAATTTTAATGTGAAAATTAATTAATTGTGATTCAATTAATAGTAACTTGTGCAATTTAAGATTGGATAAAATTTTGGTGGCGTGCCACAACAAATGGACGGAAAGAACACATAAGCCGATGATGTGAACTTTCCAGTGCCTCCTCAAATTCCCAATGTATCATTCACCTCATTAATGTTTCTCTGGAACATCACTTTGAGCTCATCTCTTAAGGTGCAGAGATCCCCAAAGTAAGGCGAATAGCGTTCTCCTAGCCTTCCATTGCTTATCATTATATCCACCAGAAATCCCCTGTTTTCAAAATAAAAGACGTGAACCCATCACACCCACAAATTATCCTTGGTGTGAATGTCCTAGCTCTTCAGGATCATGGCTGCCTTATTCCATGTTTTGAAGTACTTCGATCCCAGGCCTCCGTGTAGTTTCGGGGAAAAGGGATTTCCCACGATACCTTGCTCTTGTGTTTGCCTATTCAAAGGAGATGCCTGCATTTCTGATCTAGAGCTTCTAGGATTGTAGATGGTATGCTCAGGTGTAGATGAAAACCAGCAATATCCGGAACGATAGATTTGATAAGCTCTAGCGTTTATGCATATGCCAGTGTGTTTCCCTTCCACTTCGTTATTTTGTCAAGCAGAATATTGTTCAGGGAAACCTACAACGTCTTTGATGATGTGTCACTGAATCCGAACTCCCAATTTGGACTGTCCACGGAATCCAAGATGGCTAAGAGTTAGTGAGGCTTTGTAGGGCACCAACGATGTCTTCTCGATATGCAAGACAGACCCCAAGAGCTATCTGAAGGTAACAACTCCAATGTGATGATGAAATGAACTTACAAGAACAATACATAAACCCTAACAAGAGATAGAGTTGGAGTTGAGTGAACATACTGTAAGTGATAGAAGTATTTATAGTCATGGCTTAGCCAAGAGTTAGAAATAGGGTGACTCATAATATGTGAGTGACCTTTGAGGGGACCAAGTCACGTGGAGTACGAATTTGTTCCCTCATTTGCCGATGCTGGCACGTGAGCCAGAAGAATGCAAACACTTGTTAGCAAGGGCCCATCTCCGGCTCGACCCCTTAATCTGAGATGGCCTTGGTTCGGTACAGATAGGCTATATATCATCAGTATTGTTGTCAAGTGGTATTCCCAGATATTTGACCAGGAATGTGGCCCGTGGAATTCCTATAAAGCTCGTATCCTTCTTGGTTCCCACCCCAAAAAGCTTGGAATTTACAGTATTTATTTTCAGTTCCGAGGTTTTACGGAAGTCATTTAAAGCTATCACGAGGATATGAACTGAATTTGTGTTTAACTAAGGAAACATCATCAAATTTTCTGCAAAAGTCAGATATGTGATCTTCAGAACATCATTATGCGAATGATAGATGAGATACTAGAACTGTGCTCTTAGCTTCAGAAGGCGTGAGAAGTACTCAATGCAGATCACAAACAGAATAGGAGACAATGGACCATGTTTTATCCACACTTGAAAGTAGTCGCACGGTATTCCATTGACGAATATGGAGAAGCTGGAAGTATATAATTTTGTCATAATTTTGTCCCTCATCTTGTTTGCAAAGCCCATGCCCAGCAAAACTTCCAAGAGACTGTGTCAAATGCTTTATGTAAGTCCACCATAATCATGCACCTAGGCAAAGTCCGTGTTTTCCCGTATCCTTCTTGTGCCTGGAAGACCTATGTGTCAGTCAGGTTTCTTCCTTTCACAAAAGCATTCTGACATGGGTCAATGAGCATTGGCAGGTAGGGCTCAACTCGGTTTCTGGTGCAGGCAGGACTAGGAAGATGCAAATATGTCACATTTCCGAGTCATGGGAGCCATATACGTATTTTGGTTGGTTTAGTTGGATCTTTGGATTATTCCAAAGATAATCATTGAGGGATTTTTGGGCTTTCCTTATCAAGGTTTAGAGTTTTCCTGAAAAGGTTTTTTAATCTTGGTAAGAAGGAATCGATCTCCTATTCAGAGTGGGAATCGGTATCCTGTAGGGTAATAGGATAGAGATCGATGGGTTATAAATATTGCCCTTTGCTTTGTAATTAGGAACCTTTGAGTTTGATTTGAGATAATATAATTTAGTTTTCCAATTTATTCTCTAATTTTCCGGGCATTCTCAGACTCAACGCGAAGTTGGATACTAATCAAGATTGAATTCAACTTCCGGGCATTCTCAGACTTAACGGACCTTGAAGGCAAATCTAGATATATCAAAATTACTAATCAAGAATAGAGTTTAATTTCCGGAATTCTTAGAATCAACGAATTTTAAAGGCTAATCTAGATATATTGGTGAATCTTGTGAATTTGACGCTTCCACCTATATCTTGCGCTGCATCAGTTTCCCAAGACCTTGGTGATGAAATTTTCGAGCTCTCCCATTTCTTTGGAATAAGGGCGACTGATGTATAGTTCAACTGCTTCGATAAGCTCCTCAAGATGAAAAACTCCATCACAACATCCGTTACTTCTGATCTGACCATATTTCACTACTTCTTGAAGAAAACAACAGAGTAACCATTCGGTCCTGGGGCCTTGTCATCGGCCATGGATAATAGTATCGCCCTCACCTCATTCCGAGATATATCATGACCAAGTGATGATCGGTCCATGTCATCCAGCACATGGCCTGCTTGGATGACTTCCTGTAAGATAGAGATTCTTTCTCTAACCGTACCGAAAAACCCTTTGTAGAAGTCCACAAATAGCTCACCATTTATAGCATTGGATGTGACAAATGACAATGTGGTCCTCACCGTCCAGGAGTGCTGGAATACCATCCCCTTTCCTAGTGGAATCATCTGAAGGAAATATTTGGTGCCCATCTCAAACTGAGTGATATGGTTGATCTTGCCTTTCTGGAATAGAAAAGAAGTCTCCGCAAATAATTACATGATAGCCTATTTCTTCAATCTCCTCAACTCCTCCACCTTATGGTCCATAGCTGTCACCGCATTAAAGACCCGAACTGCATCAATGTACTCTTTATCCGCTCTATTATAAAGAAGTGGGTGGGGGCGAAGATGAGTTCAAATGTCATACCTATCACGGGGGATTGGATGTGGATGAGTATAAAAATATTAGTTAGGAATGAGGATGAGACCCACCCAAGTCCCTTATCAATGTCATCCCTATATCCAAAATAGTTTGATGAGCATATGAACCGTTAACTTTATTTGATAGAGTTATAATATATAATTTAGTCTTTTAAACTATTGCTAAGTAATAATATAAACTTTAATTTATCACTACAATTACAAGTATTAAGTTCTGTGTAATATCATAATTATTTTCATCAAATTCATTCCGAGAAATCCAAACAACAATTATGGACATATTTATATCTGTCATTTGACTTAACTGATCTGCATCGATCTGCCAATAATTTTTTCATCATATTGATATTTAAGTTAAAAGATTTAGTGAAATACAAGGAATAAGAATTTTTTATTATAATATAGTTATTAAAATTTGTACACATTTTATGATGTACAATACATAATCAACTCAACCTTTTTAAGTAAATAGTCGGACTAAAAAGTTATCCTTGACTTATAGGTAGTTTGTTACTAAATTAATATGTATTTGACAGCTGCACAATTATCAGAAGTAATAGTGTAACGTACTAGTTTGACCAGTAATAGTTACCAAATCTGCTAGTTTAACCATTTAATTTCTTATATATATACTCACCAATAGCTCTGAAATTTCATTTAACTTCTCCATTCTCAGGTATTCTTCAGATCTATTTAATTTCAAATGTTCATTCGGCCTGAAGAATCCTAATTCACTTGTTAACTTTGAAAATAAGTGTGTTTTTCAACAAATCCCAGCCCCTAGAAACATCTTGTTATGACTTCATCGACTAAGAGGGGGTGTTGTCTTAACAATTCACCAACCTGTTTGTGAAATGCACAACTGATGGTTTGTTATTGGGGTCAGCTTTTGAAGCATAGATTTCTATTAACTAGTTTCTGATCTCGAACTCATATTCTTTTGGAAGTTTATAACTTCAAGGACCTAGTTAGTCTTTAATCAGTAAACTTTTGGTACAAACTGAGCCATCTATGACTTTTATTTCATTTTTCTAAGGTTATGGGGAAAACGTATATAACCCTCCATCTTTTCATTGGGAAAAACTATTTGCAAGATTTGTTTTATAAAAAAACAATAGTTTTTATTTAGGTTTTTGATATGGGTACCTGCTAGCTCTACCTAAATTTTTTATTTTTTAAAAAAATAAGATTCAAATTCTTTTGGGCTGTCCACACTAACCATGATAAGGGCTTTGCTGCAATTATAGTCCATTGGCTAAACCATTTATCCCCATTCTTTGTGATTTCAGGATTGTGGAACTAATTCAAAATCATGACAAATGGGCAGGTAAGATCATCCAAACCCTAGACAAAGATGAAATTTTATTTGTTGTTTATCTAGGGTGTGAATTAAATAACTAATTTTCAATTAATGGGCAGGTAATTTGTTTGTTTTTCTCATTTTGTTTTAATTTTTCTCCATTTTCCCATTCTATAAGACAAATTAATAACCATTGAACTCTCATTGTAGGAAGGATACTCCAGTTCTGTTCAAGACCAAAACGATGATGCAATGACATTTGCTAAAAGGCACCACTCTCGTCACCAAATTCGACAATTGGAAGCGTAAGATTTCTTCAAATATTTTCCTCACTAGATTTTGTAAAATAAAAGTAGATTCTTTCTATATGAATTTGATGGATATAAAATAATAAATGGATTTTCCTTTAAATCATTTTATTCTCCGTAACAGTCTGATGTCCTAAAAATTAGAGGATCAGTCAATCGATTAAAAATACTGTTAATTTCAATTTATATTCTTAAAATGAATTCTTATATTATATCAAATTATATTATGACAATCAATTACTTGGTACACAATTTATGTTCTTTTGTATAAATAAGGGATAAGTTATTGATAATATATAGCTTGTGTATGTTTGAGTTTCATTATTGGTTATGATGGTGTACATAGGTTCTTTGAGGACACTCCTAAGCCAACTGAGAAAAGAAGACAAGAGATTGGGCTTGCTGTCAAAATGGAGCCTGAAAAGGTGAAATTCTGGTTCCAAAACAAACGTTCCCAATTAAAGGTAACTTATATTTACTAATTTTAAGTCCTCACTAACTATGCTTAATTTAGTTTTCAGTTCAATTCATTTTGGTTTGGTTCAGATAATTTAGTTTTGTTCAAAATAAGAACTAAACTAAATTATATTGAATTTGAACTAAAAATAGTATTCCATATGCACCTCCATATATTAAATATTTGGAACTGTCAAACTAAATTAAGCTAGATTTCCTCAAAGAAAGTCCAACCGATTTTCTGTAAAAAAAATTAGGGAAAATTTCTATTAAGGGTATGGTACAAATGTAAATTATTATAAGGGGCGTGAAACTTGTATATTTATTGTTAAGGGCGTTATAATAAATCTATTCTTTATTTAATTAAAAAAATTCATTTATACCTCTCTCCTCCCTAAAAAAATTCATATTTCTAATTAATAGGTTTTGTTCTCTTGAGCTTATTTGTAAATCAGTTCAGTACAATTTAGTTCAATTCATTTCAGTAAAAATAAAATTTAATGAAATTTAGTTTAATTGAGTCATGTTGAATTTTTTAATACATTATTTTTCAATTTAGTTCAGTTCTGTATAATTCTTTTGATCATATTTTTTTAAATAAAATTTATTGTTTCTGAAAACATGATCAAAGGTATTCAACTGAACTAAACTAAACTGAACTAATTGAAAAATAATGCACCGAAAAAAATAATCATGACTAAATTAAACTAAATTTCATCAAAATTTATTTTACCGAATTAAATTGAACTAAATAAAAATATTGTACTGAAAATAAATATTGTACCGAACTAAATTTCATCAAATTTTATTTTTATTGAACTAATTGAACTAAATTGTACTGAACTGATTTACAAATAAGCTCAAGAGAACAAAACATATTAATTAGAAATCTGAAACTTTTTTTAGAGAGGAGAGGGGTATAAATAACTTTTCTTAATAAAATAAAATGTAGAAATATCATAATGCCCTTAACAATAAATATACAAGTTTCACACCCTTTATAATAATAAACATTTGTACCAAGCCCTTAATAGAAATTTTCCCAAAAATTCATGTAGAGAATAAAAGTCAATAATCTCCATATTAATTTAAATTGGACTCCTATTTTTGCAAATTACGTGTTTTAGAAATTTTGATTGGAAATGCTAGTTTAAAGAGTTTGACTCCTATTTTCATTATTTAAAATTTCTTTCACAATCTGCATATATATAGATTTTTTTACTTCCCTCTCTTTCAGTTTCTATTATAGACAATCATATAGAGATTCTGTTTAAGTGAGAATTTGTCAAAAATCTTCAAATTTGAATAGAATCTCTGTCATAGACTCATTGTAAAACTTTTGGACATGCTTATGAATCTAGATTTTTTAAGGGAGATGAAGGATTTATATGTCTTTTATTAATACAATAAAGAAATGTTATGCACCCTACCAACATATACTAAAATGTTTATAATAACTTACTCCAAAAATTTTCCATTCTAAAAAAAATGCTTTTAATCTCTTTCACCCCCTGTTTTTATTTACTTAATTTTGTATGTTTCAGGCTAAAAGTGAAAGACATGCCAATTATGAGTTGAAGATTGAAAACAATTTACTTCACACTGAAAATGCAATTTGCAAGGATGCTCTAAACAAGATGGTCTGCTCCAAATGTGGCGCCGCTTGTGCAAATAATATTCCCCTGAAGTTGGAGAATAATAGACTTAAAAATGAGGTACTATATATTTTATTAATTATTTTGAATATAATATTTTTTATTTTATATATAAGCCCCTGTTTGGTAGAGTTTTTTATTTTGCTGAACTGAATTGAAATGAAAAATGTATTGAAAAAAGAATCAGCATGACTTAATTAACCTGAATTTTATCAAATTACATTTTCACTGAACTGGACTGAATTAAATGAAACTTAGACTGAACTGATCTACAGATAAATTCCGGCAAATAGGTTGATTGATTAAATATTTCATTATCTAATTTGCAGATTAAAAAGATTCAGAATTTTTGCCTTGAGATGGAGAGAGCTTCCATGAGCCATCTTCCAGAAACTTCTGGGTTTCCATTTACCTCGAATGCCGCCTCTGCATCCCGTCTGAATGGTGAACAAGTGCACCACTTTTTCTTCCCATGATGAGAGATGAATAAATCTCATCTTTTTTACGCCACAAAACTAAAAGAATTTATTGTAATTCTTAAACTTTTTCAATAAGTGGACGTTATTGTTGTAGCACAAAACTTTAATATTTATCATTTTACGTGATCTTTTGGTGAGGATCTCATTTTTAATTTGTGTATGGTTATTTGAGCTTTTGATAAGCCTTCGGAAACATTATTTTGACATTGATCTTTTGGAAATAATTTGTTGAATAATCGTCATTTTTTTATTCCAATGTGTTTTTTTAACATTTTTGTTGCATTTGTTAGTAAATAAGGTCATTAGAGCTTGGACCTGTTTACCAGACCTTATCTGTAGATCAGTTCAGTTTAATTCAATTTAGTTCGGTTCAGTTCAGTTTAATTCAATTTAGTTCGGTTCAGTTCAATTCAGTTCAGTTCAGTTCAGTGAAAATGTAATTTGATGAAATTCAGGTTAATTCAGTCATGCTGATTCCATTTTTCAATACATCATTTTTACTTCAGTTCAGTTCAATTTAATTCAGTTCAGTACATCAAGAAATAAGCTCTAGTAAACAGGGCCCAAGTCCAACAACTTTTGTATAACAGAGATTTTTTACTAGTTTTAGAGATTTTGGATTTCTTTAAAATCCAACAGATTTTCTATCTTAATTTTTATTATAGAGATTTGAGAAGATAGAACAATATTTCTCAATATGTAGAGAAAGAGAAGTAAGATTTTGGAGATCTTTAAAATTGAAAAATCTCTATAATATAGAATTTTTTTGACTTTGATTCTTTATTTTTGAAAAAACGATTAGCTATCCTATTGGGCTTGCTCTTTGTACATAAATAGATAGCTCAACATGCATAGTTTTCAATTTATTACCTATTTATATTATGGTACATTCAACCGTGAGAAAACTCATTTGAATTAATCTAATATTCGAAATGTTTTATTTTTTCATTGAATGGTGTTTAGTTTTATAAACTTTTTTAAAATTTGCCCTTCTATCATCTATGAATACTTTTAAAATGGTTACGTGTTCAAAAAGGATAAACTCAGATATGTTAGCATATAATTCCTTCCTTTCGTTTAATTTAATCTAAAATTTCTTAGTTTTTAATCAAAGTGTATCATTTCCTTCCTTTTTCTCTATAGTGTAAAATAGTTCTATACAATCAAAGTTAATCCTTGAAAGTTTTTGAAATTACTTTCCAAACCACTAAATTTAAAATTCCAACGAATTGTTCTTCATAATTTTTTTTCCAATGAATTGAATGGAACTAAAATATGTTAGCTTAAAAAAGGTAGATTTTTGGATGGATGGAGAGCGTTTTGACATTGGAATTATATTTCCCTACAATGATCAGGAAACTGTTTCCAGAATTGTGTTCAAAAAAATTATATTTAACATTCATTCCACATCAATTGTGTTCAGGGCCAATATTACAAATGAAATTGCACTGTTGTTCATGATTCTACAGTCCTCAGCTTACAGATTTAGAAAAGATCTTTAGAAAAGCATGGAGTGCCTCAAAATACAAGCCAAAAACATCATCAGTTCAGTTGTGTGCTAATTACTTCTTCCTAAGGTCGATCCCGGCCTTTTTTGCAACAGCATCTAGTCCATTTTTCTCAATGGTCTTTATTGCCTTGGTTGATAAACGAAGTTTGACGTAGCGTTTTCCAGCCTCCCACCAAATCCTCTTGTACTGCAAATTAACAAACTGCAACTTCTTTGTCTTGTGGTTCGAATGAGAAACTTTGTTTGCCCTATTTGATTTCTTCCCGGTGAAGGGACAGATCCTACCTGTAAGTATAACACAGCACATCACCTATACTTTAGAAAATTTGTTCTCAGAAGCTGAGAGGCAGCCAAGTTTTGGGAAGCATAAAGTCAACATAGAGATTGATGTCAATCAGACCTCAAAACATAGGGAAGCCTTTTTAAGGATCAATATAAGATATCTAGGTAAGGAACTAAGCTGTTTCTCAAAAACAAAGGAGCTAAACTGAATTGTGCCTCACAAGTTACGTACGTATCAAAGAGCCAAACGTATGTATCATTTAGGAAAGGTAGATAAGAGCATATTATTCGAGATTTCAAATGCATTGACATTACATCAATATCTCAATCAATGGAAGTGCAGCAAAGATTATGTGCAGTAAAAAGTGAATTTTTGAATCAAGTATTGAACAGCAGGAAAATTTTAAGTAGAATCTAACTCAATTGTAATAAAAGTTCCCAGCAAAGAAGCATAAGATTATGTGTTTATATCCAAGTGAGTATTACTCTAACTTATCTGCTTCTTTCTCTCATTTAAGGGACCTAAATGTCGAGTATATAACTTATTTCTATTCAATCATTCCATTTAAAACAACTACATTTTACAACAACAGCCTTCCCTTGAAGCAGGTAGCCGCATGAGCTACTCATATCATTAGCACTTTACATGAAAACTGCCTACATTTTCAAATCAACCAGTTGTTGAAACAGCCTTCATAAACCTTAAAAATACTTTTTTACCACCAAGTCTCCAATTCACTGAGCTAATCGTTAAAGAGTTGCCATTGCACAAGAAAGCCCCAAATTGTGAAAGTATCAACATGAAATTCCAAGCTATAGTCTAGAAACACCAAAGTATTCCCCTTTCTTCATACACACTCGGTTACTATTCATTTAGTCAAAAATTAAGCAACTTTGACAGTAAACATCTTATCGAATTTGTTCGTGGCATATATTTTCCAAACATCAATTTTCATAATTCGCAGTTACAAACAAACTACAATGCAAACCACATTCCATCAGCCAAAGCTTAATGACAGAAAAGCAACAACAAAAGCCTAATTGAGCTCAAAAGAAGAGTGATGAAAACTCACGGGCCACAGGCTGGAGAGAAGGCCGAAATGGGGCGGTGATGTTGGCCGGCGCCGCCTTGAACTCAACGGGATTGCAGGAAATCTTGATGCCATTCAACTGGGAAGTAACGAAACCGAGCTCTGAGCTGGGCTTCACAGATACCTTGAGATATGGCCTGTGCACAGCCATGGCCATCGCAAGCCCGCCTGCTGTTGCTGTAATGGTTGCAGACATTTCTGCGAGACGATTTTCTGAGTTTATCTTCAATTCTGATTCTGCGTTTTCAGAGACAAGTTCTTATCCTTCAATTTGGGATATTTGTCACTTGGGGCTTTTGGTTTTGGAAATGTCAGTTTTGGACCCATTCTTTTCGAACCCTTTAAAAAATTGTTGTATTTATATAACAATATGATGAAAGTTTTTTATAAGATGTTGCTCATTTTTACATCACGGAAGAAATGCTACGAATAAGTGAATATATAAGATTGAAATTTTAAAGAGAGTAGAGGAGGGGAATACATAGTAAAATAATTCAATTTAGTTCATTTTTACTAAATAAAATTCTATTTAAATTATTTTCGTATTGAAAAAATTGATTGAATTCCAATCCAATTCAATGGCAATCAAGTCAATTTCATTGAAACTAGATGGAAAGAAAGAAAGAGATTTACATATTGTATGACATTCAATGAACATCTGATAAGAAATTAAAATGAACAAAAGATGTTTTATCTACCTTAACCTTTTAGTCAATGGGAGATGTTTTATCACAGTTGATCATATGAAGCCAATCACTAAATTCCATTCCAAGAGTTGTACCAAAACATGGAATGGAAAAGTTACACAGCTCATAGTCATAGCTCCAATCACTGCATTACAAAAAGGGTTTAACAGGACATGATATTCATCCACTTCTAAGGATTACTGGGAAATTTCTTGTAATAAAGATCAGGATCAACATACGCTACGCTCACAGCCCTGTCAGCATACAATCGTCCATGAAGATGATGTGCAGCTTTGCACGACGCTTCTTCTCTCTTAAACTCCACCAGAACACTTCCAACCTCAAAACAGTCTTCACTATCTAGACCTTTTTCAGTCCCCTTTGAAGCATAACTGACTTCCAGTTCAGTAGCCTTATTCTGCATTTCAAATGCTTCCACTGGGCTGTTATCAGAAATGTCATTGTTCTTCTCCATCTGCTCTGTCAAGTTATCAGCCTGGTAAATGCTTTCTCCAGAAGCGTTGTTGGTATCATCATAGTCTCCTAAAGTGGGTATGGTCACGGTTCTGTTACCATAAAAAATCGCATTCCCTATCTCCGTTTCTTTAACTTGAACATCCTCTGTAATGATGTTCGAGGGGTTTGAAGTGTCAGTGTTTGCTAACTCAAGAGATAAACTCACTTGACCTACTTCATGTAAACCATGCTTGTGATTTACATCACCCTTGGTGGAGTCAGTAATGTGTTTGACAACATTCACACCCTTGACGTAACCAAACCTATAATATTCAACGGGACTTTAAATTAATGATAAAGAAAGTGTAAATTATAATTCAGATATGGACCAACACAACTATGTTATTTAAGAGAATCATATATAATTGTTCAACCTGGCACATTCCAGCTTTAAGTCTTCTAAGGTTTCTTCCAGTTCAAGCTCTGACAACAGTGAGATCCCTTCTGAATCAAGCTGCACATTGGACGGAATAAATTAAAAAGGTAATTTATATCACCACTAGTGATATTATAGTGCATAATGTTTAAAAAAGGGTGAGGAATCAAGAACGTGAGCAGTGATGTCACCAACAATCATACCACATTCTGTAGCTTCAAAACTCGGGTGGGGGACTTGAGAAGCGGTTTTGCATGCTCAGGAACCTCATAGAGACACCTCAAATCATCATTTCCCTAACATAAGATTACCAATTCATATAAACTGTGTTCGTGGTATCCCAAAAAAGGTGGGGGAGAGGCAAAAAACTGAACATGAAATGCAACTATTACCAATGATGGGGCATCCTGATTCACTTGCACTACTGTCATAACTTGTCCTCCCAACTTCATGCCATTAAGACCCGCACATGCTTTTTGAGTAAGCAAATGGTCAGCATACTGACACAATACAAAAGGCAATATATTAGCTTTATATCATAGAGGCGGTACAGTAAACAGGCATATACCTAAGGACAGGATATCAAATTCTCAATAATCAACCATAAGACAAAAATGACTGACAGGCAGAAAGAAAAATTACAAGTAAGGCCGGCCCTATTGCTAACTGAGCTGAACTCTGTATCTATTGTTAACAATGAATAATATTAAAGCCCTAATACTAGTTAACAACTAAGCTGATTTGAGCTGAAACTAAGTTACTTTATAAAAAGCTGGCTTCACTACCTTAGTTTATATAATACCTTGACAAGTATGCTTGAAAGGCTGTTAATTTGCACTTACATGCAGCTCCCAAAATATAATTCTTTATAACTAAGGTGTATATATATACTGAACTGGTGATACCTCAAGAAAAGCATAATGTTCATCAGTGCTCTTATTACACTCAAGACGGAAAGCCTTCAGAGATCCAAAAGCTCCAGCGATTTGCACAAGCTGAGATCAGTACAAATTGAGCTTAAGAAAAATGGTGAGATATACAGTGTAACAAAATTTCAAAACAAACATCTTCCTGTTTACCATTTCAGATGATATTCGCTTAG
This sequence comes from Cruciata laevipes, assembly GCA_963678965.1. NCBI lineage: Eukaryota > Viridiplantae > Streptophyta > Magnoliopsida > Gentianales > Rubiaceae > Cruciata > Cruciata laevipes. The sequence continues at coordinate 8,545,880 of OY787641.1, read as the reverse complement.
AAATGCCACCAACAAATATCTGAAACATGTAGATGACTGTTAGTGTGGAAATAGCACACTGTCAAAGAGTCGACTACTATAAAAGATATCACCACACAACAAAGGGAAGCAAATTAACATTTTTATTTCAGTCAGGTCTTGTATGTAATGTAACAACGCGATCATTATTCACTAAATAAATTGCATCCATAAATTTGGAACACGGAGAGAGAGAGAGAGAGAGGGAGAGAGAGGTTAAATATGGAAATAACGTATTTAATAGCACACAACACACCTCTTTTTTTACTAAACCCACAAAATTAGAGTTTCTTCCCAAGATAGATTCAGAACAGAAGTTTATATTCATACCATGTGGCTTGGATCCTCAATGGTGTCACTTATCACATGAGCTTCATCCATGGGTTTATCACGGACACCAGTCTGCATGAAAATAGTAACTGACTGAAAACCTGCTACATGAATAATAACCACAATGTACCTTAGAAACGGCATTTCAATAAGCAAATAACTGCTAAGACGTAAACAAGTTGGTCACTCAAATATCTAAAAAGCACGATGTAATGATGCTCCAGAATTAAAATTTAAAACTAAGAAACAGCATATTGCTTAATGTAGAAACCTTGATAACATAGTATTCGCAATCACACTTCCAAGGACTAACATAAAAAGAAAAGCTTTTAAGGAAGTTATAACTTATAAGGACTGTTCCTATCATCTGGTGATCGAAGACGTGTAGAAACTACGAAAAAGGAACCAAACAACAACCCTAAGCCTAATCCACCACGTGGTGCTAGCTACACTGCCTACACAAAACCTTTATAGCATGTAATTGTTTTACGGATTCTTAACCTGTCTCTTTCTAATGGTTTCTTTCTACTTTCTACACAAAACCTACTTTCTTTCTAATGGTTTCTTTCTACTTAAGAGTCAAAATTAAAATACAATAATGAAAAAACACTGAACTTGAAAGAATTTCTAATGTGCTATTTCTGTCTCACCTATTCTATGCCACTCTATCCTCAACATCTATTGAGAGTTAAAACTTAGTAAAAAATAATATCAGTAGAGATTGTATCTTCCAGATATAGATGGTTTAGTTTAAGAGCTAAACCACCAGGAGAACAGCAGAAAAAAACACCAGCAAAGAGTACATAAAATACTGTAGTAGCAGAGTCTCTAGCAAGATTAGAAATAAAAAAGGAGAGATAACAAATAAATTCAAATTCTTGACAAAGATCAAGCAGATCATGGTAACCACACATGAAATGATATTCAAACATATTTCAATTTACTTAAATGCTGGAGAGAATTAAATGCTTTCGTATAGAAAATAATCATCAATGAACAAAATTAGTTCATCTATTTAGTTCTTACAATCGGTTCAACATAGTCCTTGGGCCGTCTGATCTTAAGAAGAGCTCCAGAGAACATTCTACCATCCATGGAAAGTGCTGCAGAGGCATGTTCTGGTGTTAGAAATTCAAGAAGAGCTTGATTCTTCTCCTTGTTTATCTGCAGTTTTACACAAATGAAAGTATCAATTCCCGTGCACTGATATGTGCACGACCAAAAGATCTGAAACAGTGCTTGAACCCTACCTTACAACTGATGCAGGGAAGACTTCCTATAATAAGGTTTACACCAGAAGACAGCAAAAAACTGTTAACACATTCTAGAACATCTTTTTCAGATGCTGCAGGAGGTAGACTTTCCACATAAAGGCTTCTCATTGGCCGTGTTGCTTGAGTTAATTGAACTGAGTCAATGGCATGCATAACTGGGGCATATTGTGAAACGCCTGGCTTCACCATAACTGAAATGTCAGGAATCACACTAGGAGGCTTTGGGTCATTTTGCATTGCAGTTTGGATTGACAACTGCACATCAGAGACAAGAGAACTATTACTATTTGAATCCTTCATGGTTGCTAGATGATCCCAGCCAGCAGTTTTACGTCCTGGAGACCGAGAAGGGGGAGAAGGAGTACTTGCACCAGCCTCAGTTTTTCTCTTTCTTGGAGAATATCCACCAAGACCACTTGAAGATCCAAAAGATCTCCTTTGGTTGGCACTTGAACTATTGCTAGATATCTTTCTTCTGTCAGTATCAGCACGTGGTTTCTGAAACTTTTCTTCATAAGATTTATGTTGGTCACCAAGAGATTTGCGCTTCCTAGGGGAAAGAGAAGCAGACCTTCTACTTTTGTCTTTGTAGTGTTCTCTGCTTCCTGACCTTTTCCTTTTCATCCTTGTCTCTTCATGATGAACTGTTGATGATTCTTTTTCGTTCCTTCCTGAAAGCTCCTTTGATGTGTGTTTATGACGTTTCTTGATGTCCAGATCTCGAGTTTTCTCTTTTATTTCACTTTGATGCGTGCCTTCACTTTCTTTATCTGATACTCTTCTTCCCCTGTCTGCAAATCTATTGATCCAACCTGAATCTCTCAAATGTCTTTTATTTGGTTCATTTATATGATCGTGCCTTAATTGATCAGCAGCTCTCCTTCTGTAAGTTTGTTTACGGTCACTATATGTACCTTGTTTAAATCCTCGTCCCTTAAAAAATCTCCCATTTCCCTTCCCTCCAAAAATCTGCCTGCTGTTAATATTTCCTAAGCTGGTTTGTCGAGTTTCATTCCTAGAATCTTCATTTGATCGATTATTTCTTTTTCCTTCATCTTTATGTTTATCAGATTTTCCTCCAGATATATCCTTAGTTAATTTCCTTTCATCTACCCCATGCATACTACGTTCTTTCCTCTTTGAACTGCCCCTTCCAAGATCCCCAGAATTATTCCTTGAATCTTCACGCGAGGATATGACCAATTGACTTCTCATTACTCTGTTGATTTCCCTCGGTTCAGCAGCAGTCTTATTATGGTGCTCCTTATCAACAGAGTCCCCAAGAGCAGCTTGAACTTGAACGATTTTGCTTTTTCTTCTAAGCATCACATCCTCATAACTAAAAGGCCTTGTCCGAGCCGAGGTACCCTCGTTAACTAGGGACAACTCACTTTTCATATGAGGTTCTTCTTTATGGTGTTCGGATGAGCTCATGATGCTTTCAGCCACCTTTCTGCACTAGGAGCACTTATTTCCAACTCTACTGCGAAGTAACACTTAATTTTATCCAAATACATGTAATCATGCTTCACGCATACAAACACAAAATCTGCAAGAAGAAATAGGAATAGATGTGGTTCAGGAGTGTTCTTGTTCACTCAAGAGTTTCAGCACATACATTTTGGGTTAACAGACATGCTTTGGCAGAAACACAACTACAATTGAACAATCCGTAAATGTAATACATAAGCAAAACTAACCAGCTCATTCTCTCATCTTCAATACCTAATAATGTTTCACCCCACATTTTAAACTTGTAGCAGACAAACAAGTAAAATTAAGAAATTAAATTGCAACAATACGTGTTCTTGAACCATTTTCTTCCCATTCAACTCAAGTTTCTAATTTTGATTAGTCCCATTGATCCATTTTCAATCTAAATCAAATTCCAAAAGATTATATCCATTGATTTACAACATGACTACAAGTCCCTCCGATTTTTTCCCCAATTTTTTTAGTAATGAGTTAAGTTCAGAGCTCATCGCAAAAGCATTGCAGGGGTAAAACACAGACGAACCAGTTACTGGAGAGAGAGAGAGAGAGTATGCCGCCCAGAAAATTAAGGGAAAAGGAGAGGATCAAACTTACCCGTGAAAAAGTGTATCGATGCAAGCTCACCGGAATAACAGAAACCTCGTACCTAGTCGAGCAAAACTGCGCGGGGACGAAGAAAATTTTTCACCGCGATTTGTCAAGTGAAGATCTTTAATAGGTTTGATAAGTTGTAAGCTGCGAGTCTGTAGCTTGTAGGGAGTACATAAACTGCGTCTGCGCCTAAAAATGTACTATTGCCTCTCTCTTTTTTTCTTTTTTTTCCTTGCTAAACAGTGGTATCCCTCCGTCCCAGCCATAACTGCACACTTTTTGGTCAATTTTTTCAGAGCATGTTTGACCATGAATAACTTTATTTTTATATATTATTATGGTCTAAAACTTTTATAGCTAAAAAATAGAGCGCATTGTGAATCTAACCATATCACATATGATATTATTATAGCATTTATGCCAATTGCAATATACGGTCAAACATGCCCAGACAAAGTTAACTAAAAAGTGTGCAGTTTCGGCTGGGACGGAGGGAGTATCATTTATTGCCTATTAATATGTGATAAATGAGTGATAAATAATTAAATATCATCAATATTGTCTATTATGTGATATTGTTAAATCCATTGTAAGTTTGGAACATGTACTCCTTTATTCCAACTAAAATGTCTAATTTGACTTTTCAAAATTAAGCGATTCAATGATTGACTTTTAATATTACTAAAACGTCTCATTTGACTTTTCAAAATTAAATGATTCAATGATTGATTTTTAATATCACTAAAATGTCTGATTTGACTTTCCAAAGTCAAGTGATTCAATGTTTGAGTACTAATATCGTTTACGTGCGTGCGTATAATACTGGAAAAAAAAATTCAAACTATATGTTACAATGAATATAACAATATATCATATCATTGTAGTATAATTTGATTGTTACATCTGACTTACGTGAATAGTATCTAAATATTAATTTTTTATGTACCCTACAGATACAAACATCAATTATTTATGAGCCGCTAAAGATACTACTAGTAATCAAACATATGTGTTGATCTTGAATATAGGAAGTATATTTTTCATACTAGCAAAATAAATTTTAAAAAATGCGTAAAATAGCAATTGCCCTGTATTCTTTTATTGTTTATCAGGCAAATGACTAGCAGCTGTTAAAAGTCTGTTTGTCTATCTCAAAATTTGAAGTACTAAATCATGGGATCGATCAAACGAGTGATTACATTGATCTATTCAAACTATGATGAGATCTGGCAAAAGCAAATCTAACATCTGTGGAGACTGATACAAAAGTTTGAGCTTGAGTGCAGCTGGAATTGTGTTCTGATATCAATATCCAGATTCTAAAGATACAACATTCTATTCTAAGGCTTAGAGTAAATCTACCTTGAAAACTCTTACACAGTTATCAGCTCCACAGGATGCAAGCTGCATGCTCCCAGAATCTTGACTCTTTTCTGCCGTTCTCCATTTTAAACGGTGCACAGGGGAGACATGGCACAGGTATGAGTCAAACCGGATCGCACATGATGCTGTTGGTACACTTGGATTCCCATCATCTGACCTGTATGAGAGACTCCACAGTTCAATCAGGCCACTTTCCATTCCAACGGCAAGAAGCCCGTGATTGGTTTTTCGGCTGATGCCTATCCAGGATAGTGCAGTGACACTACTCTTGAATGGAGGAAGTGTCGCAAGCAGCCTAATTTTAGATCCATCCTCTAATCTCCAGATCTTCACGGTCTTGTCCCGTGAACCGGTGGCAAATTCATGACCAAATGGATTCCAAGAACATGCCCATATTATCCTTTTATGAGCTTCTTGTCGAGTTACCAGTTCATAATCGACTTCATTTGCCCCTGAAAAACACAAGACAGGTCAAGAGAGTTATATGCCAGTTAGCAGTTCACGACTTCAATAACCCACATGCTCATGGGGCATCCATTACTATACCAATCAATGACTACTACAGTGTTTTTGAGGAAACATTTGAGACATGCTATTGATTAAATAACTTGTTCCATAAAGTGATATCAGTAATGAGGTCTGCAGATGCCCTAAAGTGAGAGGATTCTAGTAACAGTCAAAGAATATCAATAGCAACAAATTTATCCGAACTTACTAATCATTACCAGATAAAGAAGCATACCAGGACCTAAAAGAGAATAATATGCAGATGGCAGTTCATAACTATAACTAAAATAACACATACTCACGGTCATTCACTATTATTCCAATCAACAACTATCTACGAATTTTTTTGAGAAAATCTCTCTAGCTTGAGTTCCTTGCAAGTTTTAACTGAATCTCTATAAGTGAATAGTTAGAAAAGAAAAAGTCATACAAAATTCTTTAGCAATCTAATCATGGCTGCAAATACTCTAAAGTAAGAGGATTCAGTTGATAATCAAAAAATATCAATAACAACAAATTTAATTTATCTGAACTGGCTAATCATTATAAAATGGTATCACGTACCAGGATCTTTAATTGAAAAAATGGAAAAGTGGCGATCTCTAGAAACTGCCAAAAGAAAATTGTCATCATAAGAGAACTCCATTTGAGTCACTGTCAAACTGTGAGAATGCAATCGGCCAACAGATTTCCAAGAACCAACTTGCCACAGCCAGATTTCTGCAACTGACGCAGATTGAGCCTACAAAGGAAGCAATCTTTAAGGCATTTGCAGAAGCAGAAAATCGACCACATATCACCATATTAGCAAGTAGAAAATATGTACACTATCGCATGCTTTAACAAGATCAATTTCATCCACTGTATGTACTTTATACCATTAGTTTAAATGCCCATGCTTTCCAAGTTCACAAGTTTTCATGATGGTCAAGAACAAATCTGCATGTGATCTCCATAACTACTTCTCACTAAGGAATATGTTATTCACCTACGTATAAAGAATTTTAAGGTCTTGTAGAAAGTAATTTTTATTCATCCATAGCAAGGTGTTCATATCAAGATCACACATTGACTAAAAAAATAATGCACTTATAAAATGGCTTGTGGGGGCTTCCAAGAAACTATAATATATCAGGTTTTTTCTTTGAGTAATACTGCATACCTTGCATGATGAAGCAACAATCAATCCCCCATGGTCACAGCACAGAGAGTAAATTTCATTCCCATGACCATATAGCTTGTGGGACTCTGGCCATAGTGTATGCCATCCTAACTGCTCTTCAATAGGAGGTTCAGTAAATTCCACTGGGACAGCTTCTGGAACTGTTTCGAGTGTGTCTCCACCATCAAAAGTATTTCTCTTCGTTTCAGGTGCAACTGAAAATAAAGTAGTTGTCGTTTCATTTGGAAAATGCCTCATCGAAAGAAATCAGGAAACAGGATTGCCCAAAAATTAACGGGCAGTCGGGCACTAGTACAATATGATAAACAAACTTCTTTTAGAGGAGAAATGAAGTTTACCTTGAGAATATATTGGTTTTTGCGAAAGTCCCAATGCAGACATATTTGCACCTAAAATCTGCACATCAACCTTTAGTTCTTCAAAAAATCCGGATGCCACTGAAGCTGCATGGCTTAGTGTTTTTAGAAAGGAAAGTGGGGCTTCAAAAACTCTAGAAACTTTCTCATCCGCCCCACACACAAAGCGATGGTTCCCCTTTCCTTGGACAAAGGTAACACAGTTGATATCGTGTCCATGGACTTGGGGGCGAGCAATTTCATGCCAATTTCCTTCATTTTCTGATGAAGAACATACAGACCAGGGAGCAAAAATTCTACTAGTCTGCCAAAATCATAAGCCCAAATTAGAGATTCACAATCTGAATTTAACATTTACTTGAACAGTGATGACAAGAATGCCAGGTATGTTACTTAGTCTAATATAATCAGCTAAAGAGTTTAAACCACTTAATAGAAGCTAAACATTGCGTTTAAAACTGTTCCAGTGGCACTATCACATTCTTGGATGAATAATAACACTTATATACACGTAAATTGGATGACAAACAGCACTTTCACCAAACTTGATTACCTCTAGAAAACTAGTGTCTCAACTCCCAGCACACATACAAAGAGAGGGATAGGGAGATGGAACTATTCAGGCAGAAAAGAGAAACATTAAGCTAATCTAGACGATTAAGCAACTTATTACCTGATCATGACTAACGGACAACACATATTCCTGGCCTTTAGACCAAACAATGTCCGACACTGACGCAAAGTGACCAGATGGTACTTTTTGTGGCTTCCAATCACCAGAAGTAAGACCCACATCTTTCCAGAGATGGAAAGATCCACCATAACCATGAGCTAAGATTGCATCCCCACTTGCGCTCCAGTGCCCACCATAAAATCCGAGAGCACAATGACTCAATTCCCCAACAGTTACAACATTAATCCAAATACCAATAGTCTTTTCAGGTTGCCAGATCATCATGGTCTTATCCATGGAGGCAGATAATATACTTTGAGGTTGATAACATTCAGCCCCTTCAATCAGTGAAGGAGGCTGCCATGCCACTGAGTATACCCAATCCTCGTGACCAATGAGCAAAGACTCCATAGAGATCTGATAAGATGAGGAGCCAGCAAGGAATATAGGACCTTTAATATAAGAAAGCAAGCTGAATTTTGCATTGTCGCTATCTGCTGAATGTTCACGGGGTGCTATTTTCCATATGCGTATACCCTTGTCTTGAGATGAACTAACAAGCAACATAGAAGTTCCACCATCTCCATATATGGGCAAGGAGAAATCCAAACTTCGAATCCAATCAGTATGTTCTTTTAACTGACAGGCAAGAACAAACTGGTACATTGAAAATAAACATAACAAAATATCAGTTCTACGAAAATCATAATGAACCAGCCTATGAATGAGAGTGCGTGACTAAAATGACACATACTTTTCCAGTTCTTGGACCACAATACAAATGAATCTTGTTATCCAAACCACCCATAGCCAGGACTAAATTACCAGCATTTCCAGGCAATTCCGCCAGTGAAAGAGCAACCATGGTCTTTGAGCCAATAGAAAGAGATTCTACACATGATAGGTTACATTCACCTGCACAGAAGGAAAAAAACTCTCTTCATCTTTTTCAATTCAAATTAAAAAGAAAAGCACAAACGATAATTCAAACTAGAGGCATAAGAGTACACATTGGCGTTACAAGAACCATTTAAATCAAACTTGAAGAAATCTAAGAATTGTGAATGTACATGACCTTGATTCCACATGATACTAAAATCATCCCAATTACAGCACAAGATTAATAAAATAAACATATGAAGCTAGCAATCATGAAACTCATTCAAACATGATAAAATGATATTCATACTCAACCCAAAAGTCACGTAAACTTGGATGAAAAGGAACTCACCAGTATCAGTGGATGGAAAAACCAAATCCCAGATATTAACGATTCCATCAGACGATGATGATGCAAACATTGCATCTTTATGCGACAACATGATCCCACTAATACAAGTTACACCCTTCTTATGTGCTTGTGGTACTTGTAAAACTTGCCTCCACTATACAAAATCAACAAACAAGCCCAAAAAAAGAAGTTAAGAAAATAATAAGATGTATATATGATTGTTTATCAAGACTTCGAAATTTATACAGCTACTCCTCTTTTTATCTGTGATCCTGTAAGGAATTAGGTCAGGACCAAGTTAAGCAATTTTCACCGTTACTTCCCTTTGCTTAGTGACTTACTATAGATGTCGTAGTATTCCTGGCTTCACATTACTTCCTATATTATTCTTGATTACACACATAAAAGCAAACACTCAATTCGAAAACTGATCCCTAAAATGAAGATAGCAACCGGGGAGAAGATATCAGGATTTGATTGTTCATTAAGCACTGGAGACAGCATTACCTTTCAATTCGACTTTCATTACAAATTCCATAACGACTATCCTACTCAAACAGAGAACTCAATAGACCTTCAATCATTTAGTTCAAAATAGCTCCTTCAAACTACATATTATAAGAAAATGGCAACAATTACAGCAGAAATACCTTCTTATCTAGAAGTGAAAACTCCCACAAAATAATAACGCCATCAGCATCTCCAGATAACAAATAATGTTTCAGCATACCCGTAGCTGCAACAAACTCACCACTTTTAGGCACATTCAGTAACTATAATTTACATCAAGGGCGCATAGTGAGCTATAAAAAATGTACCTTTAAAAGCAAACTTAGTACTGGGAAGCCAATAAGTGCAGTTAACTGATGCCTTGTGACCAGGAAGAGTAGTCAAAATCTGTGCAATCTGTCATCAAGAAAAAAACCCATATAAGTAAACCAATCACAGGGATTACGGAACCTTAAAAACCACAGAAAATTGGTGACCTTGGGGCAGAAAATGGCGACTGCGTTTTGAGCGCCAAAAGCAACCAAATCAGAGGCACCCCACGAAACGTTATTGACGACTCTGTTACAGCCAGCTCCTATGAACACTCTCTCCACTCCCGCCTGAACATCATCGTACCTGGAGCCCATGTTGTATTCTCAATGTTTCAAATATTTTGTGTGCAAGAATTTATACGAGATGATTTGGAAAGGGGTTAACAGAGGTTTTGGAACAGCTTCGGGGAGGAAGACGGGTAGGTTAATTCGTGGGGTTAACTAATGAATTATGAACAGTTGGGTTTAAATTAAACGGAAATAAATTTTATTTAGATAAATTTAAAATAATAAAATAAACAAATTTTATTTAGACTGAATTTATTTATTTTATTATTTTAAATTTACGAAAATGAATTGCTGATTTAGCATGATTAAAGATTGTACTGAGCCAAACTAAAATAAATTGAACTAAATAAAATTGACCAAAACATTTATTACATAGATACTAGAAGTATTCAAGTTTACTATCGGAAATCAGACTGAACAAGACAGAGGTTTCCAAAACCTCAAGGAAAGAATATGATAAAAAGTTAAAAACTCAATGGATGGAGAGAAAGAAACTCTAAAGCTAGGAAGGAAATCTCATCAAGTCGATGTTTGCAGGCAATTCCCAATTTAACATCTTGAATAACTTGTTGGATGACATAACGAGTATGATCGACAGATTTGGTGGGGTGAGAACGATGCAGAGAAATATAAGATTAATTGAATTTCTTAGCAAAAGATGTCACACACAATGGAGAATGGAGACATCGGTTACCGTGACGTTCAAGTCTCAAATATAGCTATGCTTGAAGATTGTTGACGGATCACTAGTTGTTTTTGACAAGGGTCTTCAAAGAGAAATATTACCTCACGTTTGTTCTTCCACGAGAATTAAAGTGGTACCGAGAATCTTGAGCCAAAACTCCAACATGAAAAATATAGGAGAAAAGTTTCATGGTATCCCCGACTTATTTGTCAAGTGTTCATGTACCCATGAATTTTTGAAAAGTGTTTTGGTACCATATTGACTTTGTATTGACTTTGTAAATCATAGTATTAAATGAAAGCTTTGATGGTCATCCAGTTATTATTTCTCAATTTTAAGATGATTTGAAAATAAACATCCAGATGCAATTTAGAGTTTCTATGTATAAAATTTAAAAGAATCAATATTGGTTTAGAAGTACCAAAACACTTTTTTAAAACAGGAGTAAATAAACACTTAACAATGAAATCATGGATATTAGAATAGTTTTCTCAAAATAAAAGAAACTCGTGAGATATTGTGTGCTTCTAGTCCGTCCCTGCACTGTTTGTCTTCTTCTTGCCATCTTTCTTATTCTCTCAAACATGTATATGAATGGAACTATGTATTTAGCAGAATTTCGAAGGAGTTTAATCTCGCAATAATGAAATTGCTTAGTTAGTACATTGGATTGTTGTGCTTAGATTCCCAATTACCTCCAACCCAGCATCTTATGAGTTGCAAATATTAAAGGAACAAAATAATGAAATGAATCCAATTAACAATCTAGTGTACTTACTAGTTCATGAGCCACATCTCAATTCAAGTTGCCAACCCTCAATGGCGACGAAATTTTAACTTTTGTGACACTAACTTTAAAGTCAGCAATATCAACCTCAAATTCGGTGACCCAAACCTCAACGTATCCAAATATTACCATCGAAGATCCAAACCTCATTACGAACAACCCAAATCTCTTTGTCATCATTATAATCGTCAAATCATCATCACTGTTGCGACTTCTTACCTCCACACTGTCGCACCCGATTTTGGAACTCATGCCTATCTTCTACATACCCCACTTCATCACGATCATATCTCTATTTTTTAGTCTCCGACTTCAAAAGCAATCATTGCTATTGCTAAACTCGTTGGAGTTGTATCGGCGTAGGGATTTGTTGCGGCACATGAAAATCCAAATATAGGGTGTGATCGCGATGATACAATGGAATGGCTGGCGTTGGGAGGTGTTCGGAGATATGCACATGAAATTCAAAATCTAGGTCGCGATGATGAAGTGGAGTTGCCGGTGCTGGGATGGGTTGCGGTGATCTGCACATGAAATTCCAAATCTAGGTTGTGATCGCGGTGATGTAGTGGAGTTGCGGCGATCTGCACATGAAAATCAAAATCTAGGTCGTGATCGCGAGAATGCAGTGGAGTTGCCGATGCTGGGATAAGTTGCGACGCCCTGAACATGACTTATGAGGTTATATGATGTTGCACGCACAACACATGCTCAGAGCCTGCACTGAGTCTTATAAGGGACTCTCTCTTAAAAGAAACAAGTCAAAAATTTACTAACTAGCTAGTACAAGAATGCCTAGGATGATGTCAGGTCAAAAAAATTAAAAACATATCAATTCATGTTGCCTACTCATGTTTCTCCTCACAATTCATGCCACTCTTCCTCATTGATTCTATTTTCAACACGTTGTATTCTCCGACAACCTTGAATAGTTATAAAAAAATCATTGAAAGTTAATATAAATTATATTGAAATTCCGTTACACAATCATAAAAATGAATAATGCGTGTATCGGGTTCAAATTCATAAAATATGTAATTATGTAACGAAGGAAAAAATAAAGAAAATAAATATGGTCAAACCAAACGTTTTATTTAATTTCTAAAAAACTTATTAGCATGATAACTAGGTACTCCATCTCACTTATATAGGGCCATAGAGCACGTGAAATGAGCCCGACCATGAGTTACAATGACCAGGTGAAATGTTCCCTCGAGGTACGAGGTCAGCACGCGCTTCGCACTCGCTTGAAATTTTAAGGTAACTAATTAATTAAATCGCCGCACTCATATCTTACAATGTCAACATTAAATGTACTGAAATAAACAAAACATACTTAATTTTCAAATATGTTGAAATTGTTTATTTGTATTGTAGTTAAGTATGTTTTGTTTATTTCAGTTCAGTTTAGATAAGTTAAGTTGAGCATAATTTTATTTTTTTGTTCAGATGAGTTTGGTTCGGTTCAGATTTTTTTTTCTAGTTCAAATAAGGTGAGGAGAACCTAAGCTATGACGTACGAGATTAAATTCAAAATTTCAAGTTCAAAAGGATTAAATTCGAATTTTTGCACGGAACGTCAAAATACATTAGGTCGGCCTTGGACGTACGGGCATGTGCGATGTGTGATTTTGTGTCTATATATGTTTGTGATTGTATTTGATTCTGATTAGATTTAATTTCAATTTGATCGGATTAGTTTCCAAGTTTTGGTATAATTGTTATGCATGAGGGTGGAGGGAGGTGGGGTGACTTGGTAATTCTTTAAAATAAGTAAGGGCAAAATAATAATTTTGCATGACCAAAAAAAAAATCTATTTTCTCTCTCTATAGAAAGCACTAATATCTATTTTCTCTCTCCGCAGAAAGCACTTCGACTGAGGGATTAGTAAGAGAGGAGTGTTGAACGAAAGCAAAAACAAGGAAAACATATGAATACATTACATTAAGTATTTGAATGAATTACCTTTCACATTGACCACCAAACAAATATGATCTATTTTTAAGCATTAAATAATATCGATTTATGTAATTCATTTTGATTAAATATAAGAAACAAGAAATGATAGTAGTATTATATATTTATTTCATTTTTTCCCTAATTTTTTATATTTAAGAGTCTAAAATTAAGTCTCGCATGGGATCTTAAAATACATTAAACTGGTCCTGCATCTAGATGCGATTTAGAGTTTCTAGGTGTAAATTTTTTGAAAGAATCCATATTAGTTTAGGAGTACCAAAATATTTTTAAAAAATTCGAGGGTATATAAACATTTAACCAAGAAATCAAGGGTATTAGAACAGTTTTCTCAAAATAAAAGAAACTCGTAGGAAACTGTGTGCTTCTAGTCCGCCCAAGAAGACACTGTTTGTCTTCTTCTTGCCATCTTTTACAAGTTTCTTTCGTATAAAATCCATCCTTCTTCATGATCGATTTTCTTCAATTTTCTTTCCAGAAGAATACACACAGTCACACAGTAACATCGTAGCGGGAAAGTCAAATACTCCTCTCGAATCGAAAAAGGTTAAAAGAAGAATGGTGATCCACGTCCAGTCGGATTTCCGATCAGCCATCCTATTCGCCACCGCCTTCCATCACCACCACCGCCGCCAGAAACCAACCATGTCCCCCTCTCTCATTTTCCGCCACCTTTCGCTTCCGTGCCGGAGCTTATTCGCTGGCCGAGTCAAAGCGCTCTCAACCCAGGCTGAGACGAGCAGGACTCCAAGCATTGACGCCGCCGGCGCCGGAGCCGGAGCTGGAGCTGGAAAGCTCCCGACTAAGCCGTCCATATGCACTGCCGACGAGCTCCATTACATCACCGCCAAGAATTCCCAGTGGAGGCTCGCCCTCTGGCGCTACGTCCCTCCTCCTCAGGCCCCGAAGCGGAATCATCCGCTGCTGCTGTTGTCTGGAGTTGGCACTAATGCTATTGGATATGACCTCTCTCCCGGGGTTAGTTTATATGTTTACTTTATTTCTTTCCTTCACTTTATACAGTGGCAAAATATTGATTCATGTTAGTTAGCCAACATTAATTATTAGTTGTTGTATGTTTGTAGTTTGAATGAGTAAAAATAGTTGCTTTTAGCCAACAGATGAAATGAAAGATAAGTTGGACCTGTTTTTAGAAGTCTTATTTGATCATGGGAGAAAATGAAGGGGCTTTGAAACAAGCTAGGTTGTCATTCATGGTATGGAATGGTGAATGCTTTAGTGGAAATGTGGAATAGCTTGTAAATTATTGGACGAAGACAGTCATGTTAATTAGTGGAGTAGCCCTGTTTTTAAAAAGTATTTTTCGATCATTGAGCAAATATGGGTGATATGAAATAATGTTACCCTGAGTTGTCTTTTCTTACTGCAATACCTTGTACTTTATTGGTCTTACTCTGATGTGTACTAAGATTTATGACTTTTGATCTTAATGCAAATTTGACAGTCTTCATTTGCCCGGTCCATGTGTGCTCAAGGATTTGACACCTGGATCCTAGAAGTTAGAGGTGCGGGTTTGAGCACGAAAGAGTTGGATTCTAAAGATATTGTAAAATCTGCTCTTGCGAAATCAGAGAAAATGGAAGCAGCTGCCGAGGATGCTACTGATGGAGTCCTCTCTGCAGTCCACCAGCAACAGCAACAGCAACAGCAGTCAACTTCTGGGGAAATAGGCTCACCCGAATCTGAAGTTGCTCCAGTGAAGGAAGAAACTACGGGGATTGCTACAGCATGGGATGAATCAAGATTGGTATCGACATTGACAGATACTATTATGAGCCTGTCAGAAAGATTGTCAGGCTTCCTCAGTGACAGTCAGTCTAGAATAATGTCAGCTCAGTTGTTTGATAAGTTATCTAAGCTCTTAGAGGATTCATATCTCTATGAGAGATTTAATGAGGTTAGGAGAAATCTATTGAGTTTACTGGAGTCAAGGCAGAACTCTGCTATTGCTGGCCAGATAAGGGATTTAAGTCAGAAACTAGTGGATATTGTCGAAGAGGGTCAACGTTCTGTTTCACCCCAAATATATGATATGCAAGAGCGTTTAGTTACAACTGTCGAAGATTTTCAAAAACAACTGGATTTGATTGTCAAGTATGATTGGGACTTCGATCATTACCTGGAAGAGGATGTTCCTGCTGCGGTGAGGTGACTTTTGCCCATGTGGATACGATTAGAATTAATCTACAGTTCTGTTAGAATTTGTGTGGTTTATTTGCCATTCTTTGCGTGCACCTTTTCTGATACTGTTTGTTATGCTTGTAGATGGAATATATAAAGAGTCATTGTAGACCTAGAGACGAAAAGGTACTGGCAATCGGACATTCTATGGGAGGCATATTATTGTATGCTATGCTGTCGAGAAGTGGTATGAGTTCTAGAATTATTTGTATTGCAGCTTTTTGTTGTTTGTCACTTTGTTGCTCTTAGCCTTAAAAGGTACAATATATGTTCTGTGATTTATTTTCACTGCCTATATTAAATATATTCTCTTCACCTTTTAGCACAAATATACTATAATTGTTTTTTGAAATTGACACGTGTTCTTTTGCAAGTGATTGGGAAATCTCTTTTTTTTTTTTTTTTTTTTTTTTTTGTATATCAATTTTTCTTTAAACTGATTTTGATAGATATCTCCATTTCTTTTTCCTGATTGTTTGATTTTTGAAGCTGCCGAGGGAAAAGAGTCTTCATTGGCTGCTGTAGTAACTTTGGCCTCGTCGCTTGATTACACTTCTTCTAAATCAGCACTCAAAATGCTAATACCTCTTGTAAGTAAATGTACCAAGTTATTACTTGAGTGAATTCTGTTGTAAACCTGCTAAAAGAAGGGAATTTTTCTGTAGGCTGATCCAGCTGAGGTTCTTAATGTTCCAGTTGTTCCTTTAGGAGCCTTACTATCAGCAGCATACCCTCTTTCATCTAGTCCTCCCTATGTGCTGTCTTGGCTCGTTGATTTAATTTCAGCTCAGGAAATGATGCATCCCGAGTTGTTAAAAAAGCTAGTGTTGAATAACTTCTGTAAGTACAGATACTATCCTCTTTCACTTTTGCTTATTTAAATAATCTCAGATAAAATTTATTTTTAAAAAGTTGAGGTAGACATTTTAGAATCAGGTCTTGATTTTATAAAATTTCGTATTGAGCTTGCTGGTTTATAGTGTTCAACATGCAGTTCACCTTCCCTGTAACTGATAATCTATTATCTCAATCTCATCTTCATTGGCAGGTACAATACCTGCTAAATTATTGCTGCAGCTAGCGACAGCTTTTCGAGAAGGAGGACTCCGTGATAGGAGTGGTAAATTTCTTTACAAGGATCACATTCCCAAATCTACTGTCCCTGTTTTAGCTATTGCTGGAGATCGTGATCTTATTTGTCCACCTGAAGCTGTTCATGGTATGCAACATCCACAGTTCAATTTTCCACTGTGTTAGTTTATGGATATACTGTCCTTTCCCTCTATGCCAATGTGTTTGCTTATCCATCTGAACAGAAACTGCAAAGCTATTTCCTGAGCACTTAGCAACTTACAAAGTATTTGGAGAGGCCGAAGGTCCCCATTATGCTCATTATGATTTGGTTGGTGGACGATTGGTATGCACCAAGCCCTTCTTGATCTTGATGCTTTCAGAGTTTAATTTTAGTCAATGTTAATATTTGGTGTTTTGCCTATAAAAATTCAGGCTGCGGAACAGGTGTATCCAAGCATAATCCAATTTTTAACCAGTCACGACTAGAAGAAATGTGAGAGGTTAGGGTACTATCTGAACATCCAGTGTCTTTTTCGTTACTTTTATTCGCAGCTGACACATCTAAATCCTTATTTCTATCAGAATGACAATGGTGGTATGGTGAATGCTGCTGATAAACCTTCACGTGTTGCATATTTTTGGGTGTTTTGATTGTTTTTAGTTGCTCTTGTATTTCCCTTGAAACGGCAACTTTCAGCTTTTTGCCCCATCTATTTTTACGTTGGGTGGAAAAGGGAGAGAATGTGTAAAGTGTTGTCCAAATGACAAAATGGCGTAAATAGTGTATTTTACAGGGAAAAAAACCTGACGGTTGTAGTGCTCTAAATACAGGTAAGTATGTGATAAATAACTTCAAAGCACACTCCTTACATTACATTCCAGCATTGATCTGTTTCTTTTCTTGTTATGAAATCTCACAAAGTACTTTTTCTCCGAATATCCTCAAATTTGACTATAGTACACCTTGGGTAAGTTGAGCTGAGGTTTGAATTTGGAGCTCTGCATGATATTTAGGCAGCCTTACTTTCTGCTGTCGGAGTTGGTGCCTTTTTGCATACAGGGCATTCGTTCTTCAGCCTAAGCCACTGCTTTATGCAATCAATGTGATGGCAATGGCCACAACCGAGTCTTCCGACACTGTCTGTTGCTCCACAACCCTCCTACAAGGAGTCAAGATAAGATTTTGAAATCAGACTTCTACAAAGTTGTTTTTATTACGGTCTTTAGTGATTATATCTGACTATTAATATCTCTAACTATATGTAAGACGGGTAAAACTTTTGGAATTGATTATAGTACTGAATTTGTAGAGGAAACATTGCCAGTTTGGTTTTCTGTTCTTTAGTACTACAAGCTAATTAGGTCATTCATGATTAGACACTGATCAATTCAATCCATTGAGTACAACACAATTTTCATTTCTTTTCAGTTTCAAAACTCATGTTCATTTCAGACACTGGTCACTCAAATTTGTACCGGGAAGCAAAATCTCGGCGAATTTCAAGCATACCCATGCATTTCAGTACAAGTATTGAACATTTTACTGTTCTTCAGAAGCAAAAAAAAATTATGGACTCACCTGACAAATGCTGCATCTCCATTCTTTGTCAATGGAGATCAAGAGAGGCCGAGATTCGAAATCCGCTGGCCGGAATATACTCAAGCACCTCTTAATCTCTTCTTCCGACAACGCTCTTCCTCTGTACCCAATCTTGTCACTCAAAAGGAGCAATTCCTCGTACAAACTGTTGCCAACATTATGCCTCCAAACTTCCTCCAACCTTCTTCCAACATTAACCTTAAAAACCACATGATCCAATATCCATCATCATTCAAAACATGCTAAGCATAACCTTACAAACACATCAATCAACTCACTGAACAAACCTCTGAGATTTCTCTGGCATTCGGGGCTCCATGAGGCGATGAAACCGACAGAAAACTAATGGTTCGATTTCTTCTCGCAGCGCGAGTATGCTACAAGAAACAAGAACATGCATATGAAAGACTGTGAGAAAGAAGAAATTCTGGGATCAGACGACAATTTTTACCTGCAGTCGCTTAGGACTAGTACTAGGAACAACATCGCATGAAAAAGTGATCCCAGGTGGAGTGCAGCAGATGTCAACGTTAGCAGAATTTACAGTTCTTTCACCGTGTGGTAATTTCCTGCCATGTTTCTTCCTCCTCCGCTCAGTTTCAGCCTCCCAATCGGCGGCTGATCTGATGATTCTCGCCGGAGCCGCCGGCATTGAGGCCCCTTTGCATCCGAGTCCCAGGAAAAACATCTTCTTGGACTTCTTTCCGACCAAGCAACCTGCGGGCTCGCCGGAATTATTGCATCTAGACAACCTCGAAATCTGCAATTGAGGTGATGGCGTTGGGCCAATTTCTGAGGTTGCATTTATGGGATTCTGCTGGTTTCTTGGGTTCTTCGCTTTTGCATGCTCAACAACTCTTGAAAGGGCCATGATTTGAACCGATTCAGCTGACCAAAAATGGCAGAAAATTCTTGTGATTTATGCTTTAGGACATCATAGTTGGAGAGAACTGTGATAACGTACAAGTTAACGTTATTTGAAACTCACTACACAACAGCGAAATGATACTATATGCTTAAGTTAATGTGTAAATACTTTAAATCATACTTATTCCTATTATCGATTCAGTTCCGTTCAATAAAATTTCATGAAGTTCGATTTAACTTATTTGAAATTCAATTCGGTAGGAAATAAATTAAGCTGAACCTGATTATATATTTACTAATATTCCTGGAATGTCGTTGTTCTAATGTATTTGATGAATGTAGTTGATTTATAAGAAAAAACTTATTGTCGGTGGGATAAATCGTGAATAGAGGTGGTTTTGATATACAATGATTTTAAAATTTTAAATTTTTTGCAGAAACAATGATTTTAATTTTGTTTGGTTTGTTGCAAACAAATTTGCTGCTGTTTCCAAGTACTTCTGGCGTGTCTGTTGACCTGACTTTTATGATTTGGAATTTTGTACCGTATTTTCCAGTTGTTTATAAATTAAGGCCTATAATTTTAGAACTGGAATCTGTTGGAGCAATACAAAATGTAGGGGTTGAAGAATTTTTAATTAATTCGATATCTTGGCATTTATGGCTTGTCTGAATTCATTAGTTTCAAATTTCATGTGAATTTTAGGGCCGATTGCTGGCAAAATATTTGTCCTATGTATTGGAGGAAAACAGAAACGAGGGCAAAATTATGCAAATTAAAACTGATTCTCAAACCTTTTTTTTTTCCTTTTCTAATTGGGTATGGAACATTTTTGTCAATTCTACCTTTGATTTAAATCGGTTTGATTGCATTATTATATGATCTTTTGTGATCTGTTTATCACTAAGGACAGATTCAATAAATCGTGCACATGCAGAACTGAGGAAAGAGAAAATCCCTGCCCGGAGAGAAGGCAGAGGAATCTGCAGCCTCCTTTTATATTAACTTGAACCCAATGATCAAATTCAGAGAGAAAGAGGCACTTTTCAACATGATTCTTCAAATATTGTAAAACACGTAATTACCACTGTTTGTGAATAACAAAAGGTTCATTCATAATATGAGCAAGGCTAGAGAGTCTTGGTTGAGACTTGTTCTTGGGTGAGACATGTTCTTGTGGAAACTAAAAGCCAAGTGAATGAGCATTTAATGTTTTTGCTTGATCTTTTAGTCAATTTGATTGATCTTTCAGTCAGTTTCCTTGAGCATTCATGTTTTGCCTTAATCTTTCAGTTAATTTGATCTTTTATTCAATTTTCTTGATCTTTCAGTCAATTTTCTTGATCATTCATAATCTTTGGTATATTATTGTTATTCCGTACAAATTCATACCGAAGCTCAGTGTCGAGTCGGTCCATGTGAGCAGATTGACCTCTGGCGATACTAACAACCTAAAATCTAACAGTGACAACGGGGTTGAAACTTACCATGCGACAACTTCAACCGATAACTAAATAATAAAACAATTCTCATTCATATAACAATAGAATCTATTCCACAGAAAAAAATTCCTTTTTAACTTAAAATCATCCACAATTTCTTTTTAGTATATTAGTAAATTAGATCCACAAAGTAGCAAACTTGAGAAGGTCTTTTGTATGGAAACCTTACCATAAATTATATAGTGGGTTTGTTGATAGGGATGGCACTGGGCGGGAACTAGCTATCTCATCCCCATCCCCATTTAATATTTTAAAACTCATCCCCGCATCATGACCCATGATGGGTACAAAATTAAAAATCATCCTCGCCCCATCGGGTTTTATTATAAAACCATCCCCGCCCCACCCCATGCCCCATGACCCATCTCTGCCCCATGACCCATGACCCATCCTCACCCACCTCTTATATCAGTTTAAAATACATTTGTTTATATAACTTTTACTCAAACGCAATAATAATTATATTGGAAATATAAAATCTTTAAAAATAAAAAAATCTCAAGCACAAACAAAAAAATGTAATTGAAATCTCACTCAAATTTGAAGCAAACAAGAAGTTTGTAATTATAAAAACAATTGCCAAAGAATAGTCCAAATACATTATTATTGTTAGTTTTCTTCTCATTTTAACTATTAGGGGTTGATTATTAAATTATAGTAAGAAATTAATTAATATTATTTTATTATTAATTAATATATTAACATTTTAACTATTTTATTAATTAATATTATTTTATTTTATTATATTGGGGCGGGTCGGGTATGGGGAGGGTATAACGGGGATGGGGCGGGTGATGTATAAAATCCATCCCCGCCCCATGACCCATGACGGGTTGTGATTTCATCCCATCCCCACCCCATTACCCATCAATTTTTCCCCATCTCCACCCCAAACCGGTGCAAATGGGGCGGGTCACTACCAAAACATGCCCCAGTGCCATCCCTATTTGTTGATATTTCATGATTTCATGATTTCATGTTCGTGTTATTGTTTATGAGATGAGGATGGATTCAAATTTTGATTAAATTGTAGTGAACTTATTGAACAGAATTATAGGCGTGGTCAAGTTTCAGTTTTCATAAAATGTAATTATTAAATTTAAAATAGATTTTTTTTTTGAAAAATGTAATAATTCCATTCAACTTCAGGGTTCTGGAAATCGTTCAGAAACGAATGACAGGAAACTCGAGGGTGAATCCCAAGTATCATATATCAGGGGGTTCGACTTAGCATAGTTAGCTAGAGAATGAGCTATAAAATTCAGACTACGTGGAACCCAAAAGGGCCCTAACCAAGTACTATTCTCCAGCAAACTCCGTATCCTCAAAACCGTCTCCCTACAGTTGTTTGAGCAATCTATCTCCTGATTCACCATCTGAACAACCTGGAGTGCATCCCCCACCATCTTCATCCCCGACTGGTTTAAATCGCTGGCCAACATGAGCGCCTCCTCCAAAGCTAAGCATTCAACCAAAGCCGTATTACTGACATGCTGAAACCTCCTAGCCACCGCTCTCAGAAACTGGCATGTCTGGTCCAAAGCCACCACACCAACGCTCGCATCCCCATTCAGTATGCCAGCGTCAAAATTAATATGGATACCAGGGTCTGGCGGTCTCAGCAGCGTCTGCAACAACAATGCATTCGATGATTCGTCCCTCCAATTCTGGGCTGCCCTGTAGTTCCTCAGATTGGCCACCACACTCGCCGCTACCACTCCAGCCGCCAGCTGAGCATGCTCGAAGATCCTCTTGTTTCTTTGGAACCACAATCCGTCGCAGACCTTAATCACTAATGCACAGAATTCTACATCTTCATCCTCTAGGATCTCCCGGAACCAAGCATCCCCTTGCTGCCTCCTAGCCAACTCAATCTTCGACCATAGATTCACCATCCCCCACGTCGTCATGGCATAATCACAGTCGAAGAACAAGTGAGCCGTCGAGTCCTCCTTCTACAAACAGAAAGGGCACGCCGAGTCTACCTCCACCCCTCGATGTCTCAAGTTAGCCACCGTCGGAAGAGAGTCTTTGCAAAGCCTCCATGCGAAGTGCAAAGCCCTATTCGGAACCTTGAACTTCCAAATTCGATTCTAGAACGCCGGTGACCCTACATCTGTCGTCGGCTGCTGGATCCTTGCCTCCACCGCAACGTGATAAGCCGATCGCACCGTGCACTTTCTCGGATTCGTGAAGTGCCATATCCATCTGTCCGGGGAGTTCAGATTACAAAGCGGAAACTCCCTGATCAACCCCACCTCCTCCTCCGTAAACAAGGCCTCCAAAATGCCCGGCTTCCACCATCTAGTATCTATGTCAATAAGGTATGTCACCCTCGCAATATGGCATGGCACCTGTTGCGGGTCCTGAACCATAAAGCCCCCCACTCCGGAATCCAAGGATCGTTACATACCGAAGTCTGACGTCCCGACCCAATCGATCTCCTACATCCTTTTGGAACCAGCTCCAAAGCCCCGTGGATGCTACGCCATGCCCACGACGGCCTGCCCCTATGTCCGAAGAAAGTAGATCCCCGTTCCTGTAATACTTAGCCCTTATAACTCTGGCCAGCAGAGACTCCGGCTGTGTGAGAAGCTCCATGCCTGCTTCCCCAATAGGGCCTGCTTGAAAGCCCCTATGTCCCGAAAGCCGATGTCCCCCTTACTCTTTGATCTGGACATCTTTCTCCAGCCAACCCATGGAATATTCCTTTCCGAGGACGTGCCCCTCCTCCACCCCACTAGAAGTTGTTCAACTGGCCATGAATCTCATCCACTACATAGCCTGGGAGCTGGAATCAACTCATCGTGTAGCTGGATATAGCCTACAACACCGATTTGATCATGATCTCTTTCCATGCCTTCGATAAATGTTGTTCATTCCACCCATCAATCATCTGACGAATGCGATCCTTAATGCCCTGGAAGATTTCTCCCTTCCTCCTGCCAATGACTGTAGGCAACCTCAGGTACTTCTCATGTGCCTCCACCACCGGAATCTTCAGTATCTCACATATTCCGGGTCTGAGCTCCACGGCCGTGTTAGGGCTGAAAAGCACTCCCGATTTATCCACATTGATCTTCTGGCCTGATACTGACTTATAGAGAGTTATCGCCCACTGTATCCTGCGTGCCTCCTCTAATGATCCTTCCCCAAAGAGGAGAGTGTCATCTGCAAAAAAACAAATGAGATATCCGTGGTTCGTTGGGCGAAGTACACGCCCCTTTAATCCTTCCTGCCGCCGCCAAGTCCGAAAGCAGCATGGAAAACACCTCCAAACATATGATGAACATGTATGGGGAAAGGGATCTCCTGCCTTATGCCCCTCTTCGGCGATAGCTGCCCAAACTCATCCCCATTTAGTATGAACGAAAAATGAACTGATGACAAGCATTGAGTGATGGTCGCTACAAAAGATGGCGGAAATCCCATCTTTTCCAGCGTCTTCGTCACGAATACCCATTTTATCATGTCGAAAGCCTTGCTCATGTCCAGCTTGATGCTCATTTCTCCTCCCCTACCTCTCGTTTTCACCTTCATGGCATGGTGAATCTCATGAGCCACCAACACGTTATCCGTTATCAGCCTTCCAAGGATAAAAGCTGATTGTGATGGCGAGATAATGCTGTCAATGATCAACCTCACTCTATTCGCCACCACCTTCGAGACCAATCTGTACACCACATTTCACAAACTTACAGGTCTGAACTGAGTAATGAGCTCAGGCTGCTGTACTTTCGGCAAGAGGACTATGTGAGTGTAATTCATCCTCGGATTCCATTCCCCATTATTCAGAAAATCCAGTACACAAGTGACTACATCATTCTTAACAATATGCCAGAATTTCTGAAAAAAGATAGGGCTCATACCATCTGGCCCAGGGGACTTAAGTGGATGCATCTGCTTCACCGCCTTGGACACCTCCGCCTCCATATACAAACTCGAAAGACTTGCATCCATCTCCGGCGTGACTTTCCTGGGTATCCGATCCAACACTTGAGCCATCCTCCTATCATCTGGCTCCGAAGAGGAAAACAGCCCCCCAAAAGTAGTCCACGATGATTCTCTCCATGTTGTCCACATCCGTGCGTATAACCTGCGAGGAATCCCTGAGTCCCGCAATCTGGTTTCACGACCTCCTATTTGTTGCAAACCTGTGAAAGAACCTGGTATTGCGATCGCCTTCCCGATACAAGTGTTGCTTCGCTCGTTGCTCCATTTGATTCCCCGTGCCTCCTGCAAGAAACTGTACTCCTGTCTCAAAGAGAACAGTTCCTCATGATCCACCAAGCCCGAGCTATCCTCCCTGTCATGGATAAGCTTCTTCAACTCCTCTATCCACTTGGCGCTAGCCGGAAATGATCACCGATTCCAATCCATAAGCCAAACTGCACACTGTTCTAGCTTATCCGCCAGGTGAATGTTCTCATCACTCCACGACTCTCTGATTCGAACCTCACAGTCTTCGGCCTTCACCCAGAAAGCCTCGAACCTGTATCTCCTCTTCTTCCTGACTCTATTGGCCGATGGGTTTTTCTGTCTCAGATGGATCAGTACTGCCATGTGATCCGAGGATGGCATAGACGTGGCTGTAGATGAGGACCACAGAAAAGCATCCAGCAGGGGTTCCCCGTTGCCATGTCTAGCCTTGCCTTCACTGTTGGTTCCCCTATCCGAACACGAAACCAAGTGAAGCAAGAGCTACAGTACCCCTCGTCATGCACCTCCATCAATCCACAGTATCTCAAGACGTCTCTGAAGTTCTCAATAATCATGTTCGATCTTGGCGCGGCCTCCACAAACTCCTCTCACGTCAGCACCTCGTTGAAGTCCCCCATGCACAACCAAGGGATATCACCCTCTCTCTCCAACTCACGAAACCGGATCCATGCTTGCTGACGTAGTGATGAACTCGGTTCACAATACACCCCCGTAATTCTCACATTTACATTAGAAATAAAAGACATAACATCTATGAAGTAATAAAAAGAAGACTGTCACTCTATTTTTATTTGTTTTTTTTCTAGAGCATAGCTAAACCCCCAGACTGGCCCTGGGTATCTACTGCTACACCCTCATAATTTAACTGAAATTTTAATCTATCAATATCCAAACTAGAACATTTTGTTTCACACAGAAATAAAATTAAAGAAGATTTCAAGCGTACCAGAGCACGCAGTTCCTGAACCGTCGCAGTGTCCGAGTCCCTCAGGCCACCACGACAGTTCCAGCTGATGATACTCATGGCTCCTGGTGGGACTGGGCCTCTTTGAAACGTCTGATTCGCTAAACTTGGGCTTCTTAGTTCCCGAACTTCCGCCCTCTTCCTCCATCTAATCCAACAAATCCAGCTTCCTCTTTGCTGGTCCAGATTCCAAACCCTGAGCCTCATAACTTTACCCCACTGTCTCCTCACTTTCTCTCGTCGCAAAACCGCCACGGACGCGTCCACGTCCCCGTCCTCGACTCCCTTTTGTCAATACTGCCTTTGCTTTCCTCGCGTACAGTATTGCTTCCCCCAATAGCTTGCCCGGTGTGTCCAGATTAACTGGAACTGAGACTAGGAAAGGACTAAGAGGCATCCCCATCACAAGCTTTTCGTGGCTGCCCTGTGGTGACGAAATGCCCCTTTCCGCAGAAAATATCATCCCCTGATCTCCGTTCTACACCTTCCCGTCTACATCGGAGATTTGCATCACTTTAAGCCCGTCTCGCCTCTACAGATTATCCGCTGGCAATGCCTTTCTCTCTTCCCGTGGCATCTCCACCACCATAATCTTCTCAACTTCGTCCCTCCATCCCCTCGTATCATCCAGACCTGGCCCCTGGCCTGGCCGAACTAGCCCGTCCCTGACCCCAGTCCCGGGCCCTTGTCCAAGCAGTCCTGGCCCCTGTCTGAGCGGTCCCGACCCTTGTTTGAGCGGTCCCGGCCCTGTTTGAGCAGTCCAGGCCCCTGTCTGAGCGATCCAGGCCCCTGTTCGAGCGGTTCTGGCCCTTGTCCGAGCGATCCAGGCCCCTGTCTGAGCGATCTTGGCCCTAGCCCTCTCTTTGTCCCGTCGAGTCCCAGCTCCTGCCCGTAACCTACCACCTCCATCCCGGCCAGTCCCTTTTCTTTCGCTGGCCCCAGTTCCTGTCCGAGCGCGTCCCCAGCGACGGACGGCCCCCAGCCGACCCGGCCCGACTCAGCCCTGGCCCCCTTTCTGCTACCCCTCTGCATCGGACCCAGCCCTAGACCGAGCCCCTCCTTTGCTAGTCCGTCCAGCTGGCCGTCCCGTCCCAGTAATGTCTCATATTCCACATCTCTTTCCTCATTCATCCAGTCCTCATCCCCGGTCTTATCACCATCCGACATCTTCTTCTTGTCCGATCCCTCGACATCCATTAGCGTTGGTTTCTTCATTTCCCAAAACAACTGGACAAGGGCATGTTTCACCTTAACCAATTGTTCCGGATCCACTGATTTCCCCACATTCCGGCGGTGCGCCTCAAGCGTCAGCCTCTCACTCAATGGCCTCCCCACCTCATGGGCAAATTTTATGCACTTTATTTCATTCTCATCCTCAAAGAAATCCAGAAGCATCCGTTCAAAAGTTTCCCAGACTCTAGCACTCTTTTCCCCTACAAGCGCAAACTCCTGAAACAAAGTCCCGTGGCTTGGTGTGATCGCCCCCGTCGGTGGCTCCACCTGTTTAGCCAACTTCTTTGAGCTGTCAGTGCCTCTCCATATACCATCCCTACGTCCTTCAACTGGTCGCGATTTGGCTTCATTACCCAGGCGCTGCCCGGTTGATCTCCATGCGCCATACCCCCGAAAGCCCAACGCCGCATCTCGGGAGAATGGCGATGAGAAAGGTCGCTGCCTGAAATTCTCTGGGTAAAGGTCTTTTTCCCTGGTCTCCTCCGGAGCTGCGTGAAAAACATTACACACATTATGGAGGTGACCGATCATGCCACAAAACCTGCAGAAATTTGGCAGTTTTTCAAACTTCAGCGGCAATCTAACAATCAGCCCTAGATCCCTAATCGATATGCTTCTCTTCAAGGGCTTGTGAATATTGATCTCACAACGCACCCTAAAATACTTCCCTCTCAGCTTTCCATCCACATCCTTCTCCATATCCACTAGCTTCCCGATTTTGTTGCCGATCACCTCCGCCATCAGAATGTTGAGCATGTCATGCGGGATGTCGTGCACATGGACCCAAAAAGGCACTGTATCAAAAGTCATCTAGTTCGGGATCATGCCAGGTAACGGATCTCGAAATACTATCAAATAGATATCAAATATCCACGGTTGAGTTTGCAAAACCCTAACCTTTTCGCCGACGTTGGATAAGTCGAACGAGAAGATATTATGGCCAAGGGTTTTGCATTCTAGAGCCGGAACATTCCAAACTCCCCGGAAAACCTTCTGTAGCTGCTCGTGCGGGATCCGACGCGGCGCCAAAACCTTCCCGATCAAGGTCAACTCTGTCGCACCCGGGTGCTCCTGACAAATCTGATCAGTAAATATCAAGTCCTCTTCCTCCTCCGCCGTCAGACGAAGGTCACCGTACTTTGTTGCCATCGCATCCATGGAAATTTTGCTGCTCTCGGGGGAATATAGGACTAAATCTGACGCTGCTGCAGGTCACCAGCGTGGTGTGCTACGCCGAGAAGGTCGCTGGCGCTGGGGGTTCAACACCGGTGATCTATCGTAACAGATCAAAGCTTGCGTGGGAGGATTGCGGCAAGATTTTCTTACGACTCTAAAACCCTAGGTTTTTAGAGAAGACCGAAAGATAAATTTATAATAGATTTGATGATTAAAGAAAATACATGATCACAAGATTGTACGATTCAACTGATATTACTAGTCAAATTACCGCGTTGTTAGTTTCTTCCCTGAGACTGCAAAATGAACCATCTCATTCCTTCGCTGTTTCACAAATACCAAAACTTCATACTAAGGTGGTCCAAACCTAGAATCCCAGATAGATATCGTTAACCCATCCTGATTGATCGATGCAATGAAGAAATCCTTACTTGGAGAAGAATAGGGATAAAATATTTTGGAGGAGAAAAAGTCTTATAATACACCAAAATATAGACTGACTACTATAAAAACTAAAAAATACGGAGGGACTTATCAGAAATTTTAGAAAATTGCCGAATTTCACGCGCAGGCGCATGCATTGTTTATAATGTGCACGCTCTAAACCTTCAATTTTCACGCACGCAATTGCTATAGATTATTTTTTACTAATTTGAACTAAAATTATCTATAGAAAACCTCTGGCAAACAAGACATTACTGTACCCACAAAGAAAAATTGGAAGGAGGTGAACGCACATGAACATAATTAATTTTTTGAATATTTTAAAAATTGTAAAATAGTCCATGTATATTTTCGGTCTTATACACTATATGCAGTTTAATCCTTGGTCTATATTTTGTAGTGTCCATCTATATAATTAAAGAGTTAACTTAGAGAATCAACAAAAATTCTATTATTGTTCCAAGGAGGATGTGAGGACTCGAGCAGTCCTTATACTGTCTTTCGTTAAAAGCAACCTAATTTCTAAATGCAATTAATAGTCTACTGACTTCAAGCTTTTCTCTAACCATTATATTATCTGGCCTTGTCGTCTTCAACTTGAGATAACCACAGAAATCTAATCGATACAAAGAACTTGGGGTATGCCAGACAAATAAGAAAGTGTATAATTTCGACCAGTTAATAGTATAAGCTAAAGTGATCAACCATTAATAACATATATGCTTAAATATAATGGGATACACATCTCCAAATTAATTTATTTTATTGAAAAAGTTTTGAATGAGCAACGGAGGGACCCTAAGTATAAAAGAAATTTTGTGGTAACATAAATCGCTCCAATGAAGTTTTCCAACCAAGAGAAGAGGGGCTGTTATTCAGACTAACAGATAAGAGTGGCGGCTTAGATGAATGATCCGCTGCTCTAAATCTGCCATTCACGTACACAAAAGCTTGTATCAATGATTTATGTTTTTCAAGTACCACTCGTACATATTGAGAAGCCCATCATGAAGAGAAACTTTAGGCTCCCAACCCAAAGATTGAATCATTGAGTTATCCAAGAGCTTTCTAGGAGTACCATCGGGCTTACAACTGTTAGAATGCAATACTGAATGGCTGAATTGCTCATCTGAGCTTTCTGTATTCATTCATATAAATAGAGGTCTGTACAACTAGATTACCTAATATAACAGATAATTACAGAAAGAATATATTCTAAATATGCTAACTAATATTCAGTAAATATTCTATTTACTAACACTCCCCCTTAGTCGAAACAGGAGCAGAGCGAATGCAAAGACTAGAACGAAAATCTAGAAACAAAGGTGATGGAAGTCCCTTGGTAAAGATGTCAGCATACTGATGAGCCGATGGAACATGAAGAACACGAACCTGTCCGAGAGCCACCTTCTCGCGAACAAAGTGAATATCAATCTCCACATGCTTAGTACGTTGATG
Organism: Cruciata laevipes; assembly: GCA_963678965.1. Classification (NCBI taxonomy): domain Eukaryota; kingdom Viridiplantae; phylum Streptophyta; class Magnoliopsida; order Gentianales; family Rubiaceae; genus Cruciata; species Cruciata laevipes. The sequence goes on along the minus strand of OY787641.1, from coordinate 8,515,539 downwards.
GTGTACCGGATTAGACGAAAGGTACACGGCAGAGATGTTGTCACAGTAGACCAAAGTAGCCCGCTGAAGAGGAACACGCAATTCACAAAGTAAGTTGCGCAACCAGCACGTCTCAGCTACAGCATTAGCAACTCCTCGATATTCAGCCTCGGCACTCGATCTGGAGATAGTGGGTTGGCGCTTGGAAGACCATGAAACGAGATTGTCACCAAAGTACACACAATAACTAGAAGTAGACCGACGAGTGTCTGGACAGCCAGCCCAATCCGCATCTGAGTAAGCAGTGAGGGCTGAGGTAGAGGATGCCTGAAGATGAAGACCAAGAGCAAGAGTACCCTGGATGTACCGGATAATCCGCTTGAGAGCCTGAAAGTGTGGTTCTCTAGGGTCATGCATAAAAAGACAAATTTGCTGCACGGCATAGGCAATGTCCGGCCTCGTGAAGGTGAGGTACTGAAGAGCACCGGCAAGACTGCGGTAAACTGAAGGATCAGCTAGAGAGAGCCCAACATCAGCAGCAAGTTTTGACTTGGTGTCCACAGGTGTAGTAGCAGGCTTGTACGAAGTCATCTTGGCGCGATCAATGATATCCCTGGCATACTTCTGTTGAGACAAGAAAAGGCCTGACTCGGATCGAGTCACAGAAACACCAAGAAAGTAACTCAGAGGGCCGAGATCCGTCATAGCAAACTCAGCACCAAGCAATGCTGTGAGGCGGTGAAGCAGGGCATCAGAAGAGGCGGTGAGAATGATGTCATCAACATATAGGCGGTGAAGAGGCGGTGAAGCATGGCATCAGAAGAGGCGGTGAAGCAGGGCATCAGAAGCAATGCTGTCTCATTCCGGAAGGTGTATATGAAGAGCGAGTGATCGCTCTGACTGCCACGGAAACCAATCCTGGAAAGATAAGTAGCAAAACGGTGGTACCAAGCTCGGGGTGCCTGCTTTAGCCCGTAGAGAGACTTGCGCAGAAGACAAACCTGGCCTGGATAACGCTGGTCCGAAAAACCAGGAGCCTGATGCATATAAACGGTCTCATGCAAATCCCCATGTAAGAAAGCGTTCTTCACGTCGAACTGGTGAATAGGCCACGACCGAGAGACGGCGATGCTGAGAATGAGCCGAATGGTAGCCGGTTTAACCACGGGACTAAACGTCTCATCACAATCCACTCCGACCTGTTGAGACTTACCGTTAACTACCAGACGGGCTTTGTACCTCTCAAGTGTGCCATCAGACCTGTACTTATGCTTAAATAGCCACATGCAGCGAACAATATTAGCACCAGCCGGCCTCGGAACCAAGTCCCAAGTACCATTTTTAATAAGAGCATTAAACTCATCATTCATGGCGGCACGCCAATGGGGGTCCTGCAGGGCTTGTAGCGGAGATTTAGGAAGAGGGGAGACTTGAGTAGAAGAAGCCAAGAGGTTGTAGCGAGGATTAGGTTTGGAAATGCCAGCCTTAAGGCGTGTCGTCATTGGGTGACGAGGAGGTGGAGGGGGAGGAGGTGGAGGAGGTGAGTGGGTAGTCGGACTGAAAGTGGGCGAGGACCGAGGTGGGGATGGTGGGGATGGCATGGGTGAGGTATCTGGGGAAATTTGATGAACAAGATCCAAAAGAATAGGTGAAGGATCAGATGAGGGTATATCATTGGTGGATGGTTGGGTAAAACCAGACGGAGTGGCGAAAGGAAAAGTAGTTTCATCAAACACAACATGTCTGGAAGTGATGACTCGATGTGAGTTAAGATCCAAGCAACGAGAACCTCTATGGTCGGGAGAAGGACCCAGGTATAAGCATGGAACGGAACGGGGAGCCAGCTTGTGAGGAGCAGTGGCTGAGGTGTTAGGATAACACAGACACCCGAAAGTCCGAAGATGTGTATATGTGGGTTCCCGATGATATAAGATAAAAGTGGGGGTTTGATTATTGATAGCTTTGGATGGCAATATGTTATGTAGGTAGGTTGCCATTTGGAGAGATTCGACCCAAAAACGATAAGGTAGGGAAGCATGGGTTAACAATGTACGGGTAATGTCATTGAGTGTGCGAAGAGCTCGTTCTGCTTTCCCATTTTGAGGTGAGGTTTGAGGGCAGGAAAAACGTAGAAGAACCCCTTTTTGGGCACAAAAGGCACGAAAAAGGTTGTTGTCAAATTCACCCCCCATGTCGCATTGGAAAGTTTTGATATTGGACTGGAATTGAGTTTGGATCATTGTATGAAAAAGCACGAATTTGTGGTAGGTTTCAGACTTGTGTTTAAGAGGAAAAATCCAGGTAAAGTTAGAGTAGTCGTCCAAAAACAACAAATAATATTTAAACCCACTAGTGCTGGAAATGGGAGAAGTCCAAATATCACTATGAATTATATCAAACGGTTTAAAAGTAACAGTATGAGAAGGAGAAAATGGAAGACGTCTATGTTTAGAAATTTGACAAGAAGAACAAATAGCCGAACAAGTGGCTTTATTGAAGAACGGAAATCTACGCTTGAGCTGGTCCAAAACATGATCGCCCGGGTGACCCAATCGAGCATGCCATGGCGGTGGTTGGGAAGCGACAAGGGCGGTGGGTGAAAAGGTGTTGGTGGTGACCGGGTACAAATCCCCAAGGCTATTACATCTCGTTTTGATTTTCCCCGACTCTAGGTCCTTGACAGAAAAACCGATTGGGTCAAACTCCACACTAACATTGTTATCAGTAGTAAATTTACGAACAGACACTAGATTTTTAACAATGTCGGGAGTATGTAAAACATTCTTTAGCTGATAAGATGGGCATGTGGGTAAAATTGCAGAACCGTGACCAATGACAGGAATATTATTTCCATTACCAACATAAATGGGAGCTAAATTACTCGAATTAAAATAGGTACGAAGGGTACCTGGATTTGCAGTGAGGTGAGAAGATGCTCCGGTGTCCATGTACCAATTGTCGGAAGGTGTTTGCAGCGAAGTCGTGCTGAAAGCCGGAGAAAATGCTGGTGGACTGGGCTGTTGTGGCCCAAAACTCTGCTGCTGGAGGGGCCCAAAATGCTGATAAGTTGGCCCAAGAATCGGCTGGCCCAGATGAGACCCAATTAGGGCCTGACCCGCGAAGTACCCAGGACCCGCGGCCTGACCCGCAAAGTACCCAGGACTCGCGGGCTGAAACGGCCCAAGGCCCAGCTGCTGGCCTGAAAGAAGTCCAGATCCCTGCGCCTGTGGAGTCTGCTGCGCCGCCGACGGGAAGATCTGACCGCCCGATGATGCCGCGGCAGTAGGGTAAGCGCACGGCGGTGGGGCCCATCCACTCGGCCAAGATGCCGCCGGCGCCGTTGGGAACCAGGCCGCCGGTTGCATTGGTCGCGGACCTGAGTTGAAAGCTCCGGATGGCAGCCGATTTGTGCTGTTTTGGCCGGAATTTCGACGGCCGCGCGATCGGTTTCGACGAGCCGAGTTGTGCTCGGCACCAGTGGACGGTCGCGGAGTAGTGGCTGCAATCATGACATGGTTCTCCTCCATGTGGCGGCTCCGGCGAGATTCCTCCCGGGTGAGCATGCTCCGGGCGACGGAAAACGAAGGAAGAGGCGACATCTGACTGATGATGCTGCCAACAGTGTCGTATGATGAAGACAATCCGTTGATAAGTTGCAGAACAAGGCGTTGTTCGCTAACTGGGGCCTCGACATCTCCAAGCTGATTTGCCAGTGATTTCAGAAATTGGCAATACGCTGAGACGGAGGGAAAAGAATCTAAACGAGCATTGATGAAACGACTTTCGAGATCGGCTGCTCGAGCGGTGCTGTTGTCGTGGAAAATACCCTTGACACGAAGCCAGGCAGCACGCGCAGATGATCCGACTTGGATGACGGTGAGGAGAAGATCCTCGCTGAGGGTACCGTAAATCCAGCTGAGAACTATGGCATCAAGCTGGTTCCAAGTGTCTTCAGAAACATCAGAAGGTCGAGGTGAGCCGTCAATGTGATGAAGCACGCTGTGTGCGCGAGCAGTAATTTGGAAAAGTTCAGCCCATGTGTGGTATTGGACCTTATGGAGATCAAGAATAAGGGGAATTTGATTTCGGATGTTGGTGACAGATTGCGCGGAATGGAAGCTTTGTTTTGGTGGTGGTGGTGGTGGTGGAGTCTGATCACCGGTGGGAGTAGTAGCCGAGGCCATAGGATCAAAAAGAGAAAAAGATACAAAAAAATTGATTAAGGCTGTGATACCATGTTAGAATGCAATACTGAATGGCTGAATTGCTCATCTGAGCTTTCTGTATTCATTCATATAAATAGAGGTTTGTACAACTAGATTACCTAATATAACAGATAATTACAGAAAGAATATATTCTAAATATGCTAACTAATATTCAGTAAATATTCTATTTACTAACAACAACCATCCCAAACTAGTTCCCCTTTAAACCCTACAATTTCTTTTACCATTTCACCCAATTTCTTAATACTCACTTCTTTACCACTTCCCACATTCACATGCTCCAAACCACTGTAATTCTCCATCAAGAAAACAACCGCATCACCAAGATCATCTGCATGCAAGAACTCTCTCAATGGAGCCCCACTTCCCCAGACAACAACCTTTTCATCACCCCTCATTTTCGCCTCGTGAAACCTCCGCATCAAAGCGGGCAAAACGTGCGAGTTTTCATGGTGGAAATTATCGTTTGGGCCGTAAATATTCGCCGGCGTGGCCGAAATCGCGTCGAAACCGAACTGCGAGCGGTACGCCTGGCACATTTTGATCCCGGCGATCTTCGCCACTGCAAAACACTCGGCGGTGGGCTCCAGCGGGCCGGTTAAAAGCGAGGTTTCAGTTATGGGCTGTGGCGCGAACTTGGGGTAGATGCAGGAGCAGCCGAGGAAGATGAGCTTCTTGACGCCGTGGGCGAATGACGAGGTGATGACGTTGGTCTGGATTTGCAGGTTGGCGGTGATGAAGTCGGCGGGGAAAGTGCTGCTGGCGTGGATGCCACCGACTTTTGCGGCGGCGATGATGACATAGTGGGGTTTCTTGGCGGCGAAGAAGGCGTCGACGGCGGATTGGGAGGTGAGGTCGAGATCGGAGTGTGTTCGGAGAAGGAGGTTGGTGTAGCCGGAGGATTGGAGCTTCCGGACTATGCCGGAACCGACAAGGCCGAGGTGGCCGGCGACGTAGATTCTGGCGGATTTATCAATCACCATTGGAGTGAAATGAGATAGCGAGGATGTAATTAATTTGGTCTGATTAATAGTTTGGGAATAGCCATGTTTATATTGCCATTAGTTTATCAATTTACAGTTTTAAATATATATCAACTTGCATGCTAGCTACTGTATTAGCTAGACTTAATTAGAGAAGAAGAATAGATCTTATGGGCGATAACAACGTACTATAGGTGTTACCCAAATTAGAGAAGAAGAGAAATAATTAAAGATGACCATATCGAATACAAATTATCAATTGGAGACTTGGTCTCAAATGTTTAATACGTAAAATATCAGATTTGAAAGTTATGAGAAAATTAACATAGAACGTGTAATGACCAGGCACAAAAATGAGAAGATCTACAGTAATACACTGAATGATCACGCTTAATATGTAAAAGATCAAACTTTGAAATGAGCAATTAAATCAACATGTAACATTAAATGATCAGGATGAAAGTGAGAAAATCAATTAATTAATATCATTTTATATGAGACGCCGATTGAATATTGGTAGAGGATGTTATAATAATTCAATAAGAGATGGGAAAAATGAACAACCTTGATAGGAAGTATTTATCGTTGATGTTTATCTGTCATTCAATCTATGTTTATTTATCATTTAATCTATGCTTATTTTTCATTCTTTTATACATTTTAAGATAGATAAAATAATTTAAAATATTATTCAAATCTGTTCACCCATTTAAATGGCAAGCAACTGAATTAACACATCAACAACCATGGGTCCATAGCCAAAGTACTTACAAACAACTTGTGCCGACTGCCGATATTGTTGTGTGTCTTTCATTCTATATTAGATCTAACGGGTTAATGTTTTCTCGATTAACTTTATGGTAATAGGCATGTTTATACTTTTTCATTTCAGTTCAGTTCTATTAACTTTAATTGTTTACATTTCAACTATGACAAATTCACACTTAATATGTTAAAAATCAGTTTTACAAATGAGAAGATCGTGTATGAAAGTGAGAAAATCAGCAATAATACACTGAATAATCATGCTTTATATGTAAAAGATCATGCTTGAAAGTAAGAAGATCAATATCTGCCTCTAATTTTAATTGAGACTGGTCTTACATCAAACCTTTTCCTTCACTATAGATTACATGAATGATATATGAAATATTACAAAATTATTTCAGTTTAATTTATTTAAATTTATTTCATTTTAGTAAAAATTAAATTAGGCAAACGAACGAAAGCTAATAAATGGAAAAACGGCTGATTAATTTTTTTCTCCATTATTTGCGCATCAGTTCATTAAAAGAAAACGCTATCAACTGGAAAGTAAACTTTTTTTTTGAAAATGGGAAAGTAAACTTGAATGTGCTATTTTTGGTAAGGTTAGGCTGAATATATAGTTGAGTGCCTGAGTCCCTTGTTTGGCAAGATTAGGGCACTGTTTACTAGAGCTTATTTCTTGATGTACTGAACTGAATTGAATTGAATTGAACTGAACTGAACTGAATTGAACTGAACTGAACTGAACTGAAAATTGATGTATTGAAAAATGGAATCAGCATGACTGAATTAACCTGAATTTCATCAAATTGCATTTTCACTGAACTGAACTGAACTGAATTGAATTGAACTGAACTGAACTGAATTGAACTGAACTGAACTGAACTGAAAATTGATGTATTGAAAAATGGAATCAGCATGACTGAATTAACCTGAATTTCATCAAATTGCATTTTCACTGAACTGAACTGAACTGAATTGAATTGAACTGAACTGAACTGAATTGAACTGAACTGAACTGAACTGAAAATTGATGTATTGAAAAATGGAATCAGCATGTCTGAATTAACTTGAATTTCATCAAATTACATTTTCACTGAACTGAACTGAACTGAACTGATCTACAGATAACCTCTGGCAAACAGGGCCCGAATACTCATGACATTGAGTTATAAAATGGACAATTAGTTGCGAGTCTAATTCGCCGATCTTACAAGAGAAAATCCCTTGTATCCAGTGTCACGGAAGTTGAGACTGTTGAGAATTAGTTAAGTTGGATTGGCAACAAGGGACTTGTACATTCACACATAGGAGCTATTTATTTTGCTCTGGAGGCTAAAAAAAATTCCGGCAATAACAACAGCCTTCTTTTTAATGATCTGATTCTGTAGATTGAGCCAAACATTTCTAGCAACTTCCTCGAGACCTTTTTTTTCTGATGTGTGACACATTTACTTGACTTTATCTCATTGTATTACAGTTGAAGGTCTGTGGAGAATGTTACAATATTTCAACCAACTTTCAAGGAGAAAGGAAAAGAATTGTACTCCATGGGCGGTTGAAGGGGGATTTAATGTTACTTCCAGAACCCGTGTCTCTATTTTTGGAATTCCTTGACAAATGCGGTTAGGATAAGTCCAGCATCAACAAAAGAATATGGTTGTGCATTGGGATGTAGAGAATGCTACAACACTGCAACCACCTTTCAAGGAGAAAGGTAAAGAATTATTTTTCTTGGGTGGGCTATAGAAGGGGTATTCTTTGTTACTTCAAGAATCAGTGCCTCTATTTTTGGAATCCCTTGACAAATGCGGTTAGGATAAGTCCAGCATCTACAAAAGAATATGGTAAAACCAGATTCCTCCTTGGATGTGATCAAACAGAAGAGCTTAAAGTGCTCAAGATCACTTAGCTAGGCAGTGATGAGTTTGTGTGCAACCTACAACTCTAGTACTGATTTATGGTATGATATTTCAAGGTTTGATCAGGGATTAGTACTGGAGATGGATGACGGGAGCAGTGAGGTGTTTGTAGAGGGAACAAACAGTGGGCACATACTAGCAGCTAGTGGAGCAAACAAAGTAGTACTTGCTTTTGATTTCAAGAGAGAAGTTTTCAGTATTGTTCATCTACCCTGATATTAGTTCTTTCCCTGACTGAATTTGTATATTGAAATGAATTTTGATTTGATATAAACTAGTTTGATATACTTTGTGACAGACAATGTTGTACTACTTTCTAGTTTAGTACATACTAGAAAGTTTACAATGAATGACTTTAGACTGTTTCAAATATTATGGGTCCATACTATAAAATAAAAAAAATAAAAAAAGAATAAGTGTGGATTTATTCACACATTAAAATTTTATTCGGTTTGATCGGTTGAATCTTCGATTTAATTGTGTACGTTGATGTTTGCTTCTTGATCTAATTATAAAGATCATGTTTTGTGATTTGTTTTTATATTATCACCATACCACTTCCCATCGAACCAAATCATTGCACCGAAAAAGCTCCGGCACGGTCGGCTTTTTGCCCCAAATTCCTTTTATTGCCCTTCTTCACCGTCGAGTTCTCCGCGATCAGGTGCCAATGTAATCTAAACACCCCACCCAATTTCCCGATCACTCCTCGCCGTCCGCGGCTTGGCCACGATCACCTTCATCGGATTGAGTTTCAGTTTGTGGGGGGAAAGAATTAGATCATTAGCGATAGTCTTAATTATTAATCTTTAAAAAGGAAAAAGGTTTGAAATTAAAAGTTGTATAAAAATGGTAAAGTTAGAAAATTATAAAATTATAAAATGGTAAAGGTTTGGAATTAATAAGGACCACTAGATTAGATTAGATTATGTGTAAACACTTGTGTAAAAATAACAATGTTAAATGATCCCTTCCCAAAATATTAGTATGCATTATTTGGAGAGATAAAAGCATCTCCAATGCTACTTTCACTTTCAAAAATATCAATTGACATGTAGGATTGAGAGTGAGAAATTGCAAAAATCATCTCCAACCCAGGCATCAATGTAGGGGTCAATCATAAGTGGCATATGATGTGGATTGAAGGTGTCAATTACACCCTCTATATATTGATGCTCACTTTGAAACCTTCAATTTGACAATTTAACAAATATAGAGTTTTAAGCATTACATCCTTCCTTTTTAAATTTGAAACATAAATGCAATATTTATTTTAATGATATTTTGTGACAATTTGATGGTTGCATTGGAGAGCCAAACTTCAAAATGAAAACCTTCAATCCTACATCATATTGACACCCAATAAAATTTAAATATTTGGCACTTATTTTTACTCTTGACCCTTTTATCATTGGAGATGCTCTAAGGATGAGGGGTATGGATTATAAGGTTGAAGAAAGGATAGAGTGATTTGATAAAATTTCATAAAAATTTGAAGAAAATTACCTTTCGAGAGACTCCAAGATTTAATTGTAATAAAATTTGGATGGTATTAATGGTCCACTCTAGAGAAGAAATGATGGGGTTTGTTTTTTTAAAAGGTAAGAGTTTCTTTAATTAAAAACTAAACATTTGGTAAATTTAAAATAATAATAATAATAAATAAATAAATTCATGCTTCTAAATTACAAATTCAATTGAGAGTTCAAATAAATTTTTATGCTTATAAATAAAATTCATTTATTATGTTTACATTTTAATTTGTTAAATTAAATATTTAAATAGGTATTTAAATTTAAGTAAAATAAAAAATGAATTTTTTAATCAATAAAATGACATCTTTTGTACACTTTGAAATCTATTTTTTACATTAAATGTGCATTTTAGTATCTTTGTTTGTGCATTTTAGGTATTTGTTTGTTTGTTTGTATGTGCATTTTATTAAGTGTTGGGTGAGACATGTGCTTGTGGAGACCAAGAGCAGGGGAATGAGCATTTACAGTTTCTGCTTGATCTTTTAGTCAGTTTGTTTGATCTTTCAATCAATGTCCTTGAGTATTTTTGTTTTGCCTTGATTTTTCAGTTAATTTGATCTTTCGTTCAATTTGCTTGATCTTTCGGTCAATTTTCTTGATCATTTCCTTGGTCAATTTCACCAACGACAAATTCAATCAAGGAAATCGGCGGGTTTAAAGCTCACCAACGACAAATTCAATCAATAGCAGTCTCATATAATCTTTGGTCTCATTTGAGACAGGTCTCAAATGAGAATTTGTAATTACCATATTATTATTTTTTACAAACAGTTTTTTTCACGATAGACATTCGTTAGGAAAATTGTTTTATAAAATATGTGTTAGGCCACCATTTTATTTTTGCACAGGGCCCCCAAAATTTCAGGACCGTCCCCGGCAGGAGACACTCATTTCTACCAAACTAGCGTGGTTTTTCACTTTTGCTAGATAATATCCACGAGTGTGTTAATACATTTGTGGTTTTCAATTTAATTTCATTTTCAAGATCTTATTATCCATGTCATAGAAAAGTCCGATAAAATTTTGACAAATGGCTCCCATATATATGAGAGATGCTCTTTGCATTGGAGATGCTCTAAGGTGAAAGCATTAATTTTTTAAAAAAAACAAATGGTGAAAGCATTAATGAATGGCAATAATTAAAACAATTAAGTATAAGGAAAATTATACCATGAGTCATATATGTGAATTTTACACTATGTTAATAAACATTTTAGTTTAGGGCTTAACGTGTTAGTGCATTGTATTACTCTACAATTAAAATGAACTACACAATTAATCCAATTAATATGCACAACAATAAGTGTACAGCACGACCCGCGAGTTTAAGTGTACAATTCTAATTTAACTCACTCAATTACCACCGTCAGATTAAATAATTTTACAACTCAGATCGTGCCTAACATAGTAGGTGTCACATATAAGATGAGGTATCACGTGTCACACGTGATCCTAATTCTATATTGCACAATTGCTCTAAAGATCATTAATTTAGAATTGAGTGAGTTAAATTTTACAAGTGTTAAAAAGAGATCAACTTTAATTGAACTTGATGATGGTGTCCCCAAACTATAGATCTTACTTATGCCCACCATGTACTTGCTCCATTGTAAAGAAGTGTTATGTCCCTCCTTTCAACTCTTACTTTTTCGTTGAGATGGACCAAAATTCCATCACAATTCTATAAAACCTGGAAAGATGAAAAGTTAGATTCCAGAATATTAAGCTGCACTGGAAGAAATTGTAGCTTTGGTATCTTTAGAACCATGGAAGTTGGAACCCTTAAATTTCGATAAGGATAGCGTTCATTAGCTGGAATTATGCATGTACATTCCACCAACTAAGAGCATCTCCTATGAGGAGATTTTTCTAAAGGATTTAAATTGGAAAGTTGGATTCTTTCCAACTATGGGGTATTTTTCGTAAAAAACCCAAAAATTCCGGAAGGAAAATATTGAATTCGCTACTCAGGAGCAGCCCGTGAGAATCCCTACAACGTGGCATATCAGACGAAATGTGGACCAGGTTTTGTGTCTTTCTTTTTTTCCTTCAAAAGAGAAGTCATTTATTACTATTTAAATTTATCTTTGAGCTTCCTATTAATTAATTTCAAACGAAAATTATTATTATATTTTCATACTTTAATTATATCAGATTTAAGATTTAATGATAAATGTTTTTAAAATTATGCCCAGTTTAACGTTTTAAATATTTAATGTTATTTTCTTTTCATTTTTATCTAATTTACACTAATATGGGAATTTTAGTTTAATTTGGTAAGATAGACCATCATGCACTTTAATTTAGTATTTTTTCAAAAGGTTCCATATTTTAATCTTATCATTGTAATCTTGTCATTAATGTTTCTATAACTAAATATCTCATCATTGTAATCTTGTCATTAAAATTTTGAAAATGTCGATGAAATTTTAAAAGTCTTATCTTAATTATGATGTGATAATTACATGCAAATAACATATTTCATTCGTAACGTATGCCATTGAATTATTTATTTTATTTAATCATAATATTTAAAATATAAATATTCGCTAAACATAAAATAAGCATTATATATTTATATCTAAGTTTTGTATTAATATTAGATAAATAATGTATTAATGAGATATATGAGAAATAAATGATGACATGGATAAAAGTAAATGATGGTGGGACATGGAGAAAGTGATGTGGAAATGGATGTGGGGGTTTTTATGATAGTTGAGGTGGGATGTTGGAGATGTTGTAAAAGGGGTTTTATTAGAAAAGTTGGGGAAAGAGAATTCATGATAGTAGATGCTCTAATGCTTCTTCATTTTTGTTACTACTCGAAAATCAGAATTAGTGTGTCCATCACCACTCCCCATATTTTAGCTAACATATCAAAATGTTGTAGCAATTGGACGTTTAACCTTCAAAAAATAAGCTTACATAGTGCAATTCTGCTTTTCCTACTCGATCTTGCTCCCCGAGTGTTTGTATCTAGTTCCGCCACTGAATGTGTTGTAAACATAGAAAATGATCGATATTTTACTGGGTTCGGAGGCCACATTGTTGTTGCCCCGTGTACAATAAGTTGAAAAACAAGTGAAATCAATTGTTTGACACTCATGAGAGTCCTTTCTCTTTACCCTTTACTTGTTGGAAAAGAACCATGTCTCCCTCAAAGGCAAACCAACAAAAAGGGCCTTGCAATGGCAACTCACCTTTTTTGTGAAAAGCAAAACATCGATCTGTGATCAATTATATCAACCTTGGTCACGAGCCTTGTTCATGCTGTTCATATTTTCAGATACACTGTACTAGTACTGCTGAGTATCAATTCATAATCGTGTTTTGATCCTTAAATAATTCGTAACAAATCATGTGCACCCAAAATATATGTGCAAAATGCACATTTGGACCTACCTCTTTTGGTTATGTGCGAACGGCTTGACCACCACTAGCCGATGTATGTCTAGTGGTGGTACGTGTTTTGGACTAAGAGATATTTTTAGTGTGTAAATTGAAGTGGTGAAGGAAGAACTCGATTTCTTCATTGGCGCAATTTTAGCGTGTTATTTCTCGTTCTAGCGTGTTTTTGTTGAGCCAATGCTATCAAAAATTCAAAAGTGGTAGTAGTTTACATAAGTTTATTACAGGAATTATATTGTTCAATGGTAACAAAATTTTGAGAGTACAGAAACAGCCAACTGAATCTGCCTTCGTAGGGGCAAACAAAGGACAAAAGGCTCTGCAAATTTGAGGAAGAAGACAACATTTGCATGAACAAACGAGAAAAATGAGTACTTTTTTTTTCTTTGCGAAAACCACGGTTTGGTATCCTATGTCCGAGAGGCTCCATTAGTGATGTCTTAAAACTACCAAATCGATTATTATAAGTTTTCCAGATATATTTGATCAAAATTTTTGAAATGAAATTATGAAAAACTGGTTAGAATCAGTCAAACTGGCTATTTTTGCTACTTATGGTCAAAAAACCTGTCGGCAAATGAACTCAATAATGAAGAACAAACTGTTAACACAATTTTACATTTTCTGTTCATCATTCAGAAGAAACAGGCAATCTATCCAGGCTTTCCAGGACATGCCTCATTGAAGGTCTCCTCTCAGGGCTGGTCTGTACGCAAGCCATTGCAATCTTCAGAACAGCAACTATCTCCTCTTCCTTGTCGGCGTCCGCGGCCAAAAACGGGTCCAACACATCCGACAGCGGCTTCTTCTCGTCGATGCACAGCTGCATCCAGTGCACAATGTCCATTTCCAAACTGCCTGCTGTCTGAATCACAGGCGGTTTCCCGGTGATGATTTCCAGCAGCACCACTCCAAACGAGTACACGTCCCATTTCTGAGACGGTTTCATCACTTTCAGAGCCTCGGGAGCCTGGTAGAACGACCCGAAGCTCACTGCTGAGGCTATTGTCCCGGCTTCTGATGGCGCATTTCCTCCTAGCCGTTGCTGTGGCTTCTCGGAGATGATCATTCGGCTGGACTGCAAGGTCGGCGTTCCTCCTCCTGTTATATTCGCTAGTCGCCCGAGTCCAAAATCAGAGATTTTAGGGTCCATGTTTTGGCTAAGCAATATGTTTGAAGGCTTCAGGTCTCCATGAACATACTTCTTGGGGCTATACTCATGAAGATAGGCTAAGCCTTTAGCAACTCCTTTGATGATTTTCAACCTCATAGACCACGAAAGAGGCATAAAAGACACTAGCCCTGGTTTTCCTACGAAAACGATAAACAAATTCATTAACATAAGCTAAAGATAGATATATAACACATTGCATAAACATTTAACAGAATATTCATACCATGAATAGCAGAGGCAAGGTTTCCGTTCGGTATGAAGTCATATATGAGCAACTTTTCATCCACAGACCAATAATAGGCTCTAAGAGTGACAATGTTGGGATGTTTCAGCTTCCCGATCGCCTCCACTTCGGTCTGAAACTCCTTAAACCTTTGAGAACCGCCTTCGCCAAGCCTCCTAACTGCTAAAACAAGCCCATCTTCAAGCACAACCTTGTACACAATCCCTATCCCACTCTTCCCCAGCACGAATGCAGATGCCTTAAGCAGCTCATCGAGATCAAACGCCACCTGAGAATCCAACGGCACGAGATCATATTGCTCCACATGCTCAGACAAAGTCTCCGAATCATCCTTCCTAAAACACAAACACTCCTTCCCCAGCTTCCCACCTTTCTCAAAACCATAACCATCACCCTTCCTCTTCCCACACATTCTAGAATAACAGTAAGAAAACAGCAATCCAACTAAGCAAATCCCAACAACATCACACACGATAATCGCGATCACCGCAGTCTTACTCATCCCTCTTCCTTTCCCACCGCCTCCATCGTCTTCTCCGCCATCATTCGGCAAGAAGGGAAAGGATGGTGCCCCAGCCACAGTATCTGAAGAACAAGGGTCCTTCAATGGAGGGCCACAGAGGCCAGGGTTGCCAATAAAGGCAGTTGGCCCTCTATTAATCAGAGCACCACTCTGTGGTATAGGACCACTCAACTGATTGTAAGTGACATCAATATAGACCTTTTCAGGCAGATTACCAAGGCTAGATGGAATGGAACCATTAAACATGTTATGAGACAAATCAACAGTTCCTTGCAAATTAGACAAGCTACCTAAATCACTAGGAATAGAACCATCAAACTTATTGTAACCAAGATCAAGTTTTTCCAAAGAAACTAAATTAACCCCAATACCACTAGGCAACAAACCAGTGAAATTATTCTTGCTAAGATCAAGAACTCTAAGTCTCTTACACTTAACTAATGAACCAGGCAATGAACCAGTGAGATTATTCTGGGACAAATCAAGAGTCTGGAGGTAATTGAGGTTCCCTAACTCAACAGGTAAGACACCAGACAACAAATTACCATAAAGAACCAAACTTTGCAACCCCTGAGGTTTGAAAATCCCAGAATCTAACCCCCCATAGAACTCATTATTCCTTAAATTAACATGCCTGAGCTCAGACAGAGATCCCAGGGAAGGGGAAAGAATCCCAGAAAGCTTCTTCTTGGGAATGCTTACAGAGACAACTCTCTTGTCTTTGCATGTTATACCATTCCATGAACAAGGGGTTTCATCAGAATAATTCCAGTTGCTCATGGAGCCTTGTGGGTCCCTCTGGATCGATTGCTTGAAGGACGTGAGCGCAAGGCCATCGGAATTCAAGCACCCCACAAAAGCAAGAGAGCTGAAAAAAATGGCGAGAGCAAAAGCCAGCAGCATTTCCAAGAAAACTTACCGTTGGAAATGTGGTGCTACAGAGAAAGCTTGTAAAGAAGCTCCCTTTCTGCTGTAGAAAATGAAGCTTTGTTGATTGAAGGAGAAAGCTAGCTGTGTGAAAGAGGAAGATTTAGTGTGTGACTGTGTGAAAATGTTGAGACAGAGAGTTGTTGTGCTATAGAGAGAGGAGAAAAAGGCGGTGTTGGAGAATGGTAAAGTTGGTTTCAGCTCAGCAAACTAGCTAGAAGAAAATGGACAGTGCCTTGGGAAGATGGTATATTTGCTGGGTAAGGCCTCGAGTTTAAGAAATTGTATCAAACCAGCCCTACGTGCCTTTAAATGTTTCAAAATGGCCCCTTGACTTGATTGCATTTATCGGTTGACCCTTCAGATTATATTCCATCTCTCTTTAAATTGTAGAGAAATATTTCACAAATTAAACAGAAAGTAAACTAATAATGTCTCTAATTACATATACTAGACTACTAGTGGTATATAAAAAGTTTATACCTAACAATTTTATGCTATGATGAATCAAACATATGTATATACTAAATTTAACAATAAATAGTTTACCATTTACCGAAAATGGGCAAAGTGGTAATGAAAAAACAATTGCTCTATGCAGGATCAATTTGCTCATGCAGGACCAATATTTGACCATATTGCCCTGGTATAATCAAATATCGATTTTGCATGAGCAAAATTAGTAGGGGTAATATGATCTAATTTTGTTCCGCATGAGCAAAACTGGTCCTTGAGCAATACCCTAAATTTATTTGTAATAAAAAGAGGTAATTTTCTATTGTTGGGGAAGGGGAAATTGATAAACAAACAAAAGACGCCAAGAATTGCAGAGAAAAAGTATTGGAGCTGGAAACAGAAAAGCCAAAATTGGGATGCAGTAATGTTACAGTGAGCAGCATTGTGAATTATTTATTTAGTGCTAAATGTATTTTTGTGAACTTGTGACAAATTGAGAATGACCCTTCGTTTTTAGTCCTTTTCAGATCAAAGGCAAATAAAGTTAGTGTTTAGATTATGGCAAAGCCGCTCCAAAGTTGTTCTTATAATTTTCTAATGCCCAGCCTATCCCCAGTACCCCGGCGGCCATAATGATTTTGTAACGGTTTCATTCGTTCATTACTATCACCACTATCACCACCACACACTACTATTGTTATAATGTACAATTGTTTCCCAACGGTATAAAAAACAGCCTTGGCAAGTATTTTTGGTGTGATGGATTCCAATTGGCTTCTCACGGACATGCATAACCCTGGAAGATGGTATATACTGATTGCGTGTCAATCAAAATTTCTTAGTTTAATTTTGATTGTGAATATTTTTGTATATGTATTCAAAAAATATGATGATAATGTTAATGTGCCATTATCGTAACGTTAACATTTTCTCCATTGAATATATAGTGTCGGTTGATTTCCTCAGTAGTTGACGTTACTAACGTGGAGTTAGAGGCATAGACTAATTCGAGTCTCGTGATGTTGTCGAATCTGTGAGATCCTTGGCAGATCGGTGGTGGTGATTCGACACTAGCGGCGTAGGTTTTCTCATCGGCACTAGTGATTAGACATAAGTGTTGTTTTTTTCAGAATGTGCATTGGTTGTAGGTTGAAGTGTGATATCGAATTTGGTTTTCGTGGTCAACGAAATATTTCAAAATCAGAAAGGCTCAAATCGTGTCCAACAATCGGAGGTGGTTTGGTCATTGACGCCAACGATAATGAGCTGGGAATCGCGACGGTGATGAGCTAGGAGAATCATAATGTTGCATTGATGACATCATCCAAGTTTATATTTGAGATAATTTTATTTGGACCTCCGATACTTATTGAGAATAACAGTTTTGACCCCTATAAAAATGTCATTTGAATCTCAATCCGTATGATTTTGGTTCAAATTTGCACTTTTGGCATTAGGTTCAGTAAACTTATCTTTTCAATATAAATCCTAAGATTTAATTACCCTAGTGGTCTCATAAAAGTTCAGAACGTTTTCTTTTACCCCATTAAAATTTTTCGCTTTTATTTGGTCCCATAAAAGTTATTATTGGTTTATGTGGTCCTTTGGTTAGTCAACTAACGGAATAGTAGCGTTGATTAATAGAATTTCTTAAATAAATTACACAACTACCCTCCATTTCTAATAAAATATCAAATTATCTACTTTTTTTAAAAAAAGTTAATTAACGAAAGTGTATAGCTACCTCTTGTTTGAGGAAAATATCGTAGAACATAATGATGACGAACAACGTACAAAGAAGATATAGTAGATATACCTAATATTAGATTCTAAACATATGATTTGTTAATCAATAGTCTTGGACAAAATATTAACCAACAATTTTAAGATTAGTTAATCTAACAATTATACAGTAATAATACAGTAATCACCTCTAAATTTGACCGGACTCTGGAGTCTGGACTGAATAAAGTAAACTCGTTGATTTTTGCAGGTTCCCATAATCAGTTCCACTTTGATTGCCTTTCTGGTCATATTAAAAGTAAAAATAACCAAAATTACCATTGGATTCCGCTAAAATATGGAGTAGTAAAATCAAAGAAATTCCTAGGTTTAGGTGTCCTCCAGCCTACTGCGCACAGCCGGACAGCATGCCCTTGCGAATGTGCACCACGTGTGACTTTCCCCTCCATTTCTCCAGGCAATTGGACTAAATTACATACTACTCCAATTGGAGAAAGTCTTGGGTGAGACCTGGACTTGTGGAGACCAAGAGCAGGGGAATGAGCATTTACTGTTTCTGCTTGATTTTTTAGTCAGTTTGTTTGATCTTTCAATCAATGTCCTTGAGTATTTTTGTTTTGCCTTGATTTTTCAGTTAATTTGATCTTTCGTTCAATTTGTTTGATCTTTCGGTCATTTTCTTGATCATTTCCTTGTTCAATTTCACCAACGACAAATTCAATCAAGGAAATTGGCGGGTTTAAATCAATCAGCAGCAGTCTCATATAATCTTTGGTCTCATTTGAGACCTGTCTCAAATGAGAATTTGCATATTTATTGATCTCCAACATTTGACAATTCGATAGTGTGACAGCCTCATCTTTATCATCTTAGACCAGCCAATACTCCAATTTTATTTTTAATAAAAATACAAACCATAATACACACATGAGGCACAAATGACTTTTAATTGTGGCAATGAGTACAACTGCCTAACATCTAAAATCTATTACAATTCTAACATTCTATGTATTTAAAACGGTAAGTGCTAAAGTCAGAATAACTACTTATACCTAAAACTAGAATTTCTATGTTCGTCTCAGTATAGACATCACCCAATTGCAACATACTAGAATCCCAAAGATTACTACCCAATTGCAGCAGTCTTTAAACTAAAATAGATTCCCGATTTAACTAAAGCAAAAGATTTGAAACTCATTAAACCCATCAGCTATGCGACCGCTGGAATGTAACAGTACCTTTTGTTGGTTGGACTGTAAAATAATATTGGATTATTAAAAAGCTGGAATAAATGAACAGTTTCATTTAGAACAATAACTAGAATTAACCAGAAAGAAGTCTTTCTTAAATTAGGCTCATTAGATTCATAAGTATTACAACTGGAAAATATTAGTATTTGAAATGTGTTTTCATTTTTAAAAAGTCATGTTTGTACTATTTTCTTATTTAATTCAAAAACTAATGTATAAAACTAGAATTATAAATAAAAGTGAAAAATAGATAGAAAATAAATTTGAGGTGGCGTGTGGGCAGTGAAAATACATGAAAGAATGCTACCTTCACTTTCAAAAATATCAATTGACATGTAGGATTGAGAGTGAGAAATTGCAAAAATCATCTCCAACCCAAGCATCAATGTAGGGGTCAATCATAGGTGGCATATGATGTGGATTGAAGGTGTCAATTACACCCTCTATATATTGATGCTCACTTTGAAACCTTCAATTTGACAATTTGACAATTTAACAAGTATAGAATTTTAATCATTACATCCTTCTATTTTTAAATTTGAAACATAAATGCAATATTTAATTTAATGATATTTTGTGACAATTTGATGGTTGCATTGGAGAACCAAACTTCAAAATGAAAACCTTCAATCCTACATCATATTGACACCCAATAAAATTTAAACATTTGGCAACTATTTTTACTCTTGACCCTCTCACCATTGAAGATGCTCTAAGGTTACTCGCCGCACGAGAGTTGAAGACAAGCACATTTCCAACGCTAACTTATAACGTTCATACCCTATCCGATCGGATCTGGTGGCTACAATGTAGTCATCGATCCCTTATTTTTCTGGTCGTCATAACTGTACTCTTGTACATTTATCCACAAATATGTACTATTGATTTATAAAAATAAAGGATATGAAAATGAAATGTTATAAAACAAAAAATTCATACTCTAAGTAAACATATGAGACTTGTGTGAAATAAAAGGAAGTCATCCTACAATACCTGAAATCATGGACATACAATTAGAAAGAAGGTTGTAATTGTCATCTATTTTTAGTTTTTATTAATGTGTAAAAATTATATAATTGTAATTTTATCCCATTATTTTACTAAGAAAATACTCATTTGCAGTGCCAAAAGTTTTATAATTTTGCTCTTCTACTCGTGTAATCCTAAATCCAACACTAATTATATATATGTATATATATATATATATACCTTTGAGCTTTATAAAAAAATTGATTTATATTCCGTGTCAATGTATTTAGTGAAGTAAACTCTCAGATCGTACGTCGATGTTATATATTTTCAGTAAAGAACTGAACAAGGTTATAATCGGATCGGAACATGCTAGATCAAGTCCTTGAGATGAACTAGAATAAGGTTTGATCTCATCTGGTCGAGTGTACTTGGCCTGCTTTCAGTGCTTCCACTTCCAGAGTGAGTGCACTAGCATCTTTACAAAGCCAGGGACCCTGCCTGATTTAATTGGAGAAGGTGACAATACGATCAGACACTTTGGAAATGACCTTATCAAATGGACACATCCAAGGAAATTAAATAACATGGCAACTATATTATTATTATTATTATTATTATTATTATTATTATTATTTCATATACACTACTAGGAAATCCACCTATAGGCACCGGTTTTTGACCCCCCAAGCAGCGGTTTTTAAGCCAAATTTTGACCGGTGCATATGTATAGAGGTGCTAGATTTGGACTTTTCAAAACCGCTGCTACTTTAATCCCGACAAGCAGCGCTTTTTGTACCGCTGCTTTAAAACGTTACTAGATTTCTATAGCAGCGGTAAAATATAGCACCGCCTGAATTTCGCCAACCACTGCTAGATTAATAACAATTCAGTTCACATAACTTTCTCATTTGCAAATTAACTATCAAAACTTTTATATTTGCGAAAAAAATCCAATACTTTTATATATAACAAATTGAACTACAAAGTTTTTTTTACTTACAATTTTATTCTAAAAGGCTATACTATCTACTTTTTACAACAAAAAAATTTACACTAAAAGTTCTATATTTGCCTTAGCAAATCCACAAAATTCATCTCGAAATCTCATCTACATAAAAAAAGAAGTATTCATCTTGAAACCCTCCTACTTCATCATCGTCACCAAAAATTGCTTCTATTTCTCTTCTTGTCCACATCAAGAACGGCAAAGTCAGTCAGACATTTCATCAAACACCTAATCTGCACATTAAAAACACTGCTCACGTATATGTAAAACCCACCAAATCATGAATTGGGTCGCGCCCAAAAACGATATGAGAGCATATAGAAGTGAGAAAAACAACAATGGTATAGGTTGCGGAGAGGACGATTTGAACCTGCATCACAAAGAATTGGAACCTGCAGTGGAAGTTGTGTGGGGATTTTGAGAGAGAAAGGGATGAAGATAGAGATAATTTGAGAAAAAGGATATTTATTTTAAGGTGAGATTTAATTGATAAAGAGATTTGACAGTTTACTTATTTGACAATTATTTTAATGTGAGATTTAATTGATAAAAGAGATTAATGAGTGCACTTGTTAAAGATTCTATAGTTATTTGTGCAAAAATTATTTTAATACTGATTTACTACATCTAATGTTACCATGAATACACTAATTATGTCATAATAGTTGAAGATATCGACAGATACTTTAATTACCATAAATACACTGATTATTCATTTTTATAAATTCTTTTGAACAACTAAAAACAAATTATGTGAAAAATTCGTATGAGATTGGTCTCTTGGTTTGTTTAATGGATAAGTTAACACAAATTTTCATTTGTTTTTGAGAAAAAAATGTGTTTAAAATAATAGAACAATATGAATGAGAGTTCAACGATTTTTGCAAATACAAATTTGTGGTATTAAATTTGGTTGTTTTGACTCTTCTCATTTTCAATAAAAGTAACATGGCGTACTTAATTTTTTTAAAAATAATCACAAAATAGTATACTCATGATCGTATTTCATAATTTCCATATACAAATTATCTATTTTATCGGATGCGGGATTTAAATTTAAACTCAATTTCAAATTTAATTGGTAAAACATAAAATGAAAATAGTTTCATAGCAACTTAACTACAGTAAAATAAATTTGACATTAATATCAGAATTTGACATTAATTAGTCAAAAATACAATACTCAATTTTCATTAAAAATATTTATATTTATATTATTTTAATTATTATATATTTGATATATTAATCATGTAATATTTAATAATCGTCTTTCATCAATCAATCAGCGGTAAATAATTCCACAAACCGAAAGGAAATTTAGTTTTTAATTAAATAAACTGAAAGAAAATTTAGTTTTATTATTTCACACCAAGGGGCGGTAAAAATATCTGATGTGTTGACCGTTGCTACATTTTTGTTTCAGAATGTAAAAAAATATCTTAGCAGCGGTGCATCAATGCTAATGATTAAATCGGCTGCTTATTGTACTTCCAGCACCGGTTTCCGTGGAGCGTCATTATAAATCGGTGTTCATTCTACTTCCAGCACCGGTTTTGGTGAAGCGCTGCTGAAAACCGGTGCTCACTGTACTTCCAGCACCGGTTTTGATGAAGCGCTGCTATAAACCGGTGTTTATTGTACTTGCAGCACCGATTTTAATGAAGTGCTGCTTAAAACCGGTGCCTATAGGGGGTCTTCTAGTAGTGTATTTACACACTCTGGAAATCATAAATACCTGTAACAAAAAATAAACACAAAATCTCATTTTGACACATGTCTCTATAGAGACCAAAGACTATAGGGAACCATTATCAGTCGTAGATGTTGGTGATCTTAACCCCGCCGTCGCAGTTAGGTTTTAGGTTGCTGGTGATGCCAGAGCTCAGTCGGCTTACATTGATCGACTCGAAACTGAGCTTTAGTGTGAATTTGTACGGAAGAACAGCAAGGTACCATTGACTAGGATTAAAAATCAAGCAAATTGAATGAAAGATCAAGACAAGATAATAAATGATCAAATTAACTGACATATCAAAGGAAAACATGAATGATCAAGGCAAAATATGAATGATCGAAAATAAATGGATGGTAGTACATTAATGCTCCGTATGCTCCTAGATGTAGAAATACGTATGTGGTACCTTGAGAGACAAGTTGTACTAGACTCGATCGCAAATAATTAAACTGTAGTTAAGTCCACTGATAACAGTACCACCGCGATTACAGGCGGTCCACACTCCACATCACATTGAAAACTTTGGAGGCCAACCAAAATTCCTCAAAGCTTTGCCAAATTCTACTACAGCTAGCTAATTAATGTTCATCTTGCCCACAAATCACTTTATGAGGCAGCAGAAAATGAACATAAGCTTATTTTTGATTTTTTAATATTTACATATCTAATATTTTTTTTATTATTTCTTAGTAACCGTATGAATATTAATTTATATCAATTAAAGGTCATTATTCTGTATCATATTTTGGCACCAGTAGATGAAATGAAATTTTGATATAAATAGCAAGCCAGATCAAATACTCAATTATAGGAGTGCTCCATTGTCTCCATTGTTTTTGGTATTTAAGTCTTCATAAAGTCAAAATTACTTAACTTTTACCTTGAAACTGGGTTTTTAAATAATCTAGACTTATAATGTCATACATTTTTAAAATCATATTCTTACAATTTCGGTTTGTACATAGTTACAGATATTAAGATACTAATGATCTAACATTTTCTGCGTCAAAGTCAACTGATGAAAGTTAAAGTGTGCAAATATAACAAGGACGGACAACGCATGTGTTATTCTCAACTTATTTAAATAAAAGTAAAAATTAATGAAATGAAATGGATTTCATCAAATCATATTTCAACCAACAAATAATAATAAATGAAGTTGAAGTTGAATTGCACCAAATGAGATACTGAATTTTTTTCAATAAGTTCAACATCCATACTTCCTACAAAATAAAAGATATACATATCCAATTGGAAATACCGAGGAATTGGGCTGAAGAAATCCCAAACATGGTAGTAAACAATACAAAAGTGTAGAAGTAGGCCGGCGAAAGAAAGCCCGAGGTTCGAGAATAACGATCACCGTGAAAAGGACGCCGCTAAACGAAATTTTAAAGCGGTCAATCATCGGGCCACCAAACCCAAAAGCCCGAGACCCGAGAACATCAAACACACAGGAAGAAAAGAATCACTTCAACGGAAATCTAGTAAACGACGCCGTGTAGTCCATCGATAAACCATGGCTCTGGCGGACGGCTGCATGCGGGCTGTAATCGAGGCCGTTCACTACTCTCCGACTCAAGCCGTTCTCTATCTCTCCGGCGGCGCCTCTCAGGTGATCATCCAACCCAACACACACACTCACACACTAACACTTAGACAGTTGATTATGCAGATGTATCAGAAAACGGAAATTTTTTTCAGGCACTGGGGTGGTTGATGTCAGTGCCAGGAGCATCAAGCACGGTACTGGAGGCGGTAGTGCCGTATTCTCGGATGTCCATGATTCAATTGCTCGGCAAGGTTGATTTCTTTTTGGTTTTTTAATCTTACATCATCTTAGTTGAATGTAGTGCGATGATGATGACAGTTTAAGCTATCTGCTTTAGTGTGATGATGACTGTTGATGTTGTTTTAATTTGTGTTATGAGAATTTGCAGGTTCCTGCTCAGTTCGCGAGCTCTAATACTGCGGAGGAAATGGCACTGTTGGCTTATAATCGAGCTCTGAAGCTTTCCAAACCAGGTTCTATTTGAAATGGAATTGCACTCTCAATCAGTTTTTTTTCTTGATTTGGCAGATATGAGCGTCATTTGCTATTGTAGTTGTAAATAATATTATATGCGTGTCTTCTGTGTTCACCTTAGTATGTGTATGATTGTTTTATTAAAATTTATGTTGATGTTATAATGGTGTGAAAGTTTCCTATGGGTCTATTACTCAGCATGAAACTGTTGCAAGATTGTTGCTTATAGTAATGTCAAGAAACATATAACTAGAAAAAGATAGGAGTCTAGAGCAAAATTAACCAATTTACAATCAAGATTTACAATTTACAATTTAGGTGTGAAAAGCATATGAAGATTGTTGTTTATGAGTGGGTATCTAGAGCAAAATTAACCAATTTATAATTTAACATGCATGTAAAAGATACGCACGAAGTCTTTTGCTTTGAGTTCAAATTCTATCAAAGCATTCAACGTTTAGTTTCAAGCTTCTTTGAAGATTCATTTGAAAGGTTAACACTTTAAAAATTTGTGCTCACAACTCTAAAATGCTTTTAGTTTTATGATCTATTTCATGGGTTCTTACATCATATATTAAAACAGGTTGTCCAGTTCTGGGAGTGGGTTTTACCGGTTCTCTGGGTACAAAACGGGCTAAACTGGGGGATCACAGGTTGGGGACCATATTATTAATTATCTGGATACAGAATAATCAATACTATGTCTTATTTGGTGCGTTTGCTTTAATTTGGCATGGACTGTAGGCATAAATGTGGTTCTTTCTGCATTTTAGGTTTCACTTGTCAACAAGAACTTCAAACCAGCTGAGGGTGTCAACAGTTACACTGTCAAAGGTTTGATGTTGACCTTTTTTTTTTTGGGAAGATTGATTTGTAAATTGGTTCAACTGAAGCTTCGAATAAAAATAGGGTTTGCGGACGAGAGAGCAAGAAGATAGAGTCTCAAGCCAAATCTTAATCAAGGTTAGTGAACATTTTTGAGAATGTAAGATGAGTTTCCTTCTTGAAAATTCCCCATAGGGGTTTAAAGTTGGATGTGTAGCTTGAAAGGGAAAAATGAGGTTATTGAAAGTATTAAATTTAGAAATATATTTTTGTAGACATGCACAAGAAATTGTTTTTATATTTTCACTTCTGGGTTTCTTTGAGTTACTGTATAAATTGCTATGCTACGCTATCATTGAATCCCTTGTCAAATAGTTTCAGTCTTTTTGTGCAATTGAAATGATCTTTATAAATGTGTTCGTAGGCTATAGCAAACGCTTGCAAAGTCCAGGACGCCTTTTCATCTGATTTGATTGAATCTGAAGTTCCTGAAGAGACTGAGATTAAATTCAGTGAAGATGAAGAGCTCGAGCAACTTATAAGTGGGCAGATAGGCTTTAAGGTCTATCCCTTCTCAAGTGGTATGGTTTTCATAATAGTCTCAACTCTCAATAGATGGGATTAGCCTCTCAATTTTACTGACAGAATGATAAGGTTACACTGTAGGCCTGTGCATATGTGGCCTTGACGATTTTTTTATTGAATTTGAACCCACGTGCCATTTTAGTTGCTGTTGAATTTTGGTGCACATTCCCCATTAAATCTCAAAAATTTGAGTTTACTTGAATCCACTTTATAGACTCTTATTAATGAGTAATTTGTTTTGCAGGAATCCCTAGTGCAGAAAGAAAGGTTATCTTATCTGGTTCATTTAATCCGTTGCATGATGGTCACTTAGAACTCTTGGAAATTGCAACTAGGTAAACCTATCTATATTTCCTGACCTCTTAATCAAAGTTCACTTACATTTAAGAAAGCAGCCGGTCAGACCCTCTTTGTGTACATCAAAATTGAGCAAGTGGTTCTAGGTTTTGTTGATCCACTGAGAACCATGACACATAACTGTAATTTATATCAGATGGGAAACCACAGGCCAGATTTTGAAGAGAAAAAGTTCAAAATTGTTAATAGAGTCGTCCACTAGTATTAGAGACTTAATAAAATTAAGATACCAGGCATAGTTGACTTCATTGGTGTGCAAAGTGACTTTTGCTTATCAGCTCAGTAACTACTTGACTCCAGGAAAATCAAATGTCAATTCTAAAATGACTATTAGACTTAAAGTGTTTTGTTTTTTATGTACATTACTCATATGCATTACGATTCATGAGTGCATAGAAATATATTAATCACAAGTACTATGTACACTTACAAAAATCCTATGTACAAATACATTTTATTAACTAATTTATAATACTAACCTTATTTCCTTTAAATCCCACTCTTGTAATTTTGTACATCACCCTCGGGCCTCGGCACCAGGTGCTATATATTCTAGTTTCCCACCCCCAGCACCAGGTGCTACTTATTTCCATAATTCCATCGTCTTTTTTTCTTTTTCTTTTTTTCCCATTTCTTTTGTTAGGAATCTTTAGATGAAAAAATAGATATACAAAAATATTTTTTTCTTTTTACAGTTTTCAATTTTATTAAATGTTATGGAAGATGATGTGGCTTAGGCATGCATTTTTTCCCAATAATTATTTATTTATATATATATTTCATATTATCATATAATAATACTAAAAAACAATTTATAAATTGTTATAATTATATTTTGGACATTTTCTAACCTTACCGACTATTACGGTATATTAATAAGATAATATTGAATTTCTAAATTGTGCTTAATAAATATTTAGAAATAAATAATATTTTAATGAAAAGGCTTAAATCATATACCATAACATTTTTAATAAATTTGAAAATAAAATGAATTATTAAAAAGAATATTCGTGCTGTATATTTTTGTTAAACAAATACTAGTATTCAGTTTTTCTCAGAAATAAAAAAAATAAAGAAGAAAAATATTTGAAAATATTGGAAGGAATTGGGAAACAAGTGATGCCGGTGGTAGAGTACCGGCACAAAATGAATGAATTGATATTTAAGGTATATGGATTGTAAATTATAATTTAAAATGTATTTGTACAAAGGACTTTTGTACCTGTACACAGAATTCCCCATATTTAATTCACTAGTGCACCATCTAATTATACTGATCTGCAAAACTGGGCTCAAATATTTGCTAGAGAAAGTGATACGAATTTTTTGCTTTATGCAGCATCTGTGGGGATGGATTTCCATGCTATGAATTGTCTGCTATTAATGCTGACAAACCTCCATTGACTGTATCTCAAATCAAAGATCGTGTCAAACAATTTGAAAAAGCTGGTAAGGCTGCATATCCTCTTCTTAATGTAGCTACGGTATGCTTGGAACCTTTTTTCCATGTTAGAAGCTGGGAAATTCTCCTGTATAGGCAAAGAAAAATAAAACCCATAATTGGATGTTGTTAGATGTCAACCCTCAGACCTAGCCTACCACATCTTTAATAAAACAGGGCGATGACTAAATGATAAAAAATTCTAGATAAGTTAAAGTGATTCCGTTCAAATAACTCCACATCACGTGGATATTAATCGGCCAGACTTCTACTATTATCCCAAAATATATACACAGTAATTTATGTGTTGACTTAGAAGAAAAAAGATCACTTACAGGGAGATTGCAATAATTTACCCGCCTAAACAAATTGTAATGTCATCATCAAGTGATTTAACAAAAGAAGAATAGGTAAAACACACATAATGAGGGGGAGTGTATTGGCTGGCTCCTCAAGTCATGAAATAAAATCCGTACATATTAGAGTTTGCATTTACAGCATTATACATAAGGAGCTCAAGTTACATACTTGAAGCTCAAGCTTAAAGAAGCTGAATTGGGTAACACTATTGCCTCCAAAATATGGATCAAATACTCACGTGATTCCCCCCTCCTTGCATCTCCACCCCTTGTTTTAATGCAAGGAGGGCCAGGCATGAGATAGTCTTAAGGAAAAACTCTGTAGAAGCCCTGTCAGAACTGTAGCTTTCAAGCAGGAGCTCAGGTGGCACTCTTTTTTGATGGAGTACCATCTAAATCCCTCCCTGCAGTATTTAGTTGGGAACAAAGAAGCTTGCAAACAAGAATATACCAGCGGAGATTTGTTGCTGAGTAAAAATAGGCTGTCCTCAGCAGAGACTGCTGATAGAGAGCTTGCTGCATAGATAGTGCCCAGTTCCAGACTGGTGTGAAAAAACCGACCCCTCTCAAGAAGAATAAGATCTGTGTGGCCATTTGTGTAGATATCTGAACCCAGCTGTGGATACTACCCGTGGGAAAAAAAAACTAGTGGAAAAAAGAGACGTGTGGTTGAGATTTGTTAGACCAGGCAGATAAAATTGTTTTTTAGATAGAGAATCAGCAACTGAGGTCTGCTGGGGAATTTGGGACGAGGAAATGTCACATAACTGATTGAAAGTTTTCCAGTTAGAAGAACAGAAATTACAGTCTCCTTTCCCAGCAGTTTGATTAACCGAGCATATTCTTTTCCAAACATTGGATTTTTCTGAGGTTAAGTGGCAGAGACCAAATAAATATGGCCCAGGAGCAATGCCATTTTATAATTTTAAAAATTACCTGGGAAATTTTCATGTTAATGTGAAGTCTTTCCAACTTTTTCTCAATTTTTCTTGGGTTTGCAGGACGCCTCGAGAAATGAAATAATACAACATAATTGATACTCCCTGTCCTCGGTATCACCTTGTCGTGGTGATTTTAATGTTTACATGATGAGGTTGAGTTGTAGGAGTCTCGCTTCTAATATTACCCTCAAGTATAAGAAAAATCTTGTTTAATATTTAGACAACATGAGCTGCATCTCTATGATTAATCATGTTAAAGTCCTTTTGCATGGTGTATGGGTGTCATATATCTAGAGTTGAGTAGTTGAACAACTGATTTGTTTGGTTGTGTGAGTTGAGATGATTTTTTAGACTGCAGTTCTTTATGTAGAGAATAGGTTTGGGGTGCGTTCAACTGTTATTTTGCTCATAACTCTTAATTAAAGGACTAGCCATTGCTTATCTTTTGAAAATGCAGGAAAGACGGTCATAATATCTAATCAGCCATATTTCTACAAGAAAGCAGAGCTATTCCCAGGGAGTGCTTTTGTAATTGGGGTAGACACAGCAGTTAGACTAATAAATGTACGAACATATATTCTGATATGTTTCCATCTTTTTGATTACTGTTTATGTGTGATAGTCTGATACTTTTTGGCCTACATGCTTGTTTGCTTCTTCTATTAGTATTATTGGGGTTATTTTTTTTGCTTATTATGTTTAGCCTACTATGCTCCCTTCCCAATCCTTTCAAACTGTTTTGATCACTTGTTATTTATGATTTCATAAGTATTTTGTGTGGACAGAGTGAAAATAATGGAGAGTAGTAGTGTTGTTTCAAAAAATATGTTGCTTTGTGCTTTCAATCAGAGCTCTCCAACGTTCCAGTAGTGTGATATTTTTTCTTCAAAATTTTGTTGTAATCCTTGCAAGTTGTTATTTTCAGCCAAAATACTACAGTAATGATCACTCAAAGATGCTTGAGACACTTGGTGGTTGCAAAAGCACTGGCTGTGTATTCTTAGTTGGTGGTCGGAGTATGGATGGGATCTTTAAGGTTAGGATGCAAGCCACGAGCTTTTACATGATCTTTTTCTTTTGTTATGACTTCTAGTATACGGACGTTTGATTGTATGTTCATCCCTTCAGGTGCTTGAGGATTTTGACATACCAGAGCAACTAAAGGACTTATTCATTTCCATACCACCAGAAAAATTCCGGAAGGACTTATCATCAACTGAAATCAGGAACAGAGAAGGTATATAAAGTTCCTTGTAAAAAATGTTTTAGAAAGATTATGATGACCATTTATTCATGTAAGATCAAACATCTTCTGCAAACACTTAGTATATTTTTGTAGTAGAATATACAAGAATACTTAGGCAATGCATGAAAGTTGAAACTAAACACTAGGAGCTATTGAGTCGTAGGAATGTGATGAAAAATTGTTCATCTGCTATGAAACTTGTAGACTGTAATGTTTGTGCACATATAGGGTAAAGACAAGTAAAATGAAATAGTAGTTGAGAAACTGTAAAACTAGAAAGGATGACTGCATTCATAAATGATTACTTCCATTGGAATACAAAAATGAGAATGTTTGAATTTGATATGCATATTAAGTATTCATGCAGCTGCTTAGAGCTTAACCCCCACAACCACCGCCACAGCCTGCACCACACTCAGCACCACCATGGCCACCAGCCGAAGCCTTATCTGTGCTCCCTCCACTTCCACATGAGAGGATGGCAGCCAAGACTAGAGTCGAGCTCAGTAAAACTGCCCAAAAGAACCATACCGCAGTTCCTAAACCTTCGAGATAAGTTTTTCCTTCCCAGCTTCCTCCACCTGTATGCGAAAATTCCCTGACCATATTATCAGTCCAATCCTTCCCCAGAGCCTCTAAGACAGTTAGTTATTTGTACATGTGTGGAATCAGGCCTTCCACAAGTCTTATATCTTATCCAAGGTTTCGAAGTTGACCTTTTGTTCTTTTTCTTTATGTCCTATGGTCAATAGTGTACTGCAAGTAGAATGAAATAAGATAAGTGGAAACTACTGTGAGAACACAATTGCAGGAATTGGTGGCATTCTCGCAGAATATTTTACCACTTCTTATTTTTCATTTTGCGCATGTAGTATTGACTTGGCTTGCCTAATTATCCTCTCAAAAGTCTAAAGGCACAAATGGATATGCACAGTTGACTATTACTGCTTTTTTTATTAACTAATTAATTCCAACAAAATTCTTTTTTGTTTGTAATGAATAGCTTGTTTTGGAGTTAAGCATTAAAGGTTTTGATCACGTTATTTTGGTGGTTAAAATTGATGATATAATTAGTTTAATTTCTACCCTGGTTAGTTGAGTTTTACTTTCGTCCCAGATTTACAATGGAATTTTTCATGTTTTTTTTTTTTTTTTTGGAAAAATAGTTGATCTGATTTTCTCTGGATAGCAATTTGAGGGAATTAAAAAATTGAGAGGGTTAAAGTGCAAATTGTATCGGATTAACGGGGATTTGATAGAATTAGGTCCCTAATTATAAATGAGGCAAAAGTGTCCATAGTGCCGACACATTTCTTTCCTCTTTGATGGAACTAGATTCTAATTTGAAAGCACGGCAACTTGTCTAAATTTCATTTGATGGATTTTGTATTTTGCACAACCCATTAAATAAAAAGTGGAAAGCATCTTTTATATTAGTTTATAAATTTATTTGGCACAAATTTTTTTTAACAAGTGGCTGCTACATTGTGAATATTGTGAATAATGAATGGTCCACGAACCCCCAAATTATTATGTACCTTGGAATATCATATTCCCATCTATATTTTTTATGAATAGTTACAATAAGTAAAATACGATAGGAAAACAGTGACATTGAAGTCGACAGTATTATATTTTGCTATATGCAGTTCACACTTTATTAACGCTTGTATTATTTTTATATCGACTTTTATTTACATGGGTACATTTTGTTCTGTATTTGCTGGTACAGATTGTACCCATGTACCACGAACATAGCGTAAACGACCCTTTTACATTTCCTATGCGTTCATGTTTGCGATTTTCAGAATCTCTTCTTCTCTTTCACTGGTCCTCTGGGAATCTTGCTAAGGATTTTGGAGTCGAATTTCTTGTACAATCTCTTAATATCTCTCCTTGCCTGTAAGGCCAAACGATTCACTTCATTTTCGTAGTGCTCATAGAATGCTGGCAAGATCATCAACCCAAGAGAACCTGGAAAACGTCAAAATTACGTTAGTTTGGCATTTAAAGGGTTTTTTAAGTTCAAGTTTTGAACTTTACCGATGAATAGCAAGTTCAAAGAGCTCAGAGAGTTTCCGAGGATTGACAGCGCCCACAGAAAAGAGATCACCTGAATCGAAAATCATTAAAATATGAAATGAAATCAAACCAGTGAAAGTATTTTGCGGAGAAAATGATCTCAGAAGCTCAATGTACCAGAAAAAATGTTTTCAAGTCTTTCCCGGATAAAATGTCGCAGAATTCCGTCAATAACCAGCCGGTGTTTCGCAACAGCCATCTGAGTGATTCATCGGGAACTCTCACATCCCAAACTTCCGGTGGTTTAATCCTGCAAGTTATAAACATTGATGTAAAAGCTAATTATCTTTTCGCCTTGAGTTGACCGGATAAAGTGCAGTTAATTTGAAAATAACAGTCTTATAATTGAAAATATGGGAGAAATGAAGGAAATACCAATCAACCAATCCAGCCCCAGTGGACCATAAGAACATTATTAACATGATGATGATGGAGATTTGACTTAGTAGGGTGATGAGATTGTACTCCACCACCTCAAAAAGGAACCATATAATTGTAATCCCTATCACAATTGCTGCTGATAAATTCTTGTTTTCCCACAGTAGTATTTCTGCAGCTGCAATTAATTTCAACAAAATTGATGTTAAACATCACATGATCTTGCATAATAATCAAGTGAAAATTGTGCCAAAAAAGAAAATAAATCGCTTTTGACTCATCTTCTTTTGTTTTCATATAGCATCTATCTTAATCAAGAATAGGCTAAAAAGATAAAGATCCAATAAGTGGCTTGTTATTCTACATTATAGAATCTTGCTGATCAATGCAAATCTACTTTGCAACATATTTTTCCGAGTAATAATATGTTTCTGAATGCGATTGCGAAATATGATTCCTATAACCGATGATAGATGTTGTGATAATAGAGAAAGTCTCCTGTGAAACCACTCTCAATTGAGATCAGAGACAAATTTGATCTTCTCATTTTCAAATCTGACCTTCTACCTACTAAGCATGATCATTCAGTTTATTATTACTGACGTTCTCACTTTCAAACTGATTTTTAGATATTAGAATGGATCAATCAGTGATTTTGTCATAATAAAACACTCGATCGTAAAACAGAAAAAGTTGAGGGATCGAGGACGATCGGAGGTGTCACCTTTCCCACCACCAAGGATCTGGTGCATGCTTCTCTGTCGACCAAATAATCTTCTCTGGGACGACGGATGTTGTACATCTGAATCAGAGGAAGAACTCGACATGGCTGATCAATTGACGTTCTGGTGAATTAATGTTTGAAATTGTTAGTAATATTGGTGCATATATGGACATATATATTTAGAAGCTTTTAAATATGCATATATTAAGTTTTTATGGGCACGTGGCATGATTCGAAGCTTTGGGTGTCACGTCTAGGCCATCTTCGGGAGAGAAGAAAGGCATGGCTTTGGCATGCCTAAGAAGATATTGCGATGGCTAATTGTGACCATAGTATGAAGCTTTGCAAGCTTTCATCTCATTTGGTAATCTCTCCGGTAAGTAATCGGGACAAAATATGTAAGAGCGTAGAAGGTAACTAATACACAATACATAAGCATGTGTCATTAGGCTGGGTTTCGAAAATGAAATTTATCAACCAAATACTATAATATTATGGATTGTTCACCAAAGTTTAGATAATGTGATTCCATCCTCGTACTTCTCTAGAGCTGTTCATGAACTTCTCAAATCTTATAGCATTCATTTTAACTTTTATCCAATACATATAAACTGGTTAAAAGTTTAAACAAACGTGAATATGGGGTGGAGGCAGATGGGGGCGGGTGTTGGTTTCAGCCTCCACCATGAAAAATAAATGTAGTGTTTAAAATACAAATTAGTCCTATCTTATTATAGAATTACAAATATTTTTCCTAATTCAGGCACTAAAAAGTGGAATAACAAAACCATGATAAAAGAAATAATCATTGATATTGGCATGAGGAAATATCATCATGGCTTACACTAATATTAGACTCATTACAGAATGGCACGCAGGCAATTGACACCAAATAATTTCATCCATAATAACCTGTCCACCTAGCTAGTCGGCAATTCCTCACGGAGCACCGATTTTTGACCATTAGTTTTGAGAAAATTGGTCTTTTCCTAATAAAATAACGGATAATAGGAAAAATGGCAAGAGTTGAATCATTACTTTCGCACCGCCTATTGTTGTTGGATCTCATACGATGATTACAGGAAAAATGGCATCATAGAACCGATAATAAACTTTATTAGCAAAGCACGAGCACCATATTTTACTCATGATTTTCTTCATTCGTCATTTTCCTATATGTACCATAAAACAAAATAACAGTAACGGTTAAATCTGTTCATACACCCCCGGGTAAAAAGGTGAGGAAAAAAAAAGACAAATTCTCAATTGAAATAAGAAGAGAAGATTACTACTGGACATGTTCAGCTTATTTCTAGCACCCTCCAACACTCTCACACACATGAATTGTTTGAATTTTTTTTTTTAAAAAAGTAATAATTTTTCTTTAGAATTAGTTTCAATATGTTTTGTACGAATTAATCATTCTTCAAATATATAATTTCATAATTATTAATTATTTTTCAAATATATATAAATAACGATTGCGTACTGGTAAACCAAATTTATAAATAAATATTTTACAACTGTTGCAAACATATTAGTACTTTCAATAATATTACAAATTACATTTACTACTAATCGCTATCATCTAATAATTCATCTTCGCCAACATCACTACCTTCTAAATCACCACCTCCTGAATGCCAAATTTGTAAGGCAATACTCTCACGCACTTCGTTCATAGCAGCTTTTCGATCATCATCGTACAAACCTGAATCACTACTTCCTTCACCCTCACGATGATCTAACACAGGAATGTCTAGTTGTTGCATTCGAATGAAGTTATGAAGTGTGAAACATGCAACAATTATTTCTTTTTGGGAATCAATGTCAGTTTGGGGCATTCTTTTTAAGATTTTCCAAGTGCTCTTCAACTGACCGAAAGCTCCTTCTACTTTCATTCTTAAAGAAGAACGTCGTTTGTTAAAATGTTCCTTCATACCTTGACGTGGTGCATTTCTAAATTGCGGTATATGCCTTCGGATTACTCCATCACTATATGGAGCCAAGGGCCTGTGAGAAAAAAAGATTGTGGGATAAAATTACATGTTTTTAAAGTAAAATTGTAGGATTAGGATTAATATAAATTTTTTAAAATTATAATATTAATATTAATAATATGTAGATGGAGTATACATATAATTTATTCATTCATTTTTTGTTACAGTTATTTTATTAGATATTATTTTATGATACACTTGTGACTAATTAAACTTATGTTCAACTAATAAAAAAAATTAATAAATGCCTTTCAAAATGTAACATTGACATTATATTATTAATCACATTACATAATTATGTACATCATAATTATGCAATTTTAATTTAATTTCAACACCCTCCAGCATCCTCCAGCACCTTCCAACACTTTCTAACACCCTCCAGCACTTTCCAGCACCAGGTATTGCAGCACCCTATTGAACAGGGACTAATAAGGAAAAGATCGGACTTGGAACCAAAAAGATCAACCTTTGTTCATAGTCTCACGTAAACCTTTAATTACAATCACTTTTTTCTCGATGACACTACCAGGACCATATATGGAACTAGATGACACATATTTTTAAGATAATTCTATACCTTAATATATGCATTTATTTTTAAGATAAGAACGCAACGGTGATTTTGTTTATTTTTTACATACTGTTTAAATATGAAACAGATGGAGAATGAGAAAATGGCAGCAAGCGTGCTGGTGAAGAATTCGAACGATCAATTACGAGCAATCCAATCATATTATTGATAGCGCACCTCAAAAGTAGCTTCGATTCCCTTCGGATTAATTCATTTCGATATTCCCAAAAATCATTTCTTATATATGTTTTTTCTTTAAAGGGCATGCACAATACTTGCTATAATGAATATGTGAATGAGTATAGAGCCCAACGAACTTCGTGCACTTTGTATTTAATTTCATATCTTCTTCTCTTTGCATATAATTTTTTTTTTAAAAAATTCATTCATGTTACTGGAAAAACACAATAACGATTACAAGTGGAATCAACATCTAATCAACTAGCCTATTGCAAGGCGAACTAAATCATATGCTAACCAGACTCATACCGTCTGTACTATTACAAATTGAGAGATTCAATAAAAAAGCTGTAATACCACCCTCAGGGATATTATTTTGCAACCGCGAACACCACAACCGCTTGGCAGAGAGGAGCGTCTCCCGCATCAATCACTGTGTCAATCGGGGATCTGCTACAACCGCAACACCACTAGATCCAAACCACGATCAATGTTCTTCAAACAGTAAACACCTTGAAAATCATAGATCACGAACGAAAACACGATCCACGACCTGTCCAACCATATCAAGAACTATAAACAAAAACATAAACCACGACCTGTCTTATCAGATCGAGAACAAAACACCGACGAACAAGTAAATCATGGATTCAGCCGATCAAATCGAGAATAATTTTAATATGTGAATCACACTTATTTAATGTAATAAAAGAGAAAAGATTGAAGAAGGAGTTTTTTTTTTCGGCGGCAGAAGGGTTTAAATATAAGATTAAGCTTATATAATTAATCAATAACACTCATTGTGTCATCCACCAATTGAATCATGATACAATTTTTTATATTGGAACAATTAATGTTGAAGCACTCATATTATTTGAATTAGTCTTTTTAATAAGTTAAAACAACAATAGCAAGAGCAATTCATTATGCATCTCAAACAAAAAAAAAAAACACAACACGCGTCTCTCCAAAAATGAATTGGATTTTAGTTAATTAAAATGACAAGGTGATCATAGACCAGTTTCAATTGATACTACGGGACAAATGTTGATTTTTTCACTTTCAAATCGAACATTTTATCTGCTAAGCATGATCATTCAGAGCATCCACCGGAAGTGACATGTCATCATTTTTGACAAAAAACTAAGTAAAATCATTTAGCAACAATGATAAGAAAAATAAGAACCACTTCTTAATTGTTATTTTATCATTCTTAATTTTTTAATTTCAAATTAGTAAGACAATGACTTTCATTCATTGGTTGGATAGACACAAAACAAAAGGCAACCACTCCCTAAATAAGGAGTAAGTCCTTATTAAGGAGTGGTTCTTAAAACTCCACAATGGTCATTTCAAAATAAGGAGTACTCTTTATTAAGAAAAGTGCACTTAAGGAGCACCATTGTGGGTGCTCTCAATGTATCAGTGCTAATTTTCTTACTTTTATGTCTAATTTTCCCACTTTTAATACTAATGATTTACCTATTAAACATGGTTATTCTGGGTATTAGTTGGACCTCGTCAATTAAGATATGCATTTCAACCTCAGTACTCTTGTGATAAAAAGGGAGGATAGAAATTAAAATTCAACAATATTTGGCAATTTTCACACAATGAAATGTACAAATCATTGCCAGGCTTTTTAAGCATGCACGACAAATCTTTTCATAAACTTATATTCTGGCATAGTAAAAATTAAAGGAAAAAAGAAAAAGAAAAAGCCCTTTATATATGATGATCATCATCATCCCATGATCAACTCACCACATCACCCATCCTTTTTGACCCCATTTCCTCTCTATAAATTGAGACAAAAATTCAAGTAATTCCCACTTCAACCCATCATCCATTACTCTTTCACTACATAAAAAAAAAAAACCATTGCAAATTATAATCTCTGATACAAAATTATCATGATGAAATTTCTGGCAATATTTCTGGCAATTGTTGTTGTTTTGGTAGGATCAGCTAACAGGGCAGAAGCAGTGACATGCAGCCCATTGCAGCTGAGCTCATGTGCATCAGCCATAGTTTCATCAACCAGGCCAACTGCACTTTGCTGCTCCAAGATCAAGGAGCAGAGGCCATGCCTCTGCAGCTATCTCAAGAACCCTAATCTCAAGAAGTTCATCGCTTCCCCGAACGCTCGCAAGGTCGCCAAAACCTGTGGCACTCCCTTTCCCAGATGCTAATCAAGTCCTTCAAACTGTTATATGTATGTTTTAACCTAAAATTGTCCTCATGATCAATCTGTTATAGTTTGTTATATGTATGTTCCAGTCTATTGTAACCTAAAATTGTCCCGATGAATCTGTTTTAGTTTCAATGTGTTTGCGTTTAATAATATATATGATGCAATGTTTGATGTATTGTGAGAATACTAGTTAGTGGTATAGGTGATGTGTTATGTGATTTGGTCTTTACTTGTTTTTTATGAAGAATGGAAGTTATTAAAGTAAATCTTGTTGCTTGCGTACATTTTATTTTGATTTCTTTTTAACAAGAAAAAGGGCTATAAGCTACTATATTTTTACGTTAAATTTTCGATGAAAAGTATGTTGCTACACGTATTTTATTGGTTAGAATCGGTACAATTATCATATATTTTTATCAATACCATGTACTATGCTAAGTATGTTAATACACGTATTTTGAAAATTAACCAATATCAACTTAATATGTAATATGTTGGTAACCAAATAAATTTTGGTTCGTATTCGGTATATACTGTTACTACACCAAGATTATAGACAAATGAAAATGGTATCAATAATCTTAAACATCCATTCAAAAAACAACTCGAAATGCGACATCATCAACTACTTAAAGTATAATCTTTAAGGATTAGAAACTTAAAGATTAATGTAACATCATCAACTACTCACCATGCATGCAGTTGCTAAAGAAACAAATATTTCCATATTTTTACGAATAAAAGTTGGATCAAAATATCAACAGTTAGTTTTTCTTAAGT
This sequence comes from Cruciata laevipes, assembly GCA_963678965.1. Taxonomy (NCBI): domain Eukaryota; kingdom Viridiplantae; phylum Streptophyta; class Magnoliopsida; order Gentianales; family Rubiaceae; genus Cruciata; species Cruciata laevipes. The sequence continues at coordinate 8,475,989 of OY787641.1, read as the reverse complement.
AATATAGATGATTAATAATTTAATATTATTGCTTTCCTGATGTATTTTGGATTAAGTATTGGTAATTTAACGGCTATAAATTCAAAAGACAACGGGAAAGCACAAGGATTCCGTTCCCTTTTTCCCCCTTATAAATAGATGTAGCGTTTGTGAGATCAAGCATACTACTCCTTAAGCGTATTTTGACAGAAACTTTTCATCACAAACCTTTTTCTTGATCGACCTGGGAAGATTGGACGGTGAAATGCAGAGAAGACTTCCGTCAGGTTTTGTAACTTTTCTTAAAATAAAGGTCCAAGGCAATAACATCGGCACAGATTTTGTCTTGGAAAGGGATTTGTACGGCGCCGGAAGAGAACCTTGGGAAGTTTTATCGGACATCGGCAAAGATTTCTGGATGAATCAACACACAAGAAGAAAGAGTTATCGGAGATATCACGAAAGATACCGGAAACACGTCGCCGGGAGCTCGCATCGAATTCTTGCCACAGTCGGTTGCTTTCGCCCTAAGCTCACAAATGCACCAGAATTAAGAATTAGAATAATTAACAAAATTAGAATCAACATTAAATCAAATATGGGATAAAAACTGACCAGGAAATGATGAATTGCATTGACACGTTGGAATTTGATTGAATCAGGTTTTTATTTTGGGAAACAAATTAAAGAAAGCTTTTAGCCAATCGGAATGTTATATATTTTAAGATCGGAAAAGTCGACTATATGTATATACCCTGTTCATTAGGGCGCTGGAATTGGTAGCTGGTGCTGGTAGGTGCTGGAGGGTGCTGGAAGGTGCTGGAGGGTGCTGGAGGGGGTGCTGGAGGGGTTGAAATTAAATTAAAATTGTATAATTATGATGTACATAATTATGAAACTATATATTTAAAGAATGATTAATTCGTACACAACATATTGAAACTAATTTTAAAGAAAAATTATTTTTTATTTTTTTTAAAAAATAAATCATTCATGTATGTGAATAGTGACAAGTGCTGGAGGGTGCTGGAGAGTGCTGGAGGGTGCTGGAGGTGCTGGAAATAAGCGCTAATGGACAGGGTGCAGAATATGATATGCATATTACTTGTGATCTAACCACCATCCTCACCTTATTTTCGTTGGCAGACACTTATGATCACCTAAACTTTGACCGAAAGGAAAAGGAATTTTCCTATTATTTTTGGTTTTATTTTTTTTGATAAATTCTACTATTGACCATTAAATTTTACTAAAATCAAATTTTGATCACTCAACTACTCCAAATATCCGACATGTCAAACACGGCTGGTCAATAATCCAATCATCAAGTATATCCTGACTTACATACAAATAACTTGTGAAACACAAATTTCTACTGCATCCCCTACAATGAGTGGACAAAAACTATTTATCAAAAAAAAATAAAGTTAAACTACAATCGAATATTCTGATTCCAAATTTAGGACATGGGATTCTGGCATCTGAATTGTAAAAATAGAATTAAAAAAGTGAGTTTTGGTTCTGGGTTTGGCTATTCATTTTCAACCTGAAAATAAACCAATAGACCAAATTTTATGTACATATACATATTAAATAATTTTAACTATATTAACATAGTCTAAAATTCAGGATCCATTTTATGAATATTGAAATTAAAATTAATTAAAACTATAAAATTTTAAACTCACACGAATAATTTATCATGTGTTTATTAGGTTTGTTTGCACGATTGTAAGGTTTGTTTGTTATTCTAACTCAATTAATTAGTTTGATGCAGGGTAAAATGTGAGCCGATGAACCGTGAATCTCCTCGACCACGTCAGCGTACTTGCAAGACAAGACCATAGGGTTGCCGGAGGTAAATACTTTGACGCCTAAATCAGATTGTGAATGAGGTGTACTAAACCTCTTTATTTATAGGGAAGAGTCCCTTAGCTATGCAACTCATTGATAGGATATTCACTGAGATTTTGCGGGATATCTCATTTCAAAAGGATCCGATATGATTTGATCATGATTGAACTGATTGATCTGATTTGATCCTGACAGATATATCTCCAAGTCAAGGGTTAACGTTCCAGGGATCGATATCATCAATAGCTGTGAGATAGATAAGAGTGCATTAGCAGATTATCTATATCTCCAAATAGTGGGTCGTATTCGAGCCCGTGGCTTCCTGGTCGTCCACGTGTCCTGAAATGCAAGCGGCTTGGCTTGGGGCGTTGTAGTTGTCTACGTAGCGTGGAAAGCTGATGGTCGCTTCCAAATGCTTCAGCACCGTCTACGTCTACCTTTTTCCGGTGCTTTAGCAAGTAATTTGTTCTCTTTTCTCCCTCCTTATTATTTGTATCGTGTCGAAATAATCGGATGTCAGGCGAGGAAGATTAACAAAATTACAATTTTCAATCCGAAAAAGATTTAGTTGTTGAATCTCCTCCTCATTCTCCGGCCAGATCTAATGCGAAAGATGAGGTTTTTGATGAGAACAACGGCGATAAGGACGATGAAGAAGATGGTGATGGTGAACAGGCCGCGTTTTCACCGGCTGTTGTTTAGGGCCCCTTAAATAAGGGCAATGCGAAGGTTGATAAAATCCATCCCTTTGGAAGTTAAGTTCGGCCTACCGGAAAAGGTAAGGATCTTGTGGTTCTGGACAGGTTTCTTGGTGGCGGTTTGATTTTTTTTGGTCTTGACTCTTAATAATGTCATTACCAAAGAGACAAGAACATAAACAAATTGTTTTACATTGTTTTTACCAACAACTAACTCTTGGAAATGTTTTAACTTGGATTATTTTTACTTCATAGATAAACATCATAGAACTCAGCAGAACATCATAGAACTCAGCAGCATGCAACCTCGGTCTCAAACCTCGAAGATTGATGGACAATCAATGTTGTGGGTAGCCCGATCTTCTGGAAGCAAGTAGTTAAAGCACCTCTTGCAACGCTTTCCCCTCATCAAATACTCCTTGTGCGCACCCAGGTCTATGCATGCTCCCTAAAGCAATTCCACACACCATACAATAGACGGCGTAAGTCTTCTCATCATCGGGTAAGGTAGGAGGCGTAGTAGAAGGAGGCACATCAGGTAGAGCCGGAGCCAAATTTTGATTGGGATTGGGGTTGGGGTTGGGATCCCTAACCGCCGGAGCCAAAGGCGCAGTGAGATTCAGATTCGGATTCGAATTCACCGCGGCCATTGATTTGGGTGTTACCTCGAGAGGTGGTGTTTCTATCTTGGTGGCGGATTGATGACCAATGCTTGGGCGGCTGGAGCGTATCTTGTTTGGGCTACAAAAGAGAAAGCGGGAACCTAAAGGTCACCTACGGTCAATTAAATATGAGAAGATGTTTTGTGAAACTAGTTTCAGTTATCAGTTAAAATTAAGTACACATTTTTTTTGATGTAAAACTTAGTAGATTAATTAAAAGAAATTGTTAGAACCTTGAATCTATTATGTTCATTACACACAAGAGACCTATCTACTTTTTGGACAAAACCAGATGAAACTTGGAAAGAGCACTTCTGACTTCCATGACCAGCGGATGGATCTGCCATGGAGGAATGGTGTCATGATGCGTAAGCAAGTCTTTTAGCACCTGACAATCTGTCTGTGTCCAGACTGCTCCATTCAACTCCGGTGGTACCTGCAACAAAGCTTTCCAACAAGCACATCTCTGCATGAAGAGCCGAGTAGGCTCTGAACTGAAGATTAAGTACAAATTTAATTTAATCTTCTTACTTTCAAACTCGACCTTTTACGTATTAAGTATAATCATTCTGTGTATTAACCATGAATTTTTACTTTTTAATCATATTCGTTTTTGGCAATGTCTTGGAAGAGAGCGTCTCTATGTAGAGACCGGATTAAATTATAAATAGTGTTATAAGTCAAAAACACGGAGGGACCAATTTGCAATTTCTGAAAATTAAAAAAATTGGGTGCTACAGTGTCAAGCTACGCGTTATAGTACCGAGTCGCCACAGTACCGATTTGCTAATCCGATATGATTTGATCTTGATTGAACTTATTGATGTGACTAGATCCTGACAGATATATCTCCAAGTCGATGGTTCGAGGGCTCGATATCATCAATAGCTCCGAGATAGATAAGAGTGCATTAGCATATCTATCTGGTCATACTTGAGCTCGTGGCTTCCTGGCCGTCCACGTATCCTGAAATGCAAGCAGCTTGGCTCGGGGCGTTACAGTTGTCTACGTAGCATGGAAAGCTGATGGTTGTTTCCAAATGCTTCACCACCGTATACGTGTCCTAGAATTAAAATGGGTTTCTGCTAATGGGCGCGTCAGAGTACGTGTGCGGTCTATAAATAGGGTTGTGCCCAGGGGCGGATATAGAAAGTATTATGGTAGGTCAAAATTTAATGAATAAAAATTATTAATAAAATTAATATTTAAAAATTAAGACTAAAGTTAATTTATTTTTTTAAAAAAGACAAGTCCATGAACAGAAGAGCTATCTCCGCCACTGACGGTTGTCCGCCGTTTTAATTTTACAGGTCATATTTAATTACTAGTAATTGTTTTGCTTAGGCTGAAGCACTATATAATCCCTTTACTCCGGGGTTTGGTAATCTTCTTTATCTCGTTTTTCAGAGTAAAGTTCTTCCAGAATTTTCATCTTGCTTTTCAGCCGGCTCGCTCAACCTTTTTCCGGTGCTTTAGAAGGTACAAGTTATTCACTTTCCCCCCCTCACTGTTATTTGAAAGATGAGGAAGATTCACAAAATTGCAATTTTCAATTCGAAAAAGATTTAGTTGTTGAGTCTCCTACTCATTCTCCGGTAAGATCTAATGCGAAAGATGAGGTTTTTGATGAGAACAACGGCGATAAGGACGATGAGGAAGATGGTGATGGTGAACAGGTCGCGTTTTCACCTGCTACTGTTTAGGGACCTTTAAATAAGATCCATCCCTTGGACTGCCTACCAGAAATGGTAAGGATCTTGTCGTTCTGGCCAGGTTTCTTGGTGGTGGCTTGATGACCAATGCCTAGGCAGCCGGAGCGTACCTTGTTTGGGCTACAAAAGATAAAGCGGAAAGTTAAAGGTCACCTTTGGTCAATTAAATATGAGAAGATGTTTTGTGAAACTAGTATCACCTTTGAAGGCGCCTGGAACAAAAGTGAGATGAATTGCTTTCCTGATTAATTTTGGATTTATAACCGTTAAATTATTACTTGCCGAATAAGTTTAGGTTTTTTTTTAAGTGCCGAATACGTTTAGGTTAATTTAAGATGGTTAAATTATTAGGCAAGTAATGATCCAAAAGACATCAGGAAAACCATTTAATCCTACGGTGACAATGATTCAATATATGCCGTATTTCCATTATAAATAGATGTAGGCGCAATTTATTACATACACCGGGGTACGTAGAGGATGGTACCCCAGACCATTTTAAGTAAATAAATTAAGTATTGAATATAATATTTCCAAAATAAACAGCACGTACGTAACCACTTTTAGAGAATATCGTAACTGTAAATTAAATCCTGATAATAAACAGCAGAAAATCCATATCTTCCCGTTTGTTGCGATAATCATTATCTTATTTTTCATTCCTTTCTTATGCAAATTATTAACGATGACATCGCAAAATAATCCATGCGAACCTATCCCATCCAACGGAGAAGGTATGTACTTTGAATTTTAATTTTAGTGATGTGTAACGATAAGTGCATCCTTTTCTCAGCGTTTCCACATCAATAATATTCACTACTCATGAAAAAAAATGTATTTTTAGTTAAAACGAAATGCACGTTCATTAGCTAGTGATTGCACATATAGTTATTTAGAAATGCACATTTTACAAACCTTTCATACATGGTGGTTCATACATGGTGGTTCATGTTGCACACATGGTTCAATTTGAATGCACGCCTAGTTATTTAGAAATGCACAATTTACAAACCTTTTATACGGTGGTTGCACAAGATTTCATTGAATGCACATCTGCCATGATGAACGCATTAGGACAGTATACAGGAAATGAAAATATATTTAGTTTCAGTTAAATTAAAATATACATTCATTATTTAGTGATTGCACATGTAGTTCGTTAATGATGCGAACTTGTTTACCTTTGCGTTGCAGACCTGTTCATTCAAACTGTACATGAATAATGAAAATATATTCAATTAAACTTAAATCGAAATGCACCTGGATTATAAATGCACTTTTTTACCTTTCAATATGTATTAGTTGCACATATGTTTTTTGTTTAATTTAAATTTCACATTAGTAATGTTTTTCTAAACATACCTAGGTTGCCCGAATGATGGAAATTCATCACACATGTGTATTGATAAGGCAGAACAATCGTTAATTTTGGAATTGGTCATATCATCTGAAGAAGAGGCATACAAGCTGTACAATGCTTATGCACGTACAATTGGGTTTGGAACCAGGCTTCATAACATTAGGTACACCAAAACTGGATTAGTGAAGGGAAGAGAGTATGTTTGTGCAAAGCATGGTTTTAAGATAGGAACGAATACTAAAGACAAAAAGTGCACGAAGTTGGATATTCGTACGGGTTGTATGCCAAAAGTTTTCTTTGAAGTAAATGCAGAGGTAAAATGGGTTGTTAGGAGACATGATATGGTACACAACCATACATTCTGTCCTCAGGATAAAGTCCATCTTCTCAAGTCGCACATGAATTTTAGCCCAGATCAACTAGACTTACTAAAGAAATTGGTCAACGCTAGAGTGAAGGTTGTTGATGCTGTTAGGTTTATGAGATCTGATGCAGGAGGCTCTGAGTCACTTGGATTTACCACTACAGATGCCTACAATGCACTCGCGGTCGAAAGAAATAAAAGATTTGATAGGAGTGATGCACAGAGCCTTATAAACATGTTCCTGGAGAGAGAAAAAAATGAGCCCGATTTCTTCTTTGATTTCAAGATGACGAAGATGATTTTAGCTTGATCGCCTTCTTTTGGAGGGATGGCAAAATGAAAGAAGATTATATGACTTTTGGAGATTTGGTAATTCATGATACAACCTTTCGTACGAACTCTTATGGAATGATATGTGGTCCATTTGTGGGAGCAAATCACCACACGATTAACTGCATGTTTGGATGTGGCTTCATATTAAATGAGAAAACTGAATCATTTGTAAGTACGTAAGTTGGAGTGGTAACATATTCACTTCAAGCCCCAACAATGCCCTAAATCCAATTTCGGCAGCATCCTCCTGACGGTCCGTTAAACGTCCACTGACATTATGAAACTTTTCGGTGACATCCTTGTCTTTAAACTAGGAAATTCATTTGTCTGTCCTCTTTTTTCCATCATCATTCACTTTCACCACTGAACTATGTTTTCTTTTCTTTGATCCTTCTCCCCTACTAGGAGAAATCATCCAGTTTAGTCTCTCATCTTCTTCTCCCACCACCTTCTTCATCTTCATCTTCAACTTTCATTTTTGATTCCTACAAAATAACTAATAATCAAAATTAATAAAGAACGCTAACCTGGTTCAAATTGCATAAACCAAATTACATCCAATATATCCCAACAACATATATAACTCATGTCAAATAATAATTTAACACCATTCCTCCTCATTGTCTATGGGTTGCAAACTCGTTGATATATAATGCACATTCGTAGTTCCACACCAATAAACTATAAACACTATACCCAGGATAAATCTTCATATCAAAATAACCAAAGTGCACAATATTGTATTCCACCACCCTAATGCCCATTTAAATCACCAACATCACAATAACAAAATTATTCCAAAATCTTACCTCGACACCCCATTATCTTGATCAACAAAATCATCATCACCATCCGTAAATTCAGAATTATTTTCCATGACGACATCAATAACAACCATGGTAATAGTATTACAAGTACATCAACCTACAATACCATGAGAATTATCGAATCATTAACTTACCAAATCAATAACGATGTGCAGTATGAATACAATTTGGCACCAAATTACATGAACATTACTTACAAAAGGTAGAGCAGTTTACCGAAGAAAATGGAAATGTTGTGCAGCATCAAAATACAATTAGGATATAGTTTCACAATGTTTAGTTCGTGGTGAATGTGCACGGTTTACCCTACGAAATGGACAGTAACGTTATTTTTAAAAATAGTAATATTTTAATTAATTTCTGGTCATTACAATTTAATTTTCTTACAAAAAGACCTTGGATACCATCCTCTACACGTGGCAATATATTATCCACATCATCGAATGTAAAAACTCCACGTTTCAAAATCGACGCTGAAAAAACACGTGGCAGATACGGCATATTATCCACATCATTTCCTCGAATGTAAAAACTCCACGTTTTAAAATCGACACATAAAAATACGTGGTAAATACTGCAAATTATCCCATCATCGACGTTTCAAAATTGACGCAGAAAAAACACATGGCAGATACAGCAGTATAGTATAAAAGGCGATAGATATCGAGTGAATACTTTATCGCATAGTATAAAAGGCGATAGATATCGAGTGAATACTTCATCGGGGCTCAGAGTAAAAGGGAATTTTTTTAAAGGTGGTTGCCCTCCCCTCTCCCGTTGGTCTGTGATTTTCTACGCGTTTCATCAAACAACAACCTTTGCTTTTTCCAGGAATGTATATACCATTTCATTTCCCTGGGTCATTTCTACGTATGCATTTATCGATCTATTCAAAGGCTGCTGCTATCTGATTCTGAGTTCAAATAAACGAGGATGGGTGTATATATAGAGGTTGTGACGATGATCATTTTATGAAACCTCTGAGCTCTGGGTCTAGGAGAAAAAAGTAGCCGTATCTTGGCCGGGCAAACCTCCCGGACGGCACGTTTCATGTTCTATCACATGATAAAATCTCTTTGGTTACATCCTTGTCCTCAAACTAGGAAATTCCGTTCTTTTCGTCTCTTTTGTTCTTTCTTCCAACTCCTTATCTTTCCCCACCAAACACCTGTGTTTTCTTTTTTTATCCTTCTCCCACTTCCGTGGTTGGAGGAACCATCAATTCTTGGTTTCCCAATTCCTCGTTACCATCTTCTTCTTCGACTTCAATTTTGAATTCCTCCAAAAATAAACAAAACCAGTAAATTTTTTACCAATTAATCATTTGTTAGCGGATGAATGACAGGTTTAAAAAAACACGCATGAATGACATGTTTAAAACACCACAACTACATCAGAATGCACATCATATTATTCTAAATGAGATCATCACGTAAATCACAATTCACACCAAATAATTCATTAATTGTTTAAAACAAAATTGCACATTTAGTCGTTCACAAATCATACATTTATCAATAACTAAGTGTACCACATATAATCAATCATGGTCAAATGAATGATAACACTTCTAATACTATTTCTAATACTATCTTGAATTCACTCGAGACATACCACCATCGAAATCACTCATGTCGACAAATGAATGATAACACTTCTAGTACTTTTAAACTACGCCAAATGGTAAAAATGCATATTACACATTCACATACTACACATACCACAAAACTAACATCACATATTACTATATTGAATTGCGCACCAACTGCACATCCACTGATCATATTCCACCAAAAATCACATTCTGAATGGCACAATACACCACATATACATTCAGCTTACACATGCACATCCATTAATATTAAACTGTACCTTTTATAATACCAAATTAATTACTCCAACTGCACATCCATGAATAAAATCCCACCAAAAATCGTGTTCTGAATTGCACAATTACCTATGTCAAACTGTACAATGAATACATTCAGCCTACATACATATTTTTATACTAAACAGGACGAATTGCACACTCATTCATGTCAAACTGCACAATATATACATTAACCCTACACATAACATCAACTTATACTCAAATACACATTTTTTATATACGGCCAACTCAATAACAAACTAATGCACATCCACTCATTACAAATTTCACATTTCACTACAACACAATACACATTTATTAATAAACCACTCACATATCACATCCAACCAATCAAATCAAATTACAGATCATGTTATAAAACACGGATAGGACAGACGATTTACCTCTCCAACCGCGACTATGATTCATCTGCATTCACACATTCAGAATTCGTCTCCATGAAGGTGTCAATAATCATAACTACAGAGCAACATCACAATCGATACGTCAACCTACAAAAATTATAAAAATCAAACCTCTATAATTAAATAGAACAAAAAATTCTGACCACTAGATTGCATCAACGCAATCGCTTAAGTTTTATTTGAAACTTCGAATTGTAATCGAGTGTCAAAAGTTTTCGTGGTGATTGTGCTGATCCAGCGAATCTCTGAAATTATCCCTTTTCAAATTTAAAATTTTGGTTTACTCATAAATTAGTAGCTCATCGACGGTTCGTTGTAGTTTTTTAATGGGTAGTTAAAATGGTTTAACGTGGAACGTAAATACATTTACTTTTCTAGGTAAAAATAAAAAGTAATTAATCTAATTACACATTAGGGCTTGGAGGTACAATCCTCTATGTACCCAGGGTATATTATAGGAATTGATAGATGTATCCTTTGTGAAATCAATCATACTACTGCTTAGGTATTTTGACAAAAACTTTTCAGCACAAACCTTTCTCTTGATCGACCTTGGAAGATTGACGGTGAAATGCATAGACTTCCGGCAGGATTTTGTTTCAACAAACGACCAATTGATAACTTTTCTTAAAAGAAAAGCCGAAGGCAACAACATCGGAACAGATTTTGTTTTTGAAAGAACTTGTACGGCGATCGACGAGATCTTTGGGAAGTTTTGTCAGACATTGGCCAAGATTTCTGGATGCCGTACGGCGAATCAACACACAAGAAGAAGGAAATGTACGTTATCACGAAACTTTCCAAGATCCCGCCGAGAAACACGACGACCAGGAAAGCCGGACACGGAACCTGGGACGGCCAGACAAGCTTGTATTCTTTGGAATGCGAACAGACAAGCAAGATCATCGGATTCAGCAAGATGCTAACGTATAAAGTGTTGGGCTTTTAGGTCCCTTCCTATGTGGAGAAACCTATTTTGTTTTGGCCCATTTTGAAGTGGCCTTTTGGAGTGTTTGAATTTTTGACTCCAAGACTTATATATTTATTGGCCAAAAATGTGAGGAAAAGGATAAGGTTTTCCAGATTCAGATTTGGGGAAAACTGAGAAGAGGAGAAGGAGAAAAGAGGTCTTTGCGCAGCTGTGATTTCTTATCCATTTGAAGGGTCGTCTTTGTTCCGATTCTGTTGGGTTTTCTTCAACTTTCAGGGAACGTTTGAGGCCGTGTGTTGGACTGGTGGTTTGTCGAGTGGTTCTCCGGATTGGGAATTGTGGCATCTCGACTGTGATCTGCGATTATTGGTGTCTTTCTCGATTTCTCTCTTGTTGTTGATGTTCTTATGATTGTCTATGGTTATTAGCTTGGATAGCCATTAGAGACTTGGGATTAGGGTTTGTTGTAACCTCCCTTTGTTCATAATGAAAGTTATTGGGTTGGACTTCTAATCGTCCCGTGGTTTTTATCCTTCACAACGAAGGGGTTTTCCACGTAAAAATTGTGTGTCTTGTCTTGTGTGTTAATTTCCTTGATTACTTTGCTGTTTGGTGTGTTTTTTGGGGATTTCTGAAAAACTTGAAAATTCAGCCCCAAATGCTCTAGCAGAGCATTTTCATTTGAAAGTTTCAGCCTCATATGCTCGAGCCGAGCGTTTTCAGCTGAACTTTTACCTTGTGAGAAATCTTGTTTCCGCTATTTAGTTGTGCTTAATCTTTATTTAGCAAACTTCTAGGTGGGGAATCTTATTCCATCCCCATCAATCTGGTATCAGAGCGGTAATTAGAGCTGTAATTTAAGCCGTATTTTTGGTTTGAACTTGTTAGCTTGGTTGTGGATTTGGTTCTGTGTTGATTTCTCCATGGATGCTAGTGTGAATACTACTAGGATGGTTAGTTTGAATGGTACTAACTATCATGCTTGGAAGAGGAAGATGAAAGACTTGTTGTTGGTTAATAATTGACATTTACCTGTGTTTTCTACTGAGAAGCCAGCCGATAAGACTGAGGAACAGTGGAGGTTTAAGCATGAACATGTTTGTGGTTTTATTCGTCAGTGGGTTGATGATAATGTGCTCAACCACATCAACGACGAAGTTAATGCCAAGATACTTTGGGAGAAGCTTGATCCTCTTTATGCAAGCAAGTCTGGGAACAACAAGTTGTTTATGATCAAGCAACTTATGAGTTTGAAGTTCAAGGAAAGCAAGACGATGTCTGACCACTTGAATAATTTTCATGGCATTATTCAGCAGTTGTTTGCCATGGGAATAAAGTTTGATGATGAAATCCAGGGGCTTTTATTGCTAGGCACTCTTCCGGATTCATGGGATACTTTTAGGATGACACTTTGTAATTCAGCACCCAAGGGTAAGGTTACCTTAGATTTTGCTAAGTCCGGTATTCTGAATGAGGAGATGAGAAAGAAGTCCCATGGTGTGTCGTCTTCTTCCGAGGAAGTGTATGTTGCAGAGCACAGGGAAAGGAGTAAAAGTAGAGGTCCTAGTGGTAGTAAAGAGAAGAGTAGAAGCAAGTCCCGTGGAAGATATAAGAATATGAAGTGACATCATTATGGCAAGATGGGTCATATTCAGAAATTCTGCTACAAGTGGAAAAGGGAGAATAAAGGTGGAAATGGTAAGCAAGAGAGGAGGCATGACCAGAAAGATCCAGATAGTGATGATCGCTCTACTGCAATAGCTGGTGATCTTGTAGTTGTTCTGGATGAGATCTATGTGAACTTGGCTATCTCCGAGTCAAGTTGGGTAGTTGATAGTGGAGCCTCAACTCATGTGTCTTTAAGGAAGGAGTTCTTTACCTCTTATACACAAGGAGATTATGGTGTGTTGAAGATGGGTAATGACTGATTGTCCAAAATTGTTGGCGTGGGAGATATTTGTTTGGTGACAAATCTTGGAGCAAAGCTAGTGCTCAAGAATGTTCGACATGTCCCCGACATTCGGTTTAATCTTATCTCTGTTGGTCAACTTGATGATGAAGGCTTTTGGAGCACCTTTCGTGATAGTCAGTGGAAACTAACGAAAGGGAGTTTGTTGATAACTCGAGGGAAGAAGCTTACACGTCTTTATTTGACGCAAGCCACGTGTTCCACCACTGAGAGTGTAAATGTAGCAGATGTTGATCCATGTAAGCTATGGCATAGAAGACTTGGCCATATGAGTGAGAAGGGGATGAGTTGTTTGGTCAAGAAGAATGCACTACCTGATTTGCAGAATGTGAAATTGGAGAAGTGTGAGCATTGTTTTGCAGGGAAGCAGAACAGAGTCTCTTTCAAGAAGCACCCTCCTTCGAGGAAATCAGGTTTTCTTGACCTTATTCACTCTGATGTTTGTGGTCCTTTGAAAGTTAGATCTTTTAGTGGTGCACTTTATTTCGTAACTTTTATTGATGATTGTTCAAGAAAGTTGTGGATGTATGCTTTGAAAACCAAAGACCAGGTACTTGATGTGTTCAAGGAGTTCCATGCTTTGGTTGAGCGACAGACATGTCGAAAGCTAAAGTGCCTACGTTCTGACAATGGTGGTGAGTACATTGGACCATTGGATGGCTACTGTAAGTCATTGGGTATTAGATATCAGAGAACACTGGCGAAGACTCCCCAGTTGAATGGTGTGGCGGAGAGGATGAACATGACCTTGTTAGAGAGAATGAGGTGCATGTTTTCTGAAGTTAAGTTACCGAGACACTTTTGGGGTAAAGCTTTGTTTACAGCTGCCCATGTGATTAATCTATCTCCTTGTGTTTCACTGGATGGTGAGGTTCCAGACAAGGTTTGGTTTGGAAAGGAGGTCTCATATAGTCACTTGCTTGTTTTTGGGTGTAAGGCGTTTGTGCATGTTCTGAATGATGAAAGGTCGAAATTGGATCCTAAGACCCGTCAGTGTGTTTTTGTAGGCTATGGTCAAGATCAGTTTGGCTACAGGTTGTATGATCCTGTTGGGAAAAAGTTGGTACGTAGCAGGGATGTAGTTTTTGTTGAGGACCAGAATATTGAAGATATTCAGAAGGTTCGTGAGACTGCATCTTCCAGTGGCCATGATTTAGTTGATTTAGATCTACCTCCTTTGGATTCTGCACTTGAACCTGCCCAGTAGGTGCATGATAATGGCGGTGAAACCAATGTTCCTGAGGTAGATGACCATGATGATGAGCTTGATTCTCAAGGCACTCCTGAAGTTGAGCATGTTCCTGTGAGACGGTCTGCAAGAGGCCATCAACCTGATTATGTTCTCCTTAGTGACGAGGAAGAACCTGAGTCCTATGTTGAAGCCATGGATAGTCATGACAAGCAGTGTTGGATGGATGCAATGAGAGATGAGATGAAAGCATTGCATGATAATCACACTTTCGATCTCGTGAAGCTACCGAAGGGTAAGAGAGCTTTGAGGAATCGGTGGGTTTATAAGCAGAAGGAAGATGAATATGCTTTGAAACCACGATACAAGGCGAGGCTTGTCGTGAAGGGCTGCAATCAAAAGAAATGAGTGGACTTTGAAGAGATATTTGCACCGGTTGTTAAGATGTCGTCTATTAGAGTTGTTTTGGGTCTTGCTGCTAGCTTGGATTTGGAGATTGAGCAGCTGGATGTGAAGACTGTGTTTCTTCATGGTGACCTTGATGAAGACATCTATATGGAACAACCTGAAAGTTTCAAAGTCCAGGGTAAAGAGAATTTTGTGTGCAAATTGAAGAAGAGCTTGTATGGCCTAAAACAAGCTCCAAGGCAGTGGTATCGCAAGTTTGACTCCTTTATGAGGGAGCACGGCTTCAAGAAGACTTCTGATGATTTTATCATTTTGCTTCTTTATGTCGATGACATGCTTGTGTGGGGCAACATGTGAGCAAAATTGCTTGTTTGAAGCAACGGTTGAGTAAGACTTTCTCTATGAAAGAGCTTGGTCAAGCGAATCACATTTTAGGCATGAAGATTGTGCGGGATCGCAAGGCTCGAAAGTTGTGGTTGTCTCAGGAAGCTTATGTTCAGAAAGTGCTTCAGAGATTTCATATGGAGAAAGCTAAATCGGTGAGTACTCCTCTTGCTTTGCATTTTAAGTTGAGTAAAGAACAGTGTCCGACTACTTTTGAAGGTAAGGAAAGTATGAAGAATGTCCCTTACACTTCAGCCGTGGGTAGTTTGATGTATGCAATGGTTTGCACGAGACCTGACATAGCTCATGCAGTTGGTTTGGTTAGTAGATTTCTCTCTAATCCTGGAAGGGAGCATTGGAATGCTGTCAAGTGGATTATGAGATATTTGAAAGGAACTGCGGATATGAAGCTTTGTTTTGGAGGTGATAAGGTTGTTCTTGTTGGTTACTCAGATTCAGACATGGCAGGTGACATTGACTCCAGGTTATATGATCACTTTTGCAGGTGGAGCAGTTTCTTGGCAATCTAGGTTACAGAAATGTGTAGCATTGTCTACTACTGAGACTGAGTTCATCGCTGTGACGGAGGCATGTAAGGAATTGCTTTGGATGAAGCGATTTGTTCGTGAGCTTGATTTTTCATAGGAGAGGTATGTGTTACACTGTGATAGCCAGAGTGCAATTCATCTTGCTAAGAATTCCACTTTTTCATGCTAAGTCTAAAGACATTGATGCCAAGCTTATTGAGTTTGAGAAGATTCATACCGATGTCAATGGTTCTGGTATGATGACTAAAGCATTGCCAAGGGACAAGTTTGAGACTTGTCGTTCACTTGCAGGTGTGGCAAGCCCCTTCACATAGTCGTGAGGGGGAGAATTGTTGGGCTTTTAGGTCCCTTCCTATGTGGAGAAACTTATTTTGTTTTGGCCCATTTTGAAGAAGTCTTTTGGAGTGTTTGACTTTTTGACTCCAAGACTTATATATTTATTGGCCAAAAACGTGAGGAAAATGATAAGGTTTTCCAGATTCAGATTTGGGGAAAACCGAGAAGAGGAGGAGAAAAGAGGTCTTTGCACAGCTGTGATTTCTTGTCCATTTGAAGGGTCGTCTTTGTTCCGATTCTGCTGGGTTTTCTTCAGCTTTCAGGGAACGTTTGAGGCCGTGTGTTGGACAGGTGGCTTGTCGAGTGGTTCTCCGGATTGGGAGTTGTGGCATCTCGACTGTGATCTGCGATTATTGGTGACTTTCTCAATTTCTCTCTTGTTGTTGATGTTCTTATGATTGTCTATGGTTATTAGCTTGGATAGCCATTAGAGACTTGGGATTAGGGTTTGTTGTAACCTCTCTTTGATCATAATAAAAGTTATTGGGTTGGACTCCCAATCGTCCCGTGGTTTTTATCCTTCACAACGAAGGGGTTTTCCACGTAAAAATTGTGTGTCTTGTCTTGTGTGTTAATTTCCTTGATTATTTTACTGTTTGGTGTATTTTTTTGGGGTTTCTGAAAAACTTGAAAATTCAGCCCCAAATGCTCTAGCAGAGCATTTTCATCTGAAAGTTTCTCGTTCTCAGTTATGTTTGCCGACGAATTTATCGTTCCAGAATTCAACGAGGAAGAAATCCGAGAAATATTGGTAGCGATGCTGGACGACGACGAAATTGGAAAGTTGGTTCAACAACCAATAATATCTGATGATCCATACGTTAGGAAATCAAGCAAAGGTACAAGAAGAAATCGAAGACGATGACGATAATTTTGAAGAACTCGATGAAATGCTTGCGGGGCTGAATGACGACGAAACTGGCTTGAGAAATTATTTAAGATTTAGAGCTAGATGAGTTTTTCTATGTAATAGGGTATATTTATTGTACCAATCATTAATTTGTACATTGTTAGGAATTATTTATTTTGTTTGTGAATGATTAATGAATATAATTTTTTGGCTATTGAATAATGCACTTCATATGATCATTCAGATGGTTAATTCACTTATTCGTATTTCGATTCAATTTTAATTCAGTTACAATAACACAGCTGGCTCTTGAATCAATTTAAACCGGTCTCAATTGGTCTAATTGAATTATCACGCCTAATATGTAAAAGACCAGTAATGAAACTGTGAAAATTATACTGAAAAGGTAAGAAGATCAACTATATATAATACATTGAATGATCATGCTTAATATGTAAAAGGCCATGTTCAAAAGTGAAAAGATTAACATTTGTCCATGGCTTCAACCGAGACTGGTCTCACCGCTCCTAGACGGGTCTTGAAATTAAAGGGGCGTGCTAGGTGCAGGTGCATCTTTCTCTTTGCAGGTCTGTATTTTCACTATAATACCCCTAATATTGTTAAAGCAAAAAAGACATTTAAATTATAAAGTTCCAACAAGGGTATTATGGTAAAATATATATGTACATACAAAATAAAAATGTACTAATTAAAATCCGAAATTAAAAGCCCCTTCTAATTTCTATACCAGCTAGGTTTCCTTTTCCTCCCTGATTTAGGTTCGTTTCAAGAAATGTATAGGGAAGATAACAATTCTTTACCCTTTTCCTTTCCGGTTTAGGTTAAAGAGGAAATGAGTATAAATAAATACATGCCCTGGGCCTAGGGAAGTTAATTCAGAAAACATGTGTGGCAAAGAGCAGCAGTCGGAGTCCAAGGCCGATGCCGGAGCCTCGAAAAGCATCGAATTAGCAGAATGGCACGTGATCGATCTCGACGATGACGATTTCAGGTCTCAAATCGGAGGTTTGATAGAGGATGAGCCGATTTGCTGCGATTACAATCTTGCCAACAAAGGAAAGGATCTTGTGGTGAGCTTCATATCTGCTATATCGGCTCTATCAAGGATGTTCGCAAATAATGATGATGTTGTAGAGAATGCAGATTATGTTGTACATTCTGGGTATGGTTTAGTATCCCATTCTTAATTAGGGCACCGATTTGTAACTGTTCTTGAGAATCCTTGTAAGTTGAACCGATTCTCTTTATATAAATTGTATTTGCTACGATTCACAATTTGTGAAATTAATGTAATCTCCTTATAAAAATTACTTTGACCCCTCATTCGAATTGAGAGTCATTACTTACTTACTGCCCAATATATATCAACATCGGACACAATTCAAAGATTCATGAATTCATAAGTTGGAAGAAAATCTTAGATCGATTCATCATGGATGTAATTCGTATATAGATAGCAACCATTTTTTTTTACCGACTTGATTTAAATACATTTGTTGGTATTTGCCTTGAATATATATTCTGCGCTAAATGCATTTAAGTAATTTTTTTACTATAGCAACCATTTTTTTTACCGACTTGATTTAAATGCATTTGTTGGTATATTCTGCATGCGCTTTGAATAATTCAGTACGGGGTCTCGCTGAAATCCCTAAATATATATGTTAGGGTTAGGGTTTAGCATGATATAAATACTAAATTGCTAAATGTAGCCCAAGATTTTGATCTTGTAGCTCCAAAATGACTATATTGTCCCTGTATGAAGTAACCTAGATTTTCCATAACTAAAAAAGAGGGAGTATTTTGATATATTCAACCATATTTTGGGCTACATGAGTAAAATGATGGGCTACATTTAGCAACACCCAAATGGCCTCGTTTGGCATTCAGCGGTTAGCTGTTAGCTGTTAGCTGATTCCACCAGCTGTTAGCTGTTAGCGGATTTAATTAGCTGTTTTGACTAGCGTTTTGACTAGCGGTTTGTATATGAGTGTTTGGTAAATAACAATTAGCTGTTAGCTGTTTTATTGTGTTAAATGACTAAAATAGACATTATTACAATTCATTATATATATTTTTTATTTTGTATCTGTTACTTGTTTTGAAGTATTGAAAAATATTTTTATTACTATATGTTTGTTTTTTTATGTTATTTGAAAATTGAAAAATTATTCATTATTAATGTTTATACCTATATTTGTTTAAAATTTATTTTTAGATTAAACATGAATGTGTGGCCCCTTTAATTTTATTTATTTATGTGAGGTTTATTATTTTTTATACTCTTGCATAAAAAAAATATTTTTATTTATTGAGGTTTTTAAATAAATACAAAATTAATGTTTTGTACGGTTGCCTTCGTACAAAAAGTCACGTAGATAAAAAATAGTGAGGTTTTGATGAAATAAAGAAAAAGGAAATTCTTGAGAAATAGGGATAAAAAAAATATTTTGTAATATTTTTTTAATGAAGTTTTTGTAAACGCTGCTCTTTTCAGCGTTTCAGAAACGAGAGGTTTCACCAAAACAGCTACGTAGAAAAAGCTATTCACCAAACACAGTAACTAACTGTTTGACTAATCAACTATCCATATTTAGATGAAAAAGCTAAACACTCTTCAAACCTCTCGTTACCAAACGGGACCAATATGAATTTGCCGTTACTTGTAACCTATCGATAGGTATTTTTTATCTAATGAAATTTGTGTTCTTCAGTCGTGAATGTAACCGAAACTGGTGAACTATGTAAATTACAATTTCTTTTTTACGTTCTTATTTATTCTTTCTCATTTGCAAATCTTCTTTGCCTATTGGTGACGGTGTTGCCGCCGGAGGTGTCCAGGGTTCGGTCGATGCTTCAGACCTTCAGTTATGTTATGTAGTTTCAGAAATTGCCCAAACTCATATACACAAACCAAAATTAGTATTAATTAGTTTTGATTTAGTTAATTTATTAAAATCAATCTTTCAAAAAGAATTTTTTCATTAAAATTAACATCCCTAATCAATTAACAAAGAATCTATATATACGTACACTCAAACTAGTCAAAATATATTTTGATTTCTCGATTGATACACTGAACAAAATATATTTTGATTTGTCTTCGGGCCCTGTTTGCTAGAGGGTAATTCTTGCTGTACTGAACTGAATTAAACTAAATTGAACTGAAATAAATTTAAATTTTCCGAACTGAACTGAAATAATTTAAAATATATATTTAATTGAACTGAACTGATTGAAGTGAATTACTCTACTATTTTCAGAAAAATGGTTGAAGTGAAATAAAGACCGATAAATTAATGGGGGATTTTGATTGAAGATTATTAAGGTAATTTTGCATTGTAATATTTTGGCAATAACAGCATGATTTCCTTTTTCCTCGACGCGCGTTGATTAATTAGGTTTAGGAAATAAGCAAGAAGATGACAAATTCTTGACCTTTTCCTTTGTAATTTAGGTTTCAAGAAATGAGCTGGAAGATGACAATTTTCGACGTATAAATACATACCAAGGTTGGGATTTAGAAGCATCAATTCATTGAATACCAAAACAAAATGTCTGAAGAAGAGCAACAGTTCAAGTCGGTGGCCGGTGCCGGAGCCGGAGCCGGAACCACCGCAGAGAACCACCGTATCAGAAACTCCCGAGCTGATTATCACGTGATCGATATCAACAATCTTGCCAATTTCGATACGGAAGAACAACTTTCCGGCAATTACAATCTTGCCAATAAAGGAAAGAATCTTGTGGCGAGCGTGATGTATGCTATATCGGCGACGGGAAAATCCGTGCTGTCAAGGATGTTTGATGACAAGTGTGATGATCAATCCGAATCAAATGATGGTCAAGTTAATGTTTTCCGCTACATGAACTAGTTACATCCAAGATTTGTAATTTTAATTTATTTTCTTGAGAAAATTGTGTTGATTCCATTTTTAGCAGACAACTCTTATAATAATTATCTCAGTCATTTTCTCATTCTGTATCGACTGATTTTATCTTAATCAGCGATTTTTTCATCGTTCTATACTCCTTATTTTATTTTTCGTAATTGCAAAAAGGGGTAAAGCCCTCTTTGGTAGAACTTATTCTTTGTTGAATGGAACTGAAGTAAACTGAAACAAATTTAAATATATCTGACATAAATTTCAATATATAACCAAACTAAAATAAATTTAAATATATTTAACTAAACTTAAATAAATTTAACTGATATGTGTGTAAAATTTCAAATTGACACCACCAAGTTGTTGAAAATGTATGGCAAAATGAGGTGTGTGATCAGTGCAGGCGAGGTGTTCGATATAAATGCCAATGAAATATGTTGCTTCATGGAGCTGCTGGGCCAGCATGATGTTCTTGATTGATTCTGCGTTTAATATTGTGTTGTGGAATCAAAGTTGATGTAAACGTTATGCTTTGTGATAATATTCAAAGTTTAATCTCGAATTTTGGCAATATGTATGATTTTTCCATAACCTAGAATACTAAGTGTTATTAGCCAGATTTTTTTTTATTTTTAAAGGAAACCTGGAGTGTTATTAACAGTTTTTTTTTTTGTGACACCCAATTTGAATGAAGAACCGTGTGTAGCATAAAATGAATATTTCAATTTTTCAAATGAAAAAAAAAAAAGCAAAATAAATTCAATGGCAAGAAAATACTTGAAACTGTTGAACGAAAGGCGTAGATGCCATTTGCTATTAAATAGCATAACGTACGTTTCTTTTTTACATTAAACGTAGAATATTGTAACTCTTAAATTTGCACCATCCGATTTGCTATATTACTGTTTTTTTTGACTTTTGTATTTTCGATTTGTTGTTTTGAAAACATGAAATTCTGGTCATTCAGCCGCCGACATTGAGACTTGAGCCATCGAGAATGAGTTTTGGGTTGTCTGCATTCAGGTTGGGTCATCGGGAGTTGAGGTTAAGTAGTTGACATCTAGTATAGTGTAATGAACTTAATATTACCAATTAATTAAGGAATATTCAAGGGGATAATCGAACATAAACATTAAAGGCTCGGTTATAACTTGTAACCGTTCTCACACTGAACTATCATAAATTGTTCAAAAAACCTTCATTTTCCACTCGGAAATGTCCATGGAATTCTGTCTTTCGATTGTTCAAGTTCTGATGGATGTATTACTGACATACTAATCAATATGCTGCAAAACCAAACCAAACCAACTTTCTAATACAGAGTACAACAATTCTACTATATATTCAGGATATGAAAGTTCAGTGTTCAAAATTCATGTCCTTCCAACATTTTCACATTCTAGAATAAAGCAGCACAAAGATTTCGAACATAAAACACACAAACTGATCAGATCTTCTCGAACCGATTTTCACTGGGTTGCTCGAACTGAGATGAAGTCATTCGAACACCTTCACTGTCCTGCTTTTCCCACCCACCCGTGTCTGCCCTAGAATGAGCCCAGTAGTAGAAAATCGAACCTATCATCGACAGCAACGTCAGTGCTGCCCCAGCTGCAAACACGCCCTTGCGCAGCGTAGCACACGACAACTCATTCCGGGCACCAAACACGCCTCGATATTTAGTGTGGTAAGCGTTCCGTGCTGATCCTGCCAGTAACATTACTTCTGCTCCCACAAACGTTACCCTGTCAAATCTTTGGCATTAAGTAGAGAACAGGGGAGCGGAACATAAAAGAGTAAAACTTTGTGCTATAATCTACATCAAGGAAAGATTCAGCTCATTTACAAATTACTACAATATGGCTGAACAAAATACATGTACACAACATTTGTTTCTACAGAGAGTTCAGAAGCTTATAAGAGTATTTTTATTCAGCATCTGTCAAAAAAAAATAGAGATGCTAATTGCTACATAAGTATTTTTAGATGGCTCAATATTCATAGCTAGCTAAACACAAAGGTACATCCCTTGAGATTTCTGTAAAGAAAGGGTCATGAAGCAGAACTGATTATGAAAACCAGTCCAAACATATATACAAAACTATAAAGTATGCATGAAGTATGCAGAACTATACACTCAATTCAAACAACGGTGAATGAGTTGTTTGGCCATATAACTAGGGCCGCAAACTCCATTTACTCAAAGAACTCGATAAAGTCTTTATAGTTAGTCCCTGTCATATACTCTGTCCAAATCAAGGTTAAAAGTAGCGTAAATGTTTACTTAGTCTCTAACAATGTTTATTTCTGCTTATTCACACAGCATATGGACACTATTGATGACCTTGG
Source organism: Cruciata laevipes (assembly GCA_963678965.1). Lineage (NCBI taxonomy): Eukaryota > Viridiplantae > Streptophyta > Magnoliopsida > Gentianales > Rubiaceae > Cruciata > Cruciata laevipes. Next base: position 8,453,033 of record OY787641.1, on the reverse strand, counting down.
TTTGGACAAAGTATTGAAACAGAGTAATTAAAAACGTTTCATCAAGCTTCAACCACTACCACTAGTATTGGTGAATTTCAAGTACTAATGAACACATTCACTCCATCTATAAAAAGCTGCAACATTTCTAGACCAAAACCACATAAACAAAAGAACGGTGTCATTTATTCGACACATATTGATGCCCAACGGAAACAAATCAAACCTCAATCAAGTCCAGGAGCATTCAGATGAAAATGACAATCAGGCAATCAAAAGTCCCTTAAATCAGTGGCATTGAAAGGGACATATATACATGAAAACTGGCTCACACATGATACATACAACATGGTAATGCTGAGTTCAATAAAAATTGCATCTTTGTCCTTCTAACTATCTCAGGTTGCAAACTTACATGTTAGCCTTACCAACACACTCATTTTCAAAAATCAACATCTACAATCAGCACAATTACAATCTCTACATATGGCGAAAAATCGATAGGCAAAATGGCACTCTCTGAGCAGTGGTAAAGAGTGTAAATTGAGTTAGAAAACAAGGGCAATTGAGTAAGAGGAAAATTTACCAAGAAAAGATGAAGAAGAAGACAGCACAAGTAGTAGTAGACCTTCCGACCATCATCCCTTTCCCAAAGCAGAAACACCTGGTAACGCCGTTAAGCACCGTTTGGCTAATCAGCAGCAACCCAAACGCCGACAATCCGTACACCGTCGAAGCATCCGTTCCGTACACACAGTACGTCCTTTCATCGTACTCATCCGGCACAACCTTAGCCTTCACGAACAACACAATCAAGACAAGGAAACCATTAAAATCAAGAAATCAAATCACTGCCCAACATTCACAACAGCAGAAGGGGCGAAAAGGGTACCGTGCTACGACGCCGTTCAGCTCCGACCGCGAAAACGAAGGCGATGAGGTGAAGGGAAATGACGGTCACGAAAACGAGTATGGAAGCTCCCATTTTTTTTGGCTGGTTTCACACACTAACACCTAAAACACACACAATGAGCTTCCTTTACACTGTTCTGGAGGGATTGGAATGGAATGTCGCTTTTTCTTTGTTGTGGTGATAAAGTTTTTCAGGCACCTTCTTTACGACTTTTTTGTTTGTTTCTTGATCTCTTTGTTTGTTTCTTTTTCGATTTGGTAATGTTGATTCTAAGTGGATGGTTTTTATTGGGAGATTAGAGATGAAACTGTCCTAATTAAGGATTTGCAGGAGCGCAATCGTTAACGAAGATGAAGTATAAAAAGGTGTCGGCTAGGGGTCACTCACTCTTCCTACTAGCTAGCCACTAGCCAGTGTGACTTTTGTCTCAATTGTTGAAATTCTCTATATTTCTATTTTGGGATTTGTATTAATCTTAATCCTCCTTTGATCCACAAATTTGATAAATGAAATCAATTTAGTTATCATTTCCATTTTGTTAAGAATGAGACTTTCATGTAGCTCGTGCGATGAAAGATATGCATTCCTATAAGTCTCCGGTATGAGTCTAGTGTTCTGTTAGAAGTTTTGAAGGATCGTGGATAGAGATATTACCCGTTTTGCTCTAAACTTCTTGAACCATGGTATTCTAGAGCCCATATCAAACTATACTCATATTGTACTCATTCCCAGGGTGGATTAACCTGAGCTCATCACATAGTTTTGCCCGATCGGTCTGTGTAACGTGGCCTATAACGTCCTGATTGAATTGCATCATACAATGAAGAAGAGGAAATTGTCGATCGATGGTGTGACGCCGTATAAGTATTAAGCTTGACATGAGTAAAGCTTTTGACAGAATAAAATGAAAGTTTTGGCTCAATGAAACAAACAAATTTTTGAGATCAATACCTTGATGGGGGACTCTAGTGGCTATGGTGGCTATCGGACGCCTTGAAAGAGACCTATCTTCTTACTCCGCCTCCAGACACAGCTCAGATTTTCTTTGATGCGACTTGAAGGGCATGGTTGGGGATCATGGTTATGGACTTAGCTGGCGCCTTTGTTGCGCGCCATTTCTCAAACATTAAAGATCCTATCATTGCAGAAGCTCTTGCAAAGAAGATGCCATTTTGTTATCGCGGTCCTTACCTTTTACTCCCATTCTTGTTGGTGATGCTCTAGGAGTTTGGTGGAGGTTGCGGCGTTGGTTAGTGAAATTCAGAGTTTGACCAACACCAGTTTTGGGTCCTGCGTTTAGACAGTTCCTCGGCCCATTGTTAGCTCAAAGCCAAGTCGAGACGTTTTCCAGAAATTTGAAATGATAACACATTTATTCTCAAAAAAAAAGAAAAAAAGAATGGGACTTTCATTGTCTTTATTTTGAAGATTTGTGTTCGTTCTTGAAATCAATGTTCTAAATTTTAACCAAAATACAACCAAACTGAGATTCCAATAAAACAACGTGAAGAAGTTACTTTTTTATTATTTTATTTTTACATTGCTTTTAAATTCTCAGCTTGTGGAACTAAGGAAAGAGCTGTAAGAGCAAGTCCAAGAGAAGCCTTATATTTTTCTCTACTTTAGAGCTTAAGGTAAGACTCCATAAGCTAAATTAATTCCTCCAACAGAGCTGCAATTTAGGGGAGGAGAAATGAGGGAAAGGAAGAGAGAGAAAAGGGAGGGAGAGAGAAAAAAAATGATATTTTAATGCTCAAAACCCCTATATTTTTGCTCTCTCTCTCTCTCTACAAGTTTGTGGATTTTTTTCTCTCTTTACAACATGGAGCTTCAAATGGGAATGCTGTTGGAGCACTTTTGCAACTAAAACCTCTATAATCTCTCAAAACCCCCAAAATAGGGGATCTCTTGGACTTGCTCTAATATGCCAGAATTAAATTCTTCGGTGGAACATGTTTGGGGGCATGTTTATTTTTTTGATAAAGTCTCTTAATATGAACTTAGTTTATGTGTGTTGTTTTATTAGAATCTTATTTTTTATACTTAATTTCTTCTATTGATTTCATAAAAAAAATCATTTCAAGGTCGTAAAAAGGCCTTTATAGTTCTATTGTATTATATTTTCTTTGTTTACTAATTTATTTCATTTATTTATATATTGTAAATGAACTAATTGAGTAAGAATGTCAAACAACGCTTACAAGCACTCAAATGCACCTAATAAACAAATGAGAAATCACTCATGTATCCTACCATAAACTTATGGTTAGACGGTCTCATCCAAAACTTTGTATATTTATAAAATAGCTCATAAAATATTGTGTTAATTCTACTACATTTACTACGTACTTATGTTTCAATGGTAAGATGTAACTTGACTTTCCACGTCAAATTTCAAGTTAATAACGTGTCAAGCTACATAGTTCAACAATGGTAGGCTACCATTTTTTTACTTGCATAAGTCCCACATGTTTTAAGTTTATATTACAAAATATTAATTTGTTATTTATATTTCATCCAAATGATATTTATTAATGATTGAAAAATATTAAGTTATTATTTTATGTAACACTTATTGACATAAATTTTTTTATTAATGTATAACTAATAATAATAAATTATTATAAATATTACTCAACATAAATAGTATTGTATATATTTGACATAAATACGTAGATCAAAATTTAAATATTGATTACATTGATTACAAAGAGATAAAATTTCAAATAAGGGTACCTTACGGTAAGGGCAGTCCAAAAGTAGACCATTTTCTACAAGATTGGAGTTACTAAACAATTATTTTAATTATTTGAGTTATTTTTGTTTGAGCCTGATGTTTTTATACTTGAGTTTGATCTTTTTTGGTTTGATTTTTTATTTGGTTTGATCTTTTATGGTTTGTGCCTGATGTTTTTATTTGCTTTGATCTTTTATACTGGGCAATATATTTTCACTTTATACCTTGATCTTTTATGTTTCATGGCCCAAATAATTAAAATAATTATGTATAGTAAATCTCAATCTTGTAAAATGTGGCATGCCCTTAACGTAAGGGGACCTTACATGAGACGTTCTCTTACAAAGATGTATTTATATATTTATTTTACATTATTATGAAAATGATATTCTACAATTTTATCCATGCTCGGGAAATTATTAGTTAAAATAGTAATTTATTTTTTATATAAATATAAAGTCGAATAATATATTAAAATTAACAATAAATTTCTAAATTAGAATTATTTATGATGAATTATTCATTAGTTTAATTACGGTATACCACGTAAATATAGATATTAGAAATTTTTATCTTGGTTTAGTTACCATGTAAATATAGAATTTGAAATATATTATCTAGTAATCAATCATATTTATTGTCGTTCAACCCAAGCACTACTGCTCTGTTCGTTAGTACTACCCGTCAAGCAGTTCACGTGGCATGTAAAACAATGGTCAAGCATACTGCTATAACTTGTCAAAAATTGCAGGCAATTCCAAATCTACAACCATTAGAGATGTTCTAATCAAAAGTCCAACAAATCCGAATATCGTTTTACTACAAATTAAAAGTGGGTAATAGACTATAAATTTTGAATATAATTGGGCACTAAAATTGTTTGCTGCTTGTGTCTAATTTATAGACTAAGTTGGACTCATCTGATCAACTACAAATTCAATTACTATTTTGAAATGATCAATTAACGATTTTTTAACCTACTCAAACAAAACATATGAATTTATTAATGAATTTGTCTCAACATGAAATATGACGCGACATTGGATATTATTAACCAGGACACGAATGATACAAAAAATAAGTATGTCGGGTTTGGATCAACCCGTGGTTAAATTTTCTAACCGTACGAGCTATTATATTTTTAGTATTATGTAATTATTTTATGATTTAAGAGTAATCTAAGGAATGATACTTTATAAGATACAAATGACCCGCTTCTTATTTCATAGAAAATAATAATGATTCGTTTGCTCTATAAGTATTGGAATTTGGTTTAAGGTTTAGTTGTATATATATGAAGAAATGTTTGGAACTGAGTTGTTGCCGAAACATCATGCATGTCAGATCATGGGGATCTGCCCTACAAAATAAAGACAACCAAGATATGTAACAATAACATATTATATTAATTGTTGTACGTAGTGTCAATCAAGTCGTCGGTGAACCCTGACTTTGAAGCCACCAGCCATGGAAGCAGTCAACAGAGGAACAAGAACTGGGTCTTCATCAGCATCAACTGGCCTGATCTCAAATTTAGCCAGAATCGAAGCTACAACATATTTCATCTGAATAAACGCCATTTCCTTTCCCAGACAAACCCTAGGACCAGCCTGAAACACCGCGAACTCGTAAGGGCTAACCGGTTTCATCACCCCGGTTTCCCGGTCCAACCATCTTTCCGGTTTGAATTCCCTCCAATCTTTCCCCCATATCTTCTCCATTCTCCCCATCCCGTACTGGAAGTATGTGACCCGGTTTCCTCTAAAAACCGCGGTTCCATCGGGTAAAACGTCGTCCGTTTCAGCGTGCTTCGAGTCCCAAACAACCGGAGGGTAGAGTCTCATGGACTCACACAAACACGCCTTGATGTTCTTCATAGCCTTCAAATCATCGTAATCCATGGGACTTAATCCGAGGTTTAAGTTGTCGATTTCGTCGACAACGTTTTTCTCAGCTCCGGGGTTCTTGGAGAGAAGCCAGAAAAACCATGTCATTGCAGCCGAGGTTGTATCTCTCCCGGCCATGAGGAAACTAATGACCATGTCTCTTACCATTTCATCGTCATGTCCGGCAACTAACAGATTGGACAAGAGATCGCCATTGTTTTCCTTCCTTTTCATGAGTTTCTCTTTCTTGGATTCGATGATCTTGTCTACATGCCTGTGAACAAGATGAACAGATTCTTTGAGTTTCTTCTCGGATCCTATGTTTAGGGCTCTCTTGATCTTCCACACCAATGGAATCAGTGCCACACCGCGCATCGCGCTGAACTTCGACGCTCCGTCAAAGGCTGATGCAAGAGGCGACACAGAGAGAGGCAAATCTAAACAACGTGGATCGTTTCCGAGGGTTACCTTGCAAATGATGTCAAATGCAAACCTGCTTAAGACATCTTGCAAATCGAAAACCTTGTTTTCCTCGGCGGCTATGTTGAGAAGCGGCAGAAGCTTTCCTCGTACTTCTTCCTCGAGAGCTTTGACGACGATTTCCCTGAGAGATCTTGCAGTGAACTCATGGCTGGCGAATTTTCTCTGAAACTTCCACAGCTTGCCGTCGGCGTTGAAAATTCCCCGGCCGAGGAAATCTCCGAGCAACTCCGTGAACGGTTTTCCTTTCGGGTAGTTCTGAAAGTTGGTCTTTAAGATGTGCTCGACGTTTTGCGGGTTGGCCGTGACGACAGTTCTCGGCGCGCCAAATCGTTTCACGATCATGGTTTGTGACGGTGATCGGGAAACGATGCCGGTGTACCAATCGAGCAAACGGTGCCGGTTTTGGTAGAAGGAGACGAGGCAGCCGATGATGGGGTAAGAAACAGGGCCATGAGATTCAACGTGGCTTTTTTTCAATTGAAAACGAAGGAGAAAAATAATAGAAGTGACAAAAAGGAGCGTATGATAGAACAACATTGTAAATTTGTTATAAGATGCTTAAAAAATATGGAATGGTGTAAGAATATAAGATATTAAGAAGGCCATTTATAATAGGGGAGAAAAAGGAAAGAAGAAGTCATTAGAAGAAGCTAATATGGATTTTGACAGTGACTAGGTCAACGTACGAATAGTATCATGACGTGCATGTAGATTTATGCATGCCGATATAAATCAAAGATCGGCAAAATATATGGTTAGCGCCGAATTCCGACCAAAAAATGTCGGCGGAAGTACAACTGCCATATATATCACGCCGTCCACGATGGCCAAATAGGTAATGATCAACGGACTATATATCGGCCTATGATAGTTACGTGTTGAGGGTTTTCTTTTTCTTCAATTTCCTTTATTGCATGAATCTTTATTATACATGAGTCATAATTTACTATTTCCTGTATGATTATTAGTTTCAATAATGCAACTACCATAAAAAAGTGAGCTTTCCACACGTTTATATACAACTAGTGTTGGTAAAGTTGGGACACTTCCAAAGTTGAAATTGAGTGTTATCTATTGCCATTCATTTAAGTGTATAAAATATTGTCATCCATTTAAAGTATTTTAAAAGTAGTGTAAATAATATAACACATGACTTCTATTATAATGTGATGAAACCAGTAATTGAACCGGAAACAACACATAATCTGGAAAAAAAAACCATGTACTCTACTGAAAACCATCTATTGAAATATAGGAGGAACTTGCTTCTCCCTCTCCAGCTGTCTTCAATTACCACTACATGACTTTCACACTCTTCACCTTGACTTACACAATAGTGAGTTTTGAGGTTTTGCCTTTTGATGTCCATTTCCATTTTCCAGCAATATATCTTTAAGAAACCAGAAACTAAGAGTCTTTAAATTGGCAAAACTACACCATTGCAATATGAAAAATATTGAAACAGAGATAGGGGACTGTTTCAATATACCCCTGAATGGATCATGTATATCGCCTAGGGGCCATGGGTCGGAACCACGCTTGCAGATGAGCCTATCGTCACCAGCATCTAAATCATTCTCCGAGATCAGCTTCTCAAATCCATCCCTCGAAAGCCTCTGCATTAACAGGATAGCTTGCTCTTCTGCTTCACCAATCTCGTTTATGGACTCGGCTGCAATGAGAACATCTTGAGAATCAGAGTCTCGACACAGCTCCAGATGATTGTCGTTGAACGCAATGATTTCACAGGAGATGCAGCAAAATATTGAAGATAATCATTGAGGGAGAATTTAAATTCAGCCAGCAGAGCGGTTGTTTCACCACTTTGAGAGCGATCTAAAACAGTATCGATATTCGGTATCTCCGAATCATCTATAACAACTGCACCTTCATTTCTGCAATTTTAAAAACAACTATTTTAGAACAACATTTCTCAACCAAAACAAAACAAAAGAAGTTGGCTTAATTCTCATTGTACACTTCCTCACCTTAATGTCTGCAGATGGCTATCGAGAAATGCAGCAGCATTCTACAGCTGTAAAAATGGATTTCTTACCGCTCCCAATCTCTTTCCCTTCAGACCATCCAATTTAAGGAACTGTTTATAGCCCCCTTCAGGAATGAACCTAGCTGCTGCCTTTGTGGCATGAAAGTCTCTTGCATCAAAGCCAAACGATAGCGTCAAGAACATAGACCGCATCAGAAACCGTTCTTGCACATCGGCCTGCATTTACAGCATATACTAATATAGTAAATGTATGTTATGTAATCCTACAGTAGGCTTGAAGCCTACCACGGAGAAGGAATTTGAAGGACAGATGATAGAGCCATCTGTTTCAGTGCCTAAAGAAACAGCAGCCATATTTGCAGCAACTGATATTGCGCATCCACTGTTTGATCCACGTGCATCTCCCCATTTAACATAAGGATTCTGCACATTCCATAAACCACACATATATTATATAATCTTTCAATCGTTCCATATTATATTTTGGTTTGAAATTATCACTGCATTGGTGAAACACACAATAAAAGAATAAATGTTGGAATTTTATCTAACAAATTAGAAAAACATATCCATGAGCGCACATTAGAAAATTCCTTGTTTTATTCATATTTGAATCATAATTTCACAACTTTTTTATATGAAAATTCCTTTGATATGCCTATACGTACTCTGCAACCTTTCTGAAGATTCTACGTGCATTGGAGAAAATTCAGTTAGAGTTTGCACTGCACTTGAGTATGTTTCCAAATCTCAATATCCAACAAACTAATTAGGTGGACTCAAGAGAACTCAATTAGTTTAGGTAATTGCAAGTGAATTTCATACCAGGCAGAGCACCCGATGAGTTACCACATTTACCGCAAAGAGATTTAGATATGCTCTGGGACAGTTCAACAATACTTATTGTAGCTTTAACCCAGCGGTTCTTTGTCTAGAAAAATAACCAATGAGTAAGAAGTGATGTAAAAAGTGTAAAAAAAAGCGGAGGCAGAAAGCTAATTCAAGGATTATAAGTAATCTTACTGGTTTTTGCAGATTCAGAACTTGATGGATTTGCCAGACATTATCTTCAGAAAGTTTCCGAACTTCTTGATTCTCCTTTTTGTACAGTTTATTTGAGATCACATGGTGAACATAATCTTTGTGCTCTGTGACCCTGGAATTCAAATTATATTATTAGTACAACGGCATCATATGAGTATACCATGTAATCATAACAGAATGAATAAACCAACCAAGTGATCAACGGATTTGTTTGTGATAATGGAGGATTCAGGATTATTTTGGTGTGATTATGTGCTTCAACACAAGTTCCTAGGAGAGAATACAAAGTAAAAAGAAACATAGATCAGTATAAAGACAAGCAAAATAATGGTCAATTTTGTAGCGAAAAATGCAAATGATAAATTTACCATTAAATGTTCCAAGATTCAAGCTGACAAGAAGAACCACAGGTCGAGTGTGCATAAGATTAATCATTTCTGATAATTCAGGAGTTGAGTAGCTTCCCCAAACTTCATAGGCCTGCATCTGATTTTTGAGTAAAATTGAAAATGTTAACTGTTTTAAAAAATAAAAACATATTAATAGACTCCAGATTATAAACAAGTATCCAATACACTTACTCTTGATTAAGTAGAACAAACTCTTGTACTTTAGTGTGAGACCACCATGTGAATTCACAGTCCTAGGAGGAAGCATGTGGACAATAGAACCAAGTATGTCTGCAGATAGGGAAAAAAAGTGTAAGTCTAACTGCTTATAACTACAACTCAAATAACTGCTACTGGATGCATAGTACATGTGATTTTATAGTAGAAGGGGAGATTCTCCCTTTATAGATATAGTAGATAAGAATACAAGTATGTCTACAGATAGGGAAAAAGAGTATAAATCTAACTGTTTATAATAGCTCATAGCTACATGTGATTTTATAGTAGCATAGAAATACATGAGTCTCTGACCGCAAAGACATGAATCATAAAGAAAGTCGACTGGAAATTCACACATAATATAGTACACAGATATGAAGATATTTTACCCGGTCAACAAATAGAAGATAGGTGAATGGAATGCTTACTGTAAAGATCATCCTCTTTTTCTTGATGAGCATCAATTTCCCAAAACGGAGTGATGTCTACGCAGTCAGAAAATTCATGTGCTGCTCCCTCATCAACAGGTTCAAATAAGGTCTTTATATTCATGTATATCTGATATGGCACATTCCTCTGATATGGCACATTCCCATACTGGTGCTTGGAGTTCTCTATTAGTATTATTTTGGAATTACCAAGATAGTCTGCAAAGGCTTAAGCCTAGACCCCATAGACTTGTAATCCCTATTAAACATCACATCTTAGATGATAGTTTTCTGCAAGTTAGAAAAGAAATCAGAAATTCAGTTCAAAACTATGAATTAATGCTCAAAGTGGGAAAATTGACAAATGGCAGGAAATGTACAATGATCACCTCTGCCAATAAAAGAACATGTGGTTCTCCAGGATTTGGACCTTCTGATATGGATAGAAGCATGACTTTGGCAATCCATTCAGTGCTCATCTCATTTAAACTTCTCAATGGAACACATCTTTCTTCTATTTCTGTAGAAAGAAAATGTCGAAAAATATTAAATGTTACATATTTAAAAAAACAGAATATTAAGACAATCAATCATATTCTTACCGTTCTTATCAATATTCATTTCCATTTGTACCTGAAATGGAATTGGAGACAAGTAAAATATCACTTTCCCTCAATAAAATATTACTCTATTATACAGGCAATAATATCCATTCCTCACCAAATAAGGCCACATGAAATAATCAGATTGTAATGTTTTTTCCAATTTTGTTAATGTGCAGACTAGGTGTTTGATGAAATGCCTGACTGACTTTGTAGGTTTTGGAATTACTAGATGCCGTGCTTGATGTGGACAAGAAGGATGTTGGACTCGGTTAGTAATCTCATTTACATACTATATATTACCGCCTTGGCATGGCCAGAAGAGAGATAGAAGCAATTTCTGGTGACGATGATGAAGTAGGAGAGTTTCAAGATGAATACTTTTTTTATGTAGATGAGATTTCGAGATGAATTTTGTGGATTTGCTAAGACAAATATAGAACTTTTAGTGTGAATTTTTTTTTTTTTGTAAGAAGTAGATAGTATAGGGCTTTAAGAATAAAATTGTAAGTAAAAAAATCTTTGTAGTTCGATTTGTTAATATATAAAAGTATTGGATTTTTTTCACAAATATAAAAGTTTTGATAGTCAATTTGCAAATGAGCAAGTTATGGGGACTGAATTATTACTAATATAGCAGTGGTTGGCAAAATTCAGGCGGTACTATATTTTACCGCTGCTAAAGAAATCTAGTAACGTTTTAAAGCAGCGGTTTTCAGAAATCTAGTAACGTTTTAAAACAGCGGTTTTAAAACCGCTGCTTGTCAGAATTAAAGTAGCAGCGGTACAAAAACCGCTGCTAGGAAAAGTCCAAATCTAGCACCTCTATACATACGCACCGGTCAAAATTTGGCCTAAAACACTAGTGCAGAAAGCTTGATTAAAGGCTTTCAATGGAAGACTGTTCGCTGAAAAATTCAAGAAAACGCTGTGCAACAATATTTCCGATATCGGAAGCATGTAATTCTAGGAGCTCTATCATTAGACAACTTTTAAAATTTTTTACAAAGCGGTCAAATCTGAACTGCTGTCTAAAAATTTTCATGAACGACGTTTTATAATACCAACTGTCCAATGTAATAAAAGAAGGCGTTTTTTTAGAAACGATGTCGAAACAAAGTAGTTTCCGATAACGGAAGCCCAGTTCCGAGATGGGTAGCAATATTCTAGTAAATAATTTTTGAGTTCCGAAGTTGTGAGTAAAGAAGTTAGCGATTAACCGGAAAAACAAGCATATTTCCGATATCTAGGACCAATTCTAATATATATTTTTAGGTTCCGAATTCGGGAGTACTAATAAGTTCCCGATCCCGGTTAATGTAGTAATCGGAGCTAAATTTTGACTTTTTTAAAGTTTGACCGGCGTAAATATTTTACTGTTTTGACATATTTTACGTAGAATCTCATCATAGTTCCGAGATCAGAAACTTATTCTAGTACATTTTTAGGTTCCGGGATCGGAAGTGAATATAATTTCCCAATCCCTATTAGTTCCGGATTCGGAACTAAATTAAATTTTTTTTTGAAAAATACGTTAACCTAAAATACATGTCTATATTTTTTCGGAAACCTAGCAGGAAAAGGATACTCAATTTTAAAGGGCCGAGTCGGAAGACTATATAAATAAAGGGGCAATCCTATATATTCAGGAACGGGTAATCACTTGTGAATGCCATTAATCTTTGTATTTGTGAAGAAAGAATTGGTGTGTTCGAAGATTCGTGATCTTAAGTGCTACTTAAGTGCACTTTTCATAATAAGGAGCACTCCTTAATTAAGAAGGTCCATTGTGGAGTTTTAAGAACAACTCCTTATTTAGGGAGTGATTACCTCTTTTATTGTGCATGACTAGCCAATAAAAACATTACTCTTGCCATTGAGTATTATTTTAATTATAAGTTTAAAATAAAAATAAAGAAAAGAAGTGCTTCTTAAGTATTGTTCCATTGTTTGTGTTGGGTTTTTCCTTAGTTTTGCTCAAAATTGATTATGTGGCACTTAAGAAGTGCTCTTTATCTTCAAACCATTTAGGATGCTCTTACTTCCTTACAAGATATTGAATACATGAACTATCATATTTTACAAGATTATTTGGGGATTATTATGTGAATTCATTGATTGAGTAATTTAATTGATATGATTTAAATATATTATGATTTACATTGCAGGAGTATGAACTTGGATCGTGTTCTTATTGTTGGATCAAATATTCGAACATCTACTAAATATAGGGAGTTGATCGAATATTTCATTGAACTTGCTTCTAATCATGCGAGAATGGAGAATATGTCGATGATGCGATGTCCATGTAAGGATTGTCGGAATGATGTGTATCTGGGGGAGCGGGGATTACACTCACATTTGATTATAAGGGAATTTGAGGCTTTATATACCAAGTGGATATGGCACGGGGAAAACGTAGATGTATGGGATGAAATCAATAATGAATGTCATGAACATTATTAATAAATAAAATTCATACTAGATATCGGAACTAGGGGTGTAAATGAACTGAACCGCTCTTGAACAACTCGGTCAAAGTTCGTGTTCGAACTCGGTTTGACCAGTTCGAAATCGAACTCGAGCTCGTTAGTTAATAAATGAGTTCGAACGCGAGATCATAACTCGATAGGCTCGTTGAACTGCTCGAGAATAATTTATAGATACTATATTTAGAATTTATAAAAATAATTTACATGTTTTAAAGAAGGTAATTATATGTTTATTAATTTTAGTTCTTTTTATTTATTTATTTTAGTCTTTTTTATATAAAAAAAACTAAGAGAATACATTTTGAATAAGAAATGGATAAGATATGACGTTATGAAGATTGAAGAAAGAAGTAAAATAAATCTTGATGGAAAAATAAAGAGAAAAAGGGAAGGGAGGAAAGCTTGAATCCCACATCGGTGGCTAGAGAAAGGGAGAAATCTTCTCTAAGTTATAAATTGATCTCATTTCTTAACCATTCTTATTCCAACTTGCTTTGGTGGATTTCCATGTGCAAAGCCATATTTAGATGCTTGGGCTCGAATTGGGCTTCTAAACAATAATAACAAATAGAATTCATACTCGAAATTGTAACATTAAATATATCGAAACAGTCATAGAATCCGGAACTGACGGTCGATTGCGGTCAATATTAGTGTGAAACAGAATTGAATTTCCGGTGTCGGAAACTTTAAAACTAACTAGAATTCATACTAGATACCGTAACGTATAATAAATCGAAATGCTTCTAGAATCTGGAAAACGGTGAAAAACAACCAACAAGTAGAATTGGATTTCCTGATTCGGAACAATACTCATTAACCAGAATGGAACCTAGAATACGTAAACTATGCAAAATCGAATATGGACTCGTATTCATAAACCTAATGGCCGGATAATTTTATCCCAGCGACAAATCAACAGAAAATACTAACTTCCGAACACGGAACTAATGTAGAGTAACTCCCAGAATCTTAAGTTCCGCCACCAAAAATAAATGGACAGCGGTTGGAAAGTAAACAATGGATAGCGTTTGAAAAAGCCTTTAATTGTCTCATTGGACGTCTCCTAATTAAACGCTGTCTAAGGAAATACAATGGACAGCTCAGCCACCTACGGCTCCTCCAAAATGCCTTCTATCGCCCAAATAACAGCCGTTAATCCTATGCTCTCCCACTAGTGAAAACCGCTGCTTGGGGGGTCAAAAACCGGTGCATATAGGGGGGTCTCCTAGTAGTGCAAGTACATAATCATTTCAAACAAAAAGATTTAAATATATCCTCATATTTTCCAACAAAATCTAATATTGAGAGTTTAAAATCTAATATTAAAGTTTTTCAGTTTATCACTTGAAAAAAAGATGAAGCTTCTAAAAAAATGAAAAGCATCGTGGATATACACTTCTTCTAGATGAAACCTTGGATCCAGGCAATCAAATTCATGGTTTGTCCTCAATCTTCTCTCATTTCTTTTTTACTGTTAATTGTTTATTTACTTGCAAGGTTGAGTATACTCTGTTAAAAAAATTTATGCATTTAATTCATGATTATAGATTTGGTAGTCCTTTTGTTTCATAAAAATAGTATTTTTGGTTTTAGTACAAACCTTAAATTGAGATGAGTTACAACACCAAGATTTTCGTATCAACTCCATGCTATGGGAAAAAAGTTTTTAAATGAAATATAATGTTTTTAAACTCATATTTTGGGGAAAAAATATTGCTTGTCAGAACCTTTGTCCACAGAAAAGCAAATTTAGAGCAGCAAATAAATTATTTCAGAACTTCAACAGAAAATTGTAGCTAGAAGTAAAATGAAGAACGCACATGTATCTCAAATGAAATATTTTTAAGGAAAATGCACAGATTACAGTATAGCTAATCTTATACACGAATAAGAGTTTGTTTATTTGAATACTTTTAAGAGTTATACATCAATTCTTTTCCCACCATGGATTCCAATGCTCTAACTAATCAGTTGCAAACTTGAATGGCTAAGATACAAACTTTAGCAATGAATTGCATGCTATAAGTACACCATCAGCACTTAAAAAGCAGCAACTAAGATACGAATTTGAATGCCTAGAATGCTAAAAACTTTCTAGAACAAACAATACAACAGAATGAAGTATAAACACACAGTCACACATACACCACAGTAAATTCGAATGTAATAAACATATACTGAGAGTGAGAGAAATGCCTGGATATGAAGATTAGAGCAGCACACATGCACGCTATGTATTTAGTCTCAACGCCCTATAACTTCTGCGAAGGAAAAAAATCATAAACAAATTAAGGAAAATGCGGGCTGGACTGAAAATGAAAATCCAAATTCAATAGCATAATACCTTGGGCAAGATGTTACTCCCGGTAATCGACGCGTGGATAAAAAAAGAAAGGCAATGGAACGGGCTACACGTGGATAGGGAAATGAAGGGCGTTGTCGGTGGGAGTCGGTGGTGGGCGTCGGTGGGAAGATAGAAGAATGGAGGGAAGAAGCCAGAAGGAAGAAGAAAAGAATCGGTGGCCGTCGGTGATGATCGTCGGTGGGAAGAGTAGAACGAAACGAATGATGTGCGAGAAGTCTAGAGGAAAGAAGATACAAGAGAAGAAAAATGAAATGGGCCCAAAGCGTAAAAGGAAAAGGTTTACATAATCGGCCCGAAAGAGTAAAAATTAATATAATAACAACGACAAAAAAAGGTTACTGTACAAGAGGGGATTCCCCCTTCATAGATATAGTAGATATTGTATTATCTGATTATAAAAGTGAGCTATCAACTTAATTATCTGATTGTATTAAAAGTTTATTTGAAATCAGTCTAGTTTTTTCCAAACACTTCATTAGTTTATTATTTTTTGTTTATTAATTTTTTATGCCATTAAATAAGTGGGAACTTATCCTTATATTGGAATTGTTAATCGATTTGATCGATTAAATATATGATTCATTTTTTCTTCGATTATGTTTTTTTCTCTATCTGGTTATACGAATCTGGTTATACATATCGTATTTTTGAAATTTGTGTTTCAATGTTCTCTGTCTGGTTATACGAATCTTGTTTCTGCTCGTGATCCGTTGGTTTCAAATTGCTCATAGTTTGAATAACGTATCATGTGTTGGATCAAGTGGTATCGTGATTATAGTAGATCCCTAATTGGCGTAGTATTTGATATGGGAGACGCTCTTCTCTGCCAAGTAGATATGGTTTCGCCGTTGGAAGATATATAAAAAATCTCTGAGAATGTATGCATTTTTATATTGGATCTCCCAATCTATAATAACACGTCCAATATCAGTCTTGTTAGCATATAATTTAGTTAATCTTGTAATTGGTAGTTGAATTGGAGATTAATTACTCTATAATCGTTCCTGGTCCAATACCATTAGCATATATTTTAATGAATGTTGTTTTTTGAAGCAAACAACTTATATTTCAGGGTTTTGGAAATCGTCCACAGTCGAATGACAAAAATCTAGGTAGAGCATCCCATGTATTTACAAACATGGATCTCGACTTTGTATAGTTAGCTAGAGTATGACAACGAAATTACAATCTCTTGAGACCTAGAAAGACTCCTCCATAGTAATTGTTGTTTTTTAATGAATATTGTTAGATAATATTCAACTTAATTGAGTTATACTACTTTTTTTTACCAGTACATTGATTTTTTTTACTTCAACTAAAATCAAATAATTTCAATTCCATAAAAAAAATATTTAGTTCAGTTCAGTTCAAATCAATTAATCAACTTATCAACACATTAAATCAATACTATCAACAACCAACAACCGAAGTCGGCCCAAGTAATGTGCAACTTAAACAAGTGCTTGAGACCCCCAATATTTTTAGAAAAAATGGCCCCATTTTTGGATTAAAAAATGTAATAGTTGTACCGATTTAAATTAATTTATGAAAAGAAAATATACTTATCTAAAATACAGGTCCTGACCCATTATATATTTTATTTAACTCTTATAGATGGAAATTTTACTTTAAGTTCTGGAAAAAAAATTCATAGAACCCAAAATCGTAGAACCGCCACGACCAAAAATAATTAATTATCTGCCAAACAAGAAAATTTCTATCATCTCGTTTTGTCATTTTTTTTTTTTTTAAAATAACACTTCATATTTTTCTTCTGTTTTTTATTTTTTTTATTTTGCTAAATGTAATTGTTCAGAAGTGATAAAACAAGAAACGCAACAAAGAACATCTTGAATGTGCATTTTCTAGTGACTGAATGCCTAGAGAAATTGATGAAACAGGTTTTGATGCTTCTCCATTAATTCCCTTTAGCTACAAGAAGATTTAGCGCACATGCAATAATATGTCGGAAACAATATGGACTGCTTTGGGTAACCATATCCAAAAATCAATCACGAAAAATACCTCAAGTTTGAGGGATCGGTGTATAGAGAAAACGGACTTCTGAGAAGTGATACACATATGTGGTGAAATGTGAGTAGAAATAGGTAGTGTGTGAGTGTGTGAGAGAATACGATGGGGAGAATAAGTGAAGATGGTGAGGGCGTGAAAGAGTAGATTAGGGAGTACGGATAAACGAGGGAGGGGACGTACCACAGTGATAGAGGCGTACAAGCAATGAGAATTGTTCGTGGAGAGGGAGTTGCACGATAGGTGACAATACACCCGTGACCATGTGATTATTTTAAATTTTGGGCCTTAGCATGGACTAGTATTTTGAAGGTTTTAGTCATCATCATCCTTATTTCAGGAGTCCCAGAAGTTACATTCACACTAATTTATACTCATATGGTCATATATGTTTTTAGTCATCATCATCCTCTTGTGGTCATATATGTTTTCATTTAGCTGGGAGCCATCTTCACAATATGTTTATAACATCATGCGCATCTCTGCAAGCAAGGAAGTCCCCAAGTTCCCTGCACTGTCCGATGATGACACCTCGTTTACTCAACCATTGCTTCAAGCTATCGATGAATCTAAAGACCAGCTTGACATGAGTGGCTGCAATGGAAGTCAAGGAACATGTGATACACACTTACTTGGTAGTTTGAAGGGTTCTTAGATGCAAAATGAAGTCTCTATTAGTGGTATGTCCTCTGAAACCCGTAGAATGAAAAGGTCACAGGCTGATATGGCTCAAAAGGATGAAGATCTTGATGTAGAAGAAAACCAATAAAGATTGTTACGTCGTTTTAACATGCTTGTGTGAAAGAAGGATTATATAAGTTTCGAGAGACTTAGAGGCAAGTATGTCAACATTTTTGATGGGTTGGAGCTACACAAAGGTGTCTTTGATGCTGCTGAGCAGGAAACGATTGTTGCCGAAGTTGAAAGGATCCAAGACTTGGGTAGGACTCGCAAATTAAGAGGTTAGTAGTATTCAGTTTCGTAGTTTTCAGTTTCCCACCAATTTATGTATGACTTCTGATTTGCTTATTGTTCCTTTAGGGGTACATTTTTAGCTCCTAAGAATTGGAAGAAGGGCAAAGTCCGAGTTACAATTCAGTTTGGATGCCGTTGCATTTATGTGTACTTTATTATTAAGATTCCTTATCTACATTGTATGATAGATTTTATCAATGATGTTGGGATGTTTACAATCAATCAATAGTGGAAGGATATCTTTTTCGATTGAAATGCCTTGAGAAATTGATGAAACAAGTTCCGATGCTTCTCCATTGTTTCACTCTAGCTACAAGAAGATTTACCGCACGTGCGAGAATATGTCGGAAACAATATGGGTGGCTTAACACCATGAATATGTTCATTAAGATTGAGAACATTATTATTCTCATCTATGAATATAGTACGATCATTGCACGCACTAAATTTGTCTCCATCCAATCAATTTTAACACATGTTGAGAACCCTAGCTCATCATCCAAATCAGCTTTATAGAGATCATACAACCCAGAGGGCACAAGCTCAGAAATCCAAACTTTCTGGCTCCCTTTCCATACAATTCCTGAAACAATCAATTTTGCAAATTGTGAGATATGATTCATTTTCTGAACAAAACTATTGTACTAGTATATAAAAGTGGAAATTTGTTTTTTTTAAGTTAAAAAGTGCAACTTACATGAATCCCTTGTGTGAGAGAGAAAGTGGATGGGAGGGAGATAAATTGGTTATGTCTTTGAAAAACCAAAAATGAAGTTGCATCCCAAAAATGGAATTTGTAAACTGAAAAACTTGTAAAATCCTCATTTAATCATAGAATTTGATTGACAATTTTTGAAAGAAGAAAGTGTTTTTATTTTCATCCTCAAAATGCCTAGATTCTATATATTGACGTGTCAATTTAGCATGAATGAGACATTTATAATAGATACAAATGCTATATTATATTTTTATTAACCCGAGGAAAAGAGGAGGGTGGACGGTTATAGTACTCAGACACTGCCTAGAGAGAAAGACAGATACTGAAAACAACGTAAGAAAATAAAAACCAGTGTAGGAATCTCCAGCGAGCCACTTCATGGGCAACACTGAAAAAGAAACCAGTGTAGGAAACCTCGATCCCGCTGCCGAGGAGTTTCTCCCTGCAGCCCATAGTCCGGTTCCCATATACGTCCCTTTCCCGTTGATATTCTTGAATAAAACTCTTATATTTGCCAACTACAAAACCCTAATTATACACTCCTAAGGCATTTAGACATGTACTTGATATTCTTGAATAAAACTCTTATATTTGCCAACCAGATATAGATCAAAAGAACAATAATAGAATTACACAGTACACAACAACTATCCCCGCCCCTTCCATCAGAGAAGAAACACTGACAAGAAGTCTTAGAAATGATTGTAAAATAATTTGAAAATAAATATTCTAAATGAAGGAAAAATGTGTACATAATAAATTGTGAACCATCGATCGGCTATATGGTCTATAAACCTCAGATTAATTTTGTGCAATCATTTAGACACTAAAGTTTCATTTCAACACTATGATCATTGAACTCTTGCATTCAAACAAATATATACACTCTGCAATAACCCTAATATACAAAGCTAGAAGATATGAAAAGCAACAAGAACGTATAAAGGACTTAATTTTACACTCAAACATTAAAAAAAAAACCCATCTCCATTACAGTAGTGTTACCCGACTTCAACCGCTCTGATCATTCGGATTGATTAGGATAAGGCACAGATTCGACTCTCCTTCCTCTCCCGCTCCTGTTATTCTCTGCAAACTTCACACTCCCTTCATGGAAACCTTTCTCCTTCTCCGCCGCGTCCCATTCGGCCACGTAGTACTCCTCATCCGTCGCCTCGCCCTTTCGTGACGGCCCGCAGAACAGGCCGCCTCACTGCAGTAAGTATATGAATAGCATTGGGAGGCTGCAGCATATGATCATCACTCCCATTAAGATTATTCCTCTCTCTGTGGTGTACCTTGAGTCCTTGATCCTCTGAAGAAGATCAGTTGTGTGAGAACTGCTCCTACGTTTCCGCTGCCTCCAGTTATTCCACACACTATTTCTAGTGACCTGTAGTAAATGTAAATATAAGAAAAGAACGGTTAAAAAACATCTAATATAAAGTTAAAGACTTAGGTCCTCTTTGCTAGATCTTATCTGTAGATGAGTTCAATTCAGTTCAGTGAAAATGCAATTTGATGAAATTCAGGTTAATTCAGTCATGCTGATTCCATTTTTCAATACATCAATTTTTACTTCAGTTCAGTTCAATTCAGTTTAGTTCATCAAGAAATAAGCTTTATCAAACAGGGCCTTAAGGTATATTTAAATTCAACTGACTAAATTAAATTAAATTGAACTGAAAATGTAGGGAAGAAAAAATAGGGTACAACTATAATTTCAACCAATAACAATAGTATCTTTTATTTAAGAAAAATAATGATTTATTTTTTATTTTTTATTATTAGTCATGAATTTTTTATTTTTTTTGACAAACTTAGTCATGAAAATCAGGCCCGGCCCAAGTGGTGAAGCATGTGAAATGCTAGCCTCAGGCCTCCAAATTTTGGAGTCAAAAAAGGCCTCCAAATTTAATGGTTTTGGCCCAAATTTAATGTTTTTGGCCCAAATTTAAAAATAAATTATAATTTGTAGGAGTAAATAAATTATTATGTAAATATTTGGGCCTATTATCTTAGATTATTTTTGAAATTGAATTAAGTCCAGATGATTTAATAACTTAGTATCTTGAGCAATAGTATACGGGCCATTTTTTAATTTTTACCTCGGGCCTCCAAACTTATTGGGCCGGCCCTGATGAAAATGATTCTATCATTTCTAGTGAGTGATATCTTTGACTCAAGGAAATCGTAGTATTCCGTTGACTTAAATGGACACTGAATCTTATGACTTTTCCACAAGGAAGTCACCGGCACACTTTTAAGGCGCGGTGTTAGTCGACTGCCAGGACCCTCACCTTGCGGCGCTCACGGCTTTTTGTTTATATAATAAACTATAGATATATTTAGGATGAATATTTAAAAGTTATACTAAAATATTTATCCTAATATTATAATTTAGAAAAAAAGAATTTAATTTTAACTGTAAATGAGATTAACTCGTTTCTAACATTGAGATATAAGATATTAAACCATAACTATTTGGTCTTTCAATTTAATAAGGTTTAAATATGTTTTTAATTGGGTAAAAGTTTACCCTTTTTAGTTCAAAATTTATATTTACTTTGCACAATTCACCAAAACAATGTCGTTTCGATGCTTTCTTTTAAAAGACGCCAAAAGTCACGGCGAACCATTGCGGCAATAGAAAATTTTCGTCATGACAACTAGTCGTCCATTTGGTGGGTCTCGGCGGACGCCATGACTTCCAGGCTTTTCCATGGCGCATCTTCCATAGAATATGGGAAAAAACAAAAAATATATGATATTCTATCATCATTAATCAAAGAAATGATCACCAAGTGATGAAGAATCTGAATCAACAAGTCAAACTGGTCATTGACTGCAACTGCTTTTCCCGCCACTTTCCTCAACTGATCCAAGTGGCTCAACTGGACAGCTAGGCAGTTATAACTGAATCTGTAACTGAAACACGCATCAGGCATGTTATAAATGCATGGTAGATAGCTTAGTTTCAACAAGAACATTGAGTAGGAAATTATGTAAACAGTTGGTTAATCCTATCAATGAAAAGAAAATCATTCCGCCATTTCTACGCTTTAATCAAAGCTTTCTTTTACATTTTCATGATGGTATCAGAGCGGGTTATGATCATAACCTGCATCCTGATCGCTTTCTTCACTGTTTGATCGCGGTTCTCGTGAAACTGTCGATCGCTTTCTTCATCCAATCAGCCGCTGCAGTTTTGGAGCTTCTCAGCTATGGCAGAAAGTCATGGTGACAGTGGGGAGAATTCAGTGCACGGAGGGGAGAATGTGCTCGAAGGGAACGCGATTGGAGCTAAGCGATCTACTGCAGCAGAGCGGCAAAAGATGCTGTATCTGCATCCGAATGACGCACCTGGCGTGCAGCTGGTTACCGATCGGTTAACTGAGCATAACTTTCACTTGTGGAGCCGCTCAATGAGATTTGCACTTGGAGCGAAGAAGAAGCTTTGTTTTGTTGCAGGAGCGTATCCAAAACCTGATGAGGACACTGAGGATTTTGAGCAATGGACTGATGTTGACATGATGGTGACTTCATGGATCTTAAATTCGATCTCGAATGAGCTTGCTGATGGCTTCATGTACACTGGAAGCGCTGCAGAAATCTGGAAGCAAATTCATGAGAGGTTTGGTGACACAAGTGGAACTCTGGAAAATCAGTTGCTTACAGATATTGTCACTATGAAACAAGGTACTACTTCTCTGCCAATGTACTACACAAATATGAAGAAACTGTGGGATGAATTGTCAAATGTATCTTTCACTCCACTGTGTATGTGTGGTTGCACTTGTGGTTCCATTCAGAAAAGCACAGACAAAGAAAATAGAACAAGAGTTCTACAGTTCATGATGGGGCTGAATGAACGGTTTGAAGGCATCAAGGATCAGGTTCTGGTAATGGATCCTTTTCCACATGTTGATAAGGTCTTCTCAATGATGATGCAAATTGAAAGGAAAAAGAACAATCAGGTAGCAACATCTACTGTAGAACCTGCTAATCAAACTGCTTTTCTGAGTCAATCAGTTGCTAGCAAGCCTTCTGCTCCCAAGAAGAAAGCTACTGGGAATAAAAAGGATCTGAAGTGTGATCACTGTGGACGAAAAGGACATGCTAAGGATACTTGTTATCACATCTATGGTTTTCCAGACTGGTGGAAGGGGTCAAGGAAATTACCTGCACTCAAAAATTTTGCTCATCAAGTTCAAGCTGACAATTCTGGTGGTGAAACAAGTCAAAGTTCACAGCGCTCAGGATTGGAAGGTCTGGATATCAGGGCATTGATTCAATAGGAACTGGCAAAGATGATCAGAGGGAAAGGCAAAGTTGATGAGGATGGAGCATTGATCAATTTTGCTCATCTTGATGACTTCTCAGGTACAACTATATGCCATGCTCTTAGCTCTCCTGATTCCAGTTTTCATAATGTATGGATCATTGATTCTGGTGCATCTGTCCATATGTGTGCAAATGAAAGTAGTTTGATTAGTTCTAAGGAACAGAAGGATTATACTCCTGTATATCTGCCAGATGGTTCAGTAAAATGTGTTAAGCATATTGGGACAGCAAGACTTACTTCTCAGTTATCTCTATCTGATTGTCTTCATATTCCTGGTTTTCAGTATAACCTACTGTCAGTGAATAAGATGTCTAAGGACCAGATGGTGCTCTTCATGTTTTATCCACATGTATGCTGTATCCAGGACCTCAAGACTAAGGAAACCATTGCTGTAGCAGGAGTACAAAGAAGGTTGTATATACTGAATAAAGTTTCCTTTGATAAGAAACACATTGCACAAGAACTTCAGAGCTTGGAAAAGTATCTTAGTGCTATTAGAAATGTGTTTGGTGCTGGTTTTTCTTGTAACAGTGTAGTAACTACTTCATCTAGTAGGTTATGGCACTTAAGAATGGGACATCCTTCTACCACTGTACTCAAACATTTGCCAATTAATGAAAAGGTTGTTTTCTCTGATAATGAGTGTGATGTGTGCCACTTAGCTAAACAAATGAGACTGTCTTTTGCATTAAGAGATCATTGTGCCTCAAAGTGTTTTGATCTAATTCATCTAGATGTGCGGGGACCATACAAGCAGAAATCCTTGACAGGAGCTGTGTATTTTCTCACTGTTGTTAATGATCATTCTAGAGGGACTTGGACTTATCTTATGGCTTCAAAGACACAAGTTCTGTCTATCTTTAAAGCTTTCTTCAAGATGGTTCAGAATCATTTTGGTGTCTCTATCAAGACCATAAGATCAGACAATGGAACAGAATTCACTAGCTCTCAATTTCAATCTTTTCTTGCTGACTCAGGAGTTTTACATCAAACCAGCTGTGCATATACTCCTCAGCAGAATGGTATAGTAGAGAGGAAACATCAACATATACTACAGCTTGCAAGAGCCTTGTTATTCCAAAGTCACATGCCTACAAAGTTTTGGGGGAAGCAATCTTAACAGCTACTTATTTGCTCAACAGATTACCTTCTGCTGTCATTGCTTGGAAAACTCCTTATGAACTCTTGTTTAAAAGGCTACCTGATCTCAGTCATCTCAAGGTCTTTGGCTGTTTGTGTTTTGCTTCAAATCTTGCTCCTGGAAAGTCCAAGTTTGATCCAAGAGCTAAGAAATTAGTACTCCTTGGCTATGCTATTGGTCAGAAGGCTTACAAGTTATATGATCTTTTAGACCATAAAGTTTTCACATCCAGAGATGTGTGCTTCTATGAGACAACTTTTCCTTTTGGATCAGCTGGAATACTCAGTGAAGATGTTTCTGTCTTACCTTCTGCTATTCCTGTTTTGATGGATGACATGAGGGATTGTTCTTCTCCTCTTCTTCCTCACAATACAGCTAGTAGTCCTCAACCAGATACACTTCCCAGTCTAGATGGTCAAGTCTCTGACACATCTCTACAAGCTCCTCTTTCACCTCAGCTTCCTGCTAGAATCAGACAGAAGCCTGCTTAGCTTAAAGATTTTGTGTCTCATCAAGTGTTCACTAAATTTCCAGATAGCTTCCTTGGTTCTGTTTCAGCTGAACAAGAACCTCAGTCTTATAGTCAAGCTTGCACTAAGGCTGAGTGGATCCTTGCTATGCAGAAGGAGCTAAATGCTCTTGAAATGAATAAAACTTGGGAACTTGTCATTCCTCCCAAAAACAAAAAGGCAGTGGGATGTAAATGGGTGTTTAAGATAAAGTTCAAATCGGATGGCTCCATTGAAAGGCACAAGGCAAGATTAGTTGCAAAGGGATATACTCAGAAGCAAGGGGAAGATTATCATGAGGTATTTTCTCCTGTTGCAAAATCTGTGACAGTCAGAGTCTTCTTTGCAGTTGTTGCTTCCAGAGGTTTATCCCTTCATCAACTTGATGTGAACAATGCCTTTCTACATGGACATTTGGAGGAAGAAGTGTATATGCATCCACCACCAGGCTATAAAATGCCTTCTCCACAACATAAATGTTTGCTGAAAAGATCACTATATGGTTTGAAACAGGTCAGCAGGCAATGGAATCAAACCTTTTCTGCTGCTCTATGCAAGTATGGCTTTACACAGTCACCCTATGATCCATGTTTATTCACTTTACATGATTCAGATAAGTTTTTGGCTTTACTAGTATATGTGGATGATGTGTTACTGGCTGGGAGCTCTATTGAAGACATTACAGCAGTAAAAGAATTTTTACACAAGGAATTCTCAATTAAGGATCTTGGAACTGCAAAGTTCTTTCTGGGATTAGAGGTTGTCAGAGATCATTCAGGCATACTTCTTCATCAACACAAGTATATTGATGACCTTCTTCTGCAAGCTGGGGTTCAGAATGCAAAGCCAGTGCCAACACCACTACCTCCTGGAACTCAACTTACAGAAGATGGAACTTCTCTCTTGTCTGACCCTGGTTCATACAGGAGACTTATTGGGAAGCTTCTATATCTCAACTTTACAAGGCCAGATATTAGCCATGCTGTTCAGCACTTGAGTCAATTTGTGCAAAAACCTACAGAGGCTCAGTTCAAGGCAGCTATACATGTGTTAAGATATCTGTCTAATTGTCCTACAAGAGGACTTTTCTATCCTACCAATACAAGCTGTGAATTGAGAAGCTTTGCTGATGCAGATTGGGCCACCTGTAAAACAACAAGGAGGTCTTTGACAGGATACTGTGTGTTTCTTGGGGATTCTCTTGTTTCCTGGAAGACAAAGAAACAACCAACTGTCTCTTGCAGCTCAGCTGAAGCTGAATACAGGAGTATGGCTGCAGTCACTAGAGAGCTTCAATGGTTGGTGTTTCTTCTAACTGATTTCAAAATCAAAGTTCCTAGGCCTATTCCCTTATGGTGTGACAATCAAGCGGCTCTGTACTTTTTTTTTTTTTTTAGATAAGACCACCATTGGTGGGAGGATTATATTGGCTTCCTCATACCGTAAATAACTAAAAAATAAAGATACAAGACCATTACCAGCTATCAACCCTAAAGTAAAGGAAAATAAGGGGGGATCACCACCCAAGGTAAGGACCTATTGCCCGAAGGCTGTGTGCCTGAAGGCATATTCCTAGGCTTTCACCTGGAAGCAAGGAGTTGCCCGAAGGCTGTGATGCCCGAAGGCTTACATCAAAAAGGGAATACATCGTAAAATCTATGATCGTAAAAAAGCGGCTCTGTACATAACTTCCAATCCAGTGTTTCATGAAAGAACTAAACACATTGAGTTGGATTGTCATGTGGTCAGAAATCAGTACTTGCTTGGCTTCTTGAGTCCTCAATATCTGTCCACAAAATTGCAGATTGCTGACTTCTTTACCAAAGCCTTGTCACCTCAGTTGTTTCAGTTCTTCCTATCCAAGTTAGGAATGCTTACTTTACCCATTTCTAACTTGAGAGGAGGGTGATGAAGAATCTGAATCAACAAGTCAAACTGGTCATTGACTGCAACTGCTTTTCCTGCCACTTTCCTCAACTGATCCAAGTGGCTCAACTGGACAGCTAGGCAGTTATAACTGAATCTGTAACTGAAACACGCATCAGGCATGTTATAAATGCATGGTAGATAGCTTAGTTTCAGCAAGAACATTGAGTAGGAAATTATGTAAACAGTTGGTTAATCCTATCAATGAAAAGAAAATCATTCCGCCATTTCTACGCTTTAATCAAAGCTTTCTTTTACATTTTCATGACCAAGGAAACTTCATACAAAATGTGGAAATCATTATCAGCCGGCCACGTAATATAATAAAATAATAAATAACACAATTTTATAAAATAATAAATAATTGTGCAGTTTAATATAGGATGGAAAGACAAAACAAGTGGTATAATTATTACGTACCTTCAAGAAACAAATGGAACCACCCCAAAGGTAAGGCCGCATGCAGCTTGAACAAACACAGAAAACACAAGCATGACTGCAACTGATGCCTCTAAGGATCCAACCATCCCTAGCAAAACACACAACAATCCTCCCATCGTTTGCACTATCCACATCGCCCAAAGTCTTCCCCTCATTCCATACCTAAAATAAACAAAATTTTCGAGTGAATAAATCATATTATCGTGTCAGAAATGTATTAATGTATTGCACTATAAATGTCACATCGCCATCATATTTTAGTTTTCAGAACTTTTTGAAATAGTAGATTCTAACAAAATGATCAAATTGACCGATAATTAATTTTTTCAACCAATATCATGAAATTTTATTATAGAATTTTGTTTTGACCTATAACACTTTAGTAATATTTTGTACTTCTGTTTTTTTTCATATATAATCAGTATAATTAAATTAATAAAATTCACGTAACCAATTTCTTGTTAAACTAAATTAAACTAAATCAAACTGGACTACAACATGTGATTATGAAATGTTATAAAATAGGACGTTTACCTTTTCGCTACTAGGTCGGACAAGATCCCTCCGCCGGGCCGGGAGAATAAGTTGGCCAGGCCAAAGCTCGCCGCAATGATTCCGGCGGTGTGAAGATTGACGCTAAACCGATAAAAAAAGTACTGTGCAATGATGTTATCAACGGTCAACTCCACGCCGAAACAGTACCCATAAGTCAACGCAAGAATCCATCCCCGGTAATTCGTGACGGCGTGGTAAACCACCTTCGGAAAGCTGTCCTTGTGCTTCTCGCCGGCCTTGTGCAGCGCCGTGTAGTTCCCGTCCGGCAAGTCCTGGCCGAGGAAGAAGATGGTGTACGCCGACACCATCTGGAAAACCGCCAGAATGAAGAACGCTATCCTCCACGCTGTAAACTTCACCGCGCCGATGTCGCGAATGAGGGAGAAGACCAGCGGCATGATCAACTGCGTCGCGCCGCCGCCGAGGTTTCCCCATCCACCGGCAAGGCCGTTGGCGGTGCCGACCACCTGTTAGGATTGAGAGTTTTGATTAGCGTTACAAATGTATTATTTACTTTTATAATATTGTACTCCTTAAAATACTTATTTATAATTGTGTATACTCAGATAGGATTTCCCCATTCTTAGTATATAATATTGACCCAATAATTATTGTAAGGAGTGTATACTATATTTTAGATGTAAGCTAATTTCTAATTTTGATGAGATTTCTAAATTACAAGAAATGTAATTAGGGCACACTTTTGTTTATTTTGACCCAATAATCATTTTTTATTTTTTTAACAAAACACATGATGAATAGATAACACTTAACAAAGAAATTAGGCACTAAGTTCTTTTTTCTTTCATTTAATGACTTTTTTCTAGCTGAATATATTGTTGACCACTTTAAAACCCGTGAATCATATCAATGTTATCATCCCATGAATCTATTAGTGGTCCTCTACCTGTCCAATTGGCATGCCAGAAAGATACTTCCCCAGCCCCCCAATTTAACCATAGAGTTTTCTATAGCTATCTCATTGACTGATTTGTACCTTCTCCATGTTTTAGATTTCCTTTTATTTTCAGGGAGGGACCACATAAAATCAGTGCATAAACTACCACCTTTTTGAAGTTTCCACCATATTTTAACTGAAAAACTTTGAGTCATAGAATAAAGATCCTTAACAGAAAGACCATTTTCAATGAATGGGAATGACATATTAATCCAGGATTTCCAAATTTTGTTTTGACCATATTCAGAGCTGCCCCAGAAAAACTTTGCAAAGAGTACATGCAGATTATCTATTACTCCGTTAGTAGGTTGTATGACAGTTAAGATATGTAATGGAATAGCAGATAATACATGTTTTATAAGAACCAATCTACCAGCTTGATTAAGCCATCTATTCTGCCAAAGTATCAGTTTAGATGCCATGGAATCAAACATAGACTGAAAATAACAATGCTTAACTCTTCCTATGAATACTGGGGAGCCTAAATATTTAAAAGGAAAATCCCCCTGTGTCGTTGAGGTTATCTGAGTGATCATATTATGATAGGAATTATAGGAGCTGGCTCAGAGAGATAGTATGATGATTTTTCAAGGTTAATCTTCTGACCAGAAACCTTTTCATATTTGTCTAGAAAGTCCATGAAATTGCTAAGACCTCTATTTGTTGCTCTCATAAAAACAACAGTATCATCAGCAAATCCTAAGCGTGTTATATTTTTCGAACCATGTGGCACCTGGTAGTACTCTATTTTTGATTGCTCAAATAGAAGACCTAGGTTTTTGGTGAAAACTTCAGTCATCAGAATAAAGAGATAATGAGACAAAGGGTCTCCCTCTTTTAGTCCTCTTGAAGCTTTAAAAAACCGAGAGGTCTCCCATTCACAAGAACAGAGAAACTTGATGCTTTGATATTGCCCATAATATTTCTAACTAGTCTATGATGAAATCCCATTTTTGAAAGTAGTTTTTCTAGAAAACCCCAGGCTATTCTATCAAATGCCTTCATCATGTCCAGTTTTAAAAAAACATTGAAACCCCCTCTATTAGTGTTTAAGAAGTCAGTTAGTTCATGCATCAACAATACACTATCTGCCAACTCTCTGCCCTGCACAAAGGCAGATTGTTCAGGGGAGATAAGGAGAGGCATTATGGGCTTCATCCTGTCAGTGAGTATGCGATAAAAGATTTTGTTAACAAAGTTAGATAGACTAATTGGCCTATAGTCCGAAAAACTAGTGTTTACTTCTCTTTTTGGGATAAGAACTATAAAAGAAGCAGTTATAGCTCTAGGGACAGAAACTCCAGACATATACTCATGAACTGCTTGAAGAAGATCATTAGCAATAAAATCCCAACAATGTCTATAGAAAGTGTCTGATAATCCATCAGGGTCTGGAGCTGAGTCACTGTCCATCTCGAAAACAGTGTGTTTCAGTTCCTCGAGAGTTATAATTGTCATTAAATCATGATTCATCTGATCAGTAACTAATGTGGGAATATTAGTGAGCATTTCAGTTTCAAGTGTTTGATTATTGACAAGTTAATCATCAGTTAGTAACTTTTGAAAGAAATTAACTGCTTCTCTACCAATATCCTCAGGATTTGTAATCCACTGATCATCTTCATTTTTAATAAATGCAATTTTTTGTTTAGAGTGCTTGGCTTTCACAGATGCATGGAAAAATTTTGTGTTCATATCCCCTTCTTTTAGCCACTTAACTCTCGATTTCTGCTTCCAGAAAGTTTCTTCCCTAGACAATGCTTGAGCTAACTCAGCTTGTGCTAAATGCAAAGATGTCCTATTGTTATCATTATTTAAAACTTGATGTTCATGCTCTTTTTCAATAAATTTTTCCTCTGCCTGTTTAACCATGTCATGAACATTACCAAATACTTCCTTATTCCATTCTTTTAAAACCATTTTTAATCTTCTTAGTTTTAAAGAGAAATTTAGCATGCCAAATGTGTTAGTGCTTTCTGACCAGCTGTTACCCACTATTTGTTTAAAGCCAGGGTGTGAAATCCAACAGTTCTGAAATTTGAAGGATTTAGGGCCATTATTGGATGGTTGACTGTCCATGTTGACTAATAATGGAGAATGGTCAGAAGGCCATCTGGATTTGGATCTGATGCTTATGTAAGGGAATATGTTTAGAAGGTTAGAGTTAGCAAGGCCTCTATCTAACCTCTCCCAAACCCGTCCCCTACTCCTTACCCCTGTTCAGGTGAAGTGGACACCAGAAGTTGAAATTTCTACCAAGTGATTATCCTGGGTGAAGTCATTAAATTCCAACATAGATGTTAGGTCAGGTGCTGATTGACCTAAATATTCTGATGTTTCTCTCATTGCATTGAAATCCCCTATGAGAAGAAGAGGGAGATTACAATGGTTACTTAAAGCATTCCATAGAGGAAGTCTTGCATTGCTTGTGTGTCTGGCATATTACAGTGATTTTTATTTTTAGTCACCATTCTTTTCTAAAATATTAAATTTAGTCACCATTCTCTTAAACTTTAATTTTTAGTCACCATTCTTTCATTTTCTCGAAATTTTAGTCACTTTCTAACGGTGCAACGTATGCTGATCCGTTTGTTGCTTTTGCCCGAGGGTAAATTTGGTATTACTATGTACTCTCGCATCCCAACGAATGGGTTTGGCCAAAAGGGGTTCTGGAAGGTTTTGTTCAAAATGTTTGCTGCCTTTGTCTCTGTTTTCCCTCTTCCAAATTTTCTCTGCAAAGTACAACCCTTCATGATTTTTCCAAAAACCCAGTAAAATCTTTGGTGGGTATTTTTTCTCGAGTCAAGGAATGACAGAGGATGGAGCTTCAAGTTCCCAACTTCGAAAACGCCGCAAGCTATGGACCAGTGATTGGAAAATGAGGCAAGAAGAAGAATATTTTGATTCTTACGCCGCTTATCGTAAGTGGATTATGTACCTTATCTTATTATATGACAGGACATCGTTTTTTGGCTTGAATTGTGTGTTTTTAAGATTAGGGTTTTTAATGAATCATGTTTGAAGGGTTCGGTTTGTGTTGGTGAATGTACCAGTTTGATGAAATAGAAGTCTTTGTGTTATTCTTGGAGATTTATTAAACCTGGGGTTTTGGTTTTGGATATAAATGCATGCCACCAATCTGTTGAACTAATATTGAACAATATATATCCACCAATCTCTTGGATATACTGGATGTTTCTTCAGCATATTTATTTAAAATACTTCAAGTCCATGCTTTATGATATGTGAAGATTTTAATTCACGTTTCTTTATTTTTGCTATTTTGTGTTATGTTTGTAGTGTTCTTATAGTTATGTTTGAAATGTTGGCTATAATTATAACGTTGTAATAGGAGAACATGAAAAAGAAAAGGATCATGAAACGGGAATAGAAACAGAACAAGTGCAACAAGGTCATGAACAAGAGGGGGCACAAGAGGCATGGTATAATTGGAATGAGGAAGTTCTTGTAGAGGATGCAAGTGATGAAGAAGTCGTGGCAGGGGAGCAAATAGATGCAGAAGCTATGGTACATGAGCCAAATAATGTAGATGATTCAGGACACATTGTCACTAATGCTGAGATGTTTATTGATGATGACACATTTCAGGACTTGGTAGGACAAATTATGCAAGGTGCCCCTCATTTGAATGTGCAACCAGATCAACCCGTTGAAGAACTTGATGAAAACATGAATGCAATGGATCAGAATGTAGATGAGGTAGAAAATAGACAAGAAGAAAGTATGGAGTTGAACCATGGAGTGGAAAATACAGAGACGGCAATACCACTTAGTGATGCAGACTTGTATTTTGGTAACTTTAGGGCTGATAGTGAGGACCTCAATGAGGACAATGTTTATGCTGGCCTCCACAGTCGTCCTTGTTCCGATGATGAAGGTGAGGATGATAGCCCCATGTACTCTGAGTTCCACCCTCCTACAGGATTACAGTTACCTATTTTTGAACTTAAAATGAAGTTTGGTAGCCGGGAAGAGTTTAGGGATGCTGTGAAGACCACCAAAATTTTGACGGGTCGACCTGTGAAAGTCTCACACAATGATAATATAAGGATTAGGGCTAAGTGTCAGAACCCTAAATGTCCATGGTCCTTGCACGCAAAGAGGCTAAATGGTTTAGGAAGTCCAGATTTTGTGCTTACAACAATGAATTTGGAGCATGGTTTGATGTGTGAAGAATCTTATGAGAAGATAAATATCTCTGCAAAGTGGGTGTCTGATAAATTTATGGACAAGTTCAGGGGAAACACAAGCATGCCCTTGAAACAAATTAGACATGAGGTTGATGCGACATTCAAGTGCGAGATTAGTATAGGAAAAGCATACCTTGCCAGGAAACACGCCGTGGAGAAGATCCAGGGCAGTGCAGTACTTCAATATAAAAAGCTTTTTAACTATGTAGAAGAGTTAAAAAGGACAAACCCGGGTAGTACCTTTGAGATTATGTTTGAACCATTCAGAGAAGAAGGGAGGCCGAATAAATTTATGAGATTTTATAATTGTTTCGGTGCTCTTAAGGAAGGGTTTCTGAGATGCTGCAGGCCAATTATCTTTCTAGATGGTTGCTTTCTAACAGGTTTATATAAGGGCCAACTGTTGACAGCTATCGGAGTTGATGGTAACAATGGATACTGGCCTATTGCTTGGGCTGTAGTGGAGAAGGAAGCTCGGGCACAATGGTATGCTTAAGCCCCTTTTTTACATTATATTTTTTAGGATTTAGTTTTTTTTTAAGTAGGATTTAGTTTTTATTAGTATATAATGTCCATGACTGTAACTGGTTTTCAGGGTTTGGTTCATCAAGCTGTTAGTGGCAGATTTGGGTATCGCTCGAGAGAGTGCTTTTTATACCATCATGTCTGATCAACAAAAAGTAAGATTTCATTTTTTATGTTTATATCCTACTTGTACTTGTTCATCACTAATAAAAGTTGATATTTTAGGGACTTGGGAGTGCTATTGCGGAAGTATTGCCTAGGGCTGACCGTCGATATTGTGTGCAACACATGTATAGCAACTTCAAAAAGAAACATCCTGGGAGAGAGTTAAAGGACCACTTATGGAGGATTGCCAATTCTTCTACAGAAGAGATTTTTCTAGCAAATCTTGAGGCATTGAAGGTATATGATTTAAAGGCTTATAATTGGGTTTTAAAAGCTCCCCCTAGGAAAAGTTGGATTAAGGCTTTTTTTCCAACGCATGTGAAGTGTGACACTCTTGTGAATAATTCGTGTGAAAGTTTTAACTCAAAAATAGTGAAGGCTAGGGAGAAACCAATCACAACCTTGCTTGAAGATATTAGGAAATATATGATGGAGAGAAACAAAGCTAGGGCTGAACTTACAGCTAGATATGGTGGTTCTGTATGTTCTGCTGTAAAGAACATCATAAAGGAAAGGAGTGACTTGGCTAGTGGGTGGACTGCTATATCAAATGGTGCGGGTGGGTATGAGGTACAACATTCTACTCGGGGTCAGTTTGTTGTTGTGCTTAGTAATAGAACTTGTTCATGTCGATTGTGGCAACTTAGTGGTATACCATGTACACATGCAATCCCTTGCATTAGAAGGAATTCTGGTAATCCTCTGCATTATGTTGATGGGTACTATAGTAAAGAAAAGTTTATGGAACTTTACAAACATGTTTTGATGCCTATCAATGGACCTCTACTTTGGCCGAAATCACCCATGTTTGAGATGGACCCTCCGCGTTATGTGCCTCAAACTGGTAGGCCAAAGAAAACTAGATTTGAGGGAGTTGAGATATTCACTGCAGAGAATGGTACTCAGAAGCTTAGGCGGCATTCTGTGATTCATTGTGGTATTTGCAATGGAGTTGGTCACAATCGGCTTACTTGTAGAGCTCATGTGAATGAGGATGGGACGTCTACCGAGCATGATGACTCGATGAATGAATCTTTTATAGGGCGGCTGTTTAACGATGATGTGCCATCCCAGGCATCTGCTGCAATGGATCAACAGCCACAACAACATCCAATGAATGAGGAGTCTCCTAAGCAAGATGATGGAATGGATGGTGATATAAATGGGGGTAGAACTCAGGTACCTTATTGGCTTATATTAAGTTGGTTCATGTTTTAACTGTATTTTTGCAAAATTCAGTATATTACTTTTTTATGTTACAGCAAACTGGTGAACAAAAGAGGAAAAGGGGTAGGCCTGTAGGTTCAAAAAATAAGCCAAAGTTCCCTGCCCCTTCTCCGACGGCTGCTACAGCGGGTAGAACTCCATCATTCAGCCCAACTACTTCCACCCCTCCAACTCATGCTCCTACTATCGATGTCACCACAAGTCGTGCTCAAAAATCTTCAACAACATCATATGCTCCTATTCCTGGTTGTAAACCAGCTTCGTCGAGTGCTAGACCTAGAGCTCAGGCACCCGGAAATGCCCAAATGACTTTGAGTGACAAGATCAGAGTCAATGAGAACTATGAGTATTTGGGTAAGAAACCTCCGTACAATGTCGGTCGTTGGGCTGTGCCGAAGTCGCGGGCAAGGGTGTAGTTCATTTGGTTATTGACTTATTGTGCTTGTTTCCAGTAGTCATTTTGATCTTTTGTCATGTCCTCTTTTGAGATGGTTGCACTTTAAGAAGGATTTGTATTTGTCAAGTCCAAATGATTGTGCTTTTAGTGCTACAATTTGAATTTGTGTTGAAGAATGAAATTGATCTTTCATTCGTGATTTTAATGTGATCAATTGTTCATTTCTTTTGCCTAGCATTTCTTTTGATAATTTGAATTTCGTGAACCATTAAATTGCAATATATAACTGAATTGAAATGAAAATTAATGTATTGAAAAAAATAATAATATGATAAAATTAATCTGCATTTTATTAAATTACATTTTCACTGTACTTGACTGAATTAAACTGAATTGAAATGAACTAATATACAAGTTTGGTTCATACGTGCGTGTGTGTGCCGAATTTGCCCTTCGGGAAAAGCAACAAACGGAGAGTTAACATTGCAAAGTTAGAAAGTGACTAAAAATTTAAAGAAATGAAAGAATGGTGACTAAAAATTAAAGTTTAAGAGAATGGTGACTAAATTTAATATTTTGGAAAAGAATAGTGACCAAAAATTAAAATCACTCTTTTTAATAAATGCAATTTTTTGTTTAGAGTGCTTGGCTTTCACAGATGCATGGAAAAATTTTGTGTTCATATCCCCTTCTTTTAGCCACTTAACTCTCGATTTCTGCTTCCAGAAAGTTTCTTCCCTAGACAATGCTTGAGCTAACTCAGCTTGTGCTAAATGCAAAGATGTCCTATTGTTATCATTATTTAAAACTTGATGTTCATGCTCTTTTTCAATAAATTTTTCCTCTGCCTGTTTAACCATGTCATGAACATTACCAAATACTTCCTTATTCCATTCTTTTAAAACCATTTTTAATCTTCTTAGTTTTAAAGAGAAATTTAGCATGCCAAATGTGTTAGTGCTTTCTGACCAGCTGTTACCCACTATTTGTTTAAAGCCAGGGTGTGAAATCCAACAGTTCTGAAATTTGAAGGATTTAGGGCCATTATTGGATGGTTGACTGTCCATGTTGACTAATAATGGAGAATGGTCAGAAGGCCATCTGGATTTGGATCTGATGCTTATGTAAGGGAATATGTTTAGAAGGTTAGAGTTAGCAAGGCCTCTATCTAACCTCTCCCAAACCCGTCCCCTACTCCTTACCCCTGTTCAGGTGAAGTGGACACCAGAAGTTGAAATTTCTACCAAGTGATTATCCTGGGTGAAGTCATTAAATTCCAACATAGATGTTAGGTCAGGTGCTGATTGACCTAAATATTCTGATGTTTCTCTCATTGCATTGAAATCCCCTATGAGAAGAAGAGGGAGATTACAATGGTTACTTAAAGCATTCCATAGAGGAAGTCTTGCATTGCTTGTGTGTCTGGCATAAATAAAGGCTGCCATCCAAGGTTGAGTCATTGATGAATGTTTTATTTTAGCCAAAACAAACTGATCATGTATATTGCTGATTGATACACTGAATTCCCCATTCCATAAAATCCAAATTTTATTTCTTGGGTCAGAAAAGTGATTTTTGAAACCAAGTTGAAAACAGACAGAAGCTATCCGATTACTACCTAAGAAAGGTTCAGGTAAAACAAATAGTCCTATGTTATGTTTCCTTTTCATGTTTGAAACTCTTTGTTGAGCTCTGATTTGCTTGATACCTCTAACATTCCATACACAAATATTGTATAACATTATTAATGCATGTCTTTAGAGTCAGTTTGTGATCTAGTAAATACAGTGCTACTGGTATTTACTGATTTGGTTGAGCTTGTGAAAATCTTTTCCTGCCCTTAGTTGATCTTTTTGGTTGAGTTTGTTGGAGATTATCTAAAAATTCAGCATCAGAGACTTCAACAGTTTTGATTAGTTTGTTGAATCTTTCCTGATCCTGAAGTACTGGTTCTAGAATAAAATCACCTCTAGATTCCTTAGATTTCTTATCAATTGACCATTGCATTTTCTCAATAACTCCATTGTCATCATAGGAGATTGGAATTCGATTCATACCTGGGCTTACCTGACCATCCTCATCTGTTTCTGAGATGGATAGGAGCTGGTTTTGTTGTTCAATAGCCTTCTGAACTTGTTGATCCTATGCAACAATAGGTCCAGATTCCTTTTCTGTAAATGGCTCCACTGGATTCTTATGCAAGTACCTGGCATTATCTGTATCTGCAAGCTTAGCAAAGAGATTAGAAGTATTACCAGTGGCTATCACACCACTGGTTTCAACCAGAACTGAGGTGGTATCATGTGGGAAAATGGTAACATCCACTTCTTCAAAATGTTTAGGACAATGTGCTTGAATCATAACATTAGATACAACAGCATTATCCATTGTACTATCAATTGGCAGAAAGATATCAGATTTAGACTTTTCATTAGTGTTTGAGGAATCTGGTTTATCTATGATAACAATCTGTGTGTTATTATCAGAAACTAACAATGTATTAGGCATAACAGAATCAGATACTTGATCAGCATTTTTATCAGTTATCGGGTTCTTTGAGGTTTCTGATTTATCTAAACTAACAACTTGTGTGATCTTATCAGAAACAAGCAAAGCATCAGGTTCTGATTCATGATGGTCAGGCATATCAGATTCAAAGGACAAAGCAGCAAAGGCATTTTTAGCAATAATAATAGGATCTTTCTCAACCCATTTGTGAGCTTGATTTACCTTTCCCTTACCCTTATTGAATGGCTGAAAGGCTTGAACATCCTGATTCTGTGGCACTGTTTTCGCTGGCACCGGTGCCTCAACTCTAGGAACCGGAGGAGCCTCCACTCTAGGACCCGGAGCAGTGTTCTGGTTTGGTTTCCAAGGCTCTGATTGCCTTTGGAAGGTACCTGATTTGCATATCGAAGCCATATGTCCCAGCTTTGAGCATTTACCACAGTAATCAGGTATATTCTTGATGTGATTTGATCACCCACGAGCCCACCGATGACCTCCATCGGTTCGCCGGACGTAACATGCAAAGTCCCGAAATGGATTCCGGGAAGACTCTCCGATGAAAAAGTTGGTTTCCAATTGCTAGATATAATAGTCTAGTCTTAGTTGTGCGTACCTTTGTTCTTTTCCTTCGGCGCTATTTATAGAGAGTCTGGCGTTCTCCTACTTTCTCAGGTCATACCCTATTCGTGTAGTCATGCTTCCTTCATTCACGCAATCATGCGTGATCGTGTTGTTTGACTAGTATAGGTTCTGTTTCCGTTCTTGGGCTCAGGTTCCTGGGCTTTGCGAACCAGCCCTATTGTTGTAACTGGCTTAGCCCAGTATATACCAATTCTCGTATTCAACAGGCTGTCAGAATCCTATGCCTCTATACACCAGCCATACGCGACTAGGCCCAGGCTTGGTGATGTTCATCTCCACGCGGACTTTACCGACGTGAGGGCGGGTACGGTGGAGCGTGGCCTTGTCTACTTTGATCGGGCTCCCTATTAGGTTCCCTATATTCATCATGGGATCGAAGGCGATGAGTTGATGCGGGATTCCATAGCAAGCTATCCAGACGGAGACGATCGGCGAATCTGCCTTTCGTGATTCATGGGATCGGCGAAGAGCGGGGTCCATTTCGTGATTCTGAGTGAATACTCCTAAAGTTCCATACCTTGTGAAGCCAGCATCGGACGTAGTCCTCTTGATTGAAGAAAGAGATCAGAACCTGCCGCCGATCCAGAAGATTGATATCAGCCCCGCCAGTGAAGCCAGCCGTCTGAAAATCCTTGCGTAATCTTTGCATTATTGGTCTCCCACGGGAGAATTTGCCCACCAGTGGTAACTTGAGGTGCGCTTCGAGTTGTTCACACTCTTCGTCGGAAAATTTTAGCCCTGGTTCGCCAAGGTGGGTAATTTGGGGTTTTGGATTGAAGAGAGGTCTGACGGTGGATTGGGTAGGGTTTTGGGGATCGATCAGAGCAGTGATTGTTGGAGTAACGATTTGAGCAAAGGTCCGGGTGTGTGGCGGAGCGGCATTCTCCACCATATGGGTGGCGGCCATGGGCCTAAACCCTAGCCAACGGCAAGCAGCGGTGGATGATGTAGGAGAGAGAAGAGAGCAGAGGTCAAGAAGGATTCTCATTGCATAAAATTACATTTTAATTATTTATATGTAAAATATGGTATTTAATTAGGAAAATAATGATAACTCGTTGTTCTAATAACAAATTTTATTGTAAATTATCAAATCTGAACTGAACTATAGATTAAATGTTAAATGCTAAATGTTACTTTTTAATTATATATAGATTACAATGATATATGATAAATATCAAAATTATTTCAGTTTACTTATATACATTGAAATTCACTTCATGTAAATATATTTAAATTTACTTCAGTTCAGTTCAGTACATCCAATTCCAACTACAA
Source organism: Cruciata laevipes (assembly GCA_963678965.1). Classification (NCBI taxonomy): domain Eukaryota; kingdom Viridiplantae; phylum Streptophyta; class Magnoliopsida; order Gentianales; family Rubiaceae; genus Cruciata; species Cruciata laevipes. The sequence continues at coordinate 8,412,933 of OY787641.1, read as the reverse complement.
TCACATAACCAATATAACAGTTCTTCTTTTTATTGACTAATATTTCATCAAACTAGTCAAAATTAAGAACGATTACCAATGATGATCGAAATTAAAAAATCACATTCGCATTCATCCTAAAATATAACACATTTACATGCAAACCAAGAAGTACCTTATTCATAGTTTGTTGATGCAATATCCCTCCAATTAGTTGAAGAAAATCAACTTACCAAATCTTAATTGAAATTAATCTACTATCAAAACATATGGCCGGAAAACACATCACATCAATCATGAAGAAGAAGATGAAGCATTTGCAATAACAGGATTAGACTTAGGGATCTTTTTATAATAACGTGTGCTGTCGATCGAACTCCCTCGGCATGAACAGCTCCTGCCGCTCCCACCTGGTCCGATCGCTCCGGTACATAAACGGGTACTTGTCGATGCTCCAGAAGCATTTCGTGCACCTCAGTCTTACGTTGTACGACCAGAAAAAGCCGTTGATCTTGTCGTTGACGTAGAGGTAGCACCACCGCATCGGGACGCCACCTGGGTGAAGTTGTACGTGAACTTCTGTAACGCCCCAAATAAACCACATATCAAAACGGTGAGTTTAATTGGACGTCTTCCTGGTTCGCACCAGGACTCAAGAATAATACAGAGTAAGTAATTAACAAAAGCAAAGTTAAAGAATATAATTACATCATTCCTAATTTTGGTCTAGTTTAAATCGGCCAATGATTGTAGTTCTATCTATAACTAGGATGACTTCATCGGGTTGATACATCAGACTTGATATGCTAGGTTGTCTCGACTTCATATTGGTACTCCTAAATTCATCTAGAACTGTCATGCCACACATAAAACACACAAAGTGAGCTTTCGCCCAGTGATGTCTCTCGTAAAATATAATAAGGTTTAATCACATAAATACCACAATAGGTTTCTAGACTTTTAAATACTATTATGACTTTAACATATCCAATCTAATTTAAATAAAAGGTTTAAAAGAATATGGCAAGATATAATCACCAAAGTCAAAGAAAACTCAAGACATACTAAAGTAGCACAATCCTTAATTAAATAGGATATCTCGGAAGCATATTATGAAATCAAACACACAAGATTAACACGTTCAAAGTAACCATATCAACATATCAAGAACACAGTCAAATATGGTACACCTCAATCCAATTACAGAAAATTAAAATACTCAAGATTATAGAGTTGCCTAAACATACCAATATATCACCAAATACGATAGATCATAAACAAATCAACATGAATCTCAATAAAGCACATGAATACATCCAAAAACATTATCACACGAGTAACAATATATCCAGATCTTCACCAAATATGACAGATTCATAAACACAACATTAAGCGTATATCACTGAAAACATATAACTGCGGGATTTTAAATCCATCTACCACGTCATTAACATCATCTCATAATTTAATCAAAATCGGGATATTAAGATTATCATCAAATATAATAATTAATTCATAAACACGCCAACAAATCGGGGTGTCACTATCCACACATAAATAATTGGGGTACCACCACCCACACAACAATAATCAGGGTATCACCACCCACACAACAATCAATCAGGTATCACCACCCACTCAACAATCAATCGGGGTATCACCACCCACTCAACAATCAATCGGGGTATCACACCCACAATCCGCCCTCAGGGCCGTTTCAACATTTCAGACAGTCTTGCACGTTATTAGCCGCAAACAGGACCTAACGTGCAAGTCCTGGGCACAATATACTCTACAAGCACAAACACCCTTCCTATCGATAAAGGGCTGTGCAAGAAAGTAGTATACTGCTTCGTCTCACATGTTATTGGCCGCAAACTGGACCTAACATGCAAGTCCTGGTCACAACATACTCTCACATGTATACACGTCTCGATAGCGACCGGTTGCAAGCAAGTGGTATGCTGCTCATGGCATCAGAATACAAACCAATACACATAATATCATCAAAGATGCCCTCATGCAAAACACGTTAAATGGCATCATAACTTTCATGCAATACACATCAGTACATTTAAGTAGAAATTAATCATTTGATTCATAACATATAAATCGTTATATGAAAAGGACTACGAAATAGTCTTGCACATGTTTATGAAATATTTAAAGAATGTGTAAGAATCAATTCCCACTTTACTCCGTTGAATAGTTCAACCAAAATCCTTTAACTGCAACAATATATCAAGTTGAGCAGGTTCATACAATTAGTATTACTCCAGCTTATCACATAGCCACAATATATACATATAGCATGCAAAACAGCTAGGCAAAAGAAATAGTATTCTTACATGTAACCCAGTTTGTAAAAGAAAGGCAAGTCACTAATAATTTTAGAAAATACCAACCAATGAGATCAAAAGATAAGTTAATAGTAAAGTATCATATTCTTGTTGTTCATTTAAGACTAGCAATACTAAGTGAGCTATAAGACTTATATCGAACAAGTACACGATCAAGGTAGTTTTGCACTTAAATAAATAGGTCCTCCGTTAGCACTTAAGCGTATATAGTGTATTATCACGCCCACAGTAAACTCACTTATCACTCATTAGGCTATAAAAATTCATGGTGTAAATATGTCGTAGCACATAGAGAAGATACAATTATGTCAATCCAGTTACAAGTAGCACATGGAGAAGATGCAGTTGAATTGGAGTAATTAGGTTGCAAGTTACAATAAATAAAATCCACACCACCAATTATGTCAATCAAGTAGATAAGATATAGTTCAAGTTACAGTTAGTGGCACAGTCTCATGTAAAACATATCTCAAGAACAAGACTATAGTAATCACTTATGGATTTTACAATCAAGACAACACATAATCATTTAGAGATTTTACAATCAATACAACACATTGCACAACAAAAGGATGTCAACTATCAGCTTCTAAAGATACATAATATGATATCATTTAATGTCTACATGTCTATGGAAGTATCAAATACACAATATATTTACCCACAAGTATAAGATACATGCATATAACTTTTTAACATGTTAAATAGACACCTCAAGTAATATGAAGATTTTCACTAAAGCATGTTATAGAACACAGTCGCAATATCATGTTGTCAAGTAATGATTGGCTAGAGATGACTCCCAAATATAGCACTTAGTTCTATATGAACTCTAGAGGTGGCTCCCACTCGTAGCACTTAGCTCCATACGGACTCTAGAGGTGGCTCCCATTTGTAGCACTTAGTTGACCAGGACCAATAATAATAATAATAATAATATCGGCCGATGCAAATATCAAACACATTGTGCAAGGTAAATGACTCTAATTACATATCTCAAACTAACAAGCAACCTCAAAGTAAGGCATCAATTAACAGTCCAGCTATGACGATAACGTCAAATTTTACTCATGGCAACTAAAAGTTCCAGGTACATGCATATGATCGATAATGCTCAGAATATCAGATAGCAATCCAGAGACAACTGTAGCGCAACAGCAATGCATAAACTCGCTTATACACTATATCATTCAAGTTACAAGTAGAGGCATGCATCATTCAAATAGTACGCTTAAAATGGCAGCACCATTCCAGCTAGCACCTATTCCAAGTGTACAAGTATCCTCTTAACAGAGGACACATGCAACCAGATAGTCAATTATAGAATTTACAATCTATTTTACACACAATAACACATCATCTCTCAGCTAATAGAAATATATATATATAGCATAATATCATATAACCAGATACATAATAAACACACCGAGTCCTTTATCAGCTCAGAATAATCCATGATGTAAACACACAGTAGTACAACCACTGTCCACTAACTAAATCACAACAAATCAGTATAGGCAGAACACACTGCTATAGAAGTATCAAGTAACTATCCAGATTTCCAACGAGTATGAACATCTCCCCTCTAACATGTCAAACCAAGTAAATACACCTCATTTACAGATAGCAGCTAGCAGTACATTCTCATATAACACATATCTTAATAATAAGAGTATTCGCCATGTATATTTTAAAACCATCCTAAATAATCAGACTTGTAGTACGTTATGTACATTTTTGCAAATATAGATAGTACACATATTACACATAGGCATGACAGCTTAAAACTATATATAGTTTTTGAAAAGTGAGAACACTCACATGTCTTTGAGTCAAAGAATTCAAGAAACAGTTGGGTGATAATAGTCCAAATCTTGTTCGCATGGAATACGTCAATAGTTACCGTCAGCTCCGCCGTTGAAGTACTCGACCATGGCGTACACCGTCTGGTCCCGACCACGGTGACGGTGACCTCCGCCTGTGAGGTATGATTCGGTCCGGCCGAAGACAGCAACCTCCACTTGTAAAGTACGATTTTGGTCAGTCATCGTCTCGATTACCGCCTCAGTTTGCTCGCTGCCTGAACCGTCTGCGCCGACGAAACCGAGAAGCGACGGAAACCGAGCGGATGATACAGACCGCGACGGAAGAGGAGGTGGTGGTGTGGAGGTCTCGTGCCGGGAGGTGATAGTAGAAACGGAGAGGATCGAACCTCCTTCCCGGCAACAACATAAGGAAAAAAGGGTGGAGCAAGAGTTTTCATCAGAAGTTTTTGGGGTTTTCGGGAAGTTAAGAAAAGTAAACGAAGGAGATTTTGCAGCTTTTCAAGTTTGATTAATCATGACTAAAGCATTAGTCATTAGTTTGGGATGCTGACCAAGTGACACGTGTGTTTATTTTAATTTCATTTTCAGATTTGTTTTCATTTTGTTTGTTTCATTTCGTTTGATTTATTTTTATCTTTATTTTTACATTATTATTATTATTATTATTATTATTATTATTATTATTATTTTGTTCTAATAACATGTTTTATGATTTTTCATCTCAACCCCTTATCTATTCTATTTATCATATTTATTTATTTCCATTTACTTGACTTTCTTTAATATTTTATAGTATTTAGTAAATGATATTTGTACTATATCTTACTTCAATATTTTCCATTTCATTGCATCTAATCTCATGACTATTATACTCTATTTTTTCTTATTATTAAAATATGTGTAAACTTGGCTTACTCTTACCAGTTCATTTAAAATATAAGTAAGTCTAGTCAAAACATTCTCACTACTCTAATCTCTAGTCCAGTTAATGCATTAAAGTATAAATTATATTGTAAATGATTTCTAAATTATATTTTATCTATTGTATGATTGTCTTTCCATTTGTGTTAACTCTAATTTATGATCTCCATCTCAATTATTTTATTTTATTTTTAAATCCTGTGCAACTGACTTCATTGTGTCCATCCAGACACACGGGTCTTCACAACTTCTCCCCCTTCCGTAGAGGGTACAAATTCGTGTCGTTCTCGGTGTAGGTGCACGTGTACAGGATGTCGTGATCGCCCTCGTTGAACAACGTTATCTCGATCCTCGGACAGAAGTAGTTCTTGATTCCGGAGTATATTTTCTCCAGGGTGGATCTCTAGGAGTTCAGCGTCACCGCTACGTCCGTGATTCCGGTGAAGAGGAATGCTCCTGAAAGTCCCTGTTTACTGTGATCTATGTCAAGTTTTAATTTAAAACACCAAATTAAAACTAAGTGCGGAATATAAAGAAGTCACGATGTGATCACCCAATTCAGTGCAAAGCACCTACGTCTGGGGGCCCGTAGCCCGGTGTAACGATCCTTCACTAGATAGTAACAAATAAGTCTGGTCTATTACAATCTAATGGCATTCCTGCTAGCCTATCACACTACTAGTTCGCTCTCTAGTAGTTGCTACTATGATTACCTTCTTTTCCACGAAGGCGCCGGCAAGATCTCTTTCACCCGAGCTTATACACACGTCCCAAGTGTTTGTGGTTATAGAAAATCTTGGACTGTGTTGCCACAACACACCTTGCTTGAACAACATAAACTCTGAATTACAGAATTTTGCTGTGAAGATCGGTGATCGAGCACGCAACTGATGTCCTCTTCTTGTAGCTCAATGCCATGAGAAAACTTCCATTTTCACGGCTCTCAATTCCTTCCTTCAATACACTTCTATTCCATATCCAAAACCTTAAAGAAAAGGAATCCATGGCTGTCTCAACTTCTTGTTAATGGAAAATTCAGCTCTACAAATATTCCCATTCTATATCAGCTGTAAACCGCGTTGTAGACACTCATTAGGACTGTAGTTTCCAGAGAAAAACAGTACACAATATTTCCTTCCATCTTTCAAAACTTGCACTGAAACATGGAAAATATTTTCTTTTTCTGCCAAGACTAGTCATGTTGCAACATGAACTTCCACAAAGCAGCCAACAAAATATGGACCTTACGGCTGCGGCGACGGCGGCGACAAGGAGGCGGCTTTCTGTCGCCATCGGAGCAACGAGATGCCAGGAACGTTCTTTTCTCCATTCTGTGGTCAATGGAGTTTTATATGTTGGTCTTTGGTGTTTCTTTTTTGGCTGTGAATGAATTGGCGTGCGTAAAAATAGGTTGCTATTTTAACATGTCTAATTTACCATGGATTTTTGTTTTTTTTATGCTAATTTCTGTATCTTAACCTTTAGTAAACAGGTTTGCATTGAAATAGTACTGTTTTATGAGAGAAGATTATTTGCCAGCTTTTTATTATAAACAAACACTCTATAATAAACAGAACTCATGTCTCATCATCTTGACATAATTATTCTACTTCTTGTATATCTAGGGACACAGATCCACATAAGCTGGATGTTGATTCTTCGTCGACGGTGCTGAAACCGGTTTGTTCATCTTGGACAATGGGTGGATCGGGTGGGTAAAATTGGGGTTTTGGAGGCAATTGCAAGTTTTCCGAATCCCCTAACAGCATTTCCAGCACTTGTTTCATCGACGGCCGATCACTTGGTGTCATTTGTATGCACCAAAAAGCAATCAAGATGAGCTTTCTCGAAATCCCCTTCACCTCATCGGAAAAATGAGCATCAAATTCCACATCACGTCCTTGTTCAAACTGATTATATACCCAGGAAGGGAAGTAAACCTGACTCGAGTTCTCAGCATTGGCATTCACATTCTTCCGCCTTCCAGCCATCTCCATAAGTAACATTCCAAAACTGTAAACATCAGCCTTGAAAGTGACTTCGCCAATCCTTTTGTAGAACAATTCAGGTGCCATGTAGCCTAATGTGCCTCTCACGGCTGTCATGGTCACCACATCATCTTTGATACGACGTAGTTTAGCAAGTCCAAAATCTGAAACTTTGGGTACAAACTTCTCATCCAGAAGTATGTTATGTGGCTTGATGTCGAAATGCAGAATTTGCATATTGCAGCCTTGATGCAGATAGTCCATCCCTCGTGCCACACCCACAGCTATTTCAAATATGTTGCTCCAAGTCATCAATTCTGAATTCATTGCACTCTGACCAAACAAGTACTTATCGAGCGAACCGTTGAGCATGTACTCATACACCAAAGCATTCTTTGTTGTTGTGGCGCAAAATCCTACTAACCGGACCACGTGAATATGACGGATTCTTCCCAGAGTGGCGACTTCGTTAATGAAATCTCTCCCATTGGCATTTGATTTGGCGCCTGTCAATATTTTCACTGCTACCAACTCGCCACTTCTCAGCTTTCCTTTGTACACTGTACCATAACCCCCTTCCCCCAGCTTCACTTTGAAATTACTAGTTATTTTCTTTATTTGTTTGTAGGAATACCTGATTGGACCCATGTTATTGTGGCTTTGAAGAAAATCTTCTATGGTATCATATATTGATAAATGCCTTCGACGGCATTTATAGACGATAAATGCGAACAGAAGTGTGATTCCTATTGAAGACCTCCCTATAATGGCTACATAAATTCACCCCAAGAGGTGAATTAGCAGTAGAAATGAATAATTTAGTTATAATGGATGGATTTAGGCCCTGTTTGCTAGAACTTATTTCTTACTAAATTGAAATAAATTTAACTAAATCGAACTGAACTGAAATAATTTTGAAATTTATCATATATTATTGTAATCTATAGTAAAAAAAGTAACATTTAATAAAGAAATGTTGAACTAAAAAATAAAAATTAACTGAATTGAACATAAAAAAATAAAAATTAACTGAATTGAATTGAACATAAAAAAAATTTAACTGAATTGAACTAAACTAAACAGATCTACAAGAAACATGTGGCAAACTGAGGGTTATAAAATCATACCTGTAATTACCAGTACATACAGTGCAAGAGAAGGTGAAAAATTAGCTGTGCCAAGAAAAATGATAGCCTTATCAGGAATCATGTTAAACTCCAACAGCTATTCTATTTTACATATTCTATCATTTATTAGTGCACTAATGATTATGTGAATTGAATCAATAATTTTAAATTTTAAATTTTAAATTGATACAAACAAGGAAATATAAAAAATTTAAGTACTATTAAATTTTTTATAATAAGAATAGAAACTTTTAATACGAATAAGGAATAGAGTATTAAATTTTAGAGGCTCAAACTCATCCTCTACATTTAACTATTCAAATCTTCTCTCTTCCCATAGTTGTTGGAGCTTAAATGTGGACAAATAGCATAGTTGTTGGAAGAATAAAAACTGATCGAATGAGTATAAATTAATCATATGCATAGTCAAGGCCCAAGGGTTAATGTAACAAACAGTATTTAAGATAAAACTATATATTTCTAGAAAGTAGTAAATACCAAGAATGACTTACCGTAGCTGGGTAACAAGTCTTGGCCGACATCACTTGGTGTTATACTGAAGCCCCCTGCCAATGCACTATGGATGTCCCAAAATGAGATGTTCCGCCCCCTTATTGAATCAAGAACTGCAAACCGCGAGGTGACAGTTTTGTGTATGGTGCATGTATCTTCAATATCAGAAGCCACCAATGTTTGATCCGCTTTCCCAATTAGTACATAACTATAAATGTTTCCAGAAATGGAAAATGTAAGACAAGGAGCCGTATCTATATATCTAGGTGATTTTACTGCTCTCTTGCAACTTACAAATGACACCATCCAAAAATCATTATAAGGACTATAATTTAAACCTCGATAAGAGTAGATTGGGAGCGTGGAACAGTTGTTCATCTGCAAGCCGGGATCCAAGAGGAAGAATGTGCGATTTAACTGTGTGACACCATTATGAACATCTTGGTCATCCAGTTGCAGGTAATATTTCCCGGAGATGAGGCTATCATAATCAAACATATATAACATAGTTCGATTCTGCTCACAAGATAATTGCAAGTGGTGGGAGCAACGCTCAAGATCACCTTTAACGCTTATACGTCGATGACCTGAAATGTTGTAGACAACCTGTCCACAAGTGAATTGGCGTTGACAGCGTTTCTTGCGAGACACCACCTCACCAACGGAAATCATGAGGACCAAAAGTATTACCAACATCGGCTTCAATCTAAATGTTAGCATTCTGCTGGCTTGGTAAGGCCAAGAAAGGAAGGGAGTGTATACGTCTTAGATTGTTGGGAGTGTATATATATGTCTTAAATTCTTTGTTACCATTTTAAATGAATTATATATAAATAAACCAGGGACTTCACGCAGCAGAAGCTCAGAATAGTAAACGAAGTCAAATAGATGATGACATATAACTGTATAACACGGTTTACAAGAGAATAGTCCAACCTTAGAATTAAAAGTCCGTTGACTTAAAATTCAAAGTTTATATCTTCACAAAGAAAAGGTCAAAAGTTTGTTATTAGATTTTGTTTGAGTCAGGCGGCTTGATTTTTTTGCATCTAACACTTGCGTCCACAAAAACCAGATCTTTTTCGTTGCCTTCGATAAATTCAACCCGATCGAAAAGCAAAACCAAGAATCATAGAGCGGCAATCTTTTGCACAGAAGCATCACCACTATGGAGGTTGTTGCATCAAGAATATGGGGTTTAGCCCCGATAGCAGACGAACGGGAAGTGATTTGTCCGGTGATGGAGAGCAACGGCGTCCATTTCATGCTGGCAAGAAAATCAGACCCCGAAACCGCTATCCCCATGAACGGATTCCCGGCGCGTTCGAAAAGGTGTGAAAATCACATTGGTGGCGCCGTCAGGTCAGGCCCGGCCCAGACTATGAGGCATGTGAAGCATGGGCATCAGGCCACCATTTGGATTGATAAATTAGGGGCCTCAATTTCAAAACTTAGTTTACTATTTATAGTGTGTTTTTATAAAAAGTGATGAAATTGGTCCAATTATGGACTAATCAGGAGTATATTTCATGCATATGGGCTTAATGTAAGATTAAAAAGGCCTCAAATTTAAACTAATTAGACTTTATACATATAGAAAGTAAAAATTAGATTACTATTTAAAATTTGTCTCAGTCCACCAAAAGTTTTGGGCCGGCTCTGCGTCAGGTGGATGCTTCCATACTTGATATCCTGGCGAAACGGTTCGAGGCACATGAGAAATTTGCGCGTGATTGTTTTCTTTAATTTTATGTTATTTTTTCATTCCAATTTTTTGTTTTAGTACCAATTACTGACAAGAAGCTACATCTCGCCGAGGAAGAATCTGATGCCTGAGGGTCTCCCGGAGGCATATCACGGGAGGAAGAGGATGGAGAACCCTTTGGAAGCCCTTCGCTGTAAGGAAAGTTTGTCCGGAAGTCGAGACAATGTCATTGGAGAAGTTCACATCTGAGTTAGGAATTAGTACATTTATGGGGCCTTATTGGTCATTTTACTTTTCAGTATTTTGTTTAGCTCATTCTCTATCGTTACTCACAGAGTCGAGCACCCTAATAGAGGGGGTTCTTCTTAACCATGTCCAACCGCTGCCGGACGATTTTCAGTAATTTATGAATGAAATAATTTTTAATCTTATAAAAATTATTCACATAATAATTAATATTAAATTTTATCAACTCACAATAAGTTGTATTTGGAAAAGATCCGATGTGATAATCCGACCCGATCTAATTTGATCCATTATTAATCTGATGCGACAGAAACCTAACCCGTTATTAATCTGACACAACAGAAATTTAACGTGATATGACTTGATAAGACGAATCTGAAACACGAACCTTTTTATCTGAATGAGAATTTGACTTGGTAAAACCCAAATGGACACCTAGTTATGTAATTTGAGAAATGCAAGGCGAGTTGACTACTTCGAAAATTTGAAATTATAAGAAAATCCTGAAATTGTACTTAGGTGATGGCGTTATAGTCCCTGAATTCAGAGAAATTGTAGTTAAAGGAACAATATTTTCATTATAGAGACCGATACATTATAGTCAACTTTACAACATTAATGCGTGTATTATTGTAACTTGTAAGGGCGTTGTAGTCAACGTTGGCGTTGAGGCTCGCGCACACTACGTGTTTACGTTGCGATTGATTGTAGTTTAAATACAAGTAATTAATGATGTTATCAGGTTGTAGAATTTCATAGATCAATCGACATGTATATTATTTTCAGAATTTTTATTAGTGAGACAATTATAGAACACAATTTTAGTAATTATGATTTGATTTGTGTTTTATTTTTTGTTTCAAAAACAAAAGTAGGATTGGATGTACATGATATTGAAATTTTTTCATAAAATAAAGCACTTATTTTATTAATAATGATATTTATCAATATGATACTGATGGCTAATGTTCGCGATTGCGCGTAAGTCATTTTCAAACTAACATAATTTATAACTACATTAATTAATCATATAAATATAGAAGAGACGGTCATATTCAAAATTAAATATTACAATAAACTAAATAGAGTGTGATATTGACACCAAATGACAACCAAGACAACAATGTAAGAGAATAAGATCGTGAGTAACCTATTTGAATGCACAACAATGTGGAAATAAATAAATTGTGTGTATTGTGTATTAGAATGAGTAGGATTATTCCAAATATGTATAAAAATTGATAATGCTGCAACTCTCATATGAAAATAATAAAATCCACAAATCATATCGCCAGGTTGCAAAGTGAAAAGCCTGGCTAGAATATTTAACAATAATTGTATTCTTCTTTAGTTATCTTCTTTTCGTGACTCCAATTACTTTGGACGACTTTTAAGTGATGAGTGAATAAATTACTTAGTCCGTGGTAATATTTTAACATTCACGATTTTGGTTTTCCATATTTTATTAGATCTCGTTTAATTTTTTGGCGATAAGATTGCAGGATTATTACTGGAAGAAGAAAAAATGATCCACGTGCCCAATTATGAAAAGCCTTTGAGGGTGGCCTGTACATCAATTATCACCGCGTGGAGTACATGATCATCGAATAACTTATTTGTAATTTGATTACTAATTTATTTGTATTATATCTGCATTATTATTTGGTTTTGATAATTTATAAGCTGTGTTAATAATTAAATGTAATACTTTTTTTTTTAGTGTTGATAAACTGTTATAGAACCGAAGTTATTATGCAAAAACTAGTATTATCAACTTTCAAATTGATGCTTCTAAACTGATAGTACCGGCCCAACATTCCTGATTGGGCCAAAGGGACCTCTCACAGCCCAGCTTGGGAGATGACGAATTTCTTGACATGCAAGCACATTCGTCCAGGGAAAGGAACAAGTTAAAGTGGTCATCACCTTTTTTCTTGTGAAGGAAGCCTCTACTATGAATACCAACTTCAAATAGTGAATTAGATATGTGACTTATATTTCTTTATTTCTAGTTGAGAGTTCTTCCGTACGCTTTCCCTACTTCCACTTCTCTCATCTCATCATCACACCGGAGCAGCTACCCCTGCCCGGACCACTTGAAATACATGTGGAGTTGAGTAGCATCATAAACTAGTTCTGTTTATATATACTTCCGTCAAAAAAAACCTAAATCCATGATCTTTTATGGTGTTTTTTAGCGAAATCGATGATCAGATAGCTAGTTTTCAACGTATTTTTTTATTTTCTAAAATACGTTAGTAAAATGCCTCGCCATAATATGTATGTTATTATAGTAATGACAAATTATATGATACCCCAGGTTCATTCATGGATGAGAAGTTATAAATTTACAATATTGCATACTTAATTATATAAAACATTGTGGGGTTTCAATGATTTAAATCTAATTTAAGAGAATGTTTTCTGTGGTGATGACCAGTCTTAAATGACATTATACTCTAGGAAAAATGTTGATTTTTGCACTCTCCGGTATAATGTTTTACGTATTAATTATGATCATTCAATGTATTGTTACTAATTTTCTCACTTTCATATATGATTTTCTAGTTGCATGTTAAGCATGATTATTTAATGAGACGAATTAAAACAAGGATCAAATTGAGATTTTTCATACGATGTGCACAATCAATAGTTTTGGAATACATGGCGATTTCAACGGCGATCTAAAGCAATATCACGGTGCAATCTATCACGGGCTGCAATTAGTCCAACGTGCTTTCTCTCCCAAAAAAAATAAAAAAAAATCTCCAGGTTTAGTGAGATCGTAAATTTTGAGGTCGATCTAAAGAAACATCACGGTGCAATCATGAGCAACTTGGAGATCCTTAAAAAGATGTGGGGGAAGATGAAGTTGATAGAGGAGGAGAAAAAACCCGTTTCAATGGAGGGTTTGCCAGCGGAGGAAGTTGGTATGGATTGGGTGTTGGTGGCGAAACTGTTTGCGCCACTGCACATACCACACAAGACGATTCAGTCTGTGTTTTCAGGAGTTTGGGGGCTGCGCAAACTGTTGAACTGCAGCACGTTGCATGACAATGTTTACCAACTTGAGTTTCCGGACAAGATATCAAAAGTCAGGGTTTTCGGCAATCAGCCATGGCTATTCGACGACAATCTGTTAGCTTTGAAATATGTGCCTAAGTTTTTTCTTATGTTTTGCTGTTTGTTTATCATTCTAGTCTTTTATTTTGGTATCAATAACCGGCGAGGAGCTACATCTCGTCGAGGTAGGAACTGATGGCCGAGAATCTTCCGGAGACATTTCATGGGAGAAAGAGGATGAAGAACCCCTTTGGAAGCCCTTCGTTGTAAGGAAAGTTTGTCCGGATGCGCGACAATGCCAATAGAGAAGTTCTCATCTGAGTTAGGGATTAGTACATTTATGGGGCCATGTTGGTCGCCCTGCTCTTCAACAGTCTATTTAGCTCATTCCCTAGCGATACTCACAGAGTCGAGAACCCAACTAGAGGGGGCTAATCTTAACCATGTTCAACCGTTGGTGGACGATTTCTAGTAATTTAAGAATGATATAAATATTTTTATCTTAAAAAAATAAAAATTGGAATACATAATTGATCATCAATAATAGTAAATAAACCATGTGCTACAACGATTGATTATTTTACTCGCATTTTTAAAAACTCAACACAGAATTGATTCAGTAGTCATGGGGTGGGCGAGGAAATATATAATTCCCCGATTGCATATTCGTGCCTCATAAATTAACCTTATCTTCATCCAACTCACCTTCTTGCATCATGCATACATGTTTGTCTATATATATTACACGGAAAATTTTCAATTTCATCATCCACCATTTTCCTAACCTAAGAAATCCAACAGCTTTAATTTCAGCTCAATTAGCCAAACTCGTAAGAAAATTAAATTTCTATTTTAGTCAAAAAAAAAAAAACATTTCCAGATAGTGTTACATGGCTCCAGATCACACCACCATCCTACCTAGGGTTCTCATTGTCTCGAGAAGAACCATCCGGAAGAACAAATTTGTCGATTTCGTAGGTACGTATATATACATTAAATTATCACACCTCTTCGTATCGGTTCGGTTCAATTAAGTTAGTATGAAATTTAGCATAATTAGGTCATATTGATTCTATTTTTTAATAGATCCATTTTCACTTCCGTTCAATTCAGTTTTATCTAATTCAGTTCAGTAAGAATTAAGTTTAGAAGAACAAGTCCTAATTAAGATGATTTGTTAACATGTAATGCTCATCGAGTTTAATACAGTTCAATTCATTTAATCAGTCAATTAGAAAACAACGCTAATTTATTTGCCTAGTGAAAATTTGGAATGCAACTTTCGAGTCCAAAATTTGAAATATTAATTAATTATTGATTCTTGTTTTCAGGTGAGTATCATCTGGATCTAATAGTAAGCTATGGAGGAGCCCCCGTGATTGTACCAAGAGTCAACGGAATTCACAACCTTCTCGACAGTTTCGAACCGATTCACGGTGTCCTTCTCTGCGAAGGAGAAGACATAGATCCATCTCTCTACGACGCCGACACATCGGAATTCTCGCCGGAAGAGCTAGATGAGATCAGAATATCCCACGCAAGCGACACCGCCATCGACCGCGAAAAGGACAACATCGAATTCAAGCTCGTCAGCCTCTGCCTCGACCGGAACATACCCTTCCTAGGGATCTGCAGAGGGTCACAGGTCCTAAAACGTCGCCTGTGGGGGTACCCTATACCAGGACATCGAAAGCGAGCTGTCAAAGAAACTAAGCCCTACACAAAACGCCGTCGTCCATATGGACTATGAAAACTACGACGGGCACCGGCACATGATAAACGTGGTTAAGGACACTCCCTTGCACCAATGGTTCAAGGGCTCCATGAACAGTGAAATGGAGATGTCGGTGAACAGTTACCATCACCAAGGAGTGAGGAGGTTGGCGGAGCGTTTCGCGCCGATGGCTTTCGCTCCTGACGGTTTGATTGAAGGGTTTTATGACCCAAATGAGTATAGCCCTGAGGAGGGGAAGTTCATGGTGGGGCTCCAGTTTCACCCCGAGCGGATGCGCGTCCAGGGTACTGACGAGTTTCAGTATCCTGGATGCGCGTTCGCGTATCGGGACTTTGTGAGAGCCGTGAGAGCCTATGGAAGGAAGATGAATGATCCGGTTTTCTATTCGGAGAAGAAGAGAAAAGGACCTATTTTGCGGAGTTTTTCGATTCCGAGGAATGTTTTTAGCTCATGGAGGGAAAGAATCCCAGTGAAAGAGTATGAGCTTGAAGCAGGATATGAACTTGAAGATGATCTTGCAAGGGTTATGATTCAGAAAATGTCGATCGAACAGTTATCTGACATGGCATCATTTTACAACAAAATGGGACTTATTTGCTCTGAAGCAATAGAGATTAAGATTCAGAGTCCTTCATTGTGATTGTACTATATCTTTCATATTTGTGTGTAGTTTTTTGTCTTCTTTTTTTCCATTTGATCATTTGTAAACTATATTGTTGGTTCAAAATTAACTTGAAGATGAATGCATCTATGTAATTTCTAGTGTTTGGAGCTTCTTGTTTCCGGGAACGCAAATGATACCATCTAAATATTGCTAAGGAGTTCTTCATCAAGATTGTGCAAAAGTTGAGCAAAAATGTCAATCCAAATATTGCAAACGTTATAGTACATTGTGCAAAAAAATCATGGAAATTGTGCAGATCGAATTGAGAATATATCCATCCAATATTGCAAACAATATGTTGCACAAAGACATTTAATATTTTTGCAAATTTTAATTGAGCAAAAATTGACATGGCTGTGCACAAGTTTGGAAAAATATTCTAATTTGTGTAAAAGTAGAGAAAAAATATAGTTGTGCGAAAGTTGACCGAAAATATTCATCTTCTTTTGCAAAAGTAGATATAGGCGTGCACAAGTTGAGCAAAAATAATCATCTCAAATGTGCAAAATTTGTACAAAAATATATATCCATTTGTTAGTGCAAATGTTATTGTACATTGTTCAAAAGTTGACCGAAAATATTCATCCAAAAAAAATGCATATATATATTTGAGAAAAGTTATCCATCTAATTTATAAAAAAGTAAAAATATTGGTTAAAGTTGAGTAATATATTCAGCAATTAATAATTTTGATTTGTGATTTTGAATTTCGTCTTTCATAATGCCCCTTCAAGAAAAATAATAATCAATGGGGTTCATGGGGCCATGGATAGGGTTGGAGGTGGAATCGACGAGGTCGTGCATGGATAGGGTTCGCGAGGCTGCATAATTTATCTCACGGGTCTATATGCTCATGTGGAATAAGTTCTACCACGGGGCTGCCGAATACGTATGGTGTCCTCTTGGATGGTGCCGGATTTGGGATAGGGTTGGCGGAGGATGTGGTTTTTCAAAAAGTGGACGATGAGTTCTTCGCCGGTGGGATCAACGATTGAAATGGGAGACGTGGGATTTCCAAACCCATCTGGACAAAATGCTTGAAATTGAAATTTAAATTGAAAGCCAAGGTTTCTTTTGAAATGTATGAATAGTACAAATATACATTGTGAGATAATTACATACTTTTAAGATGCAAATCCACTCTCATTTAATACAAATCAAATCTCACTAGCTCATAGCCGTACAAGTGTCCGTCCTCAATCGATCATGTCAAGATGATCAGAGCACAAGCCGCACACGTACACGACCTTTATCAAGTTCATACAAACCATTCTCATAAATCTTTATGGAATGATATATGACTGTTTTTTACGAATTCTCAAACAACGTACACTGTAAGATAACTTATTTAAAATCTGCTCATTAATTTCGTAAATGTAAATTGCTTTTGAGACATAAACCTGCACATTCAATTTGTGCAAGACGTTGACATTTTAGTGCAAAAAGTTGATCTGTAGTGCGAAAACTGAACAAAAAATTCATCTGCATTGAGCCAAATTATATATTAGTGGTAATATTTTAATAAATATATATTTAAGTAAGTAATTTACTTGTCATTTAATACATTTTTAAAAATTTACATCCCACTTATTGATTATGAAAGTGAAAGTTACCATTGTCAATCAAAAAAATTCCAATTTGTTATGACCAACAAAAAAGGTGCATCTTTGTTCAACAACTGATTGGGATACATTTGTTGATGCTTTTTTTCTCGTTTAGTTCATTTTTGTATATTCTCAGAAAAACAATAATCTGAAACTCAATCATGAACAGAAACTCATGATCATAGCTGAATAATTTTCTAATGATTTAATTTCCACGATAACATTTATAATTATTTTCAACTTGGATGGCTAAACTCATGTGACGTGGAAACATTTATCCATTACTACACATAATTAATTACAGCAACTTAAAATTGAACAAAACGATTTCTTGGGATAACATTTTATTCTCTTTTTATAAAGCTTCGGATTACATTAACAAGCTGTCTTTGAAGAAAAATATGCCTCTTCATTTGGAACTATACTCTACTTTTTTTTTTTAAATGTAATTAACATCTCTCTAATCAGTTAAAGACCTGTTTTTTAGAGTTTATTTCTTGTTGTACTGAACTGAACTGAATTGAACTGAACTGAACTAAAAATTATTGTACTGAAAAATGGAATCAGCATGACTGAATTGAACTGAACTGAACTGAAAATTAATGTATTGAAAAATGGAATCAGTATGACTAAATTAACCTGAGTTTCATCAAATTGCATTTTCACTGAAATGAACTGAATTGAACTGAACTAAACTAAACTGATTTACAGATAAGTTCTGGCAAACAGGGCCAAGTGTCTATGAATTAACTATTCTTTTAATTTCTTCTTTATAATATCATGTAATTTTCCACTCCTCTCTCTGATCCAATCCACATCTGTTAAATAATAATAAAACTTCCTTTCTTCTGATCTAATTTAGATATTAATTAGGAGGAACTTTTCACGATTTTTTTCACCGGCCATTCCCTTGATACGATCTCGTGTTAAATAACTTTTGTACATAACTGATTTTTCAGGAACGATAATATTGTATTTTTTATCGTGGTTTTATATTTAATGCTTGCATTTTTCATATAGCGTTGAGAAAACAGTGAATAATGGTTTTTATCCAAAGTAAATAAACAATAAATAAAGTATGGTTTGGCGTATATAAGAAAAACGTGGATATATATTATACATACCGCCACATCAGCACTAACTCAACATTTGATTATCGATGGATTAGATAAGAAAGAACCGTCACATAATTAATTATGAATAAAATAATATATCCTCTTCGCGGCGCCTAGTTTGCATCTGTATCTCTCATTTCATTATAAATACCGATACTGCAATTTCACCATTCATCATCTCACATATTCTCTCACTCAATAAATTAAATCTACATTTATTTTATCTGAAAAATTGAAGTATACATTTTTGCTTGGTGTAGTTTCAACAGTATATATGGCTCCAATTATCTCCAACGATATCCTTCCTAGGGTTCTCATTGTTTCCAGAAGAACCGTCCGCAAGAATAAATTTGTGGATTTTGTAGGTATGATTGTCTGATACAATTCATTTTTTTTCTGCTTATGATGCATTTATATATATTAATGAACTCTTTTTATATTATATATATATGTATGTATTTCAAGGCTTACATGCACGCGCGTGATTATAATCATGTGTTGTTTATACATGACTAGAGTCAATGCATCATCCAACAGCCATGGTTATTATATGGATTGATTATAGAATCGGAAGTATATGTTTGACTTATATTATTATTTTGGAATGAGGATCAGAGCCATGACTCATGGTCATGAGCAAATAATTAATGATATATACTTGATCCTTAATTAGGTTCGCTTAATGCTTAATTAGTTGTTAATTAGGCCCTTTTTTCCGTAAGTTTATTTATACATCAAATTAGTGCGCATGCACAATGATACACTTTGTGACAAACAATCAAAATTAAAATAGTGATGAAAACAGATCTGAAAAAGACACATGCATAAACAGTCGGTACGTATTTTAGAAGTGGCTTTTGAAAACATCAAAATTCAACCACTTTTTCTTTTTTGCTATTAGACAAATTTTGATTCAAAAATTGTTAAATTTTTGATATCAAAATTTATTCATTTCTATCGATTTGATATCAAAATTTTGTTTATAATTGGGTGCATAAAGATTTTGTTGTTTTGAGTATTAATTCTTCCGTCTTCTTTGTTTCGTCATTTTTTTCACAGGAGAGTATCATCTGGATCTCATAGTAAGCTATGGAGCAGCACCCGTGATCGTACCAAGAGTCAACGGAGTTCACAACCTTCTCGACAGTTTCGAACCCATTCACGGCGTCCTTCTCTGCGAAGGAGAAGACATAGATCCCGCTCTCTATGATTCCGATACACCGGAACTCTCGCCGGATGAATTAGAACATATCAGAAAATCCCACGCAAGCGACACCACCATCGACCACGTAAAGGACTCCATCGAATTCAAGCTCGTAAACCTCTGTCTCGAGAGAAACATACCCTTCCTAGGGATCTGCAGAGGGTCCCAGGTCCTAAACGTCGCTTGCGGGGGTACCCTATATCAGGACGTCGAAAGGGAACTAAGCCCTACAAATGATGTTGTGCATATGGACTATGAAAACTACGACGGCCATCGGCATATGATAAAGGTGGTTAAGGGCACTCCCTTGCACCACTGGTTTAAGGACTCCATGAACAGTGAAATGGAGATCTTGGTGAACAGTTACCATCATCAGGGAGTGAGAAGATTGGCGCGGCGTTTCGTGCCAATGGCTTTTGCTATTGACGGTTTGATTGAGGGGTTTTATGATCCCGATGCTTATTGCCCTGAAGAGGGCAAGTTCATCATGGGCCTCCAGTTTCACCCAGAGCGAATGCGTATCCAGGGTACTGACGAGTTTCAGTACCCTGGATGCGCATTTGCGTACAAGGAGTTTGTGAGAGCTGTGGAGGCTTATGGAAGGAAGCTAAATGGTCCAAACCCAGGGAAACGCAATCACGAACATGAGAAGAAGAAGAGAGGAAGCATTGCACGGAGCTTTTCCCTTGCCAACCTTGGGTGTAAAGTCGGGACTCCGGTCCCGATGAAGGAATCTAAGCTTGAAGAAGGAGCTGAATTTCTGCAGGTATCATACATAGGGATGATGTATTTATAATTTATTAAGTGTCTGTCTGTTTGCATGGAATCTCAGATGTCTGGGACTCCATGCAAACGAACAGATCGACCCTATGTAAACTAAACTTTGTAGCTAACAATTCAATGGTTAAATATAGGCAAATGCAGTTTTGAGCCTTCAACAAGAGAAGAGGCTGAAGCAGATGGGGGCAACAGTGAGAAATTCCTCAGTGTACATACAGAAACTGAAGATGAATGAAGAAAGGGATATTTTGGCAAGGGTTATTATTCAAAAAATGTCATCAGAACAGTTATCTGAATTGGTATCTTTTTACCACAAAATGGGAAGGATTTGTTCTGAAGCATTAGAGGTTAAGCGTAAGACTCCATTAGTGTGATTGTACCAGAGTTTCTCAGCCAAACTATTCCCTTCATTGTGTCTACCTTGTGTTTTCTTCTTATTGTTGCTGCCCTTGATTGTACAAAAGTTTTGTATGAAAATATTATTTCCTCTGTCCTGACTGTATCTGCATAGATTTTTTTTCAATCAAAGGTGTTAAATTTTGACTGAATTTTGAATGCATAGATAAACAAAAATATTAACGTATCTAAAATTGTTGAATTCGTCGTAATTTAATATCAAATTTTTAATATTGATAATAATGTAGTGGGGCTTTGTCCAAGAATTGAAGAAAAAAATATCGTCAACAGGCTGAACAGTTTTTGGGCATATATGGTGTTCGACGTTGAAAGGTATCATATTAAACTTTGTAGTGAGCACCATGCTTGCTGGCCATTTGAGATCGTTATAACGTAGGGCTTAAATTCGAGTTTCACTATTTTCGGATATTTATTTTCTACTTTAGAATTGTTTTGTTTTTAGGTTAGGGTTTAAGAATTAAACACCTCTTGGAGCATCCACGAGATTATTCAACCAATTATGATTTATGATGCATTTCAGAGCCTACTATTGAATTCGTGTTGGTGAATTTTTGATTGTTCCTTAAGGATTCGAGCTAGCAAGTTATCAATCCATTTTTTTATTTTCGCTTCGGGCCCCAAAATCCTAAAACCGGCAAGCATTTTGGAAACTCCTCAGGGATATTTTGCAATCCGTACCAGTACTCCATTAACTAGGCATGAAGAACAGAAAATGCAGCAAATCTTATTTCACCTTGTTCCTTTTGTTGTGTCACGTTTTAAATAATTGTCCATGTTGCAGCTCATAATCTGCTATATGTTGTGAAGATTGTGAACGATACTGGTCAATGTCCGAGTTTTTTTTTAGGGAACTTCTATTTGCAGGACCAAATTACTACTGCAGGACCATATTTCACTTGATCAGACGCATTTTCCCTCAATTAGTTTTGCCCGATTCAAATGTACATTTGACGCACTAAGATATCAGATATTGCATTTTGAATTGGGCAAAAAATACGCCTGATCAAGTTTCATATGGTCCTGCAGTAGTAATTTGGTCCTGCAAATAGTAACCCCTTTTTTTTATTATTATTTAAAACCACCAATGGTAGGGGGTTTATATTATCCTCCCAAACCTTAGATAGCTCAAAGACTTGTAAGTAGTAGATGTACACAAAGATGTCCAAGAAAAATCCCAACTTGTTAGGATGAAAAAACTTGAATGTCAAGAAAAACCCCAACAAGTTGGGATGAAAAAACTTGGTAAAAACAAGCTCATTGAGTCTATAGCTAAATGTTTCTATTCGATATCTACTCAACCGATCCAGGTTAGTGCTCGGCCAGTTTCCCAGGCGAGGATAACATTGCAAAGGACAGATTTGTAGTCATCAACCTTGATGAAAAACAGATTAGCCCCTTGAATGTGAATAGAGAACCTTAGCTGCTGAAGGTGAGACAAGACAAAACTGAATTGGTGTGTTGATGAAGTTGATTGATGGGAGGTCGTCGCCGTACCTCTCAAATATACAATTTATATTCGCTCACTACCTCCACACACAACTAAGCATATAGTGGCAAGTAATGTTCGTTCCACGGGGAAAAGGGTAGTTCTACGTATATATTGTATCATACATATACATATACATATACATATATAAAAGCAATGTAAACAAAGGGGGAGGGGGGGGGGGGTTTGAGTTGAGTTTTGTTTAAAATAAAACTATGTAAAACAACTAGAACTTTAAAGTTACAACTACTTTACCATATGATTATTCTAACTAAAGATTTAACTAAGAGAATAAGAAACTTGGGTACATGAGAGTAGCATCTTCTTGTTATGGATTTTTCCTCAAACTTTATTATGTTACTTTGAGAATGGTGATTGTTTGTGATGGGAAATTATCTCTATTCTAGTTGTGAATCATGAAAGTATCTTCACAACTCTTATTGGCAACATATCTATATGATAGCAAATAGATAAATTGATCAATGTTAATTCAAATTAGATGTTTTCCCACCTTACCCATGTAATGTGATAACACAATTGACATGAATATAATGCTAATGAATGATCTCAAGAACAAATATAATTGATAACAACATATATTTGATTCCTAATTCACTACCTTTACATAGAAGAAATGATAGCATTTCAACCATGGAAAAGCAATGTCTAACACATATCCAACACATATCTATAACTAGGAAATCATTCCTAACTATTTCAAGCATCAAATACACATAAAATTCATGATCATTCAATGACAATTCATCCATTCCTAAGCTTCATAAACCATGTTCTCAAACCATAACAAGAGATCCAATCTCATATACCCAAGATGGGTTTTAGCCTACAACCATAATTGCATAATCACAAAGATAATCCATACAAGAAATCATGATGAATTCAAAGATCAAATGGAAAGGAAAATGAAGAAACTCTGTTTTTCTCTCTCAAAAACGATCCTCTAACAATTAAGGATAAGTGCTTTTTATAGTCCAAAATAAATAAGATTAAAGAAAACAAAATGCAACTTGCAGCAATTCTTCGCGGGTCGCGAGAAATCCTTCGCGGACCGCGAGCCTAGTTCTCGCGGCTCGCGGCCGAGGATCCGCGGCCCGCGCGTTTCTGGCTTCCGCGGTCCGCGACCGAGGTTTCGCGGACCGCGCGTCTCTGGATTCCGCGGTCCGCGACCGAGGTTTCGCGGACCGCGCGTCTGGTCTTCGCGGTTCGCGACCGGAGTCTCGCGGTCCACACAAAACTTGGCATCTTCAAAACAGCAACACACACCCTCGCGGCTCGCGACCGAGGTTTCGTGGCCCGCGAGAGTGTGCCTTCACGCCACTTCTACGACCGGTTCTTCAATGTATCTAACTTCTTCAGGACGGTCATAGAAGGTCTTCAAATCATCCAAATCCATCGCAAGTGCAATTCAAGGTCGAAATGCACGTTTTCAATTTCAAACCATTATGAATGATTCGGTCTAAAAGTCTAATATAAAAGTACAAAATACTATCTAAAACAGCTCTCAAATGCTACAAAATAAGAGTATATCTAGGACCTATCAAAATCCCCCACACTTGAACCTTTCTCGTCCTCGAGAAAGAACGATTAAGATCCAAGTGCATATTCTGAATAATTAAGCACATAACATTTGAGAGCTTTACATATCTATTAACAAGAGAAAAGAAAATATATATTTTTTTAAAGAAATACAGCAACAAAAACAGCAACAAAAGCAGAATCATAGTCCTACACCTCTCCCCCACACTTAGCCTAAACATTGCCCTCAATGTTTAAATATAAAAATGAAAACCATAGTGAAAGGAAAGGGTGTAGGATATACTCACTGCGAGGGGCCGGAACCGTCGCGACGGCGCTGAGCTCGCGATCTGCGATGGCCCTCATAGTCAAATGCTCCTGGTCCATGTGGGTGCATGGATGCCATCATGGCGAACATCACCTCCATGTCATCCTCATATCTCTGAGTAAACGCGTCATGCCTCTGCGTAAACTCCTGGAACTGCTGCTGAGTGACATACTGAGGCTCGTGATGTGGAGGAGCGTATTGATCTCCATGCTCCGGAGGTGCCTCTAGCCTGGCAAGGGCAATGGTAGGTGCAGAGACAATGATCTGAGTGGGCAAGGTGAGCTCCGCCAAGTGGGTGCGCCCAGTCAGCTCCACAGCCTCCAGATTCGGCAGGTACATGTGCTGATTCTTGGCTACTAGCCAGATGTATCTAGGAGGAGGAAATCTGTGCATGGCCAAGACATTAGTGGACTCCAAAGAAGCGATGGAGTAGAACTGGTGAGCTCTCTCGGCTGTCTTGCCTATTGCCTGAATGTCTGGAGGTAGATGGATGTTCAGATAAGCTGCTAGAAGAGAAATCATACCCCCCTGCGGTATCTTTCCTGAGCTCTTCTGGGAGGTCTCCAGACACTTCTGCACAAAGAGGTCTACCCAACTCGGGTGCTCCGGCCTCCAAAACATGGTCCAAAGGCATTGGACCTGCTCCCTGTTGATGTGCGTCAACTCTCCTTGGCAAAAGATCGTCATCACTAGGAGCTTGTGCACCATACGAACAGCTGGATGTATGATGTGGTTGTTCTTCGTAGCGCATGTGATGTTGGGAGATCCAAACAAGCAATTTCAAAAGAAAGCTAGATCAAATCCGTCTGAGGCATTATCTTTCGGATTCTTGTAGCCCTCCGCAAATTCGAACCCAAAAGCATTTTGGATGTCATCATAGGTCATCCGGCGGTCCACATCATTTAATCTGAATGTGATGTACTGCATGTCATGCTCCTCATCATAGTGGTTGGCTAGAGTGGATAGGAACTCAAGTGTATAGCGGATGTAGGTCGGTGCTGACCGATCAATGAATCCTCTCATGCCAACGCGATCCAATAAAAATGGCACAGGCTGCTGCAAACCTAGCTCCTGAAGTAGCTCAGAGGAGAGGAACTTCGTCTCCATGATCGTTCGCCTCCCATTCCCAATCAACTTTCTCCACCGTTGTTGGGCATCGCCATCCAAACCTTGCAGTCCCATAAGGTCAATAGGGGGCAGGTTTTCTGCAGGGGGAGGGCTAGGTTGGCGAGGGGGTGATTCGGGGATCACGGGTTCATGTGAACTAGAGGCTTCCCCTCGGCGAGACCTTTTCCTCGTTGCCATTATCAAAATCTACTCAACAACAGTCCAGCACAACTAAACTAGCTACAAGGCGGCAAGCCCCTACTCAACAAGCAAATTGCAACTAGTGGCGGCAAGCCCAATCAAAATCAACAAGAAAAACTAGAGGCGGCAAGCCCTAATTACTCAAAAATTGCAATGTAGCATTCCAAATAAACAATTAAATGCAATTAGATTGCCAATTTGATCAAAACACCACCAAATCAAAGAATCCAAGAATTAGGGTTCATGAGATTTGGGGGTATTTGATTGGGAATTGGAATTTGGAATTGGTGATTGGAAAAAGGTTGAGGTTGGTGGAGGGAAGGTTTTTGTGTAGTTGGGTTGGGGAAAAAGTCGCCGGAGGCCGGCGAATCGGAGTGGAGAAGTTTCGGTTGGAATTTGGGCAATGGGCGTAAAAGATGGTGTTTTTGATTTGGATTTTTTGTGGGTTTTGTTGGGAATGAATGGGGGATTGATTTGGGTGGAAGGAATTGGTTCAAAACTCGCAGGAATGGTGAATCGGAGATGGTGGCCGGAGAGGAGTACTATTCGGGTGGGAGGAGTTTGGGAAGAGGAGGAAGAAAAAGGGAAGAAATAAGAACCGATCTCTCGCGGATCGCGAGTCTCCTTCGCGGGCCACGGGCCGTCTTCGCGGGCCGCAAAACTCGGCCGTTTCGTCCCAGGGATTGCCGAAAAATCCCTGGTTTTTCGCGGGTCGCGACGAGGTCTTCGCGGACCGCGCACCTAGCTTTCGCGGTCCGCGCGATGAAACCGCGGACCGCGCGCGCAGAACCTTCGCGGTCCGCGCGATGAAACCACGGACCGCGCGCGTAGCACTCTCGCGGCGCGCGCGATGAATTCGCGCGCCGCGCGGTGAAACCGCGGTCCGCGAGCACAGTGCCGCGGCCCGCGCGATCAAGCCGCGGACCGCGAACGGTTGCATTTTCGTTCCAGGGATTGTCGAAAAATCCCTGGATTTCGCGGGTCGCGACTGAACTTTCGCGGACCACGGGTCTTCGTCGCGGTCCGCGCGATGAATTCGCGGGCCGCGAGGAATGACTCCTACAGCCTTTTTGTTTTTGCTCCACTTCATATCTTTTTCTACAAAAACAACACAAAAACTAGCGTAATGTTCAAATTACAATCCTAATTAAATGTACATAGGCTATTATAGAAAGAAAGTAATGTTCCAAATATTGAAATTGTTCGACGAAATGCTTTTAAAGATCAAAACTCGTTTATTTAACATCGTCGGCACGATGTACCTCCATGGTAAAGATCAATCGTAGGTCGGATTGCCTAAAGACACGTCCTCTAGGATCTCTGATTTGAAACCCTCGTAATATGGTTTCAACCTTTGGCCGTTGACCTTGATGACTTTGGCATCCTCGTCGCTTTGGATCTCCACCGCACCATGAGGGAAAACTCTCACAACTACAAATGGTCCAGTCCACCGAGAACGCAATTTACCTGGAAACAAACGAAGGCGTGATTGAAATAGGAGAACCTTTTGACCTACCTCAAAGGTTTTCCTAATTATCATCTTGTCATGCCATGCCTTCGTTTTCTCCTTGTAAATGGCGGCGTTCTCATAGGACTCATTCCGGATTTCCTCAAGCTCTTGCAATTGAAGCTTCCTTTCATTCCCGGCTTCGTCCAAGTTCAAGTTGAACCTTGTGATTGCCCAATATGCTGTGTGCCAACTCCACCGGTAAATGACACGGCTTTCCAAAGACTAATCGGTATGGAGACATACCAATTGGAGTCTTATAAGCCGTCCTATATGCCCACAATCCATCATCCAACCGAGTACTCCAATCCTTGCGAGTCGGCCTAACCGTTTTCTCAAGGATGGACTTGATTTCCCTATTGGAAACTTCGGCTTGTCCATTTGTTTGTGGATGATAGGCGGTAGAAGTTTTGTGATTTACCCCATATTTCTTCAACAATGCGGCAATGGTTCTATTGCAAAAGTGAGTGCCTCGATCACTGATTAGAGCTCGGGGTACCCCGAACCTAGAGAAGATGTGAGATTTGATGAACTCTGCAACCACTTTTGAATCATCAGTACGAGTGGGGATTGCTTCTACCCACTTAGAAACATAGTCAACCGCAAGCAAGATATATTTAAAACCAGAGGATTTAGGGAAAGGTCCCATAAAATCGATTCCCCAAACATCAAAGAGTTCACAATATAGAGGGCAATGTTGGGGCATTTCATTCCTAGAAGAGATATTTCCTACTCTTTGGCATTTATCACAAGATTTGCAAAAGATGTATGCATCCTTATTCAAACTAGGCCAATAAAAACCACAGTCTAGCACTTTCCTAGCAGTTCGCCTAGCACCAAAATGACCACCACATGCATATGAATGGCAAAAAGCAAGGATTGAGTTGGTTTCATTATTGGGAATGCATCTCCTAATCACTTGGTCGGAACAATGTTTCCACACATAGGGATCATCCCATACATAAAACCTAGCATCATGCTTTAACTTATCCTTTTGTGCTTTTGTGAAATGAGAATGACACTTACTTGTGACAAGGAAATTCACAATGTTGGCATACCATGGAAGAGAAACACTAAGAGCAAACAATTGCTCGTCGGGAAACTCTTCGTGAAGATGGTCCTTCAATGCTTTGGTCTCAAACTCCTCATTGGGCACCAAACGGCTCAAATGGTCGGCCACTAGATTCTCAGCTCCTTTCTTGTCTTTGACCTCCAAGTCGAACTCACTCAAAAGTAAGATCCATCGGAGCAACCTAGGTTTTGCTTCTTTCTTCGTCATCAAGTAACGAAGAGCTGCATGGTCAGTGAAAACAATAATCTTTGTACCAAGCAAATATGGCCTAAATTTTTCTAATGAAAAGACTACCGCTAGCAATTCTTTCTCGGTAGTGGTATAGTTCCTTTGAGCATCATTGAGAGTCATGGATGCATAATAGATGGCATGGGGAACTTTTCCCACCCTTTGACCTAACACCGCACCAACGACATAGTCACTTGCATCACACATGATCTCAAATGGAAGGGACCAATTTGGAGGTTGTATAATAGGGGCCGACACTAGAATAGACTTCAAACAATCAAATGCCCTCTTACAACCTTCATCTACCACAAATTCCACATCCTTTTGTAACAATCTACATAAAGGGGAAGAAATTTTCGAGAAATCTTTTATAAAACGGCGGTAGAAACCCGCGTGGCCAAGAAAAGATCTCACATCGCGCACACAAGTAGGGTAAGGTAAAGATTGGATGGTATCAATTTTTGCTTTATCTACCTCAATACCCTTAGATGATACTTCATGACCAAACACAATGCCTTTTTCAACCATAAAATGACATTTTTCAGAATTAAGCACAAGATTCTTATCAATGCAAGTTTTTAGGACTAATGAAAAATGGAGTAAGCAATTGTCAAAAGAGTTTCCATGAACAGTAAAGTCATCCACAAAACCTCTACAAACTTCTCAAGATATTCTGAAAAAATGCTAACCATACACCTTTGAAATGTGGCCAGTGCATTGCAAAGTCCAAAAGGCATGCGTCGGTATGCAAATGTGCCAAAGGGACATGTGAAGGTGGTCTTCTCTTGATCTTCGGGTGCGATGGCAACTTGAAAGTAACCTGAATAGCCATCAAGAAAACAGTAGAAAGAGTGGCCTGCGAGCCGGTTAAGCATTTGATCAATAAATGGTAAAGGAAAATGGTCTTTCCTTGTTACCGCATTTAGCCTTCGGTAATCAATGCAAACACGCCATCCATTTTGAATACGAGTGGGGATCAACTCGTCATGGCTATTCTCCACCACGGTCACTCCGGTCTTCTTTGGTACCACTTGCGTTGGGCTTACCCATTTACTATCGGAGATTGGATAGATCATTCCCGCATCCAACAATTTAAGCACCTCGGCTTTTACTACCTCCATCATAGGAGGGTTCAATCGCCTTTGAGGTTGTCGGATGGGTTTAGCATCATCCTCCAATAGAATACGGTGCATGCAAGTACTTGGACTCATACTTTTGATGTCGGCAATAGTCCATCCAATGGCCTCCTTATGATCTTGTAGCACTTTCATCAACCTTTCCTCTTGTTCCTTGGTGAGTTTTTTTGAGATGATCACCGGTAATTTTTCACCATCACCAAGCAATACACATTTCAAAGAAAACCAAATAAAGAAAAGATTGAAATTATAGTGCAAGGGTTCTAAGGCAATACACACTACAAGGTGCCATTTGCACGAAGAACTCGAGCAATACACTTTCAAAGAAAAGAAAGAAAACAAAGGATATAAACAATAAAATCTAAGATAAAACACAAAACAAGAAATGCCTACTCCCCGGCAGCGGCGCCAAAATTTGGGAGGTCGTCGCCGTACCTCTCAAATATACAATTTATATTCGCTCACTACCTCCACACACAACTAAGCATATAGTGGCAAGTAATGTTCGTTCCACGGGGAAAAGGGTAGTTCTACGTATATATTGTATCATACATATACATATACATATACATATATAAAAGCAATGTAAACAAGGGGGGGGGTTTGAGTTGAGTTTTGTTTAAAATAAAACTATGTAAAACAACTAGAACTTTAAAGTTACAACTACTTTACCATATGATTATTCTAACTAAAGATTTAACTAAGAGAATAAGAAACTTGGGTACATGAGAGTAGCATCTTCTTGTTATGGATTTTTCCTCAAACTTTATTATGTTACTTTGAGAATGGTGATTGTTTGTGATGGGAAATTATCTCTATTCTAGTTGTGAATCATGAAAGCATCTTCACAACTCTTATTGGCAACATATCTATATGATAGCAAATAGATAAATTGATCAATGTTAATTCAAATTAGATGTTTTCCCACCTTACCCATGTAATGTGATAACACAATTGACATGAATATAATGCTAATGAATGATCTCAAGAACAAATATAATTGATAACAACATATATTTGATTCCTAATTCACTACCTTTACATAGAAGAAATGATAGCATTTCAACCATGGAAAAGCAATGTCTAACACATATCCAACACATATCTATAACTAGGAAATCATTCCTAACTATTTCAAGCATCAAATACACATAAAATTCATGATCATTCAATGACAATTCATCCATTCCTAAGCTTCATAAACCATGTTCTCAAACCATAACAAGAGATCCAATCTCATATACCCAAGATGAGTTTTAGTCTACAACCATAATTGCATAATCACAAAGATAATCCATACAAGAAATCATGATGAATTCAAAGATCAAATGGAAAGGAAAATGAAGAAACTCTGTTTTTCTCTCTCAAAAACGATCCTCTAACAATTGAGGATAAGTGCTTTTTATAGTCCAAAATAAATAAGATTAAAGAAAACAAAATGCAACTTGCAGCAATTCTTCGCGGGTCGCGAGAAATCCTTTGCGGACCGCGAGCCTGGTTCTTGCAGCTCGCGGCCGAGGATCCGCGGCCCGCGCGTTTCTGGCTTCCGCGGTCCGCGACCGAGGTTTCGCGGACCGCGCGTCTCTGGCTTCCGCGGTCCGCGACCGAGGTTTCGCGGACCGCGTGTCTCTGGATTCCGCGGTCCGCAACCGAGGTTTCGCGGACCGCGCGTCTGGTCCTCGCGGTTCGCGACCGGAGTCTCGCGGTCCGCACGAAACTTGGCATCTTCAAAACAGCAACACACACCCTCGCGGCTCGCGACCGAGATTTCGCGGCCCGCGAGAGTGTGCCTTCACGCCACTTCTACGACCGGTTCTTCAATGTATCTAACTCCTTCAGGACGGTCATAGAAGGTCTTCAAATCATCCAAATCCATCGCAAGTGCAATTCAAGGTCGAAATGCACGTTTTTAATTTCAAACCATTATGAATGATTCGGTCTAAAAGTCTAATATAAAAGTACAAAATACTATCTAAAACAGCTCTCAAATGCTACAAAATAAGAGTATATCTAGGACCTATCAATTGGCTCTTTTGGTAGTAGTGACTTCCATTGCTTCCATTGCAATACTCTGCTCTTTGATGGGCTCTGCCAGTTTCCACCTGACATGAAGGAACAAAACCCTAGTAAAAAGTTATAGGCATCATTTAACTCTTATATATGGAAACTCTCTGCTATCAAGTGCCACTAGGCCCTTGATGTTTCTAGGTAAAGTAAGATGATCAAAATCATGTGATACTGTAGAGGTACTAGCTAGCTTTGCCAATGAATCAGCTACTGAGTTAGCCTCTCTAAAAAATATGAGTAAAAGTTATAGTAAACTCACTTTGCAGGTCCCGTATAACTCTGAGTTGATCAATGAGTTTCCATGGGACCTTGAATTGTTTTTTAACCATCTGAAGTAGCAATAGGGAGTCCACCTCCACTTCCATGTTTACCACATCATGATAATAGGCCATCTGTAAGCCATGTACCAGAGCTAGGACTTCAGCCTCCAAACTATTTTTCTGGTTCAAATATAGGGACTTTGCTATCACCACTTCTCCTTCCTTGTCTCTGAGAACCATACCAGCCCCTGCATGATGGGAAAAGCCTAGACTAGATCCATCCGTGTTTAGTTTATAATCATACACTGAAAGTTTCCATGAAACCTGCATCACAATCTCAGAGTGTATGAATCTTCTCAAAGGAGCTAAAGCTAAAGCATCAATAGACATAACATTTAAATCTGATAGACTCCATGTCATGTTATGAACATATACAATTGCTTGCATCACATCCATAAACCTTTTCCTCATTTTTGAAAAAGTGGGTAGTAATTTATCATATAAGAGAGCATTTCTTGCACACCAAACTACCCAGACCAAAACTATAGGTATCATTCTAGCAACTGTCTTTTGCATTTTTGATTTTGAGGGAAAGTTCCAATAATGGAAAAACTTATTCCATAAATTATCAAAGTGCACAGGTGATATATCAAAGCTCAAATCCACACTTATCCATAAATTATTTACCATTATGCACTCATTAAAAACATGTTGCAGTTCATCTTCATGGTTAAAGCAAAAGCAACATCTAGATGCTAACTGAACATGGTTTTCTTGGAGAATATCAGACAATGGTATAATCCTATTCAAAACCCTCCAACAGAAAACAGAAATTTTGACCATAAGTATTGAAATGAGTTCACCTGGATTCTTTTAGGCCTGACAAGCTCATATGCCGATGCAATGGTGAAGTTTCCACTTGTTTCAGGTTTCCAGATCAGCTTGTCTTGATAGTCATCTAGCATCACTAGTGCAGAAAGCTTGATTAAAGGCTTTCAATGGAAGGCTGTTCGTTGAAAAATTCAAGAAAACGTTGTGCAACAATATTTCCGATATCGGAAGCATGTAATTCTAGGAGCTCTATTATTAGACAACTTTTGAAAATTTTTAGAAAACGGTCAAATCTGAACCGTTGTCTAAAAATTTTCATGAACGGCGTTTTATAATACCAGCTGTCCAATGTAATAAAAGACAGCGTTTTTTAGAAACGCTGTCGAAACAAAGTAGTTTCCGATAACGGAAGCCCAGTTCCGAGATGGGAATCAATATTCTAGTAAATAATTTTTGGATTCCGAAGTTGGAAGTAAAGAAGTTAGCGATTAACCGGAAAAACAAGCATATTTCCGATATCTAGGACCAATTCTAATATATATTTTTAGGTTCCGAATTCGGAAGTACTAATAAGTTCTCGATCCCGGTTAATGTAGTAATCGGAGCTAAATTTTGACTTTTTTAAAGTTTGACCGGCGTAAATATTTTATTGTTTCAACATATTTTACGTAGAATCTCATCATAGTTCCGAGATCGGAACCTTATTCTAATACATTTTTAGGTTCCGGCATCGGAAGTGAATATAATTTCCCAACCCCTATTAGTTCCGGATTCGGAAATAAATTTAAATTTTTTTGAAAATACGTTAACCTAAAATACATGACTATATATTTTCGGAAATCTAGCTGGAAATGGATACTCAATTTTAAAGGGCCGAGTCGGAAGACTATATAAATAAAGGGGCAATACCTATATATTCAAGAACGGGTAATCAATTGTGATTGCCATAAAGCTTGTATTTGTGAAGAAAATGGGAAGGGATGAAAGCTTGAATCCCACATCGGTGGCAAGAGAAAGAGAGAAATTTTATCTAAGTTATAAATTGATCTCATTTCCTAACCATTGTTAGTCCAACTTGCTTTGGTGGATTTCCATGTACAAATCCATATTTAAATGTTTGGGCTCGAATTGGGCTTCTAAACATTAATAAATAGAATTCATAATCGACATTGTAACATTAAATATATCGAAACAGTCATAGAATCCGGAACTGACGGTCGATTGCGGTCAATATTAGCGCGAAATAGAACTGAATTTCCGGTGTCAGAAACTTTAAAACTAACTAGAATTCATACTAGATACCGTAACGTATAATAAATCGAAACGCTTCTAGAATCTGGAAAACGGTGAAAAACAACCAACAAGTAGAATTGGATTTCCTAATTCGGAACAATACTCATTAACCAGAATGGAACCTAGAATACGTAAACTATGAAAAATCGAATATGGACTCGTATTCATAAACCTAATGGCCGGATAATTTTATCCCGGCGACAAATCAACGGAAAATACTAACTTCCGAACACGGAACTAATATAGAGTAAATCCCAAAATCTTAAGTTCCGCCACCAGAAATAAATGGAAAGCGGTTGGAAAATTTACAATGGATAACGTTTGAAAAAGTCTTTGATTATCTCATTGGACGTCTCCTAATTAAACGTTGTCTAAATAAATACAATGGACGGCTCAGCCACCTACGACTCCTCCAAAATGCCTTCTAATCACCCAAATAACAGCCGTTAATCCTATGCTCTCCCACTAGTGCATAATCAAATCATTAGTAATAAAAGCATGAATATCAGAGGGAAAACCTTGGATTAGAGATTCCTTTAGATGGTCTTGATCATAGAAGAAATATTTTATAGACATCTCCGGATTGATGACTGTAAAATCATCATCCCAAAGATCAAACAGTGGACCTTTACCGGTCCAATTAGCATGCCAAAAAGATACTGCCCCTTCTCCCAATTTGACTATTGAATGTTCCATGGAAATATCATTTGCTATTCTATATCTCCTCCATGTCTTGGACTTTCTTTTAGTGTCCTGTAAAGACCACATAAAGTCTGCCCACAAGCTGCATCCAATTTGGAGCTTCCACCAGATTTTTAGAGAGAAACTTAATATTACACTATGGAGATCCTTCACAGCTAGTCCATTCTCAATGAAAGGATAGGACATATTAGGCCAAGATTTCCATATCTTATTTTGCCCATATTCTGAGCTACCCCAGAAAAATTTGGCAAAAATGACATGTAACCTATCAATCACTCTATCTGTGGGTTGGATAACAGCTAAAATATGTAGAGGGATAGCACTGAGCACATGTTTGATTAGTACCAACCTACCAGCTTGATTCAACCACCTATTTTGCCATAGTATTAGTTTCGAGGAAATTGAATCGAATAGAGATTGGAAATAACAGTGTTGGACTCTTCCAGTAAATATAGGGGATCCCAAATATTTAAAAGGAAATGCACCTTGTGACATAGAAGTAACATGTTTGATCATGTTATGATAAGCTCTAGGGGTTGAATCAGATATATAATATGATGATTTTTCAAGGTTTATTTTCTGTCCCGATACTATTTCATACTTTTCTAAGAATGCCATGAAGTTTCTAAGGCTTCTATCAGTTGCTATCATGAAGACAACTGTGTCATCAGCAAATCCTAGATGAATGATATTCCTAGAACCATGTGGCACTGTGTTCATTCTTGACTGTTCGAAATGGAAACCAAGATTTTTTGTAAAAACTTCCGTCAAAAGAATGAAAAGATAAGGAGACAGAGGGTCTCCCTGTTTCAGACCTCTAGAAGCTTTGAAAAATACATATGGTTTCCCATTCACAAGGACAGAAAAACTCGGTGCTTTAATGTTGCCTATTATGTTCCTAATTAGATCTACATGAAACCCTATCTTGTGAAGTAGTGTTTCTAAAAAGCCCCAGGATACCCTATCGAAAGCTTTCATCATGTCCAAGTTTAGAAAAACATTGAATCCCCCCCCCCCCCCCCCCCCCCCGTTTAGCATTTACAAACTCAGTTAGTTCATGCATGAGTAAGACACTATCTGCCATTTCTCTACCTTGAACAAAAGCAGATTGTTCAGGTGAGATGAGAAGGGGCATTAAAGGGCTTCATTCTATTAGTGACAATGCGAGAAAAGACGTTTAAAAAATTAGAAAGACTAATAGGCCTGAGTCTGAGAATTTAGTATTAACCTGCCTTTTGGGAATGAGAATGATGAATGAAGCAGAAATAGCTCTAGGAATAGGTACCCCTAACATAAATTCATGCACTGCATTCAATAGGTCATTTGCAATTAATTCCCAGCAGTGTTTATAGAAGAAACCAGAAAAACCATCAGGGCCTGGGGCTGAATTGCAATCCATTTGAAAAACTACATGTTTCAACTCTTCTACTGACACTAATTTCATCAGATCAAGATTCATCTGGTCAGTTACTAGACTTGGTACATTTGAAAACATTTCTTCCTCAACTAAGGTATTATCCCCAGATTGTTCTTCAGTTAGTAGTTTCTGGAAGAAGTTGATTGCTTCATTACCAATATCATCTGGATTTGTGATCCACTGATCATCCTCGTTTTTTATTGATGAAATTTTTTTCCTAGAGTATTTTGCTTTAACTGTTGAGTGAAAAAAATTTGTGTTCAAATCCCCCTCTTTTAGCCATTTCACCCTAGACTGCTTCCAAAATGTCTCTTCCCTGGCTAAGGCTAAAGCTAATTCAGCTTGGGCCACGTGTAATGCAGTTCTACTGTTATCATTATTTGATGCTTGATGATCATTCTCTTTTTCTAACACATTATAATCTGCCAGTTTTACACTATCATGTACATTGCCAAAAGTGTCCATGTTCCACCCCTGTAAAACTGATTTTAATCTCCTTAGTTTTAATGAAAAATTGAGCATAGCATATGTGTTTGTACCTTCTGACCAGCTAGAAATAACCGTTTGCATGAAACCAGTGTGTGTGGTCCAGCAATTTTGAAATTTGAATGATTTTGAGCCCTGATTTGAAGCCTGATCATCCATGTTAACTAGAAGTGGTGAATGGTCAGAAGGCCATCTAGATTTTGCTCGTATACTTACATTTGGAAATAAATTTAAAAGCTCAGAATTAGCTAGACCCTTGTCAAGCCTCTCCCAGACTTGTCCTCTATTCCTAACCGCAGTCCATGTGTAATGAACTCCCGAAGTTGGAATTTCAACCAATTGGTTATCGCTTATGAATTCATTGAATTCCAGCATGGCAACTAAGTCAAGTGCTGATTGACCTAGGTATTCAGAGGTTTCTCTCATGGCATAATTCCCAATAAATATAATTGGTTGATTACAATGGTTATGAAGTGAGTTCCATAAGGGGATCCTAGCAGAACTTGTATGTCTAGAATATATAAATGTTGCATGCCAAGGTTGGTTCAATGAGAAGTGTTTAATCTCAGCTAGAATGAATTGATCATGAATTGATTTGACAGTAACATTAAAATCCCCATTCCATAAAATCCAAATTTTATTTCTTGGTTCAGAAAAATAATTGTTAAAGCCAAGCTTAAAACTAGCAGAAGCTATTTGATTGCTACCCAGAAAAGGTTCCAGCTGGACAAATAAACCTATGTTATGTTTTCTTTTCATGTTTAAAACTCTATCTTGTGCCTTAATGTTCCTTATACCTCTCACATTTCATACACAAAGGTTGTATAACATTTTAAATCATGGTATGAGAGTCAATTTGGAAGATCTAGTAATTACAGTTTTAGGTGCAACTAATTTTGTTGAACTAGTAAAATCCTTTTTTCTACTCCTAGTGGATTTTCTAGGTTGTGTGTTTTGAAAATTATCTAGTAACTCTGTATCAGTAATCTCAATAGGCTTGATTAGCTTATTGAATTTTTCCTGATCTTTAAGAGCTGGTTCTAGAATAAAATCCCCTCTATGTTCTTTAGACTTCTTTTCTACTGACCATTGTAATTTTTCAATCACTCCATTAACATCATAAGAAATTGGGATTCAGTTCATACCCTAACTTACCTGCCCCTCTTCTTCATTTTCTGAAATTGAGAGTAGCTGATTCTGCTGATGAATAGCTTGCTGCACCTGTTGTTCCCCCTTCTACCATGGGTGTTGCTGAATTTCCTTGCAAAATTATATGTGTATCCCCTGAAACATGCTCAATAGAAGTATTAGAAGAAATAATACCAGTGGTTGGTGCACCACTGGTTTCAACTAAAACAGGATCATCATGTGGTTGAATTGAGACCACAACTTCTTCAAAATGAGTAGGACAGTGTTTCTGAGCCAAACTAGCATAAATATCAGTATTGGAATTATTATCATTTTGCAGAACAAAGTGAGTTGGACTTAATAATTCATCATTTTGCTTTGAAGACTCAGGTTTATCAACTAGGTCAATTTGAGTAGAACTGGCAGGTTTATCAGAAGCTAAAACATCATCTAAAACATTATGATCATGCTTATCAGATTCAGATGCCAAAGCAGCAAAAGCATTATTACTAGTAATGGCTACAATGTTCTGTTCAACTAGCTTTGGCAGAAATACCTTATCCTTACCCTTGTTCTGCTGAAAGGGTTTGGATTGAAGTTGTGTCTCAGTTGGATGTTGAGTCTGAGTCCCAGCATGTGGTTTGACATGTGTTTTGTCAGTGATCTGGTTTTCCGCTCTAGGGGCAGGGTTTTGGGTAGGTCTCCATGGTTCATACTACCTTTGGAAAGCTCCAGACTTACAAATTGAGGCCATATGGCCTAGTTTAGAGCACTTGCCACAGTAATCAGGCACATTCTCATATTCAACAGGCTGCCAAAAACCTATGCCCCTATAATCCAACCACACTCGGCTAGGTCTAGGCTTGGTGATGTCCATTTCAACACAAACCTTACCAACGTGCGGGTGAGTACTGAGTACGATTCATTGTTGCCTTATCAACCTTTATGGGGTTCCCGATAAGGCTTCCAATGTTCATCATGGGATTGTGAGCAATAAGTTGTTGAGGGATACCATAACAGGCCAACCAGGTAGGAACTATATGGGAATCTGCTTCAGGATTAAAGAGAGGAGTCCATTTAGTGATTCTAAGAGAATACTCACCAAAGTTCCTGACTTTGTGTAGCCAACAACGAACATAATCATCCTGGTTATAGAATGAGATCAATACTTGACGCCAGTCCAGAAGGTTGATGTCGGCGTCTGCAGTGAAACCCGCCGTCTGGAAATCCCGTCGTAACCTATCCATTGTTGGCATGCCTCTAGAAAATTTCCCCACAAGAGTAAGTTTTAGGGGCGCTTCGAGTTGCTCGCATTCCTCATCGGAAAACTTGAGACCTGGTTCACCCAGATGTGTGATCTTAGCCTTTGGATTGAAGAGAGGCCTAGCGATTTGGGATTTCTGGGGATTCTGTGATTCTGTTGGTTCAGTGGGTCCAGCG
Organism: Cruciata laevipes; assembly: GCA_963678965.1. Taxonomy (NCBI): domain Eukaryota; kingdom Viridiplantae; phylum Streptophyta; class Magnoliopsida; order Gentianales; family Rubiaceae; genus Cruciata; species Cruciata laevipes. Next base: position 8,373,461 of record OY787641.1, on the reverse strand, counting down.
GTGATTGGGGCTAGGATCTGAGCGAAAGATCGTGTGAGGGGCAGGGAGGGGTTTCGCAGCGGCCATGGGTCGGAACCCTAGCCGGTGGCGAAAAGAAAAGTAGCGTGTGAGAAAGATGGAGTTTTCCGAATCGCACGGAGCAGGAGAGAGAGGAAAGTTGTTTTTTACAAAAACAATAAACATGTCCGAGTTTTTTTAACAAAAATATTTAAATTTAAAATTAGCATATAATATTAATATTTGTTTTGAATTGAATTAGAGGTGAAGGATAGTAAAAGAATATAGAAAAGAAAATGAAAAGAAAATTGAAAGGAAGAAAAGGCGTATAGAAAATGAAAGGTAAAATAGAAAAGTCAAATTTACATTTAATGAGGCTTATTGAACGTCTTTTGTTTAGTATTTTTAAAATTTTGGGGAAATTATATGAGAGTATCATGTATCGCTTCCACAAGCTCACAAAGTTGTGCTTTTAAATATAGTATAGATGGATTTGTAAATTTGATTGAAAATCATTTTTAGAATCAACTCTTTTATTTCACATTTTATTGGGCTCAATTTAGATGGATTTTCATTTTCAGTTATGGCACAACTAAGCTAACTTTCTACACAGCCTTTGCACAAATTTTTGCACAATTTGTTTAAGTTTTGCACAACTACGTGCAACTTCTGCACAAATAAATATCTTGTATTGGCACATGTTGAGCATTAATATATGTCTGAATTGTGTAAATTTTTGAGCAAAAATATCCACCCAAGTATTGCAGACACTGTAGTACGTTGTGCAAAAAGTTTGAGCAAAACAATTCATCTAAAATGAACAAAGATGAGTATAAATATTTATCTAATTAATTAAAAAATTTAAATTAGTCGTGCAAAAATCGTGCAAGATATTGATCTTGAGGATTGCTAATTTAGTTCAAAGTCATAACGAATGGCTGCATATGCTGAAAACCAATATGAGAGTGCCACACACAACCATTCAGTTATGGCTTTGAGAACTACTTGGTGGGAATGAAACAGTAGTCTGCAAGTGTGATTCTTTCGAGGTTTACATGACGCCGGCTTATATAGAGATTTCACAAGTTGCGCGCCCAGCAAGAACATTCTCGCGGTTTTGACTAATAAAATCTCTACATAACCGACGCCTGCAAAGCTCGGTTCAAACAAAAGAAACAGAGATGAGGTGCTTTTCTTAATGGATTCCAACTTGTAATGCTCTAGACCAAAAACTGGCACCACAATCTTGGGATCATGTCCACTGAGACTACACAGTTCATGGAATTTTACTGAATTTCCAGCTGTAAAAAGGCATAATTCAAACTGCACGGAAACTGCACACAAAATGCACAGACTCACTTTCATCACTTGAAGAGCCGGTTGCCTGTTGCACAAAAAATGCACACAAAACTTTTATTCAGCAAGGCAAAGTTGTGCATATGGTGAGGACAAAGAATCAAATACTTTCACTTTAAGATCCTGATATCAATTATTTTCTCATAATCAATTACAAGCCCGGAAAATTCTTCAATTAGCCCAGATATTCTTAAATGATATTTAAAATCAAGAAAATATTCCAGGATACGAGCATTTGCTATCATTTAGTTCACTAAAATATTCAGTAGAAGTGATCGATCATGCTCTTACCCTCATGCTCTTACCCTCGTATTGCACTAGTGATAATAAAAAACTCTTCTTTTCAGAGGCCCCATTGTTCAAAGTTAAACAAAAACATAATGTAAACCTCAGTGAAAAACGAGACTCGGAACAATCAATCTACAGTTAGTCAGTTACTGAATTATGCTACCAATGACACATGACTTTGCTTGTGTACACAAATTAAACAGGGAATGATACGCACATCCACACTAGAACAATAAAGTTCCAACCACCATTTGGGAACAAATAGAAACACTTTGGGAGGTGGGTGGAGAAGCAGGAGGAACTAAGTTGGTAAGTTCAAGTAAAGCAACAACCTAAAGCTGGTCACATTCACAACTCCAATTTAAGAATCACTAAAATCACTTCGTTGCTTGAGAAAAACATTGTGAGATGATAACAAGCATATAACTAGAACACGGAAGGACAGGTCTGGTAGCTATTAAGCACAGGGCACGTAGCTTCTTTGGAAATGTGATAAAATTGTGATCCCACGCAGAATTACAAGTGATAATAATACCCTACAGCACATAAACACAATCAAATTGATAAACATTGCAACAAAACATCATAAAATACACGCTCACTCAGCACAAATCCAAGGTAAAGATATGAACATAAATAGAGTACAGAGACCTCAAAGGACAGGTCTAATAAAGCATTCATCTAGTTTGTGCAAAAGTTGCACATAGATGCACAAAAGTTAACAAAATAATTTATCTAAATTGTGCAAAAAGTCGTGCAAAAATAGGGATCGAAAAATATAGATTTAAATTGTGCAGAAGTTGTGCAAAATGTTGACATAGTTGTGCCATTCAAATCTGTCGCAAATCGCTTTTTAGTACCATAAATAAAGTTTCAAATCTTAAGGTTAAATATGAACGAGAGGATAATGAAGAACTCAAGATGGAAAACAATCGGTTTCGGCATGAAATTTTTGCCTGAAGTGTAGCTAGAGAGCATTCCGATGAGTAAGAATTTCCCTCCCGTTTGGACGGAAATGGAATGGAAACATAGATATAGGATTTAAATGGGATGTTAACCTCAATTACTAATGTAGAATTTAAAATCATTAAGGTTTACAAGTTTGGATGGTGATTTTAAAATCTAAGTTTTTTTTCCAAAAGTGTGCAAAAGTTGAGCAAAAATGTTCATCTAATTTGTGCAAAAGTTGCAAGTCGTGCAAAAGTTAACAAAAATGTTTAACTGAATTGTGCAAAAAAATGTGGAAAAATATCCACTCAAATTGAGCAAAAGTTGTGCAAGGAGTTAACATGAACCATAGATAAAAAAGGAAAATACATCTAAATTCAGCCCAATTTTGGGAAAATATACATTCAAATTGTGCAGAAGTTGTGCAAAAAAAATTAAGGCAGTTGTGTCATTCAAATCCGTTGTAAATCGAATTTTAGTTCTAAAAATAAATGTTCAAAATATGAACGAGAGGCCAATGAAGACAATCAGCTTCGGTGGAATTAAAGCTTAAAATCGAGAAATTACATATTCCAGGTTACGAGTATTTGCTCTCTTCTAGTTTACTGAAATGTTCACCAAATAAATATTAAAAATTTGTCCAAAAAACATGACAAAATTGTCCAGAACTAAGAAGATTCTTTCATATTTCAATGAAATTAAAATTGCAAGAATCTGGATTTAGGTAATGATAAAACCATGATAATATTCAAAGCGTCAGTCTTCAAAGATATTCATCAGATACCTAATTTACTGTCTCTTAATTCTAATCTTATTTTGTTGTTTAAAAATGTTATGGTATTAAATAATACTAATGCTGGATCTTGCAAACCAACAAAAAGATTTAGTCATTTGATCTTGAATGGAGAATGACATGTTTAATTCAATTCAATTATATTTTTTCTAATTTTTACATTAGTATCTAAATAATATTAAGACCCAAGGGTACCCTGTGCAATCAAGCCCCCTATCCATTAACTAAAGGGGCTTAAATGAGTGTTTGCCTATTTGAGCGCTACCCAAGTCCGCTCCCTGCATTTGGATCCCCTAACTACAAGTTAAGTCACATAGTACACATTTGAGGAGAGAGTAAATGCAACAGAGGATCTCATTGATGACTTGAGACGTGAAAGGCATGTAAAACGAATAAACAAGGTTGCAAGTTAAGACAACAACACATTAGACTACTGATGTGCAGGGCAAACAAATTAACAAACTAAAACCAAGAGAAAACTCTTACTGCTCTTTACCCTCGGATTGCACTAGTGATAAAAAAAACTCTTGTTTCAGAGCCCCCATTGTTCAAAGAAAACCAAAAACAGTAAGGCTTTAAATAGCCTGAATGTAAACCTCAGTGAAAACAATACTCGGAGCAGTCAATCTATAGTTAGTCAGTTACTGAGCAATGCTACCCAATGACACATGACTATGCTTGTGTAAACAAATTAATTAAGGAATGACTATGCTTGTGTTTGTGTAAACAAATTAATTAAGGAATGATATTGATATCAACACTAGCACAGTAAAATTTCATCCAACTACCACTTGCAAGTACAAACTTCAGTACACATAACGTCAGGAACCAGGACTAATGAGGACATGTTGTTCTTGGAACCAGTTTAATAGCTTGGAAAGAGAAAAAGAACAAAAACCTTTTAATAATTTGTTTCTTCTGAACTTAAGGCAAAATAGTGAGGTTCATAACCAGTTGCTAACATAAGAGCTTTGCCACCAAAATAATGATTGTAGTAATAACAATCATTATGAGGAAAGGAGAAAATGGAGACTTAAAACAGCAAGGAATCTTAGGAACATAGAGAACCCTTACTTACCCTAGAACAAATATTTAAAGGGAAATAACAGTTTTAAATTCCCAAAATTCTACAAACTATTACTCTTTCGCAATAACTTGCAAAACATTCAAATAATAGGTTCTAGGGAGTTGTTGCAGAAGCGTTCTGGAACAAATAGAAACACTTCGGGAGGTGGGTGCCGGGGTGGAGAAGCAGGTACAAAGTTGGTAAGTTCAAGTAAAGCAACAGCCTCAAGCTGTTCAGATTCACAACTCCAATTTAAGAATCACAAAAATTACTTCGTTGCTTGAGAAAAACATGGTGAGAAAATAATAAGCATATAACTAGAACAAGGAGACCTAAAAAGGACAGGTCTGGTAGCTATTAAGCACACGGTGAGGGTACGTAGTTTAGTTGGAAATGTGATAAAACTGTGATCCCACACAGAAATTACAAATAACAATAATACCATACGAGCACTTAAACACAATCACATTGACAAACATTGAACAAAACATCATAAAATACACTCCCTCACACAGCACAAATCCAAGGTAAAGACATGAACATAAATAGAGCATGGAGACCTCAAAGGAAAGGTCTAATATAGCTATAAATAATCAGCATATGCAACTTACACAGTACAGAGTTGGATATGAGATAGAACCGAATTACAAAGAACAAAAGCAACATGGATTACCACATAAACACCATCACATTAACTTCATTGCATCAAACTTCATAAAACACAGTCACTCAGCACAAAACAAACATAAGGGTGTGAACAAACCTTAAAAGACAGGTCAGATAAAAGTATTAATCATCAAGGCATGCAACATACATATTACATAGTTTGAAAATGTGACAAGCCCTAATCCCATCACCTCACAAGTAACGGTAGCAAAATGGATTACCATATGAGCACATAAACATAACCACATTGACAACTACATCGCAGCAAACCTTCGTAAAACACTCTCACTCACTACAAATCTAACATATGTATACCAAACCAAAGCTATGAAGAGAGGGTATACCTTGAGTCCTTGACTTCCCCGACAGCCTTGGAGCTGAATGCCAGACAAGCACATAGTACTGAATAATGCTATCATCATTGTCCAGCACCAAAGGCAGCACCATACGCACTCCACTCCCCATAAGCATCCCACAGATCACCTAGCACAAAGTAAGGCTGGTACTCCATAGCGCAAGTCATCCATCCCTTCATCATTGTCTGTCATCATAAAAAAAGCACCATTTAAATCCCTAAATTACATCGAAAACTCCTAAACCATTCCAACACTACAAAGATTACATCCAAAATCAACATAAAAGCTACAAGCTTGCACATTTATTCACTTTCCAAACAAATCCCAAGAATCAAAAAACAATCAAAGAGCATATCAAGATCAAAAGTAAGACCTTATTGAGCACTAACAGAAGGGGAGACAGACTCCAAGAACCGGTCAAAATTCGACTGCTCCTGCGCCGGGGGAGGCTTGGGAGCTGCCACCGCCTTCTGAACTTCCGGCAGGCCGTCTGAGCTCTGGCAGCACAGTAAAACCGATACTCACCATTCCTACTCCGATTAAGTTGCAATCCAGCCCCTAGCATCCTTCCTTCCTTGCGCTCTAAACCCACAAAATTGAAAAACCAGAAACCCGTTTTCCTGTATCTTTGCCGGGCGGTTCCTTCTTCTCCGAATTCATCACCAACTCCCGCACCACATCGCCGGCGTCGTCTGCGTCGTCCACGGCTGGAGCAGCTAGTTCACCGCCATGAACATCACCAGGGTTACGGCCTCGTGGCTCATGACCCTGACTCACTGGCGCCTTTGGCGGCCTCGTCTTCTCCTCTTGTTTGCATTTCTGGGCCTTTTCGTTTGTTTGAGATATCCATTGGTGCATATTTCCATTGGTGGAAGATGTAAATGACTGTGCTTCCTTTCCTTGTTTGGAAATTATAAAATGCGAGTATCACTCACAGTTTACAGATGAATATGTTCTTTTTGTCCTGTGTTTCTTTATTCAATTACATAATTATGGGGAAATTTAAGGAGCAAATAGGTCATTTTTCTATAAGCTCTGCTTTTTTATTTAATCCATTGTACTTAATTAAGTACTAGGCCTGTTTGCTTGACATTTTTGCTAAACTGAATTGATCTAAATTGAAATAAATCTGACTGAACTGAATTGAAATGAAATTTTTTGTATTGATTAAAAGAATCTGAATTGAAATGAATTGAAAATTAATGTATTGAAAAAAAGAATCAGCATGACTAAATTAACATAAATTTCATCCTATTGTATGTTTACTAAAGTGAACTGGATTAAACTAAATTAAATCAAACGGGTCTAGGGACAGGTATAGAAATAATATTATGGTAGATCAAAATTTAATATAAATAAAAATGTCCTTAAAAAAATATAGACATCAAATTATTTAAAAATTAGGCCTAAAAATATTTAATTTAAAAAAAAAAAAAAGTGGTAGGTCCTAGGACCTGCCAATTGTATCTCCGCCACTGAAGGGTCTATCATCGAAAAGGTCTAGCAAACATGACCTAACATATGCAGCTCTTGTTCATAGACCTACCAAATTTGTAACTCAATTTGGTAAACCTTACTTTTGTAGTAATGGAAGGTCGGGGTGGATTCCATTCAAATGGTATCCATTTGTTTCATGTCTTTGTTGGTTCCTCAAAAGATGTTTATTTTGTTAAAACTAAGTTCATATTTTTTGTCGATGAGTGATGTGTTAGGATCTCTGGTACAGTTCAAAAAGGGGGTAACGTGTTAGAATCTATTGTGGAGTTCGAAAAGGCTACGGATCAAGGATTTTTTAATCGGTCTTGTTCACTTGGTGGAATATGACACGATACTTCCTAGATGTCAAAGTGGTTTCTAGTACGTTGAAAACTAGTTTTGTGTAAGAATTTGGTTGGTCATATCACTTTACTGAAAATTTATTTGATGAATCGAAATGAGTATGAAAATACAAAGCAAAACTTGAATTAAAGGCGGTGGAACATTTAAAATTCGGAAGTGGCATGTAATCTTTACGTAATTTCTGAAAATGATAGTAAATAATAGAAATAATTTTAATTAAAAATTTAATATGAATATTCGTATAAGGACACTAGTACCTCTGTTTTTGAGTTGAGAAAAAAATGAACCCCGCAAAATTTGATAGTGCAAAAGTTGAGTTAAGAAGATAATTAATTGTGCAAAATTTGAACAAAAATATTTTGTACCTAAATTTGAACGAAAATACATTTATGTGATGGTGCAAAAGTTGACACAATAATGGCATGCACAAGTAGAGCATTTTTTTAGATAAATTAAACCATCTGGTCAATGGAAGGATTTTCATTTGGCTTTCCCATGCTCGGTTTTGGCACAAGTTGAGAAATTGTGCAAAATTTGTGCAAAAATATCCATCTAAATATTACAATATAGTACGTTGTGCAAATGTTGAGCAAAAACATTCATCCAAAATGAGCAAAAGTTGCACGTAGATGTGCAAAAGCTAACAAACTTATTTATCTAAATTGTGCAAAAAGTCGTGCAAAAATAGTAGTCGAAAAACGTACATTTAGACTCTGCAGAAGTTGTGCAAAAAATTGACATAGTTAGTGCCATTCAAATCCGTCGCAAATCGAGTTTTAGTACCAAAAAAAAGTTTTAAAACTCAAGGTTAAATTTTGCACAATGAAAAACTCAAGATGAAAAACAATTAGCTCCGGCATGAAAATTTTGCCCTGAAGTGCGGCTAAACTCTACTTTATAGGCTAAACTCTACTTTATAGTCAAATATTCCACGGATATGCTAACTTAAGAAGTAATGGAGTTTGAAAAGTTATTTTATTTTGATTGTTTGAGAATGCATGAAATTAAATAAGCGTCTCCGAATTTAAGCGTAAAAGACTGAACCGGTAAAAGGTAAAAGTTTTCAACTCGTAAATCTAGTAGTCAAAACTCAAAACATTGAAATACTAGATGGTCAAAATGGGATGCTAACCTCAATTAAAGAAATGATATTTAAAATCATTAAGGTTTACAAGTTTGGATATTGATTTTATAAATCTAAGTTTTTTACCCAAAATTGTGCAAAAATTGAGCAAAAATCTTCATCTCATTTGTTCAAAAATTGCGCAAGAAGTCGTGCAAAAGTTAACTAAATTGTGCAAAACATTTTGGCTAAACATCCACTCAAATTGTGCAAAAAGTTGACATAATTCTGCAAAAGTTGTGCAATAAGTTAACTTGAACCATAGATTAAGAGAAAAATACATCTAAATTCATCCCTATTTTTTTAAAAAAATAGTTGATTCCAAAAATCATTTTGAACAAAGTTTAAAAATAAAGTAACAAACTAGCCTAAGAGCAAATTGAACCCGAAATCATCAAATTAGAAACATCAAAATGTCTAAACGTTTACTCTCTTTTTTTCCACTACTTTAAATAACAGAAATTAATGTACATACTACATAGGGTTGAGAAAGTCACAAAAGTACCAGGGACAACAAAAACCTGACTATAGTTACAGACTTACATTCCCCTATCAATTACCATTTTACCGCCACTTTCACTATCTATATATCTATGGATTTTTTGTTCCCACCATTTCTACTAATTTCTATCAGTTATTCTATTTCTAGACAAACTAAACATATCTTTCTTCCTTTTTTTTTTGCTCTTCATTTCCTTGTATTTTCCTTTTTTTTTCCTTTTTCCATTTCTTGAAGACCTTTTTCGGACGAAACTACTCAACATATGACTGCTAAAAACACAAGTCACCTCATTTTTCTCAAGACTTAACACCTAATGACAACATCAGCAATTTAACATGGAAAACTAGAATCTCCGGGAATCACCTCCGATGAAAGAAGACATAATCTGGATGATATGCTCGACGCAATGCAAGCCAGTTTTCAGCTTCCTGTAAGAGGGACGTCAACTTCAGCTGTTCAGCTGCCCCATCTGGAATCCACAGTGACGATTTGAACTTGTAATGCTCTAGACCAAAAACTGGCACCACAATCTTGGGAGTATCGTCCACTCCACTGGGATATTTGACAATTGGATGTGCCACACTATGAGATCCTGCATAGAGACCGGTAACCATCTAAACGCATACACATGGGGGTAGAAAAAAGGCACAAAGATACTTGCACTCCTATGTGGTTGTGTATCTATACTGCTCAGGTAGTGTATCTAAACTGCTCCACTAATTTAATATAAAAGTATAAAACTCCACTACATGCAGAATCGCTTGGTCAAAAAGGAAGGGTATAGATATTATGTCACCAAGTTAATAGATGACTTTTGTATAATTCATTTTTCTTTTACGAAGCAATTTAAGTTTAGCAAATATCCTTTTGTAAGGATTTTGTACAAACTACGCTATCTAGCTTCTGTAGCTTAATTGTTTTTGGGAGGGGGAGCTTAGGAACCTAATGAATACGCCCCACCAATGGTGGTTTTTTAAAAAATAAAAGGCACGGAGACTGCACAGTTCATGGAATTTTACTGAATTTCCAGCTTTTAAAAGGCATAATTCAAACTGCACAGAAACTGCACACAAAATGCACAGAATTGCCCAGCCATTAAAAGGTGGGATTCAAGCTTTTAAGCAAGTCCAGAAGGGTTCAATTACCTGTCACTGGTGTGTGGAGTGAATGGAAGGTCAAAAAGCAAGCGTCCAGATCCTTAAGAGTAGGCCCCATAGGTATTCTGTATATCGGATACCTAAAACAGTAGAACAATTCAAAGAAAATAAGGAACTATTCCTGAATGAAACTACTGACGTGCAACAAAAGTTGAACCAACCATACCATGCAACAGATACCCAGCTTGATGGCAGAAGATCACAACTTCTTAAGCTTTGCAGTTCAGGGTAAGCAACTGAGAGTCTCGATATCTAGGATACGAGTTGAAATGAGAGTCCCTCAACAGAATTGTCAAATAGCACAAATTATTCATGAGGACTGGAAAAGACTTACCATATCAGATAGAGGTTTTCGACCATAAGGCAGGTCACTCTCAAAATACTCGTACAACAAGCAGCTTCGAGAGCTCCCAGGCTCACTTTCATCACTTGAAGAACCTAGCTGATCCAATCTAAGAGCATTGTCAACAGTCTGTCCTGTCTGAGAATAATTTCTCTCATCAGTATCACTGCTTCCATCACTAGATGAATCTCTAGGAGAGTCGCCATCACTATCCTCTGCCGGTTGCCTGTTGCACAAAAAATGCACACAAATATTTATTTTCAGAAAGGCAAAGTTGTGCATATATGGTGAGGACAAGGAAACACACACTTTCACATTCCTGAAATCAATTATTTTTTCATAATTAGTATATAACATACAACTGCAACGGATATCTAGGAAAATTAAAACCTCAGTCCTCATTTAAGATTAAGATATGGCTCATGTTAAATAGAATAAAGTATTCAAGAAATTTTCTTGACGGACAAATATGCTCAGAGGGGTTGGACATAGAACAACTAGCGGGCATTGGGCTTGGGTGGACAGATAAGTCCATGTCCAGGGGTCCAGACATACTAGCCCAGAAAATTATTCAATTAGCCCAGATAAAAATTAAACTAGCATTTCAGGTTATATTTATTACGAGCATTTGCTCGCTTCTAGTTCACTAAAATACTCACCAAATAAAAAATAAAAATTTGTCCAAAAACCATGACAAAATTGTCCAGAACTAAAAAATTCTTTCATATTTCAATGTAATTCAAATTGCAAGAATCTTGATTAAATTAATTGTAAAAATTATGATGATAATTCTAAGCGTAAGTCTTAAAAAAATTTACATTGAATAATAAATTACTGTCTTTCAGTTCTTCTCTTATTTTGTTGAACATGTTATGGTATTTAAAAAATAAAATTGATGGATCTTGCAACCTAAGAAAACGATATAGATGTTTGATCTTGAATGGAGAATGATATGTTTACTTCAATTAAATTATATTTTTCTAATTTTTACATTGGTACCTAATATAATATTAAGACCCGAGGGATTAACTAAATGGGCTTAAATGGGCTTAAATGGGCTTAAATGGGCTATGTATTCAAGCCCCCTACCCATAAACTAAATGGGCTTAAATGAGTGTTTGCCCATTTGAACGCTACCCAAGTCCGTTCCCTGCATTTCATCTCTAACTACAAGCTAAGTCACATAGTACACATTTGTGGAGAGGGTAAAGGCAACAGAAGATCTCATTGATGACTTGAACGTAAAAATCATTTAGAATGAATAATTAAGGTTGCAAGTTAAGTCAACAACAGATTTGACTTAAACCAAGAGATAACGAAGTAGAAGTGATCAATTATGCTTTTACCCACATATTGCACTAGTGATAAAAAAAACTCTTGATCAGAGCCTCCATTGCTCAAAGATAACCAAAAACATTGAAGGATATATAGCCTGAATGTAAACCTCAATCAAAAATGAAACTCGGAACAGTCAAGTCAATCTACAGTTAGTCAGTTACTAAGTTATTATACCAATGACACAATAATATGCTTGTGAAAACGAATTAAACAAGAAATGATATGCATATCAACACTAGCACAAGAAAGTTCCAACCAGCTACCACTTGCAAGTACAAACTTCAGAACACATAATGGGGAAACCTTGTTCAACCAGTTTCTTGGAAAAAAGAAAACCTTTTAAATAATTTGTATCTTCTGAACTTAAGGCAAAATAGTGTTCTACATAAAAGATTTGCCACCAGAATAATGATTGTAGGAATAATAGTTATTATAAGGAAAGGAGAAAATGAAGACTTAAGACAGCAAGGAACTTTAAGGAACATAGACAACCCTAACTTGCCCTAGTACAAATATTGATATTGAAATTGAAATGATGTTTTAGATCCCCCAAATTCATCAAACTGTTACACTTTCATTAATAACTTGCAAAACATTCAAACAATAGGGTGAAGCATTCTATATTAAGTTGGTAAGTTCGGGAGGAGGGTGGAGAAGCGGGAACTAAGTTGGTAAGTTCAAGTAAATCAACAGCCTCAAGTAGGTCACATTCACAACTCAAATTTAAGGATCACAAAAATCACTTTGTTGCTTGAGAAAAACATGGTGAGATGATAATATGAATATAACTTGAACAAGGAGACCTGAAAAGGACAGGTCTGGTAGCTATTAAGCATCGTGCACATAGCTTAGTTGGAAATGTGATAAAACTGTGATCCATGCAGAATTACAAAAGGCAATAATACCATACGAGCACATAAATACAATCACATTGACAAACCTTGCAACAAAACACCGTAAAGATACGTACATAAATAGAGAACATGGAGACCTCAAAAGACAGGTCTATTGGAGCTACTAATTATCAGGGCATGCAACTTACATATTACAGAGTTGGAAATGTGATAGAACTGTGAGGATTACAACATAAACACATGTGATGCTTTTATAGAACTATGGTGTTTATTTGTAATTTGTAATATAGTATCACCGTAATGGATTACCACATAAACGCCATCACAATCATTGCATCAGAATTTCATAAAACACAGTCACTAACCACAAATCCAACATAAAACAGGTCAAACAGAATTGTCAATCATCGGGGCACACAACTTACATATTACATAGTTTGAAAATGCGACGAACCCTAATCCCAACACCGAATCACAAGTAACGATAGCAAAATGGATTACCATGTGTGCACGTAAACATAACCACGTTGACAACTACATCGCAACTTTGTAAAACAAGCTCACACTCACTACAAATCTAACATAACAATGTCGAACCAAAGTTATGAAGAGAGGGTATACCTTGACTTCCCAGATGACCTTGGAGCTTCACCATACAGCTGAATGCCAGACAAGGAAGGCACATAGTACTGAATAACGCTATCATCATTATCCAGCACCAAAGGCACACCCGCACCATACGCACTCCACTCCCCATAAGCATCCCACAGATCACCTAGCACAAAGTAAGGCTGGTACTCCATATCGCAAGTCCTCCATCCCTTCATCCTTGTCTGTCATCATCAAAACAGCACCAATTAAACCCCTAAACTACAACGAAAACTCCTTACCCTAAACCATTCCGACCCTACAAAGATTACATCCAAAATCAACATAAAAGCTACAAGCTCACACATTTATTAATTAAATCACTTTCCAAGCACAGCCCAACAATTAAACAGCTATCAAAGAGCATATCAAGATCAAAAGTAAGACCTTGGAGGGATACTGAGCACTAACAGAAGGGGAGACAGACTCCAAGAACCGGTCCAAATTCGACTGCTCCGGCACCGGGGGAGGCTTGGGAGCTGCCACCGCCTTCTGAACTTCCGGCAGGCCGGTGACGTCACTCTGAGCTCTCCTCAAATGATCTTGACTCGGCGGCTGGTTGCGGGTCCGGTGGGCCCTGGCAGCACAGTAAAACCGATCCTCGCCATTCCTACTCCGATTAAATTGCAATCCAGCCCCTAGCATCCTTCCTTCCTTCCTTGCGCTCTAAACCCACAAATTCGATAAACCAAAAACCCGTTTTCCTGTATCTTTTGCAGGGTGGTTTGTCCGAAATCGTCCGATGATCCCGAAGCGGTGTCGGAAGCTGGAGAGAGAACGAGATTAACAACGACCGGGAAATGTGTTTTGAAGATTGAACGAGATGGATTGAATAAGAGAGAAAATGCAGAGAGAGAGAAAAAGAAAGGGGGCAAAATATAAAGGCTGTGAAGAGACGGATGGGCGAAGGGGGAACTGGTGAAGATGGAAAACAAATTACTGTAATTTATTTAGAAAAAAGTGCTAATATAACCCTCAGTTATGTGATAAGTGCAAATATAACCCTGAGTTTTTGATAAGTGCAATTATAACCCTACATTGTATTTTTGATGTGTTTCTAAACAATATATTTAGATGATTTATGAAATTCACTTCAAATTCAAAGAGAAATTATGTTTACTCACATATGTGTATACCTGAATTGGACATATCAGCATGTTTAGAGTTATATTTTACATAAATTTGATCGAATGAGGGTCACAATCGCACTTAACCCATAACTGGGGGTTATAATCGCACCCAACCAAGAACTGAGGGTCACAATCGCACTTAACCCATAACTGGGGGTCATCTAAGCATTTTGCCCATTTATTTATGAGCAAAACTCTCAATGTACCCATCAGTTCTTGGGTATATATTAATATACCCTGACTTCTTGTAAAATGCTGATATACCTTATGAAGACTTTTTTTTTTTTACTGTAATTCTAGGGTGTTTTCTTACCGGTCAAAATCGATTTGAACACACGAAATCACATAATGGTGAATTTAGTGGTCATTTTTTGTCTCAATTGACGTGTGTTTTAAATTTCAAAATTTTGAGTATTTCATTTTCAATTCTCTTGTCGCCGCTCCAATACTGCATTGTAACATTTTTTCTTTACAAATCAATATTTTTAATCAACCAAAATTCAGTCAAATTTACAAAGTAGAGGTATATCAGCACTTTCCAAAAACTGAGGGACATATTGATTCATAATAGGTAAGAACTCAGGGGGTAAAAGAAAACTTTTTTTCCTTTTTTTCCTTTATTTATTTATTCATTATTATTTCCACTAGCTTTTTTTTTCTTCTTTCTCTACTTTACCTAATTAATTAATTTCCTCTTGGATTTTTCTCTTCCAATTTCCAAGTACGTTACGTACAGGCTTTTTTATTACTTTTGGGGGAAAATACGTTACGTATGGATTTTATTTTATTTAAAAAAAACATTATGATGTAAACTTAGGTTTAATATTACACATTTATGGTCAAATTTGGTCGGTTATCGTGTGCATAACACCTCATATTTTACCTTATATAAATTGTACCATTTATGCCATCATCTTTTCTTTTTAAGAAGACCATGATTATTTTTATTTCATTTTTCTCATTTTTTGTTAGTGTTATAATTTGTTTGGAGCTTTTTTTAAATTAAACCAATGCTGGAGGAATATTTATTTGGCTTCCTTAACCATAAGTAGCTCAAAGTCTTCAAACATTACAAATTGTCTAAGAAAAACCCCAATAAGTTGGGATGAAAAAAACTTGAGATTCAAGAAAAACCCCAACTCTTTGGGATGAAAAAACTTGAGAGTTTACAAGTACCATGAGTCTAAAGTTAGTATTTTCTAATCAATATCTACTCAACCGATCCAGGTTAGTGTTCGACCAGTTTCTCAGTCTAAACAACAAGTTTACCACGGTGAGTATAACATTGCAAGGAGCTGGTTTGTGATGATCGAGGTTAAACTTGACAGAGCACATGTTAGCCACTTGAATGTGATCAGACAATACTAAATGTTCTAAGAAGGTTTTATACTAGATGTTCTAACTTGAGATGATCATGTAAACTGATTCATGTATTCCATAGAAGTGATGCACCAGTAGTTCAATGGAGTTTTGGAGCTTAATTACACTTCAAGAAAATAGATTTTAAAATTTTTAACGAATCAATCTTGTTTTTTTAAAACAAACCATGATCGCTTGCGGTGAAGTTTTGACCACCGATTGTGAAATTGTCGACGATGAGGTTACAATGTTGAAAATGTTAATGATGAGGCGATGTTGAGATTGGATAGCTGGTGGATGATGGTGAGGTTTAGCTACATTAATAGTGAATAGTGATTTATAGTAGAGAGGTGGAAAGAAAATACGAGAAGTGGAAATATGAGAAAAATATAAAGCTATTTTTTTTAAAAGTTCTTGTAACCGCTTTAAATCTTATATTATGAACAAAATTTTATAAACATACATTTATACTTATATGCCCCGTGAAATACTAGAGGAGACTATTTCTAATATTTTTCATATAATTCAACTTCATTACATTAAGTTCAAATTAACATCAAAGAAAATGACTTGACCACAAGTTGCTATAAATTAATTAAATTTGTCAATCTTTCGTACAGAAGAAAATCTATGCAATTAAAATGCTTTGACCCTTTTGTAAGAGATTTATTTGATACTTGCTCATAAATATATATGGACTTTGGTATATTAATACTGCAACAGTTTCCTGTAGTTGATCCCTCGGATATTTTTTTCCAGTTATGATTATGGGGGTCATTTTTGCCCTAATATATACACCAATTATATCGGTTGGAAATGGAGGGAAAGTGAGTAATTTTCCCTAAAGTTTGGGCACGATTTTTTTAAATTGAATCTAGCCAAGATTTTGGTGTCATTGAAATTTACTCCGCGAGTACTACAAAAACGCCTATTCGAACACTCAAATCAGATCAAGAATGACCGAGTTATGGATACTTAAATATGACCTCTTTTGATCACCTTAAATAGTTGAGCACTTGCATGAGGTTCAAAAAACTTGTTATACATATTGCTCCACCCTCTACTTGCAGGTGCAAATTTTCTGGAATTGAGCTTCAACTTGTACTCGCACGCACTCCTTGTAGCAGCAAATCAGCTAAATCCGTTAAGCTGAATTGGCTGATCGAAATATGAGATATTATTCTCTACTTTCGAAATCAATCAAAACATTTTTCTTATCAAAATAAACCTGACTAGAACCATTATAAATCGAGCCTTATAGTCAGTCAGTTAAACCATCTCATTCAAAGCCTTAGACAATTCATATTCTCATACGTTTGTCTCTCTGTCGGCTCAGTGTTCTTCATATCTCAGTTCAGATTTGTTCGTTTTTATGATAGATGCTTTCGAGTTGTGCGCCAATGCGTGTCCTGCTACAGAATAGCCCCTAAGGGACAAAGACCCATATAGTGGGTATAATTCGTTTCAAGGGGAATGCATAGAAGACTCCATCTGTGTGATTATATGTATAAAGCATGTTTATTTTTCAAATTATGAATTATCTTGTATTATTTGTATAAATAATATAGTTATAATATTTGCATTTTAGTCCTTGTAATTTTATTATTTACGGTTTTGCCCCAAACCTTATTTACAGGTCTAACAATATCCAATACAAATTTTGTTTCGTTTATCTCAAAATTTGAATTTTGTGAGATATATAGCATGTGGCTTATAAGTTATAACCCCCCTACATTGGCTAAATATTCTGATGTAGCCAATATATACTCTACTTTTAGCACATTTGAGAGTTCATTTGGGGTAGCATTTAGTGCAAAGGGTTAAGAATTAAGGCTAAATTTCTCTTACCATTTTGAAGAAAGACTTGTGCACTAACGTTTTGAAACTGAAATTTGGAAATGTTACAAGAGGAATTGGAGTGCATAAGTGGTACCATTGGCTTCGTCTTCTCGAGTACTACAAAATGGACTACTAGAACGTTAAAAACGGATCAACGGTTCATCCGTGGCGAAGCAAAGAAGATTGCTGCCAACCAGCCAGAGACATCTCGCGGGCCGCGAAATGGGCCTCGCGGGCCGCGAAAATGGGCGGAATTTTGGCATATTGAAGGCCAGAAAATCAGATTTTGAAGGGCTATAAATACCACTCTTATCGCATTTGAGAAAAACGAGTTCCCTCACATCCAAAACCCATTTTCCCTTTGTTCTTGATCTTTTCTTCCATTTTTCTTCTTCTAGATTTGATGTTGATGTAATGTTGTATTAGAATGATTGTATTAGCTTAGTTTAATCTTGGGAGCATTTGAATTCACTTCCCCTTGAGACTTTGAGGGTGTGTATGCTTGAACTTTGGATTTTGATTATCATTTGATGAACTTGAATTCTTATGCATGAATATTGTTCAATCTTGCTTAATTTGTTATGGGCTTTGTGTTTTATATCAATTGTATGCCTCATAGTCACTAATTAGAATAGATTAGTTCATAAGGTTAAGCTAATCTAGTTTTAGAGTAATTCTAGGGTAATTTGGAATGGTGATGGATTGTAGTGTAATGTTATCTCTAGTAGTTAGTTTAGTGACTATGGAAAGGGGTTGAGTGATGACAAACTCTCCCCTTGGTTATGTGATTGTAATTGAGAAATGCCATGATAAATATGAGTTGTAAGAATTGGAAATCTTATGAACTTGCATGATCAATCAATTATGTTTTTAGGTAAGGATGTAATGCTACCATTGGTCCCCTAATATGTGATTGTATACTTGAGTTGAAGATTCCTTTTTGACGTATGATTGTTAGCAATAAATAACTAGATTCGTGGGTAGAACGTGATCGTTTTCTCCAATATCATGAAGTAGCAAGTATGAATTGAGATTTGTATGTTATCATCGTCTTAGTTCTTTATATTTATCAAATGTCTTGTTTATATGCTCTCGTTATCGTGGGTATGTGAGTAAGCTTGTCAATTCTCCATTCTTAATACCATTGTTGAGTTATCTAGATGTTATCGTCTAGGTGACTCGACAATAAGAGCTTTGAGAGGTGTTATCATCTTCTCTAGCTACAATTGGGAGAATGAGATGTTTTCATCCTTGACGAATGATCAAAACTCCTTTGTAATAGCATTTGCCCGGGGATAAGTTGATAGTTGGAAATTGAAGTCAATTGCCTCCCAAGGCCTTGTATTTGTAGTATTTGCATTGTAGTGTAGTTTATCTTAGTTGATTTCTTTCGTAGTGTAACAAAACCAACTCAAAAACCCCCCTTGTTTACCTTGCTTTCTATATAATATATATGTATGTGTTTATAATCTTTGCTAAAACACTAAACAAACTCCTTCTCCTTGTGGTTCGATCCCTACTTCCCACTATCTACTCTATAGTAGTTAGAAGTTGTAGGTGAAATATAAATGTGTTTTGATTGAGTGGGATTCCCATTTACGACGTGGGGAAATCGCTTGTCAAAAATGGCGCCGCTGCCGGGGAGAAGGCATTTCTTGTTTTGTGTTTTATCTTAGATTTTATTTTTATCCCCTTTATTTTCTTTCTTTTCTTTGAAAGTGTATTGCTTGAGTTCTTTGTGTAAATAACACCTTGTAGTGTGTATTGCCTTAGAATCCTTGCACTATAATTTCATTCATTTCTTTACTTTGTTTCTTTGAAGTGTGTATTGCTTGGTTTCTTGGAATAAACGACACCTTGTAGTGTGTATTATCTTAGAACCCTTGCACTACCATTTCAAACATTTTTTTTAGTCATGTTTAGTTTAAAAGAAAAAGATTTTCTTGAATTCCTCACCCTTAACCATGAAAGGATGAGGAAGAATGTAACAAGCTCGTGTGATTCTTATCTTCCAAATGATTTTTCCGAGCCTTGTTATTTTGAGTCGAGAAGTGAGCACTATGAACTTGAAAGGCCCCTTGGTTCTTCATACCAAGGGTACTATGATGATGAGTGCTATGAGGAGGAGACAAATATTGGTTTTCAAGGTCAAAATTGTTTTAATCCATATGATGATTCTTATAATCCACAATGGAGTGGTTATTCGAATTCGAATTATGGATATCAACCGGAAAACCAATATTTTGAGCAACAAAATCTACCCCCACATCCTTGTGAATTGCCTCTAGAACAAGATTCGATGAGTTATGATGAAAATTTACGTTTAGAGAATCTTGAGAGGCAATTGAGCGAAATGTTGAATGTGGTGATGAGATTAGAAGCTCAATACTCCAAGGAAGTACCATCCGAAGTAGAACATAATCCTATTGCTATGGTGAGTGATATCACCACAATGCATGAGGAAGAGTTCGAAAGTGATGAGGAAATTTTTGTTGAGGATTATGAAGTAGAAAGGGATGTGAGTGTTTTTGAACCTTTACAATCATCATTGATACCCTCACCTCCACCTATGCAACAAATTCCACTACTTCCGGAAATCTTAAAGGAGCCTAGGAAATCTTGTTACTTGTTTACACATCCTATCATCCTCCCTCCTTTAAGACCACAACCATTCATCCCTCCTCCAACACCTTCTCTACCACCCTTCACTTTTCTTTCAAAAGTGAAGGATTCCAAACTTTTGTTGTATGAATAACATTTGGGTCGTGTCGACGACGTTAAATAAATCGATTTTGATCGTTTGGAAATAACACTTCCACTAAACGATTCTTGTTTTATTTTTATTTAGCTTTTATTGTGTTTATATAAAAAAAAAAAAAAAAAAAAGAGTTTCTTTGTGTCTTTCATTGTTTTAATTAGTAGATTACGTTTTTATTCTTGTTTTTTTTTTTTTATTATTTATTTCGTTTTTATTCTTGTTTTTCTTTTGTTATTTTATTTGAATTTGAAAAAAAAAAAAAAAATTAGCTCGCGGGCCGCGAATTGGGCCTCGCGGCCCGCGAAAATTGGCCATTTTCAGGCAGCCCGCTGCCACAAATTGGCTGTTTTTCACGGCCCGCGAATTGGGTCTCGCGGGCCGCGAATCGGGTTCGCGGGCCGCAAATCGGGCCTCGCGGCCCGCAAAAAAAAAGTAAAAAAGCAAAAAAAAAAAAAAAAAATTTTTTTAAAGAGCCAACATTTAGTGTGAGTCCTTCCCTTTCGTCACAATTTTGATAGTTGTTCTTGAACATTGAGGACAATGTTTGGTTTAAGTGTGGGGGAGAGGTTTATGATTTTCGTTTTTGGTGTAAATATGTACTTCTTTGAAGACTTTGTTTTAAAAAAAAAAAAAAAAAGCCCGGATAAGTCCAAAAGAAATAGAGACTTAGGCAAAAATGAGAGGCTAGAGCCCGGATAAGTCCAAAAGAAATAGAGACTTATGCAAAAGAGAAAATCTTGGGTGAGACCTGTCCTTGTGGAGACCAAGAGCAGGGGAATGAGCATTTACTGTTTCTGCTTGATCTTTTAGTCAATTTGTTTGATTTTTCAATAAATGTGCTTGAGTATTTTTGTTTTGCCTTGATTTTTCAGTTAATTTGATCTTTCGTTCCATTTGCTTGATCTTTCGGTCAATTTCCTTGGTCAATTTCACCAACGACAAATTCAATCAAGGAAATCGACGGGTTTAAACCTCACCAACGACAAATTCAATTAATAGCAGTCTCATATAATCTTTGGTCTCAATGGAGACAGGTCTCAATTGAGAATTAGTATATGCAAAATTGAGAGGCTTTGTGTGAAAAAAAAAAAAAAAAGAGTGGCTAGGTACATCCTAGGCAAAAGGAGAGTGAGAGGAAAAAAAAGAGTGGCTAGGTATAAATACCTAGGCAAAAGGAGAGGAATCTCATTTTATCCTCATTTTCCGATGGTTGAAGTCATAAGGATGCGGTGATTAATGGAGAGTTGGGTAGTTTTGCATCTTGGCTTTGTTGGGATGTTTCATCTAGTGGGAGCAAAGTAGTTTACTTTGGGATATTCTACTTTGCAATTTTTTGTTTAAGTATGCCATGTGTTTGATTGTTGTGAAATTGTCATCTTAGCCTTGAATCGTTCTTTCTCGAGGACGTGAAAGGTTTAAGTGTGGGGGTGTTCTACATGTGGTATATGTTTTGATTTTGTTGGAATTTTTGGGTAGAACTTGTCAACAAGTTGAAGCATAGAAATTTGATATGATCTTTATTGTGATTGTGTTTTTTACTTGTTGGAAGTTCTTGTTTAGTGTCATAGTTTTGGAGGAGTTCAAATGTGCATTAGAAAAAAAAATTGAGTATAATCTTAAACTTCAATCGTTCTTTCTCGAGGACGAGAAAGGTTTAAGTGTGGGGGTATTTGATGTAGCCAATATATACTCTACTTTTAGCACATTTGAGAGTTCATTTGGGGTAGCATTTAGTGCAAAGGGTTAAGAATTAAGGCTAAATTTCTCTTACCATTTTGAAGAAAGACTTGTGCACTAACGTTTTGAAACTGAAATTTGGAAATGTTACAAGAGGAATTGGAGTGCATAAATGGTACCATTGGCTTCGTCTTCTCGAGTACTACAAAATGGACTACTAGAACGTTAAAAACGGATCAACGGTTCATCCGTGGCGAAGCAAAGAAGATTGCTGCCAACCAGCCAGAGACATCTCGCGGGCCGCGAAATGGGCCTCGCGGGCCGCGAAAATGGGCGGAATTTTGGCATATTGAAGGCCAGAAAATCAGATTTTGAAGGGCTATAAATACCACTCTTATCCCATTTGAGAAAAACGAGTTCCCTCACATCCAAAACCCATTTTCCCTTTGTTCTTGATCTTTTCTTCCATTTTTCTTCTTCTAGATTTGATGTTGATGTAATGTTGTATTAGAATGATTGTATTAGCTTAGTTTAATCTTGGGAGCATTTGAATTCACTTCCCCTTGAGACTTTGAGGGTGTGTATGCTTGAACTTTGGATTTTGATTATCATTTGATGAACTTGAATTCTTATGCATGAATATTGTTCAATCTTGCTTAATTTGTTATGGGCTTTGTGTTTTATATCAATTGTATGCCTCATAGTCACTAATTAGAATAGATTAGTTCATAAGGTTAAGCTAATCTAGTTTTAGAGTAATTCTAGGGTAATTTGGAATGGTGATGGATTGTAGTGTAATGTTATCTCTAGTAGTTAGTTTAGTGACTATGGAAAGGGGTTGAGTGATGACAAACTCTCCCCTTGGTTATGTGATTGTAATTGAGAAATGCCATGATAAATATGAGTTGTAAGAATTGGAAATCTTATGAACTTGCATGATCAATCAATTATGTTTTTAGGTAAGGATGTAATGCTACCATTGGTCCCCTAATATGTGATTGTATACTTGAGTTGAAGATTCCTTTTTGACGTATGATTGTTAGCAATAAATAACTAGATTCGTGGGTAGAACGTGATCGTTTTCTCCAATATCATGAAGTAGCAAGTATGAATTGAGATTTGTATGTTATCATCGTCTTAGTTCTTTATATTTATCAAATGTCTTGTTTATATGCTCTCGTTATCGTGGGTATGTGAGTAAGCTTGTCAATTCTCCATTCTTAATACCATTGTTGAGTTATCTAGATGTTATCGTCTAGGTGACTCGACAATAAGAGCTTTGAGAGGTGTTATCATCTTCTCTAGCTACAATTGGGAGAATGAGATGTTTTCATCCTTGACGAATGATCAAAACTCCTTTGTAATAGCATTTGCCCGGGGATAAGTTGATAGTTGGAAATTGAAGTCAATTGCCTCCCAAGGCCTTGTATTTGTAGTATTTGCATTGTAGTGTAGTTTATCTTAGTTGATTTCTTTCGTAGTGTAACAAAACCAACTCAAAAACCCCCCTTGTTTACCTTGCTTTCTATATAATATATATGTATGTGTTTATAATCTTTGCTAAAACACTAAACAAACTCCTTCTCCTTGTGGTTCGATCCCTACTTCCCACTATCTACTCTATAGTAGTTAGAAGTTGTAGGTGAAATATAAATGTGTTTTGATTGAGTGGGATTCCCATTTACGACGTGGGGAAATCGCTTGTCATATTCCTTGGTCAACTCCTGTTTATCTTCTTGAAATATAACATATTTTCAAGTTTATATTAATTCAAGTAAATAAAGTATGGAACATCAGTTATTCTCGATTTGTTTTTGGCAATTTTGGGAATGGAGTGAGGAGTTATTGTTTAATGAATTGCTAAAGAAGAATGAGGATAATTTCAGATATGGTTATCATGTGACAGTTCGTGGTAATTCCAATCGATTTTTTTTTTTGACAAACCACTATTGGTGGGAGAATTATATTGCTTTCCTCATACCGTAAATAACAAAACTGAAAAGTATAAGGTGTAGCCCGAAAGCTATTTTCTTGGCTTTCGACTGGAAGCAATGTGTAGCCCGAAGGCTTACATCAAAAAGGGAATACATCGATAAATCTACGATTTAAACTACCTAACAAGCGTAGCACCTTAACTCCGAATTCTAAACTACCTAATCGAAATCTACCAGTCTAGGCACAAATGTTACCAATACCAGAAGGCCCATGGGGTTTACCTTCTCGCCAATAAAGGGTTAAGAGAGATGTAACAAACAAATGGGCAAGGATACTCCCCAAGTCTGCCAGGACAGTTCCACAAAAAAGACCAAATCCAAATCATATTCCCTACAACTAAAAACTACACAAACTAAGGTAGAGATACAATGATAAGTCCATACTATAGGCGAAACCTTCCAATGCTGGTCTCAATAGTTGGCTGCCTCATATAGTATTAAAAAATTGGACTACGCTCAAATTTTGTCATCACTCACCGGATAGTCTCACTAATAAACAAAACACCCGGTTAGTTCCGACTCAACCAGCTCAACACTCCCACTTTCTAGTCAATCTCACGGTAAAAGAGATTTTCCAAAATCTATATAAGCAAGCATGAAAGCTATATAACACGCACAAAGCTGAAAAATCAGCCCTTACGGCCTACCAATCTAGTGGAAATGGAATCGCCAAGGAGTGAGTTAACAAACCACTTTTGACTCGGATTTCTCCTCACCATTCAGTTAAACCAGATCAGAAGCCAAAATAAAGTTTACTGAACTAAAAAAGACCTGTCGGAAAACCAATTTTGGCAAATAGCATTCGTCCAACATTCCAACAAAAAACTAAATTTCAGCTCTTATCCCTACCGATATAGAAAAATTAAAACATAAATAAAAAGAATGGAAAACCACCTTCTCTTCTAGAGGTTCCAGACCCGAGTACCATAACTGTTCAGCCGGTCGAACGAACCAGCAATGCTGTTACGTTGACTTGGCGATTCGGCGCAAGCACCTTCCCAAAACTGACTCGGTGTCTCTGATGTGTTGTCGCGGCGGTCAATGTCTCCAATCTGCTAGGTGACGGGATGCGCGCCGATAGCGTCGGGATCTGTGACGCCTCAGCGGTGACGACAGACCGCGGCTTATCCGACTCTGTGCTCATGATCTCCGGTGGTGTTGGACGTCTCCAGTGCGGCGGTGGAGAGCTGGGTTCCGATCTGGGAGACACGATCGTTGCGGTGAAGCCACTTGCCGTAGTTAGTATAATTCGAGTTGATTAGAAACCTTATATACGTATTTCTAAAATTAAAATTTATCGAGTTATTATTTTTATACCTAAAGATCACAAACATAGTATGTCGTAAAACTATAATATATTCGGATAGTTTTCTTATAAATTTTTTTTTAAGCATTGTGTATACACGCTCTATAGTTTGCGAATATTATCAAATGTTTTCAAATGTCTCCATCGTATGATTGATGATTTATCAGTATCGATAGAGCATGCCACGTCAAGCGTGCAAGCAACGAAGAACATTTCCAGACCAATTGAGGCTAGCATGTTTTCAAAATAAAATATTATATAAAATTTAAATTTGTATGCGTTAAATATTTTTCTTTTCTAGCTATAACTTGTTTTGTAGTATATAAGAGAATAACGATTGCTTCTTTCCTAATTTGTTTTGATTTTGAACAAAATCTACTAAATTTCAGTGTAACCCATTTTCGTTTTTTTCGTCAATTTTCGTCAAAGCAACTTTTTTTTTTTTTTGACGTGCTCGAAAAGAAATCAAGGATGCTATTTAAGTAAAGATTTATATTTCGACAAGGTGAATCTAAAAGTGTAAATTAAAATCATCGAGAATAGTTATCTTTGTCTAACTTTACTAGGGTTTATGAATGTAGAATCTTCTTCTGTTCAATTGTTTCTAAATAGCAGCATTAAGGCAGCAACACAATTGTTTCAATTGTTTCAAAAGGGAAAGTACTAAAGTTTGCCATTGCTTGAGCGATTAGTCTGAACCTACTATATATAAGGTAGTATTGTTTGGTGATACTTTAAATCTCGTTAATTTTGTCAGGAATGAGACGAAACTAGTTTTGATATCTGCATCTTTAGTCATTGTAATCAAAGATATGTTATAAAATGATTTGGCTAACCTCTCTATTGGGTGTGAAGAGTGAAGCGAATGTCATTATTACAATTATCTAGGATTGCCCAGAGTTTCTCTTATCAAATGTTATCTTGTCAATTTTTGGCTAAACAAATCCACATCTAATGTGGTAAAAAAAAGTTGAGGCCATCTCCTTGATACTAGTCTCTTTGGAGATCAAGGGACAAGGGATGAGCATTCAATGTTTCGCCTTGATCTTTCTGTTAATTTTCTTGAGCATTTATTGTTTTTTCTTGATCTTTCATTAAAAAATTTTGATCTTTCCTAGTCTCTGGGTATCACACTGTTCTTTCGTACAAATTCACATCGAAACTCAGCCTCGAATCGATAAGACTGACAAGATCTGACTGAGCTGACTGAGAAAAAAGATATTAATATATTTTCAAATTAAGATATGTTATGAGCTGACTGAGCTCGCCAACCACCTAAAACCTAACTACATCGATAAGACTGAATGTCACTAACGGCAATTTGAATCCGTAAAAATGTTACAATGCTTTGAATGAATACAAAGTATGGAGCTAGTACAAAAGAGGAAATAAGATGCAGGTAGATTTAAGAAAATGGCAATTGGATCAGGTGATGCCGACCAAATGGACTAGATTATTACCATTACTGGTGGGGAGTGATTCATATTTCGTAAGAACATTATCTTCTCCGATATCATTACTACCTCCACTAACCATTGATCCAATTGGATTAGTCAACGACGACTTCATCACGTGGGCAACACGTGTACATTGTCGCGTTGACAGGCCTATCTGCGACCATGATTGAAAGAGAGGTCTGTCTCGTGAATCTCGTACGTGGCGAAACGTTGAGAGCAACACGATCCCAACTACCGCATTTATCGCAGGCTGCAGCGCGTCTCGGGTTATGTGCTCCCGCTTAGGACAGACCCAGAAATTAAAGTCGATGGGCCATAATAGAATAAAAGTAAAATTATACCACTAAATTTTACTATATTAAAAACTACAAGGATATAAAATGTAATTTTTAATTTTTGGTAAAAATTATAAGGGTATAAAATACATTTTTTAATTTTTTGGGTAGCCCATGTTCCGTCCCTGAGCCTATAGAGACACCACGGATACGATTGTCCGGAGGAGGAGGTTGTGAGTTCAGAGTCTCTAATAGTAATAATGTGAGAATTTAGGGTCTCTTCTGTGCATCTAGTAATGGATTAATGAATAACTCTAACTTACTGTGATTCATCTTCTCATCGAAAGCTGTGGTGTCAGGCGGTAAGGGTGCAATATGGACAATTATTATCACATTTGTCTCATAGAATAGCCTATAGACAAAGTAGTATTTGGATCATTCACCACTACCGGTGTTGAATTATCGACACAAATATTTTACCTCTGAACATTATTATACCAACAACCTAACTCTATATAATCCAATAAAGATGAATCTGATCCATTTTCACTTAAATTGTTTTGATCGTAATCGAGATAAAGGCCCTGTCCAATAGGGTGCTGGTACAGGTAATAGGTGCTGGTAGGTGCTGGTAGGTGCTGGTAGATGCTGGTAGGTGCTGGTAGGTGCTGGTAGGTGCTGGTAGGTGCTGGAAGGTGCTGGTAGGTGCTGGTAGGTGCTGATAGGTGCTGGTAGGTGCTGGAAGGTGCTGGAAGGTGCTGGTAGGTGCTGGTAGGTGCTGGTAGGGTATTTAAATTAAATTAAAATTGTATAATTATGATGTACATAATTATGTACTGTGATTAATAAAATAATGTCAATGTTATATGTTGACTTACATTTACTATTTTTTGATAAGTTAAACATAAGTTTAATTAACACGATATTATTTTATGATACACTAATGATTAATTAAACTTAACTGTTTTAAAGAAGTGGTGAATACAATAACTGTAACCAAAAATAAATAAATTATATGTATATTCATGTACATATTATTAATATAAATTTTATAAATTTAAAAAATTTATATTAATAATATGATTTTACTTTGGAGACATGTAATTTTGTATTAATCAATTGTTGCATGTTTCACACTTCATAACTTCATTCGCATGCAACAACTAGACATTCCCGTGTTAGATCATCCTGAGGGTGTAGGAAGTAGTGATTCAGGTTTGTACGATGATGATCGAAAAACTGCTATGAACGAAGTGCGTGAGAGTATTGCCTTACAAATTTGGCATTTAGGAGATGTTGATTTAGAAGGTAGTGATGTTGGCGAAGATGAATCATTAGATGATAGCGATTAGTAGTATATGTGATTTGTAATATTATTGGAAGTACGAATATGTTTGTAACAGTTGTAAAATAGTTATTTATAATATTGATTTACTAGTACGAAATTGTTATTTAAATAGATTTGAAAAATGATTAATAATTATGAAACTATATATTTGAAGAATGATAATTCATACAAAACATTGTGAAACTAATTTTAAAGAGAAATCATCATTTTGTTGTAAAAAAAAAAATTTAAACAATTCATGTTTGTGAATAGTGACAAGTGCTGGTAGGTGCTGGTAGGTGCTGGTGGGTGCTGATAGAGGTGCTGGTGGGTGCTGATAAGTGCTGGTGGGTGCTGATAGGTGCTGGTGGGTGCTGATAGGTGCTGGTGGGTGCTGATAGGTGCTGGTAGGTGCTGGTGGGTGCTGGTAGGTGCTGGTGGTGCTGGTTTTGTGCGCTATTGGACAGGGCCAAACCTCCCCATCCCCATCCTGGAGATTATGGTACCAACATAATTTTGTAGAACCAATTAAAACGAGTCTTGTCCATCAAAACTTTTATTTAGCTTCATGGATCCACATCCACGTATATACATCACATGGTTCGATTACTTGCTCGTACGGATATTTCATTCGCCTTTTACTGACGAATAGAGTTTGAAATTAATATCATTCTCTTTCAGATAATTTCCATATATAGAGAAAAAAATGAATATGAGATGATGTACTAATTACTTATCCATTGGCCATTGCTACCAAAATAGCTAGTGTGATTATGGGTAGGGCGTTTAGGGAATCACAAAAAAGGAAAAGAAAATTTAACATCACGATTTCCTTAATAATTGGTTGGTGGATAATTTTTAACAATTTTTTGTTTCCATTTTTGTGACTAATTAGCAGTTTGGTGAATGAACTAATGGGGAATTCTCGAGTCCACATAAAATGTCATTTCCTTTTTCAAGACAAACATTTGATCTTGAAGGAAAGTAAGGTATATTATAATATTCAAAATCATGTGTAAAACATCATGTGTAAAACATCATGTATGAAAGTGAGATGATCAACATCTATATCTATCTGTCTCATTTGGAACCAGTCTCATTAAAATAACATAAATGAATTATGTGCATGATTTTTTTTTTTTTTTTGCAAAAGTTTAAAAGGCTTTTCGTACGAATAAAACTATTTTATGTAACAATGGAACTGTTCCCTTGAAAGCGAGCATTGGGAAAACGTGTAACAAAACCATATAAATAGAATTAATGGAATGAATGATAATATGGGATAAGATGGTAGTTGTTGGTTGAGAGATATATGGAGCGATGAAAAGATTATTATTAAGAGATAATGACACCGTTTTTGTTGTTGGTAATGAATGGTTACATCAAATTCAAAATGGAATATCCAATATCCGATGCCATATATGTCAAATTATACCGTTTCATTTTGAGAATGACACATAAAATTTTGATAGTCAGATTTATATTCATAGTCTTAATTAAATTGATTGTTCGAATTCGCATAGGTATTGAATAAGTGCATCACAAAGTCTCACTAAATATAGCATAACCCCTTGCATCAGTTGCATGATCCTTAAACCCTTCCGCCTTCGGTCCCCACATAAATCTTCTCCCTTCGAGCTTCCTCATCTTCCCATGATCGGGAGATAGGGAGATGAAAAAGTAATTGTTTTTCGTTTCAGGTTTAAGTGCACATCTTGATTTCAGATTTAAGTACACATTTTCGTTTCAGGTTTATCACAATACTATATATCAAGTATTGTGATATATAGTACACATGCACACAATGCGCACACCACATCCTATTTTAATTTTTTACACGTAGAATTCAACTTTTTACTCTAATTGTAACTTGTAAGAAGTGTAAACATTGCACCATATATATATATACAGTCTACGTGCAAAAAAGTCATTGTTTCAAATAATATTTGTAATATAGAAGATAGATTCTCATGAGATCTTGCTAAACAACCGTAAGAAATTAATTTTAAAAGTGATAAAATTAACATTTACCCCTCTATCTTAATTAAAACCGTCATACAAATAAGGTGAATTAGCGTCCTTCGCCTCAAGAAACATAATCATCAGTTTTATCATGAATTGTCTATCAAAAGCAATAAATTATAAAAACTTGACAAACGTTAATAGGAAAGTTGTATTATTACATGCCTCTATCTTAGATTCTTGGACGATGATATAGGTAATCAATAAAATAAGCTATATCTTGTAAATGCATCTCAAAATTTCAAATAATATTTAGCGATTATTGTATATATATGGAACGTGCGGGACACGTGCATGATGTTAAACGAAGCATGCGTGCGTAAACACGTCTATTTAATTGGGTAATTAGTAAAATCATCCCATATCTCGTGCATTAAAATTTAGTAAACATGGTTCAGTTTATACATTTATTTGTTATTGTTTCATAGATTTAGATAGGCAAATTATATGTTACACCTGGACATCCCAAATTCAATTTGTACAAAATAATAGTAATATTCATTTTTTTTATGTATAATTATGCATATTATTAATTTGATTGTAGTTTTATATATAAATATTAAAATGCACAACATATAATATTTTTACATTGTAAATGGTACCCAGCTGGTACAATAGAATAATTGATTTGGATAATTTTGACCTCAAAATCAAAATAGAAAGAAAAAGACCTTTCTTCTTCAAAGTCTTCTCCAAATGTTGAATTAAATTCCATCCTTGCAATATTTAGCTTCTAGAAGATCCGAAGGTGTTGGAACAAAAACAAAACCTGATGGAATAACGAACGGAAGGAATATTTTTGAATAAAAAGCGAAGAAAAGATTTTGTAAATAAAAATAAAATTTATATTGCTCTTCACTTCTTATAAATTTTATTACAAGAAAGACACAAATAGAGGAATCAAACAAAGTAATCTACAAACCATTCTAAACACATATTACTCCACCTTAACTATAACATTTTCTTTTAAAATTCTTTAATTACCAAACTTGATTATTCCAACACAAGTCACTTTTAATTTAATATCATCATTGGTTATACTTTAATTTATATTTGAGGAATTGAACTCACCAGTAAAAGATTGATTTAGCACAAGGAGACAGAGAATGAAACTTTATGAATAGACCTTAACAAGACAATCCAGATTCTGGAAATGAACTCATCGCTTAAGATCGATTTACGATTATTGGGAATTTTGCAGAGTTCTTGAGTGTTCAGAAGCAAAATCATGAGGATTAAATGATGCGGGATGTGATGATGAAGGAGAATTATCAAAGAAAGGTTTTGGAGGGATTTCAATGGCTTCTAGATCACCTTGCAGCATTTCAATCACTTTGTTCATGGGTGGCCTCTGGGATGGGTCTTTCTGGATGCACCACAATCCAACAAGTATTATTTTCTTTGCGATTGCATCTTCATCTCCATTATCCACAATGCTCTTCAATCGTAAATCTTTGTCAATGATCAGGTGTTGGTATGCCCAATGTGGAAAGAAAACCTCACTCGCATGGCTTGCTCCCTGAATGACATTCTTTCTTCTTCCAACAATTTCCAAGATCATCATTCCAAAACTGTAAACGTCAGATTTGTGAGAAACCACTCCAAAGCACCTGCTGATTAGTTCGGGTGCTATGTAACCAATTGTTCCACGAGTTTCAAGAAATGATGACACAACACTTTCCTTGTTGGTGCCATATTGCTTTGCCAACCCAAAATCAGATATTTTTGGATGAAAGTGTTCATCCAGAAGAATGTTGTGAGGCTTTATATCAAAATGCAGAATGCGAGTATTGCATCCTCTATGCAAATACTCGAGTCCCCTAGCCACTCCAAGTGAAATTTGGTAGAGTGTATCCATACCTAGTTGATGTATATTCTGGTCATTGTTCTTTCCATGGATGTATTTCTCCAAAGATCCATTCGGCATATATTCAAATACCAAAGCCCTTTTCTTCCCTTGAATGCAGTACCCTATCAGACTAACAACATTGACATGTGAGGTTCTGCTGATGCTCATTATTTCATTGATGAAATCTTGGTGGTCTCCGCCTGCAACGTTCAGTACTTTTACTGCAACATGGCAACCATCGCCAAGTCTGCCTTTGTAGACAGTGCCATAACCTCCTTTACCGAGTTGATCTTTGAACGAGTTTGTCATTTTCTTGATATTTGAATAGGAGTAACATTTCGGTGCGAGTGATCCAAATTGCACTGTGAAGGCCTCGAGCTGTCGATTTTCTGATCTCCTCCCAGATAGTATGCTAGACACACCAGTCTTCTTGAACACAAAGTAACAGCATGCCAAAAACAGGATGATGCCACCACCTAGTCCTGAAAATTAGTTCAAGATGACGCAACATCGTAAATGGTAAAGTACTTAATCATGATAACCAAAATTTACTTGTCCCAATAATTATGGGTACCAGTTTCTTTCTTCCTGCATGTCAAGCAAAGGAAAAAAATAAGTGAGTGTGGGCTTCATAACAAATGAAGAGATATTTCTCCATCAGCTCAGCCAAAAACTAACACAATGCCAAGATTGTACGACAATCAATCCAACAAGACAGACAAGACCTGAACTATATATGTACAGATTGTATGAGTAGTTCAGAAAATTATGACAGTGGTACATTTCCTAGAAAGTAAAACGAGAAAAGATACATAAACAACTATAAACAAGACAATCACCAATTAACAAGACAATCACCCAGGCTTGCAATGCTTATTATTAGTCACACGGTTTCAAAATCCATGGCTAAAGGTAAAATAATTAGTTCAATACTGAATTGGCGGCGCATCTACACAGAACAGATACAATACAAGGAATTTTTGCACAGAATATGCTCCAACTATTATGAAAGAATACAACAAGGCATTTCGAGAAGATCAATAGAATGATAATTTCAGGCACTGTGATTAATTTAAAAATAGAAAATAATTTACCTGAGCCAAGAATGGTTGCCAGCCTTTTTTTTCCTGCATCAAAGATTAACAGAGCAAAGCAAAGGTCAGTTCAGGCATCCAGAACGACTAAGAGTCTTAACACAAATGTTACATACACCAAATTCAAGAAAGGCAACCAACGAAATAAGAAACAAAGGAAACAACAGAACAGATAAATATGTATGAAGAAATTTTTATGCTTTCTAACCAGTAGCACGGGCACAATGAGATGGTTTGGACCAATTAGATGGACACATGCCACCTTCACGGTGGCACCTATCGCAATGCTTGGATAGTTGCCACTGAAGATCATATTCAGAACCCAGTAAACGAAACACTTCAGCGGCATCATCATCTGATTTGTTGCCTTGATTGGAAATGAATGATTTATTATAGGGAAGATAAACAGTTGAGCACAAAGAGCTGTACGTTTTATTATCAGGAAGACTGGAATTTGGATTTTTGGCATAAAAGATGAAATATGGACATTCACCATAGTATCCATATCCAGGGAAAGACGAATCATTTATTATGCTCTTCGCATAAGGATTCTCATAAGGATTCTTTAGACATCTGATCACAGTGATATTTATCGGCATAGTGAAAGAAATGGAAGGAGAATTTGGAAGATTAATATCATACAAGAAAGCTTCGCAGCTCTTAGTGCTCAAAAGCCTTTGGAGATCCTCAGACTGAAGAGTCATTGTGGAATTTCCTATGGACTTGGCTATCAACCACTGCTCTGATGGTTGCTCAAGAGTGATCCTCGGGTTGGATTTATTTGAACAATCTAGGAAGCAGAGCCCGCATTTAGAATGACTCATATCTGTAAAAGGGAATGTCAAATTCAAGCTTCCACACTCAGAGTAAGAGCGGCAATCGGTGTTGGGTTCTTTCGAACTCGAGAAAGGCAGTTCTTTGCAAAGCAAAAACACGATAGCTAGAGCCCGAATAAATCCAGGATCCATACTGAAATTTCCAGCAGAGGAAGGGAAGAAAGAGCTCAGAGTGAATCACTTACTACTAATGCCAATGCACCTTAAAAGTTTAAAGATGGAAGAGAAACAAAGACTAGAGGTTGACTTGGACTAGTTGTAGGAAGACTTGTGGATACAAATTTTCAGGAACCAATTAAAACCAGAAACATCCAAAATATATCACTCAGAAGTAAAGTGTGAGGAAGGGTGTGTGTACACCTTTCTTCTACCCAAATAATTTGGTAATCTATTTTTTTAAAGACACCAGTGCAAGAAAAGACACTCACACAAAATAGCTGATACTAAGATCAATAGTTTCAAAATCATGCAAAAGTACTGCTTTTATGGTCTGTTTTTTCATTAAGACAGCCTAAAAATTCTGCAGAGGTTGCTGCACACTTAGTTCATTTGCTTGTAAAATCAGGGAGCTCTTAGATAGAGCCTGGAGGTTTGACGAGCCCCCCTTCTCCCACGTGCGACTGAAGCTGTTGTTGTGTTTTGGCAACCGGAACAATACCTGAAAACAATTTTGCAATTTATTAATACCAAGTCTCTAAAGTCCCAAATGCCCTCGATAAGATCTGGAGACATCTTAAGTCAACATCCACAACCATCGAACAACGGCAACAACGACGGGAGGCTAGATCCAAACACATTCTGTGAAGAATCGAACCTCTTCCTTAATATTTTGGGTTTTGGATCGAACTGCCATTCCGATATTCGCCCAATCCGTAATTTTTTGAAACTTCCAGCACAAGCCAAAGACGGAGGACGACGGAGGACGCCCGAGGACGGCGAACGACGGTAATGATTTACACTCCCACTAACACCGAATCAAAATATTGAATGTCAACTTCATTATTAGATGCTGGGTTCACACTGTATTGATAAGACTCGGATTGAGCTTGTTGGTGTCACCTGCTTGTTTGAGGCGTCGTATGTACCTACTACTTGCCCAATGTGCAGTAATTTATTTTTGTTTTTGTTTAATAGCAATGTCTTAGCCCGATTCACCTTGCTAACAAAGCTGAAGAGATACTGCTCTAGTGTGGAGGAGTGTTGTTTTATTGTATATAATGCTTTCAGTAATGAAGAGGTTATCCCAACCAACTTTGTTTTGATTAGTACTTAATTTACAACTGGGAAAATGCATTTGTTTAGTTCATTCTGGGTAGTCATGTGGTGTTAGATGAAATATGTGTTTTAATTGTAGTTTTGCACTCAATTGGTAGATATGGCACATTGTATTAAATTATTGCAAAGATGTTCTATATTGCATGCTTTAAAATTGGCACTCTTTGCATTTTATGTTGAGTTTCTAGCTAATGTGGATTTCTTGAAGTTTTATGTTTGATTGCATAGATGTTTTCAGCTTTGTGGGCTTCAATACCATACGTCCATGACCCTTTGATTTTCAAATAGCTTTTGCAATTATGGGGCCTAGATGTTATGTTAGCGTGTGATTGTTGTAAACTGGTTCAATGTAATTGTCCTTTCATATTACATATATTACGAGTAACAAAATAATTACTTCTATTAAAGAAACTGGACGTTACATATAAATTTGATGGTTTTTGCAGGTTATTGCTATGGGGTGGAGTTTAGTGAAGTTCTTAATTGCAAGCTCATAAATTCCAATACCAAAATAATTTGTATCAGGTGAGGGAATGTGATGAATGTGGAGGAGGAATTTTTCTATGAATATGTTGATGAATGGCCTTTATTTAAAATTGAATTGTGGAGTATATGATGAAATAGAGGATAATAGACCAATATTTGACGAGTCAGTAGGAAGTTAAGCCTTGTGTTGTGATTCTATGAATATTGTAGATGTGTCCAATGAATGTGTGGCCTTTGATAAATTATTGATTGATATTGATACTATGTTCGGATTATTTCAGCGTAGGTTAGTGATACTCGAAACGTCTAGTTCCGATGAACTTGTCTTAGTATCTGAATCTGTCCTATGAACTTGTTTTGGTCCAATGTAGTTGTTCTGGGTTTAGTTTGATGTTGATACAGGAACGTGTTGTGGTCTGATAAAGTGTTTATTGGACTGATGAAATTGTTTAAGTCTGATGGTGTTCAATGAACTTGTTTTAATCTGATGGTGTTCCGTGAACTTGTTTTGATCCGTTGAACCTGTTCTTGGTCAGATGAACTTATTTTAGAACTTTGTTATCTTTTCGTTGCTTTGGGACACAGTTTATTGTTTTTGTTATATTTTGTGTAAATTAAAAAATAGGCTAATCTTATGTGTTGTAAATGTATTCTAAGGTTTTTCCCTTGTCCAATTTTCAGCACCTGTCAATCAGTTAAGCGGGTGGTAAAGGTGACTAGGACTTTAACCCCGGCAGCTTGTTATTTGCATATAGAAGAACCCTGTTTGTATTCACCAATAGTGTTTGGCTTGGCACTGGAATGCAGAATGTATAGTTGCCGGAATGTATAGTTGTGGAATGCAGATGAATGTATTATTTTAGCCTCATGGCAGGCCTGAATTGTGAATATAACTTGGATGGGTTCATTAGCCAGCTTTTTGTGGAAAATTGGTTCTTTCACTCCATTTGGGCTTGAAATAATTGGTAATGGACTACATCGTTATACAAGGATTGTCCCAGTAAACCATAGAAATGGGATATTGTCCCAAAATGTTATCCTCAAATTAGTTGTTGTATTTGGGTTACCTTTTTTTTAAAACTAATGATGTTTGTTTAGCAGATTATACTCTTTTAAATTAAATGAAGGCATATGAATTTGTACCCGTTAAACAAATGTGATCGAAATGAATGTTATTATGCATGTGAAAAACAGCTATATTCATTTATGTATACAAGTGTTAATTAATAAACTGTGATTGCAAGAAATAAATAATACAACATTGTACCTCATATTCAAAAAGGGGTTAATAATGCAAACAGTCATTATTTGGTGGCAAATGGGCCTGGGTATATCTTTGGTGGCAAAAGGCTGACATTTCTTGGGCCGAAATGCTAGTAATTGTATTTAGAGTAAATATCTTCTTCCCCACAAAATGTTAGGTTGTTTTTTTTTGTTTTTTTCCCCTATGAGTACATGTGAAAAATTGTGAAAACCCAAAAATCTATTTAGATTAGTATGTATATATGTCGTTGACTTATTACCGTGAATATTAACTATTGTATATAAATTTCTTAATTTTTAGTGGGATTTGGTACGAAAGACCATGTTCATCCCTCATTATCGCTGGTTCTCGCGCCAATTTAGGTTCTAATTTATATATCTTTCCATGTGTGCGATTGAGTGTAATACAACAGTATATACATTCGTCAACCACATAATATGGTATGATGTTTTCCACCGAAATAATAAAATAGACATGACAATAATGTCTAAATGGTTGAAGGAAAAATAGAATATTGTATTTCTACAAAAAAATTGTTATGATTTCAATTTAAATTAGTATGTCACCAAGTTAAATACATTTGAACCTTTGTTGTTGAGAATTTGGACGCTGTTACATAAAACATTTTGGTGGTTATATTGTAGTGTGTAGTATCAAACATTCCCATCAACAAGTTTAGCTGCCAGAATGTAATATCCAAATGTTAGATATATAAACTAGCAAATAATTATTCATAATACCTCTATCATACACAATTATTAGAGAATTGTAAAATAGAATTCTTTCGCATGAATGATGTCTTTTGGTAGCAACAATAGTAATACTACCTTACATAATTTCGACAAAGATTATGCATTGCAACAGCAACAAAGATGTTATTCAGAAATGATGCCTCATATAACATTTTAGAGGGATGGTATCCAATCAAATATACGGCGACATCGCCTTTCCTCCTCTGGGGACTTACCGGAATGATTTGACCTGAATTCATTAAACTCCCTAGCTGCAGCAAATACCTTGGTTTTCACCAAATTTAACCTGCTCATAGCAATAGCAGCACAAAATGATATCCTCATCCTCACCTGAATGTGTTCCTGTAATTTTGATGCGACATATAGTATAAGTTAGTTAGGAAAACATGTATGTCGCAAGAACTTGTCATTTAAGAAATCTGTATAATAGATTATACTCACTTTTCCGAGTTTGTAATCAGAAATGTGCAAAAGTGATCCCTCGTAGTTACCGACGAGGTGCATCACAGTTAGACCACTGCTCGGATCCTTGGTAGATGTACTCCACTGCGGATTGACAAGTTCAAACGTGAAATCTTCAAGGCTGAGAGCCGAAGACTTGTCCCATCTTTGCATTAGCTTACAGAAATTCCCAACCTATATCAGGCAGTATCATCAGGGTACTGAGGAGTACGTGACACCATTTTGAAAACATGCAACACTTATGTTCATATCAATTCATAATGATGCAACTTACAATTAGTGATGCATAATCGCTCCATGTTGTTCTGTGTTCTTTACGATAAACGGTATCTATACGCACAACTCTTCGTGCTTGCAAGTTAACCACAAGTAGATTATAGTGATCGTTGAGTAGAAAAGGTATAAAGACCTGACAACCATGTGTAGGGAATTTATTAGACTATTGAATTATGGTGTAAATCAGTACAAAACAGTTTACAAGTGAAACACTAGAAGCCTTACCAATTTAGCCTTATGGAGTGAGGATGCCACATCACAAGATTCAATCCAACTCATCCACTGCTGCATAAGAGCCTCCTCGGATGTTATACTATCCTGTAAAACGTTGGTCCATTTTTATTAAAATGGTCACTTCACAAATACTAAAGCACAAACCTAAAGGTAAACCATTTATATTTAAAAATGCCTCTGTGCTTTATTAAAGTACGATGACCTTGACTTACACAAACAACAACATTGAGGCATGATCTGATTGAACTTCCACGTTGTCTCCATGATTCCATTACAACCGCAGACCAGGCATTCACTACTGAAGGGTCAATTACTAACAAATGCTCCAAAGTTCCAATTTGCTGTCTTAAAACAACAACATCTCTTCTTGTTTGGAATATTACTTCCCTGTTTAGACAAAGAATGTCTTTAACATCACAAAAGCTAAAACATTTTATAATATGTAGTGAATCGTTTATTTTGTTCTAACATTTTACCTTGGATGTAGCGTGTCATGCTCTGCAAGACAATAATCGGCTAGCTCAACTAGGTGTGGAGGTAAACATCTACTCATTCCGATGTAGCTGGAAATTAGGTTGCTTGAGCTGAAGCCTCTGAACTTGGATGGGTATAGTTTGGTTAAATCTAAACTTCTTTTTCCCGTCGAGCATTGACCCCTGTCGTTGGTGACCGGATTACAATCGGTCAATGCGGATAAGAGTGCCTCTTTTATAGTGGCCAACTCCCCAATGAACTGACTTAGTCCAACATTGAAACTGCTTTGTGACACCAGATTCTTGTACCGAGGTTTGTAACTCAATTGGCTAAATCTCGCACCCCGACCTATCATAATCTCCAAGTGGTATGATGTGACCACGTGGAGGTCTCTGATAAACGTTGCAATGGCCAAATTATCCTCCTGCATAGGTCAAAGTAATTATCTTCCTAATTGAACTTACAAATCTATGGATTATATGAATAACATTCAGATTGGCACAAATAAAAGGTCATGTAGCCGAAATACTCACATCATTGAATACTTGTTCCAATTCTTTGTCGTCTTGGTACTGATTATCTATCGGGAACCATATCACCTCGTCGCCCCTATCCCATTCTGCCTCAACACCCTTGTAATGTACTATTGGATCTGGGTATCGTGGATGATGCGGCTCACTCATTCCTAGTTTATTATCTTAAACCAAAAATTAACCGCTCAGTAGGAATCGTGGCCCATTAAGTAGGAAAGACACATTGTAATTACTATTACGGCCAATGGGAAAGGGAAAAAGCAAACCTATGTTACTCACCTCTAG
Organism: Cruciata laevipes; assembly: GCA_963678965.1. Lineage (NCBI taxonomy): Eukaryota > Viridiplantae > Streptophyta > Magnoliopsida > Gentianales > Rubiaceae > Cruciata > Cruciata laevipes. The sequence continues at coordinate 8,333,223 of OY787641.1, read as the reverse complement.
AAGGAGTTTGAAATAACCTTCGTTGGGACATGATTGACTCCGGCAAAGGTGGAAACCTCCGTATTTCTTCCGAGCTAAAGGCGATACTGTTACTGACCGGCTTAATCGCATTGGCCGGCGGGGCGTGAGCAGGGCTCCCTCCGGTTGACATCGATGGATCAAGCTACAGGGCTGTTATACTTTCTAATGTATTACAGCTCGGAGAAGGTCCTTTATGAAATTTTGCCGAGATTGGGGAACTATGGTTCTTGGTTTAAAGGACTATCTGTTTTTATTCTGACATTTTTATTGAGTAGACACTGTCTACTCGAATGTATTTATGGGGAATGGTAAAAAGGAGAAATATACAGCCTTATGCATTAAAGAAATTTCCACAAGGTGCCAATAAATGAAATTGCTACTTATGTAAGTAATAATTAAATTAGATATGTTTGTTCAACTAATTAGATCAAATTTGAAATAATAGGTTCAATCAGTTCCAATGAGATAGGTGGTCCATTTCAACATATTAAATCAGTTAGTCAGCCTACATTTAATTTATTTATATCAAAATTTTAACCTAGTATAAATCAGTGCACAAAATGAGGGAAACTAAAATGAAATATTTATGTTTAATGTATCACTATTCATTTCACTTGTAATACCTTGTTCTTATCTCTAAACCTTTAATATATGTATATAAAAAAGTTTGATTTGGTACCCCCAACAAATCTACTCAACACCAATAAACAAAATGGACCCCCAACTCATAGCCCAAGGTCACATTTTGTTACTATCAAGTGTTTTTGCTTTAATTTTAATAACTCATACAGCAAGGCATTCTTATCCTCTTCCACATTATGCATCATCAGTAATTGTATTAAAGTCATCACCATGTCTTAAATCTGAAACATTTTTTATTTTTTTTCAAAAATGCTTTATATATTATTGTATATTACCATAATACTCATATTTTAATTTCTTATTTTTTAAAAACGCAGTTTTGGTAAATAATCATAGTTTTTTTTACTGCAATTGATTTTGACATTGGTCTCTAAACAGATAAAATTACTAGAATCCAAAATTATTGTTACAATTCAATCAACCTAGTTAATGTGATTTTAAAGTAATTAATTAAACTTTTTTGAATAACATATATAGGAAGTGCATAATTTAGTACTCTTATGTGATTTGTTTTATTATGCCATCGTGCATTGAGATGTACTTTCATCCAAGAACTTGATTTGATTTATTTAAAATGTGTATTTTCTAGTGTTTAATTGAATTTTTACAGAAAATTCAATTAAACACTGTAATGACCTTATTAGGATTAACAAACAGGAACTATATATCTATAAATTGGTGGTACAGATCTTAGAGTGTGACGAATATATATGTATGTACCCGTTGAGGGAGGCTTGATATTAGTGATTCATCCAAAGTGGCTTGATATTAGAGAAACAAAATAAAATACATAAAAATATTAAATAAGTAGATGCAATAATGGAAAAGATGAGCATGAGTGAATCAGTTACACATTCCATGCTATCACAAATTAATCTGCCACTCAAAAACTCAAACAATTATATCTACCACAATCACTTAGATATAGCTTCTAAGGCTGCGATATGTGGTGGTGAACTGAGGACCGACCTTGTCTTCAGTGCGTATTATCATGTTGTCAACCGGAGATAGATACATGTACCTCCTCCCGCGACTGTCAACCGGTAGTCTCTCTATTTGGTTACTATTAAACCAGAAGGAATGTTGTTCCTCCAAAAAAATCTGATCAATGGTTGGGAGAGGAGCCAACACCTTTGACAACATTTCAGAAACCTTGCAATGCCCATGGTGCTTAATCAGCTGACGAACGAGGATCCTAATTTGGATTAGATCACGGGAATGTTCTCCAACGTGGTAGTGCACCGGTGGTTTAGTACACATATCTTGATCCAAATCCTGAATAACATCATTTGTGAATGGAAATTCAAAGGCCAGCTTTTGTAATACCTTTGGGGCATCTTCAACGAAACTTGGTGGAGTGATCACAAGACCCCCCTGCGACCTAGATGGTGACGCATCATGGCTTGCGATATCCAGTGATTCCTCGGCTGAAAAATCATTCGAAGCCAGAAATGTAGGAGTGCCGGATTTCATTGGATTTGTAATTTTGTCCCACATGATAGTGCATTATAGGAGTAGGTCAATATGTTATATATATACATATTGAGATCGGGTATCAGAGGCATAGGTGATAGGCGGGAGCATCTTAACCCACTCTCCCAACAAAACCCAATCTCATTGTGCCCTAGCTATTTATTTAATAGGGAACCTAATTTAATTCTATGTGCAAATTTTTGAAACAAATTATTATCATGTTGTCCGCCGAATATATATTTTCAAATCCCAAATCATATTGTCTGAAACCATATGGGATCTAAAACTCGCACCAATATTCTGATAGTAGATGAATGTAGGTACTCTATAAATCAAAAACTTAATTAATTACATGTAATCTTAAATTTGATGAACTTGTTATGTTTACACTTTGGTGATGCATATGTAAATATACGTAATATTTAAATTCTTGCTTTTAGTATATACATTGTAAGCATTCGCATAGGTCTCTTAATATTTCTATGATTCAAATACTGGTAATGAATGGAAATACAATGCATTTTTATTAAACTATTCATAGGCTTTCACTTGAATTTAAATACATTATGGGAGGGATGTAATATTTTACAAAGAAATGAATCCCCTTGGATACTCAGATCCAAACCAAAAAATTTCATGATTGTCATCTAGAAGCAAATTTTACGTATAAACATTTTGTGTAGGTAGCAGAGTCTATTAAAGTAATTTTAGACTTTTAAAATTTATAAATTACATACTAAGTACAGCCAATATTCGACGCAGTTACCAAATCAAATAATCCGGCATTTGATTCCACATAGAGCTGACATCTAGACAGAACATATCACTTCAACATGCTTCCCTGGTTACATGCAAGAGTTTACTGTACATAACAGTGATAGCAAATGGCTCCAGACGACCAAGTTAAATTGTTGGCGTACAAAGGGGACTTGAAATGTAAATATTCATCGCAATGAAGACCGTACTTTTGAATCCGGCCACACGACTGAACAAATATAAATAACCCTAGATGTTAAATATAGGCCAATATAATTACCAATGTATCGTTACTGCTATTAAAACCCTTATTATTTCTAAAAAATCCTGACTGCCGTACAAGATGTGTAGTAAATTAAATGTAATCCAAAACAAAATTTCTGAGCAAAGGCCTGGCATTATTTAAATTGTTATGTACATTGTTCTGGAAAAAATAGTTAGTAAAATCTATAATATTTCGTATACATTTTTGAATAACACAATCCATTTACATATGAATGAAGTACGAGTGGCGGTGGGATTTCTATTGTCTGTAATCTGGTGTTATGCATTTTTTAGAAATAGGAATTATCTTCGTCCTATAATAATAAAGGTTTCGTGGAACCTATTAGTACCATTATAACAAGGTTTCCGTTGATTTCCACAAAACGTGTTGACATCTATTATTCACAATCATTTAAAATAATACACATTTTATACAGATTAAATTTGTAACTTAAGTTGGATTCATGTACTTTTGGTTAGATGCAATAGTTGCATGCGCATGGTCAGCACTGATTTCCACCAAGGTCATAGATCACTATTCCGGAACAGATGTCTACAAGATTCTTGCAGATTTCCTTCCCATCAAGATGGGTGATTTTAATTTATCAAGATTTGTAGCTAACCTAACATCTTACACAACTCTGACTTCGTTTAATGCAAATACCTAACGGACACACTAAAAGTTAAGTGTGTAGTCATGTCAAGTACTAGCCATAGTTGTGCTTTAATTGATTTAAAGCGCCATCCAATTCATCTGAACATCAGATTGATTTATAGTTGGTATTATTATAGAGTATAACGGACTTTTTAGTATACACATTATTGTTGGAGACATTTATTCAATTAATTACTTTGATTTGATAAATGTAACATACCGATTATGGTTTTTTCTCTGGATGTACAAGTACAAATAAATATTTGACTTGATTGTTTACAACCCAGTTTTGGTAGTTTATTCAACTACAAATTTATGAATTTGTTATGGTGAACTAACAATTTTGGCGGTTTATGAACTCTGACTTCGTTTTATGAATTTGTTATGGTCAACTACAAATATTTGACTTTTATCGTCGTGTTGTTTAGCCTGTTAACAGATCAATCTTTATTTTATAATTGATTATCAGACGATGGAAATCCTTATTTGGAACCCGTCTGTATTTATTAATGTTACTGATGATGACGAGGTTAAACTAATGATGATCATATCGAGTCTTGAAGTTATCTTAATTTGGACCTCTTGTAAAATTACCCAATATTCTGAACCATAAAATAAGGAATGAAAGATTAGACTTAAGCATTTTGTGGACAATTCTACTGATCAATATTACACAAATAAAAAGTACAAATAGCAAATAGAAAATAATCATCAAAAAACATAGGCATGTAAACAAAGATGATTTTGCCCCTTGGTGCATCCAGTAAATTGGCGCGGGTAAAAGAGATTGCATCATGGTTGATAACAATAAAATTTGGTCTAATAAGAAGTTCACTACAGATGCCTGATACGGCTACGATATCTTGTAGTGTACCGGACACCCCCCTGTTCTTCAGGTCGGATGACCATATCATCAACGAATGGCTTCAGCATGTACCTCCTACCAAGACTGTCCTCCGGAAGGAGATTTGATTTCTGAGCCCTTACCCAGGATGAATGAAGCTCCTCCTCATATATCAATTCAACCGTTGGGATAGGAGACAGTATATCCGCCAACAATCGAGACGAGCTTTGTTGTCCATGATCTGCAATCATATGACGGAGGACATTCCTCAGTTGAATCAGATCACGGTCGTGCTCGCCAAATTGTACCGGCATCGGTTCAGATAGCCAATCATCCGGTATAAAATTGTTGTAGCCATCCTCATGATATGGCAAATCCATATGCACTGGAGATGGACACATTGGTCCAGACAAATCATATTCTGGTGATTTAGGTGACTCTGGAAGGTCAATCTTGACATCCGAAGATGTCCTGACCTTAGCCGGTAAACCGCCGACAGCATTATACGCTTCAGCATAAATAGTTTTTAGAGATCTTTTTCTGGTTCTAAGGAGGCTGCTAATTTTTGGATGTTTGGATTTTTCAGCTAGTTTAGCAGTTTTGGAAATAAGGAAATTTTTTTGAACATTTCCGCTAGAACGGGAAATTTCCAAACTATATTGACATTTGCTCCGGGTTCCATATCGGTGGATAGGGTGTTTTCGTGTGTTCATTTTGTTTGTTTCAGGTAAGAAGTGATTGAAACCTTGTATTCATCTCTCGAACCGGGTGGATGATTTTATATGGGCCAAAATGGCGCCAAAGCAATTTGCCGCCAAATCCATAAATTTATGGCGGTAAAGTTATATTATCCCGCCAAAATATGGAAGCCAAGGCTGAACCACTACATATATACATACTGGGGGAATAATTTGAGTGGTCCCATTGTGAAGATCAGGAGTTCTTCGTTTGTTCTGTTTTGCCTTGTTTATACATTAGCCAATGGGTATATGTTATCAATGTAGTTGCCATTTTTGTTGTTATAATTGAATTATTTCCATAACGAACAACCCAGACCATAAAAAAACTAATTTTGGTAAAAAATGACTCTATCGGTGGAATTAATTTCGAAGCACTTAAAATATATGTTAAACTCATCATTAAATATCCTCATTGAACTTAGGAATCAACTTTGATGTGATATTCTTGCAGTATGAGGTTGAACAATTTTTAATCATACAATAAGTAGCCCAATGACAATGCCTTTTCTAATTATTCAAAAACAATAGAGGGCAATCAAGTTAATTACTTTTAGCAATTCTTGTTTCTTGTTTTTCTAAAATACATTAGACTACTAGTACATTGGACTTGTCGAGGATGTTGTTTATACATAAAATATATTTTTTTTAATAACTTATGTTTTAAAATATATTACAAGGTATCGCTAAATGAATAAAATCTCCATGTCCTAACAATATTAATTTGACTTCTCCTATATGTTCCAACATTTTTTTTTCGTAATTATTATTCTCATGATCAAGCTTTGGAATTATAAAAAACAATTCAAAATAAATATCAGGCATACTTTACATTCTTATGATACACATATATATTTTTATGTATATGGATGCTGCATACTATTGGTAGCTAGTTTTTCGTAATCATCAACTATATACAGCCGGTGACATCCTCTCATTTGAAGTTTTTTTTGTCAAATACATTACAAAGGTAAATCACCGTCCTAAAAAAATTTATTTTTTTCATTTTTTCAGTTGGTTTTGTAAATACGTTTTATAGGGTTGTGGAAGCGAACACCTCCCTACCGACTACAGCACTTTATTGGATTCCCTATGTGTCCCTACGGAAACCAACTGAATGAGGACTAACCAAAACCTAATTTAGTAAGAGTGGTGTTTAATAGGTCCACGTATGTTAAACTCCATAAACGAATTGATTCACTAGGAAATCAGTTTTGTCTAAACTTCATCCAATTATCCTAACACATGGATGAAAATACTGATTTTCACAAATCAGTATAGGTCTAATTTAACTACATGTGACCTTAATTGTACATAAGCGTTATTGAATATAGTACAAATTGAATTCATTATATCTTATATTAATCTATGTGGACTGTTAGGACAAAACTCCTACCTGCCACACAATTAGCATTCTAAAAACGCTAAGTAAAAGAAATGGAACATTATGGTACATGAAAAAGTAATTATTGGATGACTTCTTGTTTAGCATCTATATTTCATAATATGATATGAAGTTCATAAAAAATTTAGAAGTTTAGGTCCATGATAGTTCAGGCTAAGTAACATTTATTTAAGAAACTTCCGTGGCTTTTTATTACACTCTGCTACAAAATACTATGAATTGAAATAATTGTCAATTGAAACCTGTATAAGCTTACTGATGCTTACGTTGTTAGAGATATTGATTTGTATTCAATCCCACTTTTCCAGTTTTTCTGCTAATTGTAGTACATAGATTCCCCAACGCGTTACTTTTACAAGCAATCACGTCGTGCATGTAATAATGTACATTTTTTAAAACCGCTGCGAAAATTACCTCTAGCTAGAACCTGAACAAGAATTCAGAACAGGGGCAGCTTTATTTTCGCAGATTTTGATGGTTTTACAACACTGCCGACATGGTTCCCAATTAAAAAATAATCTTAACCTGTCAATGTAGATGTGACCATCTTGTCCACTAGTCTTCCTACACGGATTCTAAACAAACTATCAATTCATTTTGCATTAACAATTTTTGAAGTCCAATGTACGACAGACTACTATAATAAGCCCTATATATTTAAAAAGATTTGTAAAATTTTAACAATTTTACAAGCCCATCCTTTTGTACTTGATCAATCATAACTCTTCATTATTAAACGAGAGGAGCTACATAACAATTTTATGCAATTCTAACATTTTCTTACGTAGTAGAAGCTAACAAATTTGTAAATATCTTTATAATTCGTGGATATTGAATTTAAATTTATCCGAATTCTACAATATATATATATGAAAATATTTAAACCCTTGTCATACACTACATTATTACTTGTTACTCATAGTGTAATAACTTGTGTTAGTAAATTTTGGGATTATAACCTTTCGTAATATGTCAATTAAATTTTGTATTCAGTTGGATAAATTTATTTTATTTCATGGTTCATAGTACTATTCAGGAATAGTCGCCTATTAGATTCCCTCTTTTCCCTCCCATAACTTGTGGAATTCGCGCGCGGTTGGGTTGCCATAGAAATTTGGTGCTCACTTACCCTCTTACATGTTTTCGTCAGACTTCTTTTGCTGCAAACATACCTACCAAGTTTGATGCACACATACCTAACGAGATAGATTGTCTTGAATTATCAAAAATAAGTCAAACTGTAATTCTAATTGTGTATGATTAATAAGTTCAGACTAAGATACATAAATTTACAACTATGCTTTAATCATGTATATAACTGAATTTCAAAGCCTTTACTTTTACTATAATCCAAAGCCATAATTTAAATGCCTAAAATTGGGTAATTTTTCAAAGATTTCTCGAACACATTTATGCACACCTCTCACGAATATTAATGTTTATTTCTAAATGCTTTATGAGACTTGAAATTCGGGTTTTGTAAGAATATTTTATCCCATTATTTAAAATCCACAACCAGTGGTTCATAGTTGCATACTAGCTAATAGCGATCACTAGCTATTACAATTCTCATATAACCTAGTAAATTTTTGGATTTTATTCCCACATATATAGATCAATAATAAGTAACTTAATACCCGTAATTTCCAATTTTGTTGGTAACTACCGTTTGGCTCTTTGAATAATAAAAAGCAAAACTAAAGTTTGGACAAAAATAAATGTCATTTAATGTTAAGGATTTTAACAGGATCTGACCACTATTACCTGAATAGGAATGAAACCCAAAGAATTATGAACACAAACAATGTTAAGTGTGCCAATATATTTAGGTGCACTGCAGGTGTATCACATTTATAATTTAATTCTCATCCCAATTCACATTCTAAACATTTGGTAAATTTAATTGTGAGCACATATAGCCTGGAAGAGAACTTAGAGTTAATAAGTATATATGATTGAATAACGTTGGTCCTGGGTTATTTGGTGTTTAATGGCAGGGGAAGTGTAGATGGTTAAGGCTCTAATATATATGTTAACATTAAAATAACATACATTAATACTAGTGAGCATAACAAAACTTATTACTGAGTACGATCATAGATGAAAATAACATTCAAACAACAAAGTTATTTTTGCCGAAATAAATAAAACAAACTGGATATCACAAGAGTAAAATTAGATATCAGTGGGACAATTAATCGCTATTAGTTGGCTCCTTCATAAAGTCCATCAAATCATACGTTTTCTCGTCAACGAACAAGGGGTTTGATGAAGATGCACTTGACCGGATACGTAGCTCTAGTTTTTCATGATCTACACGCATTTGTTTCTCCATAGCCTCTAAAGCGTTCATCATTTTTACACGCTTTCGGAGGATTTTCCCCTGTTATGCGCATGAAATAAAACAAATTACAAATATCATTCTTCACGAATACATTGAAAGGTATCAAATTTGTTTATTTTCAAAAATGATTTACCTCATCCCTCAGTATGGAAGACTCAACATCAGCTGCTGTTAATGGATTACCAGTTGGGAACATGAACTGTAGAATGTTGTAAGCCTCTCTCTTTTCAGTCACATGCTTTTCGAAATCAGTCTGAATGTCTGCCAAATCTGTTGAGTGGCGAAAGTTAATTGTATTTACGATAATATGAATCTATGTTAGAATATGCAAAAGAAATTTACATCTAAGTACCTTTCATAATCTTCTCCCGATTCTTGGCAATGCATGTCTCAAGCATTTCCTTCCTCTGGGACGGAGTTTCAGAAAGAGACATTGTTTTAGACTTCTTCTAAGATTTCCAATTGGCTATATATAAATTAATAAGCATGTGTGGACATTTTACAATGAACCTCTTCTTTGAATTAAATGACCCGGTCAATGAATGATAAATTTTTGGAATTTGTGCCTAAAAAGCTTCACTACTCAGGCGTGCAACATTACTACTGTGTAGCAGTGATGTGACAATTCCATACATAAGTTCAAATGCACATTTAATTAAATGTGAAGAATTATGAAATTCCCAACATATTATGAAATTCCCAACATATTTAATTTATAAACATGATACCAACAAGATAATATGTGTGATTGTATTCCCAACAAAACGTTTGTACACAACTATTTCAATATAGACGTTTTATAATTCCTCCTATACCTCCCCTCGAATATCTGTTATAGGTGAATTGAAAATTGGTGAGATTTCGTTGCCCTTCGTCTTGGACATGGTGATAGAACATTCATCGCCGGGTTGTTCATTGGTCCCACAATAAACTACCTTTTATATTTAAAATTATTTTTAGAAAATAATTCAATACTTAAAACATTATCGATGAATTTTATATAACATTCATCGATTGAATAACTGGAGTTACTAGGTTTCGGACAAGTCAATACCTGTAAGTAAATCTTTAACATCCATAACCATTTCGAATATAACAACCTTTAATGACAGTCTAAATTATATGGTTGCTTAAAAACGAATAATGAATTAGTTTATGATAATATTAAATTAAATTAAAAGTAACATAATTGGTTGTTTTGTACGACTGTATGAGCCTCCCTATCAATTTCATAGACTATAGTTGAGCTCCCAGAGGTACTACATGTGCTAATACACGATGTAGATTTGGGGTTGTAAGACAAACTAATCCTCCATGTGTTTAGTATGAGAAAGAAAATTACCAAATGTTTAAAAATTTAATGCCTACCCATTCATCAATGAATTCTTTACTATTTTTGAAAGCAAATTTCACTCTCTCTCCTCTTATCTTCAATGAAAAAAATCAAAAGTCCCAAAACAATATATTATTTAAATCTAACTGATCGAATATAGTTGCTTCCCTCCACACCTTGTACTTGATCGTTAAAAAAAATACAATACATTACATACCATAACAAATTATGGTTGGATAAAGTATATATGTAATTATGAAACACAAATTACTAAACTATTCAAGTGCAAAATCAAAATTCATTTTCTATACCTAATTAAACCTCGAACCGAACATTGCACCTTTGATTTCCTTTGACTTCGATTCCTTTACTATTCATCTTCAACACGGTCAATAGACTCAAAAAATAAATCAACTCTTTTATGGTCAATAGACTCGAAGCTTCCTCTAGGGTTTGGATGGCTTCATCTGGATCGCCATTTCCATCAAAATATTCAATCACTGCTTTGTCGAATAATGCATCTGGATTCTTCATCTGGATGCATTTGTCTAGAAACTCCCCAACCCTATAAGTCTGTGCCCACTGAATCGGCGGAAATGAATCCAGACATATGTGATGGAAAATAGCGTCTTCCTGAGCGATGGCGAGGAAGTTCTTGCAACACAGCTTTACATTGTATAGGTCTGTGTAGGAAAATTGTGCAACCCGACAGAAAATGTCTAACTTGAGTTCCATGGGAAGAGAGTCGAAATGTGGCTCCATTGCAGCGAGGACAGAATGTATATATATGTTCTGATGGATAATGATTGAGAATACTTAGAACAATTTGCCCACAGATTGCTCTATATATATAGGTGCTTCATGGACAGTCGCATCTGTTGAAAAATGCCAAATACACTGAACGTAGACAGGTACAAATGAGGAGGCGCATTCACTAACAGCATGCCCTAGGTAAAACCACAACATTTATTACGGGCGTGTTCTTGGAATATGTATTCCATTAATATTTATGTTCCCTATTTATGTTTAAATCAAACAATGTGGAATTCCCATGTAAACAATGTTGGTAACGTTTTAAATAATGAATGCAATAGCTACATAATTTAGTAATTGTCGATGATGACCAAAAAATACAAACTACATTTTATCATTTCATACTACTTTTTGGAGATTTAAATTTGTAGTATATGTTGGAATTGCTCTTAGGGCATACACAAGTATAAAGCTACAAGTGCATGTAACATGATTGAATATTAGCGTTTCTAGCCAATGAGTTGTCACGCTACACCCCACTAACGGCAATCTACATTTTTAGAAAATCTACAACTGTTTTATCCAGAAGTTGTTTATGAACATTACATAAATTACCATTACAAATGTTATAAATTTTAGGCCAGTGCATGCATGTATGTCTGTGTTCTAGTTGTGTTAAAAATTGCAGCTTGGTAATATTCCAAAAACCATTTCTTTAATATTCGAATTATTTACAAAAGGAGAATGTGATTGTTATAAATTAAGGATGCTTTGAACCCAATTCCATCCGCTAGACTGAAATTTAAATGTACATATTCGGCACGTCTAAATGTTTTTAATTACAACACCATTCACCCTTCAACTACCACCTTCAAACGTCCCTCACAAAACTCCTCCACTCCAAACAAATACAGGTTGCTAACATGGATTAATATAAAACAAATATAACGGGTGATACGTTAAGATCTTCAAACGGGTGATAGCAGAAAATGCAAATGGCCTTGTAGGGACTAGTGACTAAACTATAACGATATATTAACCTAAAAACGGGGTTTGTTTTTCAAATTCGTAGGCCATTTTTACACTTTAAATAGTGTTCAGATGAGGAACGGAAATGTATGGGGAAAATGTGTCCTGGTCAAATAAAAACTTGTGGCTATTCTGTTTATTGACCTACGAATACATTTACAGTATACAATTAATATACCCAAAACAAAATTGGATTGCTTTAGTGAATAATTAGGATAACAATTGGCCTGTTTCTAGAGCTGACGTTTCGGGTCTACAGGTCGACCTATAGGGTTCGGGCCTAAAAAGGTTCGGGTAAAACGGGTTGGGTTCAAACGGGTCTAAAACTTCCTTTCGGGTCTTGTCGGGTCAGGTCGGGTCGGGTTCGTGTCAGGTTTGATGCCGGGTTGGGACTATTTATCGGGGCAGGTTGGGTTCGGGTCGGGTTTTATAGTTTAGGGCTGGTAGCGGGTCAGTTTTATTATCTTGTTGGGTTCGGGTCAAAATATTATTATTTGCCAAATATGTATGACTATATTAAATTTAACAATCATTCTAACTTGTGTTAATACTTCGGTTCAAAAGAAACTCTAGTTTTAAATATGAATATTAAAATGTCAATAATCACGATGTCAGTAATAAATTAAATTACCAAAAAAATACGATATCAACAAGTACTCTATTTTATATTAACACCAAAATAACATGAAATGAAATAACTGTTTGGGTGATTTTGATAGTATTAGAATTGGGCATATTTGTTGGGATTAATTTTGTCCTTAACCCACCACCCACTAAACCCTAAACCCACTAATAAGATGTAATTAATCGAATTGGAAACCTACTAAACTGAACTAAACTGTACTTAACTTAACTGAGCTAAACTAAATTGAATTGAACTGAATTAAACAAAATTAGACAAAGGAAAATATAGTTTAAGTAATCAAATTCTAATTGACTTAAATTTAGACGAACTAAATTAATTTAAATCATAAGAAATTAATGAAACTGAACTTTTTTAAAATTAATTTGGAATGCTGCTAAACTACATTTATTTAAATTGAACTGAAATAATTTTTAAATTTTGTTTTCTACAAAATAAGTTCAATTTTTTTAATGTGATTTTCTATTAAAGGGTATAATAGTCAATTTAACATTAATTTAACCATAAAATTTATTCCACGCCCTTAATAGGAATTATGATAGTTTTACGCCCTAAGTAGGAATTTAGATTCTTATTACGCCGTTAGTAGGAATTTTCCCAAATAAATTTACCAAAAATTAATCCTATTTATATTGAATATTTCTATTCAAATGTCAAACCTTACTTGAATTTCCATACGTAACTGAGTTTTAGTGCAACACTAACTTAATTGTATTTAACTAACCAAATGTCAACTATTAATCGACCGTGTACAAAAATTAATTAAATACAGTTTAACTATACAACTGTTAACCATCACTTCATTTATAACCATGAAGTAAGTTATATTTATTCAAAAATAGTGATTCTCTGTAAATTAGTGATTCATGTTTATTTTTGTTACGTTCGACAATGAATGAACTTCATTAGTGATTCATTCGTGTCGGGTCAGTCGTGTCGGTTTTTCCTTGTTCTGGTCTAAATTGACAGCTCTAGCTGTTTCTATACCTTCGTTAATATGTATTCTACATTATTTGCATGATTAAACTTAACCAATTACCCAGTCCAATTAACATTTCATGAAAACATTAACATATCAATCCGTATGTAATCCCACATAAATCTGTTTGAAAGAAAAAATGAAACAGACAATAAATGTACTGTGTACATAAATTTTTAAATATTCGAATTGTTTACGCATTTAATAATCGAATGTTATAATACAATGACACTTCGAATTCAATTCCAATCCTATTCCTTAAACTTAAAATGTACAAAATAGGCATTTCATAAAGTTGTTCATTAAATCACTTCTATGGCTTCAACTACCGCCTACAAATGTCGGCCACTTAACTACCTCTACAAACAAACCCGGCTGGATTCTAAAAGGGAAAAAACTTCCAAACCCGATCTCGTGCCTGTCATCTGAGCTTCAAACTTTAGATATTGTCTTTCTTCATATCGCTATGGCGTTTACTAGATCAGGTTCCAAAAGACATACAGATCCACCAAAACCCACTACAACAAAACGAAGACTTAGGAAGCTCCGTTTTTCCGATGGCGATCCTGATCCAGGGACTTCCGAATCAAAGTTGTCTCCATCCGAACCATCATGTGCGGATACATCTGACTCTACACCACCAAATAATGTACCTGCCAGACAAACATTTGGTGAGTATATAATCCCTCGATTAATTTTTAACTTTATATTTTTTAGAAATTATTGCTTATTTTGGATGGAAATTTTTGCTGGGATGGAGTAAATATTTATTTCTGGATTCAAATTATTAACTCCACGAATAATTTTTCCATAAATGTGTACTTATGTATAGCTTTATCTCTCGTATTAGAATTTAGCATTTGTAATATGGCACACTGGTTTGAGAAATAGGTTGTTGTTGATTACATACATATTAATGTCTAATACTATGTTCTTCCCGTTATTGATTTTGTCAGCTTTGTGATAGCAGTTTTTAAATTATTTGAATGAATACTATTTTGAATAAATTATTATAAGGTACATGAGTCTTGTAAATGTTAGTTTTGATATTTTCTGTCTTAGGAAGTTAATATAGATTAATAGCTGGATTGATTTTACAAATCTATGATTGAATTAAGTTTTGTTTATGAGTACATATGGTGAATGAGTATGTGGTCGTACATCTAGTATGGCTTATGTCCAAGAAACATCTAGATTTTATTAACTGGTGGCCTTACCTATCAATCAGGATGCTGTGTATTAACTTTATGATAATTGCCATTTCCTATTGTAGGGGGTAAGGGTCAAAATAAAGGCTCATTGGAAGTATGTTTAGAACAGATTTCTGATTCCGAAACAGATGACGATTGCGAAGTCGTCGGTTTAAAGCGTTCCGTGTTAGTACTGTCAAAACCTGGGAAGGTAACTGAATTAAAGGGGGAACTATCAGAAGCTCAGATTTATGATGTCATAAAAATAGGGTTCGGGGGGTTACTGGATATGAAGCTGGATGATTTACCATGTTGTATGAACAACTGGATTGTTAACGCATTCGACCATGAATCTAGGGAGGTTAGGTTGGATGGAGAAGAACTGTATACTTTGAAATCGGGTGATGTCCATGACACATTTCAGCTCCCATGGTACCCTAACAATCCAGTGAAGGATGACCTCTCGTATAAGAAGGTGGTTGACTTACGCAACAAGTGGGCGGATGAATACAGTTTATCCAATAAACAAGGTGCCCGAACAAACCCCTCAAAGCTTAAGGATCAAATGTTGAAGCTAGTAAAAGGAGGGGATGATTTCATTAGAATGTTTGTTGTATACGTGGTGTCAACCTTTCTGGCTCCTATTTCTGGTGGCATAGTTGATTGGAGTCCGTTGCGTTCAACTTTCCCTGTTTCGGAAGTCTGCAAGTACGATTGGAGCGGTTATGTGTTGAAGAAACTTTGCTCTTCTACAGAAAAGTACAAAAAGGATATTAAACTCCAAAGCTTCTCGGGTTGCCTTGCATTCCTTCTAATAACACATATGCACAGGATGGAGATACCAGATCTACCCCCTCCAAGCTGCTGCAAACCTCTGTGTAGTCATTGGACATTTGAATCTATGCGAAAGAGAATGAGAGTCTTTAAAAAACAAGTAGGATTTGGTAGAGGGGTTGTAAACAAAGTAGACTACCCTATTACAAAACATAGCATGAACAAAGATGCGGTTCATATTGTGTACAACCAAATGTTGCCATCTATCTCATTCAAGGTTCCTGATGGTTATTACCTGGACACGCAATTGGATCATCTTGTACCGAGTGTAAGTTATGTTACCCCTGTTTAATTTTATTTACTCCGCAATAACGTTGATACACTTCATTGATGCAATGAAACCAGGTTACTTACTTGTTTATTACCTGTGACAGCCTGTGATGCAAAATGTTAGCAGACTTGCCCGAGATTTGGCGATTGTTATTGGGGATAGACTTGATGCTATCCAAGAGATGGATTCACCAGACCTCGATATAGCATTACAAGACTCCATCATCCCTACCATCACTCCAGTTATTTCTCACTGTAGTAGGTCCGCCGAATTGTTGGAAAGGGCGATGGCCCTCATGAGCATACAATTGGACAACTTCCGGAGACTTATACAGGTTTTTCGTGATGTCTCTGATGAACATGTGAGTAATGAACTTACGGATTTTAATACTTCCCCTGTTGCTCATGTCGTTGATCACGCTGGTGATGGTTGTTCCAAAATAATTGGTTACAAACCAAATGATTGTGGAAGGGATCATGTTCTTGAAGTTGCTCATAGGGTCCAAGATGAAAACATTGCAAATATGGGACTTGGTGCTAATTCCAATCTGGGTGGTAATAATGTTTATCAGTCTGAAGGTGGTGGCATACGTACAGGAGTGATTAAACCATTGAGTGGCGAAAGAGATGACTTAAAGTTGGTTGGTTTAACTGTGGGTATTTCATCTCTGCGCGGCCGTGACCAAATTGGTGGAGAGAAGGTAGTTCCTGACAACACACCTGCGGATGCTGGTGGATTACACAATGTTGAAACGAATGATGCAAATGTTGGAAAGGCAACTCAAGGAGTTGATCATCCAGTTGAAGAAACACAGTTTCAATCTTCACTTCTAGCATCAGATGGAGTTCAACCGATTTCTGCGACTAAGGTAATTTTCTTATCACCAACTATTTGTACTACGTACTAGTCTACTAAATGACGAAGATTTCATGCTTTAAATGAAACCAATACTAAGTCTTGAATGTTTCAGGACCCACTCTTGGATGGGGACAAGATGGATCCACACAGGAACTTTCAGTCAGAAATAATGTCAAATACGGTTCTTGAGGCTAACAACTCAACAACATTGGATGTAACACCCTTAGATGATTTGATGGAGATGATAGACTCTTTTACGTTTTCTTCAACCGATGATGTGGATGTGAATGTTCATGACCAACCAGAGCTCCCTAGTGTAAAAAATGTTGACGAGCCAAAATTGGTACGATGTTTATCCAATACCACAAAGTCGGCAAACTGGCCGTTGAACACAACTAACATTTACAGGTCAAAGGCTGCAATGAAGTCATGCAATCTGAAATATTCGGATATTAGCCCCTACATGCTAGAAGTTGCTGACTTGTGCATGTCATCTCCTGATACAGAAAATCAACGGTATATGCATTATATATTCCCTCTAACTAGTATTATGTTATGTATGTTATAATATTCATTTTAATTATATAAATTGTTATAGGTGGGCAGCAATCGCATACAAAGATGAGTTTTCAGAGTTGAAACTATGTGATTTTCATACACTAGAATATAAAAAAGTCCCAGTGATGGAGATATTACGTTTGTGGGCTAGATTACTGAATGGAGAGGAAGCTGACAATTACCCTGCCAGACACATGTGTTTGAGCCCTGTAAAGGCGAGTATATCATACTGTATTGTTACATACTTATTATTAGGTAGTCATATGGTTTAATTTAAAATTAAATTAAATGTATTTGTTACAGTTCAATTGGGAAGGTGACAATTCTGGATTGCTGGATTCGTGGGAATCGGGTTGTCACCAGACATTGCGGAATGTTGTAGCAGCTGATTTGGTAAGTAATTATGTAGTTGATATACCAATTAATATTTTCGTGGATAGGCTTTATGAAACAATTCCACAGAATGTTATTATGGTTTACATCAACAGCTGTTGAAGTACACCCCCAATGTCAATCTGATTTATTTATTTACAAATAGTTGGCCAATTATAATACATACCCACATCATTATAATGTACATTTTTTTTCGGGTTATTCTAGGTTTTTGTGCCAGTTTGTTTTGGTAGCCATTATGCACTCCTGGTAGTGAATTTCACAACAGATCATCTCCAGTTTTTGGATTGCCGTGTTCATGCAGACACGACAGTTTGGGAGGAAGCGGCTATACAAATAGTAAGTCTTCAATAAAAATGTTCATCCTTGTCTTTCTAACAAATAAATAATGTAACTACATTAAATGAACGTGGATTTTATTGTCACAGAGGCAATACTTGTCCAAATGGCTTACTAAATGTGGACATGTAAACGGCAAGGAAGTTAAAAAATTCAAGGTGCAGTTTGTTGGCGGGGAGTGGAGAGCTGGAGCAAAGAAGGTTGATTCTGGAATTTACACAATGTATCTGATGAGATCTTATTGCGGAGATGCTGATTCAATACGATTGAAATCTGTAATTCACGTAAGTATAATCCTTTCTAAGAGCAGTGCCATATATTTTTATTACACAGATTGCCATTGATAGACATAACATAAATTCTTGAATTTATTTGCAGCGCTTCCCTATGCATGTACTTAGGGTGCGTTACTGCTGTAACATAGTCCTGAACAATGCAAACCAAAACAAGGAACGTCTCCTTGCAGAGGTCCCATGTTTCATCTATAGGAAAATGGAGAATGTTTTATAACCTTATCCATAAACGAAATACAGATACAGAGGAAGAACTTTACACTATGTGAGTCTTAGTTGACTGTCGTGTTCAAAGTGTTTCCTTTGATGTATGATTTAAAAACAAAGAGAAGAAGGTGTGTCTTTTAACACCCAGCATGCCCTTGGTTTTAATTTTAATCATTTGTACGTCTATGATCAATTAAACTTCATAGGCCTGTACTGTGTAATTTAAATTTTTTTTTGGAATATTGATGTGCCACAATCCTGCTACCGTCAATGTATGTCATACATGTATAAACAAAACTACTCTTTATAATTGATTTACTGTGTAATTTAAATTTTTTTTTGGAATATTGATGTGCCACAATCCTGCTACCGTCAATGTATGTCATACATGTCTAAACAAAACTACTCTTTATAATTGATTTACTGTGTAATTTAAAATTTTTTTTGGAATATTGATGTGCCACAATCCTGCTACCGTCAATGTATATCATACATGTCAAGACAAAACTACTGTTTATAATTGATTACAAATGTAAGTATATGTATCACTACGTGTGTTGAACAAATATGTTAACAAAATTAATTTTATTCAAAATAATAATAAACTGAAAATTACTGAAGAACACAGAATATCATATATTTTTTAATGGGTAAATATATATTTCATTTCATATTAGATGGAAAAAAGTAGAATATTGAACTTTGAAATTTATTGCTTATTGGTAGTTGTGTTTTTTAAGCAATTTATTAAACAAAAAAATGGACAATAAATCTCAAACTGGACGAATTCACAAACGAGGTTAAAGTCCATTAAAACTAATGTTAATATAAACATAGGCTACTCAATGTGTGTTTTGTAACATCAAACTATTTGACGTTTTTAATCAAAAACATTTGTTCGTCTATGTTCTGGTTAACATCATGAATATGTAATTGGTTTTTTGTTATTTTATTTGACATAATGCTCAAAAAAAATCCGGGTACGGTCATATCATCAAATTTCTATATTTGTATCTATTATTCTATTGCATGGGTTTAAAGATTAGTTTTACGATCTGTACACGACCCGTTCATTTAATCTGGGATCTAGACCCGGGCCAAACTCGGAAGGTCTATAAAAAATGGATCCGTACCAGACTCGATGGGTGTTAACTTGCCGATGGGTATTAAAAAGTTAAATGAAGTTAAAAAACTAACTCATAGTTAAATGGGTTCAACAATATTTATTTTAAATACTAAATACTTAAACAATATCAAGAGAAATGGACCTTATTACGTAAAACATATCCCACCTCTCAATTTCAATGCCAAAATTATGAAATAAAATCACAGAGCTATTTTTTACCAAGTTGTAGTGATGGTAGTTAATTATGCTAGTCAACATTAATGCATTCATTAAATCTCTAACTGTCCGAATTCACGGTCCAGTTAACAGTCCATTACAGTAACATATGCAACTAATTGGTCACTTCTACCCCACCTTTCCCCCTTCCTCTTACTCCAGTCTAACAAAAGTCTTTCTTTTCAGACTTATAAGAAATCAAAAACACGAAGACGAACACGACAGAACCCACAGTTCAAAAACCATTCCCCCCACCTTGGATCGGTTCACATTTAAACATGCGTAGAACCAGATCAAATACTAAAATTCCTCCGGTGGTGGGGGAAAACACGAAGAAGAGAAAAGTTTCTGGCAATGTTTCAGGGCCGGTCGATCTTGAAACCCAAAATGCAGTTTCAGCCAGGGAATCATCTGATAAAGTGGAAGGATCTGAAAAAGAGGACGATCTGGGTCAACAACACGAGATCGGGACCTGTTCGAACTCACCCATAGTTCAGGATATGGGTAAGTTACAAACCACATTTACTGTCATTCTTTTCTAAGTTATTATTGTTATCAGATTTTGTATAACATTGGTATTCTAATTAGTTGTTTTTGCTTAATCGCTTTATTGTATAGCATATATTCGTGTTGCATGTCATACTTTGTTTTCCAATTTGGGGATGTATTCAGTTGGTATATTATATTAGAAAGATTTGTCAAATGTATCGTGAATTTACAATAGAAAGCTTTTCATATTATGCAAATAGTTCGATGATTTTGCAGATTTTATGTTTATAATAAAAACTCATGAAATTTTTTCTTCTTTTAGTTGATAGGTTTGTACATTTAATGCCTACCTTAAATTTACAAGTTAACATGAAACTGAATGTACGCATTCGTATTCACTTATTTTAAATGGAGATACTTGCTGTATTACACACTTGAATTTTTTATTTTTCAAACTTTATGTTGGCACAGCTGGGAATAAAAAGGCAAAACGTGAGTTTTTGGTAGATGATGAGGATGATTCAGACACAGATGACGATGATCTTGAAGGTCCATCGAGGATTTCGATGTCCATAGCGGCAAAGCCCTCCAAGATTTCTGAATTAGTAAGTGTACTTTCAGCAGATCAAAAAAATGACATCATCAAAGTTGGGTTTGGAGGAATACTGGAGATGGGCCTTACTGATGTTCCCCCTCACATGAACGAATGGATTGTTGATGCGTTCGACCATCAATCAAGGGAGGTAAGAAAGAATGGCGAAGAATTGTATACATTGAAAGCTGCTGATGTGCATGATTGCTTTTTGCTCCCCTGGTACCCTAACAATCCTGTGAAGGAGGACATCAATCATAAGAGGGTTGTGGAACTGAGATCAAGATGGTTAGAGGAGTACAAATTCAGCAATGTTGGTAATTTCAAAACTTACTCGCCCAGGGTCAAGGAGCAGATGCTGAAGTTAGAAAAGGGGGGGGATGATTTCATAAGGATGTTTATTGTCTATGCCGTCTCAACCTTCCTTGCTCCGGTTGCAAATAACACTGTTGATTGGAAACTATTAAGAACTACTTTTCCAATTCGAGAAATTTCCAAGTATGATTGGTGTGGGTTCGTCCTCAATAAGCTGTGTGGAGCAGTTGAAAGGTACAAGCGGGACAAGGGACAACATTCATTTTCTGGTTGTATTGCTTTCCTTCTGATTACCTACATGCATAAGATGGAGCTCAACGAAGTTCCCAGACCCAAATTGTCCCTGCCCCTGTGTGGAGAGTGGAATTTTGTAAAAATGCGAAAGAGGATGAAAACGGAACTGAGGGGAGGAGGTTTTGGCAGAGGTGTGGTGAACAAAAATGATTATCCAGTCACTAAGGAAAGCTGCAACAAACAAGCTTCGCAAAGGGATAACCAATATGTTTGGCCTTCGATCGTGTTCAAAGTACCGGATACTTATGTACTTGATGCTCAGCTGGACAACCTGTTGCCAAACGTAAGTTTACTAAGCCTTACTATTTTAAAATTGTTGTTGTATTCTTTTATACTATACAACAGTCTCTACGTAAAAACTAATGTAATTGCATATATTAAAATTTGATATCCAGCAAGCCATGAAAGCTGTTACCAGACTCGTGAGAGATCTGGAGGTGGTCATCGGAGACAGAATTGATGTTCTCCAGGAGTTGAAAGACCTAGACATGGCCGCAGATCAGGTTTTGGTCAAGCCCCTGATCCCTGTAGTTCAAGGTCAATGTACAAAGGCGCTTGGTATGTTGGAAAGGACCAAGGCCTTATTGGAAAAGGCAAAGGATGTCACGGACGTACAGATACAGTACTTTCAAAGACTACAAAATATTTCTGCTAACTGTGCTACTCCTGAAACTGGCTTAGCTAACAGAACATCAGAGGATGGGCTGGGTGATGATGATAATTGTGAGAGTGAGGAAGGTGAGAAACATATTGCATGTGTTGCAAATGATGCACCAAAATCTCCAACTCACGATATCCATGAGTCTGATGTTGTGGCTAGAACAGTAGAGGATTTGGCTAGAGATAATGTTGGTGATTCTGGATTTGGTGAAGATAATGAACAGGGTAGTCGTGTTCATGATTCTCCAACGACTAAATTGATAGATCCTTGTGCAGTGGTTGACCCTGCGGCTGATGGCAATGATAGTAAATCGGACAATGCTGTGAGGGTTCCAAGCTGTAAAGATACTCAAGTTGAGCTAAATACAACTTGTCCCTCTATCTTAACTCCACAATCCGACTACAAAGCAAAGGTATTTCAATTACTTTCTTTCATATTAAATTTTAAACATTTTTGAAAATGTATTTGTCAATGGAAACTAAGTCAGCGTATTGTCATAGGTCATTGAATTCAATGAGTGCGATGATACGGAGAAAGTCCAACAGAAGTTGTCTTTGGAGGTTCAAGAGGAAATGACTGAAGATTTCTATCATACTAGTGCTGACGATGCTAGAGAGGAAAGCATGAACAAAGTCAGACAGTTAGCATCTGCGAAGATAGATGATGAATCATTTTGGTGTACCTGGCCAAAAAACACCAACAACGTCTTCTATTCATGTGCAACAAATATGTCGTCCAAGGAAGGAAGTACAAAGCTCAAAGGTTACATGTTAGAAATCGCAGATTTTTGCATGTCAGCTCACGGATGTAACAAAAAAAGGTAACATAATTTTGAAGGATAATTTCTGAGTTAGCTTTTTTAATCTGTACTGTTAGCTTTTTTTCAAGTAATGATGATAGTTAATTCTTATAGTGTTGCATTTCCATATATGGACGGGGATATTGCATTGGATGCTAATGACTTTCAATCGTTGGAGGTAAAAACCATTCCAAATATGGTGCTAATCAAAGCTTGGTCTAAATTGCTAAATTCAGAGCCAGCTTCAAAGTACCCGGCAAAACAATTATGTTTGCCCCCTACAAAGGTGAGTTTCGTTCAATTCATATGGATGATGATATCAGTTTTGACTAAATCTAATCATTTTTTACTCAAATGACATTAGTATATTTGGGATGGTGAAAACTCTGACATGGCGGAAAGCTGGAAATGTGTTAATGAAATAACAAGGAAAGTCATCTCTGCTGAATTGGTGAGTCAATAACAGCTTATTTTGACTAAATACGTTTTGAATATTATATACATAACATAAAGTGACAATATAGTAAATCGTTATAGAATGTCTACATGTATCACAAATGGCGAGGTTGTTCTTAGTCCCAGTTACAATATCAATTTTTGTTTTTGTAGTATGTTAGCCTCTGTTGCTAGGTTGCTGTAATTCCATAAATGTTTTATCATGATGGTAAGTATATTAACATATGAATATTGGATTTTTGTAGATCTTTGTTCCGGTTTGTTTTGATAGACACTCTGCCCTCCTGTTAGTGAATTTCCGAACAGAACAGCTCCAGGTTTTGGATTCCCGTGTTCATGTTAACACCGAACCTTGGAAGGAGGCTACAAAATCAATAGTATGTTAAAATTCTTTCAATAGAAATTCATGTGTTTAATTTTTAACACAAGCTGTATCTAATTCAACGTTTCAATATTTTTCCAGCGGAAAAACCTGTCCAGGTGGCTGGCTGATTGTGGCCATGAAATGGGTAAGTCTGTTAGGAAATTCAAAATACGATATGTTGAAGGAGAGTGGAGGGCTGGTGCTAGGAAGGCGGATGCTGCTGTTTACACTATGCATCTGATGAGGTCATATTGTGGTGATGCTGCATCTTTGAGGAACAAAACGTTAATTCGGGTGAGGATCATATGAATACTTTTAGTGTTACAGTTTTTTGGATTTCACGCAATCATAAAATATAATTATGCGTAATTGTATTTTATGCAGTTCCAGAGCATACACGATCTAAGGGTCTCAATCTGTTGTGAAATCGTATTAAACAAGGCCAACCTTAACAAGGTTCTATTGCTTGATGAAGTTGCTTGTTTCCTCAACAGTAAAGTGAAAGGTGGCAACAATTCTTCAAACACCGACTGAATGATGTGTATGATTAAATTTCGTTTGGTTTGGGCGTCCTAAACAATTAGCAATAGTGTGCAACTTTGCAAACACATTTTGAGGGGAACCTTCTGCAGCTAGGTTTATAAGCTGTTTATGTTTCTTATGTTTTGGATTCATTATGTTTGTTATGTCCTTGAATTTGCACATGTCAAATTTGGTTTATTGTTCAATAACGATTTCAGTCTGGGCCTTGAATTGCACACCCTTTTGTTTTAGTGAAATGTATGACCCAGAAAATGTATGCAGTAAATGTTATCAATGAATGTGTGACATTGTAAATGCAGATTCATGTCAGCGTCGATATGTTAAAGTTTATTCTTCGCATAGTCAACTATTGTAGAAACCTTTTTTTGGATGAGGGAATGTTTCGTTTAGACAAAATAATAAATATATAATCAAACATTACGTTGGTTAAAATAACATACACATCTAGGGAGTTCAGTTCCTACATAACAATGTCTGTCAAAGAACCGAACAGATATGATAGCACATTTGTTATCATATTATTGCATTAAACACCATCTGTTGTGTCCTTAAAAAATTCTTCTAGTGTTGGGGGTGGGATCTTCATGAAATCAGCCAGTGAGTATTCTCGCTCTCGTACAAAAAAAGGGTTTGTGGGAGAACTTCTAGCAAGGATACCGAGCTCTATTGCAGCAAGATCAGCTCTCATTTTTTCCTCCATCGCATTTAAAGCTTCAATCCCACTTTCGCACCAGTCTTTGATCACCTTCTGAATTATGACACAAATATTGTCTATGAGTAAATAATTCAAAACCTTTCACCCCAAATATCGGTTGTTAAAGGAGTGTTATAAGATTACCTCATGCTTCTGAATAGTAGACTCAACATCGTCAATGGACAGTGAAGTATCGTGGGGGAACATAGAATCAAGAACATGGAAATAATCTCTCCTAGCTTTTGCATCCTTCTCGAAATCAAGCTGAACCTCTGTGAGTTCTGTAATTATGGAGTACTATAATCAATATAGGCTAATGACGTATAGGATTATATTAAATCATGTATAATATCTTCCCCAAACTAACCTTTTAGGACCTTCTCCCTATTTTGGGCAATGCCGGCTTCCAGAGTTGCCTTCCGTTCAGCTGGTGTTGATGTCACTGACATTGTAATAGGTAACTGGAAAATATGAATGACCAAGTATTGAGTACGTGGTGCTGGGAAAATGTTTTTATAAACAAAATTTGGACAGGGGTAAACATATAAGTCTTTTAATTAGTTGGTCCCATTTGTTACACGTTATACAAAATATGTGGCCTAAAATGCGGGTATCTATTATTCTGTATGCGACAGTGATTCGGGGAAGTGACATTGCTCTGCAAAGGCTAGGAGCAGACGTGCAGCAACCCCATTGTTAGGTAACTGGACCACCTAGGGATACGGACTTGTCATGGGGATTTTAGAATTGTATTACATTTTTTTACAAGGCTTGGCTTTATTCTAGGGGTTTAGTAAAACGATTGACTGTCTTAATCAATACTCCCTCCGTCCCGTATTAAACTTCACACTTCACTATTTCACACTATTTGCTTTTAAACTTTGACCATATATTTGAATAGATATATTAATATTAATATCATCATATGTGATATCACTAGATTCATCGTAACGTAAAGTATTCAAATATCAAATTTTTATGTGCAGATAATACATGTAACTAAAGATATTTACGGTCAAACATTTACATCGGCATGCGTGAAAAAGATTCTGTGAAGAATAATGTTGGACGGAGAGAGTACTTCAACAACAAAACAGTAGTAGTAAATGTAGTATGGTGCGAAGTAGTGCTCTCAATCCTGACACGAACACGAGAATCACGACACGACCGCCCCAACCCGATCTAATAGTATGCCCGATTGTAACCCGAAATTATTATGTTTAAACCCGACCCAACTCGACCCGACCTCAACCCGAATATTAATTTAAACCCCATAAATGTTTAACATCATTAATATTTGTATCTACATTCTATAGACGAGGTATCAATGCTAACATGATTAACCTTTGTAAACTCACAAGTAAAGTCTATTAATTTGTTCTACGTCAACTAGTTCAACAACTTAAAAAAATATGAATTTTTTTATATGTATTTCATATATGATATTAGGAGATAATATTGAATTAAAATACCGTAGACGTCAGTTACGTTGTTAAATTTATTTCCAAAACAAGTAAGATACTTGGAAAATTCGAAGTTACGAGTGTTTGACGTTCAATTCGCGGTGTATATTTATTAAATAACTTAAATGTGATGTAATGAAATGTGTGAGTGTATTCAATTAGAGATTTTTTTGGTTCAATATGAGTATAAAACGTTTGAAAAATATTTAAATGACCACAAAATCATAAAAGTGATGATAACTAAAATTTTAAAAACAGTGTGATTCAAGTAAATATAAACAATTTAGTTAAAACTAAAATCATCATTTGTGTTATATACTTGAGTTAAACTCACTTCGATCTCGACTAACCCAACATCAAAAGTTTGTTTCCTCCAATGTGAGTTTTGTGTATTATCTCTTTACTTAATTCGACTAAACCTTACAAACGAGTCTAACTAAACCCGATCCGACCCGAGATAATTTTTTCTTAACCAGACCCGACCTGACAAACTGGGTTGACACTAATCTAACCCGACACGAACGTGACCCGACAGCTCACGACACGACCCGATAAAAAAATTCTAACCCAAAATAATCCGACACGTATCAACCCGAACCTATCAGAAACGAACACGAAACCCGACACGTCAACCCGAATTGACACCACTAGTGCGAAGCGATCATTTTAATTTTTTTTCACTAATCTTTTTCAAATTAATTTATTGTTCAAACTTACTATTGTCTAAAATTTTATTAACTTATCCCCTTTCTGTGTAATATCATTTGTGAAGATCATTGACTAAAATCACTCTTTTTCAAATATCGTATTGTACGCTTAATTATATTAAATATTTCCCAAAATATTCAATTATTTCCTAGAGTTATATTTGAACACGCTTAGTGGAACCAACACGTTTCTTTTCAAAATTAAAACAAAACTAGAAAAAATACATATTCAGTATGACACTAAACAATCAATTTAATTTTTTGGTTTGGGACATATAGCCTACCACCGTGGTTTAATTCCGTGGTTCAATAGCCTTAAACACTTAGAAGTAGAAGGATAAATATGTTTTAAGAGATTATTTAAAACGAATCAATATGTTTTATATGTTAATACACAAATTTTATAATTATGTTGGAAACTTTAATTGATTAAAACTGTCTACAAAAAATGCAATCACAGTTTCCCATAAGGAAGAATCTGATTCCTTTACCCAGGAACCACCGGACACATATAGACTACAACTCTTGTATAAAACTATGTGATATTCTTTGAACACAACTATCCGGTCAATCAGGTGACAGTACAATGGCTAATGTAAAATTTAACATTGACTAAAGAGGAGGACATATTGTTCACGTAACTTGTTTAACCGGAATATACTAAAAAATAAATAATGTAATACACACCAATTCTGTTGTTGTATTTAATATTAAGTGTAGATCTAGATCAGGTATTTTTAACCGGGATATATTTTCAGGATGTTAAATCAACCCCGGGGGATGCCATTGTCAATTGAATAATACTACATGAATACTAATATGGCTACATTTTTCATTATTATAAATACAAACAATTCATGAATAATTATAAAATATGATATATTTAAAAAAAAACAATGTCTTTACTAACTATTACCAATTTTAAATAGCGTTAATATGTCTACAAACAGTGAAAAGGTGAGCAGTCAAATAGTGTTTTAGTCAAACGGTGTTAAAGAGCGTATCTCTTTGGACTAGTAGGGGTTCATCAAATTAATTTAAATTACTACAACTTCTGCCACTAAAAGTATATAATATTAATTTCCATAGATGTAATATTCCTTAAAGCATGTGTTTGCAAGACAATCATGTATGGACGGGTTAATTTTGAGTGGAAAATATTGAACAAAAAAATCAATCACCACGACATCATTTTTGTTACTTTCGGCCAACATATGTAAATATTTGTTAATGACACCGACGTTGACCTAAAAAACCTTAACATGGTAATTTCACTTTTCTCTTATACTTCAATTATGTTTCAGGCTACTAAGTTTTTAAATTAGACGCTTCCAACATTGTTGGAGAGTCGTAAGATTGATTAAAGTAAAAATTTTGTTTAGAGCTGCCGAAATAGAAATCCACTTGAAAGAATGTCTAACAATAATCCTATATACTAATATTGTTCATTAACATTGTTGAATTTTCATGAAGATAACAACACTAAAGAGACAATGTGTTAATCTCTTGATCCTTTGAGTCGTTACTTGTAAAAACTAGTGATTTGTTTCATCTGGTTCATCATAAAAATTCAGAATTTCCTGACCCTTCAATTATGTTTCGGACAACTTAATTATGAAAATGTACGCTTCCAAAATTCTTGGAGGGACATAGGTGAATAACATTAAAAATTTGTATAATTCTTATTCTAATGACCTATGTTTTGAAAATCCTTTATTGCATGTTACACTGAACAAATATCTAGTCATGCAAACCATATTTGAAGCTCTATGAGATATATGTAATGTTTCAAATCTATTAAACTCATTTGGATAATATAATGGAGTCCTAAATGTTTATTTATTAAATTTACGTAGGTTTGCCTACGTTAATTGTATTTGAAAATCAGTATCATCTCCTAATATGACATATGTAGTGCATATAAAAAAAATTGCATTTCTTTATACATCGTAACTACTAGACGTAGAACAAATCACTAGTCTATATTAGAGAGTTTACTGAGTTTATACATAGTCACGTTAGGTAATAGTTAATAGGTTTGAAACATAATTTTTTATAATCTAATATGTATACTATCTATTGATGACATCGTTAGTAACAATTCCCTTCAAAAAAATTATGATTTCGACGATTCCATAAATATTTAATATTGTTGCACTTAGGTCCCTCCAACAAAATGGGAACTTTCAAAATTTTGAATCGGTTAGTGTTAAATAAAAGTTAAAACATCTGAAATGTTCAAATTTATTTTAAAGGTTATATGTTCTACCGGAACAGGTAGAAAAAATATTTACACATGTTTCCCGATACTTTTGTATACACCGCCATTGCCCTATGTAAAAGTGTGACTTGGTTTGTACACGTATATATAATATATTAATTGTATCTAAAACTCCTAACAACATGATTGAGCAAGCTGTAGTGGAATACTAAGGTTTTTACTCCAGTGAGCTAGGTCTTGTGTTCGATTCCACTTGCATGCTGAATTTTGTACAACATTGTCGTAAGTTTGGTGTTTTACGGTGGACCAGGTTCTTCAACTTAGTCTCTTCCTTATTTTGGCGTTTTACGGTGGACCAAGTTCTTGAACTTAGTCTCTTCCTTCCAGCTAATGTCTATGTCGGTATATTGAAAACATTATGTAACCAAATATTGTTGTATTAAAATGTTTAAAGGATATCCAACTACCCTTCTCCTTTCAAATATTGAATATGTTTTATTCAACTGTTCATTACAGATGGGAGGCCATACTAGTTTTTTTGTTTCATAAACCGCAATGCAAAGCTAAAACCGCTCTAGAAGAATACCATGTGCTTTTCAACTTTTCCACAAATCCCGCCACGCTGACCAATCAAATAAAGTTTTTCCTATTCATTTCTACAAGGTTTGGTGGACATTTACTCACGCTATATGTTTACAACAAATATAAAATTACAGATTATTTGTATTTACTCGAATTTAATATGAAATGACATGTATATTTATTTTAAAAGTAGTCTGTTTTGCTAAACACAAACATAACATATATACATTTAATAATTTTACATTGTATAAACAAAGCTAATTCAACAAATTTTCCCAAGGTTCGATGTATACCTAACTTCATATATTTCAGCTCAACATTAATAATAACATACAATAATAGAAGAATTTGGTTGTTGACAAAATTCATTTAGATTCGAACGACGGAATTACAGCTTAATTATTCATTAGAACAATTAACATATCTAGACTTGAATAAGCTCTAGATAAATTATATTAAATTTCACTCAGAATTAATACATATATTTTCCTCCGTCTCCGAGTTTGTCTCCGGTGAATGTGCTTTACTTTCCGATGCAGCCTTCTTTTCCGCTGCTGCAGCCTTCTTGTCCGCTGCTGCAGCCTTCTTCGCTGCAGCGGTAGCAGCCTTTTTCTCCAAAGTACTAACCTTCTTCTCAGCTTCGGCAGCTTTCTTCTCCGCTTCAGCAGCCTTCTTCTCCGCTGTTGCAGCCCTCCTTGCCGCTGCGGCCGAGTTCTTGGTTTGTATAGCACACTTCTTCGGCGATAACTGAACTTTGTTCGACGGTACAGGCTCATTCATCTCCTGTCCAGGGGGGGGAGTACTCTTTCCTGTAGAGAAATCAAATTGAGAGTAGAGAACTTCACCATCATAAATATCATTCATGGTCAGAAGAGGAGGGGAGGCGACAAAGGATCTTTTCAGGATGTATCCATTTCCTCCAGCCAGTAAACGCCGACACATTTCGGCAGTCTCCTCTTTCAGCCTGTGATAATCGTGGTTGACTCTGTCATACATCTGCTCCATGGCTTCCGGCATAATTTCTACCACCGACCCCCCTGCCTTGCGCTTCTGCGCCAAACCTTTTTTGTTTGGCATGTTTTTGCAGATAAGTGGGGAAATATGTTAATTAGGACCTCATGTTAATGTCCTAGTTGTATAAATAGACCAAAATAATTGTAATATCCCGACTAAAACTGACTACAACTTATCCCGCCCAAAACGTACAACTTATCCCGCACAATGTTTTCATTACCTTACAAGTATTCAAAATTACTATGCTATTTTTTACTTATAATGATTATAAACTTATTAAACATTCCAAAAATATATTTGTAAATATGAAAGTTAATGCTTACGGTACTTTTTAGAATATTGACTAAACTGGACAAATTAAATAATTATAACTATATTGCCAAAACAAATTGTCAAGAGGTAATGTTGCCTTTAATAAAGTTCCACGTTTGATCTTCACTTATCATTATGAAACACAGTAACCAATTTATTTAAAAAGATCTATGATAAACTATTCCGGAACTTAATTTCTTAAATTGTAACAAAACTATAAAGATAAACAACGTTTATTCTCAATGATGTGTATTGAATAATTACTGAATGACGTTATTTAAACATTATAATGTGGCAAATATTTAGTTCACCAAACCCTAAACTAGCACAAGTTTTTTAACCGGTAGTTTTATTGGACGTTTTAGTACTACTAATATGGAAGGTCAATTTCAAATGAAAACATTACAATTTATTATGTTCATGTAAATACATATATGACTAAGTACAAACATACACTGACATTGTCATGACTAAGTAAGCATGAATTTAATCACATGCCTTTAATCAGACTCTATAAAGTAGTGGATATAATAGAAGTTAGATGAATAGTATGAAACAAATACGAAAACATGTAGTTGGACTATGCTTGTAATATCGGAACTATTAAGAAAATAATGTTGTTTTGATAATAAAAGAGGGTTTTGCCTTAGATGACTTAGATTTTCAATGTTGCAACAAAGATGATTGATGCTGATAGTAGAACATTGGGACTAGAATCAATAGATTATTAAACTAAAAGATTTACATAAGGCCATACTAAAATAAAAACTGTAACAGAATCAACTTGTAGCTTATTTAAATGACCAGTTTAACTATAATTCCCAAATATAAGTTTCCTAAATCAAGTACATGGCTATCATTACAAACAAATCCTTAAACTTTTAAGATAAAATTGTGCTAAAAAACATAACCCACTTATTCGTGATTTAGGTTAATCAATGAGTACCATATTCGCTTTTTATTTATTTCAACAATACTTGTCTACTCTTAGTTTAATAGTTATATGCATGTTATTTGCCTTTTTTCCATCCAATGTTTGTTATATCTTTAATATATTAAAAAACATATGTGAGGCCCAATCAATTCAACTTCAAAATTATTCAATAAATCTACTAAGGCGTTAGTACAACGACAATATTTAATCATATTTTCTTTGCGTTTGTCATAGGTAAGGTTTGTAAATTAACTACATATTCACAAATTAAATACAAATTCGATTATCAAATGGGTGGGGTGGTTGTGGGTTTAGGGTTGGGTGGTTAATGCATGGGTTTAGGGTTGGGTTGTTGTGGGTTTAGGGTTTTGTGGTTAATGCATGGTTTCCGAATTGGGTTCACTTAAAGGCCAAAATAACAAATTCATAAGCACAAAATAAGTAAGCCCAAAAATTGAAACACTGGACATTTCGGATTTCAGCCATCCTTTTGTTGAGGGTTTAGGGATATACTGAGTAGCAATTATATAAAATCAATCAAATGTTTATTGCCTTACACGTCTAATTCATGCAGCTGTGTCATATATAGGCCACACATATCCAAATGTAATTCCAATAATTCATTATTAAAATAAATACATTTAATTAAGATGGATAATGTCGTTCCAATCCACACATCTACCGTTCTACGTCAACAAAAATATACTGGAAAATAATACATAGCTAGATTACATTCTGCCCAGGTCCTGTCTAACGTTCATTTCAAGCCAGCAAAATTTCCTGTACTTGGATTCATTTGAAAACTGCTTCTTCTGAGGTTGCCTAACACCATCTGCAAGTTAATTTGAAACCAATGTATCATTATTTGACCAAAATCAAAACGTTTCCAGGGATACAAATTGTAATCGGCAGAATGTATTTAATATTCAAACCTTAACAGGAGTTCGATAGCTGGACTCCCCCACAGGTGTACCTCCGTCGTTATTCTTGCTTGTACCGGCATCTGCACGCCTAGTTTTTTTCCGACCTCTCCTCTCACCGAATGCTAGCTTCCTTTTAGTCGGTGCTTTTCCTCGTCCCCTTCTGTCGTCCGGGTCCCTCACTAATCTGGGTACCTCAACCAGGGGAGTTGTTGCAACTGTTGCTTGCGCTTCCTTTTCCCTTACCGTCCCTCTATTGAACACCCTACCTATGGTACCTTTCATGTAACTTCCTATCCCTGCAGGCAAGCCAATCTCCTTTTCAATCTTTTCCTTCATACTCTTAATCATACCAACAACCTCGTTCTTCATTACTTCATCATTCATCACCATTTCACCAATCTCCTCACACAAACCCATTATTTCCTTATACCTCTGGGCTGGACCGGGAACACTACCAATCACTGCTTCCTCAGGATATAAGATTGTAACATACTTCCTTGGGATGTCTCTTCTCCACCTCTCCATCACATACTTGGCCGGTAACTCCAAAATATCTTCCATCCAGAAAACACGGAGGGCGTGTGCACAGAGAATACCTCTGAACTCAAAGTTTTTGCATTCGCATTCAACGTCAAGTGTTTCTTTTCTAAACACTACTCGGTAAGTCCTCTTCTTAGCCCAGTCAACCCTGAAGGTTTTAACCAATACCTCATAAACCACCTCCGTGTCGGTCTCACTAACCTTTGTCGCAACATTCTGTGCAAAGTGCTTTAACTCCACGTGCATCTCCTTGAACTTGGCCCTTGTCAGTAGACTGTCAAAATATGGCTCAAATGGATGGGCAGTGGTCATTATGGCATGCAAGTCCTCATCCCGGTTAATTTGATTCTCCTCCTCCCCTATCCTTCTACATATGGCCTTTCCATATTTCAGGACAAAGTCAGCCAAAGAAGTGTTCACACTTACGTATCCTTTGAAGTAATGATGCATTCCCTCGCTTCTTTGCGTACTGGACATTCCCGCCCAAAAATCAGTTTTAAAAAATACAGGGCACCACCTGGCCCTCAACCTGTACATGTCTATCACCCACGAATTCTCCCCAACATCATATTTTTTAACCCACTCAACCCACCGCTCCTCAAACTCAGGAACACACACAGAATCATGCAGGACGTTCTGCAGGCTACCGTACACCTGACCCCAGTCCTCCCTATTACCTAAATGCTTACGGCCATTTTTCATCACATGCCATATGCACCATCTGTGCTTGCAATCAGGAAACACAATTTGTATTGCTTTTCCTATACATTTAGGATACACTTTCAGTAAAACAAACCCCTATCACTACATGGTTTACAATAAATTAATACAACACCCTTGTAATATTCATCTTTCACACTAGCCTTTAAACAATTTAATATAACATGCTTGTCCACCATTCAAGCTAGTCTAACAATAACCAGAATCAGGTATTATCAATTACAGCTATTAATGATATGGATTTATTTGCAAACTTGGTTATACAATTTAAACACACACTTTAAATATGCAAAATCAATCATTTAGAACAAAATGCCTGGAATATATTGCATTTTTTCAACACATAGGCGGTCATATATGAGATTATAAAAACAGTGATGACATGTCGGTTATGAGGAGCATACCTATTGCAGCGTCTTGATCTGTCAGAATCCGCAATGGAGCCTTCTGCATGAACTTCTTCCACGTCCTAAACAACCATACAAAGGAGTCCGTATCCTCTGAACGTATAAGCGCACAGCCAAACAAAATAGTCCTCCCACTATGATTAGTCCCAACGAATACGGCAAACGGCATCCTGTATCTGTTTGACACAAATGTTGTGTCAAAAGACACCACATCACCAAAACACTGAAAAGACTCTTTGCATCTTTCGTCTGCCCAGAACACGTTCTTCATCTTGTAATCTTCATCTACTTGGAAATCGTAGAAGAATCCTGGGGATTGTTCTCTCATTTTCTTGAAGTGACCCTCCATTTCAGCAAAATCACAGTCTTTCACAGGTCGCTTTATAATTGCCAGAAAATTCTCCAGATCAACCTCCCGAAATGGAACTTTGTTATACCCTTTGAACTTGTTCACAAACATATCAAATATCTTTGCTGAACCAACATTTGCCTTGTGGAGTTCAATGATATTTATCTGGTCTCCAGGAGATATTGTCCTGTACCTGGGGATAAATCTGGAACCACCCACATTCATGTTATGATTGTGCAAGCTTCTCACACTAGTGATTTTCCAAGGATTTCCCATGCTGGGATTCCTCCTAGCATTCACCAAGTACCTGCATCCTGTTTTACAAGTTAGGACACTTCTATTTGGATCCTTGCTTCTTGAGTCGTGTTTCCCTTCCTTCCTACAACACATCCTAATACGGCAGTAGTCTGCATATCCACTTATAAGAACATTATCAACAATCTTCATAACAACAGGCCCCCCGCCCACACCTCCTCCTACTCTGTCACTGCCATATATTCTAGCTCCAAAGCCTGCTGAATTTGCATAGCGATGAACATATGATATGAATTGTTCACCCATTTCAAAGGTCATGCCTATAGCTGGTTCAGGAACAATATCATCATCCACACTTCCAGAACCATTCTGCCCCTCAATAACAATTGTTCTGTCTGCTGCAAATCTAAAAACAGCATTACCCTGCTCAGCACCTTCCTCAACAACAATTGCATCTTCATCTCCTTCCAACCTTGCTAATACTTCATGCACAGCATCCATATTCACAGCTGGAGTATCATCCTCGTTTTCCTGCTCCTCATTCTCAACAATGATTGCATCTCCCAACCTTGCTAAGACCTCTTCCTCACCTACCATATTCACATCTTCTTCCTCATCGGTCATACCAATGAAGGCATCGTCATGATAATGCAATTCAGGCAAGTTGAGTGTGTTGATGAAGACGCCATTACATTGTGCTAATTCATCACTTTCTTCCATCACAGAACCACTACAAACAATATTGTATCAGTGAAACTGGTACTCACCATTTTATCTAACAGTCAACTAAAAACTATAATATGCTCAATATACAAGTTTCGAAAACCACTGGTCATTACATTAACTAAAACAAATCAAACCTAAAGTAATTACCTTGATTGGGAAGCAGTGGGCTGGAAAAAAAAAACTTCACGCCGGTTGAGTTTTCAGAGTAATGCTCGCCGCCGGCGTCGGCAGCTGCTGCAGGCTTCAATTGGCTAACCGTCGGTCAGTTGCCTCCTAAAATCGGCACGGATCTAGATCTCCGGTGGCGATTTTGCTAAACCTAGGACTGCCATCGATTTGGCAGAGGCGAGGAGCCAGTGACGATATGCAGAACAACTTACTCCGACAAAGGGCGATGTCGGTATGTTCTGATCCAAAAAGGGCACAATGGACTTTACATTATCCACAAGTCAAAGTCACCTATAATAGAAGGTGGAAGTTAGTTCACCCAAATTAATTATTTACTATCGCCCACTCTCACCTCCCATGCCATGGACCAACCAGAATCGGCCACGTCTAAGGCTCGACGAGCCCCATGGGCTCTATATATGTTTCCCGGTAAAATCACGCATGTCATTTCATCCCTTCGAATTATTCACTAGGGCTTTCCCCTTTGTCTTAATGATCAGTGAAAAATAGTATAGTAAGAGGTAGGGAGGTACACAATCCATTTAACTTTAGCAACAATTGTCTACTATGAATTTTTTTTTTTAGGGATTGAAGGTACATGCTGAGGCAAACAGTATCAATGTATAATCTTATAATTCTAGTCCTCATGGAAGCTTTTCATTTCCATTCACTGAGAATTAGTCAATACTTCATTGGCTATTGTCATATGAGAAATTAATATGCTGTTATATACTAAAGGAAAATATGCATCAGGGAAAGTGATGTGAAATGAATGAGCTTTTTGGAAGAACATTTCAATTGGAGATTAAATTCTCCCTAAAACTTCTTTCTTTTCCAAAGTTAACTGACTTGACCTTGGACTTCCGGAAAACATAGTTCTTTGTGAATGCATAATTTGCCTATTGAACTCTTTCCACAAACTAAAAGAATGCAGCAAAAAAAGATAGCTTCCTTTTAACCAACCAAGCCTAAAAAGGTCATAAAGACTAAATTTATTCATTATTCTAGCTCATGACACATCATCCTCCAGAGAGATAAATATCAATTTCATATTTCACATTCCATGCACTAATTAGTATATTTAGCAATGAATTTGTGGCTTAAACTGGTGAATATAGTGTATATGCATCATTCACTTCTTAATGATCACATCAATTGAAGAGAGCTGACAAGGAATGGCTGAGATTACTGGCACAGACACTTTATAGATCCAATTCAAGAACATAAATAGCACAGCAAGAAACAGAAACAACAGGACAGAATAGTGGAAATGTATGATAAATGTTAAAGGTTTTCCAACCTGTCCCATCACCAATGGTACTACAATGCCTTCTTTTGGACCAGTCAGTTTCACAAATGCCACCTCTACTACGACACTCGTTACAAAATAAGAAACAAAGGAAACAACAGAACAGATAGGTGGAAGTGAATCATGATTGTATTAGGTTTTCTAACCTGTGCCAAAGCTATTTCCATCAGCATTGAAATTGTTTGGACCATTCAGTAGGACAAATACCACCTCTACGATGACACTCATCACATTGCTTGGATACATGCCACTGAAGGTAATAGTCAGAACTTAGTATACGAAACACTTCATTGACATCATCTGATTTGTTGCCTTGATCAGAAATGAACGATTTATTATAAGGAAGATAAACAGTTGAGCACATAGACATTCTTTTAGTGTCAGGAAGACTGGAATTTGGAGTTTTGGCATAAAAGATGAAATCTGTACATCCACCATAGTATCCAAATCCAGGGAAAGAATCTTTTTTCAATTTCTGCCTCGAATCCGAATTGTTTAGGCATCTGAGCAAAGTGATGGACACTTCAGCGCGATCTCCGGGGAGGATGCATTGGAGCTACAGTCCACTGTGCATAAGGAAACGTCAAACTCATATTGTTACAGGGAAAATTTGTTGGACAAATGGCAATATATGGAGGTATTGATTTTAGCATGTTGTTTCTTTGAAAAATTTATTTACTGAATTAATGTTAGTTGATGTAGGACTTGGTAGGGAATATGGATGGAGCAATCTATGAATTACAGTTAGATTAAGAATTGTAGCATTTTTTTTGGATTTGAGGATTATTTTAGTTTTATGAATTCGAAATTGTATGTGGATGGAGTTCGCTCCTCTTAGGAACTAGAACAAATCACGGCGGTTCTCAAACCACCGCCGTGAATCGGCGCCTCCATAGCCCTGTTTTACAGTAGTGAACATAGTGCAACACAGATTTAACGTGGTTTACAAATTGACTACATCCACAAATAGAACAGACTCTATTACGATCACAGATACAAATACATATATTTTACCGACGGACTATCCTCAAGCATAGTCTTGAGTAGCCACATCCACATATATCACATGGTTCGATTCGTCCTTGAGTAACAAATAGACTTTGCAATATCATTCTCTTTCAGATAATTTCCAATTATAGAGAATAAAATGAATCTGATGATGCACTAATTACTTATCCATTGCTACCAAAATAGCTAGTGTGATTATGGAGAGGGCGTTTAAGGAAATCACAAAAAAGGAAAAGAAAATTGACAATTCTCAAAAAAGACGGGTCTCACGTGAGACCAAGGGCATTTTTGCCTTTTTCCTTAACTCTTGTCTATTTACAAGACCAACCCACATAGTTTGTAATAATTACATATTAACCTACAAACTTTGTAATGAATAATAAAACCAACCCAAATTCAATTTATATAAAAGGAAAACTTAAATTTTCCGGATATAAACAAATTGAACTACATTGTTATGTAGACACAGGTGCAAGCATGTGTGTTGCTAGCAAAAATGTAATACCCAAGGAACACTGGGTAAATGTAGAAAGACCAATAAGAGTAAAAATTGGAAATGGATCTCACATTATACTCTCTAAGGTCTGTAAAAATCTAAACATAATGATAGCAGGTGAAATATTTCATATTCCAACTGTATATCAACAAGAATCTGGAATAGATTTTATTATTGGGAATAATTTCTGTCTGTTGTACCATCCATTCGTCCAATACACAGATAGAATAATTTTCACTTTAAATAATAATCCTGTACATATAGGAAAAATAAGAAAAGCTCTTAAAGTAGGAGTTCCAGGTTATTTAGAATACATGAAAAAGAAATCTAAATTACCAAAACCAGAGACATTAAATATTAGCTCTAATAAAATTACTTCCCTTTTAAGGAGGGGGGGTATATATACTAAAGAACAACAACTTTTTGTGCTTCAAAATACAAAACTTTGTAAAATAGAAACACTTTTAGATTCTGTGTGTTCAGAAAATCCAATAGACCCTAACAAGTCAAAATATTGGATGACAGCTACCATAAAACTAATCGATCCAAAGACAATTGTAAAGGTTAAACCAATGCAATATAGTCCTAAAGATAGAGAAGAATTTGGAAAACAAATTAAAGAACTGCTAGATTTAAAAGTAATTAAACCAAGCAAATCTCCTCATATGTCTCCAGCTTTCTTGGTAGAAAATGAAGCTGAGAAACGAAGAGGAAAAAAGAGAATGGTTGTCAACTATAAAGCTATAAACTCAGCTACAATAGGAGACAGTCATAACCTTCCTAATAAAGATGAGTTATTAACCTTAATAAGAGGAAAGAAAATATTCAGTAGTTTTGATTGTAAATCAGGATTCTGGCAAGTATTGCTAGATGAAGAATCACAATTATTAACTGCTTTCACATGTCCACAAGGTCATTACCAGTGGAATGTTGTACCCTTTGGGTTAAAACAGGCTCCAGCCATATTTCAAAGACATATGCAGAATGCATTTAGGACCTTTGAAAAATTCTGTTGTGTTTATATTGATGACATTTTAGTCTTCAGTAATAATGAGACAGAACATCTGTGGCAAGTAGCAGTAGTACTTAAAAAATGTGCTTCTCTGGGAATAATACTCTCAAAGAAGAAAACACAGCTTTTTAAAACTAAAATCAATTTTCTAGGACTAGAAATTGAAGAAGGGTCTCATCGACCTCAAGATCATATCTTGGAACATATTCAAAAATTCCCAGATATCCTTGAAAACAAAAAACAGTTGCAGAGATTCTTAGGAA
This sequence comes from Cruciata laevipes, assembly GCA_963678965.1. NCBI lineage: Eukaryota > Viridiplantae > Streptophyta > Magnoliopsida > Gentianales > Rubiaceae > Cruciata > Cruciata laevipes. The sequence continues at coordinate 8,292,444 of OY787641.1, read as the reverse complement.
TTCTCACTTATGCTTCTGATTATATTCCTAAGCTAGCTCAGGTCAGAGCACCCTTACAAGCAAAGCTTAAAGAAGATGTTCCATGGGAATGGAAAGATACAGATACCAACTATATGGTAAAAATAAAGAAAGGTTTAAAAAACTTCCCTAAGCTTTATCACCCACAACCTGAGGATAAACTGATCATAGAAACTGATGCATCAGACTTATTCTGGGGAGGAATTCTTAAAGCAGAAAATAATGGTAAAGAATACATTTGCCGGTACACTTCAGGAAGCTTTAAAGCTGCTGAAAAGAATTATCATAGTAACGAGAAAGAATATCTTTCTGTTATTAGAGTAATTAAAAAATTCTCTGTTTATCTAACCCCTTGCAGATTTCTAGTAAGAACAGATAATAAGAATTTTACTTATTTCCTAAAGATAAATTTAAAAGGAGATAATAAACAAGGTCGTCTAGTTAGATGGCAAATGTGGTTATCTAGATATGATTTTGATGTTATTCATATTGCAGGTACCAAGAATTATTTTGCAGATTTTCTTACCAGAGAATTTCAGCAAGATTATAAAGAATAATACAAATGTTTCTAATATTTGTTTCTTTGTGAAGCATCCAGCATGGATGAAATGGAGCAGCTAAAGCTGCAAGAAGGACTTTTAGTCCAGGAACTGGAGCTGGTCCGAGCCAAGCTCAAGTATCTTAACCTGATCAAATTGGGTAAAGAAAAAGAGCAAGCTTCTGAAAATGAAGTAAAAAAGGTTATCTTGTCACCTTCTCCCTCAAAAGAGAAAGACAAGACTATTCCAACGCAAACGGCAGTTGGTAAAGAATCAACAAATCCGTTGAAGGCTGTGGATTTGCCAAAAATCCAGAAGGAAGTACAAACTTCCATCAAACTGGTTAGCCCAGTAGATTTTTGCTTAAGGCCAAATCAGGGAATTCCAATCCCACAGACTAAAGTTACACCTTTAGCATCGGAGAAATCCGAAGAGGGAATTCAAATCCCAAAAAGATCTAAAACATATTATGTGGTCTATAATGGCCCTAATGCTGGGATCTATGAAGATTGGAGCTTCACCAAAAAAGCAACTGAAGGAGTCTCCAACATTGCACACAAGAAGTTCAAATCCTTCCAGGAAGCAAGAACTTCAGCAGACCTATACACTGGGTCATCTTTATTAGCACCTCTGGAGCTAATTACCAACGGCGAGATGATGAAGCCCAACACCTTCAGTGCAGCTCTGTTGTCCAAAAAGAAGTCATTGACCTCACTAGGAAGACTTCCCAGCAAACCAAGGGAAGACATGGTAAAATCTACGAAAGTAGATTACTCCGATGAAATCACGGAAGCAGGTTTCGAATACTGCTATCGATATGCAAGATCTGCCAATGAAGAAAAGTTTTTGGAGGAAAAGTTCTTCACTACAGACTCCAAAAATTTAAGTTACTACAACTTCACTAAGAATGCTAATCCTGAACAGGTTTACGAGGCATTTCAATATGGTTTGGTAAAAACCATATATCCAAGTCCTAATTTGTTAGAAATTAGCCATTTCCCTAAGGCTATTATCGACACAATTAAGACTTTTAGGAAAAAATGCACCAAACCAGGGCAGGAAGTTTTTCTAAAAATTAATAGTTCCGGTCCATACTGGAATCAATTAGGATTATTGGTATATCATCCTCAGCATTTGGTCCAGATCGGCATTTGCAAAGGAGATCATTATCATCCATCCCAGCCCATGGAGTGCAAGCTCGAGGCTAGCGATCTGCTACCCTTAGCCATAAAAAGACTAGAAGGTTTTGTTCAGAAACTTTTCAGTTTCAGCTCAGATGATGGGTTATTTGTAAATTATCAAGATGCCACCATCCTGATATACAGCAAGTCACCTAAAAAGATCAGCGAAGCTGATGAAGATAAGTTTGTCAAATTCCAAAATACTTTGGTTAATCCATTTATTTTGGGAGAACACATGCCAGATCTTTGTAAAAAGATGAAGAATTACCGCAGTAATTATGTATGTGGTAAATGCTCAGAAAGTGGATCTTCCACCAATCAAGACAGTGACCTCTCCACCATCAGGGCTGCCGACAGTCCTATGGACCCCTCCACTTCTAGTGACAGCAGGTAGTGGGATAATAATGCATCTGCATTGAGTGGATGCAATAATGCAGTAGTGCGTCTGCTTTAGGTAGATGCAATAATGAAAGTGCGTTTGTACGTAAGGGATGACGCACCCCTCTTTAATAATACAGACCCTTCCTTCTCTATAAAAGGAAGTTCATTTCTTGTAATATGAGAGCGCCCCTCACTTCTGTGCCTCCTTGTCTTTTAAATTCAACCTCTGTAATCTCCTGGAGACGAACCTCGTCCAGGATTCTGTCTGATCTTCGGATCTACTATGTGTGAATAAAAAGCCCTTTAGGGCCCTCTTGTAATTACATGTAAGTTTCTATAACCTATATCTTCTTTCTTATTATTGATTGCTGTATACATGTTTATCTGTTATAATGAAACCTGGAGTCCATAGAATAGGGAGTACCGCTTAGGCAGGTGGCCGTTTAGGGAAACAAGATTCGCAGGATTGGTTAAGTTATAAACAGATAACATGATAACCATACACTCTTAATAATATTGAAAGAAAGATATAAGAAGATTGCATGTATTACTTAGGGTTCTAAAGTATTAAATTCATAAATTACATCAAATAGAATATCGAAGCTTGAATGAGCAAAAATATTTGTAAATCTATTCTCAACAGAGAGATATCAAAAGAAGATAAAAATTTATCTGAATTCCATAGAAATAATGACAATAGTCAATCCAGATACAGTTTTTGTACTAAGTTTTGTAAAAAACATCAAACCCAAATTTATGTACAATTTATGAATACCTTTAAAGTATGCATAAAATGTATAAAAGAATCTCAAGATTCTGTAAAAAGGATGAACTCTTAAAAATCATTCAAATGGATAAAAACGTTTGTAAATCAATTCTTAACAGAGAATTAACTAAAGAAGATAAGAAATTATCTAAATTCCGTAGAGTTGGCCCTTATAGTCAATCTAGGTATAGTTTTGGAACAAGATTTTGTGAAAAACATCAAACTCTTGTACATTATATGAACATCTATAAAGGATGTTTAAAATGTATAAAAGAAAATTAAAAATTCCGCAGATCTCTCGTAGATCACCAAAAACCTGGTATCAGAGCCATGTTTAAAATAACAACTGTTATCTAAAAAATTCGTCAAAATGAATCATTTAGATAATATAGAAGAAACAATTGATGAAAATCAAGAGGTTTCTAGCGTTCAAACTTTTGAATCTAATCAAGGATTCAACGGAAGTTTCTTGATAAAACAAGAATTACTTTCAAAAATTAGGTCCTCAAGACTTAACTTAAGAAAAGAAAATATTTTTAATATATCTCTTTTAGAGAAATTAAAAAGGAAAAATAGCGTCTACTATTTTGTAGGAACTAAAGAAATGCATGTAGATATCAAAGATACTACAGGAGCAGTATATTTACCTTTAATCACTCGAAAAGAGATTGAAGAAAACTTATTAAAAATAGATAGTAAGATTCGATCCACTATCACAATGGTACACTTTGGTGCCATTAAAATCTTATTGAAATCAGAATTTCAGGAAGGAATAAATTCTCCAATTAAAATGGTTTTAATGGATAATAGGATAAATGATAGACAAGACTGCATTTTAGGTGCGGCTAGAGGAAATTTAGCCTACCAAAAATTCATGTTTACAGTATATCCTAAATTTGGAATTAGTCTAGATACAGCAAATTTAGACAAAACATTATCCTTTGTTCATAAATTTGAAAGAGAAAATTTAATGAATAAAGGAGATAAAGTATTTAGCTTAACCTATCTGGTCGCTTATGCTTTAACAAATAGTCATCACAGTATTGACTATAAAAAGAAAGAATACATTGAATTAGAAGATGTATTTTCACAAGTAGGAACTATAGAAGAAAAACAGTTTTCAGAAATAACTCCTTTAGATAACTCTTGGGCTATTGACATAGCTAAAGATAAAAAGATAATGGGAGAAAAATATAAATCAAAAGTAGAAAGAAATAAACTTATAATCGGAGAACCCTCCAGAAGAAGTATTTCTAAAGAACCCAGCGAGAGAGATCTCTTGATGGGAATGTCAAAACGAATAGAGGACATGACAATTCAGCTTGAAGAAATGTCCTAATGAGTTTTACAGAAATAAAAGAAGAGATAAATCTTTTAAAAACAAAATTAGAAGAAATTCTAGATATTCTAACTAAAGAAGATAATAAGTTAGAAGCTGCAGCAGCAAAAATTATCATTGAATTAACAACAGTAATTCAAGAAAACCATAAGGTAATATTAGATCAAAAAGATTTGAAGATAACTCCTATAGGAGACGAGGAAAGACCAAAACCTATAAGTTTAGGAAAATATTCTTACCCCAATTATGGAGTAGGAAATGCAGAATTAGGATCCTCTGGGAATCCTAAAGCATTAACTTGGCCATTTGGTAAAAATGACAAACAACCAATATGACCAATTATATACCAAAGATTGAAAAAATCTTTTGGGATCATCTAGAAGGTGATGAATTACAGGTAAACGAAGAAAACTTCGATTTACTTGACCATGCTCTTAGATTGCTAGAATTAGAGAACGATGAACTAGCAAACCAAGAAATAGAAAACAGCCCCAAACTAAAACAATTGTTTGGATTTGAAGACTTAAAAGTCTTAAATAATGAAGAATCAGCTAGTGAATCTGAAATAAGCGAACAAGTAATTAGCAATTACGATTCAGATGAAGTACCTAAAAACTTTAACATAAATGTTAAAAAAGAAAAAGGAGAAAGCTCATATATGGGCTCTAAAAGGAGAAGAGCTAATCAACCATGGTATTTTCCAGAAAGTGCAAAATCCAAGGTTAATAGTTCAAAAGGATCAGATGATAATTTCCTAAATATTGACTGTCAAAATAATAGGAAAGAAATCATTGATAAATGGGCAGCAGAATTAAGTTTAGTAATTCAAACTAATCCTGATGCCTATACAGAATCAAGAACTATATTGTTATTAATAGAACATAAGAGTCTAGGAATAGCAAAAGAGTTTATAAAAAACACCATTTGGACAGATGATAACAACAACATTCCATATAATATTCTAGATATAGTTCTAGATGGATTATATACTATGTTCCTAGGAATTGATTTTACTGGTGATAAAATACATGAAAAACAACTAGTACAAGAAAAAGCTAGGAAACGTTTAGCAGAACTACAACTCTCTGATATATGTTACTTAGAAGAATTCAATTGTGACTATGAAGTAAATCTTTACAAACTAGAACAAATTGAATTTCCAGAAATGATACTTCAATATCTTAGAAAAATACCTTTGGTAGGAGAAAAAGCATTAGAAAGGTTTAAAATTGAAACTTTCAATAGAAGAACTTCTAGTTATAGTCTAGGATATGCTATAAGAATAGTAAAAGATGAACTGTCAAAATTCTGTGAACTAATAAGAACTCAGAAAAAACTTAAAAAGTTTAATAGAAACTGCTGTGCAATATCAGGAGAAAATCCTGTAGAATACGGCTGTAGAACAGAATATAAAAAGAAGAAAAATTTCTTTTCTAAGAAAAATTCCTCTAAATATAAATTTATTAAAAAGAAGAAGAAATTCCGACCAGGAAAATTCTTTAAGAAGAAATCTGATACAAAATCAGAAAAACAAAAATTCTGTCCAAAAGGAAAGAAAAATTGTAGATGTTGGGTTTGCAACATAGAAGGACATTACGCTAATGAATGTCCTAATAGGCAAGACAATAACAAAATAAAATTGTTAGAAATTGCATATGAAATGGGATATGAACCTATAGAAGAAAAATATGATGATATAGGAATTGTATACATCATAGAAATAGACTATAGTAGTAGCGAAGAAGAATCAGAATCTGATGAGTCTACTTCGTAATATGTGAAACATAAAATAATTATGTTAAGACCCCTAACACATAAAAGGACAATTTTGTCCCTAAGTCTCAATTGAGACAAGTCTCACAAGAGACCTTCTCAAAGAAAATTTAACATCATGATTTTTTCCTTCATAATTGTTTGGTGGACAATCTTTAACAATTTTATTGTTCCATTATTGTGACTAACAGTTTGGTGAATGAACTAATGGGGAATTCTTGAGTCCACATAAAATGTCATTTCCTTTTTCAAGCCAAACATTTGATCTTGAAGCAAAGTAAGGTATATTCATTGATCAGTTTCTGCTCAATTATTAGCCAAATGAATAAGTAAAATTAAATTCTCCATCATTTAAACTAATTAGCAGTTTGGTGAATGAACTAATGGGGAATTCTTGAGTCCACATAAAATGTCATTTCCTTTTCAAGCCAAACATTTGATCTTGAAGGAAAGTAAGGTATATTCATTGATCAGTTTCTGCTCAATTATTAGCCAAATGTATAAGTAAAATTCTCCATGATTTTTACATTTCTTACTGTTTCCTGTTTCTCCGAAAATTAAAATCATGTCCTTCATATGTAAAACATCATGTGTGAAAGTGAGATGACCAACATCTATATATCTATCTTTCTCATTTTTCATTAAAATAACATAAATGAATTATATGCATGATGTTTTTTATTTTATTTTTTGCAAAATTTTAAAAGCCTTTTCGTATGAATAAAACTATTTTATGTAAAAATGGAACTGTTCCCTTGAAAGCGAGCATTGGGAAAACGTGTAACAAAACCATATAAATAGAATTAATGGAATGAATGATAATATGGGATAAGATGGTAGTTGTTGGTTGAGAGATATATGGAGCGATGAAAAGATTATTATTAAGAGATAATGACACCGTTTTTGTTGTTGGTAATGAATGGTTACATCAAATTCAAAATGGAATATCCAATATCCGATGCCATATATGTCAAATTATACCGTTTCATTTTGAGAATGACACATAAAATTTTGATAGTCAGATTTATATTCATAGTCTTAATTAAATTGATTGTTCGAATTCGCATAGGTATTGAATGAGTGCATCACAAAGTCTCAGTAAATATAGCATAACCCCTTGCATGCATGATCCTTAAACCCTTCCGCCTTCGGTCCCCACATAAATCTTCTCGAAACATCTTCCCATGATCGGGAGATAGGGAGATAAAAAGTAATTGTTTTTCGTTTCAGGTTTAAGTGCACATCTTGATTTCAGGTTTAAGGTTTATCACAATACTATATATCAAGTATTGCGATATATAGTACACATGCACACAATGCGCACACCACATCCTATTTTAATTTTTTACACGTAGAATTCAACTTTTTACTCTAATTGTAACTTGTAAGAAGTGTAAACATTGCACCATATATATATATATATAGTCTACGTGCAAAAAAGTCATTGTTTCAAATAATATTTGTAATATAGAAGATAGATTCTCATGAGATCTCGCTAAACAACCGTAAGAAATTAATTTTAAAAGTGATAAAATTAACATTTACCCCTCTATCTTAATTAAAACCGTCATACAAATAAGGTGAATTAGCGTCCTTCGCCTCAAGAAACATAATCATCAGTTTTATCATGAATTGTCTATCAAAAGCAATAAATTATAAAAACTTGACAAACGTTAATAGGAAAGTTGTATTATTACATGCCTCTATCTTAGATTCTTGGACGATGATATAGGGAATCAATAAAATAAGCTAATTCTTGTATATGCATCTCAAAATTTCAAATAATATTTAGCGATTATTGTATATATATGGAACGTGCGGGACACGTGCATGATGTTAAACGAAGCATGCGTGCGTAAACACGTCTATTTAATTGGGTAATTAGTAAAATCATCCCATATCTCGTGCATTAAAATTTAGTAAACATGGTTCAGTTTATACATTTATTTGTTATTGTTTCATAGATTTAGATAGGCAAATTATATGTTACACCTGGACATCCCAAATTCAATTTGTACAAAATAATAGTAATATTCATTTTTTTTATGTATAATTATGCATATTATTAATTTGATTGTAGTTTTATATATAAATATTAAAATGCACAACATATAATATTTTTACATTGTAAATGGTACCCAGCTGGTACAATAGAATAATTGATTTGGATAATTTTGACCTCAAAATCAAAATAGAAAGAAAAAGACCTTTCTTCTTCAAAGTCTTCTCCAAATGTTGAATTAAATTCCATCCTTGCAATATTTAGCTTCTAGAAGATCCGAAGGTGTTGGAACAAAAACAAAACCTGATGGAATAACGAACGGAAGGAATATTTTTGAATAAAAAGCGAAGAAAAGATTTTGTAAATAAAAATAAAATTTATATTGCTCTTCACTTCTTATAAATTTTATTACAAGAAAGACACAAATAGAGGAATCAAACAAAGTAATCTACAAACCATTCTAAACACATATTACTCCACCTTAACTATAACATTTTCTTTTAAAATTCTTTAATTACCAAACTTGATTATTCCAACACAAGTCACTTTTAATTTAATATCATCATTGGTTATACTTTAATTTATATTTGAGGAATTGAACTCACCAGTAAAAGATTGATTTAACAGAACCAACTCGATGACTGAGACTTTTGCAGAGTTGTTGGCTGTCCAGAAACAAGATCATGATGATTAAAAGACGCGGATGGTGATGTTGACGGAGCAAATACTCTCATTCCCGAAGATTGAAGTCGTGAAGAACTTTTATTGAAGTGCCTTAAAAGAATCGACTGGGTTTTCAATTAGTGGGTTGGTTCAACAATAGTTTATCGCTTTATTATTTAGGTTATTTTATTGTTTTTATTTAAGAAATTCTTCATACCTTTGTGCTATGGTATGATGAATTTTAATTATAGTTAAATAAGGTTTTAGCTTGCAAAAGCTGTCTTAAGTGTTTCGTTTTTGGTTAAGATGTAATATTCCTTACCTTATTGTATCCTGCACTTTTTAATCACCCTATAATCTTATAAATAGGATGGTGAACGAATTTATTCAAATACAATTATTTACAACAATCATCTTATATTGAGTTTTATCTCATTTAACCGTTAGGTTAACCTCTAATCGTTAGATTAGGTCAATCGTTAGATGAAAACCCCCGATTTTGAGATCTAGGTATGTCCATCTCAAGTTGGTGCAAATAGTGCTTGGCGTGTGAAATTCGACCTTGTGTTACTGAAGTTCAAAAGTTGTGTCTTTCAAGTTCATCTCGAAGTGTGTCTTCTTCTTTGAAAGGAGGTGCTTTCGATCGACACTTCAGAGGGTGCTCTTAATCATTCCGCAAAACCAAGATCTTCGTAAGGAGGTTCATATCCAGGATTTCCGCAAGAAGATTCATATCCAGGATCTTCTAATATTCATCACGAACTTGTTTCATAAGAGTATTGAGAACATTGAACAATATCTTTCTTCCAGACCTTGGCACAGGAAATAACATAGAAGAATAACCTCTGGATATTTGTATCATTCCCTCCCTCTTCAAGAAAATTCGTCCTCGAATCTTGGCTAAATGCAAGAAAATGAGATCAACATAAATACTCCACGAAGGGACAATTAGCTGAGAGCCTAATTTGCCGATTTTACGAGAGAAAAAATTCCCTTCGGGGTTTACCTTAGGCCAGGCCAGAGCAGTGTCGTCGTCCACGATTACTCATAACCAAAACACTTGGCACGTGTGTTAAAGCTCGGGTGGACAGGTTCAGCCGCATCTCATTAGGAACTGGTAGGAAGACTATTCAGTGGACCGGAGGTAATCGTAGTAGCAAATGTATAGGAGCTGGTAATCATAGTAGCAACTGTGTAGGAGCGAGGACTATACAGCGTGTAGGTTATCGAGGAATTCGCCACTAAACGGTGATAATAGGATTGTATTCTTTACATTATAGTGAATGATTTTTACACCGGACTACGGTCCCGCAACGTAAGCAGGCCCGGCCCAAGTGGTGAATCATGTGAAATGCTAGCCTCAGGCCTCCAAATTTTGGAGTCAAAAAAGGCCTCAAAATTTAGTGTTTTTTGCCCAAATTTAAAAATAAATTCTAATTTGTAGGAGTAAATAAATTATTGTGTAAAGATTTGGGCCTATTTATGTTAGATTATTTATGAAATTGAATTAGGTCCAGATGATTTAATAACTAGTATTTTGAGAAATAATGTACGATCCATTTTTTAATTTTTGCCTTGGGCCTCCAAACTTACAGGACCGGCCCTGAACGTAAGTGCAATGCACTGAACTGCGTGATCAGATGAGTGTCGTTTTATGTTTTTTGCATTTATTGTTTTCACGTTGCAACGTCGTTTTTCTACGGCATAACCCCATTGACCTTCAATACTCATAGCCATTCACTGAAGAGACCGCGGCCGGGGCACGCCAGTTGACTTGGTAAAGCCTTGGTGGAAACTGATTTGATATTTTTCGTCCATAATTTAGTATATGCAATCAGTATAATTACAAAACTGCTCCTAATTACAGAAGATAATGTCTTGAAATATTTTTTATTATATCAGTTTTCTAGGATAAACAATCTAATCCAGAGCATATTAATTTCTTGCGTCCATTATCTTCATTATTCTCAAAATCACAGCAAAGTGGCTGGAAATTCAGTTGAATTTTTGTCACCGACTTTAACCAGCAACCAAGTAGTATTTCACTAAGCTCTTCTTAGCATCGTTGTAGTAGCTTCTAGAAGGAATGAATCAGTTGGCTTCAAAATCATCTATTCCGCAGTGTCTGTGTTTTCCTTCCTACTGATATAATTGACTGATTGTGTGTATGTGTGTCGGAGAACGTTAATTTTAACTTCTGCTCTATAAGTTTAGTTCAGTTCAGAAGAAGTAAACTCAGTAGGGAAAGAAAGTACATGGCTTAGTCCTGAATTGGTGCACAGAACAAATAGAAGGAATTTTTGCACAATACTTATGGAGACTAAACATTTCGGGTAATCTTATAGGAATTTTGACATGTCTGCTGAATGAATATAGCATAAGGAGACAGAGAATGAAACTTTATGAATAGACCTTAACAAGACAATCCAGATTCTGGAAATGAACTCATCGCTTAAGATCGATTTACGATTATTGGGAATTTTGCAGAGTTGTTGAGTGTTCAGAAACAAAATCATGAGGATTAAATGATGCGGGATGAGATGATGAAGGAGAGTTATCAAAGAAAGGTTTTGGAGGGATTTCAATGGCCTCTAGATCACCTTGCAGCATTTCAATCACTTTGTTCATGGGTGGCCTCTGGGATGGGTCTTTCTGGATGCACCACAATCCAACAAGTATTATTTTCTTTGCGATTGCATCTTCATCTCCATTATCCACAATTCTCTTCAATCGTAAATCTTTGTCAATGATCAGGTGTTGGTATGCCCAATGTGGAAAGAAAACCTCACTCGCATGGCTTGCTCCCTGAATGACATTCTTTCTTCTTCCAACAATTTCCAAGATCATCATTCCAAAACTGTAAACGTCAGATTTGTGAGAAACCACTCCAAAGCACCTGCTGATTAGTTCAGGTGCTATGTAACCAATTGTTCCACGAGCTTCAAGAAATGATGACACAACACTTTCCTTGCTGGTGCCATATTGCTTTGCCAACCCAAAATCAGATATTTTTGGATGGAAATGTTCATCCAGAAGAATGTTGTGAGGCTTTATATCAAAATGCAGAATGCGAGTATTGCATCCTCTATGCAAATACTCGAGTCCCCTAGCCACTCCAAGTGAAATTTGGTAGAGTGTATCCATACCTAGTTGATGTATATTCTGGTCATTGTTCTTTCCATGGATGTATTTCTCCAAAGATCCATTCGGCATATATTCAAATACCAAAGCCCTTTTTTTCCCATGAATGCAGAACCCTAACAGACTAACAACATTGACATGTGAAGTTCTGCTGATGCTCATAATTTCATTGATGAAATCTTGGTGGTTTCCATTTGCAACATTTAGGAGTTTTACTGCAACATGGCGGCCATCGTCAAGTTTTCCTTTGTAGACAGTGCCATAACCTCCTTTGCCGAGTTGATCCTGGAACGAGTTTGTCATTTTCTTGATGTTTGAATAGGAGTAACATTTTGGTGCCAGTGATCCAAATTGCCCTGCCATGGCCTCGAGTTCTCGACTTTCTTTGCTCTTTCCTAATAATATGCTAGACACATGAGTAGACTTCTTCAACATGAAGTACCAGCATCCCAAAAGCAGGATGATGGCGCCACCACCCAGTCCTGTAAATTAGTTCAAGTTCACGCAACACCGTAAATGCAACCAATGAACTAAAGGAAATGACAAAAATTTACCTGCTCCAAGAATTATGGGTGCCAGTTTCTTTCTTCCTGCATTTCAAGCAGTGAAAGAATGAGTGAGTGTACATCATTGTAGTTGGAAATATTTTCCCATCAACTCAACCAAAAACTAACATAAATCCAATATTGTGTACCAATCCAACAAACCAAAATTATCATGTATAGAGAAGAAATGGACTATATCAATATGTACAGATTATGAGTAGTTCAGAAAATTATGATAATGGCAAGACAGAGAAACATGCCAACACAAAACAAGACAATCCCCTTAACTAATACAATCATACAAGACCTTAAAAACATGGTGCTTACGAGGCTGACATTTCACTCGACGAGGTCTGTCGGGACAAAAGCACTGAAACAGATATGTAGAATGGTCGAAGCCACACCTTCCACCGCTTTCCATGCATCCAATGCAGTCATTAGCAGTCCAGTTTTCCTGAACTCCATTCTTCAAAAGCGCCAGATAGTCTACCACTCCATTTTCCTCACCAGGGGTTGTTTCCACAGGCATCACCAAATTTGTTATACATTCTGCCTTAGCCATTTCCAAGTTCTTATCATCCCACAACATTACCAGATCCCAACCACCGGAAACATTTCCACCACACTGATTCCTCTTGTATTTCAGTAATACCTCTGGTAGTTGCGCGGTGCAATTCGACAAAAAATGAAGAGCTTCTACGGTTTCATAAAATGATGTTGAATTACTAAATTGAGGCAGACAATCTGTTGTATTGGCAACTCCATGAACGTGCATCCTATAGGTGTTGGTTTTATAGGAAATTGTGTCTAACACAAAGTAATTCTCAGGTCTGTAGATTAGGGGAGTTTCAGAGTTGATGCAATTGACTTCAAATTCAGAAAAGTTAGTTCTGCAATAGGGTTCTTCCTGACCCTTAATATAGAAAGGGTAACTAATGCTAACATTCCCACACATTCTTGGAGCACAGGTTTCATACCTGTAATCAGCAGCTGCACATGAATTTACCAGGAAAATGATGACAGCCCAGAACCCAAAATCCAATCTTTCTGCCAGAAATCTACGCATACTATCCATCTGATTCATCTTTGGAACTGGGCTCAGGAAACTAGTGGCAGATAATTGAGTGGAGAGGATATGCAAATGCATGAATTTGAGAAGGATGAAGATGGCTTGACTTGGTAAATGGCTTCCATATTCTTTGATCGTGACACAAGAGTTGGCTGCTAATTTCTGACTATAGTTCATGGACTTGAATGTATTATTTCTCATTCATATTAATTTCATGAATAAAGGGCCCTGAAAGTGTGAAAAAGTAGTTTTATTATGGCCTCTAAAAATAAATTACCCAAAAATATTGCAGCATTCATGTCTCAAATACTGGTAAAATTATTGATTCCGTTAAGGTATTTCAGTAATTCAAAATCGGTTCAAGATATTGTTTGGTTTCTTCTGATCAACTAGGCTACTAACGACTACTCCAACAAGTGTATTGAATAGCATATTCAGCCATAGTAGGAGAATCATCTTTTTCTCCACGCGCCTTTCAGAAGATGAAGTTTATAATCACTGATTGAGCTGATCTGAAGAAAGCAGCAAAGTATGTACACAACTTTCTTTTAGCAATCAAAACAATTATTTATACAATACACCCAACAAATCTAATATTACCCACTGCATATATATATATATATATATATATATATATATATATATATATATAAGATTTTTAATTACAATGAGAAGAAAAATCAGTTCCATGGAGATGCCAACAACAAACGCGTCCTTAAGTCTTCAGGTCGTCTCCCACTAAATGTTGAAGCTAAATTTCTACCCAGCTCGCAATGCTTATTATTAGTCACACGTACGGTTTCAAAATCCATGGCTAAAGGTATAATAATTAGCTCAATACTGAATTGGCGGCGCATCTACACAGAACAGATACAACACAAGGAATTTTTGCACATATTAGAGACTCAACATTTTAATCCCAGAATAGTTTTTTTTTACATGTCTGCTGAATAAAATTAACATTAATTAAGAGGCAGCGAATGTCTAGACTTTATTAACTATACATGTCATATTCTGTAATTGAACCCATATTCTGTAATTGAACCCATCGTTTGATATCGATTTTTAAAATTACAGAAAATCTATTACTGGTAATCACTAGTGGAGAGAGGCCCGACGGCGGCTCTTTTGGGCGGCGGTTCCGGCCAAACATCCAAGAACTGCCGTGTAATTCGGTTTGCGAGTTCGCAACATGATCAGGTTCTCCAAACACAGGTGCTTGATCGGTTGTGAGTTCGTAACCCTGTCCGGATCATTTTATGCACAGTAAACCGCCGACCAACGATACGTTACGCGGTGTTTTTCCATCAGATCCAGTTACGACATCGTAACTGAGGTTACAGTTCTTTTAAATTGATCTGAAGTAGTAGCGAAGTCGCAACCTAGCTAAATCTGAATTAACTAATTAGAAAAATTAGCAATAATTTCACTAATTAAGCGAAATAATCAAAGTGTTGGCTCTTAATATCCATTTTATTGTATATGAGGAACTTTTCATATAGTTTTATAAAAAACAACACACATTTGAGGGGATCTATAGTAAGAACGCTGATGTTTCAATGAGTATTCACTACTTATACATTAACTGATTAATTAAACATATATACTATGTTGTCATGATTTCTTCTCAATTTTGACTGATTTATATATACTTAATTTGATATAACTACACCCGACGTTGTGACACTTTTCAAAACATTCTAAACATTATATAATCGATGATCAAATTCATCAATAGTAGTTCATAGTGAAAATTAACATGAAATGTTATTGAAATCTTAAATTGTAAAGGTATAGATAATTATTAATGTTTGTTATATAATGTTTATAACTCGTCGCTTTCTTATTAATATTTACATATAATTACTTTCAAAAGTTCTTAATATTTCATTAAAATTTAGGGTATGACAACAGATTTCCCCACGTCATAAATGAGAATCGCACTCAATCAAAACACATTTATATTTCACCTACGACTTTTAACTACTATAGAGTAGATAGTGGGAAGTAGGGATCGAACCACAAGGAGAAGGAGTTTTGTTTAGTGTTTTAGCAAAGATTATTAATACATACATATATATTATATAGAAAGCAAGGTAAACAAGGGGGGTTTTTGGTTTTGTTACACTACGAAAGAAAGCAACTAAGATAAACTACACTACAATGCAAATACAAGGCCTTGGGAAGCAATTGACTTCAACTTCAACTATCGATTAATCATTGAGTGAACGCTTCATATCTATGATTTATGATCATAAGTCGTGGATGAAAAACATCCTATTCTCTCGATAATAGCTAGTGAGCATGAACACATCACTCAAGAGCCCTCATTATCAATCCACCTAGATGATAGCATCTAGATACATCGACAATGGAATTAACAATGGAGAATCGACAAACTCACCCATACTCGCCGATAACGTGAGCGTTGGACAAGACATTTGAAAACTATAAGGAACTAAGATGATGATAACATACAAATCTTAATTCATATTTGCTACTTTATGATATTGGGGTAAACAATAACATTTACCCACGAATCTAGCAATTCGATGCATATAATCACACATTGGAAATGAATATCTCAACTCTACAATTACATACAACGAAGGATCAATGATCACATTAGATTCCTACGAAGACATGCAACAATTCAAATTCATAAGCAATTCAATTCCCATGACTATACTTTACCATGTTTCATAACAACAATCACACAACCTCTCTAATTACCAATTACTCTACCAACTAGGCTAAATTACTCTACGGCTAGCAAGCAAAAGGGGTTGTCACCACACAATCACTTCTAATTAACCTAATCTCTAAATTAAACTAGAACTAGGGTTTAAACTACCATTACCTAAACTATGAGGCATGCAATTGATTCATACACTAGTGGAGGGAGAGAGGTTTAAAGGCGGTTCCAACGTACCAGAGAAGGCACAATGGAACCGCCTTCTGTGGCCGTGCCGTAAAACGGAAATAATTTAAGGCGGTTCCATGAACCGCCGTGGTTTTTTACGTACTTTCGAACTCGCAAACTATGTTCGGTCAAATACTTTCGATATCGCATGTATCATAGCCATCGGGGTGTTTAGACATATGCGTACGATATCGATGGTACTGAGAGCTGAGTTTAGTATACATTCGAGTTCGACAGCCTAAAATATAATACTGGGGTTTCGATATCGAGTATATCTGAAATATATATTCGATATCGAAACTAGAATTGAAATTTGAAATCTAAGAACATGACTTGTCGTATTCGAAACTCCATGCACCATACTTCGATATCGCAAGTATCACAGCCACCTGGGTGTTTAGATACATGCGTACGATATCGATGGTATTGGGATGTCAGTGTAGTATACATTCGAGTTCGACAGCCTACAATGAACTACTGCAGTTTCGATATCGAGTGTATCTGAAATATATATTCGATATCGATAATGTAATTGAAATTTGAAATCTAAAAACATGACTTGTCGTATTCGAAAGTCCATAAACCGTAATTCGATATCGATTAATTACTATATGAACCAAAACTCAAATAAACTTGTGGCGATATCGAATATATGTACGAACCTCTTCGATATCGTAATAAGCTTTGAAGATCCATGGAATTCACTACACGCTTTCGATATCGCAACATGTGTTTTAATCCAACGTAATCGAATTGATTAAAATCCGAACGACGAGCGGCTGATATCGCAAGCAAATTCGGCTGAAGCTCTGTCACAAGACCAGAGACACATCTCGATATCGTATGAGTTATGTGATGTTTGCGCTATCGAATATTATGTCGGTTATAATGTTCGTGCGATATCGTTAAGGTTAGAAAGGGAACGAATAATATACGCGATACCGAGAGTAAAATTCGGCTGAACCCCTGCTGCAATGCCCGAATATGGTGACGATATCGAAAGTGTTGTCTGTCATATGCACAGGCGATATCGAAACCTATAATTCCAATATTTTCGAGTTCGAAACGGATAATTCTAATATTGCGCTTTCGAAAGTTACATCTGCCCAGACAACCAAAAGCTACACTAATAGATAAAATCCAAACCACATGTAACATTAAACTAGTCTATGATAGCAGAACAACACAACTAAATTATCATTTAACCTAAATCTATGCTAGGAGAAACGGGGATGATATTACCCGACCACGAACCAATATAAGGTGGCGTGCGAACTTATTTCTTGCATCATTCAATTCGGCCATAGTGTAGGGAGTTTGGTCATCTTCAAAAATCTACATTTTTGTGATATAATAAGGAAATTAAAAAATCGATGTCAAGTTATATTCCAAAGTTTAATGAGAGATGAAAAAACTAGATGATGAAGAAAATGAGCCTACTTGACGGAGATCAAGATTGTCCAACGTTAGAGAATCAACACACTTGTCGGTAAATATGAATGTGTAGTAGCCACATTCCCAAGTAGATCGTTGTCTCTTGTACTTTGTTGAGTTGAAAATCCAAAACGGTAGTTAGACAATGAAATTATGTCTAAAACATTAAAAGCAACACAAATGAAATTGCTTACCGTTATTTGTATGAGTTCAAAAGATTGAAGGGTATTATCATTAACCTCATGCATAACCACCTCGACAAGATCGGCGAAGGCTTTGGTTGGTGGAAAGTTTAGAGAATCAATCCAATAAACTCGCTTTTCCTCGGGTAACATAGCAACAAAACGCCAATGGCCACTAGTACAAAATTGACAACATTATTAGGTTTTAAATAAGACAATAACATAAGTTATCAACCCGGAAGTATATAGAAAGATGATTACCCTTCTAGGTAGGGGCCTATGAATATCTTCTTGGTTTTCATACGAAGTAAATTGGTAAGATAAGCACGTTGGCTTGTTGGTGCCTTGCCTTGAAATATAGTCATGGATTGGGGACAAAAGAAACCTATCCAATCTTTTTTCTTTTGCAAAGACTTGTGATGCATATAGCTAATAGTGTAATTGTAAAAAATTAGTACGGGATTTAAAGGTAAAAATAATATCATGCAAAATGAATATGAGGAAACTTACGTTTGATGTAGTGATAGTATAGTGGAGTCCAAATCCAACATATGCCAAAAATCTTTGAAATCTTGCAAAGGAACCTTCAAGTCCCTCCTCACTCCGAACACTTGCTCGTTACCCGAAAATTGACATATCATATTTATGTCTTTGTGATCCAAGTACTCATGTAATGTTCTAACGAACATAGGGAGTGACCTCAACAATTCAAGTGTTTGCTTTGCGTCAAAAGAGGATGGGTATTTTTTAGCTATTGTTGGTTTCTTCAACTCGGAAGGTTTTTTCCTAACCGGTATGTCACTACAATTTCCATCAACTATCAACCAACGCGGCCAAATAACAAACCGGCTCACCGCTTGCCCTACCCTAACGATGTCCCCTTCGGGCATTGGTAAAAGTGCCATTTTGTCTATCGCCCTACCTATCCCAACTTTACCAAATCCTACGGGAATGGCAAGTAAATGGTGTGTGCGCATTCCCTCATCAAAAGTTCCATTAGCAACATGTTTTGGGGGTTCGTTATCACCAACATCAATGAAGAGCTTGTATGTCAAAATCTAATGAAATTTAAAATTCAAAGTCAATACTCACGTAAGATTAAATAAATTGACATTGTTAGTGTAGGGATTACCTTAATGGGGGTTGGCTTGGAAGTGATTTCTTTTGCTTTTTCAACGTACCGTTGCTTTGGCTCCAAGTCCACATTTCCATTGATTACCTCAAGTTCTTCGTTTATTGGAGAATGATGTGATCCCCTTGACGATGGACGTCGCTCACCAACAACGACACACTCTTTGGGTGGATGGACGTAACCAATTTGTTGAGCCATTCCTCGTAGCTCGTTTCGCATATCCTCAATCTCAATTCTTTGCTTCTCCATTGATTCGTTTTGCAAGAGGATCGTCTTCTTGGCTAAATATAGTTCCGATGGCTTGGAATTTCCGTTACTTCGCTTAATGCCAAAAGTATCTCGTTGACTCAAGTGGCGACCTACCCCCCTTGCCCTCCCGGGATGATCTTTACCAATTGCTTTAGCCAATATATCACACTTACCTACGGGTGCAAATAGACCTTCTTTTTCTTGAACCACAATTTCATCCTATAGAGATATTATTCATTATTTGGATATAATCACAACACATATATTAAATACAAATAAAGTGAATGAACAAAATAAAACATTATTACCACTTTTTTTGCAACTTGTTCAACTTCGGTCGTTGAGTAATTTCCACCGTCCTTCATCCTTCCTCTAACAAACAATTCATGGCGTGGAATGTCATCATGTTTCAATGGTACCACCTTCTCGAGGGCCTCTTCTAGGGTCATCCCTCCCTCAACCAATTTTGTTGTGTCCACTTCGCATCTCTCTTTAGATATCTTCTTTCCCACCCCTATATACCCCGACCTACTCATAGTATGATAGAGTTTATTTGCCTTTGCACTTTTGATTTTCACATATCGGGTACCCTACAATAAACATGATTGTGTTAGTATAAGTTAAAAATGAAATGAAGGCACACATAACAAAAGTTATAGACTAACATCCGCTTCATGATCAAGAGTCCTTTGCTTGAAAGTTTCCCAACTTGATTCGAGAATACCATTGTATTTGACTCGAGGATGTTGACCAACTCTTTTCCCTCCCTCGTATATGTACTCCTTGGCCAATCTATACTTGAAGTCTCGGCTAGCCTTGGACACTATGTTCAAAGCAATTTTTTTCACGGCTTCCTCATCCGATGCATCAATCTCAAAGGGTTGCTTGTATCAATAACATTGATTGCGTTAAAAAATGGTGCAATAAAAAAACATAGTACAAATTGATAATGAAGTAAAGGTTTTGGTAAAGATGTACCTTACACTCTTCATATAACTTGTCCCTTTTATCTTGGTCGAGTTCCTTCCACGAAATTAATTTTATGTCCACTCTTGTTCTACCTTTGCAACCACACCAACTTGACCACAACGCCCTCTCATCCGATATAGCTACACCATGACGATCAAAACTCATTGGTGTCTTAATATGGTTATCCCAACGCCTTTGAACAATCCGGCAATGCTCTTGAGCAACTTTGCGACTACTAAGTTCGTTTGCTACAATATTTGTATTTTTGCTATTGTGTTTACTCTTCTTCTTCGGTTGCTCATCGTTAGCATCCTTTGCACGTTTATTGTTAGCCATATTAAGATCCCTACAAATAGAAGTACATGACAATAGACATGTTCTAGCTATGAACTTATGTCAAAATAAGTTCTCCCAACAAATACTCATACAACATATAGAGGCATAAATTAGTAATACCTTAGTCCATGTTAAGATGACATTAGAGCACAACACATTTAATTAAAGCTTAACCCAAAATGGAGAAAAAAACTCAAACCCTAGGTTTTCAAAAAAAGAAATTGACTACTCACCGTTTGTAGTAATTGATGTTTGAAGTGTACCACCCAACCTTCTCAATGAAAGCCCATTCAATGAATACAACCCTTTAGGTCTTAAGAACCCTAAAGTGTCAATGTGGAGAAATGGATGAAGATTGACCAACAAACCCTCAAATTTCAATAAAGATAGTTGAAAATCATTGCAATAACACAAATATGATGGATTGATTGAGAGATATAGAATAGATGATGTAATGGGAGGGAAAAATTGATGGAAGAGGTGGGTAGAGGGTTTGAAACCCAATAAATGCGCTTACACCAATTATTTTGGCGTTTGGATGTTTTTGGGTGTGTTTGACCCGACGAGATTGCAGCTGACTCGCATTAAATGCGTCCAACCGATAATACTTTCGATATCGAAGGCTAAATTCGTTTGATTAATAAACCTTTTCGACTTCGAAATTTCTTTTTCATGGGTTAGGGTATAAGGTCAATTAGGGTCAACGTGGGTTTCCACATGGATAATACCCACGTTGGTTGCGATTTCGAAAGGTAAATGTTAAGACTTTCGATATCGATGCAGTACTGATAAAACTATTCGACATCGAACATCCTTTTGAGGGTCTAGGGTTTAAGGTCAATGAGGGTCAACGTGGGTAGTACTTGGTTTAGTTGCGAGTTCGAAATTCTAAGTTCTACATTTGCGATATCGAATATAATTTAACAAATTTTACACAAATATGAGAATTGTATATTTGCAAAATTAATAAATTATTTATTTTAAATTATATTGTATTGGATATGTGTCATGTTATTGTATTGATCCAAGCTTGTTATAATATAATTGATTAATATGTTTGATTATTAATTTCATATTTCACAAAAACTATGATTGGGATTTTATAACCAGTAATTTAGTACTTCGACATTAATATGACTATGGACTATGTAATATAGTCCATAGTTTGGTTTGAAGTACATAGGTTGCTCATTACTGTGTTGCGTCTAAGTTTGTTGTTCGTTGAATGCATATATGCTAATAGTTGATTACCAATCTATATTAAAACCATGTTCATTTAAATTCACTAAGACTAATGTTGTGTTTAAAATTAAAATTAATAACGTGCAACATATTTAAGTTCATCGAGTTAGCGACAAACTAATAACTTTATAAAGTTAAAAAATAGTAACAACGTATTTTTTTTTTACATTGTATTGGATCTTAAATAGCATTATAACTTATACTACAGTATACAAATATAAAAGTTTCGCATCTAATATTATATATGAAAAAAAAGAAATATTAAATAAAATTCATGGTTTATAAGAATCTTCGATATCGATATGTTAATATTATGAGAGAAGCCGAATTCGATATCGAAAACGTAACGTAAATATGTAGCGATATCGAAATAATAATGAATATAACTTTCGATATCGCTACAACAATCTGCTCATGCCCTGTGACATGGAGCGAATAGATCTTCGATATCGAAAGTGTTGTGACTATATAAAAAAAAAGCGGATTTCCTGAAGTTCAAATATTTTCCCCCAAATCTTCGAAACCTAATAGTCGATTTATATCAAATTCGATTTCGAATTTCCACCCAACCCACCGGAATCATGGTTCGTGAATCAGGAAGAAGGGAGGTACAAACCCGAAACCCAATTCCGAGGCAGGCAAAAGGGAGTGGTCGGGGTACAGGTGCCGGTCCGAGCGTGACTCGCGGTGGCGCCACCAGTAGAGGTAGAGGTCGTGGAGCACAGGGGCGGCCGGAACCAGAGGGTAGGAACCGAGGAAATGGGGAAGAGGAGCGGGATGAACCCGAGGGGAGCAATGCTAGTGGTCAAAACTCCAATCCAAACCCTAGTTCCAACCGACGTGTTGTCAAGGAAACCTTTATCGACACGGCCGCTTCTGAACGCTATCATGAACGGCTACATAGGAAGGTTATCATCAGCAAGGTATTCAAAAAATCCCAATTAGATAATGATTTGAAATTTGATTACGTTTTGAAGTGGTTTAGACCCCATCACTTGGATGGTTTGTTGTTATTGGAAGATGAGGCCTATCATGAAGAGGTTCTTCAGTTTTATGCTAATTTTAGGAAGAATGGGAAGATGTATTCTACTAGGGTTAGAGGAATAGACATTCCAGTTAGCATGTTCACTATCAACGAGGCTATAGGATGTCCTTATGTGGACGATAGCTTCTTGAGGGGTACGGATCCTAATGGTCCATATGACATGTTTGTCCAAAATAGCTTTGTCAAAAACATTGATATTAAGCTCCCTTTCAAACTGCATAGGATGGCCAAAAAATATTTTAACATTCCAAAAGAATTTGGCTTGGGAAAACCTAAACCCGACTACAAGATAGGGGAACTAACCGGTGAGCAAAGGCTTGTGTACGAGTTCATTGCTATGAATGTATTCCCTAGCGGAGGTCATCCTTGTGAAGCAACAGTCCACAACATCATGCTCTTCTACTTCATCATGGAGGAGCATAAGATAAACCCCGGGTATGCTATTCTCCAATACATGGCAAAGGCAGCCAAGAGTTCAAAGTCGCGACTTCCTTATGGTCGACTGATAACGGCATTGATCCGCAAACAAGGGGTGATACCCGAAGGTTTTCCCTTAGCATCCGAGTACTATGACCACGGGTGGTTGGTCAAGAAGGGGCTTGAACTCAAGGAAGATGGTAAATATGGCCCAAAGGACCCGAAGAAGAAGAGGTTAACTCCTGGTAAGCATTTGTAATTTTGTGTAATTACATGTTTTAATTTTATTAATTTCATTATTTTATAATTAATACTTCATGAATTTGTTTAGGCCAAACTCGGAGGTGGCAATCTCACTTGGACCGTCAGCTAAAACTGCTTGAATCAGAGATCGAAGCAAGGAATAAGGCATCGGAGGAATTTGAAAATGAATTGAAAAGAATGGGAGACATTTTTGGCTATCCGATGGACATAAGTGCAGGTGAAGGAGAGCCATCATATGAAATTGATGAAACCTTCGACGTTAATGCTAGAGTTGTGCATTCCGACAATGATAGTGATGATTCCAATGAGGGTGAGAACTTTGAGCGTGACAATGACGAAGAGTCAGAAGAGGAAGAGGAAGATGATGAGGAAGAGCAAGAGGATGAGGAAAGGGACCATGAAAGGGAAGGTGACCAAGATGATGAAGATGAAGAAGGAGATGAAACTGATGGTTCATCTGATGAGGAAGATGATGGTGACCTTGATCATAGTAAAAGGAGGCGTACAAATGCCAATGACGGCTCCGGTTCCAATGGATCAGAATCTGATGATGATGTCGATGTTGGAGGTCAAGGCGCTGATCGATTTCAAGTACAATATCGGAAGTGATTTAGCTTGACTGAATGTGTAATTGCTTTCCTTTGTGTTGAACAATATTTGCACTTTTGTAGGTGTTTTTAAATGTAACTTGAATGATGGTTGGGAATTTGATTAACCATGATGGTTGTTTTGCTCTTTAATGTTTTTTATGTAGTATTCGTATAAGTTAATTTGCACTTTTCAGAAATACATTATCAAAATGAGTTTAATAGTTCCAAAAAAACTGTATTTTTACGATATCGAAATATCTATCAAACACACTTTTCGATATCGAACGAATAAATTTTTATGTTTACGATATCTCTAGTTGATTCGCTACAGGTAACAGAGATATGGCCTCCTGAACCTTCGATTTCGAAAGTGCATTCCGGTATTAGTTTTAACATTGCGATATCGCTTTCTCCTTAAATACATCTTCGATATCGCAACATTGGTTCTTCTTTGATGAATTTAAACTTTTAAAAAACTCTAAGTGTCGTGCGATTTCGCAATGGGTTTCGGTTAACCGTACGTCAACGTTTCATAACACACATATCGATATCGCAAGTGTGTAATGGTACGTTCGATATCGAATGGAGTACAACTATATAAAAAAAAACACGACACATAAGCCCAGAAATCCCCAAATTCGATTTCAGAATAGACGAACCCTAATCTCCCCTCAAAATCAATCAATTCATCCACAATCCAAGGAGAATAGCCGGCGGCGCAATGAAGAGGAAGTACGTTGCTACCAAAACTCCCTATCAGAGGTTTGATTCTCGGAAGTTTGTAAGTCAACAAGCTTTCAAAAAGTATAAATCTTTTACCAATATTTCTTCTTTGATGAATAGCTATGTTTTAGACTTCAATAAGATGCAAATGTTGGGATTGACTGATATAATGAGCTTGTTTAATCATCAAGGTTTGAATGAACTGTTTGCTTTGAATGATGATTCGTACTTGGATGAAACTAGTCAATTTTATGCTAATGTGATTGAGAATGAGGATAGTGGATTCACTACTAGGGTTAATGGGATTAAGTTTGACATTAGCCCTAGTAAAATCAATAAACTCTTGGGTATTAGGTATAGGAATGAGACCCCTGTTAGGGTTTATACTAGTGGTTGTTGGCCTAAAGAAGTACGGCAAGGTAGGCTAAACCCTAAGGACATGGGGCATAAGTACTTTGGTATGCCTGCTAATAATCCCAAGAAGGCTAGCGACTATAAGATAGCCGACCTTGAACCTACATCGCGAATTATTTATGATATGGTTGCTAGAAATGTGGTGCCAAAGGGGGGAAAGGACTCGGAAGCAACTTATAGTAGCCTGTTGATGTATTTTTACATTAGGGAGAAACGGCTTTTTAATGCTGGGTTTGCAATAGTTAGTCACATGGAGGCGGTGGCAAATAGCAAGCGACTTGTTACATGCTTGCCTTACGGTAATCTCATTGCGAAAATCTTGAAGACGCATGATGGATTTGAATTTACAACAAGGAGTGACCCTACTCCATGTAAATACTATGATGAAATGTACTTTACAAAGAAGAAGTGGGCTCTTGTTGAGGGGAAGTGGGAGAAAACAGTCTCCTCAAATACCAATGATTCCGAAGAAGGTAATTCAATTATTTTATGACTTTCTATTTTATTTGTTGGATTATTTGGAATTTGCTAAGGTTACTAAAATGTTTGCCTTATTTTTTTATAGTTGATGGTGGAGAAACCTTTTTCCAGAACCAATTATCAACACTCATAAGGCTGAGAAAAGCAGTGAAGCTTGGGAGTCAAAGGATATGGCGCAATACGAACATATTGCGAGGTTTTATGACAGCTCATGAAGTGTCCAAGTCGGGTGATGCATCCACTTCTAAAGCAGTTCCAACTGGCGTGGATGGAACTTTGAATGAAGAGCAAGAAACCTCAAAAGCAAGTGGAGAGCCGGAGACTATGCAACCCCAAACTGAGATACCCGAACAAGAAGAAAATACTGAAGACGACTTTGACATTGGAAAGCACATTTTATTTTAATGTTTGAGGTTTCATAGGATAAAAGGCCTTGTAATTTTTTTTTAAATGCTTGTATGAATAAAATTTACTTAAATTGGTTTGATTTATGATGACTTATGTTTAAGTTTGTGTCAATTTAATATTAATTAACTTCTGCCAATCTGGACAATTTTACATATAATTTCGATATCGAAATATGTATCGGTAGGTATACCAGGGCTTAAAAAGAAGTTAATTTCGATCTCGAAAACAATAGAACGGTTTATGCGATATCGAAAATATATAAGTTTACCCTTTCGATATCGATAGAAGTAATCGGTGCGTCTCACAGGGATTGAGAAGAACATTATTTCGACATCGAATAAATAGTCGAAATTGTATACGATATCGAAAACATATAAGTTCTAAAATACTTGGTCAGTATTAAAAATAAGTCGATATCGAAAGACTGAATATTATAATTACCGATATCGAAACTGCATTCGTCCAAATATAACTTACAAAAATTTACCAATCTACTTCTTTTTCATAGGATTCTTTCTCTTCCTCTTAGATACCTTACTTGTATTAGTAACCCAAATACCCTCATCATGATCAACGCGAGCAATGTAACGCTTCAAGCTCACTTCATCTTCCAATAGCTTGTCTTCATGTAAAAGAAAATCTAATGGGGAATTTTCGTCGGTCATATCATCATGTTCTCTCATTTCATCATCAACAAAGGATTTCTTCCCTCCGACAACAACTTCCCATCGAGGGTCGACTGGGTCAGTAACATAAAATACTTGGTCAGCTTGGACGGCCAAAATGAATGGATCCTCTTTTGAACCTTGTCGAGCACGATCAACGAGAGTCATGCCTAAACCTTCATGCTTTATACCGCGCCTTTCATCCACCCAAATACATTTAAAAACGGCTATTCTCAACTTCACATAATCAAGCTCCCAAATATCGGTTATAGTGCCAAAAAACATCTTTTTCTTCAATGTTCCATCTTCTAGTGAATCTGAAATATTAGAAACCCCACTATTCTGAGATACACCATTATCATCCATATCTTTTGTCCCAAAGGTATATCCATTTATATCATATCCACCAAAGGATCTGACTGTACCAAGAGGGCGACGAGATAACCATTTCACAGTTTCAGAATGAACTCCAGATTCAACATGATTTTGTAGCCAACATGCAAACGTTCGATTGTGCTCGTCTAGCAATCCCTCTTCGGTCAAACCACTATTCGCCTCGAGTAATTCCTTCATATGAATGTCTACATAGGGAGCAATTTCTTTATGATTCCGGAGAACGTACACATGAGCTTTAATGAGATCATCAGCCGATGGTTGGAACATGCGATTGTGCCTCAATCCATGACCATCCAACCTACTTTCATGTCTAGAGTTGGGAACACCAATTGTATCAACATCTTTTAGGTAGTTTGTACAAAACTCAATTACCTCTTCGGCGACATAGCGTTGTACAATACTAGCATCAGGACGATAACGATTTTTCACAAACAACTTGAAGATCTTCATGTACCGTTCAAATGGATACATCCACCGTAAAAAGACCGGTCCACATAGTTTGATCTCACGGACTAAGTGAACAATCAAATGAACCATGATGTCAAAAAATGATGGAGGGAAGTACATCTCCAACCGACACAAAACCTCCACCACCATTCTTTGCAACTTGTCTAACCTCCGATGACTAAGACTTTTCCGACAAATAGCCTTAAAAAAATAGCAAAGCTTCGTAATAGCATTCCGCACATGCATCGGGAGGGAACCTCTAATTGCAATGACATTCAACTCTTGCATCAAATTGTGACAATCGTGTGACTTCATACCCGCCAACTTAAGTTCCTTTAATTGGACACAAGACCTAATATTGGAAGAATACCCCGTAGGAACTTTGACCGACTTCAATGTGTTACAAAAACCCTCCTTCTCTTTCGTCGACATTGTATAACAAGCCGGTGGTAAGTAAGACTTGTCTCCTTCCTCCACAGGTGCGAGCGAAGGTCTTATGCCTAAACTCACCAAATCTAGACGTGACTTCAACCCATCCTTTGTTTTGCCCGGGGTGTTCAACAGTGTACCGACCAACGCGTCACACACATTTTTTTCAATGTGCATGACATCCAGACAGTGAGTAACCTCTAGGTATTTCCAATATGGCAAATCAAAAAATATTGACCTTTTTTTCCAACTACCACTATTTTTTGCAACCTTTTCCTTTTTTCCATAAACATGTCCCAACTTCTCCATGGTTTGGAGGATTTCAACGCCAGTTGGAGGAATGGGTTCTGGATCGGTCTCAATTTTCCCATTAAACCATTTTTTAGCAAACCTCCATGGATGATCTTCAGGAAGGAATCGCCGATGACCAAGATAAACCGTTTTCCCACCATTTTTCAATTGACAATGACTTGTGTTTTTCTCACAAATTGGACATGCAAGGTGACCTTTCACTGAATAGCCTTTTAAATTGCCCAATGCCGGAAAATCATTAATGGTCCACATCAACATCCCTTTTAACTCAAACTTCTCATCCCCACGACTACCATCGGCTATCGATACACCCGAGTTGAACAAAGACCTCAAATCTTCAATGAGTGGGGCAAGGTAAACGTCAATGTCATTTCCAGGCTGTTTCGGTCCTGATATCATCATTGATAGCAACACATATTTGCGTTTCATCATCAACCAAGAAGGTAGATTGTAAATAACCAACATCACAGGCCATGAACTGTGTGTGCTAGACAAATTGCCAAACGGGTTCATACCATCCGTTGATAACCCTAGTCGGAGGTTTCGGGGTTCTTTCCCAAATTCAGGGTATAATTCATCCATTTTTTTCCACTGTTCTCCATCCGATGCATGACTAATGATGTCATCACCCCCTCGCTCCCTCTCTGCATGCCAAGTAAACAGTTTCGCATCATCAGGGTTTGCAAACAACCTTTTCAATCTAGGCACAATAGGAAGATACCACATTACTTTTGCGGGTGTTTTCTTATCGCTAAATGTACTCTCTTCATCCCCAACTTTGATTAATTCTTTATCCTTTACTTTGTATCGAGACTCCCCACATACTAGACAATTATTCAATTTTTTCTCCTCCACCGACCTATACAACATACAATCATTAGGGCATGCATGAATCTTCTCCAATTCCATTCCCATTGGACACAAAATCTTTTTTGCAGCATATACTTTATCGGGCAACAAGTTATCAACCGGAAGCAATTCTTTAACAATACCAAACAACTCCGTCATCCCTTTATCGGTAATCCCATCGATAAAAATATCTTTGACCCTCATTTCTTGTTTGCTCCGTCCAATTAATCACATGGGACCATAACTATGTTGGGAAGTCTATTTTATGGGATCTCAAGCATCATTTTCATCCAAGCCTTTTCTTTTCTTCTTTCTTCCTCCTCTCCTTGTCAACAAATACTCATATAATGGCGGGCAATAGCAATGTATCCCCTGCTGAACAAAGAAGGCTAGCAATGGAAGCAAGGATTGCAAAGTTGAGGACTGATAGGATGAGAGGTATGAATTAATACTCAACATAGTGCTGGATCCTCAATGATTTTACATTTTTTGCTTACACACTTCATTATTACTAATTTGAATCTTGTATGAAATATGTAGAGTGGGAAGACGTTGTTGAACCTGAGCAACGCCGCAAGCTGGACTTCTTGAAGAATCAATTTCAATATCTTTTTCCTCGGTCGGGGGCTGCACGAATTCCGTGGGATGATTCATTCATAATTTTAGAATCACAAAAGGAGTTTGACAAAGAATACACTCGTGGTGTAGTAAGTTATCCCCTCAATTATTCTTTTGTGAAACAATATTAATCATATATACAGTTTTAAAGATCAAATTATGGATTTTTTTTTTTACTTGTTGCAATAATTTATGATTTTCAGAAAAGAATAGAGTTGATGCGCCGTGCGGTTGAGAAAGGGCTGATTAGGGCGGAGAAAGAAATTAGGGAGACCCATGAAGCTAAGGAAGAAATTATCAGACTAGGCAGACAACATTTCATTGGAGTTACTATGGATCCAACAGAACCAGAGTACGCTATGGAATGTTTTTTGTACTGGGACATTTCTGCAGAATCCTGTTCAAGTTCAACAGGTGAAGGATGGTCTTCAGAAGCTGAAGAAGATTAAATTTCAATGCTTGATCTAATATTATGCCCTTTCATGTTTCAAGGTGTTTTTAGGATCACTTATTTCCTTTTACTTCATCTGTGTTGTTTTTTATTAGTATGAACTTTGATTTGAAGTTTTATGAATTCCAACATTCGGCCATGAATTTTAATATGAATGTGATTTTGGAGTTTGAAATTCGAAATCAAGTGTTGGAACAAAATACCAACACAACAAAATAACATAAGTTTAGAGGATTGACCAAATTAAAACGCAATTTTTCCCAAACCTAATAAACATTCGATATCGAACGTTTATAAATTCTAGCCCCTTAAGTGAATTCGATATCGATAGTACTTGATCAATACCCTAAGAAGACTGTGTTCGATATCGAAATTCAGTTTGCAATGGTTTCGATATCGAATGCATATTCTCCTAGTCCCCTGTCAAGAAGGTCGAACTTGTATGCGATATCGAACGTATATAATTAGAGTTAGCGACTTCGAAAATTATATATTTAATATAAATAAACCGGCGGAGATTATTAAACTCAACCTTCTTATCCCAACTTTTTCAATCCCTCTGTGCCGAAAAATTCCCAAATAGATCCCTTAGCACAAACCCATCAACTAATTCCAAGATGTCGAAGGATTCTAGCCAATCTTGTGCTCAAAAGGATACCCCAAGAGATTTGGTGGTGTTGCCCACCTTGATTGACAGGGATGCTTCCAAGGTAATGTATTCATAGATTCATGTAAATTTTGATTTATGTTTTCTCAATAGTTCATGCTATTATTGTTTGTGCAATAACTTATTTACCTAGTACTTGGTACCTTTGTGCTTGGAAGTAGCTAGTTACCACTTTGGATGCACAATATTAGTTTCTGATCTTTTAAATCCCACATGTCCTTGTATGGTGTTAACCGGAAATTTTGTGGTGATTTTGATTTACGTTTGTTCATTGTGGTTGAAAAGATTGCTAAGCCTCAGCCCCTAATCGCTGATGGAAGCAGGATTGGTTCGGCCTCGACTGTGGAAGTCAAACATGTTGACAATGTCGATGTCAAACCTGAGGCATCACCCCCGACTAAGAAGATTAGGAAGCCTTGCTATGGTTGGATTAGCGATGGTAATAGTGATGATGAGGACAACTTTATTATGCTGCCTCCAATGGAAGAGAATACTTCTTTCAAAGGAGCTTAGATACTCATTGTTCTTATGTTCACTATCTTTGTACCATTAATCTTGTTTGACATTTTCCGTACTCTTGTTCTTTTCTTTTGTTGTTTTCTGGAATTTTAACGTACTCTTGTTTCTTTATATTTGATGGTCTTTCTTTATACAAGTATATCATTTTTAGGTTAATCAGGACAATAGAATTCGATTTCAAAAACATTAATCTAGCCTTTCGAATTCGAAAATATGTTCATACAAAGACAACACAGTAGAAGACTTCGCATCTTAACTATTTCTACAAACTCAACAATATAATGCGATATCGAAAATATATATTATAACCTTCGATATCGTATACATCATATGATATTTGTTCCTGTAAACCCAAAACATATATTTCGATATCGTCTTTTATATGTGTAACTCTTCGATATCGCATTGTGGTATATTTGCATTTCGAGTTCGTGTATATATTTTAATTTAAGGCGGTTTATACAAAACCGCCGTAAAATAAGTGCCTAACCGCATTCCTTCATTTTCTTAGCCTACAGCTCGCGTAAACCATCCGAAATTGACTTTCGAGTTCGAAAAATATGCTATTTAACGGCGGTTCAAAGGAACCGCCTTAAACAACCGCCTTAAAACCCCTGATTTGCACTAGTGATAACACAAAGCCCATGGCAAATTTAGCAAGATTAACAACATTCATATACAATTCAAGACAAGATATTCAAATGATAATCAAACTATAAATAGAAGCATATGAAAGTTCATGAAAATCTCAAGAATAGAAGTTTAATCAATTGCTCCCAAGGAAGATTAAGCTACAACAATCATTCTAATCAACACATGTTTGTTCATCAAATCAAAGGGAAGAAAAGAAAAGAAAAGGAAGAAAAACAATGGAAAACGGCTTTGGATCATGAGGGAGCTCGTCCAAAATGAGAGGGATAAGGGGGGTATTTATAGCCTCAAAATTCAGCTCAAAGAAGCAAGTGGGCAGAAGCTTTAGCGACGCTTTCTTTGGTCGCTGTTCTCCATAGCGACACTTCTGGGCAGCTGGTGACGCTTCTGGGCAGCAGCGACACTTTCTTCATCTCCAGTGACACTTTTCTGGGCTTGAGTGACACTTTTCTGGGCAACAGTGACACTCTTTCTGGGCAGCTTCTATCACCTTCAACAAGGTTGTCTTCTCGCCACTTCTATGACCAATTCTTCAAGTTCCGAGCATCAAATCATCAACTCTATAGCATAGTCATAGAAGGTCTTCAAGAATATCAATCCAAAAACTCCAAAACATGTACATTATCATAGAATCTTGCAATTACGAATGTAATGTACAATGAGCTATTTAATACCAAAAGTTGCTCAAAAACAAGTTTTAAAATGTGCTAAAACTAGGGTATAAATAGGGCTCATCAGGGTATAAGTGAAAATATTAATACTTATTATTTAACCAAATTTTTTGATTCATATAATTATTGACTCAAACACATCACCATACATATAATTACATGTTTTACTCTACTTTAGTAGGATATGAAGAATTTTAAATTAATTTAATTGAACTAATATCAGTCTCATTCAAATGGATTTGATGAATATTAGTGAAACTGAACTTATTTAAATATCAGCTACAAGTAAAATAAAATTAATTTAAATATAAAATGAAATTAATTCTGATTGGAGTCATAAAGTTCAAATAAATTAAGAAAAATAATTAAATATATACGAATCCATATAGAGAATGATATTTATTTTTCAATAAACATATCAAATTATAATGTATTTATTTAAGTTTCATCTCAACCGTTAATATTTTTTATCAATTATATCAGCCATTAAAACTTCATCTCATACAACCATCTTAAGGTTTAGGGTGTCTTGCATATTTAATTAGTAAAAATACATATTTAATTGAGTTTAACTAGTGAAAAGTCAAATTTTTACTTGACTGTCCTTAAACACTAGAAGTTAGCTTTTTTTTTTATAACAAATTAATTTTTTAATTGTCAAAAATTTTAAAGAAATTTCATTATTATTATCACAAGACAAATTCTTGTGTGAGACTCATCACAATTTTATTAGTAATTAAATTCCTTTAAAAATAAAAGAAAAATAAATAATTTAATAAATAACCTATGTACAGGTACAAAAAAACCTATGTACAGGTAGGGGTGTTCATAAATACCCGGCCCGTTGACCCGCCGACCCAGGATAAAATAACCGGGTAATTTATTATTTTTCCGGGTCGGGTACCCGGCCCGAGTATTATACAATTTTTCGGGTCCGGGTCCGGGTCACACAAATGCATTTTTCGGGTACCCGGGAACCCGGTATTGTATATGTTTATTTATTTGAAATCAATGTTAAATATCATTTATACTTGTAATTTTGGAAAAGTGAATTTACCCTATTAAACTTCTCAACTCAATACAAGTGTTTTGTTTATTTCCTCAATTATAAAAGAGACTTAACATTATACGTAATTTGTAGGTAATATCGAGAGTATCAAGTCTACTTCATTTATAATATATAATATATACTCTTTTCAAATAAGCCTTTAACTCAAACTGTAAATTGTGTGATTTTTTCCGCACAAATAGATCTTTTAATGAAAATTTTGAAGTAAATACAAATTATTCTTTTATGCATTCTTTCTTACACTCATTTTTTATGTTTGAAATAAAGTTCTCAACTTTTCTGATGCTACCAATTTCCGTCCGTCTCCCGGGGGTGGATGCTATCCGGGTCTCCTCCTAGATCAGCCTGCTTTAGTCCTGCAAAACAATCCCCGGGAGGTGTCCCGGGGAAGAATCTCCGGTGTGATGATGAGATGGGGATAGCGGAGAAGGAAAACGTACGGAAAGTGCTCTCAATATAAAGTAGAGAGATATATGTCACATACCTTGTTTACTGTTTGAGACTAGTATTTATAGCCGAGCTCTACCTGCTTTGGGGATAAGGTGCAGGACCACTTCCTTTGTCATCATATGTCCTCTTCCTTATCCGGATGTACCTTCCAGCGGGGAAGGTACTGCTTTGATAGTTATGGGCCGCGGACCTTCCTGGCCCAGCCGGATTTTGGGCCAGTATTATCACTAGCCCCCCAGACCAGTCATCCGGGTTTTCATGACGCGGGGAACTGGTCTTAAACGCTCCCTCTTTGGCTGCCACTCTCCTGGTAGGACCCATCCGTGCTACAATGGGTTTCTGACGACGCCGCCTTTTCCTCTTCTGCATTGATCAGTGTCTCGTTCATCGTGTCATTATTGCTTTTCCACCTTTTGAGGTGGCGGTTCTTATTCCTCCGTCTATATAAGGGGCCTAACCTCTTTCTCACTAGTTTACTTTCTGCAAAATTTCTTCAGACGCTCTGCTCATTCGCTCCCTCGCCCTTTCAGCCAAGTAAGCCCTATCTCCTTATTCTCTTCTTTTCTATGGGTTCCCCTCTTCACTCCAACTCCTCTCTAGATACCGAAGAGTTCCAGAGCCCGTACGAGATCCATTTTAGGACTGCCGATAGCCCTGTCTCCTCTCCGAATCCTTCCTTGGACGCTCGTTCCGAGGATTCCGATATTCCCCTGGAACGAGACGCCCCTGGCCCATTCGCCCTGGAAGAAATGAGTTCCCGCCAGGGTAGTTCTCCTGGTCATGCCCGGGAGGATTTGGGGGAGGAGGCTTTTGACGAAGGGCTCGGCGACGATGTTCCCCGGGGGCCTACTCACGGGGTGCGCCCATTAGGGCTTAAGTATTTCGATGTTTCCGTGGACTCTCCTCCCGTAGATAGGGACGTCTTGGATCTAGCCAAGCGCTCCTTCATTCCTCTTCCCCTTAATGCCTCCTTATCCAAGCTTCCCCCGGGGGCCTCCGAGCGAGAGGCCGCGTGCATCCCGCGTATACACTTTCAATACGGGCTTAGCCTTCCCTTCCCTCCTCTCTTCCTCGAGATACTCACTTTCTATAAGATAGCCCCGGCCCAGATCCATCCTAACGGGGTGGCTCTGATCTTGGCTTTCCTTCTCAACTGCGCTAGATGCGCCATTTCCCCTACTCTTCTCCTCTTTCGCTCTTTTTACGCTCTACGGAAGGCGCACGCTTCTTTCCCGGGCGTCTTCTCCTTCAACATCCGTTCGGGGATAAAGGACTTCCTCCTGAGCAAACCCCGATCAGCCAAGGGGTATCTTTCCAAGGGCTTCTTCCTGTGCGACTCCCTGGCTTATCCCATGCCTGCCTGGAATGATTCCATTCTTCCAGAGGACAAGAAGCCTCTGTCCAACCTCCCTGCGGTCGTTGCTAGTGACCACAGCTTCCTCCGTCTTTCCCCCTTAGATATGGAGGTTTTTTACAAGAGTGGGAACGCGGGTTATTTCTGGCCTCGCGGGATTTACCCCAGCGACCTCTTCACGCTCCCGCGTATCTCTGCGGTGTGGCCGGATGGAGGTGCCCGTTAAGATTTTATTTCTTATCTTGTTTTTATGAACTTCTCTTTTTTTTCTTTTTTTTTTTGCTTGCTAACTTCCTTGTTTTCTTTGGCCTCAGTACAACCTTCTTTGTACGCAGACGTCATGGCCCTCACCGACAAGTCTTCCGGAGGTGATGCTCTAGCGGGGGACGCTCACCCAGATCGACAGACTCCTTCAACACCGCCAGTAGCTTCCCAACCTGGGCCACCTCCCCCCGAGAACCCTGCTCTTGTCCCTCAGAGGCCTCGTGCGCCTCCCAAGTCTCGCCAGCAGACACCCTCCGGGCCTTCTTCTGAGGTCCGTGCTACCCCCGGCTCGGCGCCTACCCCCGGGCGTCGATCTTTCATCCAACACCCTACTT
Source organism: Cruciata laevipes (assembly GCA_963678965.1). Lineage (NCBI taxonomy): Eukaryota > Viridiplantae > Streptophyta > Magnoliopsida > Gentianales > Rubiaceae > Cruciata > Cruciata laevipes. The sequence continues at coordinate 8,256,072 of OY787641.1, read as the reverse complement.
ACAGCGGTGGGGCAAGCTCGCGGTTCAAACGGCCGCCTCCTAGCGAGCTATCCGGGTCGCCCCCTCCCTCTCGTCAGAGGACCCAGGACTTCCTTCCTCCTCCTCCTCCTCCGCGGGCCACTGCTTCCGAAGCTATCCCGGAAGAAAAAGAAGAGGTAACCGCTATTCTAGATCTGTCTTTTGTCTAAGGTAATCCCTCCGTTTTCCTTACTTTCTTGCTTCTTTGTTGTGCAGAGCATTGCCTTTGCCGACGCCATCCTGGCGGACTCTCAGTTTGCCGAGGCATTGAATCGGACCTACTCCAAATACAGCGCGGGGCTGTTTGCCAAGATGGAGAAGGAACTCCGCGAGACCAGGGAGAAGCTAGCCGGGCAAGATGGCCTCGCGACCCAGCTAGAAGAGGCCAAAAGGAAGCTGGCTGATAAGGAGAAACGGCTTGCTGACAAAGAGAAAAAGTTGGTGGAGGTGGAAAAGAAGTACTCCGCCCTGAAGAAGGACAAGAAGAGTTCTCAGCTCGAGGCCTTCAATGCCGTCACACAGAAGCTCCTTCGCTCTGAGGCGTTCGAGAAGAAGCTGGAGGGGATTGCCGCTGCGGCCAGCGCGGACGCCTGTCATGAAATGTATCGGAGTTTGCGGGGTTGGTTGCCCGGGCCCGCGCGTCTTGATGCCCAGGCGTCCTACTATCGGCCCAAGGCCAATGACCTATTAAACCATCGCTTCCGGGATCTTCAGGAAGCGAGTCTGGAAAGTTTGGTGCCCCAGCTGTGGCGATCACTGGAGATGTCCTCCCGGGCTTCTTCTGCTTCGGACATCAGGAAGATGAAGCTCCCTGCGATCGGTGAGGCCTCCTGCCCCGACCCTGGCTCCGAGGACTTCAATGTTTATGGGGTCGTCCCAGAGACACCCCACTGGGCAGAGAATTATCTCGAATACTGCGCGGTGCCTGACAATTTCGGGTACCAAGCAGTTCAAGTCCAAGGGGGGGACTACCGGGTTGGCCTTGCTGCGGGTCAAGACGACCTTCTTTACCAAACCCGGAAGGCTACGCGGAAGGTGGGGTACCCTGAACGGTCCGCTGATGAGCCCGCCGTGGACGCCCCTGCTTATGCCGGCCCTGAGTGGACCACCGAGGATCTGGTGGAGCTGGAGAGGAGGTTCGAAAGAGCTCACGCTATTCCAGGAGAGGGGCACTCTACTGAAGACCATGTATAACTCTAGACTTTAGCCTGCCTTTTCCCTTGTAATCTTCCTTTTTTAAGCATTTTGTAGCTTTCCTTCCCCCCGGGAAAGCGCATGTAGAACTTTGGCCTTGGTGCCTATTTTGATTAATGACAAGTTCTGCCTTTTAATGATATGACCGTTTTTTTTTGTAGTCTGAGCGTCCCTTAGAGGAGATTCTCCCGTGCGGGCCCATGCCTTATGTTTTTCCTCATCCTAGTAGTTCTTCCGGCACCTACTTCTCTCTCCCCCGCGCTGGGTGCCTCCAATGCTCTTTTCTTCAAAGGAAGCTAGCCCATTGGCGGTTTGGAGGCGACCAGGCTAACCGGGCATTAGCTGAGGCGGGGTTGGAATGCTTCCTTCAAGAGTTTGGGTCGATCCGGGTGTTGGTGGCGTTTCTTAAGGCAGTTGATGCCAAGTTCGGGTCGTTGAACCAGTGCTTCGACCTTGCTTCTGACCATATGCGGGAGGCCCTGAACTCTCATAGGACCATAGCTGAGCTGCAAGCCCTTCACGATGACTCCCAGCATCGTACTACCAAGGAGTTAGGCATGGTGTGGGGTGAACTAGAGCGGGCGCAGGAGAAACTGAGGACATTGGAGACCCGCTCCGCTCAGAACAAGCTTCTCTGTGACTTTGAGAAGGAGAATCGGTCCCTTACTCATAGGAATAGGGTCCTCCAGGATGCTCTATTAATCACCCGATTATCCTACCACCTGTTGGGTCTCAAGAATGGCTTAGTTGGGGTATCTCCTCTTACCGATATTCTAGCCGGGGTTCGCAGGACGATAGAACGTATGGAGGCTAACCCGAAGAGGTTTGGTGAGGGAGCTCCTCATCATAAGGCTTATCTGGATGTCGTTGAATGGCATAATAAGATAGCCGCGGGAGAAGTTGAGCCCTATCCCTCTAGCCTTCGCCGAGTTCCTTCCCGGGTGGAGGTGGACGTGGCATACGAAAGGTATGAGGACATGACTGTATCCATTGACCCGGAAGAGGTGGCCCGTCGGATAAGACGCATCCGGGAAATTGCCGACTCTGGAGTCACCACGAAGGGGATAAAGACCGCCGAGGGTACTCGTATTAGCCGGGAAGAGAAGGGTAAAAGTGCAGCAGTCATGTTTCCTAAGTACAGGTTTGTTACTTCTGCCGGGGTAAGAAGAATGCGCCTGGCGGAGCCTCTTCCAGAGGGATCCGTGGTTGTGCCCATCCCCGAATTAAACGAAGAGGACGCTGCTCAATTGGAAGAGGAGCTTGCGTGGAATCAAGCCCCGGATGCCCGCTTTGCCGAAGATCTCCTGTCTTCTCAATTCTTCGGAGGAGGTTTCCGCCCGGGTAACCCTGAGGGTGCTTCCGGGTCGGGCCCTAAATGGGTTTAAGGACGCGTAGATAAGAAAACCTGTATATAAAATTCTATGTAATTGTTCCTTTGCAATTTGTCCACATGTTCATGCGATGTATAAATTTCTTATGTAATTTAAAGATTGAATAAAATTGCCTTTCGAAAGAACCCTTCTCGTTAACTCTTCCTTACAACACTACATCTCTTGGTCCCCGGGCTTTCGTTCGAGCTCCGGGTCCACTCTAGCGGGGCACCCAAATGGGAGCTACCCATGGGTCCCTTTTTACAAATCTTCTCTAAACCCGGAACGAGGTCAGACGTTGGGTTATCTCTCCGGGCATATTTATGCGTCCGGAAGGGGTATATTCATGCCTAGCATATTCATGCTTAGCGTATTCACGCTTCCCGGGGGGCATATCCATGCCTGGCATATTCACGCCTAGCATATTCATGCTTAGCGTATTCACGCTTCCCCGGGGGCATATCCATGCCTGGCATATTCATGCCTAGCGTATTCACGCTTAGCGTATTCACGCTTCCCGGGGGGCATATCCATGCCTGGCATATTCATGCCTAGCGTATTCACGCTTCCCGGGGGGCATATCCATGCCTGGCATATTCATGCCTAGCATATTCATGCTTCAGTAGCTGTGGTACGATGCGGGGCGCTCTACTTCCCGTAAAACCTTCTCAGGTTAGCTACGTTCCACCTTCTGGGGATCTCCTTTCCCTGCTTGTCCTCCAACACATAGCTCCCTCCCGGGTATGCTTCCTTGATCTTGTATGGCCCTTCCCAGTTGGGCGCAAGTTTGCCCTCCGGGGCTTGGTGGCTCTTATCATTTCTCCTCATTACCCAGTCTCCTGGGATGAAAACTTCTTTCCGCATCCTTCTGTCATGATACCTCTTTACTCGCTCCTTCACCTTGGCTTCCTGAAGTGCCGCATTCTCTCGCTTCTCTTCCAGGAGATCCAAGTCAAGGCGTCGTCCATCGTTTTCTTCTTCCGGGCGCTGGTATTGAGTTCGAGGGCTTGGGATCCCAATCTCTGCGGGTATTACTGCCTCTGACCCGTACACCAAGCCATACGGGGATTCCCCGGTAGCCGAGCTTTCTGTAGTCCTATGGGCCCAAAGAACGCTGGGTAGCTCCCAGATCCAATTTCCCCGCGCGCCTTCCAAGCGGGTTTTTAGTCCCTTGATGATGGTGCGGTTGGTGACCTCTACTTGCCCGTTCGCCTGGGGGTGGTAAACCGACGTCAACTTCTGCTCTATGCCATACTTGACACACCATGATTTGAAAGGATCGTTCTCGAACTGCGCCCCGTTATCTGTGACTATGATCTTTGGGATGCCGAATCGACAGATGATGTTCTTCCAGCAAAACTTGACGCAAGTTAGTCCCCGTATGTTGGTGAGCGGTTCTGCCTCCACCCATTTGCTGAAGTAGTCGATCGCCACAATCAAGTATTTGGCTCCTCCCGGGGCAGTCGGGAATGGTCCGACCAAGTCAACTTCCCATCTGCTGAACGGCCAAGCTCCTGTGACTCCGACTAATTCTTCCCGGGGAACGTGGATTAGCGGGGCAAATGCCTGGCATGCCAAGCACCTCTGTATATGTTCTTCCGCGTCTTTGAACAACGTCGGCCAGTAATACCCCAGCCTTAGGATCTTTCTGGCCACGGTGCGAGCCCCTTGGTGGCTCCCATTAGATCCTTCGTGCACCTCCCGGATGAGGTGTTGGCCTTCCAACCTTTCTACACACTTTAGCAACGGCTGGAGATACCCCCTTTTGTACAGCTCCCCTTCCTGAATCACATACTTAGGCGCCTTCACTCTTAGCTTCCGAGCCTGAGCCTTATCCTCCGGGGTAGTTCCTTCTTCTAGGTACGCCCGCATAGGCGTGATCCAGGACTCTTCCTCGTTCACCAGCATTACTTGATCGCTCTCCTGGTAGCTTCTTCTTCCCAGTACCTCCATGTACAGCTTTTGGTCGGGCTCAGGTTTTAATTCCGAAGAAGCTAACTTGCTTAAAACGTCTGCCTTACTGTTCTGCTCCCGGGGAACTTGAACCAAGTTGAAGGCTTTAAACCCGGCTATCAGAGGTTTTACCGTTTCCAAGTACCTTTGCAGGCTCTTTTCCCGGGCTTCATACTCTCCTTTTACTTGCTGCACCACAATCTGGGAATCACTGTGTGCCGTGAGGGTTTTGATTTCCATCTCCTTTGCCAACCTTAACCCCGCGATCAAGGCTTCATACTCAGCTTCATTGTTGGTTGTTTTGAAAGCGAATTGGACTGCATAGGGATACTCCTTCCCCTCCGGGCTGACCAACAATACTCCCGCTCCACTGCCCCCGGAGTGCGCCGATCCATCCACATACAACTTCCAAGTCAGGTCTGTCCCGGCCTTCGTTGTATTCTCCGGAGATTCAGGCATCTCCTGTTCTTCACTGATCCTTGCTTCTGATTCCAACAAGAAGTCCGCTAGGGCCTGGCCCTTGATCGCCCTCCTTGGCTCATACCGGATTTCATATTCTCCCAGCTCTATGGCCCATTTCATCATTCTCCCTGATGCCTCCGGCTTGAACATAACCTGTTTTAGTGGGTAATTGGTAAGGACCACTATGGGGTGGCCCTGGAAGTAGGGCTTAAGCCTCCTTGAAGCATGCACCAGAGCCAGAACCAACTGTTCCAACTCGGTGTACCGGGTTTCTGCCCCCCGAAGTGCCCGGCTAACAAAATAGACTGGGTGCTGCCTTCCCTCCTCTTCTTTGATTAGCACGGCACTTACCGCCTCCCGGGACGCCGCTATGTACAGGAAAAGCTCCTCCCCCGGGAGTGGCTTCTTTAAAGTTGGCAGCTGTTGAAGATGCTCTTTCAGGCTTTGAAACGCCTTCTCACATTCCTCGGACCACTCAAACGCCTTGGCCCTCCTGAGTATGTTGAAGAAAGGCAACTGCCTATCTGCCCCCTTTGATAGGAATCGACTGAGAGCCGCGAGAGACCCTGTCAACCGCTGTACTTCTTTCACTGACCTGGGAGAGGTCATCTTAGCTATGGCCTCCACCTTCTCCGGGTTGACATCGATGCCCCGGCTTGACACCATAAACCCCAAGAACTTCCCCGCACCCACTCCAATGGTACTTTTGGAGGGGTTCAGTTTTAGATTGCTCCGCTCTAGCTTTTCGAACATCTCCTCCAGGTCATTCAAGAAAACCCCGTAAGCCTTGCTTTTGACCACCATGTCATCGACATACACCTCCATGTTTCTTCCCACTTGGTCCTTGAATAGTTTGTCCACCATTCTCTGATATGTGGCCCCCGCGTTCTTCAGCCCGAAGGGCATTTTCTTGTAGCAGAAGGTCCCGAAATCAGTGATAAAAGAAGTCTTCGCCTTGTCCGCCTCGTCCATCTGCACCTGGTGATAGCCTTTATGTGCATCAAAGAAGGCCAGCACTGAATACCCCGCGATGGCCTCCGCCAGTCGATCCAAGTTCGGGAGAGGATAGCTGTCTTTGGGGCAACATTTATTCAGATCTGTAAAGTCGATACACATGCGCCAGTTTCCATCATGCTTCTTTACTAAGACTGGGTTAGCTATCCATTCCGGGTAAATAATTTCCTCAACCACCCCGGCTCTCTCCAGCTTCTTAACTTCACTCTTTATAAATTCCGCTCTTTCCGGGGCTACAGGTCTTTTCTTCTGCCTGATTGGTTTAGTTGCCGGGCTTATGTTCAGCTTGTGTACCCCCAATTCTGGCAATACTCCTACCATATCCTCCGGGCTCCATGAGAACACTCCTTGGTACCTAGCCAAGAGTTCCTTCAGTGCGCTTTTTACTTCTTCCGGGAGATCCTTTCCCACCGTGACCGTCCTTTTGTCTGCCACCTGCATCTCCTCCAACTCTTGGCGGGGAGTTTCTCCGTGTACCGCCCCTACTGCTTTCTTTGCGTCCAAGACCGCCGTCATCATACAACTTCTTGCGACTGCTTGGCTACCCCGCACGACCGCCACACCCTGCGCAGTGGGGAACTTCATCGTCAGCAAATACGGACAACTCGCTGCCCGGGCTTGGGTTAGCCATGGTCTTCCTATGATTACGTTGTACGGTGAGGGTGCATCAATAACCGCAAAGTTGCATGTCACCGAAATCCTCTTGCTCCGGTCCTTCTCATCCACCATGCACACTGCGAGGGGAATAACACCTAGTGGAACTTCGGGTTTACCCGTGAACCCTGACAAGGGAGACGAAGGGGGTTTCAGGTTCTGTCTCCCAATTCCCAACTGATCGAAGCAAGAAGCGAACATGATCTCCACGCTGCTTCCATCGTCCACAAACACCCTTTTGACCAAGAAGCCTTCGATCTCCGCCGTTACCACCATTGGGTCAGAATGGGGTATCTGTGGCGGGGCTGCATCCGCTTCAGAGAAGGTGAGAGCCTCATCGGGGCGAAACCTTTTCCCCTGAATCTCCCCCGGGGGAACATACCGGGTGCGGGCCCGGATAGCGGAAACTGACTGGCATGCTTCTCCAACTTCCCCACTGATCACGTTGATCATCCTGTTGGGTATTGGGGCCGGGTCCACTGCTTGGACCGGTGCAGCGGCTATGGCAGGCCTCCCTGGGGCCCTGTTGCCTTGGTTGCCTTGGTTGCCTTGGTTTCTCCCGTTTCCTCTCCCCGGGTTAGGCCTCCACCTCCTGCGGGGCGGCTCCTGAGGTTGGTCCTGGGGATTCTCCTTTTTTGCCTCCGCTGCCACGCAATCTCTCAGCTGTCCCCGCTCTATCAGTTTTTCTATCTCGTTCCTCAGCATCCTACACCCCTCTGTCGCATGCCCGTAAGACTTGTGGTAGGCGCACCACTTGTCCGCGTTTTCCCTAGACGGGGTCCCATGGATAGGCAACGGATCCGGGAACAGATCCTTGTGAATAGCATGAATCTCCGTTCGGGATTTGCTGAGCGGGGTGAAACTGTCCGCCCTTGCCCGATTTGCTGTTGCGGGAGCGGGGTCCCTCCTACTTGGGTCTGCCGCTCTCCTTCTTTCTATTTTGTCCGGGAGAAATCCCCCAGATTCTTCCTTTCTCTTTCGCGTGGCATCATTAACCGCGCAGTATAGTTGCACCGCCATTTGCAAGTTGTGAAAGGTTTCCGGGATATTTTCCATCAACTTCTGGAACAACGCCATATCCCTCAAGCCGTTTATAAACCCGCTAATCACCGCCTTCTCCTGCTGCTGCCTGTCGACAACCTTCATGCTATCGTCCATGTACCTTCGATAGTACTCCATTGACCCTTCTGCGGCCTTCTGCCGGGTAGCCAAAAGCTCGGTCAACTGCTTCCCTTCCTTCTTTAATCCAGCGTATCTGAACAGCAAGGCCTTAGAGAAATCGTAGTAATCTCTGAGACTTTCTCGAGGCAAGGAATCGAACCATGAAAGGCAGTTTCCTCTCAGGTAACAGCCCACCAACTTGCATCTTAATTCCTCCGGGAAGTCCCGTGACACCATCAGGTTCTGGTACGTCCTGACAAACTCTTCCGGGTCTGTCTCTCCATTGTATGTCGGGATTCCCTCCGGGGTCCGAAGGCCCGGCGGCCATGGGTACGCAAGCACTCGAGGTACCCAAGGGGAGGTAGGTTTAGCTCCGTTTCTTCCCACTAGTTTGTCTAGTCGAGCCTCCAAAGAGTTGGGGTCCTGCTGAGCCACCTGATAGCCCCGCATCCTATCGTCCTCCCGATAGTATTTCTCTTGGTAACCATAGTTCATCCCCATTGATCCGTGCATGGGTAATGAATACTGGATCGGGTTCCCCTGGGTTCCAGGGGCCTGATAACCCAACGACTCCACCGGCATGGCTGGCAGGCCATACCCAACTTGTCCCGCCCCCCAGCTGGAACGTGGGTAATAGGGTGGAGCGTGTGGAACCAAATTCGATTGTTGTCCCGTAGCCATTCCCCCTCCGACCCCAAGACTTGGAGGGAATGAAGGTGGGACGGTGGAACAGTTCACACGCCCCTGTATCCTTGGCGGCTGAACGACTCCGTCCAGGTCGATAACCTCTCTTTGGTATCCCCGAAGAGGTCCTGCCTGGTCTCCCCCAGGCTCCCTCCGCCTACGATTTTCCCGGGTAGAGAGTACCCACTGGCGGTACAACTCCTTGTTGGCTCTCATGAATTCCAACGCCGCCAATTCTTCCGCCTCGGCTAAGGATTGCCCCTCCTCCCGGGCTTCAGGTCCCTGGGTCCGGGGACTGCCTCCCCCGGCGGGTCTTGGTTCTTGCTCCTCCTGGTACTCTCTTTCCGAGTCGGCTTCGTCGGAGGCAGTTTCCACATGGCCATCCTGCGGTACCCCTAGCTTTCGCTGGTGTCTAGCCTCCTCCTGCAACTGCCTCAAGGTCACCTCATCCCCCGGGGGTGGAAGAGAACCTCCCCCTGAGGGTGCCGCGTTCTTCTTCGGGCGCCCGCGCCCTCTCCTTGGCGACTCCATCATGCGAAGGTGGAGAAGTCCCACTGGGCGTGCCAATTGATGCTACCAATTTCCGTCCGTCTCCCGGGGGTGGATGCTATCCGGGTCTCCTCCTAGATCAGCCTGCTTTAGTCCTGCAAAACAATCCCCGGGAGGTGTCCCGGGGAAGAAGCTCCGGTGTGATGATGAGATGGGGATAGCGGAGAAGGAAAACGTACGGAAAGTGCTCTCAATATAAAGTAGAGAGATATATGTCACATACCTTGTTTACTGTTTGAGACTAGTATTTATAGCCGAGCTCTACCTGCTTTGGGGATAAGGTGCAGGACCACTTCCTTTGTCATCATATGTCCTCTTCCTTATCCGGATGTACCTTCCAGCGGGGAAGGTACTGCTTTGATAGTTATGGGCCGCGGACCTTCCTGGCCCAGCCGGATTTTGGGCCAGTATTATCATTTTCTTTGTTTGAAAACTTAATACGTGAGTTAATTATGATGATTTGTTATGATGAAATCCTTCAAAAAAAATTAATATATTGTATCAAGCGGGTCGACGGGTACCCTGAAACCCGACCCGGTATTTCGGGTACCCGCACTTCCGGGTACCCTGTTCTTCCGGGTCGGGCCATGGGCCGCATTTTGAACTACCCGCATATACGGGTACCCTGATGTGCGGGTACCCGGTACGGGTACCCGGTTTTGAACACCCCTATGTACAGGTACATTTTAATAAATAATTTACTATAATGCCTCTATTCTATTCTAGCTCTATTGAAACTCTGATTTTATAATTTTAGTCCTTATCATATTCCAATTCTGAAACACTCCTCCACAACTTTCTATAAATTACATTAGCTCTTGTTGATATTTTCCACAAAATTTCAAAGACAAAATATGGATCATGATCAATTCCCTGGAGATGAAAATCATCCATACCAAAATGATGATTTTACGGTGCGTTTTTCAATAATTATTTTTTCATAAAACAATGTTCATCAAATTCTTGAAGATTGATTTACAGCATACTCTAGCATAGATCAACATTCATATTTTTACCATATGTTATAGTCTTATCCACCGTATTTACTCTAAATTAGTATTGTTATTTACCATATAATTCTACGATAGATCACTGTTCATATTATAAGATTCTCGTATAGACTAATGGATTTATTTCGTTGTTAAAAAATCAACCTAATAAATCTTCATGATAATCATTCTTTTTTCACCGTAAATCACTATCCTTATTTACTGTTCTACACTTCTTATTCACGGACACTGCTCTTCTTATTTACTAGTCTCAGCACCGGTATCGGTACTATTTTGAGTACGTGTACAATCACACATTCACACCATACATGACCAATCCTCGGTAGTATTCTCAGCACCGGTATCGGTACTATTTTAAGTACGTGTACAATCACACATTCACACCATACACTACCGATCCTCAGTAGTGGTTTTTCTCTTTTTTTCCATAACAACTTTTCAAAAAGGAAACATTGTATTTACTTCTTTAAAAAAACAACGTATTTATGCTTTATTAACTATTTTACTTTTTTTTCAAAAAAAATATATTTTAATTTTAACTATCCTTCTTTTATTTATTGAGAATAATCCTAATGAAAATCTAAATCTACGTAACACTATTCTGATTACGTAACACTATTTACTTTATCTATTTCGTTATTTAAATTTTATGAATTCTATACGTAACACTCTTCGAGTAACATGGTAACTTTATCTATTTTAGAAAGAGAGGCATTTAAAGGGAAGGGAATAAAGCAGCGCTTGGCTAAATCCAAGACATCCCTATCTAGGGAAGGAGAATCCTCGGGGACATCATAAAATTTGACACCTACCGGGCGCACTCCGTGAGTGGGCCCCCGGGGAATGTCATCACCAGCTTCCTCGCCGAACACCTCTTCATCCTGATCCTTGCGGGGATGATCAGGATGCTCGGCCGGGCATGAACCTGCCCCATCCGAGGGCAACGCACCAGGGACAACTGGCCCCCGGGGCGTACTGAAAACCTCAGAAGAGGTGTCCGGGGAGGAAGGGGAGGAAACCATGTTATCATCAGGCCGGAATTGGACCTCAAACTGATTTTGAACCCCCTCGGTGTCCAAGGAAGAATCGGAGGGAAGAGGGGAAGTCATGATGGGAAGAGAAGGAAGGAGAGATTTAGTGCTTACTTGATTAAAAGAGCAGAGCGCCTGGAAGAATTTGGAGAGAGAGAAGCCTAATGAAGGAAGGTTTGGACCCTTATATAGGCAGATGAATAGGAAACGCCCCCTCAAAAGAAGGAAAAGCAGTTATGACACACTGATCAAGGCGGAATAGAGAACGACGGCGTCAGAAACTAATTATCGCACAGATGGGCCCTACTAAAAGAAATAGTGACAAGAGGAGAAGCGCATGAGACCAGTCCCCCGCGCTACAGAGACCCGGACAACTGGTCTGGGGGGATAGTGATGATACTGGCTCAGCACTCTGCTGGGCCGGGAAAAGGCCCAAGGCCCAGGACCGGGGAAGTAACAACTTTCCCGCGTGAGGCGCATCCGGACAAGAGAAATGACGGGTAGGTGACAAGGAGATGTGGTCCTGAGTCTTATCCAACGCAGGCAACCCCAGCTATAAATACTAGTCTCAAACAGTGAGCGAGGTATGTGACTTATATCTCTCTACTTTATATTGAGAGCACCTTCCGTACGTTTTCCTTCTCCGCTATCCCCATCTCATCATCACGCCGGAGCTTCTTCCCCGGGACGCCACCCGGGGATTGTTTTGCAGGATTGTAGCGGGCTGATCAAGGAGGAGACCCGGATAGCGTCTAACCCCGGGAGACGGACGGATTTTGGTAGCATCACCAATACCAAAGCCGTTTTTTTCCCATGAATGCAGAACCCTAACCGACTAACAACATTAACATGTGAAGTTCTGCTGATGCTCATAAATTCATTGATGAGTTACAAGTGGTGTTTCGGGGATTGCGGTCTGTGTGTGGGAGTTACAAGTGGTGGTTCGGAGATGGACGCAAAGGGCAGTGGTTGCTCCAGTTAAGGATTCGGTTGAAGTTTGTTTCTGAGCTACGACGTTATTACTGAGAGAAAAAAGGTAAATATGTGATTTCTGGTAGGATTTTTGCCTTCTATGCTTTGTAGGAACTGCTTGCTGCAGTTGATAGCAGATCTTGGCATGGTCTTGCTAAGAGGAGAGTTCAGCATTATGGATATGAATTTTGCTAGTAGGTGAGCTTATGTGTTTCTTGAACGCTTGAAATTTAAAATATATATTTTTAAAAAACCAAACACACATTTTTATGGAAGAGGAGAAGCTGGTATAGCTTACAATAATAATAAAAAAGACTTTCTTAAGCATTTCTCCACCAAACACACCATAGGAGTATGAAAGAGTTTGTTTATGATGTTCACATTATATGTAGTTATTTGTTAATATCTCTTCTATTGATTAATTATTGGAGTCACTTTAGCTAGTTATTCTCCTTTGAGTCCAATTCCCTAACTTCATGTGAAGAGAAAAAGCTAAGAAAACTGAAATTTGATTCATTTTACTCCAGAAAGCATCTGATTTTATTGTTCAGGTTGTTGTTGGAAAGCGTTATTTTGTACAAATTTTGAGAGGTTATTTTTCTGTTAAGATATTATGTCAGAATAATAACCTACAGTTTCTCTTCTTACTGGATATGTGAGAATGGCTTTGAGGTTAGGAAGTATATATATAGTTGACCAACATGTCTTGCTTAGTTTTATGTCCAGTGATAAACCCTAGATATACTCTTATTTTGTAGCATTTGAGAGCTATCTTAGATAGTATTTTGTGTAATTATATTAGACTTTTAGACCGAATCATTCATAGTGGTTTGAAATTGAAGACGTGCATTTCGATCTTGAATTGCACTTGCGATGGATTTGAATGATTTGAAGACCTTCTATGACCGTCCTGACCGCGTTTGATACATTGAAGAACCGGTCGTAGAAGTGGCGTGAAGGCACACTCTCGCGGGCCGCGAACCCTAGGTCGCGAACCGCGAGGGTGTGTGTTGCTGTTTTGAAGATGCCGAGTTTCGCGAGCCGCGAGGACCAGACGCGAGCCGCGAGGACCAGACGCCGAGACACGGGCGCAAGACTCCGGTCGCGGACCACGCCGAGACACGGGCGCGAGACTCCGGTCGCGGACCACGCCGAGACCGAGACACGGGCGCGCGCACCACGCCGAGACCGAGACACGGGCGCGCGGGGCGCGAATCCTCGGCCGCGAGCCGCGAGAATCAGGCTCGCGGTCCGCGAGGGATTTCGCGCGACCCGCGAAGGCCCTGCAAGTGGCATTTTATTTTGTTTTATTTTTGTTAATTTTGGAAGTATAAAGGGAACTTATCCTCATTGTTTGAGGGATCGAATTTTACAGAGTGAGAACTCTTTTCTTCATTTTCTCTTCACTTTGATCTTTGAATTCACTATGGTTTGTTGTGTTGATTATGTTTGTGATTATATAACTATGGTAGTAGGCTAAAACCCATCTTGGGTATGTGAGATTAAACCTCTTGTTATGATTTGAGAACATGGTTTATGAAGCTTAGGAATGGTTGATTTGCTATTGAATGATCATAATTTGTATGTGTATTTGATGCTTGAAAGGGTTAGGAATGATTTCTTAACCATAGATATGTGTTGGATATGTGTTAGACATTGCCTTTCCATGGTTGAAATGCTATCATTTCTTCTATGTAAAAGTAGTGAATTAGGAATCAAATATATGTTGTTATCAATTGTATTTGTTCTTGAGATCATTCATTAGCATAATATTTATGTCAATTGTGTTATCACATTGCATGGGTAAGGTGGGAAAACATCTAATTTGAATTAGCATTGGTCAATTTATCTATTTACTATCATATAGATAAGTTGCCAATAAGAGTTGTGAAAATGCTTTCATGATTCACAACTAGAATAGAGATGGTTTCCCATTAAAAACAATCACCATTCTCAAAGTATCATAAGTAGGTTTGAGGAAAAATCTATAACAAGAAGATACAAATCTCATGTACCCAAGTCTTTTATTCTCATTAGTTAATCCTTTAGTTGAATCTTTAGATGCTAAACTAGTTGTAATTCTAAAGTTCTAGTAGTTTTACTTAGTAGTGTTTCATACAAAACCAACTCAAACCCCCCCCCCCCTGTTTACATTGCTTTTATATATATGTATATGTATATATATCCTACAAAATATACATAGAAATAACCTTTTCCCTGTGGAACGAACCTTACTTGCCATTGTACACTTAATAGTGTGGAAAGGTAGTAAGCGATCTATAAATTGTATATTTGAGAGGTACGGCGACGACCTCCCATCCAGTTTATAGGATGTGTTTTTTTGAAGAGGCTATGAAATGATTGCTAACCAATAGGCTTTCTAAAATACTTCATGACTGCAATTTCAACTTTTTAAAAAATACAAAGTGCAGCAAAATTACCGCCATTATGACCTGAGTTTTTTTTATTATTTTGTATTAAGGTACTTATTTGACAAACACATTTCTTTTTACTCTATAGATTCTCCATTCTCTACATATTTAGATGTATTCACCATTTCTTTTTCTTTCTGAAAATGCAGCAAAGAATTCATCTCCAACTCAGGATATTTGAAGGATATTTGAAGATAATTGATATTTCCTTATCTGAATATTTGAAGAGATTCGTCCAGATTTGATATAAGGAAATCTTACCATATCTTAGGAGTTGGAGATATTTGTTTCCTTATCTCCAAGGATTTTGAAGATTTGAATCAGTTTATTTGGAGAAAGGATTCCATGCCGTGAAGATGACTGAATACACACGGCATTGAGCTATAAATGGGACAATTAGCTGCGAGTCTGATTTGCCGATCTTACGAGAGAAAAATCCTATTCAGGGTTTACTTTAGGCCAGGCCAGAGCAGCGCCGTCCTCGTTCGTCAGCAACCATTTGGACGTGTGGAAGCCGGTGTGTTCGAAATCACCATAAAGCTCCTGGTGTGGGAGTGATCGTAGACTAGGGAGAACTAGTGGTCCGATTGGAGCGAGGGATCGCAACATCGAAGACTAGGGGAACTGGTGGTCCGATTGGAGCGAGGGATCGCAACCACTTAGAAATTGTAAAAGATAAGTCTGTAATCTGTCTTTTGACAATTTAGTGGAATGATT
Organism: Cruciata laevipes; assembly: GCA_963678965.1. Taxonomy (NCBI): domain Eukaryota; kingdom Viridiplantae; phylum Streptophyta; class Magnoliopsida; order Gentianales; family Rubiaceae; genus Cruciata; species Cruciata laevipes. Next base: position 8,240,851 of record OY787641.1, on the reverse strand, counting down.
TCAACACAGGGCTACGGCCTCGCAGACGTAGGTGCATTGCACCGAACCATAGATTTGAGATATCGAAGTATCCATTTCACAGCAGCCCAATGCTCCTTCCCAGGATTTGACAAGTGCCTGCTCACAACTCCAACTGCATGTGCAATATCTGGCCGGGTACATATCATCGCATACATGAGGCTACCAACATCGGAAGAGTATGGAACGCCTCTCATTTCTTCATCCCTTCTCGTATTTTTCTTTCCATCGAACTTGAAATGTCCGGCAAGCGGTACGCTAACAGGTTTGGCCTGGTGCATGTTAAATCTCTCAAGGATCTTCTCAACATACCTCTCTTGAGATAGCCAAAGTAGCTTTTCGGATCGATCCCGCGTGATCCGCATCCCAAGGATATGCTTCGCAGGCCCCAAATCTTTCATCGCAAATGAACTACTCAATGCTTTCTTTAGAGCAGTGATTTTTCTTTTATCCTGCCCGACTATCAACATATCATCAACATAAAGCATGAGTATGAAAAAGTCTCCTTGATCGTACCTCTTCATGAAAACACAATGGTCGGTGTGAGTCTTTTTGAATCCATGATGATTCATGAAGGCTTCAAACTTCTTGTACCATTGACGGGGCGCTTGCTTCAAACCATAGAGACTTCTTTTGAGACGACACACTAAGTGCTCCTTTCCCGGCTCTTTGAATCCTTCGGGTTGCTCCATATAAATCTCCTCCTCGAGGTCTCCGTGTAAGAAAGTCGTCTTAACATCGAGTTGCTCGACCTCCAAGTCCAAACTCGCAGCAAGTCCCAACACAACTCGGATTGATGACATCTTCACCACGGGAGAGAAAATCTCATCGAAGTCTATACCTTTCTTCTGGTTGCACCCTTTAACAACAATCCGGGCCTTATACCTTGGTCTGGGATTGTTTTCTTCGGACTTGATCTTGTACACCCACTTGCATTTGAGAGCTCGTTTCCCTTTTGGTAGCTCTACGAGATCATAAGTATGATTCTCGTGCAAGGATTTCATCTCCTCTTGCATAGCCTTTTCCCAATCATCTTTGTGCTCACTTGCCATAGCTTCTCCGTAGTGTTGAGGCTCCCCCTCATCGGTGAATGTCACCCACTCATCTGGTGAATACCTGGTCGAAGGTTGTCTCCCTCTAAGGGAACGTCGAGGTACCGGTACTACGAGTTCAGTTGCTTCCTCCATTTCTTCACCACCTGTTTCAGACTGCTCCGTAGCTTCTCCAAGATCACGATTTTCAACTTCTTCAGTGTGAGCATCCTCCACTGGTTCTCTCCTTGCGTTATCTTGCACTACGGGAGATGGCTTGGACTCCAAAGGCTCTCTGGTTCGCCTGGCTTGAGCTTCTCACGACTCCTTGTAGTTACTGATGTTCTGGTCCTCGAAGAACACGACGTCGCGGCTTCTCACGATCCTCTTCTGGGCTGGATCCCACAACCGATAACCGAATTCGTCTTTTGGTGAGCCGAGATAGATGCACTCCTTTGTTTTCGAATCTAACTTCGCCCGCTCATCCTTGGGAATGTGTACGAATGCTCGACATCCAAACACCTTTAAATGGTCATATGAGACCTTTCTGCCGGACCAAACTTCCTCCGGTATGTCTCCATCCAATGGAACTGACGGGCTCAAGTTGATGATGTCAACACCGGTCTTCACTGCTTCTCCCCAGAAACCTTTAGAGAGGTTTGCATGAGATAACATGCATCTAACTCACTCTCCAATGGTGCGGTTCATCCTCTCCGCAACTCCATTCAACTGAGGTGTCTTCGGTGGTGTCTTCTCAAGTCGGATCCCGTACGACCTGCAATACTCTTCAAATGGGCCGCGATACTCTCCACCGTTGTCAGCTCTGACAGACTTCAATTTCCTGCCGGTCTCACGTTCCACCCGTGCATGGAACTCCTTGAACGCCTCAAGAACCTGGTCTTTAGTCTTCAACAAAGACACCCAAACCTTCCGAGAATGGTCATCAATAAAGGTTACAAAATATTGTGCACCTCCAAGGGATCTTTCGGTCATTGAGCATACATCAGTATGCACTAAGTCAATAACACTCTCTCTTCTACGAGGATATGCAGGTCTGAGGAAAGAGACTCTATGTTGTTTACCGGCTAAGCAATCAGTGCACGGGTCAAGTGTTGTACCTTTTATGTCAGGGAGGATATTTTTCCGTGCGAGGATTTGTAATCCCTTCTCGCTTATGTGGCCAAGCCTCTTATGCCACAACTCCATGTTCGAGGTTTCATGTGCAACATTAACCTCTCCCTTGCAGATTTGTCCTTGCATGACATATAAGGATCCGTCCTTCTTTCCTCGACCAATCACCATGTTTCCTTGAGTGATTCTCCATTTCCCTTCTCCAAAGTGGCTTATCATTCCTGCATCGTCAAGCTTCCCTGCTGAAACGAGATTGAGCCACATTTCATGTACATGTCGCACATCCTCCAACTCGAGCTTGTGTCCCGTGTTAGTCTTCAAGATGATGTCGCCTTTGCCAACAATCTTGCTTGTGACTTGGTTTCCCATCTTCACAACGCCAAAATCTCCACGCTGGTAGGACGAGTAAAACCCTTCATGTGGGGTAACATGGAAGGAGGCACCGGAATCACCGATCCATAAATTATCATCGTAAGCTAGATTGACATAGTCGTCAATGACGAATATATCCCCTTGCTCCACGGATGCCACCGCTGTAGTGCTCTCTTCCGCCTTCTTCTTTGGCTTGACTTGGTCAGGTTTGACCGTGCCATTCTTCTGGTCTCTCTTGAAACTGCGACATTCATCTTTCTTATGACCCGCTTTGCCACAATAGTAGCAGGTTACTCGGGAACGAGACTTTGACCAGCCTCGTGACTTGTCACGTCCACCATTTTTGAATCTTCCACGCGTCTCGGCCACATTTGCCTCCGCGTAGGTTGATGTGCCACGTTCTCTTCTCCGTGCTTCCTCGTTGATCAAGCTATCGGCTACACCGTCCATGGTAAGCTTTCCTTCCGGGGCCGAGTTGCTAAGCGTGACCACCAAAGTGTCCCAACTTTCAGGTAGCGAGCTTAGGAGCAATAAAACTTGCAACTCATCATCGATCTTCATGTCGGTTTTCACCAATTGGTTCACTAGCCCCTTAAAGCTATTCAAGTGCTTGATCATATTTTCGCCATCCTTGTACTCCAACTTCACCAACCGCCTCATTAGGTGGGCTTTATTACGTGGTGTCTTCTTTTGAATCATAGATTCAAGTTTCGTCCATAGCTCAAAGGCATTGGTGTATGTAGACACATGCTCAAATAAACTTTTATCAATGTACTTACGGATCATGGCGACCGCCTTCCTATTCAGGATCTCCCACTCTTTTTCTTCCTTGTCCTCCGGCATGGTCTCCTCCATGATTGGCTCGTACAAATCTTTGCAATACAAGTGGTCCTCCATCATGGGCTTCCAGTATGCATAGTTCTCCGCTGTGAGCTTGAACATATCTCCCGCATCCATCTTGAATCCCACAAGAATATGACGCCTACGAACCTGGGCGCTCTGATACCACTGTTGGGAAATATTATATGGTTTCCCTCTTTGTGTGATTAAGACGGTAATTGAGAAAAATAGAAAGTGAAGCAAGACACCAAATTTGGTTACGCGGAAAACCCAAATCGGGAAAAACCGCGGGACTATGGTAGTCCAAGTCTTCCACTATATGACTATAGTAGGGTTACAAATTCTCACCCAAGGTGGATGGATTACAAGGGATTCTTCACACTATGGTGGATACCTATCAACTAGAGAGGATGAAGACTTATCTCTACTTCTCACTTGGAGGATATCTAGTAGGAAGGAAATGGTTTTTGGTTTGGATGATCAAACCTCTCCAAGAGCACTCTATTTATAGGTGAGTAGGCTTGCTCTAGAATTCTCTTCTCCTTCTCTCCAATTAATGCTTGGAGGCTTCTAGGAGGCTCTCTAGAATATTCTTCATGGACTAGAATCATCTCCCATCATTCTAGAACCTTCCCTTCCCTTTTGCCAAAAGAAGATTCTAGAATTAGGGAGGAATACCCAACAAAAATTACCTTCATGCATTTCAATTACTTTGCTCATTTCTGGTCGGTTGGATGGATTTTTTCTGAATGCACCATAATCCCACCAACAACATTTTCTAAGCGACTATATCTTCTTCTTCTGAATTTTCCACACCTCCCTTCAAATGCAAATCGTTGTCAATGATCAAATGCTGATAAGCCCAAGCTGGAAAGAAAACGGCCTACGGCCCCGCAAACGTAGGTGCGATGCACTGAACTATGTGATCAGATTGAGTGTCGTTTTATGTTTTCTACATTTACTGTTTTCACGTTGCAATGTCGTTTTTCTGCAGCATAACCCCACTAACCTTCAATACCATAGCCATCCACTGAAGAGACCGCGGCCGGGGCACGCCAGTTGACCTGGTAAAGCCTTGGTGGAAACTGATTTGATATTTTTCGTCCATAATTTAGTATATGCAATCAGTATAATTACAAAACTGCTCCTAATTAATGTCTAGAAATATTTTTTATTATATCAGTTTCCTAGGATAAACAATCTAATCCAGAGCATATTAATTTCTTGCGTCCATTATCTTCATTATTCTCAAAATCACAGCAAAGTGGCTGGAAATTCAGTTGAATTTTTGTCACCGACTTTAACCAGCAACCAAGTATTTCACTAAGCTCTTTTTAGCATCGTTGTAGTAGCTTCTAGAAGGAATGAATCAGTTGGCTTCAAAATCATCCATTCCACAGTGTCTGTGTTTTTCTTCCTACTGCTATAATTGACTGATTGTGTGTATGTGTGTCGGAGAACGTTAATTTTAACTTCTGCTCTATAAGTTTAGTTCAGTTCAGAAGAAGTAAACTCAGTAGGGAAAGAAAGTACATGGCTTAGTCCTGAATTGGTGCACAGAACAAATAGAAGGAATTTTTTGCACAATACTTGTGGAGACTAAACATTTCGGGTAATCTTATAGGAATTTTGACATGTCTGCTGAATGAATATAGCATAAGGAGACAGAGAATGAAACTTTATGAATAGACCTTAACAAGACAATCCAGATTCCGGAAATGAACTCATCGCTTAAGATCGATTTACGATTATTGGGAATTTTGCAGAGTTCTTGAGTGTTCAGAAACAAAATCATGAGGATTAAATGATGCGGGATGTGATGATGAAGGAGAATTATCAAAGAAAGGTTTTGGAGGGATTTCAATGGCCTCTAGATCACCTTGCAGCATTTCAATCACTTTGTTCATGGGTGGCCTTTGTGACGGGTCTTTCTGGATGCACCATAACCCCACAAGTATTATTTTCTTTGCGATTGCATCTTCATCTCCATTATCCACAATGCTCTTCAATCGTAAATCTTTGTCAATGATCAGGTGTTGGTATGCCCAATGTGGAAAGAAAACCTCACTCGCATGGCTTGCTCCCTGAATGACATTCTTTCTTCTTCCAACAATTTCCAAGATCATCATTCCAAAACTGTAAACGTCAGATTTGTGAGAAACCACTCCAAAACACCTGCTGATTAGTTCGGGGGCTATATAACCAATTGTTCCACGAGCTTCAAGAAATGATGACACGGCACTCTGTTTGTTGGTGCCATATTGCTTTGCCAACCCAAAATCAGATATTTTTGGATGGAAATGTTCATCCAAAAGAATGTTGTGAGGCTTTATATCAAAATGCAGAATGCGAGTACTGCATCCTCTGTGTAAATACTCGAGTCCCCGAGCCACTCCAAGTGAAATTTGATATAGCTTTACCATTTGGAGTTGAAAACCACTTTGATTTTGGGTATTGTAGATGTATTTCTCTAAAGATCCATTGGCCATATATTCATACACCAAGGCTCTCTTCTTGCCTTGAATGCAGAACCCCAAAAGCTTGACAACATTGACATGTGAAGTTCTGCTTATGCTTAAAACTTCATTGATGAAATCTTGGTCATTTCCATTGGCTGAATTGAGGAGTTTCACAGCAACAAGATTGCCACCGGCCATCTTCCCTTTGTAGACGGTACCAAATCCTCCTTTCCCAAGCAGGCAAGTGAATGAGTTTGTTATCTTCTTGAGGTCAGCGTAGGAGTACCATTGCCCAGCTAAGGCCTCAAGGTCTAGTCTTGATTGATTTGAAATATTTTTTGAGAATGCGTATGGACCTTTGAGAGCCTTCTTACGCCACCGTATGAGAAACACAACAAATACCAATAAGACAAATGCAGTGGCGAGTGCAGCTCCGACTACGATAAACGAACATATACATAAACGAGGCTGCATTTCAGGTAATTTTATGAGCTGTAATGAAATTACTTTTAAGACGTAATTTTATGTACCTGAATAAAGAATGATTGATGGTTTCTTCTTTCCTATATTACAAAATACAAATGTTTTACCATTTGGAGTTGAAAGGCAAACCAAAAAACTAAGAAAGAAAGGAAACAACAATTAAGATTGGTTGAAATATGTTTAAGAGTTTCTAACCTGTGCCAAAGCTATTTCCATCCGCATTGAGACATAGAGATTCTTTGTCAGTTGGACAAATGCCACCTCTATGATGACACTCTACACAATCCTTGGATACATGCCACTCAATATCATAATCAGAACTTAGTATACGAAACACTTCAGGGACTTCAACATCATCACCTGATTTGTCGCCTTGATCAGAAATAAACAATTTATTATAAGGAAGATAAACAGCTGAACACATAGGAATGCTTTCAGTGTTAGGAAGACTGGAATTTGGAGTTTTGGCATAAAAGATGAAATCTGTACATCCACCATAGTATCCAAATCCAGGGAAAGAATCTTTATTCAATTTCTGCCTCGAATCCGAATTGTTTAGGCATCTGAGCAAAGTGATATTGTTTGGCATAGTAAAAGAAACAGAAGGAAAATTTAGAAGATTGAATGTATCATAGAAAGCTAAGCAACTTTTATTGCTTAAAAACTCTTGGAGAGATTTATCATGAAGAGTCATGGTAGAATTTCCTATGGCCTTGGCTATCAACCACTGCTCCGATGGATACTTAAATGCGACTATCGGGGAAGGTGCATTAGAGCTACAGTCCACTCTGCATATCCCGCAATTATATTGCTTTATATCGGCAAAAGGAAACGTCAAACTCATATTTTTACAGGGAAAATTTGTTGGGCAAGTGGCGTTTGCCTCTCTCTGATGTTCTTGAGCCCAGAAAGGCAGCCCTTGAGACAGCAAAGCCAAAGCCAAGACCCAAAAATATGCAGGATTCATACTCAAGCTTTCAGCATAGAGCGAGGAAGAAAGAGCTCAGGGTAAAGCTGTATATTACCATTAAATTTTGAAGTTGAAGTAACCATATTGGAAGAGACAGAGACTTGGAAAAGTAGGACTTGTGGACGTATTTATCAGGGTTGCTTGCTGTCCTGAAAAGGAAAGCCTGGAATGGGTCAAATGTTAAATCGTATTTTCTATTATAACGGAATTCCTTACAAAATTATAATGGAATTCCTTTTAAAAAAAGCACTTTGTAAATTAAATTGTATTTGCTATTGTGGAGATTATCTTCAGTTCTTCCTATTCCATTTCTATCAGCTAGATTTACTAGGAAACTTTTTAACTGAATGTAGTTTATTAATATCAAACTTTTATATCTTAATAATGCACGTAGTTAAAGATATTAGTAGTTAAACACATTAGAGATTTTGAAGTTAAAGTAACCATGGAAGAGACAAAGACTTGGAAAAGTGGGACTTGTGGATGAGATTTCCTGTTTGGTATTCCTCAGGATTGCTGTCTTGAAAAGGAAAGCCTGGAATGGCTTCAAACTTCTTTTTGACTCTCCAGTTTTTTTTTGGTTTTGAAAGGAGTTTCTAGTCCTTTTACTATAGTTGCAGAGAGTAACTCTGTGAGGCTGAGCGAAATCTTGTAAAGTTTATGCATTAAAAAGAAAAACTCAAATTGAGTAGGGCTGCATTATAGATAAATTATACATAGTAGATGTTAATGGACAAATATTAAAATTCTAGAGATACAATGAGCCTAGTTTGTCTATTTTACTCTAACACTGCATTAAAAAGGTCGGGTGAACCGAAACGCATAACTTACCTGTAGAACTTGAACAATTGGTGAGACAATCCCTTGGTGAAGAAAGAAGAGATGCTACTAAATTGAGCTGACCGACATTAAACGAAAACCGAAAATGAACCTTCTCAACTCAAAACTATTTTGATCCGAAATCATTTTAGCCTGGCTGAATGGCCTGAACTATCACCACTAACCTGAATGAACCGACCTAAAAAGATAAAACAATCAACTAAATCTGACTGAATAGTAAGTGATTTACTCAACCCAAAATCATTTTGACCCGAAACCGTTTTAATCCGAATTGACAACACTAATTAGAATAACGAGAATGCCTCCTATGAGATATGAACGTTTTTCCTTCACATTTTTATAAAATTAGTTAATATATTTGTTTCATTAAACTCTTATTATGATAATTTAAAGGTAAATTCTCATTTGAGACCTGTCTCAAATGAGACCAAAGATTATATGAGACTGCTATTGATTGAATTTGTCGTTGGTGAGCTTTAAACCCGCCGATTTCCTTGATTGAATTTGTCGTTGGTGATATTGACCAAGGAAATGATCAAGAAAATTGACCAAAAGATCAAGCAAATTGAACGAAAGATCAAATTAACTGAAAAATCAAGGCAAAACAAAAATGCTCAAGGACATTGATTGAAAGATCAAACAAACTGACTAAAAGATCAAACAGAAACAGTAAATGCTCATTCCCCTGCTCCTGGTCTCCACAAAGACAGGTCTCACCCAAGACTTTGCCTAATTTAAATATATAGCAATTCTTGGCACTCAATTATTCATCATATTTTTTGTTGCATGTTTTACCATTAATATGAATGTATGATATAGTTTTAGAGTTTTCTTAACATGTATATTATATATTTTAGATTAAGTTAAAATAGGTAACCAAATTTATTAATGATCAAATTTGCCGTTAAATGAGCTTGGAAGATATGTAAAAAGTATTTATAAACACGCCAAGTTAATGGAATGAATCATCCAACACTTTATTGGATGGAATTTTGAAAACCAGCAAGCCCTTGTGGAAAGTTACGAGACGACTGACTGACTGACTAGAGTGGTTGACTGAATCCCTTGTTGACTGAATCCCTTATCCATCCAATTCCGTCACTCAAGTCAAGTCACGTATTTTAAAACATCTTAAAACAAAACAAAAATAAAATTGGTCCAAGGAACTACTTAACGGAATATTACACAGAACATGCTCACAGAGCTCTCGACTTTACATTTTGGTGCGACATTTCTGCGCCGTGCAATTCGACAAGAAATGAAGAACTTCTACGTCTTGATAATATGATTAACACAAATTAATTCTCAGGTCTGTAGATTAGGGGAGTTTCAGAGTTGATGCAATTGACTTCAAATTCAGAAAAGTTACTTCTGCAATAGGGTGGTTCTTCCTTACTCTTAATATAGAAAGGGTAACTAATGCTAAGATTCCCACACATTCTTGGAGCACAGGCTTCATACCTGTAATCAGCAGCTGCACATGAATTTACCATGAAAATGATGACATCCAGAACCCAAAATCCAATCTTTCTGCCAGAAATCTACGCATACTATCCATCTGATTCATCTTTGGAACTGGGCTCAGGAAACTAGTGGCAGATATTGAGTGGAGAGGATATGCAAATGCATGAATTTGAGAAGGATGAAGATGGCTTGACTTGGTAAATGGCTTCCATATTCTTTGATCGTGACACAAGAGTTGGCTGCTAATTTCTGACTATACTTCATGGACTTACTAACGAGTTACGAGAGTGTCTTGCTATCAACTTATTCAACTTTCTTCTCCATGCGCCATTTAGAAAGTTAGATCTGAAGATGTTATAATCGACTGATTGAGCGGATCTGAAGAAAGCATCCAAGTATTTACGCAGCAAACAATTATTATTGAAATAATTACGCACAACAAATCTAATTATATACCCATTGCATATATATGTATGGATTTACCACAAATATAAGATTTTTAATTACAAAGAGAAGAAAAATCAGTTCCATGTTCCATGGATTATGGATAGCAACAACAAACGCGTCCCCAAGTCTTCAGGTGAATCAGGTCCTCTCCCACTAAATGTTGAAACTAAATTTCCACCCAGGCTTGCAATTATATCAGCTTCCACTAGAATTCCCACATCAAATAACTAATGACTATTATTAGTCACACGGTTTTGTAAAGAAAGATGTAGTAGAATGTTATCATTGTATTGATACACAAACCAAGGCTTTATAACCAGTTACAAATAGAATTCTAAAAGGAAACGGTATTTCCCCTAACCTATCTTAATCAATCAGATATACACATTATATTCACAGAATATCCTAACATTCCTCCTCAAGTTGGAGCATGAAGATCAAGAATGCCCAACTTGCCAAGTAAAGTCTGAAACTGATGTCTACCAAGAGACTTAGTGAAAATGTCAGCAGGTTGATCAAGTGTACGAATATGATAAGTAGCATTCACCCCTGATTGAACAAGATCACGAACAAATTGACATCCCACCTCAATATGCTTAGTTCTTTCATGAAATACTGGATTCGCCGCAATATGATTAGCAGCTTGACTGTCGCAGAAAAGCCGCATAGGAGGACAGTGCTCAATACCCAACGAGGATAAGAATGACCGAAGCCATAGTAACTCACAACAAACCGCAGCCATAGCTCGGTATTCAGCTTTAGCAGACGAACGAGAAACAGTTGGTTGCTTTTTCGTTTTCCATGAAACTGGAGAGTCTCCTAACATCACAAAATATCCTAACAAAGATCGGCGTGTAATAGGACAGCTGCCCAATCCGAGTCACAGTAAGCCGTCAACTACAAGGAGCTGCGAGCCGACAAAAACAAGCCCCGACCAGGATGCCTCTTTAGGTAATGAAGAACCCGCAAAGCAGCATGCCAATGGGGAACGCATGGATGATGCCTTCATAAACTGAGCCAAAGTATGAACCGCATAACAAAGCTCAGGACGAGTGATGGTCAAGTATATGAGACGACCGACCAGCCGCTTATACTGCTCGGGATCATCGTACAAAGGTCCTTCAACACGAGCCAAATCATGATGTTGCTCCATAGGAAAATATGTAGGCTTGGACGCCAACAATCCTGTATCCGAAAGAATATCAAGAGCATACTTTCGTTGAGATAAAAACATTCCATCAACACTCCTAGCAATCTCAATCCCAAGAAAGTAGGGGTCGAACCACAAGGAGAATGATCTTGTTTATAAGTTTTAGCGAAGATTATAAACACACTTATATATTATATAAAAAGCAAGGTAAACAAGGGGGTTTTGAGTTTGGTTTATTACACTATGAAAGAAAGTAACTAAGATAAATTACACTACAATGCAAATGCTACAAATACAAGGCCTTGGGAGGCAATTGATTTTCAACTTTGAACTATTGATTTAAGCAATTTTTCTATGCAGGTCAATTTTTCTCTTACAGGTCCACATTTTTACCATAGTGCCCCCTGATGGAACCCTATAATTTCAAGCCCATTTTTTGCCTTAACAATATTAGGGGTATTATGGTAAAAAAACGGACATGCAAGAGAAAAATGGACCTGCATGGAGCAACCCCCACCTTGATTTATTGTTCTACAACACATTGATTAAAGAATCTTCTCACTAATGTTGTTATAGAGAATAATCGCATTCAAAATAACCCTCACTAGTGAATGACCTAAACGATAGCATTTTAGACCAATTCACCAATGACACCACGATTAGAAGACCAATAAACTTACCCATGCAATTCGAAAGCGAATTAAATACATAGATAACACCATTGAGAACAATCAAGAGCTAAATCAAAAGATAGCATTCTAAATCAACCCTTAATTCTACTACTTTGAGACAAGTGCAAAATGATAGCAATTCATCCATGCATCTAGCATATAATGAGAGCTTTCTTGAAGTAGGGCTAAAAAATTGATTTGAGATGCAAATAGGGATGTTTTCAAAACATGGACAAAAGTATGCATAAACACTATTTCAATTATTAGACACTCACCCACAAAGTTTCTAATAATAGGAAAAATAACCCCAAACTTTAATAATGGTTAATAAAACAAACCCAAACTCAATATATATCATGGGAAAATTAAAATTTTCTGGATATAAACAAATTGAACTACACTGTTACGTAGATATAGGCGCAAGCCTCTGTATAGCATCAAAATATGTTATTCCCGAAGAACATTGGGAAAATGTGGCAAGACCTATTCATGTTAAAATTGCAAATGCCACATACAATAACAAAGGTATGTAAAGATTTAAATATTCTTCTAGCAGGAGAAATCTTTTATATACCAACAGTTTACCAACAAGAATCTGGAATAGATTTTATAATTGGTGATAACTTCTGTCAGTTATATGGACGTCCAATATACAGATAGAATTATTTTTATCTTAAATAACCAACCAGTTATTATTGGCAAAATACGAAAATCCTACAAGGTAGCAATACCAGGATATCTAGCGGCTATGAAAAAGAAATCAAAGACCGTAAAACCTGAACCTATTAACATAACTTCCAATAAAATTCATTTATTAGAGGAGGGGGAGTTATGGTACGAAAGATAAAAGAATTTAGAACTTTTATCTTAAACCAAGAAAAGATTTCAGCCATAGAAAAACTACTTGAAAGAGTATGCTCAGAAAATCCAATTGATCCTCAAAAGTCTAAAAAGTGGATGACAGCTAGCACAAAACTCTTAGATCCCAAAACAATTGTTAAGGTTAAACCTATGCAATACAGTCCTCAGGATAGAGAAGAATTTGGTAAACAAATTCAAGAATTAGGCCCTGTTTACTAGAGCTTATTTCCACCACGTACTGAACTGAACTGAACTGAACTGAACTGAACTAAACTGAACTGAACTGAATTGAACTGAACTGAACTGAAGTAAAAATGATGTAATGAAAAATGGAATCAGCATAACTGAATTAACTTGAATTTCATCAATTACATTTTCACTGAACTGAACTGAACTGAACTGAATTGAACTGAACTGAACTGAATTGAACTGAACTGAACTGAATTGAACTGAACTGAACTGAATTGAACTGAACTGAACTGAACTGATCTACAGATAAGCTCTGGTAAACAGGGCCTTACTAGAACTTAAGGTAATTAAGCCTAGTAAAAGTCCACACATGTCACCTGCCTTCCTTGTAGAAATGAAGCAGAAAGAAGACGTGGAAAGAAAAGAATGGTGGTTAACTATAAAGCCATTAATCTAGCAACAATAGGAGACAGCCATAATTTACCTAATAAAGATGAACTCTTAAGTCTTATTAGGGGCAAAAAGATTTTCAGTAGTTTTGACTGCAAATCAGGTTTCTGGCAAGTATTACTAGATAAAGAATCACAGTTATTAACTGCATTTACTTGTCCTCAAGGACATTATCAATGGAATGTTGTACCATTTGGTTTAAAACAAGCACCTTCCATATTTCAAAGACATATGCAGAATGCATTTAGATCCTTTGAAAAATACTGTTGTGTCTATGTTGATGATATTCTCGTTTTCAGCAACAATGAACCAGAACACTATATACATGTAGGAATGGTTTTAAAGAAATGTGAAGAATTAGGGATAATTCTCTCTAAGAAAAAAGCACAATTCTTTAAAGAAAATATTAATTTCTTAGGATTAGAAATAAACCAAGGAACTCATAGTCCTCAACCTCATGTTCTCGAACATATACATAAGTTCCCGAATAAGATAGAAGATAAGAAACAACTTCAGAGATTTCTCGGAATATTGACTTATGCTTCTGATTACATTCCTAAACTTGCGGAAATAAGAAAACCTCTACAGGTAAAATTGAAAGATGGAGTTGCATGGGAATGGAAAGATTCTGATACAACCTATATAGGTAAAATAAAAAGAATCTAACAAGTTTTGAAAAACTTTATCATCCTCTTCTAGAGGATAAACTCATCATTGAGACAGATGCGTCCAATGAATATTGGGGAGGAATCCTCAAAGCTAGAGATAGCAACAATATCGAAAGAATTTGTCGCTACACATCAGGCAGCTTCAAGCCAGCAGAATTAAATTACCATAGTAATGAAAAAGAATATCTTGCAATTATTAAGGTAATAAAAAAATTTAGCATTTATCTAACTACTTGCAGGTTTTTTGTCAGGACAGACAACAAAAACTTTACATACTTCCTGAAAATCAACCTAAAAGGTGATAATAAACAAGGAAGATTAGTTCGATGGAAAATGTGGCTAACACGATATGATTTTGATGTTGAACACATTGCAGGAACAAAGAATGTCTTTGCAGATTTCTTGATAAGAGAGTTTTACAACTAATTGACTCTTATGTTTTCTGCAGCTGATAACCATCATGGATGGGGTATATTAGAGGATAAAACCTCAGTCTCCATTTGAGATTGTTAAAATCATCTTACGTGGATGAAGAACAACAGTTGTTGATAAGGGAAGGACTTCTAGTCCAAGAACTTGCTCTCATCAGAGCTAAGCTCAATTTTGTAAGACTTTTTAAGTCTGAACAACAAAAGGATAATTCTGTTCCTTCTTATGAAACAATGAAGAAAACTGAATCTAGTCTCGAGAGTCCGGCTCCGAGTAAAGACATATCAAATCCGGAGAAGGTTGTGAATTTACCAAAAATTCAGACAGAGGTACAGACCTCACAAAAATTGATTAAGCCAATAAATTTAATTCTAAGGCCTAATATGGGAATTCCAGTCCCTATTAAACCTGATTCATTATCAGCCTTGGAGAAATCCAATGAAAAGGGAATTCAAATCCCAAATACAAATTCAAAGGCATACTATGTTGTCTTTAATGGTCCCAATGCAGGCATCTATGAAACATGGAGCATTGCGGAAAAAGCCACCTGTGTTGTTTCTGGCATTAAACATAAAAAATACAGAACTTTCATGGAGGCAAGAACAGCAGCAAATTTATACTGCACAGAGAATAATGTAGCTCATCTGGAATACATCACCAGTGCTGCCACTCTCAAGCCAAACAGCTATGCTTTAGCAACGAGCCAGGCTAAAATGACCAAAGTTTTTCTTGGAAAACTCCCGGTTAAGATCCCTAATCCAGTGGATGACGACAAATTACCAGATCTTAGAGTCTCTGACTTTATGTATCTTTATTCCATGGCAAGGCGTGCCACAGCAACAATTCGTTGATGAACATTACTTCACCAACGATAAGACCAACATTAGTTATTATAACTTTTGTGAAAATGCTAATCCTCAGCAGATAGCAGAGGCATGGACTTGTGGATTGATTCGGACAATCTACCCCAGCAAAAACCTCTTGGAAATCAGTATGCTACCCAAGCAGGTCAAGAAAGCCATCAAGACTTACAGAACTAAGGTGCTCAAAGATTCTGAAAAAGATATCTTCATCAAAGTTCAAAGTACCCTTCCTTTGTGGAAAGACGATGTAGAAATATATACGCCTCACTACTTGGTTCAAATCGGGGTCAGTAATGGAAAGCAATACTTTTTTTCAAAGGCAATGGAAGAAAAACTGGAAGAATCAGATCTCCCAGAACTTGCAGAAAAGAATATTGAAAAATACTTATCTCGTATCTTCGGATTCCATTCAGAGGATAAGATTTTCGTCAATCATGCAGGCGATAAGATCTTAATCTTCTCCAGCTCATTCAAACCAATTGGAGAGGAAAGTGAAAAGGCAATCTTATCTTATCAGAGAAAGATTTGCAATAATGGAACCTTCGGGTCCCACAAGACCACTATCTGCAGAATGATGGAGGAAAAAGCACAGAAAGCTGGCATCCACTATACGTGTCAGAAGTGTAAAGGAAGCAGCGACATCTCACCTAAAGATGCCCTTGGTTCCACCAGCTCATCCTCCACCATGTAAAAGTTAGTGGAAGAAAACGCGAGCAATGACGAACCAGACCCTCTCTCCTTGTCTATAAAAGGAAGAGTTTCATTTCAATTGGGGGCATCACGACACACACACACACACACTCCACTACCCTCATCCATTCATCCCAGTTAATAAAGCCTTCATGTTTGAGTAGAATCCTCCCCGGAGGAATAGTATAAGTTATAGTGCTGATCATGTGTTGATCTTACCTAGCACTATCTGTAACCTTTTTTTATTATCAATAAAAGCCATTTAATCTTCACTATATATCTTCATATTTCACCTAAATAGCATCCTGGAGTCCAACGCTTGAATAGTTCAAAAGTACCGTTTAGACAGGAGGTCGCTAGGGAAAAGAATTGGCAAAGGATTGGATCTACAGGTCCAGAAGTTGAAGAATTCAGCTGAAAATTAAGGTACGGCAGTATACTTTGATAATAATACAAGGACATATATTTGCTTTGATAATCTTTACATGATCTATTATTCGCACTTAAGAACTTTACTATTTCCTCTGAGGAATTTAAAAACAAAATTTGTTTAAATTCATATCTAACTTGAATGATAAATCATTAAAGGATTTAATAAATCAAATGAATAAAAACGTTTGTAAATATATTCTCGACAGAGAATTAACTAAAGAAGATAAGAAATTATCTAAATTCCGTAGAGTTGGCCCTTATAGTCAATCTAGGTATAGTTTTGGAACAAGGTTTTGTGAAAAACACCAAACCCTTGTGCATTATAAGAACATCTATAAAGGATGCATAAGATATATCAAAGAAAATCAAAATGAGTAAAAATATCTGTAAATCTATTCTCGACAGAGAATTAAATAAAGAAGATAAGAAATTATCAAAATTCTGTAGAATTAACTCATATAGATATAGTTTTGGAACTAGGTTTTGTAAAAAACATCAAATTCAGATTTATGTACATTATACGGACACCTTTAAATGTTGCATAAAATGTATAAAAGAATCTCAAAATTCCGCTAGAGATTGAACCTCTCAAAAACCTGGTATCAGAGCCAAGAAGAAAAATCATAGGATAAAATAAACTTTATTATGAATTCGATAAAAGAAATAGAAAAAACAATTGATGAAAATCAAGATGTTTCTAACATTCAAACCTTTGAATCTAATCAAGGATCCATAGGAAGTTTTATGATAAAACAAGAAAATATCTTTAATATATCTCTCTTAGAAAGATTAAAAAGAAAAAATAGCATCTACTATTTTGTAGGAACTAAAGAAATGCATGTAGATATCAAAGATACTACAGGAGCAGTATATTTACCTTTAATAACTCGAAAAGAGATTGAAGAGAAATTATTAAAAATAGATAGCAAGATTCGATCCACTATGACAATGGGACACTTTGGTGCCATTAAAATTCTATTGAAATCAGAATTTCAAGAAGGAATAAATTCTCCGATTAAAATGGTTTTAATAGATAATAGAATAAATGATAGACAAGACTGCATTTTAGGTGCGGCTAGAGGAAATTTAGCCTATCAAAAATTCATGTTTACAGTATATCCTAAATTTGGAATTAGTCTAGATACAACAAATTTAGACAAAACATTATCTTTTGTTCATAAATTCGAAAGAGAAGATTTAATGAATAAAGGAGATAAAGTATTTAACTTAACCTATTTGGTTGCTTATGCATTAACCAATAGTCATCACAGTATTGACTATAAAAAGAAAGAATACATCGAACTAGAAGATGTATTTTCACAAATAGGAACTGTTCACGAAAAACAGTTTTCTGAAGTCACTCCTATGGATGATTCTTGGGCTATTGATATAGCTAAAGATAAAAAACTCATGGGAGAACGTTATAAATCAAAAATAGAAAGGAATAAGCTTATAATAGGAGAGCCTTCCAGAAGAAGTATTTCCAAAGAATCTAGCAAGAGAGATCTCTTGATAGGAATTTCAAAAAGAATAGAAGACATGGAATTACAACTAGAACAGATGTCTTAATGAGTCTTAAAGACATACAAGAAGATATAAAATCTTTAAAAACAAAACTAGAAGAAATTCTAAGTATTCTAACTAAAGAAGAAAATAAGTTGGAAGCTGCAGCAGCAAAAAATATTATTGAATTAAAAATAATAATTCAAGAAAACCAGCATAAGGTTTTAGAAGCCATAGAGCAAAAAGATTTAAAAATAACTCCTTTAGACGATGAGGAAAAACCAAAACCTATAGGATTGGGAAAATATTCCTATCTAAATTATGGAGTAGGAAATGCTGAATTAGAATCATCAGGTAACCCTAACGCATTAACTTGGCCATTTGGTAAAAAATAATAAAATATGACCAATTATATGGACAAAGTAGAACAAATTTTCAGGGATCACCTAGAAAATGATGAATTACAAGTAGAAGAAGAAACTTTTACTTGACAATGCTATTAGGTTGCTAGAATTAGATAACGAAGAGCTAGCAAACAAAGAAATAGAAAATAGCAAAGAACTAAAACAATTATTTGGATTCGAAAAACACCAAATAAAAATATTAAACAAAGAAGATTCACTAAGTGAACATGAAACAGAAGAAGAAGTTTCGAACAGTGATTCTGAAACTGAAACTATACCTGAAAATTTTAGGGTAAAATTAGAAGATATAGCTGGACCCTCTAACACAGGAAGAAAAAGAAGAAAACCTAATCAACCTCGGTACTTTCCAGAAAGTGCAAAGACTAGGGTTGGAGGAAGTTCAAAAGGATCCGATTGAGATTTCTTGAATATTGATTGCCAATATGACAGAAAAGAACGCATCGATAAATGGGCAGCAGAACAAAGTTTGATAATACAAACTAATTCTGAGGCTTATGAAGATCCCCGAACCATATTATTATTACTAGAACATAAAAGTCTAGGAATAGCAAAACAATTTATAAAAGATACAAATTGGAGAGAACCTCCAAATGGAGAAATACCACATGACATCTTAGATAAAATCTTGGATGCATTATATACCATGTTCCTAGGAATTGACCTTTCTAGTAATAAAGAGTATGAAAAGGCATTAGAACAAGAAAAAGCTAAAAAAACATTAGCAGAGTTACAACTTTTCGATATCTGTTTTCTAGAAAAATTCAACTGTGATTATGAATTAAATCTTTATAAATTAAATCAAGTTGATTTTCCAGAAATGGTACTTCAATATTTTAGAAAAATCCCTCTCATACGAGAAAAATGCTTAAAAAGATTCGAAGACGAAACAAGAGGTAGTACAACCACCAGTTACAGTCTAGGATATGCTATGAGAATAGTAAAAGATGAATTAGCAAAACTCTGTGAATGAACAAGAACACAGAAATAACTTAAAAAGTTTAATAAAAAATGTTGTTCCATATCAGGAGAAACTCCTAAAAATTATGGATGTAAAACAGATTATAAAAAGAAGAAAAAATCATTTTTTAAGAAAAATTCTTCTAAAAGAAAAAGAAATTTCAACCAGGAAAGTTCTTTAAAAAGGAAAGAAAAATTTTGTCCTAAAGGAAAGAAAAATTGTAGATGTTGGATATGCAACATAGAAGGACATTATGCAAATGAATGTCCTAATAGACAAAATTCTAATAAAATTAATATATTAGAGTTAGCAAATAAAATGGGATATGAACCTATAGAGGAAAAATATGATGAAACGAGAAATGTTTACATCATAGAAAAAATAGAAACAGAGACCAGCTCTAGTTCTTATGAAAAATCAGAGTCAGATGAATCTGACTAAACTAATGGGGCAATACTATAAATACTAGAAACTACTACCCTAGAAGTATCCAAGGTTCTAAAACCACCCTAAAAGGAGAAAGAAAATTTCAAATGTGAATAAAAGAAGAAAAAACTTGCATATAATTGATTAGCAATTTATTACCCAAGGATAGCCCAAGCTAATTAATTTTTCAAATAACACATTCAAACACAATTCATCAAATGGAAATTAAATTGCCCATGAACAATATGCATCAAGAACTCAAAATCAAGAATAGAAAGTTTACATCAATTGCAACCCAATTTTTAATTAGCCTACAACAATCATTGTAATACAAAATTACATAAACATAGAATCAAAGGGAAGAAAAATGGAAGAAAAGGAGGAAAAGATGAGAAAATGAGGTTTTGGATTTGGGGAGCTCGACCAAATGATAAAAGGGATAAAAGAGATATTTATAGCCCTTCAGAAAATGCTTCTTTGGCCCCATTCTGCCAGATTTTCACCCATTTTTGCGGCCCGCGAGGCCCAATTCGCGGCCCGCGGGATACTCATGGCAGGTTGGCAGTAATCTTCTTTATTTCGCCACGGATGAACCATTGATCCGTTTTTGACGTACTAGTAGTCCATTTTGTAGTACTCGAGAAGACAAAGCCAACGGTACCACTTATGCACTCCAATTCCTCTTGTAATATTTTCAAATTTAGCTTCAAAACGTTAGTGTACAAGTCTTTCTTCAAAATGCAAGGTAAGAGAAATTTAGCCTTAATCTTAACCCTTTGCACTAAATGCTACCCCAAATGAACTCTCAAATGTGCTAAAAGTAGAGTATATGTTGGCTACATCAGACGGCAAAGCGGAAGAAGCAGTAGTGGGGGGTTTATTAGCAAGTGGAACAGAGTCACAGTTAATCGCAGGAGCAGGCGGTGGTAAGGCATCGGCCGAGGCTGGAGAACGAGACCGAATGGACTCGAGAGGCACGACCGAGGCTGGAGAACTAGACCGGATGGACTCGGACCGCTCGGCCGAGACTGGAGAGCTAGACCGGATGGACTCGGACGAGGTTGTAGACCGAGACTGGAGCGGCTCAGACGGTTCGGGTGAGGCCGACGAACGAGACTGGAGCGGCTCAGATGGTTCGATAGAGGCTGGCAAACGAGATTGGAGTGGCACGGCAGCCAACGGCGGAGTCGTATCCGGCAGATCATCATAAAGTGGAAACGAAGCAGTTGTAGAGGAGTCCACCGGTGGTGAAGGAGCAATCTCAGTAGCAAACGGAAAGTGATCTTCAAAAAACACAACATCCCGACTATCAAAGAATGTATGTGTGTCTAGGTCAAAGAGATGATATCATTTCTTTCCAATAGAGTATCCAAGGAAGATGCACCTTCGGCTTCTTGAAGCAAACTTGTCTCGAGATTTTGGAAGTTGAGAAGCAAAGCAAAGACATCCAAAAACTCGTAACAACTTGTAATCTAGTGCACGGTCATGGAGAAGCTCGAACAAAGTTCGGCCATCAAGAAGAGGTGTTGGTGTCCGGTTGATTAAATAAGCAGCCGTAATAACACATTCACCCCAAAACTTGATAGGCAAACTAGCTTGGAAAAGAAGCGCCCTACCTGATAGAGTGATAATCACACAATGTGTGTGTCTGTCGTATTCACAAAATAAATAGAGTACAAGATTACAAGTACAATGAATCTAGACTATTCTAAATATGGACAAAATATATCTTGATTGTACAATCAATCAAGATATCCTAATACCCCCCCTCAAGCTAAGCGTGGGATTACATGAAACGCAAAGCTTGGAGCGAAAAAATACAAACAAAGGGGACGACAGACCCTTGGTGAAGATATCCGCAACCTGCAGGGACGATGGAACATGACTAACACGAATTTTGCCTGAAGCAACCAATTCCCGAACAAAATGATAGTCAATGTCGATGTGTTTCGCCCGCTTGTGAGCAACAGGGTTCTGAGCTAGAAAGATAGCACTACTATTGTCACATAGTAGCAGTGGTGATGCGGAAAGGGGCACTCGGAGTTCACGAAGCAAAGTGCCTAGCCAAATAAGTTCAGCAGCGGTGTTGGCCATGGCACGATATTCAGATTCACAACTGGAACGAGAGACCGTAGGCTGCTTCTTAGCACTCCAAGAGATGAGATTTCCACCAAGGAAGATAGCATAACCGTAGGTCGAGCGTCGCGTCTCAAGACAACGAGCCCAGTCAGCATCCGAGTAGCCCAAAACAGAGAGCGAACCAGCCGATGGCCGAAAAGAGAGACCATAATGAAGAGTGCCACGGACGTATCGAAGAATGCGAGTAACAGCCTGAAAATGATCATCACAAGGAGTCTGTAAAAACTGACTAACAGAGTTAACCGCATAGGAGAGGTCCGGGCGAGTGATGGTCAGATACTGTAGAGCACCAACCAAAGAACGATAAAGCTTGGGATTTGAAAACTCCGGACTGGATGAACTGAGAAGTTGAGAGCCCGGAACAAACGGTGTAGAGACCGGAGCAGCATCAGTCATACCGGCTCGCTGCAAGATTTCCATGGCATACTTAGCTTGTCCCAAAAATAAGCCAGAAGATGAGCGAGAAACTTCTAATCCCAAGAAGTAATGAAGAGCACCAAGGTCCTTGATAGCAAACTCTCGATCAGTGCGGGTAATGAACCGACGAATGATAGTGGAATCATTTCCGGTGAGAATGATATCATCGACGTAGACGAGCAGATAGAGAACCTTGGACTCCTGACGAAAAATGAACAGTGACGTGTCGGCAGAGCTGCATTTGAAACCCAAGCGACACAAAAATGAGCTAAACCGTTGGAACCAAGAACGAGGAGCCTGTTTGAGGCCATATATAGCCTTCCGAAGACAGCAGACAAAGCTGGGACGAGTGGGATCTGTATATCCAGCAGGCTGCTCCATGTAGACAGGGGCGTCGAGAACACCGTTAAGAAATGCATTCTTAACATCCAACTGATGCAAGGGCCAGGAGAAGGCTGTAGCAAGGGATAGAATGATCCGAACAGTGGAAGCCTTCACAACTGGGCTAAAGGTGTGTGTAAAATCGAAACCAGGTAACTGGGAATAGCCTTGAGCAACGAGGCGAGCCTTGTACCGATCAATAGTTCCATCCCGACGGTACTTGAGATGATAAATCCACTTAGAGCCAATAACATTAACACCGGAAGGGCGAGGAACAAGATCCCAAGTGCGTTGTTTGCGAAGCGCCTCCATTTCATCATCCATAGCAGCAACCCAGTGAGGATCCTTCAGAGCAGTACGAACTCCCCGAGATTCGGTCTGGACCATTAAGGCTGCAAGAAAACCTGTCATCTCATAATCATTGAACTGCCTATTAGCCGTGAGACTGTCCGTCTGGGAGCGAGTCGTCATGCGATGACCCTGCCGTGGGGGAGAAGGCGACGGAGACGGTGTCGGGGATGGCATCGGAGACTGTATCCATGACGGTGTCTGAGAACCAGTAGGTGAAGGTGAAGAGACAGGAGAGGATGATCCAATATGAGACTGTGACCCTGGCTGGACAAGTGGGATGGAATCCTGAGGCGGTGAAGTCAACGGCTGACGTAAGGGAGCATCGTCTGAATCAAAGAAGACTGAGACATCCAAGGAATCCGGGGTGACTGTCGTGGATACAGAAGAAGCTGGAAAGTACATCTCATCAAATCTAGCATGGCGGGTGAGATACACCTTTCTGGAAACTGGATCAAGACAGCGAAAACCCTTATATTGAGAACTGTAACCAACAAAAATACAAGGGAGGCTCCTAGGAGATAACTTATTAGGAGCAAAAGGCCGGACGAAGGGATACACCCTACAACCAAAAGGATGGAAATTGGAGTAATCCGGATGACGACCATGGAGCAGATAGTATGGCGAAACATTATGGAGAACAGGCGTAGGAAGCCTGTTGATGGTGTAGACTGCCGTGGCAAAGGCAGCATCCCAGTAAGATCGCGGCAGATGAGAATGATATAGCATCGATAACCCCATTTCCGTGATGTGACGATGTTTGCGTTCTGCACGTCCATTCTGCTCAGGCGTCGAAGGGCAAGAAATTTGGTGAAAAATTCCTCTAGCCGAAAAATGAGACTTTAACTGATTATTAGTGAATTCAGTGCCGCCATCACTCTGAAACACTTTAATGGTGCAAGAAAACTGATTTTCCACCAAAGTTTGAAACTGCAGAAAAGTCTCAAAGAAATCCGATTTCCGTTTCAACGGATAAAACCATGTAAAGCGCGAATAATCATCAACAAAGATGGCATAATATGAATAACCACTATCAGATAAATAAGGAGCCGGACCCCATAAATCACAGTGCACCAAAGAAAGCAAAGATGTAGCTCGTTTTGGATTTTCAACAAATGACAGTCTTTTGCCTTTAGCCATTTCACAAGAAGAGCAAATAGCAGGTTTAGGTAACAAAGAAACAACTTGAACATTGTTCAGTTTATTTAACAGGGAAATAACAGAAGAAGAAGTGTGGCCTAATCTAGCATGCCAGACTTCAAATGACGCTCTGTGTTTATTCTTTTTAACAAAAGCAACAAAAGCTGGACAACTCCTCTCAAGAACATAAAGCCCCCGTTCACATCGACCTCGGCCCACGATTTCCTTTGTGGCTTTTTTCTGAATAATAAAGGAGTTCTCATCAAAACAAATTAAGGCCTGTAAATCCCGAGTGAGCTTACTAATGGAAAGTAGGTTTTTCGTAACAGCAGGCACAACCAATACATCAGATAACAGCAAAGTACGAGAAAACTTTTGCTGACCAATATGTGTAATAGAAATAGGACTACCATTAGCAAGAGTGACGGAACGGTTACCCTTATATGGAACGACATTGTCGAGTCCAGAGGAGGTGGAAGCCATGTGAGTTGTAGCACCAGAGTCCAGGTACCAATCCGAAGCCGTATCTTCCAGCAAAACAGAGGATTGGGAATATGGACAAAATATATCTTGATTGTACAATCAATCAAGATATCCTAATACTACCCATGTTGAGTATGTGTTTATGTTTGCGCTCCACTCTACCATTTTGTTGAGGCGTGTACACACATGTAGTCTCGAAAATGATACCAATCTTTTCAAAGTATGACTGCAAAGGTAGGAATTCTGTACCATTGTCTGCACGAACACGACGAACTTGTCGACCAAAATGTGTATTAACTAATGCAAAAAATTTCTTAATCGTAGAAGCAACGTTAGATTTTGCAACAAGCAAATTAACCCAGACGGCTTTAGAAAAATCATCAACTATAGTTAAAAAATAAGTAGAACCACTAGTAGAAGGATGGCTATAAGGCCCCCAAACATCACAATGTATCAATTCAAAACAATCACTAGCTCGAAAAGAGCTTTCAGGAAAACTACGTCTTATTTGCTTTGCTCTAAAACAGACAGAACAGGGAGCACTAGTTTCATTTGAATTACTAGGAAAAGGAGAAGACAAAACCGTTGAGGATGGATGTCCAAAACGTTGATGCCAAAGACTGGAAGATGAAGCAGGAACGGCGGCGGCTCGACTCGGCTCCAACTGCGGCGGGCGGAAGCTAGCACCATCATCCAACGTATGAAGCCAATAAACCTCACCATACTGCTCACCCACGCCAATCACTATCCTCGAACTGACTTTCTGTATAATGCAATAATTTTCAGTGAACAAAGCAAGACATTTTAAAGAGCCTAACAATCTAGAACAGGATAATAGATTGCAATGTAATTCCGGTATATAAAGCACATGAGGTAAAGCAATTCCACCAAAAGTAATAGTTCCATATTCACAGGCAGTAGAAATCGATCCATCAGGTAAAACAACGTCAACAGTATGATCTGTAGTAACAATATCAGAAAGAGCACCCTTATCACTAGTCATGTGATAGGAAGCCCCTGAAGCAAATATCCAAGATAGAACAAGCTTACCTGGCATATTTCCATAAGGATTATGCATTTTAATAAAAAGGTTTAGAGCGGTACGCCACTGCTCATCAGTCAAAGCAGAACCGATGTCCAAACGGTAGAAGCCAGGCGAGGTGGCGGTGGCAAAACCCGGCGGCGGAGGGACGACAGCCAGAGCGGCGGCCGATCCAGCAAAAGGCGTTCCAGGAGGAAGGTGGCGAGGCGTGGCAGGAGCAGGAGCGGGCTGTTGAGAGCCCTTTGGAGCCGCGGGTGAAGGTGGCGCAGATCCACGGAGCTCGCGAAACCAATCAGGAAATTCTATAAGCTTGAAACAGGTCGCCTTGTCATGCCCCTTGCCACGGAAATGAGTACAAACTAGATCCTTGCGATCGCGACGGTCAGGAACACTGGAATCATGGAAGTCATGGTATCCGCCGAGATCCGCCAAATAGACGACTAGTCTCATGGCAGAAAATTTTCATCGACGCAACTGTTCGCCGTGACTTTTGGCGCCTTTTAAACGAAAATATCCAAACGACGCTGTTTTGGTGAATTTTGCAAAGTAAATTAAAATATTTGAACTAAAAAAGTTAAAATTTTACCCAATTAAAAACATATTTAAACCTTATTAATTAGAAAGACTAATTAGTTATGGTCTAATATCTTATATCTCAATGTTAGAAACGACCGAGTTTACTCTCATTTATATTAAAATTAAAATTTTTTTCTAAATTATAATATTTGGATAAATATTTCAGTATAATTTTTAAATATACATCCTAAATGTATCTATAGTTTAATATATTAACAAAATACTGTGAACGCCACAACGTAAGCGCCGTAACGACTAGTCATCCTGGCAGTCGACTAGCGCTGCGCCTTAAAAGTGCGCCGTGACTTTCTTGACTGGAATTGCTTGCAGCAGGAGAACGACGAGCGGCTGGAGCAGCAAAAGCCATAGCATCGGTCGAAGTGTTGGTGCGAAGCAGCAAGTTCTTATCCTCCTCCTGAACAGCAAGGGAGTGAACCTTAGCAAACGAAGGCAATGGATCCATAACAATCACGGTGGAGATCAAATTGCCAAAGTTGTTTTCCAAACCAATGAGAAATTGGTGCACCATCTCTTGGTCACGATCAAGAAAAGCTAGAGTCGCAGCTTGACAGTGACAAAGTTGGTGACACGCAACACACGTGCAAACCTTAGGAGGGACAAGAGCATTGAAATCTCTGTATAGCTTCTTGAGTTTGCCGTAGTAGAGAGCAATAGATTGACCATGTTGGCGGCAACTACCAATAGTAGAAAAGCGTTCAGCCAAATCACACCATAGGTCACGAACGAGATCATATTGGGTGATGGAAGAGCGCAGATTGACATCGATGCTCATCATGATCCAGCAAACAAGCATCGAGTTAACAGTAAACCAGTCATCGTAATCTGGGTCATCAACTGGAAGGCACAGAATTGTTCCCTCAAGGAAACCGAGCTTATGCTTAACCCGGAAAGCATTATGTATAGCAGTAGTCCACTCTCGGTAATTGTCACCCTTGAGAACGGCAGAATGTACGTTGCGATCAGTCTGATCCAACGGGTGGATGAAAAACAGAGAGTTCGAAGGTCGATTAACCGGTGGAGGTGGATGATTACCGGCGGTCTGAAACATTAGTTGTTGAAGAAAGGCAGTGGTGGCATCACGGGCAGCGTCGGCTGCAATGCGTGCCTCCTCCTGTCGAGCAACGTCGGAACCATCATCTCCATGAATCGACATAGTGGTAGTATCAAGTGGAAGTCGACTGGCGGCGGCGGCTTGATAAATTAGGGAAGATTATCGTAGGAAAAAGTTGTAAGGTCTCAGAAAAGAAAAACTAATACCATATAAAGAAAGATATCGTAGAATGTTATCATTGTATTGATAAACAAAGCAAGACTTTATAGCCAGTTACAAATAGAATCCTAAAATGAAACGCTATCTCCCCTTACCTATCTTAATCAATCAGATATACACAATATATTCACAGAATATCCTAACAGGTTTCAAAATCCGTGGCTAAAGGTATAACTAGTTCAGTACTGAATTGGCGCACCTACAGAAGAATAGAAGGAATTTTTGCACAAAACATGCTCATGGAGACTCAACAATTCGGGTAATCCCAGAATAGTAATTTTTACATATTTGATGAATAAAAAGGACATTAAGAGGCAAAGAATGTCCAGACTTTATTAACTATACATGCCATATTCCAGAATTGAACCCGTCGTTTTAAATCAATTTATCAAATTGCAGAAAATCTATTACAGGGAATTTTGCAAAGTGGCCGAGTGTCCGGAAACAAAATCACGATGCTGAAAAGATGTTGGTTGTGATGACGAAGGAGAATTGTCAAAAAAGGGTTTTGGAGGGATATCAATGGCCTCCAAATTACCTTCCAGCATTTCAATCACTCTGTTCATGGGAGGCCTCTGGGATGGGTCTTTCTGGATGCACCATAACCCAACTAATATTATTTTCTTAGCAATTTCATCTTCTTCTCCATCATCCACAATGCTCTTCAATCTTAAATCTTTGTCAATGATCAAGTGCTTGTATGCCCAATGTGGGAAGAAAACCTCACTTTCGTTGCTGCTTCCCCACATTACATTCTTTCTTCTTCCCACAATTTCCAAGATCATCATTCCGTAACTGTAAACATCAGATTTGTGAGAAACCACTCCAAAACACCTGCTAATTAGTTCGGGTGCAATGTAACCAATTGTTCCCCGAGCTTCAGGAAATGATGACACGGCACTTCCATTTTTGGTGCAATATTGCTTTGCATTCCCAAAATCAGATATTTTGGGATGAAAGCTTTCATCCAGAAGAATGTTGTGAGGCTTTATGTCGAAATGCAATATGCGAGTGTTGCATCCTCTGTGTAAGTATTCAAGTCCCCGAGCCACACCAAGCGAAATTTGGTAGAGTTTTACCATTTGAAGTTGAAAGATGCTGTGATTCTGGTGGTTGTAGATGTATTTCTCTAGAGATCCATTGGCCATATATTCATATACCAAGGCTCTCTTCTTGCCTCTAATGCAGAACCCCAAAAGGTTGACAACATTGACATGTGAAGTTCTGCATATGCTCAAAACTTCATTGATGAAATCTTGGTCATTTCCATTGGTTGAATTGAGGATTTTCACAGCAACAAGATCGCCACCAGGGATCTTCCCTTTGTAGACGGTACCAAATCCTCCTTTCCCAAGCTCACAATTGAACGAGTTTGTTATCTTCTTGAGGTCGGAATATGAGTAACATTTTGGTGCAAGTGGTCCACATTGCCTAGCTAAAGCCTCAAGGTCTAGTTTTGATTGTCTTGACGTACTTCTTGAGGGTACATATGGACCATTGAAACCTCTCATGCGTATCCCGATGAGAAATAATCCCAATATAAATACGACAAATGCAATGGCAATAACAGGTTCAACTACGATAAGACATTTCAAGAAGATCAGTCTTTTGAAATTTTATACAAATGCAATGTAATTACTTTTAAAAACACAAATATATTGTATTTCAGAGATTCTAACCTGCTTTTGAGACAGAGAAATCTAGTATATTCGAAGTGACACAACGAAACGGTTTGGGCCAGTCAGTTGAACAGATGCGGCCGTTACTACGACACTCCATGCAATCATCGGACACGTTCCACTGGAGATCATAGTCGGAACCAAGTAAACGAAACACTTCATGCACATCATCTTCTGATTTGTTTCCCTGAACAACAGTGAAAGATTTGTTGTAAGGAAGATAAACAGCTGTACACGGAGAACCGATATCGGGCAGATGTGAATCTGGAGTTTTGCTGTAAAAGATGTGATCTTCATCACATCCATTATAATATCCAAATCCAGGGACGTGGGAATCATTTATGATCTTCTCCGTGTTCGTTTTCTTCGAGCATCTGAACAAAGTGATATTATTGGAAAAGGTATAAAACAGGGGAGGAGAAGTTGGAAGATTGATTTGATGATAGAAAGCAGAGCAGCTTTTGTTGCTCAAATAGGTTTGGAGAAGCTCAGAGTGAAGAGTGATGGTGGAATTTCCGATGGATTCGGCTATCAACCATTTCTGCGAATCCGATGGAGAGTGATCAAGACTGATCCTGGGGAAAGGTTTATAAGTACAGTCAAGGTAGGAGAGACCACAGATTGGAAGCTTAAAATCAGTGAAAGGAAATGTGAGATTGAAGCTCCCACACTGAAAATCTGATGGGCAAGTGGTGGTGAATTCATCACCAAAACTCGAAAATGGCAGCAAAACCATGATAGCTAGAATATGAAAAAAACTGGGATCCATTCTGAAATTTCCAGAAGAAGATAAGAACGAGATGATAGATTCATGGGGGTGATGAAGCACTTATTGCAAGAGAAACACAGACCTGGGCCGCGGACTGTGATGCTGAAAAGGAAATGCCGTGAATGACTTTAAAAGTTATTGACTTTTGTCTTTGTATATATGTATTTTTTTGATCGATTTGTCTTTGCATGCATGATTACCCGGCCTTGTTAAACATGAGCCTAATTTTCTTGAGCAAATTAAGTTTTACTCAGTTCTTTAGTATATACACATTATTTATTGAAAGTGCTGGAAATGCCCATGATATGATCTTGAAAGGGAAATTTATTTTTTCAAATCAATTTTGATCGGAAACATGCCGATTTTATTCGTCAAACAGTAGTAGGCGTATTGTTTGATAAGTTTTCTTCAGTACATGGCCATACCAGCATTTTCAAGAACAGTATATCATATTAATACATATAACAATTCATAGTTCACGGCCGGGTTTAATTTTCGCTGGAGGTAAGAGTTGTGTGAAATTTGTATTATTTCTCATTTTTTTAAAAGAGAATTAATACATATAAAAAAACTCATGTATGCGTACAAATTCTTGTCTAGTTTCTATTTTTGCGAAGATTTTAATTATTTGTACTGATTTCATTTATAAATGATTTTTATCAAACATATCCGTCTCAACTATTTCTACACACTTTTTAGTCAACTTTGTCAGAACATATTTAACCGTTAATAACTTTATAATTTTGTGTATTAATATGGTCTAAAAATTTTATAGTTAAAAAATAGAGTATTATGAATTAAAAAATATCTTACAATAGATTATAATAGACATACTCATTATAATGGTCAAATATGTTCTGATAAAGTTGACTAAGATGTGTGACTCTGTTAGTATATAAAAATGATTCGCACAGGCACATGCAAAATTGCAAACGCCACACACACCGTTATACTCAACACGCATGTTTTATTGCATACTCCCTCCTTTCGCTTTATGTTGGCACCCTTAAATTGGCACAATAATTAAGGAGAGTGAAAATTTATGGTTTATAATCAATGAAAGAAAGAAAAAGCAAAAGGAATGACCACAATTAAGCTAAACATTACCATTTAAGGTAAGGGCCAAAATAAAATGAACATCATTTTAGTCAAGTGTGCCAAAATAAAGCGAACGGAGGGAGTATAATAATGAAGGTACACACAACTGAAAGAGTTTGTAACCTGATGATCAAGCTGGACCTCTTGTCTAGCAACGTTTTTACTAGAAAACCTTTTAAAACATCTACTGAAATGGGTGTTTATTGCTTAAGGTCACCTCATTGATTTTACATTCTTTTGGACTTTATGAATAGACTTTATCATGGCCATGATTTGGAAATGAACGCATCACTTAAGATCGATTTATAAAAAATAAATTGATTATTGGGAATTTGGCAAAGTTGTTGAGTATTCGGAAACAAAATCGTGAGGATTAAAAGATGCAGGTTGTGATGACGAAGGAAAATTATCAAAGAAAGGTTTTGGAGGGATATCAATGGCTTCCAAATTTCCTTCCATCATTTCAATTACTTTGTTCATTTTAAGCCTCACACTCAACTCAACTTCCATGGCTCCATTGATCATTACAACTCATCCATGTTCTTTTAAGGATTAGTCCGATCCATCATCATTTTCTTAAAAGTTTTTTCAAAGTACTTCATTTGGTACCGTATCTGCTTACGCATTTTGACTTCTGTTAATTATAAAAATTAGGTATCATGATTATAATACAATTAATGAGAATTCGGGAAATGTGTGGTTTTCAAAGTCTTCCTAGCGTACATGATATTTTTATATTGCATGATATATAGCGTTTTGAGTAGCTTCAACTCAGTTATTAATGGATGTTTTCATAATGTTTTGAGTTTCCTTTTGCTCCAAGTTCATAATAAAACTTTGAAATGTTTACGTACACTAAGATATGCTTTTACTTTCCTTTTTTGCAACAACAAATAATAAGTTGTTCTAAGAATAATATATAAATTACGTAATGAGTTAATTATATGCTACAATTTCACCATAATATAGGTACATGTAATTTTTTTATATTTAATTTACGTAGTCATAGCATAGTTGACGAGCTCTCAGAAATAACATCTAGATCATTTTGATCAAAGGAAACTGATGGTGAGGTTGAAGAAGAATTATTGAAGAAAGGTTTGAGAGGGATTTTTATGGCCTCAAAATCACCTTCAAGCATTTCAATAACTTTTCTCATTTCAGGGCTTTTGGATGGATACTTTTGAATGCACCATAGCCCCACTAACATTATTTTCTTAGCCATTTGATCTTCTTCTAAATTCACCATGTCTCCCTTGAAATGTAAATCTTCGTGAATGATCAAATGTTGATACGCCCAATAAGGAAAGAAAACCTCACTCGCGGGGGTTGCTCCATGGATGACATTTTTCCTTCTTCCAACAATTTCCAGGATCATCATTCCAAAACTGTACACATCGGACTTGTAAGAAACTACTCTGAAGCATCTACTGATTATTTCTGGTGCTATGTAACCAATTGTACCTCTAGGCTCAAGAAATGATGATACAACACTCTTTTTAGTGTTATATTGCTTTGACATCCCAAATTCTGATATCTTTGGATGGAAATTTTTATCTAGGAGAATGTTGTGAGGTTTTATATCAAAATGCAATATGCGAGTGTTGCATCCTCTGTGTAAGTATTCAAGTCCCCGAGCCACTCCAAGCGATATTTGGTAGAGTTTTTCTATTCCTAGTTGAAAAATGCTTTCATTTTGGGGGCTGTATATGTATTTCTCTAAAGATCCATTTGCCATGTATTCGTATACCAATGCTCTCTTCTTGCCCTTAACGCAAAACCCCAAAAATTTGACAAGTGCCACTTCTACGACACTCAATGCAATCCTAGGACGCATGCCACTGAAGATTAGAATTGGGACCGAGTAAAAGAATTAATACTTCATCACATTAGATTGGTTATCTTGATCCTGAATTTAGTTGTTAGCTGGAAAAGTAGGAACAATGCATCTATTATGAAGGATACCTATTACATATAAAAGACATGA
The DNA here is from genome assembly GCA_963678965.1 of Cruciata laevipes. NCBI lineage: Eukaryota > Viridiplantae > Streptophyta > Magnoliopsida > Gentianales > Rubiaceae > Cruciata > Cruciata laevipes. The sequence goes on along the minus strand of OY787641.1, from coordinate 8,207,731 downwards.
TATTTCATATTCTGAATACATAAACTGAATACATCGAATTGTTCATATATACACTTAAAGATGAGAAGAATCATCACACAATTATATTGTGTAATTTTGTTTTTACACATGTTAATTTAGAAGCAAAGATTTCCCATTGATATACAAAACAAGAGTACTCAAATGAAAAGAGCCAAGAGGCAACCTATGGGAGAATAAAGATTTAGATTGAAGGGAGCAAGGAGATACATGAGATATAAGAGATACAAGATTGGGTGTGATACGGGGAAAATCCGCACTAGTAATTGGGGTCTCGGATAGCTAACGTATCTGAGGGCTTCTAGGTGTTGATTGCTGGTGAAGTATGAATGCTGCTCGCTAAATGTTCTTGGCTATCCGAACTCCTTGGTTTCAGACTGGGCTTGCTTAGTACCTGTTCTCCGATGCATGCGGCGCTACCCCAGGGGTGGTAGCACCGGTGTGATGATGAAATTTCGTGTTTTGAAAGATAAAAAATCTGTATTCAAGAGTTAGAGAACTTACCTGGAATGGTTGATTGTGGCCTCTATTTATAGGCGTCCTGAGCCTCCTCTTTATGCCTCATCATCAGTGTGTGTCACCTCCCCGTACGAGTGGTGCCTCCTCTCCACGTAAGCGTACGGGCCGATCCTTATCTTTTCCCCGTGACTAGGAAGCTTCCTGAAAAGCCGCCTAGATCCGAATCTTGGGTATCATCACAAGCCCCCCAAGATGGAAGATCTTGGGTATCATCACTCCCTTTCAGCCTATGGTACCCAAGTATGTTCCTCTTTTTAAGGGTAAAGCTCTCCAAATATCTGATTAAGGAGAGAGATCTAGCCGACATGCCCCATCGAGGGCAGAGGCAATAACTATCCATAGTCTTTCTTCCTCTGATACTCCTTCGAGCCCCAAGGGGTCCTCATCATCCGATGCTTGATCTTGATTTTTCTTGTAATCAAGACTCACTTTGTTTGTAAATTACTTGTATCTTATGTATTATAACAATTAAAATTTTTATTTTATTTTTTATTATGCAATGTATAAGTCCCGAGAGGATGTCTCCCCTAGGGTACTCAACATCCTCTTATTTCTCTTGTGGTAGTATTTGTTATTTCTGGTTATCTTTCCTTTATACTCAGATTGCCCTTGCCGAGGTTTATTCCCTTTTTGCAGGGCACCAATCATGGGAGCGACCCAGAGGTCCCGACTTACCCTTTATTTACACCGAAATATCCAGCACGTATCCAAATTATCGCGTATCCACGCTTTTCTAACGCACTATCCAGTACGCTTTATGTTCCGAGCGTATCCACGCATCCGAACATAGACATATCCACGCATCCGAACCTAGACTTATCCACGTCGAGCCTCTTTTATTGCAATGTATTCTGTCGCACACACAATTATTATGCGTATCCACGCACCCGAGCTATGACGTATCCACGCTGAGCCCATTATCATTCTTTTATATCATCCTTTCTCAATTCCCTTAACCCCCTCAGGGATTACCACCTTTCGTCTCCTTTCCTTTGATCTTCCTTTCTTTTCTATACGATCACCCTTCTATGCCCTCTCTTTTATTTTAGATAAGATTTTTCTAAACTTATCTCTTCACCGACTCCTTTTCTCTACTTCTCCCTGCCTTCTTTTTCCTAGTTTTCCTTTTCCGTGGAACTATCTTTATTATCCTCCCAGTGTTTTCTACACTTTTTCTATTTTCTTTCTTTCCTTTCTTGGCCCTTCCTAAGTTTTCCCTTTCCTCCTTGGATATCCTGATCTCCTTCTTTCTTCCTCTCTTAATGTTCTTCTGTTTGCTTTTCACCAGAATTATTCTCTCTTGGCACTGTCCGAGCCCCCCTCATACTGTAGTAATTTACCATTCTCTCCTTTATAGCCCTTCTTGAGTCTCTGCGCTCCTAATATCCGAATGTACTTTTTTCCGATATCTCGCCCCTTCCTAATTTTACCCCTTCCTTTTCCTATATCTCCTTCATGATTTGACTTTACCTTTCCCTATCTTCGGATGTCCCGAATGCAATCCGGATCTACCCTATTTTTCCCTTTTTTCTTCCAAGCCTCTCCTTTTTCTCTCTTTTCCCCACTCTTTCTCTTTTTATTTTCTTTTTTTTTGTTCTTCTGAAGGTGTTTTCCTCCGAACCTCTCCTCCTATTCTCCCTCTTCTTTCTTTTTGATCCCTAACAGTAATTCTAATTCCCCCCCCCTTCTGTTATCTTTTCTCTAAATCAATTTTCCTTCCTTCATTATTACTTTTCTAGTGGCCTCTCGCTTGCATGCTCCTCATCCGAGCCCTATCCTACTGGATCTATTGTTCTTTCACTTCCAATGCCTCCTTATCCGATGTCGTAGCCTATCTGATGCAGTCATCTGGTTCCTTTTCCGGCGTCGCCGATTTGTTGCGTAGTTACCTTTCGAGGATGTTTGGTTCCGAGCTTTTATTCTTCTATTGCCCCTTTCCCACAATCACGCCTTTGTAAGCCCCTTAATCTTTCCCTGTTTTGCTTCCTCTCCTATCATCCTCGTATATCTACTGCAAAGAAATTTCTTAAAAATAGTATTAGTTACACGATTTTCTTTCGTGCTATTTTCCTTCCGATCCCCTATTTATCGGACCGATACCCATCTATTATCTTGAGGCCGTTCTGGTATCCGACCCCATGCAGGTAGCATGACCTCCCTATTATTCATAATCTACTCCACTAACCCTTTTCCTGCTTAAATCCCCTATCGGTCCTTTCTTTCTCAACGACTAGCCCTCGGGAAAATCTAAAGCCCTAGCTTTCTCGTATCCGACCTATGCTCATGAGCGAACCCTAGCTGATACCCTAAATATCTCTTCCTTCCCCTATTTACCTCTATATTCCTAATCTTCACGCATATCATATCCAGTAATAAGCGTAAATATTCTTGCAAAAAACTTTTATCTATCATTCAAATAATACTCAATATATATACAGTTATATATCTACATACCTCCACGTTCGAGCCTCCTCATTCCTAGGCGGGTCCTAGCTTTATTCGCCTCCTCGGGTTGGTTGCAACCGTTGAATTTCCTCTTGCGCGATCTTTCCTCAGCCGAGGTATTGCTTGTTGTCCGAGCAGCTCTCCTGAATACCGAGCTGTATGCGTCATTCTGAACTGAGGGTGAGACCCCTAATGTCGCGTCCCACTGGGCGTGTCAACTGATGCGGGACAAATCCGCTCTAGTAATCGGGGCCTCGGATAGCTAACGTATCCGAGGGCTTCTAGGTGTTGATTGCTGGTGAAGTATGAATGCTGCTCGCTAAATGTTCTTGGCTATCCGAACTCCTTGGCTTCGGACTGGGCTTGCTTAGTACCTGTTCTCCGATGTCTGCAAAACAAGCTCCCGATGCTACCCCGAGGGTGGTAGCTCTGGTGTGATGATGAGATTTCGTGCTTTGAAAGATAAAAACTCTGTATTCAAGAGTTAGAGAACTTACCTGGAATGGTTGATTGTGGCATCTATTTATAGGCGTCTTGAGCCTCCTCTTTATGCCTCACCATCAGTGTGCGTCACCTCTCCGTACGAGTGGTGACTTCTCTCCACGTAAGCGTATGGGCCGATCCTTATCTTTTCCCCGTGACTAGGAAGCTTCCTGGAAAGCCGCCTAGATCCGAATCTTGGGTATCATCAGGGTGAAAGTTTCATTTTTTTAGATTTGAATGCGCAGTTCTAGTCAAATTGAGATTTCTCTCAATTCAACCGTTGGATGTTTATGAAATTTTGGAACAAATGCTTTGATACCATGTTAATTTAGGAAAAAAATATTTACCATTGATATACAAAACAAGAGTAAAAAGAAGAGGTTGGGGTTTGTTCTTACAAATAAAGATATAATATACGAGAGGATTCTATTGTAATTACTAAACTATCATTGACATAATATTATTATTATTAACAATACACACAGAAAGAAGCATTTTCGACTACACATGTGAGTGGAAAATATCATTTCTAGACTGACTGACTTAGTGGCTGACTTTGAAAGTTTACTTGGCTAAAAAAGTCAATTAATTGATTTCCACCATGTATTTGGTGGCCCTATGCTTTTTCCACCATTCACCTTTGGTTGTAAAAAGAATTAATCAATCATGCATGTCATATTTTTTACCCAAAAGAAACGGAGACGAGTGAAACCGTTAGTTAAATCACACGAGATACCTGTACTGGTGCAGGGTCGGGTGCCTGAGCTGGTGGTGCAGGGGGCGGGTATGCAGTGGCGGCCTGACCCTTAGGCGACTGAACCTTTCGCCTTAGTCCCAAATTTTTGGGTAATTTTGGATTCCATTTTTTAAAATTATGATAATTTTTTTAAAAAAATTTGTCTTTGTTATATGATAAAAATCGAGGTCTAAAATGATAAGTATACTCTCATTCTTAATTTTTATGGTATTAAAACATTAAAAGATTCTAAATTTTTTTCTAATAAATGAAATATCTATTATAATATTTATTTTATTAAAAATATTATTAAATTATTGTACTTAGACCCTGTTTACCAGAGCTTATCTGTAGATCAGTTCAGTTCAGTAAAAATGTAATTTGATGAAATTCAAGTTAATTCAGTCATGCTGATTTCATTTTTCAATACATCATTTTTTACTTCAGTTCAGTTCAGTTCAATTTTGTTCAGTTCAGTTCAATTCAATTCAGTTCAGTATATCAAGAAATAATCTCTTGTAAACAGGACATTATAGTATATGTTGAGTTTTTTTTTTTTCTAGCCTCAGGCCCCTAAAACTTTGGGACCGACACTGCGGGTATGGGTTCCGGTACTTGAGAAGGTGTGGCAGCAGAAACGGTTATGCCCATCTTCTGGCCGGTGCTGCAGTGGCCGATGCAAGTGCAAAGGAATGTTCGCGGGGCCGGTGTCAGAAATGGAGATGGGGCTTGTGATGGTGCAATGTTCATATGCACGCCTCGTCACCTCTGCCAGGCTGTGACTCCGGTTGTGAAGTTGAAAACGGCACCGTAATTAACAAAGTTCGCTATTAATTTTAAACATTTAAATTAGTTAGAGCTACTCCCTCCATTCGCTTAACGTACGATTGGCAGTGACACCCAACATTTAGGCACAAATATTAATGCAAGTAAATTGTGTGGTCAAGAATAAACAAGAAAACTCAAAAGTATTTTTAGTGGATACAATCACTTCAATTATTACCATAAAAGAAACAATGCCATTATAATTTAAATCTTTTAATAAGACAAATGTGCCAACATTAACAGAATGGAGGAAGTACACGATATAAAAAGTACATTTACGGATTTCAGTTCTCATGCAAACAAACAGGGTACGTATGTGAGTAATTTACTGGAATGAATTTCATGCAAAACAAACAATTTCCTACAAAAACAAACACTGTAAATTTTCATAAAATACCTAAAATATCACCGACAAAAAAGATTTGGGAGTCGGCCCAGGTGGTGTAGGCAGCGAAATCATTCGGAGTGATGCCAGTAATGCTAAGAAAAGTCCCAACCTAAAAAATCACCAACCCAAGTGTGCAGTTTGAGCGGGAAATTGTGGCGGAGAAAAGTCCCAGTAATGCTAAGACTATGGTCGTCTTGGTTGCCATTTTTGTTATTTTTTCTGCAATGGAGATAATCTAACAATATATGGCATCCATATGACTTTATAAAACCCTGTGATTGATATAGCAAAAGAGACAACCTAAAAACTTCATAAGCTTGACTATGATATGAATCTCCTTACGAAAATCCTGGATATGAACCTCCTTACGAAGATCCTGGTTTTGCGGAATGATTAAGAGCACCTTCCGAAGTGTCGATCGAAAGCACCCTCTTTCAAAGAAGAAGACACACTTCGAGATGAACTTGAAAGACACAACTTTTGAACTTCAGTAACACAAGGTCGAATTCCACACGCCAAGCACTACTTGCACCAACTTGAGATGGACAAACCTAGATCTCAAAATCGGGGGTTTCAATCTAACGATTGACCTAATCTAGCGATTAGAGGTTAGCCTAACGGTTAAATAAGATAAAACTCAATATAAGATGATTGTTGTATATAATTGTATGTGAATAAATTCGTTCACCACCCTATTTATAAGATTATAGGGTGATTAAAAAGTGCAGGATACAATAACGTAAGGAATATTACATCTTGACCAAAAAGGAAACACTTAAGGCAGTTTTTTCAAGCTAAAACCTTATTTAACTATAATTAAAATTCATCATACCATAACACAAAGGTATGAACAAATTCATTAAGTAAAAAAAAAAAATTACCTAAATAATAAAGGGATAAACTGTTGTTGAACCAACCCACTAATTGAAGGCCCAGTCGGTTCTTTTAAGGCACTTCAACAAAACTTCTTCACAACTTCAATCTTCGGAAATGAGAGTAATAACTAGCATAGCCCTCATCATCTTCTAATATTCATCACGAACTTGTTTCATAAGAGTATTGAGAATATTGAACAATTTCTTTCTTCCAGACATTGGCACATGAAATAACATAGAAGAATAACCTCTAGATATTCGTATCAGACTAGTTTGTGGATTTCTTTTTTGCTATTTTCATTGTTGACTATTTTGTACCTTGGATATGAACTCAACTTTGATTTACAAACGAAACTTCCGAATTAATTAAGTAGTATTGCTTACAAAAAAATGACCTTGCCTCCAAGAGATACAATCTCCACCCCGAGAAAAATACTAAAAGTTCTTAGAGACAGAGTGCGGTTATCAACACATATAAAATACGGATATTTGCATATTCCATTTACTATAAATCTACAAAAATAATCTTAATTTATTCTTTATTCTTATACTTTAGTCCCACTCAATAGCAAATTCATATATTACATCCAATCTTACATCTTATGTACATGAATTGATTCTTTCTAAAAGAGACCAAAACTATATCAATAATACTTAATATTTGAAATAAAGTAAATTATTTGTCATTTTTTATTAATTCTTTCGAAAGTGATTTTGTTAACGATTCCATCTTCTTCTTTTGTTTGAATTCTATAAAAGACATTATATTGATTCTTGAAATATCAATAGCGATAAATAAACAATTATTTACGTATAATTGTTTGACAATTGTTTTTTTTTAAAATGAATAGAATTTCGAGATTAATCGATCATTTTTTTTTTACTATAGTAGTTTATAAATTAGTTTGGAAGATTTGAATTGATCAATATTAGAACTCGTCTGCTTTACCACTTTTACTAAATTTACTAAATATGAAGTATTGAATAATTATAATTAATTAACTTAAACATAATTAAAATATTAAAATATTGATACTTAGTAGGAACACTTAATACAACAATAGAATTCATAAAATAAAATAAAAGTAATCTAACAAAATATTTCAAACTTAAACGTGATTAAAAATATTTTTTTTTTAATTTAATAACATAAGAACAAAGTTACCTATATATATATAATATGTATATATATGGGAGGGGTTCGGTTAACTCACTTATTCTCACTCAAGATTTCACCCAAGATTTTTACCATTCAATCAACTGATCCAATGGTTATTACTTTTTCTCATAGGAAAGTTTTGTCACTAAAATCATTAGACACATTACATCAAAATTTTAGGCCTTGATTATAACAATCCAACAAAACAACCAAACCGTGCTTTGGCACTCTGCTGCTATCTTTACCTTCTGTATTTCCACCGCATCTTGAAGAACAGTAAAATGTTGCAAGCACAAACCCTAATTTATCATAACCGAGATAAAGTTATTTTCAGACTATTATTGTAAAAAATGATCCTCCAAAATATTACAAAATGTCTTAAATAGCAAATCATAACCCCAAGAAGGTAAAAACAAGAATTCAGAAATAAAGAAAAAAACTCGAAAATAGAAAAAAAGTCTAAATGGCCTCAAATGAAAAAACTAAAAGGCGGTGATTGATATAGAGCTCGTCAATATAGTTCCGATGCCCCCAAAATCATCTCATTCCAACATCATATGCAAAAGTTACGGCTGAATCAATCTTGCAGTTCTTTTGCAGCAACCAACGCATCTTTAATTTTTGCCGGCACTCGTTCTACATCAACAATGCTCCAGTGTCTTGCCCTTCATATAATAGGCTTGGAGCCATTGTTATATAAACATTCATACTTGAAATCTAATGCATTTGCAATTTAATGGAAACAAACTAAAAACAATTCAAACAAACTCAAAATTTTCTGTATCCAAATTCAAATATAATTAATATGTGAAAATATTTAGCACGATACTTACACCATATATATATTTAGAATGGTGCAGCCTACGTACAATACACCAATACACTTGATGTTCTCTAATTTCAAAAATGACCATCGCCAGGGCCCAGAGGTAATTTGCAGTTAGTAATTAGCTATAACTTGAGAATTGATGCTCTTAGGAAAAAAAAATTACAAAATCGTTTATGCATGATAAACAAATAAATGTGCATACAGAATCGTGCATTCATGGTTTTGTCTTTTTTTTTCTTTTTTTTTTAAACATTTTTCATCTGTTGGTTTAATTTCAAATTACCATAGCAAAAGATAATTTGCATTAACTAATTAGTTATTGAATAAATAAACAGACATAACTGCTAGACGTAATCTCTTTATGCACGAAACGTGCACATAACTCATCTGTCTACATATATGGAATCGTGCATTTTCCATCCAAATTACATAATCGACCCTGTATAATGCACAACTAATTAAATTTTCTCGTGCATGCATGATGTACAATTTTTTTTTTTTTTTTTGGCAAACCACCATTTGGTGGGTTGTATATTGGCTTCCCCAAGCCTTAAAGGAAAAATACAATAGTATAGTTACAATGAATGAAAGCTGAAAATGTTGAAAAAACATAAGCCATGAAGGCATAATCCCAACATCCTATTGAAAACTGAGATTGTGTAGAAAGGAACTACACAGGCCCAAAAATGCCATAAAAAAGAAAGAGTTTGAAGTGAAAACTCATTCTGAAATAAGGAAGAATTTAAGATTAGGAGAGAGAGATTCCACTTGCTTGTTAGTGAATCAAAGTGAGACACAGTGAGACACAAATCAGGCTATGGAGCTCATCCCTTACTTAAAAACTTCAAGGGAAATGCGTGAAGTTTGAGTCCCTGAATGGCACAGCTTGTAAAAACCTCTCTGTGAGGCATCAAAGTAAAAACTTCTTGTGATTGTCACTGTATGAAGCATCCCCTGTGTTGTGATTCAACCAGTCCTCTCCAATTGAGAAGCTAGCATCATGGGATGTACCTGTCATGAGAGAAAACCTCTGCAGTATCTGTTCTGAATATTTATTCTAAGACTTGGAATACCATTAAGATCCATAGTTATAAGAGCTTTGATATGCTGGGGGATAAGATTCAATACACCAGTGATAGAGTTTTCAAAAGAATGTTTAGCTAAAGCATCAGCAACTCTATTGGCTTCCCTAAAAACAACCAATTGGTTATCTAAAAGCATATTGATTTCATCTGATAGGTTGAAAAGCTTCCAGTGAGCAGTAATTAGATTTACAATCATGAAAACACCAACCAAGCAGTCAGACTCAATAGTAAAGCCATGTATTCCTATAGATAGTCCATATAGAATTCCATGTTTTACTGTCTTTAGTTCAGCCTCCAGTGGAGAAGAGGCATCTATATACCACACAGAAGCAGCCACAAAATATCCATATAAGTTTCTAACTATGCATCCTATTTCAGATTTTCCATTTGACCAAGAAGCATCCACATTTATTTTAAAACCTTGTGATGGTTTTTTCCACTTAACTTTGATGGGTCTGGTTTTTGGTGGTCTGGTGCATGGTGGTAGAAAACTATTGGAGTACATGTCAATGTCAAATTATTTATGTATGTAAACTGGTTTAACAATAAAGGAATAAAACACCATATCCTTGATTTCATTCAGTATGGAATTGGCATTAGGCTTAACATTTTCAAAAAGCATTTTATTCCTTGCCTTTCATAAACTCCAGCAGATATATGATGTTATATTCTGAGTTATAATGGATTACAATTTTGTAAAACCAGTGTATGACGAATAGTATGACAGTCTGCCCCAAATATCATGGAAAGTTTGGCCTCTAATACCAACTAAGCAAAGAGCATTTTTCCAAGTTTGAACAAAAAAGTGGCACTCACTAAAAAAAATGATCAATGGAATCAGCTGCATTGCATAGACAGTACTTGGATGCAATTTGGAAACCATAGTGTATGAAAACATTATCAAATGGCAGTAGTGAATTTAAAGTTCTCCACATGAAGATGGATATCTTCTTTCAACTCCATCACCACCGGGAGGATGATACAACTGTTGATCTCATGACACGCAGGCGGCTTCACGCCAAACGTCCGGACCATCGCATCAAGTCGGCAGGCGTCACCGAACAGATCACCCTCACAGATCGGGATGCTGTCATCCCAGTCTATCAAGATCTGCCTTCCTCTGGGAATGCCAATTGAAACTTAGCAGATCCAGTGCCACAAAAATCTAACTAGAGAGATTCAGCACCGGCACCTCTAGCAGATTGGGGTCTCCTGCCTCTCCCCCATCGGTTCCGGCCATTTGGGATCCCGCCCAGAAATGATGCCACTACATCTGCTCGTCGTCCGTTCTGGCTCTTCGAGTCGGCTTCGGGTCGGTTCGTTCCGGTTCAGTTTGGTCTGGTTCGGCTCGGGCCGGTTCGGTTGAGTCACTCATGATTTTTTTGTTCTGGCCCAATTAGAAGATGAGGTGGTTTTATTTCTTCCTTTTACTTTATTTTATTAATAAGGTCTAGAAAATTTAAACAACTTACTAACTGCAACCATATTTTTACTAACAGATACGTGTTATTGTTCAGTCTAAACTTTGGTTGACTTTAACTCTTGTCTAAATGCGGGGTTAGGAGAAATATGAGTCAAAGTAGTAATCTACATACTTTTGGCGATTCCACTTTCTTTATAAACTAGACTTGTTGGTTGTGGAAGTTAGCCTTGTGCATCTTTTCTTGTATCAGATAAAATGCTTGTTCAACTTTTTATTCTGTTTGGATATAACAACCGTCTAGATGGCGAGAGAGAAAAACCTCATGATCTTCTGGAGTAGAACGTTTTGTGTCTAGACTAGTACAATTCGATTAGCTAGTTGTAGCATGCGAGCTAAAGAACTATGCTTGTTGGGTAATTAGAAAGCAGTCAATAATCCTCCAGATTTCAATTGAAAAAAAGGTAAAAGAAAATATAAAATCAAATGATAAGTGCAAGTACACTGCGTGCAACGCACGGTGGAGTCCAAGTAATTATTATTTTTGAAAAATAATTGCCGAATTGTCGAATTGATCCTCATTATACCATATACTGTAAAGGAAATTTAAAATATTGGGGCTTGCGAGTCATGACCCGAATGAGTACTTTAGGACATACTCAATGATAGGAACCTGAATTGTGATTTTTAAGGAGCGTCCCGTGAGCAAGTATTTGCTTCTGGAAGTTGTCCATCACTTTAAAAATAACAGGGATCCTCGGACCTTCAATGGCACGGTGGTTCTCGGAAGAACTAAGATTCCAGTGCCGAAAGTGCTTTGGGTGCAGGGTAAACGGAGAGTCTAGCTTGTGAGTATGTGCCCGTGGGGAAGATGATCGGAGGTTTCTTGTGACTGAACCAGAAGTTTCAATGCTGATTACATTCTAAGCAGGATCATTATTGTGACTTGGAACGTACGATCGACTGACTATTGTACTCCTACTTTTATTTCCTCAATCAAGTCAAGAAACGTATTTTAAAATATCTTAAAACCGATTTGGTGCAAAGAACATATAAAGGGAATTTTACATAGAACATGCTCATGGAGAAATTAATAGAAATTTTTACATGCATGTTTGCTGAAAGAAAATAGCCATGGGCAAAGAATGTATATGTATATAGACTTCGTTAAAGAGATTTCAGATTCCAGAAATGAACTCACTGGCTAAAGTCGATTATTGAGAATTTTGTGGAGTTGTTGAATGTCCAGAAGCTAGATCATGATGATGAAAAGATCCATGTGGTGATGACAGAGGAGAACTATCAAAGAAAGGTTTTGGAGGGATTTCAACAGTCACCAAATTACCTTCCAGCATTTCAATCACCTTGTTCATAGGTGGCCTTTGGGACGGGTGTTTCTGAATATAATTTTTTGGGCGATTTCATCTTTTTCTCCATCATCCACAATGCTCTTCAACCTTAAATCTTAGTCAAGGATCAAGTGTTGGTATGTCCAATGTGGAAAGAAACCCTCACTCGCATGGCTTGCTCCATGAATGACATTCTTTCTCCTTCCAACAATTTCCAAGATCATCAATCCAAAACTGTAAACGTCAGATTTGTGAGAAATTACTCCAAAGCATCTGCTTATTAGTTCGGGAGCTATGTAACCAATTGTTCCCCGGACTTCAACAAGTGATGATATGTCACTTTGTTTCTTGGTGCCATATTACTTTGCCAACCCAAAATCAGATATTTTAGGGCAGAAATTTTCATCAAGGAGAATATTGATAATACCGGTCCAGAGCCCTGCTGGGCCAAGAAAAGGGCCCGTGGCCCAGAACCAACAGAGAGGAACCTTTCCCGGTCAGAGGCATGTCCGGACAAGAAAGAGGACAAGAGAGGACAGATGATGACAAGGGAGGTGGTCCTGCAGCTTATCTTCAAGGGAGGCAAAGCTCAACTATAAATACTAGCCTCCAACAGTGAACAAGGTATGTGACTTATATCTCTCTACGTTATATTGAGAGCACCTTCCGTACGTTTTCCTTCTCCGATATCCCCATCTCATCATCACACAGGAGCTTCTTCCCCGGGACGCCTCCCGGGGATTGTTTTGCAGGACTGAAGTAGGCTGACCAAGGAGGAGACCCGGATAGCATATAAACCAGGGAGACAGACGGAAATTGGTAGCATCAATTGGCACGCCCAGTGGGACCTTCCACCTTCGCATGATGGAGTCGCCAAGGAGAGGGCGCGGGCGCCCGAAGAAGAACGCGGCACCTTTAGGGGGTGGTTCCCTTCCACCCCCGGGAGATGATGTGACCTTGAGGCAGTTGCAGGAGGAGGCTAGACACCAGCGGGAGCTAGGGGTACCGCAGGATGGCCACGTGGAAACTGCCTCCGACGAAGCCGACTCGGAAAAAGAGTGCCAGGAGGAGCAAGGACCAAGGCCCGCCGGGGGAGGCAGTCCCCGGGCCCAGGGGCCTGAAGCCCGGGAGGAGGGGCAATCCTTAGTCGAGCCGGAGGAATTGGCGGCGTTGGAGTTCATAAGAGCCAACAAGGAGTTGTACCGCCAGTGGGTACTCTCTACCCGGGAAAATTGTAGGAGGAGGGAGCCCGGGGGAAACCCGGCAGGCTCTCCACGGGGGTACCAAAGAGAGGTTATTGACCTGGACGGAGTCGTTCAGCAGCCGAGGACACAGGGGCGTGTGAACTCTTTTACCGTCCCACCCTCTTTTCCTCCGAGTTTCGGGGTTAGAGGGGGAGCGGCTGTGGGACGACAATCGAATTTGGCTCCGCACGCTCCACCCTATTACCCGCGTTCCAGCTGGGGGGCGGGACAAATTGGGTACGACCTGCCAGTAATGCCGGTGGAGTCGCTGGGTTACCAGGTCCCTGGAACCCAGGGGAACCCGATGCAGTATTCCATGCCCATGCATGGATCAATGGGGATGAACTACGGACACCCGGAGAGATACTATCGGGAGGACGATAGGACGCGGGGCTATCAGATGGCGCAGCAGGACCCCAATTCTCTGGAGGCTCGACTAGACAAGCTGGTGGGAAGAAACGGGGCAAGACCCACCTCCCCTTGGGTCCCTCGAGTGCTTGCATACCCATGGCCCCCGGGCCTCCGAACCCAGGAGGAAATCTCAACATACAATGGAGAGACAGATCCGGAAGAGTTTGTCAGAACGTACCAAAACCTAATGGTGTCGAGGGACTTCCCGGAGGAATTGAGATGCAAGTTGGTGGGCTGTTACCTAAGAGGGAACTGTCTTTCGTGGTTTGACTCCTTGCCCCGAGAAAGCCTCAGAGATTACTACGATTTCTCTAAGGCTTTATTGTTCAGATACGCCAGGTTAAAAAAGGAAGGAAAACAGCTGAGCGAGCTTCTGGCCACCCGGCAGAAGACTGCGGAAGGGTCAATGGAGTACTATCGAAGGTACATGGACGACAGCATGAAGGTCATCGACAGGCAGCAACAGGACAAGCCAGTGATTAGTGGGTTCATAAATGGCCTGAGGGATATGGCGTTGTTCCAGAAGTTGATGGAAAACATCCCGGAAACCTTCCATAACCTGCAGATGGCGGTGCAACTGTACTGTGCTGTTAACGATGCCACGCGGAAGAGAAAAGAAGAATCCGGGGGATTCCTCCCGGATAAGATGGAAAGAAGGAAGTCGGCTGACCCAAGTAGAAGGGACCCTACTCCCGCGACGGTAAACCGAGCAAGAGCGGATAGTTTCACCCCGCTCAGCAAATCTCGAACGGAGATCCATGCTATCCACAAGGATTTGTGCCCGGATCCGCTGCCTATCCAGGGGACCCCGTCTAGGGAGAATGCGGACAAATGGTGCGCCTATCACAAGTCTTATGGGCATTCGACAGAGGGGTGTAGGATGCTGAGGAACGAGATAGAAAAATTAATAGAGCGGGGACAGCTGAGAGATTGTGTAGCGATGGAAGCAAAGAAGGAGCATCCCCGGGACCAGCACCAGGAACAGCCCCGGAGGAGGTGGAGGCCGAACCCGGGGAGAGGAAACGGGAGAAATCAAGGCAACCAAGGCAACAGGGCCCCGGGGAGGCCTGCCATAGCTGCCGCACCAGTCCAAGCAGTGGAGCCTGCCCCCGTTCCCAACAGGATGATCAACGTGATAAGTGGAGAAATCGGAGAAGCATGCTAGTCAGTCTCCACTATCCGGGCTTGAACGCGATATGTACCCCCGGGGGAGATTCAGGGAAAAAGATTTCGCCCCGAGGAGGCTCTCACTTTCTCTGAGGCGGATGCAGTCCCGCCTCAGATACCCCATTCTGACCCAATGGTGGTAACAGCGGAGATCGAAGGTTTCTTGATCAAGAGGGTGTTCATAGATGACGGGAGCAGTGTGGAGATCATGTTCGCTTCCTGCTTCGATCAATTGGGAATTGGGAGGCAGAACTTGAAACCCCCTTCATCTCCTTTGTCAGGATTCACTGGCAAACCTGAAGTCCCCCTAGGAGTTATTCCCCTCGCAGTGTGTATGGTGGATGAGAAAGATCGAAACAAGAGGGTCTCAGTGATGTGCAACTTCGCAGTCATTGATGCACCTTCGCCATATAACGTAATCATAGGAAGACCATGGCTAACCCAAGCCCGGGCAGCGAGTTGTCCGTATCTGCTGACGATGAAGTTCCCCACCGCGCAAGGTGTGGCGGTCGTCCGGGGAAGTCAGGCAGTAGCGAGAAATTGCATGGTGACGGCGGTCCGGGACGCAAAGAAAGCAGTAGGGGCGGTACATGGAGAAGTTCCCCGGCAAGAGTTGGAGGAAATGCAGGTGGTGGACAAAGGGATGGTCACGGTGGGAAAAGACCTCCCGGATGAAGTGAAAGGCGCACTGAAGGAGCTCTTGGCCAGGTATCAGGGAGTATTCTCATGGAGCCCGGAGGACATGGTGGGGGTGTTGCCAGAGTTGGGGGTGCATAAGCTGAATATAAGCCCGGCAACAAAACCAATCAGGCAGAAGAAAAGACCTGTAGCCCCGGAAAGAGCGGAGTTTATAAGGAATGAAGTAAAGAAGTTGGAGAAAGCCGGGGTAATCGAGGAAATCATCTACCCGGAATGGATAGCTAACCCGGTCTTAGTAAAGAAGCACGATGGAAGCTGGCACATGTGTATCGACTTCACAGATTTGAATAAATGTTGCCCCAAAGATAGCTACCCTCTCCCAAATTTGGACCGGCTGGCAGAGGCTATCGCGGGGTACTCGGTGCTAGCCTTCTTCGATGCACATAAAGGGTATCACCAAGTGCAGATGGATGAGGCGGACAAAGCGAAAACCTCTTTCATCACCGATTTCGGAACCTTCTGCTACAAGAAAATGCCCTTTGGATTGAAGAACGCGGGGGCCACGTATCAGAGAATGGTGGACAAACTCTTCAAGGACCAAGTGGGAAGAAACATAGAGGTGTATGTCGACGACATGGTGGTCAAAAGCAGGGCTTACGGGGCTTTCCTGAATGACCTGGAAGAAATGTTCGAAAAGCTAGAACGGAGCAATCTAAAGCTAAACCCCTCCAAAAGTACCATTGGAGTGGGGGCGGGGAAGTTCTTGGGTTTCATGGTGTCAAGTCGGGGCATCGATGTTAACCCGGAGAAGGTAGAGGCCATAGCCAAGATGACCTCCCCCAGGACGGTGAAAGAAGTACAGCGGCTGACAGGGTCCCTCGCGGCTCTCAGTCGATTCCTATCAAAGGGGGCAGACAGGCAGCTGCCTTTCTTCAACATTCTCAGGAAGGCCAAGGCGTTTGAGTGGTCTGGAGAATGTGAGAAGGCATTCCAAAATCTGAAAGAGCACCTTCAACAATTGCCAACTCTAAAGAAGCCACTCCCGGGGAAGGAACTTTTTCTGTACATAGCAGCATCCCGGGAAGCGGTAAGTGCCGTGCTAATCAAAGAAGAGGAGGGAAGGCAGCACCCGATCTATTTTGTTAGCCGGGCACTTCGGGGGGCAGAAACTCGGTATACTGAGTTGGAGCAATTGGTACTAGCGCTGGTGCATGCTTCGAGGAGGCTTAAACCCTATTTCCAGGGCCATCCCATAGTAGTCCTTACCAATTACCCGCTAAGACAAGTCATGTTCAAACCAGAGGCATCAGGGAGAATGATGAAATGGGCTATAGAGCTGGGAGAGTATGAAATTCGGTATGAGCCAAGAAGGGCTATCAAGGGCCAGGCCTTAGCGGACTTCTTGTTGGAATCAGAGGCAAGGATAAACGAGGAACAGGAGGTACCTAATGCTCCAGAAAATATGACCAAGGCTGAAACAGACCCGGCCTGGGAGTTGTATGTGGACGGATCGGCACACTCGGGGGGCGGCGGAGCGGAAGTACTGTTGGTTAGCCCGGAAGGGAAGGAGTATCCCTACGCAGTCCAATTCACTTTCAAAACAACCAACAATGAAGCTGAGTACGAAGCCTTGATCGCGGGATTGAGGTTGGCAAAGGAGATGGAAATCAAAACTCTCACGGCGCATAGTGATTCCCAGATCGTGGTGCAGCAGGTAAAAGGAGAATATGAAGCCCGGGAAAGGAGCCTACAAAAGTACTTGGAGGCGGTGAAGCCCCTGATAGCCGGGTTTAAAACTTTTAACTTGGTTCAAGTTCCCCGGGAGAAGAACAGTAAAGCAAATGTTTTGAGCAAGTTGGCTTCCTCAGAATTGAAACCTGAGCCCGACCAAAAGCTATACTTGGAGGTACTAGGAAGAAGGAGCTACCAGGAGAACGATCAAGTGATGCTGGTGAACGAGGAAGAATCCTGGATCGCGCCCATACGGGCGTACCTAGAAGAAGGAACCACCCCGGAGGATAAGGCTCAAGCCCGGAAGCTAAGAGTTAAGGCGCCTAAGTACGTGATCCAGGGAGGAGAGCTGTACAAAAGAGGGTATCTCCAGCCTTTGCTAAAGTGTGTAGAAAGGTCGGAAGGCCAACACCTCATCCGGGAAGTGCACGAAGGATCTAATGGGAGCCACCAAGGGGCTCGCACCCTGGCCAAAAGGATCTTAAGACTGGGGTATTACTGGCCGACGTTGTTCAAAGATGCGGAAGAACATGTACAGAAGTGCTTGGCATGCCAGACATTTGCCCCGCTAATCCATGTTCCCAGGGAGGACTTAATCGGAGTTACAGGGGCTTGGCCGTTCAGTAGGTGGGGAATCGACTTGGTGGGGCCATTCCCGACTGCCCCGGGAGGAGCCAAGTACTTGATTGTGGCGATCGATTACTTCAGCAAATGGGTGGAGGCAGAACCGCTCACCAACATACGGGGGCTAACCTGTGTTAAGTTTTGCTGGAAGAACATCATTTGTCGATTCGGTATCCCGAAGGCCATAGTCACAGACAATGGGGCGCAGTTTGAGAATGATCCTTTCAAATCATGGTGTGTTAAGTATGGTATTAAGCAGAGGTTGACGTCAGTATACCACCCTCAGGCGAATGGGCAAGTGGAAGTTACCAACCGTACCATCATCAAGGGATTAAAGACTCGCTTGGAAGGCGCGCGGGGAAATTGGATTTGGGAGCTGCCCAGTGTTCTTTGGGCCCATCGGACTACAGAAAGCTCGGCCACCGGGGAATCTCCATACGGTTTGGTGTACGGGTCGGAGGCAGTAATACCCGCGGAGATTGGGATCCCGAGCCCCCGGGCTCAATACCAGCGCCCGGAAGAAGAAGACGATGGACGGCGCCTTGACTTGGACCTCCTGGAAGAAAAGCGAGAGAATGCGGCACTTCAGGAAGCCAAGGTGAAGGAGCGAGTAAAAAGGTATTATGACAGAAGGGTGCGGAAAGAAACTTTCATTCCAGGAGACTGGGTGATGAGGAGAAACGATAAGAGCCGCCAAACCCCGGAGGGCAAACTCGCACCCAACTGGGAAGGTCCATACAAGGTGAAGGAAGCATACCCGGGAGGGAGTTATGTGCTTCAGGACAAGCAGGGAAAGGAGATCCCCAGAAGATGGAATGTAGCTAATTTAAGAAGGTTTTACGGGAAGTAGAGTACCCCGCATCGCACCTTAGCTACTAAGGCATGGATATGCCAGGCATGGAAGCATGAATATGCCCGGAGAAATAACCCGACGTTTGGCCTCGTCCTGGGTTTAGAAAGGAAGAATTGTAAAACGGGACCCATGGGTAGCTCCCATTTGGGTGCCCCGCTAGAATGGACCCGGAGCTTGGATGAAGCCCGGGGATCAAAGAATGTAATGATTACAGGAAAGAGTTAATGAAAAGGGTCTTTTCGAGAAACAATTTTTATTCAATCCTCTTTAAATTACAAATCGCATGAATATGTGGTCATAGTCATGGTAGGACAATTACATAAGCATTTTACATACAAGTATTCCTATCTATTTGCTACTAGACCCACTTGGGACCTGACCCGGAAGCACCCTCAGGGTTACTCGGGCGGAAACCCCCTCCGAAGAATTGAGAGGACAGGAGATCTTCGGCAAAACGGGCATCCGGGGCTTGATTCCACGCAAGCTCCTCTTCCAATTGCGCAGCGTCCTCTTCGTTCAGTTCGGGGATAGGCACAACCACAGATCCCTCTGGAAGCGGCTCCGCCAGGTGCATTCTTCTCACCCCGGCAGAGGTGACGAACCTGTACTTAGGAAACATGACTGCTGCACTTTTACCCTTTTCTTCCCGGCTAATACGAGTACCCTCGGTGGTTTTAGCACCCTTTGTGGTGACTCCAGAGTCGGCAATCTCCCGGATGCGTCTTATCCAACGGGCCACCTCGACCGGGTCAATGGATACAGTCATGTCCTCGTACCTTTCGTACGCCACATCCACCTCCACCCGGGCAGGGACTCGGCGAAGGCTAGAGGGATAGGGCTCAGCTTCTCCCGCAACAATCTTATTATGCCATTCAACGACATCCAGATAGGCCTTATGATTAGGAGCTCCCTCACCAAACTTCTGCGGGTTAGCCTCCATGCGTTCCATCGTCCTACGAACCCCGGCGGGAATGTCGGTAAGAGGAGACACCCCAACTAGGTCGTTCTTGAGACCCAACAGGTGATAGGATAGCCGGGTGACTAGTAGAGCATCCTGGAGGACCCTATTCCTATGAGTAAGGGACCGATTCTCCTTCTCAAAGTCGCAGAGGAGTCGGTTCTGGGCGGAGCGGGTCTCCAAGGTCCTAAGTTTTTCCTGCGCACGCTCTAGTTCGCCCCACACCATACCTAACTCCTTGGCAGTACGATGACGAGAATCGTCCTGAAGGGCCTGCAGCTCGGCGATGGTCTGATGGGAATTTAGGGCCTCCCGCATATGATCAGAAGCTAGGTCAAAGCAGTGATTCAGCGAGCCAAATTTGTTTTTGATAGCTTTAAGAAATGAAATCAATGCCTGGACGGACCCGAACTCGTGAACAAACGCACACAATCCAGCCTCAGACATGGCCCGGATAGCTTGATCGCCTCCAAACCTCCAATGAGCAAGCTTCCTTTGAAGGAATGAACATTGGAGGCACCCAGCGCGGGGGAGAGAGAAGTAGGTCCCAGAAGAACAACTAGGAAGAGGGAAAACAAAAGGCACGGATCCCCGCGGGAGATCTCCTTCCAAGTGGTGCTCAGACTACAAAAAATAGTAACTTCATCAAATTAAAAGGTAGAACTTATATTAATCAAAATGGGCGGCAAGGCCAAGTTCTACATATGCCTCCCGGGGAGGAAGATTACAAAAGACTTAAAACTACAAAAAAAAATACTAGAGTCTAGGGGAATACATTATCCTCGGTCGAGCCTCTTTCCCCCGGGGTAGCATGAGCGCCCTTCCACCTCCTTTCCAGTTCAGCCACGTCTGCGTCAGACCAGTTGGGACCACAGTAGGCAGGGGCATCCACCTTTGGCTCGTCTTCCGGGCGCTCAGGAAATCCCACTTTCCGGGTAGACTTCCGAGATTGATAGAGCAAGTCGTCCTGCCCCCTGGGAAGCCCCACAACATATTCACCCGTCCTCTCCTCAACGGCCTGATATCCAAAATTGTCAGGTATAGCGCAGAACTCGTGGTAACTTTCGGCCCAGTGAGGCGTCTCCGGGACCACCCCGTAGGCGTTGAAGCGCTCCGGGCCAGGGGATTCAGGGATAGCAGCCTCGTTGACCCCCGGAAGCTTGACCTTCTTAATGTCCGAGGCTGAAGGGGCCCGGGAACACATCTTCAGGGAATCCCACAACTGGGGTACCAGATTCTCCAGGTTGGCCTCCTGAAGAGACCTCCAGCGATAGTTGAGTTGATCGCTCGCCTTGGGACGATAATAGGATGCTTGTGCTTCAAGGCGAGCAGGTCCCGGGAGCCAACCCCGCAGACTGCGATACATCTCGTGGCATGCATCAACACTGGCAGCAGCGGCGATGCCCTCTAGTCTCTTG
The DNA here is from genome assembly GCA_963678965.1 of Cruciata laevipes. Lineage (NCBI taxonomy): Eukaryota > Viridiplantae > Streptophyta > Magnoliopsida > Gentianales > Rubiaceae > Cruciata > Cruciata laevipes. The sequence continues at coordinate 8,186,555 of OY787641.1, read as the reverse complement.
TCAAAATCGGCAGAGTGGAGAACTTTTCGAACCACAGCGTCCAAGGCTTCGAGCTGGGCCTCCTTCTTCTCCTTCTTAAGAGAAGAATATTTCTTCTCTACTTCCGCCAGCTTCTTTTCTTTCTCAGAGAGCTTTTTCTCCCTCTCGGCTAGCTTCTTCTGAGAAGCCTCCAGTCGGGCGGCCAGGTCATCCCGCTCGGCCAACTTCTCCCGGGCATCAAGGAGTTCCCTCTCCTTCTTAGCAAACAAACCCGCGCTATACTTCGAGTATGTCCGGTTGAGCGCGTCCGTCAGCTGAGAGTCCGCCAGGAGAGAGTCGGCGAAAGTAGTGGTCTACAAAATTCAAACAAAGATAAGATTATCCGGAAGGATGGAGGACAAAAGTAGTAATAAGCAACAAGGTTAGCGCACCTCTTCCCTCTGCTCGGGGATGGCTTGAGAGTTATCCCTTGAAGGAGAATTCGCAGGGGGAGGAGGAGGAGGCGGCGGGGTCGCACCTTCCAACCTCTGACGGGAAGATGGAGGAGTTTCCTTGTCATCGGTTAAAGGCCGCTTAAACCGGGAACCAGCCCCGCCGCTGTATGTCGGGTGCTGGACGAAAGATTTCCTCCCGGGGGTAGGAGAGGACCCGGGGGCTTTCGGTTGGGAAGAAGGGCGTTGCTGACGGGTCCCTTGGGGAATGAACCCGGGATTCTCGGCAGCCCCCACCCCGACTGGGGATGCTGCTTGCTGCTCGGCTGGAGAGACCAGCCCCCGGTGAGGATTTCCCTGCTGACTGTTATCCCCGGAAGGCATCTCTTCGAATAGGGTAGCGTCCGCGTGCAAAGTAGGCTGAACTGAAGTCAAGAAGAACAAAAATAAAGAGATCAGAATAAAACACACATATATGTATACGAAAATAAAGAATAAAGCCTTTAATAGGCACCTCCAGCCGGCCACACAGCGGAGACGGTTGGAAGGGAAAAGAGTTTCTCAGGGTATATCCCGCGGGGCCAATAATAGCCCGCGTTCCCAGTCTTAAAGAAAGCGTCCATGTCTAGGGGAGATAGACGGAGGAAGTTATGATCATGGGTGAGGTCTGTTGGAAGGGAGGAAAGGGGTTTCTTGTCTTCAGGAACGAGGGAATCGTTCCAGGGGGCATTGGATACACCCGGGAATCGCAGCGGAAGAAACCCTTCGCAAGGTACCCTTTGGCAGATCTGGGCTTACCCCTCATAAAGTCCTTCGTCCCGGAACGGATTACGAAAGAAAATACCCCCGGAAAGGACGCGTGAGCACGTCGGAGGGCATAGAAGGACCGGAAGAGAAGGAGAGAGGGGGAAACATTGCATCTAGCGCAATTAAGTAAGAAGCCCAGTACCAGTACAATCCCGTTGGGGTGTAGCTGGGCCGGGGCCATTCGATAAAAGTTGAAAATTTCTGAAAAAAGAGGAGGGAAAGGAAGGCTGAGCCCGTACTGGAAGTGAATCCGGGGGATGCAAGGTACTTCCCGCTCGGACATCCCCGGGGGAAGTTTTGATAGCGATGCATCCAACGGAAAAGGGATAAAACAACGCCTAACCAAATCTAGAACGTCCCTATCTAAGGAGGGGGAGGCCCGGGGAGATTAAAAAACCGATGGCCAGAAGGCTTCACTCCGTGGGTAGGACCCCGGGGAGCATCATTGCCGACTTCCTCATCAAAGGCTTCCCCATCCGGATCCTCCCGGGGGAGATGGGAACGCTGTGTGGGGGATGAACCCGCCCTGTCTAAGGCGGATGCACTCGGTCCGATTGGCTCCGGGGATGTGCTGAAGGTCTCAGAGGGGGTACTCGAAGAGGAGCCGGGAGAAGAAATGGGGTGGGGGGCTCGAAACTGAATTTCAAATTGGCTTTGAACCCCCTCGGTATCTAGGGAGGAAGTGGCAAGGTGCGGGGAACTCATGATGAAAGAGGAGCGGAAGAAGCAGAGGAGGAGGGTTAGAGCTTACTTGTTAAGGAAAAGCAGAGCGTCTGGAAACGATGTGGAGAGTGATTTAGCGAGGAGGGTTAGACCCCTTATATAGGGAGGTGAATAAGAAACGTCGCCTCGAAAGGAGGAAAAGCAATGATAACACGGGAAGCAAGGTACTGATTAATGCGGAAGGGAAAAGACGGCGCTGTCAGAAATCAATTATAGCATGAAGGGGCCCCACCAAAAGAGGTAGCAAAAGGAGGAGCATGTAAGATCAGTCTCCCGCGTCAAGGAAACCCGAAAGACTGGTCTGGGGGGCTAGTGATAATACCGGTCCAGAGCCCTGCTGAGCCAAGAAAAGGGCCCGTGGCCCAGAACCAACAGAGAGGAACCTTTCCCGGTCAGAGGCATGTCCGGACAAGAAAGAGGACAAGATAGGACAGATGATGACAAGGGAGGTGGTCCTGCAGCTTATCTTCAAGGGAGGCAAAGCTCAACTATAAATACTAGCCTCTAACAGTGAGCAAGGTATGTGACTTATATCTCTCTACTTTATATTGAGAGCACCTTCCGTACGTTTTTCTTCTCCGATATCCCCATCTCATCATCACACAGGAGCTTCTTCCCCGGGACGCCTCCCGGAGATTGTTTTGCAGGACTGAAGTAGGCTGACCAAGGAGGAGACCCGGATAGCATATAAACCAGGGAGACGGACGGAAATTGGTAGCATCAAATATTGTGAGGTTTTATGTCAAAATGCAAAATGCGAGTATTGCAGCCCCGGTGCAAATACTCAAGTCCTCGAGCAACTCCAAGGGTAATTTGGTAGAGCCTTACCATTTGGAGTTGAAAAATGCTGTGATTTTGGGGGTTGTGGATGTATTTCTCTAAGGATCCATTGGCCATATATTCATATACCAATGCTCTATTCTTTCCCTCAATGCGGAACCCCAAAATTGGACAACATTGACATGTGAAGTTCTGCATACCCTCAAATATTCATTGATGAAATCTTGGCCATGATTTCCATTGGTTGAATAACTGAGGAGCTTCACATCAACAAGATCGCCATCAGGGATGTTTCCTTTGTAGACAGTACCAAATCCTCCTTTCCCAAGCTCACTATTGAACGAGTTTGTTATCTTCTTGATGTCAGAATATGAGTAGCATTTTGGCGCAAGTGATCCACATTTCCCAGCTAAGGCCTCAAGGTCTAGATTTGATTGTTTTGACATATTCTTTGAGAAACCTTTCTTGCATCGCCAGATGAAAAATATGCCCAACACAAATGCAGTTACAAGTGCAGCTCCAACTACGATGAAGCATTTCAAGAAGATCAATCCTCTAAAAATGCAATATGTAATTACAATTAAGAAAGACATTTATTGTACCTGATGAGAGAATGATTGGCAGATTCTTTTCCCTACATGAAAGGTTTGGAGTATTCAATAAATTAAGATGACAGAATTTCTAACACAAACATGAATTCAAGAAAGGTATAGGAACAAAATGAGATGGTTTGGACCTGTGCCAGAGGTACAACGAGATGGTTTGGACCAGTCATTTGAACAAACGCCACCTCTACGATGACACTCCTCGCAATCATTAGATACATTCCATTGAAGATGATAGTCGGAACCAAGTAAGCGAAACACTTGATTAACATCTGATTTGTTTCTTTGAAAAAAAGTGAATGAATTTTTATAAGGAATATAAGCAGCTGTACACAGAGAATTGATTCTCTTAGACTGGGGCAGATGTGAATCTGGAGTTTTGCTGTAAAAGATGTGATCTGAACATCCATTATAATATCCAAATCCAGGAATAAAGGAATCATTTATGATCATCTGCGTGTAAGGATTCCTGGAACATCTGAATATAGTGATACTGTTGGAAAAGGTATATAAAAGGGAAGGAGAAGTTGGAAGCTTGATCTCATGATAGAAAACAGAGCAGCTTTTACTGCTCAAATAGGCTTGGAGAATCTGAGAGTGAAGAGTGATGATGGGATTTCCTATGGATTTGTGAAGAAAAATTCAGATTGAACGAGCCATAAAGGGGGAGAGGAGAAGAGGAAGAAAGAACAAAATTTTGGAGAAACTGAATTCCAATTTCCCAAATATTCACGTTCAGCCCCAAGAGGCATATATACAATTTTGACAGCAAATGAAAGCTAAATACGTGCCTATTATCTAATAAACTGGGCATCATCATCATCTGCTGCTGGATGGGAGCTTGCTGCTGCCCACCTTTCTTCTTGCTGCTCACAGAAATCCTTGAGTGATTCTTCAGCCCTGCAGATATTCCAAGACTTGCTCTAATTTACTCTATGAATGCTTTTTTTCCTTCCTTTTATTACAGCAACAACATCATTCATTCTAAGTGAGTGGCACCACCATTGCTAACCTCTGCAACATCTTAATCATCCATATCAGTTCTGTGTCACACTCCTAATCCATACAACTAACTTCTTCTACAACTTCTTTCTTTCTACTTTTCTCACTACTTCTTCTTCTTTTTCTTATTTTCTTACTTTTTTCATCATCTTTCTAAGCACAAGCCCTTAAGAAGACACCATCTTTCTAAACACTATCCCATTCATCATTTAAACTTCTACTAATTATTTTCTTCTTTCTTTTCTTTCATTTTCTTTCTTTCCCCATCTTTCTTAGCACAAGCCCTTAAGGAGACATCATCTTTCTAAACACTATCCCATTCAATTTTTAAACTGAAACTTATTTAGAACACCAAACACTCCAAAAAACACAAAACATCTTCTACGGAAAAAAAAACCTGCAACTCATCCACATAAAACTGTCCAGAAACCTTAAATACACCAACTAACAAACTGTAGTCCTAAACCATCTCACATACCAACAAACACAGCATTCATAAAATATCTTAACAGAAACCATTCACAAACTCTTCTCACAAAACTACTAATTACTTCATTGATAGAAAGCAGCCCAGATACATAAACATATTCATCATAGTCCAAACCTTATCCAAAAATCAAGATATCAACGACTTACTCTAAGGTGTATCCATGGCTGCCTGAAAATCATCAAGACGAGATCCAACTAAAGCTTTCACCAAACTTCCTAAAAATTTAAAAATAAAAAGCAGATCGAGATTTTGATTTTCGATCGCCAAAGAAACGAATCTGTGGATGAAACCAACTGGGCTTTGATCATAAACCAATAATGAACATAATCGAGCTACCCAGTGCTATGATACCGTGAAGAAAAACTCAGATTGAACGAGCCAGAAAGGGGGAGAGGAGAAGAGGGAGAAAGAACAAAATTTTGGAGAAACTGATTTCCAATTTCCCAAATATTCACGTTCAGCCCCAAGGGACATATATACAATTTTGACAGCAAATGAAAGCTAAACACGTGCCTATTATCTAATAAATTGGAAATAAAACAGTAATAATGCTGCAAACTTCACCCAAAATAGCTCGAGCAAAGCCTTTTATTCTGACAAAAAACAACAATTCCAACAATTTGCCTATCAACCATTGCTGTGATGGATACTCAAGACTCATCTGCAACAGACATTTAAAAGTGCAGTCAAATTGGATGCTTCAGATCAGTGAAAGGGAACGTCAAATTGAAGCTCCCGCACTGAAAATATGATGGACAAGCAGCGTTGAGTTCATCAGAACTAGAAAATGACAGTTCTAGACAGAGCAATGGCATGAAAGCCAGAACTCGAACAAAAGCAGATTTCATACTGAAATTTCAGTGGGAAGGATTCAAGAGAAGAAAGGAATCTCAGAGTGAACTGAAGCCAGTGGAAGAGAAACAAAGACTTGGAAAAAGAAAATTATTCTTGGCCATGGCCCTGTAATAGAAATAAGAAAAAAGCAATGGAATTAGAAATATACTAGCAAGGTGACACCGCGCATCGCGCGGTGTATTTGGGTGGTAAAAATAACTTAAATATGTAATATAAACTATGTTGATTGTGACGCCCCAACTAAACCACCTATCCAATACGGTGAGTTTAATTGGGTGTCTGCCTGGTTCGCACCAGGACTCGAGCACGAGTACAGAGAAAGTAATTCAAAGCATAATTGCAGTAATATTACCACTCAAAGTAACAATACAAGGTTGAACATAGTGAAATTAAAGTGAGGCGCATAGGCCTTTATTTATTTTACAGATTCCATAAGTCTCCAACATGTCTAACATGGTGGCTGCAAGCCCTTATTTATTTTACAAATTTTCAAAAGTTTCTAACACTGTGGCAGTGTCATGTGGCAACCTAGAGCTTCGCTTCTTGATGAGCATAGTGGTCGTCCTAAGGTTGTCAGGCCACACATAAACACACATATGAGCTTTCGCCCAGTGATACTCTCAACCGTACATATCGATACTATTTTAAAATTAGATAAAGCCTTATCCTAGTAAAAAAAAAAACAAACAGAAACCAAGACTCTTCCAGCAGACCAAACACTAACACTTCAATTAGCAGAACTCACATTTTTATTATTATTATCAAACCAGGAGAGTATCTGAATTAACACCGAAATAGCACAGTACATAATCACAAGATTTCCACATTTTGAGAAAATATTCAACATATTACCCACTTTGCAACGCACAACGCATATAAGGCATCAATGACAATGGTACTATGATATAAACACCATCAGAGAAAATAATAGATCAAAATTTCAGCACGTCGTAAATCTTACTTCACCACACCATAACTCCGACACCTCTATATTATATCATAGAATATCACCACATCACATTTTGATACACCACACCATTACTCTGCACCCTCACAAAACATCATATCACAACTCAGAATATCTCCACAACACGTTTCTAAATCATCACACCGTTTTTCAGCTCATCTTATAATATATCAGATCATGACAAATTTCAGAATATCACCACAACACTTAGTCGCCACACCGTATATTACTCAAACTACCACATCATGTCTCGTAATACTCCCATGAGACTTCAGTTTACAATACAATTCAGAACACCACCACATCACTAAACCACCACACCAAAATTCTCAAACCGCCACCCTATTTTCTCAGATCACTACACTAATAGTCTCAAACACCACACGATCATGTTAAATCACCACACCATTTCACAGATCTCCTCACCATTTCTCATACACCACACCATCATTTTAAAACACCACACCATTTCACAGAACGCCACACCATATCACAAATCTCCACACCATTTCTCACACGCCACACCATCATTTTAAATCAGTACACCATTTTACAGATCACCACACCATTTCACAGATCACCACACTATTTCACATATCTCCACACCATTTCTCAGACACCACACCATATTTTCAAATTACCACACCATTCTCCATATCTCCACACCATTTCTCATACACCACACCATCATTTTAAATCAGTAAACCATTTCACAGATCACCACACCATTTCACAGACACCACACCATATTTTCAAATTACCACACCATTCTCCATATCTCCGCACCATTTCTCATACACCGCACCATCATTTTAAATCAATACACTATGTTACAGATCACCACACCATTTCACAGACACCACACCATAATTTCAAGTTACCACACCTTTTCACAGCATCTCATAATATCTCTAATTACATCCCATCTTAGAATACAACCACACCGAAATAATCATCACCCTTATTTCTCAATCACCACACCACTAGCTTCATCACATAGTATTTCATATAGCTCAAGACAAGCAATTATGTCTATTTTACATTTCAGACAACACATCATAAGAACGAGATTAAACCAACCTCAGGTGCAACATAAAAGTCAACACGAGAGATACTAAACCAACATACAACTGAAACTGAAAAGGGTGCATTTATTACACATAGCCACATAGGCATGACAGCTTAAAACGATGCATAGATTTTGAAAAGTGAGAATACTCACTTTTGTCCTAAGACCTGGTAGAGTGTTCTTCAACGTAATCTGCAAGGTGACAGATTTTTAAAGAAACGGTTACTATATATTTACAGTATACTAAAGCATATTCCTCAGAATTCCAAGGGCGCACTGCTATAGTGCTTTTACCACACCTTAGCTATTATTCTGAATCATACCATTCATATGAAGAACTTCCTAGAGCAATAGTGATTTTTATTCAAATCATATTTGTTGCCGTAATAAAACAAGAATGTCCAACATGCAACTTTCTCCCCTATTCTCTGTAGAACTAGTGTTGTGAAAACTCAACTTAAGCTTACTGCAATCTAACCAGATTAGCTATTAATATTCATTAATTGATATATCAACACCGAATTTTCGGAAGAAAACACGAGACAACATTGCTATATTCTGATATGTTTATTCTTATTATTTAGTACCTAAAGTTAAAATCCAACTTTCTGAATCAGACAAAAACAACCAATGAATTCATGGGTCTATGCATAATCGATCATATTATGGAGATCATAAAAGAACATGTTTTCAAGATGTCATGCAATATTTCTATTTGATTAATCTTCTTAGTTTGCAAAAGATCGGGAATCAAATTCCTCTCTTTACCTCTTGGGTTTGCTGGTTTGTGTTGCTTCTCCTCTACTGCCCCCTCTCTTTTCCCTTCTCTATTTCATGATTCTCTCGTTCACTTCCCCTTACTCTTTTGGTTAAAATCCTCAGTCAACCAAAGGAATTTTCTGAGTCATCTAATCACTTCCCCACAACTACTGTATATGTCAATTACTCACCCTCTTCATCGTCTCCTATCGACATGTGTTCCGAGCCTTACATAATATTTTGACACGTATTTTATGTTCTTAATTAGTGAATATATATAAACATCAAAAGTGTAAAGTGTCATGAATTGAATGAAAATGATACCAAAATATGATATTGTGTTTAGTAAAAGGGATAATCTTTTGATCATTATCTTAAACATGTAGTATTTCGTTGATATTAATATTTAAGAAACTCAAAAGGAGAGATAAGTGTTATACCTATATATTATTTCGGGCAGAAATGTAAATATAAAAATTACAAGGACTAAATTGCAAAATAAATAAATACATGAAATTTAAATATAGATTCGAAAAACATGGACGGAGTAGTGCGTGCACTGCCCTTGAAACGAATAGGCCCCGCTATACGAGTCTTTCGCCCCTAGGATAAAACCATCGGGACTAAAGTCAACCTGTGACTGAAGTCCGTACTGGCGCACAGCCCGAAGGCATCTATCACATAATCAACGACTGACCTGAGATTTTGACAAACTCGATGAACGAACTTAGAGCCGACAGAGACAGATTTAGGAGAGAGATTATGAGTGGTGCTTAAGGCTTTGAATGAGATTGTGTTTGAGATGTTTTTTCTAACTGACTCTATGGCTCTATTTATAATAGTTCTACTCAGGTTTACTTTGGCAGAATGAAAGTTCTGATTGATTTCAAAATCAGAGAAAAATATTCATCTGATTTGATTTGATGATTCAGCTTAACAAAAATAGCTGATTCATACAGTTGGAAATATTTGATCTCATCTTTTCACATGCTTGAAATATTTGATCTTATCTTTTCATGCATGTCAGCTGATCCTACGAATTTGGATAGCTTTCTGGGCCTTCTGGAAGCTTCAGAAAATACAGTCGGGCCCGGTGCAAAATTGGACGCTAGTCCGGCCACCGGAGGCATAACAAGCCCAAGCCCATCAAGTGATTGATCACTTGAACTGTTAAGAAATATTGACACTTATAAAGTGAACAATTTCTCTCTACGTTTCCAATGTGGGATTTGTACAAAATTCCCATTTCAAGAGACCATCTTTGAGTATCTATAACTCGGTCATTCTTGATCCAATTTGAGTGTTCGAATAGCCGATTTTGTAGGTCTCGCGAAGGAGAATCCAACGGTACCAAAATCTCGAGCTAATTCAACTTTTAACTATCTCAAATTCGTGCCCAAAGTTTTGGGTAATTACAATATTTCCCTCAAATTTCCAACAATAAGAAACCCGAAAAGGAGAAGGTCGATTTTGCATTCAAATAAAATTAGAAATCTAGAAGGAGAAGGTCGATTCATGTTGGGGACAAGGGGAGGGATGCGATTTTATTGGGGGTCCATTTGGATTATTACCCAATTTTTTTAAAAAAAGGTCGATTACGCATATTCAGTTACCTAAGTATTTCATGCGCGTTGGATTTGTGCATATTCAGAATAGTTGGTCTTTGATATTGACTTGTATTAATCCAAATGAATATATGTCTTGAATTTATAGTTTTGATATTGTGTTTAGTAAAAGGGATAATCTTTTGACTCAGAATTGGAATCATCATCTTAATCTTGAGGTATTTCGTTGATACTAATATTTAATTTAAAGTTCCATGCGCTTTGGATTTGTGCATATTCAGAATTGGTGGTCCTTTATTATTTACTTGTGTTAATCCAAATGAATATTATGCTTTTGATTTTGTGTTTAATGAAAGGGATAATATTTTGATCATCATCTTAAACTTGTGGTATTTCGTTGATATTAATATTTAAGAAACCCAGAAGGAGAGATCAGAAACCCGGAAGGAGAAGGTCGATTTTGCATTCAAATAAAATTAGAAACCTAGAAGGATAAGTTCGATTACGCATTCAAATCAAATTAGAAACCCAAAAGGAGAGATCATAAACCCGGAATGTCGTTTTTCCTTTGGGTGTTTAAATTACAAAAATACTCTTGTGCTGGATACCAAAATTGGTTGGATCAAAAGAATTCTTATTATATAGTGTTCTAGGATAAAGTGAAATGATTTTATTATCCCAAAAAATGTTAGTTATCAGAAGAAAAATATTTAAAAAATTTGAATTAAAACATATTTCGTAAATGAAAATTATCTAGATTAAAACTAGAGGTGTAAATGAACTGAACCGTTCGTGACAAACTCGCGAACAACTCGGTCAAAGTTCATTTTCGAGCTCGTTCATTTATATACGAGTTCAAACTCAAGCTTATAAAAGCTAGATCGATAAGCTCGTCGAACATCTCGATAAGCTCGAACAGCTCGTTCTTTTGATCAATTGAAACTCCTCCACTTTCAATCAATCAGAAATTAATGGCTACTATTTCACCAAGTTCATTTTGAGGACCCGCGGATTGCGATGTTGAAAGAAGAAATGGGTTGGATGACTTCAAAAGTCTACTGTCCTTTTTAAATACATAAATAAACAAAAATATTATCATGTCATATACTAGTATTAAATTAATTATAAAATATAGTTTATTAATATTAAATTTTTATATAATGATAATAAAACACATTCAACACGTATACATGTATTATATATCTAGGTATAACTAGCTCATTAAAACACGTCTTGAGTTTTTTTAAATAACTAAATTTATTTTTTCAATAATTTCTGAAGTGTGAGTTTTATTCTATATTTGTAAAACATAATTTTTATACTTTTTTTTATAAAAAGTTTTATTCTATTATTGGGGTAGTTTTATAGTTGATCTATTTAATCTGAACGGTACAAACACCGCACATGCACATCCTATTTATTATTTGTAATCATGTACGTTCAAATTTTACCCTAATTATTATGATATTTCTGGAAAGATGACACGAATAAAAACAAAGTTGCCCCGAAAGTTGGGTTGATGGTCTACACACATCTAAAAGGTCTTGGTAGAGCTAATTTTTTGATGTAATGAACTGAACTGAAATGGTTGAACTGAAAATTAATGTATTAAAAAATGGAATCAACACGACTGAATTAACCTGAATTTTATAAAATTACATTTTTACTGAACTGAACTGATCTACAGAAAAATTCTAGTAAACAGGGTGCATTCTAGGCATTAGAATTGTGAATATTGGTTCCGAAATTTAAATCCTAGAATTTAATTAGAAACATTAGGCCAGTACTAATAACTAGGGCTGTAAACGAGTCGAGTCGAGCTCGAACAGACCTGTGTTCGAGTTCGAGTTCGAGTTCGAGTTCGTATTGCATGTTCGTGATCAAGTTCGAGCTCGTACGAGTTGATATATTTTAGTTCGAGCTCGATTCGTCTGACTTTTAGAAAGTTCGAACTCGACTCGTGAGCTCGATAAAAAATCAAGTTCGAACTCGAACTCGAGCTAGTTCGAGCTCGTTAAAGCATTAATGAATAAAACTTAATTGATTTATATAAAAATTCTATATAAAATTCTATTCGAGCTGCTCGAGTTCGAGCTCGTATATAAACGAACGAGCTCGAGTTCGAGTTCGAACTGGTCAAACCGATTTCGAAAACGAACTTTGACCGAGTTGTTCGCGAGTTGTTCACGAACGGTTCAGTTCATTTACACCCCTACTAATAACAGTCTTTTTAGGAAATTTGAAAGATTCAAAGACTCGAATGACCAGTCGAGAAGTTTTTGGGCCTATCCTTTTCAAGATGGCCTTATTTTCAAAGTAAACTATAGCTCTTTGTTTCTCTTCCATTGGCAATTTGGCATCACTAACAAGTGCTTCAGTTCACTCTATGAATCCTTGATCTCTTTCTTCCCTTCAATCCTCATTACTGCTGGAAATTCGGTATGAACTGCCGGAGATTTATTCGGGTTCTGGCTACCGTGGTTTTGCTCTGTAAAGAACTGCCTTTCTCGAGTTCAAAAGAATCCAAGGCCACATGCCCGTCGTATTCTCCGTGTCAGAGCTTAAACCTGACATTCCCTTTCACTGATTTGAAGCATCCAAGCTGTGGTCTGTGCTTCCTTGACTGTAATTATGCACCTTCCCCGAGGATCAGCCTCGAGTATCCATCAGAGCAATGGTTGATAGCCAACTCCATCGGAAAACACAGGATGACTCTTCACTCTAAGTCTCTCCATGGCTATTTGAGCAATAAAAGCTGCAATGCTTTCTATCATGTAATCAGTCTTCCAAGTTCTCCTTCCATTTTTTATAACTTGTCCAACAATATCACTATATTCAGATGCGCAAGGAATTCATATACGGAGAAGATCATAAATGATTCTTACATCCCTGGATTTGGATACTATAATGGATGTGATGATCACATCTTTTACAGCAAAACTCCAGATTCACAATTGCCTATGGGAATCGCTTCTCTGTGTACAGCTGCATATCTTCCTTCTAATATATCATCCACTCTTGTTCAAGGAAACAAATCAGATGATGTCCATGAAGTGTTTCGCTTACTTGGTTCCAACTATCATCTTCAGTGGAATGTATCTGATGATTGCAAGGAGTGTCATCGTAGAGGTGACGTTTGTTCATATGACTGGTCCAAACCATCTCGTTGTACCTCTGGCACAGGTTAGCTCTGGCACTGGTCCAAACCATCTCGTTTTGTTCCTATACCTTTCTTGAATTTATTATTTATGTTTGTGTTAAAATTCTGGCATCTTTATTGAATTCCAGACCTTTCATGTAGGGAAAAAGAATCTTCCAATCATTCTCTCCTCAGGTAAAATAAGTTTCTTTCTCAATTGTAATTACATATTGCATTTTTAGAGGATTAATCTTCTTTAAATGCTTCATCGTAGTTGGAGCTGCATTTGTATTGGGTATATTTCTCATCCGGCTATGCAAGAAAGGTTTCTCAAAGAATATGTTAAAACAATCAAAACTAGACCTTGAGTCTTTAGCTGGGCAATGTGGATTACTTGCACCAAAGTGTTACTCCTATTCTGACATCAAGAAGATAACAAACTCATTCAATTGTGAGCTTGGAAAAGGAGGATTTGGTACTGTCTACAAAGGAAACATCCCCAGTGGCGATCTTGTTGCTGTGAAACTCCTCAATTCAACCAATGGAAATGACCAAGATTTCATCAATGAAGTTTTGAGCATATGCAGAACTTCACATGTCAATGTTGTCCAGCTTTTGGGGTTCTGCATTCAAGGCAAGAAGAGAGCCTTGGTATATGAATATATGGCCAATGGATCTTTAGACAAATACATCTACAACCCTCAAAATCAATGCATTATTCAACTCCAAATGGTAAAACTCTACCAAATTACCCTTGGAGTTGCTCGAGGACTTGAGTATTTGCACCGGGGCTGCAATACTCGCATTTTGCATTTCGACATAAAACCTCACAATATTCTCCTTGATGAAGATTTCTGCCCTAAAATATCTGATTTTGGGTTGGCAAAGCAATACGGCACAAAGAAACAAAGTGCCGTATCATCATTTGTTGAAGCTCGGGGAACAATTGGTTACATAGCACCCGAACTAATAAGCAGGTACTTTGGAGTGGTTTCTCACAAATCTGATGTTTACAGTTTTGGAATGATGATCTTGGAAATTGTTGGAAGGAGAAAGAATGTCATTCATGGAGCAAGCCATGCGAGTGAGGTTTTCTTTCCACATTGGGCATATCAACACTTGATCATTGACAAAGATTTAAGGTTGAAGAGCATTGTGGATGATGGAGAAGAAGAGGAAATCGCTAAGAAAATTATACTGGTGGGATTATGGTGTATTCAGAAACACCCGACCCAAAGGCCGTCTATGAACAAGGTAATTGAAATGTTGGAAGGTAATCTGGTGGCTATTGAAATCCCTCCAAAACCTTTCTTCGATAGTTCTCCTTCATCATCACCACATGGATCTTTTCATCATCATGATATAGTCTCTGGACATTCAACAACCTCATAAAATTCTCAATAATTGATTTTAGCTGGTGAGTTCATTTCTGGAATCTAAAATGTCTGTTTAATAAGGTCTATACACATAAATATTCTTTGCCTCCCAGTGCTATTTTCTTTCAGCAATCATGTAACAATTTCTATTTCTCCATGAGCATGTTCTATGTAAAATTCCCTTTATACGTTCTTTGCACCAAATCAGTTTTAATTAATTTTAAAATACGTGAATTGACTTGAATGAGGAAATATTCAATGGATATAAGTAGCAGTACAATAAGTGAAGATAACCTCTTAGTTAGTCGTCGATCGTACGTTCCAAGTCTGCCCCCTTAGTCAGTCAGTCGTCTCCTCAAATTTCCACGAGTGCTTGCGCTGATTGTCAAAAATCCACCGCAATTAATTATAAGCCTTCAATTTTTTTTACAATAGTTCAATTGTTAGATTTGCAATTTCATTCCTTTGTCGTAGAGAAAGTTAGTCGTAATTGTCTAGGTAGTGAGCATGATAATTCCATTAGTTTATACAGAACGATTTGTAATATTTAAATTCTATTAATATAATAGTGATGATTTTAAAATATTTCAGTGAATTCATTTATAAATAAATTTAAAAATTCATTTTAACTTTATATTTTAACTTTAATAAAAATTCATTTTATAAATATTTATGAATTCATTTATATTTCAGTTAATGATGTTTATCATTTTAACTTTGCTTAAATAAAAATGATTTGCAAGCATACATGACATAGACCGTTCTATGATTTTGGGGTTTGAAGTAAAAATATATTTTTTTGGATTTGAAATAAAAAATTAACTTTAAGAGTTATTTAAAGTTTGAGTCGGTTTCTGAGTAGACCGTCCATATAAACTTGAAAAAGGTATAAAACCAAAAACACAGAGGGACCATTTTGTAATTTTGAAAAACTTGAAAAACTCACGCGTTGCACGCGCTATATATTTTCAATGACTCTGTGGAATTTCTCTTGTACTCGTTTCTGTTCTGTGTGGAGTCCACCACATGTGCAGAGTAAACCCAAACCCCATGGCATGATACTTATATTCTGTTGACTGATTGACTCCCTATTTTGTCAATTTGTGTCTCCTTATATTTATTTTCATCTACCATTCTTGTCTTGCTTCTCTTATGTTTTTTAAATCCTATATTAAAAGGTTAATATTATAAAGTAAGAGACATGGTGTTTATATTAAAAGCTTAGTATTATAAATTAAAATATATGGTATTTATAGTAAAAAGTTAGTATTATAAGGTAAAATGTATGATGTTTGTAGTAAAAGGGTAATATTATAAGTTAAAATATAAAAATAAATGTTATAATTTAAAACATGAAATTCTATGGATGGTTGCTTTTATCAATGTAGAAAAAATTATTGATATGCTCTTTATAGTATATGGAATATTCCTGGGCACGTTGTGATTATATGATTTTTCTTTGAATTGGTTTTTTCTTTTTTTTTTAAAGTAAATTTTCATTCCTCGTTATTGCAAGTTTAATATTTTACAATATGATGGCTAGATAGGTTTTAAGAACACAAAATTCATCACCCAAACTCAAATTTAATTAATATAATTTATTCCTGAAATTATTTGCCAGTTGCGGACGTTTTAAAAGTTTTTTTTGCTAGGAATAATGAAATTATAAATTAAAATTAAAATTTATTCAAAAATATTGGGATTATCTTCTACTTTAGGCGTTTTTTCATAGATTTTGATGTTCTTCTAGTCTAGCCAATAAATTGATTTTCTTTCCTCGAACATCTTGCAATCATGATGACCAGCCCTGAAAACCACAAAAGATATTATTAAACTTCATAATTTTATGTACATTTCGCATCTCTTAATTTCTAACTACCACACAACAAAGAGAAAATGTTGGGTGAGACCTGTCCTTGTGGATACCAAGAGCATGGGAATGAGCATTTACTGTTTCTGCTTGATTTTTTAGTCAGTTTGTTTGATCTTTCAATCAATGTCCTTGAGTATTTTTGTTTTGCCTTGATTTTTCAGTTAATTTGATCTTTCGTTCAATTTGCTTGATCTTTCGGTCAATTTTCTTGATCATTTTCTTGGTCAATTTCACCAACGACAAATTCAATCAAGGAAATCGGCGGGTTTAAAGCTCACCAACGACAAATTCAATCAATAGCAGTCTCATATAATCTTTGGTCTCATTTGAGACAGGTCTCAGATGAGAATTTGCAAAAGATGTTTTTCTATAACTAATTAGCTTAATTAATTCCAAAGTACATATAAACAAACATCGAAATCCATTACAGGTAATCTCTTTATGCACCAAAACATGCAAAACGGGCATTTTTCATCCAAATTACATAATCGTGGCCAGTCACCCCTCTATGCCGGCGGACAGCAAATCTTTCGGCTAGATATAAACTGATATAACTCTTTCAGCAGAAAACTCATTTTTTCAAAGGTAATTTGAAATCGAGCAATTTTCATCCAAATTAAAAAATCGTGCATTCATGACATAAAACTATATGTACACATTCATAATTCATTCAAAAGTGATTGTTTTGTGCACATTTCGCATTCAATTTCAAATTAGTGAAATTACGATAGGAAAAGGTAATTTGCAGTAACCAATTATAAGCTCTCAAATAAATAAACAAAAAAATTCATTAGAGGTAATGATATTTTATGCATGGAATCGTGCATTTTTTTAATCAAATTACATAATCGTGCATGCATGATGTACAACTAAATGTGCATATAAAATTGTACATTCATGAAAAATAATAATAATACTCCTCATTTTTGTCGTAAATAATGATCCTACTTAGAATGTAATCAGCATTGAACCTTCAGGTTCAGCCACAAGAAACCTACGATCGTCTTCCCCATGGGCACATACTCACGAGCTAGACTCTCCGTTTACCCTGCACCCAAAGCACTTTCGGCACTGGAATCTTAGCTCTTCCGAGAACCACCGTGCCATTGAAGGTCCGAGGATCCCCGTTATTCTTAAAGTGATGGACAACTTCCAGAAGCAAATATTCGCTCACGAGACGCTCCTTAAAAATCACAATTCGGGTTCCTATTATTGAGTTGGTCCTAAAGTACTCATTCGAGTCATGACTCGCAAGCCCCAATATTTTAAATTTCCTTTACTGTATATGGTATAATGAGGATCAATTCGACAATTCGGCAATTATTTTTCAAAAATAATAATTACTTGGACTCTACCGTGCGTTGCACGCAGTGTACTTGCACTTATCATTTGATTTTATATTTCTTTTACCTTTTTTTCAATTGAAATCTGGAGGATTATTGACGGCTTCTCAACCTAAGGCTATTTTCTCCTTTCGCACGGAACCGAGGGGTTGCCCGAAGGCTTACATCAAAGAGCAAACAAAAAGGAGATACATCGTAAAATCTTACGGTCTAATACTCTAATGTATAATTACCCAACAAGCGTAGTTCTTTAGCTCGCATTCTACAACCAGTTAATCGAACTGTACTAGTCTAGACACAAAATGTTCTACTCCAGAAGATCATGAGGTTTTTGTCTCTCGCCAATTAGACGGTTGTTATATCCACATTGAATAAAAAGTTGAACAAAGATTTTATCTGATACAAGAAAAGATGCACAAGGCTAACTTCCACAACCAACAAGTCTAGTTTATGAAGAAAGTGGAATCACCAAAAGTATGTAGATTACTACTTTGACTCATATTTCTCCTAACCCCGCATTTAGACAAGAGTTGAAATCAACCAAAGTTTAGACTGAACAATAACACGTATATGTTAGTAAGACTATGGTTGCAGTTAGTAAGTTGTTTAAATTTTCTAGATCTTATTAATAAAATAAAGTAAAAGGAAGAAATAAAACCACCTCGTCTTCTAATTGGGCCAGAACAAAAAAAATCATGAGTGACTCGACCAAACCGGCCCGAGCCGAACCAGACCAGACTGAACCAGAACGAACCGACCCAAAGCCGACTCGAAGAGCCAGAATGGACGACGAGTAGATGCAGCGGCATCGTTTCTAGGCGGGATCCCAAATGGTCGGAACCGATGGGGGAGAGGCAGGAGACCCCAATCTGCTAGAGGTGCCGGCGACGAATCTCTGTGGTGAGATTTTTGTGGCACTGGATATGCTAAGCTTCGGTTGGCGTTCCTGAGAGGAATGCAGATCTTGACAGACTGGGATGGCTGCGTCCCGATCTAAGGGGGTGACCCGTTCGGTGACGCCTGCCGACCTGATGCGATAGTTCGGACGTGGAGCCTGGAGCCGCCTGCGTGTCGTGAGATCAACAGTTGTATCATCCTCCCGGTGGTTGCTAAAATTTGGGGGTGGGGGGGGTGGTGGTGTGGGAGTGGTTGACATGGGGTGGGGGAGGAGGACGGCACAAACGTTGAGGTCAACACCGGTAACCCCCTCCCCAAAGTGGATCTGAGCTGGGTTTTAGAGAGAAGAATGAGGAGTTTCTAGAGAGAGAAAGATTCAAAAAGTGGAAAAACATGGTCGCTTTATATTTCTTTTACCTTACATAATGTTTTTATTAAAATTAATTTGTTGAAAATTGATCAAATCTTAGTTTAATTTTTTTTAAATGAAGTAGGAGTTTTAATTAGAAAATAAAATACAACTGAATAATTTAATAATTGATCGTAAAAACATATGTTAAAGTTAGATGATTTGATCGTATTTGACTTAGTTTATAAGAAATTATCTTAAAGAAATAGTTAACGAAAAGAATCCAACTAGATCCAAATAAAAATCTCGCCTTCCCTCATTGAATGTCCGAAAGTACTTTTTCGGGTCACGACTCGCAAATCCCAATATTTTATACTTCTTTTACTATATATGGTATAATGAGTTCTAATTCGGCTAACAGCGAATCTCTCAATTATATATAAATTTGAAAAACATACAGGGAATTCATTTTTTTTATAGTAATTTTTAATCCAACAATTTTCATCCAAATTGCAAAATCGTGCATTCTTGACATAAAACTAAATGTGCACATTCATAGTTCATTCAAAGTGATTGTTTTATGCACATTTCGCGTCTTTTTAATTTCAAAATAGTGAAATTAATTACAATAGGAAAAGGTAATTTGCATTAACTAATTATTATTTCTCAAATAAATAAACAAAAAAATCCATTAGAGGTAATGATATTTTATGCACGAAACATGCACATAAGTGATCTTTGTATATGGCATCATGCATTTTTAATCAAATTATATAATCGTGCATGCATGATGTACAACTAAATGTGCATACAGAATTGTACATTCATGAAAAATAATAATAATACTCCTCATTTTGTCGTAAATAATGATCATGCATGGTATGTGACCAACATTGAAGCTTCAGATTCAGCCACAAGAAACCTCCGATCGTCTTCTCCACCGGCACATACTCACGAGCTCGACTCTACGTTTACCCTGCATCCCAAGCACTTTCGGCACCGGAATCTTAGCTCTTCCGAGAACCACCGTGCCATTGGAGGCCCGATGATCCCCGTTACTCTTAAAGTGATGGACAACTTCCAAAAGCAAATACTCGCTCACGGGACGCTCCTTAAAAACGACATGCACCATCGCATTCCACTTGGGGAAAATCTCGTCTCTTATCATTGAGTTGGTCCTAAAGTATACTTATTCGGGTCATAACTCGCAAGCTCCAGTATTTTAAATTTCTTTTACTGTGTATGGTATAATGAGGATCAATTCGACAATTCGGAAATTATTTTTCAAAAATAATTATTACTTGGACTCCACCGTGCGTTGCACGCAGTGTACTTGCACTTATCATTTGATTTTATATTTCTTTTACCTTTTTTTTCAATTGAAATCTGGAGAATTATTGACGACTCCTTAACCTATATAAATAAAAGTACAAAGGTTGCCCGAAGGTTATTTTCGCCTTTCGCACGGAACCGAGGGGTTGCCCGAAGGCTATTTTCGCCTTTCGCACGGAACTGAGGGGTTGCCTGAAAGCTTACATCAAAACGCAAACAAAAAGGAGATACATCGTAAAATCTTACTACAAAACGTTCTCTAGATTTTGATGTTCTTCTAGTCTAGCCAATAAATTGAATTTCTTTCCTTGAACATCTTGCAAATCATGATGACCAGCCCTGAAATCCACAAAAGATATTGTTAAACTTCATAAGAAAATTCATACTTTGAAAGCTTTTACGGTATGAAGTTCAAATTGATAGTTTTATGTACATTTCGCATCTCTTAATTTCTAATTACCACACAGCAAAAGATAATATTCTGTAACTAATTAGCTTTTTTTAATTTTTTTTTAATTTTTAAAATTTAAAACCAGCTTAACTCGAGGGATATTTATTTGGCTCCCTAGACCAATAGTCTCAAAAAATCATGGTAGTTTACAATGAGTCCAAGAAAAACCCCAACAAGTTGGGTTGAAAAAACTTGAGATTCAAGAAAAACCTCAACTAATTGGGATGACAAAATTTGGAAAAAACCAAGACACTTGAGACTATTGTTCATAGGTTCTAATCTATATCTACTCAACCGATCCATGTTTGTGATCAAAAGGTTGCCCAATTGAACACAGGTTTGCCACGGTGAGGATAACATTACAAGGTTTGTGATTATCAAGGTGAACTTGACAGAGCACAGATTTGCCACTTGAATGTGATTAGAAACTACAAACTTCCCTAGTTTAATAATAGTTGAGAAGTTCAAAAAATAGAGTTGTGTTGTACAATGAGCTGTTGCTCTGAGATGATAGTAAGAATCTCTTCTTTGCTGCCTTGGAATGGATGCATGGTACGGTCCTTCATGTTTCTTTATCATGGGTGATCCATAGATTGCAATCTGTGATCCTCTATGTTGGAAAGGTTGCTGCCCTTCATAGTAATGGTTATTCACCACAAGGCCATAGGCCTTGTGATATCCCTGTAACAATATGAAGGGGAAATCAGTAAGTAGCACTAAGTGTGTAGTAGTTGATAAAAAATACCTATGAAACTTATACTCCTGTTTTTTGAAGCTCATTTCAAGGTTCAAATTGACATTGACTGCTTTGTTTCCTCTCATCTCTCATTTGTAACCTGTCAGGCAAAAAAAATAGCAGCAGTACCCAGAGTTCCCAGCAAGTAGTCTAAACATTTCTAACATAGGGGAATTCCTGACTATCCAAAATAACCAGACCTCTGATGTGAACTGGAATGGTTTGATGATTAAAAGACTGTGATTCCTTGTTTGTACTTGCCATTTTAGCAAGGGAATCTGCTACTGAATTAGCCTCTCTAAAATTATGAGAAAAGGAAATTGTAATCTCACCTGCTACGAGCCAGATGTTTCTCATCAGAGGTATGAGCTTCCATGGTATCTTGAACTCTTTTCTCACCATCTTCAGCAGGACTAGAGATTCCACTTCACATTCCAGCTCTTCTACATCATTTGTGTAAGCCACTTCCAGTCCAATTGACAATGCAGTAACCTCACCTTCAAGACTATCCATCTTTCCCAAATACTTGGACCTTGCTATCAGTACTCTTCCTTCCTGATTTCTGAGTACTACCCCAGCACCTGCCTCACCATTCTTCAGAGAAGAACCATCAGTGTTGAGCTTTGCTTGTTTTTTGGGCAATTTCCACATCACATTCATATGTTGTCTTGTCATGTTACTTGTAGAAATAGGGACCAGAGACAAAAGACTAGATGACGGATTAGTAGCATATGATATTTTCCATGTCTTCCCCCTTTAACTTCATGATAGCTTTAACAGTGTTTTAAACATGTGATGCTATATTGGTCCAATTTGGTTTCTTATTCTCATAAGTCCATTTATTCCTAGCACACCAAATATGCCAAACTGCTATGCAAGGGAGCATTCTAATAATTATTTCGTGAGTTTTAATCTTAATGTCCACATTCCAGTAAAAGAAAAACCTATCCCATAGTGTATTAAAAGTGATATTTTGAATATCAAACCATTGATGCAAGTGTGTCCAAAAGATTTCAACATTCTCACACTCATTGAAGCAATGATAGATATCTTCATTAATACTTTTACAAAATGGGCATATTGACGGTAAGTGGAAATTAAAATCTTCTAGCTCATCTGGGAGAGGTAAGAGCCTGTTGAGTAACCTCCAACTGAAAATTGTGTATTTCAGTGGAATGTTCTTTGACCATAAGTGCTTAAATGATGGTATCACCTCTTTTTTAGATCTTAGCAGATTGTATGCAGAAGACAATGTGAAATATCCATGTTTCTCTATTTTCCAAATTATTCTATTAGGATATGATTCATAAATAGAGAAATCTTTAGATATCATACTCATGTGTTATGTATCTAGACCATTTTGAATTTGGTGCACATAAAACTCTTGATCCTAGAAGAATTCAGAAATAGTTAAGTCTGGGAATGACATCTCAGTTTCATCATTCCAAACTTCTACTAGAGGGTAGTCTTTTACTCAATTAGAGTTCCAAAAGGAGACTTTTCCTTCACCAACCAGTAGTTTGGAATTTTCAGAGGCTATGTGATGAATGTCTTTAATCCTTTTCCATGTTTTAGAATTTTTCAGATAATTAGGAAGTCCCCACATGAAATTTGACCAAAGATTATTCCCTTTTTGCATTTTTCACCATAATTTCAATGAGAAACTATCTATCAGTACATGGAGATCTTTAGTGTTTAGGCCATTTTCAAACTCTGGTGTGCATAAGTTTGACTAAGATCTCCATATTGTTTTTGCAAACAATACATGAATATTATCAATTACCCCTTTTGTAGGTTTTGAGACTGCCAATATATAAACAAACATCGAAATCCATTACAGGTAATCTCTATATGCACGAAAACATGCAAAACGTGCATTTTTCATCCAAATTACATAATCGTGGCCAGTCACCCCTATGCCGGCGAACAGCAAATCTTTCGGCTAGATTACCCAACAAGCGTAGTTGCTTAACTCGCATGTTGCTTAACAAGTGTAGTTTCCGAAGTGTACTAGTCTAGACACAAAAAGTTCTACTCCAGAAGATCATGAGGGTTTTCTCTCTCACCATTTAGACGGTTGTTATATCTCGCCATTTAGCCGCCTGCGTGTCGTGAGATCAACAGTTGTATCATCCTCCCGGTGGTGTTGGAGTTGATGGTGGTTGCCGTTGTGGTCTTTTAGACTATGTAAACGGGCGAAAAAAGTGGTTTTTGGTTTAGCAGAAATAAAATTAGGGGGGGAGGGTGGTTGACAACTAATCTAGGTATGGGGTGGGGGATGAGGACGGCACAAACGTTGAGGTCAATGGCCGGTGACCCCCTCCCCAAAGTGGATCTGAGCTGGGTTTTAGAGAGAAGAATGAGGAGTTTCTAGAGAGAGAAAGATTCAAAAAGTGGAAAAACATGGTCTCTTTATATTTCTTTTACCTTACATAATGTTTTTATTAAAACTAGTAAAGCACTACCGCACGATGTGCGTTATAATTTATCACTTATTAATATCTTGTTCAGTGGAGGAAAAGAATAATGAAAAAAATACCATTCAAATTTAAATCAACAAAATTTTCCAAAAAAAATCACTCCGCATTCTGTGGGCTAGTGTTAAAAACAACCCCATCAATTGTTATTTGTAATCTATCTGGTCTTAAAAGAATATTTTCCTATATTTTGAATCAATAATATTTTAACAATTTATAATAAGTAAATTTTTAAAAAAAATAGTATATCTCTGCAACTGATTTTCAAACATGTAATAATGAATTTGATGTTAGTATTACACGAAAATATAACATGATCATTCGATGGAAATTTAATAATAAATTTCTAAAGATAATTGGAATCAATAAGAATCAATAATGAATTTTACATATTTACTGAAATTTTTCACCACATAAATTATAAATTTTAAGGCAAAGAAATATTTGATTTCACCTATCTTTGTACTCTTAATAAAAGGAATAACCCAAATTGCCTAAATTGAGTATAACATTTAATATTCTAATAATCATATATTTGCATGTTTTACCTAGATTACAATTGATCACACCATACATATACACGACATCAAACAACTTGATGTACAATTTTAATCAATCTTCACCATCAATACAAAATATAATTAGATGCACAATATTTTCCTGCAAAATCTAACTAAGTCAATCAATTTAATCATCAAAATAAAATAGAGTTGGATGAACATACCATCATACAAGAGTTTGAGGAATATAAATGAAAGTAATAA
Source organism: Cruciata laevipes (assembly GCA_963678965.1). Lineage (NCBI taxonomy): Eukaryota > Viridiplantae > Streptophyta > Magnoliopsida > Gentianales > Rubiaceae > Cruciata > Cruciata laevipes. Next base: position 8,161,786 of record OY787641.1, on the reverse strand, counting down.
TTATTAAGACTGCATGAGAATGAAGAGTTGGAGTATCAATTGGCGAATTGAGAATGAAGCTAAATAGAAGCACCTAGATTGAAATAATTTTATTTTTTTTTTACCTTTCTCAGCTTCACCAATGAATCGGTTTGGACAAATTAAAAAAAACTTGAACATAACAAAACATTAGGTAAAAATAGACTACACATACTTGAGAGATCGTAGATAAAATCACAAAAATCGTACCCTCATAATAATCATGAAATGAATCACCTCGATATTTATCAAAAAATTCCTATCAATAATGAGAGTGGGGTTATCCACAAATCTATAATCACATCAAATAAGAAAATAGTTCATCGTAATGGATGAAATAACGTAAATGAAAATATATGTTAAAGGAAAAAAATCAGAAGTAAATAATTTGTATATTCATCAAAACGTACCTCATAAATCATCCATACTCGCCACCAATGGGATGTTAATCTAAAAACTCCTCACAACTACTAATACAATTCATTTTTTGAGAACGGAAGTAGATTGTAATGATTTGTTGGAATTTATTTAAGATATAATGCATTAGCTAAATAATTATAGCAATAATCACAATGAATAAGAACAATATCTTGTTATCTTGTGTGGTGGAATATACACCAATATCGTATGCTTGACATAGCAAAAAATAATCACATTAGCTAAGTAATTATAGCAATATATAATCACGGCGAATCACAACAATATCTTGTGATTGAACTAATTCCAAACAATAACAATAACTTGCCTATTTGCCTAAATAACAATAACAAAACTACATCGTTATTCCACACACTTTTTGAAGCGAATAACTATTCTACTTCCCTTTAGGGATTAATTTGTTGAAAGTTGATCAAATCTTAGTTTAATATTTTTAAAATGAAGCAGGAGTTGCCATATATAGTGAACATCAAGGTTAATTAGAAAATAAAATACAACTGAATAATTTAATAATTGATCATAAAAATATATTTTAAAGGTAGATGATTTCATCGTGTATATATATGCAAAATTTGCTGCTCAACAGAAATCCAATGCAAATGTTACCTTAGCTACTCTATCAATAGAAGTTAGGGCTCATTTGAAGATGGATAAAGAACAGATTCCTTCTCTGAGAACCTTATAAAGGATGGATGTTTCTAATTTTATTTCATGCATTGCAGGTACTGCTAGCTTGCTGGAACTATATCAATAGTTTGCTGGAATTGGAGGATCTTCACCAACACTACTCAAAAAGTTTGCTGGAACTCAATCAATTTTACTCACACATCAGTTCACTCAATCCAATAAATGCATCAATGCAAGACTGATTTCAAACCTATAGACCTGAAACCCTGAGCTAAATTGTGTGTCGATTTGTTTCGTCTTCACTGAATTGCATGGGGTTTCTCTAAGTCCCTAGTGTTTTAAATTAGAGCTCTTTTAGCTGGAAATATGCCTCTCCCCTCACTGGAGCTGCAATTTGCCTCTGAAGTCCTAATCCTAGGCACTCATGTAGTCCTTAAAATTCTAGTTTTTTATTCTCTTTTTTTTCTAGTTTGAACATCTAGTATTTGTATGTTGAAGACATTTTCTTTCAATCAATTGAAGGCTTGGGAACCGAATGAAAATCCCTTCACCTTTCATAGGTGATTTGAATTAAAAAAAAAAAAGATTTCATCGTATATGTTCGAAAGTACTTTTTCGGGTCACGACTCGCAAACCCCAATATTTTATACTTCTTTTACTATATATGGTATAATGAATCCCAATTCGGCTTACAGCGAATCTTTCGGTTATACATAAATTTGAAAAACATGCAGGAAAGTCATTTTTTTTAAAGTAATTTTTAATCCAACAATTTTCATCCAAATTACTAAATCGTGCATTCATGACATAAACTAAATGTGCACATTCATAGTTCATTCAAAGTGATTGTTTTCTGCACATTTCGCGTCTTTTTAATTTCAAAATAGTGAAATTACAATAGGAAAAGGTAATTTGCAGTAACTAATTTTTAGTTCTCAAATAAATAAACAAAAAAAATCCATTAGAGGTAATGATATTTTATGCACGAAACATGCACATAAGTGATCTTTGTATATGGCATCATGCATTTTTAATCAAATTATATAATCGTGCATGCATGATGTACAACTAAATGTGCATACAGAATTGTACATTCATGAAAAATAATAATAATACTCCTCATTTTGTCGTAAATAATGATCATGCATGGTATGTGATCAACATTGAAGCTTCAGATTCAGCCACAAGAAACCTCCGATCGTCTTCTCCACCGGCACATACTCACGAGCTCGACTCTACGTTTACCCTGCATCCCAAGCACTTTCGGCACCGGAATCTTAGCTCTTCCAAGAACCACCGTGGCATTGGAGGTCCGAGGATCCCCGTTATTCTTAAAGTGATGGACAACTTCCAGAAGCAAATACTCGCTCACGGGACGCTCCTTAAAAATCACAATTCGGGTTCCTATCATTGAGTTGGTCCTAAAGTACTCATTCGAGTCATGACTCGCAAGCTCCAATATTTTAAATTTCCTTTACTGTATATGGTATAATGAGGATCAATTCAACAATTCGGCAATTATTTTTCAAAAATAATAATTACTTGGACTCTACCGTGCGTTGCACGCAGTGTACTTGCACTTATCATTTGATTTTATATTTCTTTTACCTTTTTTTCAATTGAAATCTGGAGGATTATTGACGGCTCCTCAACCTATATAAATAAAAGTACAAAGCTTGTCCGAAGGCTATTTTCTCCTTTCGCACGGAACCGAGGGGTTGCCCGAAGGCTTACATCAAAGAGCAAACAAAAAGGAGATACATCGTAAAATCTTACGGTCTAATACTCTAATGTATAATTACCCAACAAGCTTAGTTCTTTATAGCTCGCATTCTACAACCAGTTAATCGAACTGTACTAGTCTAGACACAAAATGTTCTACTCCAGAAGATCATGAGGTTTTTCTCTCTCGCCAATTAGACGGTTGTTATATCCACACTGAATAAAAAGTTGAACAAAGAATTTATCTGATACAAGAAAAGATGCACAAGGCTAACTTCCAAAACCAACAAGTCTAGTTTGTGAAGAAAGTGGAATCACCAAAAGTATGTAGATTACTACTTTGACTCATATTTCTCCTAACCCCGCATTTAGACAAGAGTTGAAGTCAACCAAAGTTTAGACTGAACAATAACACGTATAGGCCCTAGATATACTCTTATTTTGTAGCATTTGAGAGCTGTTTTAGATAGTATTTTGTACTTTTATATTAGACTTTTGGACCGAATCATTCATGATGGTTTGAAATTGAAGACGTGCATTTTGACCTTGAATTGCACTTGCGATAGATTTGGATGATTTGAAGACCTTCTATGACCGTCCTGGAGGAAGCAGATACATTGAAGAACTGGTCGTAGAAGTGGCGTGAAGGCACACTCTCGCGGACCGCGAAACCTAGGTCGCGAACCGCGAGGGTGTGTGTTGCTGTTTTGAAGATGCCGAGTTTCGCGCGGTCCGCGAAACTCCGGTCGCGAGGACCGCGAAGCCGAAGACGCGCGGTCCGCGAAACTCCGGTCGCGAACCGCGAGGACCAGCGCGAGAACCGCAGCGAAGCCAAGACGCGCGATCCGTGAAACGTCGGCCGCGGTTCGCGAGGATCAGACGCGCGGTCCGCGAAACCTCGGTAGCGGACCGCGGACGCCATGGACGCGCGGGCCGCGAATCCTCGGCCGCGAACCGCGAGAACCGAGCTCGCGGTCCGCGAAAAACTTCTGCCACTTGCATTTTGTTTGCTTTAATTTTAATTATTTTTAGACTATAAAAGAAACTTATCCTCATTGTTAGAGGATCGGATTTTTACAGAGTTGAACTCACTTTCCTTCATTTTCCTTTTGATTTTGATCTTTGAATTCATCATGGTTTGTAGTATTGATTTTGGTTTTGATAATATAACTATGGTAGTAGGCTAAAACCCTTCTTGGATATATGTGATTGGACTTCTTGTTATGGATTGAGAACATGATTCATGAAGCTTAGGAATGGTGATTTGCTATTGAATGATCATAATTTATATGTGTATTTGATGCTTGAAATGATTAGGAATGATTTCCTAGTGATAGATATGTGTTGGATATGTGTTAGATATTGCTTTTCCATGGTTAGAATGTTATCATTCTTTCTATGTAGGAGTAGTAAATTAGGAATCGAATGCATGTTGTTATCAATTGTATTTGTTCTTAAGATCATTCATTAGCATTGTACCTATGTCAAGTTTGTTATCAAATTGCATGGGTAGGGTTGAAGAACATCTAATTTGAAGTAATATTGATTCAATTGAACTAGTTGTTATCATCTAGTAAGATTATCAATTGAAGTTGTGAAGATGCTTTCATTTTTCATAACTATGGTTAAAGATAGTTTCTCACTAACCTTCACCATCCTAAAGGCATCATGATAAAGTTTGAGGAAAATCTCATAGTAAGAAGTCACCAATCTCATATGTCCGAGTCTAGTATTCTCATTAGTTAATCCTTTAGTTAAAACCTTAAATGCTAAACTAGTTGTAATCATAGAATTCTAGTTGCTTTACTTAGTAGTGTTTCTTACAAAAACTCAACTCAAAACCCCCCCTTTGTTTACATTGCTTTTATATATATACATATATATATATATATATATATATATATCCTACAAGATATACATAGAGATAACATTTTCCCTGTGGAACGAACCTTACTTGCCACTATATGCTTAATTGTGTGTAGAGGTAGTAAGTGAACATAAATTGTATATTTGAGAGGTACGGCGACGACCTCCCAAATTTTGGCGCAGCTGCCGGGGAATAGGCGTATTTTTATGTGTGTATTGTAGTTTTATTTCTAATCTATCTTTCTTTTTAGATTCTATTTTGATTTGGAACCCTATTGCTCTAGCTCTTGGTGCATGGTTCTTACACGATCCTCGAACCAAGACCCTTTGCAATACTATTGCTCTAGCTCTTGGTGCATGGTTCTTACACGATCCTCGAACCAAGACCCTTTGCAATACGATTCCGAGCTAGTAAGAAGTCTCCGCCAACTTAGGAGGCAAGTGCAAGAGTCACTAGTATCTAATCCTTTCTCCCTTGAAAGTGAATCACTACCTTTCAACATGGCGGACGATGAAGAGGATACCGGCCAAAACCCTCCCCGAAACCAATTCTACAACCCCTTCCAAAACCCAAACCTTTCTCCTACCAACATTTCTATGAGAGAGTACATGTCCCCCAACTATGAGCAACAACAATCGAGCATTGTTTACCCAAACTCTCAATACGAAATCAAGACGGGAGTGATAAATTTGCTTCCAACTTTCCATGGTAGAGAAGTGGATGATCCGAATGACTTCCTTGAAGCTTTTCATAGGGTTTGTAGTAGTTTGAAACCTTCCGAGATGAGTGTGGATGAGTTTAAGTTGAAAACCTTCACATTCACCTTGAAGGACAAGGCCGCTAAATGGTTAAGCCGTTTACCTTCATCATCAATCACTACATGGCCACAATTGAAGAAAAAGTTCTTAGACAAGTACTTTCCTCCCTCTAAGTCCTCGGTCTTGATACAAGCCATTAGCAACATCACTCAAGACGATGATGAGACGTTGTATGAGTATTGGGAAAGATTCCAAACTCTCATCTCAAGTTGCCCGTACCATAGCTTCACCGAACCTCAATTGGTGTGTTTCTATTACAATGGTTTGAATGATAGAGAAACCGAGTTGATAAATCGGTCTTGCTATGGCTCCATTGCTAACCTTGGCTCTTCCGATGCCATGATGCTATTTGAGCAACTAGCCGAAGGATGCAAACCAAAGAGAGACCGGAGGCTACGAGTGGGTAACTCCGGTGGAAACAATGATGGTTCTCGCCAAGATATCAAGAAGCTTACGGCATTGATGAAAGGTTTCATGATGGGAAATAGCTCCGGAGGGAACACGGGGAACCAACCAAGGCAACAAGTGATGACGTGTGGGATTTGTGCACTAGTGCAGAAACAGGGCATTCACGGCGTTTTTTTTGGCGTTTAACGGCGGTTTTTAACCGCCGTGGTTGGCTGCGCCGTGGCTGGTCGATGACCAACCACGGCGGTTTTAACCGCCGTGATTGGTTCATTGGTTCCGATATCGTAAGCTCTCCAGGCTAGGGGTTTCCGATGTCGTAAGCTGTTCAGGAAGTTGTAAAAAAAATTGCCGACCACATTGGCCGGCAAATTTCTACTCAAAATATTTGTATATAATTCTGCACATATATACATTGAAGGAGACGGAGTTGAAGTTTCAAATAATATCAAGAAACCTCATCATCTTAAACCAACATATATACAAGGAAGATATAGGTAATAATTGAGACATTTTACTTACAGAATCTACACCTATTTTATTTACAGCTTTGCCGCAAAGATGATGACAACAACTTGAATTATACCTAGCAGGCCACCTATCATTATTGTAGACGAAGCAGAAGAGTTATGCATGCTACTCGGCTTCCCATTGGCTACTATTTCATGTCCATGGCTGTTTAGCATATCTTTTGTTGACTCTGATTCAAAGTACAATGTATGAAATGTCATTACTAGCACAAAAAGAGTAAAAAAATGATTACATGATGGAGATTGAAGGAAATGGAAGTTATGGAAACGTACCAACATTTGGTATTAAATCTTCTTTTTCATTGTTTGAAGCAAAACCATTCTCAACGATTTCCATTTCTTCCACATTGCAACTTGAATTTCTGGTAGTATCCTCTTCAGCAAAAAAGAAGTAGGGATACTGACAAGAGGGAATATTGCAATTTTAGATACTCATTTTGGTACTCAATAAATGGAAATGATAGGTAAAAGAGGTAGGTTCAAAGCCAAAACAATCACATGATTTTTCTGAACCATTTGAGCATTCCTACCCGCTAGCAGTATAACACAACTAGCTTAGATAATAAAACATTTGTATGATAATTTATGTGCACGGTTATAGTCAATGGTGAAGTAAATAGATAAGACTGGAATATCATAGAAAGATGAGGAGAGCACATCCTCCAAAGCAAAACAACAAAAATGCAAAAAAAAAAAAAAAAAGTCATTATTTCCCTAGAACGCTTAACTTCAGACTATAAGAAATCTGTTTACCTCAGCAACAACTTTGGTTGAATCAAGCTATAGAAACACTAACAGCAGCAAGCTCCATAGCACCTGCAAAATCATCATCAACTCACTCTTTCGCAATATTACAATTGCATAACTACAAATTATTTAAAACATTTTTTGCATAAACTATATAACTATACATAAAACTCCAGTTCATACATTAATTCATCAAATATCATCAGCAATGCAGGGAATGAAGGCCTTACCGCGTCAATTGTAGCATCGAGCAGAATATCTCTTCTACAAAAACCATTTTATCATTAAAATGTAGAAGCACTATCTTTACATTTGTTGTTTTATCATATTCAGTAACGACCTACGACCGTAAAAACCATCACAAACACATGACAAGGGGAAATTGAACCCAAACCTCTAAACATCATACTTTAACAAATAGGTTCAGGTCAAAACACCCCTAATTACTCATAAACAATTAGTATGCATAAGTTACACATAATTACACATAAGACTATAACCTTATGGAAAAATACACATAAGTTTAATCAAATTCAGCCATGTAATCCTTCCAGTGTAGAGATAATCTGAAATACTAACTGAGTTCAGTAACAATATCAGCATACAAACAACATCCATTTAACTAGTGTATCAAATTTATAATTAGCATTTCAACTAAACAATCTTCCAAATTTATAATCATAATTATACCTCAGTAGCTTGCACAACAATCACATGTGGATTGAATCCAATCCCAGCAGCTCCTGCAAATCAAGAAACAATGCATTAACATGGCAATGTAAAAAAAATGATCTTTTTTACACAATTACAATATTGTACAGATAAAATCACCTAAACCATAAAGCTGTTTATTTCCCGAGCCCGAAGGACGACCACGGTGTTTCTTCGCACGGCCTTCAAAGCCCGTAGCTACGCCAGAGCCGGCCGGAGTCAGCCACCAGAAATTGGTGGGGAATGGGCGGGTAGATTGACGAGGCAATTAGGGATTGGGCAGCTCGATGGCGGAATGGTCGGCGAAGTTGGTATGGTCGGCGAAGTTGGTATGTCGGCGGGGGGGGGGGGGGGGGGGGGGTCAGTGAGTGTTTTGGTCGGCGAAGATGGAGAGATGACGAAGGAGTGGATGTGGTGGAGAGGGGTTAAAAAAAATTATTTTTCATTTATTATAAATACATTCAGTTTTCGGAATCGATTTACTTCAGACATCGGAACCATTTCGATTTCGGTTTCAACCGCAGATACGGTTACGGTTACGAAATCGGAAACCGTAAATTTACGGCGGTTTTTATAAAACTGCGTTAATACTCAAAATATCGCCTTCCTAGACACTTTCCGATGTCGTAACCTCTCAACCTACACGCTTCCGATGTCGTAACCTCCCAACCATGGCGGTTTTGAAAAACCGCCGTGAATCAGGCGCCGTGAATGCAATGTTTTGCACTAGTGGTGCTTCGAACCATCTCACCGAATCTTGTCCTCAAGCATACGAGGATTATAACGAAGAAGTCAATGCCATGGGGGTCTATGGAGGAAACCAAGGTTTTAGAGGTGATCAAGGAGGAAACCAATGTTTTAGAGGCTACCAAGGAGGACGAGGCTACCAAAGTGGTAGGGGTTTTCAAGGTGGACAAGGCCAAGGTGGTGATAGGGGTAACCAAAGGAAATATGATCCTTTTGCTCAACATTACAACCCCGGAACTAGAGATCACCCCAACTTTCGGTGGAGAGATGAACCGATGGGGCAACAAGGCCAACAAGGTTGCTACCAAGGGGGTTACCAAGGTCAAAGTGGTCAATCCTTTGATAGATCGAGGGGGCAAAATGACCAAGGCTACCAAGGAGACCAAAGCCACCAAAATCAAGGGTACCAAGGTTACCAAAACCAAGGGTACCAAGATCATCCACCACAACAATACCCAAGGAACCAAGGTCAAGGCCGTTTCAACAACCGCAACCCTCAAAATGCTTACCCGAGGTTGGAAGATAAATATCGTGATCAAGGTGAAAGCTCGGGCCAATTCCCACAAGACGCTCGATTCAAAAGCATTGAGGTGCAAATGAGTCAAATGGCCACTGTTTTGGGGAAATTGGAAGCACAAAACTCCGGGAAATTACCCGCACAACCGGAGTTAAATCCAAGGCCTCATGCGAGTGCTATGACCTTGAGGAGTGGTAAACAAGCGGTTGAACCCGAAGTGGTTGTGAAAAAGGCACCCAAGAGAGGCCTTGTGAAGAAGAACTTGACCAACGATGAAGTTGAGGTAACCTTGGCCGATGAAGAAGTGATTCTTGAGGGGCTAACCAAAGAAAAAGGTGATGCCGAGGTTGAGAAGGAGAAGGAACTAATTAATGAGGAACATGTGGACTCAACCGCTCATGTTGAACCAATGTCACCTCCATTCTCACCTCTCCACAAGAAAACTAGAGTAGACACTCCCTTCGAAGTGGAAGCACCATTTCCCGAGGCTTTGAAGAATACTCGCAAAAAGGAGATGGACAAGGAAGCTTTCGAAGTTCTTCGAAAGTGTGAGGTAAACATTCCTTTGCTAGATGCTATTGATCAAGTTCCTAGATATTCTAAGTTCTTGAAAGAATTATGTGTGAACCATCGTCAACAAAGGTCTAAGCATGTTAAAAATGAAAGAGTCAATGAACATGTGTCGGCTTTGTTTCAAGATAAAATGCCTACTAAGTGTGGTGATCCCGCCATGTTTACAATTCCTTGCATTTTAGGAAACACTTATTGTCCTAGAGCCATGCTAGATTTAGGTGCATCCATAAATGTCATCCCATATACATTGTATGAATCATTGAATCTTGGCACTTTGCATAAAACCGGTGTAGTGATCCAACTTGCCGACCGCTCTAATGCATACCCTAAGGGTATTGTTGAAGATGTCTTGGTGAAAGTCGACAAGTTGGTGTTCCCGGCCGATTTTTACGTTCTTGACATGGAACATGATAAATTTGCTACCCCTGTCTTGTTAGGGCGTCCCTTTTTGAAAACGTCAAGAACTATTATCGATGTGCATAGTGGTAGGCTTACCATGGAATTTGATGAGGATAAAATAGAGTTCAACATTTATGGTGCAATGAAATACGATGATGAGGAAACTTCTTGCAATGCTATAGACGTAATTGAATCTTTTGTGCAAAAAGCTTATGAAAATGATGGTGATGATCCTTTGTTAAATGCTTTAGCCAATAGTTTACACACAAGTAATGTTCATACATATGCTTTGAGTGCTAACTTGAAGGAAAGCATTTTTGAGCTAGATACTTTCGAGGAACTTTCTCTTGATGCACCACTTTTAGACCTCGAGGTATTGAAAGGCTCGGGCAACCGACCATCTCTCAATAAACCTCCGGTGGTGGAATTGAAACCACTACCCGAAAATCTAAAATATGCATTCCTTGGTGATGGTGAGAAATTACCGGTGATCATCTCCAACAAGCTCACCAAGGAACAAGAGGAAAGGTTGATGAAAGTGCTCCAAGATCATAAGGAAGCCATTGGATGGACTATTGCCGACATCAAAGGTATGAGTCCAAGTACTTGCATGCACCGTATTCTATTGGAGGATGATGCTAAACCCATCCGACAACCTCAAAGGCGATTGAACCCTCCTATGATGGAGGTAGTAAAAGCCGAGGTGCTTAAATTGTTGGATGCGGGAATGATCTATCCAATCTCCGATAGTAAATGGGTAAGCCCAACGCAAGTGGTACCAAAGAAGACCGGAGTGACCGCGGTGGAGAATAGCCATGGCGAGTTGATCCCCACTCGTATTCAAAACGGATGGCGTGTTTGCATTGATTACCGAAGGCTAAATGCGGTAACGAGGAAAGACCATTTCCCTTTGCCATTTATTGATCAAATGCTTAACCGGCTTGCAGGCCACTCTTTCTATTGTTTTCTTGATGGCTATTCAGGGTACTTTCAGGTTGCCATTGCACCAGAAGATCAAGAGAAGACAACCTTCACATGTCCCTTTGGCACCTTTGCATATCGACGCATGCCTTTTGGCCTTTGCAACGCACCGGCCACATTCCAAAGGTGTATGGTTAGCATATTTTCAGAATACCTAGAAAAGTTTGTAGAGGATTTTATGGACGACTTTACTGTTCATGGAAACTCTTTTGACAATTGCTTACTCCATTTGTCATTAGTCCTAAAAACTTGCATTGATAAGAACCTTGTGCTTAATTCTGAAAAATGTCATTTTATGGTTGAAAAGGGCATTGTGTTAGGACATGAAGTGTCATCTAAGGGTATTGAAGTAGACAAAGCAAAAATTGATACCATCCAATCTCTTCCTTACCCTACTTGTGTGCGTGATGTGAGATCCTTTCTAGGCCACGCGGGTTTCTACCGCCGTTTCATAAAAGATTTTTCAAAAATTTCTTCCCCTTTATGTAGATTGTTACAAAAGGATGTGGAATTTGTGGTAGATGAAGGTTGTAAGAGGGCATTTGATTGTTTGAAGTCTTTGTTAGTGTCGGCCCCTATTATACAACCTCCAAATTGGTCCCTTCCTTTTGAGATCATGTGTGCTGCTAGTGACTATGCCGTTGGTGCGGTGTTAGGTCAAAGAGTGGGGAAAATTCCCCATGCCATCTATTATGCATCCATGACTCTCAATGATGCTCAAAGGAACTATACCACTACTCATGACTCTCAATGATGCTCAAAGGAACTATACCACTACTGAGAAAGAATTACTAGCGGTAGTCTTTTCCTTAGAAAAGTTTAGGCCATATTTGCTTGGTACAAAGATTATTGTTTTCACTGACCATGCAGCTCTTCGTTACTTGATGACGAAGAAAGAAGCAAAGCCTAGGTTACTCCGATGGATCTTACTCTTGAGCGAGTTCGACTTGGAGGTCAAGGACAAGAAAGGAGCTGAAAATCTAGTGGCCGACCATTTGAGCCGTTTGGTGCCCAATGAGGAGTTTGGGACCAAAGCATTGAAGGACCATCTTCACGAATAGTTCCCCGACGAGCAATTGTTTGCTCTTAGTGTTTCTCTTCCATGGTATGCCAACATTGTGAATTTCCTTGTCACAAGTAAGTGCCCTTCTCATTTCACAAAGGCACAAAAGGATAAGCTAAAGCATGATGCTAGGTTTTATGTGTGGGATGATCCCTATGTGTGGAAACATTGTTCCGACCAAGTGATTAGGAGATGCATTCCCAATAATGAAACCAACTCAATCCTTGCTTTTTGCCATTCATATGCATGTGGAGGTCATTTTGGTGCTAGGCGAACTGCTAGAAAAGTGCTAGACTGTGGTTTTTATTGGCCTAGTTTGAATAAGGATGCATACACCTTTTGCAAATCTTGTGATAAATGCCAAAGAGTGGGAAATATCTCTTCTAGGAATGAAATGACCTGATAGGTCCTAGATATACTCTTATTTTGTAGCATTTGAGAGCTGTTTTAGATAGTATTTTGTACTTTATATTAGACTTTTGGACCGAATCATTCGTGATGGTTTGAAATTAAAGACGTGCATTTCGACCTTGAATTGCACTTGCGATAGATTTGGATGATTTGAAGACCTTCTATGACCGTCCTGGAGGAAGCAGATACATTGAAGAACCGGTCGTAGAAGTGGCGTGAAGGCACACTCTCGCGGACCGCGAAACCTAGGTCGCGAACCGCGAGGGTGTGTGTTGCTGTTTTGGAAGATGCCGAGTTTCGCGCGGTCCGTGTAACTCCGGTCGCGAGCCGCGAGGACCAGCACGAGGACCACGAAGCCGAAGACGCGCGGTCCGCGAAACTCCGGTCGCAAACCGCGAGGACCAGCGCGAGAACCGCAGCGAAGCCGAGACGCGCGATCCGCGAAACGTCGGCCGCGGTTCGCGAGGATCAGACGCGCAGTCCGCGAAACCTCGGTCGCGGACCGCGGACGCCACGGACGCGCGGGCCGCGAATCCTCGGCCGCGAACCGCGAGAACCGAGCTCGCGGTCCGCGAAGGATTTCGCGCGGCCCGCGAAAAACTTCTGCCACTTGCATTTTGTTTGCTTTAATTTTAATTATTTTTAGACTATAAAAGAAACTTATCCTCATTGTTAGAGGATCGGATTTTTACAGAGTTGAACTCACTTTCCTTCATTTTCCTTTTGATTTTGATCTTTGAATTCATCATGGTTTGTAGTATTGATTTTGGTTTTGATAATATAACTATGGTAGTAGGCTAAAACCCTTCTTGGATATATGTGATTGGACTTCTTGTTATGGATTGAGAACATGATTCATGAAGCTTAGGAATGGTGATTTGCTATTGAATGATCATAATTTATATGTGTATTTGATGCTTGAAATGATTAGGAATGATTTCCTAGTGATAGATATGTGTTAGATATATGTTAGATATTGCTTTTCCATGGTTAGAATGTTATCATTCTTTCTATGTAGGAGTAGTAAATTAGGAATCGAATGCATGTTGTTATCAATTGTATCTGTTCTTAAGATCATTCATTAGCATTGTACCTATGTCAAGTTTGTTATCAAATTGCATGGGTAGAGTTGAGAAACATCTAATTTGAAGTAATATTGATTCAATTGAACTAGTTGTTATCATCTAGTAAAGTTGTCAATTGAAGTTGTGAAGATGCTTTCATTTTTCATAACTATGGTTAAAGATAGTTTCTCACTAACATTCACCATTCTCAAGGCATCATGATAAAGTTTGAGGAAAATCTCATAATAAGAAGTCACCAATCTCACATGTCCAAGTCTAGTATTCTCATTAGTTAATCCTTTAGTTAAAATCTTAAATGCTAAACTAGTTGTAATCATAGAATTCTAGTTGCTTACTTAGTAGTGTTTCTTACAAAAACTCAACTCAAAACCCCCCTTATTTACATTGCTTTTATATATGCATATATATATATATATATATATATATATATATATTACAAGATATACATAGAAATAACCTTTTCCCTGTGGAACGAACCTTACTTGCCACTATATGCTTAATTGTGTGTAGAGGTAGTAAGTGAACATAAATTGTATATTTGAGAGGTACGGCGACGACCTCCCAAATTTTGGCGCCGCTGCCGGGGAACTAGGCGTATTTTTATGTGTGTATTGTAGTTTTATTTCTAATCTATCTTTCTTTTTAGGATCGATTTTGGTTTGGAACCCTATTGCTCTAGCTCTTGGTGCATGGTTCTTACACGATCCTCGAACCAAGACCCTTTGCAATACGATTCCGAGCTAGTAAGAAGTCTCCGCCAACTTAGGAGGCAAGTGCAAGAGTCACTAGCATCTAATCCTTTATCCCTTGAAAGTGAATCACTACCTTTCAACATGGCGGACGATGAAGAGGATACCGGCCAAAACCCTCCCCGAAACCAATTCTACAACCCTTTCCAAAACCCTAACCCTTCTCCTACCAACATTTCTATGAGAGAGTACATGTCCCCCAACTATGAGCAACAACAATCGAGCATTGTTTACCCGAACTCTCAATACGAAATCAAGACGGGAGTGATAAATTTGCTTCCAACTTTCCATGGTAGAGAAGTGGATGATCCGAATGACTTCCTTGAGGCTTTTCATAGGGTGTGTAGTAGTTTGAAACCTTCCGAAATGAGTGTGGATGAGTTTAAGTTGAAAACCTTCACCTTCACCTTGAAGGACAAGGCCGCTAAATGGTTAAGCCGTTTACCTTCATCATCAATCACTACATGGCCACAATTGAAGAAAAAGTTCTTAGACAAGTACTTTCCTCCCTCTAAGTCCTCGGTCTTGATACAAGCCATTAGCAACATCACTCAAGACGATGATGAGACGTTGTATGAGTATTGGGAAAGATTCCAAACTCTCCTCTCAAGTTGCCCGTACCATAGCTTCAC
Source organism: Cruciata laevipes (assembly GCA_963678965.1). Taxonomy (NCBI): domain Eukaryota; kingdom Viridiplantae; phylum Streptophyta; class Magnoliopsida; order Gentianales; family Rubiaceae; genus Cruciata; species Cruciata laevipes. The sequence continues at coordinate 8,146,746 of OY787641.1, read as the reverse complement.
CGAACCTCAATTGGTGTGTTTCTATTACAATGGTTTGAATGATAGAGAAACCGAGTTGATAAATCGGTCTTGCTATGGCTCCATTGCAAACCTTGGCTCTTCCGATGCCATGATGCTATTTGAGCAACTAGCCGAAGGGTGCAAACCAAAGAGAGACCGGAGGCTACGAGTGGGTAACTCCGGTGGGAACAATGATAGCTCTCGTCAAGATATCAAGGAGCTTACGGCATTGATGAAAGGTTTCATGATGGGAAATAGCTCCGGAGGGAACCAACCAAGGCAACAAGTGATGACGGGTGTGATTTGTGCTTCGAACCATCTCACCGAATCTTGTCCTCAAGCAAACGAGGATTATAACGAAGAAGTCAATGCCATGGGGGTCTATGGAGGAAACCAAGGTTTTAGAGGCGATCAAGGAGGAAACCAAGGTTTTAGGGGCTACCAAGGAGGACGAGGCTACCAAAGTGGTAGGGGTTTTCAAGGTGGACAAGGCCAAGGTGGTGATAGGGGTAACCAAAGGAAGTATGATACGTTTGCTCAACATTATAACCCCGGAACTAGAGATCACCCCAACTTTCGGTGGAGAGATGAACCGACGGGGCAACAAGGCCAACAAGGTGGCTACCAAGGGGGTTACCAAGGTCAAAGTGGTCAATCCTTTGATAGGTCAAGGGGGCAAAATGACCAAGGCTACCAAGGAGACCAAAGCCACCAAAATCAAGGGTACCAAGGTTACCAAAACCAAGGGTACCAAGATTTTGGCTATCAAGGGTACCAAGATCATCCCCCACAACAATACCCAAGGAACCAAGGTCAAGGCCGTTTCAACAACCGCACTCCTCAAAATGCTTACCCGAGGTTGGAAGATAAATCTCGTGATCAAGGTGAAAGCTCGGGCCAATTTCCACAAGACGCTCGATTCAAAAGCATTGAGGTGCAAATGAGTCAAATGGCCACTGTTTTGGGGAAATTGGAAGCACAAAACTCCGGGAAATTACCCGCACAACCGGAGTTAAATCCAAGGCCTCATGCGAGTGCCATGACCCTGAGGAGTGGTAAACAAGCGGTTGAACCCGAAGTGGTTGTGAAAAAGGCACCCAAGAGAGGCCTTGTGAAGAAGAACTTGACCAACGATGAAGTTGAGGTAACCTTGGCCGATGAAGAAGTGATTCTTGAGGGGCTAACCAAAGAAAAAGGTGATGCCGAGGTTGAGAAGGAGAAGGAACTAATTGATGAGGAACATGTGGACTCAACCGCTCATGTTGAACCAATGTCACCTCCATTCTCACCTCTCCACAAGAAAACTAGGGTAGACACTCCCTTCGAAGTGGAAGCACCATTTCCCGAGGCTTTGAAGAATACTCGCAAAAAGGAGATGGACAAGGAAGCTTTCGAAGTTCTTCGAAAGTGTGAGGTAAACATTCCTTTGCTCGATGCTATTGATCAAGTTCCTAGATATTCTAAGTTCTTGAAGGAATTATGTGTGAACCATCGTCAACAAAGATCTAAGCATGTTAAAAATGAAAGAGTCAATGAACATGTGTCGGCTTTGTTTCAAGACAAAATGCCTACTAAGTGTGGTGATCCCGGCATGTTTACAATTCCTTGCATTTTAGGGAACACTTATTTTCCTAGGGCCATGCTAGATTTAGGTGCATCCATAAATGTCATCCCATACACATTGTATGAATCATTAAATCTTGGCACTTTGCATAAAACCGGTGTAGTGATCCAACTTTCCGACCGCTCTAATGCATACCCTAAGGGTATTGTTGAAGATGTCTTGGTGAAAGTCGACAAGTTGGTGTTCCCGGCCGATTTTTACGTTCTTGACATGGAACATGATAAATTTGCTACCCCTGTCTTGTTAGGGCGTCCCTTTTTGAAAACGTCAAGAACTATTATCGATGTGCATAGTGGTAGGCTTACCATGGAATTTGATGAGGATAAAATAGAGTTCAACATTTATGGTGCAATGAAATACGATGATGATGAAACTTCTTGCAATGCTATTGATGTGATTGAATCTTTTGTGCAAAAAGTTTATGAAAATGATGGTGATGATCCTTTGTTAAATGCTTTAGCCAATAGTTTACACACAAGTAATGTTCATACATATGCTTTGAGTGCTAACTTGAAGGAAAGCATTTTTGAGCTAGATACTTTCGAGGAACTTTCTCTTGATGCACCACTTTTAGACCTCGAGGTATTGAAAGGCTCGGGCAACCGACCATCTCTCAATAAACCTCCGGTGGTGGAATTGAAACCACTACCCGAGAATCTAAAATATGCATTCCTTGGTGATGGTGAGAAATTACCGGTGATCATCTCCAACAAGCTCACCAAGGAACAAGAGGAAAGGTTGATGAAAGTGCTCCAAGATCATAAGGAAGCCATTGGATGGACTATTGCCGACATCAAAGGTATGAGTCCAAGTACTTGCATGCACCGTATTCTATTGGAGGATGATGCTAAACCCATCCGACAACCTCAAAGGCGATTGAACCCTCCCATGATGGAGGTAGTAAAATCCGAGGTGCTTAAATTGTTGGATGCGGGAATGATCTATCCAATCTCCGATAGTAAATGGGTAAGCCCGACGCAAGTGGTACCAAAGAAAACCGGAGTGACCGTAGTGGAGAATAGCCATGGCGAGTTGATCCCCACTCGTATTCAAAATGGATGGCGTGTTTGCATTGATTACCGAAGGCTAAATGCGGTAACGAGGAAAGACCATTTCCTTTTGCCATTTATTGATCAAATGCTTAACCGGCTTGCAGGCTACTCTTTCTATTGTTTTCTTGATGGCTATTCAGGGTACTTTCAGGTAGCTATTGCACCAGAGGATCAAGAGAAGACAACCTTCACATGCCCCTTTGGCACCTTTGCATATCGACGCATGCCTTTTGGCCTTTGCAATGCACCGGCCACATTCCAAAGGTGTATGGTTAGCATATTTTCAGAATACCTAGAAAAGTTTGTAGAGGTTTTTATGGACGACTTTACTGTTCATGGAAACTCTTTTGACAATTGCTTAATCCATTTGTCATTAGTCCTAAAAACTTGCATTGATAAGAACCTTGTGCTTAATTCTGAAAAATGTCATTTTATGGTTGAAAAGGGCATTGTGTTAGGACATGAAGGGTCATCTAAGGGTATTGAAGTAGACAAAGCAAAAATTGATACCATCCAATCTCTTCCTTACCCTACTTGTGTGCGTGATGTGAGATCCTTTCTAGGCCACGCGGGTTTCTACCGCCGTTTCATAAAAGATTTTTCAAAAATTTCTTCCCCTTTATGTAGATTGTTACAAAAGGATGTTGAATTTGTGGTAGATGAAGGTTGTAAGAGGGCATTTGATTGTTTGAAGTCTTTGTTAGTGTCGGCCCCTATTATACAACCTCCAAATTGGTCCCTTCCTTTTGAGATCATGTGTGATGCTAATGACTATGCCGTTGGTGCGGTGTTAGGTCAAAGAGTGGGGAAAATTCCCCATGCCATCTATTATGCATCCATGACTCTCAATGATGCTCAAAGGAACTATACCACTACTGAGAAAGAATGCTAGCGGTAGTCTTTTCCTTAGAAAAGTTTAGGCCATATTTGCTTGGTACAAAGATTATTGTTTTCACTGACCATGCAGCTCTTCGTTACTTGATGACGAAGAAAGAAGCAAAGCCTAGGTTACTCCGATGGATCTTACTCTTGAGCGAGTTCGACTTGGAGGTCAAAGACAAGAAAGGAGCTGAAAATCTAGTGGCCGACCATTTGAGCCGTTTGGTGCCCAATGAGGAGTTTGGGACCAAAGCATTGAAGGACCATCTTCACGAAGAGTTTCCCAACGAGCAATTGTTTGCTCTTAGTGTTTCTCTTCCATGGTATGCCAACATTGTGAATTTCCTTGTCACAAGTAAGTGTCCTTCTCATTTCACAAAAGCACAAAAGGATAAGCTAAAGCATGATGCTAGGTTTTATGTGTGGGATGATCCCTATGTGTGGAAACATTGTTCCGACCAAGTGATTAGGAGATGCATTCCCAATAATGAAACCAACTCAATCCTTGCTTTTTGCCATTCATATGCATGTGGAGGTCATTTTGGTGCTAGGCGAACTGCTAGAAAAGTGCTAGACTGTGGTTTTTATTGGCCTAGTTTGAATAAGGATGCATATAACTTTTGCAAATCTTGTGATAAATGCCAAAGAGTGGGAAATATCTCTTCTAGGAATGAAATGCCCCAACATTGCCCCTTATATTGTGAACTCTTTGATGTATGGGGAATCGATTTTATGGGACCTTTCCCTACTTCCTTTGGTTTCAAATATATCTTGCTTGCGGTTGACTATGTTTTTAAGTGGGTTGAAGCAATCCCCACTCGTACTGATGATTCTAAAGTGGTTGCAGAGTTCATCAAATCTCACATCTTCTCTAGGTTCGGGGTACCCCGAGCTCTGATCAGTGATCGAGGCACTCACTTTTGCAATAGAACCATTGCCGCATTGTTGAAGAAATATGGGGTAAATCACAAAACTTCTACCGCCTATCACCCACAAACAAATGGACAAGCCGAAGTTTCCAATAGGGAAATCAAGTCCATCCTTGAGAAAACGGTTAGGCCGACTCGCAAGGATTGAAGTACTCGGTTGGATGATGGATTGTGGGCATATAGGACGGCTTATAAGACTCCAATTGGTATGTCTCCATACCGATTAGTCTTTGGAAAGCCGTGTCATTTGCCGGTAGAGTTAGCACACAAAGCTTATTGGGCGATCACAAGGTTCAATTTGAACTTGGACGAAGCCGGGAATGAAAGGAAGCTTCAATTACAAGAGCTTGAGGAGATCCGAAATGAGTCCTATGAGAACGCTGCCATTTACAAGGAGAAGACGAAGGCATGGCATGACAAGATGATAATTAGGAAAACTTTTGAGGTAGGTCAAAAGGTTCTCCTATTTCAATCACGCCTTCGTTTGTTTCCAGGTAAACTGCGTTCTCGGTGGACCGGGCCATTTGTAGTTGTGAAAGTTTTCCCTCATGGTGCGGTGGAGATCCAAAGCGACGAGGATGCCAAAGTCATCAAGGTCAACGGCCAAAGGTTGAAACCGTATTACGAGGGTTTCAAATCGGAGATCCTAGAGGACATGTCTCTAGGCAACCCAACCTACGATTGATCTTTATCATGGAGGTACATCGTGCCGACGATGTTAAATAAACGAGTTTTGATCTTTAAAAGCATTTCGTCGAACAATTTCAACATTTGGAACATTACTCTATTTCTATATATTGTTGTTTATATACATTATATTAAACTTGCAATTCAGACATAATGCGAATTTTTGATTTGTTATTTTTGTAGAAAGAGATGTGAAATGGAACAAAACAAAAAGATTAGAGGAGCCATTTCTTCGCGGCCCGCGAATTCATCGCGCGGACCGCGACCGAGGGTTTCGCGAACCGCGAACGGAGCTCGCGAGCCGCGGCCTTGTCTCGCGGTCCGCGAACGACGTCCCGCGACCCGCGAAATACGTGGGATTTTCGATGAATCCCTGCCACCAAAACGCCAAGTTTCGCGGACCGCGACTTGATTGCGCGGTCCGCGACACAATGCGCGCAGTCCGCGAATTCATCGCGCGGACCGCGAGGATCTTGCGCGCGCGGGGCGCGATTTTACCGCGCGCGCCGCGACGGGGTTTTGCGCGCGCGGCCCGCGAATTAGGGCGCGCGGTTCGCGAAGACTTTACGCGCGGTCCGCGAGGGAGGCCACGCGACCCGCGAAATCCAGGGATTTTTCGACAATCCCTGGAACTAAAATGCAGGTTTTCGCGGTCCGCGGCTTGATCGCGTGGACCGCGGCACAGGGCTCGCGGTCTGCGGTTTCACCGCGCGGACCGCGAAGGTTCGGCGCGCGCGGTCCACGGTTTCATCGCGCGGACCGCGACAGTTCTGCGCGCGGTCCGCGGTTTCATCGCGCGGACCGCGAAAGCTTGGCGCGCGGTCCGCGAAGGCCTCGTCGCGACCCGCGACAAAACCAGGGATTTTCGGCAATCCTTGGGACGAAATGGCACATTTTCGCGGCCCGCTAAGATGGCGCGCGGGCCGCGGCGGAGTTTCGCGGGCCGCGAAGAGGAACTCGCGATCCGCGAGGATACGAACTATACTTCATCCAATTTCTTCTATCTTTTTTCTCCTTCTTCCTCCCAAAACTCTCCCAACCGAATAGTGCTCTTTTCCGGCCACCATCTCCAATCCATCATTCCGGCGAGTTTTGAACTAATTCCTTCCACCCAAATCAATCCCCCAAGCTTTCCCAACAAAACCCACCAAAAATCCACATCCAAAACACCATCTTTTACCCACATTGCCCGAATTCTAACCCAAACTTCTCCATTCCGATTCGCCGGACTCCGGCGACTTTTTCTCCAACCCCAATACATCAAAACCTTCCCTCCACCACCCTTATCCTTTTCGCCATCTCAATTTTCAAATTCCTAAACGAACTTAAATATCCCCAAATCTCAAGAACCCTAATTTTTGGGCATTTTTGATTTGGTGATATTTCGGTTCAATTGATGATATCCTCAAGCTACATTGCTTCCAAAGGCTTCAATTGACGGTACCCTACTGAATTTACTTGAATTTTGGGTGATTTAGGGCTTGCCGCCAATAGGTTTTATTGAAATTTCAAAGGCTTGCCGCCTTTAGTTATATACTTTGCTTGTTGAGTAGGGGCTTGCCGCCTTGTAGCTAGTTTAGCTGTGCTGGACTGTTGTTGAGTAGATTTTGATAATGGCACCGAGGAAAAGGTCTCGCCGAGGGGAAGCCTCTAGTTCACTTGAGCCCGTGATCCCCGAATCACCCCCTCGCCAACCTAGCCCTCCTCCTGCAGAAAACCTACCTCCTGTTGACCTTATGGGATTGCAAGGTTTGGATGGAGATGCCCAACAACGGTGGAGAAAGTTGATTGGGAATGGGAGACGAACAATCATGGAGACGAAGTTCCTCTCCTCTGAGCTACTGCAGGAGCTAGGTTTGCAGCAGCCTGTGCTGTTTCTATTGGATCACGTTGGCATGAGAGGATTCATTGATAGGTCGGCACCGACCTACATTCGATATACACTTGAATTCCTATCCACTCTAGCCAAGCACTATGACGAGGAGCATGACATGCAGTTCATCACATTCAGGTTGAATGATGTAGACCGCCGGATGACCTATAATGAGATCCAAGATGCTTTTGGGTTCGAATATGCGGATGGCTACAAGAATCCGAAAGATAATGCCCCGGACAGATTTGATCTAGCTTTCTTTTGGAATTGCTTGTCTGGATCTCCCAACATCACGGGCGCGTATGATGCACAAGCTCCTAGTGATGATGATCTTTTGCCAAGGAGAGTTGACACACATCAATAGGGAGCAGGTCCAGTGCCTTTGGACCATGTTTTGGAGGCCGGAGCACCCGTGTTGGGTTGACCTCTTTGTGCAGAAATGTCTGGAGACCTCCCAGAAGAGCTCAGGGAAGATACCACAGGGGGGTATGATTTCTCTTCTGGCAGCTTATCTGAACATCCACCTACCTCCAGACATTCAGGCAATAGGCAAGACAGCCGAGAGAGCTCACCAGTTCTATTCCATTGCTACTTTGGAGTCCACTAATGTCTTGGCCATGCACAAATTTCCTCCTCCTAGATTCATCTGGCTAGTAGCCAAGAATCAGCATATGTACCTGCCGAATCCGGAGGCTGTGCAGCTGACTGGGCGCACTCGCATGGAGGAGCTCACCTTGCCCATCCAGATCACAGTTCCTGCACCTACCATTGCCCTTTCCAGGCTAGAGGCACCTCCGGAGCATGGAGAGCAGTACGTTCCTCCACATCAGGATCCTCAGTTTGTCACTCAGCAGCAGTTCCAGGAGTTTACGCAGAGGCATGACGCGTTTACTCAGAGATATGAGGACGACATGGAGGTGATGTTCGCCATGATGGCATCCATGCACCCACATGGACCAGGGGCATTTGACTATGAGGGCCATCGCAGATCGCGAGCTCAGCGCCGTCGCGACGGTTCCGGCCCCTCGCAGTGAGTATATCCTACACCCTTTCCTTTCACTATGATTTTCATTCTTATGTTTAAACATTGAGGGCAATGTTTAGACAAAGTGTGGGGGAAGAAATGTAGGACTATGATTTTGTTTTTGTTGCTGTTTTTGCTGCTGTGTTTTTACTACTATATTTAAAAAAAAAAAAAAATTCTTTTCTCTTGTATAGATATGAAAAACTCTCAAATGTTATGTGCTTAATTATTCAGAGTATACACTTGGATCTTAATGATGGTTTGAAATTGAAGACGTGCATTTCGACCTTGAATTGCACTTGCGATAGATTTGGATGATTTGAAGACCTTCTATGACCGTCCTGGAGGAAACAGATACATTGAAGAACCGGTCGTAGAAGTGGCGTAAAGGCACACTCTCGCGGACCGCAAAACCTAGGTCGCGAACCGCGAGGGTGTGTGTTGCTGTTTTGAAGATGCCGAGTTTCGCGCGGTCCGCGAAACTCCGGTCGCTAGCCGCGAGGACCAGCACGAGGATCGCGAAGCCGAAGACGCGCGGTCCGCGAAACTCCGGTCGCGAACCGCGAGGACCAGAGATATGAGGACGACATGGAGGTGATGTTCGCCATGATGGCATCCATGCACCCACATGGACCAGGGGCATTTGACTATGAGGGCCATCGCAGATCGCGAGCTCAGCGCCGTCGCGACGGTTCCGGCCCCTCGCAGTGAGTATATCCTACACCCTTTCCTTTCACTATGATTTTCATTGATATATTTAAACATTGAGGGCAATGTTTAGACTAAGTGTGGGGGAGGAAATGTAGGACTATGATTCTGTTTTTGTTGCTGCTTTTGCTGCTGTGTTTTTACTACTGTATTTCAAAAAAAAAAAAAAAAAAAAAAAAAAAAAAAGCCCGGATGGTTCCAAAAATACTAGAGAATCAGGCAAAAATGAGAGGCAAAAAAATTATAAAAAAAAAATATCTTTTCTCTTGTATAGATATGAAAAACTCTCAAATGTTATGTGCTTAATTATTCAGAGTATACACTTGGATCTTAATCATTCTTTCTCGAGGACGAGAAAGGTTCAAGTGTGGGGGATTTTGATAGGCCCTAGATATACTCTTATTTTGTAGCATTTGAGAGCTGTTTTAGATAGTATTTTGTACTTTTATATTAGACTTTTGGACCGAATCATTCATGATGGTTTGAAATTGAAGACGTGCATTTCGACCTTGAATTGCACTTGCGATAGATTTGGATGATTTGAAGACCTTCTATGACCGTCCTGGAGGAAGCAGATACATTGAAGAACCGGTCGTAGAAGTGGCGTGAAGGCACACTCTCGCGGACCGCGAAACCTAGGTCGCGAACCGCGAGGGTGTGTGTTGCTGTTTTGAAGATGCCGAGTTTCGCGCGGTCCGCGAAACTCCGGTCGCGAGCCGCGAGGACCAGCACGAGGACCGCAAAGCCGAAGACGCGCGGTCCGCGAAACTCCGGTCGCGAACTGCGAGGACCAGCGCGAGAACCGCAGCGAAGCCAAGACGCGCGATCCGCGAAACGTCGGCCGCGGTTCGCGAGGATCAGACGCGCGGTCCGCGAAACCTCGGTCGCGGACCGCGGACGCCATGGACGCGCGGGCCGCGAATCCTCGGCCGCGAACCGCGAGAACCGAGCTCGCGGTCCGCGAAAGATTTCATGCGGCCCACGAAAAACTTCTGCAACTTGCATTTTGTTTGCTTTAATTTTAATTATTTTTAGACTATAAAAGAAACTTATCCTCATTGTTAGAGGATCAGATTTTTACAGAGCAAAACTCATTTTCCTTCATTTTCCTTTTGATTTTGATCTTTGAATTCATTATGGTTTGTTGTATTGATTATGGTTTTGATAATATAACTATGGTAGTAGGCTAAAACCCTTCTTGGATATATGTGATTGGACTTCTTGTTATGGATTGAGAACATGATTCATGAAGCTTAGGAATGGTGATTTGCTATTGAATGATCATAATTTATATGTGTATTTGATGCTTGAAATGATTAGGAATGATTTCCTAGTGATAGATATGTGTTGGATATGTGTTAGATATTGCTTTTCCATGGTTAGAATGTTATCATTCTTTCTATGTAGGAGTAGTAAATTAGGAATCGAATGCATGTTGTTATGAATTGTATTTGTTCTTAAGATCATTCATTAGCATTGTACCTATGTCAAGTTTGTTATCAAATTGCATGGGTAGGGTTGAAGAACATCTAATTTGAAGTAATATTGATTCAATTGAACTAGTTGTTATCATCTAGTAAGATTATCAATTGAAGTTGTGAAGATGCTTTCATTTTTCATAACTATGGTTAAAGATAGTTTCTCACTAACCTTCACCATCCTAAAGGCATCATGATAAAGTTTGAGGAAAATCTCATAGTAAGAAGTCACCAATATCATATGTCCGAGTCTAGTATTCTCATTAGTTAATCCTTTAGTTAAAACCTTAAATGCTAAACTAGTTGTAATCATAGAATTCTAGTTGCTTTACTTAGTAGTGTTTCTTACAAAAACTCAACTCAAAACCCCCCCTTTGTTTACATTGCTTTTATATATATATATATATATATATATATCCTACAAGATATACATAGAGATAACCTTTTCCCTGTGGAACGAACCTTACTTGCCACTATATGCTTAATTGTGTGTAGAGGTAGTAAGTGAACATAAATTGTATATTTGAGAGGTACGGCGACGACCTCCCATAACACGTATATGTTAGTAAGACTATGGTTGCAGTTAGTAAGTTGTTTAAATTTTCTAGATCTTATTAATAAAATAAAGTAAAAGGAAGAAATAAAACCACCTCGTCTTCTAGTTGGGCCAGAACAAAAAAAATCATGAGTGACTCGACCAAACCGGCCCGAGCCGAACCAGACCAGACTGAACCAGAACGAACCGACCCGAAGCCGACTCGAAGAGCCAGAATGGACGACGAGTAGATGCAGCGGCATCGTTTCTATGCGGGATCCCAAATGGTCGGAACCGATGAGGGAGAGGCAGGAGACCCCAATCTGCTAGAGGTGCCGGCGACGAATCTCTGTGGTGAGATTTTTGTGGCACTGGATATGCTAAGCTTCGGTTGGCGTTCCTGAGAGGAAGGCAGATCTTGACAGACTGGGATGGCTGCGTCCCGATCTGAGGGGGTGACCCGTTCGGTGACGCCTGCCGACCTGATGCGATAGTTCGGACGTGGAGCCTGAAGCCGCCTGCGTGTCGTGAGATCAACAGTTGTATCATCCTCCCGGTGGTTGCTAAAATTTGGGGGTGGGGGGGGGGGGTGGTGGTGGTGTGGGAGTGGTTAACATGGGGTGGGGGAGGAGGACGGCACAAACGTTGAGGTCAACACCGGTAACCCCCTCCCCAAAGTGGATCTGAGCTGGGTTTTAGAGAGAAGAATGAGGAGTTTCTAGAGAGAGAAAGATTCAAAAAGTGGAAAAACATGGTCGCTTTATATTTCTTTTACCTTACATAATGTTTTTATTAAAATTAATTTGTTGAAAATTGATCAAATCTTAGTTTAATTTTTTTTAAATGAAGTAGGAGTTTTAATTAGAAAATAAAATACAACTGAATAATTTAATAATTGATCGTAAAAACATATGTTAAAGTTAGATGATTTGATCGTATTTGACTTAGTTTATAAGAAATTATCTTAAAGAAATAGTTAACGAAAAGAATCCAACTAGATCCAAATAAAAATCTCGCCTTCCCTCATTGAATGTCCGAATGTACTTTTTCGGGTCACGACTCGCAAATCCCAATATTTTATACTTCTTTTACTATATATGGTATAATGAGTCCTAATTCGGCTAACAGCGAATCTCTCGATTATATATAAATTTGAAAAACATACAGGGAATTCATTTTTTTTTATAGTAATTTTTAATCCAACAATTTTCATCCAAATTGCAAAATCGTGCATTCTTGACATAAAACTAAATGTGCACATTCATAGTTCATTCAAAGTGATTGTTTTCTGCACATTTCGCGTCTTTTTAATTTCAAAATAGTGAAATTACAATAGGAAAAGGTAATTTGCAGTAACTAATTTTTAGTTCTCAAATAAATAAACAAAAAAATCCATTAGAGGTAATGATATTTTATGCACGAAACATGCACATAAGTGATCTTTGTATATGGCATCATGCATTTTTAATCAAATTATATAATCGTGCATGCATGATGTACAACTAAATGTGCATACAGAATTGTACATTCATGAAAAATAATAATAATACTCCTCATTTTGTCGTAAATAATGATCATGCATGGTATGTGACCAACATTGAAGCTTCAGATTCAGCCACAAGAAACCTCCGATCGTCTTCTCCACCGGCACATACTCACGAGCTCGACTCTACGTTTACCCTGCATCCCAAGCACTTTCGGCACCGGAATCTTAGCTCTTCCGAGAACCACCGTGCCATTGGAGGCCCGATGATCCCCGTTACTCTTAAAGTGATGGGGACGCTCCTTAAAAACGACATGCACCATCGCATTCCACTTGGGGAAAATCTCGTCTCTTATCATTGAGTTGGTCCTAAAGTATACTCATTCGGGTCATAACTCGCAAGGTCCAGTATTTTAAATTTCCTTTACTGTGTATGGTATAATGAGGATCAATTCGACAATTCGGAAATTATTTTTCAAAAATAATTATTACTTGGACTCCACCGTGCGTTGCACGCAGTGTACTTGCACTTATCATTTGATTTTATATTTCTTTTACCTTTTTTTTTCAATTGAAATCTGGAGAATTATTGACGACTCCTTAACCTATATAAATAAAAGTACAAAGGTTGCCCGAAGGTTATTTTCGCCTTTCGCACGGAACCGAGGGGTTGCCCGAAGGCTATTTTCGCCTTTCGCACGGAACTGAGGGGTTGCCTGAAAGCTTACATCAAAACGCAAACAAAAAGGAGATACATCGTAAAATCTTACTACAAAACGTTCTCTAGATTTTGATGTTCTTCTAGTCTAGCCAATAAATCGAATTTCTTTCCTTGAACATCTTGCAAATCATGATGACCAGCCCTGAAATCCACAAAAGATATTGTTAAACTTCATAAGAAAATTCATACTTTGAAAGCTTTTACGGTATGAAGTTCAAATTGATAGTTTTATGTACATTTCGCATCTCTTAATTTCTAATTACCACACAGCAAAAGATAATTTTCTGTAACTAATTAGCTTTTTTTTATTTTTTTTTATTTTTAAAATTTAAAACCAGCTTAACTCGAGGGATATTTATTTGGCTCCCTAGACCAATAGTCTCAAAAAATCATGGTAGTTTACAATGAGTCCAAGAAAAACCCCAACAAGTTGGGTTGAAAAAACTTGAGATTCAAGAAAAACCCCAACTAATTGGGATGACAAAACTTGGAAAAAACCAAGACACTTGAGACTATTGTTCATAGGTACTAATCTATATCTACTCAACCGATCCATGTTTGTGATCAAAAGGTTGCCCAATTGTGTTGGGAATTGATTAAGTCTAACTTAGCGGAATATCAATTATCTAATCCAGGATCTCATGCATGTACTTAGTATGAATCTAAAGTAGGGTTTAGATTACCTCTTGAAGCGTGCTTTACCGTCGGATTTGATCATATGATCCAATCAACTACGGAGACGAGAATCCCAAGCGTGATCCCTCTATATGTATCCACACAGTAAGTGATAGACCCTAGATATACTCTTACTTTGTAACATTTGAGAGCTGTTTTAGATAGTATTTTGTAGATTTATATTAGACTTTTAGACCGAATCATTCATAGTGGTTTGAAATTGAAGACGTGCATTTTGATCTTGAATTGCACTTGCGATGGAGTTGAATGATTTGAAGACCTTCTATGACTGTCCTGACCGCGATTGATACATTGAAGAACCGGTCGTAGAAGTGGCGTGAAGGCACACTCTCGCAGGCCGCGAACCCTAGGTCGCGAACCGCGAGGGTGTGTGTTGCTGTTTTGAAGATGCCGAGTTTCGCGAGCCACGAGGACCAGACGCGAACCGCGAGAGCCAGACGCGCGCGGGGCGCGAGACTCCAGTCGCGAACCGCGCGAACCAGCACGAGGACCGCCGAGGCACAGACGCGCGGGGCGCGAACCTTCGGCCGCGACTCGCGAGGACCAGACGTGCGCGAGGCGCGAACCTTCAGCCGCGACTCGCGAAGACCATGCCGAGACACGGGCGCGCGCGGGCGCGAGACACGGGCGCGCGCGGGCGCGAGACACGGGCGCGAGACACGGGCGCGCGTACCACGCCGAGACCGAGACACGGGCGCGCGGGGCGCGAATCCTCGGCCGCGAGCCCGGCTCGCGGTCCGCGAAGGATTTCGCGCGACCCGCGAAGGCCCTGCAAGTGGCATTTTATTTTGTTTTATTTTTGTTAATTTTTAAAGTATAAAAACAACTTATCCTCATTGTTTGAGGGATCGAATTTTGACAGAGCTTAACTCTTTTCTTTCATATTTCTCTTTGATTTTGAGCTTTGAATTCATTATGGTTTGTTGTATTGATTATGGTTTCGATTACATAACTATGGTAGTAGGCTAAACCTCTTCTTGGATATATGTGATTGGACTTCTTGTTATGGATTGAGAACATGATTCATGAAGCTTAGGAATGGTGATTTGCTATTGAATGATCATAATCTATATGTGTATTTGATGCTTGAAATGATTAGGAATGATTTCCTAGTGATAGATATGTGTTGGATATGTGTTAGATATTGCTTTTCCATGGTTAGAATGTTATCATTCTTCCTATGTATGAGTAGTAAATTAGGAATTGAATGCATGTTGTTATCAATTGTATTTGTTCTTAAGATCATTCATTAGCATTATACCTATGTCAAGTTTGTTATCAAAGTGCATGGGTAGGGTTAAGAAATATCTAATTTGAATTTATATTGATTCAATTGAACTAGTTGTTATCATCTAGTAAAATTGTCAATTGAAGTTGTGAAGATGCTTTCATTTGCATAGCTTTGGTTAAAGATAGTTCTCACTAATGTTCACCATTCTCAAGGCATCATGATATTGTTTGAGGAAAATCCTATAATAAGAAGTCACCAATCTCATATGTCCAAGTTTCTCATTCTCTTAGTTAAATCTCTAGTTAGAATAATCTTATGGTAAAGTAGTTGTAATCCTAAAAGTTCTAGTAGTTTCATTTAGTAGTGTCTTAAACAAAAACTCAACTCAAACCCCCCCCCTTTGTTTACATTGCTTTTATATATGTATATATATATATATATGCTATGAGATATACATAGAAATAACCTTCTCCCTGTGGAACGAACCTTACTTGCCGTTGTACACTTAATAGTGTGGAAAGGTAGTAAGTAATCTATAAATTGTATATTTGAGAGGTACGGCGACGACCTCCCAAATTTTGGCGCCGCTGCCGGGGAAAAGGCGTATTTTTATGTGTATATTGTAGTTTTATTTCTAATCTATCTTTCTTTTTAGGTTCTATTTTGTTTTGGAACCCTATTGCTCTAGCTCTTGGTGCATGGTTCTTACACGATCCTCGAACCAAGACCCTTTGCAATACGATTCCGAGCTAGTAAGAAGTCTCCGCCAACTTAGGAGGCAAGTGCAAGAGTCACTAGCATCTAATCCTTTCTCCCTTGAAAGTGAATCACTACCTTTCAACATGGCGGACGATGAAGAGGATACCGGCCAAAGCCCTCCCCGAAACCAATTCTACAACCCTTTCCAAAACCCTAACCCTTCTCCTACCAACATTTCTATGAGAGAGTACATGTCACCCAACTATGAGCAACAACAATCGAGCATTGTTTACCCAAACTCTCAATACGAAATCAAGACGGGAGTGATAAATTTGCTTCCAACTTTCCATGGTAGAGAAGTGGATGATCCGAATGACTTCCTTGAGGCTTTTCATAGGGTGTGTAGTAGTTTGAAACCTTCCGAGATGAGTGTGGATGAGTTCAAGTTGAAAACCTTCACCTTCACCTTGAAGGACAAGGCCGCTAAATGGTTAATCCGTTTACCTTCATCATCAATCACTACATGGCCACAATTGAAGAAAAAGTTCCTTGACAAGTACTTTCCTCCCTCTAAATCCTCGGTCTTGATACAAGCCATTAGCAACATCACTCAAGACGATGATGAGACCTTGTATGAGTATTGGGAAAGATTCCAAACTCTCCTTTCAAGTTGCCCATACCATAGCTTCACCGAACCTCAATTGGTGTGTTTCTATTACAATGGCTTGAATGATAGGGAAACCGAGTTGATAAATCGGTCTTGCTATGGCTCCATTGCAAACCTTGGCTCTTCCGATGCCATGATGCTATTTGAGCAACTAGCCGAAGGGTGCAAACCAAAGAGAGACCGGAGACTACGAGTGGGTAACTCCGGTGGGAACAATGATAGCTCTCGTCAAGATATCAAGGAGCTTACGGCATTGATGAAAGGTTTCATGATGGGAAATAGCTCCGGAGGGAACCAACCAAGGCAACAAGTGATGACGTGTGGGATTTGTGCTTCGAACCATCTCACCGAATCTTGTCCTCAAGCAAACGAGGATTATAACGAGGAAGTCAATGCCATGGGGGTCTATGGTGGAAACCAAGGTTTTAGAGGTGATCAAGGAGGAAACCAAGGTTTTAGGGGCTACCAAGGAGGACGAGGCTACCAAGGTGGTAGGGGTTTTCAAGGTGGACAAGGCCAAGGGGGTGATAGGGGTAATCAAAGGAAGTATGATCCTTTTGCTCAACACTACAACCCCGGAACTAGAGATCACCCCAACTTTCGGTGGAGAGATGAACCGACGGGACAACAAGGCCAACAAGGTGGCTACCAAGGGGGTTATCAAGGTCAAGGTGGTCAATCTTTTGATAGGCAAAGGGGGCAAAATGATCAAGGGTACCAAGGGGACCAAAGCCACCAAACTCAAGGGTACCAAGGTTACCAAAACCAAGGATACCAAGATTATGGCTATCAAGGATACCAAGATCATCAAAACCCTCAATATCACCCTCAACCACAACAATACCAAAGGAACCAAGGTCAAGGCCGTTTCAATAACCGTGCCCCTCAAAATGCCCATCCGAGGTTGGAAGATAAATCTCACAATCAAGGTGAAAGCTCGGACCAATTTCCACAAGATGCTCGACTCAAGAGCATTGAGGTGCAAATGAGTCAAATGGCCACTGTCTTGGGAAAGTTGGAAGCACAAAACTCCGGGAAACTACCCGCGCAAACGGAGTTAAATCCAAGGCCTCATGCGAGTGCCATGACCTTGAGGAGTGGTAAACAAGCTCTTGAACCCGAGGTGGTTGTGAAAAAGGCCCCCAAGAGAGGCTTTGTGAAGAAGAGCTTAGCCAATGACGAGGTTGAGGCGACCTTGGCCGACGAAGAAGTTATTCTTGAGGAGCTAGCCAAAGAAAAAGGTGAGGCCGAGGTTGAGAATGAGAAAGAACCCATTGATGAGGAGCATGTAGAGACATCCCCCCTTATTGAACCAATGTCACCTCCATTCTCACCTCTTCACAAGAAAACTAGGGTAGACACTACCTTTGATGTGGAAGCACCATTTCCCGAAGCCTTGAAGCATACTCGCAAAAAAGAGATGGACAAAGAAGCTTTCGAAGTCCTTCGAAAGTGTGAGGTAAACATTCCTTTGCTCGATGCTATTGATCAAGTTCCTAGATATTCTAAGTTCTTGAAGGAATTATGTGTGAATCATCGTCAACAAAGATCTAAGCATGTTAAAAATGAAAAAATCAATGAACATGTGTCGGCTTTGTTTCAAGATAAAATGCCTACTAAATGTAGTGATCCGGGCATGTTTACAATTCCTTGCATCTTAGGGAACACTTACTTTCCTAGAGCCATGCTAGATCTAGGTGCATCCATAAATGTCATTCCATATACAGTATGAATCATTGAATCTTGGCACTTTGCATAAAACCGGCGTGGTGATCCAACTTGCCGACCGCTCTAATGCATACCCTAAGGGTATTGTTGAAGATGTCTTGGTGAAAGTTGACAAGTTGGTGTTCCCGGCCGATTTTTACGTTCTTGACATGGAACATGATAAATTTGCTACCCCTATTTTGTTAGGGCGTCCATTTTTGAAAACGTCAAGAACTATCATAGATGTGCATAGTGGTAGGCTTACCATGGAATTTGATGAGGATAAAATAGATTTCAACATTTATGGTGCAATGAAATACGATGATGAGGAAACTTCTTGCAATGCTATTGATGTGATTGAGCCTTATGTGCAAAAAGTTTATGAAAATGATATTGATGATCCCTTGTTAAATGCTTTAGCCAATAGTTTACACACAAGTAATGTTCATACATATGCTTTGAGTGCTAACTTGAAGGAAAGCATTTTTGAGCTAGATACCTTTGAGGAACTTTCTCTTGATGCACCAATTTTAGACCTTGAGGTATTGAAGGGCTCGGGCAACCGACCATCTTTCAATAAACCTCCGGTGGTGGAGTTGAAACCACTACCCGAGAATCTAAAATATGCATTCCTTGGTGGTGGTGAGAAATTGCCGGTGATCATCTCCAACAAGCTCACCAAGGAACAAGAGGAAAGGTTGATGAAAGTGCTCCAAGATCATAAGGAGGCCATTGGGTGGACCATTGCCGACATCAAAGGTATGAGTCCAAGTACTTGCATGCACCGTATACTATTGGAGGATGATGCTAAACCCGTCCGACAACCTCAAAGGCGTTTGAACCCTCCAATGATGGAGGTAGTAAAAGCCGAGGTGCTTAAATTGTTGGACGCGGGAATGATCTATCCAATCTCTGATAGTAAGTGGGTAAGCCCAACGCAAGTAGTGCCAAAGAAAACCGGAGTGACCGTAGTGGAGAATAGCCATGGCGAATTGATTCCCACTCGTGTCCAAAATGGATGGCGTGTTTGCATTGATTACCGAAGGTTAAATGCGGTAACAAGGAAAGACCATTTCCCTTTGCCATTTATTGATCAAATGCTTAACCGGCTTGCAGGCCACTCTTTCTATTGTTTTCTTGATGGCTATTCAGGGTACTTTCAGGTTGCCATTGCACCAGAGGATCAAGAAAAGACAACCTTCACATGTCCCTTTGGCACCTTTGCATATCGACGCATGCCTTTTGGCCTTTGCAATGCGCCAGCCACATTCCAAAGGTGTATGGTTAGCATTTTTTCAGAATATCTTGAGAAGTTTGTAGAGGTTTTCATGGATGACTTTACTGTTCATGGAAACTCTTTTGACAATTGCTTAATTCATTTGTCATTAGTCCTAAAAACTTGCATTGATAAAAACCTTGTGCTTAATTCTGAGAAATGTCATTTTATGGTAGAAAAGGGCATTGTGTTAGGGCATGAAGTGTCATCTAAGGGTATTGAAGTAGACAAAGCAAAAATTGATATCATCCAATCTCTTCCTTACCCTACTTGTGTGCGTGATGTGAGGTCTTTTCTTGGCCACGCGGGTTTCTACCGCCGTTTCATAAAAGACTTTTCAAAAATTTCTTCCCCTTTATGTAGATTGTTGCAAAAGGATGTGGAATTTGTGGTAGATGAAGGTTGTAAAAGGGCATTTGATTGTTTAAAGTCTATGCTAGTGTCGGCCCCTATTATACAACCTCCAAATTGGTCCCTTCTATTTGAGATCATGTGTGATGCAAGTGACTACGCCGTTGGTGCGGTGCTAGGTCAAAGGGTGGGGAAAATTCCCCATGCCATCTATTATGCATCCATGACTCTCAATGATGCTCAAAGGAACTACACCACAACTGAAAAGGAATTGCTAGCGGTAGTCTTTTCTTTAGAAAAGTTTAGGCCATATTTGCTTGGTACAAAGATCATTGTTTTCACTGACCATGCAGCTCTTCGTTACTTGATGACGAAGAAAGAAGCAAAGCCTAGGTTGCTCCGATGGATCTTACTCTTGAGCGAGTTCGACTTGGAGGTCAAGGACAAGAAAGGAGCTGAAAATCTAGTGGCCGACCATTTGAGCCGATTGGTGCCCAATGAGGAGTTTGGGGCCAAAGCATTGAAGGAGCATCTTCACGAAGAGTTCCCCGACGAGCAATTATTTGCTCTTGGTGTTTCTCTTCCATGGTATGCCAACCTTGTGAATTTCCTTGTCACAAGTAAGTGCCCTTCTCACTTCACAAAAGCACAAAAGGATAAGCTAAAGCATGATGCTAGGTTTTATGTATGGGATGATCCCTATGTATGGAAACATTGTGCCGACCAAGTGATTAGGAGATGCATTCCTAATAATGAAACAAACTCAATCCTTGCTTTTTGCCATTCGTATGCATGTGGTGGTCACTTTGGTGCTAGGCGAACCGCTAGGAAAGTGCTAGATTGTGGTTTCTATTGGCCTAGCTTAAATAAAGATGCATACACATTTTGCAAGTCTTGTGATAAATGCCAAAGAGTAGGAAACATCTCTTCTAGGAATGAAATGCCCCAACATTGTCCTCTATATTGTGAACTTTTTGATGTTTGGGGAATGGATTTTATGGGACCTTTCCCTACTTCCTTTGGTTTCAAATATATCTTGCTTGCGGTTGATTATGTGTCCAAGTGGGTTGAAGCAATCCCCACTCGTACTGATGATTCTAAAGTGGTTGCAGAGTTCATCAAATCCCACATCTTCTCTAGGTTCGGGGTACCCCGAGCTTTGATTAGTGATCGAGGCACTCACTTTTGCAATAGAACCATTGCCGCATTGTTGAAGAAATATGGGGTAAATCACAAAACTTCCACCGCCTATCACCCACAAACGAATGGACAAGCCGAAGTTTCCAATAGGGAAATCAAGTCCATCCTTGAGAAAACGGTTAGGCCGACTCGCAAGGATTGGAGTACTCGGTTGGATGATGGATTGTGGGCATATAGGACGGCTTATAAGACTCCAATTGGTATGTCTCCATACCGATTAGTCTTTGGAAAGCCGTGTCATTTACCGGTGGAGTTAGCACACAAAGCATATTGGGCAATCACAAGGTTCAACTTGAACTTGGACGAGGCCGGGAATGAAAGGAAGCTTCAATTGCAAGAGCTTGAGGAAATCCGGAATGAGTCCTATGAGAACGCGGCCATTTACAAGGAGAAGACGAAGGCATGGCATGACAAGATGATAATTAGGAAAACTTTTGAGGTAGGTCAAAAAGTTCTTCTATTTCAATCACGTCTTCGGTTGTTTCCAGGCAAACTGCGTTCTCGGTGGACTGGACCGTTTGTAGTTGTGAAGGTTTTCCCTCATGGAGCAGTGGAGATCCAAAGCGGCGAGGATGCCAAAATCATCAAGGTCAACGGCCAAAGGTTGAAACCGTATTACGAGGGTTTCAAATCGGAGATCCTAGAGGACATGAATCTAGGCAACCCGGCCTACGAGTGACCTTTACCATGGAGGTACATCGTGCCGACGATGTTAAATAAACGAGTTTTGATGCTTTAAAAAGCATTTCGTCGAACAATTTCAACATTTGGAACATTACTTTCTTTATATTTATTTGATATGTACATTTCATTAAGCTTGTAAATCGAACATTATGCTAGTTTTTATGTTGTTTTTGTAGAAATAGGTTTGAAGTGGTGCAAAACGGAAAACGCCAAGGGGACATTCCTCGCGGTCCGCGAATTCATCGCGCGGACCGCGACCGAAGGTTTCGCGGACCGCGCCGAGAACGCGCGAGCCGCGACCGTGTCTCGCGGTCCGCGTCCGAAATCTCGCGATCCGCGAGCAAGGCTGGATTTCCTGGAAATCCCTGCCACAAAAATGGCGTTTTTCGCGGTCCGCGGCTTGATCGCGCGGACCGCGACACTGTGCTCGCGGTCCGCGGTTTCATCGCGCGGGCCGCGACGTTTTTCCGAACGCGGCACGCGATTTCATCGCGCGCGCCGCGACGGTGTCTCGCGGTCCGCGAGAATGAGTGCGCGACCCGCGAAAAAACAGGGGATTTCCAAGAAATCCCTGGAACAAAAACGACGTTTTTCGCGGTCCGCGGCTTGATCGCGCGGACCGCGACACTGTGCTCGCGGTCCGCGGTTTCATCGCGCGGACCGCGAAGGTTTGCCGAGCAAGGCGCGCCGAGGTTTTGCGCGCGCGACCGAGATTTTGTCGCGCGCGCCGAAGTTTCACCGTGCCGAGACGCACCACGCCGAGACCGAGTTCCAGCGCGCGACGAGGATTCGCGCGCGGTCCGCGAATTCATCGCGCGGACCGCGACGGACTGGCGCGCGACCCGCGACGGAGGGCGCGCGACCCGCGACGAGGACCGAGATTTCTCGGAAATCGCTGGAACGAAACGGGCCATTTTCGCGGCCCGCGACGGGGTCTCGCGACCCGCGACCGAGGCTCGCGGCCCGCCACAGAAAACGCGCGATCCGCGAGGGATCGAGCCTATACTTAGCCAAAAATCTTCTTTCTTTTTCTCCTTCTTCTTCCCTATTCCCTCCCGTCCCTCTTCTCCGGCCACTTCCCCAATCCTTCATTCCGGCGAGTTTTGAACCAATTTCTTCCACCCAAATCAATCCCCCAAGCTTTCCCAACAAAACCCACCAAAAATCCATATCCAAAACACCATCTTTCACCCACATTGCCCAAATTCCAACCGAAACTTCCCCATTCCGATTCGCCGGATTCCGGCGACCTTTTTCCCGAACCAACTACACAAAAACCTTCCCCTCACCAACCTTAACCCTTTCCCAATCACTAATTCCAAATTCCAATTCCCAATCAAATACCCCCAAATCTTATGAACCCTAATTTTTGGATTCTTTGATTTGGTGGTGTTTCGATCAAATTGGCGATTTAATTGCATTTAATTGTTTATTTGGAATGCTACATTGCAATTTTTGAGTAATTAGGGCTTGCCGCCACTAGCTTTTCTTGTTGATTTTGATTGGGCTTGCCGCCACCAGTTGCAATTTGCTTTTTGAGTAGGGGCTTGCCGCCTTGTAGCTAGTTTAGCTGTGCTGGACTGTTGTTGAGTAGATTTTGATAATGGCACCGAGAAAAAGGTCTCGCCGAGGGGAAGCCTCTAGTTCCCATGAACCTGTGATCCCCGAATCACCCCCTCGCCAACCTAGTCCTCCCCCTGCGGAAAACCTGCCTCCTATAGACCTTATGGGACTGCAAGGTTTAGATGAGGATGCCCAACAACGGTGGAGAAAGTTGATTGGGAATGGGAAGCGAACAATCATGGAGACGAAGTTCTTGTCCTCTGAGCTACTTCAGGAGCTGGGTTTGCAGCAACCAGTTCTATTTTTATTGGATCGCGTTGGCATGAGAGGATTCATTGATCGGTCGGCACCGACCTATACCCGCTATACATTTGAATTCCTATCCACTCTAGCCAAGCACTATGACGAGGACCATGACATGCATTACATCACCTTCAGGTTGAATGATGTGGACCGCCGGATGACCTATGATGAGATCCAAGATGCTTTTGGGTTCCAATATGCAGGGGGATACAAGAATCCAAAAGAAGCTAACCCGGACGGATTTGATCTAACTTACTTTTGGAATTGCTTGTCTGGATTTCCCAACATCACAGGCACTACGAAGAATAACCACATCATACATCCAGCTGTTCGTATGGTGCACAAGCTCCTAGTGATGACGATCTTCTGCCAAGGAGAGTTGACGCACATTACTAGGGAGCAGGTCCAATGCCTTTGGACCATGTGCTGGGGACCAGAACACCCTTGTTGGGTGGACCTTTTTGTGCAGAAATGTCTGGAGGCCTCTGAGAAGACCAAGGGAAAGATACCACAGGGGGGTATGATTTCACTTCTAGCAGCTTATCTGAACATCCACCTACCTCCAGACATTCAGGCAATAGGCAAGACAGCCGAGAGAGCTCACCAGTTTTACTCCATTGCTTCTTTGGAGTTCACTAATGTCTTGGCCATGCACAAATATCCTCCTCCTAGATTCATTTGGCTAGTAGCCAAGAATCAGCACATGTACCTGCCGAATCCAGAGGCTGTACAACTGACTGGGCGCACCCGCATAGAGGATCTCACCTTGCCAACCCAGATCACAGTTCCTGCACCTACCATTGCCCTTGCCAGGCTAGAGGCACCTCCGGAGCATGGAGAGCAGTACGCTCCTCCACATCATGAGGCTCAGTATGTCACTCAGCAGCAGTTTCGAGCATATACTGAGAGGTACGAGGATGATATGGCAGTGATGTTCGCCATGATGGCATCCATGCACCCACAGGGACCAGGAGCATTTGACTATGAGGGCCATCGCAGATCGCGAGCTCAGCGCCGTCGTGACGGCTCCGGCCCCTCGCAGTGAGTCTACCCTATACCTTTTCCTTTCACTATGGTATTCATTCATATATTTAAACATTGAGGGCAATGTTTAGACTAAGTGTGGGGGAGAGGTGTAGGAATTTTGTTATTACTTTTGTTTTTGTTGCTGCTTTTGTTGCTGTTTTTACTGCTATTTTTATTACTGTATTCTTAAAAAAAAAAAAAAAAAAAAAAAAAAAAACAGCCCGGATGGTCCCAAAAATACTAGAGGATCAGGTAAAAATGAGAGGCATGCCCGGATGGTTCCAAAAATACGAGAGAATCAGGCAAAAATGAGAGGCAAAAAAAAAAAAAAAAAAAAAAAAAAAAAAAAAAAAAAAAAAAAACATTTTCTTTTATCTTGTTTAAATATGTAAGCTCTCAAATGTTATGTGCTTAATTATATAGAGTATACACTTGGATCTTAATCGTCCTTTCTCGAGGACGAGAAAGGTTCAAGTGTGGGGGATTTTGATAGACCCTAGATATACTCTTACTTTGTAACATTTGAGAGCTGTTTTAGATAGTATTTTGTAGATTTATATTAGACTTTTAGACCGAATCATTCATAGTGGTTTGAAATTGAAGACGTGCATTTTGATCTTGAATTGCACTTGCGATGGAGTTGAATGATTTGAAGACCTTCTATGACTGTCCTGACCGCGATTGATACATTGAAGAACCGGTCGTAGAAGTGGCGTGAAGGCACACTCTCGCAGGCCGCGAACCCTAGGTCGCGAACCGCGAGGGTGTGTGTTGCTGTTTTGAAGATGCCGAGTTTCGCGAGCCGCGAGGACCAGAAGCGAACCGCGAGAGCCAGACGCGCGCGGGGCGCGAGACTCCGGTCGCGAACCGCGCGAACCAGCACGAGGACCGCCGAGGCACAGACGCGCGGGGCGCGAACCTTCGGCCGCGACTCGCGAGGACCAGACGTGCGCGAGGCGCGAACCTTCAGCCGCGACTCGCGAAGACCATGCCGAGACACGGGCGCGCGCGGGCGCGAGACACGGGCGCGCGCGGGCGCGAGACACGGGCGCGAGACACGGGCGCGCGTACCACGCCGAGACCGCGCGAATCCTCGGCCGCGAGCCCGGCTCGCGGTCCGCGAAGGATTTCGCGCGACCCGCGAAGGCCCTGCAAGTGGCATTTTATTTTGTTTTATTTTTGTTAATTTTTAAAGTATAAAAACAACTTATCCTCATTGTTTGAGGGATCGAATTTTGACAGAGCTTAACTCTTTTCTTTCATATTTCTCTTTGATTTTGAGCTTTGAATTCATTATGGTTTGTTGTATTGATTATGGTTTCGATTACATAACTATGGTAGTAGGCTAAACCTCTTCTTGGATATATGTGATTGGACTTCTTGTTATGGATTGAGAACATGATTCATGAAGCTTAGGAATGGTGATTTGCTATTGAATGATCATAATCTATATGTGTATTTGATGCTTGAAATGATTAGGAATGATTTCCTAGTGATAGATATGTGTTGGATATGTGTTAGATATTGCTTTTCCATGGTTAGAATGTTATCATTCTTCCTATGTATGAGTAGTAAATTAGGAATTGAATGCATGTTGTTATCAATTGTATTTGTTCTTAAGATCATTCATTAGCATTATACCTATGTCAAGTTTGTTATCAAAGTGCATGGGTAGGGTTAAGAAATATCTAATTTGAATTTATATTGATTCAATTGAACTAGTTGTTATCATCTAGTAAAATTGTCAATTGAAGTTGTGAAGATGCTTTCATTTGCATAGCTTTGGTTAAAGATAGTTCTCACTAATGTTCACCATTCTCAAGGCATCATGATATTGTTTGAGGAAAATCCTATAATAAGAAGTCACCAATCTCATATGTCCAAGTTTCTCATTCTCTTAGTTAAATCTCTAGTTAGAATAATCTTATGGTAAAGTAGTTGTAATCCTAAAAGTTCTAGTAGTTTCATTTAGTAGTGTCTTAAACAAAAACTCAACTCAAACCCCCCCCTTTGTTTACATTGCTTTTATATATGTATATATATATATATATATATATGCTATGAGATATACATAGAAATAACCTTCTCCCTGTGGAACGAACCTTACTTGCCGTTGTACACTTAATAGTGTGGAAAGGTAGTAAGTAATCTATAAATTGTATATTTGAGAGGTACGGCGACGACCTCCCAGTAAGATCAGACCGCCTCACCGCTGTCAGCTTAGAACTCGATCAGCAACCAAAGACCTAGTCTTTGTTCTTCTCTTGACGATGAGGTTTCTATGAGAACGGTAGGGTTTTTTGTTCATGGGCGCTCAACACATGAGCTGTTTCAATTGTGTGTCTGTTTCTGTTTATTCCTGTAAAGTTCTATTTATACAAAATAAACAGAATCCCCATAAACCCTAGTCAACATGGGCCTAGCCCAATAAGACTCAATTCTCATATAATTACTATTAGACTCCAAGACTAATAGATAATTACTTTTGTCCAATTTCATGCTTAGTGTGTGACCCTATAGGTTCAGTTATAATAAGCTGCGAGCTCAATATCATTGACGCTAGCAGATCGAGAGCGGTTTCCAGCTAAACATTTCGATAACTTAAATAACTGAATTAATTATCTCCGTAATTAATCCTCCACCTATTTAAGACGATGCACATTGATCGAAGGACACTATTCCAACAATCTCCCAATTGTCCTTTGGAACAAGTGTGCATTCATATTCCTTTGTCGCTTAATGTCTTCATTCGAACATAAGGTAAGATCCCATGTTATCCTTATCAAGTTCAAATGTGTTTCTCGAATTCCCGAGTAAAACTATTAAGACAGATGATTAATCCATAATCCATCTGAGTACGGCCATGCATTTTATAGTCCCAACTCTCCGAGAGGCCCATAAGACAACAATCTCATAAAATGAGAGGACAATCCCACTCTTGTACATCCAAGTTTTCTCTACTCGATTCATGTCACCCAAGAGCTGTCTTTATAGCCTCCTTTCACGGCACGACGTTTGACAACCCTCAAAGCAATCAATCCACAAGCAAGCAAACACTGAATTACTCAGGTACGAGGAATATGCTCCAATAGTCAATGAGAAATACTTATAACATTCTAAATATCTTAAAGTATTCTCATAGCGGGTCAGTCCAATACAAGTTCCCAACTTGCATCCATGCAATCGATTCATGACATCCCATGTCCTTCAGCCCATGAAACAGCACTATGAATCAACTTGCAAACTAGTTTTTTCAGTCATTAGTGTCCATTCTCAATGACCTGGACTAGGGACATAATCAATCATACACTCCAGTTCACTAAATAGGGTTTCATTATCCAAGACATATTCTTGATAACCTATTTGGAGATGTAAATTGATTTTGGACTTTCATTTAACACTAAACCAAGTTAAATGAATATGAAATAATAATTTCATAATTTTATAAACGGTTCAATCTTCAATAT
The DNA here is from genome assembly GCA_963678965.1 of Cruciata laevipes. Lineage (NCBI taxonomy): Eukaryota > Viridiplantae > Streptophyta > Magnoliopsida > Gentianales > Rubiaceae > Cruciata > Cruciata laevipes. The sequence continues at coordinate 8,118,883 of OY787641.1, read as the reverse complement.
CTAAAATCACCAAACTATGATAACTAGAGCATTATAGAAAATCACAGCCACTGTCCAAAGTGCTTGATTCCTATCACAAATGTATGAGCCCTAGGCAACATGCAACATTTGTGGAAGAGGTTTAGATTATGGATCGAATCCATTATTTCATTTTGCATATGATAACTTCACCATTCTCTTGAAGAATGTGAAATATCCTGAGTATGAATTTCGACTCATGGTGCTCCCTTACCTCAATTTCCTTAAGCAATGACTCTACAATTATCTCAATAGAGAGTCATTGAGTTAGCTAAGACGGGACACTACCAAGGCGAGTGATGAATATCCAATTTCAATCACATTCCCTTTGCAACTTCCAAAGCAGCAATTTACTCAGTTTATTGTAAAATCAACAACATAACTTCACTTAGCATATTTAACAACCAACTCATTTTCACCATAGATCAAGGAATCCATAGTCCATTTCAGACACTATGAAATTTTCTTGGCCACACAATATTGTGCCTCACCTTAGTCTATTTGATATCAAATCGTTGTGCTCTAAGCATACGAAATATCATGTGTAGTACATATCATAGCAAACATAATAGACTCTACAGCTCCATGCATTAGAGATCATATTATTTCTATTTTGCTCATCACGTCTCGATAGACACTGAATCTTGCTAAGATTTATGCCATGAATCTTGGGTAGAAAATCTTTTACGATCTTGAACATGTCGAACACCTTACCTAGTAAGTGCTTTGACATATCAATCATCATCTTTAATCTACCTTGTAGAACTCGATGCCCAAGTTGCACTCTACATTTCCAAAGTCCTTTATTGCAAAATGCTTTCCAAACTAAGTCTCCATATACTACAGTTTTGGATTGTCATTTTCAATACATACAGGACTAGGAATTCAATTTTGCTCCCACTGACCTTCTTGTATACACAAGATTCCATAACATTTCTTTGAACGCCAATCTCTAAATTGCTTCATCAAAATGTATTTTCCAACTCCATAATACTCGCTTCAATCCATAAATGGACATCTGAAGCTCGCATATTTTCCTAGCGTTGCAAAAGCTCCAAGACTGTATAAATACACATCTGCTTCCAAAATCCAATCAAGGAAGCTAATTTTGATCTCTACCTGGTAGAACTCAAAATCGTACTGAGCTAAGTTTTCTAGGATATCCGGATAGACTTAAGTATTCCAACTGGAGAAAGGTCTCATCACAATCTACACTGTAGACTTGTTTATAACCTTTCAATCAAATTCCAAAGTTGATTTAATACAAAATATCTATTCCAAATTTCATGGTCTTTAACCACTTTGTGGAGTTAGGGCTTGTCAAAGCTTTACTGTAAGTCACATAGGTTCACCATTTCTAAAATGTGATTTCATAGTTTCAGTTGTAAGGACATAAATGTACCTTTTGTCTGAACACTACATCTCATTGACTTACATGGGGCATATGAGTAACTTCAGTAGTCTCTAAGACTTTACCGTATTTATCTTCACCACGTCTAAAGAAGGGATCGATGTTTTCGGTTCTGATTGTTGCTCACCTCGAATGCTATCGAGGTCTAAATTTCTCCCACTTGTCATTTTGGAAAGATGATACTTCTCCAAAAGGACACATTCTTGAGCAACATCTCATGGTTCTCAAAATGTTTGTAGAAGTACCCCCATTTTCTCATTTCCATAAAGAGACAATTATTAGACTTGGTGCAAGTTTAATGTAAACAACGTTTCACATGTACTTCACAACCCCAAATCTAATGAGAAAAGACATTTAAGGAACCATTCCTACTCATATCTCATATGATGTCTTTCCTTCTGCTTTAGACAATGCCTTGTTCAGTGTGAACACTACCTTATAGAAGTATTTTCCTTGAAGATTGACTTGACCCATCTTGAACAATCATATCCAACATGATTATTTCTTTCTTGCCAGATGGTCAACATATTCTTGACTCAAATATCCAACGCCTCAATCCAATCGAAGAGTTTCAGTTATCTTGCCAAGTTGATTCTAAGCTTCATTTTTGAACTCCTTAAATTTCTTAAAGGATTCAAACTTGTCTTTAACGAGTAGACAACCATATCTACTCAAGTCACCGACCAAGTTAGTGAAGTGATTCACCTCATGGAATTTAACTCATTGATCTGCATAACACTTTGTTAATAAGACCCAATAGATTTCATATTTCATCACCCATCACCATGAAGGGTAATTTGGTCATTTTACCATCACAATATATACACATATCAAATGACTCCAAGTCAAACGATTTCATAGAACCCTCCCACTCGAGTTACTATGAGTGCTCAATATTAGTGGCATAATCGACAATTTATGAGGTCGAATTCGAATCATTCGTTATTAGTCCTTTTGATATTTACGTTGCGAACTTGTTTATCTTATATAGAGCAAATAAAGACTCGTGTCTAATTTTGTAAAACTACAACACAATTACACAAAATGGAACGACCATTGCCCCTTTTATGATAATACATTTCCATGTCCAACATAGAAAGCGTAGAAAATGATTGTGTTGTTGTAACACTTGGATCCAAATAACCTTTATATGATCCAGTGAAAGCCCCAAAGGCATAGATAAACCATAAACTCTTATGGTCAATGCAGCAACCCTTGCTTCATTACCTTTGAGTAGGTTGACATCCCATTAACTAAACTCCTACTTTGGCCCCTCCACATGTTCAAAAATTGTGAAAACCATATGGCATCTAATACCAATTAGTAGAGTGATCGTAGAGATTGTCTATAACGTAAATAAATGTAATTGCAAATTACTCACCAATCTCTTTGTCCTCTAAGGACTAAAGGTAGTATATTTTCAATTGCAATAAAAGTGTTTGGAACTTAGGCACGTCAGCACTATGCTTGCCCTTATCCTTACCACTTTTTCATCTTCCATGTTATATTCAAACCATTACCCTTATTGTACCAATAGAACCTCGTTCTTGATCTCAATTTAGACACTTGACTTAGCATTTCAAGCATCTCATGCAACTTAGTCAAAGTCTTCTCATTTCAACTAAAATGGTTCTAAACCATCAATGAAATGAATGATGTCACTGGCTAAAACCTCTCAACCATGGACTGCTCCTGAATCCCAATTCAGAGCTCCATGTTGATGTTGTAAGTATTTATGTTCAAAACTTGTCTAGCAATTTTGGACACACACTATACAACACAAGACATTTGACATCAATAATTTTAATATCAACGAAGTACTTCTTTTCTTTTCTTGCAATAGAACTATCCCGAAGTTCATTTGCCAAGAAACTGCCGTTCAATTCAACCTTCCAAAGGTTTGAACACAGATAAGAAGAGTTGTTGTTTGTTGTCATTACTACAATATAAATAAAATGCAATAAAAAACCATTTAAATTAAGTAAATAACAAGCAAGAAAAGTACATGGAATCAAACAAGTTATCTACACTTTATTCAATCCAATTGTCCCATGAATAAAATGATTCCAAGACCCTCAAAATCACAAGGAATTAAGCATGCTTTGGCTTGTCTCAAATCCTTTGATTTTAGGTAAGCAATCTCATTGCTGATAGTATCCAATACTACTCTTGGTTGATGGGATACATCTAATGTATTACCCATCTCGTTTTGTCTCAACATCTGAGGACCCCTCACTGATATTGATGAGTAAACCACAACTGACATGTAAACCCCTTTCACTAGGTCTACCCGCATTATCCTCCCAAGATTAGAAATGATGCTATCGCTTTGGCGAAATCCATCATCAGTGATCAAGGGCTAAATGAGTGTCGTGTTTGGAAAGACAAATAACTCATTATTAATTTGGGACTTAGGTTCATTATGATGGTCTGATTATTAGTGAATAGCTCCATAATCATTCCACACATATAAACCATTCATATGCATTTATCATAAAGCAATAAATAAATGCACATAAAGTGATCCTAGTATGGCCCCCTAATCTTGGCAAAATCGTCGTCTTGCCTCCTGGATCCCATCCTTTGATCTTCTCATCGAACTTACAATTTATTTCAATTTAATACTAAAATTGAAAATAAAGTTACAAAATAAATAAACGGTTCGCAGACCGTATTTATTACAACCATAAGTAAAACGGTACGCAGACCATAAAAAACATCTAAATGAGGCCATACTAGTCACTTATAACCTGCACTGAATCCAATTCATACATTCCAATTGAAGCATTCACTTCTAAAGCGAATGATCCAATAACATTTGCATAACAATCGAGACAAACAATCTTTCATGCAAAAAGGTCAATTATTTTCCAAATTATTAACCTCATTATTATTACTTTAATAATTATAAATTATTAGAATATTTTATTCTGTATAATTACATATGTAATTCTCCATATAAAATAATTAAATTAACTAATTTCTAAAATTATTAATCTTAATTATTACTTATACCATAATTTAATAATTCTAAATTATCAAAGTACAAAATATACAGGCAATCAATATACCAAAATAATTAAATTAACTAATTTCTAAAATTATTAACTTTAATTATTTCTCACTAATATTAATTTCAAAAATTAAGCACATCCAATGCCTTAATAAAAGAAATTTACATGTTCATAGATTTTAATTTTGTACTTCCAAAGTCAAAATTACTTCCACTCAAATTCAGAATTTAATAATATTTAAATTTCTATAATCAAGCACATCTAATGGCTCAATTAAAAGAAATTTTGTGTTCATAAAATAATTTTGCACTTCAAAAGTCAAAATTACTCCCACTACTGTGATTAAGGATCAAAACAAATAAAACTATTTTATTTAATTTCTGAACCGACCCGATCCGGTTAATTCAAAACCAACTAGATCGGTCAGACCACACCAGACCCGGTCTGGTTAGCACTTGGTCCAACCATGAGCCTAATGGTCCATCAAGCCTGCCAACAAATTGGGCCTGACTACTCAATTTGGCCCAGTTAGACATTGGGCTGGTCTAGCATTAGAAACCCTAGGTTTCTTGTCCGTCACTATTCACTGGCGGAACCCTAGCCGCTGCTGCCGCCATTACGCTACAGTAACCGATGATGAATAGTAACTTTGGCATGAATAGTGACACGATGAATAGTGCTTTCGGGATGAACAGTAATCCGAAAAAACTTTGAGTGTTTAAATCATCCAATAATTTATATGAACATTAAACCTAATCATCAATTTATGCAAATTCCATTTACATAAATTTTAGATCAAAACTAAAACATACAAGAAGCTCTGATACCACTGTTGGGAATTGATTAAGTCTAACTTAGCGGAATATCAATTATCTAATCCAGGATCTCATGCATGTACTTAGTATGAATCTAAAGTAGGGTTTAGATTACCTCTTGAAGCGTGCTTTACCGTCGGATTTGATCAGATGATCCAATCAACTACGGAGACGAGAATCCCAAGCGTGATCCCTCTATATGTATCCACACAGCACGATCAGACCGCCTCACCGCTGTCAGCTTAGAACTCGATCAGCAACCAAAGACCTAGTCTTTGTTCTTCTCTTGACGATGAGGTTTCTATGAGAACGGTAGGGTTTTTTGTTCATGGGTGCTCAACACATGAGCTGTTTCAATTGTGTGTCTGTTTCTGTTTATTCCTGTAAAGTTCTATTTATACAGAATAAACAGAATCCCCATAAACCCTAGTCAACATGGGCCTAGCCCAATAAGACTCAATTCTCATATAATTACTATTAGACTCCAAGACTAATAGATAATTACTTTTGTCCAATTTCATGCTTAGTGTGTGACCCTATAGGTTCAGTTATAATAAGCTGCGAGTTCAATATCATTGACGCTAGCAGATCGAAAGCGGTTTCCAGCTAAACATTTCGATAACTTAAATAACTAATTAATTATCTCCGTAATTAATCCTCCACATATTTAAGACGATGCACATTGATCGAAGGACACTATTCCAACAAATTGAACACAGGTTTGCCACGGTGAGGATAACATTACAAGGTTTGTGATTATCAAGGTGAACTTGACAGAGCACAGATTTGCCACTTGAATGTGATTAGAAACTACAAACTTCCCTAGTTTAATAATGGTTGAGAAGTTCAAAAAATAGAGTTGTGTTGTACAATGAGCTGTTGCTCTGAGATGATAGTAAGAATCTCTTCTTTGCTTCCTTGGAATGGATGCATGGTACGGTCCTTCATGTTTCTTTATCATGGGTGATCCATAGATTGCAATCTGTGATCCTCTATGTTGGAAAGGTTGCTGCCCTTCATAGTAATGGTTATTCACCACAAGGCCATAGGCCTTGTGATATCCCTGTAACAATATGAAGGGGAAATCAGTAAGTAGCACTAAGTGTGTAGTAGTTGATAAAAAATACCTATGAAACTTATACACCTGTTTATTGAAGCTCATTTCAAGGTTCAAATTGACATTGACCGCTTTGTTTCCTCTCATCTCTCATTTGTAACCTGTCAGGCAAAAAAAATAGCAGCAGTACCCAGAGTTCCCAGCAAGTAGTCTAAACATTTCTAACATAGGGGAATTCCTGACTATCCAAAATAACCAGACCTCTGATGTGAACTGGAATGGTTTGATGATTAAAAGACTGTGATTCCTTGTTTGTACTTGCCATTTTAGCAAGGGAATCTGCTACTGAATTAGCCTCTCTAAAATTATGAGAAAAGGAAATTTTAATCTCACCTGCTACGAGCCAGATGTTTCTCATCAGAGGTATGAGCTTCCATGGTATCTTGAACTCTTTTCTCACCATCTTCAGCAGGACTAGAGATTCCACTTCACATTCCATCTCTTCTACATCATTTGTGTAAGCCACTTCCAGTCCAATTGACAATGCAGTAACCTCACCTTCAAGACTATCCATCTTTCCCAAATACTTGGACCTTGCTATCAGTACTCTTCCTTCCTGATTTCTGAGTACTACCCCAGCACCTGCCTCACCATTCTTTAGAGAAGAACCATCAGTGTTGAGCTTTGCTTGTTTCTAGGGCAATTTCCACATCACATTCATATGTTGTCTTGTCATGTTACTTGTAGAAATAGGGACCAGAGACAAAAGACTAGATGACGGATTAGTAGCATATGATATTTTCCATGTCTTCCCCTTTAACTTCATGATAGCTTTAACAGTGTTTTAAACATGTGATGCTATATTGGTCCAATTTGGTTGCTTATTCTCATAAGTCCATTTATTCCTAGCACACCAAATATGCCAAACTGCTATGCAAGGGAGCATTCTAATAATTATTTCGTGAGTTTTAATCTTAATGTCCACATTCCAGTAAAAGAAAAACCTATCCCATAGTGTATTAAAAGTGATATTTTGAATATCAAACCATTGATGCAAGTGTGTCCAAAAGATTTCAACATTCTCACACTCATTGAAGCAATGATAGATATCTTCATTAATACTTTTACAAAATGGGCATATTGACGGTAAGTGGAAATTAAAATCTTCTAGCTCATCTGGGAGAGGTAAGAGCCTGTTGAGTAACCTCCAACTGAAAATTGTGTATTTCAGTGGAATGTTCTTTGACCATAAGTGCTTAAATGATGGTATCACCTCTTTTTTAGATCTTAGCAGATTGTATGCAGAAGACAATGTGAAATATCCATGTTTCTCTATTTTCCAAATTATTCTATTAGGATATGATTCATAAATAGAGAAATCTTTAGATATCATACTCATGTGTTATGTATCTAGACCATTTTGAATTTGGTGCACATAAAACTCTTGATCCTAGAAGAATTCAGAAATAGTTAAGTCTGGGAATGACATCTCAGTTTCATCATTCCAAACTTCTACTAGAGGGTAGTCTTTTACTCAATTAGAGTTCCAAAAGGAGACTTTTCCTTCACCAACCAGTAGTTTGGAATTTTCAGAGGCTATGTGATGAATGTCTTTAATCCTTTTCCATGTTTTAGAATTTTTCAGATAATTAGGAAGTCCCCACATGAAATTTGACCAAAGATTATTCCCTTTTTGCATTTTTCACCATAATTTCAATGAGAAACTATCTATCAGTACATGGAGATCTTTAGTGTTTAGGCCATTTTCAAACTCTGGTGTGCATAAGTTTGACTAAGATCTCCATATTTTTTTTGCAAACAATACATGAATATTATCAATTACCCCTTTTGTAGGTTTTGAGACTGCCAATATATAAACAAACATCAAAATCCATTACAGGTAATCTCTATATGCACGAAAACATGCAAAACGTGCATTTTTTATCCAAATTACATAATCGTGGCCAGTCACCCCTATGCCGGCGGACAGCAAATCTTTCGGCTAGATTACCCAACAAGCGTAGTTGCTTAACTCGGATGTTGCTTAACAAGTGTAGTTTCCGAAGTGTACTAGTCTAGACACAAAAAGTTCTACTCCAGAAGATCATGAGGTTTTTCTCTCTCACCATTTAGACGGTTGTTATATCTCGCCATTTAGCCGCCTGCGTGTCGTGAGATCAACAGTTGTATCATCCTCCCGGTGGTGTTGGAGTTGATGGTGGTTGCCGTTGTGGTCTCTTAGACTATGTAAACGGGCGAAAAAAGTGTTTTTTGGTTTAGCAGAAATAAAATTAGGGGGGGTGGTTGACAACTAATCTAGGTATGGGGTGGGGGATGAGGACGGCACAAACGTTGAGGTCAACGACCGGTGACCCCCTCCCCAAAGTGGATCTGAGCTGGGTTTTAGAGAGAAGAATGAGGAGTTTCTAGAGAGAGAAAGATTCAAAAAGTGGAAAAACATGGTCTCTTTATATTTCTTTTACCTTACATAATGTTTTTATTAAAACTAGTAAAGCACTACCGCACGATGTGCGGTATAATTTATCACTTATTAATATCTTGTTCAGTGGAGGAAAAGAATAATGAAAAAAATACCATTCAAATTTAAATCAACAAAATTTTCCAAAAAAAATCACTCCGCATTCTGTGGGCTAGTGTTAAAAACAACCCCATCAATTGTTATTTGTAATCTATCTGGTCTTAAAAGAATATTTTCCTATATTTTGAATCAATAATATTTTAACAATTTATAATAAGTAAATTTTTTTAAAAAATAGTATATCTCTGCAACTGATTTTCAAACATGTAATAATGAATTTGATGTTAGTATTACACGAAAATATAACATGATCATTCGATGGAAATTTAATAATAAATTTCTAAAGATAATTGGAATCAATAAGAATCAATAATGAATTTTACATATTTACTAAAATCTTTCACCACATAAATTATAAATTTTAAGGCAAAGAAATATTTGATTTCACCTATCTTTGTACTCTTAATAAAAGGAATAACCCAAATTGCCTAAATTGAGTATAACATTTAATATTCTAATAATCATATATTTGCATGTTTTACCTAGATTACAATTGATCACACCATACATATACACGACATCAAACAACTTGATGTACAATTTTAATCAATCTTCACAATCAATACAAAATATAATTAGATGCACAATATTTTCCTGCAAAATCTAACTAAATCAATCAATTTCATCATCAAAATAAAATAGAGTTGGATGAACATACCATCATACAAGAGTTTGAGGAATATAAATGAAAGTAATAATTATTAAGACTGCATGAGAATGAAGAGTTGGAGTATCAATTGGCGAATTGAGAATGAAGCTAAATAGAAGCATCTAGCTTGAAATAAATATTTTTTTTTTTACCTTTCTCAGCTTCACCAATGAATCGGTTTGGACAAATTAAAAAAAACTTGAACATAACAAAACATTAGGTAAAAATAGACTACACATACTTGAGAGATCGTAGATAAAATCACAAAAATCGTACCCTCATAATAATCATGAAATGAATCACCTCGATATTTATCAAAACATTCCTATCAATAATGAGAGTGGGGTTATCCACAAATCTATAATCACATCAAATAAGAAAATAGTTCATCGTAATGGATGAAATAACGTAAATGAAAATATATGTTAAAGGAAAAAAATCAGAAGTAAATAATTTGTATATTCATCAAAACGTACCTCATAAATCATCCATACTCGCCACCAATGGGATGTTAATCTAAAAACTCCTCACAACTACTAACACAATTCATTTTTTGAGAACGGAAGTAGATTGTAATGATTTGTTGGAATTTATTTAAGATATAATGCCTTAGCTAAATAATTATAGCAATAATCACAATGAATAAGAACAATATCTTGTTATCTTGTGTGGTGGAATATACACCAATATCGTATGATTGACATAGCCAAAAATAATCACATTAGCTAAGTAATTATAGCAATATATAATCACGGCAAATCACAGCAATATCTTGTGATTGAACTAATTCCAAACAATAACAATAACTTGCCTATTTTCCTAAATAACAATAACAAAACTACATCGTTATTCCACACACTTTTTGAAGCGAATAACTATTAATTTTAGTTCCTTTTAGGGATTAATTTGTTGAAAGTTGATCAAATCTTAGTTTAATATTTTTTAAATGAAGCAGGAGTTGCCATATATAGTGAACATCAAGGTTAATTAGAAAATAAAATACAACTGAATAATTTAATAATTGATCATAAAAATATATTTTAAAGGTAGATGATTTCATCGTATATATATGCAAAATTTGCTGCTCAACAGAAATCCAATGCAAATGTTACCTTAGCTACTCTATCAATAGAAGTTAGGGTTCATTTGAAGATGGATAAAGAACAGATTCCTTCTCTGAGAACCTTATAAAGGATGGATGCTGCTAATTTTATTTCATGCATTCCAGGTACTGCTAGCTTGCTGGAACTATATCAATAGTTTGCTGGAATTGGAGGATCTTCACCAACACTACTCAAAAAGTTTGCTGGAACTCAATCAATTTTACTCACACATCAGTTCACTCAATCCAATAAATGCATCAATGCAAGACTGATTTCAAACCTATAGACCTGAAACCCTGAGCTAAATTGTGTGTCGATTTGTTTCGTCTTCACTGAATTGCATGGGGTTTCTCTAAGTCCCTAGTGTTTTAAATCAGAGCTCTTTTAGCTGGAAATATGCCTCTCCCCTCACTGGAGCTGCAATTTGCCTCTGAAGTCCTAATCCTAGGCACTCATGTAGTCCTTAAAATTCTAGTTTTTTTTTTTTTTTTTTTTTTTCTAGTTTGAACATCTAGTATTTGTATGTTGAAGACATTTTCTTTCAGTCAATTGAAGGATTGGGGAACCTAATGAAAATCCCTTCACCTTTCATAGGTGATTTGAATTTAAAAAAAAAAAAAAAAGATTTCATCGTATATGTTCGAAAGTACTTTTTCGGGTCACGACTCGCAAACCCCAATATTTTATACTTCTTTTACTATATATGGTATAATGAATTCCATTCGGCTTACCGCGAATCTTTCGGTTATACATAAATTTGAAAAACATGCAGGAAACTCATTTTTTTTAAAGTAATTTTTAATCCAACAATTTTCATCCAAATTACTAAATCGTGCATTCATGACATAAACTAAATGTGCACATTCATAGTTCATTCAAAGTGATTGTTTTCTGCACATTTCGCGTCTTTTTAATTTCAAAATAGTGAAATTACAATAGGAAAAGGTAATTTGCAGTAACTAATTTTTAGTTCTCAAATAAATAAACAAAAAAATCCATTAGAGGTAATGATATTTTATGCACGAAACATGCACATAAGTGATCTTTGTATATGACATCATGCATTTTTAATCAAATTATATAATCGTGCATGCATGATGTACAACTAAATGTGCATACAGAATTGTACATTCATGAAAAATAATAATAATACTCCTCATTTTGTCGTAAATAATGATCATGCATGGTATGTGATCATCATTGAACACTACAAGAATGCTCACTTGTTAAGACAACCCAAAATTTGTCTCAAATGTACCATTTGCTGTCTCAAAAACTTTTTGAGACAGCATTGAGACGGTAAATGAGGTGTCCCCAATGCGGCCGTCTCAAAAGACTTTTGGGACGAACTTGTTGTCTCAAAAAAGTTTTTGAGACAGCATTAAGACGGAATCATCGTTGTCTCAAAAGTAATTGAGACAGATCTGTTTGTGTCTTTAAAACATGTCTCAAAAACTAAATAAGACGAAAAAATAAGACATGCATTTACCGTCTCAAATGTTATTTGAGACACTAATTTAAGACATTTAATTGTTGTCTCAAAACAATTAGAGACAGTGTTGAATCCTGTCTCGAATAACTTTTTTGATACGTACTAAACTGAAAGACATAATTGTTGTCTTTCATATAACATTCAAAACAGTATATCAAGTTACATTAAAAGTATGAAATGCATACATACAGTACAAAGTATTTGTCTTTATTCGGTTGAGGCTAAAATACATCAAACAAAAAATTAAAACCAACTAGCTAAATGATCGTCATAATAATGCCTTCCATTCCATGAGACTAAGCGTCCAAGAATTCCTGAAAATACAAATAGTATTGAATCTATAAATAGGTATTTTATCAAAGTATAATAACGAATCGATCGATGCATGTTGAAGTAAAAAGTGTGCTCTGACAAATATTTTTAGTTTGAATAAAATATTCTAAATTGACAATTATGCAAGATGAAAGTACATAGAAAAGAGTCCACTCCACTTAACATGCCAAAAAAAAAGTAGGATTACAGTATCATTATAGTCCAAACATGAAAAGATACATACACATAAGTCCTTTTTCCATCTGGTGGATTCTATTCCACCACACACTAAATTAAATTAGAAGTTCCAGTGTTTTATAATCACCCAAAATTTTATAATACGAGAGTCATCATCCAACAGTACGTAAAATCTAAACTGATTTTAAAACTAACCTCATCATCTTCCATTATGATAGGGCTATTTTCAGAATCTCCATTCTCTTCACCTCCATTTACTTCATGTTGTTTGTCATGTACAATTGATTTATCTGCAGCCTATATTGTATCATATTTGAAAATTTTATTCAGTGTACGGAAAGTGTAATTCCAAACGAAGTGAAAAAGGAAAAAGTTTCGAGAGTATAAAAATTACCTTTTCATTAGCAGTTCCGCGAGATTGTCCGTGAAGATGCCATTGTTTAAATGAAGCTCATCAATTTCGTTTTGCATGTTAGTTAAAATTGGGGTCTCCTGCTTCATACACTCTGCCACAGCTTTGTCCACCACCATTTTGATAAACTCGTTAGAGGGTTCACTAGGGATCAACATAGATTGAGTTCGGAAATCCGCTTGAGTAGGGCCCAAACCAATAGTTCTAACATAGCCATGGCTTTCCTTATTCATGAAAGTATTGAAAACCCTTGTCCTTAACTCAGGTGTATGCTCTTCAACGGGATACTCATTCAATTTCAATTCCATTTGGTTCTGGACAGTGAAAAGGGAAAAATTATCTACATTACTAGACATTATAATAGAGGAATAAATATAAATAGAATAATCAACACACTTACTATCAACTCAGCAGCTTCATTATCAACAGGGACACCATTATTAGAGCGTGACTCTTTATTTACTGTCAATGGATCGGTAGCTTTTCCATCCGCTGCCAGCTACATTAGGCTGAACACTGTAGTCAATTTTTAAAATATTTAGCCTATAAAAAATGAAGTAGCCTCAAGATACTTACTTTTAACCTAATGTTTGCCATAGAAATCCTTCCAGTCCTATGTATTGGTCCTGCAAGTTCTCTATTGACTGCATTTTTCCTAGCAATTTCCTAAGAAACAACATGAAAATGGATTATTCTGCCACCATGGAAATGAAGTAAAACATAATTATACTTCATAATCTTTAAAAAATAGAATTCACCTGAGAGGCTCCTGTCAACCAAAATTTTCCACTGATCAGGTTCAACACGATCAGGTATATTTTTCAATACTTCTTCTCGTGATTTTCCATTAAAATGACTTACCTTTACTCTATTTTTCCACTTCCTCCATTTATCAGAGACAGATTTCAAGCTTATTGTCCTATGCTCTAAAGGAGCATTAGTTTTCTCCTATTACAAATAGACACAAATTATGTTGAGTACCTCCTAATTGTCGTATATTTACCTGATCAAAGTAATTACTTAAGAATATAATGACTGAAGTTTTATTAATTCAAAATACAAGAACCAGATAATAATGATTGACCGAAAACCAAACCCCCCAAAATATTCTGCAGTGTTCCAGTCCTGGTACCCTTCCAGCCAGTTTGCCATTCCCAACAACAATAACAAAACTAAACGTCATCAGATTTGATTTTTAAAATTCTTTCCAAAAAGAAATCTCATCACAATAAAATAACCCGATTAAGAACAATACCTGACAAGACAAGAAGGGAGGTTTCATAGTGGCGGAAAGACGACTTAGCGGCAGCGTGAGAGTGCTGAGTAGGGGCATGGGAATCTCCGACATCGAAGAGGAAAGACAACTTGGCGGCGGCCTGAGGGAAATCTCCGACATCGAAGAAGAAGAAGTACAGATAGAAAGAGCAGTTTTGGAAAATTTTGAATTCCGGCTCTCGTGATAACAATCTGGTGAACAAAAGCCCCACGTTTTCTATCATGTTTGCTAATTCAGAAATTTCAACTTGTGCAAAAGGTGGGAAAGATGAAATAGTGACCGGGAATATTAATTTTTGGGGGGAAGATGAAACGAATTTGGGGGAAGTTGAATGAGCTATCGTGTGTTGATTGAGCTGTGTACGACATCGTATCTTCCGAACATCAATTTTTTTTTCTTTTTTTAAAGTTATTTTTAGATCCTAATCAAATTAAATGTGATAATTTATAATTACTTAACATAAGTTTTGATTACTTATCATTTATAATTACTTATCACAAGTTTTGATTTAATTATGAACTAGACTTAAGTATTTAATTTATAAATAATACAATTATTTAAATGTTTGTATAAATAAATAACAACCTATTGAATTTGGTGAATATTAAAGTTAATAATTATAAAAAATTAAGTCTTTAGATTAATATATAAGTTTTATTATGTCAAATATATATATATATATAGTTTTTATTTATAAATAAAAAAACCCCTCTAAATAAGTTGAAAGAGATGCTCTTTCATAAGCATATTTAACTTAGGCGAGTTTAAATTAATTTAATAGATTAAGTTGAATTAAATTAAATTGAATTGAATTGAAATGATCAACTAAACTGCATAAATTCAAAATAATAAAAATTAATTTGACTGAAAAATAAATTAACCAAATTATTAGATTGAATTTTATTTATTCTAATTTGAATGATTTTGAACTTTGATTAATTAATCTCAATTTAATTAGTGCGTAAAAGAAGTCAAAATAGATTTTAATTTCTCATAGTCTATAGAAAGTTATAGGTATGAGTTGACTTCAATTATTTAAACATTTTAAATAAATTAAGGAAAGATTGACCTTCGTTTAATTAGTTAAATTCAAATAGTTAGTGTTAGTAGAAAAATAAGTAAAGATAAATCCTAGTCTCAATATAGTTAGTAGGATTATAAAAAGTCATGAGCTTGATCTTCCATTAGTTAAAGTCATTTATTTACTATGTTTATAAAAGGTCAAGTAAATTAAAACTAGACTTTTTATTAGTATAATTACCTAATTTTTTGAAGACAGTCAATTTTTTAATTGTTAGTAAATTAAGATTGATCACTAAATATATAGAATCATATATACTAATTATTTGTAAATATTAATTATTGGTTAAGTGGTGGTAAACCTTATCAATGTTTGTTAAATCCAAATTAATAATTGGTATTTATATACTGTAACCAAGTGTTGGTCTTGAATAAATTAAACTCGATTTAGTTAGTGTCTCTAGAAAGTCAAGTAACATGTGACATTTGATTAGTTAAAGATAATTTAATCATTCTCTAATTATAAGAACTTTAATCATTCTCTAATTATAAGAACTTAAATTTGATTAGTTAAACTCAATTAAGATTCAACCTTTAAAAAAAATTAAACTCAATTTAGTTACTGTGTTATCATAAAATTAAAGTACGGGTGACATTTAATTAGTGCGGGTTTATAGTTTTAGTGGGTTTAGGGTTTAGATTTTAGTGGGTTTAGGGTTTATTGGTTAAGGGGAAATAATTCTAATTCCATCTTACATTAACAAATAAGTCTACGTCCTTAAGAAGTGTAAGTCTAAGTAAACATGTTAATAAAATTCAGAAGTTTATAAAATATTTTTACAAGATGGGGTTTTTTCTTTCTTTCATTAAATTTCAAAATTACATATAATCGATTTGAAAAATATTGTATGTATTAAAAGTGAATATTTTAATAGTGAATTTTACATTATTAAAGTGAATTTTAAAATTACATATAATAGATTTGATAAATCTTACATTTAATTAAAATTGAATTTTACATTATTTAGACAATATTGTAAACTGTCTTTTAAAAGTGTCTCAAATACCTTATTTAGGGACAATAAACTATTTACTGTCTTATATAGGTGTCTCAACTTTAGTAAATGAGATAGTAAAATTTACTGTCTTAAATGAGTGTCTCAATTCTTCAAATTAAAGACAGTTTATTTGACCGTCTTTAATAAGTGTCTTAATAACTATTTTTTGAGACAGTGCGCTCAAAACTGTCTCGATTAATATGTCTCAAATAGGTAATTGAGACAACGTGTTACTTTTGTATCAAAAGAAAGTATTAGAGACAAATTTTCAAGACCGTCTCCAAAATTTGTCTCTAATACCCATCTTTCTTGTAGTGGAAACTTCAGATTCAGCCACAAGAAACCTCCGATTGTCTTCTCCACCGGCACGTACTCACGAGCTCGACTCTACGTTTACCCTGCATCCCAAGCACTTTCGGCACCGGAATCTTAGCTCTTCCAAGAACCACCGTGCCATTGGAGGTCCGAGGATCCCCGTTATTTTTAAAGTGATGGACAACTTCCAGAAGCAAATATTCGCTCACGGGACGCTCCTTAAAAATCACAATTCGGGTTCCTATCATTGAGTTGGTCCTAAAGTACTCATTCGGGTCATGACTCGCAAGCCCCAATATTTTAAATTTCCTTTACTGTATATGGTATAATGAGGATCAATTCGACAATTCGGCAATTATTTTTCAAAAATAATAATTACTTGGACTCTACCGTGCGTTGCACGCAGTGTACTTGCACTTATCATTTGATTTTATATTTCTTTTACCTTTTTTTCAATTGAAATCTGGAGGATTATTGACGGCTCCTCAACCTATATAAATAAAAGTACAAAGCTTGCCCGAAGGCTATTTTCTCCTTTCGCACGGAACCGAGGGGTTGCCCGAAGGCTTACATCAAAGAGCAAATAAAAAGGAGATACATCGTAAAATCTTACGGTCTAATACTCTAATGTATAATTACCCAACAAGCTTAGTTCTTTATAGCTCGCATTCTACAACCAGTTAATCGAACTGTACTAGTCTAGACACAAAATGTTCTACTCCAGAAGATCATGAGGTTTTTCTCTCTCGCCAATTAGACGGTTGTTATATCCACACTGAATAAAAAGTTGAACAAAGATTTTATCTGATACAAGAAAAGATGCACAAGGCTAACTTCCACAACCAACAAGTCTAGTTTATGAAGAAAGTTGAATCACCAAAAGTATGTAGATTACTACTTTGACTCATATTTCTCCTAACCCCGCATTTAGACAAGAGTTGAAGTCAACCAAAGTTTAGACTGAACAATAACACGTATATGTTAGTAAGACTATGGTTGCAGTTAGTAAGTTGTTTAAATTTTCTAGATCTTATTAATAAAATAAAGTAAAAAGAAGAAATAAAACCACCTCGTCTTCTAATTGGGCCAGAACAAAAAAAATCATGAGTGACTCGACCAAACCGGCCCGAGCCAAACTAGACCAGACTGAACCAGAACGAACCGACCCGAAGCCGACTCGAAGAGCCAGAATGGACGACGAGTAGATGCAGCGGCATCATTTCTAGGCGGGATCCCAAATGGTCGGAACCGATGGGGGAGAGGTAGGAGACCCCAATCTGCTAGAGGTGCCGGCGACGAATCTCTGTGGTGAGATTTTTGTGGCACTGGATATGCTAAGCTTCGGTTGGCGTTCCTGAGAGGAAGGAAGATCTTGACAGACTCCGATGGCTGCATCCCGATCTGAGGGGGTGACCCATTCGGTGACGCCTGCCGGCCTGATGCGATAGTTCGAACGTGGAGCCTGGAGCCGCCTGCGTGTCGTGAGATCAACAGTTGTATCATCCTCCCGGTGGTGTTGGAGTTGATGGTGGTTGCTAAAATTTGGGGGTGGGGGTGGTGGTGGTGTGGGGGTGGTTGACATGGGGTGGGGTAGGAGGACGGCACAAACGTTGAGGTCAACGCCGGTAACCCCCTCCCCAAAGTGGATCTGAGCTGGGTTTTAGAGAGAAGAATGAGGAGTTTCTAGAGAGAGAAAGATTCAAAAAGTGGAAAAACATGGTCGCTTTATATTTCTTTTACCTTACATAATGTTTTTATTAAAATTAATTTGTTGAAAATTGATCAAATCTTAGTTTAATTTTTTTTAAATGAAGCAGGAGTTTTAATTAGAAAATAAAATACAACTGAATAATTTAATAATTGATCGTAAAAATATATGTTAAAATTAGATGATTTGATCGTATTTGACTTAGTTTATAAGAAATTATCTTAAAGAAATAGTTAATGATAATACTGGCCCAAAATCCGGCTGGGCCAGGAAGGTCCGCGGCCCATAACTATCAAAGCAGTACCTTTCCCGCTGGAAGGTACATCCGGATAAGGAAGAGGACATATGATGACAAAGGAAGTGGTCCTGCACCTTATCCCCAAGGCAGGTAGAGCTCGGCTATAAATACTAGTCTCAAACAGTAAACAAGGTATGTGACATATATCTCTCTACTTTATATTGAGAGCACTTTCCGTACGTTTTCCTTCTCCGCTATCCCCATCTCATCATCACACCGGAGCTTCTTCCCCGGGACACCTCCCGGGGATTGTTTTGCAGGACTAAAGCAGGCTGATCTAGGAGGAGACCCGGATAGCATCCACCCCCGGGAGACGGACGGAAATTGGTAGCATCAATTGGCACGCCCGGTGGGACTTCTCCACCTTCGCATGATGGAGTCGCCAAGGAGAGGGCGCGGGCGCCCGAAGAAGAACGCGGCACCCTTAGGGGGAGGTTCTCTTCCACCCCCGGGGGATGAGGTGACCTTGAGGCAGTTGCAGGAGGAGGCTAGACACCAGCGGGAGCTAGGGGTACCGCAGGATGGCCATGTGGAAACTGCCTCTGACGAAGCCGACTCGGAAAGAGAGTACCAGGAGGAGCAAGAACCAAGACCCGCCGGGGGAGGAAGTCCCCGGACCCAGGGACCTGAAGCCCGGGAGGAGGGGCAATCCTTAGCCGAGGCGGAAGAATTGGCGGCGTTGGAATTCATGAGAGCCAACAAGGAGTTGTACCGCCAGTGGGTACTCTCTACCCGGGAAAATCGTAGGCGGAGGGAGCCTGGGGGAGACCAGGCAGGACCTCTTCGGGGATACCAAAGAGAGGTTATCGACCTGGACGGAGTCGTTCAGCCACCAAGGATACAGGGGCGTGTGAACTCTTCCACCGTCCCACCTTCATTCCCTCCAAGTCTTGGGGTCGGAGGGGGAATGGCTACGGGACAACAATCGAATTTGGTTCCACACGATCCACCCTATTACCCACGTTCCAGCTGGGGGGCGGGACAAGTTGGGTATGGCCTGCCAGCCATGCCGGTGGAGTCGTTGGGTTATCAGGCCCCTGGAACCCAGGGGAACCCGATCCAGTATTCATTACCCATGCACGGATCAATGGGGATGAACTATGGTTACCAAGAGAAATACTATCGGGAGGACGATAGGATGCGGGGCTATCAGGTGGCTCAGCAGGACCCCAACTCTTTGGAGGCTCGACTAGACAAACTAGTGGGAAGAAACGGAGCTAAACCTACCTCCCCTTGGGTACCTCGAGTGCTTACGTACCCATGGCCGCCGGGCCTTCGGACCCCGGAGGGAATCCCGACATACAATGGAGAGACAGACCCGGAAGAGTTTGTCAGGACGTACCAGAACCTGATGGTGTCACGGGACTTCCCGGAGGAATTAAGATGCAAGTTGGTGGGCTGTTACCTGAGAGGAAACTGTCTTTCATGGTTCGATTCCTTGCCTCGAGAAAGTCTCAGAGATTACTACGATTTCTCTAAGGCCTTGCTGTTCAGATACGCTGGATTAAAGAAGGAAGGGAAGCATTTGACCGAGCTTTTGGCTACCCGGCAGAAGGCCGCAGAAGGGTCAATGGAGTACTATCGAAGGTACATGGACGATAGCATGAAGGTTGTCGACAGGCAGCAGCAGGAGAAGGCGGTGATTAGCGGGTTTATAAACGGCTTGAGGGATATGGCGTTGTTCCAGAAGTTGATGGAAAATATCCCGGAAACCTTTCACAACTTCCAAATGGCGGTGCAACTATACTGCGCGGTTAATGATGCCACGCGAAAGAGAAAGGAAGAATCTGGGGGATTTCTCCCGGACAAAATAGAAAGAAGGAGAGCGGCAGACCCAAGTAGGAGGGACCCCGCTCCCGCAACAGCAAATCGGGCAAGGGCGGACAGTTTCACCCCGCTCAGCAAATCCCGAACGGAGATTCATGCTATTCACAAGGATCTGTTCCCGGATCCGTTGCCTATCCATGGGACCCCGTCTAGGGAAAACGCGGACAAGTGGTGCGCCTACCACAAGTCTTACGGGCATGCGACAGAGGGGTGTAGGATGCTGAGGAACGAGATAGAAAAACTGATAGAGCGGGGACAGCTGAGAGATTGCGTGGCAGCGGAGGCAAAAAAGGAGAATCCCCGGGACCAACCTCAGGAGCCGCCCCGCAGGAGGTGGAGGCCTAACCCGGGGAGAGGAAACGGGAGAAACCAAGGCAACCAAGGCAACCAAGGCAACAGGGCCCCAGGGAGGCCTGCCATAGCCGCTGCACCGGTCCAAGCAGTGGACCCGGCCCCAATACCCAACAGGATGATCAATGTGATCAGTGGGGAAGTTGGAGAAGCATGCCAGTCAGTTTCCGCTATCCGGGCCCGCACCCGGTATGTTCCCCCGGGGGAGATTCAGGGGAAAAGGTTTCGCCCCGATGAGGCTCTCACCTTCTCTGAAGCGGATGCAGCCCCGCCACAGATACCCCATTCTGACCCAATGGTGGTAACGGCGGAGATCGAAGGCTTCTTGGTCAAAAGGGTGTTTGTGGACGATGGAAGCAGCGTGGAGATCATGTTCGTTTCTTGCTTCGATCAGTTGGGAATTGGGAGACAGAACCTGAAACCCCCCTCGTCTCCCTTATCAGGGTTCACGGGTAAACCCGAAGTTCCACTAGGTGTTATTCCCCTCGTAGTGTGCATGGTGGATGAGAAGGACCGGAGCAAGAGGATTTTGGTGACATGCAACTTTGCGGTTATTGATGCACCCTCACCGTACAACGTAATCATAGGAAGACCATGGCTAACCCAAGCCCGGGCAGCGAGTTGTCCATATTTGCTGACGATGAAGTTCCCCACTGCGCAGGGTGTGGCGGTCGTGCGGGGTAGCCAAGCAGTCGCAAGAAGTTGTATGATGACGGCGGTCTTGGACGCAAAGAAAGCAGTAGGGGCGGTACACGGAGAAACTCCCCGCCAAGAGTTGGAGGAGATGCAGGTGGCAGACAAAGGGACGGTCACGGTGGGAAAGGATCTCCCGGAAGAAGTAAAAAGCGCACTGAAGGAACTCTTGGCTAGGTACCAAGGAGTGTTCTCATGGAGCCCGGAGGATATGGTAGGAGTATTGCCAGAATTGGGGGTACACAAGCTGAACATAAGCCCGGCAACTAAACCAATCAGGCAGAAGAAAAGACCTGTAGCCCCGGAAAGAGCGGAATTTATAAAGAGTGAAGTTAAGAAGCTGGAGAGAGCCGGGGTGGTTGAGGAAATTATTTACCCGGAATGGATAGCTAACCCAGTCTTAGTAAAGAAGCATGATGGAAACTGGCGCATGTGTATCGACTTTACATGTCTGAATAAATGTTGCCCCAAAGACAGCTATCCTCTCCCGAACTAGGATCGACTGGCGGAGGCCATCGCGGGGTATTCAGTGCTGGCCTTCTTTGATGCACATAAAGGCTATCACCAGGTGCAGATGGACGAGGTGGACAAGGCAAAGACTTCTTTTATCACTGATTTCGGGACCTTCTGCTACAAGAAAATGCCCTTCGGGCTGAAGAACGCGGGGGCCACATATCAGAGAATGGTGGACAAACTATTCAAGGACCAAGTGGGAAGAAACATGGAGGTGTATGTCGATGACATGGTGGTCAAAAGCAAGGCTTACGGGGTTTTCTTGAATGACCTGGAGGAGATGTTCGAAAAGCTAGAGCGGAGCAATCTAAAACTGAACCCCTCCAAAAGTACCATTGGAGTGGGTGCGGGGAAGTTCTTGGGGTTTATGGTGTCAAGCCGGGGCATCGATGTCAACCCGGAGAAGGTGGAGGCCATAGCTAAGATGACCTCTCCCAGGTCAGTAAAAGAAGTACAGCGGTTGACAGGGTCTCTCGCGGCTCTCAGTCGATTCCTATCAAAGGGGGCAGATAGGCAGTTGCCTTTCTTCAACATACTCAGGAGGGCCAAGGCGTTTGAGTGTACCGAGGAATGTGAGAAGGCGTTTCAAAGCCTGAAAGAGCATCTTCAACAACTGCCAACTTTAAAGAAGCCACTCCCGGGGGAGGAGCTTTTCCTGTACATAGCGGCGTCCCGGGAGGCGGTAAGTGCCGTGCTAATCAAAGAAGAGGAGGGAAGGCAGCACCCAGTCTATTTTGTTAGCCGGGCACTTCGGGGGGTGACAAGCGATTTCCCCACGTCGTAAATGGGAATCCCACTCAATCAAAACACATTTATATTCACCTACGACTTCTAACTACTATAGAGTAGATAGTGGGAAGTAGGGATCGAACCACAAGGAGAAGGAGTCTTGTTTAGTGTTTTAGCAAAGATTATAAACACAAACATATATATTATATAGAAAGCAAGGTAAACAAGGGGGGGTTTTGATGTTGGTTTTGTTACACTACGAAAGAAAGCAACTAAGATGAACTACACTACAATGCAAATACAAGGCCTTGGGAGGCAATTGACTTCAACTTCAACTATCGATTATCATTGAGTGAACGCTTCATATATAGGATTTATGATCATAAGTCGTAGATGAAAACATCATATTCTCTCGATAATGGCTAGTGAGCATGAACACATCACTCAAGAGCCCTCATTATCAATCCACCTAGATGATAACATCTAGATACATCGACAATGGAATTAACAATGGAGAATCGACAAACTCATCCATACTCGACGTTAACGTGAGCATTGGACAAGACATTTGAAGACTATAAAGAACTAAGATGATGATAACATACAAATCTCAATTCATACTTTATGATATATACAATCACATATTAGGGGGATCGATGATAACATTAGATCATTACCTAAACACACAATTGATTAATCATGCAAGTTCATAAGATTTCCAATTCTAACAACTTATATTCATCATGGCATATCTCAACTACAATCACATAACCAAGGGGAGAGTTTGTCATCACTCAACCCCTTTCCATAGTCACTAAACTACTAGAGATCACTACATTACAATGCATCACCTAGAATTACTCTAAAACTATATTACTTTAACACCAAGAACTAATCTACTCTAATTAGTGACTATGAGGCATGCAATTTATATAAAACATAAAGCCCATGGCAAATATAGCAAGATTGAACAACATTCATGCATAAGAACTCAAGTTCATCAAGAATCCAAATGATAATCTAATCCAAAATAGAAGCATATTAAAGTTATGAAAATCTCAAGCATAAAGTCTACATCAATTGCTCCCAAGGAAAAACTAAGTTATGCTACAATACATGAAATCAAACTACTAATCTAAAGGAATTGAAAGCAAGAAAATGGAATGAAGAAGAGGGAAATTCGGT
The DNA here is from genome assembly GCA_963678965.1 of Cruciata laevipes. Classification (NCBI taxonomy): domain Eukaryota; kingdom Viridiplantae; phylum Streptophyta; class Magnoliopsida; order Gentianales; family Rubiaceae; genus Cruciata; species Cruciata laevipes. The sequence continues at coordinate 8,094,830 of OY787641.1, read as the reverse complement.
TTTGGATTGTGAGAGCTCTGTAAATTCGCGCCTCTAACAAATGAGGATAAGATCATTTTATACTTCCCAAAATAACAAAAATAAATCAAAACAAAATGCCACTTGCAGGTCCTTCGCGGGTCGCGCGAAATCCTTCGCGGACCGCGAGCCTGGTTCTCGCGGCTCGCGGCCGAGGATCCGCTGCCCGCGCGCCCGTGGTCTCGGCGTGGTGCGCGACCGAGAAATCGCGCTCCGCGTGCCCTGGTCCTCGCGAGTCGCGGCCGAAGTTTCGCGCCCCGCGCGTCCGTGCCTCGGCGGTCCTCGTGCTGGTCGGTCCTCGCGGCTCGCGACCGTAGTCTCGCGCCTCGCGCGCGTCTGGTCCTCGCGGTTCGCGGCCGGAGTTTCGCGGACCGCGCGTGTCTCGGCATCTTCAAAACAGCAACACACACCCTCGCGGTTCGCGACCTAGGGTTCGCGGTCCGCGAGAGTGTGCCGTCACGCCACTTCTACGACCGGTTTTTCAATGTATCAATCGCGGTCAGGACGGTCATAGAAGGTCTTCAAATCACTCAAGTCCATCGCAAGTGCAATTCAAGATTGAAATGCACGTCTTCAATTTCAAACCACTATGAATGATTCGGTCCAAAAGTCTAATATAAATATACAAAATACTATCTAAAACAGCTCTCAAATGCTACAAAATAAGAGTATATCTAGGACCTATCAAAATCCCCCACACTTGAACCTTTCTCGTCCTCGAGAAAGAACGATCAAGATCCAAGTGTATACTCTGAATAAATAAGCACAAACATTTGAGAGCTTTACATATCTAAACAAGAGAAAAGAAAATGTTTTTTTTTTTTTTTTTTTTTTTTTTTTTGCCTGATTCTCTAGTATTTTTGGAACCATCCGGGCATGCCTCTCATTTTTACCTGATCCTCTAGTATTTTTGGGACCATCCGGGCCCTTTTTTTTTTTTTTTTTTTTTTTTTTTTACTATACAGTATTAAAACTAGCAACAAAAGCAGCAACAAAATCAGCAACAAAAGTCCTACACCTCTCCCCCACACTTAGTCTAAACATTGCCCTCAATGTTTAAATATATCAATGAAAATCATAGTGTAAGAAAAGGTGTAGCTATATTAGCTTAATCTATACAATAACCGTCCAGCTCAACTAAAGTAGCTATAAGGCGGCAAGCCCTTCAAAATGTACTTAAATCTATTGGCGGCAAGCCCTAAAACACCCAAAAAGTTTGAACAAATTGAGTAGGGTACCGTCAATTGAAGCCTTTGGGAGCTTGAGGGAATATGGAAGAAGGAAGAGAAAAAAGATAGAAGGATTTGGGAAGAAATAGGGTGTCGCGGATCGCGAGCCCCAGTCGCGGGTCGCGGGCCTTCTTCGCGGGTCGCGAGGCTCCGGCGCCGGCCGCGAAAATGCGCCAAATCCTTCCAGGGATTTCCGAGAAATCTCGGTCCTCTTCGCGGGTCGCGCGGCCTTCGTCGCGGGCCGCGCGCGTTTCCTTCGCGGGTCCGCGTGATGAAATCGCGGACCGCGCGCGCTGAAGCCCGTCGCGGCGCGCGCGATGAAATCGCGTGCCGCGCTCGACAAACCTTCGCGGACCGCGCGATGAAACCGCGGTCCGCGAGCACAGTGTCGCGGTCCGCGCGACCAAGCCGCGGACCGCGAAAATCGACGTTTTCGTTCCAGGGATTTTCGAGAAATCCCGGCCTCCCTCGCGGTTTGCGAGCTTCCTTTCGCGGCTCGCGAAAATCTTCGGTCGCGGTCCGCGCGATCAATTCGCGGACCGCGAGGAATGGCTTCTTCAGCTTTTCCGTTTTTGCTCCATTGCACACCTTCAAAGAAACAATGAAATATACAAAGAAACTATATATATATATATATATATATATATATATATTTTTTTTTTTATATCTATAAACACAATGAAAGCTAAGTAAAAATAAAATGATCAAAATCGATTTATTTAACGTCGTCGACACGACCCAAATGTTATTCATAGAACAAAAGCTTGAAATCCTTCACTTTCGAAATAAAAATGAAGGGTAGTAGAGAAGGTGTTGGAGGAGGGATAAAAGATGGTGGTTTTAAAGGAGTGGGAATGGTAGGAAGCATGAATGAGTCATATGACTTCCTACTCTCCTCTAAAACTTCAGGAAGTGGTGAAATTTGTTGCATAGGTGGAGATGAAAGTGACAATGGGTATGGTAAAAGTTCAATAACACTCACATCTCTCTCTATTTCATATTGTTCAACAAAAATTTCCTCATCACTTTCGAACTCTTCCTCATGCATTGTGGTGATATCACTCACCATAGCAATAGGATTATGTTCTACTTCGGATGGTACTTCCTTGGAGTATTGAGCTTCTAATCTCATCACCACACTCAACATTTCGCTCAATTGCCTCTCAAGATTCTCTAAACGTAAATTTTCATCATAACTCATCGAATCTTGTTCTAGAGGCAATTCACAAGGATGTGGGGGTAGATTTTGTTGCTCAAAATATTGGTTTTCTGGTTGATATCCATAGTTCGAATTCGAATAACCACTCCATTGTGGATTATAAGAATCATCATATGGATTAAAACAATTTTGACCTTGAAAACCAATGTTTGTCTCCTCCTCATAGCACTCATCATCATAGTACCCTTGGTATGAAGAACCAAGGGGCCTTTCAAGTTCATAGTGCTCACTTCTCGACTCAAAATAACAAGGCTCGGAAAAATCATTAGAAATGTAAGAATTACACGAGCTTGTTGCATTCTTCCTCATCCTTTCATGGTTAAAGGTGAGGAAGTCATAAAAATCTTTTTGTTTTAAACTAAACATGACTAAAAAGCTATGAAAAATCTACTAAAAAACATGACTAGAGTAATAATACACACTACAAGGTGTCGTTTATTCCAAGAAACCAAGCAATACACACTTCAAAGAAAAGAAAGAAAACAAAAGAGATAAAAATAAAATCTAAGACAAAACACAAAACAAGAAATGCCTTCTCCCCGGCAGCGGCGCCATTTTTGACAAGCGATTTTCCCACGTCGTAAATGGGAATCCCACTCAATCAAAACACATTTATATTCACCTACGACTTCTAACTACTATAGAGTAGATAGTGGGAAGTAGGGATCGAACCACAAGGAGAAGGAGTCTTGTTTAGTGTTTTAGCAAAGATTATAAACACAAACATATATATTATATAGAAAGCAAGGTAAACAAGGGGGGGTTTTGATGTTGGTTTTGTTACACTACGAAAGAAAGCAACTAAGATGAACTACACTACAATGCAAATACAAGGCCTTGGGAGGCAATTGACTTCAACTTCAACTATCGATTATCATTGAGTGAACGCTTCATATATAGGATTTATGATCATAAGTCGTAGATGAAAACATCATATTCTCTCGATAATGGCTAGTGAGCATGAACACATCACTCAAGAGCCCTCATTATCAATCCACCTAGATGATAACATCTAGATACATCGACAATGGAATTAACAATGGAGAATCGACAAACTCATCCATACTCGACGTTAACGTGAGCATTGGACAAGACATTTGAAGACTATAAAGAACTAAGATGATGATAACATACAAATCTCAATTCATACTTTATGATATATACAATCACATATTAGGGGGATCGATGATAACATTAGATCATTACCTAAACACACAATTGATTAATCATGCAAGTTCATAAGATTTCCAATTCTAACAACTTATATTCATCATGGCATATCTCAACTACAATCACATAACCAAGGGGAGAGTTTGTCATCACTCAACCCCTTTCCATAGTCACTAAACTACTAGAGATCACTACATTACAATGCATCACCTAGAATTACTCTAAAACTATATTACTTTAACACCAAGAACTAATCTACTCTAATTAGTGACTATGAGGCATGCAATTTATATAAAACATAAAGCCCATGGCAAATATAGCAAGATTGAACAACATTCATGCATAAGAACTCAAGTTCATCAAGAATCCAAATGATAATCTAATCCAAAATAGAAGCATATTAAAGTTATGAAAATCTCAAGCATAAAGTCTACATCAATTGCTCCCAAGGAAAAACTAAGTTATGCTACAATACATGAAATCAAACTACTAATCTAAAGGAATTGAAAGCAAGAAAATGGAATGAAGAAGAGGGAAATTCGGTTTTGGATTGTGAGAGCTCTGTAAATTCGCGCCTCTAACAAATGAGGATAAGATCATTTTATACTTCCCAAAATAACAAAAATAAATCAAAACAAAATGCCACTTGCAGGTCCTTCGCGGGTCGCGCGAAATCCTTCGCGGACCGCGAGCCTGGTTCTCGCGGCTCGCGGCCGAGGATCCGCTGCCCGCGCGCCCGTGGTCTTGGCGTGGTGCGCGACCGAGAAATCGCGCTCCGCGTGCCCTGGTCCTCGCGAGTCGCGGCCGAAGTTTCGCGCCCCGCGCGTCCGTGCCTCGGCGGTCCTCGTGCTGGTCGGTCCTCACGGCTCGCGACCGTAGTCTCGCGCCTCGCGCGCGTCTGGTCCTCGCGGTTCGCGGCCGGAGTTTCGCGGACCGCGCGTGTCTCGGCATCTTCAAAACAGCAACACACACCCTCGCGGTTCGCGACCTAGGGTTCGCGGTCCGCGAGAGTGTGCCGTCACGCCACTTCTACGACCGGTTTTTCAATGTATCAATCGCGGTCAGGACGGTCATAGAAGGTCTTCAAATCACTCAAGTCCATCGCAAGTGCAATTCAAGATTGAAATGCACGTCTTCAATTTCAAACCACTATGAATGATTCGGTCCAAAAGTCTAATATAAATATACAAAATACTATCTAAAACAGCTCTCAAATGCTACAAAATAAGAGTATATCTAGGACCTATCAGGGGGCAGAAACCCGGTACACCGAGTTGGAACAGTTGGTTCTGGCTCTGGTGCATGCTTCAAGGAGGCTTAAGCCCTACTTCCAGGGCCACCCCATAGTGGTCCTTACCAATTACCCGCTAAGACAGGTTATGTTCAAGCCGGAGGCATCAGGGAGAATGATGAAATGGGTCATAGAGCTGGGAGAATATGAAATCCGGTATGAGCCAAGGAGGGCGATCAAGGGCCAGGCCCTAGCGGACTTCTTGTTGGAATCAGAAGCAAGGATCAGTGAAGAACAGGAGATGCCTGAATCTCCGGAGAATACAACGAAGGCCGGGACAGACCTGACTTGGAAGTTGTATGTGGATGGATCGGCGCACTCCGGGGGCAGTGGAGCGGGAGTATTGTTGGTCAGCCCGGAGGGGAAGGAGTATCCCTATGCAGTCCAATTCGCTTTCAAAACAACCAACAATGAAGCTGAGTATGAAGCCTTGATCGCGGGGTTAAGGTTGGCAAAGGAGATGGAAATCAAAACCCTCACGGCACACAGTGATTCCCAGATTGTGGTGCAACAAGTAAAAGGAGAGTATGAAGCCCGGGAAAAAAGCCTGCAAAGGTACTTGGAAACGGTAAAACCTCTGATAGCCGGGTTTAAAGCCTTCAACTTGGTTCAAGTTCCCCGGGAGCAGAACAGTAAGGCAGACGTTTTAAGCAAGTTAGCTTCTTCGGAATTAAAACCTGAGCCCGACCAAAAGCTGTACATGGAGGTACTGGGAAGAAGAAGCTACCAGGAGAGCGATCAAGTAATGCTGGTAAACGAGGAAGGGTCCTGGATCACGTCTATGCGGGCGTACCTAGAAGAAGGAACTACCCCGGAGGATAAGGCTCAGGCTCGGAAGCTAAGAGTGAAGGCGCCTAAGTATGTGATTCAGGAAGGGGAGCTGTACAAAAGGGGGTATCTCCAGCCGTTGCTAAAGTGTGTAGAAAGGTTGGAAGGCCAACACCTCATCCGGGAGGTGCACGAAGGATCTAATGGGAGCCACCAAGGGGCTCGCACCGTGGCCAGAAAGATCCTAAGGCTGGGGTATTACTGGCCGACGTTGTTCAAAGACGCGGAAGAACATATACAGAGGTGCTTGGCATGCCAGGCATTTGCCCCGCTAATCCACGTTCCCCGGGAAGAATTAGTCGGAGTCACAGGAGCTTGGCCGTTCAGCAGATGGGGAGTTGACTTGGTCGGACCATTCCCGACTGCCCCGGGAGGAGCCAAATACTTGATTGTGGCGATCGACTACTTCAGCAAATGGGTGGAGGCAGAACCGCTCACCAACATACGGGGACTAACTTGCGTCAAGTTTTGCTGGAAGAACATCATCTGTCGATTCGGCATCCCGAAGATCATAGTCACAGATAACGGGGCGCAGTTCGAGAACGATCCTTTCAAATCATGGTGTGTCAAGTATGGCATAGAGCAGAAGTTGACGTCGGTTTACCACCCCCAGGCGAACGGGCAAGTAGAGGTCACCAACCGCACCATCATCAAGGGACTAAAAACCCGCTTGGAAGGTGCGCGGGGAAATTGGATCTGGGAGCTACCCAGCGTTCTTTGGGCCCATAGGACTACAGAAAGCTCGGCTACCGGGGAATCCCCGTATGGCTTGGTGTACGGGTCAGAGGCAGTAATACCCGCAGAGATTGGGATCCCAAGCCCTCGAACTCAATACCAGCGCCCGGAAGAAGAAAACGATGGACGACGCCTTGACTTGGATCTCCTGGAAGAGAAGCGAGAGAATGCGGCACTTCAGGAAGCCAAGGTGAAGGAGCGAGTAAAGAGGTATCATGACAGAAGGATGCGGAAAGAAGTTTTCATCCCAGGAGACTGGGTAATGAGGAGAAATGATAAGAGCCACCAAGCCCCGGAGGGCAAACTTGCGCCCAACTGGGAAGGGCCATACAAGATCAAGGAAGCATACCCGGGAGGGAGCTATGTGCTGGAGGACAAGCAGGGAAAGGAGATCCCCAGAAGGTGGAACGTAGCTAACCTGAGAAGGTTTTACGGGAAGTAGAGCGCCCCGCATCGTACCACAGCTACTGAAGCATGAATACGCTAGGCATGAATATGCCAGGCATGGATATGCCCCCCGGGAAGCGTGAATACGCTAGGCATGAATATGCCAGGCATGGATATGCCCCCCGGGAAGCGTGAATACGCTAAGCATGAATATGCTAGGCGTGAATATGCCAGGCATGGATATGCCCCCCGGGAAGCGTGAATACGCTAAGCATGAATATGCTAGGCATGAATATACCCCTTCCGGACGCATAAATATGCCCGGAGAGATAACCCAACGTCTGACCTCGTTCCGGGTTTAGAGAAGATTTGTAAAAAGGGACCCATGGGTAGCTCCCATTTGGGTGCCCCGCTAGAGTGGACCCGGAGCTCGAACGAAAGCCCGGGGACCAAGAGATGTAGTGTTGTAAGGAAGAGTTAACGAGAAAGGTTCTTTCGAAAGGCAATTTTATTCAATCTTTAAATTACATAAGAAATTTATACATCGCATGAACATGTGGACAAATTGCAAAGGAACAATTACAAAGAATTTTATATACAGGTTTTCTTATCTACGCGTCCTTAAACCCATTTAGGGCCCGACCCGGAAGCACCCTCAGGGTTACCCGGGCGGAAACCTCCTCCGAAGAATTGAGAAGACAGGAGATCTTCGGCAAAGCGGGCATCCGGGGCTTGATTCCACGCAAGCTCCTCTTCCAATTGAGCAGCGTCCTCTTCGTTTAATTCGGGGATGGGCACAACCACGGATCCCTCTGGAAGAGGCTCCGCCAGGCGCATTCTTCTCACCCCGGCAGAAGTAACAAACCTGTACTTAGGAAACATGACTGCTGCACTTTTACCCTTCTCTTCCCGGCTAATACGAGTACCCTCGGCGGTCTTTATCCCCTTCGTGGTGACTCCAGAGTCGGAAATTTCCCGGATGCGTCTTATCCGGCGGGCCACCTCTTCCGGGTCAATGGATACAGTCATGTCCTCATACCTTTCGTATGCCACGTCCACCTCCACCCGGGCAGGAACTCGGCGAAGGCTAGAGGGATAGGGCTCAACTTCTCCCGCGGCTATCTTATTATGCCATTCAACGACATCCAGATAAGCCTTATGATGAGGAGCTCCCTCACCAAACCTCTTCGGGTTAGCCTCCATACGTTCTATCGTCCTGCGAACCCCGGCTGGAATATCGGTAAGAGGAGATACCCCAACTAAGCCATTCTTGAGACCCAACAGGTGGTAGGATAATCGGGTGATTAATAGAGCATCCTGGAGGACCCTATTCCTATGAGTAAGGGACCGATTCTCCTTCTCAAAGTCACAGAGAAGCTTGTTCTGAGTGGAGCGGGTCTCCAATGTCCTCAGTTTCTCCTGCGCCCGCTCTAGTTCACCCCACACCAGGCCTAACTCCTTGGTAGTACGATGCTGGGAGTCATCGTGAAGGGCTTGCAGCTCAGCTATGGTCCTATGAGAGTTCAGGGCCTCCCGCATATGGTCAGAAGCAAGGTCGAAGCACTGGTTCAACGACCCGAACTTGGCATCAACTGCCTTAAGAAACGCCACCAACACCCGGATCGACCCAAACTCTTGAAGGAAGCATTCCAACCCCGCCTCAGCTAATGCCCGGTTAGCCTGGTCGCCTCCAAACCGCCAATGGGCTAGCTTCCTTTGAAGAAAAGAGCATTGGAGGAACCCAGCGCGGGGGAGAGAGAAGTAGGTGCCGGAAGAACTACTAGGATGAGGAAAAACATAAGGCATGGGCCCGCACGGGAGAATCTCCTCTAAGGGACGCTCAGACTACAAAAAAAAAACGGTCATATCATTAAAAGGCAGAACTTGTCATTAATCAAAATAGGCACCAAGGCCAAAGTTCTACATGCGCTTCCCCGGAGGGAAGGAAAGCTACAAAATGCTTAAAAAAGGAAGATTACAAGGGAAAAGGCAGGCTAAAGTCTAGAGTTATACATGGTCTTCAGTAGAGTGCCCTCTCCTGGAATAGCGTGAGCTCTTTCGAACCTCCTCTCCAGCTCCACCAGATCCTCGGTGGTCCACTCAGGGCCGGCATAAGCAGGGGCGTCCACGGCGGGCTCATCAGTGGACCGTTCAGGGTACCCCACCTTCCGCGTAGCCTTCCGGGTTTGGTAAAGAAGGTCGTCTTGACCCGCAGCAAGGCCAACCCGGTAGTCCCCCCCTTGGACTTGAACTGCTTGGTACCCGAAATTGTCAGGCACCGCGCAGTATTCGAGATAATTCTCTGCCCAGTGGGGTGTCTCTGGGACGACCCCATAAACATTGAAGTCCTCGGAGCCAGGGTCGGGGCAGGAGGCCTCACCGATCGCAGGGAGCTTCATCTTCCTGATGTCCGAAGCAGAAGAAGCCCGGGAGGACATCTCCAGTGATCGCCACAGCTGGGGCACCAAACTTTCCAGACTCGCTTCCTGAAGATCCCGGAAGCGATGGTTTAATAGGTCATTGGCCTTGGGCCGATAGTAGGACGCCTGGGCATCAAGACGCGCGGGCCCGGGCAACCAACCCCGCAAACTCCGATACATTTCATGACAGGCGTCCGCGCTGGCCGCAGCGGCAATCCCCTCCAGCTTCTTCTCGAACGCCTCAGAGCGAAGGAGCTTCTGTGTGACGGCATTGAAGGCCTCGAGCTGAGAACTCTTCTTGTCCTTCTTCAGGGCGGAGTACTTCTTTTCCACCTCCGCCAACTTTTTCTCTTTGTCAGCAAGCCGTTTCTCCTTATCAGCCAGCTTCCTTTTGGCCTCTTCTAGCTGGGTCGCGAGGCCATCTTGCCCGGCTAGCTTCTCCCTGGTCTCGCGGAGTTCCTTCTCCATCTTGGCAAACAGCCCCGCGCTGTATTTGGAGTAGGTCCGATTCAATGCCTCGGCAAACTGAGAGTCCGCCAGGATGGCGTCGGCAAAGGCAATGCTCTGCACAACAAAGAAGCAAGAAAGTAAGGAAAACGGAGGGATTACCTTAGACAAAAGACAGATCTAGAATAGCGGTTACCTCTTCTTTTTCTTCCGGGATAGCTTCGGAAGCAGTGGCCCGCGGAGGAGGAGGAGGAGGAAGGAAGTCCTGGGTCCTCTGACGAGAGGGAGGGGGCGACCCGGATTGCTCGCTAGGAGGCGGCCGTTTGAACCGCGAGCTTGCCCCACCGCTGTAAGTAGGGTGTTGGATGAAAGATCGACGCCCGGGGGTAGGCGCCGAGCCGGGGGTAGCACGGACCTCAGAAGAAGGCCCGGAGGTTGTCTGCTGGCGAGACTTGGGAGGCGCACGAGGCCTCTGAGGGACAAGAGCAGGGTTCTCGGGGGGAGGTGGCCCAGGTTGGGAAGCTACTGGCGGTGTTGAAGGAGTCTGTCGATCTGGGTGAGCGTCCCCCGCTAGAGCATCACCTCCGGAAGACTTGTCGGTGAGGGCCATGACGTCTGCGTACAAAGAAGGTTGTACTGAGGCCAAAGAAAACAAGTTAGCAAGCAAAAAAAAGAAAAAAAGAGAAGTTCATAAAAACAAGATAAGAAATAAAATCTTAACGGGCACCTCCATCCGGCCACACCGCAGAGATACGCGGGAGCGTGAAGAGGTCGCTGGGGTAAATCCCGCGAGGCCAGAAATAACCCGCATTCCCACTCTTGTAAAAAACCTCCATATCTAAGGGGGAAAGACGGAGGAAGCTGTGGTCACTAGCAACGACCGCAGGGAGGTTGGACAGAGGCTTCTTGTCCTCTGGAAGAATGGAATCATTCCAGGCAGGCATGGGATAAGCCAGGGAGTCGCACAGGAAGAAGCCCTTGGAAAGATACCCCTTGGCTGATCGGGGTTTGCTCAGGAGGAAGTCCTTTATCCCCGAACGGATGTTGAAGGAGAAGACGCCCGGGAAAGAAGCGTGCGCCTTCCGTAGAGCGTAAAAAGAGCGAAAGAGGAGAAGAGTAGGGGAAATGGCGCACCTAGCGCAGTTGAGAAGGAAAGCCAAGATCAGAGCCACCCCGTTAGGATGCATCTGGGCCGGGGCTATCTTATAGAAAGTGAGTATCTCGAGGAAGAGAGGAGGGAAGGGAAGGCTAAGCCCGTATTGAAAGTGTATACGCGGGATGCACGCGGCCTCTCGCTCGGAGGCCCCCGGGGGAAGCTTGGATAAGGAGGCATTAAGGGGAAGAGGAATGAAGGAGCGCTTGGCTAGATCCAAGACGTCCCTATCTACGGGAGGAGAGTCCACGGAAACATCGAAATACTTAAGCCCTAATGGGCGCACCCCGTGAGTAGGCCCCCGGGGAACATCGTCGCCGAGCCCTTCGTCAAAAGCCTCCTCCCCCAAATCCTCCCGGGCATGACCAGGAGAACTACCCTGGCGGGAACTCATTTCTTCCAGGGCGAATGGGCCAGGGGCGTCTCGTTCCAGGGGAATATCGGAATCCTCGGAACGAGCGTCCAGGGAAGGATTCGGAGAGGAGACAGGGCTATCGGCAGTCCTAAAATGGATCTCGTACGGGCTCTGGAACTCTTCGGTATCTAGAGAGGAGTTGGAGTGAAGAGGGGAACCCATAGAAAAGAAGAGAATAAGGAGATAGGGCTTACTTGGCTGAAAGGGCGAGGGAGCGAATGAGCAGAGCGTCTGAAGAAATTTTGCAGAAAGTAAACTAGTGAGAAAGAGGTTAGGCCCCTTATATAGACGGAGGAATAAGAACCGCCACCTCAAAAGGTGGAAAAGCAATAATGACACGATGAACGAGACACTGATCAATGCAGAAGAGGAAAAGGCAGCGTCGTCAGAAACCCATTGTAGCACGGATGGGTCCTACCAGGAGAGTGGCAGCCAAAGAGGGAGCGTTTAAGACCAGTTCCCCGCGTCATGAAAACCCGGATGACTGGTCTGGGGGGCTAGTGATAATACTGGCCCAAAATCCGGCTGGGCCAGGAAGGTCCGCGGCCCATAACTATCAAAGCAGTACCTTTCCCGCTGGAAGGTACATCCGGATAAGGAAGAGGACATATGATGACAAAGGAAGTGGTCCTGCACCTTATCCCCAAGGCAGGTAGAGCTCGGCTATAAATACTAGTCTCAAACAGTAAACAAGGTATGTGACATATATCTCTCTACTTTATATTGAGAGCACTTTCCGTACGTTTTCCTTCTCCGCTATCCCCATCTCATCATCACACCGGAGCTTCTTCCCCGGGACACCTCCCGGGGATTGTTTTGCAGGACTAAAGCAGGCTGATCTAGGAGGAGACCCGGATAGCATCCACCCCCGGGATACGGACGGAAATTGGTAGCATCAGTTAACGAAAAGAATCCAACTAGATCCAAATAAAAATCTCGCCTTCCCTCATTGAATGTCCGAAAGTACTTTTTCGGGTCACGACTCGCAAATCCCAATATTTTATACTTCTTTTACTATATCTACTATAAGTAGAATGTGTGATAATTTTTGGGCATGGGCCTGTTTTAGGCCAGTACCCGGTTCACTTCAGGTTCCAAAAGCTGCTTCTTTGTCTTTTCTCCTTCACCAATTCTCTCCTCAATTAACCTCCTTTGCCGGTTCCCAGTTTCCCATCGGCTTGATCATTTTGACTAACAAACCTTGACGCTACTGCCTGCTTCATTCATTGTACCTTCACTGACCGACACGTATCAAGCTCAGGAATTCGACGTGTAAGTCTTCAACATAAACTCCCTCTTCTATCTCAATCTTCCCCGTTCCCTGCTTTTCCCTTGCCGTGGTTCGATTTCCGTTCATTCATTTTGTTTCCTGTAATCCGTTGTTCATTCCGTTATTTCTATCTACTTGATTGCTCCTTATTCTTTGACATGCCAAGCTTATTTTACAGCGCCCACCAACTGTTTGATTTATTGCCTCTAAGAGTTTTAATGCTAATTTCTTGCTAGACTTGCTTTATTCATCACTTCATTCTGTATAAATAACCGTGTGATTATTCATAGAGTCAGTCATCATCATCATGCTGTTGGTGATCAAGGTTCAATGTTTACTATGTCCAACATTTTACTGATGTGGTTATTTTTTCTACTGGTGCTCTTAGAAGTCTGATAGCAGCGTTGCACAGTTGGCTCGCATTGTGGTGGAGAAGAACACACTTCCTGATATATAGTAGGTAAAATTCTGTTGCATTCTATGTGATGGTGGTAGATTAGTATTTTGATAACTGCACCATAGACGTTGACACTTTTGGGATGTTTTTGTTTGTTCGTGAGCTGTAACCATGGATTCGAGAAGTAAGGGTTTTCTATTTCATGTGTGAAATTCAGTGTGTCATTTATGTGTTTCTGATGTCAGGTTTAAATAATGGTGAAAGTATGTGTGCTTTTTTAGTACTGAATTTCTCTTTTCCTTTTGATATATTTTTGCGAATAGATGGAAGGGGGACTTTTGTAGAGCTCAGATTTATTCAATATCCAGATTTTGTGTATTTGTTAGTTAATTTCCACTCCGAGTCCAAGTACTTTAGGGACTTAGTATACAGAAACTATAGTGTCATTCGATTTCAAAATGTTGTATATGCATCTCCAGTGTAGTTCATTTCTTGAAGTGCATTACGTCTGCCATATATATGCTCGCTGAACTTATCAATATATTCATGGTTATTATACGAATCTGGACTGACATACAGATTAATATTTTTGGCTACATTTCACTTTTTGTTTGGGAATTGCTGAATCTCAAAAGTTCTTCAAGATTCTACTTTGAATTTTATGTGTATTTTTGAAGGATAAAAAAATGGCAACATTTTCAGAAAGTTGCTACAAATAGTTGTATGATACTAGCATGCAAAAGACATGAATGAAGATTTGTGTATTTTATTCTCTAAATAGTTTATTTCAAGGCATGATATTTTGATATCCTTTCTGGTTGTTGGTGACATTATATTTTGAAGTGCATATACCTGTATCACTTTTCTTTCTTATTTTTGAACAAAAAGTTACAATATTCATTTCTTAAATTCAGGGATTTAACATCTAAATAAACCTGCCACAACACTAGGTTCTACCTAATTAATATGCCTCTTGAAGCAAACATTAATCAACCTCATCAAGAACTCCTGATCATCAATGGCCTGACTTTGAATAGTCCACAATATATGTAATTTTAGTTGCTTTTCTTTTCTTTATGAATCTATAACTTTGTGCAGTGAGCTAAAACATGAGAGCAGCTTCTTCTAATTTAATCGAAAAAGAAATCTTTATGGTTTAAAAGTTTGGACGAGCCTAGATGGTACTGAAATATCTGCTTCATAATATCTGCTTTGTAATATTTTCGTAATGTTGTTTCACATTTTTTTGTCTCATTCACTGTGATACGGAATTTCAGCTTCTACTACAAGCTGGAATGAGTAAATTATTTATTTATATTTTACATTACATAGAAAATGAGTGTGAATACCCTTTCAATTTCCTCTCTTATGACTGTGTTATTGTGCATGTAGGCGCATATATTTTTCCCAGAGAACAAGCATTGTGGTGAGGACTGAAAGAAGAGTGAGCAGGTGTGTTCTGGTGTGTTCTGCTACTGGTACAAGCTTTTCTTTATACTAGAAACTGCTTACAGTGAGTAAATTATTGTATATATTTTGCATCACATAGAAAATGGGTGTGAATGCCTTTTCACATTTCTCTCTTATTGTGTATCTAGGCGCATATATTTTTCCTACAAAACCAGCATTATGTTGGTGAAAGACTGAAAGAACAGTGAGAAGTTGAGCTTATTGAGCTTATTGAATGCAGAATTTTCTTTAAGACCCTAACTCATAAGTCTCCTATACATGCCTCAGTTACTGTAACTGTCACCTTGCAAAAAGATTGAACATTTGCATAATCACAAACAACCAATAAAATAGAGAGTAAAAGACGAATTTTAATAATTTCCAACATACCATCTGGTGAATCCATATGTATCCATCAGATTTTGTGAGTTCATACTTATTTGATGGATGAAGAAGAACAAAACAGAAAGATTTCGAAAATAGATAGCTAAATTTACTACCTCCGTAGGCTTTCAGTTGTAGAATTAGGCTCAGAATCAATTGGTTGTGTTATGTTTTACTTCAGGTTTGAAGCACAAAAAAGAAATGTCCCAATTTGTTTACTGCAGGATGTGGAACGAGAATAATTTGGTGTATGACAGAGATTAAGTTACATTAGAAAGAAGATGAAATTCCAGTTAGCAGAAGAAATTTCGTCACTATTATAGTAGTATAAGAATGGTTTCATGATTACTTATATTAGTTAGTTACACGAGCATGTATTAACCTCAGAATTATTTAACTTTTTCAGTTCCGGCCACCTTTGTGTATTATTGTTCGTGTAAATATTTTTAACGGAATAATCTTTTAGAGACTGTAAGTAATGTTTTTATTTAGCAAATTTTTTATTAGATACGGGCTAAAGCCGCACGAAGTGCGGTGCACCTACCTAGTATGGTATAATGAGTCCTAATTCGGCTAACAGCGAATCTCTCGATTATATATAAATTTGAAAAACATACAGGGAATTCATTTTTTTTATAGTAATTTTTAATCCAACAATTTTCATCCAAATTACAAAATCGTGCATTCTTGGCATAAAACTAAATGTGCACATTCATAGTTCATTCAAAGTGATTGTTTTATGCACATATCGCGTCTTTTTAATTTCAAAATAGTGAAATTAATTACAATAGGAAAAGGTAATTTGCATTAACTAATTATTATTTCTCAAATAAATAAACAAAAAAATCCATTAGAGGTAATGATATTTTATGCACGAAACATGCACATAAGTGATCTTTGTATATGGCATCATGCATTTTTAATCAAATTATATAATCGTGCATGCATGATGTACAACTAAATGTGCATACAGAATTGTACATTCATGAAAAATAATAATAATACTCCTCATTTTGTCGTAAATAATGATCATGCATGGTATGTGACCAACATTGAAGCTTCAGATTCAGCCACAAGAAACCTCCGATCGTCTTCTCCACCGGCACATACTCACGAGCTCGACTCTACGTTTACCCTGCATCCCAAGCACTTTCGGCACCGGAATCTTAGCTCTTCCGAGAACCACCGTGCCATTGGAGGCCCGATGATCCCCGTTACTCTTAAAGTGATGGACAACTTCCAAAAGCAAATACTCGCTCACGGGACGCTCCTTAAAAACGACATGCACCATCGCATTCCACTTGGGGAAAATCTCGTCTCTTATCATTGAGTTGGTCCTAAAGTATACTCATTCGGGTCATAACTCGCAAGCTCCAGTATTTTAAATTTTCTTTACTGTGTATGGTATAATGAGGATCAATTCGACAATTCGGAAATTATTTTTCAAAAATAATTATTACTTGGACTCCACCGTGCGTTGCACGCAGTGTACTTGCACTTATCATTTGATTTTATATTTCTTTTACCTTTTTTTTCAATTGAAATCTGGAGAATTATTGACGACTCCTTAACCTATATAAATAAAAGTACAAAGGTTGCCCGAAGGTTATTTTCGCCTTTCGCACGGAACCGAGGGGTTGCCCGAAGGCTATTTTCGCCTTTTGCACGAAACTGAGGGGTTGCCTGAAAGCTTACATCAAAACGCAAACAAAAAGGAGATACATCGTAAAATCTTACTACAAAACGTTCTCTAGATTTTGATGTTCTTCTAGTCTAGCCAATAAATTGAATTTCTTTCCTTGAACATCTTGCAAATCATGATGACCAGCCCTGAAATCCACAAAAGATATTGTTAAACTTCATAAGAAAATTCATACTTTGAAAGCTTTTACGGTATGAAGTTCAAATTGATAGTTTTATGTACATTTCGCATCTCTTAATTTCTAATTACCACACAGCAAAAGATAATTTTCTGTAACTAATTAGCTTTTTTTAATTTTTTTAATTTTTTAAATTTAAAACCAGCTTAACTCGAGGGATATTTATTTGGCTCCCTAGACCAATAGTCTCAAAAAATCATGGTAGTTTACAATGAGTCCAAGAAAAACCCCAACAAGTTGGGTTGAAAAAACTTGAGATTCAAGAAAAACCCCAACTAATTGGGATGACAAAACTTGGAAAAAACCAAGACACTTGAGACTATTGTTCATAGGTTCTAATCTATATATATCTACTTAACCGATCCATGTTTGTGATCAAAAGGTTGCCCAATTGAACACAGGTTTGCCACGGTGAGGATAACATTACAAGGTTTGTGATTATCAAGGTGAACTTGACAGAGCACAGATTTGCCACTTGAATGTGATTAGAAACTACAAACTTCCCTAGTTTAATAATAGTTGAGAAGTTCAAAAAATAGAGTTGTGTTGTACAATGAGCTGTTGCTCTGAGATGATAGTAAGAATCTCTTCTTTGCTGCCTTGGAATGGATGCATGGTACGGTCCTTCATGTTTCTTTATCATAGGTGATCCATAGATTGCAATCTGTGATCCTCTATGTTGGAAAGGTTGCTGCCCTTCATAGTAATGGTTATTCACCACAAGGCCATGAGGCCTTGTGATATCCCTGTAACAATATGAAGGGGAAATCAGTAAGTAGCACTAAGTGTGTAGTAGTTGATAAAAAATACCTATGAAACTTATACACCTGTTTGTTGAAGCTCATTTCAAGGTTCAAATTGACATTGACCGCTTTGTTTCCTCTCATCTCTCATTTGTAACCTGTCAGGCAAAAAAAATAGCAGCAGTACCCAGAGTTCCCAGCAAATAGTTTAAACATTTCTAACATAGGGGAATTCCTGACTATCCAAAATAACCAGACCTCTGATGCGAACTGGAATGGTTTGATGATTAAAAGACTGTGATTCCTTGTTTGTACTTGCCATTTTAGCAAGGGAATCTGCTACTGAATTAGCCTCTCTAAAATTATGAGAAAAGGAAACTGTAATCTCACCTGCTACGAGCCAGATGTTTCTCATCAGAGGTATGAGCTTCCATGGTATCTTGAACTCTTTTCTCACCATCTTCAGCAGGACTAGAGATTCCACTTCACATTCCAGCTCTTCTACATCATTTGTGTAAGCCACTTCCAGTCCAATTGACAATGCAATAACCTCACCTTCAAGACTATCCATCTTTCCCAAATACTTGGACCTTGCTATCAGTACTCTTCCTTCCTGATTTCTGAGTACTACCCCAGCACCTGCCTCACCATTCTTCAGAGAAGAACCATCAGTGTTGAGTTTTGCTTGTTTCTGGGGCAATTTCCACATCACATTCATATGTTGTCTTGTCATGTTACTTGTAGAAATAGGGACCAGAGACAAAAGACTAGATGACGGATTAGTAGCATATGATATTTTCCATGTCTTCCCCTTTAACTTCATGATAGCGTTAACAGTGTTTTAAACATGTGATGCTATATTGGTCCAATTTGGTTGCTTATTCTCATAAGTCCATTTATTCCTAGCACACCAAATATGCCAAACTGCTATGCAAGGGAGCATTCTGATAATTATTTCGTGAGTTTTAATCTTAATGTCCACATTCCAGTAAAAGAAAAACCTATCCCATAGTGTATTAAAAGTGATATTTTGAATATCAAACCATTGATGCAAGTGTGTCCAAAAGATTTCAACATTCTCACACTCATTGAAGCAATGATAGATATCTTCATTAATACTTTTACAAAATGGGTATATTGATGGTAAGTGGAAATTAAAATCTTCTAGCTCATCTGGGAGAGGTAAGAGCCTGTTGAGTAACCTCCAACTGAAAATTGTGTATTTCAGTGGAATGTTCTTTGACCATAAGTGCTTAAATGATGGTATCACCTCTTTTTTAGATCTTAGCCGATTGTATGCAGAAGACAATGTGAAATATCCATGTTTCTCTATTTTCCAAATTATTCTATTAGGATATGATTCATAAATAGAGAAATCTTTAGATATTATACTCATGTGTACTGTATCTAGACCATTTTGAATTTGGTGCACATAAAACTCTTGATCATAGAAGAATTCAGAAATAGTTAAGTCTGGGAATGACATCTCAGTTTCATCATTCCAAACTTCTACTAGAGGGTAGTCTTTTACTCAATTAGAGTTCCAAAAGGAGACTTTTCCTTCACCAACCAGTAGTTTGGAATTTTCAGAGGCTATGTGATGAATGTCTTTAATCCTTTTCCATGTTTTAGAATTTTTCAGATAATTAGGAAGTCCCCACATGAAATTTGACCAAAGATTATTCCCTTGTGTATTTTTCACCATAATTTCAATGAGAAACTATCTATCAGTACATGGAGATCTTTAGTGTTTAGGCCATTTTCAAACTCTGGTGTGCATAAGTTTGACTAACATCTCCATATTATTTTTTTCATATTCAGAAGTTCCCCAAATTGTTTTTGCAAATAATACATGAATATTATCAATTACCCCTTTTGTAGGTTTTGAGACTGCCAATATATAAACAAACATCGAAATCCATAACAGGTAATCTCTATATGCACGAAAACATGCAAAACGTGCATTTTTCATCCAAATTACATAATCGTGGCCAGTCACCCCTATGCCGGCGGACAGCAAATCTTTCGGCTAGATTACCCAACAAGCGTAGTTGCTTAACTCGCATGTTGCTTGTTATATCTCGCCATTTAGCCGCCTGCGTGTCGTGAGATCAACAGTTGTATCATCCTCCCGGTGGTGTTGGAGTTGATGGTGGTTGCCGTTGTGGTCTTTTAGACTATGTTAACGGGCGAAAAAAGTGGTTTTTGGTTTAGCAGAAATAAAATTAGGGGGGGGGGTGGTTGACAACTAATCTAGGTATGGGGTGGGGGATGAGGACGGCACAAACGTTGAGGTCAACGGCCGGTGACCCCCTCCCCAAAGTGGATCTGAGCTGGGTTTTAGAGAGAAGAATGAGGAGTTTCTAGCGAGAGAAAGATTCAAAAAGTGGAAAAACATGGCCTCTTTATATTTCTTTTACCTTACATAATGTTTTTATTAAAACTAGTAAAGCACTACCACACGATGTGCGGTATAATTTATCACTTATTAATATCTTGTTCAGTGGAGGAAAAGAATAATGAAAAAAATACCATTCAAATTTAAATCAACAAAATTTTCCAAAACAAATTACTCCGCATTTTGTGGGCTAGTGTTAAAAACAACCCCATCAATTGTTATTTGTAATCTATCTGGTCTTAAAAGAATATTTTCCTATATTTTGAATCAATAATTTTTTAACAATTTATAATAAGTAAATTTTTTTAAAAAATAATATATCTCTGCAACTGATTTTCAAACATATAATAATGAATTTGATGTTAGTATTACACGAAAATATAACATGATCATTCGATGGAAATTTAATAATAAATTTCTAAAGATAATTGGAATCAATAAGAATCAATAATGAATTTTACATATTTACTAAAATCTTTCACCACATAAATTATAAATTTTAAGGCAAAGAAATATTTGATTTCACCTATCTTTGTACTCTTAATAAAAGGAATAACCCAAATTGCCTAAATTGAGTATAACATTTAATATTCTAATAATCATATATTTGCATGTTTTACCTAGATTACAATTGATCACACCATATATATACACGACATCAAACAACTTGATGTACAATTTTAATCAATCTTCACCATCAATACAAAATATAATTAGATGCACAATATTTTCCTGCAAAATCTAACTAAATCAATCAATTTCATCATCAAAATAAAATAGAGTTGGATGAACATATCATCATACAAGAGTTTGAGGAATATAAATGAAATTAATAATTATTAAGACTGCATGAGAATGAAGAGTTGGAGTATCAACTGGCGAATTGAGAATGAAGCTAAATAGAAGCATCTAGCTTGAAATAATTTTATTTTTTTTTACCTTTCTCAGCTTCACCAATGAATCGGTTTGGACAAATTAAAAAAAATTTGAACATAACAAAACATTAGGTAAAAATAGACTACACATACTTGAGAGATCGTAGATAAAATCACAAAAATCGTACCCTCATAATAATCATGAAATGAATCACCTCGATATTTATCAAAACATTCCTATCAATAATGAGAGTGGGGTTATCCACAAATCTATAATCACATCAAATAAGAAAATAGTTCATCGTAATGGATGAAATAACGTAAATGAAAATATATGTTAAAGGAAAAAAATTAGAAGTAAATAATTTGTATATTCATCAAAACGTACCTCATAAATCATCCATACTCGCCACCAATGGGATGTTAATCTAAAAACTCCTCACAACTACTAATACAATTCATTTTTTGAGAACGGAAGTAGATTGTAATGATTTGTTGGAATTTATTTAAGATATAATGCATTAGCTAAATAATTATAGCAATAATCACAATGAATAAGAACAATATCTTGTGTGGTGGAATATACACCAATATCGTATGCTTGACATAGCCAAAAATAATCACATTAGCTAAGTAATTATAGCAATATATAATCACGGTAAATCACAGCAATATCTTGTGATTGAACTAATTCCAAACAATAACAATAACTTGCCGATTTGCCTAAATAACAATAACAAAACTACATCGTTATTCCACACACTTTTTGAACCGAATAACTATTCTAGTTCCCTTTAGGGATTAATTTGTTGAAAGTTGATCAAATCTTAGTTTAATATTTTTAAAATGAAGCAGGAGTTGCCATATATAGTGAACATCAAGGTTAATTAGAAAATAAAATACAACTGAATAATTTAATAATTGATCATAAAAATAGATTTTAAAGGTAGATGATTTCATCGTATATATATGCAAAATTTGCTGCTCAACAGAAATCCAATGCAAATGTTATCTTAGCTACTCTATCAATAGAAGTTAGGGCTCATTTGAAGATGGATAAAGAACAGATTCCTTCTCTGAGAACCTTATAAAGGATGGATGCTGCTAATTTTATTTCATGCATTGCAGGTACTGTTAGCTTGCTGGAACTATATCAATAGTTTGCTGGAATTGGAGGATCTTCACCAACACTACTCAAAAAGTTTGCTGGAACTCAATCAATTTTACTCACACATCAGTTCACTCAATCCAATAATGCATCAATGCAAGACTGATTTCAAACCTATAGACCTGAAACCCTGAGCTAAATTGTGTGTCGATTTGTTTCGTCTTCACTGAATTGCATGGGGTTTATCTAAGTCCCTAGTGTTTTAAATCAGAGCTCTTTTAGCTGGAAATATGCCTCTCCCCTCACTGGAGCTGCAATTTGCCTCTGAAGTCCTAATCCTAGGCACTCATCTAGTATTTGTATGTTGAAGACATTTTCTTTCAGTCAATTGAAGGCTTGGGGAACCTAATGAAAATCCCTTCACCTTTCATAGGTGATTTGAATTTAAAAAAAAAATAAAAAATTCATCGTATATGTTCGAAAGTACTTTTTCGGGTCACGACTCGCAAACCCCAATATTTTATATTTCTTTTACTATATATGGTATTATGACTCCCAATTCGGCTTACAGCGAATCTTTCGGTTATACATAAATTTGAAAAACATGCAGGAAACTCATTTTTTTTAAAGTAATTTTTAATCCAACAATTTTCATCCAAAATACTAAATCGTGCATTCATGACATAAACTAAATGTGCACATTCATAGTTCATTCAAAGTGATTGTTTTCTGCACATTTCGCGTCTTTTTAATTTCAAAATAGTGAAACAACAATAGGAAAAGGTAATTTGCAGTAACTAATTATTAGTTCTCAAATTAATAAACAAAAGAATCCATTAGAGTTATTGATATTTTATGCACGAAACATGCACATAAGTGATCTTTGTATATGGCATCATGCATTTTTAATCAAATTATATAATCGTGCATGCATGATGTACAACTAAATGTGCATACAGAATTGTACATTCATGAAAAATAATAATAATACTCCTCATTTTGTCGTAAATAATGATCATGCATGGTATGTGATCAACATTGAAGCTTCAGATTCTGCCACAAGAAACCTCCGATCGTCTTCTCCACCGGCACATACTCACGAGCTCGACTCTACGTTTACCCTGCATCCCAAGCACTTTCGGTACCGGAATCTTAGCTCTTCCAAGAACCACCGTGCATTGGAGGTCCGAGGATCCCCGTTATTCTTAAAGTGATGGACAACTTCAAGAAGCAAATACTTGCTCACGGGACGCTCCTTAAAAATGACATGCTCCATCTATTTCACTTGGGGAAAATCTCGTCTCCTATCATTGAGTTGGTCCTAAAGTACTCCATTGGGTCATGACTCGCAAGCCCCTATATTTTAAATTTCCTTTACTGTATACGGTATAATGAGGCTCAATTCGAAAATTCGGCAATTTGTTTTCAAAAATAATAATTACTTGGACTCCACCGTGCGTTGTACGCAGTGTACTTGCACTTTTCATTTGATTTTATATTTCTTTTACCTTTTTTTAGCAATTGATATTTTTAGGATTATTGACGGCTCTCAACACAAATAAATAAAAGTACAAAGGTTGCACAAAGGCTATTTTTGTCTTTCGCACGGAAGGAAGGGGTTGCCCGAAGGCTTACATCAAAACACAAACAAAAAGGATATATATCGTAAAATCCTACGGTCTAATACTCTAATGTCTAATTACCCAACAAGCGTATTTGCTTAACTCGCATTCTACAACTAGTTAATCGAAGTGTACTAGTCTAGACACAAAAAGTTCTACTCCAGAAGATCATGAGGTTTTTCTCTCTCGCCATTTAGACGGTTGTTATATCCACACAGTATAAAAATTTGAATGAACATTTTATCTGATACGAGAAAAGTTGCACAAGGCTAACTCCACGACCTACAAGTTTAGTGTTGAAAGAAAGCGGAATCACCAACCACGCATAAAGACAAGAATTACTACTTTGACTCAGATTTCTCCTAACCACGCATAAAGACAAGAATTGAAGCCAACCAATATTTAGACTGAACAATAACACATATCCGTTAGTAAAACTATTGTTGTAGATAATAAGTTGTTCAAATTTTCTAAACCTTATTAATAAAATAAAATAAAAGGAATAAATTAAACCACCTAATCTGCTAGCGGTGCCGGCATCGAATATCTCTGGTGAGATTTTTGTGGCACTAGATCTGCTAAGCTTCGGTTGGCGTTACTGAGAGGAAGGCAAATGTTGACAGACTGGGATGGCAGCGCCCCGATGCAATGGTCCTGCACACCTGATGCAATGGTCCGGACGTGAAGCCGCCTGTATGTCGTGAGATCAATAATTATATCATCCTCCAGGTGGTGTTGGAGTTGAAGAGAGGGGGGGGGGGGAGGTGGTTCGCAACTAATCTAGGTATGGGGTGGAGAAGGAGGACGGCCAGGGGCGGAACATGGAGGTGGCCACCCCCAAAAAATTAAAAATTGCATTTTATACCTTTGTAAATTGTTTAAAAAAATAAAAATTACATTTTATACCCTTGTAATTTTTAATATATTAAAATATAGTGCTATAATTTTACTTTTATTCTATTATGGCCCCCCTCGACTTTAATTTCTGGGTCCGCCCCTGAGGACGGCACAAACGTTGAGGTCAACGCCGGTGACCCCCTCCCCTGAGTGGATCTGAGCTGGGATTTAGAGAGAAGAATGAGAAGTTTCTAGAGAGAAAGATTCGAAAATTGGGAAAACATGGTCTCTTTATATTTCTTTTACCTTACATAATGTTTTTATTAAAATTAAGTTGTTGAAAATTGATCAAATCTTAGTTAAATTTTTTTTTAAATGAAGCAAGATTTGCTATAGTGAACATCAAGGTTAATTAGAAAATAAAGTCCAACGGAATAATTTAATAATTAATCATAAAAATATATTGGAAAGGGTAGATGATTTTGAAATAGTTTGAAATAGGAGGGTATATTTGAAATAGGAGGGTGTATTTGAAATAGTTTATAAGAAATAATTTTAAAGAAATAGTTAACAAAACAAATCTAACTAGAATCCAACTGAAAATCTCGCCATCCCTCATTGAATGTCCGAAAGTACTTTTTCGGGTCACGACTAGGGATGGCACCCGGCGGGTATTTGGTGGATACCCGCCCGCCAACCGCCCAACGGGGCGGGTATGGATATGAGTTGTATATACCCGTCATGGGTATGGATGTTGGATCCAAACCCGCCATGGTAAATGGGTGGGTATGGATATTGATTTTATACCCGCCCCATACCCGCCCTCCCCACCCGCCCCATACATGCCCGTATAATACTTGTATAATATCCGTTATATATAATAATATTAATAGTATTACTTGTATTTATATTAATAATATTATTAATTTTAGCATTTTTTAAGCATGTTTGGTCTATTTTGAAACATAAAAGAATTTTATAAGTTAATGATTAGCATATTATAAATTATTTTGTTCTATTAATAAAATATATTTGAATTATTAGTGCTTTTATTTCAATTTTTATGATAATTAATAGATTTTAGGTTAATTTTTTATAAATATGGATTAATAAATCGGATGGGGAATGTGGGTATAACATGGGCATGGATATCCACGGATACCCAGATGAGATGGATATCCAGCTGGATGGGCATGGATATTAAATTTGTACCCGTCATGGGTAAATGGGCGGGGATGGATAGTAAAATTTTAGATGGGGATGGGCATGGATAGTCTACTATCCACGCCCAGTTCGCCCAATGCCATCCCTAGTCACGACTCGCAAATCCCAATATTTTACACTTCTTTTACTATACATGGTGTAATGAGTCCCAATTCGGCTGAGAGCGAATCTTTTGGTTATATATAAATTTGAAAAACTTGCAGGAAACTCATTTTTTTAAAAGCAATTTTTAATCCAACAATTTTCATCCAAAATACAGAATCGTGGATTCATGACATAAACTAAATGTGCACATTCATAGTTCATTCAAAGTGATTGTTTTCTGAACATTTCGCGTCTTTTTAATTTCAAAATAGTGAAATAACAATAGGAAAAGGTAATTTGCAGTAACTAATTATTAGTTCTCAAATTAATAAACAAAAGAATCCATTAGAGTTATTGATATTTTATGCACGAAACATGCACATAAGTGATCTTTGTATATGGCATCATGCATTTTTAATCAAATTATATAATCGTGCATGCATGATGTACAACTAAATGTGCATACAGAATTGTACATTCATGAAAAATAATAATAATACTCCTCATTTTGTCGTAAATAATGATCATGCTTTGTATGTAATCAACATTGAAGCTTCAAAAAAAGCCACAAGAAACCTCCGATCGTCTTCCCCACGGGCACATACTCACGAGCTCGACTCTACGTTTACCCTGCACCCCAAGCACTTTCGGCACCGGAATCTTAGCTCTTCTGAGAACCACCGTGCTCCATCCTATTTCACTTGGGGAAAATCATGTCTCCTATCATTGAGTTGGTCCTAAAGTACTCCTTTGGGTGAAACCCCAATATTTTAAATTTCCTTTACTGTGTAAAGTATAATGAGGATCAATTCGAAAATTCGGCAATTTGTTTTAAAAAATAATAATTAATTGGACTCCACCGTGCGTTGCACGCAGTGTACTTGCACTTTTCATTTGATTTTATATTTCTTTTACCTTTTTTTAGCAATTCAAATTTGGAGGATTATTGACGGCTCCTCAACACAAATAAATAAAAGTACAAACGTTGCCCGAAGGCTATTTTCGCCTTTCGCACGGAAGGAAGGGGTTGCCCGAAGGCTTACATCAAAGCGCAAACAAAAAGGATATATATCGTAAAATTCTACGGTCTAATACTCTAATGTGTAATTATCTAACAAGCATAGTTCCTTAACTCGCATTCTACAACTAGCTAATCGAAGTGTACTAGTCTAGACCAAAAAGTTCTACTCCAGAAGATCATGAGGTTTTTCTCTCTCGCCATTTAGACGGTTGTTATATCCACACAGTATAAAAATTTGAATAAACATTTTATCTGATACGAGAAAAGTTGCACAAGG
This sequence comes from Cruciata laevipes, assembly GCA_963678965.1. Taxonomy (NCBI): domain Eukaryota; kingdom Viridiplantae; phylum Streptophyta; class Magnoliopsida; order Gentianales; family Rubiaceae; genus Cruciata; species Cruciata laevipes. The sequence continues at coordinate 8,067,949 of OY787641.1, read as the reverse complement.
CTAACTCCACGACCTACAAGTCTAGTGTTGAAAGAAAGCGGAATCGCCAAGAGTATGTAGAATTACTACTTTGACTAAGATTTCTCCTAACCACACATAAAGACAACAATTGAAGCCAATCAATATTTAGACTGAACAATAACACGTATCCGTTAGTAAAACTATGGTTGTAAATAAAAAGTTGTTCAAATTTTCTAAACCTTATTAATAAAATGAAATAAAAGGAAGAAATTAAACCACCCAATCTGCTAGCGGTGCCGGCGCCGAATAGCTCTGGTGAGATTTTTGTTGAACTAGATCTGCTAAGCTTCGGTTGGCATTACTGAGAGGAAGGCAGATCTTGACAGACTGGGATGGCAGCGTCCCGATCTGTGGGGATGACCCGTTCAGTGACGCCTGCTCACATGCGATGGTCCGGATGTGGAGCCGCCCGCGTGTCGTGAGATCAACAATTGTATCATCCTCCCAGCGGTGTTGGAGTTGATGGTGGTTGCCGTTGTGGTCTTTTAGAATACGTAAAAGGGTAAAAAAGGTGGTTTTTGGTTTAACAGAAATAAAATTGGGGGGGGGGGGGGGGGGGGGGTGGTGGTTGACAACTATTCTAAGAATGGGGTGGGGAGGAGGACGGTACAAGCGTTGACGTCAACGCCGGTGACCCCCTCCCCAAAGTGGATCTGAGCTGGGTTTAAGAGAGTCGAAGGAGGAGTTTCTAGAGAGAGAAAGATTCAAAACTTGGAAAAACTTGGTCTCTTTATATTTCTTTTCCCTTACACAATATTTTTATTAAAATTAATTTGTTGAAAATTGATCAAATCTTAGTTTAATTTTGTTAAATGAAGCAAGAGTAACAATATATAGTGAACATCAAGGTTAATTAGTGAATAATAAAATACAACTGAATAATTTAATAATTGATGATAAAAATATATTTTAAAGGGTAGATGTGATTTCATCGTATTTGACTTAGTTTATAAGAAATAATTTTAAAGAAATATTTAACAAAACGAATCCGACTAGAATCCAACTGAAAATTTCGCCTTCCCTCATTCAATGTCCGAAAGTACTCCTTCAATATTTTATACTTATTTTACTATACATGGTATAATGAGTTCCAATTCGTCTGACAGAATCTTTCGATTAGATATAAACTTGAAAAACATGTTGGAAACTCATTTTTTTTAAAGTAATTTTTAATCCAACAATTTTCATCCAAATTATAGAATTGTGCAATCGTGACATAAAACTAAATGTGCACATTCATAGTTCATTCAAAGTGATTATTTTCTGCACATTTCGCATCTCTTTAATTTCAAGTTAGTGAAATTACAATAGGAAAAGGTAATTTGCAGTAACTAATTATTAGTTCTCAAATAAATAAACAAAAGAATCCATTAGAGTTATTGATATTTTATGCACGAAACATGCACATAAGTCATCATTGTACATGGAATCGTGCATTTTGTAATCAAATTACATAATCGTACAACTATATGGGCATACAGAATTGTACATTCATGTAAAATTATAATAATACTCTTCATTTTGTCGTAAATAATGATCATGCTTAGCACGAAAGTTGATCAATTATTAATGATCAATTATTCATATAATTTGTGCATAAATATGTTTAGCACGAAAGTTGCACCATACATTTGAAATGGTGCATGGTGCAGCCTATGTACGCGGGATGCACTTGATAAAAGTTTACTTAAAAAATCTTGGTATATCTTCTACTAAGGTAAATTATAATTTTTTAATAATATAATAATAACAATAGGTGAAATCTTGTGGTCAAATGTTGAGAGAATTTCAATCTTCATCTGATATGGAAATTCCTTAATAACAACAAGAATAGTCGGCTTTATACGTTTTATTGGGAAAACAATTTTCAAATGCAGGTTTTGTTTGACTACTGGCCTTGTTGAATACATGATTTTATGAACAAATTAAGCCTCGTATAGAAAAGCATTTCGTCAAGCAGCAAATCTTTCAGTGTGATAACATGGCTTGAGTGTTATTTTTATCGAAATCCTATAATGAACCAGGAGTTCTCTTTAAATTGGTGGCAAATTCTCATTTGACCCTTGTCTCAAATGAGACCAAAGATTATATGATACTGCTATTGATTGAATTTGTCATTGGTGAGCTTTAAACCCGCCGATTTCCTTGATTGAATTTGTCGTTGGTGAAATTGACCAAGGTAATGATCAAGAAAATTGACCGAAAAATCAAGCAAATTGAACGAAAGATCAAATTAACTGAAAAATCAAGGCAAAACAAAAATACTCAAGGACATTGATTGAAAGATCAAACAAAATGACTAAAAGATCAAACAGAAACAGTAAATGCTCATTCCCCTGCTCTTGGTCTCCACAAGGACAGGTCTCACCCAACACTTTCTCTAAATTGGTAACAAACTGAGTGGAGCCATTCCATCATCTATAGATTAATCAATATTAAATGAATAAAAAAAAGGTGGTAAGAACTAATTAAATGCATGCTGTATTTCGTGCATTTAAATTGATAAAAGAAAAGTCATAGAATCGTGCAATGTACGTCCAACCATATAAAAGTTCCTAGCTCGGAACATTAGGGAAATGATAAAACATATGATTGTTCAAATCGGAACCCCGTGAATAATATAGGCTACAGTTAAGTAGTACACATATAATTATACAAAATATACACTTTTTTGTTAGGGTTTAATTGAATTCCTTATTCAGTTTTCTGAAATAAATGGAAAGTTGAAATTCCATTATATTTTCGGATTTATAGATTAGGTAAATCTAGCTGTTTATTACTTAAATTAGGCAAAGTCATATTTAGTTTCTGAATCTGTAGCTGGAGAGAGCATTATAAATACTCTCGTCTGTATCTGTAATCTGTGTGATTTCAAGATGGCCGTTTGGGTCTGAGAAATTCGCCACATCTGGGAGCCTAATAAATCTGTTTCTGGTCGTGGAGGTAGCCAGTTGGTGAACCACGTTAAATCTGTGTTCTGTATTTTCTTTATTATTATTTTGAGCTGTGCGGAGGGGTTCAATTTCCCAACACTTCTTACACTTCAAATTTGATTTCTTCAGGGCAAGAACCAGATCCGAAAATCAAATTAAGCAAGCATCCCACCATTTCTTCCAATTCAAACAACTGAAGGAAGAATTGGATGACTAACACAAAACTGAAAACAAGCACCAAAGAAAATTCAATATTAAACCAGATACAGAATCCCTATCGAAGCATCGATAGGTTACAAAGAACGGTAAAACCATATTTATATTATGGTAAACCCTAGCCCTAACATATTTACGGATTTCAGCGATTATTCGAAGCCTGGAATATATATTCAAGGCACAATACCGACAAATGCATTTAAACCAAGTCGGTAAAAAAAATGGTTGCTATCAATCCATGATTAATCGATCTAAGATTTTCTTCCAACTTATGAATTCTTGAATCTTTGAATTGTGCCCGATGTTGATATATATTGGCAGTAAGTAATGACTGGGGTCAAAGTAATTTTTATAAGGAGATTACATTAATTTCACAAATTGTGAATCGTAGCAAATACAATTTATATAAAGAGAATCGATCGGTTCAACTTACAAGGATTCTCAAGAACAGTTACAAATCGGTGCCCTAATTAAGAATGGGATACTAAACCATACCCAGAATGTACAACATAATCTGCATTCTCTACAACATCATCATTATTTGCGAACATCCTTGATAGAGCCGATATAGCAGATATGAAGCTCACCACAAGATCCTTTCCTTTGTTGGCAAGATTGTAATCGCAGCAAATCGGCTCATCCTCTATCAAACCTCAGATTTGAGACCTGATACGTCATCGTCTAGATCGATCACGTGCCATTCTGCTAATTCGATGCTTTTCAAGGCTCCGGCATCGGCCTTAGTCCCCGACTGCTGCTCTTTGCCACACATGTTTTCTGAATTAACTTCCCTAGGCCCAGGGCATGTATTTATTTATACTCATTTCCTCTTTAACCTAAATCAGAGAGGAAAAGGAAACCTAGCTGGTATAGATCAGGGGCTTTTAATTTCGGATTTTCTATACGCAAGTATATTTTTCTTTTGCATGTCCATATTTTACCATTATAATTTTGTAAGTGTCTTTTTTTCCTTAACAATATTAAAGGTATTTTAGTAAAAATACGGACCTGCAAAGAGAAAGATGTCCCTTTAAATTCAGGACCCAAGATAAAGAGATCAATGCTTGTTTTTTAAATTTTATTTGAGAAGGTATCCGGTGAGACCAGTCTCATATGACGCCACAGACAAATGTTAATCTTAACACTTTCGAACCTGACCTTTTACGTATTAAGCATGATCATTCAATTTATTATATATAGTTGATCTTCTTACTTTTTTTGACGCGGTGGAATATCGTGAGATTCGCCAGCACGAATTTGTAAGAAACAATCAAGGATTCGCCAGCACGAATCCAAGGGTCAGGGTCGGAAATCCATCCGAAATCTGTAATCCACTAGGAAGAACAGAAAAGTTCTTGAAATATAATAATTGATTGAATCATTTCGTGGTTGCGGATATAAATATTAAAAATATTAAAACGCCGGTTTAAGGCTCTAAACGAGCTCAAATGGCCTAACCAGTATAGTGATCGCTACAAAGTAGTGAGTTATGTTTATTGACTCGTTTTTCTTTCCGAAAAGATATAATATAATATCATTCATACGTTGATATCTGAATCTGCCCCGAAACTTCCCAACTTGTTTGACGACAGATTTTCCTCAATTCTCAGGCAAAATCTCCCTACATCATTTTTAGTATAATTTATACACTTTCACTACTGATTTTTTACCTATTGAACGTGATAATTCAGTTAGACCAATTGAGACAGGTTTTTCGATGTAATTGTAACTGAATTAAAATTGAATCGAAATACGAATGAGTGAATTAACCATCTGAGTCATATGAAGTGCATTATTCAATAACCAAAATATTACAATAAATTATATTCATTAATCATTCACAAACAAAATAAATAATTCCTAACAATGTACAAATGAATGATTAATTGGTACAATAAATATACCCTATTACATCGAAAAACTCATCTAGGTCTAAATCTGAAATAATTTCTCAAGTAGTCTGTTGATCAGTTTCGTCGTCATTCAGCCCCGCAAGCATTTCATCGAGTTCTTCAAAATTATCTTCATCGTCTTCGATTTCTTCTTGTACCTTTCCTACAACGTATGGATCATCCGATATTATTTGATGTTGAACCATGTCGGAAGACTTTCCAATTTCGTCGTCGTCAGCATCGCTACCATTTCTCGGATCTCTTCCTCGTCGAATTCTGGAAAGGAGAATTCGACAACTGAGAACTGATGATTACCATGATTTCCGACAACATCAAATACTGTTTGTTGTCGTACATCCTTGGAAGCTCGCACGTCTTGATCTCTGCAAGAAGCCGTCTTCTTGAATTTCTTGCCTGATCTTCTCTTGCCGTTCACCTGGCAACATTTCGATGTGTCGCGGATTATGCGACAGATAACGTAATCTGTACTTTGAACACCGATCTCCGCCAAGGATTCCTGGGACAACGTTATCTCGTGCAGGTACCAGTACCCTTTTCCGCCGGCAGAATCCTCGTGATATGGATCGACTTTATATGTTAGCATCTTGCTGAATCCGATGATCTTGTTTGTCGGTTCGCTTTCCAAGGGATACAAGCTTGTCTGGCCGTCCCAGGTTCCGTGTCCGGCTTTCCTTGATGTTGTGTTTCTTTGTGTACATTTCCTTCTTCTTGTGTGTTGATTCATCGTACGGCATCCAGAAATCTTGGCCGATGTCCGACAAAACTTCCCTAGGTTCTCCGTACAGATCCCTTTCCAAGACAAAATCTGTTCCGATGTTGTTTCCTTAGGCTTTTCTTTTAAGAAAAGTTATCAGTTGGTCGTTTGTCGGCCTGAAACAGAAGCCTGCCGGAAGTTTATGCATTTGACTGTCCATCTTCCAAGGTCGATCAAGAGAAAGGTTTGTGTTGAAAAGTTTTTGTCAAAATAGCTAAGCAGTAGTATATATGATTGATCTAACAAACGATAAATATATTTATAATGGAAAAAACGGTATTGAATCATTGTCACCGTAGGATTAAATGATTCTCCTGATGTGTTTTGGATTATTACTTGCCGAATAATTTAACCATCTCAAATTAACCTAAACTTATTGGGCACTTTAAAAAAAAAAAACTAAACTTATTCGGCAAGTATAATAATTTAACGGTTATAAATCCAAAAATTAATCAGGAAAGCAATTCATCTCACGTTTGTTCCAGGCAGTGGCGGAACCAGGATTAGATTTGAGGTAGGGCACATTAACATTAACAAGGGTTGAGAATGAGTCGGCGACGACGGTCGATTGATGTGCATGACAGCGACCGACGGCAAATTTTCTAAGCGTAAGGTGAGAGGCGGAGATTTTTCTGGGTTGAGGCGCTGTCTCTGTCTGAGATCTCCTTAATAATAATAATTCTAATTTAAATAAATACTAATATCTACATATTTATGAAATTTTCAAGAATACATATGCCATATTAATAATTCTAATTTAAAAAAATACATGAATAATATTTAAGTGTAGGGAGATGTTACTCATATAAAATACAGAAGAATATTGCTTTAAAAAAAAAAAAAAAAACTAAAATTTCAGATTTTATATGGGGCACGTGCCCCATAGTGCCCGTACGTGGTTCCGCCCCTGGTTCCAGGCGCCTTCATTGCGAGAAGGTATCGTACGAGATCAGCTTCAACTTTCAACTAAGACTTTGTCCTTCATTATTAGTTGAAATTTATTATACCACTATTTAATTATTAGTCCGTCTCTATTATAGAGACTGGACTAAATTATAAATAGTGTAATAAAAAAATCAAAGAGGGACCAATTTACAATTTTTTAAAAAAAATTTAAAACTCATGCGCTACAGTGTTTCCGCGTTATATGAGTTTGGGCAAGAACCAGATCCGAAAATCAAATTAAGCATGCATCCCACCATTTCTTCCAATTCAAACACTAGTGCAAAGTAATGCATCCCAGGCGCTGTTTCACGGCGGTTTTTCTGGGTCCTTCCGATATCGGTATCTCCTCAGGAGGGTGTTAATGAGGCGCTTTTAAATTTGTGCGGCGGTTTTTGTAAGCCCGCCGTGTTTAATAACAGTACGATATCGGAACACTACGTCGTTACTGACATCGGTACGTTTACGACATCGGAATCAAACCAAATTCTTCCTACTGGGATACCTCCGATGTCGTAACACGTTTAGAATTGTGCCAATTAAGGTCTACGATACCTTACGATATCGGAAGCGCAACAGACTTCAAGTATCGAACGCTTTACGCCTTCGTGAGGCCAACCGATTCAAATATAGATATGACATTTTTTTGACGAGAGCTTCTCGATTAAGGAATCGGTGTCGTAAATTTCTAAGCAATAGAGATTCCGATATCGGAAGATGGATTGTATGTGTTTACTACACATCGTCCGATGTCGTACAGTTATAGTTACCTGTTACCCGGAATACCTTCCGATATCGGAAGTGATTCTTTATGTATATGCTATTGTGCTTCCGATATCGGAAACCGTGACGAAAGTAACATAAATGGTATGGTTCTCTAACCAAAACAAGCACTACATTTCACTTAGTTGTAGGCTTAAAAAAAGAGCTTCAGCATCAACAACTGAACTATTGAAATATGTCTACAATGCCAAACATGATATAAAATAGAAACCGTGTTCATTAACCAGGAAAATTCACTTGAAAATTCACTAAAACAAGTGTATCGAAGTACAATACATAGTAAATAGAAATAGACAATTCAAATGAACATGTGTGCTCGGATCTCATCCTTTCCACAGTCATCATCCGGGGCTTGTGAACTAGACACCCCATGCACCAAGCCACTCCCGCCAACATATTCTTCATCCATTGGCGCTCTCCCAGTTGGACTAATGTGCATTGCAGCTACATCTTCAGCTCGGCGAATGAAGCGAAAGGTTTTCTCCGCCTTTCTTGTGGCTTTATTGAGTTTTATCATACGGCCAAGGGATCCTTTCATGGTGTTATAAAGCTTTCGCAACGCAACAGTGTCTGCAATAAAATGAGCCTAACATATCAACTCAAAAATACAAACACATATAAAACATAATTAAATACAATTATTAACTAAAATTTATTTATCGTCCGAAGCTGTAGGATGCTTGGTGTGATCCGAAGGAGGTCCTTCCACCCACTTCCCGTCAACCAATTTCCATTTGTGGTTTGAAAACCACTTTGAGTTATAGTACTGATGGATATGAATGGGATCACAATGAAATCGGACAGGCTCCCCAATCTTGTGACATGGATGCTTTAGGTACTTCGTGATGAAATGACCATAAGGTAGATTGATCAAAGGTTTTTTAGGGATGATGATATTCTCCATGTGTTTGAAGATGGTAAAACCGGGGTTCATAACCTTTTTTGTAATCACAAAAAGAACATCATAGCTGTGCAAATGTTTGGCTCGCAAATATTCCCACCTGTAGGTTTAGGGTTTAGGGTTTAGGGTATGGGACTTATTATTTAGGGTTTTAATAAACATAGACCATTTGTTAAAAAGAGTTGATGTTTATTAATTATTCCATCGTAATCCTTGATTATCCCAATTGGTTTATTTGTTGGCACACTAGGCTTAATTAATTCTTACACATTACATTATATAATTGCTAAATGTATAAACTGATAAATTTATAAATAATTTTTTTATATGGTGCTTTGACTCGATTTAAGATTAAATCGTATATGGATTCATGCTTACACCTTAACATACTCTTAAACATGTATAAAACATATATACAATACAATTTAAGCATGTATAAAACACATGTGTAAAATCAATACAAAGTCTTGATGTGATCAGACCGTCCTACCATAAGCTTATGGTAGGACGGATAATAGTTCATGTGGCTTTTATAGATGTTTGTGTGTTGAGGTGAGACCGTCCAATCATAAGTCTATTGGGGAGAATATCCTACCATTAGTCTTTTGGTGAGACTGTCATATCCTACTATACAAGATATTCATCTTTTACACGAACTTTGATTGATATAATCTATGTTCATGTGTAAATGAACATAGAAAAGCATTCAAACACATGTAAGAACATGTCATTAAATAAATGAACTATTATTCGGCCTACCATAAGCTAAGATGATCTCACCAATATTAATACTACGTAATATAAGTCATCTAAATTAATAACAATACTAACCAGTATAAACATATAAGCCATCTAAATTAATAACAATACTAACCAATATAAACATATAAGCCAAGAATATAATAATAAAATTAATGTATTTTAATGTTTATGTATTTGAATGTTTGCTAATTAACCATTGAAGAAATGTGGAATTTAAAAATGAAACTACAATACAATTATTGGTAACTAAGGCTTTCCGATATCGTAAGGGTTCAAGAAAACCCAATCGATTCTATTACGATATCGTAGGGTCCTTAGCAACCACGATCGACTGCACCCCGATATCGTAACCATGTAATATACATAGCTCTATTGGATTCCGATATCGTAACTTGTACCTAAATCGATTAATGACATTTTAATTATTTTGGCCGAGGGATGTTCGATTTAGGTACCGGTGTCGTAAGCCATAAAAAAAAGACTACCGTATGTGCTTACGATATCGGAAGATAGTAGGTACTTGAATTAGATGGGCCTTTACGATATCGGAAGGGTCAACAGGATCTGAAGTCCAACTGGGTACGACGTCGGAACACAACCGATTGGGGACAGTGTTGAAGCATTTAAGACTAGAATAGTGGGATTAGGGTTTATTTGACTATCTTTTTCTCTCTATAGGGGTACGACGTCGGAAGGCATATAGATAGTGGACGGTCCAGACACATTTAACACTTGGGAAAGCGGGATTTGTCATTATTTGTCTATCTTTTTCCCTCTATTTTTGTCTCTCTCTTCTTGAATTTCACCAAGATCCAATCACATTCAATCTCCTTAACATAACAAATCCAACTTAGAATACAAATTTCCAAAGTTGTGAAATTTGTGAGGATATTATACATTTCTCTTAGGTTTTGTGCGAGTGAAGTAAGAAATGGTGGGATAAGGGTTTGGGTTGAGTGGGTATGAGGTTTTGCTAAGCAACAGAACATCACCATCAAGTCGGAGCTTGTTATAAAGGTATGTATTTTCTATTCTCTATGCATTTGTCTTTGCGATTGAATTTCTATTGTTGAGAGGAATGTGATTTGGATTGGCTTTCTATGCCCATTTTCTATCCAAAAAGCGTCACATGATGTTGAGAAAAGGCTAGTTTATGTAAAACTCGCTCTTGCCAATCCCGATAAGTTTTTTTTATATGCCCATTCATTGAAGGGTATGTTTTACTCTTCCTTGCAATTCCTCTATTAGTATTCATGTACATAAAAGTATTGTAATATTAATTTGATTAATACATGTACTTTATTTGGTAGGGGTCATTGGCGGTTTGTAGCAATTAACAAGACAAACAAGCATGTTTATTGGATTGATCCATTGCATAGGCCGCCGATACGCTATTTCGTAGATTTACTAAGGGATGCTTTGAATTACGTAAATCCAAATACGAAGACTCCTTTTAAATTAGTCGAGATTACGGTTCGCTCTCTATCTTACATTTTTCATTTCCATGCAACATTGTTCTAAAGTGTATCCCAATGGTAACCTTTTTATTGTTTTTTTGTTGAAGTACAAGAAACAAGAGAGTGATTGGGAGTGCGGTTATTATACAATGTTGCACGCTAGCCGTTGCGTGTTGATGATGAGTTTAAAAAACATGGATCTAAAAGCGGTAAGTATCCTTATGTATAGATTAGTTTTTTTGTTACCAAATTCACAATAACCTAAGTTCCATGACATTCTTGTTTTTTAGATCTTCGATAAGGATATCACTCCTTATACCCAAGAAGACATTAAGGCATCAAGAAACAATTTGGCTAACTACATTGTCAATGTCCGTGGTTTGAGCATTTTGGGTAACGAACTTCAAAATGTTGTTTGATTTATGTCCTAGTAGAATAGGATTTTTGTGCATCGTGTTTTGAACTAGATTTTGTTGGCTCTCGTTGATGAGTGTGCCCACCATGTGTGTATGATGCCTTGTAGCTGTGTTAGCGTTAATGTTTGACTAGTGGGATTTGAAATCCTGGTATTAATGCAAACAAAATTGAGTTTCCTTATTAGTCTGTCAATGTTCCGATCTCGTAAGCCCATTAGCAAGTGCATAACTTTCACATTTACACCGTCGTAAAGGCTTCCGATGACACGAATTCACAATCTACCCCATAACCGATATCGGAACTACAATCGGAATATACCGAATCTGAACAGGTTCCGCAATCGTAACCGAAAACTTATTACCTCCTACTGGTTTCCGATATCGGTATCTGATCGTCCTCAAATTTATGGGGTTGCTTACGATACCGGCGGATGGACCGATAGTCTTCGATCTACGGCCTTTACGATAGCGTAATCACGCCGGTGCCATGACTTTATAGCTATGTTCTATCGGACTTCCGAAGTCGGAATGCACGTAGCAACACACAATATGGTTGTTCCGATGTCGTAATAAACGCCGGTGCCATGACTATCTACCTATGTTCCGTGGTCGTAAACATGTACTGACCTTAGTGTAATTTTAGCCCGTTCCGATATCGTAATCAGTTTCTACACATAATCTATGCCTTTACGATATCGTGTCCGACTCTAGCACACATTCATATGTGTCGGATGCCTTCCGATATCGGAACCTCGATTCACGGCGGAAAAAAACGCCGTGGCTGGAGATTTACCAGCCACGGCTCACCCACCCACGGCGGTTCAAAACCGCCGCAAATCGTCCAAAAAACCGCCGTGGCTGGTACCTGTCTGCACTAGTGAAATCACCTGATTCAAACAATGACTGGAGGAAGAATTGGATGAATAACACAAAACTGAAAGCAAGCACCAAAGAAAATTCAATAGGTGACGTGACCTCCAATTGAGAAGAAACTACAATCTGAGAATTTTTTTGGAAAAATCATTCAAATTGAGAAATATTTAAAATGGAAACACGAAGATGACAGCATTTACCAGTTAGAGCTTATTTCTACATATTATGCAAAAAAAAAAAAAAATTCTTGCGTTCATCGCCGCCTTTACAATACCACATTGGGTAGGATTTCCATAAACAATGTAAACTTATTCATGGGCCTAATAGGATTATATTATAGGTGAACCTATTCCAAAAACTAAAAGGACAACTTTATGGCGAGGTGAGCTATATATACAGGCCATGACATGCCTTGTGACCATCAAGTACAATTCAATCATTTATCAACAATGTCAACATCAGCGAAGATGATCGTCCTCAAAAGCAACGACCACCAGAACTTTGAGGTGGAAGAAGCGGTGGCTCTGGAGTCGCAAACCATCAAGCACATGATCGAGGACGGCTGTGCTGAGGATGCTATCCCACTCCCCAATGTCACAAGCAAGATCCTCGCGAAGGTTCTCGAGTACTCCAAGCGCCATGTGGCCGCCCAGAAGACGAACGAGAGCGGCGATAAGGTTTCCGATGAGGACCTGAAAAGTTTTGATGCTGACTTCGTCAATGTGGATCAAGGGACCCTGTTCGATCTCATCTTGGCTGCCAATTACTTGGACATCAAGCCGCTGCTGGACCTCACTTGCCAGACTGTTGCGGACATGATAAAGGACAAGACTCCCGAGGAGATCCGCAAGACTTTCAACATCAAGAATGACTTCACCCCTGAGGAGGAAGAAGAGGTTAGAAGGGAGAATGCTTGGGCATTCGAGTGAACTGCAGAACTTAATTAATTTCTTGTTGTATTGCAATATATCTAGTGATCTTTTTTTCATATGAAATAAGAGTTTCAATTTGCAAAATACAAATTCATTGATGGTTTGTTCAACATTTGTTTAGTAACACGAACGAGGACATCGATGTCGACGGAGGAATCAAAAGATCGACCTGAGAGCCACGAACTTTGTTTCGTTTCTCTTATTTTCATGAGAGCATATGAACTTCCTAGTTTGGAAAAACCCCAAAGAGTAACTATTTTAAATGTAGAACAATATAAACCCAAAAAACCTTTAAAAGACGCTCTCTTTTTGTTACACATGTCACAGTTCTTATCACATGCAGAACAAAACCTAGACAGAAAAGGAAAACTACAAAATATCTTGAACACTTTTATTGTTATTTCATGCATGGGTAAGTAGCTATACTACAGCTTGACCAGTAGTTTATTAAGGTTTATTTTTTGGAGGTGTGCGTGAAATTATGGAAATGTCCCTACCACGCTGCTTTGGCCGATAACTGACTTAACGTTTCTGACCTACCATTCTAAAAGCCCTATTTTTGATGGTTAAATCAAATTAAATAGTCCTTATTGTATACGGTTCTTCAACGATCACAACTTCCGTTAGCAAAAATCGACGTCCTATTTACACGTGTTTGGAAATAAAAACTTTCATGACAATGCTGTTGGAACTTGAAACTGGCCACGTGTTTAGTGCAGTTGATGAAAATCATATAAACGGGAATAATTTATGCCAAACATGGGTAGAATATGATTGATGATGAGTCGATAAAAATTAACATACAATGGTAATTAATTTTATCTGAACAAATCATATGATGAAGCAAATCGAACCTAATAGAGTAAAACTAAAACTTCATGAGATGAACAATTTCAACATGAAAATCTTCATAAAACATCAATTTAATCTTATAAAAACAAGACAAATGCAGAGGCCTTACAAGTTCACTTAAAAACAGTAGAAACTATATTTATTAAAAGAAGACCGGACTTTAAGAACTGCCATAAATTCATTTGAACAAGATATGCAGAGCATTTCAAGATAAGAACAAATAAATTTTGAAGAATTCATGAAGAGGTGCAGTCATGAAAACGAATAATCTTCTCCTTAATCGAAATCTTCCCATCCTATCCGAGCTAGTGATGCGAATATTACAAATATGCATTATTAGGGTAAAGTCTATACCTTTCCGATTTTTTTTCATTTACTATTGGATTCCATTTCCGAAAATCCTTTGGATTCGGATTAATTAGGGTTCCGGAAAAAATGAATTGCTTGCGTTCATCGCCGCCTTTACAATACCACATTGGGTAGGATTTCCATAAACAAAGTAAACTTATTCCTGGGCCTAATAGGATTATATTATAGGTGAACCTATTCCAAAAACTAAAAGGACAAATTTTATGGTGAGGTGAGCTATATATACAGGCCATGACATGCCTTGTGACCATCAAGTACAATTCAATCATTTATCAACAATGTCAACATCAGCGAAGATGATCGTCCTCAAAAGCAACGACCACCAGAACTTTGAGGTGGAAGAAGCGGTGGCTCTGGAGTCGCAAACCATCAAACACATGATTGAGGACGGCTGTGCTGAGGATGCTATCCCACTCCCCAATGTCACAAGCAAGATCCTCGCGAAGGTTCTCGAGTACTCCAAGCGCCATGTGGCCGCCCAGAAGAAAAACGAGAGCGGCGATAAGGTTTCCGATGAGGACCTGAAAAGTTTTGATGCTGACTTCGTCAATGTGGATCAAGGGACCCTGTTCGATCTCATCTTGGCTGCCAATTACCTGGACATCAAGCCGCTGCTGGACCTCACTTGCCAGACTGTTGCGGACATGATAAAGGACAAGACTCCCGAGGAGATCCGCAAGACTTTCAACATCAAGAATGACTTCACCCCTGAGGAGGAAGAAGAGGTTAGAAGGGAGAATGCTTGGGCATTCGAGTGAACTGCAGAACTTAATTAATTTCTTGTTGTATTGCAATATATCTAGTGATCTTTTTTTCACATGAAATAAGAGTTTCAATTTGCAAAATACAAATTCATTGATGGTTTGTTCAACATTTGTTTAGTAACACGAACGAGGACATCGATGTCGACGGAGGAATCAAAAGATCGACCTGAGAGCCACGAACTTTGTTTCGTTTCTCTTATTTTCATGAGAGCATATGAACTTCCTAGTTTGGAAAAACCCCAAAGAGTAACTATTTTAAATGTAGAACAATATAAACCCAAAAAACCTTTAAAAGACGCTCTCTTTTTGTTACACATGTCACAGTTCTTATCACATGCAGAACAAAACCTAGACAGAAAAGGAAAACTACAAAATATCTTGAACACTTTTATTGTTATTTCATGCATGGGTAAGTAGCTATACTACAGCTTGACCAGTAGTTTATTAAGGTTTATTTTTTGGAGGTGTGCGTGAAATTATGGAAATGTCCCTACCACGCTGCTTTGGCCGATAACTGACTTAACGTTTCTGACCTACCATTCTAAAAGCCCTATTTTTGATGGTTAAATCAAATTAAATAGTCCTTATTGTATACGGTTCTTCAACGATCACAACTTCCGTTAGCAAAAATCGACGTCCTATTTACACGTGTTTGGAAATAAAAACTTTCATGACAATGCTGTTGGAACTTGAAACTGGCCACGTGTTTAGTGCAGTTGATGAAAATCATATAAACGGGAATAATTTATGCCAAACATGGGTAGAATATGATTGATGATGAGTCGATAAAAATTAACATACAATGGTAATTAATTTTATCTGAACAAATCATATGATGAAGCAAATCGAACCTAATAGAGTAAAACTAAAACTTCATGAGATGAACAATTTCAACATGAAAATCTTCATAAAACATCAATTTAATCTTATAAAAACAAGACAAATGCAGAGGCCTTACAAGTTCACTTAAAAACAGTAGAAACTATATTTATTAAAAGAAGACCGGACTTTAAGAACTGCCATAAATTCATTTGAACAAGATATGCAGAGCATTTCAAGATAAGAACAAATAAATTTTGAAGAATTCATGAAGAGGTGCAGTCATGAAAACGAATAATCTTCTCCTTAATCGAAATCTTCCCATCCTATCCGAGCTAGTGATGCGAATATTACAAATATGCATTATTAGGGTAAAGTCTATACCTTTCCGATTTTTTTTCATTTACTATTGGATTCCATTTCCGAAAATCCTTTGGATTCGGATTAATTAGGGTTCCGGAAAAAATGAATTGCTTGCAATCATCGCCGCCTTTACAATACCACATTGGGTAGGATTTCCATAAACAAAGTAAACTTATTCCTGGGCCTAATAGGATTATATTATAGGTGAACCTATTCCAAAAACTAAAAGGACAAATTTTATGGTGAGGTGAGCTATATATACAGGCCATGACATGCCTTGTGACCATCAAGTACAATTCAATCATTTATCAACAATGTCAACATCAGCGAAGATGATCGTCCTCAAAAGCAACGACCACCAGAACTTTGAGGTGGAAGAAGCGGTGGCTCTGGAGTCGCAAACCATCAAACACATGATTGAGGACGGCTGTGCTGAGGATGCTATCCCACTCCCCAATGTCACAAGCAAGATCCTCGCGAAGGTTCTCGAGTACTCCAAGCGCCATGTGGCCGCCCAGAAGAAAAACGAGAGCGGCGATAAGGTTTCCGATGAGGACCTGAAAAGTTTTGATGCTGACTTCGTCAATGTGGATCAAGGGACCCTGTTCGATCTCATCTTGGCTGCCAATTACCTGGACATCAAGCCGCTGCTGGACCTCACTTGCCAGACTGTTGCGGACATGATAAAGGACAAGACTCCCGAGGAGATCCGCAAGACTTTCAACATCAAGAATGACTTCACCCCTGAGGAGGAAGAAGAGGTTAGAAGGGAGAATGCTTGGGCATTCGAGTGAACTGCAGAACTTAATTAATTTCTTGTTGTATTGCAATATATCTAGTGATCTTTTTTTCACATGAAATAAGAGTTTCAATTTGCAAAATACAAATTCATTGATGGTTTGTTCAACATTTGTTTAGTAACACGAACGAGGACATCGATGTCGACGGAGGAATCAAAAGATCGACCTGAGAGCCACGAACTTTCTTTCGTTTCTCTTATTTTCAAGAGAGCATGTGAACTTCCTAGTTTGGAAAAAACCCAAAGAATAATTATTTTAAATGTAGAACAATAAAAACCCAAAAATCTTTAAAAGGCTGTTTTTTTTTTTTTACACATGTCCCAATTCTTATCACGTGCAGAACAAAACCGAGAAAGAAAAGGAAAACTTCAAAAGATCTTGAACACTTTTATTGTTATTTCATGCATGGGAAAGTAGCTATACTACAGCTTGACCAGTAGTTTATTAAGGTTTATTTTTTGGAGGTGTGCGTGAAATTATCGAAATGTCCCTACCACGCTGCTTTGGCCGATAACTGACTTAACGTTTTTGACCTACCGTCCTAAAAGCCCTATTTTTGATGGTTAAATCAAATTAAATAGTCCTTATTGTATATGGTTCTTCAACGATCACAACTTCCGTTAGCAAAAATCGACGTCCTATTTACACGTGTTTGGAAATAAAAACTTTCGTGACAATGCTGTTGGAACTTGAAACTGGCCACGTGTTTAGTGCAGTTGATGAAAATCATATAAACGGGAATAATTTATGCCAAACCTGGGTAGAATATGATTGATGATGAGTCGATAAAAATTAACATACAATGGTAATTAATTTTATCTGAACAAATCATATGATGAAGCAAATCGAACCTAATAGAGTAAAACTAAAACTTCATGAGATGAACAATTTCAACATGAAAATCTTCATAAAACATCAATTTAATCTTATAAAAACAAGACAAATGCAGAGGCCTTACAAGTTCACTTAAAAATAGTAGAAACTATATTTATTAAAAGAAGACCGGACTTTAAGAACTGCCATAAATTCATTTGAACAAGATATGCAGAGCATTTCAAGATAAGAACAAATAAATTTTGAAGAATTCATGAAGAGGTGCAGTCATGAAAACGAATAATCTTCTCCTTAATCGAAATCTTCCCATCCTATTCGAGCTAGTGATGCGAATATTACAAATATGCATTATTAGGGTAAAATCTATACCTTTCCGATTTTTTTTCATTTACTATTGGATTCCATTTCCGAAAATCCTTTGGATTCGGATTAATTAGGGTTTCGGAAAAAATGAATTGCTTGCGTTCATCGCCGCCTTTACAATACCACATTGGGTAGGATTTCCATAAACAGTGTAAACTTATTCCTGGGCCTAATAGGATTATATTATAGGTGAACCTATTCCAAAAACTAAAAGGACAAATTTTATGGTGAGGTGAGCTATATATACAGGCCATGACATGCCTTGTGACCATCAAGCACAATTCAATCATTTATCAACAATGTCAACATCAGCGAAGATGATCGTCCTCAAAAGCAACGACCACCAGAACTTTGAGGTGGAAGAAGCGGTGGCTCTGGAGTCGCAAACCATCAAGCACATGATCGAGGATGGCTGTGCTGAGGATGCTATCCCACTCCCCAATGTCACAAGCAAGATCCTCGCGAAGGTTCTCGAGTACTCCAAGCGCCATGTGGCCGCCCAGAAGACGAACGAGAGCGGCGATAAGGTTTCCGATGAGGACCTGAAAAGTTTTGATGCTGACTTCGTCAATGTGGATCAAGGGACCCTGTTCGATCTCATCTTGGCTGCCAATTACCTGGACATCAAGCCGCTGCTGGACCTCACTTGCCAGACAGTTGCGGACATGATAAAGGACAAGACTCCCGAGGAGATCCGCAAGACTTTCAACATCAAGAATGACTTCACCCCTGAGGAGGAAGAAGAGGTTAGAAGGGAGAATGCTTGGGCATTCGAGTGAACTGCAGAACTTAATTAATTTCTTGTTGTATTGCAATATATCTAGTGATCTTTTTTTCATATGAAATAAGAGTTTAAATTTGCAAAATACAAATTCATTGATGGTTTGTTCAACATTTGTTTAGTAACACGAACGAGGACATCGATGTCGACGGAGGAATCAAAAGATCGACCTGAGTGCCACGAACTTTCTTTCGTTTCTCTTATTTTCATGAGAGCATGTGAACTTCCTAGTTTGGAAAAAACCCAAAGAATAATTATTTTAAATGTAGAACAATAAAAACCCAAAAAATCTTTAAAAGGCTGTTTTTTTTTTTTTTACACATGTCCCAATTCTTATCACGTGCAGAACAAAACCGAGAAAAAAAAGGAAAACTACAAAATATCTTGAACACTTTTATTGTTATTTCATGCATGGGTAAGTAGCTATACTACAGCTTGACCAGTAGTTTATTAAGGTTTATTTTTTGGAGGTGTGCGTGAAATTATGGAAATGTCCCTACCATGCTGCTTTGGCCGATAACTGACTTAACGTTTCTGACCTACCATCCTAAAAGCCCTATTTTTGATGGTTAAATCAAATTAAATAGTCCTTATTGTATACGGTTCTTCAACGATCACAACTTCCGTTAGCAAAAATCGACGTCCTATTTACACGTGTTTGGAAATAAAAACTTTCGTGACAATGCTGTTGGAACTTGAAACTGGCCACATGTTTAGTGCAGTTGATGAAAATCATATAAACGGGAATAATTTATGCCAAACCTGGGTAGAATATGATTGATGATGAGTCGATAAAAATTAACATACAATGGTAATTAATTTTATCTGAACAAATCATATGATGAAGCAAATCGAACCTAATAGAGTAAAACTAAAACTTCATGAGATGAACAATTTCAACATGAAAATCTTCATAAAACATCAATTTAATCTTATAAAAACAAGACAAATGCAGAGGCCTTACAAGTTCACTTAAAAATAGTAGAAACTATATTTATTAAAAGAAGACCGGACTTTAAGAACTGCCATAAATTCATTTGAACAAGATATGCAGAGCATTTCAATATAAGAACAAATAAATTTTGAAGAATTCATGAAGAGGTGCAGTCATGAAAACGAATAATCTTCTCCTTAATCGAAATCTTCCCATCCTATCCGAGCTAGTGATGCGAATATTACAAATATGCATTATTAGGGTAAAGTCTATACCTTTCCGATTTTTTTCATTTACTATTGGATTCCATTTCCGAAAATCCTTTGGATTCGGATTAATTAGGGTTCCGGAAAAAATGAATTGCTTGCGTTCATCGCCGCCTTTACAATACCACATTGGGTAGGATTTCCATAAACAAAGTAAACTTATTCCTGGGCCTAATAGGATTATATTATAGGTGAACCTATTCCAAAAACTAAAAGGACAAATTTTATGGTGAGGTGAGCTATATATACAGGCCATGACATGTCTTGTGACCATCAAGCACAATTCAATCATTTATCAACAATGTCAACATCAGCGAAGATGATCGTCCTCAAAAGCAACGACCACCAGAACTTTGAGGTGGAAGAAGCGGTGGCTCTGGAGTCGCAAACCATCAAGCACATGATCGAGGACGGCTATGCTGAGGATGCTATCCCACTCCCCAATGTCACAAGCAAGATCCTCGCGAAGGTTCTCGAGTACTCCAAGCGCCATGTGGCCGCCCAGAAGACGAACGAGAGCGGCGATAAGGTTTCCGATGAGGACCTGAAAAGTTTTGATGCTGACTTCGTCAATGTGGATCAAGGGACCCTGTTCGATCTCATCTTGGCTGCCAATTACTTGGACATCAAGCCGCTGTTGGACCTCACTTGCCAGACTGTTGCTGACATGATAAAGGGCAAGACTCCCGAGGAGATCCGCAAGACTTTCAACATCAAGAATGACTTCACCCCTGAGGAGGAAGAAGAGGTTAGAAAGGAGAATGCTTGGGCATTCGAGTGAACTGCAGAACTTAATTAATTTCTTGTTGTATTGCAATATATCTAGTGATCTTTTTTTCATATGAAATAAGAGTTTCAATTTGCAAAATACAAATTCATTGATGGTTTGTTCAACATTTGTTTAGTAACACGAACGAGGACATCGATGTCGACGGAGGAATCAAAAGATCGACCTGAGAGCCACGAACTTTCTTTCGTTTCTCTTATTTTCATGAGAGCATATGAACTTCCTAGTTTGGAAAAACCCCAAAGAGTAACTATTTTAAATGTAGAACAATATAAACCCAAAAAACCTTTAAAAGACGCTCTCTTTTTGTTACACATGTCACAGTTCTTATCACATGCAGAACAAAACCTAGACAGAAAAGGAAAACTACAAAATATCTTGAACACTTTTATTGTTATTTCATGCATGGGTAAGTAGCTATACTACAGCTTGACCAGTAGTTTATCAAGGTTTATTTTTTGGAGGTGTGCGTGAAATTATGGAAATGTCCCTACCATGCTGCTTTGGCCGATAACTGACTTAACGTTTCTGACCTACCATCCTAAAAGCCCTATTTTTGATGGTTAAATCAAATTAAATAGTCCTTATTGTATACGGTTCTTCAACGATCACAACTTCCGTTAGCAAAAATCGACGTCCTATTTACACGTGTTTGGAAATAAAAACTTTCATGACAATGCTGTTGGAACTTGAAACTGGCCACGTGTTTAGTGCAGTTGATGAAAATCATATAAACGGGAATAATTTATGCCAAACATGGGTAGAATATGATTGATGATGAGTCGATAAAAATTAACATACAATGGTAATTAATTTTATCTGAACAAATCATATGATGAAGCAAATCGAACCTAATAGAGTAAAACTAAAACTTCATGAGATGAACAATTTCAACATGAAAATCTACATAAAACATCAATTTAATCTTATAAAAACAAGACAAATGCAGAGGCCTTACAAGTTCACTTAAAAATAGTAGAAACTATATTTATTAAAAGAAGACCGGACTTTAAGAACTGCCATGAATTCATTTGAACAAGATATGCAGAGCATTTCAAGATAAGAACAAATAAATTTTGAAGAATTCATGAAGAGGTGCAGTCATGAAAACGAATAATCTTCTCCTTAATCGAAATCTTCCCATCCTATCCGAGCTAGTGATGCGAATATTACAAATATGCATTATTAGGGTAAAGTCTATACCTTTCCGATTTTTTTTCATTTACTATTGGATTCCATTTCCGAAAATCCTTTGGATTCGGATTAATTAGGGTTCCGGAAAAAATGAATTGCTTGCGTTCATCGCCGCCTTTACAATACCACATTGGGTAGGATTTCCATAAACAAAGTAAACTTATTCCTGGGCCTAATAGGATTATATTATAGGTGAACCTATTCCAAAAACTAAAAGGACAAATTTTATGGTGAGGTGAGCTATATATACAGGCCATGACATGCCTTGTGACCATCAAGCACAATTCAATCATTTATCAACAATGTCAACATCAGCGAAGATGATCGTCCTCAAAAGCAACGACCACCAGAACTTTGAGGTGGAAGAAGCGGTGGCTCTGGAGTCGCAAACCATCAAACACATGATTGAGGACGGCTGTGCTGAGGATGCTATCCCACTCCCCAATGTCACAAGCAAGATCCTCGCGAAGGTTCTCGAGTACTCCAAGCGCCATGTGGCGGCGATAAGGTTTCCGATGAGGACCTGAAAAGTTTTGATGCTGACTTCGTCAATGTGGATCAAGGGACCCTGTTCGATCTCATCTTGGCTGCCAATTACCTGGACATCAAGCCGCTGCTGGACCTCACTTGCCAGACTGTTGCGGACATGATAAAGGACAAGACTCCCGAGGAGATCCGCAAGACTTTCAACATCAAGAATGACTTCACCCCTGAGGAGGAAGAAGAGGTTAGAAGGGAGAATGCTTGGGCATTCGAGTGAACTGCAGAACTTAATTAATTTCTTGTTGTATTGCAATATATCTAGTGATCTTTTTTTCATATGAAATAAGAGTTTAAATTTGCAAAATACAAATTCATTGATGGTTTGTTCAACATTTGTTTAGTAACACGAACGAGGACATCGATGTCGACGGAGGAATCAAAAGATCGACCTGAGAGCCACGAACTTTCTTTCGTTTCACTTATTTTCATGAGAGCATGTGAACTTCCTAGTTTGGAAAAAACCCAAAGAATAATTATTTTAAATGTAGAACAATAAAAACCCAAAAAATCTTTAAAAGGCTGTTTTTTTTTTTTTTACACATGTCCCAATTCTTATCACGTGCAGAACAAAACCGAGAAAAAAAAGGAAAACTACAAAATATCTTGAACACTTTTATTGTTATTTCATGCATGGGTAAGTAGCTATACTACAGCTTGACCAGTAGTTTATTAAGGTTTATTTTTTGGAGGTGTGCGTGAAATTATCGAAATGTCCCTACCACGCTGCTTTGGCCGATAACTGACTTAACGTTTTTGACCTACCGTCCTAAAAGCCCTATTTTTGATGGTTAAATCAAATTAAATAGTCCTTATTGTATATGGTTCTTCAACGATCACAACTTCCGTTAGCAAAAATCGACGTCCCATATACACGTGTTTGGAAATAAAAACTTTCGTGACAATGCTGTTGGAACTTGAAACTGGCCACGTGTTTAGTGCAGTTGATGAAAATCATATAAATGGGAATAATTTATGCCAAACCTGGGTAGAATATGATTGATGATGAGTCGATAAAAATTAACATACAATGGTAATTAATTTTATCTGAACAAATCATATGATGAAGCAAATCGAACCTAATAGAGTAAAACTAAAACTTCATGAGATGAACAATTTCAACATGAAAATCTACATAAAACATCAATTTAATCTTATAAAAACAAGACAAATGCAGAGGCCTTACAAGTTCACTTAAAAATAGTAGAAACTATATTTATTAAAAGAAGACCGGACTTTAAGAACTGCCATAAATTCATTTGAACAAGATATGCAGAGCATTTCAAGATAAGAACAAATAAATTTTGAAGAATTCATGAAGAGGTGCAGTCATGAAAACGAATAATCTTCTCCTTAATCGAAATCTTCCCATCCTATTCGAGCTAGTGATGCGAATATTACAAATATGCATTATTAGGGTAAAATCTATACCTTTCCGATTTTTTTTCATTTACTATTGGATTCCATTTCCGAAAATCCTTTGGATTCGGATTAATTAGGGTTTCGGAAAAAATGAATTGCTTGCGTTCATCGCCGCCTTTACAATACCACATTGGGTAGGATTTCCATAAACAGTGTAAACTTATTCCTGGGCCTAATAGGATTATATTATAGGTGAACCTATTCCAAAAACTAAAAGGACAAATTTTATGGTGAGGTGAGCTATATATACAGGCCATGACATGCCTTGTGACCATCAAGCACAATTCAATCATTTATCAACAATGTCAACATCAGCGAAGATGATCGTCCTCAAAAGCAACGACCACCAGAACTTTGAGGTGGAAGAAGCGGTGGCTCTGGAGTCGCAAACCATCAAGCACATGATCGAGGACGGCTGTGCTGAGGATGCTATCCCACTCCCCAATGTCACAAGCAAGATCCTCGCGAAGGTTCTCGAGTACTCCAAGCGCCATGTGGCCGCCCAGAAAACGAACGAGAGCGGCGATAAGGTTTCCGATGAGGACCTGAAAAGTTTTGATGCTGACTTCGTCAATGTGGATCAAGGGACCCTGTTCGATCTCATCTTGGCTGCCAATTACCTGGACATCAAGCCGCTGCTGGACCTCACTTGCCAGACTGTTGCGGACATGATAAAGGACAAGACTCCCGAGGAGATCCGCAAGACTTTCAACATCAAGAATGACTTCACCCCTGAGGAGGAAGAAGAGGTTAGAAGGGAGAATGCTTGGGCATTCGAGTGAACTGCAGAACTTAATTAATTTCTTGTTGTATTGCAATATATCTAGTGATCTTTTTTTCATATGAAATAAGAGTTTAAATTTGCAAAATATAAATTCATTGATGGTTTGTTCAACATTTGTTTGGTAACACGAACGAGGACATCGATGTCGACGGAGGAATCAAAAGATCGACCTGAGTGCCACGAACTTTCTTTCGTTTCTCTTATTTTCATGAGAGCATGTGAACTTCCTAGTTTGGAAAAAACCCAAAGAATAATTATTTTAAATGTAGAACAATAAAAACCCAAAAAATCTTTAAAAGGCTGTTGATGAGTCGATAAAAATTAACATACAATGGTAATTAATTTTATCTGAACAAATCATATGATGAAGCAAATCGAACCTAATAGAGTAAAACTAAAACTTCATGAGATGAACAATTTCAACATGAAAATCCTCACAAAACATCAATTTAAACTTATAAAAACAAAACAAATGCAGAGGCCTTACAAGTTCACTTAAAAACAGTAGAAACTATATTTATTAAAAGAAGACCGGACTTTAAGAACTGCCATAAATTCATTTGAACAAGATATGCAGAGCATTTCAAGATAAGAACAAATAAATTTTGAAGAATTCTTGAAGAGGTGCAGTCATGAAAACGAATAATCTTCTCCTTAATCGAAATCTTCCCATCCTATCCGAGCTAGTGATGCGAATATTACAAATATGCAATATTAGGGTAAAGTCTATACCTTTCCGATTTTTTTTCATTTACTATTGGATTCCATTTCCGAAAATCCTTTGGATTCGGATTAATTAGGATTCCGGAAAAAATGAATTGCTTGCGTTCATCGCCGCCTTTACAATACCACATTGGGTAGGATTTCCATAAACAATGTAAACTTATTCCTGGGCCTAATAGGATTATATTATAGGTGAACCTATTCCAAAAACTAAAAGGACAAATTTTATGGTGAGGTGAGCTATATACAGGCAATGACATGCCTTGTGACCATCAAGCACAATTCAATCATTTATCAACAATGTCAATATCAGCGAAGATGATCGTCCTCAAAAGCAACGACCACCAGAACTTTGAGGTGGAAGAAGCGGTGGCTCTGGAGTCGCAAACCATCAAGCACATGATCGAGGACGGCTGTGCTGAGGATGCTATCCCACTCCCCAATGTCACAAGCAAGATCCTCGCGAAGGTTCTCGAGTACTCCAAGCGCCATGTAGCCGCCCAAAAAACGAACGAGAGCGGCGATAAAGTTTCCGATGAGGACCTGAAAAGTTTTGATGCTGACTTCGTCAATGTGGATCAAGGGACCCTGTTCGATCTCATCTTGGCTGCCAATTACTTGGACATCAAGCCGCTGTTGGACCTCACTTGCCAGACTGTTGCGGACATGATAAAGGACAAGACTCCCGAAGAGATCCGCAAGACTTTCAACATCAAGAATGACTTCACCCCTGAGGAGGAAGAAGAGGTTAGAAGGGAAAATGCTTGGGCATTCGAGTGAATTGCAGAACTTAATTAATTTCTTGTTGTATTGCAATATATCTAGTGATCTTTTTTTCATATGAAACAAGAGTTTAAATTTGCAAAATACAAATTCATTGATGGTTTGTTCAACATTTGTTTAGTAACACGAACGAGGACATCGATGTCGACGGAGGAATCAAAAGATCGACCTGAGAGCCACGAACTTTCTTTCGTTTCTCTTATAAACATGAGAGCATATGAACTTCCTAGTTTGGAAAAACCCAAAGAGTAATTATTTTAAATGTAGAACAATAAAAACCCAAAAAACCTTTAAAAGACGCTCTCTTTTTGTTACACATGTCACAATTCTTATCACGTGCAGAACAAAACCGAGAAAGAAAAGGAAAACTTCAAAAGATCTTGAACACTTTTATTGTTATTTCATGCATGGGTAAGTAGCTATACTACAGCTTGACCAGTAGTTTATTAAGGTTTATTTTTTGGAGGTGTGCGTGAAATTATGGAAATGTCCCTACCACGCTGCTTTGGCCGATAACTGACTTAACGTTTTTGACCTACCGTCCTAAAAGCCTTATTTTTGATGGTTAAATCAAATTAAATAGTCCTTATTGTATATGGTTCTTCAACGATCACAACTTCCGTTAGCAAAAATCGACGTCCAATTTACACGTGTTTGGAAATAAAAACTTTCGTGACAATGCTGTTGGAACTTGAAACTGGCCACATGTTTAGTGCAGTTGATGAAAATCATATAAACGGGAATAATTTATGCCAAACCTGGGTAGAATATGATTGATGATGAGTCGATAAAAATTAACATACAATGGTAATTAATTTTATCTGAACAAATCATATGATGAAGCAAATCGAACCTAATAGAGTAAAACTAAAACTTCATGAGATGAACAATTTCAACATGAAAATCTTCACAAAACATCAATTTAAACTTATAAAAACAAAACAAATGCAGAGGCCTTACAAGTTCACTTAAAAACAGTAGAAACTATATTTATTAAAAGAAGACCGGACTTTAAGAACTGCCATAAATTCATTTGAACAAGATATGCAGAGCATTTCAAGATAAGAACAAATAAATTTTGAAGAATTCATGAAGAGGTGCAGTCATGAAAACGAATAATCTTCTCCTTAATCGAAATCTTCCCATTCTATCCGAGCTAGTGATGCGAATATTACAAATATGCATTATTAGGGTAAAGTCTATACCTTTCCGATTTTTTTTCATTTACTATTGGATTCCATTTCCGAAAATCCTTTGGATTCGGATTAATTAGGATTTCCGAAAAAATGAATTGCTTGCGTTCATCGCCGCCTTTACAATACCACATTGGGTAGGATTTCCATAAACAATGTAAACTTATTCCTGGGCCTAATAGGATTATATTATAGGTGAACCTATTCCAAAAACTAAAAGGACAAATTTTATGGTGAGGTGAGCTATATATACAGGCCATGACATGCCTTGTGACCATCAAGCACAATTCAATCATTTATCAACAATGTCAACATCAGCGAAGATGATCGTCCTCAAAAGCAACGACCACCAGAACTTTGAGGTGGAAGAAGCGGTGGCTCTGGAGTCGCAAACCATCAAGCACATGATCGAGGACGGCTGTGCTGAGGATGCTATCCCACTCCCCAATGTCACAAGCAAGATCCTCGCGAAGGTTCTCAAGTACTCCAAGCGCCATGTAGCCGCCCAAAAAATGAACGAGAGCGGCGATAAGGTTTCCGATGAGGACCTGAAAAGTTTTGATGCTGACTTCGTCAATGTGGATCAAGGGACCCTGTTCGATCTCATCTTGGCTGCCAATTACTTGGACATCAAGCCGCTGCTGGACCTCACTTGCCAGACTGTTGCGGACATGATAAAGGGCAAGACTCCCGAGGAGATCCGCAAAACTTTCAACATCAAGAATGACTTCACCCCTGAGGAGGAAGAAGAGGTTAGAAGGGAGAATGCTTGGGCATTCGAGTGAACTGCAGAACTTAATTAATTTCTTGTTGTATTGCAATATATCTAGTGATCTTTTTTTCATATGAAATAAGAGTTTAAATTTGCAAAATACAAATTCATTGATGGTTTGTTCAACATTTGTTTAGTAACACGAACGAGGACATCGATGTCGACGGAGGAATCAAAAGATCGACCTGAGAGCCAAGAACTTTCTTTCGTTTCTCTTATTTTCATGAGAGCATATGAACTTCCTAGTTTGGAAAAACCCCAAAGAGTAATTATTTTAAATGTAGAACAATAAAAACCCAAAAAACCTTTAAAAGACCCTCTCTTTTTGTTACACATGTCACAATTCTTATCACGTGCAGAACAAAACCGAGAAAGAAAAGAAAAACTTCAAAAGATCTTGAACACTTTTATTGTTATTTCATGCATGGGTAAGTAGCTATACTACAGCTTGACCAGTAGTTTATTAAGGTTTATTTTTTGGAGGTGTGCGTGAAATTATGGAAATGTCCCTACCACGCTGCTTTGGCCGATAACTGACTTAACGTTTTTGACCTACCGTCCTAAAAACCCTATTTTTGATGGTTAAATCAAATTAAATAGTCCTTATTGTATATGGTTCTTCAACGATCACAACTTTCGTTAGCAAAAATCGACGTCCTATTTACACGTGTTTGGAAATAAAAACTTTCGTGACAATGCTGTTGGAACTTGAAACTGGCCACGTGTTTAGTGCAGTTGATGAAAATCATATAAACGGGAATAATTTATGCCAAACATGGGTAGAATATGATTGATGATGTGTCGATAAAAATTAACATACAATGGTAATTAATTTTATTTGAACAAATCATATAATGAAGCAAATCGAACCTAATAGAGTAAAACTAAAACTTCATGAGATGAACAATTTCAACATGAAAATCTTCACAAAACATCAATTTAAACATATAAAAACAAAACAAATGCAGAGGCCTTACAAGTTCACTTAAAAACAGTAGAAACTATATTTATTAAAAGAAGACCGGACTTTAAGAACTGCCATAAATTCATTTGAACAAGATATGCAGAGCATTTCAAGATAAGAACAAATAAATTTTGAAGAATTCATGAAGAGGTGCAGTCATGAAAACGAATAATCTTCTCCTTAATCGAAATCTTCCCATCCTATCCGAGCTAGTGATGCGAATATTACAAATATGCTTTATTAGGGTAAAGTCTATACCTTTCCGATTTTTTTTCATTTACTATTGGATTCCATTTCCGAAAATCCTTTGGATTCGGATTAATTAGGGTTCCGGAAAAAATGAATTGTTTGCGTTCATCGCCGCCTTTACAATACCACATTGGGTAGGATTTCCATAAACAATGTAAACTTATTCCTGGGCCTAATAGGATTATATTATAGGTGAACCTATTCCAAAAACTAAAAGGACAAATTTTATGGTGAGGTGAGCTATATACAGGCAATGACATGCCTTGTGACCATCAAGCACAATTCAATCATTTATCAACAATGTCAACATCAGCGAAGATGATCGTCCTCAAAAGCAACGACCACCAGAACTTTGAGGTGGAAGAAGCGGTGGCTCTGGAGTCGCAAACCATCAAGCACATGATCGAGGACGGCTGTGCTGAGGATGCTATCCCACTCCCCAATGTCACAAGCAAGATCCTCGCGAAGGTTCTCGAGTACTCCAAGCGCCATGTAGCCGCCCAAAAAACGAACGAGAGCGGCGATAAGGTTTCCGATGAGGACCTGAAAAGTTTTGATGCTGACTTCGTCAATGTGGATCAAGGGACCCTGTTCGATCTCATCTTGGCTGCCAATTACTTGGACATCAAGCCGCTGTTGGACCTCACTTGCCAGACTGTTGCGGACATGATAAAGGGCAAGACTCCCGAGGAGATCCGCAAGACTTTCAACATCAAGAATGACTTCACCCCTGAGGAGGAAGAAGAGGTTAGAAGGGAGAATGCTTGGGCATTCGAGTGAACTGCAGAACTTAATTAATTTCTTGTTGTATTGCAATATATCTAGTGATCTTTTTTTCATATGAAATAAGAGTTTAAATTTGCAAAATACAAATTCATTGATGGTTTGTTCAACATTTGTTTAGTAACACGAACGAGGACATCGATGTCGACGGAGGAATCAAAAGATCGACCTGAGAGCCAAGAACTTTCTTTCGTTTCTCTTATTTTCATGAGAGCATATGAACTTCCTAGTTTGGAAAAACCCCAAAGAGTAATTATTTTAAATGTAGAACAATAAAAACCCAAAAAACCTTTAAAAGACCCTCTCTTTTTGTTACACATGTCACAATTCTTATCACGTGCAGAACAAAACCGAGAAAGAAAAGGAAAACTTCAAAAGATCTTGAACACTTTTATTGTTATTTCATGCATGGGTAAGTAGCTATACTACAGCTTGACCAGTAGTTTATTAAGGTTTATTTTTTGGAGGTGTGCGTGAAATTATGGAAATGTCCCTACCACGCTGCTTTGGCCGATAACTGACTTAACGTTTTTGACCTACCGTCCTAAAAACCCTATTTTTGATGGTTAAATCAAATTAAATAGTCCTTATTGTATATGGTTCTTCAACGATCACAACTTTCGTTAGCAAAAATCGACGTCCTATTTACACGTGTTTGGAAATAAAAACTTTCGTGACAATGCTGTTGGAACTTGAAACTGGCCACGTGTTTAGTGCAGTTGATGAAAATCATATAAACGGGAATAATTTATGCCAAACATGGGTAGAATATGATTGATGATGTGTCGATAAAAATTAACATACAATGGTAATTAATTTTATTTGAACAAATCATATAATGAAGCAAATCGAACCTAATAGAGTAAAACTAAAACTTCATGAGATGAACAATTTCAACATGAAAATCTTCACAAAACATCAATTTAAACATATAAAAACAAAACAAATGCAGAGGCCTTACAAGTTCACTTAAAAACAGTAGAAACTATATTTATTAAAAGAAGACCGGACTTTAAGAACTGCCATAAATTCATTTGAACAAGATATGCAGAGCATTTCAAGATAAGAACAAATAAATTTTGAAGAATTCATGAAGAGGTGCAGTCATGAAAACGAATAATCTT
The DNA here is from genome assembly GCA_963678965.1 of Cruciata laevipes. Taxonomy (NCBI): domain Eukaryota; kingdom Viridiplantae; phylum Streptophyta; class Magnoliopsida; order Gentianales; family Rubiaceae; genus Cruciata; species Cruciata laevipes. Next base: position 8,036,583 of record OY787641.1, on the reverse strand, counting down.
CTCCTTAATCGAAATCTTCCCATCCTATCTGAGCTAGTGATGCGAATATTACAAATATGCTTTATTAGGGTAAAGTCTATACCTTTCCGATTTTTTTTCATTTACTATTGGATTCCATTTCCGAAAATCCTTTGGATTCGGATTAATTAGGGTTCCGGAAAAAATGAATTGTTTGCGTTCATCGCCGCCTTTACAATACCACATTGGGTAGGATTTCCATAAACAATGTAAACTTATTCCTGGGCCTAATAGGATTATATTATAGGTGAACCTATTCCAAAAACTAAAAGGACAAATTTTAGGGTGAGGTGAGCTATATATACAGACCATGACATGCCTTGTGACCATCAAGTACAATTCAATCATTTATCAACAATGTCAACATCAGCGAAGATGATCGTCCTCAAAAGCAACGACCACCAGAACTTTGAGGTGGAAGAAGCGGTGGCTCTGGAGTCGCAAACCATCAAGCACATGATCGAGGACGGCTGTGCTGAGGATGCTATCCCACTCCCCAATGTCACAAGCAAGATCCTCGCGAAGGTTCTCAAGTACTCCAAGCGCCATGTAGCCGCCCAAAAAATGAACGAGAGCGGCGATAAGGTTTCCGATGAGGACCTGAAAAGTTTTGATGCTGACTTCGTCAATGTGGATCAAGGGACCCTGTTCGATCTCATCTTGGCTGCCAATTACTTGGACATCAAGCCGCTGCTGGACCTCACTTGCCAGACTGTTGCGGACATGATAAAGGGCAAGACTCCCGAGGAGATCCGCAAGACTTTCAACATCAAGAATGACTTCACCCCTGAGGAGGAAGAAGAGGTTAGAAGGGAGAATGCTTGGGCATTCGAGTGAACTGCAGAACTTAATTAATTTCTTGTTGTATTGCAATATATCTAGTGATCTTTTTTTCATATGAAATAAGAGTTTAAATTTGCAAAATACAAATTCATTGATGGTTTGTTCAACATTTGTTTAGTAACACGAACGAGGACATCGATGTCGACGGAGGAATCAAAAGATCGACCTGAGAGCCAAGAACTTTCTTTCGTTTCTCTTATTTTCATGAGAGCATATGAACTTCCTAGTTTGGAAAAACCCCAAAGAGTAATTATTTTAAATGTAGAACAATAAAAACCCAAAAAACCTTTAAAAGACGCTCTCTTTTTGTTACACATGTCACAATTCTTATCACGTGCAGAACAAAACCGAGAAAGAAAAGGAAAACTTCAAAAGATCTTGAACACTTTTATTGTTATTTCATGCATGGGTAAGTAGCTATACTACAGCTTGACCAGTAGTTTATTAAGGTTTATTTTTTGGAGGTGTGCGTGAAATTATGGAATGTCCCTACCACGCTGCTTTGGCCGATAACTGACTTAACGTTTTTGACCTACCGTCCTAAAAACCCTATTTTTGATGGTTAAATCAAATTAAATAGTCCTTATTGTATATGGTACTTCAACGATCACAACTTCCGTTAGCAAAAATCGACGTCCTATTTACACGTGTTTGGAAATAAAAACTTTCGTGACAATGCTGTTGGAACTTGAAACTGGCCACGTGTTTAGTGCAGTTGATGAAAATCATATAAACGGGAATAATTTATGCCAAACATGGGTAGAATATGATTGATGATGAGTCGATAAAAATTAACATACAATGGTAATTAATTTTATTTGAACAAATCATATAATGAAGCAAATCGAACCTAATAGAGTAAAACTAAAACTTCATGAGATGAACAATTTCAACATGAAAATCTTCACAAAACATCAATTTAAACATATAAAAACAAAACAAATGCAGAGGCCTTACAAGTTCACTTAAAAACAGTAGAAACTATATTTATTAAAAGAAGACCGGACTTTAAGAACTGCCATAAATTCATTTGAACAAGATATGCAGAGCATTTCAAGATAAGAACAAATAAATTTTGAAGAATTCATGAAGAGGTGCAGTCATGAAAACGAATAATCTTCTCCTTAATCGAAATCTTCCCATCCTATCCGAGCTAGTGATGCGAATATTACAAATATGCTTTATTAGGGTAAAGTCTATACCTTTCCGATTTTTTTTCATTTACTATTGGATTCCATTTCCGAAAATCCTTTGGATTCGGATTAATTAGGGTTCCGGAAAAAATGAATTGTTTGCGTTCATCGCCGCCTTTACAATACCACATTGGGTAGGATTTCCATAAACAATGTAAACTTATTCCTGGGCCTAATAGGATTATATTATAGGTGAACCTATTCCAAAAACTAAAAGGACAAATTTTAGGGTGAGGTGAGCTATATATACAGGCCATGACATGCCTTGTGACCATCAAGTACAATTCAATCATTTATCAACAATGTCAACATCAGCGAAGATGATCGTCCTCAAAAGCAACGACCACCAGAACTTTGAGGTGGAATAAGCGGTGGCTCTGGAGTCGCAAACCATCAAGCACATGATCGAGGACGGCTGTGCTGAGGATGCTATCCCACTCCCCAATGTCACAAGCAAGATCCTCGCGAAGGTTCTCGAGTACTCCAAGCGCCATATGGCCGCCCAGAAGACGAACGAGAGCGGCGATAAGGTATCCGATGAGGACCTGAAAAGTTTTGCTGCTGACTTCGTCAATGTGGATCAAGGGACCCTGTTCGATCTCATCTTGGCTGCCAATTACTTAGACATCAAGCCGCTGCTGGACCTCACTTGCCAGACTGTTGCGGACATGATAAAGGGCAAGACTCCCGAGGAGATCCGCAAGACTTTCAACATCAAGAATGACTTCACCCCTGAGGAGGAAGAAGAGGTTAGAAGGGAGAATGCTTGGGCATTCGAGTGAACTGCAGAACTTAATTAATTTCTTGTTGTATTGCAATATATCTAGTGATCTTTTCTCATATGAAATAAGAGTTTAAATTTGCAAAATACAAATTCATTGATGGTTTGTTCAACATTTGTTAAGTAACACAAACGAGGACATCGATGTCGACGGAGGAATCAAAAGATCGACCTGAGAGCCACGAACTTTCTTTCGTTTCTCTTATTTTCATGAGAGCATATGAACTTCCTAGTTTGGAAAAACCCCAAAGAGTAATTATTTTAAATGTAGAACAATAAAAACCCAAAAAACCTTTAAAAGACGCTCTCTTTTTGTTACACATGTCACAATTCTTATCACGTGCAGAACAAAACCGAGAAAGAAAAGGAAAACTTCAAAAGATCTTGAACACTTTTATTGTTATTTCATGCATGGGTAAGTAGCTATACTACAGCTTGACCAGTAGTTTATTAAGGTTTATTTTTTGGAGGTGTGCGTGAAATTATGGAAATGTCCCTACCACGCTGCTTTGGCCGATAACTGACTTCACGTTTTTGACCTACCGTCCTAAAAGCCCTATTTTTTATGGTTAAATCAAATTAAATAGTCCTTATTGTTTATGGTTCTTCAACGATCACAACTTCCGTTAGCAAAAATCGACGTCTTATTTACACGTGTTTGGAAATAAAAACTTTCGTGACAATGCTGTTGGAACTTGAAACTGGCCACGTATTTAGTGCAGTTGATGAAAATCATATAAACGGGAAAAATTTATGCCAAACATGGGTAGAATATGATTGATGATGAGTCGATAAAATTTAACATACAATGGTAATTAATTTTATTTGAACAAATCATATGATGAAGCAAATCGAACCTAATAGAGTAAAACTAAAACTTCATGAGATGAACAATTTCAACATGAAAATCTTCACAAAACATCAATTTAAATTTATAAAAACAAAGCAAATTTAAAAACAGTTGAAACAATATTTAATATAAGAAGACCGACCTTTAAGAACTTCCATCAAATTCATTTGAACAAGATATGCAGAGAATTTCAAGATAAGAACATAAAAATTTTGAAGAATTAGTGAAGAGGGTGCAGTCATGAAAAAGATAAATATTCTCCTTAATCAAAATCTTTCCATCTTATCCGAGTTAGTGATGCGAATATTACAAACATGCATTATTAGGGTAAAGTTTAGGCTTTTTCGATTGTGTTTTCATTCACTATTGGATCCATATCCGAAAATACTTAGGTTCTGGAAAAAATGAATTGCTTGGGTAGGATACCACCTTGGTAGGATTTTCATAAACAAGGTAAACTGATTCCTAGGCCTATTCTCAATCAGGGTTCATCGTCTCCATCATCACCGCCAATCGGCGGGACCCATCGTCGCCGTCGTTCATCAATCAAATCTACGCTCTGTGATGGGGTGGATTTCCAAAAATTATATTAACGCGATTTTCCATTCTTCTTACTGAATTTCTGTTCCCAAATTCATCCAGCGTGTTTACCTTCTTCCTATTCTTTTCCGTTTTGATTTTGAATCATTCAGCCATGGTTCTCTGGAGAAGTTGGACTGGATCACAAACAGATCTCCGGGGTTCAACAATACGAGCTGATTCAGACAGGTTCCCTTTTGTTTTTTTTTTTTGCTCTTCTTCATCTTCTTTTCCCCTAATAAATTGAAAAAACAAAACCAGACTATGGGTTCGTTGTCCTCCAATTGCTTGATGTTGCAGGATTAACGTTAATTAAGCTTTCGATTCCTATAAACCTTGATTTTATGTTCATTTACCTTGTTTCTTTAGCCTAGGGTTAATTAGTAATTTGATGGTTGAGGGGTTTACGGGGGTTTTGATATGGGTCTGGAGAATAAGTTGCCTCATTTTTCACGATTTTTTGAGGAATGCTATGTTGAATCTGTAAATTAGTAATGATTGCTGGAGATGAAGTGAGCTTATTTTTCACGATTTATGTTAAACTGCAAAGTATGCATTGTATTGTCACAATAATGCATTGTCTCAGTAAACAGGATTTCCCTCAAGCTGTTTGCTCAAAATACAGATTGAATAGACCAACATCCATCTTGATATGATAAAAATACAATTGAGTTGATGATTTTGAATAGACCTTATAGGAGATCTGTTTGTGAATAGTTACTTGCGCAAAATACAGTTGAGTTGATGATTTTGCGCAAATCATTTGGTAGCAAGCTAAACTCATTACATTAACATGTTCATTTAAATATTTTTAAACTAAATCTCAATTGTTTTGTGAGATGCAAATGAAACCTTACTGCTTCTACAGGTTTCTCTGTAGTCGGCTGGAGACATGGAAAAACTGTAATACAATAAAATTCAACCAGGAACTTGTGGCTTCTTAATTGACACGGTACTCTAATATCCCATTCATCATATTCTTCAAGACCTTGAATAGATAACAAGCAACTTTCTAATAACAGAGCAACTACCTGTTATGCCAATAGATCCACAACTGCCGTGTCTTCTTCTAACACCATCCTATATATTCAACTTCAGCAAAGTTTGATGATCCCTTGCTTCCTTCATTGCTTTGATAGAGTGATAATCACACAATGTGTGTGTGTCTGTCGTATTCACAAAATAAATAGAGTACAAGATTACAAGTACAATGAATCTAGACTATTCTAAATATGGACAAAACATATCTTGATTGTACAATCAATCAAGATATCCTAATACCCCCCTCAAGCTAAGCGTGGGATTACATGAAACGCAAAGCTTGGAGCGAAAAAATACAAACAAAGGGGACGACAAACCCTTGGTGAAGATATCCGCAACCTGCAGGGACGATGGAACATGACTAACACGAATTTTGCCTCAAGCAACCAATTCCCAAACAAAATTATAGTCAAAGTCGATGTGCTTCGCCCACTTGTGAGCAACAGGGTTCTGAGCTAGAAAGATAGCACTACTATTGTCACATAGTAGCAGTGGTGATGCGGAAAGGGGCACTCGGAGTTCACGAAGCAAAGTGCCTAGCCAAATAAGTTCAACAGCGGTGTTGGCCATGGCACGATATTCAGATTCACAACTGGAACGAGAGACCGTAGGTTGCTTCTTAGCACTCCAAGAGATGAGATTTCCGTCAAGGAAGATAGCATAACCGTAGGTCGAGCGTCGCGTCTCAAGACAACGAGCCCAGTCAGCATCCGAGTAGCCCAAAATAGAGAGCGAACCAGCCGATGGCCGAAAAGAGAGACCATAATGAAGAGTGCCACGGACGTAGCGAAGAATGCGAGTAACAGCCTGAAAATGATCATCACAAGGAGTCTGTAAAAACTGACTAACAGAGTTAACCGCATAGGAGAGGTCCGGGCGAGTGATGGTCAGATACTGTAGAGCACCAACCAGAGAACGATAAAGCTTGGGATTTGAAAACTCCGGACTGGATGAACTGAGAAGTTGAGAGCCCGGAACAAACGGTGTAAAGACCGGAGCAGCATCAGTCATACCGGCTTGCTGCAAGATTTCCATGGCATACTTAGCTTGTCCCAAAAATAAGCCAGAAGATGAGCGAGAAACTTCTAATCCCAAGAAGTAATGAAGAGCACCAAGGTCCTTGATAGCAAACTCTCGATCAGTGCGGGTAATGAACCGACGAATGATAGTGGAATCATTTCCGGTGAGAATGATATCATCGACGTAGACGAGCAGATAGAGAACCTTGGACTCCTGACGAAAAATGAACAGTGACGTGTCGGCAGAGCTGCATTTGAAACCCAAGCGACACAAAAATGAGCTAAACCATTGGAACCAAGCACGAGGAGCCTGTTTGAGGCCATATATAGCCTTCTGAAGACAGCAGACAAAGCTGGGATGAGTGGGATCTGTATATCCAGCAGGCTGCTCCATGTAGACAGGGGCATCGAGAACACCGTTAAGAAATGCATTCTTAACATCCAACTGATGCAAGGGCCAGGAGAAGGCTGTAGCAAGGGACAGAATGATCCGAACAGTGGAAGCCTTCACAACTGGGCTAAAGGTGTGTGTAAAATTGAAACCAGGTAACTAGGAATAGCCTTGAGCAACGAGACGAGCCTTGTACCAATCAATAGTTCCATCCTGACGGTACTTGAGACGATAAATCCACTTAGAGCCAACAACATTAACACCGGAAGGGCGAGAAACAAGATCCCAAGTGCGTTGTTTGCGAAGCGCCTCCATTTCGTCATCCATAGCAGCAACCCAGTGAGGATCCTTTAGAGCAGTACGAAATCCCCGAGGTTTGGTCTGGACCATTAAGGCTGCAAGAAAACCTGTCATCTCATAATCATTGAACTGCCTATTAGCCGTGAGACTGTCCGTCTGAGAGCGAGTCGTCATGTAATGACCCTGCCGTGGGGGAGAAGGCGACGGAGACGGTGTCGGGGATGGCATCGGAGACTGTATCGGTGACGGTGTCTGAGAACCAGTAGGTGAAGGTGAAGAGACAGGAGAGGATGATCCAATAGGAGACTGTGACCCTGGCTGGACAAGTGGGATGGAATCCTGAGGCGGTGAAGTCAACGGCTGACGTAAGGGAGCATCGTCTGAATCAAAGAAGACCGAGACATCCAAGGAATCCGGGGTGACTGTCGTGGATACAGAAGAAACTGGAAAGTACATCTCATCAAATCTAGCATGGCGGGTGAGATACACCTTTCTGGAAACTGGATCAAGACAGCGAAAACCCTTATATTGAGAACTGTAACCAACAAAAATACAAGGGAGGCTCCTAGGAGATAACTTATTAGGAGCAAAAGGTCGGACGAAGGGATACACCCTACAACCAAAAGGATGGAAATTGGAGTAATCCGGATGACGACCACGGAGCAGATAGTATGACGAAACATTATGGAGAACAGGCGTAGGAAGCCTGTTGATGGTGTAGACTGTCGTGGAAAAGGCAACATCCCAGTGAGATCACGGCAGATGAGAATGATATAACATCGATAACCCCATTTCCGTGATGTGACGATGTTTGCGTTCTGCACGTCCATTCTGCTCAGGCGTCGAAGGGCAAGAAATTTGGTAAAAAATTCCTCTAGCCGAAAAATGAGACTTTAACTGATTATTAGTGAATTCAGTGCCGCCATCACTCTGAAACACTTTAATGGTGCAAGAAAACTGATTTTCCACCAAAGTTTGAAACTGCAGAAAAGTCTCAAAGAAATCCGATTTCCGTTTCAACGGATAAAACCATGTAAAGCGCGAATAATCATCAACAAAGATGGCATAATATGAATAACCACTATCAGATAAATAAGGAGCCGGACCCCATAAATCACAGTGCACCAAAGAAAGCAAAGATGTAGCTCGTTTTGGATTTTCAGCAAATGACAGTCTTTTGCCTTTAGCCATTTCACAAGAAGAGCAAATAGCAGGTTTAGGTAACAAAGAAACAACTTGAACATGGTTCAGTTTATTTAACAGGGAAATAACAGAAGAAGAAGTGTGGCCTAATCTAGCATGCCAGACTTCAAATGACGCCCTGTGTTTATTCTCTTGAACAAAAGCAACAAAAGCTGGACAACTCCTCTCAAGAACATAAAGCCCCCGTTCACATCGACCTCGGCCCACGATTTCCTTTGTGGCTTTTTTCTGAATAATAAAGGAGTTCTCATCAAAACAAATTAAGGCCTGTAAATCCCAAGTGAGCTTACTAATGGAAAGTAGGTTTTTCGTAACAGCAGGCACAACCAATATATCAGATAACGGCAAATTACGAGAAAACTTTTGCTGACCAATATGTGTAATAGAAATAGGACTACCATTAGCAAGAGTGACGGAACGGTTACCCTTATATGGAACGACATTGTCGAGTCCAGAGGAGGTGGAAGCCATGTGAGTGTAGCACCAGAGTCCAGGTACCAATCTGAAGCCGTATCTTCCAGCAAAACAGAGGATTGGAAAGCATCCGCTAAATTTGCAGAATCCGGATTAGGGTTCGGACAATTGCGAGCAGTGTGACCGTAATCCTGACAAAGCTGACATTTGGGATTCCATTTCTTCTTGCGACGGGAACCAGCACCTCCAGAGCCGCCACCGGAATGTCCAGACCGCCCAGAACCGCCACCACGGCCGCGCGTGGTGGAGGACGCGCCGTACGGCGGCGCGTGTGATGCACGCGCCTGGGAGTTCCACTCCCCTTGCTGGGGCGCGTGAGGTCCACGCGTCTGGGAGCTCCACTCTCCCTGCTGGAGCGCGTGACTGCCACGTGCCTGGTAGCCTCCTCCAGCTCTGTTTTCCGCGGCTGTTCCAACGGCGAAAGCTACCGGCGCGGGTTCTGTACCTGCATTATTTTCAACCAGAAAATTAATTTCATGGGACCGAGCCCTAGAGACCACTTCGGTGTACGACGGCAGTGGGTTTTGGGCGAGTTGAACAGCCCGGAATTCGCCGAAACCATTCCCCAAAGCACGTAGAAACATCATAACTCGGTCGCGGGATGAGACAGGAGCGCCCATGGAGGCTAAGGCGTCGGTGATGCCCTTGAAAGCGCTCTTTGAGAATTTCACCCTTAGCCCCTTCAACAGAGACATCTTGAGTCGAACCCCCTGTAGGCTATGTTACAGCAACTTAGGGTATAAAGTGAAAATCAACAATGTTTTTGAAGAAAATGTAAATGTTAACAAGAACTTGAAAATAAGACATAAAAGAGCAGTTTTAATCTATGATACCATGCCTGGAAGCTGACTAACATATAGCCTAAATCTGTACCATATTTTCAAGACAATCCACCCAATAAAAAATAAAAAAAATACAACCTCAAAAAAGACACCAAAATACTATTTTGTGGTCAGTCTTTCAACCTGTTCTAATCTGTAAAATGAACAACTGCTAAAATGTAATGGCAATACCACAGACCACACCCACTGAGTCACTGAGTCAATGATAGGGGTGGGAAAAAAACCAAAATCCGAAAACCGAATCGAAACTAAATGGGCCGAAACTGATTAACCCGAATCCGAATTCAATAAATGGGTTTCGGGTATCCGAATTAAAAAAACCCGAATTATAAACATGGGTTTTGGTTCGGGTTTGGGTATTGAAACTCAACCCGAAAACCGAATTCAAAAATTAATATATATAATAAAATAAAATAATTGATATACTACATATAATACTAAAACTTGAAGTTAATCTTGTCTCTAACTCTTCTGGGCTTTGGAGTCGGGACTGTGGTAGATTCCAGATTGGCAGATTGATGGTTATGAATAATATGTTCCTGTAAAAACGTTTGAGGATTTGGTTTGCTTTTGTTTGGTTTGGTTGAAAACTTGATTTCATTTGTCGTGGTATTTGTATGAATGATTTAAACATGTCTATGTTTTAGTTGAATAATTTTGATTGAAATTTTTTAGAAATTTTAGATTGTCAAAAAACTTGAAATTGCAAATTGGGTAGTACGGGTTCAAACCGAAACCCAAATAACCCAAATACGAATTAGGAATTTGGGTTCATAGCTAATATGGTTCGGATTTGGGTTTGAGATTTTTGAGAGTCAACCCGAACAACCCGAAAACCGAATAACCCGACCCGATGCCCACCCTTAGTCATTGATACACATTCATATGACTTGATGTTGATGTTTCAAAAAAAATTAAGAGATCAAGTTTTGATGAAGGTCAAGCCAGGAAGTTAAAAGGTAAAGTTTTAATGAAGGTTAAGCTAGAAAGTTGAAGGTGTTTGCTACGTGTAGAACTCATTTGTTCTTGAAATAAGAGATCAAAATATGGAGAGATTCCTTTGTATCCTAATTTGTACTATTGAATTTTAGAACATAAAATTAAAATTCAATGTTATCTTAATTTGGTTTTGTCTTCCCATCTTAGTTTTATAAAATGCCCCGTATAATTAAACTAAATCCAAGAAAAAGAAACATTTAAAAATGAATGAATGCCCATTCTTACCAAAACCATTTGACAAAAATGAATATGTACAATAATGTCATAGTACGTACAAGATGATAAAGACAAACTTGGTAACCAGAACATTTCTTATCTTTGTGGAATGTGTTATTTTCAAACAAGCATTAAATGTACACAATCACATCAGTCAAAATTCCCATAATTGTAAAACTTGATAACCACCTAATAAATTCGTATTCATAAAGTCAAAATTAGCATCAGAAACATTTATTAAGGCCAAATCAATGCAATATTCAGACGTAATTATCCTTAGGAATCCAAGAATCAAATCTCAAATTGACAAAATCTGGTCCGAAAGTCCAAATCAGGCCCAAACCAAAATCGAAAGGGGAATAAATAGGCGCGCCATGCAATAAGCACGATTTCCATTCTTCCCATTTCAAGCTAAATTGCACAGTGCGACCAGTGTACAAATCCAAATTCCGGCGAAATCCATTTCTTCTCCGGCTTCCAATTTCCGACGAAATCCAGCGACCCTTTTGCGATTAATGTTGTAAAGATGCATTCTTTCGGGAATGGGGACAAGGTGGAGGTTAAAACGTACCAGGTTTGGTTCCCGGCGAGGGTAATCCGGACGGCGCCGGCGGCGAGGCGGGCGGGGAAGGTGTATGTCTCTCGTATGAAACAGTGGCGGAACTACGCCCAGCCCTCCTAGGGGCCTGGGCCTATATAATTTTTTTATTTTTTTTTAAACAAACCCAAAATAATAATGAAATTTTAGACTAAGGTTATAAACGAGTCGAGCAGATCTGTGTTCGAGTTCGAGTTCGTATTACACGTTCGTGATCAAGTTCGAGCTCGTACAAGTTGAGATATTTTACCTCGAGCTCGATCCGTCTGACTTTTAGAAAGCTCGAACTCGACTCGTGAATTCGATAAAAAATAGAGCTCGAACTCGAATTCGAGCTAGTTCGAGCTTGTTAAATCATTAATGAATAAAATTTAATTTATTTATATAATATTAAATATAAAAATTATATTCGAGCTGCTCGACAAGCCTATCGAGCTGGTTTTTATGAGCCCGAGTTCGATCTCGTATATAAATGAACGAGTTCGAGTTCGAACTGGACAAACCGAGTTCAAAAACGAACTTTGACCGAGTTGTTTGCGAGTTGTTCACGAACGATTCAGTTCATTTAAACCCCTATCTTAGACATAGACAGTATCTTAGCTCAAAAAAAATTCTCCGCCTCTCACCCAGAAAATTCACCGTCGATTATCGTTGTGCCCCACTTCAATTTGAATTCTGGTTCCACCGCTGGTATGAAACACTGTTCGAAGAGAATTGCAGCGACGATGGAGTGGTCGAGCGGGGTTCGGAGCTAAGGGCTTTCGCCGACCTTGCTGACGTCAGGCCGGAGCAGCCCGGGGAGCGCCACCGGTACTTCAGGGTGGGAGATGAGGTGGAGGTTCTGACTGGGGTGGAGGAGAGAGGGTGGAGGAAGGGCCACGTGACTGACATTTTGGAGGATTCCAAATATGAGGTGACGGTGGCCGGCATCGGCGTCGGCGGTGGTACCAAAGAAGTGGCACATTGGGATTTAAGGCTTTTCAGGGTTTGGGATGATGGCTATTGGGTCCCACATTTTCCGCAGGTAATAATTGTATGTGTGGATTTTGTGCATAGTTTGTATTTTGTGTGGATTTTGTGTTGATTTTGTGTATGTGTGGATTTTGTGCATAGTTTGTATTTTGTGTCGATTTTGTGTTGATTTTGTGTATGTGTGGATTTTGTGCAAAGTTTGTATTTCGTGTGTATTTTGTGCATAGTTTGTATTTTGTGTGAATTTTGTGTTGATTTTGTGTATGTGTGGATTTTGTGCATAGTTTGTATTTCGTGTGGATTTTGCAGAAATGATGATTGATTGCATATCTTGGATTTTGCAGTCAACAAATTTAACAAATCGAAATTACCCCTCCATGAGAGCTGGTAATTGAGGACGAAAATCAAGAACAAATCTAAGAAGATTCAATTGAACTTCTTGAGGAATAGTGTAGCATAAAAGCCTTATTTATACTAGATAAGGTTCCCATTCTAATGATGACACGTGGAGAAAATAAAGATAAAACAAGGAAAAGCTCGACTGAGCCAAAATAAATTCTTCAGGCAGAAAGGCTCCAGCCGAGCCTTTTAGGCTGAGAATCTTGAGCATGATTTCAGCTCCAAATGCTCGGGCCGAGCTTCCAGGGCTGAGAGCTGCTATCACAATTCCAACACGCCCCCCTCAAGATGAGCATTTTGTGGAAAACAAAATCTCATCTTGAACAGTAAAGACTGAAACACAGCAGGCGGAAGCAATTTTGTAAATCCATCAGCAATGTTGGAAGAGGAGTATACATGTAGAGGATCAATGAAGCCTTCTGTATAAGCATCTCTGACATAGTGGCAGTCGATCTCAATATGCTTAGTACGCTCATGAAACCTAGGATTTTGAGTGATGTGTAGAGCAGCTGTGTTGTCACATTGAAGTGGAATTGGCAAAACTAGAGGCACCTGGAAGTCAGTGAGAAGATAAGAGATCCATTTAAGCTCTGATGTGGTCATAGACATTGCTCTATATTCTGATTCAGGTGATGATTTGGAGACAGTGTGTTGTTTCTTAGATTTCCAAGAAATCAAAGAGCATCCAAGGAATACACAGAAGCCTGTAGTGGACCTTCTTGAGATTTTACAAGTGTTCCAGTCTGCATCACAGAATGCTGAAAGTTCTATATTGTTGACAGCTAGAAGTGGTTTTCACCTTAAAGGGTCCCCACAAATCCAAATGAATGAGTTCAAAAGCACATTTAGATTTAATTGAAGAAGTTGAAAAGGAAGGTCTACATTGTTTTGCCAGTGGGCAAACATTACAGATAGAATTCATTACAGGCAGCTTCAAATGTTTCATGACAATATCAGAAGGATGTCCTAATTTATTATGGAGTACTTGACTGTCCACAGATGACTGGAAAACAAGGCTGAATGCAAAGACAGATGTTCTAAGCTTGACCTTGACAGGTTCCTCTTCATTTCTTCAGGCAAAAAGGATTTTTGATTGAGAACATACAGACCATTTTGTTCAGGCACAACAGCCAAGACTTTGCTAGTCTTGAGGTTCTGTATGACACAGATATGAGGATGGAAGTCAAAATGACATTGTGACTGCTTTGAAAATTTACTGACAGATATGAGATTAAATTTGAAGCATTCAACATGCAGACACTCGGGGAGATAGACACTGTTGCTGATTTTAACAGAACCAATTGCATCTACATAGACTATTGATTTGTCAGGTAAATGCACAGGGATTTTGTTTGTGAGAGATTTAAGAGAACCGAAAGCTGAGGCATTACTACACATATGAGATGATGCACCACTGTCAAGTATCCATTCATTATTGTTAAAAATTACTGCAGAATTAACAAGATGTGAGAGCACACTACCTGAGAAGTCTCCAAAGTGAGCAAAGTTGATGGACTCGGGTGCTTCTCCTGCACTCTCTCTGGCCCTTCCCTTCATCATTTTTCCCAACTCCTGCTGGATGAGTGATTGTATCATGGTTTGCATGCTCATTGAGTTACTCGGATCCTCAATCTCCAAAGGGTTATGTTGGCTGATATGATCATCTTCATTAGCATAAGTTCCCGGATTGGCTGCAAATGCTTTAGGCCCGATAGGCCATCCATCTGGATATCCATGGATTTTGTAGCATGTTTCCCTGAGATGTCCAATCTTGTGGCAATAGTCACATTTCACGATCTTTCTAGCCGCTATCTCTCTCTGCCTTTGCACCGCTTTGGCAGCACTATAGTGACCTGGATTGCTAGTTTTCTGCCTCACAAACATGGCAGCATTTTCACCCGAGTTAACATATGAATGTTGTGCATCTCTGTGCTGTTCTTGTTTATGAAAGAGGGAGTAAGCCTTAGCCACACTAAGATCTGAGACCTCAATGCATCATAATCATCTGTAAGACCTTTCATGAAGTGTACTAGCCTATCTTCATTCACTCTCTTACTAAATGATTCTTTAAATCCACAAATGCACTCACAATCACAGCACTTGCAACATAACATAGGTCTAATGATATCCAGTTCATCCCATAGATGTTTCATTTCAGAAAAATAATGATTCAGAGACTTTGTACCTTGTTTCAGGTCACCCAAAGCTTCTGACAGTTGATAGAAGAGAGGTCCTTGGCTTTCACCAAACCTTTCCTGGATCTCTTCCCACAGTACTCTTGCATCCTTTGCAAATGCAAATCCTTGCAATAGATCCTCACCGATTGCATTTTGAATCCACGCAATCAGAGTTGAGTTCACCTTTACCCATTGGTCATACACCTGTGAGTTCATCGCCGGTTTCCGGTAGGCTCCGGTCAGTATAGCCATCTTTCCCCTTGCCTGCAGAGCATTCACCATTGCTTCTCTCCAGGTTATGTAGTTCCTCTCCGTCAGCCACTTCGTCACAATCGTCAGATTTGCATGATCTGAGCTAGGCAAGAACAACGGATCATTCTCATTGATCTTCACAAATCCATCCTTGTCAACTGGGTATGGATTTCTCACAAATCTACCAAAGACATTCTCGTCGACGTTGCTACCCGAACCGCTCGCCATCGCTTCCGATCTTGTCTGGGTCGTCTGGATCTAAGAGCCTAGAAGCTCTGATACCATGAACAAATTTAACAAATCGAAATTACCCCTCCATGAGAGCTGGTAATTGAGGACGAAAATCAAGAACAAATCTAAGAAGATTCAACTGAACTTCTTAAGGAATAGTGTAGCATACAAGCCTTATTTATACTAGATAAGGTTCCCATTCTAATGATGACACTTGGAGAAAATAAAGATAAAACAAGGAAAATCTCGACTGAGCCAAAATAAATTCTTCAGGCAGAAAGGCTCCAGCCGAGCCTTTTAGGCTGAGAATCTTGAGCATGATTTCAGCTCCAAATGCTTGGGCCGAGCTTCCAGGGCTGAGAGCTGCTATCAAAATTCCAACATGCAGAAATGAACTCATTATTTGTATGTGTGGATTTTGTGCAAACGTGTACAATTATTGTGCTGATTTTGTGCATTTTTGGTTTTGAATAACTGTAGGGGATGCCTCTTCATAATCTGGTGGAGGGGATGGCTGTGGAGGTGATGAGAAAATATGAAGGTGCAAAGGAAGAGGTATGGTATCCAGCTACCATAATGGGACAACTGAGAGGTTCTTGGTAATGGTAGGCTACAAAATCCTTAGAACTGAAGAGGGTTCTCAAATTGTCGAGGAGGTAGATGTTCGAAGTATCAGACCGAGTCCCCCGATTGTTTTTCTGGGAATGTCTGCTGGTTTTGAGCAAGTCGATGGCTGGTACAGAGGTGGCTGGTGGGTAGGCCATGTTTCCCAGGTCATTGCTGGTGCCAAATATGTGGTTTGTATGAAGAACACTGGTGAAGAAATGGTGTTTGATCACTGTAAGTTAAGGCAGCATCTAGACTTGGATATTGAGGGTGGTAAATGGAATCCAGCTCCTGAGGTAAAATTTTGTTCCTGCTTTTCTTGATGTTTTTATACATTTATATGACAATTCTCCAAATCCTTATGCAGATTAGTTTAAAACTGAAACTGCAGATTAATGGCCTTGAGGAGACCTTTACAAAAGGAATGATGGTGGAGGTAAGAACTGATGAGGAAGCCTTTATTGGTTCTTTATTACCAGCGAAGATAGTTAGTTGTATTGGTAATGGCGAGTATATCGTTCATTACCGGATATTAAAAAAAGCCAGTGACGAAACTCAACCTCTAGTAGAGGTAATTGCTGGTTCTCGCCTTAGGCCATGTCCTCCCGAGATAGAGAAGGATGACTACGAAATGCTTGAAGAGGTTGATGCATGGGAGCATGATGGGTGGTGGGCTGGCTTGATTAGCCGATTTTTAGGCCCCTCAGAGTATGGTGTTTATTTCTGGACTTCAAATCAGGAGTACAGATATGCCCGTGATCATCTGAGGCCTCATCAAGATTGGACTTGTGGAAAATGCACTGCTGCTCCAACTCCTAAGGTATGACTCCATGTCAACATTTAGATTATCATGTGTTTTATTTCATCTTCTGAAAAATATGTTACAAATTACAGAAATTGTACTCTAAAGTGCCTTTTAGTGTGGGGATGGTGGCAGAGCTCAAAACTAATGCATACGGCTTCGTAGGAGCACACTTCTCTGTCAAGGTAGTTAGCTGCCTTCATAAGGACAGGTATATAGTAGAGTATGAGACTCTTTGGAAAGATGATGGTTCAGGATTCTTGCTAGAAACTGTTGATGGTTACCAGATTAGACCTCCTCCTCCCCCAGTAGAAAAGAATGAGGGCTGGTGGGTCGGCCTGATTTGCCGAGTTCTAGACAGTTCATATAATGTTTACTTCTGGACCTCTAATGATGAGATGGAGCTTCCTCATTGTGATTTGAGGCCTCATCAAGAGTGGAATGATGGGAACTGGACAACTCCTCTCAAGGTAGTTTAGTCTAGCTAACATTTTCTTTAATTTCAGCAATTTGCATTTATAACTATATATATTTACAAATTATGCAGATGTCGAATTCGCTGTTGAAATCCAAGTTAGGGAAATTGGGTCGAAGGGAAAGCCAACCAGCATTAGGTGCTTGTTTCCTCAATGGAAAAACTGTGGAAATATGCAGCATAGATACAGGTTTTCGCGATGCTTGGTTTCCTGCTGTGATTATTAGGCCCATGGGAGCTGGGAAGTATTTGGTGCGATATCTGACTCTAGTGTTTTTGTTTTGTTTATGAAACTGCCATACTTTCCTATGATAAGCATGTTTTATCCCTAACTTTCCGTATTATCCGACAAATCAAACTAGGTATAATAGTTATGAAAAGCTGCTCTCGTATATATACTAGAGTTTCTCATCTTGTCTACAGGGAAGAGCTCTGCCGGAAGAATGCTAGGCGCGAGTTATATAGAAATGCCGGAAGATATCCTTTGTAAAGGATGGTCATCTTTTGTAAGGCTAGGATCTGAATTATATAGAAATGAAATATCATATATGGTATCATTCATGTACTAGGTTCGGTTATGTATCATACATTTCTCAGTGCTTTGATATAACAGTGATATACATTATGTGTTGTTAGTTTTCGAAAACATCAGTTTCGGATTCCCAGTTTGTATTTTAGCTTGAATGTTGCTAAGTAGTAATGATTTATTATATGAAATTATGAATACGTAGTGATCAGAATGGAGTATATAGCCGTTAATTTGGTTTTTGAAAAAAAATTTAATGGGCCAATAAATGCTCATTAAATGGCATCTTTTATCTTTATTGATCAGATTCATATCAATAAAGCTTCAATCAAGGAGTAATCGTTTTCGTTTCAACTAATGAGGCAAGTAATCCAAAAGCAAAATTGAGGGGAAAATAATTTCATACAAAAATTCAGCCTTTTTTTCATCCTTTGAAATGTTGAATAAATTTATTAGAAAAAGTTATAACTTTTTAAGAGGTAATTAATGATGTTTGTGAAAAAACCAGCCTACTAGATTCCTTATAAATATAAGGGATTCAGAAAAGCTTAAAGGAAGATCTCGTAAATGATCATTCGGTATAAAGAAAATGTTTAATTTGCGTAAGGATGATTTAGTAATAATGTAGTATACGAAGTGCTTGTATCAAATATTTTGTACTCAAATATTCAATTGATATCGTAGATTTTATATGATTTTTTGTAATTTTATGTGGGTATCGTCTGAATAGAACTATATAGATAATGTCGATATAAAAATTGCCAGAAGTACAGCATCGAATGTACAATTGAGTGCAAATCAGGTTCAAGTTTACTCCATCTATTTTAGATTTTTTTTCTTCTTCAAATTTCATCTTTTCCCTTGTAAGTATCATCACCCAACTAGTATCTCTATGTATATTTATTGAACAATTATCTTGTCAGATTCACATATAATATTTGTCAAAAATTATTTCTACATGTATCAACAATTCACTTACACAATTGTACATATTGAGCCAAATATTGCTCTACTACGTACTAGTACCATATTACTGGGAGAATACATCGCTAAGCCGAGGAAAGTATCCATCCAGTACTCTAAAGTCAGCAAAATTTCCAGAGCTACAGCCTTACATGTAGTCACACATCAAGAAGAGGATGAAACAAACTAAAATTTCAGATTCCTTCTATAGTGACTCTCAGATAGCATATTTGTGTATCAGTTCAAATCTGAATCAGAACATATTCTAATCAATATTCATAATGATATTCCATGCACATTTACTTGACTCCCTCAGCATAATCATTATCTAGCATCTTTCATACTACATATCAACACACATAGTACAGATTGAATATTGGGCTCAATACCAGCTAACATTTAACCTATAGTGATATCTGACCTTCTCATTCCAGAAAAACATGGAACTTGAAAAACCTTAACACTCATAGTACAAATTTGCGACCCGTTTTCAGTATTATACCCAAAGTCCCGTTCATCTGTCAGTATACAAAGTTATGTCACAATTCCATGAACAAAAGTCAGGTGAGGATCATACTTTGTTTGTGAATCCTGTGAGCATGGTGATTTAGCTTACTGAGTTCTGTGAGGAACAAAAAAGAGAAGCTAGGATGAGGAATCAAATAAACAAGAATGTAAGAGTTAATGCAGGCACAAAGCAATTAAACTGGAAATAAAATTTTACTTTGAAAGTAGAAATCATTAACAAAATTTTATTAATGGTCAAACATGGTGTGAAAAAAATTAACTATTTCAGTAGGGCATTTATAAGGGGACGGAGGTAGTATGCATCAGTAAAATACAGAGGGAAAAGGCAAAATTCTGAGTAATGAATGAGCCTACAACATTATTTAAAGAATAGGTAGCCTCATACTTCACCTTGAATTACTAAGCCTAGTTCTAATTTCAATCTGAGTATCATTACAGAAAATATTATCAAAAAAAAAAAAATCATTACCAGAAAATTGGTTCAAAATCAGGATCACAAGCCTAGACTACACCAGCAAGAAGCCAAGAACACAAATGGATACGTTTAGGAAATAAAACAATACCTCATCATGGACTCGCCAGGAAGGCAATTAAAGTTAAATTTAAAATAGTTTGATGACCATAATTGAATTAAGATTAATATAAAACAGGCAATTCTCCATGTGCAAATTTAATTAGTATTGAAATAATGAATTAAAGATGTGCTAAATAAACAAAGCTAAATTGAATTAAAATAAGAGAAAATCTTGGGTGAGACCTGTCCTTGTGGAGACCAAGAGCAGTGGAATGAGCATTTACTGTCTCTGCTTGATCTTTTAGTCAATTTGTTTGATCTTTCAATCAATGTCCTTGAGTATTTTTGTTTTGCCTTGATTTTTAAGTTAATTTGATCTTTCGTTCAATTTGCTTGATCTTTCGGTCAATTTTCTTGATCATTTCCTTGGTCAATTTCACCAACGACAAATTCAATCAAGGAAATCGACGTGTTTAAAGCTCACCAACGACAAATTCAATCAATAGCAGTCTCATATAATCTTTGGTCTCATTGAGACAGGTCTCAAATGAGAATTTGCCTTAAAATAATTACAATAAATGATCTAAATTTAAAGAAAAACTTTGAATAAATTGGAGATAACAACAAAATCTAATTCTCCAATACCAAAAAGTTGAAAAACATCAAACTGTAAAAGTAAATTGTGAGCGTAAAAATTACGTCCCTAATTTTCCCAATATGAATTGAGGTGAAGCCCAATTATATGGAAATTGAGGTCCCGATGGCCAATCAAATGGAATATGGCTAGGATTGGATATTTCTGTGTTACCAGTCTCCATATCGTAGATGTGTAATATGTTTATATAATTTATATAGTATATGCAGCTTGTTTTTAAATCGGAATTTCTTGTTGAGTAAGAGAATGAATGCGGTCCATTTAGAAAAAATATTTGATCATCAATATTATCAACTCGATTCCACTTTCTACTTGTTTGGTCAAACTTGAACACATCTATGGAATTTACTTTGCACTCGAGTTCTTCTAATGGTAGTGACATTTGAACCCAAAACACGTTGTTTCCTGATCCAACCAGATAGTCTGATTTATTGCATCCTTTTTTGTATTTGTTAGAGGGTGTTCGGCCCAGTGATGTCGTCCTGAGGATATTGTCTACAATATCACATTCAACAAAAGTATTTGATGCGACTATACCATATATTTTTTGATTGCATACGGTCATTGAAATGTGTCGTTCAAGATTTTTGATTCCTATGTTGTTCCACTCCCGTTGGCCAGGACGCCAAATTAATGCAACACCAATATCTTGCACAAGAAACATAAGAACACAGTTTGTAGATGTTGGTGGTGCAGTCAAAATAAAAGGTTTAGACCAATCCCACACATCGTGTTTAGCATTGGGTAAGTCTGGCAACTTTATCTGATTCAAGAAGTGCATGTCGAGCAAAGAGCACCCAGTGCCATTTTTTGACACCAATATCAACCACCCATGGCAATTTGTAACCACTAAACTATTTTTACTAATCACTGATTCTGGTATAGATATTGGAAAGTTGCGTTTTTGTAGAAAACAATAGTAGCTAAAGCTACGAATTTGTGGTTGTTCCATTTTTTCTCCATGAGAAAGGAATAACTGCACCCGTGATTGTGCTTCGATACCCTTATTTTTATCACTCATGTTCTTTCCTTAATAAATCAAATCATTTTGGTGGAATTCTATACACAAGGGTATTATTTATAATCAGATGCATGTAATTAAAATCCTTTTACTTTCTATAATAGGATCTCAATTCCTTTTCATTTTTGAATTGTAAGATTACCAAGAAAAGGAATTTTTTTTCTTCCGGAAGCATCATAATTGAATAGTTTTTATTCTTTAAAACCTTATGTGTAAGAGGAAAAAAAATTGCCTTTTACTTATTCAAATAGGATAACCATGGTTTATTTATTTGGAAGTTCAAATCCAAATTTGACAAGGCAAAATCAAAGAGATAAGATTTTATTTACCTTCTTATAATTGGATTTCTTCGATTTTTTCATTATATACCTTTAGACATCAACACTTCGCTTATAACTTACGTGCATAACAAATAATGTTAGCCAATATGAGTAAAGTTGAAGGTATCGGATGGAGTTGTAATCTTCCACAGGATATCTTAACATTGATCCTATCAAATCTCATGTTGATGAATGATTTTAAGAAATTTGGAGCTGTTTGTAAAAGGTGGCATCTTTCCATGGCCGATTACTCAAGGAATTACATTTGTTTCGGTACACAGTGGTTGGTTAAGAAAAAAATTATGGAATCCGGTGTCAAACTTTACCATCCCTTGTCAGATGACCCATGCAGCATTAATATCGACGTTCCTCATATGCGTGGTGCTTCAGTTCTTTGTTCAAAAGATGGATGGCTACTAATGAATAGAGGGCGTGAGGTCTTCTTTTTTACCCCCTTCTCAAAATTTATAATTAAGTTGCCGAACTTGCCTCATTGTGGTCTCAGTTTCAACGGTTTCACTATTACTTCTACTCCAACTTCCAAAAACTGGCAAATTTGTGGCATTAGAAGATATCAAAGTTGTCTGAGTTCATTTAGTAAATCAAAGTTCGGCATATTTACTATCGGTCATGGGGATGAAGATTGGACCTGCACCCTAGGTACTATTCCCCGAGGTTACTTCATAGCTCAACAAACTAATCCAGTTTATCACAAAGGTAAATTTTATATTCTATGTTGTTGTGGAGTATTGGGTGTTCTGGATCCCAAAACTCGATCATGGAAACTGATGGCACCCAAAAGTGGTCACAGGAATAAACACTACCTATTAGATTTTGATGGTGAACTTGCTGCAGTTTCCTATTCATTCACAATTGATGAACATCCTAAAGTTTTTAAATGGGATGAATGGAAAATGGATTGGGATGAAGTTAATGATATTGGAAAATATACTTTCTTTCTAAGTGACAAAACGTCTTACGCAAAGAAAAGCAACAGAGATGATATGATGAACAAGTTATTTTTCCCTTACTTACATGAAAAATACGGGGTGTTTTATTCCTTAAAAAATGGTGTGTTTCAATCGTTTGGTGACCACGATTTCTCAAGTGAGAACCTTATGAACACAACATTCATCGATGAGGGTTGTTGGATAGAACCCGTTCAACATGATCTTGATCTTTCCAACATCGATATTGAATGGCTTCCTACCCTTTCATATGACCAGTGCAGAACTTCTTTTGTGTTGGATATAGATGATGATGATGATGATGGTACGGAGGAAGAGGTAAATGATATTGATTATGGCACGGAAGGGGAAGATGAAGAATGTTTGAAGGTCATGGACAAATATTTGAGTGATGACGATGGGGATGGTTAATTTGTCACACGCAATACTAAATGCCGATGAAGAGATGATGACAGGGATGGAAATTCGAAGCTTTAGCTTCTGGACTATTTGTATTTTGTAATACGATTCATTTAATTTAATTTAAGTTTAATTCAAATATGATGAAATGATTTGCATAGAATTGAATTAAAATAAAATTTAAATGTATTAAAATTTAGTAATAGAATGTCTAAATTAAAGTGAATGTCATGACATCATATTTCCATAATTGAATTAAATTAATCTAAATTAATTTTAATGATTTAATTTGAATAGAATTGTTTCATATAATATGTAGAGAAATAAGTTTAATAACTTATCCGTCAAAATAATATTGTAATCTGAACAGTTTCACGAACATCCAACTATGTACAAGGTTAAAAATTGCAGAAAATATTCTGGGCCTTTTTTTATATGTTATCCAGAGAAACTTATTTGAAAAATTCGTGTACTGCATCACAATTGCATCAATTTTAGTCAACATGGATGATAAGGAATCCGATATTGGGTTATTCGGATTATTGGGATCCCATTTCCTATTCTCATCAGTACCCAATCTCATTTAAACTCATTCCATTTAATTCCAAATTAAAATAGCAATGGGAATTTCCCAACCATTAATTAATGGGTAATGGGATTAAATTGCCATCCATAATTGCATGACAGATATTTGACTAGTTTCAATATAATGATGCGCGCACAACATGCCCACAGATGCTTCAAACACGCAAAGTCCATTTTAACTAAATTCATACACTCTTCAAACTCTACGTTGCAAAAACGTGTAATATTTGGCATCTGGATGCACCATAATCATGCTAATGTTATTTTCTTCACAATTTCATTTTCTTCTCCATCATCCGCCATGTTCTTCAATCTTAAATCTTTGTCAATGATCAAGTGTTAGTATGTCAATTGTGGAAAGAAAATCTCACACATGGCTTGCTCCATGATGATAATCTTTCTTCTTCCCACAATTTCCAAGACTATCACTTCATAATTGCAAATGTCAGATTTGTGAGAAACCACTCCAAAGCACCTGCTAAGTAGTTCGGAACTATGTAACCAATCTTTCTCAGAGCAATATGTATGCAAATTATGCAGGTTGGAGAAGAAAATGGGAATTAGGATTTAGGAGAAAGTAGAAACATGAGGTCTTTGATATGACAAAATAACTGAATGTTCTAAATGGAAGAAAAAAAAAGTATGTATAACAAATTAGAGAAATTCTGCAATGACACCGATTTCAATTGATACTAGGGACAAATGTTGATGTTCTCATTTTCAAACATGACATTTTACATATTAAGCATGACTATTCATTGTAATATTGCTGATGTTTTCATTTTCATGTCTAATCTTCTCACTTTCAACACTAATATTTTACATATTAAGCATGGTTATTTGGTGAGACCAATTGAGACAGATCTTAATTTAGAACTTGTTAACAAAATGGGATAAATGTGAAGGCCTCTCGTGGAAAAAAAATTACTACATAAATATTTAAATTTAATTTTTTGCAGTTGTTATTTTTCAATAATAACCTTACCTTAATGTTGGAATTTTCAATATAAAATTGGTTATTTTTTAAAATGGGATAAAGTTATAAAATAACCAATTTTATAAAATAACGAGTTCAGACCAATTTTATATTGAAAATTACCAATTTTATAAAATAACTAGTTCATAAAATTACCAATTCAGTTGAACTAAATTAACCTAAATTATACTAAACTGTTTCATAAATAAGCTCAAGAGAAGGTTTTAGAAATCTAAATATTTTTAAGGGAGGAGAGGGTTATAAATGACTTTTTATAATAAAATAAAGAGTTTAAACATCATAACGTGCTTAACAATAAATATACAACTTTTTAAATTAATTTTTTAAACAATAATAACCATACTTTATATTGGAATTTTATTTTTGTATAATTGGATTTATCATCGAAAAAATAATATAATGAAGTTAATAAACTGAATGATGGATAAACGAGTTTGATGACTTGGCAGGTGTATAATGGTGGGTTAAAAGCATATAAGTGAAACTTAATGAAAAAGTGGATTTCAAAGCCATATTTGTGCTTTACCACTATAAGTGCACTATACTTGATCTTCCACAAAGTTGTAAAGGCGCCACACAAGCATAACTCTGAAGAGAACCCAAATTCATCTCCTTCCGGCAATAACCTCCCCAAACCACCAGACCATGGTCAACAGAAATCTCGACAAAAATCTACAACACTCATTTTCATTGTCATATTTAACACACAAATAGATGAGGTTAAGAGAAGTACATAATTGATTTTACCTAAGCTAATCAGTATTGTTTCTATACATAATGAGGACACATCTAGCTAGTGATTTAGACTCCTTTTTCCTTCGTAATAAAAAAATATTAACTTTGTCTCCACAAAATGAATGAATGAATAAAATACATCCAAAATCCATGTTTTTTAATTGAAAATCTCGCAAAGAAAGAATACCATCACTGCTTAGAAAGATTTGCTCCAGAGCAGTTGTTTCTTCCCAGGCAAAAATAGACTTTGTCAAACAGTGTAAGAGATAGCCTTTAAGGTATTGTTAAAAAATAATAAATGATTGCTTCCACAACGAGCCAGTGGAATTTTAACAATCAATAAAAGAGTAGGGTGACTGAAATAATAATGAACATTAGTGGAGAAATACCTATAATCATTTATCATTCTTTTACAGGACAGATCTAGATGAGTCATTTAAAACTAAATGGTAGATCATAAGCTGTCATTACAATTAATGCATCACCTTGCCAAGAGTTCAGTTATAAATCCCCCAGATAAGTTTCGGTAAAAGTAAGAAAAAAGAGGAAACCAACAGCCAACAGGAGATAGCAATCTAATCAAGCATGATCTTCATGAAGGACTTGATCTCTTCCTCAATCGAATTCTCATAGCAACTGTCCTCCTTTTGAGTAGAGAGGAGTGTATAAAGCTTCTTAATACTCAAATGGCTGGTTTTGATATCTCCAATCTTGACGTTACTGTCCATACGGAGAGTGGACAACGTCTCTCTGATCGTTCTAGCCCCAAAAAAGGACACCTGTAGAAACAATAATTAGTGATTAAACTACTACAAAAGTACAGTTTTAAAATGGATTAATCAGTTTCTATGGTCAACTAAAGTTTATGATTTTATGATTTCTTATCTAGTAAAAAAAAATACGAAGAAAAAGACTACGCCAGAGCAGAGGACAGTCCAAATTTCAGTAATCAATTGCATATCATAAACACACACGGACCAAAGAGAACAGATGAAAAGGGATGTCTGAGGAATCCCTGAAGTCCCACATAAGAATGACAATTCCTTTTTTCACTGTACTCCTTAAAGATACCAAGAGAAGCATACACCATAAGAGTGAACATAGTGTGCATGAGACATGATAAATACATGATATATAACAATCATAAATGCCAAGTACATAAGACATGAGATCAAAGCGAGAGTGAAACATTTTCTGTGAAACAAAACACTAAACAACATCTAATCAGTGACACAGAGGACTATCTAACATGTTAACTCTGTATAGCTCATCATATAACTCAGTATGAGAATGACTAACATATACTAATATGTATAATTACTACAGGCAACTAAATGGTGCTTTATGAGACTCTTAGTCCAAAATAAAAGACAAAATAATGCAAAAGGAAAACAAGCCTAGAGATAATTCACAATTTACATAATTAAAATATCAATAACATTAATTCTAATAAAAGAACTATCCCCAAAAAAAGACACCTGTAGAAACAATAACTTACAGTTTTAAAGTAGCAGTTGGTACACATAAACTTTTTTTTTAAAAAAAAACATCAAAGAAACTTACGTTACGAAGCATAGCAGTGAGGGGCTGTCTCGGATCCGCGGAGAATACTAACTCTCGGAATTCGTGCAGCGGCAAATATCGCCTAATACCTATAACACGAAGATGTAACTTATTCTCAAGAAATTTTCCAACAATGGAAACTGCAAAAACAGAGAATAGTAAACAAGTACCCCTGGGTTCTTTAAAATAATATGTAGTCGAATGACAATCTCAAAGACACATGCACATTTCAAGTGAATCGTTAAATAATATGTAACTAATACTGTAATAGTAGTTGTACAATGAGACTGTCAGTTTTTACCGTGAATCATTGATTTCTTCGTTTTTGTCATAAAGCATCATTGATCATGATTCATGAAATGTGAAAGTATTAGCTAAGCAAGCACAACAAACTACAATTGAAAAACCACATTTGTTTTGAATTCTAATTCCTTCTTGATGAATCCTGATTCTTAATACAGAAATCATTCTACATTTATAATACACTGTAAGACCACAGAGAAATGCAGTAAAATCACACAACACAATATCATGAAAGATTACAATTACGTTTATAATACACTGTAAGACCACAGAGAAATGCAGTAAAATCACACAACACAATATCATGAAAGATTACAATTACGTTTATAATACACTGTAACTGTCACAGAGAAGTACAGTAAAATCACACAACACAATATAATGAAAGATTACAATTAGGTGACTGGAAAAACTGACAGTCTCATTGTAGACTTCCCTGATGCTTTTATACTTATGCGGTTGATTATGCTACAAAACTACAACACTCAACCAATTTACAAGTTGAGTATTATTCATCTGGTTTATCCAAACAGTATTACAGCCTAAACTTCTTAACTGCCTTCTTGTAATTCAGTATTCTACAACATAAAACTCGTTCAAATCTAAAGCACGGAAATAAGTAGTCTACCAAGTAACAAACAATGGAATCTAGTAAGGTTTAATCTAGTAAGGTTACTCATAGTACATTGACCATACCCAATATCCATCTCAAGAAATTTTCCTAACACAGAAACGGCAAGAAAGAAGAAGAAATTTTCCTAACACAGAAACGGCAAGAAAGAACACAATTGAGTAACCAAAATGTACCACTCTCAGACTGGATAGGAACCGCCGGCGCCGGGTCTTCAACTGGATTTTCCTCTGGGACAAAGATTGGATCATCTGCCGGATCTTCCACCGGGTCAAGGAGATCCGCAGGCTGAAGCGGCCCTGGAATGACACCTGCGATCGGGATGACTGGATCCGCAGGCTGAAGCGGCCCTGGAATGACACCTGTGATCGGGATGACTGGAATGACACCTGTGATCGGGATGACTGGATCCGCAGGCTGAAGCGGCTCTTCAAACCTTCCATCACCGTCTGGAGAAAAAATAAATAAATATAAAATCCAGTAAAATCAAAAAAGGAAGAGGAAAATAATTATAAATTGATAAAACACCTGCGAGATTCTGATCTGTAACCGCCATGGATAACCTCCAGCACCGGTGATCTGAGTTCCTTCTTCCTTTTCTTTCTTCCTTTTCTTTTTATTTTTTTGCCTTTCTTTTTTCACTGTTTATATAGTGATATGGTTTATATAGTGCTGTTTGTTTTTCTATTCTTATTGTTTTATTACTAATTTCCCTTTTACTAGAAAAGGTGAGGACTATCACAGAAAAAGTTAAACTAATTATCATTATTGTTGAAAACCATAGAACAAAAAATAAATTAAAACAAATCATTTACAGTCTGTACTTAAATTACAGATCCAAAAAATATAGTGAGGTATGTGCAATTTTGTGATTGAGTGTATCCAATACAGTTTCTGACTTCTACGTTCTTGGTCTTCCATTTCCAGTTGTAGCGCAGCTGAGGGGCATACTACAATGCGTACCTATATTGCATAGACAAGAATTAGCATTGGCAATCACTAAGTTACCGATGAGTTACCTGATAAGAACATATAGATTCACTACTTAATAATCAATCTCCAAGTATTTCAGTAAGCAATTACCTGACAAAATTGTTGGTTGAGAAGGGAAATCACCAGATGGAACCTGAGATGAAATCAGGAAACTAAACCCTAAACTGAAACCGGTTTTATACAGTCGCCTTCTCAAAATACTGAACAAACTCAGTACAAACCCTGTCAACACATGCAAATCATTAATCTGAGGTCAGATGAATTCAAAGAATTTTCCTCCGCATAAAAGGAATGAATGTAAGCCTTTCAACAATCTCGATTAAAAAAGTTTCACTGAGAATGATAGTTTGATTGAAAAGGAATGTATCTTATATATATACTCCTAAGATTTATACATGTCCTCAAGTCGCATTCCAAGTATTTAAAACATAGGGTGATGCTGGAATAAAATCTTATATTAATTTTTTGCTGAAATAGAATCAAAATGAGCTCAGACAGCAATATGTAAATACATAGACTGTAATATGTTTAAAATTGATACTTGGACCAAACAAATAACCATGCAGTTGAACGCAGCATATATAAACAGATAAAATATTAAATAACCAACTGAAGGAGAATTTAAACTTACAGCTATCTTCATCGATGCCAACTGATTCTGCATTATCTCTTCAACTAGTAGTTGTCGAGCCTGGACCTGAGCCTTCTGGGCTTGTTGTTGCTCTTTTAATAACATTTGCTGATGAAACTGTTGCTGATTCTGCCTGAGGTTGATGCACTGAATTCCGATTCGATAATCATTCTAGCAATGGATCATCCAAGTGGGGCTGAGACAATGAATTGTGTTGCAGAGGAAAAAGTGGAAATTGTTGGCCAAGTTCTCTGACGCATCAAAGTGATTTCTAGGTCCATGTGAGACATGTGTTGAGTATCAAGTGCATCTTGGTAGAGCGCTTCTGTGATGGAAATCAGGCCATGACTCTAGAGCTCGACTTGATTCAGACATTGAGCTAAAGGGTGCCCTCACAGAAAGAGAGTTTGCAGCTAACTCCAGATAACCTCGATTGAAGGTCATTCCAAATATGGCCACCTTCTAGCTCAGACAACAATCCAATGCTTATTGTTTTGATTTAAAACGCCAGGAACTGTTAATTCGGATGGTAAAGAAGGATTCAAAGTATTTGAAGAATCAGCCATACTTCTTTTAATCTTCACCACTGCTAGGTCTTCCTGGAAACAGAATCTCTGCAAAAAAATTAACAGTCAAAAGTCAGATTTGATTCAGAAATACAGACAAAATCTCTGCAAAATTATTCATAATCCAAAATGGGGAGAGGATATAAGGTGGGGGTACCTTCATCCTGAGACATAATTCTGGTAGTTTCGACCCTCAGAAAATGTAAGGTGTGATTGACCTGGCATGTTCTGCAATGCCTTAAAAATGGGATGATTGCCAGCCAGAACCATCTAATGGACCAGAAGATATGGTATCCGAATTATGGCCAGCAGTATGCATACCAGACTCCATATTCAGCCCCAGTGATTGTAGTTCTGATGCAAAGTTTCTGAGGTGAAGCATAACAGCACCTAATTCGACAAAAGGTGAATATTCAAGAGCATCAGCTGAGCCCACTGGCAACTCTAAACCGAAGATACCTTGTTCAAACCATGAGACTATGTAAACCCCGAGAAATGGACCCTGTAGTACAAGCTTAACTCCTCAGGAGACGTTCACTTGTACAGTTGATTTTCTAGAGTTCCGCTTCCCAAACTATACATATTACCATCCCAATAATGATCTCAAGAATGCATAGTAAACAGCGAATTTTAATCATTTGGAAGCCTGTCATCATCATCAAAAGATCCACGAGGTCTACTGACATCAAAACCTGGTCCCATTATAGAAGAATATCTACATCTCTGACCTTTGAAGGTTGGAGCTTAACACTTGCCACAGTATCCATATGGCAAGCCCAGCTGAGCTTAGATATATTTGATCGTGTTACACCAAAATCTCTCCTGAAACTGTACCATCTGATGAGCAAGGACCATTGTAATGCAAGTTGCTCTGAACAAAATTGTCATTCGAAATTGTTCAGGAAGCATCCAGAGCTTTACCAGCAACGCCAACTGGAGGGAAGAGGGCCAAGGTTTCACTGTTGGCCTCAAGTTCTACTCAATACACATCAAAAGGATACCATATATTAGTGCTGAACCAAAATCCACAGCAACGTGAAAATAGAAGGAAAGACATAAAAAACTGAAATTCTGTAGAAAAAATAAGCAGAACTTACCAATAAAAATTTCCGTGGATCTGCCCTTTCGAAATGAACTATATGACACACCACTACTAGGAACTGCTGCCACAGTTAGTTTAGTTAATTATAGATAACCTCAGAATTTCAAAGTGATAAAAAAGACATGTGGCCATGGAACATGCTATACCCTCAAGTATGTCTTATTGTCTAACTAAAACATAAACTTCCTGGTCTAAATCCTTATCACCCTCCCAGACATCATATTCATTAATTATGTCCCACAATGCACCTTTTACTGTATCAGGAAAACAACTCAGCACCACCTTATTGCAGCACCACTGGTAGTACCTATAACAAAACTGGCTCCTTTCTAAAACAATCTACATAGTCTTGTGTTTCAGAGCTGGTGTACATGGCTACTGTTCGTCCTAAACAAAATAAATAAACTGATCAGGAGATTAGAAGTCATCTCAATTCACCATAAATTTCAAACATAACTGGACAACACATGAAACAAAAATTCGAAAGTCCTAGCTGAGCAACTTTTTTCAGCCCATTCTCCATATCAACAGAAAAAAAATTTCATACACGGACCAAAATACAACAAAAACTAGCAAAAAGAAATACAATCACCTCAGAAATCTTTTCCTGTTCTTTTACTCAAACTACAAATGACATACATGTGCAACTTTTAGGTATTACATATTATATAAAGAACAGAAGTTGGATCGAAGCCAACATAAAAGAACTCTTTCAATTTAAACTATGCAAAAATTATTGTTGGCCCCAGGAATTCATAAAATCTCTTAATTCTCTCAAATTAGCATCAACCAAAGCCTAAAACCAATGCATTCTATTAGAATAAAGATGAAGAAGGATCTGAATCACCCCCACCACCAACCCCCATCAACAAACTACTTAGGCTTGGAATGCAGCTGGGTTAAATTGTCAGAATAAACAACAAAACTTTTCATTTCCTTCCTACATAAGAAGGCACAAAGCTTCATCCTAGGATATTTAGTACGAACTATGAAGGAAAAAAAAAATAGTATGCTACCATACTTTGTTACAGAAACCTTGTACATGTTACAAATTCTACAAAAGCAGCCTCTACAACATACGTTATAAGAAAGATTTCACTAACTGACAAACACATGTGCACAGAAAAAAAGTATGATCATCAAAAAGGACATATTGATTCTACTACATATATTAGCAGCCTCTACGGCAGATATTATAAGTATGACTTCACTAACTGATAAACACATATGCACATAAAAGAATAATGATCATCAAAAAGAAGGACATTTTGATTCTACATATGCACTGAATACTTGCTCGAACTAAAAATTTCTTGCAACTTAGAAAGCAATATGTACGGCAATCCTATATAGATGAGACATTCAATAAAAAGACTTATCCAATACAGAGATGATCTAGATGCACATATATCTAGTTCATGAGATGAAACACACAATAAAAATGTATATGTAACAGTAACTGTTGAGATATAAAAAGTGCAAAATCAATTATAAGCATATCTGGTATAGGTGGTGTCACCTTCAATCGGCAACTGGCAAGCAGCATCTTCATCTCCAGCCAGCATCTGCATTAATCAAAATCCAATCAGACGTACTCACAGGAAAAACAACATATTCAATTCAATTCTCATACTCTCACATGAGGTGTGAGGCAGAAACCCATCAAACTCTGTATCTTCCATCTCCAGCGAGCATCTGTGTATCAAATTAGGCAAGGAACATTAGCCACCAGGCCCTTTACACCCTCCCTCTCCATCTCATCAAACTGCCATGGAAGCCATAAGCAGCAATCCACTCTAACGTAAAAACAATAACAGCTATGCAAATCATCCAGGAAACCGCTCTACATTGGCTATGCAACCAGAATATCTGCAGTGCAACAGCTTTCAATACATCGGAATGAGCCTGCTGACACTGTATATATCCATAACATCCTTCGAACATCCATTCTGCACCATCATTGAGATGAGAGTATTACAAGTTGTCAAACTATAACCAGCATCAGCCTGATCACCACACCTCCCCTTCTCTCAAACTTGCACAGACCTAATATACATATGAGATAACAACCCTCCAACAATCAAATGACACTATTCACAGATTTCAAATACAGCAGCTCCAATGCAGTGTTTGCTATTCCCTATATTGCAACGGAAATATATAGCCAGGGCGGTTGAAATCCTCAGGTTTTGATTCTGTAGATGCAAGAGCCAAAATCGTAGTTTCCCTATCTCGAGCTGACACTCCAGTAGTTGTTCCATGTTTGGCATCCTACAAAAGTACCAAAAAAAGGTTCTTATCTATAAGATTTTGACATAATGCAAAGTAAAACTTGGGACATGAATTCTTAATGTATGCGGAAAAGAATCACTTACAACTGTAATAGTGAATGTGGTTGATGGCTTCTCCTCATTATCCTTACTGTTTACCATCAAAGGATATTCAATCTTTCCAGATCCTCTTCCTTCATGCTCACACAGACAATGCCAGTGGCGTGCTTTACAATGAATGCCATAGCCTTTGGTGTAACCTTGGAGGCTGCCATTATTAGATCTCCTTCATTTTTTCTATCTTCATCATCAACAACCAATAAAAAATTACAACAAATAGACAAAAGAAAGCAGATAGTTAAGCAAACAAAAACCCTGTCCATACTTATTACCATTGTATTCATCCTAAGCAGATATATACCTTTCCCTTGCAAATGTCCTCAACGGCATCTTCAACAGAGGAGAAGCCTTGAGTAGAAGCAATATCAGCTGCTAGAGTTCCAAATTGCATATAATCTATGCCGCTGATTGGACAATTGTTTACCTCAGCAACATCAGTTTGGGAGAGGAGGTCTCCTTCACCAGATAGCAATACAGAGTTAATCCTACTGTCTCTCCGACCATGGAGGCATGATCTGTCACTCACCTGGAGAGACCCTACAACCCCGCTTATGGAGCACGTGTTTCCAAAGTCCATTCACCAATCTAAAGCTCTTCGATGCTCTGAAAGGGAAAAGGAAATGAGAAATATCACTTTCAGACAGCCGAAGTGATTGTCACTTCTACAACCAATAAAATTGTTTGCAGAAATCATCCAAAGCCCCCTGATCGCAGAAAATTAAGACCAAGATCAAGCCCTGCTACTAAAGATCATAGAATTCGGAATTCAAATCCTTTTTCCAAGTCCAAATGCAACACAAGAAATCTTAAACCAAGTTTCAAACAAGCCCCTTGACCTTATTAAGTTCAAAACTTTAAAAAAAGTTTAAAGGCACTAAACCAGAATATGAAACAGCTACACAACACTCCAACAGCAACAGAAACCATTTTTAACAGTTTATGACGTACATGCAAGAAATAAATCACCAAACATAACAATTTAAAGCTAAGGCGATCCAATCAAAATAACCCAATTTCCAGTAAACATCAGCATTTACATACTGGGTCATTATCCAATCAGTCAACATATCTAATTATATGTTTAGAATTGCAACAATGGCAGGAATAATTGGACTCAAACACTTGAGTTAAGCTTTCTACTATCAACAGTTACGCCTCAAGTGTTATCATGTCTCAGTATTCACCAAAAAATGTTGATAGAAGGAGTAACCATGTGGTACGACTGATCAGCCCATCCTTAAATCAAAAATAACATTTGCACACTTCAAGATTATTTGACAAAACAAGTAATTGTTAAAATCTTTCTTTTCTATTATCTGTAGTTACACCTACGAGCATTATCAATGATTTTGATGATTCAGCATTCGCCAAAAAACAGTTGATAAAAGGAGTATAACCATGTGATACGACTGATCAACCCATCAGTAAATCAGAAAGAAACTTTGTAGACATCAACATTTTTCGATAAAAGTAGGAATATCAAAATCCAGATTGATTATGCCAAGTATCAACATCCCAAACTGAATCAGTGTACTATTAGCCAGCAGCGACCATCCAGTTGATAGGACAGAACTAAAGCAATTAATCAATTATCAACCAAAGAAAAGAACATCAACAATGAAGGAAAGTAAGCATGATCCATGACAAAAAAGGAGGGGAAGACTTACTGGGGGCAATGTTGGCAGACATTCAGAGAGGCCATGATCCAATCCCAGATGGCAATAAAAAGGGAAAACCGTGGGTAGTTCAACTAGCTGGCCATTATAATTCCTGAACATAAAGACGGAGGGAAAACATAAACATTAATGCCAAGGTTAATCATATGACTGGTTAAAAAAAGCAAATTAATTGATTCCAGTACATCTATCAGGAAAAAATGGAAGAAACATAAAACAGATGGATATGTGAATAAAATAGGTTTCATAAAAAACATTAGAGGATTATAAATAAGGCATGAACAATGTCAGCAGGGATGGCCAATCAAATAAGCCCAATCAGACAAATATGCAGGAAAAACTTTAAAATCTCACTCACACACGGGAGATATCCGGTCAGATTCTGGCGAGCAGTATATTCCATCTTTGGCAAACATCATCAGGCATCACAATCCAAACTTATGGCCCTTCCTCACAGAATCTCTGATCTTTTAAATCCTTATCCGGCCAGTTCCCAGCGAGCAAATCTTCCATCTCCAGCGATCATCAGCAGCCAATCAAAATCCAAACTTTATGCCCCTTTCTCACAGAATCTCACACCTTCAAATATTTAAATCTTCCCAGAGAGCAAATCTTCCATCTACAGCATCAGCAGCCAATCAAAATCGAACCTTTATAAACCATACTAGTACAATAAATCAAATTTAAACAAATTCGCATGAAAAACATCCAACTGAATTCAAAATCTCACACTCACGCATCATTGGCAGAGATCGTCATCTAAAAATCCTTCTCCAGCCAGTTCCTCGAGAGCAGCATCTTAAAACCTCTGAAGTCATCCCTTTCTGCCGATCCTGCCGTAAAGACATTCAACGGATTGGAAATCGTCAAGATCTGAGCTTTCTGCAGATTTTTTCGCTTAGAGATTGAACTGATTGGAAGAAAACCAACCAAATAAGGGAAAACAAAGGTTCAACCTAGCTAGCGATTTTGATGGCAGCGATTTTGATGGATGGTTCGGAGGATAATGGTTCAATGTGGGTAGAGGTCAGATGATTTGGTTGGTTCGATATTGAAAAGGATGAATAGTATGACTTGGGTTGTATCATGTATGGTCTTGGACCTCTTGGTTCAGTTCCTTTTCTGGAGGAAACTATTGTAAATGTAATGGCCAAGGTAGGGGTGGAATCGGTATAATACCTTTTTTTTTTAATACCATGTATCATACCAAAATATATCGGTATACGTATTTTAAATACCAATATACCATAATTGTACCAAAAAAATGATTTGAAAAATAAAATATGTGACATGTTCAAAATAACTACTCCCTCCGTCCCAGCCGAAACTGCACACTTTTTAGTCAACTTTGCTGAGCATGTTTGACAGTAAATTGCAATTGGCATATGTGCTATAATAGTATCATATGGGATATAGATAGATTCACAATGCGCTCTATTTTTTAGCTATAAAATTTTTAGACCATAATAATGTATAAAAATAAAGTTATTTACGGTCAAACATGCTCTGAAAAAATTGACCAAAAAGTGTGCAGTTATGGCTGGGACAGAGTGATACTAATTTTCTTACTCATGATATTACATCAAGAATATTATGGCATTAATCAAAAATTAAATTTAATCTTAAGAGTTTAACATAAAAAACAAAAATGAAATGGAAATAACTTTCAGCCTAGACAATAAAGTGGTAAAATACGTGCATCTATTTT
Source organism: Cruciata laevipes (assembly GCA_963678965.1). Taxonomy (NCBI): domain Eukaryota; kingdom Viridiplantae; phylum Streptophyta; class Magnoliopsida; order Gentianales; family Rubiaceae; genus Cruciata; species Cruciata laevipes. The sequence goes on along the minus strand of OY787641.1, from coordinate 7,999,548 downwards.
GGGATCCCATCTATTTTTGCCGCGATAATGACAGAGTGTTGTGAGATAAAAAACGTTTACAAGTTAAATTTGTACAAAAATATCATAAGCATTGTCAAAAAAATAAAAATAACAAAAAAACACTCACTTGAAAAATATTTAAGGCGACAAATATTTAAATCTTGTCAATATTATTTATTTTTAAATTTATATTATTATTTCGGTATGGTACGGTAATACCATGGTAATGGAAATTCAATACCAATGCCATACCACTAAAATCGGTATATAATTGGTACGATATTTTTGGTATGGTATTAGTTTATATTTTGGTTGATACGGTATTTCGGTATATTTTGTCAGCCTTAGAGCAAGTCCAACAGTTTTGCTATAAATTTTTCTAAAGTAGAGAATGAAAGCCAATAATCTCCATATTATTTTTTCTTAACTCCAACAGAATCTCTATATTATTTTGAATTAATCTCCTATTTTTGGCATATTGTGTGGTGGAGAATTTGATAAGAGTTAGAAAGGTAATTTAATTCCTATTTTTAGTAAACATACCATAAAATTAGTTCTCTAAAAATTTGTTTACAATCTGCATATATAGAGATTTTTTTCTTCTCTCTCCTCATTTTTCTATTTTAGAGAATCATATAGAGAATCTGTTGGAGTGAAAAATTTGTCAAAATCTCCAAATTTGAATAAAATCTCTATTATAGCAAAACTGTTGGACTTGCTCTTAGGCCAAGGTTAAGTGGTTAACCTGGTAATGTTCCTTTTCTGAAGGAAACTATTTGTAATGGTCAAGGTTAAGTGGCTAAACATTAATCATAATTCGTACTCCATAAATAGTAAGACTTGGAATTCCCTCTTCCCTCCTTCCTTTTTTGGTAAAGATTAAACAAGGAAGATAATCTTTAATTGTAACTGAAAATAATTATTAAATTTATCATATTTAAATTGAAATATCAGTTTTATCCTGAGTGAGTCTAAGGTCCCGTTTGGTGACGAGAGTTTTGAAGAGCGTTTAGCTTTTTGGGTTAAATATGGATAGTTGACTTGTCAAACAGCTCTTTTGAGTGTTTGGTGAGGAGAGTTTTCAAATTAGCTTTTTTGGTGAAACCTCTGATTTCTGAAATGCTAGAAAGAGCAGCGTTTGTAAAAAGTTAATCAAAGAAATATTACAAAATATCTTTTTTATCCTTATTCCTCACAAATTTCTTTTTCTATAATTAATCGAATTCCTTAAATAATTTATACATACACAATTTAACGTAAGCATATTTGCGTACGTACAAATAATATTTTTCACATTATTTTTAATCTATTTTTGTAGTATTACACAATATATACTAAACTAAAAAATTTAAGTATTTTAATTCTAAAAATAATTTTTTAAACAAATGTAAATATATTAATAAAGAATAATAAGTCAAATAATAAACATCATGAAATATATATAAGTGATTATAATTTTCGATGAACTATTAACACACGACAAAAAATAATTAATAATAAATTGTAGTAATGTCTATTTCTGTCATTTAACGTAATGAAACAGCTATCAGCTAATTGTTATTTGCCAAACACTCATTTACAAAACGCTAGTCAAACCGCTAGTCAAAACAGCTAATAAAATCCGCTAACAGCTAACAGCTAATAAAATCCGCTAACAGCTAACAGCCAAACGCTGATAGCCAAACGAGGCCTAAGTTTAAACGTTATTATTTATTTAGTTATAATAAAGATCATCATCCAAAATACTAGAAATGTCGTAACCTTTTATAATGAATATACATGGTACAATTTAAATTTTGTAATGTATACAAAATTCATTCATACATCAAAAAAAAAAAAACTATAAGTCTTTTCAACAGAAAATTAGAACATTTCAATTTAGAGAAAGTCTTGGGTGAGACCTGTCCTTGTGGAGACCAAGAGCAGGGGAATGAGCATTTACTGTTTCTGCTTGATCTTTTAGTCAGTTTGTTTGATTTTTCAATCAATGTCCTTGAGTATTTTTGTTTTGCCTTGATTTTTCAGTTAATTTGATGTTTCGTTCAATTTGCTTGATCTTTCGGTCAATTTTCTTGATATTTCCTTGGTCAATTTCACCAACGACAAATTCAATCAAGGAAATCATCGGGTTTAAAGCTCACCGACGACAAATTCAATCAATAGCAGTCTCATATAATCTTTGGTCTCATTTGAGACAGGTCTCAAATGAGAATTTGCCTTCAATTTATGGATCAAGTGGTATTGTGGTAATGTGGTTTTCGTGGTTCCAAAATAATATCCATGAGAGCGGTATTACACTTTTTATTAGATCTCTCAATCTATAATAGTACGGGTATTATCAGTTTTGTTAGCATATTTTAGTTACTCTTGTAATAGAGTAGTTGAATTGGATGTTAAATCCACTATAATCATTTTTTGGAGTTTCCCATTAGCCTGAAAGAATATCTTCAAAAACATTACCCTTTCAAGCTCGAAACAAATTACCACATGAGTACTTCTTAGAGGTGTTAGTTCGGGTCGACCTCAAAGATGTGTCGGGATAAAATGGGTCAGATTTATTATATCGCATATGATAGTGTCGGGTCGGGTTCATTTATTTGGTTGGGTTCAGATCGTGTTCTATCAAGGATATCGAGCCACTTTTATTTGTCAGGTTGGGTTGAAGCGGAATAGGTTTGATTTCTAATTTAATTCTCATTTGATCATGTGGAATGCAATTAAATTATTGCTTGATTGTTGTCTAATTAACACAAACTCTCATATGAGTCATCTAAAGTTTAGGCAATATACTAATTTTTTTTTTGATGAATTTAGGCAATATACTATTCAATTAGAAATATCATCATAAAAAAACTTTTACAAGGTCAACATAAATAAAGACAACATCAATTAATAACTATTGAAAATAAGGTGAACTTCAACAACAACAAAAAAAAAAATGCACAACATCAATTACAATATATGTATAATTCAACACAAACAGATTCTTAACAAACATCACACAAACTCTCATACGAGACAGTTTAAAAGTTAGGCAATAGACGATTTAGAGTAAGTCCAACAGATATGATAAAATTATTGCTAAAATAGAGAGTTACATTGTGGAGCCTCTATATTTTTTAAGAGCAAGCCCAACAACTTTTATATAAGACGGATTTTTATAACTTTTAGAGATTTTGGACTCCTTTTGAATCCAACAGATTCTCTATATTTTTTCTACTATAGAGATTTGAGGAGAGAAGAAAATTTTCTCTATATATAAAGAGAAAGAGAAGCAAAAATTTTGAAATCTCTAAAATAGCAAATATGTTGGAAGGTATTTGTTGAAAAGCGTTTAGGTTTTTTGACCTAAATATGGATAGTTGACTAGTTAATCAGATTTTTACTGTGTTTGCTAGGGAAAATAATTTTCACTAAAGGAGACAACTATCGGCTAATGTTTTTTACCAAACACTAAAATACAAATTCCTAGTCAAAGCAGTTAGTGAAATCCGCTAAAAGCGAATAAAATCCGTTAACAACTAACAACAAATCTCCAAATGGGATCCATATCTATTGGAGTTCAAAATTTACCATTTTGCTATTTTAGCATAGTTGTTTGGCTTGCTCTTAAGCACAAGTATCCTAAAAAAAGAAATTGCTAACGAAGATCAAGATAAATGAATAAAAGTAACAACAATTAATTACCATAAAAATAAGGTGAAATTCAACAAATAAATTTATAGCACCAATTGTAGTACTAATAAACATCAACAAAATGTTAATCAAAATCAACACAAATTCACAATAACATCAGTTACGTAACCTTTAGACTATCCCATGGAAGGTATAAATTAAATTTGAGTCATTAGTAGTTTTATCATTTTATTATGATTTGTATTGAATTTTATATTACATCCATTCAACAAATAATTTAGTTGAATGAATTAAAGTCACCACTAATATCAACCAATAATTCAACATTTATAAACACTAATAAATCTAGTTAACTTCAAATGGTTAGGTGTCAATCTTTACTTAACTCTCAATTCTAAGACATAATACTTACTTTAGTTCACTATATGCACTCGTAAAAATCTTTACTTAGGCCTTGTTTACCAGAGTTTATCTGTAGTTCAGTTCAGTTCAATTCAGTTCAGTTCAGTTCAATTCAGTTCAGTTCAGTTCAATTCAGTTCAGTCCAGTGAAAATGCAATTTGATGAAATTCAGGTTAATTCAGTCATGCTGATTCCATATTTCAATACATCAATTTTCAGTTCAGTTCAGTTCAATTCAGTTCAGTTCAGTTCAGTTCAATACAGTTCAGTTCAGTTCAGTACATCAAGAAATAAGCTCTAGTAAACAGGGCCTTAATCGATGCTTTAACTATATGTACTTTTGACAAACAAAAAACTATATGTACTGATTGTACGTACGGACGTCCCATGTACGTTGGCGACATCTTACTTGAAACATCTCAGCTGGGGCATATAATGGAACAAATTTATTCAGAGTTGAGCTGTAACTTGTTTCATTACACAAGGTGGAACCGAAGGGGCATCGATAAGTACAAGGAAATAGATTTATGCTTTCCAGATGAGTTATTTCTATCTTTACTCATTCATGTATTTAATTTTCATGATGTTTACTCTCTTTGTGCATCTTTATGTTTATCATCTATCATTTTGTGAATTTGTGTCATTCAAATTAAGTCTTTCATAAAAGATACAAAAGGGAAACTTTATACATTAAAAACATGGCATTACAAAAAAGCGTCTGAACCATGCATGTTATAAATTCATGGTATAATAAAACATAAAAACTAAACATTCGGTAGAACGGCAGTTTCTTGTAGACGAATCATTAAAGTTTCTAGACCTGCAGGGGCATTTGACTGCTGAAGAAATGCAACACATGTCCTAACCAGCGTGTCATCAACTTCTAGGTTCCTAGGTAAACGCCCCTGCCTTTCCAAAACATCTTTTTTCATGTGTGGAATCTTGTACCTGTTTGTGCCACCAGCCATCATGATTTCAATCATGCACCCTTGTAGAGTCAAGAATACCTTGTTTAGTGTCTTTGCTGAAAGTTGGTTGAAAGCATTTTCTGTTGCCCGTATTAGCTCATCAATACTAAAAGCTGCTGTTTGATGCTGTAAGGATTGTATTGACCTAAAAAAACCCAAATCAAGAATATTCAAATCTGGGGATTTAGGGGGCTGACAACCAAGTCTGATATTAAAACCATCTGCATTTGCAACTGCTCTAAATTCCGGATCATGATCATAAATGTGTGCCTTTGCATTGTCTTGCATAATCATAATATTTGTACTTGACAGTAAAGGCCACTTAGCCTTGATAGCTGGTACCAATTTCTCGATCATGTACTGCTTTGTCAACTCTCTGTTGACTGTAGGTACTGGTACCGTAAACCAGGTGTCTCTAGTTCTATTTGGTGTAGTCCTGAGAGCTTTCTTTTGAGTTACCATTGGCCACATGCCAATTTTTCCATCAAAGAGAATGTCTCCATCTTCATTGAAAATGGGTCTTGCCACCGCACAAAAGAACATTACCTTGGTAATGTACCTTTTGTTTTGACATGTTCGGTGTGGCTCTTCTTCTTCAGGGAGAAGATAGTATCTCTCGGCTGCTCTCGTGAGAAAGAACCATTTTTCGTCAATATGGACGACATGATCCATGTCTTTGAAACTTGTTTTGGCAGTCAACATATCATGCTTTAAATGACTAACACAATAATGAAGCCTTTTCAATACATTCACATTAGAAACATGTGGCTTGATTGCATTTGAATGACTTCGTACATGTTCTTTTTGCACCCATCTATGTAATGTGCTTTGACTTACATGCATTGCAGCCGCGAATGATCTCTGGTTTGTTCTTCTTTGTAATGGAACCGCCATTATCATCTCTTTGTTGATTGCTATTGTAGGCCTTCCTTTCTTCCCCTTTAGTTTTTTCCGAATATCGACGACCAAGCCTAATCTCAACTGTTTTCTTTGAAGGGCAACAAGTCGTGTGACTGTCCTGAGGCCTATATTCCAACGATCGGCAGCCTCCTTGCACTTGCCATGACACAACTTCCCATCCTTTTCATGTTGAAGAAGGAAGGTGCTAAGATGGTTTCGTTCAACATCGGTAAGGGGGTGGTTTGAAGAAGGATCATCCATGGTATATAGATATATAGATGTTGAATTGTGAATGTATGTGTAGGGAAAATTAGAGTTTCAGTTGGTATAAAAATGGATTTTGTAGATTTGTGGTTGAATGTGCTTCTTGAAACACATATTCTGCTTGACTATCTAAGTATGAATGGAGGGAAATGTAGTGTTTCAAATTAAAGATGATATTTTTCCCTCTAAAAATCAGATTTATTCCTACAAATCTGGGATATTTTTATGTCAACAGTGATATGTGCCTGATTCCCATGTGCTGCAGGATTTTTGGGAGGGAAACATTAGACTACTAATTTCTTTAGCAAATCCGAACACTATATCAACTATTTCTTGACCCAATCATTTGGTCAGCCAAAAAGCAATGTTTCTTAAAAAAAGTGCCCATGTTGATCAGCCAAAAATAAAGACTCAGAGGAGTAAGTAATTCAGTCAGTCAATCATTACGTACCTAGGCAGGTACAAATTGTGTACTACTTAATTGCTTCTGGAAACATTCCTCTGGTTTTCATTGCATAGCACGAATCAAACATTCTCTGATATTTGACTTCTGCGTTTATTTGGTTTTGGTCCAAGCGCTTCGTACAAAGCGCGTACTTGAACGTGGACGGCCTTTAAAAATGGGGTTGCTCCATGCATGTCCGTATTTTTACCATAATATCCCTAATATTGTTAAGGCATAAAATGGGTTTGAAATCATAGGGTTTCATCAGGGGTATTATGGTAAAAATATGGACCTGCAAAAGAAAAATGGACCTGCATAGAGAAATTGCTTTAAAAATTTACCGTAGTTCCCTTTTGACAAAAAACATTTTAAGTACATATCACAATATCCTAAATACACTTAAATTTTGTTAAAATATTTTTTATGAAATTTTAATTTTAATATTAATTGAGGTAGAATTCTAAATTGTAGTTCTATTAAACTTTATAAATAGTATAAACTAAACGATTATTGCAGCAGATGGGGATGGGGTCTTTGTAAAAGCTGCAGCACAGTGCATTGGTGATGTCCGGGAACCATTGTATGCAGAAGCTTTAGCGCTCAAACAGACAATCATGTTAGCCGAAGAACTTAACTGGAAGGATGCGGCGATTACTGGAAACGCTCTCAATCTTATCCAGATAATACATGGTGACGTTGAATGTCCGTTGAGTTGTGGGGCAGTTTCGATGATATTCGTTCAGACATTGTACGGATGGAAATACCTTGGCCTTGCTGGATACCAAGAACACAGAATACAAATGCAGATATGGTAGCTAGTTTTGCAAGGTCTAGTGATCTAGAATATGTAACATGAGAATCTACCCCAGAGTTTAGTATATTGAAAAAATTTCCGTTCAGTTAAATATTTTTTATTAAATTTTACTTTGTTTTTTACTATAGATTACAAATTTACAATGATATATGACAAATTTCAAAATTATTCAGTCCAGTCAAATATCTTTAAACTTATTTCAGTTCAGTTAAATATATTTAAATTTATTTCAGTTCAGTTCATCGTAAAATAAGCCCCGACAGGCCTTTAATCAAGAGAAGAATTTCTTGGGGCGATAATCATATACAACTATTTGAAACCAAAATTTATTATTCAAACTTTAAGGATTTTTACAAAATAATGAATATTGATTGAAACCAAAATTTAATAAAGGGTAATTTAGTAAATATTAGTAGTTAATGGGATGTGTATTTAGCATATTGGATATATATTTAGAACTTGTGTTTAATTTACATTAAATTTTGAAAATATAATTGACTATTCAATAGCATACTTTTTCTTTCTAATTTAGTTTACCCTATGTACCTTCTTGTGGAAATTTTCATTTTTAGGCACACTATTTCTATAAGTTGGCACTATAATATTTTGGATATTATATTATTCAATTTTTATTATTTATTGACAAATAATACGAGCAATTGTTTAGGTCAAACCAAATACAAATAAATAGTTGAAAATCTAGCTACTTCCATCTTCTACCCCGTCTTTCCCCAGCCGTCTTTCAGGTGAGGAGATGGAAATGATTTTTAATTGCTTTTCTTTTATTTCGGTTATGTATACGTGTCCATATATATGCTTTGATCCTTCATATATGAAGTTTTTATAAGTTTTCTTTTTTTTATGGCGATTTTTGCAATCAATACTATTACCCAATCTGTAACTAGATTGAGATCCATTCGTTTTACAAATTATACATTTTTGTATTATTTTTTGTATAATATAATATGATACATGAATATATAAATTGGGTTTCCATAACTGCTAATATTTACTAAATTACCCTTTATTAACGTGGGAGAAAATATGAAAATTGGATGGAAGACTAATCCAATAAACCTCACAATACAATTATAAGGTATCATAATATAAGTAAATAAGCAAAATACATAAGGCAAAGGGCCAGTTATTATAAACACTCAAAGGGCCATTTTCAACATGTATAATTTTCCAGCTTTTCAACATGTATAAACACTGCCCATCCACTTGGAATTAACACTTGATGCTTCAAGTCAACTAATTATATGCCTTTCGATTTTCAATTCAACATTCTTGACTTTGTAACTTTGTACATTTTTGACCGAATTCAGTTCCATGAACCTTGGATACTTTTTACTTTCACATATTCTTATCATCATCCACTACTTAGTTTTCATGAGCCCATTTCCCAGATGAATCAAATGGGTAGTACTGTGTGTAGATTTCTGGCAGAAAGATCGAATTTCGGGTTCTGGGCAGTCATATTTTTTCTGGCAAATTCATCTGCTGCCGCTGATTACAGATATGAAGCCTGTTCTTCAAGAATGTGTGGAAATGTTAACATAAGTTACCCTTTCTACGTTCTAGATGATAATCATCAGCAAGAACCCTATTGCGGCTACACTAATCAGTTCGGCGTCAACTGCAGCAATCCTGCTGCAAAAACAGCTCCCATAATCCACATAACTGAGAACGATTATGTCATCGACGGAATATGGTACGAAACCGGCACTTTTCGGGTTCACAGTGAAGCAGTTACCAGCACCACAGATTGCGTTCCTCGACTGGGCAACACGACCGAATCCGAACGCATAAATATCAGTTCGGCGTCGAGACTTCATCTTTTCTGGAACTGCACAGCTCAAATTCCGAGGGAATTGGTAGATTACCAGAGGAATTCTTGTGCTGGGGAAGCTTCGGATCTGGTGATGCTAGGGGGTGATGAGAACTTGGGAATGGCTATGGAAGAATGCAGAACGAATGTGGTGATACCCGTGGAATTGAGCCCTGGTGAGGAAAACGGAGCGGTGGACTATGTGGGGCTTTTGAGGAGGGGATTTGAGCTTTCATGGATAGCTACTGACTGCGCAGAGTGTGCCGACACCGGTGGAAGGTGTGGATTCAACAGGACGACTGTTCTGTTTCAGTGCTTTTGTCCCGACGGGCCTTACCGAACTGGATGTAGTAGTTCACGTAAGTTTTCTGATACAGTACCAGTTTTGTTTTCAATCTTTTTGTAGTCAAAATCAGAGGTCTGGAGTCTATTTTGTGGATTTGGTTCTATGTTGGGTTAGGTCAAGATCTTTCTCTCATGTTAATGTTATAATCATGTAATCAGAGGTCTTATCAGTTGGAGTTGGATTAACTGACAATAATAGAGGCACTCATCATATTTTTTTGCTTGAAATGCAGGGCAAAAGAATCTAAAACCAATATTTCTAGGAACAGGTAAATTTGTCTATTTCCTACTCATTTTTCTTAGCTGATTTGCATATAATTTATTTCACGGTCTCCAATACTTAAAATTTATACTACTTACAATTATTCTACTACAATTGCATATGATAATATCGTTGTTTATATATCTATTAAACATATGTAATACTTAGGCCCTGTTTGCCAAAGTTTATCTATAGATTAGTTCAGTTCAGTTCAGTTCAATTCAGTTCAGTTCAATTAAAAAGTAATTTGATGAAATTCAGGTTAATTCAGTCATGCTCATGATTCCATTTTTCAATACATCAATTTTCACTTCAGTCCAGCTCAGTTCAATTCAGTTCAGTTCAGTTCAGTAAAATAAGAAATAAACTCTAAGATACGGGTTCTTAGTGGTGTTGCCTTAACTTGACTACTTCACAGGACTGTTTGGTGCCATCATCCTGCTTTTGGCATGTTGTTACTTCATATTCAAAAGGTCAACTGATGGGAATAGTATACTATTTGGAAAGAGGACAACGGAATTTCAAGAGCTCGAGATCTTGGCAAAGCAATTTGGATCACTGGCACCAAAACGTTACTCATATTCACATATCAAGAACATGACGAATTCGTTCGAACATGAACTCGGCAAAGGAGGGTATGGCACAGTCTACAAAGGCCAACTTGCCGATGGCCGCCAAGTTGCAGTAAAACTTCTAAGTGCTGCAAAAGGAGACCACCGAGATTTCATCAATGAAATTATGAGCATTACCAAAACTTCACATGTTAATGTTGTGAATCTCTTGGGATTCTGCATTCAGAGAGAGAAAAGGGCTTTGGTATATGAATACATGGCGAATGGATCTCTGGAGAACTACGTCCATGGAAAGAACAATGACCAGAATTTACGCCAACTAGGAATGGATGAACTTTACCAGATTTCACTAGGAGTTGCTCGAGGACTCGATTATCTGCATCGGGGCTGCAATACTCGCATTTTGCATTTTGATATAAAACCTCACAATATTCTATTGGATGAGGACTTTCGTCCTAAAATATCTGATTTCGGATTGGCAAAGCAGTATGGCACCAACAAAGAGAGTGGGGTTGTATCATCATTTCTTGCAGCTCGAGGAACAATTGGTTACATAGCCCCTGAACTAATTAGCAGAAGCTTTGGAGTGGTTTCTCACAAATCTGATGTTTACAGCTTTGGAATGATGATCCTGGAAATCGTGGGAAGGAGGAAGAATGTGATATGGGGAAAAAACCATAAAAGTGAGGTTTTCTTCCCGCACTGGGCTTACCAACACTTAATCATCCACCAAGATTTGCATTTAAATAAAATCTTTGTGAATTCGGAAGAAGAAGGTGAAGTCGCTAAGAAAATAATACTAGTGGGATTATGGTGCATTCAGAAAGACCCGTCCGAGAGGCCGACTATGAGCAAAGTTATTGAGATGCTTGAAGGTAATTTGCCGGCCATTGAAATTCCTCCAAAATCTTTCTTTGTTAACTCTCCCTCGACATCAGGATCAGCTTCGTTTGATCAAAATGATCCTGACTATCAAGTTTCGGAATACTCGTCAACTCTACAAAAGGATGTAATACCATCAATGCATCAAGATGAGATACAATGTAATAACTATTAAGAAGTATTTCATTCGTGATTTAAATCATGATGTTGCCTCCATCACTTTTGGTTAAAATGTGGTGGTGCATGTTTGAATATGTCTCCCCAAAACTATAGAATACTAGTCTACCAAACAAGATGTGAATTTTTTGTTAATTTGTTCTAGTATAGGGAATTCAATATTTATTTATTAGAACTTTAACTCGGATCAACTGCAAAAAGAGTCCACTAGTATTATTATTGCTCACAAATGGAAATGTAGTGTATAAAGCACATTTATCAAAAATGCGTGTGCGTGGTCTCGACGATCAACTTCTCGCCGCGGCCGACGCTTCGGCTTCTGCAAGGAAGGATTGATTGGACTAAACTGACGCGGAGTTAAACTCTCCCCGCCGCCAACTCTCCCATGAGAGAACCCGAGGTCACCTTCATCCTAAATCATAGGATTTTTCCGGTCAATCCACGAATCCTTGTGCTGATCTTCCTAATTGGATCGCACATGGATTATACTCAATCACTAATTAGTGGTTTAACATTGAGAGAGGTTGAAAACCGATCCAAATCATTCTACGTTTGGGAGATCTGAGATCTGCAGAGGCTGTGATGGCGACGTCTCCGCCAGTGAGGTTTTCGGCGTGGCAAGGCGAGAGTTCTGGTTTTGTGCAGATTGTTGGCGCTGGCTTTATGCCCTCACGGCGGCTGATGGAGCCGCGAAACACCGGTGGTGGCAGTTTGTTGGAGAACTACGACAGTTTTAGTTGTTCTGATCGAGTTCAGGGTTTGGCATCAGTTTTTGGTTCGGTGGCTCTCAAAAAGCTGCCACGGGTAAGCCGAATGGATCAAGCCGCGCGAGCAGCAACTGGACATCGAGATTTCATTGTAGAAGGGGTTGATGAGCCTGAGGATAGCTATGGGAAGGATGTGACGTTGCGGGAGAGTTCTGTTGCAGGCCGTTGAAACCGCCAAGCAACTGCCACCGCTGAAAAGGCAGCCGCGAATCCAGTTGCAAGCCGTGGCGACCTCGAGCATGGCAATGAGAGCACTGAAACTCAGGCGGAGATTGGCAATAAAGCCCAGTCCCGCCAAGATCTATGAGTCGCTTCAGCTAGAACCATCTGGATGGCCTAAAAATTCCATGGAAAGATCTCTTGATGGATCAGAATAGGCACACTAGTATGTGGCTAAGTTTTTTATTTTGTTTTGCTGTTGGTTTACTATTTCAGTGTCTTATTTTGATGCAAATAACCGGCGAGGAGGTACATCTCGTCGAGGCAGGAGTCAATGCCTGAGGACCTTCCGGAGCCATCTCATGGGTGAAAAAAGATGAGGAACCCCTTTGGAAACCCTTCGATGTAAGGAAAGTTTGTCCGATCGAGACAGTGTCAATGGATGGATTGCCTATTCTCAGTGATATACAACACATCTTAGACATGAAATCTAGTGCTATTTTACCCCATAGGCCTCATTCTATGACGATTTTCACTCCCGCCAAACACAGTGATTTACGACGAGACATGGATGGATTACCTGCTCATGGGATGAATGATTTTAATGTTGGTAAAAGGCAAGATTTTATTTTCAAGTTCAAAGAAGCTGGGAAACATACAATGTGCTTCCGACTTGTTCATACAATATGCTTGTTGTTCGATAAGGGATCACTGCGAGGCCGAATTCGAGGGTGAATTCTATCAAACCCCGGGAGAATGGTGCAGGCAGGATTAGGAAGATGCAAATATGTCACATTTCCGAGTCATGGGAGCCATATACGTATTTTGTTTGCTTTAGTTGGATCTTTGGATTATTCCAAAGATAATCATTGAGGGATTTTTGGGCTTTCCTTATCAAGGTTTAGAGTTTTCCTGAAAAGGTTTTTTTAATCTTGGTAAGAAGGAATCGATCTCCTATTCAGAGTAGGAATCGATATCCTGTAGGGTAATAGGATAGAGATTGATGGGTTATAAATATTTCCCTTTGTTTTGTAATTGAGGAACCTTTGATTTTGATTTGAGATAATACAATTTAGTTTTCCAGTTTATTCTCTAATTTTCCGGGCATTCTCAGACTCAACGGGAAGTTGGATACTGTTAAGATATCCCACATCGGTAGCGAACAAACCTAATATAATTTAATATAGCCTGAGATCCATATAATTTAATATGGTATCAGAGCGGGTTCAATTTGGACCTGGGCCCTAATGGGTTAACTGTCCGGTGTGTGGATCCCCTATGGGCCGGTGGTATCTCCCTTAATTTAACCGGTGGAGTATTATCCTCCCTTAAAACCGGTGGAGTGCCACATTACTTTGGTCTTAATATGACCCGATATGGGTTGTGGACTATTTCCACGTTTGCACGTGAGGGGGCGTGTTAAGATATCCCACATCGGTAGCGAACAAACCTAATATAATTTAATATAGCCTGAGATCCATATAATTTAATAGATACTAATCAAGATTGAATTCAACTTCCGGGCATTCTCAGACTCAACGGACCTTGAAGGCAAATCTAGATATATCAAAATTACTAATCAAGAATAGAGTTTAATTTCCGGAATTCTTAGAATCAACGGATTTTAAAGGCTAATCTAGATATATTGGTGAATCTTGTGAATTTGACGCTTCCGCCTATATCTTGCGCTGCATCAGTAAGTCATCTGAGTTAGGGATTAGTACAATTACGGGGCCATGTTGATCGCCTTGGTCTTCAATAGTCTATTTAGCTCAATCCCTAGCGATACTGGCAAAGTCGAGCACCCTAGTAGAGGGAGCTCGTCTTAACTATGTTCAATCGCAGTTGGACGATTTCCAATAATTTACAAAAGAAATAAATATTTTATCTTAAAAAATAAAAAAATGTGTGTGCGTGCTTGCGTTTGTATAGTTGGGTCATTATTATTTTTATTTTTTAAAAAGGTATAATTTTAAATTATATAAATTCATTCCAACTTTTGTTAAATCTTTAACTCACATCCATTGCAAAAGAAGTGCACTAGCTTTATTCATCAATAATGTGCAATTATATAATTTGCACGTATTAAGTTCGTTGCCAATTCAATGTGTGTGTGCATGAATCTTTCAAAAAAAAAAAAAAAAAACCCAAAGAGAAAATATTATAATGATAAGTAACATACTTACATTGTATTAGAAATTTAGAAAAAGATTATACCTTTTTCTAACCATTTGGGGGAGTCTTGATGATTAAGACTTGCTTTTATGTGCCTAAATAATTTGTTACGTTTTTTTAGAGCTAGCATCTGTATACATAATTTTCAATAGTTAACAAGTCTAATAATTAAATGGAAAATGTAAATTTGACTATTTAATTAATACAAGAAAATGATTGGTTTACTAAATTAATATTAAATGAAACTAGTTTTGTTTTTGTCATAATACCAAAAACGTGAATATTTAAAACAATATAATTCAAGCTGAAAATGTAAATTATGGGGATGCTCTTACCAAGCGTGTCTGCTTGTAATGTGTTTTGCGTGTTTGAATATTTCTACCTTAAAATAGAGAATATTAATAGACAAAAAAAAACGAGGTATGCATTTTTATTTTATTTGTTAATTGTTTCTGATTAACTTTATTAAAATACATAATTAAAATAGTACAATATGAGACTTTTTTTTTTTGAAAAATAGTACAATATGAGACTAACAAAACAAACACATTAGTTAAGGTGAAGTAAAATTCAATTATGCTTATTTTTTCAATAAATTATCACTTCATATCACTTCAATTTAGTTCAGTTCAAATCAACAAATCAGACCCAAAACTACGGAACAGGTGGTAAAATCTACACCTAACATAGTAGTGATGGACGAAGATGAACGTCCACATCAAAATGTATAGCCGATTCCCGTTCAACACGTATCATTACGTCCGAAAGTGGGGAGTTAATTAATTAGCTATTATGAAATTGATGAAATTATAAAGTGCGTTTCGTGCATTATTTTCCTCCTCAAAATCAATACTATGAATTTAGAAGATTTTTTTGGAAAAAGTTGGCAGGCACGTAAAAAATCTTCATCCCGTGCTCATACTACAGCCACATGCGATATTTTGTTGAACTGAACATTCGTTGAATAGTGTTCAAAGTTCGTGGCTGTTTAAATAATTGAGCTTTGACTACGGTAAGTTAAAAGCTTTTTATTTAGGTGTGGTGTGAAATTTGATTAACAATATGTTAAAGTCTCACCAAGAATAATCATATTTAAAAAGTAGTTATCTAATTAACCAACTAATTATTTATATCATCTGTTATAAATATGTTTTACTTACTTTTTTATTTTAATCAAAGATCAGTTTTTGGTCATGAAAGAATTTGTTTTTGTAGGGTTGGATTGACTACAGAGGTTAATAAAAGGATTGCCGAAAATCGAAATGTCAAAACATCATGCAATGTCAATGTAATTTCAAATGAAGATATATTAACAATTAAATTTAGTGAAAATTATTATTAAAACCAATTTGTCAGAATCCCAGATTACTTTGATGTTAATCTTTAGCAATTTCTCTATGCAGATCCATTTTTCTCTTGCAGGTCCGTACTATGATTTCAAATTCATTTTTTTGTCTTAATAATATTAGGGGTATTATGGTAAAAATATGGACTTACAAGAGAAAAATGGATCTGCATGGAGCAACCTTAATCTTTCTGTATGTGAGGAACATAGAACATTTTTGTTAAGACGTGTTGCATGAGACGCTATAGTTATAAGATGATCCTTGTAAATAGTAAATAATCATTAAACTTTTCTATAACATCTAAGGGAACATCTAATTGTAAATGAGGAAAATAACTCTTACAAATATTGTAGTAGGTTTTGTGCAAGAAGGTTACTTGCCCCCTCATTTTTTAAAAAATTTCATACTTTATATTTCATTAAATCTATTTTAAAACGTGTGTTTTGAATTGAATCATTCCTTTTAATTTAATAAGAAATTAATTCAGTGATAGAAAAGATTTAACATGAAACCTTCTACCACATGCTGCTAATAATTGTGTTCAAATTCGTTGCCTAAAGAAGAAGGTTTGAGTTAACCGTTGTCCAACACCACTTTCAATAGGTATACGAGTAAATGTCATTAGTGCTCAATAGATGACGCCTATTTTTCAAGACTTTAGATATAAATTGTCATCCAACAAAACAAACTACAATTTTAAGTTTAAAATATGGCAAGTTAGCTTTTAGATTTTAGATTTGTAATTTTTGATCGAGATGGATTATGAATATTGAGTCAAGTGGACGCAAAACAACGTATGTCAAAATTTTCAATCCGACCTAGATCCAAATATATATTTAATATTTAAAATAACTTTTTAGTTTTTTTTTATAACCCAACTCAAATAAATCTGAACAATCAAGACATTTTGGGTTGGGTCAAATCAATTTGAGTCAAAACTCTATCAGGATTTCAGGCAGGACCTTGAATGATCGAGATAATTCATGTTAAGTTGAGTTTCAGTGTTAAATCACCATATATAACACTATCCGAGCAACACTTGATCCACCCCGTTATCCTCATTGATACTACCTTGTTACAAGAAAAAATAAAAGATGGACTGTTTTTTCATCACAGCATTAAAGAAATGGTACCACTGTTTGGTGCATATTCTCTTTCAAGTTTGAATCTCGTGAGTTGTGACCACTTGAAATGTTCAACAAGTGAAGAGAAAATCAAGAACCCAAATGGTAAAAGTTTGGAGAGTCGTCCACCACCGACTTAGCTCGACTTTTCAAGTTGCAAGCAACAGTCCATATGCAAGTTGAAGGAGAGATGTGCACTGCAAGTCTGCAAGAGACACACAACGTGACTAATTGTTTTCCTCTTTTTAGTCTATAATAATAATCAGTGATCAAACCCAAAAAGACTTGAATACATGGTCAATGTTCATATTTCAAGTACTATTCAACTTTCCTTCTTCTCTAATGTAAATTTGACATTAGTTTAAGGATCTTCAAAACATGACAGAAGCTGCAAATTAAATATGAATAAAAGATGTGCTTAGCTATAAATTCAAATCCTTAAACCAAAGTCAGACATGGGCAGCCAACTCTTGTGTCGCAATCAAAGATTATGGAAGCCATTTACCAAGTCAAGCCATCTTCATCCTTCTCAAATTCATGCATTTGCAAATCCTCTCCACTAAATATCTGCCACTAATTTCATGAGCCCAGCTCCCAGATGAATCAGAAGGGTAGTATGAGTAGATTTCTGGCAGAAAGATTGGATTTTGGGTTCTGGGCTGTCATCATTTTCCTGGTAAATTCATGTGCAGCTGCTGATTACAGGTATGAAACCTGTGCTCCAAGAATGTGTGGGAATCTTAGCATTAGTTACCCTTTCTATATTAAGGGTCAGGAAGAACCCTATTGCAGAAGTAACTTTTCTGAATTTGAAGTCAATTGCATCAACTCTGAAACTCCCCTAATCTACAGACCTGAGAATTACTTTGTGTTAGACACAATTTCCTATAAAACCAACACCTATAGGATGCACGTTCATGGAGTTGCCAATACAACAGATTGTCTGCCTCAATTTAGTAATTCAACATATGTCTCATATTATGAAACCGTAGAAGCTCTTCATTTTTTGTCGAATTGCACGGCGCAACTACCAGAGGTATTACTGAAATACAAGAGGAATCAGTGTGGTGGAAATGTTTCCGGTGGTTGGGATCTGGTAATGTTGTGGGATGATAAGAACTTGGAAATGGCTAAGGAAGAATGTATAACAAATTTGGTGATGCCTGTGGAAACAACCCCTGGTGAGGAAAATGGAGTGGTAGACTATCTGGCGCTTTTGAAGAAGGGAGTTCAGGAAAACTGGACTGCTAATGACTGCATTGGATGCATGGAAAGCGGTGGAAGGTGTGGCTTCAACCAATCTACATATCTGTTTCAGTGCTTTTGTCCAGATAGACCTCATCGAGTGAAATGTCAGCCTCGTAAGTTCTTTCACTTCTTTGAACCTTCTCTGTCTTTCTCGTAGAATCTATATGCATGTTCTGTTGGAAAGTGTTGGCGTGTTCTTTCGATGTTTCGTATTAGTTAAGGTGACTATCTTGTTCTTTTGTGTTGTCTTTGTCTGGCTGGCCTCTGATTGATGGAACCTTTTGACTTGGGAAAATAACTTCTCAATAATTTTCTATATATGTGCATTGCCTAGGGGAAGTCATGCCCAAGCTATTAGTTTCTGTGTTGGTTAAGGTGATTGTCTCGTGATATGGATCATATAAGAAATTTGGGTAAAATGATGGCATCAGAGTGGTATAAAGATTGGTTTCGTAGTTTTGATGAGGACGTAGCTGTGAGATATGTGTCCGTTAGTTTACAATAAACTTTCACCGTTACATTAAACAGATAATTAGTGCTTTAGTACTACCCCCATCACATAATTAGAGTCCCATTTGTGATTCTGAGTGCTACTTTAGTTCAACAAATGAAACTATACTTGTGAAACGGAGGGTGTAGTATTTTGAAGTTAGACCTGATAGCTCTGGTTAGCCGTTTCTATCTCCCCAATCCTTTGCTTGGGGCTTCTGTTATTTCAACTGCATCATTTTCGTCATTTCATGTTTGTTTCATTAGCAAAAGGCATTTAAATGGTGTAAAAAGAGGATGATAAGAATGGCTGTTTGGAGAACATCATTGATGGTCAGTAAGAGCTAAGAACGTAAAAAGCAATAGAAAAGAACTCATCTGAGAGGCTGAGATAATTATCTTAGGAGAGGAAACAAATACAAGGTATAGCACAATCTACTTTTCTTTCCTTGTCTAACATGGTAAGTTTTATTGTAGCTAGAATATGATATTGAGCCCCTACCCTTAGATAAAGTTTACAAACTTCTTTATTCAGCAAAATAATGACAGTGAGTGAGTGAGTGAGTGTGTGTGTGTGTGTATGAGAGATAGAGGTAGAGAGAGAAATCTCTTGTGTGGCCACATAAATGTTTAGTTGAGAATAAAATCTTGTGATTACTAGCCTCTACTAGCATTCTACTGGTTAGTGTCTCACATAATCCTTATAAGTAAATAGTATTGAATTTTAGGTAAGAGAATATACTCAATTGGTACCTGCTGTTGGGTTTTCGTCATAAGATGCTTTGATGCTTCTGTTCTGTTTATTGGCACTTCCTACAATTATGAGAAATAACGAATTTGTGTTATTTTAACATGTACTGATTGTACTCAAGTTTAAGTGTAGATAAAGTTATAATATTTAACAAGCTCTGTTTTGCATTGCCTTAGAAGTTCTAGATCTCTGAAGTCTGACGTACACAGATTAGTTATAAGCACAGTTATTGAAAGGATGGTGCAGCAAATCCGGTCTAGTTTAGGAAATTTGTCAGCATGATATTGTGATTATGAAACATTAAACGGGATTCATATGTGTTTGAGTATGTCCTACGAAGTGTAGTTCAACTTATCCCCACATCAATATGGTTTTTTATCCAGCTGCTTCAACTTATTCCTTCTTATCCATGCCTGGATGCATAAAATCCGTGGAACAATAACAACATCAATAAACTGTATCTATTTGGTGGGAAACTGCAAAACTGGCCCCAATAAACTACCCTTTAGGCCTTTGCGGATCATATTTGAGCATCTGGCAGGTCTTCGTGGCTATACGAGTGCTATTTAACAAGAAAAAATGAGTAAGTCGGGGTAATATCACTGGTTAATCTATTGCAGCCATTAAGAAGTTAGTGCTTCGGATATATATTCACATGTCTAGGCCACAAATACGTCGCTAAATGTTATTTAGTGTATGGAATATGAACTAATATTTACCTCTGGAAGATAGGTCATGAGTTAAAATAATGGATGAAACTAATCTTTATGTTCTTTGAAAGAACTCTTGGTTAAAAGGAAGTTGTAGTTTTTGGCTGCATTCTTTCAGTTTGGGGCAAATTTTGCATTCACAAAGAACTCATTAACTTTGGAAGTCTAGTCATGGTTAAATTTAGAAAAAGCAGACAAAGTTTGTAGGAAAATATCATCTTCAGTTGAAAGTTTCCCGAAAAGCTCATTCATTTCACATATCTTCTTCCCTGATGCATTTTTCTTCTTCTAGATGTTATCCAGTATTAATTACTCATATGACAATAGCATGTGGATTTTTGACTAGTTCTTCATAAAAAGAAAGCAAAAGGTACTTTATGTAACTAAAATTAGACTAGAATCAACACATCCATACTGTTGTCTAGGATATAGCTCTTCAATGACCAGAAAGAAGGTCATAGTCTACACAATTTGTTTCTTGCTGAAGTTACATGGATTTTGTACCTTTTGCTATACATTTTCTTTGACCATTGCAAATGGAAAGAAGAGCCCATGTGAACCATATAAAGGGCTGGAACAAGGATGCATAATTTTACAAACATATGTACTTCAGTGCTCAGCAACATTAGTGCTTATCAACATCTGTTTAATAGTGTAGACTTGATATGTCGTAACCAACCTTAAAGGCAGTACCTTGGCGAGACTTCTAAACTATGAATCTTAGGATGGTTGAATTCGTAAGCCTGGTTATACCAAGTGCGCATCGGCGGGAAGGAATGAATGAGTCTTTGAAAATCTTGTTGGTGGTTATGCATTTCAATTACTTGAACACGAACTCGTTCCTGGAAATTTTAATGTATGGACTAATAAGCCCAAAAAAATACTCTCTTTTTAGAGACCAGTTAAGCCTTTCTCAGTGAGAATACTCTCACTATTGTGAGAAGACATGAATTGTTTTTAAAAAAATAAAGAATCATGAAGTTTGAACTTATTACATCCTATCCTTTTCAGAACAAACAGTACATACAAACAAAAAATCTTTAATAGGAAATTCCACAAGTACTCCTTCAAATTTTCCAAGTCAACTTCTGTGTCCTGATCATCTTTGCCAAGTCTCTTCTATGAGTAGTAAGTGGTTGGCTCTGAACTCTTTTTTCCCTTTCCTATGTTGAGAATATCTTCATGGATTTTGGATTTTTTTGGGTCTTACCTATGGTTTTGCTTTCTATAGCACTGCCTTCATGGTCTGAAGAACACAGAAGAGAAGCAAATGTCACTTGTCCATCAGATTTTCAGTGTGGAAGCACCAGTTTGATGTTCCCCTTCATCGATTTGGGGCACTACAACTGTGGGCTGTGCATGATGGACTGTAGTTCTAAACCTTTCCCGAAGATCGCTCTCGAGTATCCACCTGGACAGTGGTTGATAGCAAAGTACCTAGGAAATCCCAACATGACTCTTTATTCTGAATTGCTTGCATCTCTTTTGAAGAACCAGAGTTGTCTTACTTTCTTTTACCAACTCACTCTTCCAAATTCTCCTTCCATCTCTTTCACTACTGTGAATACCATCACTTTGTTCAGATGCAAAAAGGCCCAACTTAGTTTTCAGACCTTAAATGAGTCTTTCCCTGGATTTGGATACTATGGCGGATGTAATCATGACATCTTTTATAGCAAGGATCCAAACTTGGGTCTTCCTGGTAATAGAAGTCTGGGTCCTAATTGCTCTGCTATTCATCTTCCCTATGATAAATTATTTCCTCAAGATAACCGATTGGATGTTGTCGATGAAGTGTTTCGTTTACTGAGTCCTGAGTATGATCTTCAGTGGCATGTATCCGAGGGTTGCAACGAGTGTCGTAGTAGAGGTGGCATTTGTGAAACTGACTGGTCCAAAAAAAGGCATTGTACCATTGGTGATGGGAACAGGCTTGGTACAGGTTGGCAAACCTTTAACATTTATCATACATTTCCACTAGTCTATCCTGTTGTTTCTGTTTCTTGCTGTCCTATTTATCGTTCTTGAATTGGATGTATAAAGCGTTTGTGTCAGTAGTTTCAGCCATTGATCTGCAGCTATCTATTACTTTAATGTGATCATGAAGAAATTAAAGATGCATATACACAATTCACCTGTTAGGGCCACAAATATATTGCTGAGTACTAATTAGTGAATGGAAGGTTAAATGTGAAATTGATACTTATCTCTCTGGAGGATGTTTCTCGAGCTAGAATAATGAATAGAAGACTTTTTAAGGCTTGGTTGGTTTTTTTGCTGCATTCTTTTAGTTTGTGGAAAAATTAGAATTGTCAAATTTTGCATTCACGTAGATTTTCTATGTTTTCCCTCTATCCTAGGTCAAGTGATGGTTAACGTTGGAAATGGGAGAGAAAATTGTAGGAAAGTATTATCTCTAATTAAAATGTTGTTCTGAAAAGATTCATTTCACATCACCGATGCATTTTTTTTCTCCATCTGGATGTTAAAGCATTTTAACTCCTCATCATATGACAACAGCCACTGAAGCGTTGACTAGTTCTGAGTGAACAGAAAAGAAAATGCTCTTTTAGTAACATTGATGAGACTAGAATCATAAGATTATTAATCGATATGGTTTGTCTCAGCACATACCTTTCAATCACCTGAAAAAAAGGAGATCAAAATAAACAATTTGTATCTTGCTGAAGTTACATGGACTTTGATCGTTTACTATAATTTTTCACTGACCATTATGACAATGGGGAATAGGCCCAAGTGAATTATTTGAAGGGATGAAATAAAACATGCATAACATTACAAACAAATGAACAAAGTGTGCAACAACCTCTGCTGAATTATATAGGCTTGATGAAAAAGCAGTACTTTTGTTGGATTTTGAAACTATTAATCTTAGGAAAATTGAAATCTTGATATAAGAATTTTTGAGTGAACATGATCTTTATGAAAATAGACTCTCGACGTATGTCGGTAGAAGAAAGGTGTGCATACACCCACCCTTCCCCCACACCTTACTTCGGAGTGAAGTATTTTGAATATGTCTGTTTTGAATTGGTTCGGGAAAGCAGAGTGGGACCGCAAGCCTGTGTAGGAATAGGATCTCCAGGTTGGTGGTTGGGAATTTCAGTCCCTTGGGAACGGAATTTTTCTGGGAAATTCTGATGTATAACTGATAAGAAGCATGAAGGTCAGGAATACTCTTTTGGAGACTAGCATAGTTAATCTCTGTCACTATAGTACAAAGACTAGAAACTAAAAAAACAAATTGAAGAGTCAAGAAGTTTGAAGTCATTCCAAGCTTTCCTTTTCTTTCCACACAGCAATAGTTATTAATGCCAGCAAAAAATCTTCTCCACAAGTCCTCCTACAACTTTTCCAAGTCAACTAGCGTGTCCAAGTCTTTGTCTCTTCCATGGTACTTTAACTTTAAAGGTACATGAGCATGAATAATTTATAGCTCACTCTGAGCTCTTTCTTCCTTGCTCTATGCTGAAAGTTAGAGAATGAATCCTGCATATTTTTGGTTCTTGGCTGTGGCTTTGCTGTCTCAAGGGCTACCTTTCTGGGCTCATGAGTATGACAGAGAGGCAAACGCCACTTGTCCAACAAATTTTCCCTGTAAAAATATGAGTTTGACATATCCTTTTGCCGATATGAGGCAATATAATTGCGGGATGTGCACAATGGACTGTAGATCCGATGCATCTTCACCAAAGGTCGCGCTTAACTATCCATCAGAGCAGTGGTTTATTGCCATGGCCATAGAAAATTCTACTATGACTCTTCGCGATGAATCTCTCCAATCCTTCTTGAGCAATAAAGATTGCTTTGCTTTCTATGATACTTACACTCTTCCGAAATCTCATAATATATCTTACACTTTTCTAAACAACATCACTTTGCTCAGATGCCTTAACAATTCGGAATCGAGGCAGAGTTTGAATAAAGATTCTTTCCCTGGATTTGGATACTATGGTGGATGTACAGATTTAATCTTTTATGCCAAAACTCCAAATTCCAGTCTTCCTGACACTAAAACAATGTCTATGTGCTCAACTGCTTATCTTCCTTATAATAAATCGTTCATTTCTGATCAAGGCAACAAATCAGATGATGTCAATGAAGTGTTTCGTATACTAAGTTCTGACTATTACCTTCAGTGGCATGTATCCAAGCAATGTGATGAGTGTCATCGTAGAGGTGGTATTTGTCCTACTGAATGGTCCAAACAATCTCATTGTGCCAATGCTGATGGAAATAGCTTTGGTTAGAAAACCTAATACAATCATGATTCACTTCCACCTATCTGTTCTGTTGTTTCCTTTGTTTCTTATTTCGTTGGTTGCCTTTCTTGAATTTGGTGTATGTAACATTTGTGTTAAGACTCTTAGTCGTTCTGGCTTCCTGAACTGACCTTTGCTTTGCTCTGTTAATCTTTGATGCAGGAAAGAAAAGGCTGGCAACCATTCTTGGCTCAGGTAAATTTCTATTTTTAAATTAATCGCAGTGCCAGAAATTATCATTCAATTGATCTTCTCAAAGTTCCTTGCTGAATTCTTTCATTGTAGTTGGAGCAGCATTGGTAGCTGTAGCTGTAGTACTAGCCATCTTTCTCATCTGCCGACGTAAGAAAGGGATCAAAGGTCCATACTTCCTCTCAAGAAATTACTCAAAGCAATCCTCAAAACTAGACTTTGAAGAAGGGAGTGTCTACTTAGGAGTCTCACTCTTCACTTACACCGAGCTTCGCGAAGCTACCAAAAACTTCGATGCATCCAAGGAGCTCGGAGACGGAGGTTTTGGTACTGTATACTACGGTAAGAGTCTCAATTCTTCCTAGTACTGTAATATCCTAAGACCAAACAAAGAGATCATTCTGGACTAATCGTATGATCCAGGCAAACTTCAGGATGGAAGAGAGGTTGCAGTGAAGCGCCTATACGAGCACAACTTCAAGCGATTGGAACAGTTCATGAACGAGATTGAGATTCTCACACGGTTAAGGCACCCGAATCTTGTTGCCTTATACGGCTGCACTTCTAGGCGTAGCCGCGAGCTTCTCCTCGTCTACGAGTACATCCCCAACGGAACCATTGCTGATCATCTCCACGGCGACAGAGCCGACCACAAGTACCTCACATGGACTCACCGCATGAGCATTGCCATCGAAACGGCCGAAGCACTGTCCTACCTCCACGCTTCCGACATAATCCACCGTGATGTGAAAACAACCAACATACTCCTCGACCACAACTTCTGTGTCAAAGTAGCCGATTTTGGACTGTCCAGACTCTTCCCTCTGGACGTCACGCACGTCTCAACCGCCCCACAGGTAATCATACCATCATAGAATGTAAAACTGATACCGATAGTGATAGAGCATAAGGATAAACTCATAAACAAGGAAATGAGGAATGTAGTTCTTAACTTTCCTGCTAAATCTATGAACAGGGGACACCGGGATATGTGGACCCCGAGTACCACCAGTGCTACCATCTTACAGACAAGAGTGATGTTTACAGCTTTGGCGTCGTCCTCGTGGAGCTCATCTCTTCAATGCCAGCTGTGGATATGAGCAGGCACAGGCATGAGATCAACCTTGCTAACCTGGCTATAAACAGGATCCAACGGTGTGCATTCGACGAGCTGATTGATCCGTCTCTCGGGTACAAGACAGATGCCGAGGTGATGAGGATGACAACGTCCGTGGCTGAGCTGGCTTTCCAGTGCTTGCAAGGGGAGAAGGAGATGAGGCCTTCAATGGGGGAAGTCCTGCAAACCTTAAAAGATATTCAGAGCTTCAAACAAACCTCAGTTCAGACTGTGCAGAGTATCGAGGAGGTTAAGGATAATGTTAACGTTTTTTCGCCTGAATCAGAAGATAGAGTGCTGTTGAAGAATGCCAAGTTTCCGTCTTCTCCGGTTTCGGTTACTCATTTGTGGGTGAGTAGCTCAACCTCTGCAAGTACCAATAGTAACTGATATGCTTGGTTATTCAGCGCACATATATATATAGTATATATAGAACAAACACGTGTATGATATATAACATGTGTTATTCCAAACATTAAAAAATAGAAGTTAACATGCAATAGGAGTAGAAGAGTATATTGTTGTATGTAAATGCAGCTGAGTTTCAGTTTCATCCTGTTGCTAGTAAAATAAATGTAATACGAGTTTACATGTGTCATTATATTTGACATAAATTTACAAAATAAATAAATTATATAAACAATGATATTAAGTCCATGGCAGCTCTCCTTCCGAACTTCTCATAGCAAAATTTGCAAATGTTTCTTTCAAAGGGAAGGAAAAGCACTACTGTAATTAGCATAATTACAGTCATAAATTTTACTAAATTTTGAAGGTTTGGTGAAAAAACTGCAACCTGAATTCAGTGACGGTTGGATTGGGTTTGGTACTCACTCCGTGTTCTTATTTGTAACACACTCGCGTTACTGAAATATTCACATTATAATGGCATCATTCCTTTTATGCAAGAATTTGGGTGATTGTATGTATCCACTAGTTATACTTTCGAGTTTTCTTAATTATTCTTGACCACACAATTCACTAGTCATAACAACTGTTATATGTATATACGTTACTCATATACACTTTCCGGATTCTTAACAATGACTCATTTCTTTTTGCACAAGGATTAAGGAGAATAGAGTGAGTGGTGGAGATGGTGTTTGAAAGTTGAAAAAGTAGAATGTATGGTTGAAATTGAAGGAATATTACCAAAAATGGAAAGTATGACATTGTTAAAAAATCATCCCAAAAAGGAAAGTAGTGCATTGTTAGGAGTACATAAAGCCCGGATGGACATCTAGCTTCTATTATTACTGTGCAACATTAGCCATTATTATGAAGCAGGAGGAAACTTGGAGGAAAAAGGTTTAAAGCTACATTAATACAGTACAAAATTATGAGCAGCCTGCTCATATAAACAGCTACATGAAAATGAGAAACAGCTAACATCTACAACAAAATTATTGTTCTACTCCTATATAGTATCTTGACTTTTCATTTATGTTTGGAAAAACAAATGTTATTATACATGTAAATTGTACTATATATGAGCTGAATGCACAAGCATTTCAGTTACTACATGTACTTGCTGAAGTTGAGCAACTTAGCCACAAATGACTAGTAACAGAAGTAGGAGAAGATGGAAACTTGGCATTCTTTAACAGCACTTTATCTTCTGATTCGGGCGAAAACGCCTTAACATCCTCGACATTCTGAAGAATCTGAACTGAGGTTTGTTTGAAGCTCTGAATGTCTTTTAAGGTTCGCAAGACTTCCCCCATTGCAGGCCTCATTTCCTTCTCCCCTTGCAAGCACTGGAAAGCCAGCTCAGCCACTGAAGTTGTCATCCTCATCACCTCGGCATCAGACTTGTACCCGAGAGACGGATCAATCAGCTCATCAAATGCACAACGTTGGATTCTGTCTATAGCCATGCTAGCAAGATTGATCTCATACTTGTGCCTGCTCATATCAACAGCTGGCATTGAAGACACAAGCTCGATCAGCACGACTCCAAAGCTGTACACATCACTCTTATCTGTCAGATGGTAGCACTGATGGTACTCAGGGTCCACATACCCTGGAGTGCCCTGTGGAGCTGTTGAGATATGTGTTGCATTTATCGGGAAGAACCGGGAAAGTCCAAAATCGGCTACTTTGACACAGAAGTTGTGGTCAAGAAGTATGTTGGCTGTTTTTACATCGCGGTGGATGATGTCGGATGCGTGGAGGTAGGCCAACGCTTCAGCTGCTTCAATGGCGATGCTCATGCGCTGGTCCCACGTGAGGAACTTGTAGCAGCCATGGAGATGATCAGCAATTGTGCCATTTGGAATGTACTCGTACACGAGCAGAAGCTCGCGGCTATGCCTTGAAGTGCAGCCATATAAAGCAACAAGATTCGGGTGCCTCAGACGAGTGAGAATCTCTATCTCATTCATGAATTGCTCCAATAGCTTGGAGTTGTGCTCGTATAGACGCTTCACTGCCACCTCTCTGCCATCCTGAAGTTTGCCTGGATCATATGATTTGTCCACAATAAATCTCTTTGTTTGGTCTTAGGAAATACAGTACTAGGAAGAGTTGAGGTTCTTACCGTGGTATACAGTACCGAAACCTCCATCTCCAAGCTCCTTGGATGCATCAAAATTCTTAGTGGCTTCACGAAGCTCGGAGTAAGTGAAGACAGACACTCCTAAGTAGACACTCCCTTCTTCAGAGTCTAGTTTTGAGGATTGCTTTGAGTAGCTTCTTGACAGGAAGTATAAACCTTTGATCCTTTTCTTTCTTTGCCTGACTAATAAGACAGCTAGTACCAGCAAGACAAATGCAGCTCCAACTACGATGTAAGAACAAAGCAGTTGTAAGAAGATCAATCCTCTGACCATTTCAGGCACTGTAATTTACCTTCAAGACAGAAATTTACCTGAGATTAGAATGAGTGCCAGTGTCTTCCTACCTACATCAAAGAAAAAGTTCAGTTCTGGAATCCAGAATTGTTAAGAATAACATTTCATGTTTCCAATTTAAGAAAGGCAACCAGCAAAACAAGAAAGAAAGGAAGACAGGTGGATGTTTCAGGCATGCTTACCAACATCAGCATTGACACAACTAGATGGTTTGGACCAGTCAGATGAACAAACGCTACCTCTACGATGACACTCCATGCAATCATTGGACACATGCCACTGAAGATCATAGTCGAAACCAAGTAAACGAAAAACTTCATGGACATCATCTGATTTGTTTCCTTGAACAGTAGTGAATGATTTGTTATAAGGAAGATAAACAGCTGTACACAGAGAACCGATACTAAGAGTATCGGGCAGATGTGAATTTGGAGTTTTGCTGTAAAAGATGTGATCATCACATCCATTATAGTATCCAAATCCAGGGATGTAAGAATCACTTATGATCTTCTCCGTATATGAATTCCTTGCGCATCTGAATATAGTGATATTGTTGGACAAGGTATAAAAAATGGAAGGAGAGCTTGGAAGATTGAGTGCATGATAGAAAGCAAAACAGTTGTTATTGCTCAAATAGCCTTGGAGAAACTCAGAGTAAAGAGTCATCCTGAGTTTTCCGATGGATTTGGCTATCAACCATTGCTCTGATGGATACTCGAGGCTGATCCTCGGAAAAGGTGCATAATTACAGTCAAGGAAGCACAGACCACAGCTTGGATGCTTCAAATCAGTGAAAGGGAATGTCAGGTTGAAGCTCTGACACGGAGAATACGACGGGCATGTGGCCTTGGATTCTTTTGAACTCGAGAAAGGCAGTTCTTTACAGAGCAAAACCACGATAGCCAGAACCCAAATAAATCCGGGATTCATACTGAGATCTCCAGCAGAGGAAGGGAAGAAAGAGGTCAGAGTGAAGCACTTGCTACTGATAATAACCATGCAACATAAAAGTTTAAGATACACTAGAGGAAGACTTGGACACGCTACTTGACTTAGAAAAGTTGTATAAGGACCAGTGGATACAGTTTTTTCTTGCTATTTAATGGGATTGCTATGTTGAAAAGGAAAGCCTTGAATAACTTCAAACAACTTTTGACTATCCCAAATTTGTTTCACAACTTCTAGTCATTGTACAATAGTGACAGTATAACTAAGGCCTTGTTCTCCGGGGCCTATTTTTCGTTGAATTAAATTCAAAGTGTGGATACGCTAGGGAGAACAAGGCCTATCTCGGTTGGTATAAGCCAATAAAGAGAGTATGGGCAAAAAAACTCTGAAACAGTGTCGTAATATTCATAATTGGATATCAATCTTCAGTTCATTTGTCCTACCTACACAATTTAAACAGCAATGGTCTACACTTGAGTTTGTGGAACCTGTTGTTAGAGCAGTGTCTAGCAGTCAGCTTGCGTCAGTAGCTGCCGATTACGGTACAAAAGTTCTCAGTCAGTAGTCCATTCTGGATGAATGGATTTCTGCAAAAATCTGTGTATCATTTCATAGGATGTAAATGTAATAACTGCAGAAGGGGTGGTTCTTAAAAGGTTGGTCCCACATCCGCGGTAAAATCCCCGAGGACCCTCCCTCGTGAAGATCTTCTTCACACAATCAACGACCCCTGCATAGTGGGTCTCGGGATTCCTCAGCTGGCCCTGCTCTTGCAGCCTTGAACGAACAACCTAGTCATGTGGAGGGTAAATCAGAAGGTGGACAAATGATAAGAGCACTCTTTTGTAAGCTGATGTCAGATGTACCTCGTGAGGATAGGTTATTAAGGAGGCAACGATCTTAGCCGTTGAAGAAGCAATTGCAACTTCCCCAGGGCCGAGCATTGTGACCTCCTTGTGATCTGAAAAGCCACATAAATGTGGCAGTTTAGTTAGAGATGAAGGATGCAAATTTGAGTCTATGTCCATTTAAAGTGTTCAAAGTTCTCACTCCGTGTGGCCAAGTAGGACTTTATATGTTCATATGCTGGAAACTGGATAGCTACGTGACTTATCCCAGCTAAAGATGGAAGAAGGCCACTGTACCATCCTCTGATACCTTCTTCATGTAATATTCGTCTCAAAGCAGACAATATGCCATTGTAAGGAATCACACCCGGCCTCATTCCTTGTGTCTGAAAAGTAAGAAGGACCACATTATATAAATAATAGAACCAGATTTCAGAGTTCTGGTTGACATAAACAGTCATCCTTAAGTTGTGAATTCAAGTTCAAAATATTCGAGTGCCTTTGGAGTGTGTAACATGTTTAATTTCAAAAGGGAATTTTAACTATGTAATCATAACACAAAGGGCTTCACATCATTCGACCAATTTCCTCAAAGTTAACAATTACAGGTTACAATCATGGAAGAAAAGATTATCCCCATGACCCCCATGGTGCGGGGTAGAGTGTTCAGTCTTCCTACTAAATTCCAACTGCTCAAAGGAAAGATCTTGAAATAATTTTAATGAATTGGTATTTTCCAAGAGAGAATCAACAAGAAAGTAAATCAACAGTTTCATCAATCAAGATGAAATATTATTCACACCTGAAGCCTAGTTTTGACAACCCATAGTGGATTTGTTGCAATAGATGTTGCTGCTCCAGCACCAGAAGCAGCTATCATATTTGCAGCAATTGTCAAATGACCACTGCTATCAACTGCAAGTCAACCATATTCATGATAAGGAAATGAATTTTACTTGAAGACAAGACTTCAAAAAGTTTCGTATGTGCTCAGTAACGAATGAAAGCAAAGGATTAAAAAATTGCAACCTTACTAGAAAGAATGAGCAAAATCTTACCATGTGAATGCAGCACAGTTTTAAGATAACCATAAACCGTGAAATACACCTGCACATGATGGGAACTGAGAACATCAGTCAGGGGGATAATAAAAGAAAAGCACAAGGATACCAAGAAACATAAAAGAAATTTGCAGCTTTAGTGAGAAGACGAAAGTTCAAATCATTATGTATCTATATTCAGTAAAGGATTTCAGATTCCATCAGTTTAGAAAGCGAATCTCACGGACAAAAAGTGGGTTAAAAGAAGCAAGTGCTTGACCAATAAAGCAATTTTTCCCTCCATCAAACAGAATAATGAACATTCATCAGATTCATCAGAAACCTAAACACTGAGAATAAAACTATCGCTTAATCATCTTATCACTGAGAATTTTTTACATTGATGTATTTAAAAGATCTATCCATCACTCAAATACTTTTATTTTAAAAAAACAGTGTGCTACAAATTACATCAAATTAAAACTGGCCTTATTTAAAGGATTTTTAAAATATTTTCATCCAGCAAACATCATAAGAAGCTCCCCATATTTATATAATAATATCTCAATAACAGAATACTGACCGCCCAATTTGGAAGCAATGCAGCTAAAGTGGGTGAAAGACCTCGATACAACCCCCGAAAACCTTCATTTCGTACAATATTTTGTAGGCTCGTAATAATGACACTCCCTGATTGTCGCCAAAAGAGAGAAACAACAAAGTTCATTATACAAACCAGTATGAGAGAACGAAAGACTGATTCATATCATTTTAGGTTCCATGCAACTCAAAGTCCAGAAATTTTCAGTAAAACAAACATCTGCAGAAGATCTAGGAGCCTATCTAAACCTATTCGCACATCTGATCAATTGACTTTTAACATATCTGATCAAACTATTTAGGAACTTAGAGATGATACTTGCCACTACAGTTTCCCGAAATCTAATTACTACAAAGGCAGAAAATAAGTCATTTTCCCATCAAATCTTTGAATTTTCATAGATAAACAACATTCCTCTACCAATAATTAAACAGCTGAAGAAGAAGCATGGCTAATTACTACCAAAACAGTTCTATGATGAGCTAAATTTGTTACAGTTCTGAAGTGACTAAAATTCACTGTTTTTATCTAATGCACAGAATCTCAGACTAACCTTAAGACTACATAAACCCATTTGATCACACCAATGTACAACAACGAAAGTAACAATCCAGAAACATATATCAGCAAATTACCTCCATATCGAGAATGGCAAACTTCCGGCATTCCATATACTTGCAACCTCGTTTTTATAACATCTAACGGACACATAAATGTAGCAGCTATCGCACCTGCAGATTTGGCAAACAAACGAACAAACAAAAACCCCATTTCACTAAACTCCATAGAACTCCAAGAAAGCATAGCCCTTTAAGAAATTGAGAGAGCCCACCTGCAGCGGCACCGGCGCCGGCATCGCACGCAACGTCGCGGGCACTCCGATGATCGCCGGCGGCCATTGCAAAACCCTGTCAAAATTCAAACTTGGCCCAATTCGATCGCTCGCCTAGTCCTACTTCGTCAAGCATTTATAGCGTTGAACTGATCCTCAAAGCGTGTTCCACACTCGCTTTTGGATTGAATTCAAAGTCAGGGAAAAAGAAGAGCTGAAGAATTCGGGCACGCGATTTTATAATTGAGAGGAAGAAAAAAGAGTGTAGGATTATTGATTGAAAACGACGAGAGGCTGAATTTGGAAAATGGGATGATTTCTGGAAACGTTTTACGCTGAGAAAGTGGGATCTGGGAAATTTCTTCAAGTAGCGAGGCGCCAACGTAATTAGAACTAATGCTGAGTTGGTTGTGTACAAAGACAAGATTTTACTGACGTAAGTAACAAATTCTTCTTTTTCGTTTTTTTATCATAAATGTCAGAATCAATCTTATGGTTCATGGTGCAATGACACTGAAAGGGGGGATTTTGAACTTGCAATTCATGCACTTATACATTACACAAGGTGGTGATCATTCCAATAATTAGAGATGCACAATTATGAGAAGTAATCTATCTTTTAAACCATCTTCAAAAGCCTTGCGCAAATTATAATTTTTTTAGGAATGACAATTAGGTTGGGTTAGTGTATTGGCGTATACAAAATGACTATGATTGTGGTGTTGTGAACTCTTCTCGTTCTATTTAAAATGATAATTCTTGTGCAAATTATATTCTTTTTTAAGAACGATAAAAATTTAGTTAGAAATGGAGTTTATGTAAATATTAGTATAAGTAAGTTGAAGTTTGACCACCATGTAAAAGAAATTCTTTTATATTTTTTCCAGGACACAAATAAATTATTCAACTAGGTCGATAAAATTACAAATTCTCATTTGAAACCTGTCTCTACAGAGACCAAGTACCATAAGAGATCGTTATCGGTTGAAGTTGTCGTTGGTGAGGTTTAACCCCGTCGCCATTGTAGATTTTAGGTTGCTGGTGTCGCTAGAGCTTAGCCGTCTCACATGGACCGACTTGAGACTGATCTTCAGTGTGAATTTGTACGAAATAACAGTATAGTACCAAAAATTATGAATGATCAAGAAATTGACTGAAAGATCAAGGTAAAAAATGAATGCTCAAAGGAATTGACTAATAAAGATCAATCAAACTTAATGAATGATCAAACAAAAACTGTAAATGATCATTCCCTTGTCCCTTAGTTTCCACAAGGACAGGTTTCACCCAATACTTTATCCGATAAAATGTCAGCCAATTACTCTAAGATATTGTTTCTTGTAATTTATGCAAACCGGTGTTTGTGATTTTATATTATTTTTTTACTATAATGTATTCTAAAATATTCTGTCATAATGTAGTATTATCTTTGTGTGATCATATTGCTAATAAAACTTTATAATGTTTTTTTTTTGAAAAATTCATTCATGGTACTGGGTAAACGCCCAATAACGATTATAAGTGGAATCAACATCTAATCAACTAGCCTATTACAAAGCTAACTAAATCATATGCTAATCAGACTCATACCGTCTGTACTATTACAAATTGAGAGATCCAATAAAAAAGTTGTAATACCGCCATCAGAGATATTATTTTGCAACAGCGAATACCACAACCACTTGGCAGAGAAGAGCGTCTTCCGCATCAATCACTGCGCCAATCAGGGATCTGCTACAACCGCAACACCACTAAATTCAAACCATGATGTATGTTTTTCAAACGGTAAACACCTTCAAAATTATAGATCATGAACGGGAACTCGATCCACGACCTGTCCAACCAGATCAAGAACTATAAAAAAACATAAACCACGACCTGTCCAACCAGACCGGGAACAAAAACATTTACGAACAACTAAATCATGGATTCAACCGATCAAATCGAGAATAATTTCATTGTGTGAATCACACTTATTTAATGTAATATAGAATTAATAAACGGAAAAATAATTGTTCCCCATCTCCCCATGATGGGAAAAAGATTGAAGAAGAATAGGGGTTTTTTTTTCTTCGGGGCAGTGGTTGGGTTTAGGAGACGGGATAATTGCATACTATAGAATAATTTTAATTTATAAATTAGAAAACTTTATAATGTTTAGACATATGATTACATTCAATTGATGATAACTGAATTGACCATCGATTAATTTTTCCTTCTATAAGGTGGAATGAGATTAAGTAATAATCTTCCCTTTTTTGTCAAGGGAGGGTGAGACTGACAAATATTGATTTTCTTAATTTTTAAACCCGACATTTTACATCATGTTAAGCATGATCGATTGTCCAATGTATTATTGTTAATTTTCTCATTGCTCAAATCTATTCATTTGCATATTAATCATGATCATTCATTGAGCTAGACCAATCGAGACTGGAGAATATAATATTCCTTCAGATGACTTTCCCAAGCTTGAGAAGCCTATATACGAATATGAGGGTGGAAAAGGAACACATCAGGTAAGTTTGAGCTTTGAACCCTTTTAATGTGTCTGGATGAGCTTTCATTTTCTCTCTAATATACTCAAGTTGAACTCACCACAGCCATGGTGTTTCTGGCCTTTGAGAAAAGTGGCAATTCCACTTGATGTCTCACTTTACTGTAGTACCCCATTCCATAGTTCCTATCTCATAAATTCTAAAGGATAAGATAGTTCATTATAATGAATTTTATCTGTTTTAAAGGTCAATTGTATGGGGAATTCGCTTATTATATAAATGGTAACATATTTCATATTTTACAAATTCTCGTTTATGGAAACCATGGACTATATGGAACCATGGACTATAGGGAACTGTTAGCGGTCGAAATTGTTGTTTGGCGAGTTTCAACCCCGCTGCAGTTAGGTTTTAGGTTGCTGGTGATGTCAGAACTCAGCCAGCTCACATCGATCGACTTGAAGCTGAGCTCCGGTGTGAATTTGTACGGAAGAACAGTATGGTACCAGAGACTAGGAATGATCAAGCAAATTGAATGAAAGATCATCATGAGTGCAAAAATTTAATGTGTAATAATATTTTTAAGATTTTTAAGCATTTATAAGTGCAAAAAGACAAAAATAACCTTTTCCATATTGATCAAATGCTTGACAGTTAGTTGTCTGAATGAACATTTAAGAAATTGACCCAAAAAATTGATTTTTGATAGCATATTGACTGCGGATAATAGTACGAGAGATAAGTGACACAGAACAAAATTTGTTAAAAGTTTAGTGATGTCAAATAAAAACCACTCATTCAATAATGTTGATTCTTTTTTCAATACATTAATTATCACTTCACTTCAATTCAGTTCATCAAAAAATAAGCTCAGGAGAATAAGACGTATTTTTTAAAATTAAAATTTTAAATATTTTTAGAACAAACTAATGAAAATATTTCCATAGTTTTAATTATTATTTTTCCAGAAAATAAATAAAATAAAATAACTAAAATACCCTATTGGAAATGAGAAATTCAAAAGAAATTGCTTAGAGCAAGTCCAACAGAATCTCCTAACCGTTTTTCTAAAATAGAGAATAAAAACCTATATTCTCCAAATATTTTTTGCTCAACTCCAACAAGTAAATCTATTTTAGAGAACCGCATATCTATTTTAGAGATTTTGTGTAGGGGAGTTTGAAAAGATAAAAAATTACCAAAAATTGTTTCTTCTTTTTCTTGTCGCATGATTTTTGTTCATCAAATTTATTTTTGTCATTCTGCATATTTTGCAAAGCAACCATTCTCTCTCGTCAATTTGCTATAATAGCAAATGGAATGACAAATCTGTTGGAGTACAAAACTACACAAAATCTCAAAAAAACAAGAAAATCTCTATTATAACAGATCTGTTGGACTTGCTATTAGGGGCCAAAAATTGTTTGTTGGAGTTATAAAGTGTCCAAAATTATTTGTTGGACCTACAAACCGTCAACTTTATATTTTTTAAACCAAAAACCATACATTTGACCTTTGTTGGTGTTATAAAAAACATTTGGCCATTTTTAAAACTAGGCTTCATGGAGCGAGCATATCTTTACTAGATTTGATAATAACACTCGTGCACGACTCGAAATATATAGGATATTTTCGTTTGAATAGAAATATATACGTTTGGATAGAAATACACTGGATGAATCTGAATTGATAGATCGTATTTTCGTTGCACAATATTCTCGAACAGATGATCGTTAGTAAATTGTTTAGAAATGCCTAAAGACCCGTATCCAACCCAGAATTTTGATGAGTTCATCATCAAATTAAGAACATCATGAGCAATTCAACATACAATGCGTTGAATTGCAAGTGTGTTGATGCCTCGTGATTGGTTAAAACTTAGTTAGTGTTATGTGTTGTGTGAGTTTGTGTATATGTCTTAATGTTTAGCGGTTGGGTTGATTTTCTCGTTGTTTTGTGTTGTTGTATAGGTCAATTTCTATTTCAAAAGAGTCCTGCCCAAGCAAATCTAGAAAAGCAAATTTCACATTGACAAGTTTACCCACCTCCTTTTGAAGGAACAACATGATCATCATCAAATTAAGAACGTCATCAAGAAAATCCTAACACAGCCTTCACTATAGGTCTCATTCGAATCCACACTTGTTGAGAAATCTAATGCACCAGAATAGGCTCAAATCATTTGTTGTACAAACGTATATATAGCTTAGCTCAAAGGAGGATCCTTTCTTAACAACCTCGGATGCCTATGACAAGTGTGAAAGACCATGAGCCTTACGTTTCTTATGGTTAGCAATCCCACGTATTAGATACCCTATCAATACATCCGAAAACATATAGTTTAAATTTTCAATAAAAATTAAGGAGGACGGTAAATTTATAAAAAAAAATAGAGATAGGTTTATTTTGTTATTGAATTGAGTCGAGTATAACTAATATAATTTGATGTTGTGGTGTACATTCAAAAAACTAATATAATTTTATAGTTATTGAGTTATACTCGCACTCAAATATCCTAATTTTAATAAACTACATAACTTAATTAATATTTAATTAACATCATGGCCAATCAAAAAAAATAACATCGTTAAAAAAGTAACATACAAATACACAATCAATTAAAATGTTGAAGGTAATAAAAAGGCATAAGTTCTAAAAGCTATGAAACTAATTCCCCAACCCTATCAAACACTTAAAATTTCTAAAAAGATCTACATTAACAAAAGGAATATTGTCAATTTTTTTTAAAAGACGCATCTGTTCTAGATATTCATCACAGTTTAAAAATGAAATACACCTTTCTATCTATTGTGTAAAATTAAGAGATTTGTGGGGGAGTACCATTGCTAAGGGTTTGCAACTCAGGCACATGATTTTAGAAATTGTTTACAAAATTGTTGGGAAAAGGCTCCAAATGTTGATGATGTTCCATTGTATATGTTATGGAAGGCATTAATTCAACATAGAAGGTTTTCATCTAGCGGTTTCAAAGTTCATCATAATCTAGAACAAGTCAGTGCATGCCATAACACCAATGCCACCCATATTGTCACGAGAAGAAGTAGTGGCACACAAAACTTAGATGAAGCAATCATCATAATTGACAACTATTTTCAGACTAATTCAAGTTCTTTGACAAACGCAACACTTTTGCAACGGTAAGCACAAGATGGTTACAGAGCAATCAAAGTAGCTAAAAAGGCAATAACTCATCCTTTTCGAGTACTCGTGGACTTGTCTGGTTAGTGGCGGCACTCAGTATACATTCAGCATTGTGGAAGATCAAGAGTAATATTGCATAAGACATAACTAGTTTAGTGCATAATTTTTCACAAAATCTAGGATTAATAAAGACAATCGAAATTTCGTGAATCAAGAACATAATATAGCCTAGTTGCATAAAAACTTTACATGTAGTAATGCACGACCATATAATTTACAATATAAAATATCCATGTGGACTATACTAGATATAAAGCTCATGGTACCCTATGCATACCATATAGTTTTTCTACCCGAACTCGAAGTGAGTCTGTCACTGTGATGTCCTCACACAGTCGTCACACTCACACCTACTAATCCACGATCCAAGTAACTACAAAACAGTCAAAACTTCGGCCATGTTTGTCAAAGATTATCAGTAGATCAGTTTAGTTCAGTGGAAATGTTATTTGTTGAAATTCAGGTTAATTTAGTCACGATGATTCTTTTTAATACATTGATTTTGAATTCAGTTTAGTTCAGTTCAGCAACAAATAAGATCAAGGAAACATGGTCTTCTTCCGGATGGTTAAGAAATGGCCATGCTACTATTATAAGGGCAACTACATTGTTTTAATGGGCTAAAAGAGTGTGGAGGTGGTCAACCCTTGGTTTTAACTTTGATGTTGGCTTCAGTGTTAGATTTAAGCAATTTCTCCATGCAGGTTCATTTTTCTCTTGCATGTCCATATTTTTACCATAATGTCCCCTGATGGAACACTATGATTTCAAGCCCATCTTTTGTCTTAACAATATTAGGGGTATTATGGTAAAAATACGGACCTACAAGAGAAAAATGGACTTGCATGGAGCAACCGCTAGATTTAAGGAATGGTTTTGAAGTCTCTTGATGTGGACGTTGCTATGTTATCTCTATGTATTTTATGGAATATGTGGAAGGCGAGAAACAAAAATGTTTTTGAGAATGTCTTTCAGGATCCATTTCAAACATGGTAGTTGTCTTTGCAATATCTTTGCAATCTCCTTGGGAAGTTTCTACACTATTATAGTATGATCTAAGAATGTTTTTTAATAAGTTTATCTATGTTGAATGTGTCAAAGTAGACATGCACTTATTAGATTAGGAGCATAGGAATGAGAATGGTCTTAAGCGTAATATTGTCTTATGTAAAAGTATTTTTCCTTAAAAAAAATACATGTTAATTGTCCAAAATAACCTTTAAAGTCCCTTTATTTCTATTGCTGAAAATTGATTTGGTGTCAAATTATTCTTTGTAGCAACCAAGCTAGTCAATTCTTATCCTTAGTGAACTGTTAATTAAAGTACAACATGATAAAATCATGTAACTCATATCTAATATATAATATACTTAAAGCATGATAAAATACATATTTTAATGTGATTTCATATAATTATTATTACATGTATTTTTTTTACCTTAATTATTAGAAATCTTTTTTTTTTTTTGAAAAATAATTATTAGAAATCTAATAGTATATAAATCAAATTCTTCCAGAAAAACCCTACTAGTGTATTCTAATGCCATAATTCTGAAGCCCAATGGTCAGTGTTATTAGCCCAGAAAAAGGCCCCATATCCACAAGGGTGGTCGCGATTTCTATATAAACTTAGAAACTGTAAACCCTAGCGAACATCAGAACCCCAGCCGCTGCACTCTGCTAACGCATCACCGCGCGCCGCCGCCATTGTCGATTGTTTAGCTACTCCCGACTCCCGACTCTCAACCATGGGTATGTTTCCTGTCTCTGTAATTCTTAGTTGTCGTTGTCGTTGTATCCGATTTGTTACATTTGGGCGATTTAATTGATCGTGATTGATATTGATTGAACAGGTAAGGTTCACGGTTCCTTGGCTCGTGCCGGTAAGGTCAGAGGTCAGACTCCCAAGGTGGCCAAGAGCGACCACAAGAAGAAGCCCCGTGGACGCGCACACAAGCGCCTTCAGTACAACCGCCGCTTCGTCACTGCTGGTAATTTGTCTTTGCCATCATCTCTTAAGCTGTTTTCTTAAGATCTAGTTGCTGATAATTAAGCCTTTTATGTTATGTGTAGCCGATTACAGGTTTTTACTGGTTTAGCTTAGAGTTTTGTATGATTGTTAGCATGATTTGCAGGTGGTTGTGTATTAGTGTTTCTGAATTTTCGTTTAAAGATGCTGGGGTAGTAAAGATTTAGGGTATTGTGTTATTTTAAGTGTGGTAAAAGTTTGTGTTTTAATTTTTGTGAATTTTGTTTCTGGTTTGCAGTTGTTGGATTCGGAAAGAAGAAGGGACCTAACGCCAATGAGAAGTAAACAAGCAGTCTGATGTGAAGCAATGTAGTAGTTTCTTTTATCAATCTGATGTTTGAGACGATGTTTTGCTAGGGATTTGGTTTAGCATCTTTGATCTGTTCCTATGACAATATTTAGCTAAGTAATATTTTGTGGGATGCTGAATTCGTGTTTGCTATATCATATTTCATCAGATTGAGGACAACCATTTTATCTTATTGTCTTTTTGGTTATATATTCTGCTCATCTTCTATGTTCATCTTACTGTCTTTGTGTGGCTCTGCTCTTAGTTAATTATCTGCTGTTATGGATCGTAGTATTGTTACACTTTGTTTAGTGAACTTGTTACCGGGGATGTTTCTATTGATTTATGTACATAGCAGTAAAGGTGAAAACAAAGTCTTGATTAGAAAAGAGTGAATGCTAATTACTGATAAATTAGTTATAGTCATAGGCACTTCAGTAGTGTTTTTGAGTTTTTCATTTCTCTAACTAATGCGGTATAGCCTCTACTTGTTGGTCATGAAATAGTGTAGCTAATACTACTTTGAAACTGGGATTTACAAGTGTAGAACTTTTATCAGATTTTACATGAATTCCTTTGTATACCACTCATCTGACAACGGTTATTAGTTGATGCAATTGTTTCTTTGGTAGGCTTAGATCTCATTGGTTTGTGATAGATAAAGATCTGGTAACACATCTGTGGTTTTGATATCTGTGCTTGGAATGCTTGAGTATCTGCTTAGTAAAGGTATAAGTTGTTCTTTGTGCTGGTACCTTACTTGGAATGAGCCAGTATGCTGGGGTTGCTGGTTACAGTATATAATGTTTGTGTTTCGTCCATGAAACTGGACCTGGAATTTTCTCTGAGATGTTGGTTTGTAGATTCTTTATGTTTGAGGTCGATCTAAATGGGAATCCCCATATAAATGAGTTTAGGGGTTAGAGGGGTGTTGACTAATATTTTCAACTCCTCCGATGACAAACTTGTCCGTTTGCTTATAGACCCTTATATTATATTAATGATGATGTTTATCTGCCTCTGCCTCTGCCTCAATTGATCAATCGACTAGCCTTAAAGAAAATGTCTACTATTTCAAAAGAATATATTCAAAGTATAAATACTCTATTAATCTCAAATCACCTGAAAATTTACAAGGTTTTGATTCCTTATTTGTAGAAAAACAAGAAATCCTAAAAAGCTTACTACAAGGGTAGAAGTTCCATGAACCTCTTATGTGCTAGTTCTCTCCTTGATAGATATCCAGTTGTTGGAAAGATGCCATCAAGATGCTTCTCCCTAATCCCCTTCTCATAGAGTTGGCTGGGATGCGCTAATGTAGAGCACACCGGAGTTGAGCTTCACGACAAGTCGACAACCGGTCTACCGCAAACGGATTTAACAAAATCATCTGGTTTGCTGCTTGTGGAGCTTCTCTCATGTGTCGTGCTTATGTTTTTCCTAGCTTATGGTCACCATAGCAGTGATTGGCCCCGTTTGGTGACGAGAGTTTTGAAGAGCGTTTAGCTTTTTGGGTTAAATATGGACAGTTGACTGGTCAATCAGCTCTTCTTGGTGTTTGGTGAAAAGCTTTTTCTAATTAGCTGTTTTGATGAAACCTCTCGTTTCTGAAACGCTAGAAAGAGCAGCGTTTACAAAAAATTAAACAAAATAATATATCAAAATATCTTTTTTATCATTATTCTCACAAAATTTCCTTAAAACTAATAATTTATATATATATATATATAATTCAACTTTGCCAAAACTTTTCATACGTACACAATATATATATATTTTTGTACGTGCGTACATTTTTCAATATTTTTAATTTATTTTTGAAGTATTATAAATATTGAAATTAAAATGGCACATGCTAAATATATATCAAAATAAATTTTTTATGTAATGTAATTCTGAAAATATTTTTTAAAATAAACGTAGATATATTATAATAAAGAATAATAATTTAAATAATAAAAATAAATAAACATGTAAGTGATAATTATTTTCGATAAACAAGCAAAACACTAAAACAATAATTAATAATTAATTGTACTAATGTCTATTTCAGTCATTTAACGCATTGAAACAGCTATCAGCTAATTGTTATTTGCCAAACACTAATGTACAAAACGCTAGTCAAACCGCTAGTCAAAACAGCTAATAGAACCCGCTAACAGCTAACAGCTAATAAAATCCGCTAACAGCTAACAGCTAAACGCTGATTGCCAAACGAGGCCATTATCTTTTATAGAGGGGTGAAGAAATTCTCATAAGAACACAAAAGGAAAAGATTTTGAGAACCTAAACCATAATAGAAAATAAAAGTTGTCCAGAAACCTATATAAATTTGGAATAAAACTTTTCAGAAAATAAAGGAAAAAAACGTTTTTAATCAATGTTATAATTTTAAATATTATTATAATTGATAATTATTAATAACTAGTAAAATTTATAAATGTAGACTTAGGCCCTGTTTGCCAGAGCTTATCTGTAGATCAGTTCAGTTCAGTTCAATTCAATTCAGTTCAGTTCAGTTAAGTGAAATGTAATTTGATGAAATTCAGGTTAATTCAGTCATGCTGATTCCATTTTTCAATACATCAATTTTACTTCAGTTCAATTCAATTCAGTTCATTTCAGTTCAGTTCAGTTCAGTACCATCAAGAAATAAGCTCTAGTAAACAGGG
The DNA here is from genome assembly GCA_963678965.1 of Cruciata laevipes. NCBI lineage: Eukaryota > Viridiplantae > Streptophyta > Magnoliopsida > Gentianales > Rubiaceae > Cruciata > Cruciata laevipes. Next base: position 7,955,858 of record OY787641.1, on the reverse strand, counting down.
CCTTAATTAGATATGTTACATCTCGTTTCAAATAAATGCATTGCTTTCACTCAGTGTTGTTATTTTAGATTTGGCGAATTTGCATTTTCAATATTTCTGTTGTGAATGATATGGCTAATGATTCTTCTAAGTTATGTATCATATTGTTTATTATCTATTCGATGGGGTGACTCACAAATATACGTGTAAATGATACATACGTCTAATTTAGACAGTCTTATAATACATGCATACGAACACGTGTTGTAATATACGTTATACCCCTCAATATAAAATCGCTTACACATCAATCACTAAACTCAAACTCTACCTCCCTCATCATAAACATCATATAATATGTCCACAACCGACTATAAAAATGATTGACGTTGTTATACACATCTTCATTTTTCTCTTGCAATTCCAAAATGTACCATAATAGCCCAAATATACCCTTGCATTTTGAGTTGATTTTTTGCCTTAACATTAATAAGGGCGTTCTGGTAAAATATGCACGAGATAGATATACCTACATATAGCATCCCCAAAGTAATGGTTAAATTTGGCTCGAACTATCATACATAATACATACCTTACATATAAATAAAAGAATGAGGTAAAACATGTTCTTTTAAGTTTATTTTATACTAAACTAATTTGAACTAGATTGATATACATATAAGTTCAAGAGCACAAACTAATTAGAGCAAGTCCAACAGATACTACATAAAAATCTCCAAGATGTAGTATGAAATTTTTGGTCATCTCCAAGATTTACTACATTTTGTAGCCCTTGGATTGATTATCATTAATATTAGCAACATTTTTAATTTTATTTTCTACCTTTTTAGTTTTAAACAATACATTGTTTTGGGACTTTTGATGTTTTGCATTGAAGATGAGAGGAGAGAGAGAGAGCGAAATTTGGGTTTAAAAAATGAAAGACTTCATTGATCAATGTGTAGACATTAAATTTTCAATCCTCTAAATTTTCTTTCTCTTACGACATATATGGAGGGTGAGTTTCTCTTGCTACCCCAAATCTACATCTTGTAGTAGCACATGTAGTATCTCTTGGAGCTCAATAATGGGGTAAAATCTTCACACTTCCTCCAAAATCTACAAAATGTAGCATCTCTTGGACTTGCTCTCAGCATACTTGACATAATCACCACCACATAATAGGTGAATTAAGGTCGTGACATAGTAGGACCTAAACCTTACTTTAAAAACTTAGTGGTGAAGGTTGTAATGTTAAGGCGCATCCTTCTTGAATCCATCATACTCCATCCGTTCACCTAATTGCGATTTGCGACACACTTATCATTTTGGTTGTTAATTTTATTTGGGCACCTTCCAAATTTAACAAAATTTAGATTATTCTCACTCACTCATTTTAACTTTTATACTTTCTATTCAATTAGGTCTAAACATTTAACATATATAATTAATATTTGTGGCATAAAGTGAGGTGTATTCGTACAAACTGGTAGAGGATTAATCATCCTGGACAATAATTATGGTTTTAACTGTTAACTTAATTTCATTTGTCCCTTTGGAATTTTAGGAGACTCTATTCCATTTTTTCTTAATATCTTCCATTAAGGAGAAGAATAAAACTTACAAAGATTTAAAAATTATACGTTACACTTCAATTACAATAAATAGTCAAATTACATGAGACACTTTCATCTTTCACTATTATAAGCACACAATGATTCCCACAATCAATCACAGAATCTTGTACATTTGACCCTTAAACCAAGCCAGCAAGTTTACTCAGAAATCAGTCATCAGCTTAAGGTAAAAAAACAAAGTTCATCTCTGACACCATTTTTGTCATTTGATTCCTTATGAGCAGTGGCTCTCACATGTCCTAAATCTTGACCCAAATAAAGAAAATGTTAGGTTGTTTTCTGAATATAGAAAATTTATTTCAGGAAAGTGAGATCTATAAAATCTGTATTTTATTTTATTGATTTTTAAAAGGGGTGCCTTTTAATCGCCTGGTGAGTGTAAAAAGATACTTTTTCTCAATCAAGGCAGCTCATTTCGATGGTATTCATTCTCTCATGATTATTACTCCATGAAAAATATCTTCTTGGTTTTTTTTTCCTTGATGCTTGTTTTTGGATTAATTAATGAAACAGTTCACTGAATCCCACACTAATGAGTTGACAATGCTGGTCCTAGGTTAGTTAGTTATGATGGGTAATTTACAGCTCATTTGCAGTCATCAAAACGCGTTCTTGCTGCTTAATTTTCCCTTTCACTAAACCAAGTTGGTTTTACATCGCTTTCAGATCTGCATTTTGGCCTTGCTTTTATATTTTGTGGGGTTGATTGGCTGTGTGAAAATTTATCTTGTCTTGACAGAGATGTGGTGAATGTTTGAAGGTTTTTTCTTGAAGAATTTGAGGGGATTTTGGTGATGAAAATGGGGACTAGGGAGGAGAGACATAGCCGCCACCATGATCTTGTGCCATTGGCTGCACTGATTGGTAAGGAATTGAGAAATGAGAGGATGGAGAAGCCAACTGTGAGATATGGTAGTGCAGCTCAGTCCAGGAAAGGGGAGGATTATGTTTTCACAAAGACTGATTGCCAGAGAGTTCCTGGGAATCCTTCATCATCCTTCTCGGTTTTCGCTGTAAGTAGTTTCTCTCAAAGGTACTCAAGAACTGTGTGAATGTGAACTCGAATTGATTTTACTTGATTGTATGATGTTTATTTAGCTTTCTGGCGATTTGCTATGTATGTTTGCTAATGACTGAAGGCAGAAATATAGTTAGATATGTGATTTTAATGTGTTTTATGATGCTGTTACATGTAGCATGGCCTAATTATAATCCTATGTATGACCATGATCTCTAGAAGGTTAATTGTAGGGCTGTTGTAAAGAGAAGACTGCATATAGCTGATGAGTGTTTGGATATCATTTTTACTGATTTTAGGTATTTGATGGGCACAATGGCAATGCAGCCGCGATCTATTCCAGGGATAATCTCTTGAATCATATTTTGAGTGCCATCCCCCGTGGCCTTGGACGAGAAGAGTGGCTGCAAGCTCTACCTCGGGCCTTAGTGGCTGGATTTGTTAAAACTGACAAGGAGTTCCAGATCAAAGGTACCATGTTTGGCATTTTTCAATACAGCTCCTCTGACCATATTACATATGTTTGTTTTATCACTTGAGAGTTGAGAGTACAAGATTAATCTTGGTCTGATCCTTTTCGTGTTCTTGAACAGGACAAACTTCTGGGACTACTGCTACATTTGTAATAGTCGATGGATGGACTGTGACTGTCGCATGTGTAGGTGATTCACGCTGCATATTGGATACCCAGGGCGGTGCTGTCTCAGCACTGACAGTAGATCATAGACTTGAAGAAAATGTTGAGGAGTAAGTTGCTATTTAACTCTTAGCTAGCATTATTTATAGGTAGGATAAGAGATTAAATATGGCTTTATAATTACAGAAGACAGCGTGTTAAGGCAAGTGGAGGTGAAGTCGGGCGGTTAAGCCTTTTTGGTGGCAACGAGGTATGTTCCTTTAATAATAGAGTGAGTATGTGTAAACGTAGATTTTCTCTATTCAGTAATCATATAGCTTCTTCAATTTGCAGATAGGCCCCCTTCGCTGTTGGCCTGGGGGATTATGTCTTTCAAGATCAATAGGAGACATGGATGTTGGGGAATATATAGTTCCGATTCCTCATGTTAAACAAGTGAAGGTATTGGCCTTTTTGCACTCTGGTTTTCCTTCTGTTTTACAATTTGCAATCTTGGATATTAACTTCCTCTTTTTCGCACATTATTTTCTAGCTATCAAGGCTAGGTGGAAGGCTGATAATTGCATCAGATGGTATTTGGGACGCATTAGAATCAGAACTGGCTGCAAAGTCTTGTCGTGGATTGCCTGCCGAACTTGCTGCTAAACAAGTGGTTAAGGTGAACATTGCCTTCTGCATAAAATTGAGAATGCAGCCTCCACTTATGTACTTCTTAGGGTGTCTTATGAGTTTCATATACATTTCCAGGAAGCATTGAGAACACGGGGCCTCAAGGATGATACAACTTGTGTAGTTGTTGACATCATTCCTCCCGATAACACTGTACAGCCTTCAACTCCTCCAAAGAAGCAAAACAAGTTCATGTCATGGATGTTTGGATCCAAATCCCACCATTCTTCGAGCAGATTATCAAAGAAACTATCTGCCGTGGGTATAGTGGAGGAACTATACGAAGAAGGTTCTGCCATGCTTGCAGAAAGGTTAGTCTTTTCTTTTTCCTCTTTCTATTACTATGCATTATGAGCAAATCCTTCAAGTAGACCTTAAAATTTGTTCTTCTTTTTTTCTTCTAAAAGTTCTTTCTTGAATCATATGCAGATTAGGACACGATGATTGCAATAGTCAGACAACCGGTCTTTTCACATGCGCTGTTTGCCAGATTGATCTTGCACCAAGTGAAGGCATATCAGTTCATGCTGGTTCGATATTCTCCACGAGTGCCAACCCTTGGGAAGGGCCTTTCCTCTGTGTCGAATGTCGGGACAAGAAGGATGCCATGGAAGGGAAACGGCCAAGCGGAATGAAAGTAATGTGATTATTTCATTGCTCAGTTAGTGTTTTCAGCTTATGTTAGTCTTCGGCGAATTCCTTATGTCAAAACCAGAAGTGTACATGTGATAGCTAACAGTACTGTGGAGTATTAACTATTAAGCTCATTAGGTGATTTAGTGTTTAGAAAGAGATTAGCCTCCCTGTTTGATTAAGCCAAGGAATGGGAGGTAAACTCGTTTATTTCTTTTATTCTGAGAGGTAAAATTGTTTAGGTTAAATAAAAAGGTAAAATCAGATGAGCATATATGCAGAGATAAAAGCTTCATAAAAAAATTTAAATGATGTTACGATTCATTTCTATTGCTATTACTTTCGGAGTTGGCCTAGTATTCAAATGTTTCAAAGTTCATTCAATACTAGTAAAGATAGACACAGCTGAGCTGATGGTGATGACATTAAATCGAATCGAAGATTTTCAATCAAGTAGTTTCGGTGATGTAATTGTATAAAATCTAGTGCCTTAGTGAAGATTTTTGGATCATTTAAATTCTGATGATATGAGTTCCGTTTATGAGAGCGAAATATAGAACTTGAAGTTTACCATACCTATTTCTTACAGTACAATTTTTTCAAACAAAACTCTATCCTGCAAAGTACATATTTCTTTTATAGCAAATTTTATTTTTTTTGAAAAGTGTCCATGTACCTTAAGTTCTTTCTTAAGTGCTCATGTAATATTGAGTTTTTGAAAAGTTTTTTAATGCCCATGAACTGACGTTGTCTTTGTAAATCGTACATCTAAAATCGTTAATTGCCATTTGGATGTTTATTTTCAAGTCGCCTAATGGTCGGAAATATCATTAGGATGGTCGGAAAAACCTTTTAATGATGCAATTTAGAAAGTTAATGTCAGCTTATTGGTATATAGTTTCTAAAAACTCAGTAGTATATGAGCAGTTACGAAAGATACGACGACTATTAAAAATAAACCGGAAAACTGTTATCCGACCGAAACCGAACCGTTATGAGAATAGGTTATTAGGTTAACAGGTAAATAGGTTTAATTGGATTCAGTTAAACGGATTTACAGGTCAATCAGTTCGGTTTATGGTTTTAAACTTTTAATGACGGTTAATCCGATTAACCATTAAATATTTTATTATTAATTAATTTTATATTTATATAAATCTAGACTTTCTAAAGTCCATAAAGTTTAGTCTTTTATAATGGCCTTTAAACCTTTATATTCCTAAATTCCTCAACCCTTTATATTAATACCAACCATCCACCTTTTAATTATAAACCCAAATACCAAACGTATGCACCACACCCACAAGTTCATCACAAGGACGACCGGGCGGGAACCTTTTCCCTTCTCATAAAATCCTAATTAGCTCTGCAATTCTGCAATTTTTCATTCTTCGGCTTACCATACTACTTTACCCCGTTATCACCGAAGACTGATCGTTGCTACTGCGACAAGATAATTATGTTTTCTTCCATTGTAATTTATATTAGTTGTTTGGAAAAAGTTATGTACTTTTGTAAAAATGTTTACCACGTCGGCAATATTTTCTTGGTGACATTTTGATATTATTTGGTTGTCTCCACTCTCCAGTGATTTTGATGATTATTTATTCTTTCCTCTTGTGTGGTATTTTATTTTTCATTTTTTTGTCAAACTGATAGATGAATGTGTAAACCGTTTAACCGGAAGAATAATCCGAAACCAATATTAATCGAACCGATATTATTATTGGTTGGTTAATAGGTTTCTTTTCTAATTTTATAAACCGATAAAAACCGAACCATCTAATCCATTAACCGATTAACCAACCGGTTGAATACCCCCAAGATACATGTGAACTTTATTTTTAATTTTTAATCAAGTGTGGAGTCTGATTCTTGTCTAACTGCTGGACAAGATCCCATTTTCGTCTGGGCCGGAGCTGCTTCAAAAAGTGGCCATGCACATTACTAATGACCATAATTTACTACTAAATGCAATCAGATGTCTCGCGTGATAGGCCCAGCCTTACATATAGTTCCGTTAGAAACCATCATTTCACTCATTTTTCAATTTGTTTTTTTCTTTAGAGAAGGCTATTCAATCAAGCTATTGGAGACAATCTGGTTTAGGAAGGCATCCGGTTTCTTTGGTATGGGAAGCCGGAAGTGGTTTTGATAATGATTAAAGATATTAGAACTAAAATTTTAAGATCTTTTGTACATTATATTTTCTCAACATATAATATCATTTGCTTTGAAACATGTAATGGAGTAAAAAAGAGTAACGTAATGAAAAGTGGAATAGAGAGGGTAATATAAAGTTTATTCAAGTGTAGATTTCTAGAAAATAATCTGTAATGATAGTGAAAAATAATGATTAAATTGTGTTTAAGGATGTGGTGGATTTGTAAGGAAAAGTGACACCACCCCTAATCCTGGCTTCAGTCATAACCTCAAACGTTACCGATCATCATCTTATCTACCACCGTTGATCACCATGCTACTACCACTATCACGGGCATCAACAATGACGATGACGATAAACATCACGGCACCACCAAGGATAACCATCACTATTTAACTACTAGTGTTATACCGTTGTTCAATAACAATTACCAAACAAAAATTTGATAACTCCTTTCTAATTTTTTAGGAACGTAACTTCTTGCATTTCTCTCCTCTTTTTTTCTTGTAAAATTTCATAGCAACTTTTCATTCTTGGCCTACGAAGGAGACAAATAAAGAAAAAATAAAAAGATGCACATTAAACAACACCCTTTGAGATTAAATGTTAATTAAGTCTTAGCTACTGTAAGCAGGGAGAGGTAGCTCCAGCTTTGAACTTTTGTAACCAGGAAACTTGACAAAAAGGTTAAGACAAATCTAAATCTAATGATGCCATGCACTAAAAACATCATTAAGGTAAGCTAGTTTCCAAAGAGTTCAACTCTGCCCTTTTTGGTCATATCCATCTTTTGCTTTTCCTTACTTATTCAGGCTTTTCATGAATTTGCTCCCACATTTGCACAGTGGCTCCCCAACACAACCCCACCTTAAAGGTCAATGTGTATATTATTTTCGGGTCCCTTGCTTTTTCAGGTTTGTTGTCAAACTCCACGAAGTTTTTTAACATTTACAACTTCCCCTCCAACATTACAAAAAAAAACTCGTTTTTCAAATTCCAATCTAACTAGAGTGCTATTCATTTCAGTTAGTCTGATCTCAATTTTGCATGATTACTTGAGTGTATCTTGAGTCTGGAAGAGATAAAACTTGTATCCTACTATAATATATGTGTTTTTTTAACAAAAGTTAGGAAACACGAATTAAAAAAAGATTGAAAAAATATCTTATGTGTTGTTATTTTGGAAAAGTTGGAAAACTCAAATGAGAACGAACTTGACCTAGTAGAGAATGCTAGCGAATAAACTACAAAATTATGATCTTTAGAAACCAAAAAAAAAAAAAAAAAAGCACCAGCAACTTTGTTTTATCTAACAAAAATTATACTTTTCCCAACGCACATCCTCATAAATAGTGGGACAGACAACTTCATTATTGGCCATTTGCACAACTTGTAGAGCGTCTCCAATGATGCATGTTTACACATAAAATGAGATTATCATGCTGTCTGGTTTCTTCCCTGCTCGTGGAACTTGCACAAGATCAACAATGGTCAGACATGCCGGTTTAATCCTACGCATGCTCTGACGATCTAATAGGCAGAGAAAGTCTAGATGGAGGTCTGTATGGATAAGGTAGAGCAGAGAACATACCCTCTGTAAAAGGAGATTTGACTCTATATATACTAGTTGGAGCTGCAGACATGAGCACAGTGATGGAACTACAGTCCTCGGGCTCGTCTGTGGGCTAGACCAGGACACATTATAATTTGGGCCTTCTGGATAGGCTATTATATATGGAGCTGGAATAGTGTCATATTTATCAATGCAAGATTCTAATAGATGCAAATCATCCACCAAAATTAAAGTCTCTTCAAGGGCAAGGGTTTCCGTTGGACATGCATCTTGAGCTAAATTTGCAACGTATATCATTTATTTAAAAAATGAAGAGAAAAGTGTCTCTAACCCTGAGTTTTTTTGTTAAGTGTTCATATATACTAAGTTTTTTTGTTAAGTGCTCATATATACTGAGGTTTTGAAAAGTTAAGAAACTCTTTAATACCATTGAACCGACATTTATTTATAAATTACAACCCTAAAAAGCTCTAACTGACGTCCAGATGTTTATTTTCAAATCTTTTCAAGTCACCTGAAAATCGAAATACACAGTTGGATGACCGGAACTTTCAGGGATACAATTTACAAAGTTAATGTTAATCCAGAATATTATTTTTCAAAAACTCTGAATACACTTAACAAAGAAGTAGATCTACATGAGCATTTTTTCTCAAATATAAAACTAGTTAAAGGAGATTAGTTACACTTTATTCCCATTTCATTTCGGTTTGGTTTTTTCGATTCATCAATTTACACACAGAAATTGAAAAAGAACTTAAAACTCTAGGGACTATAATACATTTAAAAAGAACTTAAAGGTCCATCGTGCAATTTCCCCAGCAAGAAGATGACAAGAATTCTCTGCAATTCCTTTTCTTCATTTGTCTTTCTCAACAGCATCTTCCATAAATCCAGATATCACTCAACAGCTAGAAATTGGAAAAAAGAATGTATTATCATTAAAAAAAGAAGCAAAAGCATTAAAATTTACACACAGTCACACACTCCTTTGCAGTCATTTACTCATTGTCTGCTGTAGTAAAACACACTAGAGTTTAATGACACCACTTTTCAGTTCCCAGTCTTTCCGCCTCCCCTGAAACCACCACACACTCACACACTAAACACAGTACTCCACACCTTTTCTCCAAAGCCCTTTCTTCCGCCGGCAGCCATGGTGGCAAGATGCACGCTCGTTCTTCTTTTGATACTGTTCATCGACCTGAATCACGCCGCTGAGAGCCCGGATTTGGCTGCATTGCTGGACTTCAAAGCTTCATCGGACCCATCGAATGCGCTCAGCCGGTGGGCTCCGGCGACCGACCCGTGCACCTGGCCTGGCGTTTTCTGCTCCCGGAGCCGGGTCACCCGTTTGGTCCTCGAGGGGTCCAACCTCAACGGCTCTTTTTCGGCGCTGACCGGGTTAACGGAGCTCCGCGTTCTCAGCCTGAAACGTAACCGTTTCTCCGGCGCCGTTCCCGACCTCTCCAACCTCACTTCCCTGAAGCTGCTCTTCCTGCCCCACAACGAGCTCTCCGGCGAGTTCCCGCACTCCGTGACGTCGCTCTCCCGGCTCTACCGCCTCGACCTGTCGCACAACAAGCTCTCCGGCGGCATCCCCTCCGGCGACATTAACCACCTGACCCATCTGCTCACGCTGCGGTTAGAAGGAAACGGGTTCTCGGGTCAAATTTCGGGCCTGAACATGCCCAACCTCCAAGAATTCAACGTTTCCTACAACAACGTGTCCGGCCAAGTACCGTCTTCCCTTTCCGGCTTCCCGGCGTCGGCGTTTCTGAAAAACTCCCTCTGCGGGCCTCCTTTAGCGGGTTGTTCCTCCGACCCGGCCCGGCCCGGTTCGGCAATGGCCTCCACCATGGTTCCCGGCAGCAACCTATCATCCATCGCCTCATCTCCGACGACGGGGCCGGAAACCGATCCGGCGGTCAAGACAGGGAAAGGCAGCAGGATAAGCACAATTGCAATCGTGTTCATAATCCTCGGTGATGTTCTGGTGCTCGGACTGGTGTCTCTCCTTCTCTACTGCTACTTCTGGAGAAACTATTCCAAGAGAGCTTTCGGTTCGAGTTCAGGCGCCGAGAAGCTGGTTTACTCGTCGAGCCCTTACCCGAACCCGTCTCAATCCGGGCACGAGAGGGGGAAGATGGTGTTCTTCGAGGGGGCGAAGAAGTTCGAGCTAGAGGACCTGCTGAGGGCCTCGGCTGAGATGCTGGGGAAAGGCGGGTTCGGGACGGCGTACAAGGCGGTTCTCGATGATGGCAACGTTGTTGCAGTGAAGAGGTTGAAGGAAATGGCTGTGAATGGTAAGAGGGATTTCGAGAGCCAGATGGAGATTTTAGGGAGGCTGGGGCACCCCAATTTGGTTAGCTTGAAGGCCTACTATTTTGCTAGGGATGAGAAGCTGTTGGTGAATGAGTTCATGCCTAATGGCAACCTGTTTTGGCTTCTTCATGGTAAGCATTTTTATAACGTATAGTATTGTGGGATTGTTAAGTTAAATATTGCACTATTGTTTGTTCTATGTGACATTTGTTGGATTGTTAATTATAGTATTGAATGTTCAGTCTTCAATGTGGCATTTGTGTGATTGTTATATATAGTATTTTGTTTGTTCAATGTGTCATTTGTGTATTTTTTTATGTTTTCACCTGTCATTTCTAAATAGGCATTTGTGGTTGAGTTTGGATGCACCTCTTTGTTGTGTTATTTAGGGATACTTAGCATAACGAAAGCCTTCATGGCCACATTACGCGAATTAGTTATGTGGATCGTATCTCCCCTTCATATCTGGATACTTGTTCGTGTTTATCTCGATTTTTCTATCTAATGGAGTAACTAGTGTTCTTTTAAGGATAGTTCATAGTCCTCTAGGATTCACTTTTAGTGTATCGAACTGATATAGAGCATGGAAGTAGAAGAACTAAAGTCAAATATCTTGCTTCATGTGAAGGAAATCTTAGTATGCATTAAATCACTGGGCAGTTGGATTCTCAACTTACTTGAGATTGAGATTGAGAGGACCACTTTGATGTCGAAATTCTACAATCCTACAATGTGCAATATCTAGCTATCTTATCTGCAGGGGAACATTAGCCTTTGAGGCATGTCTTTTTGCATGTTATTCCCATTATCTTCACTTTGTGTCAATTCTTCATCTTGTTTTTGTAGCTTAGTAACCTAAATCATTGTTCTCAGGGAATCGGGGACCTGGAAGAACCCCACTGGACTGGACCACGCGGCTGAAAATCGCAGCCGGAGCCGCCAAGGGACTAGCCTTCATCCACGGCTCATGCAAGTCCCTCAAGCTCATCCACGGCAACATCAAGTCAACAAACATCCTAATCGACAAAGCCGGCAACGCACGGCTATCCGATTTCGGCCTCTCAGCCTTTGCAACGCCCTCAGCAGCTCCCAAATCCAACGGCTACCGAGCCCCGGAGGCCTCCTCACTAGACAGCCGGAAGCTGACACAGTTCTCCGACATCTACTCCTTCGGCGTCCTGCTGCTGGAGCTGCTCACTGGAAAATGCCCCTCCGCCGTGGACGGCGGCGTTCTGGACCTGCCGAGGTGGGTGCAGTCTGTGGTCAGAGAGGAGTGGACGGCTGAGGTGTTCGATTTGGAGCTGATGAGGTATAAAGGCATCGAGGAGGAGATGGTGGGACTGCTGCAGGTAGCTATGGCGTGCTGCTCTCCGGTGCCGGATCAGCGGCCGAAGGTGAGCTTTGTGGTGAAGATGATCGAGGAGCTTCGAGGTGTTGAGGCTTCACCGGCGCACGAGACGACGGATTCGGCCACCGATTCGCCTTCTGTGTCGGAAGATGCTTTCCCGGCAGCTGCTCAGTGAATGATGATGAACAACTTAGGAGCTGATTAGTAGTAGTAGTGGAACCGATTTGTTTGATGGGAGTTTTGTAAAGAAGGGCAATTTGTTTTCTTAGACTAGTAGTGAGTATGCAAAATTGCTAATGGTGGGTGAAAGGTGGGTGAAAGGTGGGTGACGTTCCAACATTTCAAAATCAACATGGATTTCTTAAATTCTAATGGGACAACATCTCTAAGGGTGCGTTTGGTTGCTAGAATTGGCATTGGTATTCAAATTCAATAGAATTGAAATTAAGAATTGGTGTTACAATTCATAGTGAATTCTAGTGTTTGGATAATCAAAAGAATTGCTTAAGAATTGAATTGTAATGCCAATTCTTGTGTTTGGATGATTAAATTTTTTACATAGAATTGGAATTGTACTACTTCTTAATCTATTTTCTACTACTTGCTTTAGATTTATTTTTTAAAATTTTGTATTTAGGTAAATATGGACAACCTATTATAATACACATCAAACATCCCATATCATTAAATTATTCCAAATATATTCCAAATTGTTTTCATCACACAATTTAATCAAAGATTAATGTGCCCGAAATATGAACATAATCTTACATGAAAATAAAATAGAACAAGAAAAATCATATAAACATATAATCATTCTAAAGTACTTTTATTTAAAAAGATAGAATATCTCAACAACCTTAGTTCTCCATAGTACAAAGATTCAAAACAAAATAGTTTTTGCAAAATTGTTCCTAAATTTTGAGTGCATACATTTTATTATCCAACTGATGCAGATTTTCCACGGGAACACGGACCATACAATCTAATTCCATGGCAACCTGAAATTAGCCAATAAACAAAGAACAAAAGAAGAAAAGTTAGTTACAATACCGACATTCCTCCGTAATATTTTTACAATTTAAAAATAAGTAATTAAGTAATCCAGGTGATGGTTGCATCAGAATTGTTCAAATAAGTAAAGAATGAAGTGATGCCATAAACAGTCCAAAGCATAGATTTATTTGATCAAATTTAGACTTTAACTGAGCAAATAAGAAAGCCAAGTGGCTACCATTTTGAACCTGACTTCCTACAACACTTCTTAACACAACTATTCAAACACAAATGGAACCTACAGAAATTTGAGTGGAAGCTAGCAAACTCGAGCCAAAACTCACTAAAATCTCAGATTAAGTTCAAATCAACTCAAGAGCTCATTGAAACATCTAGCAAACTCGAGTAAAAACTCACTAAAGTCTCATAAGCTCAAGTAAGCGTCCTAAGTCAAAAGCAATCAATCATAATAACGAACATTAGACTTAGCACTAGAAGTAATCATTTACAAGTTGCATGAGCATTGGAGAAAATACCCAGAAAAACCCACTTCGCGATTGTTTGTTCATTCTGAAAATCGTTTTATATCAAAATCGATCCCCCAAAAAACTAAAAAAAGCAAACCCTAGACTCAAATCCGGTAAGATAAAAAACAATCGGAAAGAAACACATATGAAACGGAGAAGCTGTAATGGAGCGGAAGTAGAAATAGAAGTGAACTTACCTGGAAATTTGGAGGGTCGACAGCGGTGATGGCTGTGCCCGGCGAGGAAAAGTTTTGACGGCAGTGGAAGTTTCGACAGAGACTAGCGGAAGAGACGAAATATATACCAGACCCGATTTATGTTATAACCCGAATTCAACCCGGAATAGGATCAACGAGTTTTTTCCTAAATCATGGAATTGGTGTTGGAAAACTTAGCTCTCACAAAAGAATTAGATCCATAGAATTCAAGGTCCCCAAAGTTTTCAAAAACCAATTCTAACCCAAAATTTTTGTAAAAACAAACAGTAGAATTGGACAATTCTATAGAATTAGAAAAGAAATGGTCAATTCTAGAAAAAACAAACACACCCTAATATTAATTGATAGAACTGATATTGCATTGTTTGCAGAATAAATTTTGGTCACATGGATTTCAACATCCTACAAATAAGCCAAATCAAACAATATGTTACTGTCATAAACCTGACCAACGCTAGTGCCTTGTCCAATTCAACTTATTCATATTTCAATTCAATTCAACAGCAATAAATTCAATTCAATTTAATTCAACAGCATTCAATTTAATTCAATTCAATTCAACATCATTTAATTCTCAATTCAATTCAATTCAATTCATTCAAATTATTTTAAATTTATTATAGTTCATTTTCATTAAGTTTAAACCATCTCTAAAAAGAACTATAAAATTTACTCTCTTTAAATTGTGTGTGGGATAAACGACATAAAAATGCATGGTTAATTTTTCTACCAAAATATATGCACACTATTTTTTAAACAATATATAAACTATTTTTTATGATATTATTTTATTTATTTATAATATTTAAGTTATAAACTAATCCTATATAACAAATTATATCCAAAACAATGATATTATGGTATTAATTAATTTTTTATTTGCTACAAAATATTATAGCAATGTGAATTAGATAATCACACGTAAATCTAAATATTTGAATTTTCAAAAATTTCAATAAAATAATACAAATAATAATAGCATATTCCAATATTCATCAAATGAGGTGCAATTCGATGATCACATGTACATCTAAATATTTGAATTTTAAAAAATGTCAATGAAATAATTAAACATATATTAATAGTATATTAAAATGTTTATTAAATGAGACTCGAGTGGTATCCGTCTAGTTTTTATGATTAATCATTTTCTAATCAATTAAATGTAATTCAATAGCAATCAATTCAATTCGAAAAAACTATAACTTAATTTAACTTCTACGATAAAATACACAATGATACAAATTTAAATGAAATGTACAATAATACTTTAACTTCTACAATAAAATACCCTATTATTCATCATAATTTTTGTTGCATGTTTGAGTCAGTTTGACCATAAATTTGAAGTAATATAATAGTTTTGTATTCTATTTGACATGTGTTTTGTAAATATCAAAATTTTAAATTAGTTAAATTTAACTAAAGCTATCAATTGTCAAAGTTTCCGTTAAATAATATTTTGGTCAAACAATGCCAATTTGTACCTATTAAAATTTTTCTACAAAATTACACAACTTCATAATTACATATCTACTCATGCTCGAAGTTTGAAATACATTTATTTTATATTATAAATTTTATTTTTTAGTTTACCATTATATTAGAGGTTACACCAAAAAAAAATTCTACATTCGCCATGTTTCCCTCACTATTAAAAATGCCAAGTTTTTGCCCGCAGCACTAGTGGCATGCAACCTGCCTCTTACGAGGACCACCCGATTCTTGAGTTCAGCATCAAGTTTCCTGACTTCTGTCCACTGGCGGCCTGAAACAGCATTGGATTGAAGATCAGCCAAAGGTACAGTGCCGTACATTGCAGCCAACGGATCTTCTTCAGAGTTGGCAGCAGTAGAGTCAGAACTGGAAGCCTTAAAGGCTTGCTTCTTGCGGAGACGCTCGAGCTTAGCAGCCTCCTTCTTGGACAGTGTTTCTCCCTCCATTACCTTTTTTATATGATATTATTTTATTTATTTATAATATTTAAGTTATAAACTAATCCTATATAACAAATTATATCCAAAACAATGATATTATGGTATTAATTAATTTTTTATTTGCTACAAAATATTTTAGCAATGTGAATTAGATAATCACACGTAAATCTAAATATTTGAATTTTCAAAAATTTCAATAAAATAATAAACAAATAATAATAGCATATTCCAATATTCATCAAATGAGGTGCGAATGTGAATTCGATGATCACATGTACATCTAAATATTTGAATTTTAAAAAATGTCAATGAAATAATTAAACATATATTAATAGTATATTAAAATGTTTATTAAATGAGACTCGAGTGGTATCCGTCTAGTTTTTATGATATATGAGCATGAGCAGCGGTAATCAGTAATCTAACGTGAGGAAGAAATTTCCTCATTAGGTTTTCAGGTACTATAAAAAGAACATATTTAACCGCACAATATCAACACGCTATAGAGCAATTCAGTAAGAAATTAACGCATCTCACACACACAGACGTATAAACACGCAGAGAGACACGTACCGCAATCGATCGGTGAAAAAACTGAGTTTCTTGCAGCTGAGTATCGTACATCTCTGTGAATTTATCCTTTCGACGATGAAAATCAACAACGCAAACGATACACCTAAATTCATGAACAATACGAGCATTATAAATGTAAGGCATTATAATCCAAAGGGAAATGAAGCTCTCGAAGAAGATGCGACAACCAGACAACTTCAGATGCAGTGTTGGCAAGGGCACGATACTCCGATTCTGAGCTCGAACGAGAGAATGTGGGCTGCTTCTTGGCACACCAGGACACCAAGTTGCCTCCAAGGAAAACGGCGTACCCGTATGTAGAACGACGAGTCTCCAAACACCTCGCCCAGTCAGCATCCGAGTAAGCACACACATCAGATGATCCCCCTGATCGGAATGTGAGACCATGATGAGGTGTACCAGCAACATAGCGAAGAATCCTGGTGACAGCAGCAAAATGATCCTCTCGAGGGTTCTGCAGACACTGGCTAACAGAGTTCACAGCAAAGGAAAGATCAGGCCGAGTAATGGTTAAGTACTGTAAGGCACCAACCAATGACCTATATAAGGTCGGATTTCCAAACTTTCCACTCGTACTGTTGTGTAGTTGAGATAAAGGAACAAAAGGAGTAGTGACTGGAGATGTATCTGTCATACCAGTTCTGCTGAGAATATCCCGAGCATACTTGGCTTGCCCGAGAAATAGTCCAGAAGGCGTAGAGGAGACCTCGAGACCCAAGAAATAGTTTAAGGAGCCCAAATCCTTGATCGAAAACTCCTGATCAGTCCGGGTAATGAACTGGCGAATCGCTCCAGTATCATTTCCAGTCAAAATGATGTCATCAACATACACCAACACATAAAGTAGTGTACTACTCCTAGAAAAGACAAATAAGGATGTGTCAGACGAACTGCATCGGAAACCCAACTGCCGCAAGTACGAGCTGAATCGATCAAACCAGGCGCGAGGTGCTTGCTTAAGACCATAGATGGCCTTCTGAAGGCGACATACATAGTCGGGCCGAGTTGAATCCTTATATCCAACAGGCTGAGCCATATACACAGGTGAGTCAAGAACGCCATTGAGGAAGGCATTCTTCACGTCAAGCTGATGTAGGGGCCACTTTCGCAGAGTGGCAATGACAGTTCGAACTGTGGCGGCTTTGATCACTGGGCTGAAAGTGTGATCAAAGTCAAAACCTGGAATCTACGAGTAACCCTGGGCAACCAGTCGGGCTTTGTAATGATCAATACTACCATCTGGACGATACTTCAGACGAAAAACCCACTTGGAGCCAACAATATTAGCACCAGACGGGCGAGGAACCAAATCCCATGTTTTCTGACGTCGCAGAGCATCCATCTCCTCATCCATAGCACTAACCCATTTCAGATCCTTCATAGCAGCACGATAATCCTTAGGCTCCGAGTGATCAAGAACCTGAGCCACGAGTCCAGTAGGAACAAAATCCTGATCAATCTTCGCACGAGGAGTACCATCCCGAAGACGAGTAACCATCGCATCAACCACGAGGAGAAGGCGGAGAATCCGGAGCTGAGGACGAGCTGAACACCGGGCTAGAGTGAGCTGATGAAACCGGAGATGCCGACCGAGATGATGATGGTGTGGTCGGTGGTGATGGAACCGGTGGAGTTTCCGGTGGAGATGGAACTGAAGCAGGAGAAGTATGCTGAAGATCATCAGTTGGGTAGATAGTACATGGTCGAGATGATGATAACGATGGCAAGGAGATAACAGGGTCTGTAGATGACTGGACTGGATCGAGAAAGGTAAGAACATCCAAGGATGAAAAAGCCTGCTCCGTGCTACCGGTGGCAAGAGGAAAACAAGTTTCATCGAAATGAGCATGCCGAGTGATATAAATCCGACCAGTGGAGAGATCAAGGCATCGAAACCCCTTATACTGAGTATTGTAACCAATGAATATACACGGGATGCTGCGAGGAGAAAGCTTGTGATCAGCATAAGGACGAACAAAGGGATAAACCCGACAGCCAAAGGGTCGAAAGTTCGTGTACTCAGGAGTTCGATTGTAGAGAAGATTGTATGGTGAAACGCCACCAAGTACTGGAGTGGGCAGGCGATTGATCGTATAGACTGCTGAAGCAAAAGCATTTTCCCAGTGAGATAGCGACAGATGAGAATGGAAAAGCATAGATAGAGCCATTTCAGCAATATGGCGATGCTTTCTCTCTGCACGTCCATTCTGTTCCGGAGTATATGGACAAGAAACCTAGTGATGAATCCCATTTACAGCAAAATGGGACCGCATGCGACCATTCAGAAACTCTGTGCCCCATCATTTTGAAAAGTTTTGATGGTCGTAGAGAACTGGTTTTCGACAAATGCCTCAAACTGCAGATAGATGTCCACAAAATCTGATTTCCGATGAAGTGGATATAGCCAAGAGAATCGAGAATAATCATCAACAAATAGTGCATAATACGAAAAACCATTCTCAGATAAAATAGGGGCCGGTCCCCACAAATCACAGTGTATCAAATCCAATACATGCAAAGCCCGTTTAGGGTTGTCCGAAAATGTCTGCCTTTGACCTTTTGCCATAACACATGGAGCACAAAGGCCAGGCTTAGGTAATAACGAGGAAATAGATAAATCACTAGTCTTAATCAAAAGGGAAATAATGCTAGGGGCCACATGGTCTAAACGAGCATGCCATAAATCAAATGACGCTCTAGTTTTATTCTCAGAAATTAAAGACAGCAAAGCGGACTCTCCTCTGTCCAACACATAAAGGCCTCTCTCACTGTGGCCTCTGCCCACGACTGCCTTGGTCACTTTGTGCTGAATAATAAAATTCTGATCATCAAAAATCACATAAGCATCAAGATCCTTAGTTAGACGACTAATAGACAACAAATTCTTAGAGATATCTGGCGCATATAAAACATCAGATAATCTTAATGTAGGAGTAAGCTGATAATCACCAATAGCATTTATAGGTATAGAAGCACCATTTCCAACTGAAATTCGAGAATTACCATAATAGGGCGCGACACTCTCCAGTGCTGAAGCAGAAGAACTGAGGTGATTGGTTGCACCGGAGTCGATGTACCAATCTAAAGCTACTGATGAGGGCTCCATGTTCAGCGAGGTCTGGAATTGTTCAGCAAGCATGGCTGCCTCCCCTTGAGGCTGGCGGGAGCGTGGTGGAAACAACTTGAAACAAGTCTGAGCTGTGTGACCGACACGGTGGCAATAGCGGCACTCCACAACACCTCTGCCCGAACCAGCACCACTGGAGCCACCCTGGAAGACTGCTCGTCTGCCGCCCCTGCCACGGCCGCCGTCCCTGCCGTTTCATCCAGCGCGTGAGCCCCACGCGCCGCCTCCACGCGCCACCGAACTGCTCGGCCAGAAAAGCCGTCTGAGCTAGTCCTGTCTGTGCGCCTGGTCTGCCAAAATTCTACAGATTCCTCAAGAACGCCTCATGGTTCTCCGCCTCCGCGACAACATCAACATAAAGCGGAGTCGGAGAACGCGACAAAATCGGGGCACTAAAATCCTTAAACTCAGACCCGAGGGCAGTTAAAAACCATAAGACCATATCATCATTCGATGCAGGGGCATCCATAGCAGCTAGTCTATCAAATAAATACTTAAACTGCAAATGCAACTCATGAACTGAACCATTCTTTCGAAGGTTCATAACTTGGACACGAAGGCTAAGCACAGACGACTTGGTACGATTCTCAAAAACACGCTGAAGAGTACCCCAAATCTAGGTAGCAGTATCACAGGATGAGATTCCGGACATTACCTCAACCGAAACCGATGAGAGAAGCAAACAACAAAGCTTCTCATCCTCCGCGATCCAATGATCATAGGCGGCACGTTGTTCATCAAAAGAAGCCTTCTAGGCCACTCCAGGAGTGGATGAACCGGCGACGTTGGCGAAAGACAGCTTGATCGGCGCGGTAGGGCACGGGGTGGATCCGTCGAGATGGCCGATAAGCTTCTGCGAGCGGAGAAGATGGAGGACCTGCTTGCGCCACATCATGTAGTTGGTAGCGTCCAACTTGATCGTCAAAAGATGGATGAGATTTCCGTAAGAGAACTTGTTCTCGTCCGCCATGATGGTTTCTCCGAAAAAGGCACGGTAAATTTTTTTTACTGAATTAGAAATCGGATCGGAGAAGGAAGAAGAAGAGCAGACGCGGCTGCTTTTGGTAAAAGAGTGTGACGGCTAGGGTTTAGCTGGCTGATACCATATTAGAGTGGTAAGCCTCAATGATGAGGCGATGTGTATTGATAGGTAAATATAGGAAAACAAGAGTACAAGGAAAGGATTAAACCCTAACCCTAAATAACTCCTATTGGGCCAAGCCCAAATCATATATCCTAACATAAGGTCCAGTTTTTATTGCCTGTTTTTGTGGAATGTCATGTTGCAACATGATTTCGGTTGGCAGAAAAAGATAGAATATTTTCCAAGCTCCAGCGTAGGTTTTGAAGATGGAAGGAAAATATTGTGCGATGATTTTTATGGAAACTACAATCCTAATGGGTGTCTACAACGTGGTTTGCAGCTGTAATAGAATGGAAATATCCGGAGAGATCAGTTTTCCATTTACGAGACGTTGAGGCACACATAAATTCCTTTTCTTTAAGGCTTTAGATTTGGAATATAAGTTTATTGAAGGAAGGAATCAAGAGCCGTGCAAAAGGAAGTTTTTCCACGGCAATGAGCTATAAAAGAAACAGGACTTTCAATACAGAAGAATCGCACAATAAAACTCGAAAATCATCGCAATTACAGACGAAATCGAGCCCAATCAACATCAAACAAGAGCATGCACGAAACGAGAAGCATCAGAAACTGTAAATGCGCAAGCTCGATTGAGTAGAATAATCGGTTGATTACCTGAATGCAGCGGAGAAAGGTCTCAACTCGGCGGTTGCAGGCGGAGCTAGAGAGAGAAACGAAAATGAGGACTGGGCTGTGTAGTGAGAGAAAGTTAGTTTTATAGTGAGGAACGGGGTCTGAAGTCGGTTATGAAAATGCGAGGGAAGACGGTTTTAGTTGATTGGAAGCGGCATACTGCAGAGGGCCAGGAGCGGCACCGGTCGCACAGGGCCTCAAATTTTTATTTACCGTGAACTCAATTGAAATGAAATTACGGTGAACCGTAAATTTTTATTTACCGTGAACCATAAATTTTTATTTACCGTGAACCGTAAATTTTTATTTACCGTGAACCGTAAATTTTTATTTACGGTTTAATATTGAAATGCATGCATTAATATTTATATGGAGTGAAAATGAAATTTAAGATCCTAACAATTAAAATATTTGTTTCAAAATTGATTTTAAACTATTAAGACCCTGTTTGCTAGAGTTTATTCCTTGATGTACTGAATTGAATTGAAGTAAAAATTGATGCATTGAAAATGGAATCAGCATAACTGAATTAACCTGAATTTCATCAAATTACATTTTCACTGAACTGAACTAAATTGAACTGAACTGTACTGAACTGAACTGAACTGAACTGATCTACAGATAAGTTATGGCAAACAGGGCCTAACTATACACATATTTTAGATTATAAGAGGTAAAAGGTCAAATTTTAATTTGCTTAGATATATGACCTGTTTGCTAGAGTTTATTTCTTGATATACTGAACTGAATTGAAGTAAAATTGGTGTATTGAAAAATGGAATCAGCATGACTGAATTAACCTGAATTTCATCAAATTACATTTCACTGAACTGAACTGAAGTGAATTGGACTGAACTGATCTACATATAAAATCTAGCAAACAGGGCCTAAGTACCGCATCCACTATCTATTTATACTTGTGGAGTATCTCTTTCACAATTGCAAATAAAACATAAAATATTCTTATTACTATATATATATATTAATTAAACTATCTTTGAATTTAAATTAACCTTTTTCTTGAAACATGAATTTACATTAACCTAGCCATTAGACAAATGACATGATCGTACATTTTATAAATTTGATTGGGGTGAAAGGTTGATCTCGAGTTCAGATTAAGATAATTTTAAATTTAAATGGTTCGGTTTACACAGGTTAGACTTGTTTTATTGGTCGTTATGACGGGTTGGTTTAAATGAGTTCAGATTTGGTTGGGTTCAAGTCAAAATTATTGAGTTGAAATATGTTTTCAATTGGTTTCGGGTCAGGTCGGATCAACTTCAACCATTTATTTAAAAGCGTGGATTTCTTACCTCCAAGTTCGGCTCGATTCCTCCGCCGGAATCACCAGAAAACCGATCACCTATTTTCCTTCGTCGTCATTTCCTCCGCCGCCGGTCCCTCCGCCACGATGCTCGACAACATGATGTTGCTGCCACCGGACGACGAAATTGAAGATTCATAACGAAATTATGAAGATCAAATTACCGCATAAAATCAAAACATTGCTCCAGAAGGTTAGATTCGAATTCACGGCTATTTTACACTGAATTCAGCAAATTTGTGTTGTTTGAATGGTTAAAATCAAGTTTCCTAAGTCTATTTCGAACCGATTAACTTTTAAACTTTTTAGTTTGAGTTTCGATGATTAGGATGCTAGTTTCGGTGTTTGATCTTCTTAGTTTCATTCATGATGCTCACAACCGTATTCCTACTCACATTTGATTGCTAGAATTGTATTTTGATGTTATTCTGTTTAGACTTGATCATTGAACCCAACTTATTGGTGTTCTGACTATAATACTTGATCTTTCACATGCTTACATCAGTTCAATGTACTCAAGCATAATTGTCGATCCTTACTGTCATTTGTTGATCTTTAAGTGAAGTTTGTTGCTATTCTGTTCATACTTGATCATTGACTAGAAACAGTTGATCTTTCATTGTCCTTTGTTGATCTTTCAGTGAATGTCCTTGATCTTTTAGTGAATATTGATGTTATTATGTTCTTAGTTGAGCATTGAGCAAAACTTCACAAACAAATACGATTGTGTTCATGATTGATTGTTGAATTCCAGTAGCTAGGTTGTGTTTTAATGCTATTCAGTTTAGCCTGATCATTCAACAAATATTGTTGATCCTTTCACTATACTGCTTGATCTTTCACATGTTTAAGATGAGTTCAGTGTAGACATGCATGATTATTGGATTCCAGTAGCTATAGTTTTGTTTTAATGCTAATCAGTTAAGTCTTAACCAGTGAGCAAAAATTGTTGATCCTCTAACTTCATTGGTCGTTATGACGGGTTGGTTTAAATGAGTTCAGATTTGGTTGGGTTCGAGTCAAAATTATTGAGATGAAATTGTCAAGCTCAAACTTAGAATTAATGAAGAAATTGGTGAATTCGTACAAATTGGGGGAAAACAGTAAAGCTAACAAATCTACACATTCGAGATCATTCACACTGAATCGATAAACTCTAACTGCATAGCTAATACGTATTTATACCTATCAAAATGAACTGTGAAACACTGGTGAAGAGCTTCAGGTTATGCAGTTGTAACAGATTGGCAGAAATGCTTTGGTTGTGCTTCCTCCCAACGGCCAAGTATTAGTCAGCTCAGATTGCCCAGTAAAAGACTAAAATACCCTTCTTCATTAATCAGTATCCTGACACTCCCCTCCCCTAAGAACAGACGTGTCCTCAGCAAACAAACTCCATATCTAACTCAATAATAGAACTATAGTTCAGCATTTCAAAATATGATTTCAGGGAATAGATGTTGGATTACCTCTGCCTCCTCCCATGATGCTTCTTCAACAGGTAGATGTTTCCACTGGACCAGCCGCTGCACTGTAGAATCTTGAAACTAATGAGTTAAACTAATGTACTCATAAACTCTGAAAAACATAGAATCTTGAAAAGTACTCAAGTTCTATTATTTGTATAAAAATAGTAGAAATCTCAAGAACAACCCTTTAGAGATGATTGAAAGTGTTTTTAATTAACTTTGTAATCTTATAGGAAGTTACAAACTTACAATGAGCAACTAGCTCACTTAACATTTTGTCATTGACGTTTTCGCCCTCTAACACAAGCAAGCAACAAGCCAACGGCTTTCTTTAGTTGTTTCAAGATTGGATCTCATTGTTTGTCTCATTCTTCTCTCCAATTGCATAGCTACAAATGTTTAAGTCAATCAAAGTCAACGTGTATACTTTCAAAATATGGTCAACTAACCAACCAACCAAACCGACAAACAAACAAACCAACCAGGTCACTTCTAATGTACATTTGTAAACCGTAAACTGTCCCGCCTCGGTACAAAGAATCGGCAACGACAATGAAAGAATGGGTAAAAAATTAGTCGGAGCTGGATCGATACTAACTACAAACCTCGCCATCACGGATCAAACATCATGACTTTGGGGGCAAACCTCAACAATCTCTCCAATGCGTGCGGGGTAAACTTACGGGCAAACAAGTAACAGACGTTTGTAATCTCTCCGTTGTACACACAGTTCTTCCCAAACCTCATCGACTCCAAAAACTCCACGTTGATCTGATCCCTGTAAAAACTCCTCGGGTGGGGTCCACCCTTTGACCAGTCAACCCACGTCAGCCCTCTCCCGGCGATACTTCTCGGAAACTTGCCGTGGAGGAACGTCGGGAGATAGTGCTCGTCGGAGTAGCAGGATCCCTTGCAGAACTCCTGGTACACCGGGAAGTATTTCCGGTCGGAAACCACTTCGACGGCGAGTTCCCGGTCAAGCTCGAACCACTGGGACCCTTTTCGCCAGTCCCGGAGCTTCACCAGCGGCTGCATCTGCGGGTTCCACCTCCCGCGGCCGACAGCGCCTTCCTCATCGTACGCCTCGAGGAAGCTCTGCTTCGAGTTGACGAGGTAGTCGTAGACGGTGGAGAAGTTGAAGAGTGGGATGCAGGCTTCCGACAAGAGGACGAACCGCTGGTTGGAGACGTCGAGGAGGGCGTTTGCGAGCAGCCGCCGTTCTGCCTCTACCATGTTCACATTTCCCCATTCCACTTCCTGCAAAACGTTGACCAAAACAAAGGTTTAGTTTAGTGAGATGATCATGTCATTAGTTCTTGTAAAAAAGATTTAGAATAAAAAATAAAAAATAAAAAATGGTGTAGTCAATTTATGGTTATTCGAGCATCAAATGAGGTATTCATTGATGCCCCTAAAATTAGGTTGGCTCATGATTTGCTCCCATCCCATCTAGGGAATTAGGGGGGTTGGGGATGGGGATGGAGGGAAAATTGCATGTGTAGGTCACATTCATCCTACACACAAACACTAGTGCTTTTAATGTTTTTCCAATCATCAGTAAAATCGGCGTAAGTTTTAACCAAATCATGAAATAATACTTAAAATGATACTTCTACGTGCAAAGAGTGTACAAAGTGTAAGTGTAAGTATCTGAATTTAAAAATATTATTTCTATTGCTTTTAGATTAAGATTTTGCAATTGAACTACTATTATAGTTTTGAATTAGTATTGAGTGATGTTGTGGTTCTAAAGGTTTGAACAACCTTCTCTATATGGGTATTGGTTAGGTTTGTTGTGGTTTGGAACTTTTGTGAATAAGTCACTCTCAAAAACCAAGTTTTAGAGCCGGCAACTTTGAACCAAATAACAAGAATCGTTTAGAAATACTTGAAGTACAAAAGTTAATGTGCTTTTTTTGCTTGTGGAATTTTATGCTTTTCTAGCTCACCTAAAAAAATATCCTTTCCTCATTATTCCCGAAAACCAAAACCGAATATTTACCCCCCAAAGAAACGCATCCATCTAACATTTCACTTAAAGTTAATAACAATTTAGTTTTTGAAAATTCAATATTTATAAATCCACGAAAAAAGTATTTTCCACGTAGAATATTCAACTTGGGCAAGTTGTCAGCATTGGAATATTAAAATGTGTTTAAAAATAAAGAATTAATAATTACCTGGCTAGGAATCCGGCGGCCGTGAAAAACAGAGTCTTTCGGCACCGTCCCATTGTAGGACGGACTAGAGTGGACGTAAATGGAGTAAAGACCATCATACCCTTTGAAAAACATCTCCCAGAGCGGCGCCAGAATCACCGGACCTCGTACCAGAAACATGAACGCCACCTTCGGAACTCTCTCGAACGGAAACTCCTCAATCTTCGGGACCATCGATGCCCGCCAGAAAAGCTCCGCCTCGCTCATCCCGTGCATCACCGGCGGCACCGGGAACTCCTCAGCTGGCGGTGGCGGCGGCGGCGGCATCACATCCGCAACCGGCGGCGGCGGCGACCGCTGGACGTCCGGCAGCTGGGTGGTGGACAGAGAGAGAAGACCGTCGTTGACTTGCAGGTTGAAAGTCACGTTCTTGAATTGCAGACACAGAAAAAACCCAACCGCTAATCCGATCGCGAGGAACAACAGATTGGACAGAAGATTCACGAACCTCATCGGGATATTGAACTTGAAAAGCCGGTTAGCTGTCGGAAACCCGGAATCTAAGTACTTCTGGCTCTTCATCGTCATCATCGTACAGAACGAATCGTGTTATTCAGTGGAGACGATGAAGATTTAAACGCACATTACATATATAATCAAACAAACGACCAAAAACAAGAGGGATTTGCCTCGAACGATCCGAAACGTGGGTTTTGAAAATTAGTAATGTAGAAAGGATGAGGATTCGCGATTGGCGTTTTGGAGTCCGACGCGGGTTTGAGAATTCTGAGTCCTAATAACAATAAATATATGTACCGAGTTCGTGAGAATTTAGGAATTTGTTATCCACGTGGCGATTTGGTATTGGAGGGGATTGAAATTACTGATTTTTTTATATTTTATTTTGCTAGCGTGTTGGATGGGGAGATTTAAGATACTAATGGTAGGAAATATAGGGAATTGGTGGAACTTGGTAACTCAATCTTTCCGAGTGATTAATTTTTGAAAATTATTAATCATTAGAGAGACGTTCAAATTATTTTAAACATTTTCTTTCTCCAATTATATTTTTCCTTTATTACTTTTGATCCTCATATAAATTACCTCTTTCTTTTTTACAATAATAATAATTACATCCTCTCTTCATTTCAATTTAATATGTCGTTCTTTTTAGTGAATTTCCACAATTTGAAATAAAAAAGAAAATAATTACGCATATTTTTAGCTTGCTGAATTGAATTGAATTTAAATTAACTAAAAATTTCCAAATTTAATTAAAATGATTGTTTATATAATGAAGTAAATCTTGATTTATATCGAAGTTTTTTTCCGATCTGGTTATAAAGATCGTGTTTTTTATTTGTTTTATTGTTCCCGATCCGATTGTACGGGTCGTGTTTCCGTTTCGTGATTTGGGGGTTTCAAGGTGCTTGCAGTTTGAAGAACCTAGATCATGTTTTGGATCAAGTGGTGTTGCGGTTGTAGCGGATCCCTGATTGGCGCAGTAATTGATGCGGTAGTCGCTCTTCTCTGCCAAGCGGATGTGATTTTCACAGTTTCAAGATAATATCCCTGAGGGCGGTATTACATTTTTTATTGGATCTCTTAAGCTGTAATAGCAGACATAATTAGTCTGGTTGCCATGTAGTTCGGTTATTCTGTAATAGACTAGTCGAATTGGATGTCAATTCCACTCATTGTAATCGCTTCTGGGCGTTTCCCAGGACCTTGAATGAATTTTCTTCAAAAAAAAATATAATGAAGTAAAAAAATTTGAGCCTTAATCTTAATCTTAAGCTATTCGATTTTTGAATCGACAATACTAGCGGAACCTTTTTGAAAAGAATCGAGCAGTACAAAGTAGACCATACAATTAAATGGATTTCGGAATATTGCTACAAGATTGTTTTGCATTATTCAGTAACTAATTAATACCAGGGTAAATATCTCATGTTATACTTTGCCATATCTAAAAGGTTATATTTGGATATAGAGTTTCGCTGTGAAGATTTTAAGGTATAATTTTATAAAATCAGAAGTTGTGATGAAATAACTCGTTTTAGAGATATTTTGTAAGCCATAGGGAGAAAAAACTCGTGATTAGAATGTCATACGTATCCTTGAAATCAGTTTCGTTCTTGTTTTCTAGAGTTTTAAGTAAAAAAATAAATTGTAAATTGATTATGTAGACAAGTACTAGAAAGAGAAAGTATAAATAATTATGGGAAAGTATTTCAAAATTTTGAATTACAGTTGATTTAATAAGTTGTACCATAAGTATGGTCAATTGGTGGTTGGTGTTGAGTGTTGACCGTAAAATTTTCGCGCACCGTGAAAAGAATGAAAGCATTTAGCTCCCACACATCTTCCCTCACCATAAGCCAACTATTGATCTGAACGAACTTTCCTTTCTTTTATTCTATATAACCGACATTATGAATATCGAATAAACATGTCCTAATTGATTAAAGAAAGTAGCTCGGATGAAAGAATAGAATGAATATTGACTCTAATCATTTATTTGAGCTACCAAGGCTCACTAACCTACCCTGGTGGGGTACCTCTTATTCGTCGGGAATAAGGGTTTAATCACGAGATGAACTAGATTATTACATAAAATAATACCCTTTATAATACCATATATAATCGGGCTCAATTTTCCATCATTCTTCATTAGGCGGAATTTGGATTATTTCTACTTATCTGATAAAAAGCTCCCTTCCACCAGCATGTACGGCCATGTCACGACCCCCTGGAAGACTACTACCAGACATGACCCTCTGGAAGACTATATACCACTAGACACTCCTACACTAAGTATGACAAAAAATTCTATATAGTTATGGAAAACTCCCTTCCACAACCAAGGAAAATCACCACCGCCCACATCGAAGTCACCAAACCACCACCGAGCACTCTATGGTGGGTATGATCAAAAACTCAATTCCACTAGCATGCGAAATCACCATTGGCCCCCCATAGGATACCACCAAACCACCATCAATCCCTTTACGGTAAAAAATTTGTTCCACCAGCAGGCAGCAACCCCTTTATGCGGGATACGATCAAAATCTCCCTTCCACCAGAATGGGAAACCACCATCGATGTTGGATATGTCCTGATAATAAATTGCTTAAATTTGTACAATTTTTATCATAGATGTGTTACAAAACTTTTCGGTTACAGCTAGAGAGGTGAATCAACACTGAATCGAACCCACTACATAGTTATTTCTATATTATTTATCATTTGTGAGAATCCTAAGGTGAGTTAATTCTCAGTTTGTAAATATTATTTCGTCTGTGATTTTTTGAATTAATAGTTAATGTGATTAATTAAATTGTCTCTCCAATCTTCATAGTCCATCCTTTCTATTTGTTCAAACTATTGGATCCAATTTCTCAACTACAACAAATTTCTGCGGTATACATATTTAAAATAAGGTAGTTAAACTTCACTGGAAATTTATAATTTAAAGTCACCGCGCCTTGAACACAAGTGACATCATGTGTGATATATAATTATAGGGCATGTTGGAAGTTTATTTTATCAAAAACATTAAATTGTCGATGGCTTATGCTTCGATTAGGTATGGGTCAACTCGAAATCAAGACATCGAACATGAAGTATTGACTAATTCATTTTAAGAACTTTAAAAAACGACTTTTTCTTTGCCATTTGTAGACCTAGTGAACTAACAATTTCGGAGCCATGTTTTCAACATTAATTGTTTGGTGTTGTTGTGGTCTAGTCTAGTCTATTGTGTCATGCCAATAATTTTGTAACGTAACATTTTAATCCCGGTTGTGGACTCCACGTAATAGTAGACGGTGTTGTTTGTGTGATATTCCCGCCGGCTGTTTTCGCAACTCGACGTACTGTTAAGTTCTTTCAATTGAGGTACTCCAGAACTCATTTGAGTTTTTTTCAAGAATATTTTTCAGTTCAAATAATTATTTTTTTCTATTCAGTTCAGTAAACTTATTTATTTTACAAACGTACATAAGTAATACTATAGAGAATGGTGTGGACTAAGTAATACCGGGGAGTGTTGTTTGTGTGATTTTCAATATACTAGAAAGTGTTTTTTGTGTGATTTTCGATTGTACAATAGTCATAATTGAGTAATAACACAATAACCCATCTTGAATAACCAGAGGGGATCCGGTGTAGAGCAAAGGAGACAAAGGACACCCAAGCAAAATTATTTTTTAATTTTCTATGTATTAAATTTTCAAAACACTCATAATTTAGTTTAGTTCAATTTGGTTCACTTTATAACAAAAAAAAACAGTTTTATGAAATTTGGGCTAATTTAGTCGTAGTGATTCTATTTTTCAAATATTACTTTTACAAATTCAATTGAGTTAAGCAAAAAATAGACTTAAAATAACATACCTACTTTATAAATCATAACCATTGCTTGATATTCTAAAGGTCTAGAAATAGAGTTATCAATATAGATGGAATTATCATAAAAAATAATGAGAAAAGTATCCATGTACCCCTGTGTTCTTCGTTAAGTTATGATGTACCCGTTTTTTTTTTTTAAAGATAATCCACCGTTGGGGGGGGGGGGGGGGGGGGGGGGAGATATATTGGCTTCCTTTGGCCTTTTAAATAACTGAAAACAAAAAATACAATTCCGCTGCAATCGAATGAGGCCATAAGCACTGTGCAGGTTACATAGTACCCTAAATTAAGGATAAAACTATGGTGTAGTAATGAGAAACCAAAAACTACACAAAAGGAAAAAAGATATTCCTTCAAAAAGAATGAAAACCAGTTTCTCATTCTAAAGCAAAAACATACTGTAGGAGAAAAAAGGCAGGAGGAAGAGATTAGTCCACACGCTTTTCAGTAGTTCGGTGAACAAACACAAAATAGATAAAACATGTTTTCAGTAGTTCATGTTTCATGTTTTATCAGGTATCTAGCTCTGAATGCGCAATGAGGGGAGTTCAAGTTTATCAAGAAATAGAGCCCCTCTTGTTCTGACTGGGAGGTTTTGTAAATTACTTTCAGAATTTAAATGTAATTTTAAGGCATGCTTTGCAAGTAAGTCAGCTACAATATTTCCTTGTCTTAAGATGTGGCTTATGATGTACCCGTGAGTTTTGTAAAGGTGCTCTGGTACTCTTGAACTGACGTTAACGCTATAAATGTTACCTCTAGACAGGTCATTCAATGATATTTTCGACTATTATGTGATTTGAAAATAAACATTTAGCTGCCGATTAGAACTTTTATAAGTAAAATTTACAAAGTCAACGTTAGTCGATGGGTAGCAGAGCACTTTTTAACTTCTTTTTCAAAAACATATAGGTATACGAGGGCTTAACAATGAACTAAGGGTTTACTTTAACACTCGAACGTAGAGGTATATGGGCCTTTTTCAAAAATTATCATTATTAATGGGATTAACACTTGAACACGGGTATAAATAGATTTCTTGCTCACAACGTAAGAAAGGTACATGTAATTTTAACTCCTCCTCAATTATATTTTCAAAAAAAAAAACCTCCTCCTCAATTGTAGATTATTTCTTGGTCACAAAGTCCGGAAATTAGGAGTCAAATTCCAAATATACATGATGATACGAATATGATCAATCTATAAATATTCCAACAAAACCACCATTATTGAGGAGCACAAAAGGGCAATCTGCCCCAATGGCAAAGGGCCTCAAAAACGCAGACACAAAACGCCATGACAATTGGAGTAATCTTCCTTCAGACATCCTAGACATTATTCTGGACAAGCTCTTTCACATCTCCGACTACGCCCGGACCGGCGCCGCATGCAAATCATGGAAAACCGTGGCCGCCAACTACCAACAGCAGAAGCGAATCGCCGCTGTGAACGAGCAGCCGCCGATGCTACTCTTCGTCAACTCCGGCGACTTCAACAGCTCCGGCTTCTTCAAGCTCAGCAGCCCTTCGCTCCTGTTCAGCGTCGGCGAAGGCAGACTATACGAACGAGGTTTTCGATTCCACAAGTGGATCTCTAACCACAACGTCGCATGTTTAGGATCTTCCTACGGATGGCTAGCCTTGAAGTTATCAACCGCCGAAATCATGCTGTTGAATCCATTCCTCCGACAAAAGGTTTTCGTGATCCCTCTGATTCCCAGAAAGCTTCTGAAAATCGCCATGTCTTGTGATCCAGGTAAGAATCCCGATGAACTGGTTATTGCTGCGTTGACGGATAGCCGTGAAATTGCCTTAATCACTCTAGGCCAACAACGTTGGAGCATAGTAGATCATTTTTATTTTGCGCCACCGAATGATATGGGCGCATATTTTTCCACAAGGGTTTATTACACGTGATAGGTTCTACGGCTATCCACGCAATCGATTGTAAGCGTCTCCGAACATACGATGATCATATCCATCGCTACATACATTATGGACGTGGCCGTTACATACGAAGTCGTGACTTCGATTCCGATGGATTCGATTGTGAGAATGTTGATTTGTTTCATCAGTATGGATATCCGAATCGGGTTTTTTTGGTGGAGGCATGCAACGGAGACCTTCTACAGGTGATATGCACCCTCCCAGCTTACCTCGGAGATCCTTGGAAGTTCAATGTTTTTAAGGTTGAGTTTTTTAAGGATCAGGAAAAAGGCTGCAGTTATAGAGGAACAGAGATGAAAACAATTGGTGATGATGCCATATTTATGAGTGATAACAGTTGCCTGTGCTTCCCTGTTACTTCGGCTTCGGGAACGAGCCCTAATTCCATCTATTTCTCTTTCAACTGTCGCGACAGACGCTACCCGGATCACTTTCGATTCTGGCAGCGTCAGACAGGGATTTATAGCCTGGAGGATTGCACAATGAGAGACTTTCCTGAACTTCCTGGAGTTGGCCAAGTCTCTGCAATGGTGCCTATAGCTTTGTTATCTCCATGTATTGGTCAAGCTGCTGCTACAAGAAAAGAATGCATAGTTTAGTTTTATCACCTTTGTACTCCCAGTTTTTTCTACTAGATGAGATATTCTTTTTGATTTTTTAATATTTATTTGTGCTATTCTAGTAATTACCTCAAACCACTATTAAGTTGCTGTAGTAATGAAAGTGCTGAACTCTTGGCTTATGTATTAATAATGTCTTTCAGTTCTTATAAAGTTTTGATATATTCGACAAAAAAGATAAAATCACATAATGACGAATTTGGTGGTCACTTTTTGTCTTAATTGATTAATGTCGGTGTGTGAACCGTGATTTAACTTTCAAATTTTGGTTAGTCTATTTTCAACTATCTTGTTGTCTCTGTTACAGCTGTGCGTTTCCCCCCTTAAAAATTAATATGTTTGATCAACTAAAATTTAATTTACATAGCAAATCAGGGGTATATTACTTTCGAGAATCATGTTAATACATACTCAAGAACTCAATGATACGGGATCTAAGTTGGAGCATGTTTGAGGTTTTTTTTTCTTTTTTACTTATACCTCTTTAGAAGAAATTATAAGTTAACTAGTGTGTTATGTTTGTGTGCTTTCTGGTTGGTTTTCTAAGATGTATAATTTAGAACTATCTTTAAGATGCATAATTTTGGTTTATTGGGTCATGACCCTAGATGATTTTGTACTTCGAAGCCCATGATATGCATCTTTGAAGATACCTAATGAAAAGGGTAATAGTAGTAGTAAACAAACTCGTCTAGAATTCAATTTGAATGATGTTGAAAGTAATCCAGGTTATGAAATTATATGAATGAGTATGATGTCTCTACTAGAAAAGAAGTTAAAAGTGCATAAGTGTAAAACATTTTCAAAGTATGCAACCCCGTAGTAAGCCATTGCATCTACTTCGTAAATCTACTAGTATTAGTATTAGAAACTAAATCGGAAACCCGCTTGAGCGGTTGTATTTAATCGGAAACGAACTAACTACAACTATTACAATTCAATTGATCTCCTCCAGAGATGGTTCTAATCTACTCTGCCTTTATACTAAAGAAGTGAGCTGAATTGCTCAGCGCTAAAGTGTCGATTTGAAGCTTTACCGTTTTGCCCATTCCGTTTTCTTCAATTTCTTGTTAAGTAACCCCTTTTGCAGAAAAGCCCCTAATACTTCTGAAATTACCATCAACCCCCCAGATTATCACACATGAGGCCCAGATGCCATAAGCCCAATTAAAACGCCCAATAGACAATAGATAAAAAGCCCTGAACCCTAGCCTTGCCCTTAAGTATACTCCGCTCACTAGCCTTAAACCCTAGCCTCAAATATACTCCATTCACTGGCCACCACCGCAGAAGTTCAGCAGTACTTACATCCGGCGGCCGTCAAGAAGGCAAAATGAAGGTATGTTTCTCGATTTCCGATTACTCATCCAAATTGAATCCAGATTGTTGGTAGATTTGATTCGCATCATTATTTTAGGAGTCTTTTTGGGATTCTGATTATTATCTGCTTCGTTCTTGATTTGATTGCAGCTCAACATCGCTAATCCTACGACAGGATGTCAGAAGAGGGTTGAAATTGACGATGAACTGAAGCTGTACTTTTCTAACCTTATCCTCTGTTGTATTTTTTCGTTTTTGTTTTCAAACCCTAGAGCATGTGAAACGTGTTGTTAACAATTCTGCTGTGTGTTTTTTATATTGTATAAATGATTTTTGCTCATGGTGATGAGCTGTATGGTTATTATGTTATTGGTATTGTTTCATACGATGATCTCTCCTGTGCTGCTTGGATTGACTAAGCATTTGCTTGGATATGTATATTTGGGTATGCTAATGTTATGATACTTTCATGTCTTTGATTTAAATAGGATGTGTGATTGTCGATGCATATGGTTCCTTCTTATTGGGACTGCGCAGTTTTAGACTTGGGATGTGTGAATTTTGATCTTGCTGGGATTGTATCAGATTAAGCATACGTTAGGATATGTGAGTTTTGTGTTTCTTTGTATCTAATTCTCATTTGAGTATTCTGTTTGATTCTCAGCCGCCCATTCTGGGATAAGCGTATCTCTCAAGAAGTCAACGGTGATGAGCTCGGAGATGTATGTTCTTTTCTGACTCTTCTAATTTCATTTAGTTGTGTTCGAGTTTCGTAGTATTAGTTTTAACTTGATATTATCTTGCAG
Source organism: Cruciata laevipes (assembly GCA_963678965.1). NCBI lineage: Eukaryota > Viridiplantae > Streptophyta > Magnoliopsida > Gentianales > Rubiaceae > Cruciata > Cruciata laevipes. Next base: position 7,920,639 of record OY787641.1, on the reverse strand, counting down.
GAGTTCAAGGGCTATGTGTTCAAGATCAAGGGAGGTTGTGACAAGCAGGGATTCCCAATGAAGCAGGGAGTGTTGACCCCTGGAAGGGTCCGCCTTCTCCTCCACCGAGGTAACTTTTGTTTAAAACAACGTAGTACAAGGTGCAATAACATACTCTTATCATTTTTGATTGTGCTGATCTTGGTACTGTCATTAGGAACCCCTTGCTTCCGTGGACACGGAAGGAGGAACGGTGAAAGGAGAAGGAAGTCCGTGCGTGGTTGCATTGTTAGCCCAGACTTGTCTGTTCTGAACTTGGTCATTGTGAAGAAGGGAGATAATGATCTCCCCGGTCTGACTGATGTGGAGAAGCCACGCATGAGGGGCCCAAAGAGGGCTTCCAAAATCAGGAAGCTCTTCAACCTGTCCAAAGAAGATGATGTGCGCAAGTATGTCAACACTTACAGGAGAACCTTCACCAACAAGAAAGGTAAACTTATTCACTCCACTAGTATTTCTTTGTTGTTTCCTTTAGCATTCATCCTTGTGTGCATATTTATCGGTGTTGATTTTTGTTTGTCTTTACAGGTAAGGAGGTGAGCAAGGCCCCGAAGATCCAGCGTCTGGTCACTCCTCTCACCCTTCAGAGGAAGCGTGCACGAATTGCTGACAAGAAGAAGAGAATTGCCAAGGCCAAGTCTGAAGCTGCTGATTACCAGAAGCTGCTGGCCAGCAGGCTCAAGGAACAGAGGGAGAGGAGGAGCGAGAGCATTGCAAAGAAGCGGTCCAGACTCTCTGTTGCTTCCAAGCCATCCGTGGTGGCCTAGGTCAAGAGCTAGATGTCTTGAGTTGTGTTCACAAGGTCCTCAATGATATAAAGTACTAAGTTTTCTGGATTTTGTCTGTTCATTTTGTTTGGACTACCTCGTTCTGTTATGTATGCTGGTAATCTTTTTCATGCTAGGGGGATTTGTAACTTTATGGTCGAATATTTGAAGTTCAGAACAAAAAAAATGAGGTTCCTTAGAACAGCATGTCCAGTTTGCATTGTTATCCTTGTCTTTTATTCGATCTAAATTTCAAGTTGGTTTTATTTCAGGGATAGCAGGCTCTAATATTGCCTTGTGTAAATATAGAGGAAACTACATTTTCTTAATGTTTAGGGGCATGTTTGTTTTGTTTTTGTTGATATGGTTTAGAGTCTTAGTTTAGCTCGGAATGTGATGAACAGAACCAAACCCCCATAAAAGATGTGAAACTGCTTTGAAGAAACTGATAATTTTGAATAGCTTTGTATTGCAAGTTACGACTAACCGGATTCAATGGTCTGTAGAACTGAATCCTAGTAGCTTTGGAGCAATACTTAACAATGTCCGCAGGGCAGTAGGGTGAAACTTTCTAGCGAAAAGATGACAAACAGAGCTATTAGCACCATTATAACTACAGTTAGTACCAAAACGAACACGATTCAGAAAGCTCTCATCGATCTCATTCCCCCGAAAGGTCTTAGGATGTGACCCCGGGATGGACCAATCCGTCCATGTTATGGTCCGGTTGGAGGTCAATTCCGGGGAAACTGTAGTCACCAAAGTAGGCAAGTAATGCTCATCCATGTAACAAGGTGGCCTGCAATGGTTTGTGAAAACCGGGTAGAGTTTCGTGTCAGAAACGATTTCCACTGCTACATCTCTCTTCACCTCGAACCACTGTGACCCTTTTCTCCAGTCTTTCAGTGTGACCGTCGGCATCATCCTCTTGTTGTACCTTCCTCGCCCGACTTTCCCAGGATCATCAAACGTGCTCAGGAAGCTTAGGTTCGCGTTGATTAGGTAGTTGTAGACTGTCGTGAAGTTGAACACAGGAATGCATGATTCTGAGAGTAAGACGAACCGTTTGTTGCAGAAATCAAGGAGGGCATTTGCAAGCAAGCGTCTCTCTGCATCGATCATTGACGATTTTCCCCATTCTACACTCTGCAACGAAGCAACAGCTATGATTTTAGTGACAAGAAGTAAAAACTCAGAATAAACTTAATGAATGGATTTTGAGTGAGCCTGGAAGTGATTGTCACTCACCTTGCTTGGGATCCTCCGTTTGTAAAAGACCGATGAATCGGGAGGTTCAGCAGTGAAGCCTGGTGATGTATGGAGGTAGATGGAGTAGAGCTTCTGATGCCCTTTGAAGAACATCTCCCAAAGTGGTCCCAAGGGTAGGCCTCTCCTAGCTAAGAACATGAATGCAACTTTTGGGGTGCAATTCAGAGGGCACTCAACATTATGGGGTACCATTGATGCTTTCCACAGTAATTCTTGGTCATTCATTGACTGCCAAATATTTGAAACAGTTCCAGGGTTATATACAGAACTGTTCATAGCAGATTTCGAGGCTGGAGAGGATGAGTTTAGGGCAGAGCTGCATGGGTATCGGGATGGTGGTTCAGGAAAGTAGAAGTCATCATTGATTGAGTATGTCTTCATTCGATCGTTAATGAAGATCCCTAGAAATGACACAAGAAATGCCAGAGAAATGAAGAAGATAATGGTTGTTGCAATGTCAAGACTCCCTTCTCTGGCAACATGAACATTGATTTTCTTGACAAACATTGCCATCTGAAACTCCTCTGTATTCCAATCTGATCTATTCAAAATCTTAAGGTTTCTATAGTATATTATGGGTGCACGGATCACACGATTCACAGTTTATATAGCAAGAAACAGGCAAGTCAAAGCACATGGAACATGTTTCAACGTGCAGGAAGAGAAAGATGAAGCGCATTTCAGGGACTGTGAAAATGGCAAGGAAAGAAAGCAGGTATAAACAAATAACATGTGATATGAACTTTTCAGTATATCTCTGAAGATTAAGTGTGATTTACAGCACAGTAAACAGGTGATCTTGTTTTATAATCATTGGATTAGTAGTATATAAATTAGCATCTTTTCAGTAACAAACGGAGGATGACAGACTTATACATGTTTGGGATTTCTCCAAAAGAAGTACATTGCAACAGAACTGACCACTGCTACAGCGCCGAGGATCTCTGCTATACTCAATGCATGTTGCTTTCTGGGAAATTTGCCACGGACGTACACCCACAGCCAACGGGTTAGAAATTGTAATCGACATGACCTCTGAAATTGCTGCATTGAAAACTTCTACAGGCAGCAAAGAAAGGCCCAAGTTCAGTACAAAAGTAGAAAATTTATCACTCATATTTAGCACACTTCATTGACAAACATGTTGTAGAAGAAGCAATGGTTACCTAACCTAGAAGAGTGCCATTTTTTCTGATAGGTTCAAATTTTGCTTACTCGGTTATAAAAATCAGCAAAGCTGTCTCTATAGGTTTTTAATGAGAAATCCTGCACAAAAGAAATAAAGTTCTACTTTTACAGAAAGGAATAGATGGCACAACAAGTTTAATTATACCCTGTGCTCTCAACAAATTTAAAATCAGTTGGAGCTAGTTCTCCAATTATTAATTTGGGTTAAAATCAACAATATAGCATTAGAAAGTCATCTTTTCAGGCAAACGTGGGTACAAAGCATAGTGATGAAATTGACGAAGAAAATACTAACATTTCAGTGAGTTGGTACTCATTTTACGCATTCCAGATTTTGCTGAATTTTAGTCACTCCATTAACATACACCATTGACCAGTTGAGTACATATAAGAAATTAATTACCTTTGGTAACTTATCCTGCTCTGCAAGATGATCCACGTGTAGTCTCACATTCCATGAAGCAGGAATCCAAAGACTACGATCAACTTCAGCATAAGTGACTGAAACAATGTCGAACAATGTTTTAGCCCCATCTTCTATGGCTTTTAATATGGTTGACTCTCTTTCCCTACGGTTCCTGAATATTGTAATCATACAATAAGATGATAATTACCAGTATATATATAAAATTGTGTACAGGCAAACCAAGTATGTAAGAAGGACATACTTAAGATACCAATTGAGCATGTGTTTTGGCCACATATTAGTCCTTCCATGCATGGGGATCAAATTGTGGGGTGAAAGATCCTTAAATATGTAAGTGGTCTGATAATAATCCTGCACAAAATGTTGATAACTCAAAAGCGTACAACATATGATAAAAATTAGGAAACCAACCATCTCATCTTTGTCACTGGGAAAGGAACTTCTATTCGGTCATAAGTAACTTCTATTCACAATATGAAAAATGAGTTATGCAAATTTAAATTCTGTACAAGTTTCTGGTACTGATTCAGAGAGTTGGGTACCAACATCAATGATTTGCAGGCTTAAAAAATCACTACTCTGTTCTATCTAACATTGCAGGTGAAGGAGTTTTTAAAATGCTAAAACATGGAAAGTAAGGAATCAAGATGAATGACAAAGTCTGGGCAGCCAGCTTTAGGGGTTTCAAGGAGACAGATACAAGAACATCATTGTATCAGAAAAGGTCAAACCAATTCCTCCCAGTATTTTCTTCAGTCACCACTAACCGAGAAAATAACCTCAGAAATGATAAGTCAAGGTCTAATTCTCATTCTCGGCAGAAGTAAGAAGTTATTTATGAACAACCTGCAACTGGCCTGCATCTCAATAGTAGTAGCTACTATGTACAGCCAAATCTTTCAATTGAAAACATTTCAACAAAATAAAAAGGAATTGCTTCCACCATCCACCATCCAGACATTTAGGAAAAACCAAAGATTTTTACTTACACCCATATTGCCACCAGATGCCGCATCCAATAGAGCACTTCCTTGGCTGGAAAAAGGGGGAAAAAAATGAAATTTTAAATTGAGTGCTTTTGAGAAAGCTATGTAAGGACAGATGAGTTCATAAATGATACAATGTTCCAACATTAGTAAACTGTGAAACTCTACAGGAACAATACCCAACGCAATGATCACCCACAATCAACGAATTGGAGCTGACATGAAGCAGTGCCATGTGGCCATCTGTATGACCCTGAATGTAAGAAATAAAATAAAATAAACATCAAGACAACATATGTTTTTTTTTTAAAACAGACAACATATGTTAGAATAGAAGCGATGCTTTGACTTCACAAACACAAATCCCAGAATTAGGTAAAACATGGACACAAAATGCTAGATCTCCAGCCGTTCGATCTACTTCAAAGTTCTTTGTTGAAACATAAACTTCCTGTTAAAAATTTCTCCAAGAAAAAAAATGTTCCCAAGTAGTGACAACTCTACGGATTTCTGCATACCAGTACTAATATTTTAAAAATTGAACATTTCTCAAATTTCCCCAGCTGCAAAAGTGGGTGTTCCCTACTGATGAGTGTTTGCATTGCTCAAATTTGCTACAGTCCTACCTCCCAAAGGATAAGGGCAAGTAAGGTAAAATTATGCAAAGGTACTTCCCAAATAAAACCGTAAAAAGAAATTGGGAATGAATATTACAGGGGCAGGAATAATTCGAAGGCGCTGACCCCCAATGCAAATCTCTTCATAACCACGAACTGAAACACATCCAAGAGACCAATGATCTGTATCATGTAAGAACAGTTATATTTCAGGACAGAATGCCATTATACAGCAATTTTGAATTTGCTATATATTTCCTAATTAGATAAATATTTTAATCAACAAACATATATAATGGAAACGAGATTTCTCATCAGCATTGGATAGATAATCCTCGATTTACTTTATTTTAAGTTTTTTATTCAGTATGAAAAGTTGTAAAGACTTCTACAAGGTATACACTTCGACAAGATAAAAAGATTGATACCAAATAGCTAGAACTTCAAAACCACAGAGACATCAGTACAAGAGTATTGATATGAAAATGACTTCAACCAAAAGCATGTATACGATGAGCTTAAAAGACAATTCCATAAAAAATGTCCTGTCAATTGTCATAAACCAGCAGTAATACTATGATAAATGAAAAGTAAAGGAGAAAGAATACCAACCTTTCCCAATCCGACGAAGTGTATTCTCATGACCCAACATAATAGCACCACCATTGCTTTTCTGAACAGTGGATAGACCTGCAAGGATATTATCAATACCAGATGCTATTTTAACTCAAGAAAAGAGATGGGTCAAATATCCAAAAGATAAATTTTACTGCTCTATTAATGGTTAAAAATAATTAAGAGCAAAAAATAAAGAAGTTATGCTTTTTCATAGGGCTGGGGTGTCAGATTCTTGCAGAAGCATATGTTTGTCATCAATTACTTTTACTTATACAGGTCATGGAAGTTAAGTAGCAAATAAAAACGTACACCGGTTCCATAATTCTCAGATAATCTAGAACAAACTATATCATTAATGGAGGCTCTAGTCTTCTGTTTTATTCTCCAAGCGTCAAATAAGCATTTACACAGCCATCAAATTAGAAACATGTTTTGATGTATGTGGGGGATAACTAGTACAATTTCATTGGTTATTAAACAGAAACTGTAAGAGACGAGTGAAAAATGGTGCAATTGATACAGCTGATCCCTACAGCCAGATCCTTCCAATTCAACATAATCATTGACAAGTTGAATAATCATTACTAACCATCAATGTGATCATTGTGGTGATGAGTAGCAAAAACCACCAACTTTTTGGGCAAGGCTGCAACAATTTCTTCAAGCTTAAGGTAGAAACATCAGTCGTGCAAGCAAATAAAAAAAAAATCAGAATCGTTGTAGTCAGAATGGCAAGTGAACTGTAAAAGTTAGAACTTTAGGGAATATTATGTATCATTTTCCACACATTGTGTCGAATGATTGTACTAAATTAATACTATTTCCCGTTCTTAACTCTTGTGAAAATTTTGAAATGATTCAGTAGAAAACCCATATGGGCCATATCGCTAAGAAGATAACAGTACAGCACAGTTTTTCGATATAGGTCTACAGCAGTTCCCATCCAGTTGTCTCAGACCCAAAGTAGTAACTCCTGATTTTCGTTTCATATAATTTCACTCCAATTGAAGAAAATGTATTTAATAGCATTAACATAGAAGTCGAAAGATGACTGGAATCTATCTCAGGTTTTTTCTTTAAAAATTACTGCCACTATTTTTTCGGATATGGTATTTTGTCATAGAAGTCTACTGATTTTCTGGTTATGAAATTACAAGCAAAAATCTAATAATCCAAAAAATTGTTGTAACTCTACAGTCTACTTAAAGTAAACTATATTAAAAATTGTAGCAACAAGAAGGCACGTTGATGCAGAAAAAAGTGCCTTGAGCATATAATGGAGGAGTCATGCTAAACCACAGATAACTATGTGCTCAAAGACTTAGGGCGTGGTTGATTTAGTTCTATACCTCTTTGTGTGAAGAAGAGCTGCATCCTGGATCTACTATCAAGGCATCACCCTGAGCAGCAAAGCTGTTATCAGTACAGTTATTGGAGTTGGCTCCAGATACAAAGATAACCAAGTTTGTCGTATGAAAAGGCTTTGCCGTTCTACTTTGCATAGGCACAAGTTTGACACCGGGAGGGTACTCCTGATAATCACAGATATCAAGAATTAATAACCAGCAGTAATTTGACAAAGTTTCCTACAATGCATAGCAGAAGAATGCTGAATAAAATCTTCACATGAGGTTAGTTTAACAGAAACAGTTTATCGAAAAAAGAAACATATAAGACCTGAACCCGCAATGTAGGTGGAACTTTCCAATTGTCCGATGGTGTAAACTTATTCATGAGGCCAAGGACAACCAGTGGTCCAATGCGATCGTCTCCAGGTTTCACATCATGAAGCATAGCATGGCAACTTTCAACCGTCAACCATTTGCAATTCTCTACAAACAATTCAACACATGTGTAACTAATTCTTACAAGAATTGTGCAATTTTTTGCCTCGGAAAGTATGAATATGCAATACAATCAAGTAAGCAATTTGAGGAACTCAACCAGATGAAGAAGCACAAAATGCACTACGGTACTTTTGAAGGCCAGCTTAAAGTTAAGTTTTAATGCATTCAACAAACATCTAGTCACTAAAAGGTAAGCTTGGCTAACCTCTCATCTCCCCATCTGGAGAATCAATATACCCGACAAGATACAACGTATCAATGGGCAAACCAGGTCCAAAGTCAGGTTCCTTTATGCTCCTTAATAACTCCCAGTTCACCTTGGCTTTGCCAAATCCCACTTGATCCAACAACTACAGTCAAAACATCGATCAGCACTATCAGAACATGTACAGTACGTTAGCATGAGTGAACATATTACTTTTAGCCACTTGAACCAACCCAAAGTAAGAAAAAAAAACCCTTCAGAAACAGCAATTTAGAGCAAGATAACATTTTGTACTTTCAAATGGACATAACTACATAAGATGCATATACATTACTACAACTACAAGTCTGCATCATATTCAAATTTGTAACAAACCTGGTTCAGAGCAGGCCTCAAATCAAACTCCTTTAAATCGGGCATATCCGAGGAAGATGAGAGGTCGGATTTTATGGGAGTTCCGTGCAAGTCGGTGGAAGGCAAGTCCCAGAGATCAGAATCAACCTGGGAATCATATTCAGGGTCATTGAACTGAGGGGGTGGGATTTGTTTGATGAGCATAAACTCTTCTTCGTTTGATGGATTCTTGATGATCACCGCTAGCTTTTTATTATCAGTTGCCATTTTGGTAGTCTACCAAAATTTGATGTGCAGAGAGTTCAAAATGAGGGAATAATTGGTTTGTTTAGCCGAAATTGGTTCAAAATGAAGGCAATTTCAACTCTCTTCTCTTTCAAATTGCCCACGAAAAAGCACACACACTTCCTATTGTTTTTTCCATCCCCCTTTTCAGCCTCATTTGCTGATAATCATGCATTTTTCTGCGTACTGCTTAATTGAGTGATTGATACTGTTTGTCTTTTGTGATTTTTTTAGTTGAAATGATGGTAATGACTAATGAGGTTTGATGTGCTAAGTTTAATATTGTATACTGCGAAAATTTGAACATAACTCCGGGTTGGGAAAACCCAAAACGTGTCAAGGTCACTGTAATCAATCAGCTTTACACTATTGACGTTCGTGTTGGAACCCGGCCCTCATTCCACAAAACTATTTGTTTGCCCTAGTCGAGAGAGCGAATAAAATTAAATACCACTTGCAAATAGTATATGTTACTCATTTACACCTAAAATATATTATCAAAATATACGTATATATATATGATATACATTTTTAAAAAATACATTGAGCAAACAAGTGAGTGGCACTTTCATCCTGTGCATGACAGAAACAACATTGAGGTTGAGGCCTCGGGATTTTGAACCTCTACAATCTATCCATTGTTGCTAATCTTGCATGGAATAGCATCGCCAAGAACACTGTGCGTCTTGGGAGGATGGCAAAGTGCCATATTAGCTTACCATGTAAGTCTTTCTCCCTCATGTTCATCAACAAATCATAAGCTCTTCTAATGTTGAAACCCCCTGCCCTTGTTACACAGCTCTGAAGGCCAGCAAACATCAGATCTCTCATCTTCATTAATACCTTCCAACTCTAGCTATAGTAAGTGGTTGATGTGCATTCCTCCAATGGCTTTCATTTCATATAGTAAGTTTGCAACCATTGAATCCATAGAATATCATGCTTGCTACTTACATCCCAAAGAACCTTACACGTTGCTGCCTTGTTCCATGTAGTTGAGTCCCTTATTCCCCAACCACCAGCACCTTTTGCAACACACATAGAGGGCCACCCCACTGCTGTGAATCCCCTTTCCCCCCTTCTCTCTATCCCAAATGTAGTTCCTACACAATTCAACTATGGTCTTGTGTACATCCTCTGGAATTTGGAACACATTTGTCTAGTAAATCCCAATGCTAAGCAAAAATGTATTAACCACCTGAATTCTACCTGCATAGCTTAAGTTTCTGGAACTCCAAGACTTGAGTTTACCTGTCATCTTCTCTATCAACTTTTCACAATCAAATTTAGTCCATCTCTTGGGAGAGAGTGAGAGTTATAGATATTGAACTGGGAAGATACCAGGTTTCATCTTAAGGACCCCAGCCAACCAGTGACGGAACCATAAACAAATATATGGGGGAGCGAGATTGAACTAGGGGAGCGAGATTGGACTAGGGGAGCAATATCGGACTGTAAAATGCTATTTTCCGAAGGCTAAATTTCGAATTGCTACAGTATTATAGGCTATTCCCAAAATTTTGGGGGGAGCGGCCGCGGCCCCGCACTCCCCCTCAGTTCCGTCCCTGCAGCCAACACCATCTTGTCAGCTTCTTCCATTCTAGAAAAATAGATGGAAGATTTCCTCTCATTTACACCTAGACCAGTCACCCCCTTAAAGTTAAGCAATTTCTCCATGCAGGTCCATTTTTCTCTTGCAGATCCGTATTTTTACCATAATGTCCCCTGATGGAACCCTATGATTTCAAGCCCATTTTTTGCCTTAACAATATTAGGGGTATTATGGTAAAAATACGGACCTGCAAGAGAAAAATGGACCTGCATAGAGCAACCCCCATATATCAAGAACTGTTTTAACCCCTTCAAGTGATTTCCCGGATGCACCACAGAACACCAATAGATCATCAGCAAAGAGAAGACCTTAAGTTGATAATATGTCATCCCAGTAGATCTTACCATTGTTGCTATATGATTTTACTTATAATTTGTCAAATTGATAATATATCATCTAAGAAGTGGTCCTTAAATTCATCACTATTGATGATGCTCTAAGAAATGAATTGTCGCTTGACTCGGATGGGTGGCTCTTTTCACTCACTCGGTCACTCCACATGTAAAAGATTTAACATCAACTAAAACGGGTAAATAAAGGAAAGAAATACAATTTTTTTTACTCGTATCCTTATTATTATTAGTCAACGCTAGTACACTAATCACCTGTATGTATATTGCAATGACTTTAGCCAAGTGGATATGTTTGTTTCCTAAAACCATAAAAAACATTATATGTAAAGCCCCGTTGAACCTTTTTTTTCTTTTTTCCCTAAGTTATTACTGTGCAGAGCCACATTTGTTTTTAAGACGAGAACATATTTAATTTTCTTTTGAATAAGAACGCATTTAGTGTATTAAAGAGCAATTAATATATTTGTTTCATAAAAATGACATTTATATGTAAAAAAGAAACAGGACTTGGATATTACTATTTTATTTTCTAATCTCAGTGGAACATATGAGAAGATTATAAAAACTAACCAAGGACAAATGGACAACTAATGGACACTTTTATAAGCACCCACAATTCTGGAAATCATCTAATAACAGACTTATATATCTTAGCTCAACCGTAAAGTGTAGAAATTTTATCCCGTTCACACCTTTAAATTCTATAAAATAATGATCGTGCATTTTATATCTCAAACCATCAGGTGGAAATATCCAGACTTTGGTGCTGTCCTGTTGTCCACCTGTGTGAGTTTATGCTGCCCCTTGAGCAAGGATATTAAAAGAAGAAACCAGTAGAGAAAACGATAGATCAAACCCAATCAATGGGATTGAGATTAGTAGTGGATTTGAATGGAATTAGGGCTACATTCATAGTATAACCCTTTCTTACAAAATGGTGAAGATTTGAGAACTATGTGAGAACATGTCTCATGGTTTATAGGAGGAGTCTCTTTTTTACTATCTTCACATGAAATTAAATTACATATAACGCCCGTCGTGCGACGACCGGTAGTTGGAGCAGCACATCACCAACGATGTGAATTAGGCCCTGTTTGCTAGAGTTTTTCTATAGATCAGTTCAGTTTATTGAAAATGTAATTTTATGAAATTCAGGTTAGTTTAGTCATGCAGGTTCCATTTTTCAATACATTAATTTTCACTTCAGTTCATTTCAGTTCAGTACATCAAGAAATAAACTCTAGCAAACAGGGCCTTAATGTTCTAAGATTATAGGTTGAAGTTTACATTATACCTTAGTTGATGTTACATATTTACATTGCTTTAACATGGATTAAAGTTAGTTTCTCTTTACATGTAGATCAATTCAACTCAAGTTAGTTCAATTTAGTGAAATTATAATTTGATATAATTAAGGTTAATTCATTCATGCTAAATTTTTTTTCAAGACATTAATTTTTTTTCCCAATTTAGTCAATCAATTTAATTTATTTCAGTTCCGCACTCAGCAAAAAAGAGAACAAGTGTAAGACCATGTTTGCCAGAGTTTTTCTTTAAATAAGTTTAGTTCAGTTCAGTTCGTTTCAGTGAAAATGTAATTTGATAAAATTCATGTTAATTACTGATTCTTTTATTTAATACATTATTTTTTTTTTTCACTTTAGTTTAATTTAGTTCAGCAAGAAATAAGTTATAACAGTCCGTTCTTAAATCTAATTGGCCGGAAGAATTTTATAGGATGATCCAAATAAATATCATTCTTTCTACTTTTCAACGTGTGTCGGCGTGTGGCTCTTAAACTTTTTTAATCAAGCGACGACCCCTTTCCGATTTAAAGCGTCACTATTCGTCGCAGTCCGCCGAGGCTGGCGTCACGAGTCATCTGTTTTTATCCGATACTCCATGACCCGGCTCCAATCAGACACGTGCCGTACCGAATTCTCACGTGCCGGGGAGACAACTTCCATAATTTCCAAGGAGGACCCTACCACGCAATCACATCCGACGTGGACCATTAGCGCCACGTAGACAGGCACAATCCGAAACAATTCCCGCCACGTGCGATCCCCCAACTTTTGATTGCCTCCACTTTATCCTCCAAAACTTTTCCGATTTTACACCTCACTCCCCACCACCATCGCAACAATATAATCGCAGAATGCATTTGACGAAATCCGACTCTGAAAACCGGCTGTGAAAAATGGCGATGCCGTTAACGGCAGCGGCGACGGCGGAGGGGGTTGTGAGGATAGGCGGAGGGCTGGGGACGGCCCACGAGCCGGCGGTTGCGAGGCTGCTCAACAGCTCGTCGCCGATACGGATATTTCTCTTCTTCCACAAGGCGATTCGGGCCGAGCTCGACGGGCTCCACGGGGTTGCCACCACACTCGCCACCAATGCCAATTGCGATACCCGGCATGACGTGAAGCGGTTGATGGAGCGGTACCGTTTCTTCCGCTCCATTTACAAGCACCATTGCAATGCTGAGGATGAGGTGAGAATGGTTTATATTCATGTTTTTATATGATTATCGAGTTCAACTACTGAATTGACGCATATTATTTTATAATTGGGGGAATTTTTTAGTTTATTTGATCTTTGCTTGTTGTTTGCTGTTGAATTTCTTATTACCATCTGAGCTGCCTTAGTATGATTAAAATATGTTTCGTTTCATTCTGAAGAAGCAGCTATCAATCAAAAGTCAGCTTAGAGCTTTGTTTCGTGTAAATAGTTGGATTACGTATTCAACTCATATATCTAGTAATTTATATGTTCTGGGTTTCTTAAATATGAATTTCCAATTTACTTGAACTTCTTATATTATTAAATGAGCAAGGATAGGTGGTTTCAAGATAGGTGCACCTTCATTCAAATAATGAAAATTTTAAAAAATGACTTTGGCTAAACGTGAATCTCTGTGTGGAGCAGAGGGAGTAAAGATAATGGGGATATTTTAGTTCACTTAATGAAGGTTTCTGGGTTTTTTTCTTTTGATCTGAACAACAATTTTCATGCTTGTGGAGTTGTAAGAAAGGATGATTATAGAGTGTATATGCAAAAGTTTTATCCTAGTAATTCTACAAAGACTACAAACTGAGCATATATATGGAAATTGTTCTTGACACAAGCTATGAGTCATTTGTATCATGAGGAGAATGGTACAATATGATTCAATCATATTTTTTGGCTAGTCAGTGGCTTTTTTAATTTAATCATTCTATCACAACTTTATTTCTTGCTAGAAACCACTTATAGAAACCACTCAAGTTTTCTTTACAAACAGCTCCCAGCAATTTATACTGTAGAGCTGTTGCTCAAACTGTTGCTTATTAGATGAGCACACGTACTGTTCCGGGACATTTTCTGAATTATGGCTTGCAATAGTTTCTCTTTACTCGTTACCATGTTTCATGATATGTCTATTTCAAATGTGGTCCAATAGGACATTTTCTGCCTTCTATTATTAGCCAATCTTCAGAGCGTTAACTGCATTCCATTTTAAACTGTCAGGTAATTTTTCCCGCACTTGATATCCGTGTTAAAAATGTGGCGCGGACTTATTCCCTTGAGCATGAGGGAGAGAGTGCGCTGTTTGATCAGCTATTTGGGTTGCTGGATTCATATAACCAAAGTGAAGAAAGTTACAAAAGAGAGCTTGCTTCCTGTACAGGCGCACTAAGAACATCAATCAGCCAGCACATGTCCAAAGAAGAGGAGCAGGTAATTTTTTCCTTTTTCTATGTATGTGTTAATCTGAAACCGGTGTTCAACCGTTGTTTCAGTATGGAGGTAGAAGTCAGAACCATGTATTATTTGTATCATTCTTGAACTTCAGTTAAGGGATTCATGAAATACACCTGCCAGATGTTAGGTAGGATTGTAATCATGGATTGATGTTTCTCTGTAACCATGATACATGAATATGTAAATCTGGATGGAAAAACCATAGCATTTATTTACATTATAATCTGATTTATTTATTACTCTATGATTTTTGTCCTCAGGTCTTTCCGTTGCTTATTGAAAAATTTTCACACGAGGAGCAGGCTTCTTTAGCATGGCAATTTCTATGCAGTATACCTGTCAACATGATGGCAGAATTCCTTCCATGGCTTTCATCTACTATTTCAGCTGATGAGCGTCAATCCATGCGAGAATGCCTGTACAAGATAATCCCAGAGGAAGAACTTCTTCAGCAGGTATGTGAATTTGAATTTGGGAGATGTAAGAAATGCTTTCATCATATTTTACATCACCAAATGCGACTTCTTTCAATTCAGATAATATTTAGCTGGATGGATGGGGTGAAAGTTAACAAGAAACGTAAAGATTGCGAGGATACATGGTGCCAGAGTGAAACAAATCATGTGGCCAGTAATTCAACGAGCAACAGGGAGAAGAGGTTCTGTTCTAGTGGATCTTCGAACATGGACCAAAAAGAGTCTTTTTCGAATTCTAATATCAAAAGTTATCCTATCGATGAGATACTGCATTGGCATAAAGCTATACGGAAGGAACTAAATGACATAGCTGAAGCAGCTAGAATGATAACATCTTCTGGAGATTTTTCTGACTTGTCTGCTTTCAATAAGAGATTACAGTTTATTGCTGAAGTTTGCATTTTTCACAGGTATATTCAGCATTTGGTTTCCATTTTTTGAAGCTTTGTTGAAGAGTATACCACCATTTAAAATAAAAATAAAATAATAATTGGAATGTTATGGATTTGACTCAGTCAACATAGTATTCTAATTTGCTCTGAGGGTGTAGGGATTTCCTCTTGAGTAATGCCAGCAAAGTGATGTTTGTTTGTGCGGAGTGAACTGATGTTTGTTTTAAATCTGAATAATTATATAAGCATCTCTCCTGAACCATTATGAGTATCTGTTAGATAAAGCAACTATGAATGCCTTGGAAATTTAATGAAACTTTAAAAAATTAACGTTCATATCGTCTAGACAAAGTCACTGGTGAACATATCTTCCCATATTTACTCTTTTTTTTTCCCACATAAACTCTGTATGCTTTACCTTCCATGTGAAGAGTTTCAGGTGAATTCTGGTTTATCGAATTTACCGACTTTCTGGACCTGCTTTTTTTAACAAAGTTTTATGAACTATTAATGCAGCATTGCTGAGGATAAAGTTATATTCCCTGCTATAGATTCTGGGCTTTCTTTTGTTCAAGAACATGCGGAAGAAGAAAATGAATTTGAGAAGTTTAGATATTTGATGGAAAGTATTGAAAATGCTGGAGCTAATTCCACTGCTGCAGAATATTGTTCAAGTTTATGCGCACATGCTGATCATATAATGGAGACCATAAACAACCACTTTGAGAATGAGGAACTTCAGGTAACTTTCTTAGTGAGCAAAATCTTTGGAGAATTGGTCCAAAGTCCCGTTTCCTGTTGTTTCTGGGTTTAGAAAATTGATAATCTTTTGTCCGGGACTATCACCTATAATTTTGTGCTGAAATATTTTTGACGTTGAACTAATATTTATAGCACATTCAAGTCAGTGTTGATGGTTCGTTGTATTCTGACCACAGGTTCTTCCACTTTTGAGAAAGCATTTTAGCTGTGAACTGCAGCGGAAAATTCAATACCAGAGCTTATGTGTCATGCCTTTGAGAGTTATTGAATGTGTATTGCCATGGTTGGTAGGATCATTAACCGAAGATGAAGCCAGATCCTTTCTACAGAACATGCAGATGGCAGGTCAATTAGCAGTTTCTTAACATCATGTTATAATTACCATTTTATGGTTGCTGAACTGTACTCAACCCTTGCTTTTGCTATCTGTTTCAAACATTTTTTTTAATCTTGTACAGGTCCTGCAACAGACTCTGCACTTGTTACCCTTTTCACTGGCTGGGCATGTAAAGGCCATCAAAGAAGCATCTGCTTGTCATCTGGTTTAAATGGTTGTTGTGCTTCAAAGTCTCAAAGAGAATCACCCGTGGATTTTGACGGAGCTTGTTGTGCTTGCACAAGGTCCAGCAATAAAGTTCAAAATGATCCATTGGCTCAGGCACCTTGTGGTGAAATGCCATATGCATCTGAAAACTTATTATTGTTGGATAAAAATGTTGCTTTCTATCCTTCAGAATCAGTTGAGTCCCAGAAGCCATCTCCTAGTAACCAATCTTGTCGGGTTCCTGGCTTAGGAGTAAAGAACAATAATCTTGGAACATGTTCTCTTGCTGCAGCAAAATCTTTACGGTCCTTATCTTTTGGTCCTAGTGCTCCTTCACTTAGTTCCTGTCTTTTTAACTGGGAATCAGAAATCAGCTCAAACGATTGTGGGTCTGCAGCAAGACCAATTGATACTATTTTCAAGTTTCACAAAGCAATCAGGAAAGATTTGGAGTTCTTGGATGTTGAATCTGCAAAACTTGGTGATTGTAATGACAGTTTCATAAGGCAGTTCACTGGTAGATTTCGTCTCTTATGGGGCTTGTATAAAGCTCACAGTAATGCTGAGGATGATATTGTCTTTCCAGCTATAGAATCAAAAGAAAATCTTCATAATGTCAGCCACTCATATATGTTGGACCATAAGCAGGAAGAGAAGCTATTTGAGGATATATCATCTGCACTTGATGAGCTTTCTAAAGTCAGTGAACATTTGAAGGGTAAATGTAGGGTAGGAGATGAGAGTATTAGACATCACAAGTCATCTCATCCAACTAGCCATTTGAGAAAATATAGCGAGCTAGCCACCAAAATCCAGGGGTTGTGTAAATCTATAAGAGTAACTTTGGATCTGCATGTGAAACGCGAGGAAGTTGAGCTATGGCCACTGTTTGAGAGGCACTTTTCAGTTGAAGAGCAAGATAAACTTGTTGGTTGCATTATTGGTACCACAGGAGCGGAAGTGCTTCAATCAATGTTGCCATGGGTAACATCTGCTCTTACTCAGGAAGAGCAAAATAAAATGATTGATACATGGAAGCAAGCTACCAAGAACACAATGTTCTCTGAGTGGCTGGATGAATGGTGGGAAGGAACTTCAAGTCCAGCAGCATCAGATAATAATATCTCACCAGGTTTGTTTATTTTTTGTACATATACCTTTAAGTTTACACAACTCATTTGTTTTCATGCATTACTTGAAAGTACACATAATAACATGGTTGCAGCTATGTGTTGTAGTCACTTTTAGATGAAATATGCAAAATTCACATCTTAATGTTTACCCTTTTTATTTAAATTACACTTACTAGGATATGATATGCATGAGCCGCATAGCCAAAGTGAACACACTTTTAAGCCTGGGTGGAAAGATATTTTCCGCATGAATCAGAATGAGCTTGAGTCAGAGATAAGAAAAGTTTCTCAGGATTCTTCCCTTGATCCAAGAAGAAAATCCTACCTAATTCAGAATCTTTTGACCAGGTTTGTCATCGGTATATATAGCTAAAAAATCACTGTCAGTTTAATTGAGGTGATCCTCATAATTTAAAGTGTGCCTCTTGTAGTCGTTGGATTGCTTCCCAGCAGAAGTCACCTCAGACGAGGACTGATGAGAATTCAGAGGAAATGGAGGTAACTGGCTGCTCACCATCGTTTCGTGATCCAGAGAAAAAAGTTTATGGTTGTGAGCATTACAAAAGAAATTGTAAGGTCCGTGCTGCTTGCTGTAAAAAGTTATTTACCTGTAGATTTTGCCACGACAATGTTAGTGACCATTCTATGGACAGGTAAAAACTATACTCTGGATCTCCTTACTTACACTCTTGATTGAGTATCAAGTAGTATGCCTTTTCTTTTGCAGGAAGGCAACATCAGAAATGATGTGTATGAAGTGCCTGAAAATTCAGCCGGTTGGGCCAACTTGCATTACCCCTTCTTGTAATGGGTTTTCTATGGCAAAATACTACTGTAGCAGCTGCAAGTTCTTTGATGATGAAAGGTGAAGTTATGTTACAATCTTATTACATATTCTACATATTTCAATGTCAAAGATGACACTAAACCCTCTTTGCAAATTGTTCATGCCACAATAACTTAAAAACATTGAACTTGATTTATACACCAGCAAACTACAAGGACAAATCAATAATCCGACTATATGGTGTCTGCTGAATGGATCATCTCTGTCCCATGACTTGATTCTGTCGTAGGCTTCATCTTTAAACTTGGGTCTGCTTGGTTTGTGAGGGGAATGGCAAAAGGAATAGTGATGCTAATATGGGGAATAATTATTAAGGTGTTTGGTTGAAAATAAGTAAGGGTTATCATTATACATAGTTTAGCACTAAAATAGCATTGCAAATTGAAGTATGGTGCAACAGAATCCATTCTTCTCGTAAAGGTGGGGAATAACTCAATGCCTATTTTAGTAAATACAGGTGGGACCCATTATAATATACCACCCAGCCAAGCACTCTAGAATGTAATCAAAATTATTCCCTACAATCACACAAGCCTAGCCTTTAGGTTCAGCTGTTGTGTACATGAAGAAAAAGAATAATATACATGCATACTTCTCTTAACCTTGTTTTCTAATCAGCCTTGCATTTGTCACCACAGGACAGTGTACCATTGCCCTTTTTGCAACTTATGCCGCCTTGGGAATGGACTTGGTATTGACTATTTTCATTGCATGACCTGCAACTCTTGCCTGGGAATGAAACTAGTGGACCACAAGTGCAGGGAGAAAGGACTTGAGACTGACTGCCCAATATGCTGTGATTTTCTGTTCACATCTAGTGCAGCAGTCAGATCTCTACCTTGTGGTCATTTCATGCATTCAGCTTGCTTTCAGGTCTAGGCTTATATTCTCTTTTCTGGAACGAGTTGGAATAAGAGCGTTAAAATATAATTGTGTTTTCTTACCACTTTCTTTGTTCTGTAGGCATATGCTCGTACACACTATGTCTGCCCCATTTGTAGCAAATCTATGGGTGACATGTCGGTAAGAGCAAAATTGTCAACTTGGCTGTGAGGAATTTTTAAATTTGTGCTGGCTTTCCGTTATGAAGTTACCATTAAGAAATTGTCCTAAAGAATTGAAGTTTCAGCAGAGCACCTAATTGTGGTTGTTTTTGGATTTTTTAGCTGTTCCAGAAGCCCATTTCGTCTAGCTTTTCCACTTGCACCTGTTAGCTGAATTCACAATCTGCTATGGCAATTGTAATTGGACTTTGTTTCCTTTTCAGGTATACTTTGGGATGCTTGATGCTTTAATGGGTTCCGAGGTTCTCCCTGAAGAATACAGGGGCCGCTGTCAAGTAATATCTCCCCTGCTTTTTACCTGCATCGTACATTATCAATTATCAACATCCTTAACTTATTGAGTTTGGTGGTGCAGGACATCTTGTGCAATGACTGCGGTAAAAAGGGATCAGCACCATTCCATTGGTTGTATCACAAGTGCAGTGGCTGCGGATCCTACAATACCAGAGTGATTAAGGTTGACTCGTACCCTATCAGCTCTACATAATCAACCATCTAAGATGCAAAATTTCGTGAGCCAATGCCGCAAACCATTTTCTTGTCATGGTGCATTTTGTGTGTGTTGTTGTTGCTGTTTACTAGTGAGTTAGAAAAATGTATAGTTACTATTATTTGATTCAAGAATTCGGGGTTAATCAAGTGCAAGCTTTGCAATTTGTTAAGAGTTTGCAATTATAGTACTAGTGTGTTCTTGACTTCTTCCCACGTCCCACGCAAGTTCCCTACTTGTAATTTGAATATTATATTTTTTTGAATATTTTGTTGAGTTGTTATCAATATATAATCACCCACCGTATCACCGCAATCGTTTATTTATTTTAATGACTTTTCTGATCGAAGAATTGACACTGCTCGAAGAACAATAACTTCGGCAGAACTGGTACAAATGGAGAATAATGAACACCCACCATATTTGGTTGTTGTAATTACTTCCGTTCTATCTGAGTCGGCATATTTTCATCAACTTTCATTATTTACTAAAATACTATACGCTATACAAAATTAATATTTTAAAATTACAAGCTGATTTGAAAATGTAATTTGATGAAATTCAGATTAATTCAGTCATGCTGATTCTTTTTATCAATGCATTACTTTTCATTTTATTTCAGTTCAGGAAGAAATAAGCTCTAGCAAATAGGGTATAAGTATCTTTTTGTTGAAGGCATCCGTTAATTATCTAATAAGATCACAAGGTTAAAATTAGATACTACATGAATAGTTAATTGTAGTTTAAATTAACATACAAAAACGTGTTTTTACATGGACCTAAAAAATTGTACCAAATTAATAATAGTTAAAAACTCAAAATTGTATGAAAGCAAAAAAAATTGACAATGTTATTCAAAACACAAACTTTAAATATATTATCAAAGACAATAGTATATCATTTACTATATATGTTAAATAGTGTACAATTCATAACATAATTACAACAATAAGAAGAAATAAAATACAGGAGGGATTTAAATTTAGATTTAGTAAAATTTAAGATACTTTGCTTATAAGCTAAATGGATTTATATTTGGTAACTTGTAAAACATAGCTTATTATAGAAATTTCCTTGTTCAGCTTAATATTGTACTTGTCTTTTTCATGAAAATTACATTTTGTCCCAAAATTTGATAAAAATAAAATAAAAGTAACCGAAACAGCACGCACTTTGCAAAGAAGAAGAACAGAGGCTTTGACGCCATTACTTTCCCCCATGGAGCTTTATTAGCTTGGCCAAAAAAATCCGTGTGGAAAGCTAAATCTTCGTCAAGCTCAGGTAATTTATTATCCCTCTGGATTCTGCCAATCAATTCTTCCCTTTAGATCTTCGTTAGCATTTTTCTAATCAAATTTCAAACTTTGAAAGATCCGAAAAGAGCTTCGATTTCTGGGACAGAACCCATGATTAATTTCGTTTCTCGCAGTTTTGCCAGCATTTTTTTAAAGGGTTCTGCAATCTGCGTGGGGGATTTCAATTCTAGCTGTCTGTGATTCTGCAGACACAGTTTTTTGTTGAAATTCTTCTTGAGAGACTGTACAAGCTGAGTGAATGGCTAGTTCAAAAATGGAGGGTCCGTCTGCTCCGGCGATGAGGAGGGACCCTTATGAGGTGCTGTCTGTATCGAGGGATTCCTCCGATCAGGAAATTAAAACTGCATATAGAAAGCTTGCTCTCAAGTAAGTGGCTCTCTTTTCTTAGATTTTGCATTGTTATCATTCTGTGAATTAAAATGTTTAGGGAGCCTGTAGATTTGTTTTTTAGCTCTTCATAATGGATAGAGGTTCAAGATGCACTGTTTTTTTGATGATTGGGCATACTAGGTTTTAGTGTTAATTTAGTGTCTATTTACCATCTTAGTTGTCGGAGAGAATGGTTTACTGTATCCGGTCGTTGGTGTATACTTCTGAGCATGATTTCACATACATCAATAATGTTCTCATTGTATAATCCATGGGACTGGTGATTGATATGTTTGAGTAATTCCCAGGTACCACCCTGATAAAAATGCTAGCAATCCTGAAGCTTCAGAGCTTTTCAAGGAGGTTGCATATTCATACAGTATCTTATCGGATCCTGAAAAGAGGAGGCAATACGATAGTTCAGGATTTGAGGTAGTTCCATGTGCTCTAATTTTACTTTTTCATAGACAAGGATTGTTTACAAACTAGACTGGCATGCTACTAAGTTTTGATGATATAGTGTGCGATTATCTTTCGTCACTATTTTTGTCTGCCTACAGTTTCGACGATAAAAATCTTTGATAAGTTGAAGTTAAAATATTTTATAGTTTGTCAACAAATGCCTAATTTATTTTCTCAGGCATTGAGTTCTAAAATTCAACTCAACTTATTATTTGTTTTTCTTTTGCAATGCAAATCTCAAGCACCACAACAATGAGAAAGCTACTAGTCTATTTTTACCACTTTATGCTCCTTCAATGTAAAACTAGTGACTACTATAGCAGGTTCTTGAATCTAACAGAGTTACTGTTGTGAATATTATTCCTGTTATTAACCAAACCAAATTATAGGGGATTCTGGGATATGGGCAAAGTACTGATACAAATTATAACCTTGGCATTAAAAGTCCGGGGAAGTGGTCTGGAAGAACAATCTGTACACAGACCATCTTTTCAATTAATTCGTGGTTCTCTAAAGCTAGCAGAAGAGTTAAGAGATTGTTAAACCACCCATTTTTTTTTTCCTCACTTGCTCAGTAATACCGTTTATCAGTTAGTTGACAACTAATGGATTTTGGGTCTTTAATAGAATACTCTCAAACTAAGGGTAAAGTCAGGGGAAGCAGTTTGATAGAATAATCAGTACTACGAGATACCATCTACTCTACTGAATTGGTTGTTTGGTAAATTGGTACTACTCTAAGGCACTTCTTTTGAACAGATCTTTCCTTCATGTAACAGGTCTTTGATTTATATGCCTTTTTTTATGACTGTTTTACTCATCAAATCAGTAATAATTTATAATGGTTTATTGTGTCTTTGATTGTGGAAGGCTCTTGATGCTGATGGAATGGATATGGAAATAGATTTATCCAATCTTGGGACCGTCAACACAATGTTTGCAGCATTATTTAGGTGAATATCTTCTTATGCTTAGAAATAACCGTGTAATGCTTGATATTCATGGATTTGTTTTGTTAATTGTTTGTTTTGGGTAGCAAGCTGGGTGTACCTATAAAGACAACAATTTCTGCTAGTGTTCTTGAAGAAGCATTGAATGGGACTGTCACAGTGAGACCACTACCCGTTGGAACTTCAGTTAGTGGAAAGGTGCGTACATTTTCTCAATTAATTACCGTGCCATGATATTTACTTCAAGCACATTTAACTTGATTGAATTCTATTGCAGGTAGAAAAGCAGTGTGCTCACTTTTTTGGTGTAACTATCAGTGATGAGCAAGCAGAGTGTGGACTAGTAGTTAGAGTTACTTCTGCTGCGCAAAGTAAATTTAAGGTAAAAAAATATACATATTACTTCCCTTTATATACTGCAGCGGACTAATTTTTGTAAACTTGGACTTGCTCTTTGTTTCAGAGCTAATTGTTGTATAATGTTTAATTTCAGCTTTTATACTTTGAACAAGATGCCAATGCAGGCTATGGGCTTGCTTTACAGGTAAAATGCTATATCTATGATTCTATTTACTTTTTAAGGTTTCTGCTAAGATCTTGGATCTCCCTTGGATACTGGAGAATGTATATCAATAGCAACTATCACAGAATCAATCTGATAATTAAGTGTAGTCATTAGTATACAGTAACTATTACAGAATTAATCTGATACGTGGTTCTATTGATTTTAAAAGATATATTTCTGTACATTAGCCTCTTTGTAAACAAGAAAAACTACCTTCAGATTTGAGTGTTTTGTTTTCCCTTCCTTTACAATTAACATGTCATCCCTTTTCAGTGATTGTTTTTGCAATTTTTGGCTTCCAAATTGCTCTGCAAATTTTATGCATTATCATTTATCGTGGGTAGGCTCTAAGATCTTCTAACATGGTGACAGAATGCAAAATTGCATAATGATCTCAAACTTTTACTAAATCGCTAGTTATATTTCTTCATAAAGCATAATGATCACTCAAAGCTTTGCGCTCCAGAGTCATATGAGCTTTACTCCTTTCTCACTCCATCCCACGAAAAATGTGCTATGCCTATTTTAACGGTTGGCAAGATCGAGTTTAAAATGTTAATATCCCTAGCTACATATTAATCATAAACTAACAAAAAATTACCATGTAAATGTATATGATACACAAATAGTTCTGTTTACTTACATATTTGTAATATACTACGATCTAAATTACAAATTTGTTCTTAGTTGAACAACATTTTTTAAAATACATGGTAAGGACATCATTCTTTTCTATATTTGAAGTAGAAACAATGTTAATGAAGAAGAGTCTGCTATCTCTGATACATATTTTTCATCCTTAAGTTCATACAAGGTTATTGTTGGACTTCCTTAAATTGATATGTATATACATCGGACTTCCCTTATGCTGTCACATGAGCTTAGATTTTTCGACATTCAGTAGCTAGTGAATTCTTTTGTTTTTCTTTTCAAGGATTTCAAGAATTATGTAGTTTTGGTCTATAAGACTGCAAGTGTAAATGCGACTAAAGCATGTAAGAACCAAAAGGATTTGCTATTAGTAGAGCTAAAATAAATAAATTATATGCTATGCCGATTTAGCCATAGAAGTAATGTAGTATCATACTATAAAACTAGTGTTACTTATGTAAATGACCATCACATTAGGGTAGCGTAAATGTTAATGTTGAGATGGATGTATGAGCGTACTAAACTAGATAGTAGATATAATATTAGAATGTACTATAATAGAAGCACAAAAAACAAAGGTAATTCCATTGATGTGAAAACAGAAAAACATGCATCAGATGGTTTGGATGTGTGCAAGGGAGACTCCTAGATGCCCAGTGGTTGGACCCACATAGTGGATTGCATATTAGTTGTTTCTGTTGTACGTCATGCTCTACTTTCTGTATACAGTTTATATCCAGTGACTTTAATCAAAGAACGACCGATGCTTGTACTTTATGTAATTTTAAACGATTAGGAATATGTTTCTCTGGTGTAGTACTAATCTTACTGTTAGACATGTAGAGTACTAAGTAGCTCACTGTCATCCATTTTAAACAACAATAATTCAGGTTACAAGAAGTAATTTATACAATTTTAACTGAAGCATCTTATACTTGCTAAGATTGTACCATTGTTAAACACAATTAGGATCCATAAGAAATCATAAATCTTCAGCAGTTATGTTATCGAAAATTTTAAGGAAACAGAATTAATATGTGCTTGTCTTGAATTTGAGTGAGTGCTTATCAAGTTTATTTATATAAAATTTCATGGGGTTTCAATTTGTCTGTTGAATATCACAGGAAGATAGTGAGAAGACAGGCAAGGTGACTTCAGCTGGGATGTACTTCTTGCATTTTCAAGTGTACAGGATGGATACAACTGTAAATGCGGTATGTTAGATTACTTTTGAGGTTTCAATATATTTGAGGAATGTAACCTGATACCCGCGGTCGGTGTTGGTGTTTGTAGTTAGCAATGGCTAAAGATCCTGAAGCTGCATTTTTCAAAAGGTTGGAGGGCCTTCAACCTTGTGAAGTCTCGGAACTAAAAGCTGGCACTCACATATTTGCTGTTTATGGTCTGAAGCCTCTTTCATACTCATTTGTTGTTTTTTGTTGAATACATTGCTTCCATGCCCAAAAATTTCATTCTTGAGATGATCTATGTATTTTTTCAGGTGATAATTTCTTCAAACCCGCTGCCTATACGATTGAAGCCGTGTGTGCAAAGACTTATGAGGAAACAACAAATAAATTAAAAGACATCGAAACTCAAATTCTGAGAAAGAGAAATGAGCTACGTCAATTTGAAACAGAATACAGAAAGGTATTTTACTGCTACAATAGCTATTGTTAATTTTCATTCTTTTGTCTTATCCACATCTCTTATGTACTGTTGTTTATAGGCATTGGCCCGCTTTCAAGAAGTTACCAATAGGTACAGCCAAGAAAAGCAAGCAGTAAGTTTTCTTTAATCCATTAATCACTGCTTGTAAAAGTTACTAATTTCATATTTTGCGAATGTGGCGAATTTCATTTTGTTTTGCTTGAGTTTTGATGTTCAAAAAAGTTACGGACATATCATGTTTGTTAATGTTTTCTTAATTTTTTTTATTCCAGCCACTACTTTAACACTCTGTCATCCTCCACATGTTTTATTTATTATAATGCTTTCGTAAATAACTGCTTTCAACCAAACTTTCAGCCAGATTGTAACTGTATTCATATGAAATGTGGGTTGGCAGTTCTTTTCCCTATCACTAAAATGGGTGGAAAATAGAAAATTATCAACTTATATCATCAAGAGAAGGTTTTAAAAGTCTTTGGAATGTTTGATATTACATATTAACGAAATTGATTTATACGGCTGATCTTATTCCATGTATAGAGGGGGAGAGAGTTTAGTTCTAACTTCTAATTATAGAGCCGTAATGTATGCTTTCTTGGCAGGTTGATGAACTGCTTAAGCAGAGAGATACAATTCATTCGTCTTTCACCATTACAAGATCAGTAGTCAGTGCTGGTAGTAGTGGCCATTTTAGTAATGGAAGCACTAGCAAAATTCCATCGGATGATTTCAAGGCAGAGAGCCCGGGCCCGGGAGATGATAGCAGCTCGGATTCAAAGGACAAGGCAAAGAGGAAATGGTTCAATTTGAACCTCAAGGGAGGATCTGATAAAAAGGCTTGAAGGAGACGAATATGAAATCGTGTTGCTCAACATGGAGTTTCTACCCGAACCTTGACATTGCTGCTGCCTTCGGAGGACGGCCTGTTTTGCTTGCTGGATATATTTACTCTCCTTAGATTCTGGCAATAGTTGATTGTGTGAGATAATTCTTTTCATTGACTGTATTAAAGGTAAGGTTTGTGTATTCTAGTACTGAATCTTGTACTTTTAGGCATAAGTGAGATCGAAAATGTGACCATATTCATGTTGTAGCTTGTAGAAAAAGAACTGTTTTGTTTTTATTTGTACGAGTAACCATTATAATATTTCACCGTATTAAGTACGTATTTTTTATTACAGATATACTGTCGTTTGAACATAGTATTTACCAGAAATCAATTAATTTGCAGCCCTGGAAATTGAAGTATTGACGCTCCCAATTTATCCTCCGATCATCTGATAAATTACGTATACAGTCATATCCAATGGATTTCCGATCCAGTCCAAATCCATGGATTTAAATCCATTTTTTACGGATAAGGATGTTAAAAAATGAAATCCAATGGATATGTATTGGATACGGATTTATAGCTTACGGAGCGGATTTGGATATGGATTTTGTCGTAAATATCCATATCCAGTCCATATCCAATCCATGGATCTATTTTATATATAAATAAATAATATATATATATACATATATATTTAATGCAAATACATTTAATAATGCATATATTTAATAATATATTAAATAATTAAAATTAAATTTAAAATATGTAAAGCCACCTATGGTTAGATACTGACATATAATCTTCTAACCCTACCAATTCACTCGTTTGGAAGAATAGATCAAGGGAAAAAGAAAGGGACTTATACTTTAAATTGATTTATATATTTGTGGGGAATTTGAACTAGTTTTTCCACGTATTTGTTTTTACCACATTGTGTACTTTGAATCACTTGATTGCAATTTTAATTTCATGATTTTTTATCGAACTTATTTTGGAATTTATTCATCATTAATATTGTATAAATTGTAATTCATATGTGGATATGGATATCCACGGATTCGGATATTTACATTTTAGATCCAACGGATTTGGATCGGATACGGATTTAAACATCAACAAGCGGATATGAATATGGATATTGTCAAATCCAATCCATATTCAATCCATTGCCATCCCAACTGGAGGACGTTCAATTTAATAGTTGCTAGTTTTTCGTGTGTATCATAGATAAATTTGTAAAATCGCGTTTATTGTTTGTTAAATTTTCCAATTAAGTACAGTACTAATCTATCTATAAAAGAGGTATTTTAGAAATTACACGTCCAACTAATTTGGTATGATTACACAATATTTTATTTATAGTACTAATATTTGTAACATTACCAATATTTGATTATGCACCATATAAAATATTTTAAAATACAAACTATTGTAATCGCGGTTGGGCGTTTCCCACAACCTAATGAATGATAAAAAAAATAAAAAATAAAATTAGAGACTAATAGTATCATCAATTTACTTAGTTCAATCAATAGTACTTGGCTGAAAATAAAATCATGAGTTCATGATCGACTTTTGTACGCACTCAACCTCTCATTTATTTTCTTGAAATCTCTACAATCCTGAAATGACGAGAAAGCGAGGGTTTGAGTTGATAGTGTCTGAACAGACTGGGGTTTTTCTTTTACCACGAGACTAACCGGAAAGGTAAAGACACTATCTGGGCGAAATCTAATTGTTGTATATTAATGTAGGGAATATGATTTGGAACTGGTCTTTTTGTGGAACTATCCTGACAGATTTAGGGATTATCCTTGCCCATTTGTTTGTTACGTCCCTCTTAACCCTTTATTGGCGAGAGGGTAAATCCCATTGGCTTCTGGTCTTGTTAAATTGGTAGAATTCGATTAGATAGTTTAGAATGCGAGTTAAGATGCTACGTTTGTTAGTTAGTTTCAACCATAGATTTTACTATGTATTCCCCTTTTGATGTAAGCCTTTGGGCATCACAGCCTATGGGCACCACAGCCTTCAGGCGACTCCTTTACCTTGGGTGGTGAATGGTGATTTCATCCCTATTTTCCCTTACTTTAGGGTTGGTTGGCTATGGTCTTGTATTTTTTTCTTTTTTGTTGTTTACGGCATGAAAAAACCAATATAATCCTCTCACCAACGGTGGTAAAAAAAAGTTCATAATCGACTTGGATATTGGGGACCATTTATAAATGTGTAACCTGAGTATACATTTACTATTAGACTAAAAGGTTTTTTCTGGCCCCTAAAATATAAAAAAAGTAGTTTTCTGACCCCTTAAAAAAAGTACAGAGTTTATGGCCCATGGTCATTCTATTATAACTGCCGTTATATTCTAGGGGTATTATAGTAATTTGGTTGTTTTTATAATTTCAAAACAAAAACAAATTTAAAAACTGGCCGATGATGCCGATGACGTCATCATCATCGTCCCATACCTCGGCCGACGCTGCTGTTGCCCAAGCAAACGGCTTATCATCGGTTTCCGGCGGCTTGGTTTTTTTTTGTTTTTTTGAATAATCCGGCGGCTGCTTTAAAACAGAGCAGATATGATTTTTCTGTTGAAAATGGAACTAATTATCTGCAGTGGTTCTGGCCACCATCCCGAGGGATTTGATTTTGGGTGTTCGTCTCCTATCAATATGCCCACGTCTTCGACTTTGGGTGGCGCCGACGAGGCCACCGAAGATTATCACAGCAGCTATGATGATCGGATCAGGATGTCGAGATCGGGGTAATCCACATCAGTCAGACGAACCTATACAAATCACTGCATCCTGCAAATCCAAAATCCAAATCCAAATCCAGATATCGGATTACAAGCAATGTCGTGCTAATAGAAAAGCCATAAGGTACATAATCCCCAGCTCTCCCTGATACTGGTGTTCATGGTATCGATCGGAGCACGACTGCGTCAAACTGGAGCAGATAATCTTAAACACAAGGCCGCTTTCGATTTGGATTATGCGAGGTTTCTGGAAAATCGTATAGTGACGTCATGGCGAGTTTTAATTATTTTTGTATTTTAATTTATTTAAATTATAAAATACTTAAAATTACTAAAATAGCCCTAACGGAAAATCAATGTACTGGCCAAAAGGCAACGAAAAATCAATCTAAATTATATGGAGCCACGAAAACTCATTTTGAAATTTCGAGGGTCATAAACCCTGCACTTTTTTTAAGGAGCCAAAAAGTTACTTTTTTGATAGGCAAATTCTCACAAATGATACCAAAGATTATATGAGATTACTATTGATTGAATTTATCGTCGGTGAGCTTTAAACCCGCCGATTTCCTATTTGTCGTTGGTGAAATTGACCAAGAAAATGATCAAGAAAATTGATCGAAAGATCAAGCAAATTGAACGAAAGATCAAATTAACTGAAAAATCAAGGCAAAACAAAAATTACTCAAGGATATTGATTGAAAGATCAAACAAACTGACTAAAAGATCAAGCAGAAACAGTAAATGCTCATTCCTCTGCTCTTGGTCTCCATAAGGACAGGTCTCACCCAAAACTTTCTCTTTTTGATATTTTAGGGGTCAGAAAAAACCTTTTAGTCTTTACTATTATACTAGATGATGGGGCTCCACCGCACGTTGTGCGGTGTGCTTGAGCAAGATTGTTTTAATAAAGTAATTTAAATTAATGTAATTACAACGGTAAGATAATAAATATAATGAAATTGAAGATAAATATTACAATTATAATTAAAAAACAATTGAATTTCAAAAACTAATTTAAAACTATTAAATTTTTTGAAAATTAATGAACTATTCCATCCAAATTAAATAACAAAATAAGGAAAATCTATAAAAAAAATAGAAAGAGCCAAACAAACCCAAAAATACTATTGTAATATATAAATGTAAGGAATCACTTTAAATAGTTGTTCTCCTAAATAAATTATATCCTAGTTTGATCTTCTTGTTACCATTGTGGTGTTTTCCTTAAATTCTTTGAGCTTAGTATTTGAATAATAGTAATAGCATCATCAAGATCGGATTAAATGTCAATTTTAACGTATTTAATGGTCTGGTTTTTTCTTTATTTGATTTGATATTCCATATTTGTTTGATTGATATTTCGTTATCAAAATCTTCTTCCAAAACTAACATAGTTGGATTTAATATTTATACGAAATAAATTAACATATTATAAATTTAGATATTTATTACATGAGATATATTAAACTATATTATACCACATTAATGATATTACTCAACTAAATTAGGGATAGTTGTCAACGACATTTTTATAGCATGGTTGGATTTAACATTCCAATGGACTCAACTATATAGGCCCTGTTTATCAGAGCTTATCTGTAGATCAGTTCAGTTCAATTCAGTTCAGTTCAGTTCAGTTCAATTCAGTTCAGTTCAGTTCAGTTCAGTGAAATGTAATTTGATGAAATTTAGGTTAATTCAGTTATGCTGATTCCATTTTTCAATACATCAATTTTACTTCAGTTCAGTTCAATTCAGTTCAGTTCAGTTCAGTTCAGTTCAGTTCAGTTCAGTACCATCAAGAAATAAGCTCTAGTAAACAGGGCCATATAAGATGACTAAAATCAAAAAATTGTTTTTGAAAAATATCATAAAATCAATCTAATTAATTAGTTATTAACTACATGGTGACTAAATTAAGCTTATAAAATATATAATTAAAATAAGTTAAAAACTTAAATTGACTATTAAGATAGACAAAAATTATCGATAAATGTTTAAGAAATTACATATTCCATTTCTTATGATTATAAAAGGTAATGAAATGTTGGGTTAAATTACAACGTCTCTCATTCTTTAATAAACAAATATTGTCATCATATAATATAAATAAACAAAAAAGGTAAATAAAATATTATTGTATTCAAAAAAATAGCATTTTAAGGACAATAAATATCCCTTGATATTCCGTACATAATCAAAATGCAAGATTGATCTTGTATCCTCGATTGTTGTAGTTTTTTTTGTTTTTTTATGAATGATTATGTACAAAATCTAGAAACCCTATCATGTATAATCACAAAATTTTTGGCAAAATATGTTTAAAAAATAAAATCTTCCTATAAACTCTAACTTTTGGTAATTCTAACATGCATAATTGCAAAAAAATATAGGTAGAATATATTTCAAAAAATGAAAACCCTAATTTTGGTAATCTAGGATACAATTATGCATATAATTTTAACAAAAAAAAATGAATTCCACTCCTTTGGGTATTCAAGGAGCTCTTGGGTTTGGGATTTTTGTACCGTAAATAAAATTTTAATTCGTAAATTGTCAAAAGATCACTCACAGAATTCATCAACATCAAGAAAGAGGCAATTTTCTCTTCAAGAACCAACATTGAAAGAATGAAAGGGCCTTTGGATTGTGATACCGTTTTCATTTGCACATATTCATCAAAATAAAACAATTCCAAATAACTAACAACCGGTAGCTGATCTGATTTGAAACAACGTGAAAAAAAAACTGGAACAAACAAACTTAAAGACTCTCACCGAATGATCTGCAATGATAGTGTCAGTCAAAAAGAACGTTGAACAAATAAACAGTTTGACTTGGTCAAATATCCAGGAATTTATGTTTTTGCAAAGAAGTCACCATCTTCATTCATGCTCCATAAATCTCCCCCACTTGTCCATTTTTCTGCCGCACCAACACAAACATGATTTCAAGTTTTCAACCACTCAAATTCAACGTGTTGCTCATTGCCACCTAGCCTTCTTCCCCATCCTTACGTTGTTGCTCATTTTACCTAGTATGCCCATGCACTCCGGCTCAAGCCAGGTACCGTGCCAGGCTGCCTACTTCCGGGTGCAGGCGCCGGACTACCTCGCCCTCGCCGCTCGTCGGCCCATCAACGCTTCCTTCGGAAACCTCTCCTTCACCGGAATAAACTATATCCTTTCCGGCAACACCTACTGGAAAATCTCCACGCAGTATTTTCATAACCTCACCACGTATGCGATCAAGAAGTTGAATTGGAATGCCTATGAAGAACTCAAGGCGGTCATAATGACCATGTCTCTCTCGACAATCATGAATGTCGATGATCCTTGAATATTTTACTGAAAGAGGACTTCTGAAAGAGTATTAGTATAAAATATTTCGTGTCCTTAATTTTAACATGAAATATTTAGCACATACTCAAAATACATGTCAGGTTGTAGTATAAAATATTTTGCGTCTTAATTAGGTAATTACAAACGTCAAATATACCACACATACCCAAAATACATGTTTAATTTGATTCTCGAACAAATTTTAGTCATTCTAAATAAGTGAATGATAAAATATCTAAAGTACATGTTTGAGGTAAAAAGTTAATATCATAAAATATTAATAAATTATTGAATATTAAATGGATGATCATACATTACCTGAACAAATCAAGTGATTCTTAGAAAACTTGATTATTCCGATATTGACTACACCATGTGAGTTGGAAATTTATGTTATATACAGTTTCGATGATATTTTAATACCATAATCAATATCGGTAAATTGGAATTTAACCGGTATTGGAATAATTAAATTATGGAATTAACCAAGAATCCAATTTTATATTTACTACATTTAAAATATATTGACCGAAAAAATGTTAATATATTACTGTTGTTAATATATTGACGGATGATAATCAATAATTTATACCATAATGACGCGTATAAAATTTACTATATTTATAAAATGACGGCTTAAGATATATATTATTATATGTCTAATTTTTAATTTACTATATTTAAAAAATTGACGGCAAAAAAATGTTACTTTATACGAAACGAAACGACGTCGTTTATTCCACACACTTTTTGAAGCGAATAACTTTTCAAGTTCCCTTTAGGGATTATAAATTAATAATAAAAGAAAGAAATTCACGAGGAAGGTGTCTCGATAAGACACTGTACAAATGTAAATAAATTTGCTTCGATACTTAAAATTTTGTGGAAACTTCTCAAATCACGTGTTAATTTATCAATTGCTTTCTACCCAGCCAACAAAGAAGTGTGAATTTTATTCCTCAGAAGATTTTTGTTGTTTCATAGGACAAATTTGGCAAGACAAATATGTTCAAATATCACAGGACACAAATATTCCTGTCGCTTAAGGTTCTACGTACAAATGGCCAAATTTACATCTCCGTTCTTAAAGATTATCATTATCATCAAGAAAACTGAAATCGATATAAACTATTGTAGAACTTTAGTGAATTACCAATGCGATACACAATTTGACTCCAAAAAAGATATTAATATTAAAGGAAAAATGTTGATGATTTGGTGTTGCGAGATTGAGGTTTCCGATATTAGTGTTGGACGCCACACTAAAGGTGAGAATGGGGTTTTCGATGTTGATGTTGGGGCTTGCCGTACTCCAAGATGTTTTAGGGTTACCAAGTGGTAATATATAGGAGTAAGATAGCTGCCGATAAGGTGGCACGAAAAATGTAAATCTTACAATTTAACCCAGAAAGTATAATATGGGTAATTAAACTGTCACACAAGAAACACTAGCAAGTTCCAATCATATAGTACCATACTTTTTGCATAAGATACCTACTAGCAAGTTCAATCAATACTTATATCATTCAAATTTATTATCAAAGTAAAGTAAGTATCAAAATAAAAGTTCTAATTCAGTTTAGGAACAAAGTAATTAGCATGTTATTTGTAGTGTTTATTTGTAGCCGCCTCGCCTAAGTGTCTACTAACTACTTTAGTGCCACCCAAACCCACTTCTAATTTGTCTTAATGGTTTGACTCATTCATTTCCCCTTTTCTCAATTAGTTCATAGGAAACTTCTCCTACATACATATATTTATTATTTAATAAAAAGTGTGTAAATGATTATATCCATGATTTAATTTATTGATTAAAGTTCATTTCACTTCATGATATTTTGATATCTATTTTTATAATTTAACTATTTGCTTAATGCACACCATGTTTCATCATGAGATAGCTTAATTTGCTTGATAATATCAAATTTTCAGTGATCCGCCCTTAGACTTTTCACAGGATCCGAGAGTGTGTCAGAGATACTGAGACTCTTTTGAGGATGGAGACTGTTAGTCCGAGCCTGCAAAATAGAACCTCGGAGCTACCAGAGGGTAGCAGTTCTATTGTGATGATGGGATTTCTGTATGGAAATAGTACGGAAAAACACTAATAGCAAAGAGTCTTAGAGTCAGTGAACATACCTTGCACCGTTGATACCTCGAGGTATTTATAGTAGCTTTCCATTGGATACTAATGACTCATCGTGGAGCATCATCCTTATGATCTATCGGGGAGCCGAGCCACGTGAATGTACTATTTGGCTCCCCCTTTAGGCCATTCTCTCACGTGACTCAGAAACTACCAGACAAGTGGTAACCCGGTGAATCACAACATCCAAGCTGCCTCACCGTGAGATTGTCACATAAGAACATAAGAGATTCTCTCTTTGTTTAGTTAAAATGGATTAACCTTGAAATTATTATCGTATATGATCACTGTTGGATCCATAATAACATATATCTTTAAAATATTACAAATCACATATCTTAAAATATATCTTTAACATATATCTTGACAAATCACATGATATAAAGCTAATTCCACCCACCTAACCTAGCTACATGGATCTTTATAATATAAAAGGGGAGAATTAGTAGGTAATGTCTCTCCATTTACACATAGAGTCATACCCACATTGTTTGGAGTTAATCAATTGTGCTTTTCAAACATATCTAAAAAAGGGGATTGCTTACTTGCAACTTGAAAACCAAGCCACATTTTGGGTTTAAATCTTTTTGGGATCCTTCCAAAAGTAATGGTTGATTAGAAAGTTAATGGAACTTGTTTAATCCATTAATTAATAGCATGGTTTGATTCCTACCCATATATATAATTGAAAAGTAGAATAGATTAATGTTTGATTGGCTAAATTTCGTCGAGAAACACCCAAGTTGGCGGGCCATTCCGGAGATTCGGGTGGATCTTAAAATGATAATATCGGCATCACTTCAATCAACAACAAACAAAAGCATGATTAACGTCTCTTAAAAGTGTTTAATATTATTAGCATGGTGGAAAGAAACCATTACACACAAGCCAAATCCACGGTTTTAAGGACAGTTGTAAAGATCTCAATTAACATAATTACTAAATCTCACTGAATTGAATGATCATGCTAAATATATAAAACAGTCTCGGAAATGAGAAGATCACACATGAAAGTAAGAAGAATGATCATGTTTAATATGTAAAAGGTCGGATTTGAAAATGAGAGAATCAACAATATTTTTCTCTAATCTCAATTGAGACTAGACTTGTCTCAACCCCCTAAGTTGCAATAAGAAGTTACGAGGAAATGTCTAAAACATATTTGCCAGAACCTATCAGTATAACAGTTTAATTCAGTTTTGTTAAGTTTAGCTTAGCACCTTATATTTATGTGCAAACGGACAACTGATGTAGTACCAATTTTCAAAGTTTAGAACAAACTTTTAGCTTCATTTTACTAGTCTTTTTTTCCCACTTAATCACAGACTAGCTATATAATAAGGACACCAACCGGAATATAAAACTACAGATAGACGTAGATTCTACATGCTAAAAATAACCTGTTCTAGGTTGTAGCAGTCTATGCATTAATTAAGCTAGGGTAGATAAAAAACTATAGGTCAGATTGGATAGGGTTTTTGTCTCTTTGTGGGGTACTAAGTCCTAAACAACACAGGATGTAGGACGCATGGTCGCAATTAACGTGGCAGAATTGATACAGATTGAGCGGTTAGAGTCCTAAATGAATAATTTTAGGCTTGAAATATTGTTTTGGTGGCATGTTCACATGTGTTCCCTCCATCAATGGAGGGTAGCAAGTTTAACCCCATGTGCCCACCTCATGACCACTAATTTGCATTCTATTATAATTATAGTTTAAGCATGTTTAACCACTACGAATTTACAAAATCTCAATTGAAACCTATCTCAATTGGTAATCATACTTAATATGTAAAAAATTATGCTTGAAAGTAAGAGATTAACATTTGTCACTAGTCTTAATTGAGACTGATCTCACAGAAGACATTCTCCTAAAAGTTAACCTGAGTTTTACTGAACTCGGTTGATTTACACATAAATTCAAGAGAACAAAGTGTTAATGTAAAATAGTGTTACAATAAGGTATGGTTTCTTCAGTAATATTTCGTAATTTTAGTTCACATTATAATTTTTATGTTATTTATTATAAACTGATATTAAATTTGTTATGTTTACTTTAATTGATGTCTAATCACTTGTGCAAAAATGGGTATAGCTAGAAGGCAGCGATTTAAGGCGGTTCCGCGCAGGAGAAGCAAACCGCCGTAAATAAAGGTTCCTTACGATATCGTATCTCTATTCGATGGTGTTTTCCAACCGGGTCATCGCACCTTCCTAGAGAAGGCTTGCTCGATTTCACGGCGGTTAGGGTTAAACCGCCGTAAATTTTAAATATTACGCCATCGTAACGTGTCTGAATAAGGACTTACGATGTTGTATATTGTTTAATATTTTAATGCTATATTGCTGATATTGTTTCGACATCGTACATTGTATATAATTGATTACGATATCGCATATGTATAGTCATGTATGTCGAATGCGTGTTAATGATGTAAATAAACGACATCGAAATTAGACAATTAGAATGACATTATGTTGCCCATTTGACTACGATATCGTACGTAGTAGTATTATGATTGTCGAACAATATATACGATGTCGTGAGTCATAATGAGTTACGACATGACATCGTAAGCAATAACATTTTAGATTTTTTTTAAGGAAAACAAATAAGTACTAAATAGAATGAGTGGTCTTCCTCAAAACCCCATCGCCTTCCCTATGCAACTTCATCGTTTCCCACACAGAATCTTCTCTCCACTTTTCAGCTCGTCACCCCCAATTTCCAGCTCATCACCGTCACCGTTGCTGTCGCAGTTGCCCCCAATTTCCAGCTCGTCGTCGTCGCTGTCGGCCCCAATTTCTAGTTGCAGTAGTGGATCCCAAATCATCACCGCCGCAATCCCATATCGCCACTGCCTAGATCGCCCGATGCTGTGAATCCCAAGTCACTGCTGCCCAGATCTGTTTTAGATCTCGATTATTTCTCACATTGAATTGAGCGATTGTAATATCCTATGAATATGCTATATGAATTTTGTAATACCTTTGAATATGAATTAGTTTGGGCGTGATTAATATCTGTGTATAATGTTGCCTATTGTTTATGAAATTGGTTTTGATTCATCGGAGCTCCCCAATTCATTCCGGGAAACTTTTTATTCCTACTGGTGATACTACTTACGAACTCGTAAGTTCCATCGCCAGTGGGGAATTTTTTTTAATGTCTCATAATCTATTACGACATCGTAAGTTGGAATAATCAGGAGGCATAATGAGTTACGATTTCGTAACCAACTGTAAAACTCATACGACATCGTAACTTTCATATATTTTACGGCGGTTCTTGGACAGCCGTTTACGGCTGAACCGCCTTAAAGCTTGCGCTGGATACGCCTTAAAACTTACGTGCACTAGTAAATTGTCCCAAAGAGTTGTATTGTTTAATGTTTGAGATAAGTTAAGAAAACCCTATATTTGTTATGCATATCCACATGCACTTATGGTCGCGTGCAAAGACAAAGTGCAATAAAAACTAACGGACAAAATGGCTCAGGGGTACCCTTAAACAATAGGGTTTGAATGAATCTTTTACGAGTTTTAACTAGTTGGCCGAAACTGCGTTAATTGAATTCAAAAAGAATTATTAGTAATCCTAGAAGTACAGTTAAGGACCAATTAGTACTAATTTTTAAATTGCAATTATAAAATTAGTTTGTAGCCGCACAACGATGTATACAATTATT
Organism: Cruciata laevipes; assembly: GCA_963678965.1. Taxonomy (NCBI): domain Eukaryota; kingdom Viridiplantae; phylum Streptophyta; class Magnoliopsida; order Gentianales; family Rubiaceae; genus Cruciata; species Cruciata laevipes. The sequence continues at coordinate 7,881,864 of OY787641.1, read as the reverse complement.
TGTATTTCAACGACTCGTGACAAGAATACAGTCAATCAAAGCTTTAATATTATTATATGGGGTTTTGGATTTAATTATTAATTTTCTAAGCTAAATCTTTTCAAATGTTAAGAGGCTAAAATCCTCTAGGGTCAAATTTCATCGGCTTTGTTTTTTTAAAAAAAGAAAAGAAAAGAAAAAGACCGATTATGTATATAATATTCAGACCGTTGCTGATAGAAGTGATATTTTTTTTATACATACTATTTTTACATATTCTCAACTGTTTCATGCTAGTTCAAAAATTCAATATATAAAAATCAATCTTGAAAGTTAAAAGATCAACACATAACAGGTAATGATCAGGAAAATTTTACACAGCATGCTGGGAAATAATCTCCGAAGATTTATTAAATGCAGTTAATGAGTTTCTGTCTGGAGTACCAATCCCTAGGGCAATTGCATCTGCATTCATAGTTTCAATTCCAAAAAGGGCTGTAAATGCAAGCTTTAATGACTATAGGCCAATCAGTCTCTCTAATTTCATCAATAAAATTTTTTCAAAAGTCTATACAGAGAGGCTCAAACCCATAATGCCACAACTTATATCCCCTGAACAATCAGCATTTGTTCAGGAGAGAGAGCTGGCGGATAATGTCCTACTTATGCAAGAAATGGTAAAATTACTCAATAACAGAACAGATGGCCCAAATCTTTGCATAAAGCTAGACATGATGAAAGCCTTTGATAGAGTCTCACAGTGTTTTCTAAATTCATTGCTTTTAAAACTGGGATTTCATGGAAGAGTTGTTAAGATCATAATGGGTAATATGGCAGCAGCAAGCTTCTCTGTTCTGGTAAATGGAAAACCCTTTGGATTCTTCAAAACATCCAGAGGTTTAAAACAAGGAGATCCGCTCTCACCCTATCTTTTTATCCTTCTAACAGAAGTATTTACCAGAAATCTCCGAACCCTGTATGAAGAAACAAAGATAGGGTATTTTAAATTGCCAGATTCAGTGTATAAAGTGACCCATCTCAGCTTTGCTGATGATACAGTGGTCTTTCTAAAGGCTAATAGAACTAGTTTAAACAATCTGAAAAATTTTCTGGAACAATATGAAATATCCACAGGGCAGAAAATTAATTTTCAAAAATCTTCCTTCTATTTATCCAAACATGCATCAACAACACATAGATCATTGGTACAGGACATAACCTCAGTAACTCCAGGCACCTTCCCATTTCAATACCTTGGATGTCCCATCTACATTGGAAGAACAAAACACAGCTACTTCCAATCCATTTTTGAAAAAATAACAGCAAGAATACTTCTATGGCAGAACAAATGGTTAAATCAAGGTGGTAGATTAATCTTGCTAAAACATGTCTTATCATCAATACCACTGCACATACTAGCAGTAACCAAACCTACAAAAGGTGTGATAGATAAAATACATGTACTGTTTGCAAAAATTTTCTGGGGAACATCGGAATTTGGACAAAAAAAGGTATGGAGATCTTGGACTAAACTATGTTTACCAGAGCTTGAAAATGGTCTAAATACTAAAGATCTCCATATACTAATTGATAGTTTCTCTCTAAAATTATGGTGGAAAATGCAAAAAGGAAATAACCTCTGGTCAGATTTTATGTGGGGTCTACCAAACTATCTTAAAAATTCCAGAACATGGAAGAGAATAAAAGATATCCATCAAATAGCCTCTGAAAATACAAAATTACTAGTTGGGGAAGGTACTGTTTCTTTTTGGAACTCAAACTGGGTAAAAGAGTACCCTCTGATTGAGGTTTGGGATGATATTGAACTACCCTTCCCAGACCTAACTATCTCAGAGTTTGTCTATGACCAAGAATCTTATGTGCAGCAATTACAAAGTGGTCTAGACACAGAACATATAAATCTAATATCCACAGAAATTTCTATCTTTGAAGAATACCCTGATAGATTGATATGGAAACCTGAAAGAAATGGATACTTCACACTTTCTTCAGCTTACACTTTGCTGAGAGATAAAAAAGAAATAATTCCATCTTTCAAACACTTGTGGTCAAAATATATTCCACTGAAATACACAATTTTCAGTTGGAGATTGCTCAACAGGCTTATCCCATTTCCTGATGTTTTAGAGGACTTTAACTTCCACTTGCCTTCTATTTGCCCATTTTGTAAAAAGGCTAATGAGGATATACATCACTGTTTTAATGAATGTGAACAAGTGAAAATATTTTGGACATATTTGCATCAGTGGTTTGATATTCAAAACTTAACCTTCAACACACTATGGGATAGATATTTCTTCTACTGGAATGTGGAGTTCAGAATAAAAACAAAAGAGCTTATTCTTCGGATTCTACCTTGTATTGCGGTATGGCAAATCTGGTGTGCTAGGAATGCATGGCTATATGAATCTAAATCACCAAACTGGATTAATCTGGCTTCAAATGTATTTAGCACTGTGAAATCCATTATGAAGATAAAAGGTAGAACATGGAAATTATCTGACACATCTAAACTTTCTGCAAGTCTTTTGTCTTTGGCTCCAACAGCTGCAGGTACCACAAACAGACAGGTTATACATGTGAGTTGGAAATTACCTCAAAGGCAAGGAAAGATGAACACAGATGGCTCTTCCCTGAAAAATGGCTTAGCTGGTGCCGGAATAGTCATAAGGAATCATGAAGGGCAGGTTCTTATAGCGAAATCAAAATTTCTAGGGGCCATGGACTGTCTGGAAGCAGAAATCACAGCTTTAGCTATTGGTCTGGAAACAACATATTCACAGGATGTAGAGGACTTAGAATGTGAAGTGGATTCTCTGATCTTGCTGAAAATGGTGAGAAAGAAATTTAAAATCCCCTGGAAATTCACCAACCTGATGAGGAATATCTGGATGATAACAGGTGAGCTTCCAGTATCTTTTTCACATACTTATAGAGAAGCAAACTCAGTGGCTGATTCCCTTGCTAGAATGGCTAGCTCAAGTAAAACATCCAAGATATTTAATCATCAAAATCTCCCACTCAACATAAGAGGACTAGTTGCTTTAGATAGCCATGAATTTCCTTATGTTAGAATGGTTTAAATCTCAATTTAGGAACAAAAGATACTGCTGCTGGCTTTGTTTGTTTTTTACAGGAAATAAGGCAAGGAAACAAATACTTCCAACTCTACTCAATTTGGACTTTGAAATGAACTGAAGTGCTCAGGTGTACATTTTTCAAAGCCTAATTATCTTCTATAGTCTAGTACCTAGACCTATTCACTGGCTTGTTTTTCACTACTTTTCAGGTAAACCACAAGGCTAAAAGCCTTGTGGTATGAGCAAAGATTCAAAATGAAGTAGGAAGGGAGCTTCCCATGCTGGCGAGCCAACTGAAAAACTCCAGTAAACCTGCTACAGTTACAGCTACATCTCTACTTATAAGTTGGCAGAACTCTGTAGCAGAATATCCTCACCTTGGCAAACTTGTGGTTCAACCTTGGGGGCTCTGGACCACTAACTTGGATGGGTTTGAGTTGATAGCTACGGATTTTGCTTATTGAAAAGGATGTAGAATCTCTCCCAAGTTTTTTCATCCCAACTAGTGGGGTTTTTCTTGAACCTCAAGTTTTTTCATCCCACATTGTCTTGTGTTGGGGTTTTTCTTGGACAATATGTAAGATCTTTGGAGTTTTTTATATGGTTCAGGGAGCCTAATAAAATTCCCTCCAGCATTGCTGGTTTTAAATTAAAAATAAATAAAAGTGATAACATGTTTAAAAGTGTAATGATCAGGAATAATTCACTGAATAATCATGTTTAAAAGGTAAAAGATTTGATTTTGAAAGTGTTGAAAGTGAGAAGAGATATCCACATTTGCACTATGTTTCAATTAGGACCGTCCTACATGAATTATTCATAACACCATCTGCCTTTTACAAAGGCAGATGGTGTTTGTAAGATAACTTTTTTCACTGATGTCTTTTTAAAAACATAAATCAACCCTCATCAAAAATTACAAAATTACAAATTGACCCTCATCAAAATTACAAAATTTATTCTAGAGCACCGGAAATTATAAAATTATAAATTAACCTGATCACAAAAAATTCTAGTTCTGCCGCCACTGAAAGCTGGTATGCCCTAATTTGACCCGGTGCTCTAGCTAGAGAAAGTCTTGGGTGAGACCTGTCCTTGTAGAGACCAAGAGCAGGGGAATGAGCATTTACTGTTTCTGTTTGATCTTTTAGTCAGTTTGTTTGATCTTTCAATCAATATCCTTGAGTATTTTTGTTTTGCCTTGATTTTTCAATTAATTTGATCTTTCGGTCAATTTTCTTGATCATTTCCTTGGTCAATTTCACCAATGACAAATTCAATCAAGGAAATCGGCGGGTTTAAAGCTCACCAACGACAAATTCAATCAATAACAGTCTCATATAATCTTTGGTCTCATTTGAGACAGGTCTCAAATGAGAATATGCCCTCTAGCTAAGTGCTTGCATTCGTGTCTTGATGTATAACTCATTTCTTGACAGAAAAGACGTCAGTGAATTATATTTAGATCAACTGATTTCTCCTCATGCAGTGAACATCACGATATATACTTGTAATTAATTAGCCCTATACTTTTAATGAACTTAAGATAAGAAATATATAAAATAATACGTTACATTGATGGAATCTAATACTGTAAATGGATAAAAACAAATTTTAATAGAAGCATTGACCACCCAACCAAATAAACCATAGTTAAATTATAGCTTATCTTGTAGCAGGCATTCTCAACCAAGATCTAAGTATATAATTTCCTAATTGCGTGAAACTTCATTTTTTTAGCTATCCATCATATATAGATTGGGAGAGTTTGAGGTCATGTTAGGTAAGTGATTTAACAAACTAAACAAACACGAGACTAGTTTTAATTATAGGTTAATTATTTTTTAAAATAATATATTTTAGAGGTTGATGAAAGGATAAAATTTGGGGAGGAATCATTGGAACCGCAAACAAAGAAAAAACAAAACCTAATTTGGGTTAATCAGTGTTAGGTTTTGATAAAATAATGTTAGTCTATACCATGATCTATGTTTATATAGCTAGATAGCTAGCATAATTTCAGGTCCCTAGCTAGCATAATCTCTATATGTCTGACCCTACTCAACACAATGCATGAATCTGGCTAAGCAATTTAATATTCCGTTTGTTTATTATTGATGGTATACTTTTCTATTTCGATATTTTTTTTAAATGAATTAAACTATTTGATGAGAGATTTATTGACGGCTCATCGACTCAAATAAAGTACTACAAAAATACAAGATTGCCCGAAGGCTTTCTAATCCCGGAGGTTGGTGCCCAAAAGCTTTTTATGAGCTTGAAGGCTGGATAGCCCGAAGGTTTTTGTGAGATATAGGGAAATGTCTAAGAATTTAACAATATGCATTACTATGTCTCATGTCAATGCGACATATCTAAAACTATTCTAAAATAGAGAAAAAGATGTAAAAGTGGTCGCGCCCTGCCGCACTATTTCGATATTTTATCATTTCATTGGTCACGCCCTGCCACGCTAGTTTTTACATTTCCGATATCTATAAAACACAAAATAACGTGCAGGGTCAAATTCAAATATATAAAAAAGAAATAGAGGGACATGTGTGCAAAAGTTGGCCGACAAGTGGTCAAATAAAGGAGATACCTCTAAGAAACCTAAACTTGGCAGACAAGTGGTGTTGGCATTATTCGAAGATGGGCATGTACTCAACCCGCTCGGCATACCATTGAGTGAGAGGAGTCATCATCACACCACCATTTGTAGCCGAAGGGACATGAAGAGCCAACAGCCTTTTGGACAAAATTCTGGAAGTTTCATATTCGGACGAGAGCGCTACATTTCAGGTGGAGGTTATGCCGAGATTCATTACCAACGGTCACAAACCTAAGGCGGTGAGGAGTGGAAGTCGAGCCAATCTGTCCACTTTGTTTCCAAGAAGAGGACTCAGCCGAGCATATGTTCTTCACGTGTGACTATGCTAAGTTGGCTTGGAGCTACCAAAGGTAACAGATTCAACGCATGGTTCCGTGCTCTTCTGAAGGATGACAACGAGGACTTCTATTCGAGAGTTTTGATGGTGTGTGACGGGATATGGTTCCAACGGAACAACCAAATTTTTGAGTAGAAACATCTAGGAGTGAGCGTTGACTGTCGGAGTCATAACTAACTTACAAAGCTACGGTGAAGCCAAACAGTTGAGGGAACGAGGATCAGATGCTCTATTACCTTAGTCACTTATGAGGCCTTCAGATGGGGGTGCAAATTAACTTCGATGCGGGCATACTGGACGGAAATGTAGGCATTGGAGTGATAGCAGTTGATCATGAGGGACAATTTATTAAGGCGGTGGCAAAGAGATTTCCAAATGGACAAGACCGCCCTTGGCGGAATGCTTAGGGCTCGAAGAAGTCCTCATAATGGCAGCCGATATGAGTTATAACACGACTATAAACCTTGTGGGGATGCATTGTATATTATCCAGATGGTGCACGAATGCGCTATGAACTGGTTAGAGACAATACTTAGAATTAGAAGTTTGTTAGAAAGTAGTGTATGCTCAGACACCTTTTGGGTTCCCCGTATCCAGAACTTTTTTGCTCACTCTCTAGCAAATTGCGCTAAGTCGAGCCCTCTGATGTATGATGTTTGGGATGCTCCTCCAAGTTTCTTATCGTTCGTTTCTGGACGTTTTCCTTTTTATTTTATTTTAAAGACTGGGTAATAATCCAAATGGATCCCTAATAAAATCCCACCCTCCCCTTACCCGGTCCTTAGTAGAAATTGACCCCAGAATCTCTAAGTAATTCAACTAGTGTCTTACCACTAGAGCAATGATGATTCCTTCTAGAGCATTGAAGTTGAATGAGTAATAATTTGTTTTTTTAATTTTAAAAGAAGAGTTATTTAATTTGTGGCTCTCTCATGCTAAGTCTTCCAAATAAGAGACTCTAATGAATAAAATTTTCTTTTATACAAAGAATTAAGTCCTTTATGTCTTTGCTTATTTTTGCTGAACTGAACTAAATTAAACTGAAATGGATTGAATTAAATTGAATTGAAGTGAAAATTAATGTATTGAAATTTTTTTAGCATGACGTATATAATCTGAAAATTTCATTAAATTATATTTTTATTAAATCAGATTTAATTGAATTGAACAAATCTATAGAAAAATTCATGCAAAAAAGTCTCTACCATACTTTCCATGTTAATTAAGGGTGTACACATATTAGTACAATAAAAAAGAAAAGGCATTACAAAACAACTTGAGAAGAGTAGGAAGATTTGTCAACTCCTTGAGCATGAGTTAGTCTCCACTAATATCATGGTCATGAGGACATATAAAATTATCATGGTCATATACCATATCTTTAACAAAATTAAGGTCTATATCTATATTATTAATATCCCAAAAACAGAAATGGTGGTGATCACCTGGTTTTGAGGCTTAAATCATGAGGATTGACTCTACCTCCACTAATAGCTTTAAACCCCTTTAAGTAATGATCATCATCAACAATGCTTCATTTAAATAATCCAACGGTCGAAAAGAACTAAAGCTTTGGCCAAAACCAAAAGTTAAAGAAATGATGCATTTATCCCATTGGATGTAAGACTATGAGAAATTTTAACTTGTAAAACTTGCATTTCTCTTGCAACAATTTTGTATGGATTATTCAAAATTTGAAACATCTTATAATATTTAAATCAGTTTTAGAATATCAATGTGTATATATATATATATATATATATATGTGTGTTATATTTATATAATATGATGAAAAAGTTTGATAGAAAAATGTGAAATTTGATTTGAGACGGAGGAATTTGATCAGTTTATAGACCGTGATTAAAAGCGATTCACTTATCTGCAGCACCCTACCCGTCCAGTGGCGGAACTAGGGGTGGCCCAAGGGGGCCTGGGCCACCCCAAAAAATTGAAAAATTGCATTTATACCCTTATACTCTTATATATATTAAAATTTAGTACATATATTTTTTGTATATTCTATTATGATTCCAACTTTAAATCATGGTTCCGCTACTGCACCCGTCCGATACTACAAGTTTGGGCGGAGAGATAAGTCATAATAATCCAACTCCAAATTTTGTTGATCGATCTTATGCTCTGTGTGCACAAAAACTACTGATACACATGAAATTTTCTCACTAGCGTTGCCGAGTCTCGAATGAGGTCAATTCATAGAATGGGATGGGAGATGAAGGGGGAGACAAGGTGGGACATGTTTGGAGTTGTGGTGAAGACTTTGGAAGAGGAGGGTTTTGATTAATACATATGTGGTTTTCTAACTGGATCAAGCTTTCTAGTTTCTTTCTCACATATGTGTAGTTAGTAAGATTCGGGGAGATCTCCCCAACACTAAGAAATGCTTAAATAATCGGATACCTCAACGTCAATCACGCAAACATCCTAAACAAATAATAGTTCATCATCACCACGTAATGGTAGGACCAATTGTTTAAGTTGTAACACCTGAACTTTTATTCCTACATTCATCCATTTCATTATTATTAAAATATGCACATATTTGGATACATTGGTACACACACGCCAATTCATACAAGCTTGCCTAGTTTGAGATGCAAGTATTATACTATGTATAAGTGTACTCATAGTTTGTTTTCTAGTGAGGCTTCATTTTTGTATCTATTCATCTTTTGTTTCTTAAATTTAGCTTTAAGTTTATTTAAACATTCAAAATAATAAAAATAATCCTCTTTTCATTTTTATTAAATTAAAAAATGCGTACCCTGGCAAGTTCAGCTTATTCACTCCCGTTTCATTTCTAATATCACTCTGTCTCACCTCAAACTAGACACTTTTAGGTCAATTTTTTCAGAGAACATTTGACCGTAAATAACTTTATTTTTATATATTATTATGGTCAGCCGCGATTTAGTTCAACTAAGTCATTTCAGCTAACACAAAAAATTCTTTAAAAATTAACCACCTTAAATTTAGTTTAGTTTGATTGAATGACGTATAATTCTTTTTCTTCATTTCATTAGTTTAAAAAGTACAGATTATCAATCATGTCTCACTGAATTATCATGTTTAATAGGTAAAATATTAATCTTGAAGATAAGAAGATCAGACTGAGAAAATCAACGATCATGTCAATATGTAAAATTTTGAATTTAAAAGTAAGAAATATTCGTATTTGTCCCCGATCTCAGTTGAAACCTATCCTCTCATCACCTACCTAAAGATAAATAGCTTTAAAAATGAGTCTATTAATTAGAACGGGGAAAAGGAAGAAAACTAAAGTGGCCGAAATTTAACCACAGATAGAGAGAGAGACGTGAAAGAGATTGGGATTGGATGTCATGTAATGTGAAACATATGATTAATGGCAGGATTCGCAGAATGGATCCGAAAGCGACCCCTGTCTGCCCGGCGACGACGGTGCCGCAGATGAAAGGGTTCCTCATTCATCATGGCGCCACTTTGTAATTAACGCCCATTTCATCATCATTCCTCTGTAATTATTATCAGACAAAAGGGTTTCTTTCGTAATTATGCCCTTCCTCTTCATCTTTGTAATGCTTGCATGCATGGGTTCCATATGTTTTTGACTTTGTGGCCTATAACCTACTTATGTTAAACAGGTCAATCCTTTTAGATCTCTTGTGTTCACTCCAAATTTTCAACCTGTATAGTTTTTTATATTCAAATATTAATGTGATTTTGTTGGATTCGTTATCTTACGCGGATAAGAATGTATACATAAAATTTTAACATTGTAAAACAGTATTGTTTGACTAGATCAGTTCAACAGAATGTGAGATGATTAACAAAATCGATCCATTGGAAAGTGAGAAGATCAACACATGGCATGTAATAGTCAGGTATGAAAGTAAGAAACTCAACATTTATCATCTGTCTCAATTAGGACAGTGCTACATGAAACACTCTTTTAGTTAAAGATATTAATAGTAAAATATGAATTTCACATACGTTAGTAGATTTCTTGTAATTTACATTAAAGTACTAGAGAAATACATACGAGTGTAACTAAAAATGTATACAAACGATACCTGACGTTTTCCAGAAAACTGAAATGAAATAACTTTTTCTTGTAAGTTTCGTGAAGGAGAGTTAAAGTGAGATCTAGAGGGAGATATAGCTAGGTTGGTTGGTATAATGTGTCGGGCCCTGAGGTTAATAAAGCCAACTCAAGTTTGATTTGAAGTGAACTAGAGGGAAAAATGAGTGTTGAGAACCAATGCCAACAAGAAAACAACTCTTACAATCCGGAGTTGGAAATTTAATAAGGTTTGCAGAAAGGTAGGCAAGTTTGAAAAATATGTCCACATTAGTGTGTTAAGTTGTATTATTAACGATTAATTAATCCTCTAAAAGTTTTGTAGATTCATAAAGCACAAACAAACAAGTTTTCTCAAATTTTTCTCTTGAAGAACAATGATGACACATACATATTAGACGTGAAAAATGGCAAGGTTTCACATTGTATAAACAGTAAACAAGTAAATGTTTGAATACTTTGCCATTTATTTCAATCTTATTCCGGATAATGAAACAAATTTAGGGATGTTTCGGCTATATATATATATATGGATGTGTTTTACTTCTCTCACTCTCTAATCTTCGTATATGCATAGCAAACAAAACAAAACCGTAAAATTTAGGTGAAAATTAAAACTACATTTTCATTTTTTTTTACACAATATTGGTTCCAACTATTATCTTTTTTTAATCCTTTTTCCCCGACTTAGATTAGGTATAGATATGCTATTCTTACATTTTTACTACTCACTTCAGATGCAAAGAATGTTTAAATGGTTATAAACTTATGTAATCTTACAAATCAAATCCACTTGTGAAAATTGTTGTAATTTATTATTCCATTTTTTTTTTCGATTTCGAATACTAATAAAATACCTAATAAGTTTATTTCTTGGTGGATACCAAAATTATGAATTAACTAAACCGACATTAAACAATTAACCACACACTATATATACTTTTATTATAGTGGTTGGCATCACATAGTAGTATATTAACATGTATTATATATAAACAAACAGGACATGACGATCACGGTTGCTTATTGGAGATTGTTCCACTTCAATTATATGTCTGCGTAATGGGATTGACATGATCAAACTCCCAGAAACACACAGATAGATTCAGAGATTGTATCGTTTTCCTATTAAACAATTAGGGTTTGTTTTTCATGCAACTTTGTCCACTCCTAATTAAACCGGGCTATTTTTATATATCTTCTGTCTCGTTCCTATAATTAGCTTTCAATGGAGTAGAATCATCCATAAACTAATTATAATTAGCAGTCCTAGGATATATCTTTCAATAAATGCCCATTTAACAAGCACTCCCTACCGTGTCTCTTATAGAATAGTCCTAATTAATAGAGACAGATAGTATATGTTGTTCTTCTCACCCTTCATTCCTGATCATTACATGTTCTGTGTTGATCTTCTAACTTTCATAGTCTGATCATATACATATTAACCATGATCATTCAGTTTATTACTGTTGAGCTTCTCACTTTCATGCATGATTATTATTTATTCTGTGTTGATTTTTGCCATGATCTCTTACTTAAACTTTTGAGACATCAATAGAGAATTTGTATATTCATTATATATACATTCAATCTCGTTCTTGAGTTCTTACCTAACGATGGATGATGACCAATAGTGTAAGATGGCTTTCTGTGTTTTGGTATGTCTGAGGTTGACTTTAAATGTTAGAAAACCAATCATCAATATATATCTAGAAAAATAAAGGTCAGACATCATGTACAATATATAGCAAGAAAAAGTCATACACATTTATCCTATATATTAAATGTGAAGCATTTTAATCAAAAAATTTAGATAAAGGTTGATTAATTAAGTTGAGAATTTTATTGCTTGATTTACACTGATTGATTAAAGGTTCTCATGAGCAACCACTAAGGAAGATCTAAACTTGGATTTTCCAAATGATTTAAATTGGGGTCATGATATATAGAACATGATGATGAGAGAATTGTACTAGGGCTTCAGAATCTTTCATCACTCACACTGCTGCTCTTATCTTACACAGAACAACAAGAGAAAGTGAAGAACAGCTAAAAGTTGGGTACTATTTTCTTAAATTGTAAACTATGATGAGCAAAAGGAGCAAAAAAACACTGGTTTTACTCAAGAACATTGTACAAATCCAATCATTCAACTTCTCAACCACCCTACCACTTTCACATGCATCACATTCTCTCTTTTTTAACACTCCCTACACCTCTAATGCATCCAATCCAATCCAATCCTACAATAATAATCCACACAATCTTAGCTTAAATAATCATTTTTGTAAACCCCACTAATTAAGAAAGTGTTTTTCCTCTTCCTAGTAATAATATTGTCTATGCAACATGTATGTCTTTAACTTTCTCAAAAAAAAAAAAATCTAAAGTTTAAACATTATTTTTTACTTGAAAAATGACAAATTCTCTGGTCTAACTGAATTATCCTGCTTAATATGTAAAAGACTGGGCTTGAAAGTGAGAAGATCAACATTTGTCCCTAGCTAGCCTCAAAATAAATAAAATAATATCTATGGAGTAAGATAAATATAATATTAATGATTTTGTAACATGATTACTAAAGGAATAAAATTAAGATACATGAGCCCCGCTCAAATAAGTCATTGATAGTAAAGACTTTTCTCAATTTCTTAACTTGCTAAGCTAGGGGTAGGAGGGTAGGATAGGTAATGAGGTGGTAGTACAAAAGACAAGAGCAATCCATTGGGTCCCCAAGTGTTCTAGGGTCATCTCATCTTCCTATTTTTACACTTACTTCCTCCTCCTTGGGATATCCGCAACCGCAACCATCTCTCTCATTATTCTCTCTTCACTTCACTTTGAACTTCCCCTCTTTCTCCATTTTTACACTTCCATTAATTGATGCAACCACTTCAAAGCCCCATTTCCCAATCCCCACAAATTCCAAAAAAAAAAAACACACACACACACACACACACTGAGAAGTGAGAATGATGCTATAAATACCTCCCCCACTCATGCAACATCTCCCCCTTGTGAACCTCAGAACCAACACCATCTCTGCTATATTTCATCACCTCTCTTTCTCTTTTTGGCAATATATACACATACATATATATGGCTGAGCTGGAGTATCAAAGTAAACCCTCCAATGGCCGCTTAAAGCTGTTCGGTTTCAACGTGACGGAGGAGGAGGAGGTCGAGTCGGCCAAAACGGCGTCGGGATCGCCGGATTCTGGCGGTGCTCCGGCGGCGGATGGCCGGAAGTACGAGTGCCAGTACTGCTGCCGCGAGTTCGCCAACTCGCAGGCGCTCGGCGGCCATCAGAACGCCCACAAGAAGGAGAGGCAGCAGCTGAAGCGGGCTCAAATGCAGGCCAGCCGGAACGCAGCGGTTTCGTATATGCGGAACCCGATCGTCTCCGCCTTCGCGCCGCCGCCGCACCTCCTCGCTCCGGCGGGATCCATGCTCATGCCCGGCGCGGCGGGGCCTACTTCGTCGCCGTGGGTTTACCTCCCGCGCGGCGGCCCGCAGCCTTTCCACGTGTCCCACGGCTGCGTGTTCCCCACGTCACCGGGTGGTGGTAGGAGCGGAGCAGGGAACGTCTTAGCGTACTCCAGCGGCGCAGGGGATTCCAGCCTCACGAGTGTGGGGCCCCAGCAGGTGGTGGCTCACAGCGGACGGCTTGACACGCCGTCATTGAGCCGGTTCTCGAGGCTGGATGATGGGCCGGGCTTTGACGAGCCATTCGGGCTGGACTTGCATCTCAGGCTTGCTCCAGCCGCGCCGCGAGTTTAGGCGGCCGTTTGAATTAATTAGCTCGTAGCTCCTACTTAAAACCGCGGCTTGGAAGAAAGAAGCCACCTGAGCCGAGATCGGCTTAGATCGGGTTGGCTTGCTTACCTTGGAAAAGGTTGATTTAATTCTGTTCACTCTGTTGGCCGATCGTGTAAATTTTTCAGATTTATTTGATTATTCTCTTTTTCTTGTCTCCGAGAATAAATTAATTCAAGTGCCTTTTAATTTTCTTCGGAAATTACCATCCTCTCCCTCCCTCCTGATTCTGCAGTTTGTACTAGTAACGGTCACTGTACCGTGTACGAGGAAGCAAACCATTAGTGGCAAAGACGAAATTAAGATTCAGATTTAGGGTACAATATGATGGTGCCAAGAATTTTCGAGTAGACAATAAGGACTACGTATACAGCGTCTCAATATGCCTGAATTGCATTTTAACTTATTTGGTAAATTTGGACAAATATTTGCAGGTGACAGCTACGATACAAAGTCATAAATTCCACCAACAAAGAATTGTTTTTAAAGATTGTGACAAAAGTAAATGGATTTGGGTGTTTTGTTATTTTTGATTGTGAGATTAGAGTTTAATTTGAATAAACTAAGCTTATTTTGGCGTTTTAAGTCACTTTTTTTCCACTTATGTGCTAGTTTAGAAAACACATTTGCTCCACTTATGGGAACTAATTGGTAGTTTGATTTGATTAGAGTTTTTGTAAAGACAAATTTCATTGATTGAGCATGGTTTGAGGTAAAAGGTTGGTCTCCTAATAATTACACTTATTAGCCTGTTTGCTAGAATATATTTCTGACAAATTCTTGGGTGAGACAGCCCCACCCATAAGGCAGGACCAAGTAAACAATTTTTTTTGGTAAGTTTTGATGAACCGACACAAAAGTTTTGATAAGGTGACATGTTTGATGAACTTGCATTGAAGGTTGATGAGGTGTCGTCGAGATTTGATGAGATGGTAGTGAGTTATGATGAGGTGGCAGCAATGAAATTTTCCTTATTTGCCTTGCCTTATGGTTGAACTGGTCTGAAGTAAAAATTAATGCAAAAAATGGAATCAGTATGGCCTAATTAACCTGAATTTCAACAAATTACATTTTCAATGAACTGAACTGATTTACGGAAAAGTTCTAGTAAACAGGGCCTTAGTCCTGATTGTTATAGTTTATTTCTCGCTGAATTGACTTAAATAAATTTAATTATATTAATTGAATTGAAATAAATTTAAATACATTTAACTAAACTGAACTTATCTACCGAAAAACTCTAGTAAACATGTTCTTACTCTTATTTTAAAACAAAAAATTACACTTCCTCCAACTCTTAGTTACTTCTAAATCTATTTTCAAAAGGTTAAAAACCCCATTGGTAGTTTTTTTTAAAGAAAAAATATTTATTTCTTTCGTAAACTACTGAAAATCGTCCAGCTGCGATTAAACATGGTTAATACGACATCCCTCTAGTATGGTGCTCGACTTTGCGAGTATCGTCATGTTTAATTTTTTTTAAATTCAATTTTAATTGTTTTTTAATATTTTAAATCATGTTAAAAAACAAAGAGACCTAATCCTACCATATACCTTCAAAAGATTAAACTTTTGCCTAAATTCCAATAAAATGTGATCTCCATTGACAGTGTTGTTTCTTGTGTTGGATTAGGTTATGAGAATGACAAGGCAAAAACGAGTACTGTTTGGTTTGAAATAACATACGGTTGCGTTTCTGATTGTTCTCATTTATAGGAAGCAACGCACACTCGTTCCTATCCTTTTGTTGGATGTACTGTTTTGTGATCCGTCCCTATTAATATTTTTACAATTTTCCTTTTGATAATTTTGATTTGCAAAATTTTATGTTTCCAAAAATATATAGATTAGGATACTGATACATATTTGGGAACTTCTTAAACTTGATATGTATGATGAGGGGCAGTTTAGACATATCCAACCAATGCGTGACTGTTGTAGTGTCACTGCGGGAGAATTTTGAAGGTAATTTAGTTCATGAACCATTTTAGATTCACGGGACTTAAAAGCGTTATCTTACTCTTGTTACTTAGTTTTATGAAATCTAGCGTATGGTTTGCATTGTGCGAGACTCTCGCCATCTTTTTATTAAATGATAATTGGATGTTTGCAAGAAGGTCTCCTTACGGTAAGGGCAAACCACATTCTACAAGATTGATATTAACTATACACAATTATTTTAATTATTTGGGTCATAAAACATAAAAGATCAAGGGATAAAGTGAAAAGATATTGCCCAAAATTTGAAAGTTTAAAACAAATAAAACATCATGCCTAAAATATAAAAGATCAAACCAAATAAAAAATCAAACAATAAAAAGGTCAAACTCAAGTATAAAAACATCAAACTCAAACAAAAATAATTCAATTAATTAAAAATTATTGTTTGGTAACTCCAATCTTGTAGAAAATGGTCTATTTTTGGACTACCCTTACCGTAAGATGCCGTTATTTGAGACTTTCACTTTGGAAGAATCTGAAATGAAATTACATGTCCCTCAAAATAAATATATTATTTTTGCTTGATCACATGATACTTTTCCTTTTTTTCTTGATCACTTAATGAAATGTATATTAGGAATAGTATTTTTTAAGCACATAAGTTATTGGTGTGGTTCATTACTATAGGATTCATTAATTGGTTTCAAATTAATACATGTATTAATATTTTATTATATTTTCTTTAAAATGTATAATTCATGTATTTAGGAATTGATCATTGCTCTAGTGGTAAGACACTAGTAGAATTAGTCAGAGGTCCTGAGTTCGATTCCTATTGAGTACAATGAGATGGGTGAGATTTTATTGAGGTCCATTTGAATTATTACCCAAATGTTTTAAAAATATATTTATTATTCATGTACGTGTAAAGTCATGAAGTATCTAAATTATTTTAAATAGTTTGTTCAGAAAATGAGAGATGTATAAATAATTTGTCCACTCTTGTCTATGCTTTTTTCTAGATCGTCTTATTATCTAATTAATTTCATGTACTGTATCATGTCACTCTCTTTCTTTTCAAGATTACTTATTTATTCATGCACTTGGTAGGTTCAACATTATTATTTTTATTTGGTAGGTCCATTTAATAATCACAAAATATTTCCTATGTAGCTTTAAGATCGAGATGCTGATTGGATGAGAGGGTATATGTAGGTTCTAACTAAATACATAAGTCAAATAATGCCATATATAATTGAGCACCTATTTTTTAAAATAGAATAAAAATTAAACACTGGATATTAATTTATTTAAATCATATAGGCCCTGTTTACTAGAGCTTATTTCTTGATGTACTGAACTGAACTGAATTGAATTGAACTGAACTGAACTGAATTGAATTGAACTGAACTGAAAATTGATGTATTGAAAAATGGAATCAGCATGACTGAATTAACCTGAATTTCATCAAATTGCATTTTCACTGAACTGAACTGAATTGAACTGAACTGAACTGAATTGAATTGAATTGAACTGAACTGAACTGATCTACCTGGTAAACAGGGCCATATTCTCCTTTATTATATAACAAACTTGTAGACCATGCATCGTGAGTATATGTCAGTTGTTCTACCAATCTGACCATTAGTAAATGTGTTGTTTAAAACACTCCATTATTTGAAGTGAATGGCAAAATCTTAACACAACTGTTGCATTATTCAAACCTAACACAACTCTGAAATCTTAACGCAACTCTTTATGTTTGGGTTATTGAAAACATATTTTTTAAGTTAAACCATTCTAGGTGTAGGATATTTTACTGGTCTTCCTTGACCCAAAAAACGTACAAAAGTAAAATAGCGATTTGTGCGATTACAGATAAGCTTTTAAAACTTCAACAATCTAAATCTACTTCATCTGATGCGAGTAGTAAAAGTGTCAGAATAGCCTATTTGTTTGTTTTATTTGTTGTGAGATAAAAAGATAAAATCTAATTGATAAATTCTCAATCAATTAATTAAGACCCGTCTCAACGAATTTAATTCAGTACAAAGTCTTGGGTGAGACCGTCCTACCATAAGCTTATGGTAGGACGAATAATAGTTCATGTGTTTAATAGATTTGTTCATGTGTTTCACAGTTTTGTTCATGTGTTTCACAGTTTTGTTTGCTATAATCTGGGTTCATGTGTTTGACAGATTTGTTCTTGTGTTTCACAATTTTGTTTGTTATAATCTGTAATAATGTGTAAATGAACTAACAAAGCTGTGAAACACATGAACAAATCCATTAAACACATGAACTATCATTCGTCCTACCATAAGCTTATGGTAGGACGGTCTCACACAAGACCTTCTCATAATTCAGTCTTGGAAGTAAGAAAATCATATATACATGAAATTGAGAATATCAATAATACACTGAATGATCATACTTGATATATAAAAGATTGGATTTGAAAGTGAGAAGATCAACATTTTTCTATTAGACTCTCAATTAAAACCGATCTCACCTCTGAGTTTAATTTGTAATTTTAAACAACAAAAGTCAAAGTCGAAACTCATAAAAGGAAACTAGTTGAAGGAGTGCAAGATGGGTTAATGCTTTAATTTAAACAGGAAAAAGAAGACAGGCGATGGATTTAGTGATCAAAAGGTTAGATCTGATCAAAAAGATCTGTCGAAAAAATAATTTACAGGCGGCCACAAAGAAACATGTAATCTCGCAGGATTGGCCGATGAAAAAGCCGGTTTTAAAATTTATATATGTTTTCTGATCTGAAGTGAAAATGAGGTGTTACGTAAGAGTCAACAGCCAATGAGTTCATAGTTTAAGGAAGCTTGCGTGTAAGCACGAATTAATTAATGATATGCTTTCTCTTCAAGCTGCCCACCAAAAACAAACTTGGTCAAAAAGATATATGGGTTTTTTTTGTTTTCGGTGATTTTAATGAATTTCTAAATCTAGGGTTTTGGTTTTTGTTTTCGGCGGATTCATATCAGATGCAGTGGCGCCGCCGCAATCCAGATACATACGATCTGCTGTGTTCTTTCTGGGATGCTGCTGATATAAATGTTTATATACACATAACATTTGAAATGTCTTTTTCATGCCATATTGGATTGATGTTGAGGATTTGCATCACTCCTTTGACCGTGTGCCGAACCGGTGACGGTATCGGACTTATTTTTTCTTCCGGGATTGGTGTTTAAATCTTTTAAAGTTGTGTACTTATTAGTCTTCAATTGTATGTGTCAATTCATGAAAAAAAAATGAAGAATAAATCAGATCAGATCAATTCAATTGTATGTTTGTCTTAACTTTTATGTAGATCAGTTTAGTTCATTTTAATTAGTAAGATAATTTAATGACGTTCGGGTTAATTCAGTCATACTGATCGTTTATTTTCAATACATAATTTTCACTTCAGTTTAATTCAGTTCAGTTCAATAAAAATAAACTCAGACAAACACGGTCTCAATTAATGAACAAAATTCGGAAATTTGATGGAGCGAAGGCTTGTTTTCCTTAGCTTATTAATTATTATATTGATGAACTATAAACTAAATTGCATTGAAGTGAAAAATGATGTATTGTAAATTAGAATTCGTACATGAATTTATAAAATTGTTTTTCGCTGAATCAAACTGATACGCTGATAAGTTTAAAAGAATCAGATCTAGTATGGTGACCAATTTATAAAAATATATTGATAAAACTCTTAATGAATGAATGTGGCTAGGGTATAATTAAGAAAATTAATTGCCTAAAATAGTAGTGGTTGTTAGTTTGGATTGGATGCTTTTCTTGCTTTTGACACTACATTATTCCGATCTACGTAAGTGGGATTTTCATTAATTTTGTTGGGCATTTCATGGGACAACATCGTGATGGAATTTGAGTCCAATGCACTTCAAGAGCAAGAAAAGGCTACTTTTTTTCTTCTTCTCTCCTTTTACCACCAAATTATTTTGTCATATTTTCCTTATAATTTATTCATAATTTGGAATTTTGATCTACTTATTTTCAATCATTTCTATATACTTCTTTCTTTTTATAGTTTTATTTTTTACTTTTTTTTACATGCATTTACTCATTTATAGTCATTACGATCTCACCAAATCAAGATTCAATCATGCATTTTAATACTTACATCCAAGTCAAGTACGAATCATGTATTGTAATGTATGATTGATTATATCATAGAATCGTAGAATTTGTATCATTCTCAATAACAATAATATTAACAACAAATTAATCAAATGGAGAGTAGGATTTAAATACGAGAATATAATATATGTATATATATATATATATATATATATATATCCAATAATATGCAAAAGGAAAAGTGGTTGAAAACAAAAAGAGTAACAAGTTCCCCAATTCCCACAACTTTCCCACAATCGAAAGACTTACACATACTTTGCTGCTTTGTTGGGACCCAAGATTTGAACATTTAGAGCTTCCTTCATTGCCGACTCCCACCTTCTGCTTCAATTTGATCACTTAACCAAACCTCTTTTCAATTTAAATCAAGTGTATAAGGATTTATATATTTCATATACTAATTAATGTATACAATTTTTTATTTGAGACCTCTCTATAGAGATCAAGTACTACAAGGGACCGTTATCGATTGAATTTGCTGTTGGTGAACCGCGACGCCGTTGTTAGATTTTAGGTTAACGTTGTTGGTGTTGTCAGAGCTCAGCCGTCTGACATGGACCGAATCAAGACTGAGTGTCGATGTGAATTTGAACGAAATAACAGTAATGTACCAATAATTAGTAATGATCAAGGAAATTGACTGAAAGATCAAGCAAAATGAATGAAAGATCAAATTAACTGAAATATCAAGTTAAAAAAAGAATGCTCAAGGAAATTGAATAAAAGATCAAGCAAAAACTGTAAATGATCATTCCCTTGGCCCTTGGTGTCCACGAGCACAGGTCTCACCAAAGAATCTCTCATTAATGTGTGAAACATTAGTATTTGTCAATAGTTTAAAAATTTTAATAGGTAACAAAACATTGGAGTTGAACGTGGGAAGATCAAAACAGAACATTGAAAGTGAGAAAAATCATTGTGGCCATGATTAATAGGTAAAATCAGATATGGAACATGTAACAATCATGCATAAAAATGATACATGCAAGTGTTTTTCTTCTTTTGCACAATTGCTAGATTTTCATTTTGATGTTTCCACATAAATTATTTTAAATTTAACAAATTGTCGATTTAATGAACCTGAACTTTGTTTGTAAAAAATAAAAAGAGCAATTAATTCATTGTGGGAAGAATGAAATAGTTGTAAAATCTTTCAACTCAAAAACCAACAAATACGACAGACAAAGGGGAATTATACCAAAAGGGAAATTCCTGAAAAATATAGTACGCCTCTACAGAAAAGGAAACTACAAAAGGGCGTCCTTCCAACATCCTAACATAAACGACACTAATATTTTGTTTCACAAACGGTATTATTATAACTGGTCTGTAATTATCGGACATCCTCATCACATGCATTCTTCAGCTATCCATTTTATTCCAGCTGTTTCTTGCATTTTGACTATTTAAATTGAGGGAAGTTCGATTATTATCACGTGTGATTTGGTTTGATTTAAAATATCACATGTTTTCAAAATACCTAATTTTTTAAATTTGCATTTGCACAAACTTAAAACGGTTGATCAAATATTTTTTAGTCAATTAACGAAAGTCAAAGTACATAAATACAAATAAATACAACTGGGACAAAATAGTACTTAATTGTTACGGTTAAAAAAACCTCAATTATTGAACTACTTTGCAATTGTTGAAAGACCAATTCTTGGGTGAGTCAGTCTCATCCAAAAAGAAGGATCAAATAAGTATTTATTTTGGTGAAGTTTAATGAACTAACACAAATATTTTGATGCGGTAACATGTTTGATGAACTGTCACCGAGTTTTGATGAGATGACGTCGAGATTTGATGAGTGAGATTTGATAAAAAATTTCTTATTTGGTCTTGGCTCATGGGTGAGAATGCCTCATACGAGAATTACTCTTGTTCAAATATCACATCTTTTAAATTTATTATTTTATCATACAAGTTGAAATATCTGAAATATTTCCCCACACCTGGCACCAGCAGCACCATGCATGAGCGTTCCTGTCCACCTTCAGAGTAATTCCGTCGTACTCGTCCAAACTGTAATTTCTACATCTTTTTTTACTGCAGCCATTGCAGTACAGTAGTACATTAACAGTATCATAATAATTAAATAAGTTTTCTTGTATTGGAGTTCGAATATCAAACATCATTGAATTGAAACTTAACCGTGTTGCTGCAACTAATGCAAGGAAAACAACGGTTCAGGGAATTGGATTATGTGCACAGAATATCGAAGGTGAATGGAGAACGAAGTAGGAAAGCTCGTGCCTCGTGATCATGTTGCGCTGTGAGGCAGAATATCTCTGCATGTGCCAGAATTTGACGTGGGAATGCGTCTTCTCGTGTAGTACGGTCGTTCAGGGCTGTCCTCGAGATTTTGGAGGCCCGGTGTAAAATAACAAATGAGGTTCCTAATACGTTAGTATAAAAATTTAAAGATTTTCTAAATAAAGTATAAAGAAGAAGAAAATTTTGGGTGTATTTGGAAAGATTGAGAGAGACAACTAACATTTGATATAAATAAGCAAAGATTAGATCGTTTAAGGATTTGCCCGTTGAATTCTTGAATATTTCACCGGTGAAAACTAGCTTTGCCTTTATTTCATCCTTAGGTGGTGAGTTTAACGAAAGGGGGAGTAATTTCAGGGAATTGAATTTGGATTGTTTGAAAATTGGAACAAATATCGAATGATTTAGTTAGAAAAAAGAAATCCTAAATTCGAGAAAAGAAGAGAAGTTGGTGGAAACTGCAAAGACGTGATTTCTGATTAAAATTAGAATTTAATTTTCCTATTAAAAGTAAATATATATACTATACATATATATATAAAAAATATCTTGTAACAAAATTTGGAGGCCCCAAAAATTTTAGGCCATGTATGGCAGAACCGGTTGTACCCCAAGGGTCGGCACTGAGTACAGTTCTAATTGACACAGAATGCAACTATTGATCTTCTCACTTTCTTCTATGATCATTACTAGTTTTGTGTTGATCTTTTATATCATGTTAAACATGATCATTCAGTATATTATTGTGTCTTCTCAACTTCGTGCATGATCTATGTTGATCTTCTCACTTTCAAGATTGATGTTTTACATATTAAACTTTTACAAAGTCTTGGATGAGACCGTCCTACCATAAGCTTATGGTATGACGAATGATAGTTCATGTGTTTAATAGATTTGTTCATGTGTTTCACAGTTTTGTTCATGTGTTTCACAGTTTTGTTTGTTATAAGCTGGGTTCATGTGTTTGACAGATTTGTTCTTGTGTTTCACAATTTTGTTTGTTATAATCTGTAACAATATGTAAATGAATTAACAAAGCTATGAAACACATGAACAAATCCATTAAACACATGAACTATCATTCGTCCTACCATAAGCTTATGGTAGGACGGTCTCACCCAAGACCTTCTCTTAAACTTTTGATACCAAATCTTATAGATTGAGAATTCGTAATTTGTGTGTACTTATCCGTTTTGTTGATATTTGTGTTAAAAATGGTCTTAAATTGAAAAAACTGTATCTTCTCTAGATTGGTAACTAAATAAAATATGTAGTCTGGTATTGTCTGTTTAGATTAGAACAGTTTGTTATTAATAATTTCTTTATATTTGTAACGAGAAGCAAGATACATTGTGATTTTCTTGTAATAGTATAGAGAGTGTTGGAACTAGTTATCTCTTTATTGTTTTCTTGTAACCCACCTGCTCGCACATACACTTCCAAACTATCAGACTACATGTATTGGCTACACGAGCAAAATAATGGACTACATTTAGCATAGAGTGCAACAAAGCCTAATCTTTCTCCACATATGGCTTCCAAATTGTTTCTTCACCTTCATCCATAAGTTCAATACCAAGAGCTTTCATCTCGAGCCTGATCTTGTCACTACCCGCAAAATCTTTATTTTTCCTCAATACAAGCCTTTCCTCGATTATGCGTGAAACTTCATCCTCAGTCAGACCAGCTCGTGTCAGCGCTTTCTCTTTCAACTGTCCCAACACCTGTTCATACATGCTCAGCTTCGTGAGAACAGTCATGAAGCACGAGTGCTAGTTACAAGTTAAAGTATCAAAAACTCACCTCAGAGTATGATGAATCGGAGAGCAGTCCAAAGACACCTAAAACGAGCCTCACTTCTTTTTCTAAATCTATAAGAGGCTGCACCGGTCCCATTTTTTGTTGCTTTGATAGTTGCTTCTTGCGCAAATTTTTCTGTCATTTTTCAAAATGCACTATTAATAACTTTACCATAAATAAACAAACAGATAAGAGCAAAACTTTACCTCAAGGTCAGTTGCGCAAGCATTTATCACTGTGAAGGCATCTGCCAGTGCACCAGTCAAAACAGCAGATGCATGCAAATCATCGGACATTTTCATATCAAATTCTGTACGCAATTTATTGACGCATTCTTGTGCGTCACTGCTGAGCTTAACATCAAGGTAATCAGTAACATTTTTCTTCTGGAATTCCACAAGGAGAGTTTCACACCTTTGCAAAGTCTACCACAAAAAAAGACAGCATCAGTCCATGCAAACATAACACATACAAATTCAAAATATAACTAGACAACCAAATCATTGCCTTGCTATTCTAAGAAGCTCCAAATTTTAATACAGTATCATAGTTATGCACACTTAAAAAGCTCAGCTAGATATGGATCAGGAAAAGGGAAATAATTTAAATTAATAGTATGATTCAGTTCCACACCCTCGCTTCGTCACTTTTAGAAGATTGGTTGGTTCAGTACATGTAGATACATAATCACAACGAACAATAATAGTGAGTAAGTTTACAACTCCTACTGACAAAATGAACGTGGAGAGTGACATCAGTATGCTACCATTGTTATTTAAAGAGCTGCGAGAAATATCAAGTAACTAACAAGATGCCGAAGTAAACCAGAATATCCAGGGAAAATGAGTTAAGAGTGTACATTGATAGCTCTACCTGATAAATTCTGAAGACCGCATCTGATGATTTTTCTATCTGAGATGTTGAGTAATTTAAATCAGCACGATAATGCATGCCCATCAAGAAATGGCGCAATGGCAGTGCATGGTACCGATTGGTAACCTGAGATTAAAAAAATACAGAAATTGGTAAAACAAGAAAATGGGCACTTAACCCTTTCCATAAAAGGGGAAATGCATCATAAGCCGTCCTTACTCCTTACCTCGCGAATAGGGGACAAGTTCCCAGCTGATTTTCCCATTTTCTCACCATTTTTCTTGACAACCCCATTATGCAGCCAGTAAGTGATATTGCTCTCTGGGCAAGCAGCACAACTTTGAGCTATCTCATTCTCATGGTGAGGGAAAATCAAATCCATCCCACCTCCATGAATATCGAATGAATGAGTCAGAATCTTAGCACTCATAGCACTGCACTCAATGTGCCATCCAGGTCTTCCTAAGCCCCAAGGACTATCCCAACTTGGCTCCCCAGGCTTGGCCGCCTACAGAGATGAAAATGCATGCTTAATGTTCATCTTGGGCCACTATGTGAATACATTCAGTTAATTGTATAATATCAAGGAGTTAGAAATCTTCACCTTCCACAAGGCAAAATCAGCTGGGTTAATCTTTCTTCGATCAATCTCAACTCGTTGCCCAGCTCTATTGTCCTCAGGAGATCGTCCAGATAGCACTAAATATGTTGGGATACTATCAACTGAAAAGAAAACATCCCCCCCTTCAACTGTGTAAGCACAACCATTTTCTATGATCTGTCACAAAAAACAAAAACAGAAAACAACACACATATCAGCAGCATAAAAGAAGACGAAAAAGACACCATTTGTCAAAAAAATAAAACATGGCATCCTGGTTAACCCATAGGCTGCATATACCACTGTATTGATAACAAATGATCATCCTAGCAGATGGTCACACTAAAAGCAATTAAAGAAATGAACATATTTCATTCAATATAAGCTTATTAAGCAACAAGAGATTTCATTGGAGCTTTTCTACAATATTTGCGAGCTCTACATATAACACCATAATTCCGTGATTCACAACCAAACTCAGAATCATATCATCCAAATAAAATAATGGAGTACCTGTGATATCATTTTCTTAATGTCTTCAATGTGTTCAGATACACGGGGCTGGTTGGTAGGAGTAAGGCACTGGAGATCAGCCATGTCCTTCTCAAACTCTTCACAATAACGACGACTTAATTCTATAGGATCTTCTTTATTTTTATTAGCTTTTTTGATGATCTGAAAATGAGACAAGATACATATGATGAGCTGATCAGAGAAGAAACAAGATACAAATTAAACTGTAGCTCAATTAATGACTGGAAGAAAAAAACGTGACTATTCCAGGTTTGCATTCAAAATGAATTGCTAAATTCCCATTCTAAGAGGCCGGCATCCAATCAACGTATACACTTACTTGCCATATAGGTATTAGAAACATTATGATTAAACCCTAGCTTCATACAAATCACGTATTCGTGACGCTCTCTCTATCCACAAAACTAGAGCCATTCAAAATTTGTTTTTGGTCCTAATAAAGGAGTCCCTCTGTAAGCGTTATTCGGTCAAAATATCTACTATATCCTTATAATCGACATGTCTAAATGGGTGATTTTTAAACTTGAACAGTCAGAAGTATTTATGAGAAAAACGGATGCAATATACTTAGAACAAGATAAAAAAGTTGTCCAACAAAGAGCTGATACAATGATACTATACTAAAATTTTCCTTCTTGCCACAGAATCAAAATGCACACTAACTATAAAAAGTTGATCAGTAGCATCTTAAATAACAAGATCACACATAATCCAATTTCCCAACAGAAGTAAAGCATTTCTGAGGGACAACTTGGTACATAATACACAATTAGTCGGAGATTCTTACCTTGTCATCAACATCAGTAAAGTTCCTCACATAAACAACTTCATAACCCAAATGCTTCAGATATCTGAAAATACAAACATATTTCAATAAATCCCAAGAAAAAAACACTGAAAAAAAACCAAAATTTGCATATTCAAAACGGAGAATCGACCTGTAGAGCACGTCGAAGGCGACATAGGCGCGGGCATGGCCAATATGGCTGTCATCGTAGGCCGTAATGCCGCAGACATACATCTTGACTTTGCCTTCTTCCTTAGTCTTGAAAATCTCCTTCTCCTTCGTCAAGCTGTTGAACAATCGGAGCTCCGCCATCACGACACCGGAAAACCCACAGTTCCGCCGCTGCTAA
Organism: Cruciata laevipes; assembly: GCA_963678965.1. NCBI lineage: Eukaryota > Viridiplantae > Streptophyta > Magnoliopsida > Gentianales > Rubiaceae > Cruciata > Cruciata laevipes. Next base: position 7,854,607 of record OY787641.1, on the reverse strand, counting down.
TTTGTGAAGCCGAAAAATAAAACCCTAAACGCACAACGTAATTATAACTGAATCCAAAATATTATGAATCTATTGGGGTTTTTTACACACACAATGAGTCTATACCCAAGGCCGTGTATTTATAGACACCCAAAACCATAAACTAAACCACAAACGGAAAACTCAAGAATCTATCCCTATTACAGAAAGGACTCTTAATAACCTAAACCAAACACTGAAAGGAAATTTAGTTTAATGATTCCACATAGCCTCCCTTAAACTAAGTTACTGCACTTACCATGCCAAGCATCCTCTTCAGCTTCTTGAATGTCTCAAACTTTAAAGCCTTCGTAAAAATGTCTGCCACTTGATCTTCTGTCTTGCAATAATCAAGAACAATCTCCTTTTCACGAACTAACTCCCGAATGTAGTGATACTTGATGTCGATGTGTTTACTTCTTCCATGAAACACTGGATTCTTTGACAAGACTTGCTATCACAAAACAATGTAGGTGGACCATTTAACTTTTCCTTGAGAAACTCCAACATTCTCTTCAACCAAACTACTTGAGTAGCACAATTTGTCGTTGCAATGTACTCAGCCTCAGCAATTGATAAAGTAACCACTGGTTGTTTCTTTGAACTCCAAGAAAACACACCAGAACTAAGGAAAAAAGCATATCCAGAAGTGCTTTTCCTTTCAACTGTATCACCACCCCAATCACTGTCTGTGTATCCAACAAGCTCAACTTTCTCTCCCCTGGGATAAAATATACCATCACCTTGAGTACCTTTAATGTACCTCAAAATCCTTTTTGTTGCTTGCAAATGTATTTGTTTCGGTGCCTCCATAAATCTACTTACCAACCCAACACTATAGTTGATGCCTGGTCTCGTAGACGCTAAATATCTCAAACTTCCAACCATACTCTTAAAATATGTTGGATTCATAAAATTTCCAGCACCTTTTGTCAGCTTCAATCTCTCTTCAGCAGGAGTCATGATCGGCTAACAATTCTCCATCTTGAACTTCTTCAAGATATCACCAGCATATTTCCTTTGAGATACAAAGATTCCCTAATTAGACTGAGAAACTTCAATCCCAAGGAAATATGACATAAGCCCTAAGTCTGTCATCTCGAGCTGCTTTATCATGGCCTCCCTGAAGTCATTCATCATCTTCAAATTATTCCCAGTATATATCAAATCATCCACATATAATGACACAAGAACTACATCTCCATTTGGTGAACACTTCACATATGTTGTATGCTCATGTGGACACCTCTCAAAACCGCTATTGATAAAATAATAATCAATGCGCGTATACCATGCTCTTGGCGCCTGCTTCAAGCCAAACAGAGCTCTCTTTAAACGATAGACCTTATCTTCTCCTCCTCGTTTAACATATCCTTGAGGTTGCTCAACATAAACCTCTTCTTCAAGAATTCCATTCAGGAAAGCAGATTTCACATCCATTTGATGAATTTTCCAACCATGTTGGACCGCCAAAGCAATAATCATACGAACAGTATCAAGTCTAGCAACTGGAGCGAAGACCTCGAAATAATCTATTCCAAGTTTCTGTTTGTATCCCTTCACCACCAATCTCGCCTTATACTTATCAACTTCACCATTTGACTGGTATTTTGTTTTATACACCCACTTGGAAGGTTTGTGAGCTCCCAAGTCTTGTTTTTCTCTATGGCATTTATCTCAGCATCCATTGTCTTCTCCCAACGATCATCACCTACAACATCCTTAAAATCAATAGGATCACAGTCGGCAAATAAGGCAAAATTCACAATATCTTCGTCAGTGAGATTATCAAGTTCATCACCAACTAAACAGTCATTCAACCGAGCAGGCAATTGAATATTTCTCTTAGGTCGACCTTCATTTGGAGCAGTCGAACTAGAAGGATCAACAATTGGTTGCACGGTTTGCTGCTGAACTGTCTCTTCATGAACTGCCTGTTCATGATTTTTATTCTCCTCATTCGAGTACTGAGACACAACCACTTGAGGAGCTTTTATCTTCCAATCCCAGCTTTCATTTTCATCAAAATCAACATCTCTGGAAATAACCAATTTTCCAGTTTCCGGATTATATAGTCTATATCCTTTTGTCTCATTACTATAACCGGTGAAAATACACTTCTCTGCTTTAGCGTCCAACTTCTTTCTAATCGCATTAGGAATATGTGCATAAGCAATACAACCAAATACCTTGAGATGAGAAATATTTGGTTTCTTCCCCATCCACAGCTCATACGAAGTCATTCTATGAATGCTTCTTGAGGGACACCTATTAGTCAAATAAACAGCACAAGTAACAGCTTCGGCCCAAAACTCCTTTGGCATTGACTTTGATGTCATCATGGATCTCACCATATCCATAATTGTTCTATTCTTCCTTTCAGCAACTCCATTTTGTTGAGGGGTATACTGGCAGTCATCTGATGTTTTATCCCATGTTCCTCAAGAAATCCATCACGTACAGTGTACTCAGTTCCTCTATCAGTTCTCAAAGTCTTAATAACTCTCCCACTCTGCTTCTCCACATATTTCTTGAAATTTTTGAATGTATCACAAGCCTCGGATTTATTTTCCAAAAGATAAACTCAGGTCTTCCTGCTGAAATCATCAATGAAAGTTATAAAGTACTTATGACCACCCCTAGACGGAACTTCAACGGAACACAAATCAGAATGAATAAGCTCCAATGGTTGTTTTGCTCTCCAGACTTGTCCCACTGGAAAGGAATCTCTGTGATTCTTCCCGAGGATACAAGATTCACACTGCCTATGAGAGAAATCAAGTGATGTTAATCTAGAAACCACACCATTTCTCACAATAAATTGCAAACCACTAAAATACAAATGGCCAAATCTCATGTGCCATAACCAAACATCATCAGACTCCACCATGCTATAGCAAGAAAAATTGCCATAATTTAGAGTAATTGGAAACAACCTCGTATTTGTCATATTCACCTTGGCTATAAGTCCATTATTCTTATCACGGATAGTGCAAACACAATCCTTGAAGGAAACATCATAGCCCTTCTCTTGCAACTGACCCAAACTCAACAAATTATGGTGTAATTCAGGAACATAGTAAACATCCGCAATAGCACTCATACTCTCAAACGATAGACCTTATCTTCTTCTCCTCGTTTAACATATCCTTGAGGTTGCTCAACATAAACCTCTTCTTCCGGAACTCCATTCCGGAAAGCAGATTTCACATCCATTTGATGAATTTTCCAACCATGTTGGGCCGCCAAAGCAATAATCATACGAACAGTATCAAGTCTAGCAACTGGAACGAAGACCTTGAAATAATCTATTCCAGAAAATGGTTTTTTTTTGGACTACCCTTATCGTAAGGTGCACTTATTTGAGACTTTCTCTTTCGAATAATCTGAAATGAAATTACATGTCCCTCAAAATAAATATATTATTTTTTGCTTGATCACGTAATATTTTTCCTTTTGTTCTTGATCACTTGATGAAATGTATATTAGGAATATCTTTTAATCACATAAGTTATTGGTGTGGTTCATTACTATAGGATTCATTAGTTGGTTTCAAATTAATACATGTATCAATATTATTATTATATTTTCTTTTAAATGTATATCATTATTATTCATGTATTTAGGAATTGATCATTGCTCTAGTGGTAAGACACTAGTAGAATTATTTAGAGGTCCTGAGTTCGATTTCTATTGAGCACAAGGGGATGGGTGGGATTTTATTGTGATACATTTGGATTATTACCCAATTTTTTTTAAAAAAATATATATAGTATTCATGTACGTGTAAAGTCATGAAGTATCTAAAGTATTTTATTTATTTTAAATAGTTTGTTCAGAAAATGAGAGATGTATAAATAATTTGTCCACTCTTGTCTATGATTTTTTCTGGATCGTCTTATTATCTAATTAATTTCATGTACTGTATCATGTCACTCTCTTTCTTTTCAAGGTTACTTATTTATTCATGCACTTGGTAGGTTCAACATTATTATTTTTATTTGGTAGGTCCATTTAATAATCACAAAATATTTCCTATGTAGCTTTAAGATCGAGATGCTGATTGGATGAGAGGGTATATGTAGCTTATATAGGTTCTAACTAAATACATAAGTCAAATAATGCCATATATAATTGAGCACTCTATTTTTAAAAATAGAATAAAAATTAAACACTGGATATTAATTTATTTAAATCATATATATTCTCCTTTATTATATAACAAACTTGTAGACCATGCATCGTGTAAGAGTATATGTCAGTTGTTCTACCAATCTGACGATTAGTATAAATGTGTGGTTTAAAACACTCCATTATTTGAAGTGAATGACAAAATCTTAACGCAACTGTTGCATTATTCAAACCTAACACAACTCTGAAATCTTAACACAACTCCTATAAGTTTTATGTTTGGGTTATTGAAAACATATTTTTTAAGTTAAACCATTCTACTTCATCTGATGCGAGTAGTAAAAGTGTCAGAATAGCCTATTTGTTTGTTTTATTTGTTGTGAGATAAAATCTAATTGATAAATTCTCAATCAATTAATTAAGACCCGTCTCAACGAATTTAATTCAGTCTTGAAAGTAAGAAAATCATATATACATGAAATTGAGAATATCAATAATACACTGAATGATCATACTTGATATTATAAAAGATTGGATTTGAAAGTGAGAAGATCAACATTTTTCTATTCGTCTCTACTCTCAATTAAAACCGATCTCACAATTAATATACCTCTGAGTTTAATTTGTAATTTTAAACAACAAAAGTCAAAGTCGAAACTCATAAAAGGAAACTAGTTGAAGGAGTGCAAGATGGGTTAATGCTTTAATTTAAACAGGAAAAAGAAGACAGGCGATGGATTTAGTGATCAAAAGGTTAGATCTGATCAAAAAGATCTGTCGAAAAAATAATTTACAGGCGGCCACAAAGAAACATGTAATCTCGCAGGATTGGCAGATGAAAAAGCCGATTTTAAAATTTATGTTTTCTGATCTGAAGTGAAAATGAGGTGTTACGTAAGAGTCAACAGCCAATGAGTTCATAGTTTAAGGAAGCTTGCGTGTAAGCACGAATTAATTAATGATATGCTTTCTCTTCAAGCTGCCCACCAAAAACAAACTTGGTCAAAAAGATATATGGGTTTTTTTTGTTTTCGGTGATTTTAATGAATTTCTAAATCTAGGGTTTTGGTTTTTGTTTTCGGCGGATTCATATCAGATGCAGTGGCGCCGCCGCAATCCAGATACATACGATCTGCTGTGTTCTTTCTGGGATGCTGCTGATATAAATGTTTATATACACATAACATTTGAAATGTCTTTTTCATGCCATATTGGATTGATGTTGAGGATTTGCATCACTCCTTTGACCGTGTGCCGAACCGGTGACGGTATCGGACTTATTTTTCCTTCCGGGATTGGTGTTTAAATCTTTCAAAGTTGTGTACTTATTAGTCTTCAATTGTATGTGTCAATTCATGGAAAAAAAAATGAAGAATAAATTAGATCAGATCAGATCAAATCAATTCAATTGTATGTTTGTCTTAACTTTTCTGTAGATCAGATCAGATCAGTTCGGTTCATTTCAATTAGTAAGATAATTTAATGATGTTCGGGTTAATTCAGCCATACTGATCGTTTATTTTCAATACATAATTTTCACTTCAGTTTAATTCAATTCAGTTCAATAAAAATAAACTCAGACAACACGGTCTCAATTAATGAACAAAATTCGGAAATTTGATGGAGCGAAGGCTTGTTTTCCTTAGCTTATTAATTATTATATTGATGAACTATAAACTAAATTGCATTGAAGTGAAAAATGATGTATTGTAAATTAGAATTTGTACCTGAATTTATAAAATTGTTTTTCGCTGAATCAAACTGATATGCTGATAAGTTTAAAAGAATCAGATCTAGTATTGTGACCAATTTATAAAACGGTTTTTCTAACGAGTGCCCAAGGGCACTCGATAACAGCTGTGAGATTCCATTGAAATACGTAGTATTACGTTGGTAATTGTAGTAATAATTGCAGTGATAATTAATTATATCAGTGTGCATTGATCATACGCGAATTAATCATTATTTACTCGGTAAATGTACTAACATGTATTAATTACACCATAATTAATTTGCTATATACCGTTTTTACTTGTTTAAATATATTGGTCTCATTGACAATACACGTACCTAATATTCATACGGTAGGCTATAAAAAATAAAAATATTAATTATATAATTTAAATATTTTATTATATATTAAAATATATTATTTACCTTTTCAAACTAGATTGTACTCCCATTTTTGAAAAGTAAAAGTACTTATTGTATTTTAATAATATTTCACTTTGATAGAATTTTCTTTAGGTGTTCCAAAATACTATTTTAAAAATAAAAATACTACATTTATAATATTTTAGAGTTCATAACAAATATAATATCAAAAATAAAAATACTACATTTATAACCATATTTCAAATTTTTTATAGCCTACTATATGAATGTTTAGTACTTATATTGTCATTTGTCCATGAGATGAGACCAGTATATTTAAAACAACCAGTAAATATGGTACAACGCAAATCATTATGGTGTAATTAATACTTTTACTGCATTTACCGAGTAAATAATGATTAATTCGCGTATGATCAATGCACATTAGTCTAATTAATTATCACTACATTTATTACTACAATTATCAACGTAATACTACGTATTTCAATGGAATCTCACGTCTGTTATCGAGTGCCCTTGGGCACTCGTTAGAAAAACCGTTTATAAAAATATATTGATAAAACTCTTAATGAATGAATGTGGCTAGGGTATAATTAAGAAAATTAATTGCCTAAAATAGTAGTGGTTGTTAGTTTGGATTGGATGCTTTTCTTGCTTTTGACACTACATTATTCCGATCTACGTAAGTGGGATTTTCATTAATTTTGTTGGGCATTTCATGGGACAACATCGTGATGGAATTTGAGTCCAATGCACTTCAAGAGCAAGAAAAGGCTACTTTTTTTCCTCTTCTCTCCTTTTACCACCAAATTATTTTGTCATATTTTCCTTATAATTTATTCATAATTTGGAATTTTGATCTACTTATTTTCAATCATTTCAATATACTTCTTTCTTTTTATAGTTTTATTTTTTACTTTTTTTTACATGCATTTACTCATTCATAGTCATTACGATCTCACCAAATCAAGATTCAATCATGCATTTTAATACTTACATCCAAGTCAATTACGAATCATGTATTGTAATGTATGATTTTTTTTTTTGAGAAAATACTTTAATATTAATTAAAACGATTACAAATATTACGGCCTAACTGATTGGCCAGATTGTGTTCCTTACTTAGTACATTTCTACTAACTTTGATAACATTAAAAAAGGAGAAAGAGCTCCTCAGAGATGCGATGATACATTCTGTGATACCCTTAATCTCCTATGGCGCTAACTCCACATCATTGAGTGCCGCCACCAATTCGTGTGAGTCCGTGAGCAAGCAAATTCCAATTGGGTGTTCCCTGGATGCTGCTTTGATAGCTCTCCAACAAGCTTCAGCTTCCGCTTGTAATGGAGATACAGAGACAAAGAAATCTGATCCCCTTGTTGTTTCTGTTCCTTTTGCAATGGTCCAACCTGCAGTTCCTAGGTTACAGGACTTTCTGAAAGATCCATCCACTTTAACCAGAACCACAGATTCATCTTGAGCAAGGGGCAGTTCCATTCGATTATCATCAGAGAATGATGGAGCTTCCTGGAAAGTTCTGACCAGTGAAGGAGCCTCTATCAAATCCTGCTTCTTGTAAAGCATGTATTTAGCAACAGCTAGGTCTGCACAGACTCTAGGTTCAGAGTCTATATCCTCAATTGCCTTTTTGTTTCTTTTCAACCAAATTTCCCACAAAGAAAAAGCCAGCAGTCTAGCATCCTCTTCTGAACTGTCTGCTAATAGCCAGCTGTGGAGCCAATTGCTAGAAAAGGATTGGCTGAAGTTTAAGACTTTCTGTTTCAGCATGGAGTGAGTCCAGAATTCCTTGCTGTCATCACATTTCACAAACAAATGCATCTCATCCTCTTCTTCCTGATTGCATCTAGGGCATATTACCTGATCAAGGTAGGAAGTGCTTTTGACAGGAGCTTCCACAAGAAGGTATTGATCTTATATGGTACCTTTAGATTCCACACTCTATTCCAGAGTTTCTTTCTTCTGAGATCCAGACAGCCAATTTCTGTCATACAAATATGGTATCCTTTTTTTACAGAATAGATTCCATTTCTGTTCTGCTTCCAAATAGGGATGTCTTCCTTCAATGTGTTTGCACCAGTTTTGATAGCCAGGATATGGGGAATAACATTTCTTGGGAAAATGGTCTTCAACAGTGGCTCTCTCCAAGTATTGGGTCCCTGGATTAGGTGTTCTACCCTTAAACTTGTGTGTTGAGAGATAACATTCAGGCTTCCCAGTGGATTAAAGATGGTGGGAATCCATTGTTCATCCACTTTAACCTTCTTTCCATTGTTGATCTTCCATGCTAAATTATCAATGATGATGTCTTTAGCCCATAATATTGATTTCCACCCCCATGAGTCATTAGGCTTCTGTTGTACATCCCTGAAATCTGTATTCCTCAAGTACTTGGCCTTCAAAGCTTTTACCAATAGTGAGTCCTTATCTTTGATTACATTCCAAGCCTGTTTTGCCAATAAGGCCTTATTCATTCCAACTGCAGATCTTATTCCTAATCCCCCTTCACTTTTGGATTTAGTTAATGATTTCCAAGACCTCCAATGTGTAGTTCTCCCCTCCATCTCTCCTTTCCAGATGAAGCAAGCTGTCATTCTGTCTAGCTTTTGTAAAATGCACTTTGGGATTTTAAAAATGCTCAAAGGGTAGATGGATATTGCACTCAGGACATGGTTTGCAAGTGTAACCCTTCCTGAGAGGTTCAAAAGCCTTGATTTCCAGGATCCATACTTTTCCTTAGCTTTCCTGATTAAATTCTGAAAGATGACTCTCTTCTGCTCCTGAAAATTTATCTGAATCCCTAAGTATTTATCCCCCAGCCCTAAGTTGTGAATATTGAGTGTATACATGAGGTACTGCCTCATATCACCAGGAGTGTTGGGGCTAAAGTGCACTGAACATTTGTCAAAGTTGAGCCTCTGTCCTGAAAACCTTGCATATAAATCCAGAGTTTTGGCCAAAATATTTGCTGAATCACTTGTTACATAGTGAACAAAATGCAGTCATCAGCATACATCAGATGACTAATTCTTGGGCCTCCCCTTGATATTTGGACTCCCAGACTTTTGTGTTCATCCATCTTTTTTTCCAGCCATGCAGACATAAATTGTTGTGCCAGAATAAAGAAGTAAGGAGACAGGGGGCATCCTTGTCTAATACCCTTATTTGGATAGAAGACAGTAGAGCTTTTTCCATTTACCACTACCTGGTAAGAGACAGATCTGATGCACCACATAACCATATTGATCCAGTGCTGAGGAAATCCCATTGCACCTAAAGCAAGTTCCATGAAATCCTATCATAAGCCTTACTCATGTCAAGCTTTATTGCCACCATTCCTGTCTTCCCTTGTGTTCTGTGATTGATACAGTGTACTACTTCATGTGCCAGTAGCACATTCTCAGTAATGTTCCTACCTGGGACAAAGCCATTTTGACTTTCTGAGATAAGGCTTCCAATACACTTCTTCAGTCTCCTAGCCAGAACTTTTGCAATGATTTTATATTTCACATTGCATAATGCAATAGGCCTAAAATCAGAAGCTGTGAGTGGAGTTTTCTTCTTTGGAATCATGACCAACTGAGTCTTGTTCCAGTTTGGGGGAAAAGGTTATCCATTTAGTATTCTTAAGATGATTCCAGAAAAATCCTCACCAATAATTTTCCAATATTTCTTATAAAAGCCCACTGGGATTCCATCTTCACCTGGAGATGACCATGATTTCATCTCTCTAATGGCCTGCCATATCTCTGCTGCTGTGAAACTCTTCTGTAGTTGATTAATTTGCTGTGTGGACAGCACTCTTGTATTACTGTTCAAGAAAGTGGATATTCCAATGTCTCCATCTATTCCAGGAGGATACCATTCAGGAGCAACAAAAGTAGATCTTACATGATCAGAAATAATTTGGATAACCCCTTCTTCCTCAGTAATCCACTCACCACTTTCATTGCTTATGCCCTGTACCAGATTATTGTTCTGCCTTCTTGTAGCCCATTTGTGATAGAATGAAGTATTTCTATCTCCTTGAATCATCCAGGCTACCTTAGTTCTTTGCTGCCAATAGTCTGATTCAGCTTGCAAGAGTTCCTCTAATTTTATCTCTGCCAGTTTCAAACTTTCCTGATATCTAGGGTCACCAGCCTTTTTTTGCAGCTCTTCAACTTTCCTGTAATACTCCTTGATCTGTTTCTCCAGATTCCCAAAGGAAGTCCAGTGCCAATTTGTGAGGTGCTTCAGAGAAATGTGAAGGCTGGCATAAAAAAGATCAACATTCATGCTTCCTCCAGTTATTGACTTCTGATATTTCCAAACTCTATCCACAATTTGATCAACTTGCTCATGCTTAGTCCAAAAGCATTCAAATCTAAGTCTTCTCTCTCTTTTTCCCTCTACAGCTTTAAGGTTTAGAACTGTAGGACTATGATCAGAGCAGATGATTGGTAAATTGTTTACCTTGGCAGATGGAAATAAATTCAACCATGACTGGTTACAAAATGCTCTGTCCAACCTCTCTAGAATGGTGTCTGGTGATTCTCTTGTTTGTCCATGTGAACCACAAGCCCTTGTTTCCAATCTCAGTCAGCTCATTATCAGAGATGAGGTCATGTAATTCTGTGTGTAGAGGAACTGGAACTGGTACTCCCCCTTTCTTGTCTTGTTGACTGAGAACATGATTGAAATCACCTATTAACACTACTGGCATACTAGAGAAGTACTGCAAATTTCTAATATTATTCCAAACAGCAGGCCTATCTACCTGCTCTGGAGCCCCATAGATCAGGCCCAAGCACCATACTTGCTGATTAGCATTTCTTACAAAAGAGTAAATAAAATTCTTATTGGCTTGAACTACATCTAAAGCCATATTATTGTTCCACAGAATAGCTAACCCCCCTGATCTCCCTACTGGATCCACAGTTTCAAGCCTTGAGAAGCCATTGCTCTCCATCCAATCTTCTATGTTTTTCCTGCTCATTTTTGTTTCCAGCAAACATAGGATGCTTGGCTTGTGCTGTTTCACCAATCTGGAGACCATTTTCCTTGTAGAGGCCTTATTCAGGCCCCTACAATTCCACGATATGAGACTCATGGCCCCCCGGGGGCCTGATTTGGTTCAGCCCCCTGCGACCTTAGATTAAAGAAAAAGCAAAACTTAAGTCTCCTTCTATGTGTACTCTGCCCTGTTTCTCCATTTCCTTCCACCTCTTCCTCCTCCACCATTCCAGCTCCATCTCCCAACACTGTTTCTTTCGCAACCACAGAATCATCAATCTGAACCTCATCTTGATCATTTGTGTCAGCAGGGAGGAGAGTGTTAGCCTCACTTCCATCATTGCTATAGATCACTTCTTTGACAACACTGCTTACCTCATCCTCCTCAGTAGTGGAGTTCTCATTACTAGTCTGTTGAATAGCAAACTTATACTTCTTTCTGAATCCTGCTCCCATGTCTCCAGCCATGTGCTCATCCATCTGCTCAAACGAACGAGATCTCTTATGGCTCCTTGGCCTAACACTCTCCTTGATCGGCTCAGAAAAAGCTTCTCTAATTATGGGCATCCTCCATGAGGTCGGAATTCTTTGGTTATCATCATGACTTCTGGAAGGTACATTCAGATTGAGGACACCCGAACCTCCACTTCTCCTAGCTTTCTTTCTGCCATGTTCCTTTCCAGAGATGACCAACTAACAGACTTAGGAAGCTTACTGAAGCGAAAACCAGGTAGTCTTTTCATCAATATTTTCTGAACCCTAACTTGGGGAGGCTGAACCATCTTCCTTGGCTCTCTTCTGTTTCTCCTTCTTTTCTGACCACTCAAACTCTTGCCTGATGTCCCACTGTCCTCTGAGCTACCTGAGAACGAAAATGACCTTCTGACCGTAGAGGCAAACCTGCTAGACTCACCTACCTCAAATACTCCCTTTGGTGACAGATTAGCTGGGCTCAAACTCATATCTGTAAGTGATTCAAATCTTCCCATTCCCGAGAAGGAATCAGACATTGTTCTCTCTGAATCTTCACTATCACCAGAGTTTTCTGAGGGAACTCTCTCCAAACTTCCAGATGGCATCTTCCCTTGCTCCTCACCTCCATTCTTATACTGTGAAGCTTCAGATGGGAGATCTGATCCTATTCCCTCAATGCTAACTCCAGCAATGTAGGAGCTTTCATCTGATGACAGAATGATAATAGTGGCAGTGCTTTCATTTTCCGACCAGCCTTCTCCTTCAATCTGTGCAATCTCCTCATTCTCCTCCAAATGGATCCCTCCTTGAGCATTAACTGCATTTAGATTGTTCTCTTGTCCAATTTCCATCCCTTGAGCTCCCGCCTTCTCATCTTCTCCATTCATCCTATCTTCATTCCCATCATTAATCAAAAACTCATTCAAGTTAGCCTCATTAATAGGCACATCCACTAGTAATTCCAGAAAGCTCAGACTCCCTTCTTCCATCTGCCTTTCCTGGTTGACATTCAGCAATGGATTATCATTTTCCCCTATGTCACCTTCCTCCTCCATGAGTTCCTGATTGGGATCAATATCATTTGACTGAACCTCTTCTGCATCCTCCTGCTCCATTTGTCCCCCTTGAGGCGGAACTCCAGCTCCAAAGTACGGGTCAAAATGCCTCTGAATAAATGGAGGAACCGCATGACCACCATGTTGCCCCACATATTGCGCTCTGTGATGCTCCCCTTCAGTTCTCATTGAAAACAGAAACCCTTCCTGTATCTCCTCATCCGACATATCTCTGTACCTTTGCCATCTGTTCACCATGTAGTTGGCAGGGATATTTGTGTTTCTCCTATCCTGTCTATTCCTGTGGGCATTCATAGAGGCTGGGAACATTTCTCTATTAGGATCATAGAGGATGTCAGTACCTCTCTCCGAATTGTGCCTCAGAATCTTCCCTTCTATATGGTGATCCAGCTCTTCCTCACTTGCAATTGGACAATGGTGAATTAGGTGTCCGATCACCCCACACCTCCTGCAAAATCTGTGCATCCTCTCGTACTTCAAGTCTATCCAGATTCTATCTCCAGAAACTAGGTCTGCATAATGCCCAGAAATCAGAGGATCTTCAGGCTTCACCCAAATAGTAGCTCTCTGATACTTAATATTCTCTGCAGGTCTTGTATCCAGATCTACATCTATCACATCTCCAGCATGATTGGCAGCTTTAATAGCTGCCCTTGGGACAAAATACTCCCCTGGATAGCCATGCAGTTGGACTGCGATTTTAATTTTCTCCACTTTCACCTTCCTGAGCGAGATTCCCGCTGCATACCTTCTTAATGCTAAGAGACCCCCATCAACCGCAAAGGGGCTTCTATGGAGTACTGCAAGCGATTCCTCCCTTGTTCTGAACTTGAAGACGTAAAAGTGCTCGCATTTGTGCTGCACCGTGACATCCATAGCCCAGAATTCCCTGACATAAGTTCTCATTTTTTTAATATCAAAGTGCATGTTGTCTGCCCAGTACCCCAGCAGACAATTCTGTTCCAGCTCCATTGAGTCTTCAATATCCGCCTGTGCAAACTTCAAGACTCCTCCCCTCCTTGTTGGTCTAATGATAGCTCTAAGATCAATTACAGGATGAACCCCATCTCTTCTCTCCTCAGCATACGAAGAATCAGAGTGTTGAAGGTTGTACTCCGGAGCGTGATCAGACGAAGCGAACGACATATTATCTTTGATTTTCCACAGGTCAGCAAAACTATATTTGTAAGATTTCCTCCTGTGTTTCCCACTGTGTTTCTGCTCAGCTTCATTTCTTAACCGTCTATTTATAGGGGGAGGGAAATACTTTGTCTCTTGAATTTCCCATTCAAAAACCTCTTTTTTCCTCTTCCCAAGCCCCCGTGTGTCTATTTCCATGATTTAATTTCAAGAACCAAAAAGACCAGCCACCCTAACTCCCCCTAAAATTCTAAGGAAACCTATTTAAAATGCTTGGAATGAGGATTAAATTTAGAATGGTACCTTTCTGTCGCCTCTCATCTCCCACATATTGTGCCGTCCCAAGAAAACAGCCGTCATTCTACTCCTCGAAAGAGTAACTCGAGGCAAGATGCCGTTTTCCTTTTTATTATTCCAAAAACGCTCCCTTGGATATCCTCAGATACGTTCCAAAACCTTCTTGCAGATTCTGATGAAGCATAAACCCGATGATATCTGTCACCACTCGCCGTTGTTGTCACAGCCCACTCTCCAAAACCCAGAGCGCAGCTATGATGCACCTCTCCTAGATTCCGAACTGAAACCTCCTTGTCCTAGTCACCTATGTGCCCGTTCCTCAGAAGCTATCTGAGTCTGTACCACCGGCGTGCTCTGGACGATCTCAAAAATCCAACCCTTGAGTCTACCGATTTGAATCAGAGATTGTCGATTGAAAGCCGCCGCCCTATCCAATCAAGGAAGCTACCAAACAAGTCAAGCCCAGACGGACCTGCTTATTTTCCCCAATTTTAACCGGAGAAAAACCCTAATATTTAACGGCGAGTGCTCGCAAAAGTTCGACCTTCTCTCTAGGAATTTTCTAGAGAGAGAAAGTATCAGTAATGTATGATTGATTATATCATAGAATCGTAGAATTTGTATCATTCTCAATAACAATAATATTAACAACAAATTAATCAAATGGAGAGTAGGATTTAAATAGGGGGTTACTATTTGCAGGACCAAATTACTACTGCAGGACTATATGAAACTTGATCAGACGTATTTTTTCCCAATTGGTTTTGCCCAATTCAAAAGGAGAATATATATACGAGAATATATATGCAAAAGGAGAAGTGGTTGAAAACAAAAAGAGTAACAAGTTCCCCAATTCCCACAACTTTCCCACAATCGAAAGACTTACACATACTTTGCTGCTTTGTTGGGACCCAAGATTTGAACATTTAGAGCTTCCTTCATTGCCGACTCCCACCTTCTGCTTCAATTTGATCACTTAACCAAACCTCTTTTCAATTTAAATCAAGTGTATAAGGATTTATATATTTCATATACTAATTAATGTATACAATTTTTTATTTGAGACCTCTCTATAGAGATCAAGTACTATAAGGGACCGTTATCGGTTGAATTTGCTGTTGGTGAACCACGACGCCGTTGTTAGATTTTAGGTTAACGTTGCTGGTGTTGTCAGAGCTCAGCCGTCTGACATGGACCGAATCAAGACTGAGTTTCGATGTGAATTTGAACGAAATAACAGTAATGTACCAATAATTAGTAATGATCAAGGAAATTGACTGAAAGATCAAGCAAAATGAATGAAAGATCAAATTAACTGAAATATCAAGTTAAAAAAAGAATGCTCAAGGAAATTGAATAAAAGATCAAGCAAAAACTGTAAATGATCATTCACTTGACCCTTGGTGTCCACGAGCACAGGTCTCACCAAAGAATCTCTCATTAATGTGTGAAACATTAGTATTTGTCAATAGTTTTAAAATTTTAATAGGTAACAAAACATTGGAGTTGAACGTGGGAAGATCAAAACAGAACATTGAAAGTGAGAAAAATCATTGTGGCCATGATTAATAGGTAAAATCAGATATGGAACATGTAGCAATCATGCATAAAAATGATACATGCAAGTGTTTTTCTTCTTTTGCACAATTGCTAGATTTTCATTTTGATGTTTCCACATAAATTATTTTAAATTTAACAAATTGTCGATTTAATGAACCTGAACTTTGTTTGTAAAAAATAAAAAGAGCAATTAATTCATTGTGGGAAGAATGAAATAGTTGTAAAATCTTTCAACTCAAAAACCAACAAATACGACAGACAAAGGGGAATTATACCAAAAGGGAAATTCCTGAAAAATATAGTACGCCTCTACAGAAAAGGAAACTACAAAAGGGCGTCCTTCCAACATCCTAACATAAACGACACTAATATTTTGTTTCACAAACGGTATTATTATAACTGGTCTGTAATTATTGGACTTCCTCATCACATGCATTCTTCAGCTATCCATTTTATTCCAGCTGTTTCTTGCATTTTGACTATTTAAATTGAGGGAAGTTCGATTATTATCACGTGTGATTTGGTTTGATTTAAAATATCACATATTTTCAAAATACCTAATTTTTTAAATTTGCATTTGCACAAACTTAAAACGGTTGATCAAATATTTTTAAGTCAATTAACGAAAGTCAAAGTACATAAATACAAATAAATACAACTGGGACAAAATAGTACTTAATTGTTACGGTTAAAAAAACCTCAATTATTGAACTACTTTGCAATTGTTCAAAGACCAATTCTTGGGTGAGTCAGTCTCACCCAAAAAGAAGGATCAAATAAGTATTTATTTTGGTGAGGTTTAATGAACTAACACAAATATTTTGATGCGGTAACATGTTTGATGAACTGTCACCGAGATTTGATGAGGTAGTACCGTATTAGTAAGTTATGATGAGGTGGCAGTAATAAAAATTTTCTTATTTGGTCTTGGCTCATGGGTGAGAATGCCTCATACGAGAATTACTCTTGTTCAAATATCACATCTTTTAAATTTATTATTTTATCATACAAGTTGAAATATCTGAAATATTTCCCCACACCTGGCACCAGCAGCACCATGCATGAGCGTTCCTGTCCACCTTCAGAGTAATTCCGTCGTACTCGTCCAAACTGTAATTTCTACATCTTTTTTTACTGCGGCCATTGCAGTACAGTAGTACATTAACAGTATCATAATGATTAAATAAGTTTTCTTGTATTGGAGTTCGAATATCAAGCATCATTGAATTGAAAC
Organism: Cruciata laevipes; assembly: GCA_963678965.1. Classification (NCBI taxonomy): domain Eukaryota; kingdom Viridiplantae; phylum Streptophyta; class Magnoliopsida; order Gentianales; family Rubiaceae; genus Cruciata; species Cruciata laevipes. The sequence goes on along the minus strand of OY787641.1, from coordinate 7,837,548 downwards.
TTACCCGTGTTGCTGCAACTCGCAGAGTCATACTAATGCCAGGAAAACAACGGTTCAGGGAATTGGAATATGTGCACAGAATATCGAAGGTGAATGGAGAACGAAGTAGGAAAGCTCGTAATCATGTTGCGCTGTGAGGCAGAATATCTCTGCATGTGCCACAATTTGACGTGGGAATGCGTCTTCTCGTGTAGTACGGTCGCTCAGGGCTGTCCTCGAGATTTTGGAGGCCCGGTGTAAAATAACAAATGAGGTTCCTAATACGTTAGTATAAAAATTTAAAGATTTTCTAAATAAAGTATAAAGAAGAAGAAAATTTTGGGTGTATTTGGAAAGATTGAGAGAGACAACTAACATTTGATATAAATAAGCAAAGATTAGATCGGTTAAGGATTTGCCCGTTGAATTCTTAAATATTTCGCCGGTGAAAACTAGCTTTGCCTTTATTTCATCCTTAGGTGGTGAGTTTAACGAAGGGGGGGTGATTTCAGGGAATTGAATTTGGATTGTTTGAAAATTGGAACAAATATCGAATGATTTAGTTAGAAAAAAGAAATCCTAAATTCGAGAAAAGAAGAGAAGTTGGTGGAAACTGCAAAGACGTGATTTCTGATTAAAATTAGAATTTAATTTTCCTATTAAAAGTAAATATATATACTATACATATATATAAAAAAAATATCTTGTAACAAAATTTGGAGGCCCCAAAAATTTTAGGCCATGTATGGCAGAACCGGTTGTACCCCAAGGGTCGGCACTGAGTACAGTTCTAATTGACACAGAATGCAACTATTGATCTTCTCACTTTCTTCTATGATCATTACTAGTTTTGTGTTGATCTTTTATATCATGTTAAACATGATCATTCAGTATATTATTGTGTCTTCTCAACTTCGTGCATGATCTATGTTGATCTTCTCACTTTCAAGATTGATGTTTTACATATTAAACTTTTACAAAGTCTTGGATGAGACCGTCCTACCATAAGCTTATGGTATGACGAATGATAGTTCATGTGTTTAATAGATCATTATTATGATCATTAAACTTTCTTCTATGATCATTATTAGTTTTGTGTTGATCTTTTACATGTTAAACATGATCATTCAGTATATTATTGTGTCTTCTCAACTTCGTGCATGATCATTGCATGATCTATGTTGATCTTTTCACTTTCAAGATTGATGTTTTACATATTAAACTTTTGATACCAAATCTTATAGATTGAGAATTTGTAATTTGTGTGTACTTATCAGTTTTGTTGATATTTGTGTTAAAAATTGTCTTAAATTGAAAAAACTGTATATTCTCTAGATTGGTAACTAAATAAAATATGTAGTCTGGTATTGTCTGTTTAGATTAGAACAGTTTGTTATTAATAATTTCTTTATATTTGTAACGAGAAGCAAGATACATATTGTGATTTTCTTGTAATAGTATAGAGAATGTTGGAACTAGTTATCTCTTTATTATTTTCTTGTAACCCACCTGCTCGCACATACACTTCCAAACTATCAGACTACATGTATTGGCTACACGAGCAAAATAATGGACTACATTTAGCATAGAGTGCAACAAAGCCTAATCTTTCTCCACATATGGCTTCCAAATTGTTTCTTCACCTTCATCCATAAGTTCAATACCAAGAGCTTTCATCTCGAGCCTGATCTTGTCACTACCCGCAAAATCTTTATTTTTCCTCAATACAAGCCTTTCCTCGATTATGCGTGAAACTTCATCCTCAGTCAGACCAGCTCGTGTCAGCGCTTTCTCTTTCAACTGTCCCAACACCTGTTCATACATGCTCAGCTTCGTGAGAACAGTCATGAAGCACGAGTGCTAGTTACAAGTTAAAGTATCAAAAACTCACCTCAGAGTATGATGAATCGGAGAGCAGTCCAAAGACACCTAAAACGAGCCTCACTTCTTTTTCTAAATCTATAAGAGGCTGCACCGGTCCCACTTTTTGTTGCTTTGATAGTTGCTTCTTGCGCAAATTTTTCTGTCATTTTTCAAAATGCACTATTAATAACTTTACCATAAATAAACAAACAGATAAGAGCAAAACTATACCTCAAGGTCAGTTGCGCAAGCATTTATCATTGTGAAGGCATCTGCCAGTGCACCAGTCAAAACAGCAGATGCATGCAAATCATCGGACATTTTCATATCAAATTCTGTACGCAATTTATTGACGCATTCTTGTGCGTCACTGCTGAGCTTAACATCAAGGTAATCAGTAACATTTTTCTTCTGGAATTCCACAAGGAGAGTTTCACACCTTTGCAAAGTCTACCACATAAAAAGACAGCATCAGTCCATGCAAACATAACACATACAAATTCAAAATATAACTAGACAACCAAATCATTGCCTTGCTATTCTAAGAAGCTCCAAATTTTAATACAGTATCAGCTAGATATGGATCAGGAAAAGGGAAATAATTTAAATTAATAGTATGATTCAGTTCCACACCCTCGCTTCGTCACTTTTAGAAGATTGGTTGGTTCAGTACATGTAGATACATAATCACAACGAACAATAATAGTGAGTAAGTTTACAACTCCTACTGACAAAATGAACGTGGAGGGTGACATCAGTATGCTACCATTGTTATTTAAAGAGCTGCGAGAAATATCAAGTAACTAACAAGATGCCGAAGTAAACCAGAATATCCAGGGAAAATGAGTTAGAGTGTACATTGATAGCTCTACCTGATAAATTCTGAAGACCGCATCTGATGATTTTTCTATCTGAGATGTTGAGTAATTTAAATCAGCACGATAATGCATGCCCATCAAGAGATGGCGCAATGGCAGTGCATGGTACCGATTGGTAACCTGAGATTAAAAAAATACAGAAATTGGTAAAACAAGAAAATGGGCACTTAACCCTTTCCATAAAAGGGGAAATGCATCATAAGCCGTCCTTACTCCTTACCTCGCGAATAGGGGAGAAGTTCCCAGCTGATTTTCCCATTTTCTCACCATTTTTCTTGACAACCCCATTATGCAGCCAGTAAGTGATATTGCTCTCTGGGCAAGCAGCACAACTTTGAGCTATCTCATTCTCATGGTGAGGGAAAATCAAATCCATCCCACCTCCATGAATATCGAATGAATGAGTCAGAATCTTAGCACTCATAGCACTGCACTCAATGTGCCATCCAGGTCTTCCTAAGCCCCAAGGACTATCCCAACTTGGCTCCCCAGGCTTGGCCGCCTACAGAGATGAAAATGCATTCTTAATGTTCATCTTGGGCCACTATGTGAATACATTCAGTTAATTGTATAATATCAAGGAGTTAGAAATCTTCACCTTCCACAAGGCAAAATCAGCTGGGTTAATCTTTCTTGGATCAATCTCAACTCGTTGCCCAGCTCTATTGTCCTCAGGAGATCGTCCAGATAGCACTAAATATGTTGGGATACTATCAACTGAAAAGAAAACATCCCCCCCTTCAACTGTGTAAGCACAACCATTTTCTATGATCTGTCACAAAAAACAAAAACAGAAAACAACACAACATATCAGCAGCATAAAAGAAGACAAAAAAGACACCATTTGTCAAAAAAATAAAACATGGCATCCTGGTTAACCCATAGGCTGCATATACCACTGTATTGATAACAAATGATCATCCTAGCAGATGGTCACACTAAAAGCAATTAAAGACATGAACATATTTCATTCAATATAAGCTTATTAAGCAACAAGAGATTTCATTGGAGCTTTTCTACAATATTTGCGAGCTCTACATATAACACCATAATTCCGTGATTCACAACCAAACTCAGAATCATATCATCCAAATAAAATAATGGAGTACCTGTGATATCATTTTCTTAATGTCTTCAATGTGTTCAGATACACGGGGCTGGTTGGTAGGAGTAAGGCACTGGAGATCAGCCATGTCCTTCTCAAACTCTTCACAATAACGACGACTTAATTCTATAGGATCTTCTTTATTTTCATTAGCTTTTTTGATGATCTGAAAATGAGACAAGATACATATGATGAGCTGAGAGAAGAAACAAGATACAAATTATACTGTAGCTCAATTAATGACTGGAAGAAAAAAACGTTGACTGTAGCTCAATTATTTGCATTCAAAATGAATTGCTAAATTCCCATTCTAAGAGGCCGGCATCCAATCAACGTATACACTTACTTGCCATATAGGTATTAGAAACATTATGATTAAACCCTAGCTTCATACAAATCACGTATTCGTGACGCTCTCTCTATCCACAAAACTAGAGCCATTCAAAATTTGTTTTTGGTCCTAATAAAGGAGTCCCTGTGTAAGCGTTATTCGGTCAAAATATCTACTATATCCTTATAATCGACATGTCTAAATGGGTGATTTTTAAACTTGAACAGTCAGAAGTATTTATGAGAAAAACGGATGCAATATACTTAGAACAAGATAAAAAAGTTGTCTAACAAAGAGCTGATACAATGATACTATACTAAAATTTTCCTTCTTGCCACAGAATCAAAATGCACACTAACTATAAAAAGTTGATCAGTAGCATCTTAAATAACAAGATCACACATAATCCAATTTCCCAACAGAAGTAAAGCATTTCTGAGGGACAACTTGGTACATAATACACAATTAGTCGGAGATTCTTACCTTGTCATCAACATCAGTAAAGTTCCTCACATAAACAACTTCATAACCCAAATGCTTCAGATATCTGAAAATACAAACATATTTCAATAAATCCCAAGAAAAAAACACTGAAAAAAAACCAAAATTTGCATATTCAAAACGGAGAATCGACCTGTAGAGCACGTCGAAGGCGACATAGGCGCGGGCATGGCCAATATGGCTGTCATCGTAGGCCGTAATGCCGCAGACATACATCTTGACTTTGCCTTCTTCCTTAGTCTTGAAAATCTCCTTCTCCTTCGTCAAGCTGTTGAACAATCGGAGCTCCGCCATCACGACACCGGAAAACCCACAGTTCCGCCGCTGCTAATTTGTGAAGCCGAAAAATAAAACCGCGAGTAGAGATGCTAATATAAACCTCTTTGAGGAAACAGATTTGGGAAAGAATATATATAAAACCTCTTTAAGAATATTACAAAGAGATTGGAGGGCAACAACACAGGGAACAATCTTGGAAACTCTATATTTAATTCTAATACAGAGATACACTATATATAGGCAAAACCCAATAAATCCCTTTACACAAAGGATTCATGTACAAACCCTAATGCAGATGGGAATAGAAAGATAGCTGATGGAAAAATAACCTAATGCAGATGGGAATAGAAAGATAGCTGATGCATCCCAACAATTCCGCCGCTGCTAATAAAACCGCGAGACTTCGCGTGGGATAAACGGGTAAATATGCTAAAAAGTGAGGCAATTTTGACCCTCCGATTTGGTGATATGGAATATTTGGACCGTGGATTGGGACTATTGAAAGTCAACTAAACTTTCATAAATAGTCGGTTTAAGTCATATTATGAAATTCTTACTAAGAATTAATTACCTTAACGGTTTATAAAAATAGTCGGTTTGACTTTTAAAGTATCATAATAGTTGTGGGTTGATTTTATTTGATCTTATAAATCTGATTTGATAAAAGAATACAATTTTTCTTATTAAATCCTCATTAATTGACTTGTGCAATTTGATTATGAGATTGCTAAAGTAGTCTCAATATTTATTGAATATCAAACAACCTATAATTCTTTAAACTTCATAAATTACCGATATATCCTCACTTTAAAGTATTTATAATTCATCCAATTTTTAGGCCCTGTTTGCTAGAGCTTATTTTTTATTACTGAATTGAACTTAATTGAACTGAACTGAAGTGAAAATTAATGTATTGAAAAATGGAATCAGCATGACTGAATTAACCTAAATTTCATCAAATTTTCACTAAATTGAACTAAAGTGAACTGAACTGATCTACACATAAGTTCTGGCAAACAGGGGTTCAAAGTCAAACTAAACAAGTGAGGTTAAGGCCCTGTTTGCTAGAGTTTATTTCCACCACGTACTGAACTGAACTGAACTGAACTGAAGTAAAAATGATGTATTGAAAAATGGAGTCAGCATAACTGAATTAACCTGAATTTCATCAATTACATTTTCACTGAACTGAACTGAATTGAATTGAACTGAACTGAACTGATCTGATCTACAGATAAGCTCTGGTAAACAGGGCCTAAATTTATATTCGTATAAATTTTGAAAAAATTATTAATTTATTTTTCGATTACCATATCAAAATTATTAATTTATTTTTCGATTACCATCTCCAATGCAAGACTCTCAATCAAAAATATTGATGGTCACGTAAGATTGATACTCTAAAATTCTAATAATCTTCTCCAATCAAAGCATCAATTAAGGGGTCAATATTATGTGTCACATGACATGTATTGAAGACATCAATTAAGGCGTCTATATATTGATGCTCAATTTGAAGGCATCACTTTGCCAACTTAACATATTTAGACTTTTTTACTAATTAAATCATTTAATCATTCTATATTTGAATTTCAAAAATAAATGCAGTATTTAATTCAATAATATTGTTGTGACAATTGAAGGTTGCATTGGAGAATCAAACTTCAAAATAAAAGTTTTCAATCTTAAATCACATTGACGCCCAATACAATTTTGACAATTGGAACATAATTTTACTCATGACCCTCTCACCATTGGAAATTCTCTTAGAGTCTGACATTAAGAATGACCATATATAAGTCCCAACCTCAACTGAAGTGTTTCTTTTGGATCTGATCTTATATACATTTTCGTTCATGATGTTCGTGTGACATCTCTTTTAAATATTCAACTTGATATACTCTCACAGGGTTTAGAGCGATCGTAAGGTTTCTTCTATTTTATCCTGCGAAAGCTTGTGGGAAGATCAGAGTGTGTGGTGTAAGGACTGGTACGGCGGCGATCAATCGGATTTGGGCAGCGATCGATAGGATTTGGGCGGCGATCGATCGGATTTGGGCGGCGATCGATTGGATTTGGGCGGCGATCAGGATTTGTGCGGCGTAAGGGTTTGTGCGAAGGATCGGAGTTGAGCGGCGACTGGTCTGTGCGGAGGTGAAGGCTTTGTGCGGCGGTGAAGGATTTGTACAGCGGTCAAGGTTCTGTGCTTTTTGTTAATTCGGTAAGGATTAAAAAAAAAAAAAAAAAAAAAAAAAGATTTGCTGGTCTGATTCGTTAAGGATTTGTGAAGCCAATTTACGGTGTCACAATGAGCAACCTGGAGAAGTTGGAGTTGTTGTACGGGAAGATGAAGTTGACGGCGGCAGAAAGCAAGCCTGTATCGATGGCAGGCTTGCCGGAGGAAGAAGTAGGTCTGGACCGGATCTTGGTGGCGAAGTTGTTTGCGCCTCGGCGCATACCGCATGAAACGATCCAGTCAGTGTTTCAAGGTGTATGGGGTTTGCGTAAACTGTTAAAGTGCAGTACACTGCACGACAACGTATATCAGATTGAGTTTCCAGATGCGGCTTCAAAGGCTAGGGTTTACGGCAACCAGCCTTGGCTATTTGATGATTATCTGCTAGCACTGAAAGAACCCTACCCAGGGTTAGTTGGATCGGAAGTGGTATTCAATACTGCTCCATTTTGGATTCATGTCCATAAGGTACCAAGGGATAAGCTTAACTTTCCCGCAGCAGAGAGGATCGGGAACGCGATCGGAGACTTTCTGGATGTTGAGAAGGATTCCGATGGGCGCCTGATTGGAAAGTACCTTCGTATGAGGTGTGAAATTGATATAACAAAGCCTTTTAAGAGGGCTCAAGCCCTGGATGATGTCCCCCATGAATTACTGCTGCAGTATGAGAAGATGCCGATCCTGTGTGAATTTTGCGGCATACTGGGACACAATAGAAAGGATTGCAATGCTCGGTGGGCAGCCCCGGTGGAAGACAGAGACGAAATTCGTTACCCAGAGGCGATGAAAATGCCACCATATCAATCGCCTTTTACAAAGCCATGGCAGAGGAGGGGAGGAGGTCAACGGAATGGGGGAACGAGCAACGCATGGATCCAGGACTACAATGGCCAGGGTAGCGGTTCTCAGCAGCTCCGGAAGGATCCCACGATGATGAGAATAGAAAACAATCCTGGACGTGAGTCGCGGGATGATACGTTAAGAGCACTGGTCAAAAAGGATGGAAAAGAGCTTATCCATCAAGCCCGTCAGCAAGGTCTTCAGTTGACGGAGAGACTCACGTTGGAGGCGTACAGAAGAGCAAGCGAGAGGGGGGATGAGATAATAGAGAATGAACCGTTGGTTGCTGATATTATAGCTAGGCTCAAAAGGGATTTAAACAAGCCTAACAAAGAAATTGTGAATGTGGAGCTAATTCCGAACCCTGACTGGGTCCTCGCTGCTATAGAACAACAAAAAGGTAGAGACGAGGAACTAGTCCGTTTTCAAGAGGCGGATGGTGATAACATGACGGACAATACAGAACGAAGTGATGTGAGGCAGAGTGATGAGAATACGGAGAGGTCGATGGTATTCTGTGCGGAAGGAAGGGTGGAGCATAATAGGGTGCAACCTATGAACGCCTTAGCTAGAGTGCCACTTAGCCCGATGCTAAATGATGTTGCAGTAGAATTTGATACACCAGCTCGGCTTCATGCTGCTGAAATTGCTAAATCGCGTAGAACGAAAAAGGCTGCAACTGGTAAGCCGAAGGTGAATACGAAAAAGATAATTGAAGCATTAAAGGGGCACAGTGATCTGGCAAGAACGGCAATGGATAAGCTAACACCGAGTGTGGGGATAAGGAAACCGAGAAACCTCAGGTCAGTAAAACGAAGGGCGAGGGAGAGACACTCTGCACCTGTGGATGAGGGGGTGACTGTGGTGATCAGTGATGAGGGGTCGGATTCAGTGAAAAGGGGTCCGAAAAGAAAGCTGGAGTTGGAATATCCAGACGTGGAGATCATGAAAAAGATGAGGCAGGATGAGGAAAGCACTACTACAACCTCTACCGTGGCAGGTATTGGCAACGAAAAGGCAGTGACTGGCGATGAAGCCCAGTCCTGCCAGGGCCAATGAATATCTTAAGTTGGAACTGCCGAAGGCTTTCAGGCCCGGGTCGGGGAGCTCAGGCAGTTCAGGAGCTGCGTACCATAGTACGCATGAAAAAACCTTTACTTTTATTTTTGTGTGAGACTAAGTGTTCTGGTGTGGAGATAGAGAAAATAAAAAATCAGTTGAATTATTTTGGTGTGTTCGAAGCGTCGAGAGGGCAATCTGGTGGCCTTGCACTTTTATGGCGCAAAGATGTAGTAGTTAATTTGAAGTTTATTTCTTTTCGTTTTATTGATGCACATGTTATGTTGCTGGATCAAGAAATCAGAGTCACGGGCATTTATGGAGAGCCTAATGTTGCAAGGAGGAGACAATGGTGGGAAACATTCAAGCAACTCGACAGAAATCCTAATATACCATGGCTATGTTTCGGAGACTTTAATGAGGGACTGGCGCAAGATGAAGCGATAGGCACAAGACCGAGAGCGGAATGGCAGATAGATGTATTTAAGGATGCTTTGGATCATTGTGGCTTGTTCGACATGGGATATAGTGGACCGACGTTCACATGGAGCAGGCTTGCTAAGGAGCCGAACACGAAGCGGAGCAGATTGGATAGGGCAACATGTAATCAAGGATTTTATGATCTTTTCCCTTGGTCGTCAGTCACCACGATGGCCATGGTACACTCGGATCACCTGTGCCTGCATATTCAGCTCAGAACGCGAGATAGCAGGGCCAACAGGCAACGAAGGAAAAGAGGGTTTCGGTTCGAAGCAAAGTGGACCAAATCTGAAGCGTGCGAAAAGATCGTGGAGGATAACTGGAACTTGAGAGGGGCTGATATAATAAAGAGGATGGAGACCTGTGCGACGGGGTTGAAGCGGTGGAGTAAGGAGACGTTTCCGATTATTTCCAAGAGGCTCAAAGACATCCGAAAATCATTACAGGACCTAGAAAATGGAGATATTGATGATGAGGTAATTGGAAGGATCACGGGGCTGAGGAAGGAGTATGATTTCTTGCAGGATGCTGAATCAGTGCAGTGGAAACAACGCGCTAAACAGCATTGGCACAAGGAATGAGACAGAAATACGCAGTTTTTCCATAGATGGGCCACTAAGAGGAGGAGCTCGAATCAGATTATCGGACTCAGGGACACAAACCACGAACTGAAGAAAGATGACGTTAGCATGGAAAGAATAGTGTTGGACTATTTTGGAGGGCTATTTTCAACATCAAACCCATCTAAGGAGAATATGGAGCACGTATTGAGCCGAATGCAGAAAAGGGTAACATCGGAGATGGGGAATAATCTAATCCGAGCATATACTGCGGTGGAGGTGGAGAAAGCAGTCAAACAGATGCACCCATACAAGTCACCTGGACCAGACGGTATGAGTCCTGTTTTCTTTCAGAAATACTGGCATATAGTGAAAGTTGAGGTTATTGATTTCGTGTTAAAGTTTCTGAATGAGGGTGTATTTGACCCGAAATCCAATTTCACTCACGTTGTCCTATTACCGAAAGTGGAGAAACCGGAACTGATCACTCAGTTTAGACCTATCAGCCTGTGCAATGTGGTGTACCGAATAGCATCTAAAGTCGTGGCCAACAGACTTAGGCCGATTATCCCTAAAGTTATTTCGGAATCACAGTCAGCTTTTATACATGGGAGACTTATTACAGATAATGTATTGGTGGCGCATGAATTCCATCACTCGATGAAAGGAAGGACGAAAGGGAAGTTGGGGCATATGAGTGTGAAGCTAGATATGAGCAAAGCCTTTGACAGAATAGAATGGAGCTTCGTCATAGGAGTTTTAAGGAGTATGGGTTTCCCGGAGCCGTTTGTTCAGTTAATTGAGAGATGCTTATCGACAGTGGCATTCTCTTTCATCTTGAATGGAAGCGAGCTGGGAGATTTGCAACCTCAGCGGGGAATACGACAGGGAGACCCGCTTTCACCGTACTTATTTATAATATGTGCGGAGGTTTTTTCGATGATATTGACAGATTTGAGAGCAGCTGGAAGGATTAAGGGGATCGGAGCAACGATGAGGGGTCCGAAGCTAACGCACCTCTTCTTCGCAGACGACACGCTCTTGTTCGGTGAAGCAACTGAGGATGAAGCTAAGTATCTGCAATGGGCGATTACAGTATTTGAAGAAGTATCGGGGCAGCGAATCAACACAGACAAGTCAGGGATCTTATTCAGCCCAAACACACCGGTTACAGCCAGGGCGAAGATTTGCGAGACACTGAAGATACCAGAAGTGGAGATGCATGGCAAATACTTAGGGCTACCATCGGATATTGGTCAAAAGAAGAGGCAGATTTTTCAGTATATTAAGGATAAAATACGAGCTAGGCTGGATGGTTGGAGCGAGAGGTCGAGAGCAGGAAAGGAAATTCTGATCAAGTCAGTACTTCAGGCAATACCAAGCTATGCAATGAGCTACTTCAAGTTACCAGATACCTTGTTGGAAGAGATACGTATCATCATATGTAAGTTCTTTTGGGGAGGAGAACAAGACTCGAGAGGAAAAATACAATGGGTTACTTGGCCTAAACTCACTCGATCGAAAAGCAAAGGGGGACTGGGATTTAGAGATTTGAAAGCCGCGAATGTAGCACTGCTAAGCAAACAGGCATGGAGAATGCTAACGAATCCGAGCTCGCTAATAGCTCGAGTCTTCAAGGATAAATATTTCTCGAACGGCACAATAATGGAGGCTGGTGAAGGTAGTAAACCATCGAATGCTTGAAGGGGAATTTGTGATGGAATTAGAGCACTGAAATTGGGATGCCGGAAACACGTGTGCACGGGCGAAACGATAAGTGTAACGCAGGATCCGTGGATTCCGACGACTCCGAACTTCAGGATTCGAGAGCCGGATACAGTCAGTGGTGACATAAGACTAGTTTCGGACCTAATAGACGCTAATACTGGAAGGTGGGATGTAGAGAAGGTGCATGCAAACTTCAATCCAGACGATGCAAGAGACATCCTGGGCATGCAACTTCGAGGACAGATGGGAGCTGACAAATGGAGATGGCACCACGGGCCGAATGGGAACTTCACAGTGAAATCGATGTACCACTGTTTGAAAGAAGACAACCGATCAAAATTCTTTCATAACCAGAACCATGGGATGCCGGATGTAGATGAGAAATTCTGGAAAGTGCTATGGAAGATGAGGATACCAGCTAGGGCAAAGCACTGTGCATGGAGGTTGTGTATGGACTCGCTCCCTACAGCGGAGAATCTAAGGGCCAAGACGTTACAAGTTGCTTTGAATTGCCAACTCTGCAATATAGAGGATGGGACAACTCGGCACTTGTTTTTTGATTGTGAATACGCACGTCGGGTTTGGCGCACGCTAGGGATGGAAGCAATTGTCACAGCAAGCCAAAGAACCAGAGGGGATACGTGGTTCAGGGAGCTGCTAAAAGACAATGTGGATGGCAAGAGAGAGATGATCGCTATGGCAGTGGATGGTATATGGTTTCAACGGAACAGTAAATTGTTTCAGGACAGAAATTTGAGCGCAGACAATCTAGCTGCTTCGATAATCACTTCCCTATCTAGTTTCGAAAAGGCGAATAATTGGCCGGAGAGAGCCTCGGAAGCACTGGACATCGGCCATATACTCAAGCCACCAGCTGCGGGTAACCGGATTTATTTTGATGCAAGCCTTAAAGATGGAACTGCAGGCCTGGGAATCATCGCAGCTGACGAGGAAGGAGGTTTCGTAAAAGCTGGAGCACACCGCATAGCTGAAATCCGGGAACCAATATATGCCGAGGCTCTAGCCATCAAGCAAGCGATTTTGCTAGCTGAAGAACTTAACTGGAGAGACGCGGTGATTGTTGGAGATGCCCTTAATCTTATTCAGATTGTACAAGGCGATGTTGAGAGTCCACTGAGTTGTGAGGCAATTATCAATGATATTCGATCAGATGTTGCGCGTATTGGAATGATCAGACCCTGCTGGATACCCAGAACGGAGAATACAAATGCAGATATGGTAGCTAGCTTTGCTAGGACTAGTGATCGAGAGGATGTAACCTGGAACTCTATCCCAGAGTTTCTTTTGTCAAACGTTGTTGGACGTTTTCCAACACCTTGAGATGATATAAGATTTTCCTTTTCAAAAAAAAAATATTCAACTTGATATATGATATATCTATCATTTTAATTATTTTATTTCCTCCTTCGCTCATTCCCTTTTTTTTTTTTCTTTCGTTTTGTTTGTCCTTTCCTCTAAAGCCTAAACACTGAATCAAAATCCTTCAAAATTCAAATAAGTTGAGTTTACATTATACTAATAACCAACACATTACAATGATAGCCATAATATATGTTACATAGATTGATAGAACGGTGCAGATGAAAATTGAAGAAAAGTCGCGGAAGGTTTTTTGGAGAGAGTTTAGGGAAATATGGAAAGGAATTTACTTTAGAAATTACATTTCAATTTAATTACATTACTCATTGCGCAGATTCCAGTTTCAAAGGCTTGAATTCATAACTCTGGGCAAAACATAATTAAAACAACACAATTAATTTGGCAAAAAAATGAAATTTTTTAAGGCAAAACAGACAAGAGTCAATCCATATCTAGAATGAATGGATTGTATTTGTACTGAACTAATGAAGAAGAAGATCTCTGCCTCTGAATCCTAATCTCTTCATAGAACCTCTCAATAAACTTCTCAGCCCTTTCATCAATGGAGTCATCTTCACCATCTTCTTCTTCTTCTTCCTCTTCCGGCTCCCTCAACCGCCGCATCAACGGACGCGCCCTCTCGCCGCCGCCGCCGCGAACCAGCGACGCCGTCTTTTTGCTCCAAACAGAGTCGAAATCCTGGTACCATCTCTTCTTGGCCGCCGCACTCCTGTAGTACTGGTGAATGAGCGGGCTGTTTGAAGGGGAGAACTGGTACTCGCGAACGAATCCATAGTTGTAATGCCTGAGGAGCATGAATTTCTTCATGCTTCTGGTTTTCATGGATCTTCTCACCTTGGATACTAAAACAGGGGGCATCTTGAGAAGCCTGGCGGCTTTCTTGAGCATGGCGGAGAGCCGTTTCTTCTGCATTTTTTGCTTCTTCACAGAGATTTGTTGTCTCTGTGAAAATGGCGCATTGGGAGCGGGGTCGAAAGTGAGAAGTTTGGGACTTGTTTGGGGCTGGAGCGAGATTTTTATAATGTGGTTTTGTGGGGATGATGATGGTGGGTGGGGTGGAGCTTTGCAAGGCTGGAAAACAGGGTTTTTTTGGGTCGGTGGTTTACTTTTGGAGTTTATTGTAACGTGGTGGGAATAAGTAGCCGTTGCACCCTCCGCTCTAATACTTTGCAACTGTCTTCTTCCAGTATTTCCACTAAACCATAAGGCCGGTTTTGCTGGAGGTTTTCGTAGATCAGTTCAATTTAATTTATTTTACATCAGTTCAGTATGAATTAAACTCTAACAGATACGGTCTAAATCATTTGATCCGTAAAGTTTGTGCAAAAAGGTTTTAACAGCTATAGGCTATAGCAGTTGAGTATGAATTTGGTTTCCGGATGTTGGTTTTTTGGTGCAGGATCGAATTTATGCAGAAAGTTCAATCAAAATAGGAAAGCCTGAGTGTTGAGAATTTTATTTTTAATGTCTTAATCAACAATAAAATTGTGACCTATGTAAAATGAGGGGTATGTATACATGTTAATGAATAGCTAATAATATTATCAACAATAGTATGTAATTATTTAATTGTAATGACTAGTAATTTATAATTGGAGATGCAATATTATTCTAAACTAGACGCTTAAATATTTGTATTTCAATCGAATTTATGCTGACATTTTATTGACATATTTACATGATTTCATCCACCACATTTTCATTCTTTAATTTAAATTTCTTGTCATTATTTTATTTGGGTGGTTCTATTAAAAAATAAAACTAGGGGAGTGGCTGGCAGGCTTCCCATTCCTCCTCTGGTTGATGAAATTAAGAGCATCCGTTATAGGAGGTTTTTCCTTACAAAAAATCCTTCTGCAAGTGTATTTATCTCAACTATGGCAGGTTTTACAAGGTATGTTCCGGAAAAAAAGTACCACATTTCGTTCGAAAAACAAAAAGTTACCTCGGGGGTGGACTACCTCCCCACGTGTCAGCTTTTCGTTAATCCATTTGTAAATTCGGACAAATAATTGTTTACCAATTTTAATCTCTTTATGGATACGTGAGCTTACGCGCGCTGTAAAAATTATTTTGTAAAACCACCACGATTTTTTATCGTTCCATTGCCCGCCGGTGATCTGCAGCCCAGAGGGAGTTGTCGTCCGATCTCGACCCCGGATATTTATTTGTACAGAAGTTATCATACACGCTTTGCCTGTTCCAAAATATGTTTGGAAAACCGTGGGCGTTACGCTTCATCGCCAGTGAAGAAGAAAACGCTGCAAACAAGGGCAACCACGTCAGCTCCATCCCATCCATCCTCCACTGCCGAAGGAGATTTGGGTGATTTGGGTGTGCCGTCCGTTTCAATCGAGAGCAACGTCGAGGAGTAGTAACAATCATGAGGGAGATTTATCCCAAGTTATTTTCATTTTAGAGTTGATTTTCATTAGTTACATGTATTAGTTACATGTATTAATTCAAGATCCAATTCCGTACAAATAAATATCCGGGGTCGAGATCGAGGACGACAACGCCCTCTGGGCTGCAGATCACCGGCGGGCGATGGAACGATAAAAAATCGTGGTGATTTTATAAAAAATGGATTAACGAAAAGCTGACACGTAGGGGGAGGTAGTCCACCCCCGAGGTTGATTTTTAAGCCTCCCATTTCGTTCAACGGCTGCTCTTGTGCAGCGGATTGAGACGCGAAATTCACGCATATGGTTCAATATAGTATTATTTCTCCGTTGTCATACTTGGACTCAAACAATTCCAAATGAATACATCCTTTCCTAATTACAATCAAGTATTAAAGGTTTGCTTGATCAAAGTAAAAGCCTGCATAATGTTTCAGTTTTGATTTAAATAGTACCTTAATAAAATGTTATTATCCATAATACTTAAGACCAATTCTTGGGTGAGGCAGCCTCACCCATGAGGCAGGACCAAGTAAACACTTTTTTTTGACGAGGTTTGATGAACTAACACAAAAGTTTTGATGAGGTGACATGTTTGATGAATTGGCACTGAGATTTGATGATGTAGCGTCGTGATTTGATGAGGTGGTAGTGAGTTATGATGAGGTGGCAACAATGAAATTTTCCTTATTTGGCCTTGCCTCATGGGTGAGTCTGCCTCACAGTAGAATTACTCAATACTTAATAGCATTTAAGCTTTTATATAGTTTGAAAAACTTTTTGAAAAAAAAAATCAAATTTTCATGGCTTAATATTGTTGTGACACATTTAAGTTTAGATATTATATATTTGATTTTAACATTGCACATTCTAAAATAACAAGTACATTAATTATTTGGTAACCTGATATTTTTGTACGTCGCACTTTAATTTTAATTTGTAATAATATTTTCAAATTAAATATTAAAAATAATATGAGTTTTAAAGATTCCATTTTTCATTCCTAATATATGTTGTTGAATTTTAAAATTTATTTAATTATAATATTTAAATTTATAATATATTCTGAAAACATAAATAATCCTTGTATAAACTTATATTTAGTTTTGTATTAATGATAGGTAAATAAAGTATTAATGAGGTAGAGAATAAATAAATAATAATATAGATAAAAATAAATGGTGGTGGGACATAGAGAAAATGATGTAAAAATGTGTGTGAGGTTTTATGATAGTTAGGGTGAGGTGTTTGAAGAGATGTAGAAGAGATTTTATTGGAAAAGTTGTGGAGAAGAGTTTTGTGATAGGAGATGGTCTAAGGAATGTCTTTCCTTTATACAGTCCATTTCGTAGAGCAAGGAATAATGTTGGAAGTGGAGATGGGCCTTGTAAGACTCGTCTAAATTGATACTAGAGATAAACATTTTACATATTATATATGATCATTCAGTATATTATTGTTGATTTTCTCAATTTTATGTATGATTTTTTCATTTGCAGTAGTGATTTTTTTACATATTAACCATGATTATTCATTGAGACCAATTAAGACAAGTTTCAATTGACAATTTATCTTAAAAGTATATCCGTTTTGGAATACGCATAAGTCGAAAATATTCAATTATGCGTATTCTTTAATTTTATTTCAATTCAATTTAGTAAAACATAATTGACAAATTCTTGGGTGAGGCAGCCTCACCCAAGAGGCAGGACCTAAAAATACTTAAGTACAGTACATGGGGCCTTTTTTAAAAGGATTTCCAATATTTGGGGACTAATCTGCAAAATATGGAAAATACATCACTTTCTCCCCCAATTCCCAAGCTTTACGTGTTCTGCAACTTCAAACAGTCAACGGCCACCTCATCCTTAACATCCTTCTTCAAATGGTGGGCGATTGAGTACTCCTTCATCAGCCACAACCCGTAATCCTCGGCAAACCTCCGTTGCGCTCCAGATCGAAAACCTCCACTGTGCAACCGATCAGAATACTTCACTGCAAACTCGATCGGAAACCTCTATCGGCCTTGAGGTTCATATCCTTAGGGATGAGGTTGTGTTGTGGTGGTCTTGTGGCTGTTCTGAGGTTCATGTTCCTACTGGTGAGGTATATGTTGTCAGGGATGAGGTTGTGTTGTGGTGGTCTTGTGGCTGTTCTGAGGTTCATGTTCCTACTGGTGAGGTATATGTTGTCTGGGATGAGGTGTCTGGGATGAGGTGTATACTGTCAGGGATGAGGTTGTGTCATCGGGTTGAGGTTCATGATCTTGAAGTTGAGGTTTTGGTTCGTTGAGGTTGAGGTTGAGGTTAGTCTTTTTTATGAGGTTTGTTGAGATAGTGACGAGTTTCAAATTTTGTCAATGAGGTTTGTCTTTGAGATAATGAGATTTGATTTTTTCAATGAGGTTTGTCGTTGAGATAACGATGAGGTTTTGTACTTTTTTTGTCTATCGAGGTATGTAATTTAGTAGATGAGGTTATATAGTTTTCATTGAAGTTGCGTAATTTTCAATGAAGTTTTCTTGTTAGTCGATGAGATTTTTGCTTTAGTTGATGAGGTTCCTGCTTTTATTGTTGAGGTTTTGACACTGTTGATGTTATGTATGTTTTTAGTGAGGTTTTGTGTAGTACATAATGAGGTGGCATTGAGATTTGATGAGGTGGCATTGAGGTTTGATGAGGTGGCGTCGATGTATGATTAGTTGGTGTTGAGGTATGATGAGGTGGCATTGAGGTATGATGAGGTGGCGACGAGATTTGACGAGGTGGCGTTGATGTATGATGAGGTGGCAACGAGGTTTGATGAGGTGGCGTTGAGGTTTGATGAGGTAGCGTTGAGGTTTCATGAGGTGGCGTTGAGGTTTCATGAGGTGGCGTTGAGGTTTCATGAGGTGGCGACGAGGTATGATGAGGTGGCGACGAGATTTGATGAGGTGGCGACGAGGTATGATGATGTGGCGTTGAGGTATGGTGAGGTGGCGTTGAGGTATGATGAGGTGACGACGAGGTTTGATGAGGTGACGTTGAGGTTTGATGAGGTGGCAGCAAGGTAGAATGATGAGGTGGCGAAGAAAGAATAAAAATTAGTGATATTTACAAATTAACCCTTGAAATTTTTAATAATTAGTGTTCTTTTATATTTACTTATAATATGAGCCTTATTGGGCCCTGCCTCATAGGTGAGCCTGACTCACAGGAGAATTACTCATAATTTGATTAGTCACATTAATTTTGGTCACATTAAATATATTAAATTACGCACATTCTCTCCACCTTCTTTTAAAAAAAATCAATTAAAATATATTAGATTAATTTAACTACTAAGAATATTACTTTTTAAATAAAATTACCAATATCTTTTATCTTTTATATAATTTGGCAGCAAAAATATGGCAATTATGATCCACTCGCCCGCACGTGTGGTACACGCAGGATGCACGCTTTCAACTGATTTTGCTGCGGCCCCACCGGCACGTGAGCACTTTTTTTTATCATTTTACAACGACCTAATATATTCCAATGATCCTACAGATATCCTATTTTAACCCTACTTTACTTTACTGATCTCGTACGTCGAGTGACTGAGGTCCTCACCGTGCTGCTTAGAGTGGGGTGAAAATCCCACTTACACCGGTTTTGATCCCCTTTGCTCTTGACACCGCTGAGACATCTCCCGTGTCTTGATCGAGCACTTGGAAATTTACCAAACAAAATGACCAATGCCATCCTATTTGTATTTTCTGTAACAATTATATTGTCACAAAATATATGGTTTTGATATTATATTTATTTATCCTTAGTTTTAAATCTTCACATAAATGGCTTGTAATTTTTTAGTAAGTTATAATTTCCCGTCGCCGTCAAAGTAGAAGAATAGAGTTATTATCCGGTACGTTACAAAAAGAAAACAATTCGGATTCAAAAGGTCAAAACAAGTAGGGCTGACGCACGCTCTTAAGATTATTTTCTAATTTTACAAGAAGGAAACTATGATTTTTGCTCAAGTGATAAAATAATCTCACTTTGGCATGTCTTAGTGTTAACAACTCTAACAAGAATGTCACGTAAGCTCTGGTTCTATCTGCACGTGCGGCGCACGCTTTCAAAGATGAATTAATTTGTCCAATGAGGAGCCAAATCAATGTATATTGCCAGGAATCGAGAATCTCAAAATGAACAAGTTTGAACGTTTATGGTTACAGAATAATATCTATACGGATGAGCCGGATACAAGCTAAATACGGCACCCAATAAAATCCCGTCACCTAATATTTTTCTGCGGTAATTTAGTTAATAATTAACTTTTTTCTCCTTTTTCACGCGCATCCTTTCTTCTTCATACAAACAGCTGCACAATAACCATCACAAATTTTCCTTTTTTCTCCAGATTCTCTCACCATGCCATATTGCCATTCCTTTTTACAGATTCCACTAATGGTTGAGATCTCTATAACCATTCTTGAGATTATCATACATAGGTACAAAAATTTCTGTAAGGATGAATATTATTGTTGACATCTGTCCGGCAAGATTTATCGGCGACTATTCCGATTCAGATTTCAGATGACAGAATCTTTGGTAGTTTCAAAGGGCCCATGGAGAATAGAATTTGAACCAATTCATTCAGTTGTACTTTTAAATTGCAGTAAAAATGGCTATTCTAAAATTCAGAAGAAAAAGAAGAAGAAGAACGGACATGGTTTATGGGGGAAGGATGGTTGCGTGACTGCGTGTGAGAGATATAATTTATTTAATTAAATTAATGCTGAAAAATATGAGTTGGCGGGATTTTATTGGGTGCCGTATTTAGGTTTTATCCGGCTCATCCGTATAGATATTATTCTGTTATAGTTAAGTTAAATTAACATTTGACCCAAAATGTGATTTCTTTTTTGGAACATTTGATACTGTACGAGCTACATAGATTTGGTCATGGGGAATCTAGCTAGGCTATGAAGAAAAAGGTTGTGATATGTGGCCAGATCAGCGGGCAACAAATCAAATTAATATAAATACTACTATAGAAAATGCAATTCAACCTCAAACTACAATCAATCATAGTTTCGGAGCAAGCAAAATCAATTGATTTGCAACGACATACTATCTTTACAGCGACAATCTCAAAGCTAGCATGCGTATCTGCATCACGAAATTTGAAAAATATGAATTAGATTAACCAGCAACAAAATATAACATAATAAAAAAGCATGGGATTGAACATTGATCGAGAACAACCACCTGAAGGTGTTGTTGCCGATCTTCCGCCAGAACTTGAATTTTCCAATGATGATCCTTTTCATGACGACGGGGAAATGAATCATACCTGCAGCCAGTTGTAAGGTAATAACAGTCGGAGAACTAGTGTTGACGGGAGCCGATTAGGTACATCCACCAAAGGGATAGAAGAGAAGAAAAGGCCGATTGATCAAATAAAGAATATGGCATAGATGTGGCAAACAGAAGTGTAAATATTAAAATTAGTTTTGAGAGGATTTATTTTGAGAACTAGGTTTAGAAATTAGGTTATTTAGGAAAAAGAACTACACAAATAATATGTGACGAGCCATTGCCGTTAGTTGCCCATCCTCCAAGTTTGGTGAAGGCAGACTAGGCACGTTGTTAATAATGTATTTGTTTGTTCTAATTATTTTCTTTTTGGTTATTGTTAGTGAAAGTTACACGTATAAGTTGCAAAAAAGGATCAATTAGCTTACCTAGCTTGAAGCATACCACATGAAATTCATTAGCGATACATTATGCTTTTGTTAAAGTGAGTATCTAATCACTAAACAATGTTCATGAATCAATGATACACGCATAAATAAAGCTCATATGTAGAAGAATATTTTAAAATCAAGATTAGATCGGACTAGAAATCTAAATATTTTAAAAGAACGGTAAATCAGATGAGTTATTCTCATGATGAAATAAGTTAAAGTATTATACTATTATAATACCGTTAATAATAATATATATCCTTAAAGTTTAACCATATTAGTGTTTCATATATAATTTGATAATTGGATGTGCTTTATATCTAAGTATTATTTAAGATTAACAAATAATCATGCAACATATAATATATTTTTAAGGTGAAAATAACCAATAGTGGTAGGAATATTTAATAGGATCTAAAGCCCGAACTATGGTTGTATAAAAATTTGTGATATTATAAATTGTCTTTTTTAATAATGAATTTAATTCTGTTTTGAAGAGTATTATATATTAATTTGGATGCTTTGAAACATGAAGGTCGATATGTCCGAGTGGTTAAGGAGACAGACTTGAAATCTGTTGGGCTTTGCCCGCGCAGGTTCGAACCCTGCTGTCGACGTATATCTCCCTTTTTAATGTTTTTATTCTCTCTTTTTCATTTTTCTTTTTCATCAAAAATAAAAAGAGAAATACTAAGGTTCTGCAATATACTAGAATATTGATCCTGTTTTTATTCTCTCTTTTTCATTTTTCTTTTTCATCAAAAATAAAAAGAGAAATACTAAGGTTCTGCAATATACTAGAATATTGATCCCTACCCTATCAATTAATTACTCCTTCCGTCTCACCCAAAACGGAATAGTTAACTTTTTAAGATATTTAATAACCGTGTTTAACTGTTAATATTTCTAACTACTTATAAAAATAATATATACAAAATTACTTTCTTAAAAATAAACGTTACAATGAATCTAATGATATCTCAATTAATGTTTTATCACTTATATATTAACTTATAATTACAATCAATTTTTTTAAATTTTGACACTGAAAAATCTACTGTGCAGATTAAGGTGAGACAGAGGGTATGTCATTTCGAAAATTGACCCCAATCCTTCCCATTGATAACTTTAAAAAAGCGAATTTATGTAAAGTAAAATTTTTTTAACTTTTATAATACAATTATTGGGCAAAACTGCAAGTATGCTCTTGAACTTCTTCTTTCTTACTCTTTAAGATTTTGTAAAAATTAGCCTTTTACTTTTTTATTTGTACAAATTTGGTAAGGGGCAATTTCACCCTTCAATTTTTTATACTCTCAAAATTAGCCTTGAACTTTTCATATGAGTACAATTTAGGATCTGTTCTACAGATCTAATACATACTAGATCAATTCTGTTAATTTATTTCATCAAAAATATAGTTTAATTAAAATCATCTGAATTCAATCATAATGTTATAAATTTTTCATACATTAATTATCAGTGATATTCGTCAAAAATAACATTCAATTAGTTTTTAAAATACATTAATTTTTTCATACATTAATTTTAGTCGCATTACTCTATTTTAAAATACATTAATTTTCAGCTTAGGTTTTCATTTTAATTCAATCTAAAATTAAATTGAGGGTAAAACTACAAGAATATATTAGTTATGACCAAAATAAACTAAATTTATTCAAATAAAAGTTTACTATTAACATCTCAAGCATGGACTAAGTTAATATAGCATGTATATGTATTTGTGGTTTTGTAGATTTTTATGGAAGTTGAATTTTGGTAATCATTTAACATCCCTTTCTAGTAAACTGCCCAACTTGCCAACAAGATGATGTTCCTATCCTTTTTGCTAGTTTTCGGTTCATTTGGTTCGATTTGATTTGGATCATTTATCAGATCTTGTTAATTTGGCACTAGCAAATTATCATTATACAATAAATTTATTCATAGTGTATCTTTCTCGAGCTCGTTAAAGGTTGATCATCAGGCATGGGATAAAAGCTCAAGCTGAAAATAGTGGAAATAGTGCATGCTATTCGTTAAGCAAATAAAAGAATCAAATCTCAAACTTAGAAATGTTTATTTTCAATTTTCATAACCTAGTTCTTCCACACATACAAATAAAAGTGAATGAATTTTCCTTGTATTCATTTTTTCGTTTTGAAAGAGTGTTGAACTTAATAGCTATAAACTATAAATTAATAATTATTACAAATAAATTCGATGTATACTTCAAAGATCTGAGATTGTCAAGTAAAAAATGAATTTATAGTAACTAGTTATTTGTTGAACTTCAAATCTATGGACATTTTATAGTGATCAATTTTTAACCATATTTTATGTAGTGCACATTTGTATAATGGACCAACTTTTTGGTATCATGAACAAATTTTTTTACTTATTCAAAAACAATGAACTTAATAAACTCAATTAATTTGTGATTGTATATTCATAATATGCCTTGAAATTTATTTTTTTAATTGATTTTTCATCTCTTTTACATTGTAACTAGTATATTGGACTTTAGAAATTCAAAGGTCATTTGTAAAATCTCTTTAAATTAATAAATTACTAATTTATCGATATAATAATATCTCACCAAATTAATTAAATATCTCGGTCCCAACATTATTAATTTATAGAGGTTTTACTGTATGTCTGAAACATCTACCAAGAGTACCATACAAGTCAGAAACTATGAAAATTATGATTACTGTGAAATAACTTTAACTTCTTCATAACTTTTTCAAGTTTTCGAAGATAATAGCCACACACTTTGTCCAGGAGATCATTGGTATAATCCAAAGAGCCGATTGGCTCGAAAACGATATTGTCGTCACCAATATTGGTGTGGTGAACTTTCATTGCAACGACAGACCTGAACTTCTTGACAGAGGATAGTGTGGATGAGTGTATGGTTCAACAGTTCTGATTTTGAAAGATGCAGTGTTCATGAGGGCTAAGGGCTAGAGAAAGATTTGGTGGTTGTGGAATTGAACCCAACTTTAACAATTTTGTTGAGTAAGAATTCCTTGATTTCTTGTGTTTTTTTATTTTTATCTGAAGTTACAATCATTCAGCCGCTAACGTTGAGATTTGGATTACTAGCGTTGAGGTTTCAGTCACTAGTGTTGAGGTTCCCTCTATGTTTTGTCTTTCTTATTTCATGGATCGATCATAGGTTTAGGTGGACGCTCTGACTTTATTACTCATACTTAGAATTGTTACAAATATAGAAAGCTCTCCGTAATTTTACAAATCGATTTTAGACCGTTTGAAAGTTTATCAAACTAGATCCGAGATTATTTTGTGATTAACTTCTTAGTTCATCATGTTAGACGTTAAGAATTCGATCCCTATTCCTAAAACAACCTAAATCGATCTGTGCCTCCAAGAACCTAAGTTGATTTGCGCCTCCAAGAACATGGGTGGATCTCTCCTACCATCCGAAAAGGCAATTTATGTGGAGAAGAAGCAGCCCAGACCCATGCCTCCCCCAAAGACATTATCTGTGGATGGGACGGGTGCATCCAAACTGAAGTGAAGCCTGTTCAGATGAAGAAGCATGTGAAGACTATCCACAAGGTTGAATACATGTGCGGAAGATGTGGACATTCAACCGTGAGTGACCCTCTTCTGGTGGATCACAAGAAAATATGAAAATTTTAAGAACACGAGCAAGTTTGTGGGGAGCAAGTCTATGAGAAACTTGCTATGTAGTTTGTTTATTCGTATGTCGTTACTTATGTTTGAATTGCTAGTTCATTTTGATGGAGCTCATCTTGTCTATTATAATGTTTGAATTGCTAGTTCATGTTGATGTTTGAATCGCTAGTACTAAAGGAGTTCTTGAAAAAAAAAAAGTTAGACGTTAATTGAATCTTCCCTCAAAGCATGTAAGAGGTGTTGTAAAAATAACTCCGAAAAATATCTTACTTGTTTTGAGGGGAGATCCAAATAATGTTTAATGACATTGACTAGGAAGTTATCGTATCATTGGGATGTTAGTCCAATATTTTCCATATTGTCTCCACATGTTTCGACTGAATCTTATTGGAATTATATCTGGTTGTACCCACTACCTATTATGATCCTCACTATTTAGTTTATTATAGTCTGAAATGTATAGATATACTTTATTATAATATTTATAGAAGTCTATGTATTCTTACATATTGTCTCACATAATTTAATAATATTGTTTTTAAAGTAAAAGAAAATCACCTCTTTAAAGTAAAAAAAAAACTCTTACAAATCGAATTTAGTTGTGGAGACAAAGCATTCGGACAATATTCAACACAAAAAGTCATTTATTAATTTTGTGTACACTTATTTTGATTTTTATTTAGGCTGATTATTTTGGTTGCAAAAGGAACCAAACACGCACCATATATCTACTATAAGAGGAATACGTGCTAAAATTATCCCATGGGCCTGTTTTAGTCCCGTACCCGATCAACCTCTTCATTTTTCTCTTTAGCGCCCGCTTTTCCTCCTGCTTGCTTCACCCAATTTGTCGCTGCTTCTTCCGGTCACCCTTCTCCATTTGCCCCTTTCCTGTTCTGGGCCTGGTAACCGGTTCCTTTTTCTCCACCCTGCTTCACTAATTCTGTTTTTTCTACTGGTTCTTCGGGTCATGGCACACAGCCTGCTCCAACAGATTGAACCATATATCCCCGCCACGGTGCTGCCGAGTGGATTCGATTTCGCAGCCACTTGCCACCCACCTGACTGTTTCAGCATCGAACTCCGTCTCACGTCGCCACGAACTTGCTCGCTTTAGTTACGGTAACGGTAAGGTTAGCCTTGTTTTGTATTTTCACTTCCTTAGGTTTTCTTTAATCCCTGTTATTGTAAGCATCCGTGCTTTCTTCATTGTTATCTGGTGACTTTCATATTAACCTTTCCTGCGTATTATGCATTTCAACTATTCGATAAAATGCTTCAATAAAGTTTCGACTTTCGAATGTATATTGTGTTCCTTGCAGTTATTGGAAAGTGATTTTTTCGTGATTATGACGGCCTTGTTGATGAATGGAAGGATTTAGATTTGTTGTGCGCATATACTTGCTTTGAATCAAATAAAATGGTATGATCAAATGACACATTTTTTTAAAAGGTGAAAACTGGTGGTTTTCCAAGCGATTCCTACATCCAATCACTATGTTTTTCTCTGGAGGAAGACATTGGAGTGTAGAGGCACGGGACTTATTTTTATTCCACGAAATAGAATTACAAGCTGAACCTAATGATGCATCGTAAATATTGATCATAAGATGCAGCTATCTAAAGCATCATCTGGATGATAGGTAATGGTTGAAAATTTATTTTTATCTCTTTACCTTTTTAGTTTCAATTACAATTAAAGGTGTATAAAATAATGTAAACACAACTAACCTAAAGCAATAATTAAGTTTTCGTGTCTTGATTCCTCTATGATTAATTATCCTATGTTTGTAAACGTGAAATTTTGTAACACATTTTAGTATCAGCAATGGATTAGGATGGTTAACACACCAGAATAATTTATGCTTCAATTATGATACCTGGATTTGAATATTGTATTATTAAGAAATTGAATTTATTTGAGTGAAAGTTTTGTGCTTGTTAGTTCTACGGCATATACATTCGTACTGCGTACTTCACCTTTTCTGTATGTTCACCTCTGTCTCTGTCTATTGGACATGCATTGAAAGGGATTTTGATCAAGTATTTATGACTAGCTTTTCTTATTAATTCTGATACATCATACATCATACTTATTAATTCTGATAAACGGAACATTGTTTTGTCTTTTTAGCACAATGCTGGCTTATCAGTTCCACAGGTGACCTTTTCATCCTCAGTTGAGGTGGACCTCTCTTTAAACTGTAATGTCATATGTATGGTATTAATTTGCTCGTCTGAAGTTGCTAAGCCCTTATTTTATTCTGATTAAGTGATCTGAATGAATAGCGTAGTCAAATTTTATCAGTTCATGCACAATATTTTGTCTGGTTAATGTTGTAATCAGCTTTACAAGTCTGCGTTATTTTCTTCCTTTTCTCACATCCACAGGAAGCAAGATACTTCCAAATATGAATTGACTCGTAGTGTTTGCTTGGAGCAAGTTAAAGTAGGTGAACTTGTCCATAGTTTACCGTGCTTGCATTAGATTTGCTATCTTTCCTATTTGAATTGAAAAACAATACGTCTTGGTTTCAATGTGTTCTCAACATGAAAGTTTAAAATGATGAATTAAAGTATAAACTTATTTGGTGGCTGTAAGGATCATATGTATATATAATTAAATAAGTTCCTATTATGGAAGCGATGTTTACTTTTCTTCTTTTGTTACTACCAGTTGCAGCATGACTTTAAACAGATTTCAACTGCTATTGCTTTGGGTTTTAACTTCATCAATAGCTGAATGAGACATCATTCTTTCTTCCCTCTGTACGTACGTTTTCTTAGCAGTATCAGCTAGCAGAGCTCATAGAATGATAGAAAGCCGTTTCCATGGAATTAGATTGGCGACTAAGAAGCAATCAGATTGCTACCATAGAATTGCCTGCCATTCTTCGTTTTGAGTTGCTCTTAGTAGTAGAGATATACGGATGATCAATGCTTTCCAAGGCTTTTTTTCAAGTACTGTTGTAGGTTTATTACTTACTCAAATTTCATATGCAATCAATATCCCTGTATTTTTATTTGAACATTGATGTTTGAATCTCCAAAAAGAAATTTACAAGTGTGCTGCAAAAATCTAATTATACTCTTATAAATATTTTTCTCCATCCGGGCTAATGCCGCACTTGGTGCGGCACATACACCTAGTGATATAATTAATTACCTTATTTCTGGACCGCTTCATTTTGAATTTCAAATTTCTATTTAATTTTTTTAACAGAAATTTAACATTCTTTTTTCACAGATCTCACATGGCTCTGTTTCTTAACATTGACGGAGTTACCTTGCATAGCAAAGATTCCTCAAGAAATAAGAGTCCCCTGTAGATTGACTTAGTTATGAAAATGAGTTTAGCTAAGTTCTTGCCTTCAAGAAGGTTAGGGGCAGTGCTCCAAAAATGATGCTACTCTTAGGATTTTTGGTTTTTTTTAAAAGTATTGTTTTTTCATGATCATGTATAATATATTATTATTGTATGTTCCAAAATATGATACTGTTTCCAACTGTATTTTGAAGAAATAAGATTGTATGTTCCAAAATATGATACTGTTTCCAACTGTATTTTGAAGAAATAAGCTTTGTTAATCAAAGAAGGACAGATGGTGAAAATCTTCAAAGAAGGCCAGCTCTCAATCAACCAAACAAAGAGGCACATGTGTTTACTGAAGAATCTAAAGTACTACTCCCACCGTCTCAGCCGAAACTGCACACTTTTTAGTCAACTTTGTCTGGGCATGTTTGACCGTAAATTGCAATTGACATATGTGCTATAATAATATCATATGGGATATGATTAGATTCACAATGCGCTCTATTTTTTAGCTATAAAAGTTTTAGACCATAATAATGTATAAAAATAAAGTTATTCACGGTCAAACATGCTCTGAAAAAATTGACCAAAAAGTGTGCAGTTATGGCTGGGACAGAGTGATACTACATTTTTGAGCCTCCCTCAAGCTTTCTAGTTTGGCTGAGTCCTGATACTGGAGAAAACTGATTCTTATGCTGCTGGAGATATTTCATTAAATATCTTCTAGTCTTCACTAGTATCTTTTCAAACTTATTCCACAAATTAGCAACTCTTAATCACACTCAAGTGGCTAATATGTGTTTATTCAGGTTTCAGCTTGATACTCACAGACTTGCTCCTTGTAGTGATATCCTCGTTGTGGTAAAAGTGTGCTCTCGACTGGAAAACTGGTCGATCACTAACCTAGATCAGCTGAGTCGATATAGATTAAGGAATGCTAATTATAATTTTCTCATGGAACTTAAAACTTCCCAAGTTTTTTCATCCCAAATGATTGGGGTTTTTCTTGAACCTCGAGTTTTTTCATCCCATTTAGTTGGGATTTTTCTTGGACAAATTGTATTCAGTTTTAAGACTTTGAGAAATATGGTTAAGGGAGCCAAATAAATTTCCCTCCAGCTCTGCTGGTTTAAAAAAAAAAACCATTGTATATGTATCATGTTCATTTTCTTCTTGATTTTGATTTGCGCTTCAGCGTTAGTGTAAAGCAATGTGAAAATAATAACTGAATTGAATCGGGAAAACATCGAGCAATCGCACGACGGGCATTAAACTAGTAACAAATTTATTCATTCTGGGTTCTTTCTAAATGGAATGTGTGAAACAGTTATTTCTTCTTTAGTCGCATCGTTTTCTTTCTCTGGAAGCCTTTTTTTTTTGTTGTTTTTGTTTTTTTGAAAGCCAACTTAACATTCTTCAGTTTTTTTTCCTGTTATTGTCAGTTGAAGCATAATTCTCCCAAAAACCGACTCACAATTGATTGTCCATATATGCATCTTCCCGTCGAACCATCTGTACTACTCGAAGAGTCCCCAACAATGCATGCGTCGGGCTGGCCAAGCATAACCGCCAAACTCAATGCTTCCTCCAACGCCAATGTTTCCGCTTGTATGTGGTCTAGGATATGCGGAAATCCCCTCGTCGTCGCACGAATGAAAATGCCCTCCGGGTCATATGCCACAATTCCGGTTACTGTCGTTCCCGGTCAATGCCCGCATCAAAGTAGATTCTGAACTTGTCCCTTGGAGGGCTAAGCATGACTCTCGGCAAAAGAGAATATGAGATATCATCCAGCCAACCCCGAGCCTCCAAGAAACGGCTACGACCAGACAAAACAGAAGTTACCATGACATTCGAAGTAAGATGTGAAACTTGACGATTCCGCTGAAACCATATACCTTCACAAACTGTAATTGTAAGCTCACAGAATGCATCACCTTTCTAACTTTATCAGTTTCCGAAACCATAGATCTCCTCTCAGTTGGCTAAGATCCAAAACAAATCAAATCAATCAAAAATAAAGAACACGCGCGAGTGAGCTTGATAATGCACTGTTACATAGTACTTTCGCCCATACCAGTCTAAATAGCAAAATCACTGGCATTAAAGCTAAACATGATGCAATATCTCCCAACACTTTCATCTCTTATATATCGAATTCTGCCATTTTCTTATTTGCAGGGTTCCCATCCTAGTAGGCACACTTAACTCCAAGTTTGCGGCAATCCAACCTTTAATTTCATTAGGTCGATCTAGATCCATTTTGAGGCTCACAAAAAAACCAAGCCAATCACGAAAATCTTGAAAACAAAGAGAGTTGTGGTTTGGCTGGTTCCTCTGAATACGCCGGGTCCTCTGAGCATCATAAGTTCTCAAAATCCTGTTTGACTTGGGGAGTGAAACGAGAATCTGATCATTAACCGAACCGGATTTGCTCATGGTTTTGAGCACAACAAATTTCACCTTGAAAATATGACCCTCATAACCAATGGGATCAATGCAGCAATAGACCATATATAAGTAGTGGTATCCATGGGCTGCATGATAGTGAATTTATAACACCAATCACAATAAATAACTAAACCACTATTGGTTTTCCTAAGTTGGTCAAGCTTTGAAGTGCAGATGTGTACATTTTTAAATATTTAATTAACATATATATAAATTGAGGGTCATCCTGGTTGGGAATTAGTGCTAAAAAAGAAGTATTACGTGAATCAGATTGAAATTAGTGCTAAAAAAAGAAGTATTACGTGAATCAGATTTTACCTACACCAAAAACGGAAAAAGAAACTCTGATACGACACTATATAAACCCAGCCTCTTAACATTTCTGCCTATAATTTTCAGATGGCTCCGGAGAAATCACCAATGTCTGTTCGCCGTCCAATCCACAACTTCAATCTGCCGAGGACCTGGGGAGCGCACCGGATTCAGACCTGCGTTGAGGAGGGCACAATGCAATTTGAATGTATTTTGTGATTTATTAATGTTTCTATTTTTAAATAACGCATCAAATGTAGATTTATATATGAGATCGACCCTATATATAGTTAATGGTTAATCTTTCTATTAGATGTCAACAACAATCTCAAATTATACATATGTTGTAAAGAACTTTAAGTTTCAAATCACATATCCATGGCTTTCATAAGTTCAGATTGCATTTGTATATAGATAAGGTAAAAAATAGATATTGAAATAACCATATACATATATAGGACCATAGAAAATACAACATGTGGTGAGTTAAATTACATGATATTGAAGGAGATCAGAATTAACTCTCTATGAACACACAAATGAATCAAATTTTATTAATTGTGGTTAAACAATTACAAAAGATGGACATTTAATTACATATGTTTCACTTCCAATGCTAAACTCAATTTTCAGCGAATTAATGTATGACTATCAAATAAAGTGTCTAAAACATGAAAATTTTCTAAATTACAATAATGTCTAAAACATATTTATGTAGCTACCAAATAAAGTTTGCTATTCTCATTGTCTCAACTGTACCAAGTTTATACAATTTAACTATTTACTTAATCACAACTGTCCCAAGTTTCTACAATTTGACCTCTTTTTTTACAAAAATTTTTTTTTCCATTCCAACACCCAACTGTCCCATTTCTACGTTTTGACCTTTATTTAATTCCAATTATCCCAAATTTTAACTATTTATTTAATCCCAACTGTCCCAACTATTTCAACGATTTGATTACTTATTTCATTAACTTCTTTTTAATTTGAATTGAAAATGAGTTAAAATTTATTATATGTGATCTTATTTTTATTTGACTTTACATATTTTAAAAATGTTTAATTTTTATATTTTCAATCTGCACATGTTTAAAGTTATTAATGATCAAATATTTTAGAAGGTCTCCTGTAAGGTCCTCTCTTACGGTAAGAGCAGACCACATTCTTTAAGATTGGGGTTGACTATACACAATTATTTTGATTATTTGGGCCATAAAACATAAAAGATCAAGGAATAAAGTGAAAATATAGGCCCTGTTTACCAGAGCTTATCTGTAGATCAGTTCAGTTCAGTTCAATTCAGTTCAATTCAGTTCAATTCAATTCAGTTCAGTGAAAATGCAATTTGATGAAATTCAGGTTAATTCAGACATGCTGGTTCCATTTTTCAATACATCAATTTTCACTTCAGTTCAGTTCAGTTCAGTTCAGTTCAATTCAGTTCAGTTCAGTTCAGTTCAGTTCAATTCAATTCAATTCAGTTCAGTTCAGTACATCAAGAAATAACCTCTAGTAAACAAGGCCATATTGCCCAAAATCTGAAAGATCAAAGCAAATGAAAACATCAAGTCTAAACATAAAAGATCAAACCAAATAAAGAAATCAAACCAAAAAAAATCAAACTCAAGTATAAAAACATCAAGGTCAAACAAAATTTATTCAAATAATTAAAATAGAGAAGGTCTTGGGTGAGACCGTCCTACCATAAGCTTATGGTAGGACGAATGATAGTTCATGTGTTTAATGGATTTGTTCATGTGTTTCACAACTTTGTTAATTCATTTACATATTGTTACAGATTATAACAAACAAAATTGTGAAACACAAGAACAAATCTGTGAAACACATGAACCCAACTTATAACAAACAAAACTGTGAAACACATGAACAAAACTGTGAAACACATGAACTATCATTCGTCCTACCATAAGCTTATGGTAGGACGGTCTCACCCAAGACATTGTAATTAAAATAATTGTTTAGTAACTCCAATCTTGTAGAAGATGATCTACTTTTGGGATGCCCTTATTTGAAACTTTCTCAATATTATATGTGAGTCAATTGACAAAAGTCAAAGTTTATACAACTGGAATGAAGGGTTATTTAATTAAATTTAATAAAATAAAATAATTTAATTGGGGTGGATCATACTTTTATGGACATGATGTTAAATGAAACTAGATTTAATTCAATACTAGCTTGAAACTAGATTACGTGGTGTTAAATGAAGTAATTATCATTTAAAAAAAAAAATTACGTGGTGTTAAGTGAATTGGCAAAGTCTTGGATGCGACCGTCTACATATGTAGACCGGGTTAAATTGTAAATAGTCTAATATTTCAAAAACAAGGAGAGACTAATTTGCAATTTTTAAAAATTTAGAAATTTCACGCGCTATAGTAATTTCGCGCGTGAACAGTGACATGTGAACAGTATGTGAATAGTACTAATACAGTGCTATTTTTTTTTTTTTTTTTTTTTTTGCAAAAAAAATCAGATTTTGTTTTAAATTGATCATGTTTTATTTTATAAATTACATCTTTTAGGTTTTTAGATGATTGATACTCTACCAATTTTTATATGATTAACTATCTCTCAGGTTTTGCTTTAAACTCCTCATGTTTTAAGTTATAACCTCAATGTTTTAAGTGACACATTTTGATTTAAACTCCACATGTTTTATGTTATAATGATCACCTTTTGGGTAATAATAAAAATCTTCTAGGTTTTGGTTTAAATTCCCCATGTTTTTATGTTATAATGATCATCTTCTAAATTACAAGTTCAAGTTTTAGGTTAAATCCCTCATGTGACTATAATAAACTTGAGGTTTTGGGTTAAATTCCTCATGTTACTGTAGTAAACTTCATCTTTTGGGTTAAATCCCTCATGTAGCAAACTTCAGGTTTTGGGTTAAATCCCTCATGTTACTGTAGCAAACTCCAGGTTTTGAGTTAAACCCCTCATGTAGCAAACTTCAGGTTTTGGATTAAATCCCTCATGTTAGTGTAACAACTTCAGGTTTTGGGTTAAATCCTCATGTTATTGTAGCAAACTTCAGGTTGTGGGTTAAATCCCTCATGTTACTGTAGCAAATTTCAGGTTTTGGATTAAACCCCTCATGTAGCAAACTTCAGGTTTTGGGTTAAATCCTCATGTTACTGTAGCAAACTTCAGGTTGTGAGTTAAATCTCTCATGTAGCAAACTTCAGGTTTTGAGTTAAATCTCTCATGCACTGTAGCAAAAGTACTGTAGCGGTACTGTAGCAAACACTGTACACGCGCGAAATTACTGTAGCGCGTGATTTTTTTAAATTTTTGAAAAATTGCAAATTGGTCCTTCCTTGTTTTTGATATATTACCCTATTTTTAATTTAGTCCTTGGTCTACATATGTAGACGGTCGCTCCAGAGACCACCCAAGTGAATTTATGTCGATATCAACAACCTCAAATTAAATATATTGTCAAGGACTTATTTAAGTTATATGGCTCAGATAACGGATTTATGTATAGATGAGGTAAAACTATTTTTTGAAATAACTATATGACCTTAGCAAATACATCACCAACACATGAAATTGAAAAGAAAAAAAAATCAAATTAATAACTTTCTATCTACGTAAATGAATCAAATTTTATTCATTGTGATTAAAACAAAAGGCAGACATTTACTATGTTTCACTTCCAACATAAGACTCGATTTTTAGTGAGTGTATGACTATCAAATAAAGTGTCTATAACAAGGATATTTTCTCAACTACAATATATCTAAAACATAAACTTCTCAACCAAAAAAACAATTACAAAAAGATAAATATGCCCTTAATAAATTCTTACAAACAACCATAACAATAAGTGATATTTCATTTATACCCCTTAAAACTTCACTTATAAGATATAAAATGCATTTTTCTTAAAAACGAACCGAAATCAACTAAAAATTTTTGGTTGGAACGGAGGAGAGAGTATTTATGTATCTACCAAATAAAGTTAGTAATTCCCATCTTCCTAACTTTCAACTGTTTCTACAATTTGACCATATATTTAATTAATCTTACTAACTTTCAATTATTAAATTAATTTGATAACTATGTTAAAATAATATTATATATAATTTTCTTGGATTCATAATATCACGTATTTATAAATTATTTATCCTAGACCAAAACTATAATGAGAATACTTTGATAAAAGTTTCTCCATTTGGTAATTCTACACCCCATACCTTTTCAATAAATATAAGAAACAAAAAGATGTGTCTTTTCAAAAAAAATAAAAATCCTTCTGCATATAAATATACCAATTCATAAATCAAAACCAAGATAACTCAACCTTTTTCATTAATTATAGGAAGGTAATTGGAACTTAGAAGGTACACCTAACTAAAACAGAAGTCAATATTCCCACTTACTCTTGCATGTTTTGGTCATAATTTTAATTTTTTGAGGGTCAATTTTCTGATTACATGTAGTCATATAGCTCTCTAATTTATATTTGTTTCCCTTATTATTTGTCAAACAATTCTGGATATTTTTTTAAATTTTGGATATTTTTTTCAAATTTTGGATATTTTTCAAATCCATGAAATGAATGAAAGGAAAATTTATTGTTTTAAAAAAAATTAAAAAGTAAGTCCGTTGCTTCGTCCAGCTCGGTTCATCCAATTTAATCGCTTAATTATTAGTTTCTTATGATTAAATTATTATATGGACGAGCTGATGACCGAATCTATATAAAAAGTAAACATTTTGTGTGGACGTTCTGACAAGTCAATTTCTGATTATACTCTTCACACTAGGCTATATCCTATTGGGCCCCCCTATGATAAATATGGCACTATTCCCTGGATTAGTTGAAGGACCCAAGCAGAAGGCCCAAGCTGAACCGGACCAGGATCCGGCCCACGGACGACTCCAAGCACTGTAGCGGATTACACTGTTCGATGTCGGTAGCTCAAATGGCTATAAATAAGGCCAGATCAACAACCAGAACAGCTAAGTTGACTGTTCATCCCTACCAAAATATTAGAACCAGAACTATGGTTTCCACCTCTGATTTGATCGTCGGAGCAGGTGCAGGCATCAGCCGGCCTGTCTGATCTATGTTCTGTCCACGCAGGTTCACAGGGCAGAGCAACGAGAAACGCTACAGCAAAATCCCATTTAGAACTTTAACATTGGCGCCGTCTGTGGGGAGACGCGTTATCTTCACAGCCCACGCAGCATTGATACCATGACGGATGGAAGAGCAGATCCGGATCATTTTCCGGAGCTACCAAGACTCCCGCTTGGAGGAGGTCGTGCCTTATTGGAGGCCAACAGGGACGGTCCTATCTTGGACTCTGCTGACAGACCGGTCGTTGCGGTGAGCAGACCGATCGCATCTACTAGCAGGCCGGTCGTGACGACAGAACAAACTCCCAGTAACCCCGTTCAACGAATCCGACGCATATCTGAGGTGACTGACACGGTCGAGATCCTTAAACAGGTCATGGCCACTCAAACCGAGATGATGCGACAGCTCCAGGAGTTGAAGGAGGGTACCCCGGCGAGATCGAACGGTCAGACGATGGCACCGCGTATACGACCAGTTAGGCTGTTCGATGACGGAGAAGACACTTTTGGAGGTAACAGGACCGTTCACGAGGCGATGCCGTCTCAGAGAGGAGATGAGGCTCATTCCTCCCCAAGGTACTCGACCAGGGAAGGGTCGGGACGCAGTGACGACCAGAAGAAAAGATGGCCGGCAGTCTATGTACACACCCCAACGGTCAAGCCGAGGGTCCCGGTTAGACAGCGGCTTGCTGTCGACTTTGAGGAGGATCCGGAACTGGACACGAGAGGGTGTCCGTTCAAAGCTGAAGTGATGAGTTTTTCTGCGTCTCACAAGCTGAAAATACCACCAAACTTGGGAGTGTACGATGGAACATCAGATCCATCGGATCATCTACACACTTTCACCTCAAACATGTCAACCTTCGGCATCCCAGAGCCTATCTGGTGCAAGGTCTTCGCTACCACACTGACCAAAGCCGCCAGGTTATGGTTCACAAATCTGCCAAACAACACCATCTCACGGTTCGCAGAGCTGGAAGAGGAGTTCCTGAGCCGGTTCATTCAGAAAAGGAAATTCACAAAAACCAGGAACGATTTGCTAACGATCATGCAGCACGTGGGAGAATCCCTATCGGAGTACTGGGAGCGATTCAACGAGCTGGTTAACGCAGTTGATCACCGTGGTGGTGCACGGTTTGTCATTGATGCTTTCATCCGAGGGTTATGCCATAAAGCCCTCAGTCGGGACTTGGTGTTAAACCCAGTGTACTCAGTGCACGCGTTAATGATCAGAGTTGAGTTTTTCGATAAGGCAGACATAATAGAAGTGCGCATCGATGAGAAGACCTACTACAGAAACCGCGCAGAAGACAAGACAGTCCTGGCAAGTGGGAAGAAGGTTACCGGGACGAATAGAGGCGGGCGCAGACCTGTGAAGGAAAGGCTGGGTAGGAGAGACTACCCACAAGTTAGCACAGGCTCGGCTTCGCAAACAAAGACATTCACACCGCTGAATAAAACTCCAAAAGAGATATTCGCGTTAGTGGCGCATAAAAATATTCTCGATCCGGCTCATAAGATGAAGACTTCTGGAAGTAGCCGAAACATAAAGCTGTTCTGCGATTACCATAATGACCATGGCCATGACACAAATCAGTGCAAACATTTGAAACAGGCAATTGAGAATTGTATCAAGACTGGTCAGCTTTCTGACAAGCGATTTCCCCACGTCGTAAATGGGAATCCCACTCAATCAAAACACATTTATATTTCACCTACGACTTCTAACTACTATAGAGTAGATAGTGGGAAGTAGGGATCGAACCACAGGGAGAAGGAGTTTTGTTTAGTGTTTTAGCGAAGATTATTAACACATACATATATATTATATAGAAAGCAAGGTAAACAAGGGGGGGTTTTGAAGTTGGTTTTGTAGGAAACACTACGATGCAAAGCAAATTAAAATCTAAGTTATCATACAATTATCTAAGTAAAGATTAACTATCTAAAATGCAAGTCTTGGGTGCATGTGATTTCGACTTTCTACCATGGGTTCTTCCTCAAACTATGACGTGTTGCTTTGAGAAGGATGATCGTTTATCATAAGAAACTACCTCTAATCGTAGAGACATATTTCTCAATCTCACTATTATAGTTATGGATGACGAAAACATCACCACAACTCTCATCCACAAATGACCTAAATGATAGCATTTAGACCAATTTGTTGATGGCATTACCAATTAGAGACTCAATAAACACTACCCATGATATTCGATAGCGAATTTAACATGGATATAACACTAGTGAATGGATTCAAGAGCAAACACAAATGATAGCATAATGTAATTAACTCATAAATCTACTACTCAACAATAGAGGAAATGTTAGCATTCCAACCATGTTTCTAGCAAGATTCAACACATTTCTATAACTAGGAAATCGTTCCTAACCATATCATGCATCAATACACACAAATACAACACAATCATTCACTTGCAAATCAAACATTCATAAGCTACACAAACAAGTTCTCAACCCATAATAGAAGTTTAATCACATGCCCCCAAGATGGGTTTTTAGCCTACAACAATAATTCTACTTAATACAAACATGTTCATCAAATCAAAATGGAAGAAAATGGAAGAAGAGGAAGAAAAACTATGAAAAATCTAATTTGGATTGGGGGAAGCTCGTCTCCAATATAAGGGATAAGAGGGGGTATTTATAGCCCTTCAAAATATGCTTCTTTGGGCTTCATTCAGCCAGAAATCCGCCCATTTTCGCGGCCCGCGAGGCCCATTTCGCGGCCCGCGAGATGCCTGTGGCAGATTGACAACAATCTTCTTTTCTTCGCCACGGATGAACCGTTGATCCGTTTTTGACGTTCTAGTATTCCATTTTGTAGTACTCGAGAAGACGAAGCCAATGGTATCACTTATGCACTCCAATTCCTCTTGTAACATTTCCAAATTTCAGCTTCAAAACGTTAGTGCACAAGTCTTTCTTCAAAATGCAAGGTAAGAGAAATTTAGCCTTAATTCTTAACCCTTTGCACTAAATGCTACCCCAAATGAACTCTAAAATGTGCTAAAAGTAGAGTATATATTGGCTACATCAAATACCCCCACACTTAAACCTTTCTCGTCCTCGAGAAAGAACGATTAAAGTTTAAGATTATACTCAATTTTTTTTTAATGCACATTTGAACTCCTCCAAAACTATGACACTAAACAAGAACTTCCAACAAGTAAAAAGCACAATCACAATAAAGATCATATCAAATTTCTATGCTTCAACTTGATGACAAGTTCTACCCAAAAATCCCAACAAAATCAAAACATATACCACATGTAGAACACCCCCACACTTAAACCTTTCTCGTCCTCGAGAAAGAACGATTCAAGGCCAAGATGACAATTTCACAACAATCAAACATATGGCATACTCAAACAAAACATTGCAAAGTAGAATATCCCAAAGTGTACTACTTTGCTCCCACTATATGAAACATCCTAACAAAGCCAAATGATGCAAAACTACCATACTCTCCATTAATCACCGCATCCTTATGACTTCAACCATCGGAAAATGAGGATAAAATGAGATTTCTCTCCTTTTGCCTAGTTATTTATACCTAGCCACTCTTTTTTTTTCTCTCACTCTCCTTTTGCCTAGGATGTACCTAGCCACTCTCTTTTTTTTTTTCTTTTTTTTTTTCACACAAAGCCTCTCAATTTTGCATAAGTCTCTATTTCTTTTGGACTTATCCGGGCTTCAGCCTCTCATTTTTGCCTAAGTCTCTATTTCTTTTGGACTTATCCGGGCTTTCATTTTTTTATTTTTTATTTTTAAAACAAATTCTTCAAAGAAGTACATATTTACACCAAAAACAAAAATCTTAAACCTCTCCCCCACACTTAAACCAAACATTGTCCTCAATATTCAAGAACAACTATCAAAATTGTGAGGAAAGGGAAGGACTCACACACTAAATGTTGGCTAAAAATATTATTTTTTTTTTTTTTTTGGTTTTTTTTTTATCTTCGCGGGCCGCAAGGCCCGATTCGCGGCCCGCGAGGCCGATCTCGCGGACCGCGGGCTTAATTCGCGGGCCGCGAAAAACAGCCAATTTGTGGCAGCGGGCTGCTTCAAAATCCACTATTTTCGCGGGCCGCGAGGCCCAATTCGCGGCCCGCGAGCCCAAATTTTTTTAATTTTTTTTAAATTCAAATAAAATAACAAAAGAAAAACAAGAATAAAAACGAAAATAAAATTAAAAAAACAAGAATAAAAACGTAATCTACTAATTAAAACAATGAAAGACACAAAGAAACTTTTTTTTTTATATAAACACAATAAAAGTTAAATAACAATAAATCGATCAAAATCGATTTATTTAACGTCGTCGACACGACCCAAATGTTATTCATAGAACAAAAGTCTGAAATCCTTCACCTTTGAGAGAAAAGTGAAGGGGGGTTGAGAAATTATAGGTAGATGAGTGTAAGGTGAGGTTCTTAAAGGAGTATGGATGGTTGGAAGCATGAATGAGTAAGTTGGCTTCCTACTTGGCTCCTCTAAGATTTCCGAAATTGGTGATTTTGGTTGAATAGGTGGAGGTAGGGGTGGCAATGGTGATGGTAAGTTCTCAAGTTCATTCACCTCCCTCTCTTCTTCTTTTTGTTCAACAACCAACTCCTCATTCCTTTCAAATTCTTCTTCGTGCAAAGCACTCGGAATAGGTTCTACTTGGGATGGTTCTCCTTCGGAATATTGAGCTTCTAATCTCCTCACCGCTTCCCACATTAAATTCAATTGCCTCTCAAGATTTTCTAAGCGTAAATTCTCTTCATAATTCATCGCATCTTGTTCTTGAGGCAATTCAAAAGGTGGGTGAGGTAGATTTTGTTGCTCATAGGGTTGGTTTTCCGGTGGGTATCCAAACCTCGAATTCGAATGACCACTCCATTGCGGCTCATAAGAATCGTAGTAAGGATTATAAACTTGTTGATATTGGAATCCAACTCCCTCCTCATTATAGCATTCATCATGGTACCCTTGGTATGAGGAACCAACGGGCATTTCATGTTGAAAGTGCTCATTTCTCAAATCAAAATTGCAAGACTCGGAAAAATTAGTAAAATTGTATGCATCACGCGAGTTTGCAAAATTATCATCATCCCTTGAATAGTTATAAGGGAGGTTATCCATATGTAAATTAAAATTAAAACTACAAACAAAGATATTGAAATTGTAGTGCAAGGGTTCTAGGGTAATACACACTACAAGGTGTCGTTTACTCCAAGAAACCAAGCAATACACACTTCAAAGAAAACAAAGTAAAGAAAGTATTGAAATTATAGTGCAAGGATTCTTAAGCAATACACACTACAAGGTGTCGTTTACGCAAAGAACTCGAGCAATACACTTTCAAAGAAAAGAAAGAAAACAAAAGAGGTAAACAATAAAATCTAAGATAAAACACAAAACAAGAAATGCCTTCTCCCCGGCAGCGGCGCCATTTTTGACAAGCGATTTCCCCACGTCGTAAATGGGAATCCCACTCAATCAAAACACATTTATATTTCACCTACGACTTCTAACTACTATAGAGTAGATAGTGGGAAGTAGGGATCGAACCACAAGGAGAAGGAGTTTTGTTTAGTGTTTTAGCGAAGATTATTAACACATACATATATATTATATAGAAAGCAAGGTAAACAAGGGGGGGTTTTGAAGTTGGTTTTGTAGGAAACACTACGATGCAAAGCAAATTAAAATCTAAGTTATCATACAATTATCTAAGTAAAGATTAACTATCTAAAATGCAAGTCTTGGGTGCATGTGATTTCGACTTTCTACCATGGGTTCTTCCTCAAACTATGACGTGTTGCTTTGAGAAGGATGATCGTTTATCATAAGAAACTACCTCTAATCGTAGAGACATATTTCTCAATCTCACTATTATAGTTATGGATGACGAAAACATCACCACAACTCTCATCCACAAATGACCTAAATGATAGCATTTAGACCAATTTGTTGATGGCATTACCAATTAGAGACTCAATAAACACTACCCATGATATTCGATAGCGAATTTAACATGGATATAACACTAGTGAATGGATTCAAGAGCAAACACAAATGATAGCATAATGTAATTAACTCATAAATCTACTACTCAACAATAGAGGAAATGTTAGCATTCCAACCATGTTTCTAG
Source organism: Cruciata laevipes (assembly GCA_963678965.1). Classification (NCBI taxonomy): domain Eukaryota; kingdom Viridiplantae; phylum Streptophyta; class Magnoliopsida; order Gentianales; family Rubiaceae; genus Cruciata; species Cruciata laevipes. Next base: position 7,795,161 of record OY787641.1, on the reverse strand, counting down.
CAAGATTCAACACATTTCTATAACTAGGAAATCGTTCCTAACCATATCATGCATCAATACACACAAATACAACACAATCATTCACTTGCAAATCAAACATTCATAAGCTACACAAACAAGTTCTCAACCCATAATAGAAGTTTAATCACATGCCCCCAAGATGGGTTTTTAGCCTACAACAATAATTCTACTTAATACAAACATGTTCATCAAATCAAAATGGAAGAAAATGGAAGAAGAGGAAGAAAAACTATGAAAAATCTAATTTGGATTGGGGGAAGCTCGTCTCCAATATAAGGGATAAGAGGGGGTATTTATAGCCCTTCAAAATATGCTTCTTTGGGCTTCATTCAGCCAGAAATCCGCCCATTTTCGCGGCCCGCGAGGCCCATTTCGCGGCCCGCGAGATGCCTGTGGCAGATTGACAACAATCTTCTTTTCTTCGCCACGGATGAACCGTTGATCCGTTTTTGACGTTCTAGTAGTCCATTTTGTAGTACTCGAGAAGACGAAGCCAATGGTACCACTTATGCACTCCAATTCCTCTTGTAACATTTCCAAATTTCAGCTTCAAAACGTTAGTGCACAAGTCTTTCTTCAAAATGCAAGGTAAGAGAAATTTAGCCTTAATTCTTAACCCTTTGCACTAAATGCTACCCCAAATGAACTCTAAAATGTGCTAAAAGTAGAGTATATATTGGCTACATCACTTTCACACTTCGCGAAAATGGCGAGGTCCCATAACGATGCGGAGTATGCGAGGAAATCTGAAGGATCAACTAGACAGTCCGGAGGATACAATCCTCGATACCAGGACCGTCATGATAGCGGCGACAAAGGAAAGGAAGTGGAGTTAATTGGAGAGCATTCTAAGGGTGTCAAGAGAAAGCTTGAAGATGAAGATCTGTCCCCAGAGCCTTTGGGAGTCAACACCACCACCACCAATATATTCGCAATCATTGGCGGCAGTGCGGGGGGCAAGACAGAGTCTCAACGAAAGGAGCGATGTAGGCGCGTACCAGAGGACACTCCGGCGGACAGACGCCTCGGTCCTGAAGAATCAATTATTTTTGATTCCAACGACCCTATCCCATGCAGACCAGCCGGAGGTGATGCAGTTGTCATTACTGTCCAGGTGATTGACAAGCTCATCCACCGGGCATACGTTGGCGGCGGCAGCTCGGCGGAGATCATGTACTGGCACTGCTTTGAGAAAATGGATGAGGCAATGAAAGCCAAGTTGCAACCAACCGACACTCCTCTCGTAGATTTCGCGGACATAACCATATGGCCGGAAGGGACCGTCACATTACCAGTAGTGTTCGGGGAACATCCGACGCGAAAAGTAATCGAACTTGAATTTGTAGTTGTTAAGGCGAACAGTCCCTATAACCTCATTATAGGACGACCAACTTTGGCGCTATTGAAAGGGATAGTATCTACGTTACATCTGCTACTAAAATTCCCAACCAAATACGGTGTGGCTACCGTGAAAGGAGATCAACAGAAGGCCAGAGAATGCCATCGGATAGCGCTTAGCAAAAGGAAAAGAGAGGTTAACTGGGACAGTCCTATGATGGGGACACACACCAGACGAGAAGTGTTAATGACAGTATCAAAAGGTGAATTCACTCCTACGGAATTGTCTGGAGAAGTGGTTGAAATGAAGCTCGATTGCGCACATGAGGCGATAGTCCAGATTGGCAAGACATTCCCCGCGTCCGTCCAACGAGAGTTGTTGGCTATATTGTCCAAGCATGAATCGGCGTTTGCCTGGAAACCAAGTGACATGACTGGTGTGTCTCCCACGATAGGATATCATGCATTAAAGGTGAACCCGAATCACAATCCAGTTCTGCAGCGCAGAAGATCGCAATGTCCGGAGCGTAATTCTGCGATCAATCAAGAAGTCACCGACTTATTGAATGCCGGAGTCCTAATTGATGTGCCATATCCGACATGGCTTAGCAACCCAGTACTCGTAAAGAAAGTGGATGGCAGCTGGAAAATGTGTATTGATTACGCCGTACTGAACAAATCATGCCCAAAGGATTGCTACCCGTCCCCGTTGATCGTCAGAAGGTGGACTCGTTGGTAGCGTACCCCATCAAGTGTTTTCTGGACGCCTACAAAGGATATCACCAGATACCAATGCTGAAATCCGACGCAGAAAAGACGGCATTTATCCGGATCTTGTCAACGGATTGTCGACAAGATCTTCGAGGACCAGCTGGGAAGAAATCTCGAGATATACGTAGATGATATGGTGATCAAGAGCCACCAGTTCCCGGATCTGATTAATGATGTGGAAGAGACCCTGAAGAAACTAGAGCAAACAGGTTTGAAGCTAAACCCCAAGAAATGCCAATTCGGTGTGGGAGAAGGAAAATTCCTTGGGCATATGGTATCGAAAGAGGGCTTGAGAGCGAACCCGAAAAAGATACAGGCGATCATTGACATGTGTTCGCCCAAGACCGTCAATGATATTCAAAGCCTTAACGGTCGGATGGCTGCAATGAACCGTTTCCTATCTAAGGCTGCAGAGAGAACACTACCGTTCCTACGTGTCTTAAAAGGAAACGTGGAAAAGGGAGGTGTAGTGCAATGGGGAGAGCCGGAAGAACGGGCATTCGCGGAGCTAAAAGAACACCTTCATGAGCTGCCGGTCCTGTCGCCCCCATCAGGAGGAGAGACTCTTTATCTATACATATCAGCAGGCACCGAAGCCGTCAGCGGAGCGCTAATCAGGGAAGTGTCGAAGATACAGAAGCCGGTCTACTACATTAGCCGCACTCTTCAAGGAGCTGAAACCAGATACTCGGCCCAAGAGAAATTGGTGCTAGCATTGGTTCATACAGCCCGGAGACTGCGAACTTATTTCCAGTCCCACCCGGTTGTGGTATTGACGAACGAGCCTCTGAAAACGATCCTAACCAAGCCCGGTGCATCCGGCCGTATGGCCAAATGGGCTGTGGAACTTAGCGAGTATTCCATTGAATTCTCACCAAGAAAGGCGATCAAGGGCCAGGTTATGGCAGATTTCCTAGCTGAGATGCCGGAAGAGGCCGGTAGCCCGATTGTCGAAGAAAAGCCTGTTATAAAGCGACGAGTAAGTCATGAACATAGAACTGACTGGTGGAAATTACACGTTGATGGAGCATCCGGAGTGGAAGGCGCAGGAGCCGGATTGATCGTCACAGACCCGGGAGGAGTGGAGACCACATATGCTCTTCGATTCGATTTTCCCGCAACCAATAATAAAGCCGAATATGAGGCTCTTATTTCTGGCATGGAGATCGCAAAGAAGTTAGGCGCCGCCAAAGTGGACGCGTACGGGGACTCTGCTCTAGTCGCAAACCAATTCAACGGGTCCTATGCCGCGAGGGAACCAACCATGCAAAAATACCTGGAGAAGGTAAAGAGTTTGGCTCTCGGGTTTGAGGAATTCGATATAACTCGGGTACCCAGATCAGAAAACACGCGAGCAGACGCTTTGAGTAAGCTGGCATCATCAGCCAGCGGACATCTCACTAAAACCGTTCTGGTAGAAACGCTCGCAATCAGATCCACGGACTGTGCTAGGATCAGTCTAATAGCAGAAGGCACGAAATGCTGGATGACGCCGCTGAAAAGGCTCATAATGCATGGTGTCAGACCTACGAATGACAAAGAGGCAAGCGCATTGGCGAAAAAGGCATTGGGTTTTACAGTCAAAGATGGGATCCTTTACAGACAGGGTTTTCTTGAACCGTGGCTGAGATGTGTAAACAAAACGCAAGGCGTGCAAGTGTTGAAAGAGCTTCACGAAGGGTCGTGTGGTGCACATCAAGGATCGCGCACACTAGCTTTGCGCGCTACCCGAGCAGGATATTATTGGCCAAAAATGAAAGACGACGCAGACGAACTAGTCCAGAAATGCCACCAATGTCAGATTCATGCCACCGTACCAAGGTTACCAGGGCAGAAGATGACTAGCATACATTCACCGTGGCCGTTCGCCGTATGGGGTATCGATATTGTGGACCTTTTCCGCTGGCGATCGGGAGGCAGCGTTTTTTGGTGGTGGCTGTCGACTATTTCACAAAATGGGTGGAGGCTATACCGCTAGCTACTATAACCGGACGAAGGATAACGAATTTTGTATGGAAACACATTGTTTGTCGGTTCAGGCTCCCCCACACTATTGTGAGCGACAACGGAAAACAGTTCGCCAACGAACCTTTCAGATCATGGTGCAGTGGCTATAACATCGGACAGAACTTCACATCTGTGGCGCATCCCCAAGCAAATGGTCAGACCGAAAGGACGAACCGGACGATTGTGGAAGGAATCAAGAAAAGGTTGACTCGCGCCAAAGGGAACTAGGTAGAAGAACTTTGCAGTGTCCTGTGGGCCTACAGAACTACTCCCCGGACAGCGACCGGAGAAACCCCATACCTTCTCTGCTTCGGAAGTGAAGCCATCATACCGCCGGAAATCATGGTTCCTACTGCTAGAGCTGACAATCCTTTGGATCAAGAAGATAACAATGAGGCAGTCAGACAGAAGCTAGAAGAGCTGGAAAGGAACAGGGAAGCCGCGCAGTTGAAGGAAGCGTCCTACAAATCTTATGTTGAACAGCGATATAATGCGAGGGTCCGAGAACGGAGCCTGCGTGTGGGAGACTTGGCCCTGAGAAAAAATGAAGCCAGTCGCGTGAAAGGCCAGAAGAAGCTGGACGTGACCTGGGAAGGACATTACCTAGTATCCGAAGTCGTCGGGAATGGTGCTTACCGACTGAAGACCATGGCGGGAGAACTTATACCCCGCACTTGGAATATCTGCAACCTTCGCAGGTATTATGGTTAGTAAGGGTGATGTTCAAGGTTCTATTGTACATTTTCTTCTTGTGCCTGATAGAACGGTAAGATGGGAATTTTGTATAGGAATTCCATTTTGATCACATCTTTTTGTTACCCGATAGGGGAAGTGATCAAAATTAGCACTGTCTGTGTAACCGTATCTATATTTTGTTTGCTCACAAACAACGAACAAGGCTAGGATTAATAATCCAGAAATCCTTAACTGCTGAAGCATTCATAAATCGACATATACTGGCCAAGGCCAGGACAGTCTGTCTATCAGTCCAAGGACTAGATGGAAAACTTCCCAAGAGAAGGTTACAGACCAATGTCTGGACAGTCTGTCCATCAGTCCAAGGACTAGATGGAAAACTTCCCAAGGGAAGGTTACAGACCAATGTCTGGACAGTCTGGCCATCAGTCCAAGGACTAGATGGAAAACTTCCCAAGGAAAGGTTACAGACCAATGTCTGGATAGTCTGTCCATCAGTCCAAGGACTAGATGGAAAACTTCCCAAGGGAAGGTTACAGACCAATGTCTGGACAGTCTGTCCATCGGTCCAAGGACTAGATGGAAAACTTCCCAAGGGAAGGTTACAGACCAATGTCTGGACAGTCTGGCCATCAGTCCAAGGACTAGATGGAAAACTTCCCAAGGGAAGGTTACAGACCAATGTCTGGACAGTCTGTCCATCAGTCCAAGGACTAGATGGAAAACTTCCCAAGGGAAGGTTACAGACCAATGTCTGGACAGTCTGTCCATCAGTCCAAGGACTAGATGGAAAACTTCCCAAGGGAAGGTTACAGACCAATGTCTGGACAGTCTGGCCATCAGTCCAAGGACTAGATGGAAAACTTCCCAAGGGAAGGTTACAGACCAATGTCTGGACAGTCTAGCCATCAGTCCAAGGACTAGATGGAAAACTTCCCAAGGGAAGGTTAGAGACCAATGTCTGGACAGTCTGGCCATCAGTCCAAGGACTAGATGGAAAACTTCCCAAGGGAAGGTTACAGACCAATGTCTGGACAGTCTGGCCATCAGTCCAAGGACTAGATGGAAAACTTCCCAAGGGAAGGTTACAGACCAATGTCTGGACAGTCTGGCCATCAGTCCAAGGACTAGATGGAAAACTTCCCAAGGGAAGGTTACAGACCAATGTCTGGACAGTCTGGCCATCAGTCCAAGGACTAGATGGAAAACTTCCCAAGGGAAGGTTACAGACCATTGTCTGGACAGTCTGTCCATCAGTCCCTTCCCAAGGGAAGGTTGCAGACCAATGTCTGGACAGTCGGGCCATCAGTCCAAGGACTAGATGGAAAACTTCCCAAGGGAAGGTTACAGACCAATGTCTGGACAGTTTGTCCATCAGTCCAAGGACTAGTCTTACGGAAAGTTAAGTCATCAGTCCAAGGACATGAGACTGCATTTTTTCTTGAAGGGAAGGAGCAACCTAACCAAGGTTACATAATCCTCAAAAATTCATAAAGGAAAAATGCACGAATATGAAGAAAATACGATGCATGGAAAATTAAGAAAAATCCACAGCTGAACAGCTGAAATCATTCGGAGAAATGAAAGCGCACATACGCGCACAAAACAGCGTACACAGGCGCAATAGCAAAAGCTGGTAGAGTGATCCCTAAACGTTGGTCTGATCCTGAGCCTGAGTCGCCGCCTGGTCCTCGGTTTGAGCCTCGGGTTGATCCATCGGCAGTGCAGGGGTTTCCCACGCCTCCATCTCCTCCGCAGTCTTCATCTCAGCTAGGACGTTGAAGTACCTAGAATACTGATGTCCGGTGAAGGTTTGGAACAGACCATCCAGAGCAGCGAAGTGCTTCTCAGGGTCCTCGTAAACCTCATCCGGAAAGGTCGCTGAATCTCGAAGAGCAGTGGTGAACGCTTCTGCGGACTCATCAGATTGGATGATCTTGGAAAACACCCGGGGAAAGGTAGTGCTGATTAGGCGCGCACGCTGAGCCTCAGAGAAGGACAGATGAGCCTCCAACTCCGCGATCCTAAACCTCAGACCAGAAGAAGCATCACGCTCAACGGACAAAGAACCCTCGAGTTCAGCCTTTGCACGGAGCAGTCCCTGTTCTGTCTCGCGAAAACGCGCACACTCAGATTCAGCACCCTTCAGTTTTGCCAGCTCAGCATCTTGCTTTTCGAGCTCAAGGCCTAGATCAGCACTTCTCGTCTTCAGCTGGGACATCTCCCCTCTCAGCACCTGGGACATGCGCAAATGCTGTGGCAAGAAAAGAGGAAAGACAGCTATCATAATCAAAACAAGTTCGATATTGAAGGATCTTAATAAAGCATTGACGGGATAAAATGCATACCTCGATAGCAATGAAGGCTTGTCGGTCAGCCATGTCTGAAGTTTCAGGATAGCTCCTAGGGCCACGAGCCACCCAGTCCTCCAAGTAGGCCGCAGAAAAGATTTGATTCATGAAAGCGTGACGCCCGCTGGGAGTGTCCAGGACCCGTTCCTGGAAGGTCTCGATGATCCGCTCGTTTGTACGCGGAGGGTTTAAGATCAGGACCTCGTCGTCATCCCCAGACTTGACAGGCGACTGGTTGGCTGGATTAGAGGAATGGAACTGAGCATCAGAGCAGAACTGCATCATCTCCTCTTCCTCCTGCTCCGCGGTCCTAGGACGTTTCCTGGTCACCTTGGTTTGTTCAACTTCCAGCGCGACCCGAACTGCTTCCTCCTGGCTATTCTCATACTGCGCGTCATCAGCGTCCTCCAACTGCATGCCAGACCCAGTCACAGTCATAGACTGCGAATCCCCAGTATCAGCCTTGGAGCCAGTGCCCGCCTCGGCCTCCTCTTTTACCTGTCGCAGCCCCATTCTGTTGCGTGGTCTCGGCATGGCGCCTAGCTTGTGGATAATGGATTGCAAGGATTTCCCCATAGCGGCAGCACCTGCAAAAAAAGATGAAATGAGAACAGTCAGAATCAGGAGCGGCCAGTGGGCCGGACCGTTATCGAAGTGAACAAAGAAGCAGAAACAGATAAATACCCAAATCATCATCTGGGATCTGGTCTACGTAGTAGGGCATATTAGCAGCATGGAGGACTCGGTCGTCGGTCAAGATCGAATAGCTATAGCTTTGAAGTCCCATTTTCGCGATCTGAGGGGACAGACGAGATGCCTCATCAGGAAGGGGCGCCTTACCCCGGATCGCCTGAGAGAGGACCGGGACAGTCATGTCCTCTGGACCTACACCGAAGACCAGAGTTTTCTCCACGAAAACCCACCGAGTTTTCCAGTCATGCCGCTTCGGGCGCTCATCGACCAGTTTCAGCATCTTCCCGCGACACTTCAGTTGGAGCCAACCCCCTCCGCCGCTCATATTGGCCGGATAAAGAAAGGCCCTGAACAGCTGGGGACTGGCCCGAACCTTACGCAAGGTACACAGAACCTCAAACCCGATCAAGACGCGAACGAAGTTCGGCACAAGGGCGTGCAGAGGAGTATCAAAATAGCGCAAGACTGAACGAAAAAAAGATGACACTGGAAAGCGAAGACCGCATGCAAATAGATACTCGCAATATACAGGGATAAAATCGACGGGGACAGAGTTTACGGTATCTTTGCCGAACTGAGGCATCAAGACTTTTGACTCAGCCTCTTCGACGGTGAGTCCGCCGACTGAACGGCAGAGCTCACGCGCGAAGACAACGTCCTCGTCAGCGGTGGCAGACCGGATGGTATTCATGGTTCCCATGCTATTCTATCAGAAATAATGTAGCGCAAAATAAATCTGAGTTTTTCGAGGGAGAGAAGGGGAAGTTTTACTTGAGAGAGGAAGAAGATGAATCGGGATAGAAGCAAAGCAAAGGCCTTCCTCGAGCTTATCTAATCTTAAATGAGAAGCGTATCGGGGAAGGAAGCCAAGCGGAATTCCCGAAAATAAACAATAAATGCTCGTGGGTCCCTCTACAACGCAGAAAACGAGGCAGTGAAGCGTGTGGGCTGGACGATGGATCTGAACCGTCCGCGCCATCCTAGTTTGCAACGCTGACTGTTCGGGTTGCTTTGAAAATTCAAAATCACGCATGCGTTTGTCAGACCAACAGTCCAATGAGTATAATATTTTGACTATACACATGGACTGGGGGGACTTGATAAATATGGCACTATTCCCTGGATTAGTCGAAGGACCCAAGCAGAAGGCCCAAGCTGAACCGGACCAGGATCCGGCCCACGGACGACTCCAAGCACTGTAGCGGTTTACACTGTTCGATGTCGGTAGCTCAAATGGCTATAAATAAGGCCAGATCAACAACCAGAACAGCTAAGTTGACTGTTCATCCCTACCAAAATATTAGAACCAGAACTATGGTTTCCACCTCTGATTTGATCGTCGGAGCAGGTGCAGGCATCAGCCGGCCTGTCTGACCTATGTTCTGTCCACGCAGGTTCACAGGGCAGAGCAACGAGAAAGGCTACAACAAAATCCCATTTAGAACTTTAACACCCTATATCTGACATTTTGCGATTGTATTTATTTTCAGCTACAACTAACAAACCTTAATATAATTCACCATATTTTTTGGAGATCATTTGTATTATACTTTATTTATTTTAATCATGATAAAGAGAATTATTATAGTCTTTTTAAAGGTGAGAAATTTTCCTATACGGCCGTAGTAGAAAAGTTTTTTATATCATGTTTATGTTTATATGATTAGTTTATTTTATTAATCTCTTATTATTTTACTTTTAATTATAATTTTAAAAATGCTTGTAGCTATTAAAAAAATAAAAAATAAATCTTGTATTTTAGAGTACTGAAAAGATATTCTGATATGGGTGACAAAAAGATTGGACTCAAGTATTAACTAATAGGGGACTGCAAGCACTTCCACCAATTATCATAAGCCAATGTAGGATAAGCACATACTCATAGGGTATGAAATTCTTAGCTTATTGAAAAGTCACATCATTTATACATGTAAAGTTGTGTCTTTTCAGTAACATAAACCAAAACAAACATTGATTACCATTAGACAATGCATCTATAAATTGACACATCTAGAACATCCTCTCTACCTAAAAGTATAACTTTCCTTCTATTTTCTTCTCAATATTTTCTGTTCCTACCTTGATTTAGGCTATATATTAATCATTTAGTTTGTTGATGCCCACTCTGACCTTTACTTAGTGATTATCATATACATGAGTATGTTGAAATTTTTAGATGAAGTATCAATACAAAATGTTAGGGGAGTTCGGGGAAGAATTTGGTTTGCTGCACTTATTTCTTCACTGATCAAATTTGAATTTTGCATTCTATGAGCTTTTAAAAAATTATAAAAGTGAATTTCAATTATCTTTTGTTCGGCTTCTACTTTTCTTTGGTTTTAACTTCTACTTTTCTCAAAATTTTATTTGGTTTCAGCATACTGCCGAAACAGTTTTTTCTATATCTCCCTTGCTTGCGTCGGTTTGTGAGTACAAAGTTGTTGGAAATGCACACAAATCTGCAAAAGTTACCTATACAACATTTTTTGAAAAATGTTTCCAACTTTGTGTAAAGAAGTGAAAAACTGAATAGATAATCATGTTTATGTAATGACAATTTTGATATATTCTAGAGGTATGTGTGCCAAGTCGTCCACGCAACGCGTGGAGAGACCACGCTAGTTTTTTATAACTTGAATTTGTACATATATTTAAAGTTAATGATCAAATATTATTTTTAGTCAATTGACAAAAGTCAAAGTGTACAGATCGATACAACTGGAATAGAGGATATTTAATTAAAGAATAAACTAGAATAATTTAGTTGGGATGAATCGTAGTTTTTTGGAAATGATGTTAAATGAAACTAGATTACGTGATGTTAAATGAATTTGATGAAATTCAGATTAATTCAGCTTACGTGATGTTAAATGAATTTGATGAAATTCAGCTTAATTCATTCATACTTATTCATTATATCAATAAATTAATTTTCACTTCATTTCAGTTCAGTTCAATCCAGTTCAGTTTAGTTTAGTTTAGCAAAAATTAAGCTCTGACAAACAGCGCCTTATTGATGTAACAAATATATATATATATATATATATATTAAATGTGAAACTAAAATATAAGTAAAGGAAAATATTAAATGGCAAAGTCTTGCAAAAGACCGTCTCTATATAGAGACCAGATTAAATTTTGAATAGTGATATAAGTAAAAAACATGGAGGTACCAATTTGTAATTTCTGAAAATTTTAAAAAAACACGCGCTACAATGTCAAGCCATGCGCTATAGTACCGGTTTGCTACAATGTCGAGTTGCTACAGTACCGATTTTAACTTGAAATATTTTAACGTGAAACATGATCATTTAACTTGAAATATAAAACATGTAAATTTTAACGTGAAACATGAACATTTTTGAAAAATAAAACATAGACATTTTAACTTAAAACATGAACATTTATTGAAACATAAAACATGAACATTTTGACTTAATACATAAACATGAACATTTTAACTTGAAATATAAAACATGAACATTTTAACTTAAAACATAAAGCATGGACATTTTAATGTGAAACATGAACACTTTAACTTGAAACATAAAACATGAACATGAACATGAACATTGTAGCAAGCACTGTAGAAAGCAATGTAGCAAGCACTGTAGCAAACACCGTAGCAAAACACTGTACACGCGTGGAAACACTGTAGAACGTGAATTTTTATATTTTTAAAATTACAAATTGGTCCCTCCTTGATTTTCTTTATTGCACTATTTATAATTTAGTCCGATCTCTATATAGAGACGGTCTCCTCAGAGACTAACTCTTATTAAAATCCAATAATAGAAGTATATAGGAAAAAGGTATATAAAAGTATATAGAGGGGTGAGAGAAAGAATGGAGCAAAATTCATGTTCATCAGACTTAATTACCATCAGAGTAAAAATGATTTATCAAATACTCGACGCCAAGTATTTCAAGATTGTATTTATTTCCTACGTTGATTTTCAAATGATTTAGACGGCTGAACACCAAACAGCAAATAGTAGTCCTAGCAGCAAACAACAGACGGTGAGTCGGGGAGCGAGTTGATATCGCTGACCACACTTTTTTGCTTATAAGCACCAAACCTCTCAAACCAAATATCATGAGAATTTCTTGGATAAAGCCTGTTATAGGTCTGAAATTTAATGTAGATGCATCATGGAGTGCATCTAATGAACTAGCAGGTATTTGTTCTGTGGTTAGAAATAAGATGGGTAGTTTTGTCTCTGCTAAAAGTTGTTGTGTTAAAACTGAATCACCTTTAGAAGCTGAGTTTTTTGCCATCAAATATGCTCTTCAACATGCTTGTATTTATGCATATGAGATTATTAATGAATCTGACTGTTTAAATATCATCTCTAATGTTCTTAACCCCATAACTGCACATTGGAAACTATTTCAACTAGCTGATGAGGTGCATGTTTTAGCCAAAAATTGAACACAGATTCTTAGAGAGGGCAATATGGAAGCTGATGCTATTGCTAAAATGGCGCTGGCCGATAAAAGCAATGCAGTATTTGATTCTCTCATTATTACCATATAGAGTGCAATGCCTTATTAGGCTGGATCAGATGAACACTCATTCTCTTAGAATAGCTAAGGATAGATATTGCTGATATTTTTCCTCTTTTTTCTGGTAAAAGGAAGCATATTTCAGTAATGATGAGAGGGTACAACAAATGCATGATGGAAACTGGTGCTACAGGTGCTGGTGCTGGTGCTTCAGGTCTACATAGATGTTGAAAACTGGAGGAACCGGTGCTCCCATGAGCTTTTAATGACATACCTGGTCCTTTGTCACAATAATTTTTCCATCCAATTTTGTATAAGTTCTGATCATATGTCTTAATTCTTTTGTTGCTCTAGCGGCCTTCCGGACAAACTTGTGTTTCGCCTTAAAACGACTCACTAACATGTAAGGAAGGTGTAGCTAGAGCCTCACCATTAGACTAACCTCTCGGAAGGTTCTTTTGTACAAAACTGAGCTCCTTAGCTCTTGATGTATCTTTATTTCTTTTTTATGTAGGTTTGGGGAGGCCAAATTGAATTCCCCCATTTTTGATGGTTTACCTTAAAAAAAAAACGGGAGCAAATTGATAATTTTGAACGATTTTTGTGGATGAACGCTCATGAACGCCAGATATTGCATTGTTGATTTTTGAAACAATTCAGTGAAACTATTCTCCATAGTAACTGCTCGAGGCACCTAAAATTGAGTGTTTTCAGCCAATTTTTTTCCGAAAATAGTTGCGCTTTGATACCAATTGTCGTGAACTCAAGGGTTCCGACGGGATTAAGCAGTAAATCTCCCGAAGAAGAACAGAAAGGGCAGAAACGAAGTAGAGAAAGAATATTGAAATAGATTGATCGAAGAAAAGATGAGGAAGAACTGTCGAAACAGCTATCTAACTTTGTCGAAGCAGTTACACAAATCGGTTATCAAAATCTAGCTAACCTTATATCGCTAAATAATTCTACTTATATAGATGAGAACTTCGTTCTTCTAGTAGCATTATTCCAACCGCTCTGAAGCTGCCTTTAGATGGTAGATATCTCATAGCAACGGTCAAGATATTTACTATTCTGCCCTTGGACATTTTCACCATTCAAAAAACTTTATATCCAAATTCGTTCCAATAGCTGTAATCCATATCCATTGGATCTAATGTACTAACATCCCAAATCCGTAAAAAATAGATTTAAATTAATGGATTTGGATTGCGAGTCTGGTGTTTTTATTAAATAACACATAGCCTGGTTTAAAATTTATAAAATAAGGCCCTCAAATTCAGAAGTTTTTGGGGCTCTAGCAAGCCCATCACCTACCTCCAAGGTCCAAGGTGGGTTGGCCTATTTACTCCCTAAACTCCAACTTAAAATTGGGCTTAACAAGCGAAAATTCATCAATTAGTCCCATCGACAAAGATTAAGGGTATTAGAGCAAGTCTAACAGCTTCCCTACAAGATTCTCCAAGATATAGTACTACATCCTCATATTCCCTAACTTTTTTTGCTTCAACTCCAACAGCTTCCCTAGTGTGAGGATTAGAATTCAATGCATTTGCATTAAATTTTAGTATTTTATCTCTTAATTATTGTTTTTTCACCATTCAAGTATATTTTGGAATCTTAATATTTTAAATTACGTATGGTAAAAAAATGTAAAATTATATATTATTAAAATATGCATTAAAACAAAAATATATCCTTGCTCTTAAATATAATTTTATGATATACAATTCATTGACTCATATCCTTTTTAATATAATAATATTAAGATATACAACTCAATGACTCATATACCCTGAAAAATACATGGCTATGATATTCAACTCAATATATTTCTTTAATATACCATAACCTTTACTTTTATACATCCAATAAAATTATTTGAATCGTGATTCATTTAAATCGATTCAACCAAATGTAATTAGTTCAGTTTAGATTAGTTTAATTCAGTTCAATTTAGATAAGTTCATATCATCTGCACTATAATTTGATGATATTTAACTCAATTCAGTTCAAACTATATCACCTCAACGTGTTTTTATATTTAAATAATATAAAAATGTATTTATATTTATTTCAGTTCAGTTCAATATATTTAAAATTATTTCAGTTCAGTTCAGTTCAGTAAATTTAAAATTATTTCAATTCAGTTCAGTTCAGTTCAGTAAATTTAAATTTATTTCAGTTCAGTTCAGTAAATTTAAATTTATTTCAGTTCAGTACAACAAAAAATAAGCTCTAGTAAACAGGGCCCTGTCCAGTTCACCTCTTATTCAATCAGCAATTAGCACCAATCAATACATTTTCCCCTACTTTCAGCACATTTTCAGCACCAATCAGCACTAATCAGCACATTTTGAGATCAACTGAATATGGCCATGGTGTGGTCTACATTAACCGTGTTGTATTCAAAAAAGCAACGCCGACCTGCATTTCACCATGAAAATACCAATGAATATTAATATGTAGGTAAATCAAGTGACCTTAGATAAGTGAGATTTTCCCAAACTCGATGGTATGAATCAATCTGGTTTATCTGTTTACTAGAGCTTATTTCTTGATGTACTGAACTGAACTGGATTGAATTGAATTGAATTGAATTAAACTGAACTGAACTAAACTGAAGTGAAAATTGAGGTATTGAAAAATGGAATCAGCATGACTGAATTAACCTGAATTTCATCAAATAGCATTTTCACTGAACTAAACTAAACTGAACTGAACTGAATTAAACTGAACTGAACTGAACTAAACTGATCTACAGATAAACTCTGGTAAACAGGGCCTAAATTCTAATATTGATATAACCTTATATGAAATGAGTACTAACCTTTTGGTAAAGCATGTTCACCATTTCCCCCAATTATGTAATATTCATCAAAAGATTTTCCAATTTTTTTTTGTGTGTTTTAAGATCTTTCTCGGAAATGGTCGTACATTATTGCAATGAAAAAAAATAAATTCAATTGTTACATTTGAAGACCAAATTTTTTGGGAATTTTCTTGCTCATATGTTGATAATAGATTGATACATCAGCGTCATCATTTAACTTATTGTTTTTTTAAGGCTTATTATTTTTTGTTTAATGGTATGTTTCATTATTCGGGTTTTAAAAAAATTGGGTAATAATTCAAATGTACCCAACAAAATCCCAACCACCTCTGCCCCAAATATGGATAATATTATTATTTGATTTTTTATAAACAACGAGTAAAGACATTCAACACTCTAAATTGATCTCAACTATCTTCTATCTTCTGCATATAGAATGGTTGTGGAAGCGAATAAGATAATACAGTCATTTAACGTTGAAAATTCATACTTAGTAAAAAATTACGCCATGTACCGTTTTGAGTTTTTTTTATAAGCAACGAGCGAAGACAATCAACGCTCTAAATGGATTCCAATTGTCTTCTATCTTCTGCCTATAGAATGACTGTGGAAAAGAATAAGATAAAATAGTTATTTAACGTTGAGAAATTATACTTAGAAATTGTTTTACGCCATATGCCGCTTTTAATAAAAATAATTGTTGAAAAATATCAAGAATAACACACAAAAATCATAAATCATACTCCAAAAAGTCTTTCTTATGAAAATTGAGTTTATAACATTTTCTTAACTATAGTAGTACCTTATAAAAAAGGGAAAGTAAAGGGAATAGTGTTCTTCGTACAAAATGTGGAGGCGTCTTATAATTCAAAAAAATCAACCGAAGAGATGGAAGAAAAAGTACAAAAAAACCTACGAACGGCGCCGTTTGAAACCGAACTCAACATAACCCGAACGTTAGAACCGCCATTCGCTCACATCTCACCTCACACACACACAGGGCCAAGGCCGCCCCCGTGTATATATAAGAAGGTAGCCATAGAGCATTCCCGGCCATATTTCTCACGCACTCAGAAAACCAACAAAACAAATCCCCCTTCACTGCGTGACTGCGTGTTTTTTCCCCAGAATCGGGCTCTTGTATGGCAATGGAGAGATCATCATCATCGACTTCATCGCGCCCACTGCACAATTTCGACCTGCACGGTTTGCGGTGGGGAAGTCAGAGATATCTCCGGTGTATGAACGTCGACTCCTCCCCGGACTCCTCCGCTCGTCGGAATTCAAATGGGAGCCCCGTGATCGGGAAGAGGAAGGAGAGGGAGAATTTCGATGACTCGCCGACGGATTCCCGCCGCCGATCGGATTACAGGAAGCTTGGGTTCCCTCCCCTGCCGCCGGAGACTGACCGTTCCAGGAGGACCAGGATGCCGCCGGAGAGTGGGGCTGACGGCGAAGGGATCGCCGCCGTGAGGGAGAAGCTGATGATTGATCTCCAGACCGAGACCGACAAGATTAAAGTAGCGATTTTCAAAGAGGGGCTTGAAGCAGACGCCGCGGCGGCGGTTGAGAATCCTGCATCATTTCCTCCGCCTCCGGCGTCCCGACCAGTGTCTTCCTCCGCCGCCGCCGAGCCTGAAACCCGTCCGTGGAACTTGCGTACGAGGAGGGCGGCGTGCAAGGCGCCGACGATGCCCAACGGGACGAGTAACGGCATCGCCGGTACATCGCCGATGAAGGCTCCGAGGCATGAGTTGACGAAGCCCAATTCGGCGCTGTCACCGTCGAGGCTGAGGAGTGGTGCTGGGATTGCCGCCATGTCGCCGGCGAATGAGAAGGAGAGGCCGATGTTCTCCGTCTCACTTTCCCGGCGAGAGATCGATGAGGACTTTTTCGTTATTGCTGGCCGGAAGCCCCCTCGCCGGCCCCAAAAGCGCCTGAGACATGTGCAGAGGACCCTTGATGTAAGTTGGTTTGATTCAAAATTGCATCTTTTTGTTTTTTCTTCCATGAACGAATAGAATTTGATTCACTGTTTCATTTGTTTTCAAATTCACAGACTCTGTTTCCAGGCTTGTGGTTGTCAGAGATTAATGCAGACATGTATAAAGTACCAGAGAATCAATAATCTTCTGAATCATGACGGTGATGATGTCAATGGCCTTTTGCTGATTTTCAAAAGCTTAGTAGCTGTTAGTTGATTCACATTGTGTCTTTGTAGTGGAGGATGAAGGATGTGTTGCATTGCTGACTAGTGTAACAGTTATAATTGTGAATTTGGCTATCGTTCAATCGCACAACCTGCCTCCGGGAACATCTTGAATCAGATCAGAAAGGATGTCTTAGCTCAATTAGCCAGGCAATATGCTAACTTTTTGTTTTTAGGTCTCCTTTTATTTATCTAAGATATGAATGAATAAATGTCTCTGTTCAGTAACTCTGATGGGTGATTTCTTAGCTCATTGCCTTATAATCTCAGCCTTATTGTTTCGGTTTCTGATGTTCATCTCCTTTCTTTTCCTTGTGTTTCATTTTGGCAAAAGAGTTTTGAAAATGCTGGTATGTTTGGTTGTGTGATGCTGTTTCTGACTGAGTGTTTGGGAATGTGGTCCTTTTGAGGGTTTCCTGATGCAAATAGATGTTTGGATGCTGGTGATCATATTTTGCATCTTTCACAATGTTTGGGATCTCCATCTTGTTCTTGTGTCGAATTCGAGTTCTGGTTCTTTGTAAATGTCTAATCTTGAAACTTGGGTTATCTGGAATGTTCAAATCATATAAAGTTTGAGACTTTAGTGAGCATCTCTTCATTTCTATAGTCTTAAGACACGTTTCTCTTTAAAATCGGCCAGTGCTGCTCTTGGACATGTATCCTTGTAGGACAGTTGTAGAAAACATAGCTTGAAATGCATCACTTTCTTCTTTATTTCTGTTACTTGCATTCCTCACTGAATATCGATAGTCACTTAGATCAGAACACCTCTTCTTCGCATCTCCTGGCTATAATTTGATTAATCGAAGTTGTTCTTTTGGTAGCTGCAGAAACTGCTTCTTTGAATACATTGCAGCAAGTGAGATTTCTTTCGCTTCTGTTTTTGTTTTCTTTACTTGAAAGAGTGACCTTATTCATAGATTGTTTGAATGGGATGGGACTTTCGAAGACATCTTCTTGGGAGAAGAAGAAGTTATGGCAGGGGAATTCACATCCTTCTGCCTGCATTTATTCTATGCGTTTTTGCAATTCTTGATCTGCAAATGAATTTATGGTGGGAGTTTTGAATGGAATGTTTCAAAGTTGGCCAAGTGAAACAGAAAGTTGATGATTTTGAGGACTTTTGAATGGCTAAAACAGAAAAGTGAGAAAACCGAAAGGCCTACTTAATGGCCTAAAAACCATGGGAAATTGGGAATGCTTTGTTTGTTTTGGTCTTTTGGAGTTATAAAACATAGGCTTTGAGTTCAAGGCTTGTGTCAAAAGAAAGAGAGAAATCATCAATACTATAATACTAAAACAACAAGTTTTGTGCCACGTGTCACTCACAAAAAAATCCACCTCAACTTCCAAAATTAATTCTAAAAGAAAATTAAGTCTTCTTCTTCTTCTTCTTTTCTTCTCATATACTCTTCTTCTTAATTCCTTCTTTCTTCCAATTTTTTTACCATTGTTAGTATTATTTCATATTTTTATTAACATTCCTACGTATTTTTTTCGCAATTTAACATGTTGCATATACTTTATTTTCGCAATTCAACATCATGTTACATATACTTTATACTTTATACTTTATTTTATTAATTTTCTTAAGTATTATTTTCGCAATTCAACATGTTGCATATACTTTATTTTAAAAGTGAATAAAATTTAGATATATTAAATATAAATTAATTAATGAAAATTTGGGCAATGCCCGGGTATTATCTAGTGAAGTACCAAAAGGTCAAAAAAGAAAAAAAGCTTACTGTTTAATGTTTTATTTTGAATGGAAAAAGAACGACGCATCAGAGCACGTTTTTTCTGCGTGCTTTTAATAAAAAATGTTTTTATCAAAATTAATCACCATCTTGCATAAATGAAGTTATGGTTGTATTTGACTCAAAAAAATATTTAAATAATACAAAAATAATACATCTTGGCCATTCATTTTGACTCAAGATGTATTTACTCAATTGAGTCATGGTTGTATTTGACTCAAAAAATAATACAAGTTATAAAAAATGAATGTTTTAAAATTATATAACGAAACCAGCAAAAAAAGGGTCTCCTGCTAGTGACAAATGATAATCTTCTCTCTCGACCATTTACATAATAAGCATGATCATTCATTGTATTATTGTTGATCTTCTCACTTTTATGTCCGTTCTTTTCAGTTTCAAGACTGATATTTTACATACAATTAAGCATGATTATTCAGTGAGACCAATTAAGACATGTCTCAATTGAGAATTTATCATCCAACAAAATCACATCAATAATATTCTAACTCATTCATCTTATTTTTTGACTAAATATATAATCAAATTGCGGAAACAATTAGGATGAAGAGTACTAGTACAATCTTATATAAATTAAACTTAAAATGTAAATATTATATGGTTTGTGTCCATTCTCCCAATTCTTCTCCTATCGTCTTTCGCTTTATCGTCACCCCATCATCATCTATAGACTATGGTGCATTTCTCTGTACGTTTTCTTATGCTAATGTACACATTTTTCTGTGACCGAAATCTCAATGCTAGATAAAGTGCCTTCCCCTTGATTTTGCTCAGATGTATAATCTGAGAAGGAAAAATTGAGCTTTTCTCTCGGCTCTCTGAACTCAATCCCGCCTCTATCATCAGCTCTGGCGGCTGGCCTTGGGCAACGAATATCCACCGCCCATTTTCCCCAAGGCCGATGCCGTACTGAATAATCACTGCCAGAATCTTTTTCTCGCTTTCCGCCGGATTAGAAGTATTAACATTAGACGTAGAAGCACCGGAGGTGAAATAATCGCACCCCAAGCAAGCCGCCGACCAACGGATTTGATATATCAAGCGTGGATGTTTTATTTTATTTTTTATATTTTTAAAGAAAAATACTAAAATACCCATAATATATAACGGAATTGTTCCAGGCCATAAAAACTCATTTATAATGTTTTCAAAACAACGAGAAGAAGTCTTAGTGCCAAGGTATCAATGTGGGTGTTTCTTGGGTGGAGCTTTAGGTGAATCGGGTTTCTTTGCCCAGGGTGGTTCTGTCCCGGGTTGAAACTGGTAATCATAGAAGATTTCGTCTCCAGCTTCAATGTTTTGACTTGCATAGATCCCAATTTTATGATCACCTCCTGCAAATGTAACCTTTGCATGACAGTTGGGTTCAAACGAGTGATTGGCAAATTTTAGCTTGTCTCCTCCACGATAGGCATCTAGGACATACTACAAACATGAACAACTCTTGTGAGCTTTTCAAATAATAAAATGTAATTTAACGGGTGTTGCTATTTGTAACCCAAAGTTTTACTCTTGTAGCCCAAAAAAGTACCTTAAAAGACAAAAATGTCTCCAATTTTACTCTATGGAAAACTGTTGTCCTCTTTATAGGGGGGCATTATTGTCATTTAACATTATTTTTTGGGCTATATGAGCAAAATTATGGTCTACATTTAGTAATTTAGAAAATTTAATGAAGAGGTAAAAAGCTGGTTACCTGATCATTCAAGTTAAAGAGGTAAGAAGTATTGATGCGATCATACACCCTCCCGCGCAATTCAGCTTCACGGTGGTTTATCATCTCGCCAGTATACTCTCCAAGGAAGTCGTCTTTCTTCAGAGTGTTCTAAATCAATAAAATCCAATATATTAGTTAGAAAATTATCCCATTAGATTAGCACATAGGAGTGAGTTCATTTAGTACCTTGGCGAAGGCTCCCCATCCGCAAACATCAGACCTTCCCAGGAGAATCTATATATGTTTGAAGAAAAACTCAAATCACAAAGTAATCGTAGTCAAAATGGAAACGCGTTGAATGTTTATTTACCTTTTGTTTCTGCTTTAGAAGAAGCTTCATGTTCTCACACGGGCCATCTCCCTGTC
The DNA here is from genome assembly GCA_963678965.1 of Cruciata laevipes. Classification (NCBI taxonomy): domain Eukaryota; kingdom Viridiplantae; phylum Streptophyta; class Magnoliopsida; order Gentianales; family Rubiaceae; genus Cruciata; species Cruciata laevipes. The sequence continues at coordinate 7,773,872 of OY787641.1, read as the reverse complement.
TAGGTGGCTCACCCAAAGATAAATCACCACCACAACTGAAATTTAAGTGTTTATAAATCATGTTTAGTACATTAATATTAAGATATCCCACATCGGTTGAGTACGAGTCTAATAACTAATATATAAAAGAGGTCGGAGGTGACACCACCTATTGCCAATTGGTTTTAGGATAGAAGCATGAGATCCATATTAAATGATATAAATATTACCTAATCCAGCAATTGCGGCAAACATCAGGGTCACATTCGCGCAAGGCATTAAAACAGGGGCATTGTTTGCTCTGGCATAGGCTCTTTGTGCAGTGGCACCCCCTAAATCGATTCTTACATCTTTTGGAACACCTGGACATGCAAACAATATAAATATGACACGTGAGAATCTACAAACAATTAAATAATAATAGTTAATTGACTTGCCCGCAGTATTTTTCACAGCACAGCTCGGAAACTAGGCATGGGCAGTCCTTTTCACACACAGACTTGCACTCACAAGGCGTGTAATGTTTCCAGGCGGCGTCTTCATTTTTATCACCGGTATTCTTTCTTGAATTTGATGTAGATTTCAAAGAGAACTTAACCTTCCTGTTTCCTCTCTTTTTACCAACTGCACGTCCTCTTTTTACCATCTTTGCCACCTAATGCAAAAACATTACATAATAATAATTAGCTTCTTGTTCTTGCATAAAACATACTCCCTCCGTACCCATTTAAATGTCTTATTGAAATAGTCAAATTTTTTCATATCATATTTGACCATTAATAAATCATAATATATAAATAATATTTTTTCACAAAAGATATCGTATGATGTACTTTTTAAAAATCAAAATTATTTACTTTAATATTAAGTATAATTAAAGTTATTAATGGTCAAATATGATGTGAAAAAAATTAACTATTCTAGTGAGACATTTAAATGGGGACGGAGGGAGTAAATAAACTGTGAGGATCGAAAAATACATTTGGAACCACGTGCTCATTGTTAATCTTCCCAACATCGGTACCAAGATTATCGAGGTAGTTGTACACCTCTTTGCAACTTTTCAAACCGGGGAGTAAGTTCCTAGCAATGAGACAGCTGCAAGCAACAAGTATATATATATTGAAGGAAAAAAAATCATATGGCCAAAGGAACAATATAAAAATGCTTCCAAACCTTTTTCTGCCAAACATTTCTACTCCTTTTAACGCTAAATCTTTCTCAATCGGTTTCCAATAATCCGGCGGTTCCTTACTACTTGAAGACTCTGGTATGCTGTTGAGATCTATCAGGTTCAGAGTCTCCTGGAGGTGGAGGTGGCACTGATCACCACATGGGGTATTTTCATCTTCCAAGTCTTGTGAGAAAGATAGTTTTTCACTCTGTCCATGAACAAACCATTAGTTATTCAATGGGAGCAGGAAAAATGATCAGCAAAATTTCACCAACAACTTACAGAGCTGATAAGAACTTGTGAACAACCGTGCAAATGGCAATCGAAAACCTGTTTATATGACATCAAATAATTACCACGTTAGTACCAATATTATTACTGATTTCCATCTATTGTTTCCACATACCAAGCAGCGCCGGCAAAAGAGAGTATCGAAAGTATCTAAAGCTTCACTGAGACGATTTCCCATAAACCCTCCTGGCCATTCTTGGTTCCGTACATTGAGAATGTTACAGCGGTCCTAGAGTTAGAAACGTGAACATGTAAATAATAATGTAACGAGTATTATATATCATCAAGAGTATTAATTTTCACCTGGATTTCTGGTATTGATGCTGCAACAAACTGATCTAAGATTTTGAGTACATGTGTAGTTAAACCAAACTCCTTGTTGGCCATCCTACAAAATTGAGTGCACATTTGCCATGATCCTTATGGTAAAATTTTGTCCAGTTAAAATTAACAGTTACTTACTGCAAAATGTGGTCTTCCTCTTCGGTGAATTCATGCTTTTTTGGCTGATCTGGTTCCGCAGTGTCTTCCTCACTATCACTGTAGACTAGGGTTTCAACACCACCATCTTTATAATATATTATCTTTTTTCCAATCACTGAATCCTTTTCATTCATCACGTGATTTCTGTCAAAGTAGAATAAAATTAAGGCTCAATATTTTACAGTATCAGGCCTAGAATTTCACATGTATGGTGCATCAAAATTTCATATATAATTGAATATTATATTATAAATAAGATTAAATATAAAATCTAAATACCTTTATATCACTTAATTAAGATATCTTACCATCAAAATCATATTTAATACCAAAGTTATCATATTTTCAAACTACAAACAATCACTTCAAGATATCTAAAATTTTTTTTTCTCAGAAAAAGTAACAAAGCTATCTTTCAATAATGTGATGGCATGAATTTCTCATAGCAAACTATGACAGTGAAGCTAAAAAATGAACAGAAAAAGAGATAGGAGGAGCCATTATAAGTTTGCTCAAATCTAAAAATACTCGCCCAGTTAGAGAAAAGACATTATCACAACAATAGTAAGAAATCTCCAATTAGACGTCTCATTATAACCATATGGTGAGACAAGAACTTGTTACCATTAGTACTCTTTTATATTTCTTTTCAAAGAGAAGTTTATACTTTGAATGTTATTGTAGGAAATTGAAATGTGAATTAAAAAATTAAGATTAAAAAAATTTATAATATAAACTTATAAATTATACATCACCTCAACGTAATCTATGATGAGTAATTAATTAGCACATATTGTCACATTAGTATTATTATAAAAACACCAAACTATTCTCAGAGTTCAACAAATAAAAAAAAAGTAAAAAACCTTTTGTTCTCAATTATCAGTAAATTATAACCTATCATCAGATTCACAAAGATTTTATATTCTATAAAATACTCAAAAAAAAAAAAAAAGGCAAAATGCTTACTTAGACCAAAAAGTCCATGTATTATAGTGTGGTATTTTCGCCAAGTACGGGAGCTTCACAATTGTTGAAGGCACAACCAATTCCACTTCCTTGTTACCGGAATCCATTTCCCAGCCATTTATTATCATCTGAGGACGAAGCATTCTAGCCGAAAGCATTCCACCATTTCCCCTCCCCAATTTCGCCAATTCCGAATGCCGGGAAATGTACCTTCTGAAATTCTTCCTATTATCCATAACTCTTTCCTGTAAATAATGAATCAAGCAAATCTTCATAATCAGAATCATAAATAAACAGCATTGATAAAAAATGCAGAACCAAAAAATGAATGAAAACGTACTTTAATTGAACCAGTTTGGTACTTCTGCTTGATTTCATGGATCCTCTTGGTTAATTCTGTTTCCATAGTTCCACTACTTCCTGCAGATTGGATATTGGAATTCTCCCTAAATATATTTTCTTCCATTATCTTTTGTTTGGAACCGCCGGCGGTTTTATTTTAACTGCACCAGATTTCAACAACAAACTGAGTAACCAAACTTTTTTTTAAAAAAAGAGAAATTAAAAAACAGTACCTGATCATATGAATTTACAAAACAAAATGCGAAAGCAAGAAATTACAGACGCCTTTGGTTGCGATGCTTAAATATCCATCGCTTGTAACGAGGTGGAGTAAATATCAGGTCAATTTAATTAAATTATTGGTTGTGAAAATTTTGATTTGGTATTAATTTTTTTTCTTATTTTGCCCACTCTTTGACTAAAGTGATTTGATTGAATTTTGATCCTATCAAATTATAAAGTTGACACAAAAGATAAATTATCATTTGTATTCAATGTGTGAGTGAACTTTTAAAGAAATTTCATATACTGACACGTGAAAAACATGTAAAATTTGAAACTAATAATTTTAAAATCTCTCACATTTAAATAAAATGGTATTGTACTCATTGATTTAAAATTCATTCATTGATACCTTCAAAAAAAATAAAAATTCATTCATTGATGGCAGCATTTTAAATGGAAAGTTTTTATTCTCCCTTGACCCCGTTGAAACTACCGTTTCGGGTTAAATATTGTTCAGTCAAACAATCCTTAATTGTTGGATTTAGGCCATGTTTACCAAGCTTATCTCTAGATCAGTTCAGTTCAATTCAGTTCAGTTCAGTTCAGTGAAAATGTAATTTGATGAAATTCAGGTTAATTCAGTCATGCTGATTCCATTTTTCAATACATCATTTTTTACTTCAGTTCAGTTTAATTCAGTTCAGTACATCAAGAAATAAGCAGGGCCTTAATCTAAAAGTAAAGGATAAGCTTAAAATTAAAAAATGAAAATAAAGTTCTTTTACTCTCACGCGCCGGTTTAACTTGGTGTCGCACTCGCTTCCTCTCTTTTTTCTTTTTTTGATAAGGGTGATAGGTGGTTAGAATCCAATGATATTAAATAAATAAAAATATAATATAATATAAGATTCTTTTAAAAAAAATATATATATATATATATATATAATATAAGCTAAATAGAAGGCATAGTTGAAGTCATAATTAATCATTCAAAATCGAAGTAAATAATATTTCTCTATTATCGGCATGGAACTGAGGTAAAAATATTTCGGTAAAAATAATCGAAGTAAAAATATTTCTCTATTTCGCATAATCAAGATTATATCATATTTTACTGTATTAATTTGAAGTTTAAATTTCGGTAAATAGTCGCAATTCAATCTCCTCCCCAACTATTTGTCTTCCACCACTATTTATTATGGTGAATGTTCATATGATATTTATGTGATAATAATAACAAATACACAAATAAGTCTCAATCATTGATTAATTTTTAATTCAAGTTCTGGATCCGAAAATTGTCCTCATCCCCTTGGAATAAAACATTGATACAACTGTAGATTGATTAACAGATGGTCATGGTCCAAATTACTTACTTCAAGAGGAAAAGGGAGAAGACAAAAAAGAAAAATTCAAAAAAGTACAACTAAAGCAAATAAATGCCAATCATGCAATTACCTCACCATATACAAAGATGATCATTTTTGTCAGTAAAAGATCGCCGCGAAAATCAAAAGCAACAAAAGTTGGAAAAAAAAAGGAAGAAAAAAACTCCCATGTTCTTCATCACGACATTCTCCATTTCTTTAAGGTGCAAATGATAGAAAATAAATCAAAATAATTGAATTTCAATTATTGCATTTCTTCTTCTTCTTGGATTTACCGTTACAGAAGAGTGAGCCCAGTCCGAATAAATTTACAGTGCCACAAGCATGTGGGATGTTCAGAACCGGGATTATCCGGACACCGTTCCCATAATTCTTTCTCGATGGAGTTCTTTTGTACGATGAACTCGGATTAGTTCGTGTTGATGATGACGATGAAGATGACGATGATTTCCGCATGATATTTGGCGGGACCGATGTTGATGATGACGATGATGACGGAGTTTTCGAATTCGGGGCCGAGCCGGTTGAATAGCTCCGGGAAAGAAAGTGTAAGGATCGAAGCAATGTGTTGTTGCTTCTGTAATGGTCGAAGTTCAAGCTACTGCTTCGTCGGAATTGCCAGAATGTTTTCCCCGCCGGCGCCGGCGCCGGAATTTTCTCTGGCTCTGCATCGGACTCGAGGTTTAGGGAGAGGAACTCTTTGAGGCTCTTCTTCTCTGCTATTACCGGATGAATGTTGCGGAAGTGAGGCGAAATGGGCTTTGATCGGAGGTCTCCGGCAGCGGCGGCAGCGGTGGTGGTGGTGGATTTCTTGACCACGGCCGGGAGGATCTTGCCGTCGGCGAACAGCTCGTCTGCGGATGAAAGAACGTCCGGCGAGATGCAGAAGTTGAAATCGATGGATTCCAACAGCAATGCATCCGATCTGTTGACAGCAACGTTGTTGTTGGAGGGATCTGCGTCTCTGAGATCATGGGAAAATGAGATTCTTGGGCTCACGACTAAGCTTGAAACCTCCGAGCAAACATCAACCGCCATGGCTGAAGAAAGGGACTGTTTGATTTGTTGGGAGAATGTGTGTGAAAATGAGATGGCATAAAAGAAGAAGAAGAAGAATGTTTTTTTGGGTGGTGTCAGATTTGGGAGTCAAAAGAGGAGATGAGATGGTAAGAATATGGCCAGCTTTTGCTTTTCTATGTTTTGTTTGAGATTCCAATCACTTTGAGGTAGATTGAGAGAGAGAGAACAAAGTGTGATGATTTCATGGTGGAGTGGAGTAATAGGGATTCTTGCATTGTGTTTGGCCCTGTTTACCAGAGCTTATCTGTATATCAGTTCAGTTCAGTTCAATTTAGTTCAGTTTAGTTCAGTTCAGTTCAGTTCAGTTCAATTCAGTACATGGTGGAAATAAGCTCTAGCAAACAGGGCCTTTCTGTAACTATTTTATTTTTCTTTTAGAATGGACAAATTACTAAAGAACATGCGATTTCTTCTAGTATAAAAAGTGGGTTGCTCCGTGCAGATGCATTTTTCTCTTCCAAGTCCATATTTTTGCCATAATACCCCTAATATCGTAGGGTAAAAAATGGACTTGAAATCATAGGGTTCCATCATGGGGTATTATGGTAAAAATACGGATCTGCAAGAAAAAAATGGACCTGCATGGAGAAATTGCTTATAAAAAAAAGGAAGGTCTTAGGTTCTGGTAATTGCCAAGAAACGGATGACTAGAAACTCGGAGGAGTAATTTGCTTGCAAATGAGCTACAATGTTCTGTTCCAACAATCATGACATTTGGCTCCTATACAGCACAAACCTAATTTTTCTAAGCAGGACATCGCAAATGACCAGATAGTAGACACTCCACATCCTGTCGGGACATTTCTCAAACTTAAAGAGCATCAACGATAACACATGAATTACGTAGACAAAGTTCCTCCGCCAAGCTTACAACTTTATCCACATCAAGTGTTTCCGCCAACTAGGATCTTGAATGTTCAGAAAGTGTCTTGATGCTGCTGGAAAAAGTTTCCACCATTGTTAGATGCCATTACGTCGAAGACAACTTGTCCTTGGCAGATCCACACGCCAAAGCACACATTGTGAACATCCTTCGATCGAATTCCTGAGCAACGTCACGTGCAACAATGCATCCGAGTTTGTCGTCCAGCCTTGCGCCTCAACAAAACGCTTCTAACTTGCAATAGCCAATGTTGTCATCATACTAACATTGTATGTTTGCTCTATTATCCGTCGATTTCGCTGGAACTGTATACTATCATAGATAATGATAATCAGTTCGCAAAAATGATAAGTGTCACAGTCTCACAGATACCATCCTATATAGAGTAGAAGTAAAAACGAGACTGCACGGGAAGGGATCACATGTTCGAAGTGTTAGTTTAACATTGCAACCGATTGTAGTCAGCTAATTGACAGGCTTTGGCCAGGTTGGTTGACAAGCTTCTCCAGGTAGTTTAGTTTCTAGATAAGGTGTGACTGGTTTGAGACACAAATTTTTTTTAGACTTGTTAGATTTTTAGAAACTTCTCGGTAATCTCATAAATCGACTCCACTTGTGGAGTTATATCTTTCTTTTTTGCTTTTAGTGGCTTGGGAAACCCAATAAAACATCCCTCCGTCCATGACGGTTTTATTTTTTATTTTTTTATAGAAAAGATACCATCCAAGTCTTTAGTCATTTAACTGATGGTGGTTTGGTTCCCAAAATTTACACCAATTTAAAAATATAATTTATTTATGCTAATCATTTTTTCCATGCATTAATTTTTACTTCAATTCAGTTTAGATTAATTAAGCTTAAAATTACTTTGTAATAAAACCATATTCTCTTGAGTTGACCTATTAGCTAGTTTGAGCATATTTCAATGCATTAATTTTCACTTTAGTTCAGTTTAAATTAATTAAGCCTAATATTATTGTGTATTCTCTTGATTTGACCTATTAGTTCAATTAAATTTAGCAAAAATATCACTTGATAGAATTTCACTTAATTTACTACAAAGGCCCTGTTTACCAGAGCTTATCTGTAGATCAGTTCAGTTCAATTCAGTTCAGTTCAGTTCAGTTCAGTTCAGTAAATTTAAATTTTTTCCAGTTCAGTTCTAAAAATTTAAATTTATTTCAGTTCAGTTCAGTTCAGTTCAATATATTTAAAATTATTTCAATTCAGTTCAGTTCAGTTCAGTATATTTAAAATTATTTCAGTTCAGTTCAGTACAGTTAAATAAATTAAAATTTAATTCAGTTCAGTTCAGTTCATCGAATTTCCTTTTATATGATGATGACATTCATTAATAACAAATGAAAATATATTATTTTTATTTTAGTTCAATTCATATCAGTTCAGTCCAATTTAGTTCAGATCCCCTAAATCGACTCAACCAAATATAATATGTTTTCATTATATGACAATTTGGAATTAGTTCAGTTCAGTTCGTTTCAGTTCAGTTCAGAACAATCCAGTTCAGTTCAGTTCGGTTCAGTTCAGTTCAGTTCATATCCTCTTAAATATAATTTTATGATATACAACTCAATGACTCATATCCTCTTTAATATAATAATATTATGATATACAACTCAATGACTCAAATCCCCTGAAAAATACATGGTTATGATATTCAACTCAATATATTTCTTTAATATACCATAACCTATACTTTTTATACATCCAGTATAATTATTTGAATTGTGATTCATTTAAATCGACTCAACCAGATATAATATGTCTTCATTATATGACAATTTGGAATTAGTTCAATTCAGTTCATTTCAGTTCAGTTCAGTTCAGAACAGTTCAGTTCAGTTCATATCCTCTTAAATATAATTTTATGATACACAACTCAATGACTCATATCCTCTTTAATATAATAATATTATGATATACAACTCAATGACTCATATTTCCTGAAAAATACATGGCTATGATATTCAACTCAATATATTTCTTTAATATACAATAACCTTTACTTTTTATACATCCAATATAATTATTTGAATCGTGATTTATTTAAATCGATTCAACCAAATGTAATATGTCTTCATTACATGACAATTTGGAATTAGTTCAGTTTAGATTAGTTTAATTCAGTTCAGAACAATTCAGTCCAGTTTAGATAAGTTCATATTATCTGCACTATAATTTGATGATATTTAACTCAATTCAGTTCAGATTATATCACCTCAACGTGTTTTATATTTAAATAATATAAAAATAAATTTATATTTATTTCAGTTCAGTTCAATATATTTAAAATTATTTCAGTTCAGTTCAGTAAATTTAAAATTATTTCAATTCAGTTCAGTTCAGTTCAGTAAATTTAAAATTATTTCAATTCAATTCAGTTCAGTTCAGTTCAGTTCAGTAAATTTAAATTTATTTCAGTTCAGTTCAGTAAATTTAAATTTATTTCAGTTCAGTTCAGTTCAGTTCAATTCAGTTCAGTTCAGTTCAGTTCAGTACATCAAAAAATAAGCTCTAGTAAACAGGGCCAAACTCATTCAACTTTTCTACTTGTCAATATAATAATTTATTCAATTCAAATTATTTTTGACAAATATTCAATTCAATTCTAATTAATAAGAACATGACCTAAGAGCCCAATTAGGATTAGCCCAAAACATATTATATACTGTAAGTCAAAATTCCGCACATCTGCAGTCAAAAAACGACAAACTAAAACCCGTAAACCCCAATCCTGCATTTTCGAGTTCTGCTGCCGAAGCGGCGAAGCCGAGACAGTTCCTTCACCGCTTCATCTATTCCCGGTCTATTGAAACAGGTATGCTCTTTTCCTCCTGTTCTCGTGCTGTTTTCCGGGTTTTTTTTTTTGCGCGATTTGTGAATATTTGTGTGCAGGATTTGCATTCGGTTTTGAGTTGGTCTGCAATCCGTTCATGAAATTGTGTTTTTTCTGCAGTAAATTGTTGTTTATGTGAAGCATAGGGCTTCTTTAATTGATGTATTTGAAGCTATTCGGTTTAAGTTATGGCGTTGTTAACATGATGATGACCATAAGTAACCTATGGGACTAAATGTTGTTTTATAATTGCTGCTGGTTGCTAGGTTTTAACTGTATTTGAGATCTTTTAGGGAGCATGGGGGACAAGGAGGAGCTGACGGAAATGTTTAAGAGAATAGGATTGGATGAGCGCACCGCCAAGAATACAGTTGCTAACAAAAAAGTCACTGCGCTTCTAACTTCCGTCATAGATGAGGTGAGTTTTCTTTTATACGTTTGTTTTGTGCTTTTCAGCTGTAACTATATTGGATGGTTTGCATTGCTCCATATTTTCTGCTAACTGATTTATTTTTTGTTCTAATTGAATCGTGGTTCTGAGAAATTACAATAGTTATCCTTTATTTTCACTTTGTCATATTTACTTTGTCATATTTTGAATTTACCAAAAAGAGCTTTGATAGTAGAGTAGGGTTTTAGGCTGTCGTTTCTTTTCCCACTTTAAATGGATTTAAAGTATATTGTTTGCTCTTTCTGTTACTTCAATTTGACTTTGATTCTTTGAAATCTTCTGAACTTCCATGGGTGTAACTTTTCAGGCAGGAGTAGGTGATGGATGTGACCGAACAATTGGAAATTTGCTGTACAAGGTATGCTTTCAAGTGCTATTTCGGTGGCTATATGCTTTCATGTGCTATTTTGGAGCTAAGCCGCTTGAGCTATATGTCTGGTTTATTCTTTTTAATTGTGATATCTGGTTGGGATATAAACAGATCTGATTGCCATTTATTCACTGCAGGTTGCTACCGATTACCCATCAAGTGGCCTTGAGCACCGGCCTACGTTGACCAAGTATATTGCTTTATCAAAGGTATTAGTTTACATTTTTAGAGTAGACATTGATGATTTAGTGTTTTAAATTTCTTACACTGGTCATCAGTGATACATTAGATCCTCTGATTATTGTGTTTTGTCCCATGCAGATTAAGACGAATGCACAATTAGATGCTGCTTTTAAGTTTATAGGTGCCATTGGTGGTGAGCCGTTGAAGATTGATGAATTCGAACAGTCTTGTGGTGTTGGTATGACATTTAGCTAATACCGTTTTAATTTTCTGTGGACTGTCTTATTTACAATTTTACATAATACCACTTTCTGTATTGAGAGTGCCTCATCATTAAGTATCTATACTATAATTATTTTTGTGGGCTGTTGTCTAGAATATGAGTTTACTTAACCCTCTGTGTGTAAACTTGTTATATTAATAATCTGTAATTGACATGATAAAACTAGCATTTAAATTAAGCTTAAGCATCTGGGACACAGAGCAAGGTACTAGAACTTGGTCATGTATGGCTTTGTTTTTGATCCTTTCATAATTAAAGTTTTTATACCCCTGTTGTTGTAAGAAGATAACCCCAATTGTTGCGTTAAGAGTAGTATACTTCATGTCTGCTGCCTAAATGTGATGCTGTAGTGGTCTTACATCTTGATTGAATGTTTCCCCCTTTTTTACGAATGAATCTGTTATTGGGTTTGTGTTTTCTCATGTCTGAGATGCCTTCTAATTGAGTATATCATTGCCTTGACACAGGGGTTGAGGTTTCTGAAGATGATATAGAAGCTGCAATTAATTTAGTTTTTAAAGAGCAGACTGACACGATTAGAGAGCTACGCTATCGGACACCTGGTTAGTTTTCTCTCATCTTATATGTAGTTCGTGAGTTCTTTTCTGATGTCATGCATCTTTTGCTTAATGCTATATATTCGAATCTCTTATGTCTAGTCTATTGTTGCACTTGAGCTCATATGATAATGTGCTCCTCACAGTGTAGCCTTTTATCTTACTACATCTATTCCACTAGTAAACTTTCACCTGTAAAATATTGTAGTTCAACATATTGGACTCCAATTATGAGATTGTAGGTATTTTGGTGTTACACTTACATTTTACAGTTGCACCTCAGCATGAACCTTAATTATTTTTTCAATTATCAAAATTTAATTTGGGCCTCTACATATAGGATGGTGATGTTTTTTTTATCTTTAATGCCCCTACTTGTGAATTTATTTTTTTGGCCTTTACATTTTCAAAAACAATTTCAGTGCACCTTAAGAGATTTTGTAAGTCACTTCACTTAGTTCTTCATTGACCAATGGTAGAATAGACATTTTAACAATGGTTTCATCACCACCACTCCTTAGTCTTCACGATTCTGATGCTAGAAATTGTATCCTATTATTTCCAATCCCAACCCCAGCACTACTTCTGATCTGTTAGCTGTTGCTTCTTGCTTTATCAACTCAAGTTTCACGGGCTCAAAAGTTTTGGATGCTGGGTAGGAGGAGGTTTAACTAGGAGATCATCAAGTAAGTTGTGCCATTGATGAGGAATTTCAGCAGTATAAGATGCTGTTGTTTTCAGTGTGGCTAGAGTCTGGAGATGAAAGTTTAAGTGCCTCCTTCTTTAGTCTGCATCTAATCATAAACCAGATGATGTTCGATTCAAGGATACATACAGAGGGGCACCTCAAATCCAGTAAAAATATGACACACACACACACACACTAGATCTGGCCAGGGGCACTACAAATCCAGCAAAAATAGCACAATTGAGAGTCTAGTAAAAATTAGTGCACGTGGATGAGATTTCTTCCTTCACCTTGAGCCTAAGTAATAGGTTCCTGACTGGTCACAGAAATTCGTTTTGTAGCACCTACTTTAAAAATTCGTGTTTCATGAAGACAAGAGAGAATTACCAGAGGCGTTGCACTAAATTTCATTTGAAAATGTAAAGGCCCAAAAACCTACATTTAAGGTCCCTAAAGTATTTCCTCTCATTTTAATGTGTTATCTTACGTTTAACCCATGGTATTGTTTTATAGTTGGCAAACTGATCGGTTATGTAATGAAGAAGCAGCCCTGGGCAGACCCAAATTTAGTCAAGGTATTACAATAAAGAAAGGATTTGAAATATTACAGTTGAGTAGCAGTTGAAGTTCTTTTCAAAGTCTTTCTGGTTCTAATTACTTAACTTGTATAATCAGAAACTATTTGATGGAATGCTTGATGAAAAGCTGGATGAAATATTGGGCGGGAAAACAGCTGCAGACAATGAGAAACCTACCAAAAAGAAGAAAGAGAAGTCTGTGAAAGTAGAGGTTGGCTCATCAATTTCCCTTTATTTAGTTTTGAGGTGGCTGCAGTTCTGGTTTTTTATTTTAATGATAAGCTATTACACAGGAAAATGTTTCTGCTGAGGTAATGCCATCTGAAGAAGAGATCAATCCATATGCCATATTCCCCTCTCCAGAGGAAAACTTTAAGGTATTAGAAAATAAAATTGTCGTAGCTATACTGGGTATCTTTGCTCTCTAGGAAGAAAGCTTTGTGAATGTCATTAACTTGTGAAGTACTCATGAGTTGCAGGTGCATACAGAAATTTATTTCAGCGATGGACGTGTGCTCAGACCTTGCAATTCAAAGAGCATACTGGAAAAGCATTTGAGGCTTACTGGAGGAAAAGTTATGACTCGCTTTCCTCCAGAACCAAATGGATATTTACATATTGGTCATGCTAAGGTAACTAAGTTTGGAGAAATTGCTATTGCATGTAGTTTGTTGGGAAGTACTAAACAGATACTTTGATCTGCTAAATAACTCTCCAGGCTATGTTTGTTGACTTTGGCTTGGCAAAAGACAGAGGTGGAAACTGCTATCTGAGGTGGGTTTTATTTTTTCACATAAGCAACTTGATTGTTCTGTTCTGAATTTTAAAGATAGCAGTAATATGTAGTTGTTCTGATCTTCCTACTATAAAATGTGCATGATAGTTAGGATCGATATGTAATATTCTTCCAAGTAATTAAGTTCTTGCTTTACTGTTGTATGTAATGGTGGTATTCCTTATAGCTATTTCTTGGATGTTAAGATATCCAACAAGTTTAGTTTGTCATTGATTATACATTTTTAGAAAATATGGGGACCAGGTATAACTGAGAAAAACTTCATGGCTTAGGTATTCAGTTTTCTTTTTTTTCCTAGAATATTTTTAAGTAGTCATTTTCCGGTAATCTTCCTTTCTCACTTTGAAGAGTATGTTTTAACATTTGATATGCATTGCTCTCTGTTTTTCGTTTTCTTTACTCCAACTTATAAGACACTTCTTACTTTTATTATAGTTTTGTGTGGCTTACTTTTCTTTCTGTTTGTTTTTCACGAGTTGCATCTTCTAGCTAGTTTACTTTATTCGTTGAATTCAAGTGCAGAAACATGATTTAGAATCTAGAAACAATTTGATAATGTAGCTCTTACGACTGACATGATCAATAATTTCCCCAGCTATACTTTGTGCTATAACTGCTCATACGGCTTAGTATAGGTTTTCTGCAAGAAAAAAGAGAAATTAATAGTTCGGTGATTTTCAGTGATTCTGTTCATGTGGAATGTGTGGTAGATCGGTTCACGAAATGAGATACCAAGGCATCACTATATTTTTCTCTGTGAAGTGTGAAATCAATTTTTTGGCTGATGAAACAATTTTTTGTTTCACTTATCCTACATACTTGCAACTGGCTTAGATATGCACACTCTCAGTTCTCGTCAGTTTGGACTCTCCACCCGGAGGTAGAGCTACAGACTTCTGAAGAGTGGTCTAAGTTCACCACAGATCTGATTGCCCTTTGGCTACATATATGCCATTTGGAGGCACTGTAATGTGCATGGCATTGAAATAAGATTTGTTTGTAGTAGTGTAAATAATTTCTTAATATTCTTTTAAAGACCCAAACTTGGGGCATAAATTGCAAACTGTCATTCATGTAAAATATCACCTGATTGTGTGTAGCTGTCTTTCTCCTTGAGCTGTGTTGCCAACTAAACAGTAAATAATGGCTGTAGTTAGCTTTAACATTGTTATATTGGTTTACAGGTTTGATGATACCAATCCAGAAGCCGAAAAGAAAGAATATATAGAACACATTAAAGAAATTGCAAGCTGGATGGGATGGGAACCTTTTAAGGTATAACTGTATGCAGTCTGTACCTATATTCTTATCTAAGATATCATTTTTTGTGTTTGGTTTCAACATTTTCTGAAATTATGTGCTTCGCAGATAACCTACACAAGTGATTATTTTGATGACTTGTATAAGTTGGCAGTTGAGCTGATAGGAAAAGGTCATGCATATGTTGATCATCAGGTAAATCTTAATTAATGTGTGGGATTCTTTGGTTGGTAAATAAGCATTGCTCGGTCCCTTGTACTTTTAGTTCCTTAATGGCCTTAATGGTTCTATGAGACCTTAGTTTTATTGCCCGGGGGATATATAGCTGTGTTTGGTTTTACTTTTTATCTACTTTACCTCAAAGTAAAGTGGTTTTTGTGTTTGGTAAGTTGCTAAAAACCAGCTTATTTAGGAAGCAGAATCTATTTTTAGTATCAAAAGTAAAAGTAGGTGATCAGCTTTTAAAAAAAGTACTTTTCAGTCTACTTTGCTTATAAGCACAGCTCCACCAAACAGAGCCATAGCTCCAAAGCTGAATGGTTTTCTTGGTGAATTATACAATAATATATCTCACAATTCTTTGTAGACACCTGAAGAAATAAAGGAGTACAGGGAAAAGAAGATGAACAGTCCTTGGAGAGACCGACCCAAAGAAGAATCACTGAAATTGTTTGATGAAATGAAACGGGGAATGATTGATGAGGGAAAAGCTACATTGAGAATGAAACAGGATATGCAGAGTGATAATTATAATATGTATGATCTCATTGCTTATCGCATCAAGGTAAGAATTTACATACTGGAACCTCTCTGGGGAATATCATCATTGTTTTTTTTGCAGCACAGACCTTCACTTATTCTTACATCAAGTGTATCTCTAATTATGAAATATGAATATCAACCTTATAATGAGTTTGGTTTCTTTCTGTTTTTTTCCAGTTTACTCCTCATCCACATGCTGGTGACAAGTGGTGCATATACCCAAGTTATGATTATGCCCATTGCATTGTCGATTCTCTTGAAAATATCACTCACTCTGTAAGTAAGCTTACCATGTTTACATCTCCTGTTTGGAACTTCCGCAGCAGAGATGTCGTATTAGAAAATTGAAAGTGACTGAACTAAATTTTGGGGCTTTATTTCTGTTTCTATCATTAATGCATCCTAATATCTCCAGCTTTGTACGCTTGAATTTGAGTCACGCCGTGCGTCCTACTATTGGTTGTTGGATGCACTGGGTCTTTACCTTCCTCACGTCTGGGAGTACTCCCGACTAAATGTAGCAAACACTGTAATGTCCAAACGCAAGGTGAGCTAAGACTTCAATTTTAGATATATTAGACGTGTCTCATGTCTGCATCTTTAGTAGAACATGCCAATAATGACTCTTCAAAATATATTTGTTATTGTAACAGTTAAATCAACTTGTGACTGAAAAACGGGTACATGGCTGGGATGATCCTCGGTTGATGACTCTGTCTGGATTACGCCGTAGAGGGGTGACTTCAACTGCTATTAATTCTTTTGTTCGAGGAATTGGTATTACTAGAAGGTGGGTATGCTAAATATATTATTTGGGTAGTTTTTAGGCATTGGTTTAGTTAAAAATTTGAAAAACTTGTGGACTAACTATTTTTAATGTTATTTATCAGTGATTGTAGTCTGATACGTATGGAGCTCCTTGAGTACCATATTCGAGAAGAGTTGAATAAAACAGCCCCAAGGGCAATGGTGGTGCTAGATCCTCTCAAGGTGGGTTCAGATTGTTCTAAACATTCGATTTCAAATACTCACCTATTACTTAATGTTAAATTGACATCTGCCCTCATATTTAATTGATATTTCTTTTTTAGGTAGTTATTACTAACTTGGAGCATGGATTGGTAGTAGATCTTGATGCCAAGAAATGGCCAGATGGCTCGTCTTTTTATAAGGTCAGTAAGCATTCATAGTTTTAAAGACTCCCATTCTTCAAATCTCAGCTAGAGCTTTTTTTAACGCAACTCTCACCCTTGTACCCTTATTGCAGGTTCCATTTTCAAGAGTGGTCTATATTGACCGATCAGATTTCCGATTGAAAGATTCTAAGGATTACTATGGCCTGGCTCCCAACAAATCTGTTCTACTGAGGTTAATTTTTCATATTTTGTTTGAGTGTCTATTTATTTATTCTCTGATGTGAATGCTTATATGCCTCATCCTTGTGTCTAGGTATGCATTTCCCATCAAGTGTACTGATGTGATTAAGGGTGAGGACAACGAGTCTATACTTGAGATTCATGCCGAATATGATCCTTCCAAGACAACTAAGCCACCAAAGGTTCTTTTATATGATTTGATGCAATATACATGTGATTCAATGAATAATTTTGTTTTTGATGAAAACCAATGAATTATAATTTTGTTCCAACTAATGGCTTGAATTTCTGCTATCTAGGGAGTTCTCCAGTGGGTTGCAGAATCTGCCCCTGGGGTGGATCCACTAAAGGTGGAGGTCAGATTGTTTGACAAATTATTCCTATCTGAGGTAACTATCTTTGTTCTTGCATTTCAAATTTATTCAGAATAACTTAAAGCAAATTTTACTCAAGTTTCTTTTCTATGTTGAAATCTTGTCCATGGTTTTCAGAATCCTGCTGAATGTGATGACTGGCTTGCTGATTTTAATCATGATTCTGAAGTCCAAATTCCAGATGCATTTGCTGTAAGTGCCCTAAGAACGGCACGCAAAGGAGATACTTTTCAGTTTGAAAGGCTGGGTGAGTTTCATAGTTAACTTTATACCATTTTCTAGTTTTATTAATCCCTTGGAGTAAAATTTGGATTATCTGCATTACATGAAATTCTAGCTTGCAATTGCGTGCTCATGATAGCAATTGAATCATGTTTGTCTCATAGTTGGTTAATTGTGGCCCGATTCAATAGCTATTTGTTGTTTCTTTTACTTATTGAATTTCTTGAGTCATCAAAACAATAGTTTAGAAGGCTGACTATTGTGATATATGTTGTGATAACTACCTTCGTTATATTTTGCTTAGATTTTGTGTGTTTGTCAGAATCTTTTTAATAACGAACTTGTCGTAGTAGTGTTTGAGTCTTTTTTTCTGCTTCGTCTTTAGTAATTGTACCTGTTTACAATTTGATGTCAATTCTCTAGCTACGCTAAGCTGTTGCCAGTCAGACTAGTTTCTTCTACTTAAATTATTTGAAATGACCCAGTCCAATGAACTCAGCCTGTAAAGAATGTAACCGTGATAGCCTATTGTTTCATGCACCAGGCTATTTCGTGGTTGACAAGGACTCCACTTCAGAAAAGCTCGTCTTCAATAGGACTGTTACATTAAGAGATACCTATGGTAAGGTGGCTAAGTAGTGTTATAGTGCAATGTTTCGGCCTTTCATCCTCAAAGGACCAAGCTGTTGAGTGCAATGAAGATATTTTGACAAACAAATTGGTATTCTGTCGATAGTTTAGGAATGACTTGAGATTCCTTGTGTTTCTTCACTCTCTTTATTATTATTAGCGACTATTTTGCTTCTCTTACATGCTCCTTTGTGGATGTCATTCGGCTTCCTCTTATGTAATGATTCTCATTTTCGCCTTTTACCTTTGGAAAAGAGTTGAAAAGCAGGTATTTTAAAGTAATGCAAAAATACAACAGTCCATTAGTTTTTGGAGATTTTTGATAAGAAGCAAAGTAAGGAAAAGTTTAGAAACCCATTTTTGACTTCTGCTTTTAACACATGTTTGGAGTTTAGACATCTCACGTTAAATGTGTGTGACTGAGACAAGTCATGGAGATGAATTGCATGATTGATGACTATCCAAAAATCGCCACTCACATTTTGTCTTCTTCGCATATGAGTCTGCTTTATTTTCATATCCATTTAATTTTGACAAATTCCAATATATAGATTTTTATTCCTTAAAAAAAAAAATCTTAACACTTGTTGCTAATATAGTAATCTACCATTAATAGATATCCAAAACGAGATTGAACTTGGTTAGTACTTAAGAATCTAGGAGTAGCTTGCTCAATCACGTAAATGTGACTTGATTCTTATTCTTAAATGATGATGATGATTTTCTTTTATTCCCTTTGCCAAAAATGACACTAATTCATCAAATAATTGGTTCAATCTCATACACGAGTGATGCTTAATTACTAGTATAGTTATAGAAAAACGTGAGGTGATATGTTTGAATAAAAATTTCTAAACAAGACTTGAGGTAACATTTGAAAATGAAACAAATTGTAGCTATATTTTTCGTTAGAATTAGTTCGAGTCTGTTGTCTCTTGAACTTATCAAATATATTAGTTCAACTCAGTTTAATTTAGGGTTTATGGAGTAATGATTTAGTCACTCTGATTTACACTCTTTCAATAAAAAATGATGAGAATTTGAAATTAATTGTGGGGTTGAATTTCTACGTACGTGTAGAATGAAAACTCTACCCAAGTCTTTTGAGGGCCGTGTGAAATACTGTCTTCCTAATGCAAACAAAACCAAATTGTGGTCATCAACTCATCACAAAAATATGAATAAGAATAAGAATAAGAAAAAGATAAAAGAAGTGGAACATGACACTTATTGAGGGCGGCTGTACTCAAACTTCCCCATCTTGAACTTTCCTTCATATGCAATGACCTTTGATGTAAAGATTTGAACTTCTTTCTACTTATAGTATTTACTTGAATTGACAACCATTTTGGACGGTATGTTCAATGTCACTTCTCCCGGCCTTTCTTTTGGGGTGCCTCTATGAACTTCGTTGATGTGCTACAACTTAAAGTCATAATTGACCAGGAAAGTCATTCGAATTCTCGGGTCAGAAACGTCTGGTTGGGCCATGGATAACAACAAATGTTGCTATAGATATATGTGAAGTTTGATTGTGATTGGAAATGAGGTATACGATACCATTAAGCTTCTTCTAAAAGTCAAATTCAGAATTTTAGAGTTCAAAGTATCCTAGTTCCAAGCATTATTTATTAAGAAACAAAATAAATATATGAGCCCCTTCCCCAAAAAAATTGATGACACCACTAATTGTAACCTCTTCCACCTATGATGGCCTACTAGAGCATTTGAATAGGAAAGAAATTGAAAGAGATATTGATGAACTTCTAGATAGCATTTCCACTGTTTTTTTTTTGTTTTTGGCATGATAACATAATGAACAAAGAGTTTTAAACCAACAAGATCAACAACACCAAAACAAACAAACAAAAACCATCCTAGCAGTCATTAAGATTAATTAACAAGAGCAAAAGCCCAAAATCAAGAACCCTAGATGCCAACCTCTGGTTTTCTGAAATGCCACAGTTCATCCATGCTGTTCCAAAAGCTAGTCTCTGGCAATGGCAATGGCAATGGCATCTCATCCTTAAACCAATCATTTGACAGACTCATCAGCTCCTCATCATTGGGAAAAACCTCAGCCATGTCAACCTGGTAACACTCATTCTTGTCCACCCCACAGAATTCAGGAACAGAGCTCCCCTGATGATCCTCAACCTTCATCTCCGCCGCTTTCTCGGGCGGCGCCAAGGCGGCGTCGTTAGCAACCAGAGGCGGCGCTGCTGATTCGATGGCGGAGATGTTGGAGGATGAGGTGGCTGTGGATGAGGTTGAGGCGTCGTGTTCCATTTTCTCGAGCAGCCTCGGCATCCAATAGCGCCGGATTACTTCCAAGAACTTCTGGCTGTTCGAATCGACGTTTAGCTGCCGTGCCTGTTTCTGCACCCTTGTTCTCCAGTAGTTCTTGATTTCATTATCAGTTCTCCCTGGCAAATGCTGTGCAATTTTCGACCATCTACAAGAATTGTCCGAATTTAGTGACACTAAATAAGCATTACGAAATGTCCGTCACTAAAGACTTATGACACTAAAACTTATGCTTCACCGAAGCTCATCAGAAAAGATGAGATTTTACAACATGCAAATATTTAAACAAAAGGTTCTGTAAAATTCTATCAATTTCTTGTTTCTGAGGCATTTGAGAATAGTTTTCTAACATGTAAACAATACACAAAATTCTCAGAAAACACACATTTAGGAATATGCGCCCCTAAAGGTTATTAGCATAGACAACAACATATCACGATTGTCTTTAATATGCAAACAATTTTCAAAAAAGGGGCTAAAAAATTCACACAAAAATCTCATCAATTTATTGGCACAAAATACGAGTTTTTCAATATGCGTCGCTAAAGGTCATCAGCGACACATTTGACAATTGTGTCTAACATTCAAGAAATAAAAAAAGTTGCTAAAAATAAAAGTGTCAGTTTTTTCACCTGTTTCCCAATTTGGAATGGAGCTCAAGGATGAGAAGCTGCTCCTGTGGGGTGAGGTTTCCCCTCTTGATGTCTGGTTTCAGGTAATTCAGCCATCTCAGCCTACAACTTTTCCCAGTTCTCTTCAATCCTACACAATTTTTTTAAAAAAAAATTCATCAGAATTCACACATGCACATTCATTTCTCAATAAATCATCATTGCATGTCAACTTTTCAAGAAAAAATTCCGAAAAAAAAAAAAAAAAACCTGCACATTTGGCAAGGGCGTTCCATCTGCCTTCACCATTGCATGTGATGTACTGGATGAGGAGGTTGTCTTCTTCGAGAGTCCATGGCCCTCGCCGGAGATCAGACGACGGCGCTGCAGATACTGCCGACGATTCTTCTTCTTCCTGTCCCTTGATCATTGTAGAAGGCTCTACGGAGCTGTACCTTTGTTGCGTATGATCTTGAAGTACAACATATGACTATTGTCCAGCTATGCTGGTTTTTATAGATGGCTGGATGTGGGGGTGGGTCCCGCTAGCATTTGTTTTCTTGTTATTATCTAATTTCATGAAAAAATTATTTTGGTTTTTGTTTTGAAGAATTTTGATGGAATTTTGCTTCGTGGTGCGGTGATGTGAATGGGGTTGTAGTTGTACTATGTTGGACTAGTCATCAATATTTAATAAACTTTATGAAAAACATTAACAACTTTATGATGTATAAAATCATACACAAAATAATGATACCTCCAAGTAGAGAAAATAGTGAAAAAAAGATTTGGAGGTCTTTGAATGAGGATGTGCATGTGAATATGGTCCCATTATTTAAGGTTTCCAGAAGTAATAAATAAATATGGCACTTCACACTCTTTGGACTTATCCCATGGATTGGGACAAGTAATTTACCAGCACAAAGGCACGTACCCCACTCTAGAATTTGAGGTCATGAGATATAACACTTTTTAAATTATAAATTAGTCTCCAACAATTATAAGGATTATGAAAATAAATGTTAAAAGATATAATACCATGTCATATGGAATTTAATTACATATAAATTCAAATCAGTTTTAATTTACTTGGAAATAGCCTAACAAAAGTATTGGTGACTTTTTTGTCAACTACCATTTAAATGAAATTTATTCCCACTCGAGCAATTCAATAACACGGTGCTATTTACTGATGGGAGGTAAAATGTGTTGCATGATTTAATGGTAAGGAATGAAAGATTATTTGTTGTATGAAATGTGATCTGGTGTTTTTTTACAATGAATGTAGTATGAGATTGGAGATATGTGGCGGGCGACGGACTAATGTGTTAGGTCTATAGGAGAGACAATAATGTTGTTGTGGTAGTATGAGATTGGATGTATGGGGTGGCGAGAAATGTGTTATGTCTATGGGAAGACAGTAATATTGGTGTTGTCTCCGCCAAAAATTAACAGTATTTAATAATGAACGATAATAATAATTATGTATGGCAACCCAGGAACGATAATAATAAATCTCTAACATAGGTAAACAGTATTTAATGAGTTCAGAAGATGATGTGCCCCGAAATGAAAATTAGGGAAATGTGGCCGGAGACATTTAAAGATATTGCCAACCCATCCTAATATTTTCACGTTCATTGTATTTTTTCATATCAATTCAATTATGTAAAAATTTATTTAATACCTATGTTAGTTTAATACCGTATAGATTTCAATCAAAAAATTATACTCGAGAGTGAAGTGGTACTTCAAATTTACAAATAATATATATAAGATTATAAAAAAAGTAGATTTTATTTTGAATAAATTACTAGTACTTATTTACTAATGATTTTATGGAACTAAAACATGTACTGAAAGATGAAGATTAGAGTTTAATCTAACGGCTAAAATCTTAAATATATTCCCGAGTGAAAATAAAGGTGAATTGAAACCTGTCTAATATATTTTGATGCGGGGGAAATCCGAACTAGTAATCGGTGCCTCGGACGGTTGATGTGTCTGAGGGCTTCCGAATGTGGATTGGTGATGAAATATGCAGATTGCTCGCTACTGACTCCCGAGTGTCTGAGCTCCTTGGCCTCAGATTGGACATGCTTGAGACCTGTTCTCCCGAGGCCTGCAAAACAAGCCCCGACGCTACCCGAGGGTAGTAGCTCCGGTGTGATGATGAGATTTCTTGTATTGAAGAGAAACTGTATTCAAGAGTTAGAGAACTTACCTCATTGCGGCCTCCTTTTATAGGCGTCCTAGAGCGCCCAGCTCGACCCTTCTTCCCTGCTGACTCATCATTCTTTTTCTCCTCCTCACTTATACGTCACGTGATACTGTACCTCCTGTATCTTGCTTGAGATCCTCTCACGTGCCCATGTATTTTCCTGGTAATTTCTTTAAGTAGCTGAGTCACCGCATCTCTCATGCCTGATGACGTATTCTGTATCATCACAAGCCCCCCTGAAAGAGCAACGTTTGTCTTGACTTTATCCGACCTTTATGCTTTTCTATTTGAACTCTCCTAGCAGAAGCTTTCTGGGCTTTACCATTTCGTTATCCCTGGAGCGACATCCTTTTAATGAATGGGCCCCGATCAGTGTGTTTTTCGCCTGACGGCTGCGCAATTTCCGATTTTCCCTTTCTTTTAAGTGACTTAATCATTTTGTCTTCTTCCTAGCTAGATATGGCTTGTCCTTGCTTCTTTATCTTCCACCACCTTGCTCCTTTTATCTGTACTATAAATTCCTCCCCCTTTTTCCTCATTCCACTTGCATAGCTGACTATCTTTCCTGCAATTCTTCCTCCTTTTCTGAAGATTCCTGTCCACTTGTTCTAAATCGCTCTCGCTTGGCTTCGCCAACTTCTGGTAACTCTTCTGATAGTGCTACCGCCTCGTCTCCTTGCAACGATATGACTCGCCCCAAGATTGTCCCTTTTGGTCATTTTTGACAAGCGATTTCCCCACGTCGTAAATGGGAATCACACTCAATCAAAACACATTTATAATTCACCTACGACTTCTAACTACTATAGAGTAGATAGTGGGAAGTAGGGATCGAACCACAAGGAGAAGGATCTTGTTTAGTGTTTTAGCAAAGATTATTAACACATACATATATATTATATAGAAAGCAAGGTAAACAAGGGGGGGTTTTGAGTTTGGTTTATTACACTACGGAAGAAAGCAACTAAGATAAACTATACTACACTACAAATACAAGGCCTTGGGAGACAATTGATTTTCAACTTTGAACTATTGATTTATTGTTCTACAACACATTGCTTTAGGAATCTTCTCACTAATGTAGTTATAGAGAATGATCGCATTCAAAATAACCCTCACTAGTGAATTACCTAAACGGTAACGTTTTAGACCAATTCACCAATGACACCACGATTAGAAGACCAATAAACTTACCCATGCAATTCGAAAGCGAATTAAATACATAGATAACACCATTGAGAACAATCAAGAGCTAAATCAAAAGATAGCATTCTAAATCAACCCTTAATTCTACTACTTTGAGACAAGTGCAAAATGATAGCATTTCACCCATGCATCTAGCATATAATTGATAGCAATTCATTACCCAAGAATAGCCCAAGCTAATTCATGCTTCAAACAACACATTCAAACACAATTCATCAAATGGAAATTAAATTGCCCATGAACAAATATGCATCAAGAACTCAAAATCAAGAATAGAAAGTTTACATCAATTGCAACCCAAGGTTTAATTAGCCTACAACAATCATTCTAATACAACATTACATAAACATAGAATCAAAGGGAAGAAAATGGAAGAAAATGTGAAGAACAAAGGGAAAAATCTGTTTTGGATGTGAGGGAACTCGTCCAAATAGAAAGGGATAAGAGGGGTATTTATAGCCCTTCAAAAATTACTTTTCTGGCCCAAAAATCTGCCCAGTTTCGCGGCCCGCGAGGCCCATTTCGCGGCCCGCGAGAAGGTTATGGCAGGTTGGCAGCAATCTTCTTTGCTTCGCCACGGATGAACCATTGATCCGTTTTTAACGTTCTAGTAGTCCATTTTGTAGTACTCGAGAAGACGAAGCCAATGGTACCACTTATGCACTCCAACTCCTCTTGTAACATTTCCAAATTTCAGCTTCAAAATGTTAGTGCACAAGTCTTTCTTCAAAATGCAAGGTAAAGAGAAATTTAGCCTTAATTCATAACCCTTTGCACTAAATGCTACCCCAAATGAACTCTCAAATGTGCTAAAAGTAGAGTATATATTGGCTACATCAGTGATGGTCCCAGTTCTCGCTGTCTAGATTCCCGAACAGGAACTGGTGAAACTCCAAACGAATCCTCGCGTATTCGACCGCTGAGGGTCGTCTCCAATGCCCTGGGGCCCCCTGTTGACCCAGCGCAGGATTGGATCGGCGCCGAAACCATTAAAAGCTGCCTCCAGGATGTTCTGCCCTTTAGCGATGGACGCCAACTTACTCCTCTTCAACCAGATGGATATCAGACTAATTAATGGGCCATGCATTCCGAAGCGCCTATTACAGTATGGCTTGAGCCTGCCCTTCCCTCCTTTATACTCTGAACTCCTTCACCACTACAAAATTTCTCTTGCTCAAATCAATCCCAATGGGTTTGTAGTCATCATAGCGTTTCTAGTCAACTGCCGCCGAAGTGAGGTCTCTGAGTCTGTGGACCTATTTCGGTCTTTCTTCTGCCTTTCCGGGAACGCAAGCCAAATTCCTGGCATCTTTGGTTTTGCATCTCGTGTTCCCAATGCCCACTTCATCCATGACTTCGTCAACTATCTGAAGGGAGGGTTAGTGGACGGTTATTATTCTTATGATTATCTGACCTATCCGGCTCCCTGGTGGAACTGCAATGTCACATCTGAAGACCAGGTACCTTGGCTCCCTGAGAGGCTTCACTCGGATCATGAGACTCTGCTGAATAGTCCAATATACTTGTCTCAATACTGGATTCCTGAGAACAAGGGGGTTTTCTTGGCCTTATGAGGTGTACCCTCCCGAGCAAGGTTTAGCCTTCAAGACTCCTTCTTTTATTCTGATGATTGATTCCCCTTTTTCATTGCGTTTTCTTCCTTTATCTAATCTATTTTCCCTTTTTTCTAGTGCTCCGTCTCTCCTAAATGATCTGTCTCGCCACCCAGCGCCTGGCTCTACCGTCTTGCCAGAGCTAGATGGCCTGAGCCCCCCAAGTGAGACTCTGCCGGTGGGTATTGGTTCTATGGTTTCCATACCAGTTCATTTTCCTAACATGATCGGCGCCCTTGCTGATGATCATCCGAGTTGCAGTCGGAAAAGACCTCGGCCTGAGAGTCCAAACCATCAGCCCCTTTCTCCCCCGAGTGATATGCAGCTACAAATTCCTCGCTCCAATCCCTCGGTAATTTTCCTTTCTCTTTTGTGTTTTATTTTCTACGTATTTTAGTAATAACTCCTAACCTTTAATGCTCCAGGTATCCGATTTTACCTCTGAAATACTCGGCTCAGCCTATCTCCGAGATTTCCTTGAATCCACCCATCAATGTTACCTCTCTACCCTTTTCCAGGACCTAGCTGAGGAAAAGCGTAGGTCTTCTGCCTTAAAGGAAACTTCGTTCGGCCGAGCTAGCATCTCGTCTGTCCGAACTCGAGCAAGAATTACAACCTTTGAGAGATGGTTCCAATCTTCGTGAATATGATAGTGTTGCCCTCTCGGAAGAGATCATCCGATCCCCTGAGTTTGAGAAAGCCGTAAAAGAAGTCGTGTCCGAGTCAAACAACCACCAGACCACCTGGGTCTATAAGCAAATGCGATGATGGGTTCCCGGAAGGTACATGCTCGATTACCAAAGAATTTTCTATAAACCTAGTGCCGAGCGGCGTTATCTTTATAAGTTTCGATGCCTGCTGAACAAGACCTTGGGTCAACTGGTCCCCAAGATTTGGGGGACCCTCTGCTCCGATTCTCCTCTTCTCTCCGCTTCTTCTCTCTAAGCCCTAACTGCTCTAGAGAGACCTCTGTTTGCTCCTAGCTCTTCTCCTCCCGCAGACAGAATGAACGACAAGGGAGGTCTGCCCTGAGTCCCCTGTTCCCTGCGGCTACACCGAATACTGCACTACCTCCGCCTTATATGGATTCGGCGTGAGTTCTCAGGACGGTTAACCAAAGGTAGTTTGCAAGAATCCCAGGTCCCAACTTCCCGATGCTACCCAGCCGGCCTCCTGACTATTGATTATTCATGTCACCTTCTTTTCCTTTGTATTCTTTGTAATTTCTCATTTCCTGTGTAATATCTAAGAAAAGATACTTTTGTTCTGCTTTCCCTTTTATTTTTATGCGTCACTCTCCCCTAAGTCTTTCCTTATGCACTTGTGTTGTTTACTTTACATATATGCATCGTTTATTTATTATTTATCCCCTTATTCTCCCCCTCTAGGGCATCAGGTACTAGGTCCTATACCCGATGTTCTGAATCCTATATAATATTAAATATCCAAGAATATCCAATACATACCTTCAAAGTCCTTTCACTTGAAGTTTGACTGTCCGAGCCAAGTCTACGAGTTCTTCCCCCCCCCCTTTTGGCGAGGGTAGTCAACCGACTGCCTGAAATCCTGCATCATTCAGATGTATCTGGAGATGTCTTGCCTTAGATTCGACCATCCAATGGTTTAAAAACCTGAAATTTATAAACCTTTAACTCTTTCTTATGCGTTCATCGGATGGTCCTCTTCTGATGAGGGCATCCATCCGATGGTTCAATTTTTTTAACCTTTAATTCTTCCTTGTGCATTCATCGGATGGTCCTCTTCTGATGAGGGCATCCATCCGATGGTTTGAAAACCTGAAACTCTTAAACCTTTAACTCCTCCTTATATGCTCATCAGATGGTCCTCTTCTGATGAGGGCATCCATCCGATGGCTTGAAAACCTGAAACTCTTAAACCTTTAACTCTTTCTTTTGCGTTCATCGGATGGTACTCTTCTGATATGGGCATCCATCCGATGGTTTGAAAACCTGAAATTCTTAAACCTTTAATTCTTCCTTATGTGTTCATCGGATGGTCCTCTTCTGATGAGGGCATCCATCCGATGGTTTGGAAACCTAAAATTCTTCCTTATGTGTTCATTGGATGGTCCTCTTCTGATGAGGGCATCCATCCGATGGTTTGAAAACCTGAAATTCTTAAACCTTTAACTCTTTCTTACGCGTTCATCGGATGGTCCTCTTCTGATGAGGGCATCCATCCGATAGTTTGAAAATTTTATATTCTTAAAATGATCAAATCCGAATTCCTTCATAAAACATCTTTCTTTTTGTGGGGCACCATCGTGGGAGCGACCCCGAGGTCCCGACTTCCTATTACAAAGTACTATCCAATACTTAGTAATTTTCCTTCCTAGAGTGTATCCACACCCTTTTCTTCCCCGCAAAGCATTATCCAATACCTTGCATCTTTTTTGACGTATCCACACCATCTACCAGCAAACGTATTCACGCTACTGGCTTAAGTGTATCCACACCAAGTTCCTCTTTTCTTTCCTCAAAAAATTCCCGAACTTTAAAAAGAAAGGGGGTTTTACCTGATTCAACTCTCTTCCATTATCACTTCAACCCCCTTGCCTGAAGGCTTTTTTTCTGGGCTCTCCTCATCCGTATCCGAAGTACTGGTACATTTCCCCTTTTCTAGTGTCTCGGAGTATTTCCCCTCCTTTGCTTTACCCTTTTCTAAGGATGAACCTTTAATCTTTGCTTTCTCTTTGCCTGCCGACCCTTGATGGACGGCCCCTACAACCCTCCTTGCATCTAATAGGACCGTTAGCATGCAGCTTCTTTCCGTTGTCTGGCTACCTCGGACATATGCCACCCCTTGCTCTGTCGGAAATTTCATCGTTAATAGATAAGGGAAATTCACCACTCGAGCCTGTGTCAACCAGGGCCTTCCGAGGATGACGTTGTATGGAGAGGGAGTGTCTATCACCACGAAATTGCATAACGCCGAAGTCCGGCGGCTTCTATCCTTGTCGTCCACAATCGTCACTCTAAGGGTGATTATGCCGAGGGGCATCTCGGCTTTTCCAGTGAATCCTGACAATGGCGACATCGCCGGGCTGAGATTCTGCCTTCCTATTCCCAGTTGGTCGAAACAGGTGGCGAACATGATCTCCACACTACTGCCATCATCTATAAAATCTCTTTTTATAGCGAAGCCTTCTATCTCTTCCGTGACCACCATCGGATCTGAGTGTAGGGCCTGAGTTGGCACCGCGTCCTCTTCGGAAAAGGTTATGGTCTCATTATGTCAGAGATGCTTACCTGGCTCTTCTCCTGGCGGCACATACCTAGTCTGTGATTTTAACACCGTCACCGATTGACAGCTGTCTCCCACCTTCCCACTGATAACATTTATCATTCGGTTCGGGATGGGTTCTGGGTCCTGAGCTACCACTACGATCTGATTTGGGACTTGGTTTCCGTAAGCTTGCCCCTCTCCTTGTATCCGAGCCTGGTTCGGATACTGGTTAGCACCATACTGGTTCACTCCTCTCCATTTCTTCTTTTCGAAATGATGCTGCTGCCCATCCTTCCAGGCTTCGGAAGCAACACAGTCTCGTAACTGCCCTCTCTCTATCAGCTTTTCTATTTCATTCCTCAAGGTGCGACAGCCGTCCGTGGTGTGCCCATGGGATTTATGATAAGCACACCTGATGCAGATGTAGTGAGTGAGACTATTTGATTGATCTGATGATATAATTCATTAGATACCTGTTTTCTCGCTCACTGCATCCGCATCAACACCACTTCTCTGCATTTTCTTTTGACGGAATTCCTTGAATCAGAGGGGGATCTCCGAATAGGTTCCTGTATACCGTTAGTATCTCTGAGCGTGGCTTTATCAACGGCGTGTAGATCTCTACCCTAGATTTCCCAGTTACCATGGATCCTGAATCCATTTTCCATGTCTCTGGTGCTTTCTTCTTGTCGCCTTTTCCCGAGAGAAGACTATCATTATCTTCCTTCCTCTTGCGGGTCACATCATTGACAACACAATATAGTTGTACATCAATTTGGAGCGCATAGAAAATGCTAGGGATATTTTCCATTAGCTTTCGGAACAACGCTTCATCCTTTAAGCCGTTAATGAATCCACTGATAACAGCCTTCTCTTGCTGTTGTCTATCTGACACCTGCATACTGTCGTCCATGTACCTTCTGTAGTACTCCATTGGCTCCTCCGAGGCTTTCTGCTTGGTTTCCAGCAGCTCGGCTAACAGCTTTCCTGATCTCTTCAACTGGGAATACCTGTATAGCAGGGCTCGACTAAAATCATAAAAACTTCGTAAACTTTCCCTCAGGAGAGAGTCGAACCATATCAGACAGTTGCCTCGGAGGTAGCATCCCAACAACTTGCACCTCAAGTTGTGCGGAATATCCCTAGATACCATTAAATTCTGATATATTCCTACAAAATCCTCGGGATCTGTCTCTCTATTATAGGTAGGAATTCCCTCCAGCGGTCGTAACCCTTGAGGCCAAGGCTCGGCCAGGATTTTCAAAACCCAAGGGGAAGCGGGCCTTGCCCCATTCCTCCCAATTAGCTTTTCCAAGCGTGCCTCCAATGAGTTTGGATCCGAAAGGTACGCATCCTCACCTCTATAGTATCTATCCTCGTTGGTTCTTCCTTGATATCCTCCCTGATATCCCCCTTGATATCCTCCTTGGTGTCACTCTGCTCCAGCTGAGGTCATCAGATGGCTTTGGCCTTGCCCTCCTGTTGTCCGATATCCTCCTGAAATTCCCACGTCATAGTATCTTGTAGGTAGCTGCTCATTGGGCAATCTCATCGGGGTAGACACTAATAATCCTGGGGTTGCAAACGAAACCGCTGGCAACGCCGGACCGGGTGGATATGCCCATCCTCATTGCCTTGCGCTCCTGTGCAAATGGTTCGGCTGGAAGTTTCCTACCTCGACACCGGCCCTTAAGGGTGGAATGGTAGGAGGTACCGTGCTGGAACTGACCAATATCCTTATTTTTGGTTCCCTCAACCTGTCCAGAGCTTCTAAGTCGATCACCGGTCTTACGGGCGGAGCTGGTCTCCCTTCCAGCTCTCTCCGATGTTGTATCATCCATTCATGATATAACTCCTTGTGGGCCATCATGAAATCTAATGCGGACAGATCCTCACCCCTCTGTCTTGGATTGCTCTGAGCTGCCCCTATCGACCTTTGATTGTTTTGTACCGTATCCGTCTGCCTTGAGTTATTTTGAACAGTCTCAGCTTGCCCTGCCTCAGGAAGTGCCCCCATACCTAGTTCCAAGGGATTATCCTCGTCCTCCTCCTCTTCTCCTTCTGCGACGGGTACCCCCTCGGTCGGGTTTTTAGGTGTGTTTCTTTGTCTAAGCCCTCCGGCTTGCAACTGCAATAGCGTAGGATCTTCCTCGGTCTGTATCACCTCGTCCGTGTTGGCAACCGTCGAAGCCGGGCCAGTAGTAGATTTTTGAGGCCGACCTGGTCGGCGCTTTGTGGTGTATGTCATGACAATCGAAAGTAAGAACCCTCAAAGTCGGGTCCCACCGAGCGTGTCAACTGATGCGGGGGAAATCTGCACTAGTAATCGGTGCCTCGAAAGGTTGATGTGTCCGAGGGCTTCCAGATGTGGATTGGTGATGAAGTATGCAGATTACTTGCTACTGACTCCCGACTGTCTGAGCTCCTTGACCTCAGATTGGACCTGCTTCAGACTTGTTCTCCCGAGGCCTGCAAAACAAGCCCCCGTCGCTACCCGAGGATAGTAGCTCCAGTGTGATGATGAGATTTCTTGTATTGAAGAGAAACTGTATTCAAGAGTTAGAGAACTTACCTCAAATGGCTGATTGCGGCCTTCTTTTATAGGCGTCCTAGAGCACCCAACTCGACCTTTCTTCCCTGCTGACCCATCATTATTTTCCTCCTCCTCACGTATACGTCACGTGATACTGTACCTCTTGTATCTTGCTTGAGATCCTCTCACGTGCCCATGTATTTTCCTGGTAATTTCCTTAAGTAGCCGAGTCACCGCATCTCCCATGCCTGATGCGTATTCTGTATCATCATATTTCATATAAATAAGTTTGGGTATAAACTTTAGTATATATTATAAACTAGAGAAAAATGTTCATATAACCTTGACTTCTTTTTAAGTGCTCATATACCCTTGAGTTTTTGGAAACTGTTTTGGTACCCGTGGACCGATGTCAACTTTATAAATTGTACCTTTAAAAGCTGCGACGGCATCCGAATGAATTTCCGACTATATGAAAAACACATCTAAATGCCGACTAGAGTGTTTAGAGATACGATTTACAAAATCAATTTCAGTTTTAGGGTAAAAAACTTTTCAAATATTCCAAGGTACATGATTACATAAGAAAGAACTCAAGAGTACATGATCAGGTTATCATCACTGAACATCCCAAGGGACAAGCAAATTCGCAGAATGCGGTGATAGAATATGCAAAGTGCCGCTAAAATTTGAGCAACAACCTAAACAAAACAAAAACATGTCACTTATAAATAACTATAGTCTTACACATTATTCTGTATACAACTTATACATAGGTCAACCTTGTAAATCTTTTAGACATACATAATTTACCAATCATTCAAAATTGAAGGAACGTCACTGAAGGAAGGCATATGTTTTTGTTGAAGCTCTTCACACTCTCCTGGACTTGCCGTTGTTGCATCAAAATCCCGGCTTAAACCTTGTTTGATGTGTCCAAGTCTCCTTGAATGTAAGACCTGGTTGGAAACGACAGGTTGACGAATGGACTGATAATCTTGCAGTGCCAAATGCAAATTATGCAACCCTTTGTGCTTCTTAAGGCATTTGCCTAAAACAACAGCATCCAATATCGACATGTTTGTGCTTCTAACACCATGTGGTGTCGTGGGATGAGCCGCATCTCCAATCAAAACAGCATTGTCCCAAAAAAGATGTTTAAGAGGGTCAGCATCATATATGACATTTATGAAAGGTTCCTTTGTTAGAAGACTAATGTGGACAGCATTTTCCAAGACTAAAATTAAGCTATGGGAGATGATTTTTTTTATTTTTATGAATTCATGATGCATCAGCAGCTAAGCCCTTAAAACAATACAATAAGAATTTAAACATCAAATAAAATTGCAGTTTAAGTTACATTAGTTGAGAAATCAGTCAATTTAAATTCTCGAAAGATGGAACTGATACGAGCGATGATGTACCTCGAGTTCTAGCTCTGGTTGTTAACATACCAAGACTAAAATTAAGCTATGGAGACATAAAAATGTTTTACGAACTAATGATGCATCAACAATAGAGTAACTGAGCCATTGAAACAATAGGACATCAGATTTCAGGGCAAATACAATAAGCACTTCAAACTTCAAAACTGCCCAAAGTTATTGGTTAAAATTGCATTTTAAGTAGAAGAAATATCTTAAGATTCCTACATTAGCTGAGAAATCAGTCAATTTAAATTCATTAGCGATGATGGTACCTCGAGTTGTGGCTCTGGTTGATTAACGTACCAAATCCAATTGATTCTTTCATTTGGTAGCTCATAAAGCACACTGTGAGTTCCTGAGCTCAAGTCAAAGTACAAGCAGTTCCCCAGGTCTGGATATGCTTTCTTCAGATACATTACAGACTCTCTATGCTGGCTACTAGAAAAATCCAGAACACCTCTCCAGGCACAATAACCTGAATACCTATTGATCATATAAATGATAGTAATACGTTAAGACTAATCCATATATGCAGCACCTACTAAAATTGAAAATAACCTTCAATTCACTCACCTTAACTAAAATCAGGCAGAAAAATCTTTCGGATACTAGAAAGGCAGCCATCAGCAGCAATGAGCAAATCACTGACTATCTCAATAATGTAACCGGTTTCAAGAACTTTAGTTTTGACAGTGACACAAGTTTTGTCATCCGAAATTGTAAATGACAGGAAAAAATGACCCCATTGTACAATATCAGATGGCAATGCCTCATACAAAAGGCTATGCAGATCAGCCCAGTGTGTTGCTCTAAAATTGAAACTCTCATGTCTCATTCCTTGTGATTGTTCTCGTTTCTCCTCCGCTGGTAGCTTGGTTCTACAAATTATAACACAAATGCGAAAGAAGAAATGAAATTTCAAAAGTTCAAACTAGGCCAATCCCATTATAACAAGCTGATATCTTTCTTCATTTAAATCAAGCTGATGGCAGAGTAGACTAATGGTAAATCACTAAATTTCTCTTTTCATTTACACAGATGAATCACTAAATTCCACTCTTACTCATAAAAATTAAGAATTGGGATCACATAATCGATTACAGCAACAAGCAATAAGCAACAAGCAACAAGCAACAAGCAACAATCTAAATCAAATAATCGATTACATTGAAACTCAAAAAAAAGACTAGATTTGAGGGTGAATAAAATAGGCGAGAAAATCAAAAAAATCATACTTGATCAATGGTCATTGGCAGAGTATGGTTGAGGAGGTAAGGTTGGTTCAGCCAATACTGTATGGTTTTCTAGGCTAAGGTATCAAGACCAACGCCAGCTCCCGTCGGAGCTCCGGAGGGAGGAGCGCGAGTTTTCTCGAGCACCACCACATCCCAGCCGGCTATACCACCACCGCCTTGCCTTTCCTGTTCATCTTTCCGCAATACTACTTTCTTAATTTGACAGTGGAAGTGGAAAGGGAGACGCTAATTTGCAGGTGACGTGTTTATTATTGTCACCATTGCCATTTGCCAGGGGATATAAGTCTCGTTTGGCTATTAGCGTTTAAATGTTAAATGTTAACGGATTTTATTAGTTGTTAGCGCTAGCGATTTGACTAACTCTTTGTATTTGATTGTTTGGTAAATGATAATTAGCTGATAACTGTTTTGTTAAGTTAAAAGACCGAAATAGACATTAATATAATTTATTAATAATTTATTTTATGTAGTGTGTTATTTGTTTTGAAGTATTGAAAGGTATTTTTATTACCTATATTTATTTATTTTTATGCTATTTGTTATTTAAAATTATATTCTTTATTAATATACCCATTTTAAAAAAAATTAAAATGATTAATATTTCATAGTAATATATGTTTAGCTCGGACATTTTAATATTAATATATAAAATATTTCAAATATAAATTAAAAATAATATTTTAGAATAAATATAGAGTCATAAATACACAAAATTGTACACACGCATATGAATATATGAATTTTACGCTAACATGATTAAAATTTGGTTTAGTAATTTTAATTTTAAAAAAGGAAATTTTGTAAGGATAATGATAAAAAAGATATTTTGTAATATTGTTTTAATTAATTCTTTGTAAACGCTGCTCTTTCTAGCGTTTCAGAAACGAGAGGTTTCACCAAAACAGCTAATCAGAAAAAAAAATTCACCAAACACTAAGAAGAGCTGATTGACCAGTCAACTGTCCATATTTAACCCAAAAACCTAAACGCTCTTCCAAACTCTCGACACCACACGGGTCATTATTATTCTATCCATCAAACCAACCACAATATTTTCCCAGAGGAATATTTTTTTGTCAGCATTTGTGTCACCACAACCCATAATTGTAGTATTATTTGGACACTGTTAAGCAAGTCCAACAGATTTGCTATAATAGAAATTTTGTCAATTTTTAGAGATTTTGTGTATTTTTCCACTCCAACAGATGTGCTATCCCATTTGTTATTATAGCAAAATTGATGAGAGAGAATATTTGCTTTGCTAAATATGCAGAATGACAAATAAATTTTGACAAATTCATGTGCATTGCAAAAGAAAAAAAAAGTTATTTTTGAAAAAAAGGAAAAAAAGTTATTAATAAAATATCTAAATTAGAGATACTGTTGGATTTGAGTAAAAAATATTTGGAGAATATAGAGTTTTCATTCTCTATTTTAGAAAAACTTTTGGAGAATCTGTTGGACTTGCTCTAAGGATGAGAAAAATGAGTGATTGAAAATGATCGAAAGTAGAAAAAAAAATGGGTGATTAAAATTGAAGGATTACTATCAAGAATAGAAAGTTGAATTTAAAACACATCATAATTTAGTTATTGTGTTAACCAGATGGGCTCTGTTTTGTGGAGCTGAGCTTATAAGCAAAATAGGCTAAAAAATACTTTTTTAAAAGCTGATGTGACCTACTTTTACTTTTAATACTAAAAATAGCTTATACTTCCTAAATAAGCTGTTTTTTAGCAGCTTACCAAACACAAAAAATCACTTTACTTTGAAGTAAAGTATATAAAAAGTAAAGTTAAACACACCCGAAAAACCTTTTAAAAAAACAAGTTGGAGGGAAAGAATACTCGAAAATAGATCATTGGCATATTATGGTCCTTGAGTTCTGATTTAAATATAGACCTGATTGAATTGTAATTATTAACCTTATGTTGTGGTTTTGATCAAACTCCGTAAGTAAATAAATATGATTTCAATATTACGTACTTTTAAGAAAGTGAGATGGTAATTCTAAATCATTTTTCTCATGGTTTTCTAATCGGTAAATTCTAAAAAGATAGAAAGTATAAGAATCCTCGTACTCCTCCGCCGTCTGGTTAATCCCTCCACATAGTGTCAACCATGTGGAGCTCGTATCGAACTGGCGTTATTTGATGCACTATTGAATATTGATACTTAACTTGAATCTCACATGTCAATGGCTACACTGCAAATCCCCTGCAATCCAATGCATATTCGTTTCATCGGCAGAGCCCCACCCTCTTACACAAAACCGGACTCGAGAAAAACCAAATTATATATTAGATAATCTGGTGGAAACCATTCCTTCATTGTGTTTCTAAAAGTACGGATGAAAGTTGAGTCATAGTCTTTCAAATGAACTGAATAATCAATCGAATAACATATGATTGCGAATTTAGGGCAAACATTGATGAAGAATAAAGGCATGCCTTAAGGTGTGTAAAATGCCACTAAGTGTTACATGGGGACGTGCAACGGAAATAAAGTGTTCAAGTCCAATGCAGCGCTAAGGAAACATCAAAAAGATGCTCATTAGAAGGTGAAGTTCATATTTCTATAGTTGACAGGTCCTCTTATCCCTTAAACGTTGTCCCAAATTCCAGATCTCAGGCACTGCTGCTCAGATATCAGGTGGAATCAGGAGCATGTCGGCTGGTGGAGGATCCGATCCAGGAGGATGGATAGTCCAAAAAAGACTTTCAAGCACAAGTATGCCAAGAATGAATAGCATGCGTTAGAGAGTTGCTATGTTCAAATAAATACGGGATGTGTTGATACCTATTTTTGTTATGTTTGTTGGATCATTGGATATATTAATTCTAGTTTTCCAGTTCATTTTATTTTGTCGTTTTTAAGTTGAACCATGCACACTATTTAAGTTGATAGGCTAGTTTTACAATCAATCCAAAATATTTGTGACACTACAACCCGACATGATTTGACACACGATCCGATTACATTTTAAAAAACTAGCGTGCCCTCTTCATGCATCGCGCGATGCGCAAAGTACTTGATAAATATTTAATTAATATTAGTGTTAATATGTTTGATGTAAAAGTACTTGATATAAATATTCTTTGAAGCTTGCATCACCCCATAAGCTACTCTATTTTGAACAGTGTGGAACATGAGCTTTTGCGGGTGATTTTACTTTTAATTTATTTGTATAATAACCTAGATGGTGTGTCCAATATATGATTGTACAATTATACGAAATCTATCATAAAAACGAGTATTCTTCTGTTAAAACCTTTTGGATAATATTTATATGTAACAGAAAAGAACATTGTGAAAACTCTTTTATTTACATATATCAGTTTGGTTGGCGATCGAAGATGATGTCCTAATTCAAAGACTTACCAAAAAAAATACTACTACTAAATATTCTTTAAAAATCCAAAGGTTAATTAATTCTAAAAGATTTACTTTTTTTTCCAGTCATTAATTAAGAATAAGAAGAATTCAGAATGATGCTTCTTAACTGCACTTTTTTAAATGACTTATTTTTTTAAATAATAATAACTAACATAAAATTATTGTTTCTCAACATTATAATTGGCCTCTTAAAATTAGTTTTGTTTTGAATATTAGTGATTTTAATCATGGGTTATTAGTGATTAATAAAGAACTCCAAAAGAACAATTAAGAGACTATTTAGAAAAATTGACTTGAAGAATTTAAAAACTAAAACAAATTTGAAGTATTGTTTTGATGCCTCTAAGATTCTATTTGCTAGAGCTTTTCTGTAAAACAAAATTTAGTTATATTTATATTTTTTCAGTTTAGTTCAGTATTTTTTATATTATAAGTTACTTTTTTTTTTGAAAAACTATAGATTATAGTAATAACTGATATTTGATAAATTTCAAAATCATTTCAGTTCAGTTAAACATATTTAACTTTTTTCAGTTCAGTATATTTAAATTTTTTCCAGTTCAGTTTAGTTCAGTTCAGCAAGAAATAAGTTTATATAATATCTTATTATTAAATTGGGTAGAATCTTAGCGGACTTATTATGAAGATGATGTTATAAGGATTTTCAAAATTCAGAAGATGATGATCCAGTCCTTGAAAATTTCAAACCAAGGAAAGATGAAAAATGTCACATTTCTCTATTTACAAATATTATGTCCTTCTAAAATTTAATAAAATAGTCAATAACCTAATTGTTCGCATTTTTTCTACCAAATTTACTATAAGTGAGGAAGACATACCATGTTGAAACTTGATTTCATATATAGCAAGGATGCACGGTGAAGATGAGGACTGGAACATTTGATCTCGAATGTTATACAAACTATGTGTGGTCATGATTTTGTGTTTTTCTATTTCGAGAGATTGGATTAATCTTAACAAACTATTTTATTTATGTGGTTTATTTACTTCCTTACTTACATTTACAATTATTTATACATTTTCAAGTTCATCTTTTATGATTATATTTCACTGCCCTTTCTTTGATTCCGTTTTTGCAATATCTTCTAACTCTTCAAGTTATAAAATTAATACCTCGATACATTTTTGCTTCTTAGAAAAAATTTGAATTGTTTAGAAAATTAATACCTTATACATTTTTGCTTTCATAAAAATATCATTAATACCTTCATTATACAAGTATTATTTCAGAGTAGAAAAATACATTAATTTATTTTTATAAATAAGTCCATGTATATATACTTCGCATTGTGCATAAGAATAGTTCACCTTTTGGGTTTTGACAAAGATCATCTGCATGATTCCCTGCACTCTGCTCGACTTGCTATTGCTGTTGCTGCTATTAATGAATGATGAGAGAAATAACATTAATTTACTTATTATTACAAATGTACAAATTTTATAAATAGATGAAATCCATTGCAAAAACTTACTTGAGAAAAGTAGCTAGAATCCAGGACTACAATATCTATAAACAATTTATTAGCCCCATCCACAAGATAAACATGATATATGTAATTATTCAATTATTAACTCAAGAAATTAGAGGTTACAGTTCCTTTATATTAAAAATACATCACATTGCAAAACAGAACCAAGAATGAGCATTCATAAATCTATTAATTTGATGTGTTGTGTGAATGAGCATTTGATTTACTATAGTTCCAAGTAAATATGAACCATGTACACATAAACCACACAATTTTCTGACATAATCACATGAATGGAAATGGAGGATCTTAGAACTTAATCTGTCAGCTCAAGGATTCAACAACTGTGTTATAGGATCTCGAGATTAAGCATAGTTGTAGTAATAGAAAACAACTGATAAAATGATCATTTGTAAAAGAGTAATAAATTTTATATCCTAGTTACAAATGCAGGTCATGTAAAGCACATCCATCAACCTCAATATATTACCTCAATAATAAGCTCCACACAAACACGGAATTGCATCCTTTTAAACCTCAATATATTAAATGCATCCAAACACTCTCAAAACTCCAAATCCTTTTAGCAAAAAGAGAATTGCATCCTGTAATCTAACGAATAACATTAAAAAATGGAACAACAATAATAATAATAATAAAAGGTGGAATAATGCAATCTTTTCCTTTCTAACCTGCAAGTTAGCTCAACATGAGGTCACCGAAAAGAATGGAACTTGTCATGAAAATGTACTTAACATGATCAACTGCATATGAAGTCCAGACTCTCTAATGTACAAACCTTAACTTTTACTAATTTGCAATTAGAAAGGCTGAAGCTTATGGTTAGCACCTTAGAAATTCAGAAGATTATTTTGACTATAATAAGGACATAGTTCTGAATTAACGGACAAGAAGAAAATCTGATCATAAAGTCAAAATTCACTTCATCTCAAAAAAATAAAAATATAAGCTTCTCAGGATTTAAATATCAAGATATAAACTTCTCTACAAAACGTTTTTTAATAGCAACATAGCTGTCAATTCACTACAAAATGCTAAAAGTTTCAGTCAATTACCTTCTAGTTGTCAAGAGGAGCCTAGTTATGTCCAGGGATCCATGCTGCAAAAAACAACAAGTTCATCATCTAAAAAACACTGAAATTGCCATAGTTTTAGGTAAGAACAATGACCATAGTTTTAGCATTTTAGGTAAGAACAAACACCAAAAATACCTCATTTGATCTTAATATACCAAACAAGATTCTGCATATGCATTAATCAAACCTAAAGATTCAATATATGCATTAATCAATTTTTAGCATAAACATTTCCAGACACATTGGGGACCCAAGAATAGCATCAGAATATCACACTCATTAATCAAAACCTTTAAGATGCAAATGAGAACTGATAATAGTGTTTCTATACCCTTGCATTCGAAATATATGTGTAAGAAACAAAAGGGCAAAGAATGTGTATTCGAGTAGTGATCGAAGTCTAGCAGTTTGAATACACTTTGAGGAGGAGACACCAAATTTCTTGCTCTAAGAAATCACATTTAAGAAATTGCAAGAAGAAAGAAACAAATTCACAAACCCAAACTAATAGTATTACGAATACAGCTTTGTTTAACATTCAGTATTTCATATCTCTTATAGTTCTCTTGGGGAAATTAGCAGTCACTTCTGAATCAGAATCTGTAAAGTGGCAAGGAACCTAGCGGAATGGTTATATCCGCGTGACAAATAGAACTGTCTCTATGGGAAAACATTAAACACCTCTATAAACAATCACGCAAACTTCGTTTCTCCACCGATCACCCGTCCTTAGTCTCCGTATCATCCAACATCAACAGTTTTCACCAACAAATATCTCAAAATAACCCAAATACCAAAACACACAAAAAAAAAGACATAATATTTGAAGCTCGGAAGCAGAAGCACTACACAAATATTCCACCAACTTCAATGGAGCCCATACCAACTAAGCACAGGGCATTTTTCCAAGTTTGAACAGATTATTGGCACTCATTAAAAAAGTGATCAATGGAATCAACTGCATTGCATAGACAACACTTGGATGCAATTTGGAAATCATAGTGTATGAAAACATTATCAAATGGAAATTTCTTCTTTGGGATTCTTTTATTCCATATTTTTGAGAGGGATTGAGATGTACCTCTTTGTTCTTTGAGCATCAGGTATGCTGATTTGAAAGAGAACTTTCTTCTGAGCTCTGGTTTCCATATGAGTATGTCCTCTTTGTGTGACATTATAGTAGCTTCCTGCAAAAAATTAAGGGCATTAGTTGGAAGCCATGGAGCTATGGAGGGCAGAAAAATGGGCTTGTTATTGATGAAGTCTGTTATAGAGGCTGTTTCTGGGATAATGGTTTGAGCATGATGGACAAAATCCATCATAGCTCCCCATTGGGTCCACTTAGTATTCCAGAAACTGCATGTCCTACTGTGAGAATAGAAGAAATGGGCTAGGCCCAATTGTATTTAATCTAGGGTTTATTGTATAACCTGTTGTAAGCCTATATTAATCATATCAATATACATACCTCATCATTGAGGCTCACCACTCTAACATGATATCAGCCAGTTAAACTCTATCCTTCTATACTGCTGCAGCCGCGTCTGCTTTCACCTCTCCCTCACCATATTCATCCTCAAATTCCTACGATACTCTTTTCACCTAATTTCCCACTTTTCCAATTAATCAATATTCCAAAACCTTTCTCCTTATTTTTAATCACCATCACATTGTTTTTCTTGTCCTAATGGCGGACGACAAGTTGACGTACAAAAATCTCATCCATCTTCTTACTGTGAAATTGGATTCATCCAATTATATGATATGGAAGCGTCAGGTTCATCTCCTCCTTCATTCCCAGAAGTTGTTTGGTTATATCTTGATGGCTCGAATCCCTGTCCCGTCGCTCCGAATGCGTTCAAGGACATTGACGCTGGTTCTACGGCTTTGAAGGCTGATTTTGAGGCAAAGCAGGCGGCTTTTGACACTTGGAAGACTGACGATGAAAAGTTATGCAGTCTCCTCCTTTCTTCGATCTCTGTTGAGGTAATGTCTGAGATCTCTACTTGTGATACCACTGCTGATATATGGAATACCCTTGCCTCAGTTTTTCAGAAACGTAGTGAATCTGCTATTTTAAACCTACGTGTTAAGGTTTTAGCATTACGTAAGACTGGTTCTATTCATGCTTTGCGCCTTAAGTTTAAGGTTATCTTTGATCAACTTGCTGCTATGGATGCACCTGCTAGTAATAATGAACAAGTTATTTGGTTTTTGACTGCTCTTGAAATTGAATACAAAGACTTTAGTGGGCCTATGTTTCAAAGAAAGCCGTTTCCGGCTTATGTTGACGTAGTTTCTGAGGCGGAGAAATATGAGGCATTTTTCCAAAATCTCCAGCATTTCGGTGGTTCTGGAAGTGGTTCTGGCTCTCTTGCAGCTGGGCAGGCTGTTTTTCTGGCTGACCAGCAGCAGCCAGACTCAGCAGTAGGTGGCGCGTGGGGCTCACGTACGGCGCGGGGTAGCGGCGCATGGCGCCCACGTGCAGGCAGAGGTGGCCGAGGCGGCGGTCGCGGGCGTTCAGGAGGTCGTGGTTGGTCCTCTGGCAGATCTGGTGGTTCTAGTTCGGGCAGTACTGGTGTGTTTTGTGATTATTGTCACAAATTCGGACATTATGCTCAGATTTGTTTCCGTTTGTTCCCGAATCTGTGTCACAGTCAGTTCGTGCATCTTGTTGAGCGATTCCGGACCTCTCTTCATTTGGAGCTCTCTTCCATAGCTTCAGATTGGTATGTGGACTCCGGCGCTACCAGTCATCTCACTTCTGCAGCTTCTGCCCTTGAGAGTATGACACCTTATCATGGTAACTCTCGCATTTCTGTTGGTAATGGTGCATCTATTTCAATTAAATCTATTGGTAATTGTCAGCTTACCCCGTCTTTGAGATTATGTGATGTTTTATTGGTGCCGGATGTTACCAAAAATTTATTATCTATTAGTAAGCTTACCAGGGATCTCGATGTTTATGTTATATTTGATGATCATAATTTTATCATTCAGCACAAGGTGACCAAGGCAGTCGTGGGAAGGGGCCACAGTGAGAACGGGCTTTATGTGCTGGATAGAGGAGAACAAGCCCTTGTGTCTTTCATTTCACAGAATATGCAACGAGCCTCGTTTGATTTATGGCATGCTCGTTTAGGCCATGTGGCCCCTCGCATTATTTCCCTTTTAATTAAGAATGGAGAACTATCTGTATCTTCTTTATTGCCTAAGTCTGGCCTTTGTGCTCCTTTGTGCTCCTCGTTTGGATTTGATTCATTGTGATTTGTGGGGGCCTTCCCCTGTTTTATCTAAGAACGGTTTTTCTCATTATGCCTTATTTATTGATGACTATTCTCGGTTTACGTGGTTTTACCCGCTCCGTCGTAAATCTAATTTTGTGGATATTTATCTCAAATTCGAGGCGTTCGTTGAGAATCAGTTTGGGATGACTATTAAGACTTTTCAGAGTAATGGAGGTTCGGAGTTTCTCAACAACCGTCTTCGGTCTCATTTTGCCACAAAGGGGATTCACCATCAAATCTCATGTCCATATACTCCGGAGCAAAATGGACGTGCGGAGAGAAAACATCGCCATGTTGCAGAAATGGTCTTATCGATGCTTTTTCATTCACATCTTCCACTGTCTCACTAGGATAATGCATTTCCTACTGCAGTTTACACCATTAATCGATTGCCGACTCCAGTCCTTGGTGGTGCCTCTTCTTTCAGTCTACTATTTGGGCATTCCCCTAGCTACTCAAACTTTCACCCGTTTGGCTGTCGTGTCTATCCTTACGTTCGACCATATGCCGATCATAAGCTATCACCGTGCAGTATCCCATGTGTATTTGTTGGTTCCATCACTCAGTATAAGGGTTTTCGCTGCCTTGACCCTTCCTCAGGTCGTATTTACCTCACTAGACATGCTCGCTTTGACGAGATGTGTTTTCGTTTTGCCACTTCTAGTCCTGAACATTCATTCTCCTCTCATTGGATGTTATGACGTTTCTCAATCCAGAGCAGTCTGAACCGGCACCTTCCATATCTGCTCCAGTAGTTTCATCGTCCCCGTGTTTGGTTTGTGATTCTGATGCCTAAGTCGCTACACCTCCATCATTGCCTCAGCCGTAGTCACCTTCATCGCCATCCACCAGTTTGACGTTGTCTCCATCACCGCCACATTTTCCAGTTTCTCCAGCTTCTCCAGTTTCTCCAGCTTCTTTAGTTTCTCCGCCTTCTTCAGTTTCTGATTCAGCGTCCTCATCTGCTTCCCCACCTCAGCGTGTCCATCACATGG
This sequence comes from Cruciata laevipes, assembly GCA_963678965.1. Classification (NCBI taxonomy): domain Eukaryota; kingdom Viridiplantae; phylum Streptophyta; class Magnoliopsida; order Gentianales; family Rubiaceae; genus Cruciata; species Cruciata laevipes. The sequence goes on along the minus strand of OY787641.1, from coordinate 7,728,986 downwards.
TTACCAGACATCAGGACGACACTCGTCGTACTAAGTCCTTTGATGGTTATCTTCTCACTGGTTTGTTGGCCACTGTTGTCTCTCAGTTTGAGCCAAAAGACTATCGAGCTGCATTGAAAGATCCGAAGTGGGTTACTGCTATAGAAGAAAAAATGACGGCTTTACGAAATCAGCACACTTGGGATTTGGTTCCTTGTCCATCTGGTACAAATATTGTTGGTTCGAAATGGGTCTATCGTCTTAAGTATTATCCCGATGGGAGCATTGATCAGTACAAAGCCCGTTTGGTTGCACAGGGTTATTCCCAGATACCTGGTTTTAATTTTGATCACACATTTAGCCCAGTAATCAAGGCCGCCACGGTTCGTACTGTTCTTCACCAGCTTGACGTGAAGAACGCTTTTCTCAATGGTGTTCTTGACTCTCCGGTTTACATGGCTCAGCCCATTGGTTTTGAGGATTCTGCTCGTCCTAACTATGTCTGTCGCCTCCGGAAAGCCATTTATGGGCTTAAGCAAGCCCCTCGTGCTTGGTTTGATCGTTTCAGCTCTTATCTCATGGAGCTTGGTTTTCGGTGCAGCACCTCAGATACTTCTTTGTTCGTGTTTTCTCGTGGGACCACGCTGCTCAATCTCCTTGTCTATGTTGATGATATTATTCTTACTGGTAATGACACTAGTGTCATTCGCCAGTTTATAGTTCGCACCAATCGGGAGTTTTCAATCTAGGATCTTGGGTATTTGAACTATTTCCTTGGTCTTGAGGTTTCTTCTACCCCATCCGGGCTTTTTCTTGGTCAGGCTAAATATGCTCAGGATATCTTACGGTGTGCTGGGATGACAGATACCTCTCCAGTTACCACTCATTTTGTTCCGCTCTCCCAGCTTCACAGTAGTTTGAGTGCTCCATTTGCGAATCCGACACTCTATTGATCCTTGGTAAGGGCTCTTCAGTATCTGACTATCACCCGGCCAGACTTGTCTTTTGCAGTGAACTCGGTCAATCAGTTTCTTCAAGAACCCCGTGAGGATCACTATGCTGCTGCTACTCGAATAGTTCGCTATGTTGCTGGGACTCCTCATCATGGTCTTAGTTTTCACTCTGCTGGCTCATCCGACATTTGTGCCTATTCGGATGCTGATTGGGCTCGTTGTCTAGAAACTCGACGGTCGACTTACGGTTATGCTGTGTTTTTGGGTGGCAACTTGGTGTCCTGGAGTGCCAAGAAGCAACCCACTGTGTCTCGTTCGAGTTGTGAATCTGAATATCGTGCCTTGCCGAATACTGCTGCTGAGGTCATGTGGCTTTCTCATTTGCTACGTGATCTTCAGTTTCCTCTAGACGGGTCGCCTTTGTTGTTGTGTGACAATAACAGTGCCTTTTTCTGACTCAGAACCCCGTGGCACACAAACGAGCCAAGCATATTGACATTGACTATCACTTTGTGCGGGAATTGGTCTCTGCTGGGCAACTTCGTGTTAGTCATGTCCCTACTTCGTTGCAGCTTGCAGATATCTTCACAAAGGGGCTTCCCAAGCCTTTGTTTGAGTTTTTCAGGTCCAAGCTCTGCGTTTCGGTAAATCCGACGCTGCGGTTAAGGGGGGTGTCAGAATAGAAGAAATGGGCTATGTCCAATTGTATTTAATCTAGGTTTATTGTATAGCCTGTTGTAAGCCTATATTAATCATATCAATATACGTGCCTCATCATTGAGGCTTACCACTCTAACACCTACTCCATGTAGGACTCTGATGTGCTGTGTAGCAAATTCATCAACAAGACTTATTCTTCTCCATGTGGATGAAGCTCTATATGAAATAGGCAAAGCTGCAATGAATTGAGTCCATGGAGCAGAGGCTATTTGGAATTTCCACCATAATTTAACAGAGCATGCAAGCATGATGGTGGAGAAAGGCCTAAAACCCAAACCATTTTGTGTGATAGGGTAACACAGATCATTCCATTTCCTCTAGCTTTTCTTTGGTTTTAGCTCAGACTACCCCAAAAAAAAATTGAAATCGGCCTCGTTATGACCTTAATGATGTGCTTGGTAGGGTTAGAACAGAGAAAACATGATGGGGAAGAGAATAGATGCAAGATTTAATAAGAGTGAGTTTTCCTCCTGAGGACAACCACTTGTTTTTCCAATTATTAAGTCTTTTTTTTTACCATTTCCACCACAGGTTGGAAATGAATGTTCAAGGTTCTACCTTGGATTATGGGACATCCAAGGTATTTAAAAGGAAAACTACCCCGCTTCATTACTAAAATATTTCTAATTTGATGTACCTTAGCTACAGATGCATTTCTACCCACATAAAAATCACTTTTTTCAAAATTGATTTTTTGTTCAGTTACTATCTCAAACTGTACTAAGAAAGCTTTAAGTCTGGTAAGACTTAATTTTGAAGCTGTAAGGAAAATCACAGTATCATCAGCATAAGACAAGTGTGAGATGTTTATGGCATGCCTAGGCAGATTAAAATAATGCAACTTACCAGTTTCAAAGGCAAATGAGATGCTCCTAGTAAATGATTCAGAGAAAATATTGAATAGGAAGGGAGAAAGGGGATCCCCTTACTTTATACCTCTGGTAGGTTTGAAGAAACCACAAGGCTTACCATTTACCAACACTAAAAACCAGAAGCGTGCAAGATTTTTCATTATACACAGAACAAACAGGCAATGAAATCCAAATTTAAGCAAAATACTGTTCAAAAAGGACCAACTGATTATGTCAAAGGCTTTCCTAAGATCTAGTTTTAAGATACAGTTGGGGTCCCTATTTTTCCTATTGATATGCCTGACCATTTCATTTAAGTAGAGAACATTATCCGAAATGTCTCTATCTTTCATGAAAGTTGTTTGGATAGGAGAAATCAACTTATTCATAAGTGGTTTCATCCTTTTAATTAGCAATTTGGTAAAAATCTTGTTGATGACATTAGATAGGGATATTGGTCTAAAGTCATCAAAAGACATGGGAGAGACTTTCTTTGGAATGAGAGTTATCCAAGTAGAGGATATTCCTTTAAAAGTGCTAGCTGTAGATAAAAAATTATTGACAGCGTTTGTAACCTCCATTGAAATTATGTCCCAGCATTTCATATAGAAAGAAGCTGAAAAACCATCAGGGCCAGGGGCACTATTTTTATTGAGATTAAAAACAATGCTCCTTACCTCTTCATGAGTTGCAGGGAGGATTAATCTATCATTATCCTCAGAAGTAATACAATTTGGAATTTTGGATAGGAAATGGGAATAGAAGAGACCTTGGTTTGGATGGCTGGAGGATGATAGCAACTCCTCATAGTAAGAAACTGTCTCACTTTCAATTTCAACATTTTCATCCAACCATCTCCCATCCCTACCCCTGACTTTAGTGATACTAAGTCTGTTTCTTTTCTCTTTGACAGAGTTATGAAAGAAACTGGTGTTTTCATCACCATCCTTCAGCCACTTCACTCTGGATTTATGTTTCCAAAATTGCTTCCTCTCTTTGATAGCTTTGATTAATAGAGCTTTTTTCCTATTAAGTTCAGAGAGTTCCTGATCATTTGTGAAGGTGTCATACTGTATTTCCTGTAATCTAATAGCTTCCTCAGCTTCTTCTACATTTTTGTTTATACCCCCAAAGACCTCTTTATTCCATATCTTTTTAGTCTTTGTAGTTTTAAGAAAAAACCAAGCATGTCATCTTCACTAAGAAACTGTTCCCAGTTTTCCTTAATGAAAGGCAGGAGTAAATATAAACTTCAACAAACACTTGAAATTAACCATACATAATAATTTCAAAAATATAGCACTTTGAAATCAAATTTCTTGGAACTGAAATCCAGAGGTGAAGTAGCACTTGAATATTCACCTCAATAAATTGTACAAGATTGTGCAAAAATATCTCTTAGTACCAAAGTGTGAAACCAAATTACTGCTTCACCTCATTAAACAAATTACTACTTAGGTTTTCATTTTTCACATAGACTTAATTAGGAATATTTTATGAAAATATTATTTTTTGTTAAAATAATTTATTAAAAATATAAATATTTTACCGGGTATCGGGTACCCGGAAAACTTGATTTTTGAGACCCGTACCCGGATCCGGTTGAATGCATAATTATCAGGTCGGGTACCCGACCCGAATTTATTACTAAATACCCGGATATTAACGTTCGAGTATCGGGCCGGGTAGTGCGGGTCGAGTATTTTTGAACACCCCTAGTTTAGAGATACGATTTACAAAATCAATTTCAGTTTTAGGGTAAAACACTTTTCAAATATTCCGAGGTACATGATTACATAAGAAAGAACTCAAGAGTATATGATCAGGTTATCATCACTGAACCCCAAGGGACAAGCAAATTCGCAGAATGCGGTGATAGAATATGCAAAGTACCGCTAAAATTTGAACAACAACCTAAACAAAACAAAAACATGTCACTTATAAATAACTATACAGTCTTACACATTATTCTGTATACAACTTATACATAGGTCAACCTTGTAAATCTTAGACATGCATAATTTACCAATCATTCAAAATTGAAGGATTGTCACTGAAGGAAGGCATATGTTTTTGTTGAAGCTCTTCACACTCTCCTGGACTTGCCGTTGTTGCATCAAAATCCCGGCTTAAACCTTGTTTGATGTGTCCAAGTCTCCTTGAATGTAAGACCTGGTTGGAAACGACAGGTTGACGAATGGACTGATAATCTTGCAGTGCCAAATGCAAATTATGCAACCCTTTGTGCTTCTTAAGGCATTTGCCTAAAACAACAGCATCCAATATCGACATGTTTGTGCTTCTAACACCATGTGGTGTCGTGGGATGAGCCGCATCTCCAATCAAAACAGTATTGTCCCAAAAAAGATGTTTAAGAGGGTCAGCATCATATATGACATTCATGAAAGGTTCCTTTGTTTCTATCATGATTCTGGCTAATTCAGGCCTCCAAACTTTCTCAGCTCCTTCGTGCATTTTCTTTATCATCTCACTGCTGACTTTCATAGTCACCGAGTTTCCCTGCACAAGTCGTAATGTCAAATAACAACTATTGAGCATCCAGTACTGCTCCCTCCATTTCACACAACTACTTATGGCTAAGAGCATTGCTAAAAATACAGAAGACTAATGTGGACAACATTTTCCAAGGCTTAAATTAAGCTATGGGAGATGATTTTTTTATTTTTATGAATTCATGATGCATCAGCAACTAAGCCCTTAAAACAATACAATAAGAACTTAAACATCAAATAAAATTGCAGTTTAAGTTACATTAGTTGAGAAATCAGTCAATTTAAATTCATTAGAAATGGAATTGATACGAGAAATGATGTACCTTGAGTTCTGGCTCTGGTTGATTAACATACCAAGACTATGGGAGATATAAAAATGTTTTATGAATTAATGATGCAACAGCAATAGAGTAACTGAGCCCTTGAAACAATAGGACATCAGATTTCAGGGCAAATACAATAAGCACTTCAAACTTCAAAACTGCCCAAAGTTATTGGTTAAAATTGCATTTTAAGTAGAAGAAATATCTTAAGATTCCTACATTAGCTGATAAATCAGTCAATTTAAATTCATTAGCGATGATGGTACCTCGAGTTCTGGCTCTGGTTGATTAACGTACCAAATCCAATTGATTCTTTCATTCGGTAGCTCATAAAGCACACTGTGAGTTCCTGAGCTCAAATCAAAGTACAAGCAGTTCCCCAGGTCTGGATATGCTTTCTTCAGACCCATTACAGAATCTCTATGCTGGCTACTAGAAAAATCCAAAACACCTCTCCAGGCACAATAACCTGAATACCTATTATTGATCATATAAATGGTAGTAATACGTTAAGACTAGTCCATATATGCAGCACCTACTAAAATTGAAAATAACTTGCAATTCACTCACCTTAACTTAAAATCAGGCAGGAAAATCTTTCGGATACTAGAAAGGCATCCATCAGCAGCAATGAGCAAATCACTGACGATCTCTATAATATTACCGGTTTCAAGAACTTTAGTTTTAACAGTGACACGAGTTTTGTCATCCGAAATTGTAAATGACAGGAAAAAATGACCCCATTGTACAATATCAGATGGCAATGCCTTATACAAAAGGCTATGCAGATCAGCCCAGTGTGATGCTCTAAAATTGAAACTCTCATCCCTTGTGATTGTTCTCGTTTCTCCTCCGCTGGTAGCTTGGTTCTACAAATTATGACGCAAATGCGAAAGAAGAAATGAAATTTCAAAAGTTCAAACCTGGCCAATCCCATTAAAACAAGCTGATATCTTTCTTCATTTAAATCAAGCTGGTGGCAGAGTAGACTAATGGTAAATCCTAAATTTCTCTTTTCATATACACCGATGAATCACTAAATTCCACTCTTACTCATAAATTCAAGAATTGGGATCACATAATCGATTACAGCAACAAGCAACAAGCAACAAGCGACAAGCTAAATCACATAATTGATTACATTGAAACTCCAAAAAAAGACTAGATTTGAGGGTGAATAAATTAGGCGAGAAATTCAAAAAAATCATACTTGATCAATGGTCATTGGCAGAGTAGAATGGTTGAGGAGGTGAGGTTGGTTGAGCCAAGACTGTATGGTTTTCTGGGCAAAGGTGTCAAGACCAACGCCAGCTCCCGTCGGAGCTCCGGTGGGAGGAGCTCGAGTTTTCTCGAGCACCACCACATCCCAGCCGGCTTCAAGGAGAGCATGTGCGCTGCATATGCCGGCTATACTCCCGCCCACCACCACCGCCTTGCCTTTCCTGTTCATCTTTCGGCAATACTACTTTCTTAATTTGACAGTGGAAGTGGAAAGCGAGACGCTAATTTGCAGGTGACTCTGTTTATTATTGTCACCATTGTCAGGGGATATTATTATTCTATCCATCAAACCAACCACAATATTTTCCCAGAGGAATATTTTATTTGTCAGCATTTGTGTCACCACTACCCATAGTTATAGTATTATTTGGACACTGTTATAAGACACTGTTTGTTAGAGTTTATTTCCACCATGTACTGAACTGATCTGAACTGAATTGAACAGTGCCTTAATGATAGCAGGTGAAATATTTCTTTATTATTGGAAATAACTTCTGTCTGTTGTATCATCCATTTGTCCAATACACAGATAGAATAATTTTCACACTAAACAATAATCATGTACATATAGGAAAAATAAGAAGAGCTCTTAGAGTAGGAGTTCCAGGTTATTTAGAATAATATGAAAAAGAAATCTAAATTACCAAAACCAGAGGCGCTAAATATTAGCCCTAATAAAATTGCTGGGTATATATACTAAAGAACAACAACTTTTTGTGCTTCAAAATACAAAACTTCGTAAAATAGAAACACTTCTAGATTCTGTGTGTTCAATAGACCCTAACAAGTCAAAATATTGGATGACAGCAACCATAAAACTAATCAATCCCAAGACAATTGTAAAGGTTAAACCAATGCAATATAGTCCTAAGGATAGAGAAGAATTTGGAAAACAAATTAAGGAATTGCTAGAATTAAAAGTAATTAAACCTAGCAAATTACCTCACATGTCTTCAGCTTTCCTAGTAGAAAACGAAGCTGAGAAACGCAGAGGAAAAAAGAGAATGGTTGTCAACTATAAGGTTATAAACACAGCCACAATAGAAGACAGTCATAACCTTGCTAATAAAGACGAGTTATTAACTCTAATAAGAGGAAAGAAAATATTCAGTAGTTTTGATTGTAAATCAGGATTCTGGCAAGTATTGCTAGATGAAGAATCGCAATTATTAACTGCTTTTACATGCCCACAAGGTCATTACCAGTGGAATGTGGTATCCTTTGGATTAAAACAGGCTCCAGCCATATTTCAAAGACATATGCAAAATGCATTTAGAACCTTTGAAAAATTCTGTTGTGTTTATATTGATGACATTTTAGTCTCTAGCAATAATGAAACAGAACATCTGTGGCAAGTAGCGGCAGTACTTAAAAAATGTGCTTCTTTAGGAATAATACTCTCAAAGAAGAAAACACAGCTTTTCAAAACTAAAATCAATTTTCTAGGACTAGAAATTGAAGAAGGGTCTCATCGACCTCAAGATCATATCTTAGAACATATTCAAAAGTTCCCAGATATCCTTGAAAATAAAAAACAGTTGTAGAGATTCTTAGGAATTCTCACTTATGCTTCTGATTATATTCCTAAGCTTGCTCAGGTAAGAGCACCATTACAAGCAAAGCTTAAGGAAGATGTTCCATGGGAATGGAAAGATACAGATACCAACTATCTGATAAAAATAAAGAAAAGTTTAAAAAACTTTCCTAAGCTTTATCACCCTCAACCTGAGGATAAACTGATCATAGAAACTAATGCATCAGATTTATTCTGAGGAGGAATTCTTAAAGCAGAAAACAATGGTAAAGAATACATTTGCCGATACACTTCAGGAAGCTTTAAGGCTGCTGAAAAGAATTACCACAGTAACGAAAAAGAATATCTTTCTGTTATTAGAATAATTAAAAAAATTCTCTGTTTATCTAACTCCTTGCAGATTTTTAGTAAGAACAGATAATAAGAATTTTACTTATTTCCTAAAGATAAATCTAAAAGGAGATAATAAACAAGGTCGTCTAGTTAGATGGCAAATGTGGTTATCTAGATATGATTTTGATGTTATTCATATTGCAGGTACCAAAAATTATTTTGCAGATTTTCTTACCAGAGAATTTCAGCAAAGTCATAAAGAATGATACAATTGTTTCTAATGTTTGTTTCTTTGTGAAGCATCCATCATGGATGAAATTGAGCAGCTAAACCTGCAAGAAGGACTTTTAGTCCAGGAACTCGAGCTGGTCCGAGCCAAGCTCAAATATCTTAACCTGATCAAATTAGGTAAAGAAAAAGAACACACTTCTGAAAATGAAGTAAAAAAGGTTATCCTATCACCTTCTCCCTCAAAAGAGAAAGATAAGGCTATTCCAACGCAAACGGCAGTTGGTAAAGAATCAACAAATCCGTTGAAGGCTGTGGATTTGCCAAAAATGCAGAAGGAAGTACAAACTTCCATCAAACTGGTTACTCCAGTAGATTTTTGCTTAAGGCCAAATCAGGGAATTCCAATCCCACAGTCTAAAGTTACACCTTTAGCATCGGATAAATCCGTAGAGGGAATTCAAATCCCAAAAAGATCTAAGACATATTATGTGGTTTATAACGGCCCTAATGCTGGGATCTATGAAGATTGGAGTTTCGCCAAAAAGCAACTACAGGAGTCTCCAACATTGCACACAAGAAGATCAAATACTTTCAGGAAGCAAGAACTTCAACAGACCTATATACTGGGTCATCTTTATTAGCACCTCTGGAGCTAATTACCAATGGAGAAATGATGAAGCCTAACACCTTCAACGCAGCTCTGTTATCTAAAAAGAAGTCATTGACCTCACTAGGAGGACTTCCCAGCAAACCAAGGGAAGAAATGGCAAGATCTATGAAAGTAGATTACACCGATGAAATCACAGAAGCAGGCGTTGAATACTGCTATCGATATGCAAGATCTGCCAATGAAGAAAAGTTTTTGGAGGAAAAGTTCTTCACCACAGACTCCAAAAATTTAAGTTATTAGAACTTCACCAAGAATGCTAATCCCGAACAGGTTTACGAGGCATTCCAATATGGTTTGGTAAAAACCATATATCCAAGTCCCACTCTGTTAGAAATTAGCAATTTCCCTAAGGCTATTATCGACACAATTAAGACTTTCAGGAAAAAATGCACCAAACCAGGGCAAGAAGTTTTTCTAAAAATTAATAGTTCTGGTCCATACTGGAATCAATCAGGATTATTGGTATATCATCCTTAGCATTTAGTCCAGATTGGTATTTGCAAAGGGGATCATTATCATCCATCCCAGCCCATGGAGTGCAAACTTGAGGCTAGCGATTTGCTGCCCTTAGCTATAAGAAGACTGAAAGGTTTTGTTCAAAGACTTTTCAGTTTTACAGCAGAAGATCAGCTGTTCATCAAGTATCAAGATTCCACTATCTTGATACACAGCAAGTCATACCAGACCATCAGCAAAGAAGATGAAAGGCGTTTTGTGGCCTTTCAAAATACTTTGATGAATAATAGGCTCCTTGGGGACCACTATGAAGACTTATGCAAAAAGTTGCAACAACAATGCATGGAATACAGCTGTCCTGAATGTTTTCCAAAAAGTCCAGCTATCAGCAAGGCTGCCGACAGTCTGACGGACCCCTCCACCTCCTCTTCATAATGTAAGAAGTGGATCGATGAGACAACCACTTTAAATGGTGGAAAAGTAATGCATCCACTTTAGTGAGTGGAAAATAGTAGTGTGTTTGTACGGAAGGGATGACACACCCCTTTCAATAATTCAGATCCTTCCTTATCTACAAAAGGAAGTTCATTTCTTGTAATCAGGGAGCGCCCCTCACTTCTGAGCCTCCTTGTCTTTTAATTTCAACTTCTGTAATCTCTCAGAGACGATCCTCGTCCGAGCTTCTGTCTTGAGCTTTAGCTCATAATGTGTGAATAAACAGCCCTTTAGGGCCCTTGTAATTTCATGTAAGTCACTATAATCTTTATCTTCTTTCTTATTATTGATTGTTGTATACATGCTTATCTGTTATAATGAAACTTGTAGTCCGTAGAATAGGGAGTACCGCTTAGGCAGGTGGCCGTTCAGGGAAACAAGGTTCGTAAGATTGGTTAAGTTATAAACAAAAAGCATGATAAAAATACACTCTTGATAATATAGTAAAGAAGATAAAAGAGACTTGCATAAATTACTTAGGGTTCTAAAGTACTAAAGTCATAAACTACATCAGTTAAAACATTTATGCTTGAATGAGTAAAAATATTTGTAAATCTATTCTCGACAGAGAATTATCTAAAAAAGATAAGAAATTATCTAAATTCCATAGGGTTGGCCCTTATAGTCAATCTAGATATAGTTTTACAACTAAGTTTTGTAAAAAACATCAAATTCAAATTTTTGTACATTATATAGACACCTTTAAAGGATGTATAAAATGTATAAAAGAACTTCAAAATTCCGCAAGAGAATGAACCTCCAAAAACCTGGTATCAGAGCCATGAAAATAATCTTGAAACTCAAAAAGTTTTAAATTTCTAAAAATGGAAATTGAAAACCAACATGAGATAGAAGAATTTTCTTCTTCTGAAAACTCTGAGAATCAAATAACTTTTGATGAAAATCAAAATGGATTTGATGCTAGCTTAACAATTAAGTAATATCTCTTCAAAAGGATTAATTCTAAACAACTAAAACTTTCTAAAGAAAAGATTTTTAACATGCCTAGCCTAGTAAACAGAATGTTAAAAAGAAAGAATGAAATATTCTATTTTGTTAGCACAAAAGAAATGCATGTTGACATTAAAGATACTTCTGGAGCTGTATATTTGCCATTAATCACTAAAGCAGAGATTAATAAAAATCTACAGAATATAGATCCATAAATTAGATCTAAAATATCTATTGTACACTTAGGTGCTATAAAGATATTATTGAAATCTGAATTTCAAGAAGGGATTAACTCTCCCGTCAAAATGGCATTAATTGATAATAGAATTAATGACAGATATGATTGTATTTTAGGTGCTGCTAGAGGTAATCTTGCATACCAAAAATTCATGTTCACTGTTTATCCTAAGTTTGGTCTTAGTCTAAATAGTAAAAATCTAGATAAGGTTTTATCTTTTGTTCATGAATTTGAAAGATCAAATTTAATGAACGAAGGTGATAAAGTGTTTAGCATAACTTATTTGGTAGGATATGCTCTCTCTAATAGTCATCACAGTGTTGACTATAAACATAAAAAATACATCGAATTAGACGATGTATTTTCTGAAATTGGGTCTATAAATGAAAAGAAATTTTCTGACATAAATCCAGCGGATAATTCTTGGGCTATTAATATAGCTAAAGATAAAAAGCTTTTGGGAGAACCATATAAGTCAAGAGTAGTAAGAAATAACCTAGAAATAGGAGAACCTTCAAGAACAAGTTTTAGTCAAAACAAGCCTAGCAAAAGAGACATTTTACTAAGTGTCTCAAAAAGAAATGATGATTTAGGTCGACAACTAGATCACATGTCTTAAATGAGTATATCAGAATTAAGAGAAGATATTAATCGAATCTTAAAGCCCAAATTAGAAGAGATTCTAGATATACTTAAAGATATAGCAGCTAATGAAAATGATAAATTAGAAGCTGTAACTGCAAAGGTCATTAATGAATTGAAAACTGTAATTCTAGAATGTCCTTGTAATGGTGAAATCTTAGAAGCTCTAAGACAAAAAGAACTAAAAATATCACCTGTAAAAACGGAAGATAAATCAAATCCGATAAGTTTAGGAAAATATTCTTACCCCAATCATGGAGTAGGAAATGCAGAATTAGGATCCTCTGGAAATCCTAAAGCATTAACTTGGCCATTTGGTAAAAATGATAAACAGCCAATATGACCAATTATATACCAAAGATTGAAAAAATCTTTTGGGATCATCTAGAAGGTGATGAATTACAGGTAAACGAAGAAAACTTCGATTTACTTGATCATGCTCTTAGGTTGCTAGAGTTAGAGAACGATGAACTAGCAAACCAATAAATAGAAAATAGTCCTAAACTAAAATAATTGTTTGGAATTGAAGACTTAAAAGTCTTAAATAACGAAGAGTCAGCTAATGAATCTGAAATAAGTAGTGACTCGGAATATATACCTGAAAACTTTAATATAAATAATGTTAAAGAAGAAGGTGAAAGCTCATATATGGGCTCTAAAAGAAGAAGAACTAATCAACCTAGATATTTTCCAGAAAGTGCAAAATCCAAAGTTGGTAGTTCAAAAGGATCAGATGATAATTTCCTAAACATTGACCGTCAAAATAATAGGAAAGAAATCATTGATAAATGGGCATCAGAATTAAGTTTAGTAATTCAAACTAATCCGGATGCCTATACAGAATCACGAACTATATTGCTATTAATAGAACATAAGAGTCTAGGAATAGCAAAAGAGTTTATAAAGAACACCAATTGGACAGATGTTAATAACAACATTCCATATAATATTCTAGATATAGTTCTAGATGAGTTATATACTATGTTCTTAGGAATTGATTTTTCTGGTGATAAAGAACATGAAAAACAATTAGTACAAGAAAAAGCTAAAAAACGATTAGCAGATCTACAACTCTGTGATATATGTTATTTAGAAAAATTCAATTGTGATTATGAAGTAAATCTTTATAAATTAGAACAAAATGAATTTCCAGAAATGATACTTTAGTATCTAAGAAAGATCCCTTTAGTAGGAGAAAAAGCCTTAGAAAGGTTCAAAACTGAAACTTTAGGTAGTAGAACTACTAGTTACAGTTTAGGGTATGCTTTGAGAATAGTAAAATACGAACTGTCAAAATTCTGTGAGTTAATAAGAACCCAGAAAAAACTTAAAAAGTTTAATAAAAATTGTTGTACAATAGAAGGAGAAGATACTGTAGAATATGGTTGCAGAACAGAATATAAAAAGAAAAAATTCTTTTCTAAGAAAAATTCTTCTAAATATAGATTTATTAAAAAGAAAAAGAAATTTCAACCAGGAAAATTCTTCAAGAAAAAATCTGATGTAAGATCAGAAAAACAAAAATTCTGTCCAAAAGGCAAGAAAAATTGTAGATGTTGGATATGCAACATAGAAGGACATTATGCAAATGAATGTCCTAATAGACAAGATTCTAACAAAATAAAATTGTTAGAATTTGCATATAGAATGGGATACGAACCCATAGAAGAAAAATATGATGAGCTGGAAAATGTTTACATCATAGAAATAGAGGAACCAGAAATAAATTCTAGTTCCAGTGAAACAGAATCAGATGAGTTAAATGCATCTGATTAAACCTTAGGGGTGAAAATAAAATAACAAATAAAAGCTAGGGCTAGAATGGAAAAGCAAAACAAGAGTTTTACCTATTCTTGAAATTTTGTTCAAATCATGAACATTCTCGGAATTTTGTAAGGAGAAATGACTATTCAGGGAAATGGTCCATTAGTACATGATGGTCCTTAAGTTATGATTTGAAAATACACCTGATTGAATTGTAATTATTAACCTTATGTTTGGTTTTATCAAACTACGTAAGTAAATAAATATGAATTCAATATTACGTACTTTTATAATCTCGAATTTTAAGAAAGTGAAATGGTAATTCTAAATCATTTTTCTCATGGTCGTCCGGGTAATCCCTCCAGCACAGTGTCAACTGTGTAAAGCTTGTATCGAATTGGCGTCGTTTGATGCACTATTGAATATAGATATCTTAACTTGAATCTCGCATGCAAGAGGCGAACCATGAGGGAGAGGGAAACTATATTATATATTAGATAATCTGGTGGAACTATTCCTTCATTGTGTTTCTAAGATTACGGGGAGAGGGAAACTATATTATATATTAGATCATAGTCTTTCAAATGACCTGAATAATCAATTGAGTAACATATGATTGTGAATTTAGGGCAAACATTGATGAAGAATAAAGGCATGCCTTGGATCGAGAAAGGAGTCGTGAAATTGCATAGAGTAGTTGCCCCTGCCGATGACCTTGTCGTTGGAGATAGGAGAAATCGTCTCACAATTTTCTCTAAAATCTATTTCCTAACCTTCTACGTGTTTCATAGTAGTTTCCGACCATTTCTGACGTCAATGCTTAAAAATGTTCAGATGACGAAAATGATTGTGGTCAAACACATATTTAAAAAATTCCAAATGACGAAAATACCCTTGATTGGGATGCAAAATTACAAAAACAACCCCCCACTTGGTATGCAAAATTACAAAAAAACACCCTTAACTTGGTATGCAAAATTACGAAAATGCCCATGCCACATTTGTTGACTTAAATTTTTCATCCATAAGTCCTAAAAAACATGTTTTTCAAGAGTAAGGCTACCTGAATTGAACAAAACGAATGTAAAATACTAAAAAGATGTTTTTTTATGTAATAACACTAATAAATTAATTAAAAAGGTAACATTACATCACCTAGGCCTATGGCCATACAAACCAACAAGACGATAAGAAAACATACAAAGCAAAGTACAAGCCTGATAAATCTAACTACTTGGGATCGAGAAAATGGGGTTGACGAGAAACTAATCCCCTCAATGAACCAATTCTCATGTGGCACTGACTCGTGATGATAGAGTGCGGGCCATTTAACGGATGAAACCGTAAGCAAGTCAACTTCTTGGGATGATACCCTGGTTGCTACTTTGAAAGTTCCCCAGCAAGCCAATATGTTTGCTTGTGGGTGAGATGCAAAAGGTGAGCCCTGAATTAGTTTGCATCACAACTTGATTCAGGTGAGAGCCTGTGAAAACCTCTATATCCTCGGTTGATCTTATTTTATATGGCACTTTGAAGTTCCAAATCTTGATCCATATATTCTGCCTCTTATCATTTGCCCATGCTAGAGCAGAATGAAACCAGTTACGGTGACCATCTAACCTCTTAAACTGATTCAGCAACTTATATGGAACCTTGAAATTCCAAATCTTGCTCCACACTTTTCTCCTTCTCTGATATGCATATCTTTGATAGCATCTTGTTTGAGGTCCTCGACTTCCTTCATGTCATTTTCCTATTACTTCTGTTTGTCGCAGTGTACTCTCAGATTTCCTATCAGCAACTCTTTGCTGCAGACTATATGAGTAAATGTGAGCATAATGAGAATGCATATTCGAGATACTATGTTCATTGCCACCTTCCCCCCTCTGCCAAGTTTTCTGCCAACTCCCAAGTTTCGTTTATGTGTGATCCTCGATGTGGGATCTTAATGTTCCATGTTTCTTTCCACAGTTCCTTACTACCTGAGCTGGGAGACTGGTTAAAATCCTTATTAGTCAAGCTAAATCTTATGAACACATCCTTTAGAAGGAAATGCATATACCAGAATATTATAACCACATTGTCTTGATTATCACTCCCTCTGCTCAGATTTATGTCCCTTGAACTACCTGGGGTAGAATTCTGTGATCTTCTTGGTTCCTCCATAGATGGAGCTGACAGTGAGAACACCTTAACATGTTTTTGTATTATTTCCCGATCTTCCTTTTGTATGTCAGCTTTTCTATTCAGCTCAGACTTCTGATCCCCATATCAGTTTGCAGCACTTTCTCTTAGTTCAACCCAACTTTCTCTATTTTGTTTGGTTCTTTGAAAAGCCTGCTGAAAGCTAGCTTTTCTCAGGCTGGAAAGGTTTATCTGACTTCCTCTACCTCTTCCACCTGATTCCTTCATGGCAGTATTATCAAGACAAGAATCACATCTGGATATGTCCTGCTTTTGCTGTTGTTCAACCTCAACCTTAAAGTTACATGCATGAAGGGATATATTTGCTTGAACCTCTCCTCTATCTGTTTGATGAATCATGCAGAATTCCATTCTCAATTCAGTGTTTTCCATATATCCCAACTTCTTGACTTGAGTTGCCAGTATGTCATATTTCCCATCATAGCTCTTCCTTTTTCCTTTTCTTTTTCACCCTATTCCAAGAAAACACCCTATCGTTTCCATTTTTCCTTGGCTCTTTGTCATCCAGCTCCATATCTGGTTTTTCTTCTTCAAATTCCTGCAAGGGAGATTTTTTTTTTCTTTCTTGTTAGCATCACCTCCTCGTCCATTTCCAGCACTAAGTGTTTACGCTTCGTTCCCTGTGCAATAGTCCCAGATTTAGATGTTTCTGCTCTCCCTTCTGCTACAGCCTGATCAGTGTCTGACTCTGAACAACCTTTCATATCCTCATTTTCTATTATTATGCCTAGCAATTCACCTTGTCTCTTAAAATGTTGCCAGATGGATTTGCTTACAAAATCCTTCATCTTCTTCTCCTCTATCAGTTTGCATCTAGACATAGGGTGGCCAATTATTCCACAGTGAGAGCAGAGTTTGAAGATTTTCTCGTAAGCACAGAAAATCCACCTTGATTTTTTCCTTCTATCCAGAAACCAGAATCAAGGGTTTTTCTGGATCTATCTAGACCAAAGCCTCTACATACTAACCCTTAGAATCCACAATGCATCCATACCTGATGCGAGCTACCTCACCAATCATACATGCCAGTTTTTGCTCTAAATCCTGACTTAATAGTTCCTGTGGCACATTGAGGAGTCTAATTCTTGTAAGTAGTTTTGAGATTTTTATGCTCCAAAGCGGGAGGTCTATCTCCCATCTTGTTAATCCCAGTAAACCTCCTTCAACATAACATGGGCTATTTTGCAGGGCAAATAGCACGTATTCTTCTGTTTCAAAATTCAGAACCATATTGTTATGCAATCTCTTGGTTATCTTCACCTCCACACCCCACCATTTCTGAAAGTGAGTCTGAAAGATTTCCATGTTAAACTCCATGTCATCAAACCAGTGACCTAGTAGGTTATACACCTTTGAAGACTTCTCTGATCTCAGATTCTCCACAGGAAGAGCAACTCTGGTGCTCTTGCATGTATCATCCGCAAAGTTAGCGTAAGTAACATCTGCTAGTAGACCATTTAGAATGCTTGGTGATAAAGAAACCGAAGAGCACCTATTCACAAATCTAGCCAGCCGTCTATTAACCTTAAAACATCCGTTCTTGATCAAAGCTCCATTTTTTCTGATCAGAATAAACCATCCAGATTCTCCCAGACTTACCTGACCTACTCTATTACCAACCGAATGTTTACTCTGTTTTCCTTTCCTTGTCACTCCTGAAACATCATCATGTCACTTTGTTCACAGATTCTTTTCTTCAGCCGACGTAGTATCCACATTCGACCCAGATCCCTTTTATCCAAGTCATGAATCCTTGCTCTTCAAAGTCCTCCCAAGGTGAGAAAACCAACCTAATAATAATGATATGAAGTAAAAACTCCGCAATGATGATAGCGCTAATTAAATAGCGAAATTATGATAAAAAAACCCCTATTTGAAGGTTGCATGCAACCCCGATCAACTTTATAGAAAACCCTCTTTTCTTTCCTTCTTTCCTTCCCAATTAAATTGACATGCTGTTGACGATTCAGACCTATATTACCCGTACTAAGCTATGATTTGAACTAGAAACTTTTCTTAGGTGAATCCCCAAATTGCACGAACCCTAATTATCCCTAATCGATCAAGACCTTTACCATACCCACCTCCTGATCTCCTTAGGGTCATGGAACTTTGAAAACAAATGTATCCATAGCTTCAAATTCAGAAGATTCAGATGATTGAATTGAACAGATGTGATGAAGAAGGCTTGAAAATCTAAAACTTCCTTGAGAAGTTTTAGAGAATGATTATTCTAGAGAGAATGCACAGGAAAGCTCCCACTTAGTAAGAGAAAGCTCCCACTTAGTAAGAGAAAGCTCTTTTTTTTTTAAAAAAAAAGATGTTTTGTGTGAAAGTAAGGTGCTAAAAATCAATTTAGTCTTTCAAATGTAAGAGATGGGATATTGTGGTAATTACGGTGAATGCTTAACAGCTACTTGACCAGTTGACCAGGTTGTTGGGGGGCGGTTGAACCAGGGAGCTCAGCAACTGAGTAGCATTTCCTATTTAGGGTGTATTTTACATTTCTGTTGATTTTATCGAAATTGTGATTCTAAACTGATATTTTGTTACTCATTCATGATTCAACCGCTCCGCTAAGCAGAAGTGGTTTTTATGGTAGCAAAAGAATGCATCTCTCTCAGAGGCGGAGCCAGAAAAATATATTGACGGGGCTAATATATAATGACATATATATGTTAAAAATGATGTTATATAATTCAAATTTAATGAAAAGAGTATTATATATAGTTAAATTGTAAATAGTCTAACATTTTATAATAAATCTAACAAAATTTTATTAAAAGCCAATTTCGTTCTATATTGTTAACTATGTTTATGGATTTTTAGTGTTAAAGTTGATGATAATTAGTTTTGTTATATTTTAATGTCTCAGTTTATGATATGCCAGTTCAAGTGTTCTTATTTGTAACTAGTGATAGTATTCCGCACGTTGTGCGGTCTAGTTAAGCATTTTTAATACATTCAAATTATATTTATTTATACAAAAATATTGTTATGTGATTAGCATATTGAAATAATTTATTCTTTAAATATTTGACAAAATTTTCTTTTTCCATGGTCTCTATTCATTTACTCGTTAGTCATCATTATCGGAAATTTCTATCAAACTGCCAAAGAACAACCAAAGGTCTTTGGACTCAAAATATTGTGTAAGATATAGTGATTTTTGTGATTAATTAGCAACATACATGATGAAAATTTGATCAACTAAAATCACACTTGAAAACAAAATAAAGTAAAACTTGTAACTTGATATTATAATTTCGTGCATCCTTGATATTATAATTTCGTGCATCATGAGGCCAGCCATGGTGATCACTGACCACCGTTTTTCAAGATGCTGTTAATGGTCTTATGGCTGCCATTATGCTCAGCAACAATATGTTGATCTTGATTAGTGTTGCTGGGAAAATCCTTCATCACTTCTTTCCGTGTCAGTGTTCTCTCAAGGCCTCCATCATATATAGCAGAATCGTCCTATTCGATCCATTTATTAATATTGTTAATCAAATATTAGTTTTGGTAATGATAGTCGTGGTTCACCTGTTTACATCATTTTTGGTAATTTATAAATATGAGTAACATAAATAAATATTTTTATATACTTTTTATGGTTATTTTGTATATTTATAATTATATTTTTACTATAAATAAAATATATTGTCTTAACATAATGCTTTAATTCCTCTTAAGCATTGCCAGTCAGTGAAATAGCAGCCGTTGGATCATATCAATGGTTGTGATCTCTCCACGTATATCCCTTCCTATTTAACATCTATTTTCTACATTTTTCTCAAACAGAATCGCCTTCGACGGATGGTTTTACGGCCACGTTCTGCAACTCCTTTTCTGACATCCAATTTTTCTCAATCCACGACCTAACACACGATCTCCCTCTTCCAATACAACGGATTTCCAGGCGTCTATATATACATAGCTATGAGCCAATGAAGAATAAGGTTCATTCAAAAGGTAAAACGATTATGTTTCTAAAATTGCTATGAATCGTCGTTGTTCTGAATTTATTGATCCAAATAGAAAGGTTTAAACTTTTAAACTCTATTTTTTTAATGATTGGTGATTGCTTCGTTGCAGGCTCTGAAGGGGTTTCCGAGAGGCGAGAGGGGAAGTTCCAAATTGCTTACCAAGTTTGCCTTAAGAATCTTTCCAGGTTGCCGCCAAGTTCACAATTTGATCTGTTTGTGTTTAAGTTTGGCTTTTTCAGTCTTTCTGTTGCTTCGTTGCAGGGTCATTCAAATCGCGTTTAAAATAATCTCAACTTAAAGATAGTCCCTTTTGATCTCTTTTTATTTTGTTTATTGATGGTTGGTTCCTAATATTTGGATCTATATATTTTTTTATTACATAAGGTAGAATTTACAAATCGACGGAAACTTATATGAACTCATTGATGCAATTTTCAGAATTTCTTATATTATTTGTTCTGAAATTTATTATTGAATCTGTAGGCAGAGTTTTGGAAATCATGAAGAGGTGGACCCTGCGGTTTGATGCATTTAAAGTCAGGTTTTAAACTAGGTTAGATGTTTTTATGTTGAATTATGTATTCTGCTATATATATGGTTCCATGCTCAATATAGATGTTTTTATGCTGAGTTATGTTTTCAGTCAATCAGGTGTATAGCAGAAAAGGCTGGTAGCCTGCAGGAAAAGGAACTGATGTAAAGCTTAGCAATGGAGGTTGGTCCATGGGTTTTTGACTAAAGGTTATAAAAGATTGTTTATGTTTGGCTTTGTTTTTTGAAACCATAATTTTTTATTCAATATCTAAGAACCTTCATGTTTTGATTGCAGGTGAGCTGAAAATCAATTGCCCCTCACTTGAATTCCTCCATCTATTAGATACGTGTCCAGATTGCTAGTAAGTTTCCAGCGACTGGCCAAACTGGAGATCCATAGTCCCCAATGGGTGAATAGAAGGAGCAGGAGCAGCCTGATGTATTTTCTGAATGGCTGCAGTAACCTAGAAGAGCTTGTCATTCATGATGCTTGGAGGTGGTATCAAGAGGAGGACTGTGCACCGAGATGCTTGCAACCGAGAATCAGACGTCTTAGAATAAAAGGATTTCGTGGCAATTAGAATGTCGTCATCCCAACATTTTCCCTCTTTTATGCATTTATAGGTTGTTGTTTTATATGGTTTCCTACAACCGTCCTATTTGTTTGCAAAGTCCTCTTCCTATAGTACTTCATAAAATATAATTTTCTAACATAATATACTAATAAAGAATAATACCGTGCATAGCACGGTGGGCATTAAAACTAGTATAATCATTACTTCCTCTGTCCCAGCAAGAGCTGTAGAGAGAGAAAGAATGAGAGAAATTAACAGCTACACGAAATTACTAAATTGTCCTTTAAAGAACTCGAGTATTACAACCAGCCACACCTGCTCACCACCATCCTCGGAGATCAAAACCCAAGCTACATCTGTAACTTCAAATCCAAGATCAAAACCCCACTTCAAATCCGAGATCAAAACCCAATCAGTACCTTCTATTTCAACTCCGAGATCAAAACCCAAATTCAACTCCGAGATCAAAACCCAAATTCAAATCTGAGATCAAAACTCAATCGGTACCTTTTATTTCAAATCGGAGATCAAAATCCAACCTTCAAATCTGAGAGCAAAACCCAATCGAACCTTCTGGAACAGGTTCCAGGAGTTCTGCAAGGGATCCTGCTACTCCGACGAGCACTATCTCCCGGCGTTCCTCCATGGCAAGTTTCCGAGAAGTATCGCCGGGAGAGGGCTGACGTGGGTTGACTGGTCAAAGGGTGGACCTCACCCTGGGAGTTTTTACACGGATCAGATCAACGTGGAGTTTTTGGAGACGATGAAGTTTGGGAAGAACTGTGGCCCCGTTTGGTGACGAGAGTTTTGAGTAGCGTTTAGCTTTTTTGGGTTAAATATGGACAGTTGACTGGTCAATCAGCTCTTCTTAGTGTTTGGTGAATAGCTTTTTCTGATTACCTGTTTTGGTGAAACCTCTCGTTTCTGAAACGCTAGAAAGAGCAGCGTTTACAAAGAATTAATTAAAACAATATTACAAAATATCTTTTTTATCCTTATCCTTACCAAATTTCCTTTTAAAAAAAATCAAATTACCAAACAAATTTTAATCATGTTAGCGTGCGTACAAATTCATATAATATTTATCAAATTTTAATACAATTCATATATTCATATGTGTGCGTACAGATTTTTGTGTACGTATATATTTATTCTAAAATATTATTTTTAATTTATATTTTAAGTATTTCATATCTTAATATTAAAATGTCCAGCTAAACATATATTACTATGAAATGTTAATCATTTTAATTTTTTTTAAAGAAAATGGGTATATTAATAAAGAATAAAATAACAAATAGCATAAAAATAAATAAATATAGGTAATAAAAATATCTTTCAATACTTCAAAACAAATAATACACTCCATAAAAGAAATTAATAATAAATTTTACTAATGTCTATTTCGGTGTTTTAACGTAACAAAACAGGTATCAGCTAATTGTCATTTGCCAAACACTCAAATACAAACCGCTAATCAAACCGCTATTCAAAACAGCTAATAGAATCAGCTAACAGCTAACAGCTAATAAAATCCGCTAACAGCTAACGGCTAAACGCTGATAGCCAAACGAGGCCTGTGTGTACAACCAGTGGCGGAACTAGGAAGGGGGCCAGGGGTGCCTGGCCCACCCCAAGAATTTACCATGAAGCAGTAATTTTGGAATATTTTTGCTATTTTGTAGGCACTTTTGGAAGTGATTTGTTTTTTTCTAATCAATAATAGGTGTAAATTAGTAAGATTACGGTGCAAATTAGTAAGATTACGGTGTAAAACCATTTTGTATCCACGTTAGATTGCATCTTAGAATCACAATCATAACTAATTTATCGTTTCCTTAGTAAAATAGATTCCTTTCCAAAAAGTTTACCATTTTCATTAAAAATTACATTTTTCTTTAATTTTATATTAACTAGACACTAAATATTATAATTAATCTTTAACCCTAAACCAGTATAGATTATATATTTACATTTGATACATATAATTTCTTTTATATCCAATTATGGCTCATCCTAATTACAATTGCTGGTTCCGCCACTGTGTACAACGGAGAGATTACAAACGTCTGTTACTTGTTTGCCCGTAAGTTTACCCCGCACGCATTGGAGAGATTGTTGAGGTTTGCCCCTAAAGTCATGATGTTTGATCCGTGATGGCGATGTTTGTAGTTAGTATCGATCCAGCTCCGACTAATTTTTTACCCACTCTTTCATTGTTGTTGCCGATTCTTTGTACCGAGGCGGGACAGTTTACGTTTTACAAATGTACATTAGAAGTGACCTGGTTGGTTTGTTTGTTTGTCGGTTTGGTTGGTTAATTAGTTGACCATATTTTGAAAGTATACACGTTGACTTTGATTGACTTAAACATTTGTATCTATGCAATTGGAGAGAAGAATGAGACAAACATGAGATCCAATCTTAAAACAACTAACATAAAGCCGTTGGCTTGTTGCTTGTGTTAGAGGGCGAAAACGTCAATGCCAAAATCTTAAGTGAGTTAGTTGCTCATTGTAAGTTTGTAACTTCCTAGGAGTTGTTTGGTACGCGTATATTATGAGGTAATTATAAATTCTGAGCATTTTACCATGTGTCGTGTTGTTTGGTGGACAGAAATACGTAGAAACATAGGAAATTACAATTCTAAGGAATTTTTATTTCCCACATAATGTGGAAATTATCTTACCGAGGTAGTGGTCGTAGAATACAATTCCGCGTATTTTGACATGATATTACTATTTTATCCAATAAATTCTTTCAATTTTCCTATTTCTTCCAATCCTCAACCATATACGCGTAGAAAGTGGCGTGAACCAAACAGAATCACAAAAACAGAATCCTAGGAAATACAAATTACTCGCAGCCAACCAAACACAATTTACAAATTCTGAGCATTTGAATCGTGGAATTAAGTTCACGTGAAATACAAAATCTGCAGAGTTAATTTACCACATTGAATCAAACAACCCCACATTAATTTCAATCATCTAAAAGGGTTGTTCTTGAGATTTCTACTTTTTTTTATACAAATAATAGAACTTGAGTACTTTTCAAGATTCTATGTTTTTCACAGTTTATGGTTACGTTAGTTTAACTCATTAGTTTCAATATTCTATAGTGCAGCGGCTGGTCCAGTGGAAACATCTACCTGTTGAAGAAGTATGATGGGAGGAGGCAGAGGTAATCCAACATATTTATTCCCTGAAATCAGATTTTGAAATGCTGAACTATAGTTCTATCTGGTGAAATATTGAGTTAGATATGGAGTTTGTTTGCTGTTAAGACTTGAGGACAAGTCTGTTCTTAGGGAAGGAGATTGTCAGGATACTGCTTAATGAAGAGAGGTATTTTAGTCTTTTACTGGGCAATCTGAGCTGACTAATACTTGGTCGTTGGGAGGATGCACAGCCAAAGCATTTCTGCCAATCTATTACAGCTGCATAGCCTAAAGCTCTTCGCTAGCATTTCGCAGTTCATGTTCACGAATGTGTAGATTTGTTAGTTTTACTGTTTTTCCCTAATTTGTACGAATTCACCAATTTCTCCATTAATTCTAAGTTTAAGCTTGACAATTTCAACTCAATAATTTTGACTCGAACCCAACCAAATCTGTACTCATTTAGACCAACTCGTCATATCGACCAATAAAACAAGCCTAACCCGTGTAAACCAAACCATTTAAATTTAAAATAATTTTAATCTGAACTCGAGATCAACCTTTCACCCCAATCAAACTTATAAAATGTACGATCATGTCATTTGTCTAATGGCTAGGTTAATGTAAATTCATGTTTCAAGAAAAAGATTAATTTAAATTCAAAGATAGTTTAATTATTATATATAGTAAATAAGAATATTTTAGGTCTTATTTGCAATTGTGAAAGAGATACTCCACAAGTATAAATAGATAATGGATGCGGTACTTAATCTCTCAGAAGTCAGAAATCAAAACACAAATTCTCTCTCCCCCTTCATGTCAGTTCCCTCTCCCTCATATCAACTTCCCCCTTGAACCCGATTTTTCTTCAATCCTTCAAAAGCCAACATCGAAAATGAATACCCCTATTTCTTCTAATGAAATTACTTCAAAAAACCCACTAGATGGCGGCGAATCGTTAATCTCAGCCTTCTACAGGGCCGGCCTTGAGATTTTGAAGGCCATGTGCGAAATTAAAATTGAGGCCTAATTTTTTAATTTATATAAAAATTCATATGGTACTATGAAGTTGCATGATCTCATTCCCATATATAAGTTGATAAATCAGTTTTTTTTAATATTGAAATGTATGCATTAATATTTATAAGGAGTGAAAATAAAATTTAAGATCCTAACAATAAAAAGATTTGTTTCAAAATTGATTTTAAACTATTAAGACCCTGTTTGCTAAAGCTTATTCCTTGATATACTGAAATGAACTGAATTGAACTGAACTGAATTAAACTGAACTGAATTGAACTGAACTGAATTAAATTGAACTGAATTGAACTGAAGTAAAATTGATGTATTGAAAAATGGAATCATCATGACTGAATTAACCTGAATTTCATCAAATTACATTTTCACTGAACTGAACTGAACTAAATTGAACTGAAATGAATTAAACTGAACTGAACTGATCCACAGATAAGTTCTGGCAAACAGGGCCTAACTATACACATATTTTAGATTATAAGAGGTAAAAGGTCAAATTTTAATTTGCTTAGATATAGGCCCTGTTTTTACAGGGATCAGATCAACGTGTAGTTTTTGGAGACGATGAGGTTTGGGAAGAACTGTGTGTACAACGGAGAGATTACAAACGTCTGTTACTTGTTTGCCCGTAACTTTACCCCGCACGCATTGGAGATATTGTTGAGGTTTGCCCCCAAAGTCATGATGTTTGATCCGTGATGGCGATGTTTGCAGTTAGTATCGATCCAGCTCCGACTAATTTTTTACCCATTCTTTCATTGTTGTTGCCGATTCTTTGTACCGAGGCGGGACAGTTTACGGTTTACAAATGTACATAAGAAGTGACCTGGTTGGTTTGTTTGTTTGTCGGTTTGGTTGGTTGATTAATTAGTTAACCATATTTTGAAAGTATACACGTTAACTTTGATTGACTTAAAC
Organism: Cruciata laevipes; assembly: GCA_963678965.1. Taxonomy (NCBI): domain Eukaryota; kingdom Viridiplantae; phylum Streptophyta; class Magnoliopsida; order Gentianales; family Rubiaceae; genus Cruciata; species Cruciata laevipes. Next base: position 7,702,636 of record OY787641.1, on the reverse strand, counting down.
ATGTGTAGCTATGCAATTGGAGAGAAGAATGAGACAAACAATGAGATCCAATCTTGAAACAACTAAAGAAAGCCGTTGGCTTGTTGCTTGTGTTAGAGGGCGAAAACGTCAATGATAAAATGTTAAGTGAGTTAGTTGCTCATTGTAAGTTTGTAACTTCCTATAAGATTAAAAAGTTAATTAAAAATACTTTCAATCATCTCTAAAGGGTTATTCTTGAGGTTTCTACTATTTTTATAAAAATAATAGAAATTAAGTACTTTTCAAGATTCTATGTTTTTCAGAGTTTATGAGTATATTAGTTTAACTCATTAGTTTCAAGATTCTACAGTGCAGCTGCTGGTCCAGTGGAAACATCTACCTGTTGAAGAAGCATCATAGGAGGAGGCAGAGGTAATCCAACATCTATTCCCTGAAATCATATTTTGAAATGCTGAACTATAGTACTATTATTGAGTTAGATATGGAGTTTGTTTGCTGAGGACACGTATGTTCTTAGGGGAGGGGATTGTCAGGATACTGATTAATGAAGAGGGGTATTTTAGTCTTTTACTTGGCAATCTGAGCTGACTAATACTTGGCCGTTGGGAGGAAGCACAGCCAAAACATTTCTGCCAATCTGTTACAGCTGCATAACCTGAAGCACTTCACCAGCATTTCACAGTTCATTTTGATAGGTATAAATACGTATTAGCTATGCAGTTAGAGTTTATCGATTCAGTGTGAACGATCTCGAATGTGTAGATTTGTTAGCTTTACGGTTTTCCCCCAATTTGTACGAATTCACCAATTTCTCCATTAATTCTAAGTTTGAGCTTGACAATTTCATCTCAATAATTTTGACTCGAACCCAACCAAATCTGAACTCATTTAAACCAACCCGTCATAACGACCAATGAAGTTAAAGGACCAACGATTTTTGCTCAATTGTTAGGACTTAACTGATTAACATCAAAACAAGCATGCATGTCTACACTGAACTCATCTTAAACATGTGAAAGATCAAGCATTATAGTGAATGGATCAACAATATTTGTTGATTGATCAGTCTAAACTGAATAACATTAAAACACAACCTAGCTACTGGAATTCAACAATCAATCATGAACACAATCGTATTTGTTTAAGAAGTTTTGCTCAATGCTCAACTAAGAACATCATAACATCAATATTCACTAAAAGATCAAGGACATTCACTGAAAGATCAACAAAGGACAATAAAAGATCAACTGTTTTTGGTCAATGATCAAGTATGAACAGAATAACAACAAACTTCACTTAAAGATCAACAAAGGACAGTAAGGATAAAAAATTATGCTTGAGTACATTGAACTGATGTAAGCATGTGAAAGATCAAGCATTAAAGTCAGAACACCAATAAGTTGCGTTCAATGATCAATTCTAAATAGAATAACATCAAAATACAATTCTAGCAATCGAATGTGAGTAGGAATACGGTTGTGAGGCATCATGAATGAAACTAAGAAGATCAAACACCGAAACTAGCATCCTAATCATCGAAACTCAAACTAAAAAGTTCAAAAGCTAATCGGTTCGAAATAGACTGAGGAAACTTGATTTTAACCATTCAAACAACACAAATTTGCTGAATTCAGTGTAAAATAGCCGTGAATTTGAATCTAACCTTCTGGAGCAATGCTTTGATTTTCCGCGTAATTTGATCTTCATAATTTCGTTATGGATCTTCAATTTCATCGTCCTGTGGCAGCAACATCATATTGTCGAGCATCGTGGCGGAGGGAATGACGACGAAGGAAAATAGGGGATCAGTTTTCTGATGATTCCGGCGGAGGAATCGAGCCGAAGTTGCAGGATTTATGTGTGTTTGGTAAGAAATCCACGCTTTTGGGGTTTTGATTTGCAGAAATTGCAAATTCGCCCCCAAAGTCTCTTATTTACCAAATAGCATCGAAAAAACATTAATTACAGATTGACCCCCATTTTTTAGTTGTTGCTATTGTGTTATTCCCTTGGCCATTGGTCTCCACAAGAACATGTCTCATCCAAGACTTTCTCAAAGTTTATTTCTCATCCAAGACTTTCTCAGCACTGGATCAACATGATTATGAGGTGCATCAGATCTGTCTCCTATCAGGTAGTGGTAAATGGAAAGAGCTCTAATGTCTTCTATCCAAATAAAGGTATTAGACAGGGATGCCCATTGTCTCCTTACTTGTTTATTCTGGCCCAACAATTCATGTCTGCATGGCTTGAAAAAAAGATGGATGAAAATAAAAGTCTGGGAGTACAGATATCAAGGGGAGGTCCAAGAATTAGCCATCTGATGTATACTGATGACTGTATTTTGTTCACTATGGTAACAAGTGAATCAGCAAATATACTGGCCAAAACTCTGGATTTATATGCAAGGTTTTCAGGACAGAGGCTCAACTTTGACGAATGTTCAGTGCACTTCAGCCCCAACACTCCTGGTGATATGAGGCAGTACCTCATGTATACACTTAATATTCATAATCTAGGGCTGGGTGATAAATATTTAGGGATTCAGATAAATTTTCAGGAGCAGAAGAGGGTCATCTTTCAGAATTTAATCAGGAAAGCTAAGGAAAGGTATGGATCCTGGAAATCAAGGCTTTTGAATTTCTCAGGAAAGGTAACACTTGCAAAACATGTCCTGAGTGCTTTATCCATCTACCCTTTAAGCATTTTTAAAATCCCAAAGTGCATTTTACAAAAGCTGGACAGAATGACAGCTTGCTTCATCTGGAAAGGAGAGATGGAGGGGAGAACTACACATTGGAGGTCTTGGAAATCAATAACCAAATCTAAGAGTGAAGGGGGATTAGGAATAAGATCTTCTGTTGGAATGAATAAGGCCTTATTAGCAAAGCAGGCTTGGAACGTAATCAAAGACAAGGACTCACTATTGGTAAAAGCTTGGAAGGCAAAGTACTTGAGAAATGTAGATCTTATGGATGTACAACAGAAGCCTAGTGACTCATGGGGGTGGAAATCAATATTATGGGCCAAAGACATCATCATTGATAATTTGGCATGGAAGATCAACAATGGAAAGAAGGTTAAAGTGGATGAACAATGGATTCCCACCATTTTCAATCCACTGGGTAGCCTAAATGTTATCTCTCAACACACGAGTTTAAGGGTAGAACACCTAATCCAGGGACCCAATACTTGGAGAGAGCCACTGTTGAAAACCATTTCCCCAAGAAATGTTATTCCCCATATTCTGGCTATCAAAACTGGTGCAAACACACCGAAGGAAGACATCCCTATTTGGAAGCAAAACAGAAATGGAGTTTATTCTGTAAAAAAAGGATACCATATTTGCATGACAGAAATTGGTTGTTTAGGTCTCAGAAGAAAGAGACTCTGGAACAAAGTGTGGAATCTAAAGGTACCTTATAAGATCAATACCTTCTTGTGTAAGCTCCTGTCAATAGCACTCCCTACCTTGATAAACAGGAGAAAAAGGAAAATGTTTGATCATGTAATATGCCCTAGATGCAATCAGGAAGAAGAGGATGAGATGCATCTGTTTGTGAAGTGTGATGACAGTAAGGAATTCTGGACTCACTCTATGCTGGAACAGAAAGTTTAAAATTTCAGCCAATCTTTTTCTAGCTCTTGGCTCCATAACTGGCTATTAACAGACAGTTCAGAGGAGGATGCTAGGCTGCTGGCTTTTTCCTTGTGGGAAATTTGGCTAAAAAGAAATAAAAAGACAATGAAGGATATAGACTCTGATCCTAGAGTCTGTGCAGACCTGGCTGTTGCTAAGTACATGTTTTACAAGAAACAGGATGTGATAGAGGCTCCTTCACTGGCCAGAATCCCACAAGAAGCACCATCATTCTCTGATGATAGTATAATGGAGCAGGCCCACTCTCAAGATGAATCTGTGGTTTTGGTTAAAGTGGATGGATCTTCAGAAAGTCCTGTAATCTAGGAACTGCAGGCTGGACCATTGCACGAGGAACAGAAACAACAAGGGGATCAGATTTCTTTGTCTCTGTATCTCCATTACAAGCGGAAGCTGAAGCTTGTTGGAGAGCTATCAAAGCAGCATCCAGGGAACACCCAAATGGAACTTGCTTGCTTACGGACTCACATGAATTGGTGGCGGCACTCAATGATGTGAAGTTAGCGCCATGGGAGATTAAGGGTATCACAGAATGTATCATTGCATCTCTGAGGAGCTCTTTCTCCCTTTTTAATGTTAGCAAAGTAAGTAGAAATGTACTAAGTAAGGAACACAATCTGGCCAACCAGTTAGGCCTTAATATTTGTAATCGTTTTTAATTAATATTAAAGTGCTTTCTCAAAAAAAAAACTTAACTGAACTGGATTGAACTAAATTGAAGTGAAATTAATGTTTGGAAAAAAGTATCAACATGACTGGATTAACCTGAATTGCACCAAATTACATTTTCCCTGAATTGAACTGAATTGATCGATAGAAAAACTCGGTAACCGGGCCTAAATATACAAAATTACACACTTTGTAATAAATTACTTTTATCCAACGTATTTGATGAAAACTTTCCCTATACTTACATGTTTGTTTAAATCTAAAAATTTTAATTTACAAATCAGATCTGACCAGACCGACCGATCCGTTACGGGTTGACACGAAACTGATACAACTATAGAGAAATAAATGGTTGAAGTTGATCAGACCCGACCCGAAACCAATTGAAAACATATTTCAACTCAATAAATTTGATTCGAACCCAACCAAATCTGTACTCATTTAGACCAACCCGTCATAACGACCAATAAAACAAGTCTAACCCGTGTAAACCGAACCATTTAAATTTAAAATTATTTTAATCTGAACTCGAGATCAACCTTTCACCCCAATCAAACTTATAAAATGTACGATCATGTCATTTGTCTAATGGCTAGGTTAATGTAAATTCCTGTTTCAAGAAAAAGATTAATTTAAATTCAAAGATAGTTTAATTATTATATATAGTAATAAGAATATTTTACGTCTTATTTGCCATTGTGAAAGAGATACTCCACAAGTATAAATAGATAATGGATACGGTACTTAATCTCTCAGAAGTCAGAAATCAAAACGCAAATTCTCTGTCCCCCTTCATGTCAGTTCCCTCTCCCTCATATCAACTTCCCCCTTGAACCCGATTTTTCTTCAATCCTTCAAAAGCCAACATCGAAAATGAATACCCTATTTCTTCTAATGAAAGTACTTCAAAAACCCACTAGATGGAGGCGAGTATTTTGGTCTTTTTGTAACGAATCGTTAACCTCAGCCCTCAGCAGGGCCGGCTTTGAGATTTTGAAGGCCATGTGCGAAATTAAAATTGAAGCCTAATTTTTTAATTTATATATCAAATTCATATGGTACTATGAAGTTGCATGATCCCATATAGAGCTGTCATTTTAGACCCGAACCCAAAAAATCCTACCCGACTGACCCGACACGAATGACCTTTTGATCCAATTATGACCCGAGCATATTAGGTCAAATCCGACAAGACACAAACCCAAAATTAACCCGAACGAATTTTAATCCGACACGAACCCGACTCGAACACGAGAATGGCCCGAACCCGAAAAAGACCCGAACCCAAACCCGATTCGATACAAACCCGAAATGACCCGAACTCAAAAATTAAGTGAATGAACTTAAAAATAAAAAGTCATAGAGTTAAGGATAGATTCTAATCACAACTTAGATGGATTTAATTTTTTTTTATGAACTACACATATCATATTAAAAGGTAATTTTAAGTTATATATAATGTCGTGAATGTCTTTCACGTATTAAATTTTATTTCAAAAACAAGTTTGATCAAGTAAGATTTGATCTTTGACATCTTAAGTTTAATATTGTACATTCTTTTATAAAAGTCAAATAATATTTGTCTTTTCATGTATTCATAGTAAAGAAATTAAGCTAAGGTTGTCACTTGTATAAATATTAGTTACTTCTTTTGATGAATAAAAAAAGTTACTTGATTATGAAAAATAACATATATCGACTAATTCATAGAGAATCACTATTTATGAGTAAAGATTAGTTACTTGATTATGAAAAATTATGTGATGGATCACTTGAATAATTAAACTCAACTTAATTAGTCTGTGATGGCTCACACTATTAAACTTTACTTGACTTCCCTTACTTAAATAGTTTTACTTGATTTAAATATTTAATAATAGTTGTTGATCGTATGAGGTAATTTTATTTATTACTAATATCGTGATTATTGATATTTTTATATTCATATTTAAAATTAGAGTTTCTTTCAAACCGAAGTGTTAATACAAGTTAGAATACTTGTTAAACTTGTATTTGGTAAATTTAATATAGTCGGTAGCATTTATCAAAATTTAATATTTCGACCCGAACTCAACACGAAAATAAAAATGACCCAATACCAACTTGACCCTATAAAACCCGACACGAACCAACCCGACCCGAACCCAACCCGAACCCGATCCGACAAGACCCGAAAAGACATTCTCGACCCGTTTAAACCCAACCCATTTGACTCGAACTTTTTAGACCCGAACCCGAGGTCGACCTTTAGACCCGAATCGATAGCTCTAATCCCATATATAAGTTGATAAATTAGTTTTCTTTTAATATTGAAATGTAAGCATTAATATTTATAGAGTAATTATCCTGTGAGGCAGCCTCACCCATGAGGCAAGGCCAAATAAGAAAAATTTCATTGCTGCCACCTCATCATAACTCATTACTCTCTCATCAAACATCGGTGTCAGTTCATCAAACATGTCACCTCATCAAAACCTTTGTGTCAGTTAATCAAATCTCACCAAAAAGAGTGTTTACTTGGTCCTGCCTCTTGGGTGAGGCTGCCTCACCCAAGAATTTGTCATATTTATAAGAAGTGAAAATGGTAATTAAGATCCTAACAATAAAAAAAAATTGTTTCAAAATTGATTTTAAACTATTAACTATACGCATATTTTAGATTATAAGAGGTAAAAGGTCAAATTTTAATTTGCTTAGATATAGGCCCTGTTTGCTAGAGATTATTTCTTGATATACTGAATTGAACTGAAGTAAAAATTGATGTATTGAAAAATGGAATCAGCATGACTGAATTTCATCAAATTACATTTTCACTGAATTGAACTGAACTTAACTGAATTAAACTGAACTGAACTGATCCACAAATAAGCTCTGACAAGCAGGCCCATAATCCATCAAAAATTTATTTATATATCAAATAAAAATTGCTAAGAAATATTGAACTTGCATGAAAATACTAAAACATGAGTTTTATTTTTTATTGATTTCTTAGAATATTTTATCAAAATAATAATTATTATTAATTTAAATTTGATTGGATACATTTACTTCACATGCTTAATAGTAAATAATTAACTTGGTTGTTTACATAAAGTAGTCACGGTTAAAACTTGGTTGTTTACATAAAGTAGTCACGGTTTGAACTTGGTTGTCTACATAAAAAAATTGAGTTCACGGTAAATAAAAATTTGAGGCCCTGTGCAACCGGTGCCGCTCCTGGCCCTCTGCAATATGCCGCTTCCAATCAACTTAAACCGTCTTCCCTCGCATTTTCATAACCGACTTCAGACCCCGTTCCTCACTATAAAACTAACTTTCTCTCACTACACAGCCCAGTCCTCATTTTCGTTTCTCTCTCTAGCTCCGCCTGCAACCGCCGAGTTGAGACCTTTCTCCGCCGCATTCAGGTAATCAACCGACTATTCTACTCAATCGAGCTTGCGCATTTACAGTTTCTGAACTAGCTGATGCTTCTCGTTGCGTGCATGCTCTTGTTTGATGCTGATTGAGCTCGATTCCGTCTGTAATTGCGATGATTTTCGAGTTTTATTGTGCGATTCTTCTGTAGACAGTTTATAATGCTCGTATTGTTCGTGAATTTAAGTGTATCATTTGCGTTGTTGCATTTACAGTTTCTGAACTAGCTGATGCCGCTCGTTGCGTGTATGCTCTTGTTTGAGGTTGATTGACCTCGATTCCGTGTGTAATTGCGATGCGATTCTTCTGTAGATAGTTTATAATGCTCGTATTGTTCGTGAATTTAGGTGTATTGTTTGCGTGTTGATTTTCTACGTCGGAAGGTTCAATTTCCACAGAGACGTACGATCTTCAGGTTTTTTCACCGATCGATTGCGGTAGGTACGTGTCTCTCTGTGTGTTTATACATGTGTGTGCGTGAGTTTCTTACTGAATTGCTCTATAGCGTGTTGATATTGTGCGGTTAAATATGCTCTTATTATTAGTACCTGAAAACCTTCTCATATGTGCGGTTAATTTTGAAGATAATCATTTAGAAACTCTTATTGTGTGTGGACTGTCCTCATTAATGATCTTTGGCTGAAATACCTGAGCTTTTACTGGTAGTTTACTAATTGTGTGCTGTGTATGTGTGTGTGAGAAGTAAGGTATCTTCTTTTGGGTGAATCTCTGAACTGGAAATTCTGTTTGTTTTCCCTAGTTGTTGCTGTTGAAATTGATATAGTATATCTGTGGGAATAGTTAATGTAATCGAGGGAGAAACATCACCGAGGCAAGAGGATCCCCATGGGAAACAGCAGCTATGAGAACATTATCCCGCTGTTTTACATAGTACCCATGGGAAATTTCTTCCTCACTTTATGCTTCGTAGATTACTTATCGCTCATATCTGGTTTAGGAATTGCAATAATATTCTAGTTTAGTTTGTGTGACTACTTTGAAGACCATTTCAAAGCTCTTAAAGTGTGTGGACTGTGCTCATTCATGATCTTTGGCTGAAATACCTTAGTTTTTACTGGTAGTTTATCCCACTGTTTTACACAGTTTGTTGTTATTTCAGGAACATGTCGACGTATATTGTCCCAACTAGCAACAGGTTCTCAGCTCTCACCGTTGCTCAGCCTACGCAGCCAGCTCAGCCAGCTCAGCCAGCTCAGCCAGTTCAGCCAGCTCAGCCAGCTCAAGCAGCACACATGCTCGGCCTTCTCCAGCAGCAGGCTCAGCCATCACTGAAGAAGAAGAAGACCACTGCTGCAGCCAAGCTCTCTGGAGTCAGCAAGGTATCTCAAAATGCAAAAGAGTGCCGCATGGGGATGTGCACCGGTAAAAAGATATTCAAGACAAATGAAGCACTGAGGAAGCATCAAAAGGAATCACATTAATTAGAATGTGAAGGTGAAGTTCAGTTTTCATATGTCTAGGTATTAAATAATAGTCAAAGACACTCAGTTGTATTGTGTTAGCGTATTCCTTAAATAATAGTCAAGGCACTCAGTTGTATTGTGTTAGCGTATCAGTAAAAATGTCACTGACCATGAACACATACAAGTTGGGATAGGAAGCGATGTCGAAGCTAAAATTGCCTTTATCTGGTACTTAGTGGTCTTCAAGTTGCTCTTGCCTCTCAGTCTTTTGAGCAAATTGGTGTTTTGATGATGATGGAAATAGGTCTCCAAAGGGGATTCCGAACAGCACTTAGCGATTTTCTTTACTTTCTCTCTGGGTACTAAAACTCATTACTTTGGTAGAACCCTGCTTCATGGATTTGTCAATACTTTTAAACTAATAACATGAACAAAACACTGGTCAACTGGACTATATACAGATCAAAACAAATTTCGTTTAATTATTTTTCCAAAAAAATGTGCTATTTAATGTACAATTTCAAAGCAAGATCCTTTAAAAAAACTACTTCCTTGTGCTTGATAATCTCTTCCTTTTCCTCGTACTCTTATTGTTTCTAGATGCTCGGTTTGAGCTCGAAGGCAGGGCTCTAACAGCTGATGTCTTCTCCTCACATGGTGTTCTTGATTTACCTGAACTCCACTTCAGTGGCATGCTGTTCACAATGGTGCTGATCTTATTACAGCTGCTGAGTTCAACGAGATTCTGAACCTGATCACACATCTGGTGGGCATCGAGCCATCCTCGGGTTTAAAGCGTTAGCTGGTCAAGATATCGCTGAATGACTGAAACGACATGGAGGACTGCAGTTTCTCGGAAACCATGTTTGCCTTTAGGACATGCTTGCATAGGTTTCCCTGCCTAGACCACTCACAGTCACAGAATGCGGTTTTTGCACTGTCTTTCTGACTTGACACCTTTGCAGAAAGGCCATCTGTTTCATATATGGTGACTGCATCATCTGGGATTTGCAGAGCATGGTGACTGCATCATCTGGGATTTGCAGAGCATGGTGCCATGACGTTGAGGCTACATACTCCTCTTTTACATTTCGGAATGAGTCAGTGTCATCTACAAAACGGTCTAGCTAGTAGCCAGAATGCACCTCAGAGATGAGCTTGTGCACCAACCAATCTACCTGCTGGAAAGTGTCGAGATGGGAATCATCATATAGTTTAGTTTTGAGCTTCACATGGTATGTTTCTATCACACCAGATGACTCCTGGCTGGCGATTGGAAGGGTCTTAGCCACATTTCTGTCACAAAAGATACAAATGCATTAGTTAAGACCTCCATGATAAAGAAACTTAACAAAGTAGAGATCAGAGGAAGTGTTCAAACCAAGCTTTGGCATCCACGATGATTCCAAGTAATTCAGAAACGCAGTTTGATCAGAAAAGTCACGCTCACGCATGAAATCTTCCAAAGCATTTTCATAAGCCGTTCCACCATAAATACTGTACACAAGTCCTCCTAGTCGTTTGAATATCTCCGGCTGGATTTCTATGCTCAGCCATCCTCTACGAATTCGCCAAAGGGAGAAGAGGACAGGGCAGGAAAAAGTCTCCCTGAAATACAGCTATAATGCATAAATCTCGGTTTTCAGACAATCCAGGCGCTATTTTGTAGAGTTTAAAAGCAAAGTAAGAACATATTTACCTCAATGGATCAATCTCCAAAGCTGCATCATCATAAAGAACCCACTGACCTTCCAGCCAACATCAATAGCATGAACCCGATCCACAAGTGCTTTTGCCCATTTTGCCACATCAGTGCTGGAAACACTTCGTGTAATAATCCATGCAATGGGAAGTGCATGCTGTCGGGAATCAAATACAAGCAGCGTGCACAAAGGGTACTGCAACACATAAAACTCATGCCATTTAGGGAAAAACACATCTACTCTTTTGCCTTATACAATCATTAAGTTCTTACCTTCAACTTCCTTATCCCAAAACTTGAATCTGTTGCCATGATTCTGCAGTGACCAAAACGAATCATTTGCTGTAGCTGCCACTCTGTCTGTATTCCCAAGATGAAAGGGTCATCTTGTGATGCATCCTGGTAGAAGAAAACCTTTTCCTTATTGCGTTCAACCCACAGCTTTACACTTGCCTCGTCATCCAAATCCAACTCGTGTGAAGACCGCTTGATAATCAGGCCAAGTTTATGCACATACTGCGATGCAAGGCTCTTGACTTGATTATTTGAACCACAGTAACGTTCGATCCCCTCAATGTGCTTCTCCAATACATTTTCTTCAGGAATACCAAGATAAATCATGGACACTGTTTGTTGCTGAATCTCATTGCATGTGTACAAGGTTTTATTTGCACCGGGGACAATAGCATCCCGGTCAAGTGGCCCGTGAGGCCGTGACATATAGAACCGGACTTGTTTACATGTTGCCGATTGTTATAGATGATAAGAGCTTATGCTGGGAGGCCAGAAAGACGCTTAATCATGAAATGGCATGTACAGCCCCTGATAGACTGAGGCCTAGCAGCACGGTTTCTAGAGTTGAGTCGATATCTTCGACTAGGCAGTATATCCCCACCTTCTCATTCAGCCGCCGCTCATCTTTCAGCCGCCTGCAGAAATTAATTATGATCATTAGCTTCATCTGGCCATTAGTCCAACAATATTAGGTCTGAGAAACATAAGGCAAACAAAGGCTTACCGCCTATACTCAAGATAGTCATCGGCTTTGAGCTCCTTCAAGCTCCCAGTGTCTCGCTTCCTAGCCTTCTCAAGGTGAAACTGAGTAGGGTATTCTGCATTCAGAGATTCTCCAACGATAAACGCATCAACTCGGGCATTAGGTATTAGAGCAGCGTTGTCATAAGGTTGTTTGGTTCCTAACTTAGTCCACTTCAAATCAGATGATGAAAATTCTACCCCAGGAGGATTTTGCAAAGGAATTTCAAAGACCGAATCAACAATATCAATCAGCTACAGTAGTCCAACGTATCTGATTCAACATATGCTGCAAGTTTCCAAAAAACATAGTCAGGACTTCAAATTTGGAACCCATATTGAGAAGCGCGAATTCAATATTTGCAACAAACTAAATTATACTACTACTCATTAATCAAGAACTAGATGCACTGTGTCTATCATAAAAAGAACCAACTCTGAGAACCCTAGGATAAAACTAAACTTTACTAAAAAACTGAACTTTGCGTACAAAAACTGAAATTCACTTATTTTACCACACACTTGCAAATCTTTCTATTCATCAAAAGTTGAGCCCCTTTTAGCTATCCCCGAGCTTCCTATCATTTTTTTAAAAACAATTTTATTCCTTAACATTATGGTACACATGATGGATGAATAAACCTTCAAAAAATGAAAGCAAACTGATGGTAGAAATTTGTTCAGCAAACTGACTCCTTTAAAAGGATGAAGGAAAAATTAAAACGCTTTTCTTTCCGCATAAAAAAACATGCATTTTTTCTGTGTTCATCCCCAAGCATATCTTTATCATTAAACAACAATGATTCAGGATATAGAATATCAGAGGAATGGAGATAGATTTCAAAAGCTGATGGTAGAAATTAAGAACTGACAAGTTTGTTTTTAAAGAAAGAGAGAAACTGGGACTCACGGCGAAGTGCTGCTCCAATTGGTTGGCGGCGGAGCGGCGGCTGAATGGAAGTTTGCTCAGTAGCTATTGGCGTGGTGGTGTGAAGAGCGATAGAGAGGACTAATAACTAGTTATACACGTAGATACGACGCCGTTCAATGTTTCTAAGGGGTTTTATTTTTAGGGGGTGTTTGGTTCAACCAAGGAAAGGTAAAGGAACCCAATTGCTATATGCAGGACCGATTTTCTAATGAAGGACCGATTTTTTACCATAATAATCCAAGTGTACCCTTGCATTCTGAGTAGCTTTTTTTGCCTTTACAATAAAAGGGGCATTTTGGTAAAAAAACCGGTCTTGCATGAGAAAAAAAGTCCTGCATGTAGCAAACCTCTAAAGGAATCAGGAAAGGGAAAAGAATGGAAAGGAAATGATTTGTCATTAATTTTCCAATTTGTTTGGTTCAGTTATGGAAAGGGAATCAGATTCTCTCTCATTCCCTTTGTGAGTGTTTGGTTCAAACAGGGAAATAAAATTTAATTCTAATAAAATAATAATTAAAAATAATTAATTAAAAAATAATAAATCAACATACTTGCGTTTCTGCAAGAGCTTTTTCCTCCACAGGCTTGGCTAAAACCTCGGTTTCTGCAACAGAAGCAACAACAACTTCTGAGAAAAACCGAGCAATAAAAGATCAGTTTTTTATGATAAAAAACTATTCAAGATTACAAATTTCTGATACATTTTATGATAATCAATCACCAACCTTTCTTTAGACATAAACCATGACAACATAGTTGAACAATAATCAAATGCAATTCAAAAATCATGTTTATCCTAAAAAAAACTCTATAATATATACAAAACTTCAATATCATAAACATATGTCTAAGAAACAAACATTATTAATCATTCGACATCAAATGTTGAAATTCTATCTACGTTAATTCAAACAATTGCTATTTAACTAGTTCTGCCTATCATGATGTTCCAACATGAAATAATGTAAAGTGCAGAAAGTAAATGACACCAGCAATTGTTTACGCAGTTCGATGCAACGCATCTACGTCTGCGGGGCCAAGCCCAGTAATGTAATCATCCACTAGTATGTCAAAGATACAGTTTATACAATAACTTATCTTTACTACTCTATTGTGGATCTGCAAATCCCTTGCTGCCAATCCTGCCTTAACCGAATCCCACCGGTCTCAACTTCCGTTGACGCTGGATCACCTCCTCCTGAGATTTTATGGCGTGTGATTACACTACTAAACTTCCATGTCCCAGAGTAGGAATCATGAAGTTTTAGAGGACCTTGCTGCCTATCGCCGCTATGGACAATTCTGAATGCAGAATTGTAGTTCAGTAAAAACGGTCGCTTTGGCGTTGAAGCTGTTGTCCCATTTATAGCTCAGAGCCGTGTCCTTCAACAATTTCCACGGCAGAGGAATTCTTCTTCTATAATAACTCTTATTCAGTTCGTTAACAGCCTGGAAGAAAGAATCCTGAATATATCCAACTCCTAAAATATAGCAGAATTTCCTTTTCCTAATCCAAGTAAATCTCTGCAAATATTCCATAAATAATTCCGAATTGGAGATGGATATGGACTGTATTTATTCCATAAATAACGTTGGACATGGACTGTATTTATTCCATAAATAATACATGCAGTAATATTCCGCCATATCCATATACCATAATTAAACCCTGTGCTGTCATCAATTTGTCCGCAACTTCTGTTCTATACTGATACCCGTCTGTTGATGTTGGAACATCACTTTCCACAAATTAGCCAATTAAGTCTACGGACTTTACAATCTCCCCCTTTGGCAATTTGTGGACCCAATAAACTTTGGATGGCATAATAGACTGATAGAAATCCCAGGCAATAAATCATAAGACACAAACCTCCCCTGAGTATCAGAATCAACTAGTTCAAAACATATAACTCCCCCTGAGTTCTAGAATACAACTAGTTCAAACAGCCATCAACTTTTCAGCACACGAATTCCAGCAAATAATACCACCATGACAGATAGGAAACAAAATACAGTCATCCCAAAACAAAGTATCCCACATCATCCAAAATTCTCCCCCTGGGGCCATGAATATGCCAAAAGCCCTCAAAAGAACTCCTCAGAGGCAAGATTAAACATCAAATAGCCAGGATACTTGAGCTCATTTAGAGGTGCTATCATTACTAGAACTCTGCTATTCAAAAACGTCATCAAAACTACAATTCCAAACAGGTTCTAGCATCCTCAAGAGCTGCATATACTCAACAGAAAATTCCCAACTATATTGGCATAGATTTAAAGTTTACCTTAGCAGAAATGCAATATGCCATATATAACAGTCACTCTAGCAGACACTCTTCCTTCAATGTATCAACTGCTTTTAACTCATCGGAAGAAGTAAGTAACATCAACTCCCATTTCTTTGAGAACAACAGTAAATAGTGTATCATCTTTTTTCCTGATAAACTTGGCAGCCAAATGCATATGCTTCAAAAACACCATGCCAAGAGCGAACACTATTCTTGTTCTAGTGCAATACAAAAGCTTTCCCATGTCTCAAGTCATATTAGTGGCATGTGACATTGTAACCCAGAAATACAACCACTTTGTGCAGACAAAAATAGCTCAAGAGACAACAACGACGAGAGAAAATTAATTCTGATTGATCAGACCCGAAACCGATGTTGGAACGTGGATTCCAATAGTATTTGCACCAAACGATTTAGACCCCTGTGCATTAAGTCCATACGGATGTCTCAGATACTTCTGCTCATAAAACTTATCAAACGCAATCTCAACCAGATCCAACCGAATGCTCTTCATTGGGATTGAAGAAATCACATCATCTCAAAACACATATCCCATCAACTGAACAACACTTTATGGTATATAAGATCTTCAGGATGAAACCTATTAGAAGAATGCTACTCATGATCTGAAAAACAACTTTTCTGAACATCATTACCATAAGTCACTCCCTTATTATACTCGCTAAAGTTTGACACTGCATCCCAAAAACTTGACATGTACTGCAAAACCAAATGCTTCAAACTTCAGACCAGCCAACTGCTTCATATGAAAGTGTAAGGGAAACATTGAATTCCATGTATGCATACGATGATGTTATCACATCACTAATAATCCCTTCAGGGGCATCAGTCACAGATGATGTCCCAACATCAATACTGATATCCATTTCTCAAATAACAATGATACCTCCCCTAAACTCGTGAAGGTCTCACCCTTAGGACAACCAATCATACAACTATATTCACCTCAGCAGTGAAACTGATTCAACCAGCCAAAGATAACCAACTCAAGTAGTGACGCCTAGGATTTCAGAAAGTGTACAACCTTGAGTTTGTGGCTTCCACAAGTACACTGTGATGATGGTTGTCTCTGTACAGTTCCTTGCAAGCACTCATAGCAGCGGAAGAAATCTTCTAACAAATTGAAGAGTCATTGAGAGCGGCAAGGAGGTTGTGTTAGAGTAATGATTGAAGAGCATGAGACATACTTACTGAGTGCAAAACCATTTTGGCCCAACATTCTTCTAGAATAAAATCCGACTGGGCCCTCAAAAATAAATTCCATGCACTTTCTCATACTTACCCGTGTTGCAACATCATCAGCCATTAATTGTGCATCCAGAATTTCATCATGTTGCAACGTCAAAATACTTCACTTCTGTCACTCAACTCACATCAAAATCTTCATTCAGAACATAGATAGCTCCCCTGACTTCTACCTCAGAATCCTCTCTGTTTCTCATCTCTAAGCCATATTCAATGATCCAGTAACATCCCGAAAATACACAGATTTTAGCACAGTATAGAATTCTCCAACAAACCAGAATGATCTTACCACACAGGAACAGATCCCCAGAAATTCAAATAACGGATCCCAAAGAAAACTAACAGCTTGCAGAGCAGACGTCCACCGAAACATCATTCAAGATTAATCTTCAAGAGTCAACAGATACCTGATGTGTTCGGTGTGGGATTTGATTCTAAAACAATAAGACTTAGTTACAGTTCAGATAGATACATTAGCGTCGATCTCCTTGAGAATACCTTGAGTTGTAGACACATCAGCTACAATCTCCTTGAGAATACCTTGAGCTGATTCACTCTGTGCACAGACTGATGTTTCAACGTCACCAGGTACAGAACTGGTTGTTCTGATGTTCCAACATGGACAACATCACCTTTAAACATTCAAACCAGAATCAACTCCCCCTATGGTCAACACCTGAGTTCTTAATATCATTCATAACCAAGAATTACTCAGTTCAAACTATCAGCACGAGATCAAAACACCATACAGAGGTCTAGTTTAACCAAAACAGTCCAAAATCACCAGGATAAACTAGAACTCGTTCTCTAATTTGCAACCCAAATCCACCACTGCCCAGATTCAAAACAATCAACAACGAATAACAGTGGTAGTTCTCAAATATGAAGCTCTACTTAAGGCAGTTTCAATCCTTCAAGTTTTTTCACCAACAAACACACTGCACCAAAGTACTCATGCATATGCAACCCAGAAAATCAACAAAATACCTGGTTGAATGCAGATTAGGGTAGTTAGAGACCTCGTTGCAAATTTTGCTTCACTAACTTCGGTTGTGCTTGTGATCCATGACCAGAGTATCCGATATGAGAGGACTATGAGTAGCTTCGTCATCCTCTGTTGTCTAGAAGTGCTTTGTGCAGATATAAGTACAGAAACTTCTTCATCAATACTCCTTAAATTTCCAGCACCTCCAGGTTGTTCTGACGTTGCAACATCAGCACCAACACTCAAGTCAATACCAACTCCTTGTTACTTCAACTCAGAGTTCTTACCATTATCATCACTCAAATACACTCTGAACATAACATAGAGGGCCTACGCATCGGGATTTGAACAATGAATCCAAAGAAAATCATATCAATGCCCATGCACAACCCGCAACAATTTAATCAAATCCTCATAGAACAAAGCTTAGCATTTAGGCTATTGAAATCCTTGTTGTCGCTGTCAATCCTCTTACCTTGGACTCAAACATCTTCACAGAATACAATACAATCGAGTACTCACTCATGTTGCAACATCAGTAAAACCATGCATCCAGAACTCAAGCATGTTGCAACATCGAGGACCAATACTACTATTTTTGTGTTTTTATTTTTATGAGAAATAAATAACAACTATACAGATTATAAGGGTATGTACCTCAAGTACGAGCACCGACAAAAGTGCAGTCTACTCCCCCTCGACGATAGCCCTGTTTGACAAGAGAGTGCCTGAGTCGCATAGTCCAAGCTTTCGGTGATTCTTTCGGACTACGTAGATTCTTATACCCCTTAGAATGGTGGAAATCAGCCATTGATATTGTATCGCCATATAGGGAACCTTCTTCACAAAAGATTGTAGCATCCGAATCATCCTGTTTTGAAGCATCTTGAGCCACTGAAACCTCCACTGAATCAGCATGTTCTCTAACATGTAAGTTTGTAGCACTAGGTATGTAAGCTGGTTCCATCAAATCCAAGTGCAATAATTCCAGATTACGCGATGTTGCAACATCCTGTACAACAGATTGTGAACTTCTGGTCTGCTTTCGCTGTTGACGAGGGCTGCCCGTAATTTCCTTCTGATACATCAGTACTGGTATTCCACTTACACCCTGAATTCTTGATAATTTGGCTAAGGTTTTCATGTTGGCATGTCCAAGTTTCCTATGCCATAAATCTGACTCATCCATCTTTGTGACTAGACACTGAACATCCTGTTGTAAAACATAGCAATTATCTGATGATCTCACTCCAGTAAATACTTCCTTGGACCCTTGTTGGACAGTACACTCTTTATCATTAAAGTGCACAGTAAGCTTGTTATCGCAGATATGACTAATACTGATTATGTTTGCCTTTAGATCCTCAACCAGCAAGACATCATGAAAAATATGGAGATTTTGAATCTGTAAATCACCTTTCCCTACAACCTTGCTGATCTTACCATCACCAAATTTGACCATACCATGATAAGGAACGACATTGCTCATAAACTTCCGAGACCCAGTCATATGTCTAGAGCATCCAGAGTCAAAGTACCATGTGTCTCTAGAATATGCACTTAAACAGGTATGCACAACAAGGCATTTAAGTGAGGTTTTTGGAACCCATACCTTTTTGGTCAGCCTGGTTCTCATCGTTGGCTCCATGTTGGGACATGAGGAGAACTGTTTCCCGAACATGATATCCCGAAGCAGCTTTCTGCATTGATAGTCAGAGTGACCTTGCATCATACAATACTCACAGCACTTCGGTGGGGCTCTTCTGATTTCCTTCCATCCTTCAGATTGATCAGCTACAGGTTTTGGCACAACTGTTCCTTTAGATACAAACGATATACTCTTATCATTTCTCTGGGGCAGTGGATCCTTAGCTATCACAGGTTGCTTAAGTTTAACCTTTTGCTCATAGCCTAGGCCAAACCTGTTTCCAGCATTCTTTCCCATACCAAGAAGGTCATCCAACTGCGCAGTACCTTTGTTTAGCTTCTGAATAGTGGTTTCAGCTGACTCAGCTCTCTTGATCATAATTTCAAGCTTTCTACTAGTGACCTCAAGGGAGATTTCTGCAGTTTTCGCTCTAGTTGACATGTCAGACCACTTCTGCTTCAGTGTCTCATTCAAGGTTTCAGCGTCTGCAGCCTTCTTGGTCATGACTTTCAACTGCAAGTTCAAATCCTCAATAGTTTCTTCATCTATCATGGCAGCACGAATTAAGTCCTCCACCTTATTCCTGATAGTCCTTACATCAGATGAAACTGAACTAATGACTGTCACATCTTCACTTAAATCTTCCATAACCATGATGTCGGAACATGACCCAGAGTTTTCTTCCAGTACAGGTGTTTCCTCAATTTCCTCAATTCTAGCACCAAAGGAGACAAACTGATTCTCACTTTTCTGGGCTTCTTCTTCTTCTTCATCACTCCATGTAGCAATGTAAGCTTTTGCCACAGTAGATTTAAGATTTGCACAGTTAGCCCTTATGTGTCCGTATCCATCACATTCCCTGCACTGCAGTTTTCCAGCATGTTTTGAACCTTCAGGTGCTCGATTGGGCTCCTCCCTTACTTTATCTTGGTAAGGTTTGTTGTAGAAACCTTTCTTCTCATTACTTCGTTTCAGAAGTTTTTCAAAATTCCTTGACATCAGTGCCACATGCTGTTGATCCATTCCCTCTAATTCCAGATCATCAGTCTCACTGAATTTTTCAACCGATGTTCCCACATGACTTGATTTCTGAGCATGCATGACTGAACTTGTAAAGGCCAAGTTTTTACTGGGAAGCTCGACTCCATCGTTTAAATGCATTTCAGCTGCTCTGAGCTCTCCCACAATCTCGTCAAAGGTGACCGTAGCCCAGTTAATATTCGGATGCATAGCGAAGATCTTGCTGTCGAACTTATGAGAGAGAGACCTCAGCATTTTGTCAACAAGCTTCTTGTCACTGAATTTTTTACCGAATTGGAAGGCTTTGTGAGTGATCTCTCTTATTCTCACACTGAAGTCGTTCACTGACTCATCTTCTCCCATCTTCAGATTCTCGAATTCGGTTTTGATCATCCCCAACCTTCTCATCCGAATGGGATTGTTGCCTTCATGATGAGCCTCCAAGGCATCCCAAGCAGCCTTAGCAGTGGTGCATCCGTGAATAATTCTAAATTGTTCATCATCGACCCCAGTAAATAGAGCGTTTAATACTCTGTTATTCAGCTTCTTGGAAAGTTTCTCTGCATCAGTCCAGGGCTGAGGTTTTGGTAAGGTTGCTCCATCAACTACTACAGTGGGGGTTGACCAGGCTGTCTCAATAGAGCTCCAAGCTTCATCATCCAGCTGAGATATGAAGATCGTCATCTTGGTCTTCCATAGGTTGTAGTTGTCAGCATGTAGCATGGGAGGCCTTGTCACAGATCCGCCTTCACTTCCTGACATCGTAGATAGATCTGATCTCACCAACCTCGCAAGAGGATAAACAAAAGGTGACTCAGCTCTGATACCAATTGAAATTCTATCTACGTTAATTCAAACAATTGCTATTTAACTAGTTCTGCCTATCATGATGTTCCAACATGAAATAATGTAAAGTGCAGAAAGTAAATGACACCAGCAATTGTTTACGCAGTTCGATGCAACGCATCTACGTCTGCGGGGCCAAGCCCAGTAATGTAATCATCCACTAGTATGTCAAAGATACAGTTTATACAATAACTTATCTTTACTACTCTATTGTGGATCTGCAAATCCCTTGCTGCCAATCCTGCCTTAACCGAATCCCACCGGTCTCAACTTCCGTTGACGCTGGATCACCTCCTCCTGAGATTTTATGGCGTGTGATTACACTACTAAACTTCCATGTCCCAGAGTAGGTGATAGCCCCTAGATATACTCTTATTTTGTAGCATTTGAGAGCTGTTTTAGATAGTATTTTGTGTAATTATATTAGACTTTTGGACCGAATCATTCATAGTGGTTTGAAATTGAAGACGTGCATTTCGATCTTGAATTGCACTTGCGATGGATTTGAATGATTTGAAGACCTTCTATGACCGTCCTGACCGCGTTTGATACATTGAAGAACCGGTCGTAGAAGTGGCGTGAAGGCACACTCTCGCGGGCCGCGAACCCTAGGTCGCGAACCGCGAGGGTGTGTGTTGCTGTTTTGACCATGCCAAGTTTCGCGCGGGCCGCGAAACTCCGGTCGCGAGCCGCGAGGACTGACCAGCGCGCGGACCATGCCGAGACCGAGGCGCACGGACCATGCCGAGACGGGCGCGCGGACCACGCCGAGACACGGGCGCGCGGGCGCGCGAGCGCGAAACTCCGGTCGCGGACTACGCCGAGACACGGGCGCGCGCGCGCGCGAGCGCGAAACTCCGGTCGCGGACTACGCCGAGACACGGGCGCGCGGGGCGCGAATCCTCGGCCGTGAACCGCGAAGGATCCCGCGCGACCCGCGAAGTTGCCTGCAACTTGTATTTTGTTTATCTTTAATTTTAATTATTTTGGACTATAAATAGAACTTATCCTCATTGTTTGAGGGATCGGATTTTTACAGAGGAAACTCCATTTTCCTTCACTTTTCTTTCCATTTTGATCTTTGAATTCACTATGGTTTGTTGTATTAATTATGGTTATGATTATATAGTTATGGTTGTAGGCTAAACCCCATCTTGGGTATGTGAGATTAAACCTCTTGTTATGGTTTGAGAACATGGTTTATGAAGCTTAGGAATGGATGATTTGTCATTGAATGATCATGAATTATATGTGTATTTGATGCTTGAAATGGTTAGGAATGATTTCCTAGGTATAGATATGTGTTTGATATGTGTTAGACATTGCCTTTCCATGGTTGAAATGCTATCATTTCTTCTATGTAAAAGTAGTGAATTAGGAATCAAATATATGTTGTTATCAATTGTATTTGTTCTTGAGATCATTCATTAGCATTATATTTATGTCACTTGTGTTATCACATTGCATGGGTAAGGTGGGAAAACATCCAATTTGAATTAGTATTGGCCAATTTGTCTATTTGCTATCATATAGATAAGTTGCCAATGAGAGTTGTGAAAATGCTTTCATGATTCACAACTAGAATAGAGATGGTTTCTCATTAAAAACAATCACCATTTTCAAAGTATCATAACTAGGTTTGAGGAAAAATCCATAACAAGAAGATACAAATCTCATGTACCCAAGTTTCTCATTCTCATTAGTTAATCTTTTAGTTGAATCTTTAGATGCTAAACTAGTTGTGATTATAAAGTTCTAGTAGTTTTACTTAGTAGTGTCTTAAACAAAACTCAACTCAAACCCCCCCTTTGTTTACATTGCTTTTATATATGTATATGTATATATATTCTACAAGATATACATAGAAATAACCTTTTCCCTGTGGAACGAACCTTACTTGCCATTGTACACTTAATAGTGTGGAAAGGTAGTAAGTGATCTATAAATTGTATATTTGAGAGGTACGGCGACGACCTCCCAGTAGGAATCATGAAGTTTTAGAGGACCTTGCTGCCTATCGCCGCTATGGACAATTCTGAATGCAGAATTGTAGTTCAGTAAAAACGGTCGCTTTGGCGTTGCAGCTGTTGTCCCATTTATAGCTCAGAGCCGTGTCCTTCAACAATTTCCACGGCAGAGGAATTCTTCTTCCATAATAACTCTTATTCAGTTCGTTAACAGCCTGGAAGAAAGAATCCTGAATATATCCAACTCCTAAAATATAGCAGAATTTCCTTTTCCTAATCCAAGTAAATCTCTGCAAATATTCCATAAATAATTCCGAATTGGAGATGGATATGGACTGTATTTATTCCATAAATAACGTTGGACATGGACTGTATTTATTCCATAAATAATACATGCAGTAATATTCCGCCATATCCATATACCATAATTAAACCCTGTGCTGTCATCAATTTGTCCGCAACTTCTGTTCTGTACTGATACCCGTCTGTTGATGTTGGAACATCACTTTCCACAAATTAGCCAATTAAGTCTACGGACTTTACAAATATCATATGAAACCTAAAATCCATCGCCACCATCAGAAGAAGCGGAGCCAAGTAGAGCCAACAAATATTACCTTTTTAGCTCAGGAGGACAACTAAAAAATAAATTCAATTTGTTCGGTTGAGCGGTAAGAATGTTTGCTGCTTCCATTGCCTCAGTCGGTGATAAACCATCTAATCCAAGTAATTCACTGAGAACTTTGCTACACTTGTCAGCTATTTCTTGCTCGCGATTATCAGCCTTTACCCAAACATTAACCATTGTAGAAAGATGAGTATTCATATCTTTTATAAAATGTTGCAAGCTTGCCAATTCCGAGCTGCTAGAACTCTCACTCCCCTTTGCTATTTTCCTTTTTTCGAAGGCTTCTCTGTTTTAGCTTTCTTCAATGGAGGACGCCATCGCTTGAATCAATTTCAACTTGGATATTTTTCTCATTCTCCATGTTACCTACGGCATCTTCTATTCCTTCAAGTTGCAAAATCCTTGCCATAAATTTCCATCATGGTGCTTAAGCAATTGAATAATTGCTCTATATTTGCCCACGAGAGTTTTCAATCGTGAATCAATGTGAGGTGAAGCTTTCAAACCACAACCAGGCACCGCCTTACCAATTAATTCCTCCAAACGAGTCATGTAACTATTTCTAAACCCATTTTCACACTTCCAATGAGGGTCGGTGGATAACAGGATAACTCATGCAAAGCTGCTACGAGTGCCTTATTCTCTCCAGTACTCCAAAATCGTTTACCCCTACCACTGGTTGGTACGCTGCCACTACCACTGATTGGCACGCTGCCACTCATCCTGCTTTCAAACATATGGTTTATTAAACCCTACAAATGACTCGAGGAAATTCAATAAATGTGAAATCAATCTTTCTGCAATTAGATTTCACATAAACATAAAGCTAAAGATATATATACAAAGACAAAAAACATAAGGGTGATTCTTAGATGTCCAAAAAACGAAGGCATTAGAAATCAAATGCAAATCAAATTAAAACGAATGACATAATAATTTAAAAAATTAAATCAAATATCATACATGAAAATTAAGGACATAAGCTGCAACAACATAAAAGCAAATCAAACCCAAAATTAAATAAAGCCTGGACAACCACTCGAAAAACCAGACATCTTGCTGACTCACAAAAACATGACATAGAGAGTGATTGATCAAATTGTGCATCCCACGAGATCAGTTTTTCCAGACATGATGAAAGAAAGGATCTCAAAAACTAATTAAGAATTCACTCCTTAAACCAATGGCATACACCAATCAGCTCCAAAGTGTGGAATGATTTAAACACAAATCTCTTTTATCTCATACTAGTAGTCTGAGGGGGTCCGTGTTTACAAAAGCAAATGTGGATTGCAACCAAAAACCATATTCTGCTAATTTCAAAAAGAGCAACCAAAAAACCTCACCTCACTGACCGATCTATTTTACTTCAAGAAACATCTAGAAAAAGGCGCGAGAAAGTATCGATGACGAGGGAGTCCAAATAATTTACCTGAGGATGATTGATGAGGAGGTTGTACAGAGAAGATTTGAGAGAAGCTGGAGAGGTGGCGAGAAGATGAAAGACGTGAGAAAATAGCAGTCTTTTTTCTTATTTAATGAAAGAAAATATTGGTTTTTTATTGAAACGGGAAGTTGGGGAATTCAAGTCCTAGGTAGGGATGGCACTAGGGCGGGTTTTGGTGGTGACCCGCCCCATTTGCACCGGTTTGGGGTGGGGATGGGGAAAAGTTGATGGGTAATGGGGCGGGGATGGAGATGAAATCACAATCCGTCATGGATCATGGGGCAGGGATGGATTTTATACATCACCCGCCCCATCCCCGCCCCAACCCGCCCCATCCCCGTTATACCCGCCCCATACCCGGCCCGCCCCAATATAATTATATTAATAATATTATTATATATTAATTAATAAAAAATAATATTAATTAATTTCTTACTATAATTTAATAATCAACCCCTAATAGTTAAAATGAGAAGAAAACTAACAATAATAATGTATTTGGACTATTCTTTGACAATCGTTTTTATAATTACAAACTTCTTGTTTGCTTCAAATTTGAGTGAGATTTCAATTACATTTTTTTGTTTGGGTTTGAGATTTTTGTCTTTTTAAAGGTTTTATATTTCTCAGTATAATTATGATTGCGTTTGAGTAAAAGTTATATAAACAAATGTATTTTAAAGTGATATAAGAGGTGGGTGAGGATGGGTCATGGATCATGGGTCATGTCATGGAGCGGGGATGGGTCATGGGACATGGGGTGAGGCGGGTCATGGAGCGGGGATGGTTTTATAATAAAACCCGATGGGGCGGGGATGGTTTTTAATTTTGTACCCATCATGGGTCATGGGGCGGGGATGAGTTTTAAAATATTAGATGGGAATGGGGATGGGATAGCTAGTACCCGCCCCAGTGTCATCCCTAGTCCTAGGGTAGGAGGAGAGAATCACGAAACCCCAATACGGAGAATTCAAAAACGGAAAATAAGGAAAGGGAATTACAAAAAATCCCAACCAAACACCAAGAAAGGGAACTATTTTATAGGATTCCCTTTCCCTTTCTTAATTCCCCTTAACCAAACGCCCCCTTAGGAGATTGGTAAAACTCCTGTTTTTTTACCGGCTGCCGTTATTGCTACAATTACAGAGCAATAATTAACTTCCAGAGCAAAATTATATTTTTTTACTATTTTTTTTAAATTTAAAACCAGCAATGCTGGAGGGAATTTTATTAGGCTCCCTGAACCATGTAAAAAAACTCCAAAGATCTTACATATTGTCCAAGAAAAACCCCAACACAAGACAATGTGGGATGAAAAAACTTGGGAGAGATCCTACATCCTTTTCAATAAGCAAAATCCGTAGCTATCAACTCAAACCCATCCAAGTTAGTGGTTCAGAGCCCCCAAGGTTGAACCACAAGTTTGCCAAGGTGAGGACATTCTGCTACAGAGTTCTGCCAACTTATAAGTAGAGATGTAGCTGTAACTGTAGCAGGTTTACTGGAGTTTTTCAGTTGGCTCGCCAGCATGGGAAGCTCCTTTCCTGCTTCATTTTGAATCTTTGCTCATACCACAAGGCTTTTAGCCTTGTGGTTTACCTGAAAAGTAGTGAAAAACAAGCCAGTGAATAGGTCTAGGTACTAGACTATAGAAGATAATTAGGCTTTGAAAATTGTACACCTGAGCACTTCAGTTCATTTCAAAGTCCAAATTGAGTAGAGTTGGAAGTATTTGTTTCCTTGCCTTATGTCCTGTAAAAAACAAACAAAGCCAACAGCAGTATCTTTTGTTCCTAAATTGAGATTTAAACCATTCTAACATAAGGAAATTCATGGCTATCTAAAGCAACTAGTCCTCTTATGTTGAGTGGGAGATTTTGATGATTAAATATCTTGGATGTTTTACTTGAACTAGCCATTCTAGCAAGGGAATCAGCCACTGAGTTTGCTTCTCTATAAGTATGTGAAAAAGATACTGAAAGCTCACCTGTTATCATCCAGATATTCCTCATCAGGTTGGTGAATTTCCAAGGGATTTTAAATTCCCTTCTCACCATTTTCAGCAAGATCAGAGAATCCACTTCACATTCTAAGTCCTCTACATCCTGTGAATATGCTGTTTCCAGACCAATAGCTAAATCTGTGATTTCTGCTTCCAGACAGTCCATGGCCCCTAGAAATTTTGATTTCGCTATAAGAACCTGCCCTTCATGATTCCTTATGACTATTCCGGCACTAGCTAAGCCATTTTTCAGGGAAGAGCCATCTGTGTTCATCTTTGCTTGCCTTTGAGGTAATTTCCAACTCACATGTATAACCTGTCTGTTTGTGGTACCTGCAGCTGTTGGAGACAAAGACAAAAGACTTGCAGAAAGTTTAGGTGTGTCAGATAATTTCCATGTTCTACCTTTTATCTTCATAATGGATTTCACAGTGCTAAATACATTTGAAGCGAGATTAATCCAGTTTGGTGATTTAGATTCATATAGCCATGCATTCCTAGCACACCAGATTTGCCATACCGCAATACAAGGTAGAATCCGAAGAATAAGCTCTTGTGTTTTTATTCTTAACTCCACATTCCAGTAGAAGAAATATCTATCCCATAGTGTGTTGAAGGTTAAGTTTTGAATATCAAACCACTGATGCAAATATGTCCAGAATATTTTCACTTGTTCACATTCATTAAAACAGTGATGTATATCCTCATTAGCCTTTTTACAAAATGGGCAAATAGAAGGCAAGTGGAAGTTAAAGTCCTCTAAAACATCAGGAAATGGGATAAGCCTGTTCAGCAATCTCCAACTGAAAATTGTGTATTTCAGTGGGATATATTTTGACCACAAGTACTTGAAAGATGGATATATATTCATTATATATTTTTACTATAATACCCTTTATTATTAGTTCCCAAATACCAAGAGCGATAGAGGAGAGAACTAATAACTGTACACGTAGATACGACGCCGTTCAATGTTTCTAAGGGGTTTTATTTTTAGGAGATTGGTAAAACTCCAGTTTTTTTACCGGCTGCTGTTATTGCTATAATTACAGAGCAATAATTAACTTCCAGAGCAAAATTATATATTTTTACTATAATACCGTTTATTATCAGTTCCCAAATACCTTATCATCCTCGTCTTTGTGTTTGTTTTTTTTAAAAGGTAAAAACCACCATTGGTGGTAGAAAGAGGGGGAGTCCCCCTGATGCATGATAGTTGCATCCAAAATAAGAGAGCTAATAACAAAGCCCTGGTAAAAAATTCTCACTGTCAACTTCCATTGCTTGAAATCCCACTAAGCATCCAAACTTATTAGCAAATCCTAAGAAACACAAGTCGGCCGAGATGGAAGTGAAACCAAGAAAACATGAAAATTGGCATGAGAATGGGTTCTGGTAGTTGTTGTTGTGATATGTCCTTGAGCAACGCCTTAAACACCATCCTTCAGTGTCAAAAGTTGCATTTAGTGTCATTGTGGCATTCTCCTTCAGTTGCAAACTGCAAAAAGGAGGAGAGAGAAAAAATTAGTAGCATCCATTCAGATTCACCCTTAGAGTGGGAAGTTGGAGTTTATCCAAATGAATAAGCCCCTTGACTTTATGAGGAATGAGAACAGGCTGAAAAACTTTATTAGACAACTCAGAGAGAGCTATCTTTGAGAGTGCATCAGCTGGTTGATTTCCTTCTCTAACAACATGGACTAAAGGTGATGAGGAAAACTTAGTGTGTATCAACATAATCAAAGAGATTCCAGGGAGCAAGAGAAGGTCTCTTTATCATATTGATGGCATTGAGACAATCTGATTCAGCAGTACACACTATAGGGAAAAAGGATTCAGCTAATAAAAAACCTTTATGAATAGCAGAGAGTTCAGCATGCAAAGCAGACATGGCAATCACATAAAAGCTATTAGCCTGAATACAAACAACATTGCTATTCCTAGTGATGACTCCTATACCTGTATGCATATTAGATTTGTTCCAAGCAGCATCAACATTAATTTTTAGCCCCTGGTCTGGAAATGACCAAGTAACGGGAGTAGCATTTGGACTGGGAATGACTCTAAAAGAAGTGGCAACGCATCTTCAACCATAACTTAGCTCGTTTAAGCAGAAAATTTCCGACATCGTTGCCCGAAATATTTATATATGTGGGAGACATTAATTTTTAAGATTACTTCCGGAATAAATGATATTGATTCTGAAGGTTGTGGGAATGAAACTACAGAGGAGTATAACGGATATAGAATCTGGCACTGCTCAAATTAGTGATCCAGATAAACTAACAAGTATTTGGTTGGGTGTATTCAGGCCCGTTTGGTGACGAGAGTTTTGAAGAGCGTTTAGCTTATTGGAATAAATATGGGCAGTTGACTGGTCAAATAACTCTTCTTGGTGTTTGGTGAAAAGCTTTTTCTAATTAGCTGTTTTGGTGAAACCTCTCGTTTCTAATTAGCAGCGTTTACAAAAAATTAATCAAAACAATATTACAAAATATCTTTTATATCCTTATCCTCAAAAGATTTCCTTAAAACTAATAATTTATATGTGTAGAATTCAACCTTTGCCGTTTTTTTTTGCGTACGTACACAATGCAACATATTTGTGTACGTACATATTTTTCAATATTTTCAATTTATTTTTGAATTATTATAAATATTGAAATTATAAGCACATATTAAAAATATATCAAAATAAAAAATTTAAGTAAATTAGTTCTAATTTTTTTTAAATAAATGTAGGTATGTTAATAAAGAATAATAATTTAAATATTAAAAATTATAAAAATAAATAAATATACAAGTGATAATAATTTTTGATAAACAAGCAAAACACTAAAACAATAATTAATAATAAATTTTACTATGTCTATTTCAGTCATTTAACGTATTGAAACAGCTATCAGCTAATTGTTATTTGTCAAACACTCGTTTACAAAACGCTAGTCAAACCGCTAGTCAAAACAGCTAATAGAATCCGCTAACAGCTAACAGCTAATAAAATCCGCTAACAGCTAACAGCTAAAGGCTGATCGCCAAACGAGGCCTCAATATTGCAGAGGATGCATTATGCAGCAATGGCTTATATATGGGCCCCGTTTGGTGACAGGAGTTTTGAAGAGCGTTTAGATTTTTTGGTTAAATATAAATAGTTGACTGGTCAATCAGCTCTTTCTAGTGTTTGGTGAGGAGTGTTTTCTAATTAGCTGTTGTGGTGAAACCTCTCGTTTCTGAAACGCTATAAAGAGCAGCGTTTGTAAAAAGTTAACCAAATAAATATTAGAGAATATCTTTTTTATCCTTATCCCTCACAATTTTCCTTTTCTTAATTAATCTAATTCTTAAAACTAATCATTTATATACGTATGAAATTCAACCATTAAGGTACGTATAGTTGTGTCTTCAAAAAAACAACAAACAAATACACATGTATGTTTGCGTACGTACTGTAAGATTTTTTTTACAATATTTTTAATTAATTTTTGAAGTATTACACATATTGAAATTAAAATGGTACACATTAAATATAGACCCTCACCCATGAGGCAGGACCAATTTAATCCATTTTTTGATGAAATTTGATGAATTGGCACCTCAAGACTTGATGAGTTGATCATGTTTGATGAATTGACACCGAGGTTTGATGAGGTGATGTTGAGATTTGATGAGTTGGTAGCGATGTAGGATGTGGTTTATAGAATTGCTTCTAAGGTAGTCGCGAACCGCCTAAAGTCGATCATGCCGAGCATTATTTCTGAATCACAGTCTGCTTTTGTTCCTGGTCGTCTTATTACTGACAATGTTCTTATTTCCCATGAGATTCACCACACGATGAGGAAAAGGACCGCTCTGAAACTGGGTCATATGAGTATTAAACTGGATATGAGTAAGGCCTTTGATCGGATAGAGTGGAGCTTCATGACCCGATGTCTGCGGTTTATGGGTTTCTTGGAGTCTTTTGTACAGTTGGTGGATCAGTGCCTGTCTACGATCACTTTCTCTTTTATCTTCAACAGATGAGAGTTGGGAAATCCGAAACCCAACAGAGGGCTTAGACAGGGTGACCCTATATCGCTTATCTATTTATTATTTGCTCGGAAATCTTTTCTACCTTACTTACTGACCTGGAAAAAGCTGGTAAAATTAAGGGCTTGGGAGCCTCAAGATATGGGCCTAAGATCTCTCATCTTTTCTTTTGCTGATGATACCTTGTTGTTTGGAGAGGCTGGAGAGGATGAGGCTACTCACTTTAAGTGGGCAATCATTCTATTTGAAAGTATCTTTGGGCAACGCATCAACTATGACAAATCAGGAATTATGTTCAGCCCAAACACCAGTGAGGCCGTGAGGAAGAAGGTTTGTGATATTTTAAAAATTTTGGAGGTTCATTCTCATGGGAAGTATCTTGGCTTGCCTTCGGAAGGCTGAGATTTTCCAGAATATAAAAGATCGCATTCGCCAGCGAATTGATGGGTGGAGTGAGAGGAATCTTTCTAAGGCAGGAAAAGATGTTCTCATCAAGTCTGTCTTACAGGCAATTCCGAGCTATTCCATGAGTTGTTTCCATATCCCGGAGACGAGGATAAGAGAAAAATGCATTGGGCTTCTTGGCCGAGAATGGCAAGAGCTAAAGAGAATGATGGCTTGGGATTCCGTGACCTTGAATCTTTTAACTTGGCTATGCTCGGAAAGCAAGCTTGGAGAATGCTAACTAATCCCACGTCTCTTATTGCGAGGGTGTATAAGGATAAGCATTGCCCGATGATGTGTTGATATTTGTTGTGTTTTTCTGAGTAATATTATGGCTGATTTCTATGGATTTTAGTACTTATGGATTGTATTTGATGCTCAGATTACACATATACCTGGAGATGAACACTTGGAGCAAGAAGTCCTGTTTTGGAGCTGATTTTAAGCTATTTGGAGCCGAAGGACACTATTCCAGTTGAGCCTTATCCCGGAATAATCCTCCATGTGGCAGAGTTGTGTTTCGTTTACGATTCCTAAGTTGCTCCATGGAAATGACCCGGCTGAGGTGAAGCTGATGAAAGGGGGTCATTATACTCTTTTTTCCCGAGAGGGTTTTTAATGAGGTAATGGTCTGATCCCTCATCTAGGGAGTTGATGAAGCTGCTGTCCATTAAAGAAGGCTAATTTCAGCCAAATCCTATGAATCCTATATTCCACTAAATCCTATGAATCATCCAGTTATAAGAGAGCAAGTATTCGCTAAACCCTCTAAATTCCCCCTTAATTTATCGCTAGCGAACTAGTATTTGCTTTATTCGCTAGACCCTAATTAAAGTACCCCTAGGCAGTATTCGCACACCCAGATACACACTTTAATCGTATTAAAGCTAGGGAAACCTGAAACAGATAATCAAGCACGTATTCGCATGCAAATATCATCTACCCAATTGTTCATTATCTTGTTATTACAGTCTTAAGCGTTATCTGTTTTTCACAAGATTTTCGCTACTTATTTAGCACTAGCCTAACAGAATTTAGGGTGATCAATCCTAAACTAGCAAGCATAGATGAAGAACATGAACAATCAAAAACTCACAAGATCAAGTTTCATGCAACAGTATCTCAATTCATGAACCACTTAATTAACCTAAGCCGATTAAATTAAATTTAGCTACTCATGACTGAATTAAACACAAAATCAAATAAGAATAAATTAAACATAATAACAATGAGAAGAATCAAAGAAGAAAATACCAATGATGAATTACTGAATAAATCGAGCTGCTGTCATAAGTTTCTGAGTTCTCGCCAGAAGAAAAGCTACGGGGAACTAATTCTGCGATGCAAAAAGTCTCCTTTAACTCCTACGGAATTATCCTATATATATTCTATTCCCCAAAAGAATTCCCCTTTATTCTAGGAAAATCAATCAAATCCTCACTAATTTTGGAAGAGGTAGAATTCTTGTCAAGCAAATATTCTGGCGGCAGCTTTCTTTGAGACTGAATCCTGTGCAGAAACGGATTTATTTCATTCTTGCCTTGGCCGCCAACTTTTTCTTCTTGGGCTGAAATTCTTCTTTTTGGCCCAATTATTTTGGCTGAAATTAGCCTTCTTTAATGGACAGCAGCTTCATCAACTCCCTAGATGAGGGATCAGACCATTACCTCATTAAAAACCCTCTCGGGAAAAAAGAGTATAATGACCCCCTTTCATCAGCTTCACCTCAGCCGGGTCATTTCCATGGAGCAACTTAGGAATCGTAAACGAAACACAACTCTGCCACATGGAGGATTATTCCGGGATAAGGCTCAACTGGAATAGTGTCCTTCGGCTCCAAATAGCTTAAAATCAGCTCCAAAACAGGACTTCTTGCTCCAAGTGTTCATCTCCAGGTATATGTGTAATCTGAGCATCAAATACAATCCATAAGTACTAAAATCCATAGAAATCAGCCATAATATTACTCAGAAAAACACAACAAATATCAACACATCACCCGAATTCCTCTCTTTTTCAGGCAACTATGGGTTCTAGGCCGTCTTGGGCGTGGAGAAGTATATCTCGCGGGTCTCAGGCACTACGTCTCGGTTGTAGGAAGCATGTTGTCTCGGGACGCAATATCAGTATCTGTCACGACCCTTGGTTACCGAGTTCTCAGTCCTTTTATGTGGCTTCACCGGAGAATGTGCCGTGTAATCTCCATGTTGTGAGTGATCTTATTGACCCAAACACTAGATGGTGGAGAGCTGGCCTTCTTAGTGCCCATTTTGTTACTTCAGATGCTGCCCTTATACAAACTATTCCTATTAGAGGACAAGACGACCGGGATCATTGGAGTTGGCATTTCACGACCTCCGGAAAATTTACAGTCAAGTCTCTCTACCACGTTCTTGTAGAGCAGCCGCAACACCTTACCAGTCACAATGTTCCGGCGGCTTCACCTGGAGATTCTACTTTATGGAAGAAATTATAGAGACTCTGAGTACCGAATCGAGCGCTTCATTTTGTATGGAGGCTAGCGACTGATTGTCTCCCTGCGGCGACGAACTCTACAGGTTTCACCGAATTGTCGTTTATGTGAGTCCAGACATGAGCTCACAACGCACTTGTTCTTTTAGTGCCCTTATGCACATACTGTTTTTGGTGTCGCTTGTCTCTGGGACACTATTCAGTTCTCGGAAAGGAGCCGCATGGAGTTCTGGTTCTGTCAACTTATCATGGATAACAGCGTGGAGAGGTCGGAGATGATAGTGATGTTATGCGACGCCATATGGGGCCAACGTAACAATCTGGTTTTCAAGAATACTCACATCGATGGCTCGATGGTTGCGTCAATAGTAGCATGCAATTTATCAAGCTTCCACTGCGCCAACCTTTGGCCGGAATGGCTGTCTTCTTGCTTGGAGGATACAGTACTGTTGCAGCCTCTACCTGGAGTAGCCAGGGTGCATTTTTGACGCAAGGCTTGCGAGGGATGGAGTTGCAGGCACGGGGATTATCGCCTTAGATGAGCATGGAGGTTTTATTAAGGCTGTGGCAAGGAAAGTGCACATGGTCAGCGATCCTCTCTTAGCCGAGGCTTGGGCTGCAAGGGACGCTATTGAACTAGCTGTGTCCTTGTCTCCGCGCAGACCAATCCTAGTTGGTGACTCTTTGGCACTAATTCAGATGATCCGGGAGGATATCCCATGTTCAGTGGAAACTTCAGCACTGGTGGGGGAGCTTAAAGAACTGATCTGGTCTTATAGCTTAGAATTGCCATATTGGGTGCCACGTTTGGAAAATTCCTCGGCAAATTTGCTTGCTCAGTTTGCAAAGTTGAGTGTTAATTCTTCTAGTTCGTGGATTACTGCACCCCCTTTCATTGTATCAAACGATTCTGGACATTTTCCAGGACCTTGAAATGATAACACGTTTTTCTTCAAAAAAAAAAAAATCTCATGTCCATAATATGAAATGCAGTTGAAACAATTGAGGGCCCCCTCCTCCTCCTCCTTAAATCATCATGGTCTCAGAAATAGATCAAGTTCACAGTAACCAATATCAGGGACTCTCCTCCTTTACTGGAGAACTCTTCCTCATAATCCAAAATGCGGCATAATATCGGTTCTGCAGCAAATCAAACCAAATTTGAGATGACAATGCACATCAGAGCCGTTGTAGCTGCGTTTACCCCTACTTTTTGAGCCATAAAAAAGATTTTATAAAAAATGATGACAAGTGCTCATCTCCAACACCAAGTTTCCTAGGTGGGCAACTACTAGTGCTCTCCAAGTAAATGTCAGATATAATTGTGTCTAACATACCATTGATTTTCTTAAGCTAGTCTAATTCACAAATGTTACGAGAGACGATAGAAAGGCACGAAGAAGTTCAGGTTATAGTCAGCAACAAGACTGACCTAATTGTGGGCGTTGTTTACTTTTGATTTAAGAGCTAGGGCACAAGTATACATCATAAAGAGAGTATACAAAGCTTACTTGAATCATAGATTGGGGGTTTGTGGTGTAAGTTGTCTCAATAGTGGAGCATTGCTACAGAATAAGAACAAATTTGTATTTCTAGTTACATACAAGGTGAAACTGAGTAAAGTATAGTGTCATCAGTCACGATTACCTCAAACTTAAATCCAGAGCTGCTTTCTGCACATCTTCTAAACTTAGCTCAATCGACATCTCCTGTGAGTTGCATAAAATCAGAAGCAATATATATTCTAGACGTAGTACACAGTCAGAGTGATGGAGGGACCATGAAATGTGCATTTGATTGTCAAATATATATTGGTTTAGACATCTCGTTGTTTTGTCCTCATTTTACTTTACCTCATCCATTCTTCTGTACAAGCTTTACTATTTGGGGCATTTTTTAAGGAATGACTGTTCCCCATTTTGGTAAGAATGGAACATTTTCCACCATGCAAATACAACTGTTCATTTGGCTTGATATCCAATTATTGTACCAAAAGCAAAGGTGCCAATGCTAGGCAAGGGGAGCCACTACAATGAGCCCCCAGGCTCAGCGGGCTTCCTCGAATAGTACCATGGGGTACTTAATTTCTCAAAATAGGAGTGAATGTTTTGTTTTTACATTCTAGTCCTAACTTCTAGTTATTATTCTATTCTTACCCCTATGGTTTAATCAGACAGATTTATTCATCTGATTCTGTTTCACTAGAGCTATAATTTATTTCTGGTTCCTGTATTTCTATGATGTAAACTTTTTTCGTTTTAACATATTCTTCTTCTATGGGTTTATATCCCATTTGATAAGCTAATTCTAATATTTCAATTTTAATAGAATTTTTCCTATTAGGATATTCATTTGCGTAATGTCTTTCTATGTTGCATATCCAACATCTACAATTTTTCTTTCCTTTCGGACAAAACTTTTGTTTTATGTTTCACTTGATTTTTTAAAGAATTTTCCTGGTTGAAATTTCTTTCTCTTTTTTATAAATTTATATTTAGAAGAATTTTTCTTGAAAAATGATTTTTTATCCTTTTTAGAATTTGTTTTGCAACCATACTACAGGCATTTCTCATGAAATGGAACAACATTTTTTATTAAACTTTTTAATTTTTTTCTGAGTTCTCATTAATTCACAGAATTTTGACAATTCTTCTTTTACTATTCTCATAGCATATCCTAAACTGTAACTAATAGTTCTTTTCCCTAAAGTTTCAGTTTTGAATCTTTCTAATGATTTTTCTCCCACTAGAGGAATTTTTCTTAAATACTGAAGTATCATTTCCGAAAAATCAAATTGTTCTAATTTATAAATATTTACTTCATAATCACAATTAAATTTTTCTAAATAACATATATCACGGAGTTGTAGCTCTGCTAATCGTTTTTTAGCTTTTTCTTGTACTAATTGTTTTTCATGTTCTTTATCGCCAGAAAAATCAATTCCTAAGAACATGGTATATAATCCATCTAGAACTAAATCTAGAATATTACTTGGAACATTGTTATGGACGTCGGTCCAATTGGTGTTTTTTATAAACTCTTTTGCTATTCCTAAACTTTTATGTTCTATTAATAGCAATATAGTTCGTGAGTCTGTATAGGCATCAGGATTAGTTTGAATTACTAAACTTAATTCTGCTGCCCATTTATCGATGATTTCTTTCCTGTTATTTTGGCAATCAATATTTAGGAAATTATCATCTGATCCCTTTGAACTTCCAACTTTGCATTTTGCACTTTCTGGAAAATACCTAGGTTGATTAGTTCTTCTTTCTTTTAGTGCCCATATATGAGTTTTCACCTTCGTCTTTAACGTTGTTTGTCCTGAAATTTTCAGGAATGTTTTCTGAATCACTAAAAGACCCTTATCGGCGACAAGAGAATTGAAAACGAAATACCTAAAATTTTAAAGCAACATGATCACATATTATATTTAGGTCATGCTTAATTCTTCTCCAAGAGTTTAGTTGATTTCGTAGGAATGCTAAATCCAGCTACATTACAACAATTCTAGTTCCCTTTAGGGATAATCGGTGATCTTAGAATCAACAAATAGAAAGCTTAAGAGGAATTAATAGTTGTATTGATTGAAAGAATCAAAGCACATATGACTACATTTTATACAAAAAAAAAAAAAATTCTTCTATTTAACCTTCCTCATCATCTTCCGAAGTGTCTAGATCAAGAACAATAAAATCATCCTCTTCACTATCACTATTACCATAATTATTTGGATGAATTATTATTCCAATACCGTTGTCACCATCGAGCCAATCAAGTGGTGCTTGCGTTCTTTGCTCTTTAGCTGGTTCAATCCAAAAGCCCTTAAATAACATATTCGTCTCTTCCAGATTATTGCTGGAGGAACCATTGCCCAAAGTTCGATATGAACGCTCTTTTAAACAGTAGAAGACTACATACCGTCCACGAAAATCAGGAATGTATATCTTATTTTTCATAAAGTCGCTCTTAGCTTTCCGAGCTAAACATGTTTCACTCAAGAAAAGTGTGTATTCTCCTAAATCATCCAAGGGTTTCCAAGTGGTGGTGGGTTCATCCCATCTAAGAATTGAAAATTTACTTCCCATTGAAGCTACATTTACAGACACGAGATCCCCATTGAAACTCAGAAGGTAATTATCATATGTATGCTTATGATCCCCATCAGGAGTTATTAGCACCCAATCATTGTCATTAGTAGGATCAAAAATAAGCATCCACCCATACTTAAACACATAATAAAATTTTCCTTTGTGGTAAACTAGATTGGTATGTGATGCGCGCATCGCTATAATATCATGACCATCATCATCGGGGGATATTTTCCTCCATTCCTTCTCTCCACGACGAATGAGGTGCATCTCAAAAGAAACACGGTTGCGTATAGTTATTCCAAAAATTATACAATCGTCTGATGTTGGATCAGAAGTGAAGGTTATACTCGTGAAAGAGCATGCGCAACCCTCCTTCTTTAGACTCGGCAGTTGGACTTTAGACTTAGTAAAAGGATGATAGAAAAACATTTCCCTTAATCCTTTTGACATGAGCAACCATCCATCTTTAGCGAACCAAATGAAAGCGCCACGTAATTCCAGAATACCATCCAAATGATAAATGTGTCCGAACGGGTGATGAAATCTGAGCATAGATTCCTCACGAATCTTGGTTAGTAAGAATTGTGAACTAAAATCAACATGAGGACGAGGAACAAATTGCCAGGCCTTACAAACGGCAGAAAAACTATCGATGTCTTCAATCAGGCATAATTTTGACAAAATCAACGAAAGAAGGTCGTCAGGAAGAGAAGTCCAATCGCTCATTGTTATTATCGAGATTGTATGCTCAACTATTTCTACGTGGTCATTAGGACAATATATAGGGATGGTCATGATGAATATCAGCCTTTTCCTATTTGAAAACTGATTAATAGTTTCTGATTCCGAACCAGGTTTCCATTTACAATTCGAATCCAAATGTGATTAGGTTTACTGTTTTCTTCTATATAATCAAACAAACTGACTTTATTGTATCATAATTGACGTAGTTAGATCAAGATGACAAACAAAAGTAAAAACTCATTATTTCAATATCATGATGACCATCAATATCCTTGGCTTATGGTTTCCCACAAGGGAAAAAGAAAATTATCAGTAGTCACCACTTTGTATAGCATAGTTGAACGGAAGTATCACGTTACAAAAATACCAGATCTTAACGTTTCCGGCGTAAAAGCTAGTTGTCATGGATGGTTAGTTATAAGGGATGAGGTGAATAAGCCTTTGGATTGCGTTTTGTTGAATTTAGTTTCTTTGGAAAAAATTAACCTCTCACTACCCACCAGCTCCGTTGATCCTAAACATTATGAGAGAACATATTGTGTTCTTACTGCACCGCCGACTGAACCCGACAGCATGCTTTTGTTCTTCTCAGTACGAAAACCTAGAGCCATAATCTGGTTTGCTGCTAAAAAAAAATGGGTAGAACAAGAGTACGGATCACATCGACTCTGTTACGTCACTCTTTGTAACGGAAATATTTATGGCTTCATACAAGGTACCGTTGCTGCATGTGATATGGTTGATGGGAAACTGAGAATTACACGATTTAGAACACACCCTAGATCTAAACCTGATACGCATTGCACAGACATTTATTTAGTCGGTTCTCGGGGCAATCTTTTCTGTATTAAAATGAGCTTGGGAGACTATAGCGGCATGGTTCGATGTATCGATGTTTTCAAGTTTAACCAGGCAACTTCTAGGTGGAACATGGTACGAGATATTGGTAACGATGTATTCTTTCTCAACAAAGAGTCTCACTCAATCTCTTGCTCAGCCGAAAATTCAACTATCAAAGGCAATTGTATCTATTTTACTATGCGTAGTACAGATCGAACTTTATACACTTACGATATGGATATTGGAGATCGTATTGAAAGGTGTGTACCTTTTCCCAATGCAATTCACCATAGATCACAGGCACAATTCATAAAACCATGCTAGCACCATTAGAGAGATATTCTACCTGATAGAATATCTTGATTATGTCAAGATATATTTGCATATATTTAGTTATATTTTTATCTATATTTAGAGTAGACTAGATACGTTGAATGTATAGCTCTCTTGTACTCTATATATTGTAAACACTTCAGCAATAATATTCATTCTGAATTATAACATTCCCATGGTATCAGTTTTGGTTTCCTAAATATTAAAGCTGCTCCTAGTTTTCCTTCTCCACGTTAGGTGAAAACTTTCCAAACCCTAACACTCCAAACCCTAGCCACATGTTGCCGATCAAGCTCAATGTCGGCAATATCATGGCATGGAAATCCCAGGTGCAGGTGTTGTTCGAGTCTGCGGGTTTCTATGGGTATCTCGACGGCTCTTTACCCAAGCCCAAAGCTTCTTCTGCTTCGGCAAGTTCTGATGCTCTCACGCCGGAATCTTGGACGGCTCAGGATAAACTCCTCCAAGCCCTACTCCGGTCTTCTCTCACTGAAGAGTCTATGATGGAGACGATCGGCTGCGACACGGTTCAAGCGATGTGTATTACCCTGGCTGCTGCTTTCGACAACGCCTCCGAAGCCCGCGAACTGCAACTTCGTGATGAGTTGCACACAATACGCCGTGGCTCCTCCACTCTGATGGAATATCATCGCCGGTTCAAGCTTATCCTCGACGGTCTAGCCTCTGTTGGTAACAAAGATCGCGTCATGATCTTCCTTCGTGGCCTCAGTTCAGGGTTCTCCAACTTCACGTCGGTGCAACTATCTCACTCTCCGCTGTCGTCCTACGCCGAGGTTGTCTCCCGTGCACGTAGTCATGAGATTTTTCAAAATTCCAGTGGTTCTGATATAGGTTTCGGCTCCGAAAGAGCTCCGGTGGCGTTCTCTGTAATGACGCAGAATGGTGCACGCGCCCTCTAATGTTGGATTTTCTGCCCAGGCGCGTGAGCAACACGCGCCCTCTAATGCTGGTTTTTCTACCCAGGCGCGTGAGCAACACGCGCCTCAGTTTGCTGGATATTTTGTCCAGGCGCGTGGACCACCACGCGCGGCCGGTCGGGCGGCGGTTCTGGTGGTGGTGGTGGTTCTGGCCGCCAATCTGGTGGTGGTGGTGGTTCCTCAGGTGGTGGTTCCCGACGTAGGAGGAAGTGAAACCCTAAATGTCAGCTTTTCTTGGAGTTCGGTCACACTGCTAATCTAGAGTCTACTAATCCTAATCCAGAGTCTGCTAATCTCGCTGATGCTTTTCAGTCCTCTGTCTCTTTTGACAATGCTTCAGACTGGTATCTAGACTCTGGTGCAACCAATCACATGGCCTCCACATCTTCTGGTCTTGACAACATCGCTCCCTATCACGGTAACCGTTCTGTCGCCCTTGCTAATAGTAAACCTGTTAAAATTACTCATATTGGTCAGCGTCAGTTTACTCGTGATTTATCTTTATCTGATGTATTGGTGGTGCCTGATATTACGAAAAACCTGCTTTCTATTAGTAAACTGACAAGGGACTTAAATGTTGTGATTTCCTTTGATGCGAACTTGTTTATCATTCAGACACAGTCCACAAAGGCAGTCGTGGGCCGAGGACGATGTGAGCAAGGTCTTTATGTGCTGACACAGGGTAGTGCTGCACTTGCTGCCTATGTTCAAGACAATAAAAATAGAGCATCTTTTGATATATGGCATGCTAGATTAGGCCATACTTCCATTTCAGTTATTTCCTTGTTGAATAAGTTGAACCTTGTTAAGGTCTCCTCTTTTACGCCTAAACCCTCTTTATGTTCTTCGTGTGAACGAGCTAAGGGAAAAAGGCTTTCATTTATGGACAATCCTAGACGGGCTGATTCTCTACTTGCTTTGATTCATTGTGATCTTTGGGGACCTGCTCCGATTTTATCAGAAAGT
The DNA here is from genome assembly GCA_963678965.1 of Cruciata laevipes. Lineage (NCBI taxonomy): Eukaryota > Viridiplantae > Streptophyta > Magnoliopsida > Gentianales > Rubiaceae > Cruciata > Cruciata laevipes. Next base: position 7,660,861 of record OY787641.1, on the reverse strand, counting down.
GGTTTTTCGTATTATGCAATCTTTGTCGATGATTTTTCGCGGTTTACATGGTTTTATCTGTTGAAGAGGAAATCCGATTTCTTTGAGACATTTCTGCAGTTTCAGAATCTAGTTGAAAATCAGTTTTCCTGCACGATCAAAGTGTTTCAAAGTGATGGGGGCACCGAGTTCACCAATGCGCGTTTACGATCTCACTTCTCGGCTTAGGGCATTTTTCATCAGATTTCTTGTCCAGCCACACCCGAGCAGAATAGTAGAGCCGAACGCAAGCATAGGTATATTACAGAAATGGGGTTGTCTATGTTGATGCATTCTCAGTTGCCGCCATCTTATTGGGATGTTGCTTTTGCCACTGCCGCCTACACTATCAATCGCCTTCCTACACCCGTCCTCCACAATGTGTCTCCATACTTTATGGTATATGGTCGTCATCCTGATTATTCCAATTTTCATCCTTTTGGGTGTAGGGTGTATCCTTACATACGACCTTTTGCACCTCATATTCTCCATGCATCTTCATTGGCTATAATGCTCAATATAAGGGTTTTCGATGTCTTCATCCCACATCCAAGAAGGTCTATCTCACTCGGCATGCTAGATTTGATGAGACATCTTTTCCATTTGCGACTGACTCGGAAACTGATGTTCCAGAGTCATTGGATGTTTCTGTGTTCTTTGATCATAACTCTGATGTTTCTACTCAGCCTCAACCAGCTCCAGCTCGACCAGTGCCACCATCTCCGACTCCGGCACAGTCTCCGACTGCTGTTTCACCACTCCAGTCTCCTGTTCAATCTCCAGCTCCCTCACCGTCGCCTTCATCACCGCAACCAGTTCATCATATGACTACTCGGTCTAGAACAGGTAGCATTACTGCTAATCGACAGTTTGATGATTATGTGTTATCAAGTCATCTTACTGCATTGCTTGCTGAGACTGAACCATGAGGTTTTCGTTCTGCAATTAAGGATCCTCGTTGGTCTTCTGCCATGGATGAGGAAATGCGTGCCCTTCACCAACAACACACTTGGGATCTTGTTCCGCGCCCTTCTGATGTGAATGTTGTTGGATCGAAGTGGGTTTATCGTCTCAAACATAGACCGGATGGTTCTATTGATCGCTATAAGGCTCGCTTGGTTGCTCAAGGGTTTTCTCAGTTACCTGGGTTTGATTTCACTCATACCTTTAGCCCTGTAGTTAAAGCCTCCACTGTCCGGATCGTTCTTGCTCTTCCGACAACGTTTTCTTGGTCTCTTCATCAGCTCGACGTCAAGAATGTTTTTCTTAATGGTGTTCTGGATGCTCCGGTCTATATGAAACAACCGGCTGGTTTTACTGATCCTATTCACCCAGATTTTGTTTGTCGCCTTCGGAAGTCTATCTACGGGCTCAAGCAGGCACCTCGAGCTTGGTTTCAGCGGTTCAGCTCATTTCTTTTGCGTTTGGGGTTCAAGTGTTGCTTGACCGACACTTCGCTGTTTGTTTTTACTCGAGGATCAACTGTTATGTACTTACTGGTGTATGTTGATGACATTATCCTCACTGGGAATAACTTCGATCTTATTCAGCGGTTTATTGCTTGTGCTGATCGTGAGTTTTCTATCAAGGATCTTGGTTCTCTTCATTATTTTTTGAGGATTGAGGTTGTTCGATCTGCTTCTGGGCTGTTCTTGGGGCAAACGAAGTATGCTATGGAGATTCTGCAACGTGCTGGTATGACGGATGCTGCACCCGTCTCTACTCCTTTTGTTCCTGGTTCGCAGCTTCTCAGCTCTTCCGGCTCTGATTTTTCCAATCCCAAGCTGTATCGTTCGCTTATTGGTGCACTGCAGTACTTGACGATCACTCGGCCTGACTTGTCCTATGCTGTTAATTCTGTCAGTCAATTCCTTCAGACCCCCAAGGATGTTCACTATGAGGCCGTTACTCGGATTCTTCGCTATGTTCGTGGGACGCTTCACTTTGGCCTTTCGTTTCATCCTTCGCCTGCTGGTCTTCCTATTCTTGGCTACTCCGATGCTGATTGGGCTCGGTGCCTTGAGACCCGTCGCTCTACCTATGGATATGCCATTTTTCTTGGTGGTAATCTCGTTTCCTGGAGCGCTAAGAAGCAACCTACCGTGTCTAGGTCTAGCTGTGAGTCCAAGTACCGTGCTATGGCCAACACCGCGGCTGAGCTAGCTTGGTTGTGTCGACTTCTTCGTGAACTTCGGGTCCCTAAGTCTTCTTCTCCACTACTGCTTTGTGATAACAGTAGTGCAATATTTTTGGCCCAAAATCCTGTTGCTCATAAGAGGGCTAAGCACATCGACATTGACTATCATTTTGTCCGTGAGCTAGTTACGTCTGGAAAGCTCCATGTTAGTCATGTTCCCTCTTCTCTTCAGGTTGCTGATATTTTTACTAAGGGTCTGTCACGCCCTCTCTTTGAATTGTTTCGTTCCAAGCTTTGCGTCTCCTGCAATCATACGCTTCGCTTGAGGGGGGTGATAGAATATCTTGATTATGTCAAGATATATTTGTATATATTTAGTTATATTTTTATCTATATTTAGAGTAGACTAGATACGTTGAATGTATAGCTCTCTTGTACTCTATATATTGTAAACACTTCAGCAATAATATTCATTCTGAATTATAACATTCACACTACCAATCATGTTTCCCACTATTATTTTCAATATTCAAGTTAGCACTATTGTTTTTACTTTAGATTACAATGATTTATGACATATTTCAAAATTATTCATTTCAGTCAAATATATTTGAATTTATTTCAGTTTTATTAAATATGTTTAAATTTATTTCAGTTTAGTTCATTTTAGTTAAGTTCAGTTCAGCATAAAATTAGTCTAGACAAACAATGTCTTAATTAAGAGAAATATATAATCATATATAACAAAAACTTGAACCCAAAATTTATTATTCAAACTTTAAAGGATTCTTATGAAATAACAAATTGTGATTGAACCAAAAATTTAATGAGGGATGGTTTTGTAAACTTAGCACTAAATGGGATGTGTACTTAGGATATTGGGATGTGGATTTAGATCTTGTGATATATATGTGTTAGAAAAGTCTTGGAAGAGACAGTCTCTATATTGAGACCGGATTAAATTTTAAATAGTGTTATAAGTCAAAAACACGGAGGGACCAATTTGCAATTTCTGAAAATTTTAAAAATTCATGCAAAGTCACGCGCTACAGTGCCGATCCGCTACAGTACCGGTTATTACAGTGTTCCAAGTAAAACATGAACATTTTAACTTGAAACATAAACATGAACATTTAAATTGAAATATAAAACATGAATATGAACATTAACTTGAAAAATGAACATTTTAACTTGAAACATAAAAAATGAACATGAACATTTTGAGCATCTGACATTTTCCCAGATTGATCATATTGATATTGCGGGTTGATGTTTTGATTTATCAATTGTTCTTTTTCTCTTTTTGATCTTTTTAATTTCGTAAACGATCCTTTTCAACATAAAGACCTAGAAACTCAACAGAAACTGAACCTGGATCTTCCAGTGGGGAAGCAGGCATGTGTAGTGCTTGCTACGCAGCATGTTCAACCGAGGTAGGAGTGATCAATGAAGAAGTGTACACTTTTTTAATGCTCTTCTGAGCGAGTCTTGATCACTGGTGGGGCCTGTGATATTCAAGATTTTTAATTTATATTTAATTAGTTTCAATCAGTTTTCCAAAAAAATTAGTTTCTAAAGTTTTAGTTTCAATCGTTGATCTAAAATAAATTAATAAGTTTGACAATTAAATTCATCTTTGCTAGTACTGTTGAATCAAATTCATAATACACCATTGTTGCATACACATTACTTTTAATAATTTATATAAATTGCATCTATGCCAAACTTGTAACGATATAACATCACACATTTCTGCCATAACTCGACAAATTTGTGGGCAAGGACAAACTTAGGGTTTGGAATTAAAATATTTGGTTTGGGGTTTAAAATATTACAAAGCTTATGGGGTTATTACTAATTTTTTAATAAAAAAATGAAAGGTTGGGGGCCAAAAGTATAATTCATAAGAATAAGATCTCAAAAAAAAAACTAATATTAGATTATATGTATAGCTTATTTATTTCATATTCAAGTTAATAATATTTCAAGATTTTAATAAATATTCATTTTTAATAAATATTCATTTTTAATAAGTTTATCTATAATAAGAAATAAAGATAATTAAACATTCATAACATGAACAAATTTCTTTTGTAAATCGTATCACTTCGTTTATTCACTATATTTATAAAATTATCATACCACTTTGTTTATATTGAATAAAAAGCATGATTATATAATAATTAAATTTGATAATTGTAAATTAACTTATACATATTTCAAAATATATTAACTCAATTTAGCACAAACAAATAACTTTCAACTCTTGTAAGCTCTTGTCAGTACCAATAAACTATTTTCAGCTCCAATAAATTCAAGAAACTACTTCAAGTGACTTTCAGTCCAAGTGAACATAACGTTAATCAAAATTCCCATAACAGGGATAAGTGGTGAAGGTTCCATCTTAATAATTCAAATAAATATATATTTTCCATTCATTTTTTAAGTATCTTAACCTGATTATTTTTCCCACTCATTACTGAATGTGGAGTCAATGAACAAGAAGTAGAGAGTTTGGATTTTGAAGATGATATACCCCTCATTCATAAAATAATCTTTGTTTTCGTAAATTTTTTTATTACAATGCAGGAAGAAACAACAACGAAAACAAGAATTGAGAGTGGAGATGATCAAGGACGAGTGCAAAATAAATGCAATATTAACATACACAATGGCAAGCAATAAAAACTATCTCTCAAATTATTTTACTTCAATAGTTACAAAAAATATTTTACCACAATTTTTATTTTAATAGCTAATTTTATTTTAATCCGGTTACAATATATTACAATTATATATTTATGAAACAATATGCATTTCAATATATTCAGTTTGTTGCCATTACTTCTGAGCTTAAATTACACATTTATTACAAACTTTTATAATGTATAACTAAAGATAACAAATTAATTTATTTTGTTGAATATAACTTTTAAACTGTGTAGATGTTTTTTAACATCAAAAACACCGCGCACCCTTGCTAGTCTTGAATAATATCAATTCGAGTAGTGAAATTCTTGATCAACTTACCTACTGCTTAAGCCTCTCCAAGCTGGATTTTTCTTACAACAACCTCACAGGACCGTACCTTACGTACTGCATGAGAAAAATGGTCTTGCATGTAGCAAACCCCCTTACCATATCATCCGCGTATACCTTCATATTTCTTCCTTTTTGATCCCCGAAGGGCGAAGATGCATCCACCATCCTTTGGTATGCTGCCCCTGCTTCTTTAAGCCGAACGACATCATTATATAGCAGAAGGTTCCTTCGTTAGGATAAAAGATGTCTTTTCTTTATCCTTCTCGGCCATTGGTATCCGATGATAACCCTTGTGTGCATCAAAAAATGCTAGCACCAGATATCTTGTGATGGCCTAGGCCAGCTAATCCAACGAGGGTAACAGATAGCTATCCTTCGGGAAACACTTGTTCAAGTCAGTAAAATCTATACTCGTCCGCCAGCTCCCATCTTGTTTCTTTACCAATACTAGATTGACGACCCACTCTAGATACATGATTTCTTCCACGACTCCTGCCTTTTGAAGCTTTTCCAATTCTACCCTAATGAATTCAGCCCTTTTATAAGCCACATGCCTCTTCTTTTGTCTGATTGACTTCACTGATGACTTGATCTCGAGCCGATGTGCATCAATGTAAGGGGGGATTCCCACCAAATCCTCTGAGTTCCAAGAGAAAACCCCCGCGTACCTTATTAACAGTTTCCGCAGAATTTCCTTTATATTGCTCAAATGATCCCTTCCAATCATGACCACTCATCTGTCCCCCACTTGCATCTCCTCTAATTCCTGCATGGGGACTTCCTCGTGCATAGCATCTATTGCTTTCTTCTCCTCTGCCACAACTATCTGTGAGCAACTCCGGGCTTCATACTGGCTTCCTCGAACCGTTGTCATGCCCTGCTCGGTTGAGAACAACTTGCTGCTCGGGCTCGAGCTAGCCAAGATCGTCTGAGGATTACGTTGTACGAGAAGGGGGTGTCTACCACCATAAAGTTGCTCGTGACCGAAATTCTCTGGTCTTTGTTCGTGTCATCAATCGTCGTAACTTTTAGGGATACAACTCTGAGGGGCTCTTCCCATTTTCCGCAAACTCTGTGAGCAACGGCGCCGGGGAATATAAGTTCAGTCTCCCAATGCCTAGCGGGTCGAAGCAAGATACGAACATTACCTCTGCGCCGCTCCCACTGTCCACCAGCACCCTCCTCACCGTAAACCCTTCGATTTCTGCTGCAACTAACAGTGGATTTGAATGAAATGCTTGCATTAGGCCTTCATCTGCCAACGAGAATTCCAGAACTCCTTCAGACCGGAATCTCTTGACTTGCTCTTTCCCTGGTAGTACGTCTATTGTTTGTATCCCCAAGGATGCCTCAATCTACAAGTTTACGGCTTCAGCTTGATCAGCTACGACCTCGATCATGGTGTCGATCAATTATAACCAAGGTTGAGATGAGATCCCTTTAAGTCGGGTCCCACTGGGCGTGCCAACTGATACGGGGCAATTCGCTCAGTAACTGATGCCTCGGATGAATGACGTATCTGAGGGTCTGTGTCCATCGATCGTGCTAGCTGACTAATTGTCGAGGCTTCAAACTGGATGGTTGTCGAGGCTTGAAAGACTTGTTTATCCGAGCTTGCAAAACAAGCCCCCGGAGCCACCCGATGGTAGTGTTCCCGGTGATGATGCGGTTTCGTGTATTGAAAGGAAAAGAAATCTATAAAAGCTAGAGTGAGAGAACTTACTTGGAATGGTTAAATGTGACCTCTATTTATAGGCGTCTTAGCCTTGACCTTGTACCTCATCATCGTGCGTCACCTTTCTGTACTATTGAGGGGTCCCAGACACGTGAATGTACTGGCCGACTGATGTAGGATAACGTAGGCGTAGGTTTAACGAAACGGAGCTTGGTTAAAAGGAAATAAAAAGAAAGCATTCTAAAAATAAGAAAATAACAGAACATTGTTGAATACCATTCCAGGTACTGTTCACGTAAATAGTATTTTGGAAAACCCATTCCTTTTTCTCATCACCGACCCACCGTCCTTGGTCACGTGACCAGGTATTTCTTTGAAGGTGGCTCATATCTGAGTCTCCATCATTATCAACAATGTTCTGAAAATTTCAACGCACAAAAACCATCCTTAATTTCTAAATCATTCCGATAGAGTTTAGAACTTAGGGGCTATCAAATTTCCTCAACCTAGCTCCCTAAGTGACTAAGTCTATATGAGCATTACTTCTTTGTTGATTTAAAATTTTCAATGATGAAGATTTTGAATCAACATGAAATCCATGTTCTTCAAGGAAGGTTTGTAAGCTTCATGATCTTCATCAAGTGTTGTATTAAGACATTATCGAATTTCCAAAATTTTGTATCTAATCAGATCATCTAAGATTTTCACCAAAATCATATAAAACATATAAAATTATAAGTGTATTGCATTCACTTGTTACTAATTAGGTGTAGCTTAGCCATTGTGGGCTTGGTACTAGGGTTTTAAGGTGATATGTACGTAGTATAAAATTCGTATCCGGCTTCTCTCCCTTTCTCTTTAACCTTGCTCGATGTGCCTCTGCCCACTCCATCTCTCTTCTTTTATAACCGATCTTCTTCAATTGTTTCGATGAAGGCTGTTTTTTGTCATAGTTAATATGATTTCCTCTTTTTCCATGTTGTGGTATTTGCGGGGATGAGATTTTAGGGTCGTTTAACCTGCAAGGTGGGATTATGTTGGTTTGAGAGAATCTTGGGTCTTTTCTTGCATCTGGAAGCCATCAATTAAATGCAGAAAGCAAACAACATATTTGAAGTTTCACTCATTTATCTAATCCTAACTAGTTTCACATTTCTTATCAAAAGAAGGAGAGGAAAAATTAGAATGCAATAAAGTTTCACACATACACGTAAACGATAGCCCAAAAGCAAATCTATGAGGAATGAATCCAATGAACAAGCGCCACAAGTTAATCATGTAATCTACGAGGAATCTATGATTTAAAAAATATGAACTTCACTTAATTTGAGGCAATAGAGAACGTTCGATTAACCCGTGAGTCCAGAAAGCAAACCGCAAGTTTGAAGTTTCACCCATTATCCAATCCTAGATAGTTTTCACATTTCTTATCAAAATAATGATAGGGGAAAAAATTCAGATGCAGTAAAGCTTCAAACACACGTAAACGAGCCAAAAGCAAATCTAAGAGGAATCATCCCGATGAACAACGGCCACAAGCTAATCAGGTAATCTATGAGAAATCTATGGTTTAAATTAAATAATTGACAACTACAAATTAGTTGAGAATATGGCAGAGACAGCAGAGAACAAGTTCTTCAATGAAGGTTGAGCAACAACAGTAAACCTATCCGTCAGAGAAGGTTGAGCAACAATCTTGTCTTTCGAAGGAGCAAGAGGAGAGAACTTGTTTGCTGGAGTGGAGTCAAAGAAGGCTGAGCAGAAGCTAAGTCCTTGGCATACTTGTGCTTGAAAGTCTTTTTTGGGACTATCCATCCCCCTGGATCGGATCCTCTACCAGTCGACATGTTGTTCCTGATTCCACCTGTAAACATAATTAACATTATATTATAAAGAAAAAAAATACATGAAATTAACAATTCTCTACACACATATACAAGAAATACATGATATTCATCATGTATTGATCAACAAGGCACGGATCCAGGATATTCATCATCATTTCAAGCATAATGAACATTTCTGAAAACAAATACAAGAATGCATGAAATTCATCCTCAAGTATTCATTAACAAAGATCCAGGATATTCATCATCATTTCAAGCAGAAGGAACAATGCTCAACACTCAGATACTGGAATGTATGAAATTCATCCTTAAGTATTCATCAACAAGGCACAGATCTATAATATTCATCATCATGTCAAACAGATGAACTAGTCTCTACACACATATACAAGAATGCATGAAGTTCATCCTCAAGTATTTATCAACAAGACACAGATCCAGAATATTCATCATTGATTCAAGCAAAATTAACAATTCTCCACACGCACATATACAAGACATACGTGAAATTCATCATCATGTATTCATCAACAAGACACGGATCCAGGAGTTTCATCTTCATTTCAAGCAGAATCAACAATTCTCTACACGCAGATACAAATACATGAAATTAATCCTCAAGTATTCATCAACAATGGTCAGAATGCTGAGATAGTTAGAGTATTTTCACCCTTAAGTATTTTCATCAACAATTGTCAGAATAATGACATGTCACTTTAAAATCTCATTTGTGAAATTAGCATTGGAACCAACTTTGTAACTAAGCCATGCTAGAATCTCAGGCTCAAAAGTAGCTGAGAAGATCAAGAATGATCAGCCTGCGTTGGAGGGCTGCTATGTTCAAATAAAGGCGGGATGTGTTGATACCTATTTTTGTTATATTTGTTGGATCATTGGATATATTAATTCTAGTTTACCAGTTCATTTTATTTTGTCGTTTTTAAGTTGAGCCATGCGCACTGTTTAAGTTGATATGCTAGTTTTACGTTCAATCCAAAATATTTGTGACACTACAACCCGACATGATTTGACATACGATTCGATTACATTTTATAAAATAATGGGTCAAAATGATCCCAAAAACTGATTTTATCCCAATAATTTTGGAGATGACCAAACCCGTACTCTATCCGACCCAAAACACAAATGTGACTTGGACAAAATTATTTTTCAATCACAAAGTAGTTATTATTCAATTCTATAAATGAAAATGGTTTTTAAATATGCAAAATTAATATCACGAGTAAAAATTATACAAAGTCGTGGGTATGACGACATGACCATAGCTTAAGACCAGAAACTGAAGTTATAATAATAAAAACGAAGAGAATGTTAAAACCAAATATTTTTTTGTTATCTTCACGATGACCTCAACGTTTTCACTTAAAACCCTGTCTTTCCTTCTTCTTCGTCACATAAAACTAAAACCTATTTAAAAATTAGTACACGATAAATTCTATCCAATATTTGGTTAAATTTATGTGTAAAATATCAAGGATGCGTGTCTAGAGGATTCCCTTACTCTAGAAGAACTTTAATTTTGGTGGAAAACTTGCATATGAAGAACTCCTACATTATAGAGATGGCTCGTAATGAAGCCACCGAACTGTATGTGAAGTGGTGTTTGGAAGAGTACAATTTTTTACCTAAATAAAAGATGCATATAACTTCCTAGGGACTAGAATTTTACAACTCACTAACTAATAACTTATGCAAAATTGAGTCTTTTGTTAGTTAAGACATAACCGATGTTTGATGAGTTGGCGTCGAGATGTTTGATGAGTTGGCGTCGAGATTTGATGAGATATTAGTGAGTTATGATGAGTTGACAGTAACAAAATTTTCCTTATTTGGCCTTACCTCATGGGTGAGGCTGCCTCATAGCTAAATCCATGTATAAGATTTATTTTCACTATCAAATTATTTGATAGTCATCTTTTTTGAGTTAAACTTCCGTTAATATTAACTTTAGATCATCTCCAATGCAAGGCTCCTTTTTTTTAAAAAAAATATCATTCATAATATTGGTAAAAATCCAACCGCGATTACATTATATTTTAAATTAATTCAAGTTAAATTTTGTCCTCTAACTGATTGACATGTCACTTTAAATCTCATTGGAAATGAAAATGTATTGATTTGATGCGCCGATATGTCAAAAAGTTTTATTGTCCGCTTCAAGTACTCAACTTCTTGTAGTGCCGCCTCTGCAAATAACAGTGTGTCATCTGCGAAGAACAAATAACAGTGTATCGTCTACATCACAATGACACCCAATACAAACTTGATAATTGCAACCTATTTTTAATCGTAACCTTTTACCATTGGAGATGCTCTAATTAAAAATTTGTACACATAGGATTGATTGTTGGTTTTGAGTCTTGCATTGGAAATAAATTTCAGTATTGGGATACTTAGAGCATGTCCAACAGCTTCCCTACAAGATTCTCCAAAATATAGTACTACATTCTCATAATCCTTTTTTTTTTTTGCTTCAACTCCAACAGCTTCCCTATTGTGGGGTATCTCTTTATTTCTATTTTCACTATTTAAATATATTTTAAAATCTTAATATTTTAAATTACATATAATGAAAAAATGCGAAAAATACATATTATTAAAATACACATCACAGTGAACATAACAAGATCTTGCATGATAATATTCAAATTTATGTATGCATGCGAACATAGTCATGTAAAATATTGTTACGTTCGTTATAATATGAAAATTAAGAATATATTATTTTTATAATTTTTTGTTGTATATAACTAAAGATATTTACATTTGAAATGTATATTTAATTTATTAAAAAATAAAGACAAACACATGAATAAGAAAATAATCCGTCATAAATGCAAAAGCATTAAATTTTGTTTCCCCAAATATTTTTCTCTCTCTACAGATTTGTGGAAGAAACATGGGAATTTCTTCAAAATTTCCAAGTTGGGGAATGAGATAGGGAAACTGTTGGAGGTGAAAAATGATTCAAATTCTCTAAATTTATTGAAATTTCTCAACTTAGGGAAACTGTTGGAATTGCTATTATACTTACATGTCATCAATCAAAAAATTTCTAAATAAAGTTTAAATGGGATAGTCATTTTGACAACCATTCGAATTTAATGAAAATGGAAGAAAGTCCTTCAAAGCTATAAATTGGCCGTTTAAAATAATTGACAACTACAATTTAGTTAAACACATTAAGTACCCTAGCAATTTAACTTAATTGTGGCATATGATATGCTTGTTTAGTGATTTATTACACTTTCATCGCTATTAGATATAGCTAATTATCAATTTATCATCAACCAAACATCTATAAATTTTTGGCCTACGTGTATGGGGTACTGACTAGGGCTGTAAACGAGTCGAGTCGAGCTCGAACAGACCTGTGTTCGAGTTCGAGTTTGTATTGCATGTTCGTGATCGAGTTCGAGCTCGTACGAGTTGAGATATTTTAGTTCGAACTCGATTCGTCTGGTTTTTAGAAAGTTCGAGCTCGACTCGTGAGCTCGATAAAAAATCGAGTTCGAACTCGAACTCGAGCTAATTCGAGTTTGTTAAAGCATTAATGAACAAAATTTAATTAATTTATATAAAAATTCTATTCGAGCTGCTCGACGAGCCTATCGAGCTGGCTCTTATGAGCTCGAGTTTGAGCTCGTATATAAACGAACGAGCTCGAGTTCGAGTTCGAACTGGTCAAACCGAGTTCGAAAACGAACTTTGACCGAGTTGTTCGCGAGTTGTTCACGAACGATTCAGTTCATTTACCCCCTAGTACTGACTACTGATTATTTTAAAATAAAAATATGCAACACATGCGAAAAGACGGTCACAATAAATAGTTCACTTTTTATTATTTTCTGGAAAGGATGCACAACATATAACTTTCCATTATTAAGCTGTTTATAAGGAAAAGGGAAATGAAAATAAAATTCCTCTTCTAAATTGTTCACACTTGTACCTAATATTTAATTAATTAAAAATTCAATACCACCTAATTCTAGTCGATTCATGCATAAATGCACTAGATGTCAAAACGTGAAATCATTTTCGTTCAAGAAAATATTAAATCTCCAATCCAACGAAATGATTGTCCATAAGCTCAAAATTGTACTGTTAAGGAAACATTTTCATTGATTAGGAATTTATGGGAGATGGCCAAAATTATCAACATTATTAACAACCTCTTATTAATATTAATTCATAGATGGTTATAAAATGAGGAAATTAAATTAATAAACGGCACCGGCCCCACATGGAAAACCAGTCAATGCAGTCTCAATTTGTAGCATACAAGAACAAAGTTTCTAGGTGGTCCGTCTTACTACATTTGAATATGCTTGAATGCGTGGCCTCCTTTCATTATCAAAGTCATTTATTACTCCTAATTCGCTAATCATTTACTAGAAGACGACAAAAACAAATAACAATTGTAGGTTAACATTCACTTAAAAATATAAAGGATGCAAGGTTATTTTTTGTATGATTATCTTGATTAAAAACAAACTATATGTATGTATTCATATGCCATTGATTCTTTAAAAGATACTGAAACTGTAATACCTAAAATTTTGAATCATCTTTTAGACATTCAGCGCGAGTAAATTGAGATAAAAATGACCATTACATTTGATTTAAGGTGCTTTTTTCTTTTCAAATCGATTTTGGCAGATAATCAAAAAAATATCCAGTATTGCTTAGAAAAAAATTTGACAGTTCAAGAACACATTACCACTTTATAAAAAACTCAAAAGATATATTAATAAATAACCTAGAGTATATTAGGGTTTTTTGCTAAAAATAAATCATAATTAATAACGCGCAACACAGAAGGAGTGTTTAAACTTCTATATTAGGGAATTGATGATAGCTCAAGTGGTAAAAACACTTGCAGAATTACCCAGAGGTCCTGGATTCGATTCTCCTTGGATAAAGAGGTGAGATTTTATTAGGGGTCCATTTGAATTATTACCCATTTTTTTAAAAATAAAGCTTCTATTTGCATCTAGCCAATCCTACGTAAACTAATTCAAGTGATTTATGATCGTCTTAAAAGTAGTGGCTATCATTTTTAAGCAGCTGATAATTTCGGGAAAAAATTTCAAGAGATTTTTACATTCAACATATATCATATATATATACAAATGACAAAGAACAATAATATTTGTAAATGTAAATAATTTACAAACATTTTTTCGAGAGACGTTTAATTACAAACACTTGAGTCGAAGAAGATGTTACACAAACCTTATTTTTTAATTTTTTTAATGAATTAATAATGGTATCTTTTCACTTTACAGATGGTCCAATTTTTCAAAGTTAGGGCTATGACTAGCTAGTAGGATCCACATTCTTATTATGATGACCACACTTAGGGTAATTATTAATAATTCAAAGCTCTTTGTAGGCTTTTATCCATATATATTAGCACCAGATCGAACTTTGATGCGATGGGCGAAGATGACACCATAACAAATACTACTAGCTAGCTAGGTATAAATAATGAAATATCCACAAATTCAAAAGAAAAATAAACAATACGTACAAGTGAACATCTAATGAGTATTTCCGCCTATATTGAAAATGAACATTCATATGTTACACATAAACTATATAATGACTTTTGCACATTGAATGTTTGAACACATTATATGAACGTACGTATTACTACTATCTAATAATATTACGATATTCAAATGACAGGTAAAATATAGTTGATGATGTCGTTTATTGCTAATGAAGAATAAGCCGGCTATGCTTACAAACACAAATCTATTATAGTAGTGATGCTTGAACTCCAAACCTCATTAATTACATTTTCTTCCCTAATTGTTCATCACTACTTGGGTTTTACTTAGGGATGGCAATGGATTGGATATGGATTGGATTTGACAATATCCATATCCATATCCGCTTGTTGGTGCCTAAATCCGTATCTGATCCAAATCCGTTGGATCTAAAATATTAACATCCGAATCCATATCCGCCAAATCCATGGATATCCGTGGATATCCATATCCACATATAAATTACAATTTATACAATGATGAATAAATTCCAAAATAAGTTCTATAAAAATTCATGAAATTAAAATTGCAATCAAGTGATTCAAAATACACAATGTGCTAAAAACAAATACATGGAAAAACTAGTCCAAATTCCCAAAAAATACATAACTCAGTTTAAAGTATAAGTCCCTTTCTTTTTCCCTTGATCTATTCTTCCAAACGACTGAATTGGTAGGGTTAGAATATTATATGTCAGTATCTAACCATAGGTGGCTTTATATATTTTTAATTTAATTTTAATTATTTAATATATTATTAGATATATATATATATTATTAAATATTTAAATATTATTTATTATATATTAAATGGATCCATGGATTGGATATGGACTGGATATGGATATTTACGACAAAATCCATATCCAAATCCGCTCCACAATCTATAAATCCGTATCCGATCCATATCCGTTGGATTTCATTTTTTACCATCCATATCCGTTAAAATTGGATTTAAATCCATGGATTTGGATTGGATTGGAAATCCATTGCCATCCCTAGTTTTACTAGAAAAGTACGTAGGGTTTTAGCGCAACTCATAATTAGTGTGGATTATTATTTTCTAATAAGATTAATTATCCATATACTATGTATTCCCTATGCCCGACATATCACATACGTACTTAAAAACGATATTACGTACGTACGCCGATTAAGACCACTCAGAATCGCCAAAATGTGTCTTTTTCCCAAAATTCGTAAACAGAAAGATAAAATAAAAGTGATGGGATCAAAATATTAGCCATTTCATGATTAATGAGTGGACTGGGGAATGGGCAAGTACTACATATTCAATCTCAACCAAACTACACATTAATTCAAGTACTCTTATGTATGTTTAATTCAAAACTCTCACGTAATCTCTCATTCTTTCTCTGTATATAAATGCCATTTTCTGGGCACCAAAACAAACATTAATCTCCTTGAAAAAGAAAAGGAAAAAAAGCAGGATCATCATCATCATGGATCATATGGTGAATAGCCTCGCAGAACTGGAAAGCTTCAATCCCAGCAGCGTTCAAGATTTCCTGCTCTCTTTATCTGCACCTGACCATCATCATCATCATCATCCTTTTGCTGCTGCTGCAAATCCGAGCAATTTCGGCGTTCTTGATCATCATTCTGCGGCGGCTCCGATGATTATTCCGACCTTCGATTATTCCGAGGATAATTATTTCCCGCCGCCCGTCGGCAACAGCGTTCCATTTCCGATGACAGACAAGGCTGATGGGAGCTCTTACAGTGTAAGTACATATTGACTGAATATTTGTGTGTCTGTTTTTTTTTAAGATCATTTGTTTTTAAAATGATTTAATTGCATGTAAATTAATTTATTTTCCGTTTGAATATAGAATTCCGGTGAAAAGAAGAGAAGAAGAACTAATGATAGGGAAGCGCCGAAGCCGAAGGATGTCGTCCATGTGAGGGCTAAGAGAGGCCAGGCTACTGATAGCCACAGTTTAGCTGAAAGGGTAAATTAATTTAATCACTGTTTTATCATTTCATTATATATGTATTATTTATTTATGCGTGCATATAATATAATTAGTCACGTGTTCAAATCGGTTGAATAATTTAGGTTAAATTCTTGTAATTTAGATTTTGTAGAGTAGAAAAAGGAAGAAATTAATTATTTTTGATTTTATTTTTTGCTGGATGGGTTCTTATGAAGCTCCGAAGGGAGAAAATAAACGAGAAATTAAGATGTTTGCAAGATCTCGTTCCAGGATGTTACAAGGTATAATTATTTAAGGTTTTAAAAAAAATCATTAAAAAAAACATTTTTGCAATATAGAGGCGATAATTAGTTAATTAATTTCTTTTAAATTAAATTTGCAGACTATGGGAATGGCTGTTATGCTCGATGTTATCATCAATTATGTGCGCTCTCTGCAAAATCAGATCGATGTAAGTTCTTAATTATATTAATATTATATTATGTAATTTCATTATTATATATTTATTTGGAAAAATGTAAATAGAAATAATTATACGTAGCTGCATTAATTCATCTAAAAATAATTGTCCTTTATTTCAGTTTCTGTCCATGAAACTGTCTGCTGCAAGTTTATACTATGACTTCAACTCAGACGATGCTATGGGAAATATGCAAGTACGTGTGTTGAATTATTATATATTATCAATTATATAGAAAAAATGGTTGAATTATTAAAGTATATTTATTATTTAATAGATTTGTAAATATGAATATTGAATGTTGATATATATTATTATAAAATAGGTAATGCATGGATATGAAGCACAAGGAATGGAGAGAGTAGAGTTAGGGGAAGCATACGGTGCACTTCCTCAGTCCCATACCACTTCTAATTGGCCTCTTTGATTAATTTGTTGATCAAATAATAATACTATAGTTTGCCATTTGTATTTACACATATATATAATTAGTGTAATATGGTGTGAGAATTTCATAGTATTTTAAGATTGGAAACTCTAGCTATATCATATTTTATATGTTAGAATTCCACATATATAATTGTGACAGAGACATATATATTTACAAAGACTACAAATAATTAAACTATACTGTTGAATACATGGGCTTATTCCCATCTTATATTTGGGAATGCAATTAACCAGTTTCCAACACCTCATATATTTTTATTTTTTTTGCATCGTTTTAATAATTGGAATATTGAGGATATTTGGCTTCACCGATATATATTTTTATATTTTTAAAATATACTTAAAATTACCAATGCAAGATCTTTTTGCCTTGATCAAAATGAACTGAAAGATCAAGCAAAAACGGTAAATGCCCAATCTCTTGTCCATTGGTCTTCACAAGAACATGTCTCACCCAAAACTCTCTCTTATAATATTACAAATCATTATCTGTATCCAAAACTACACGCAGTTGCCAGAATGACATACACAAAGTAAATATCAATGGTCAATCAATGACAATTACATTAATTCAAAACCTTAATACTGTAAGCACTTTCCAATCAATCTAGCACTATTCAAGAAATCGGGTATATAAGCACTTTCATAACAAATTAGGGGTACGCGAGAACTTTGATCTATTTTAAAATAAAAGATTATAGTCAAATTCTGCTCGTACATTGAAACAAAAGTGTGCATGCGCATCACATATCTGTCTCAATTATAATATAAATTTTTTAATTGATATCTGTCTCAATTGGTCTCACTGAATAATCATGCTTAGTAATGTATATTAGTCTTGAAAGTGAAAATTAGACCTGAATGCGAAAAGACTACAATAATACACTATAGAATCATGTTTAATGTGTAAAATATAATGCATGAAAATGAGAAACAGGCATGGACCACTTGAGCCCTGACCCACTCCTATTTTTAATGGCCCTTCTATTTTTAATTTGTGGTTTCATCAACGAGAACATCAAGATTTATCTAATTATTATTGGAAACTGACTGGGAGTTCTTCTCAAATTATAATCATCTCTATTTCAGTATTAGTATATATAGTTTAATTAGTTAAAAAGTAAAGCTCAAATAAGTGTCTTAATTAAGATATGTGTACAAACAAAAACAGCAACGTGCATGTACGTCGTACTAGATGAATGGCACAACTTGGAACTTTACAAAACTTATTATTGTAAATTTCATGCACTAAGGTTAAGGCACTTTTATTATTTACCCAAAATGTGCAAACAAAACTTTATGTAAGAATAAATATCAATATAATTTCATGAACTACTTGAAGGAAATGAATCTCAGTCCCAAAATGGGTGTTTTTGAGTCAGAGTTTCCTTTCAGTCTGTACACTACGTAAGCGTGAAAATTATGTGGAATAATGGTCCTCGAACGACTTTTCACCTTTTATTTGCTTCACTACCTTTTGAAGTGGAAGTTGTAAGATTTGGATTTTGCATGGAATCAATGAAAGTGTACACAGATTTAGCTGTCTAATTTCCATGTATATATGAGCATATGGGTGATAAAGTTATATGATTATTGGGCACTTTTGTGATTCATCACCGAATCCTGCAAACATCTTATTTAGTTTCTCATTTTAAACTCACTTTGATATGGTGTCAATTTGTAACACATTCAAAAAGACCCTCTTTCTTCCTTCAATCTTTTCTTCATGTTCCCATCATGGGAGATTATTTCTTCGTTTAATAATTATTTATTACATTGAATATAAGTGCAATCCGGGCATTAAAATTGAACCTGATTTGATCGGCTGTATGTATGATTTAGTTATTCGTCGATGGTTTATTCTCGATTTGGTTATACAGGTCGTGTTTTGTTATTTATGTTTATTGTTTTCGATCTGATCGTGCAGATCACTTTTTTGCTCCTGATCGGCGGTTTTCAAAGTGTTTACAGTTTTAAGAACATATATCGTGTTTTCACAATGTTGCATTAAAACTAATCTCAACTGAACAGATATTAGAATATAGTTGGGTAAACTTTTGAGACCTCTAATTATAATTCGAATTAATTAGCATAATGGTGCCATAAAAGTTCACTTTGTTCTATTTGGTCCCATTAAAAAATTTCTTCTATATATGGTCCCATAAATAATATTATTTTTGTTTCTATTTGGTCCCATAATAAAGTTTCGTCAAAAAGTAAATTGAATAGTAACAGCCATATTTTTACCAAAATTAGCCAATTGCCCAAAAGTTTTATGTAATATAAAATTGACCCTTGTAATTTTTGTAGAAATTAAAATGACAAGTCTGAAACAGGAAAATTGGACTGTTACGAATAATTCAATTCAATAAGGCTATGTGTGCCTGAGATTTTATGTAGAACAGTTTAGATTAATTCTATTCAATTTATTTCAATAAAAATATAATTTGATGAAATTTGGATTTCAGTCATGATAAATCTTTTTTCAATAAATTAAAAAAAATTTAGTTCAATTCAGTCCAACAAAAATAATCAGACAATTAAGGCCTAAGTTTACCAAAATAGTATGTGTTTATTTTTATTTTATTTAAAAAATCACATTCATGATGTTGAAAAATGCTCATAGACTAATAAGATATCTATTAAAGATAATCAAAATAGATACTAATCAGACTAATTATTCTATTACAAAACAGAGATCCAAAAATATTAGATGCTAATGATCAGACTAATTATTCTATTACGAAACAAGAGATTCAAAAATATTGTAATACAAACCTCGAGAATATTACCAAGCGGTCGGTGAAAGGTTCAAACCGTTTAACAAGGGATCCACATTAATCATAATTCACCATGTTAATCGGGATTTTCAATATCTGCAACTCCACTATTAAAAATTGTTCACATCTCCTCCTTTTGGGGAAACGGGGAAGAAAGTTTTCTAAGGTTTAGCTTTGGAGAGATGGGGAAGAAAATTTTATAGGTTTAGCTGTTCTCGAAATAGTACGTGTTTATAAAAGTATTTAAATGTATCTATTTTAGCCTTTCTTTGATATTAGTTTAAAAAAGAAAGAAAAAAAAGACGATGCATCTTTATCCTATTCCTAGTATATTTTGCTTAGAACCGAAGTTATATACTTATACACGTGCCCCCTAATTCCAAAACTTTACCGGAATCATAGACTTAATTCAAATATTTAAATTCCTCTAGAATCCCTTTTTATTAAAATTCCCAAGACCTTTTCATCCATTAAAACTAGATGCGTTATTAGGCACAAAATTTGTCATCATGGAATTGAGTTCAGATTTAGCCTTCGGTCTTAGCAGTTTGATCCCAAAGATATTAAACTTCGATGATTTAAGGAAGGTTGTGTGTTTATCGTCGTTGTGGGAGAGGGAATCCCGAAACCGTTTCTCTATCGATGAACTAAGATACCTAACCGACCAACTCACGAAGGTCGAAATCGTTAGCAGTGTCAACAACGACTTTGTGATCGAGGCACTGCGATCGATTTCGGAGATCATAACGTACGGCGATCAGCATCACGACCCTGGTTTTTTCGATCTGTTTAAGGAGAAGGATGTGATGGGGATTTTCTTACGTATGTTGAAGGTGTCCCGTTCTAGGGTTTCAGTTAAGGTTTCTGTCCAGGTTTTGCAGAGCATGAGCATTATCCTCCAAAACCTTAAAAATGAGGATTCTGTGCATTATATGTTGAGTAATGAGAATATGGAGAATCTGATAACATATTCCTATGACTTCCACAATGAGGAGCTCTGTTCTTACTACGTGCTGTTCTTGAGGGTTATAAGTGGCAGATTGGATGCGAATACAATTTCGTTGCTCGTAAAAACTAATGGTGATGATGAAAGAGTGATCTCGTTTCCGCTGTTTGATGAGGCGGTAAGGTTTGCTTTCTACGAGGAAGGAATGATTCGGACAGCAGCTCGCACATTGATTTTGAATGTCTGCAAAATTGGAGATGAACGTGTGAAGAGGTTTGTTTATGGAGATTACTTTTCGAAGCTGGTTCAATATCTGAGAGATCTGTGCATCAAGCTGAGTAATCTGGTATCCGATTCCTCGAATCCCGCTTCGATTGCCTCCTGCGTCGAGGAGATTGAGGAGAATCTCTACTACCTGAATGATGCAGTCTCTGCAGAGGCTGTGACCTTAGTAACCGACACCATGTTTAAGGTCCTGATCAAACCTTGGATACTCCCTTCACTGAGGTTCGGAACAGCCACCTGTTTTTACCTACTTTGTACCATTTTACGCGTCGTCAGGATCAGAGAAATCGCGAATGGCGTTGCTCTTGCGATTTCTCGTGATCATTCGTGTTCTCTGATCTCTTTCATCATTCACGGAGATGACATTCAGGCATCAGGCGCCATAAGCCTGTTGACCACATTGCTCAAAACTGATCAAGAAGTGGATGAATGGCTGCTGGCTGACTTAGGCATTCTGCCGCAGAAAAAACTGATCCTGCAAGCCCTTGTTGGCGAGGTTTCGGGCCAAGAACAGGACTTGTTCGACGACGATGGAGATGAGATTAGTCGGTGCAGAGAATGTGGTCCTTCGGATAGGCCTCAGGAAGTGGTGGTGGATGCGTTGGTTTGTCTTTTGGATAGGACGGATGTTTGTGAGCAGACGCTGTGGGATGCTGGCTGGCTTCTGCGGCGGTTGCTGTCTTACAGCGACTGCAAATGCCGCCACCTTGAGCCGGTGAGTAGCGTGCGGGAGAATGGTTGTTGCAGGCAGAAGGAGCCTGGCCTCATATGTTTACGTCACTATTTTCTCATGAATGGAACAAGCTGTGAGAGTTTCACGGCAATGTAAATAAACTTTAGTGTTTTTTTTCTTATTATTATTAAAACCAAGGTGGTGGGGATTTTTATTTCTTCCCCAGGCATTATATGAATCAAGACATAAAAACTAAAAAGCATAAACTTACAAACTTAAAAGGTACTATAATAAGAACTTTAAAAAAACAAAAGCATAAGCTAACCTAATTAAAAAGAGAATGTCGCCTGCGAGATCAGTCTCAATAGAGACTATTGATAGTGTTAATTTTCAAACATAATCTTATACATACTCCTAACATTAATCATGACATTCAGTGTATTATTGTTGATCTCACTTTCATGTCTGATATTCTCACTTTTATTTTGCTTCGTTATCGTTTTTTCATTTCCTAATCTATCCAGATTGCCTATACATAATCAGCGAAAGCAGTTCAGGCAGAGCTGCTCTAGGCAGCTCACTCAAGCAACTCACTTTGCTTTCCGAACTCTAACTAGCAAAGCACGGCGTGAAACCAATTGATTTCATTTGTCAATTCCGTTGCCGACAACAGCTTGTTATGAGCATGAAAGGGGACGATCTTAGAATCTTACCTATAAAAGATCAAAGAGGTTCAGAAGAACGACCAATTGATCTTTTTCCAGAAGCTGCCATTTAGGTCTCCTCAATCACTAACTCAGAGTCAATAACTTTATGGAAAAAGAAGTACTAGGTAAGATGACTGGTCTCTAATATATTAAACATAGTTACATTATTGTGACCAATTGAGAGGTCTCAATTCAGAATTTGTCTACAAGAATGTAAGGCAAAATACAATCATGATAAACCATAAAAGACTTACGATAAAATGATCTCACACGAGACATTTTCTTACTATAGCTATGAAATTCAATTAAGTACAATTGATTAAATTCCATTTCCAAGGTTCACATACAAATTCTTTATAAAAACTTATAAATGTATCACTAAATAAACAATTCAAGCACATCATAAAAAAACCATCTTAATTCTCTCAAGAAAATGTTTAATCAAATAATAACATCACAATTACGCCGTGTAAATCACACAATCTCACCCTGCTAGTAGTATATAAAGATATTGTTAGCAAAGCTTTTTAGAAAAAAACAGAATATAATCCTCAAAAATAAACTAAAAGCCTAAAAGCACAAACTAGAAACATAATTTTCTGGAAACAGTTCTTACAAAATTAGTTTCTGGGTTGATGTTCCATATCATATTTTTTGTTACAAATATTCATCGTGGTATACTAGGTTTGGTTAGGTTCATTGATGGCGGGGACAATTTTTAGGCACTCCCCAACTCACTCATCAAACGTAACGCCTCGACAAAACTGAAAAGAAAGCATCCAATTCCAGCAGAATCTGAGCTGATTTAGATTGAATTGA
Source organism: Cruciata laevipes (assembly GCA_963678965.1). Classification (NCBI taxonomy): domain Eukaryota; kingdom Viridiplantae; phylum Streptophyta; class Magnoliopsida; order Gentianales; family Rubiaceae; genus Cruciata; species Cruciata laevipes. Next base: position 7,637,489 of record OY787641.1, on the reverse strand, counting down.
AAATGTCGCATTGCGTGGTAGTGAAATCTTATGCGCACCAGACGGCTCTCCGGGCGAACGCTCCGAGCTTCATCGAGCGCCACCAGTCCTTGAATTCGCAGCTCATCCCGCGGTGGCACCGCCGTGCTCCGCCACCACCTCTGAAGTTTAACTCGTCTCCGGTCCGAAGCGGGTGCAATGCTGTCGCGTTATTGGACTTCAAAGGGGGAAAAGGGTACTTTCAATTTTCGGTCTTGACTTCAATTTGTGGAGCAATTGGAATTTATAGTTTGGAAATTGATACTCTTTGCAAATTTTCTGCTATTACATTGGAATTGAGACAGACGTTTGCTTGCCCTTAAAAAATTTATGGATGATGTTTTTGGTTAGAGAGGAAGCTGGAAAAGAAACTGGCTAATGCATGTTAAAATGTTGATCTATTATTGTTAAAATGTTGATATTCACAAAATGAAATATGATATTGACCTTGCATATATTGGTTGCTTTGTAGAATGGATGGATTCCATGAAGTTGAGCTTAAAGTTCGGGATTACGAGCTGGATCAGTATGGTGTCGTAAATAATGCTGTTTATGCAAGCTATTGCCAGCATGGTCAGTCTCATCTTTATCTGATTCATGCAATGTTGAACTTGATGACACTATTAGTACTCATATGTGTTGGTAAAGGATTTTCTGCTTATATGTGATTGGATCATGTCAGAGATTGGACCTCTTGGTAGTAGAAAATTTTCTTAACATATTACCTTGTACATGCTACTCTAGTTGTTACAGAAAATGATGTCTGTGAAGTGAAGTCTTATTGTTTCTGGTAGTCAAAGTACTGTTTTCCACTAATTGTCCTATTAAAGTATCTGCTCAAGCCTAAAGAGGTCTCTTCTGGTTTTTGATATGTTTTAATAGCTGGCTAAACTTTAGATAGTCCTTTGTTATACTCTTACATACACCTTTGGCTGTGAAAGGGTCGGTTGAAACTATAGATTACTTAGGCTAGCTGTTGCTGACTAGATTGTGATTTCGATTTCTCAACATCTTGCTGCTTTAACAGTGTAGTTAGAGTTAATTCGGCTTGCAACTGAAGTTGCAGGCTACTATTGACTGAGTATTTAAGTTCAAATTTGGGAGTTTACATGATCCTGTTGTACCAAATGAGATAGCATGACCGAGTTACTGTGGCTAGGGCATCCTCTTTCTTCTTGCTTTCATTGGCTACCTTAACTTTAGTGCATTCTCGTCACAGTAAGAATCGTTGAGATGTATTTTGTTGTTCTTCAACTCGAGCATTTGAAGGTTTTAGCTAATGTTTCACTAACTTACTCAATCATTTACTGTCAAAAATATTTTCCTTAATGATGACTATATATTGCTAGTAGAATTATCAATAGAAACCTTGCATAAGCTGATAGCCTTACCACAACTACTGGCTTAAATCTGTTCAATCGAAGAACTGCTACTTGCAATTAAATTTTTTTCCAAGGGCCAGTGAATTCTGATGTTATGTGGGTTATGCTGCCCTGCTGTATCGAATCAAGATCAATTTTTTTTCTTACTCACTTTTAGTGAGTGTGTTTCACTTTGAATGTTTTCTCAAAAAGGTTTTTGCTTGATGAATTGAACAGCCCGTCATGAACTCTTGGAAAGAATTGGTGTAAATGCTGATGCAGTTGCACGCAGTGGCGATTCGTTGGCATTGTCAGAACTGACCTTAAAGTTCCTTGCTCCTTTACGGGTGCGTATTAGAACACATATTCTGAACCATATTTTCACCCCACCCCCATTCTCTGAGCTGTTCTGACATCTTACGAAACTTGTGCATTCTGTCAGAGCGGAGACAGGTTTGTTGTCAAGGTTAGGGTATCAGACACCTCTGCAGTTCGGTTGTTTTTCGAACATTCCATCTTCAAACTCCCGAATGAAGAGGTAAGAAGATTTCTACTCTGATACATCTGTCGAGTTAAAAACTTTCTTGATATCTCGGGTCTTGCAGCCAATCCTGGAGGCTAGAGGCACTGCAGTGTGGCTTGACAAAAACTATCGACCTCTTCGGATTCCTGCAGAAGTGAGGTCCAAATTCAATCTATTCCTTCGCCATGGAGATTCCAGCTGAAACTTGTCTTGTATGATCATCATTCATTATGCCTTGATTAAGATGCATATACCACAATGATTTATGTTGTTGCAATGTGGAGTTCATAAGCAATATTTTGTATGAACTGAAATAATATGTTGTACTCTACTATAGTGAAGGGAAATGATGCATTATGTAACTAGCACTGTTTAATTAATGCACTCATATATTTGTTGAGTTCTATCATTTGAGGAATGTTTTTAAATGATTAATAATTATGTGTTACATTTTTGATAGCTTGTTCTTGTATAGTAGATATTAGATCATACAATTGTGAAACTCATTTCATAGATCATAAAAAAAATGGAAAATTCTACAAGGAAAGTTGGAAAGTCTACTATTTTAAGAATTAAAATTTTAACTAGACTACGTGTCAGTAGTCTGAGCTGTGACGTGTCAAAATTAAGGATAAGAACAAATATTTCTGCCAAGTATGATCAGAAAGCTAATAATCTCCCAGCGAATATTCGTTTCATTTCCAGAAACTTGCAGATTGACAACAGATACTTCTAGGTTTCACCAGTTTGACATTTCTTGCTTTTAATATCAGATTTTCAGTTGTACAAACAAGCTATTTGTCTGCAAAAGAGAGCTGGGATTTTGTGGAAATTAAGGAGAAGGAAGAATGGAAGAGGGCAGCAGCAGCAAGAAGAAGGTGGTGATGGTGGCGATCGATGAGAGTGAATGCAGCAATTACGCTTTGGAATGGACCCTTTTGAACCTCCGCGATTCGGTTGCTTCTGCAGATTCTGAGCTGCTGCTTTTCGATGTGCAGCCCATTTCTGACTACAGCTATCTCTATGCTTCTTCCATGGGAGCTGCTCGTGAGTTTTTCCTCCCTTTCTTGTTGAGTATTTTTACCAATTGGTCATTTCTGTTTTGTGTAAGATTTTGAGGTGTTTCTTTTAGTTTAGGATGAACATTCTTATTGCAAGTCTGATCGAGCTTGGTAGAAAATCGGTAAATTGGTAGTGTCCCATTAGGATTGAAAATCACGTGTTGATTATCGCGTTTTTTAACTGTCTTTATTCATTTAAGGTATTGATAAACGAACGATGAATGCGTTACATACCTTTGAAAGGCTAAAAGTTACCAAATTGTGTTGAAAGTTAATGTGATTTTTATACCTGCAGTTTTTGGATATGCACTGCCATAGAAAAGTGGATGTGATTTTTGACCATCTGTTCTCATTTTTTACCCGTCTTGGATATGCATTGCGATTGAAAAATGGATGTGGTTTTGATCATATGTTGTCATTTTATACCCGATTATTTTGCACGTCTTGGATATGCATTGCAATTGTAAAATGGATGTATATATGCTGACCAAATTGTGAATTGCTATTGAGATCATGTGTATTTTGTTTGATTTCCAGCTCCAGAGCTGATCAAAACATTTCAAGAACGGTACAGAAATGTAGCCGAGTCCCTTCTCCAGAAAGCCAAGGATCTGTGCACAAAACATGGGGTAAGTAGGGTGTGATAGTTCAGAATCGATGCACGTGCTTCTTTCTGGTGTTTAAAAATGCTGCATCTTCTTGATTCAGGTTGCTGCTAAGACACTAACTGAAGTAGGGGATCCTAAAACGGCGATATGCAAAGCTGTGGAGGAGCACAAAGTCCACATGCTGGTCATAGGCAGCCATGGCAAAGGAGTTCTTGAGAGGTGAGTCTTCAAAGTATCAAACTTTCCGTTTCTACTACTGACTGTAAAATATGCTTCGAGTCTGAAAACTTTCTACATTCGTATGTAACATGAAATCGAGCATCGTGTTTTGGTTGTGCAGGACATTTTTAGGGAGTGTGAGCAACTATTGCGTTCACAATGCGAAAACCTCTGTTCTTGTTGTGAGGAAAACAAGCTAAATTATATCTATATATATATATATATATATGTATCTATACAGTTCCATCATTTGTATCTATATATGTATCTATGTTGTATATCAGAAAACCAAGTTCGCGCTCAGTAATGTACACAGCAAATAAGATGGCAGGATTTACAGTTCCTCCTTCATATAGTTGTAATTTTTATGATCTACATGACTGTTTGTAATGCAATATTAAGAACCTTAATATTTCAAGTTACATTATGAGCTCTCTCTCTCTCTCTCTCTCTATCCATCATGTGCTTCCAACAACAAAATATCAGAAGAAAAAGGGTTTAAAATGGAGTGCATAAAAAGCTTGATTTTGAATGTAATTCAGAATCCTGAAATGAAAAGTGTTTTTAAGAATATATATTACAATATGATGTACCATTCATATAAATTTTCATCCGGTACACTAAATTGTAAATAGAAGGAGATCGGTTTCAATTGAGATCATGAACAAGTGTTGATCTTCTCACAAATTCGAGCTTTTACGTATTAACTATGATATTTCGTGTATTATTGTTGATTTCTCACTTTTCATGTACAATCTTTTCACTTTTAAAAGTAACCAATTGAGACTAGAATTTTCACTTTTACAAGTAACCAATTGAGACTAGAATTTACCAACTGTGAATGAAGACCTCTAATAACACCATTGTGAAGTTATGATGAAAACAGCTAAGCTACGTTTGCCACGGCTACGCCACTTCATCACCAAGCAACACCACGTGGGTGATTCTCAGATCACCACGTACGTGTAAGCAGTAATCCCAACTCTTTCCTGAAAAGGCCATTTTACCATATAAATCCCAACTCTTCTTGAAAGAACCATTCTACCATTATACTAATATGGGATAAAAGTTGAGTTGCAGGAGAAAAAATCAGCAGAAACAGAGATCAGAAATGGAGAGTGAAAAGAAAAGGATCATGGTGGCAGTTGATGAAGGCGAAGGCAGCTTCTACGCTTTGGAATGGGCTCTCAACAATCTTCACCAATCCATCTTCAATTCTCACCTTTACATTTTTACCGTCCAACCTTCTTCTACTTTCAGCTATGCTCACCATGGTCTTGAAAGTAAGTATTCCGCGGTTTCCGAGCTTATTTTTTTCTGAACTGAATTAGAATCACCATGACTGGATTAATCTGAATTTTATCGAATTATATTTTCACTACATCATATAAATCATGAGACCAGGTACAAGTGATCTCACCTTTTATATATTATTAAGTGATGATTCATTGTATTATTGTTGATTTTCTCATTTTCATGTACGATCGACATGTGTAAAAATGATAATTTGTAATAAATCAATTGTTTTTGGGCAGTCATGACTTTTTTTTCCCATTATTTATATTTTCTTGTGCATTTTGTAGCTAGAGAGGTGGTGAGAGAACTCAAGGAAGATCAAAGCAGGGCTGCTGCTTTTATGTTGGACTGTGCCAAGGAAATCTGCAACAAATATAATGTACAAATGATTCATACATTAAATATCTATTTTAACTAATTTTATCTGTCTTTTTTTTTTTTTTTAATGTTTTGCTTGTTTGGAATATTAGGTAACGCCGGAGTTGGTGACGGAAGTTGGGGACCCAAAAGATGCCATAAAAGCAGCAGTGGAGAGGCTCAATATTAGCCTGCTCATTGTTGGTGGACATGGTGAAGGAGCTTTGAGGAGGTTAATTAATTTGTCTGGGAATTTTGATAATTTATTTTCACAATTTTGCATACAATTTAAATGTTTTTTAAAAATTTTAAGTGGTTTAATCTTGTTATTGACAGGGCTTTTTTGGGAAGTGTTACAAATTACTTGGTGAACCATGCCAAGTGCCAAGTTTTGGTTGTCAAGAAGCCAACCTAATCAAGTTTGCAGCCATGGTTTTAGGAGTGTATAGATGTGAGAAAATGAAAATCAGAGTTGTAATAAGAAATAAGCCTAGCTAGCAATTGGTTTTCTTCTTTTTTTGCTTTGATGAAAAGTTTGTGAGATCTAACTTTTGTATATTCTTAATTGAGTTGTAATAAGCAAATAAGTCTTGATAAATAAATAAAAAATCATAATTCGACAAATGTACCAATCAATCATTAACACATGCCAAAAGGAACAATTCTCTCTTTTTATATTGGCATAAACACAGAATCAGTGCATACTTGTAGGTCCAGCCTTCTATAGCAATCATATGATCACTCTACAGTTGTTTGGTAACCTATGCTCAATCACTTGACATTGTTTTTAAAACTCTTCTAACATTAGTCATTTCTTATTAATAATATCCTTTTCATTTGATAAATGATGATGATGCAACAAGTTCAATCATGGAGAGAATCAATAGCCAATCATCCCTGATAAAACTTCATGTTTTTAATTAGGTCAACTTTTTAGATATAAGGTTTATCGGAAAGTATGCAGTTTAATTTGGGACGACCAAGCATTTGTTCCATGTAAAGAGTCGTGTTCCACAGAGTTAGTTAAAGATGGAGGGTATTGGAAATGGTGATAGTTCAGGTGGAATATTGGGGAAGAAGACGATGGTGGCGATTGATGAGAGTGAGAGAAGCTACTATGCTCTGAAATGGAGTCTTGAAAACATTCAAAACTCTTTGGATCCTTTGGTTCTTTTCATGGTTCAGCCACCTCCCAAAACTAGCAATCTCTTCGGTTCGCCTCTAGGTTCTGCTCGCATGTTCTTCAATGCTTCTCCCAGTTAAGTTACAGTTTTTCATGTTCCTTAATTTGTGTGTGTTTTTAGTATGTGTATTTCAGCTTTGTCTTTGAAACTGGTTTTTCTCCAGCTTTCAGATGTTTTAGACAGTGTTTTCAAGGTTAATAGTCCTGTTTCTCGACTTAGACAAATTTTTTTCTCTGTTTCTTAGTGTTGATTTCCTATGTTGGAATTTTGATATTAAAAAATGTATGAGCAATGACAGATAGAGTATGTAATTTCATAGTCTAATCACAGTTTTCTGACTGGTTTTGAGCTGTTTAAATTACAGCTCCGGACTTCAGCAACGCTGTACAAGAGCAAGATCGCTTAGTTTCAGTCGGTATACTCGAGAAAGCTAAGAGCATATGCAACAGCTATGGAGTAAGGATGCAAAATTATGAAGGATCTGAATTTAAACACCATAAAACTTAATTTTCTCTTCTTTACAATTCTAAAAATGTTTTTTTGCTGGTTTTTGAGTTGCAGGTAAATGCAGAGACAATCATGGTTATTGGAGATGCCAAAGAAGCTATATGTGATGCTGTGAAAAAGTTGGACATTAATCTGCTTGTTTTAGGTGACCATGGAGAAGGCACTGTTAAAAGGTAATCCCTCAATTCAACAGACAGTAACTTTTTTAACTCTTTTCCTGTCAATATGCTTAAGATGTTGCTAATGAATGGATGTGGTTGCAGGGTGATATTAGGGAGTGTGGCCAACTATTGTTCCATGAATGCCAAATGCTCGGTCCTAATCGTCAAGAAACCCGAATAAAGATGATATAAATGTCTGCATTTTTCTACATTCTGCTTGTTTTAGTGCAAGAATACTGTGTTCAAATACATTACAAATGATAAACAGATATGTTTCATCTCTACTTATGAATGGTGCTTTAGTCTTTGTTGCTAGCCAAATATACTGTTCAGAATGGCCGCGAGGCGGACCCCGCCCTGTGCTAGCCGCAGGTTGACTATCGGGTAACGGCTCAGGAAGTAGTCATCTGCAGATCAGGATTTAGAGCTAAGATATATGATGCAAAATATGGAGTGATGAAAATGAAGAAAGTGAGTTTTTTTTTTTTTTTTACCTTCTAGTGTTGAATCCTCGGTCACACCTTTGTATGCCCAAGTGCATGCTGCCTTAATGCTCTCAGTTGCATATCTGCAATAACATAAGAAATGGTTTCAGATCAAAGGTAGTATTTCAGTTTCAGATGTCTGTAATGAAAGCATATTTCGCGAAAACGTACACATCTGTACATGGCTGTTTGCCAGTGCCGCAGGATTCCCATGTTTTAACCTTAGCTGCCCACACATTCTGACAAACAGGAAGATTATTATGGTCCAAAAAAGAAAACATGATTGTTTTAGGTGAACAAAAGCTTACTGTGATGTTCTTTTGGAGTGCATCAACCAGTTCACCGACATCAGAACCATCGTATCGCTGTTCTTCAGTTTCAATGATGCTACTATCCCAGACCTACATAGATTAGACCACAAAAGTATATCATATTTGTGTAGTTTATTCAAAAAACAGTACTAAAAAGTGGACTTGAATTTGAGAATGACTTATGTTTTTGTAAAGAGGAACTTACATGATGCAGGACGGTTTTTCGAGTGTACCAATGAACATCAATTGTGTTTGCTCCCCTATCAGAAGTAAACCCTACATGCAGAGGCTGCAAGAACAGAAGCCATTTAGTCGAAAAAACGATGAGAATAATAGAAAGTGAAAAACTTTCACATTTCATGAGTACCTGATGAATGTCCCCCACAAAATGGGATAAGAAAAGCAATGCCTGAGTGAGGTTATCTGTTGTGCAAAACAACATCAGTCATTAAACTCTTGAGTTCATGCATTTTTTAACTTACTATAATAGGAAATGAGAAGATGGATTACATTGAGAAGCATTTTCTTTTCCATAAGTGAGGAGTTGAGTGGTGTAATTGTTGATTGCCCCTGCCACACACCTGTCCTTGATTCCATCCTGATCCTTGCAATCCCCTTCATACAATATTTTTTAAGTTAATCAATAGCTTTTATGTTAATAGTCAGTGTCTGTTTGTTTAAATGGAATCCGAGAAATGAAAATGGAATCCGGTTCCATTTCTATAATCTGGATTTCACGCAAACAGACAGACACTAATCATCGTGAACTCGAGAGAATGTGTCTAATTTGACCATTGTCACAAATTTTGTTCAAATCAAGGCTGCTAAAAATAGAAAGTGGATTGAAATTCTTACTAGCATATTGGTAAGTGCAGAGATTATCTGGGGTATCAATGTAGTGTAGTGGAGATGACCATTTTAACGCAAACTTGACTTTATCGGCCCATGAACACACACTCCCTAAATCACCACCTGCATATGCCGGCAGCAAATCCTTCACCGCACTCGCAGCCGCTTCACTCAATCTTGGCTGCCGAGAAACAAAAAACACTTAAAGTCAAAATGTTCAGTTATATCTAGAACGAAGAAAAAGTTATCAAAAAAGATGAATACAATGACGTAAAATTTGTTATTTTAGCATTTCAACATGCTAATTGTGTTGGTTTCTGATCTCACAAACCCATCTAGTGAAATAAAATTTAACTTTATTCAGCATACTACTCCCTCCGTTTCTACTACTTTGGCACATATGCCAATATGTCACTATTCATTTTATTTGTTGAGAGCTTAAAAACTTCTCTATGTTATCTTTAATAAATAATAAAACTTATACTACAATATTATACTAATCAACTAAATACTAAATATAATTTAAATTAACCAAATCTATATAGTAATCATAGGTAAAATATCATTTCTTTCTCTTCTCACTTTTTGTTGGCACTATTCACAGTGCCAAAATGAAAGAAACGGAGGGAGTATATAATTATATAAAATGTGCATATAATATATTATAATATGAGTCTGGTTACAATCCGCCAACCTAAATTGGCACCCTCATGATACACTATTACATTAAAATTTGACTCGACTCAAAAAACTATCGAAAATTAAACAAGAAAAAGTACCTGAGCAATCCGGCATACGGTGAGATGCCCGTCGGCACCCCATCCATCGACCACCACCACCGGACATAAAATCAAGAATCCGGCAAGGACTAAGCTAATGGGAACTATTGACAACTTCATTTTTCCTCTCTGTTCTGGCATTGTGAAATGCTGGTTGAATGTGAATATATAATGACAGTGTGAAACGGTTGAAATATAAAAGCGTTATCCAATTCTGTCACTCTACTTTAAATGACGAGATTCTGTTTTGATTTGGCAGTTTTGCGCCAAAATCATGCAAATTTATTAATTCACCAAATCTTGTTCACATTGTGAATTGTGATGAAGCAACGTTTTGGCTGTGATGAAAGCGTGATTTTGTGCAGAAGTGTACGCGTATAGTAAGAGCATCGTGATGGAAACGGTGAGAGCTTGTTTTCTGTCGAAACCTAATGTTAACTGAATTGAAATGAGATAAAAATTAATGTATTTAACAATTCACAATGGCTGAAATAGGATAAATTTCATCAAATCATTCTAAATTATAACTAAACTAAGATAATTTTCAATTGAGACATGTTTTAATTGTTCTCACGGAATAATCATGCTTAATATATAAAAGATCAATATTGAAAGTGAGAAGATCAAACATAAAAGTCAAAAGATCAACAATAGTATATGTAAAAGGTCGGTATTGAAAGTGAAAAGCTCAACATTTATACCTATAGGGTCGGTGTATAAATCATATTAGCTAGTCTCACATAGTAGATCTTCTCTTAAACTACTATGATTTAATTTTAAAAATGAATTAAAAATTGATATAATTTGAAATGAACTAAACTAAAATGAAAATGCGGATTGAGAATTGGATTGAGAGAGTATTGAACACTAATTACACAATATTCTAAAATCTCTCTTTTGATCTTACTAAAGAATATTCTTAAGATTGTGCTTTTGCCTTTTTGTTAGTGGAACCAAAATAAGATGCCAAAAGAATTATCTTAACAATTTCCTTAACAATCCTGGGAACTCAAAAAAGTTGGTGCTTATAAATTTATGCGTTGTCTCAGGTCAAGAATAGTACGGCAGAGTTGGGTTTGATTGATTTTGGCATGGTCCATGGATCACGGCTGGTTTCGCTGTGTGTCAAAACGCAAGACAATCGATAGTTATCATGTTTTTCGATGCATACAATTCAGCTTGCAGTGAATGCTGTGATGTTGGATTATCAAGAAACTCGATCGATGAAAGATGGAAAAACCTGTCGAGCTTACAATTATGCATATCACCTGCAATATATTAAGGTTCGATCATTCGGTATATTATTGACATGTGTACTTTTAAAATTGATCTTTTACTATTAAGCATGCATGATTATTCAGTTAAACTAATTATAACAAGTCTCAATTGACGATTTGTCCCAACGTTAATAGACAACACATATGTTGTTCGGTTCCTATCAATAAGAACGGATTAGATGGAAATGTGCTTGCAATACTATGAGAAAAATGCTAAGATACTTGAGTTTATTTATGAGTGATGATGTATCCATGAGTTTTTAGAAAGTTCTTTGAAACCTTGCAATTGCCTTGACTTTATAATTCGTTCCCCTGAAAATTTGACCGGTCTAACCAAGTTATTTTCGGTTTCTGAGTTACTTGTATTTGGGAAGATGAAAACAACTCCATATTATAAGGATTTCAATTTGCCACGTGAATTCCTGCTGTTTATATAAAAAATTTGTCAGAAGATGTCAGAGCAAGGATTTGCCTTATTAGTAGACTTTCTTCTTGTCACTTTTCCGGTCACCTGCACGTGGCAGGGGGTTAGTCGGTGCGGCGTTGTGCCGTTACCCGCTCCAACGCCCTAATTAGACCATGTTTGCAAAAGATTATTTCTTGATGTACTGAACTGAACTAAAAATCAATGTATTGAAAAATGGAATCATCATGACTAAATTAACCAGAATTTCATCAAATTGCATTTTCTCTGAACTGAACTGAACTAAATTGAACTGAATTTAACTGAATTGGACTGATCTACAGATAAACTCTAGTAAACATGGCCTTAGTATGGGACTAGTGCAGAGCTATTATGATATTTATGTGGTAAGAGAAGTGAACTTACCCTCTCTCTCATGTTGTGTGAGGCTCATATACTAAGTGGGTTTGGGCCTATCCGTCGTCGCTGAACCCGTCACCACGGGCATAAAGAGCCATGCCGCGAGGCGGTGCGGACTTGCTCGTGCGGGATGATCACTACTGGATAATTCTCGACAGAAGAAAATGTCAATAAAAAATTAGAGCTTATATAAATGACGGAATTTAAAATGTTTAGGAAATTTCTATCCTTGCATATTGAACCCGTGATTCATGATTAGTTTTGTCCTTACAAATTATCCAAAAACCAAAAATAAACAAGTTCATGTTAATTAGACCTTTTAGAATAAAAATTATAAAGCCAATATCGATTCATTAGTAAAAAAGCATTTTTTTTCCAAAACTCATTTATGAACATTTAACAAAATATCAGTTTTCACAAAAATTATAGTATATGAAAAATAGTGAATAATAAAACTTGACCCGGTTTGTTACACCGACATGTAGTAGTTACAAGTAGAAGACTTGCAATCATACCTAAACTACCGAAACTTATGATCAACTCGAATAATCTATAGAATATTCCGGCCGTCGTCATGACTCATGTTGCAACGAACGTGTATGGATTTAAATATTAGATATGGATGGTTAATTCGTGCTCGGATTACACTGTTTTAACTCAGTCGATCGAATTGTTATGTTTCACGTTTCTGCTTTTGTCAAATTACGCCATTAGATTATGGATTATCTTTAGTGCAAAGTCGTGGTACACATTGTTTCGACTTTTTACACGTCTTCCCAACTGACAAGTGACAAACTAAGAGTCTATAACTACCTTTCAATCTATTTCACATTTAACAGCTTAATTTATAGTGATTCATAAGTAAATTGATCTATATGATCATTGATGGTTAATATATTCCAATAAGTCTCGTGCTTGAAAGTGAGAAGATCAACACAAAACATGTAATAATCAAATATGAAAGTAAAGCGATTAATATTGATACACGGAATGATCTTGTTAAAATATGTAAAAGATTATATTTGAAAGTGAGATATCAACACAAAACAGGATGTAATAGGAAGACCTAGTTAAATTTCGATATGATCTGCATCAGATTGTATGCACATCAACTTAGTTCAGTTTTTGTATAAATTCTACTCCCTTTGTCCCAACCAAAGTTACATACTTTTTAATCAACTTTGTATGAGATCGTAAATTACAATTGTCATATGTGATATAATAGTATCATACGGGATATGGTTAGATTCACAATGAGTTCTATTCTTTAACTATAAAAATTTTAGATCATAATAATGTATAAAAATAAAGTAATTACGGTCAAACATGGTCCGAAAAATTTGACAAAAAAGTGTGCAGTTTGAGCAGTGATACTAAACTTTGTTGCAATAATTGATTTTTTTTTCTTAATATGCTAATTTTATGTCACTCCAACTCAGCTACTTCTGCATGAACTAATGTACTAGTTAATCAAAGTAAATCAAATGAGACTAATTCAAACTGACGTAGCTACGAGCAAAAATTATAACAACAAACTGGGTTCACATTGTTGACACATGAGCAACTTCAATTAACGAGCAATAATTATAACAACTTAATTAATCTGAATTGTCAAAGGGTCAAAATTAAGATGTTTCCCGAGAGAGTCTAATTAAACGCGCACAGTATTATAAGGATGTTGATTAACTTTTCCGTCCAATTGGATAGCGATTGAAGTTGCCGCCGTCTGGATTCCACGAAATACAACACCGCCCTTGACTAAAATCTTAGTCTTCGAAATTCCAATTACTTGGAGATAATTAAGCATTAATTAATGTGCTTCAAGTTTCAACCCACACTATTAACGGTGTAACGAATTTTGACCTTTCCAGCTTTTTGCTTGCGCGAGAGATCTAGAAGTGGAAATGAGACGAAAACCAAAGAGTGAACAAAACTCAAACGCCACATATGGAAAGCAATCAAAATCAAAATCAAAATCCATAATTTGTTTTAATTAATTGTACATAATCTTTTTCCCAATCTTCTAAATACGTATTTTATCTATGTATATTATCAATTAGGTTTAAAAATACTCAACTATAATTCCACTAGTTAGGTAATTAACCTATTTGCACAGCACAACTCAAAATAACAATAAAGAATTAAAAGCAGAACTCACCATTTTGCTACGTACACAACTGGCTACGTACACAACGAAAATAATTTTCATTACAGTCACATATCCAGATACATATGGCTTTATAAACGTAGTCTTGAATCATACAGATGAACTCTCAAGTGTCTTCTTGAACAGTACAAACAATGGGAGATGTCTGTACGTACTCACACACCTCCTTCAATGACAAGCACAAAACAAACATAATCCTAACCATAATCAGAACATGACTATTACACCCTATTCCAAACAGAAATGGATTAATCTATTGGTTAATCTACTTCATTTTGACAACATATAATCATGTTTACTATAAAACAATATCGCTCTATCAGATTAGCCAAATATAATATTCTTTATGCCGTCCAAAAATGGTCACCTCTCTCGCGTTGCTTGTTTGGAGTAGCTAGGTGGTACCAGAATGTTGTAGACTAGAATATTGTTCATAAGATTTTGACAGCCTCCAAACGATGGAGCGCCACAAATGTTTGCTGCGCTCGTGATGCACCGTCCCAACATAACTTACTTTGTGGCGTAAATTGTTTTTTCGTGAGATTATTTTTGTGTGGCGAAAATTGAATAATTGATATCACTTTGACGTACACTTTTATCCACCACCACTATCGGATTGGATAAAAACACCTAGTACCGTTCTGTAAATGATTTAGCAGGCGTTTAAAATGAGCCAATTTGTAAAACAATTTTTGGATAAATATTGTACTGCCTATTATCCTTATATGAGTGCGTGTCAAGATAATCATGTTTATAACTTTGTGAAATCCTACCATCACTATTAAATGAAATTTACTCTATTGGCCAAAAATACTTATATTAATGGCGGAGATCCACGAACTAGGGGAAATTAGCATTCTCGAGTATTGAAATCATAATTCACAATTCTTTTGTCTTTTCAAATCACAAAAAAACTGAACTAAACAAGGTAACCTTCAAAGGTACACTTACAACTATTTGAATTGGCTTTGAATCTCCAAAAACTAAAACTTTTTTCGCTCTGACTGTGTGCGATTTACAGTGAACTCACGCGCCCCCTTTCTTCATACTTTACTTTCCTGTTTTCCCCAATAACGGATAGATCTCCACCTGCAACGTTCCTCTAACGGCCATATCCATGGCGGAGCCACCGGCTAACACCGGTAGAGCACCTCCAGAACAACCTTTCCTCAATGCTTTGATCAACAAACCTACCCCACTCTACTCCTCTCTGCCTACGAACCCCGAAATCAAACCAATCACTTCCCTGAACGGTCGCCCGGCCTGCCTCTATGAGCCCGAATCAGTCAAAGTTCAAGCTTCCCACTATCAAAATGCCCTCATCGTCAAGTTTGGTAGAGGAAAGCCTCACATGGTCCAGATCCAAAAAGCTTTCAAAGAGATCGGGTTCAAAGGTAATTTCCAAGTTGGGCTCATAGATTATAGGCATATTTTGATAAGGTTCCAAGATCAGGAAGATTATCAGAGATTCTGGATCAGACCTTTCTGGTCAATCGCTGGTGCAACGATGAAAGTGATGAAATGGACGCCGGAATTATCACCGGAAAAGGAATCTTTCATAGTTCCGGTATGGGTTACGGTAAGAAATATTCCACTATGGTACTACAATCAAACGCTGATCAAGGATGTTGCTAGCCAACTTGGTGCTTTCATCAAGATGGACGCTGCTACATGTGGTATCACGAGGCCCTCTGTGTTGAAGATGTGCATAGAGATTGACCTAAAGAAAGAGATAATCAAATCCATCCCAGTTGGTACTCCTTTGGACTTCATCGAATGCCCTGTGGAATATGATAATCTTCCGCCCTTCTGCAAACACTGTAAGATAGTAGGGCATGCTGAGAGCAATTGCACAGTTCAGCATCCGGAGCTCCAGAAAACATGGACAAAGAAACCTCAGCAACCCAATCAAACTGCCAACGTCAAAACGGTTATGGCTCAACAACAACCTGGACCATCTGGAGTGTCAACAGATAAGAAACAAATGGACTTGGTGGTCCTGTACTCCAAGGAAAAGAATGAGGTTGCCAGAACTCATATTGAGCTTTCAGCCACAACTATGGATGCTCAAGCTGGAGCCTCACCTGTATCCTTTATCTCCTTTGATGAATTACATATTTCCCAACTTAAGAAACAAGACAAAGACAAAAAAGATACAAAACATATGGCCATTGTTCCTTACCAAAAACCTGTGGCACTGTCCAACTATTATTCTGTTTTGCAGGAAGAAGACAGCACATCAGATGCCTCTTATGACGATGCTCCAAGTGATCCTGACTGGAAAATAGAGGATCACCAACTCTATGCAGATACACCACAAAAATCACCAAATTTGCATGAGGCACAATCTGCTGCTATTACTGAATTCATTGATATACATGATGTAGCTGATGATATAGATAAAGTCAATACTTGCAGTGAACTTTTAATTGCTGAGGTGGCATCTAGCTCAGATAATGAACCAATAGTTGATGATATTAATGTTTGTAATGTTGTTATTCTTGCTGAGGTGGCCTCTAGCTCAGATAATGAACCAATAGATGTTAACAACAAAACAATAGGAAAAAAGAAATCTAGTAATAATACCATCACTGAGAGTATAAGTAGAATTCTCAGACCAAAACAACCTGTCAAATACAATGTTTAAATGATTCACAAAATCATTGGAAACATTCTTGTTTGGAACATAAGAGGTTATGGAACCTCCATAATTAGACTACAAAAATTACTTGTTTTGCATAGAATCTCTATTTTATGCATCACTGATCCTATGCACAATAATGCAGAAATACAGAATCTTCAACATGATCTGCATTTTCAAAACTCATATCATGGATCTGAATCAAAAATCTGGCTTTTTTTTAACAATTGTTTCACCATTGACATTATTACTCAATCTGATCAATTCATCTTAGCTGTTATTACTGACTTACCTAACTCACAAACCTGGAACTGTGCATTTATATATGCTAAGGTTTTAAGGCAACTTAGGAAATCACTATGGAGTGATCTCTTAAATATTCCACAGGCCCTAACACTCTTTGTTGGGGATTTCAACACAGTCTCCACTGTCTCTGAATATAAAGGGCCTCATCAACCTCCACTAGGGAGTATGGGTGAATTTAACTCCTTTATCACATCTGCTGGTCTACAGGAACTTAATAATGTAGGAAACAGATTCACATGGACTAATATGAGAAATAGGGATGACCTCTTACTTCAGAGGTTAGATAGGGGTTTGTGCAATTTGGAATGGTTTAGCTTATTTCCAAATAGCTCAATTCTAGTACTAAACAGAACAACTTCTGATCATAACCCCCTCCTAGTCTCCATACAGCATGCCACTGAAAATGCTCCAAAACCATTTAGATTCCAAAAGATGTGGTTGAACAGGCCTGAATTCCATAGTATTGTAGAGGAAAACTGGTTACACCTAACTGATTCTATAGGGATGTATAACATGGTTTTTAAGCTGAAAAGACTCAAGTCTCTTCTAAAAGCATGGAATCTAACCAACTTTGGGAATATTCATCAGAATATTCTCAATGCAGAACATAGAGTAGATGACCTTGAAGAAGTCTATGAAGCGTCAGGGTGTGAGGCAGACCTGATAGAGCTAAATAGATGTAGAGCCAATCTCATTAGAGCACAGAAGGAGGAGGGTATATATTGGAAGCAGAAGGCCAACATCAAGCGGCTAAAGGAAGGGGATGCTAACACTAAATATTTTCACAATTCAGTGAAAGAAAAGCATTGCAGAACCAGGATTAGCAAGATTAAAGATATAAATGGTACCTGGATCTCTGATCCAGAAGGGATTAGAGCAGAGGGGGTACATTTTTGTGAAGATCTTCTAAATGAACCTGTGCAAGAAAACCCTGGCCAGTTCCTTGACATGTTTACATCAGTCATTCCAAATCTGGTCACACCAGAAGAAAACAACTCTTTACTAAGACTCACCGACTTGGATGAGCTAAGGAACGTTGTTTATGACCTGGGAAGTGAGAGTGCCCCAGGATCAGATGGATTCTCAGGATCCTTTTATACTAATTGCTGGGACATTATCAAAGAAGACCTGATTCAGGCAGTTAATGAATTTCTCCAGGGCAAGAAAGTACCCAAAGTAATCTTCAGCACTTGGCTAACCATCATCCCCAAAAGACCAAACCCTTCCACTTTTGCAGAATTCAGACCTATAAGCCTCTCCAATTTTCTCAACAAAGTTTTTACTAAGCTCCTAGTTGAGAGAATGAAGCCTATTATGGCAAAGCTCACCTCTCCGGAACAGTCGGCCTTTCTCAAAGGTAGAGATATAACTGATAACACCATTCTCATACAGGAGATGGTCAGACTTTTAGGTAGAAATCCCAAGCAACAAAATCTAATTCTAAAATTAGATATGCAAAAAGCTTTTGACAAAGTATCTTGGGGCTTCCTGAATACCATCTTGCTCAAATTTGGATTTCATGGAGCTCTTGTTAAGATAATCATGCAAAATATTGCATCTGCTTGGTTCTCAGTTCTCATAAACGGCTCAATTTCAGGATTCTTCCCCTCTAGTAGAGGCATTAAGCAAGGAGATCCACTATCTCATTTCCTTTACAACCTTGTCACTGAAATTTTTCTAGGGGTCTTAAGAAACTGGTGGAAATAAGACACATTGAATGCTTCATCATGCCAAGAGGAGTTAGCCCAGTCACTCATCTCATGTATGCAGATGACACTGCCATTTTCACCAATTCCAAAAAAAACGAAATCTGAGCAGAGTTAAAGCATTCCTCCAGGCATATGAAAGCTCTTCAGGCCAAATGGTGAACTATTCAAAATCTGAGTACTTTGTTCACAACCTAACATCTGTTAGGAAACATAGGCTGATTAGGAGATCACTGGGTATGAAACTAGGTAAGATGCCTTTTACTTACCTAGGAGTACCAGTCTTCAATGGGAAAAATAAGATCATCCATTATCAACCTATTCTAGAAAGGATTCTGAAGGCCACCCAAAACTGGAAGAACAAATGGTTAAGGTATGCAGGTAGAATGGTTTTAATCAATCATGTCCTACTAGCTACACCAATTCATGTTATCTCAGTACTCAGCCCCCCAAAGAAAGTCATCAGAAGGATGGAGTCCATGGCCACAAAATTTCAATGGGGGGGGGGGGGGGGGGGGGGAACTCAATTTGGAAATAGAAAAGTTTGGAGGAAATGGTCCAAGTTGGCAGCACCAAAGCAGGAAAACGGTCTGGGATTCAGAGACATCACATCACTCGTACACTCATTCTCATGTAAAATGTGGTGGAAGTTACAAAAAAAATGAGACACTGTGGACTCAGTTTCTGTGGACTTTCCCAGAAACATACAAGACCTCACACACATGGAAGAGAATATGTGCAGTCACTGAACATGCAAATACTAACTCTGTTATATTGTATGGCAATGGAACTTGTCCTTTCTGGTTCTCAAATTGGCTTGGATCTGGCGCACTATGCTATGAATGGCCACCTGAGGTTGAAATTCCTTTCCAAAATATCTCACTGGCTGAATTCATTCATAGTAAAAGCCTCTATCTAACTACCTTGGAGCTTCATTTAGCTACCAATATATTTGTCTCAGTGCAGGAAGCTAAAATATGCCATCATCATGAGGACAGACTAATTTGGAAGCCTTCAAGAAATGGAGAATTCACAATCAAATCGGCATACCTCAGCTACATGCCCAGGTCAGCACCAGTTGAAGTTCTAAAACAGGTATGGAATCCTCCAATCCCTGCAAAAGTATCTTTCCTTATTTGGAGGATTAGGAATAGGCTATTACCATTTGATGATGTTCTAACAAAATGTGGTTTCAACTTGCCATCCAAATGTCCAATGTGTTCATCTGTTGATTCTCTAAGCCATTACTTCAATTCTTGTGCATCCTCTGTGGAGATTTGGGATTTTATTGACAATATCTTGGTTATAAAACCTCCCAGATTTTTAAATGTTGACCATAGAGTTAGATTTCACATGTCATACTCAGGCTTTTCCAACGTTCACACCAAAGTAATAAGAATAACCATTATGATGGTATTCTGGGCTTTATGGAACAGAAGAAATATAATTTTGTATGATAATAAAACTCTAACTAAGATTAATATTTGCAATGAATTGTTTAAACAATTCAACAGGATCTTCACCGCTTTCCCACTAATAGGCTCAAAGGATATGAACCTTTTCCTCTTACAAACTGGTCTGCTTCATTTCCTCAAAAGAAAGAAGCCTAGACCTGTTAAATTGGTTAAATGGTTTCCCCCAGATTTAGGTTAAAAGATCAATGTTGATGCATCTTATCAGAAACATTATCAGTTTCAAAACACTGGCATTGGGATAATGGTTAGGAATTCTAATGGCACAGTATGTAGGATGGTCATGAGACACATAAACACATCATCACCCTTGCATGCAGAACTTGCTGCCATACACCTTGGCTACCAAATTGGAATACATATACAGCTTCTTAATTTCTGTGTTGAATCTGATTGTGAAAGTGTAGTTAAAAGGGTCTTACATCCCAGTTCCATTGACTGGAACTTGTTTTCTCTTTGTAATGCTTTGCACCAACATAGCACCAAGCATGCCATCTATCATGTTCTGAGAGAAGCTAATTCTGCTGTTGACTTTCTTGCCAAACACTGCTCTACACTTAAATTATCTGATGATATGTCTGTTGAGAATGCCCCTAGGAAACTAAGAGGAATTATTCAACTAGATAGGGCTGGAATGCCAACTGTTAGACTTCTAACAACCTCTTTTTCTTAGGATGAGTTACTGCTGTTTTTTGTTTCTTCACACAGGCATGAAGAGTCAGGAAAGAGGATACTGGAAAAGGGATGGACACTTTTTGATGAACCTGCTCATGGATTAGACATGTTCATGGAAGCTGGAACATACCTCTCACTTGGTGCACCTGAATGCAATAATTATGGTGTTTTTGTCTCCAAGGTTTCTAACACAATACTCTTTTTTATATACTCACTTCTCGGCTGAATTGAGTTTCTTCCTGGGTTCCAACTTGGGTAGTCTTGCAAATAAGCTTGGAACATAGAGTGTAAATTTGAGTATTTGTGTTCACTTGGAGAATAAGTAGATAAAATCCTTATATATTTATTCATTGAGTTTAAGCCTCTTCGGAAGCTTTCTCTCTTATTCTTTTGGAAGCAAATCCTCTTGCTTCATGAGTTCTTATTTAATACTCCGTATCAAAGCCACTTTTGGGCATTTAGTTTCTAGTATCTAGTCATGCTTCAAGTTATTCGGCTATAAATGTAACAACTCTTATTCTTGATTTGGGCTTGGGATCCCATAAAAGACTCCTACCACATATGTGGTTTTCCAATTAAAAAAAAAGAAGGTACACTTACAAAGTTAATGGCAGAGATCGGAGGAAATTTTCATCTCAATTATTGAACTCATGCTTACAAATTTCTTTTTATCCTTTTCAAATCACTCAAAATATGGAACTCGATGGCATCCAAACAACCAAATTGTACTATTTACAAAGTTAATGTCAAGCACCTACATACTTGGTCAAGTGGTTAAGTGCCTAGTTAATTACTCCATAAGTTAAGAATTCAAATCCTAGCAGTTCAGAGCTGTAGTGTAGCAATTCTCTACTGTAGAGGTCTTTTTTGCTTCATACAAAGTTAATGTCAATCACTCACGTGCTCGGCCAACTGGTTAAGTGCTTGGTTGAATACTTAAAGTCAATGGTTCAAATTGTAACATAGCGACAAGAAGTAATCATCAGGCATCGAAGACGCTTGGATCCCGTCATTTACCTATTCATCAATTCCTGTGTGATGCCGGAATGACATAACGTGTGGGTTACGAATATCGTCTTATACTCCTGCAAAATTAATGTTGAATTCGTATACTTTCTAAAACTCGAAAAACATGAATGTACTTATCAAAGAACTCGAGGGTATTGGTGTAGTCTCTTACTATGTAATAAACGGAAGGGAATAGCAATTAGCAGTTAGCACAATTGTCTTTTTTTTTAAGCAAAGAAATTATATTTCAGGGTTCTGCAAGACGTCCAGAAACGAATGACAAAAAACTAGGTAGAGCATCCCAAGTTTTTACTAACAAGGGCTCGACTTCGCAATGAGAAAAAAAAAGGAAAGGATGTAGCACACTTAATTTCCTTAAATTGCAATTATTCCTTAAACTTCCGAAAAAAAAAAAAACATAGCTTCAAATTGAAAGGAGGATATTTTTTATACCTAATATTTAATTTTGCTTGCCCACATTTAGCTGGCCAGCAGCTTGCAAAATAATACTAATATAATTTTCTCGTACTAAAATGAATGAAAGCCAGAAATATAAGTAGAAAGAAGGCAAATCGCAAATATAAGTGTTTTTCAAAAAACAAATATATAAAAGTGGTGGGTGGTACAACACGACAAGTCAGGCTAAACGCTGCAGCCAATGAAGTGTAAACACGTGTCGGAAGATCAATGGTCAGATGTATTTATGAATCAGCAACAACGCAGAACCAAATCTGGTCCGGAGTTTAATGATTTCCCGGTCTACGTCTGACTAGGCCGTCCCCGCATTACCACAAACAATTCTATCTTCAATTCTACGTCTTTTTTTTCTTCTAATTTTGGATAATGATACTAATAATGTCATTTCCGCCATATTTAGGAATATTTTTTCTTCAAGCAACCAACAATATATAACAAAATTTCTGTTGTAAGACATTTGTTTAAAAGTACATTTTTCTAAATTATTACTCACTCATCGTCGATTAAATTTTATTCACCATTTTACACTTTTTATGTTAACATACTTGATACTAGCAAATGAAAAGAATCTGTATTTTTTTATATACAGATTTCCAAAGATTATATGAGACTGCTATTGATTGAATTTGTCGTTGGTGAGCTTTAAACCCGCCGATTTCCTTGATTGAATTTGTCGTTGGTGAAATTGACCAAGGAAATGATTAAGAAAATTAACCGAAAGATCAAGCAAATTGAACGAAAGATCAAATTACCTGAAAAATCAAGGCAAAACAAAAATACTCAAGGACATTGATTGAAAAATCAAACAAACTGACTAAAAGATCAAACAAAAACAGTAAATGCTCATTCTCATGCTCTTGGTCTCCACAAGGACAGGTCTGACTCAAAATTTCTCTTTTTTATAATATGAAGAGAATATGATATTTTCAATTGTAAATGAGTTATTTAGTACTACTCAACTTGAGTTTTACCATCATCTATGTTTTGACCAAAATAAACTTTGAACTTTATCCATCCACATCAATACACCATGTGGAATCAAAGTATATATGATATAAAATTTTAAGAGCTATATAATAATGCATTAGCAAAACTATTTTGTTATAAAGGAATCTAACTTCATTACTTTTGTCAAATTTAGCTGTATCGGATTATTTCGTAACATATTTGATTGTCTATAATTTCAATTACATGAATAGTAAATTTTTACAATAAGGTCAGGTTTCAAATTATATGCTTATCTTCATCTTCAATATATTTTTTTAAAATATGATTCTGATTTGAATGTGAGAACTGTAAAAAAATACACTTTTCATTTTGAAAATCATTTACTATATTACTTGTGACCTCTAAATTATTTAAGATGATTAATAATGTATATGAATATGATGCTTACAAATAAAGTATATTGTCAAAAATCAAGCCAAAGGAATAAGCATTTGAAAAGTGTACCAATAATAAATCATTAGCTTAAGTACAAATGTTGATAATCAATTGAGTTATAGTTGCACTTTTCAAAAGTTGTCTCCTTCTCAGAAATGCATTGCACTTTTCTACTCAAAACCTGCCCTACGAATAATCGCTTTAATTATTTCTAAATTCTCTTCTTTTCCTTTCTAATCCTGTTATTATCCTCCACCTCATTGTCTACCCCTCTAAGTTGTTAAATTTTGCAGATAGGTCCTTAATATCTCTGCAATTTACATGTTTTATATTTGCAACCGCGACTTTCATGATTTTATATAATTGTATAACAACCCCATTTGCAAGAGATATTTGGTTGATCTGGTCAATCTGGATTTGTTTTTTAAATTATTCATGCAAAATGCAACCTGTAGTGTCAAAATCAACAATGATTGATGAATAATTATTTGCGTAATAGCTTCAATTCTCAACCACCTTAAATTGAATTATGGAATAAGTTAATTGTGGAGTGGAGTAACTTATGTAGATTTGTTATCCTAAAATTTTAATCAAAGTTCTACAACAAAACCAACATGACAAAATTGCAAATTAAAACTTATTATTATTAGGAACGTTATGATTTTATCTTTTAACTCACATAAAAAAAGTTGTTTTATAGTAGTATATTTAGGGTGTTGCTCTGTGCGGAACCAATTTACTCATTGCAAGACTAAAATTAACTATAATGCTCTCATATAGTCAAATGCATGTGGTTCAATATTGGTCTATATATACACGTAATATTTAATAAAATGTACAAGAGACTTTCTCAATTGTATAAATTTACAATAAATTCTTTTTGAAAATAGTAAGATTATTGATTAATTTTGAGAGAATGAACAATCTATTATGTCTAGTGTGACATATAATAGAATGAAATTGAAAATTTGATTATCCCACATTATATTGTGAGAGGTAATTGATATTGAAAAGGTCACTTAATGTCATGAATTATTACACATTCATAAATCATAATTACACCTTTTAAACATATACAAGATAAATTACAATACTAAATGTAACGTAGTTATTACAAGGCTATGGTTACACTCATTAAACATCAACAAATTAAATAAAACACGATTCACATATTTAACTCTGTCATTTCTTCTTACATGGTTGTTAGGAGTTAACTTGCACCAACTTCTTATTACATAACTTGATGATGTTATATGTTTCAAAAAAATTTTATTTAATACAACTGTTACATTACATAACTTGACTATGTGTTCGGGTGTTTTAAATTTGAAACTTACAAGTAAGGATCATGAGTCATGACAACCACCGGCCAAATCTTTAGGAATACTTTTAATCAAACCATTTTTCATTACTATAAATATATATAATTTATTCAAAAGAAAATATTTATAAACAACATGAAATAATTGAATTGTGTAAATTTGATGTCAATTTTGCTATGATTATTATTACGCGTTTTTCTAACACCTAAATTACTTAGAATCACATCAATTAAAGTCATATAAAAATTATTCTTTGCATTATTAGCTAATCGATCTTTTGAAAATTATCAAAATCACATTATCATATATATATATATATATGAAATTATAATTATGTTGATGCGATGAAAACAAATAAGACCCAATCTTGACTATTAGGGATGACAACTTTGTAGCACATTCAATGACAAACTATATAAAGACGAGCACCATGAAATCTACAATATGGACAACTCCTCCAAACTTCAATACAAAAGGGTGATTCTATTCACACCCTCTATTTTCTATTTACGCCCATATTCTGACCCCACTGATTTAAATCCTGAAATCCTGATTGGGCAGATGATAGTGTTGTTGTAAAGATCAATGTAGTATTTGTATCTTCAATATGGTTTAAACCCTATTTTTGGTCAAAGGGGTATAAATAGTAACACCCCATACAAAAACATGATTTTTTTATTTTATTTTTATGCGATGGAATAGTGTCCCGTAGCCATCGAAACATTGTGTGTCAGCTGAAAATTGCAAAACAAAATAAAACAATTTTGGATAATACCAATTTCTAATTTTGGCGTAATTGTGGAGTAAAAGTTTGGCGAGACCGCGAATAGCCAGTCAAGTCAGCCTAGGGCGGTAAACGAGTCGAGTCGAGCTCGAACAGACATGTGTTCGTGTTCGAGTTCGAGTTCGTATTACATGTTCGTGATCGAGTTCGAGTTCGTACGAGTTGAGATATTTTAGCTCGAGCTCGATTCGTCTCAGTTTAAGAAAGTTCGAACTCGACTCGTGAGCTCGATAAAAGATCGAGTTCGAACTCGAACTCGAGCTAGTTCGAGCTTATTAAAGCATTAATGAATAAAATTTAATTTATTTATATTAAATTATATATAAATATTATATTCGAGCTGTTCGACGAGCCTATCGAGCTGGCTCTTATGAGCTCGAGTTCGAGCTTGTTTATAAACGAACGAGCTCGAGTTCGAGTTCGAACTGGTCAAACCGAGTTCGAAAACGAACTTTGACCGAGTTGTTCACGAGTTGTTCACGAACGGTTCAGTTCATTTACACCCCTAAGTCAGCCGCCACAATCTGGAAAGTTTCAAGGTCCACAACCGAAATACCCAAAAGATATAGGGGTAGAAAGTAGTATTATTAAACAGCTGTATTATTTTAATTTCTAATAAACAACTTAAAAATACAGTATCATTATTATCCTTGACTTTTATAATTATTTATATCTTAAATAACAGACTTCTCTCTGTAACAACCAAGTTAAATAAATTAAATTTAATAAAAAACATTTTTCGAATGATGAAATATTGATGACTGGAACATAAAAAAGTGTGACATTTATTACTGAAAAACGAAAAATAATTTAAAATAAATAAATTATCCTCATCTCCTTCTTCCTCGTCCCATCCTATCCACCATTATAAATCCCATTTCCCAGCTGCTTCAAAACCCCTCCTCTTTCACTTCACGTTTCTTCATTTCTTCTCTCTCTCTAAATTCTCTCTCTGAAAATGGATTTGGAAATCCCACAATTCAGCTTGATCACAGACTTCGAAGCCGGAGTTCGATGCATCGAGAATCCATCCTTAATCTCGAGGTTCTTCGCTCTCTCCAACGTTGTCATTGTTCGGAGTTTCTGGCAATGGGTGGCTTTGATTCTCGCGGTCGTAGCCACATTCGGCGGAATCGTGAAACGGGTCAAGATCATCCATATACGCAGAATCAAATCGTCGTCGGAATCGCTTCTGCATCACCTCGATATGGATTTGGAGTTGACCGACGACGATTCCGATGACGACTCGGCGGCCTCATCGGACGACGAGGATGAAGATGAACCAGGGAGTCCTACGTTTTTTGGCGATGAATTCGATGACTTTTGTGTCAAAGGTTCGAGTTTTTGGAACGGCGGCGGTAGTTTGAGGCTCCGGGGAGACTTCGATTGGCCGGAGTTTACCTCCGGGAAGAATGTTGTCAAGCTGTGGGATAGTTTAGGATTGAGCATAGGTTTCGATTCTTTTGACGATTGTGCTGATTCCGAAGGCGTGGTTTCTTTGTGGGATTTGGATCAGGACAAGAAGATCAGCGATATTTTTGCCGGGTCGGTTTCGGGCCATTTGCCGGCGGTTTCTGCCTCCGCGGCGCCGGCGAGATCGGTGGTTTTGGCGGCTGAGATGGACGAGAACCGAAACGGCGTCGTATTCGGTGCGTACGATACAAGGATGGCCGGTCGGAAGGCGGCGATCTTCGCGGAATGGGGCGGTGGCGCAGCCGCCGATGGGAAGGTTGTCGCCGTCGCGCCCGGCGGTGTCGAGAAGGTGTACGTCAGGGATGCCGTCAGCGGCGTCGTAACGGTCGGGGACATGAGAATGGTGAACTCTGCGCTGGAAAGTGACGGTGATATGTGGTGGGACGCTGACGCCGTTATTGTTGATGATGAGCTCGTTGACTAGGTGAACTGAGCCAAGGCTGTAAAACTCGGTTGTTGGCTGGGTTCTGAGTCAGCTCGACTCGGGATGACTCGTTGAGGCTGGAGACACTTGTGTGGAGTTGATGACAGCCACATGGCATAACGGTCTGCCGTTAAAATTAGGAGTTGCTCAAACTATGAAATTTCTACTATGTAATTGTGGGACCAAATTGGAGTCCTCTGTATATTCTGAATCGCAATTAATCTCTTTTTTTCCTTTTTGAATAATTTTAAGATTCTAGTTTTTAAAGTCGTGGCCAACAAATTATTCATTCAAGAAAAATAAAATGCCGTGAGGCCCGTGACCATCAGATTAAGATTGAGAGATCAATTAAAGTAAAAAAGTAATAACACCAACGAAAATATTAACTATCAAATGCAGAAAATATAACTATTAGGTAAAAGTTGATGGTAAAAATTGCAAATTACTAAGAATTGAGATAATTATAGTATTGGCTAGATTTTTCACATATTTGTAAGGTCTGTCTGACCAGATGGAAAGTAAGGATCACTTGGTGTTTGACACTGTTTATGCAAGTTGGTCGGATGATCCAAGAATATGGATTTTAGAGAGATTTTTGGTGGCTAATTTATGAATACCCATGTTCAAGAATTATGCATTACATTTTGAAATAAGGTAGCTGTTATTTATTTTGGAAGTTTTATATGAAAGTACACATGAACTCGTTGCATTTTGGAAGTGGGACATTGGCCTTTGCGTTAATAATATTTACTAATGGTTAACGTAATGAGGAGTAGAAGTGCAATTTGGAGTTGTTTTTGGAACAATTTTGCTAACTTGGAGATGTTTGTTGCTAGAGGATTTTCTGGAGTTTATAAAAGAATCACTATACTCTTATCCCTCACAAATGTTTTAACGAGGTAGTGATTCTGATACAACAATAAACGAATAAAGTGAAGAACTAAAGAAAAAAGAGGTAATCAAAACAAATTCAGCTAAATACTTATTTGGAAGCACTTGAAGTTGAAGCCCAATTAGCACTTGGGGTTTTATAGAGGAGGCTGGCGCTTTATTCCAGTAATTTATAGAGGAGGCTGGCAGGACATTTTCTGGCCTCGACTGCACTCTCTGTTATGACAATAACATGTATTTTGTGCATTTTACTTCTGTTATTTTGTGTAAAAAAATCCATCATAGAGCATGGAGAAAATACAATATTCATTTTTTAAAAAAACTGAAGAGGATTTGAATCCAGATGTACTCGAAAGTGCTAGTCTGAAAAGCTTGGGGGAAAATGCTTCTGATCAAGTGAAATATGGTCCTGCAGTAGTAATTTGGTTCTGCAAATAGAAGTTCCCTATTTCTAATGCCCAGATTCCTCTCGGGCTTCCACAAAGGGTGAAATCAACAAACGGCAAAATCAAATTGACCTTGAAGATGCTAGATCCAGTAGTCTGAAGCATCATATGCAAATGTGCACTCCTGTGTGTGTGAAGGAGTAGATATAATAAAAATATATATCAAGGTGAATATATATGCGTGTAGAGTTATATAGACGCATGCTGAGCAATTACCTCGCCGGTGTCTGCATGAACAAATGCATCGATTCTTGAAAATCCTTCTAACTGGAGGGTATTGGCAAGGAAAAATCTTTTCTATCCCATTGGTTTTTTGCCCCATAGACTAAATGCCAAAAATTTTGAATTTGTGGTACTCAGGTGGGACCCACAAGACATTATTTTAATAAATCCATTCTCTCTCTACCTTTTTCTCCTTGTTCTCTTTCCTTCTTTCTCCACCGAGAACTGGAAGCTTGAGATTTTGTTTCCGGCCATCAATGGCATCTGCCTCATTTCCATTCCAAAAAATCCAAAAAAATTAGATTTATCACCAGGGAAGAAGCGCGATCAAGTAGGTATACCAAGGTATGTTTAAACGCACCTTATTCAACATGAGTAGATTAAAATATGAAGCAAACGAGGCTTGGTTTCACTGAAGAATTTGTATGGTATCATATGAATTTTATGTATGGTCTCACTCCATTGGCTTTATGGTGAATTCATGTCTGTGTCCGGGTGGTGTCGAACACAGGAACTTCGTCTAACACCCCTTGTTGTTTCATGTCTGTATGCTGTATGTTGTCACTACACTTCATGTATGGTGTCACATGTTATGGGCTGAAGTGTCACTGAACTCTATGCATGGTGTTGCATGATTTGGGACAAAAGTGTCACTCCATTGGCCGCATGGTGTCACATTATCCCCACATTATAGAGTACTACGTATTTCGAGCAGGGGTGTCATTTGAATAGTTCTTTTAGCGTTATATTTTTTGGCTCATACAGATGATTGATCTAAACAACCTTCCCGAAGCTGATCCTGATTTCGAGGGAGATGTGGACTCAGATTACGAGTCATTAAACGGTTCTGATTGGGAGAATTTAGGCGGTGGATTTGAATATGTAGCTCGAGATGGTGAAGAGAACGGGGAGGCAGAGAACGAGGCAGCAGAGAACGGGGAGGAAGAGAACGAGGCAGCACTGAACGATGCAGCACAAAGTCGCTATTACGAGGGTTCGATTATCGAGCTAGCAGTAGGGCAAGAGTTTGAAACCTCCACTGAATTTGTGGCTCACTGTTACAAATATGGATACGCCAATGGGTTTTCAATGAGAAACTTAGGTCGGGACAACCCGAACAAACCTGCGGTTTCAACACGAGTCAATAACGGACAGCGTTCTAAGGAGGATTATTACCGCATTCGAATGGGCTGTAAACTTAGTGGGTTATACAGACCTCCTCCTGGAAAGGATCCCAGTAAACCGGTTAAGTCTTGTCGGTGTAATTGCCCAATGATCGCTACTGCACTCAAACAGAAAGATGGTTGGTGGAGGGTATCATCTGTGAAGCTTATGCACAATCATAATATTGATGTCAAGGGGGTAAGATTTCTGAGCAAATATCGAGGAATTTCAGTGGCGAACGAGGAGAGCATGTTGTCGCTTTACCGAGCTGGACTCCGTGCATCCCAGATATATGCCATATTTGTCCAGAAGTATGGAGAGTATGCAAAAGTTCCGTTTTCCGAGAGAGACATGCGTAACCTACTAAGCAAAGACACAAGGTTGAAAATGCAACATGGGGATTTTAAAGCCGTGCAAGGCTTGTTTGATCGAATGAGGGCAAAATCTTCAACTTTCTATGCTGACCATGACATTGACGACTGTGGTAGAGTGAAGAACATGTTTTGGGCAGATGCTAGAAGCATCAAGATGTATGCAGAATTCGGAGACACGATTTCATTCGATACAACCTACTTGTCTAATAGGTACAATATGCCATTTGCACCTATCGTAGGTGTAAACCACCATGGTCAATCATCATTGTTTGGATGTGCACTCATAGCTAAGGATGATGCCGAGAATTTTAAATGGGTATTCAAGACTTTCCTTAAGTGCATGGGGAACAAAGCTCCGAAATGCATTCTCACAGACCAGTGCCGAGCCATAGGTGAGTGGAGTCCCTTTAAATACCCCTTAGATTACATTTGTATGTATTTCTTTCCATCTTGAATGGGTAGTTGTAGTTTGAGATAAATACCCCGAGCGAGGATATGAATACCCCTGTCAACAATACATAGTACCCCAGGAATCTGATGCAGGTTTATTTTTTCCAAGTAGCCTACGCTTAAATTATAGAGACCTCTGTGATCATTATAATGTATTTCTGTGATCGTTATGTAGTACTTCCGTTATCAATATATAGTACCCCTGGAATCTGATGCAGGTTTATTTTTCAGGAAAAGCCGTGGCAGAAGTGCTTCCGGACACTCGACACAGGTGGTGTCTTTGGCACGTGTTGAGGAATATGAGGAAGAACTTTGGCACTATGGCCGAATGGGAGGAGATTGCCAAGGCACTAAGAAGGATACTTCACGAGTCTCTTTCAGTCGAGGAGTTTGAATTGCAATGGAAAGAATGGGCTACCAAATTCAAATTGTCGGACAAGCAGTGGTGTATTGATAAGTTCAGAGAGAGAGCAAGGTGGGTTCCCGTGTATTTCAAGGATGAATTCTGGGCCGGAATGTCAAGCACACAAAGAAGCGAGGGAATGAACAATTTTTTCAAGCAATTTGTTTCAGTGAACACAACTCTTCAGGTTTTTGTGGAGAGGTACTCCCTGGCACTCGCAAAGAGAATGGAGGATGAGATTAAACTGTCTCATGAGTCCGTTCACACTCCGTACAGTTGTTTGACTAAGTACGGGTTTGAGTTAGTTTTCCAAGAGGTGTACACGAATGCGAAGTTTTTGGAGTTTCAGAAACAAGTGTCGGACATGATGTACTGCAACGCCACCATTGTTGCACTGAATTCGGATGGAGCTGTTTACGAGGTTAAGATGAGCAAAGTGCGACAGGGGCGGACGAGAAGGAAAGTCTTCCTCGTGAGTGTACAGCGTGAACCGACTTGGGACATACAGTGCGAATGTAAAAACTTCGAGTTTCGGGGGATCTTGTGCTGTCACATGCTTCAGGTATTCAAAGTGGAAGAAAAAGAAGAAGTGCCAGCAAGGTTCATAGTTGATCGTTGGAGAAAGGACTTGATAAGGGGGTACATTAAGGAGTCCTGTGGTTACCGCGACGGGGATGCAGAAAAAGAGGTTCCCGAGCCAAAGAAACGGTACGATGAGATGGATATGAAATTTCAGGAACTTGCTTCCCGCGCTATGATGGATGATGGAGGTTACAAGAAAATGATGGATATGATGATCAAGCTAGACTTGGAACTGAAGCCTCGTGATGATCTACCCCCGGGTTTGGAAAGAGATGAAGCGGGGAATATTCGAAAGCAATGGGGATCGCGTAACAGAGGAGCTGCTAATCAGGCCAGTGGTAGTGGCGCGCCTGAAACAGGACCCCTTGACCCCAAGGATGCTAGGAAGCGAGGAAGGGCACGGGGTCATCGGTTAGGACATGAAAAGGACAGTAAAATCAATAAAAAACAGCAGAGGAAGAGGAAGAATAAGAGTGCAGGTCTGCCCGATGATCTTGATCTAAACCTGTAAGGAGCTCCGGTGTTTAAGTTTCTTGCGAGTATCAGTAACGTCTTAATCGGCAAATGGACTTAAATTGGGCTGTCCATACTTTTGTTATTTTGGGCCGATACCTTTCTTGTTTCTCAGTAATTAGAAAAACCTCAACATGCGGTGGAATAAATGGTTCAAATATGCAAAGATACATTTGCATACCAAAAATATATTTGTATTTTTTTATTCTATTATTTTCAATAAAAGTTATCCTAAATAGGACTGTCACACGATAGTATAGGGGGTGTCAAATACTTCTTTCTTGTATGTGTGAAACAACACAGGGGAGTGTCACGGGCTAGTAAAGTGAGTGTCACTAACTTTGTGTATGTTGCCATTCCGGAATCTGGGTATTAGAGACACTTCGTTAAAGTGTCACACGTTTGATTAAATTTCTGTAGTACTAGTCCATCTAATATTCACATCTTCCAGTAGCATATTTTCCGGACTATATTGTTAGCTTGTATTAAATTTTAGCCAGTGTTTATTCAGAATAATCAACATTTGGATGGGATGTTTTCACAACGCTTTCCTTAAATCATATTTGATATTAGAAATAAGAGGAACTAAAGAAATACATCATAGATAGGAATTCTCGCTAATGAGAAAACCTCAAAATACGGTGGAATAAAAGGTTCAATACGCAAAGCTACATTTGCATACCAAAATTACCAAAAGTATCTCTTCCTAACCGTCCGGGTACCACACATAGATCCTACTCATCATCGTCGCCGGTTAAGTCGATGAAGATCCTTTCCTTTGGAGCAGAGGCCGTGGCGAAAGATACCTTCTTTTTGGACTTCTTCTTCTCATCCTCAACCACCTCATCCTTAACTAGGATGAAATCGGTGGGAGCAATGGTCCTCATGGGTTTCCCTTGTGCATCTTTCGGCAAGCTGCCTTCTCCGTCGGTTGAGATCAGATAAGTGTGCGCCTCCGCCTCAAACAGGGTCCTGATGAATGGTACTGGAATGCGAAATCCTTGGAACATATCCGTTAGGGCGTCGACGCCAACAGTGTTGATGAGCTGCCTTAAGAAGAACCTAAGCTGCACCTTTTCTCGAGCCCTGTCTCCGGAGCAGCTGCAGGTGTTCTTCATCTTATGCGATAGTACGGACAAAGGCTTTGTAGCCCTAGCCCCGTTCACCTTGAGCAGATTTTCGGGAGCCATTTTGGATCAGATAAGGAACGAACAAGCTTCAACGAGGAAATAATTATGATGCAGAGAGGTGATGTTGTGGAGTGATCCCGCGTTGGCGTCTACTTATAAAGGGGTTCAGGGTTTATGGAATTGGCGCCAAAATTGTGAAATTGCGTTTTGGAAAGGGAGGGAAAACCGAAAATCAACTAAAGACCACACTGAATTGTTTTATACATTCAATTTTGGCCTGTAGTAGTAAAAAAAGTATCAGACCTTCAACGTTTTGGTACTACAGGTGCTGATGAGGACTTCAGTTTCACGGGTTAGTTGTATTGGTACTACTACTGAAAATAAAACAAATTTTAATTTAGTTTAACAATATAACAATAGATACCCAGAAAATGAGAGAAATATGGGGAGTGTCCCGTACATACCAAAGTAAATACTCCTACTTCAATATTCTGATACACATGACAAAGAAGAGAAAGACATAAGTAAACACCAATGCGAATATGAGACGGGATTCTCGAACATCTCTTTGTCTGGCTTCAGCAGTTAGAGTGTGAATAGTCTCCATATGCCTCTGGTTCGTGGAAGCAGCATGTTGGCAACGGCGACAAGTACGACGGCCGGTAGGTTGATCAAACCATTCAAAGAAGTCGCATCCACCCGCATCGTAGTTCAGACATCCGTAAAATCTTCTTCCAGGATTCTCACTCGTTTGGGACGTCCTTAATATTGCCTTCATACCACAAAGGCATAGGACGACATCGTGGATGACCATATTGAGAACAAGGCAGACTTACAACGGTTAGAAATTATATTGGGAAGAAGGAAACGGTTAGAAATTATATTGGGAAGAAGGAAACGGTTCGAAATTATATTGGGAAGAAGGCCTCTGTTAGTGGATGGACCCTTAAATAGGCATAAATTCGACCGTTGCAATTGAATTATACTGATGTCTTGTGGGGTCTTTAATAGTATTTCTATTTAGTGTGTCAAAGTATACGCTTGAGGTGTCACGGGATGGAAACAAGGAAATTCTTGTTGAGTGTTTCGAAGTATTTCAGTGAGGTGTCACTGGACAATACCTTTGGGTCTTACACTTAGGTAGAGTCTCCCTATAACTTTGGTGTCAGTGGCCACTGCTAAAGAGTCTCACAGCTTTGTTTGTATTTCTCTAGCAATATTAAAATTAGGTTTGTGATTTTGTTTTAAATAAATTAGACGGCAACACAAATTAAATTTCTAATTCGAATTACATATTATAGATAGATATTCAATTAGCACGAAAAGTGTTTAATATAGTAGTTAATTTAATAATTTAATGAGATGATACAATATTCTCCATGGCTCAACATGATAGATCCTTGTAATACACTAGCACTAAGCACTAGTCCCTCTACACAAACTCTAACAATGTTGTTGCGGAAAAATAGTTTCAACACATTTCGAGTTAGATTAATCATTATTATAACAAAGCAATCTGTTGTTGTAGAATAAGACGCACTTATTTAATTTTAAAAATATTTTTACAATTTATTTCTTGAATTAAACTTGTACTAGTGGGGGAGTGTCACAAGCTAATACATAGGAGTGTCAAGCACTCGGTTCTTGTATTTGTGAAACTACATAAGAGAGTGTCACGTGAAAGAAAAGGGAGTGTCACTCGGGTCTTGTATTGTAACAAATTTTTTTCTTGAATTAAGATTGTGCTAGTGGGGGAGTGTCGCGGGCTAATAATAGGAGTGTCAAGCACTCAGTTCTTGTACTACTGATACTACAAAGGAGAGTGCCACGTGAAATTAAAAGGGTGTCGTCACTCGTTTTTGTCCTACTGTTGAAAACTGAAATAATGAAAATTACCCAAGAGTAAAAATTATCCACTACAGACCCAAATTTAAAATAACTAAAATTGAAGGAAATTATCCAAATTCAAAAACGATTAAAATGCCTAATTAATCATCATGGTTGAAGTCTTCGCCTTCAGCCTCAACGCCTTCATCCTCGCGCTCGGCGTCTTCATTGCTGTGCTCAGGCCACTGACCTCCTGCATCTCCCGTTGGCACGAATTCAAGCGCAAACATGGTGCATTCATCACCGAATCGACCATAAGATGGACTGTTCAGGCTCAGCTTGAACTTCACGTAAGGGCTTGGCTGGAATTGGTTTGCCTGGAAGACTGATTGCCAGTTCCCCTTGATGTAGCGGCGGAGTAGAATTGGCGAGTTCCATGACAGTTGATACGGCTCCACAATGTAGTTCATGTAGAAATCCCCGGCAGCCGTACGGAGTTGCAGCTTCTGTTTCAGCCTGTGCAAGTTAGCTCTAGCAAATGCTGAAAACAGCCTCTGTGTGTTAGGAAAATGTGTTAGGAAGATGCTCAAGTTTCTAAATCAAACTAAACAATGCAACACACTAACCATTTCATCACCACAAAATTCGTCTACTGTCAGTATTTTGTAAAGGCTGCCTGCTAATATTTCTGGTGCTGTAGGTGGCACAAGTAAACACATGAATCAATTACTGACAGAGAGACTATAACAGCTAAAATCGAGAGACTATCAAAACGCCAACAAGATTCAATTATTAAAAATCCAAACTCAATAACAAAGCCAAATCAAGATACATTCATCAGATGATTCAGATCAATTCTAAAAGAATATAATAGAAAGAGTGATAAAATTAGTGAAAAGTTTACCATGTATTAATCTAAACTTTATAATGTAAAACTATTATTGCACACATAAAACCGAAAAGGCACACATACATGATGCCCCAAAATCAGACGGCACGCCGGTACAATGACCCATCTCCGATCCATCACTTCTGTAAAAGAACATATTGAAGATGGTACCGCGTACGTGTTGGAAGACCAGCACCATTCCCCTCCTCAATGCATGCATTCTATAGAAAGCTAGCCAACCATCGCCCGAGAACTTAACGCCAGAGCCTCCATAAACATCGAGACTGGTTCCCTGGACTACGCAAGCGCCCAAATTTGACTTTAAGACGTAAATGCCAGGCCCCGTCCCAAAGAATCCATTGTTGAAAGTGGATACGACAACCTGCAATAACCATTAATATTTCAAAAGAGTCCCCAAAGGCGAATACTCAAAAGCAAGGGAAGAGTGAAGATGTGTTGGCTAACCAAAGAGTCTCTGTTATTCCCTTCGAGCTCAACTCGGAAATGCCATGAAGTGTGAGTTATTGGAGACAAAGCACAGTTTTTTTCATAGCCCAAATCATCGTAAACACGAACGATGTAATCCGTGTTTGAGTAAGACACAATCTCCATAAATTCACCATCTTGCATGATGAGATTCGTGAGTAACGATTGCAAGTCCGGGTTCTTTAATTCGTAATTCTCGTCCAAGTTAACGACATAGTCTCCCCTATGTGTGTACATCACAATTGACTTTGGACGGTATCCTACTAATGCGGTGATACGTGCGGCCGGAAGTGCCTGTGATTCAACCAAAAATTCAGTCCGGTTGCATATATCAACCAAAAAATACAGACTCAAAAATTTTAGCGGCGGATATCTTACCAAAGTTGCCGTGTATGGGGTTGTAATCCTGTGCATGATGGTGTAGGCGGCCATTTTCCGTACGATATCAGAGATGAACAAAAATGAGGGGAAGTTTTGAGAAAGAGAGAAGTAGCAGAGGATGAACAAAAACTATGATGAAGGCTTGAGTCGAAAACAGTGAAAAGTTTGAATGAGAATTGATGGCGCTCAACTATAAAGTCATCATCATTTAGTATTGCACAATATTTGAGTAAATGGTATCTGTGGCTGAACTGCAGAGTGTCACTGAAAAGTCTCATTTATATTTGCACAGTATTCGTGATGTAAAGGGAATCTTGGTCAAATCCGCATGCATGGGAATTGATGGCGATCCTGGTTTTGAAAAGCAACATTAAACATAATAATTAATTTATTTATAAAAGAAATAATTACACTGGAAAGTGTCACTGGCTAGTGAAGGGAGTGTCAAGCACTCAGTCCGGTTGTATTTCTGACCCCTCACGTAGGGAGAGTCTCCCTCTAAATTTGGTGTCAGTGGCCACTGTTAAAGAGTCTCACAGCTTTGTTTGTATTTCTCTACCATTATTAAAATTAGGTTTGTGATTTTGTTTTAAATAAATTAGACGGCAACACAAATTAAATTTCTAATTCGAATTACATATTATAGATAGATATTCAATTAGCACGAAAAGTGTTTAATATAGTAGTTAATTTAATAATTTAATGAGATGATACAATATTCTCCATGGCTCAACATGATAGATCCTTGTAATACACTATCACTAAGCACTAGTCCCTCTACACAAACTCTAACAATGTTGTTGCGGAAAAATAGTTTCAACACATTTCGAGTTAGATTAATCATTATTATAACAAAGCAATCTGTTGTTGTAGAATAAGACGCACTTATTTAATTTTAAAAATATTTTTACAATTTATTTCTTGAATTAAACTTGTACTAGTGGGGGAGTGTCACAAGCTAATACATAGGAGTGTCAAGCACTCGGTTCTTGTATTTGTGAAACTACATGGGGGGTGCCAAGGGCTAACAAAGGGAGAGTCATTACCTTGGATATACCAGTAATGTTAGTATGGGGTATCAGAGTGAATTCACTAAAGTATTAGAGTGACGGATGACATTACAATTTCGGTACTATCAAGTCCAACGTTGGCGTCTCATTCGACCTTTGGGTATTAGTGACTACTTGGGTATTAGTATGTATCCCCTAAGAGTCTCACAAGTTTGTTCATATCTCCCAAGAACGAGTCCATCTAATTTCCACCTTACATTTGAATTTCGGTGTTACCAAGTCTAACGCCGGAGTCTCCCTCTAAAGAGTCTCATAGCTTTGTTTGTATTTCTCTAGCATTATTAAAATTAGTTTTGCCATTGTGTTTTAAATAAATTAGCCGACATAATTTAAATTTCTACGCCGAATTGCATATTATAAGTAGATATTTAATTTAATAATTTAAATAGATGATACAATATTCTCCATGGCTCAACATGATAGATCCTTGTAATACACTAGCACTAAGCACTAGTCCCTCTACACAAACTCTAACAATATTGTTGGTGAAAATTATTTTCAACACCTTTCGAGTTAGATTAATCATTATTATAACAAAGCAATCTATTGTAGAAGGATATTACGAACTTATTTAATTTTAAAAATATTGTAACATATTTTTTACTTGAATTAAGATTGTACTAGTGGGGGAGTGTCACAAGCTAATACATAGGAGTGTCAAGCACTCAGTTGCTGTATTAGTGAGACGACGTGGGGGAGTGCCACGGGCTAACAAAGGGAGAGTCATTACCTTGGATATACCAGTAGGGTTAATATGGGGTATTAGATTGAATTCACTAAAATATTAGAGTTTAAATTTATTTTGATGGCTCTCCCAAGAATTTCGGTGCTATCAAGTCTAACGTTGGAGTCTCCCTCTACCTTTGGATATTAGTTTATATCCCCTAAAAGTCTCACAAATTTGTTTTTAGTCCATATTTTGACCTGTTATTTATTGTTACAATTAGGCCCCTCAGCTTCTATAAAAATACTTCCTGCCTTGCTCAAATTCACACTCGTCTTTGATCAGAAAAGCAATGGCCGACAATCGTTCCGATGCAGAGCTGAGGAAGAATGTCATCGAAAACTTCGTCTCGGAGCTGAGGGCCAAAATTATCAAGGGTCGGTTGTAAAAACTTGTTTCATGAATTGTTATTTTCTTGAATAGGAATGAATATCTTTTTTAATTGCAGATTTGGATGATTCAGAAGCTCAATACTATGAGGAAATAAAACCGTGCCACGATGAATACATAATGCTCCAAGCCATAAGCCACTGTGAATACGGAATGCCCAATCTTTTACTCAAGGAGGCGTTTGCTGTGATGGTTGAGTCTCACAAGGTATTGTTCTTCTTTATTAACGGTCTGCATTCACAGGGAATTTGAAACCGTTGTCTAATGGAAATGCTATACCCAAACAGATGCATATCAAGGCGACCCGTGACGCTACAATGGCAGCGTTGGATGCTATGGAGAAAGACATGTTTGAAGATCTGGAGAAGCTGGAGGAACATTTGCGTCAGGAACAGAGAAAGCCGTCTTGGATCCCGAAGACTTACCGTTTTGAAGATTATTACCGCGGGCCAACTTTGTAATTTATCTATAGGGTATTTGGTTCAGTTCTGTGGGGTATCTTTAATTTGTCGTTGGAGTGTCTTCTTGAATGCCTTTAGGGTATTCAGAGATTTTATGTAATTTGACGCTATGCCATCTTTCTTCCATGTTTTACCGACTTTCAATAAAATTGTAACTTCGGGTTTCTTAACTTTGTGAAATTGTATAATTACAAATATACTAATTAATCACGAAATTGCATAATAATAAAAGGATGCATAAGTTAAAAACAAAAAAATGATATCAAACACGAAAGTATTGTGAAATATATGAATTCAAAAATATATTAGTGTTATTATTTTTTACTTTCTCAGTAAAATAGTAACTTCGGGCTTATTAACTTTGTGAAATTGTATAATTACAAATATACAAATTAATGAACCGCCCGCTGTAGTTAAAGAATAGTGTACATAAGTAAAAAAAAAAAAAGGAGTTCTGTCAATGGACAATAAAGTATGTCAACGCCGTCACCTATGCGAGTGTCACTATGTCAGGAAAAGAGTGTTAGCTAATAGGCAATAAAGTATTACTACCTTTTCTTGGATTATCGTGTATGAATTTAAATTCACCATCATTACTTTTACGGCTGATTGACAAGTCAGAACCTAAACATAGAAACTCGGAAACAATCCAATTCATCCAAATCTAATTTCTCAGACTCCTTCCCAGAGCCAGACCATTACTCTTGTGTGTTTTTACAATGAATTCAACGAATGAAAAAAATAACCTTGCCGATGATTCAGCAGTAGAAAGCAACACAGTTTGGCCTGCAGCGTTTCTCACAAAGCCGAGTGTTCGGAAAGGTAAGATCCACTTTCCAAAGTTTCATGCATTATTACGAAATTGCTTCCTACTTTCATGCATTAACCAAAATTATTTCTTACGAAGAGTTCCATAATTCATGCATAACTTTCCCAAATCTTCATTAGGAATGAAACGGCCGAATGGAGGTCCCTCAAGTAGTGTCGACCGAGCCCCAAAGTTTGCTAGACAGAGCAACCATGCTCTTACGCCGAGTGGGAGGATGTTCAAGTCGATGTGTCGTCCAAATTCGATCTGTACTGCTTTATCCGAGTTCAATGTGAAGCAGCGGGAAGCAATAGTGGAGATTGGATTTGGCGGTTTGTTGGCTATGAAGATTCATAAGACCCCCCTCGATCTATACGCGTGGCTTATAGATGCCTTTAACCCGAAGAGCGGGATTGTGTCTGTGAATGGAAGATCGGTGTTCCAGGTTTCCAAGCATGATGTCCGAGATATTTTTCTCTTGCCCAACGGGAGCGTTCCTATCAAGGAATCCGATCGAGCTGAAAGCACACAACTGCGACGTGAGTTATTTGAAAAGTATGACCTTCTCACGGCCAAGAAGAACAAGGATAAGAAGAAGACCGAGAAGGACGTGCTAACTCTTGAAAGAGTGATGGCTGTTATGAAAACATTAAAAGAGGGATGCGATGACTTTAAGCGATTCTTCGTTATGTATGTGGTTTCGTGCTTCCTTGTTCCAACAGCAAATCGAAACATTCGCCCTGGGATTCTAGGAGTTGTACAAGATGTTGGAGAAATCCCCAAGATGGACTGGTGCAAGTACGTAATGGACCATTTGTGTTTAGCTATAGAAGAATGGAAACAGGGTACTACACAGACACACTTGGGGGGGTGTCTCATGGTCCTACAATCATGCTACTTGCAGAGACACCCGTGGTGGGGAGAGGAGCTGCCTAAAGAGTTGCCCCTCATACAAAACCTTGATGAGGGACAAGTGAAGGAGAGAATCGAGGGAGAGTTAGGTTCAGGTGGCTTCGGGCTTGGCATATTTCATGTTGATGGATACCCTGTATCGAAAAAACTATGTGGGAATGCAGGGAGTCACCGGGTAATCAATTGGGAGGTCGACGATGATTTACTCATGGACTCAGATATTGAACAACTCTACCCCGATGTAAGTGGTTCTTACCTTTGTGCATTTTTCTTTCTTACTCTATCTGTCTGTGTATCTATATAAACCATAAGGGGTACCACTTCATCTGTATACTGATCAGGGGTCCATTATCTAATCAGGAGTTTCATGCTTCTTTAACAAAGGCGAGAAGGGATTTAGAACTGTTTAAAAGACGCAATATTTCAAGGTTGATGCACAATGGTGTTAGTGAATCATGTTCTAGGGATGCCCTTAGCTTCACCCAAGACATAGATGAAATGGTAGACAGTTTACAAAAGTTGAAGTCACTTGTCTACAAACGAAACTGTAGTTTAGTTGTTTCCAACCAAAACCCCTCGGCCTTGACTGATAATTTGCAATCCGACAATGTGGAGCAATGCAACTTTTCCAATGGAAGCCCCCACCATGGTTTGCTTGATAATGAGGAAGGGGAATGCTACGTCAACAATCTAGAAGACCTGCTTTTGACTAACCCGGTGGCGGACAGCGAATGGGTTAGAGAATATGTTGTTCATCAAGCTAAAGAACACTACCTTGATTCTGGCCCCTCATCACCTAAGGATGCTGAACAATCAAATCCTGAATTGAGCCAAATAGTTGATAGCCTTAACTCTGAACTTTTAGACCCGGTCTGTACGCGTGGATCTTCTGAGAGTGAAAGAACATCCCGATTTGATGAAGTTCTTGAGGAGTTGACATCCATGGATGACGTGCATTTCAAATCCAAGTTGTTGGCTGAATACCCCACAAGCATGAGGTGCCTAAAGAAGCACGATGCTCTCATCTCCGATTTCTGCATTGCAAGGCACCAGAAACTGTCCAGCAGGTTAGTAGTACCCTAGTTAGTTCTTGCGACTACCCACTTTCCCTTATGTCATTACCCCTAATAGTAAATGGTTTACCCTGTTATCAGTTATGTAATATATAGCAACGGCGAATCTTGCCGTGCGGATGCATTCGACTTCACAAGCTTGGAATTAGGAAGCTACGTATCCACGTCGATAATCAATGCATATGCAACGACTATGAATTCCAGACCGGTCAAGCCTTCCAAACCATTGATGGTTTGCCTTGACGTTATTCCTAATGTATGTTAAGAACTGGTGATTTTTCAAGTCCTTACGTTTTACATACATGTGTGTTTGTTCTAACAGTTTGGTTATGTATGTAGTATGGGCCCCTGATTGCAGAATGTGTTTTATTCACTCTTTGGGACGAATCTTTGAAGAATTTCATGCGTAATTTTCTCTCTGCTAGTATGGTAATCATCCGTTTGATCTTGCATAATGTTCTCGCAAATAACTTGCATTTTATAGTTCTATTATAATAGATTGAATTAAGGTCTTCTAGTCATGGTTGGAGTAGTCTTACAGTTTGTTTCCACAGGTATTGATTCCCGTGCTTGTGAACGAACATTTCTTTGCTGTCGTGGTCAACATGAAGAGTTCCAAAATCCAGTACATTGATAGTATGACTCACGTCCAAACGATTGACGAATGGATGGCGCATGTCGTATCACTTGTTAGTTCGCTTCAGTCTTACTCACAGTTAGGGATGGCACCCGACGGGTATTTGGTGGATACCCGCCCGCCAACCGCCCAACGGGGCGGGTATGGATATGAGTTTTTTATACCCGCCATGGGTATGGATGTTGGATTCAAACCCGCCATGGGTAAATGAGTGGGTATGGATATTGATTTTATACCCGCCCCATACCCGCCCCCCCACCCGCCCCATACCCGCCCGTATAATACTTGTATAATATCCGTTATATATAATATTAATAGTATTACTTGTATTTATATTAATAATATTATTAATTTTAGCATTTTTTAAGCATGTTTGGTCTATTTTGAAACATAAAAGAATTTTATAAGTTAATGATTAGCATATTATAAATTATTTTGTTCTATTAATATAATATATTTGAATTATTAGTGCTTTTATTTAAATTTTTATGATAATTAATAGATTTTAGTTTAATTTTTTATAAATATGGATTAATATGTCGGATGGGGGAATGTGGGTATAACATGGGCATGGATATCCACGGATACCCAGATGAGATGGATATCCAGCTGGATGGGCATGGATATTAAATTTGTACCCGTCATGGGTAAATGGGCGGGGATGGATAGTAAAATTTTAGATGGGGATGGGCATGGATAGTCTACTATCCACGCCCAGTTCGCCCAATGCCATCCCTACTCACAGTACTTTCACTTGAGATACTTTAACCATAACTAATTCATGGTCCATGGTTTGTTCATCCTTTTTGTATTTGGTTCTAGAGGAAATTAGCATCGGATTACATGTTCAGTAAGGGTCACCACAAAGCCGGAGAGGTTGCCCAATATCCGATTGAAACTGTTGGAGGAAGCTGGCGAAGTGACACTGGAAACGGTGATTGTGGCGTTTATGTTATGCACCATATGAGATACTTCAGAGGAGAAGAGAGTCTTGATGGTGATTTCCTGCAGGTATAAAATGACTACCCTTATCCTATACGATAGATACCCTTTATATTGTCTGACACTTTAGCTGAATTCAGGTCCTTAATAGGAATGCGTTCCGGGCTAAAGTATGTGCACATATTGTCCGAAGCCGAAACAACACTCGAGCTCTCAATGTCATCGAGGATGTCTTGGAATATCACAAGATCTCCAAATAAACATTATAATGTGTACTTTTGAGTCAAGAACTGGTTGCATCTTATTGTTGGAATTCTTTTGTTGGACTGTAATTCTAGATAACTATGACT
Source organism: Cruciata laevipes (assembly GCA_963678965.1). NCBI lineage: Eukaryota > Viridiplantae > Streptophyta > Magnoliopsida > Gentianales > Rubiaceae > Cruciata > Cruciata laevipes. Next base: position 7,592,707 of record OY787641.1, on the reverse strand, counting down.
TGTAATAAATTTTATTTATTTTGTGTATGGGAATTGACTATTTTGCCCCTGGTCCATTTCTTTGGTTCATGGTTCGTGGCCCTTGGCCCAATTTATTCTGAATAAACCGCCCGATACCCACTCATCTTCTGAAAAGTCTCTTCCATTTACTGTGCCATTTATCATTGCTCGTAATTATTTGAAATGTGGCCTTGGAACTCCCCCGCTTCTTCCTCCCCTTTAATGCCTTCTGAGAAAGCAAAGCGAGTCAGTTCTTCATCTAATTGCCCATTTCAAACTGATGGCGAAGAAACGTGGTGTTCGGAGAGGTGACATGACTGACCCAAAGGCATCGACCGCCTTACCGGCCCCCACTGAACCGCCCGCTCCTGTACCGGCCGCAACCGAACCGCCCGCGACTGTACTGTCCGCCGCCGAACAGCCCGCGACTGTTCCGGCGTCCAATGTACCGGCCAATAATTTACAGGAAACGACTGTAATGGCCGCGACCGCACCGGCCGACGAACCTGTGTCGCCCGCAACTACATCCGCCGACGAACCCGTGCCGCCCGCGACTACATCAGCCGACGAGCCCGCACCGGCCGACCAGCCCGCATCGGATATAAAAAAAAGTAAGTTAAGAAGCTTTCAGTTCAATTTTATCCCCAATTTTGGCGCCATGCAACACTCGATCTCTAATTTTTATGGTTATCTTAATCAACGCCTAGTAATTAACATGTTTTTGAGACGGTTAATTGATAATAGTTCCAATTTGACTTTGTTGTCAGAAAAGCCCCAATTTTATTTTTTAGGGTTCGTCGATTTGGGCAGTGGTACCTATAGATAATTACTAGTTGTTGTAGATTTCATGGTGTTTTTGTTCATTACCCGCTGTGGGGTTGATAATTTTAAGTCTTGTAGTTCGTCATTTGGGCAGTGGTTGGTTGATACTTTCATGAACTGTTAACTAATTGCTCGATTATTTCTGTGTTTTTCCATATTGTTTTAACAGTTGGACCCAGAAACAGAAAGAAGAGGTTAAGAAAGAATGGTAGCAAGGAACATATAGCCAACCCGCGGAAGAGGGCAAGAACAAATCTGATTGAAGATCCTGGCGATAATCATGTACACCCTGTCCCTTCCCCTGTCATCATCGATTGGGATGATCTCAAAAATACCACCTTAAATGATGACCCTTCTTCCCCTTCCTCTACAAGTGGAACTGACTCAGATGACGAGAAAGCAAGTGACTCAGATTACAAAGAGGAAGGTTCAGTTTCCGACTCAGAGTTAGTGACAGACGACTTTACAGAGGAAGTTGTTGGTGAAGATTCTTTCGATTTGCCGAAGAATGGAGGAATGGAGGCAGGGAAAAGGAGAAGTGCCAGGAGAAGCAAGAAAGATGAGGTTGTATCACAGAAAAATGTGATGGCAGTAAGTGGGAAGAAAGTTGATACTGATAATGGAAAAGGCCAGAAATCGGATGCCGGAAAAATGAGTGGACCAAGGGCCAGATGGAAGAATCTGATTGAATCAGCGAAGAAGAGATTGACGTGCGAAGATGAAGATGAAGAACCAGTGGTACCTATAGAGGAGGACCCAGTGGTACCCATGGAGGAGGACCCAGTGGTACCCATGGAGGAGGACCCAGTGGTACCTATGGGGCAGAAGAATGATGCTAAGGGAACAGGGAGGAAAACTGTGAGGAGGATCACGAAAGCTCCGAAGGTGATTGAACAGCCTCAGAGCCAAGAAGCACAGAAGGGCGAATTCAAGTGTGTTAGCAGCCCCAGATCACTTGTGCTAACTTGTGGTGAGTTGTCATCCGCCAAGAGGCGGGCTGTTTCTGAGATTGGATTCGGTGGGCTTCTGCAAATGAGATTTCATGACTTCCCCAAGGGTATGATTGGGTGGTTGGTTGACCATTTTAACACATGCTCTCGGGCAGTGTCCAACCACAGAGGAGAGGATGTGTTTGAGGTGGGCTGGGCAGATGTTCGGGACATCTTTATGCTCCCACACAATTCAGCCAATCCCGTAAGGACAACCACTGAGTCCGAGGAGGAAGCCAATGCTGTGGAAGAGGTGAGGAACAGTTATTCGAGGATGTTCACACATGAGGAGAGGGCAACAAACAAAAAGGGTGCGAAGAAGCCCGCGAAGGAGGGGCTGTCAAAAGAAAAGATCTCCATTACAAATTTTAAGAACATGATGATGACATTTGATGGGGGCCTCGAATTCAAACGCATGTTTGTGTTGTACGCCCTAGCTAGCTTCTTGACACCGGCCACCAACCGAATGATCAGGTTTAAGGTTCTCCCTTCGCTTTTGGATGAAGCGAGGATTGTAACTTATGATTGGTGTGAGTTTGTGGTTGAGGATCTGTGCAAAAGTGTGGGCAACTGGAAGACTTCTGCAAATAAAATTGGTGATCGTCGGTACACGATGGGTGGTTGCTTGTTGGTGCTTCAACTGACCTACCTCCACCATCATGCATGGAGAGGCATGTCCATACCAAGGGAGCGACCTTTGATTTGGTTGTGGAATACCGAGAAGATTAAGGAGAGAACTGATCAGGAAGCGGTGGTCGGTTTTGGAAAGGGGATTTTCATAAATGATTTTCCTATTAGTTCTGACGATGAACCCCTGACCACAATGAGGGAAAGGTTAATAGAGACAGACAGAGCTGTATATGGAAATTCTTTTCCCTCGGTTAGTATTCGAACCCTCTTACTTTGACTGAAATACCTCTGTCCTTTTGTTTGAAATTGAAACCCCTCCGTTTACATTTATAATCATGCTAGATTATATTTTGCATTGAGTTACCTATGTGTTGTGCTCTTGGTACTCCACTGGTTGTTGTGTGATAGGGTTATAATTTGATCAAAACTTTATTTTATCACGGTCAACAGGAATTTGAAGGTCAGGTTTGGAGTTTCTGTCGAGACATTTGCACCGTGTTTGATCATCACTATCCTCGCATAGTAGGTGGCTCACAGCAACGCGTCGTACTATTCAGGGGATTAGAGAGAAGTGCCATTGAGAGAATGTGTGGTGTCTGCCTACAAGTGATGAATGATTTTGATATGCTCCATGAGCGCATGGAAGCCATTCTACAGACGGTACTGCGTTCAGAGGAACAGTTGAGAGCAGAGCTTACGGAAGAAGAATTTATGGAAAGTGTTGAAAGTACTTGGAGACGATATCGTGAACAAGGTGTTGGTGTTGATGAGCATGGTCGTGGAGATGGTGCTGATGTTGATAAGGATGGTCGTGGAGATGGCAAAGATGATGCCCGCAAAGATGGTCGTGATGATGGCAAATATGATGCTCGTAATGATGCTCTTGATGATGCTCTTGATGGTGCTCGGGAACATGGTGCTTATGATGATGTGGAAAATAATGAGTACATGTTAAAGTTGAAACAGATCCCAACAAGTAATTTATCATCCCGGCTCATGGTTTATTCTTCGGATCATTGGGATTATGGCTCCATGCCCCATGTGGTCCATGTTGCTGACTTCTGCATATCAAGCAAGACTAACAATCTGCCGGAGGAGTAAGCAGTCACATTCTCTTTGGGTTTTTTTCATCTTTAATATTCACAAATTTTTGGTGTCTCTTTCATTAATGCATGTTGAGGATTTTTGTACCAGGTACAGGATTTTCTCAGATGGTCTTTCGTGTGTCGCCGAAGCAAGGGATTTCGCAACGCTGGAGTTCGGTGAAGACGTCTCAACCCCAATATTGCACTGTTGGGCACGCTTCCTCAACTCGGTGCCGGAGAAAGACGATAAACCAACTAGATTGTGCCTCGAGATAATACCCGATGTGAGTTTAATAAGTATCTTTCAATCTTTCAGAGTTTCATAATATGTTGCTCTTGACGGATACCAACCCTTTACTCAAATGATACCCATTTACTGAACAAGTACTTTTGTTTCCTTTAGTTCACACCTAAAGTTGCGCCAGAAAGTCTGTATGAACGATGGGATGCCTTCTTAAAACAATGCGGCAGGATTGTTCATGATGCTGTGATGGTAAATTGCCTTAGGATGCATTTATTTCAATAAGGACTTTGTCAATTACGATAACCCTATTTTTTCTGTAGATTTTTCTCCCTGTCCACCGGAAAGAGCATATTTTCCTCTTTGTCCTCGACCTCGAAAACGGCGCATTCTGCATCCTCGACAACCTCGAACGCGCCAGACTTGAGTCCGAGGCTACTAACAAATTGGTACGTTACTTCTCCAGCATTTTCATCTGTTTTAAAGTATACGAATCTAACTCAATATTGTTGTTTGTCAATTCAGAGGGAGCTTATCATTAATTATCTAGCTCGTTGCGATCATCCTATGGTTGAGTCAGTCAAATCCTTTCCGGTGAATACCGTCAAAGGCAACTGGAGGGTTGAGAGTGGCAACCATGACTGTGGCATATATGCGATGTACTTCATGGAAAGATTCATGGGCGATCTTGTACTCGATAATTGTCACATCCGGAAGGTTCGGTTTCTTAATCCATATTTCCTTCTACATTGTTTCACTTGGCTTGCCTTTTAAATTTATTTTGTTACCTTTATCAGTCTAGGAAGAGAAAGAGGCTCAGGGCTCAGATTTGTTGTGGCTTAGTTCTCAGTGAACTGAACATCATGAGGGATGAGGTCCTTCAAAAAGCTGCAGACTGGGCATCTTCAAAGGAGGCGCAGGCTAACCGTGAAAAGACGTCTGATGATGCAAAAGACTCTCAAGATACGCCGGTCGTTACGTTCGTCCAACACAACCCTACCCCTTTAGAAGCTGATGAGCGCGTAGATCAGGATACGCTTTCGATTCTGGTTAGTGCAGTGGTCAGTAGCGCAGAACCTGTTAAGGATATGGATGAAGGCATTACGACTGGGAAAAATTCTGAGGGTGAAGGTGCCAAAGCGATGGACGAGGACGTGAGCACTGAGCAAGGTCCAAGCGCAGAAGCTGATGTTGACGTGCACGTCAATGCGACTGGGAACACTGATCAGCTTATGGCCGACCTAGAAAGCACATCACTTGAAGAACATCAAAGCAAAGAAGCTGTAGGCGACCTACCTGCTCAGAACATACAAGCCCCTCATGATCAAGAGCCTCCTGCGATATTGTCTGACTCCACGACTATTGAAGATGACGGGGCAGCCTAGGAGGGTATGTTGTTGTTCATGCTGATGCAGGTTCTTGAAGGATACTTTTCAGTTTTATTTTGGATACGTTTTAATTTTCATGAAGGATATTGGTCAATTAATTTTGCATCAAATAGCTTCGTTGAAGTATTTATTTCATTTAATCCCCTAACGATATATATATATACATATATTCCATTGATAATTTCACTTTCTTGAAAGATTTATTATGATGAAGTATTTAGATAAAATTGATTCCTGATGTATTTCATTTTGAGAGAAGTATATACTTTTAAAGTTATACTTTTACTTCGATTTGGTTTGGTGTAAAAATTATTCAAAGAATACTGTAACAAATGTGAGGAGCTATGGTAAACACTGTGTGCTAAGCTGGAGAAAATGAGGGGGCCGGGTTAAATAGCAAGGCAGACTTTTACATGTACTGAGTGATACTCTGTAAAAATTAGCAAGGTTTAGTGTGTATGATACTCCAATGAATAAATCGTGACACTCCAAAGAATAATGAGTGAAACCTAATCTATTCACCGGACTGTTCTCTCCGGTGTAATCTTGGACCCCACGTGCTAAAGAAGAAGATGATAGAGGAGCGAGAATATGGGAGGAGAGAGAAGAGAGGAGAGAGGAGAGAGGAGAGAAAAAGGAATTGTTTATTAGATGAGGGACCCGCTGAAACCCCACACTCTTGGCATTTAGTGTATGGGGCAAAAAACCAATGGTGTAGAATATCAGTCTTCGTATTGGCAATCAGTTCAATTCGCTGTTTACACTTTACTAAAGCCTCGTTGCTGAGCCAAGGGAAAAGTATGAACATTCAGGCAAGATTATGAGTTAATTAATCTTAATTAACATGAACTCTTAAACATAATTTTGAATGTTATGCATGTATTAAATAGTCTCAGATATTCCTCAAGATGAAGTGTGAGTTTCATAAAAAATTCATTGACACAATAAATCTCTTGTTGAATTTTGGTTTGCTTTTCTTGATTATTTTGTTTATTTCTTGTTTGATTGTGATTGCACAGTCTGCTTCTCAAGTCCACGGAGGTCAACTTGTGGCTGGTTTCACAGATGGATTTGTGAGGCTATATGACATTAGGACACCTGAAATGTAAGTATTCGGTGGAATAATTCCTTCTTTACGACACATTGAAATCTTATTTAAATGTTAGGGCAAACGATTTTGAAGATCACTGAACTTTTCAAATCGTCCACATTTTGCCACTCATCTTTTTTTTTTACCACTTATGGCCACTAAACTTTTATATTAGCTAACTTTTGCCCATTCTGTCAAATCCTTCCGTCGGATTTCACATATGCACTTCATGTGCAATTCACATGAGATTCCATAGGGGAAAAATGGTAATTTACTACCCAAACTATTTTTAAAAAATAAATTTTTCAAAAACTCTCCAAAATATTTTATATCATTACATTACAATAAATAAATATGCAAACCAACATTATTTCATTGATTGCAACGTTTTTACTTTTTTTGCACATCAACGTTTTTTTTAAAGAAACTTATAAAGCGGGTCCGCAAAGCAGATGATCAAAATATTTAACATTGAAGGGGAGCAACTAGGCAGCATTCGCTATTATCCATCCTTCATGGCTCAGAAGATAGGATCTGTTAGCTGCCTCAACTTCCATCCGTACAATGTCTTGCTTGCTGCAGGTGTTGCAGGTGCTTCCGATGCCTGTGTTTCAATATATGGCGATAAGGATTCTCCGGAAAGGTGGTGATGATGGAGTGGAATATGGTAGTCCCTCCCCCCCACACACACACACCAAAAATGATTTTTCCTTAGAATACAAAAGTCAGGACTATGTGGTCATATTGATGTAGGACGGCTTTACGAATGAATTGAAGAAGAAAATGAAGGTCGCCAACGTTAACCGTGATGACTCGAGATTTTCTAATTCCGTTTCAGAAGTTGATCGTCAAACGTTTCCTGTTCCATTTTAGAAAAGATGTTTTAATATTTTCCTATTTCGTATTGTTGTTTTCCATTTTAGTTTAGTTTTATTTTAGGATTGCTTTAAGGTTTTGTAATAGTATTTATAGGATCCTTGTATTCATTATTTAACAGTTTTGAGACATTAAACAATTTCAAGAACTACGTTCTTTATTTGGTGGATTCCAATATCCCCGGTGGATTCCGGACCCTCATGACAAGGAAGTAGCGTTTGCAATTCCTTACTCTTCAGATTCGTGCTGGCGGATCTTATCGATTTTTCCGACTGCGTTATTTGGTATCAGTAGCAGGATTTCTCCTGTTCTCTACCGGTGATTCATGATGGAAGGTCAACCAACAGCCAAGGAAGATTTTGCGGCTTTTTCCGCATTACCCGTGGCTGTTGTTTATAATAAGCACACTAGTGCAATGTCAACATTAGTTGATAATATGGAACGACCGAACAGGAGAACATCATGGGACGAGATAAAAGCGGGCAATGGAAAGGAGTTGAGTGCTTATGAAGAATCAAGGAGGAGACTTAACAATGTTTTTAATGTAGAACAATCAATCGAGAGGATGGATTTTGAGTTGCAGCAGATTTTATTATCATCTAGAGAAGAGGTGAACCATGTGTATCTTTTCAGGAGCTTCTGTACAATCCAAAAGGAAGTTTTCAATTTAATTGTGGATAATGGTTGCTTCGAAAACTTCATCTCACGAAAGGCGGTAGATTATCTGAACTTACCCACAGTGTTGCACAAGAAACCTTACACTCTAGGTTTGGATAATAAGTTCAATCTGATAAAAGTTTCATCAACATGCAGTGTGCCTATTTCCATCGGAAAACACTATAAAGAGAATGTGATATGTGACGTTCTTGATATGGATGTTTGTCATGTTTTACTTGGTCAAACTTGGCAGTATGACCATAACCTTAGGCATAGGACACGTGATGATGCAGTTTTGTTCACATGGGGTACGCATAAGATTGCGATGGCTAATCGTCTGAGCTTTGAGCATCCTTTGGGAATTAAGAAATCAAGTTCTCATCTTATGACTCAAAATGAAGATAAACACGATGAGGTTGGTTCTAAAGACAACTGTTTAAATCCGATGGCCAGTGTTGAGAATGAGAAGGTTGATACTATTGATTCTACTACTCTTGAGGATGCTAAAGAAAAAGGAACAAGGGAAGAAAAGATCTTTCATGTATACAATCATAATTCTAACTCTGAGGATGTAGCATTGGAGGTAGAGTTGTGTGATGTTCCTTGTGATAATATGGATTTAAAGATTTCTCATGGAATGCTTGATGGAGTAGAAGATGTGAACCTTGGAGCCTCGAGTTGTGAAGTCTTTGTGGAGGAATCTCGTGTATTTTGGAGTGCTCGTGAACAAGTTAACTCTGATACCAATGTTTTTCAAAAGGAATGTAGTGTTGGATTGGAAAATGTTAAGAAGATTTATTTTGAAGAAGAATGGGTAAACTTGAATCAATCTAATGGGGAACGTCCAAAGAAGATTATTGCAGGATTGATGTTAATATGCTTGATGATGAAAAATGTGTTGATGATTAAGTCGGCACTACAAGTTGCCTATACATCGATCGAGCATGCAATGGATGCTAGAGCTGTTGATGTTGACGGGAATAACTCGGGGCGAGTTATTTTTAAAGTGGAGGAGAAGGAGGAAGACGAGGATATGAAGCTGAAGTCCGAGATTAACTCAATGGAGAAGGAGGGAAACGAGGATATGAAGCTGAAGTCCGAGATTAACTCATATGTCAGAAGTGTGGGTGTTCCGAATCTTAAGGTACTACCTAACCTTGTACGTGGACAGAAATATCTTATGCGTTGGAAGTATCTTGTCCGATGGAAAGGACATCCCCGTGCAAATGGTTCAAGATTTTTAGGGAGAGGTTCTGAATTGATACTTCTAAAGTTCTTGATGGTGGAGGGAGAGAACTCGGGACGAGTTCTTTTAAAGTGGAGGAGTCTGATGTAGGACGGCTTTACGAATGAATTGAAGAAGAAAATGAAGGTCGCCAACGTTAACCGTGATGACTCGAGATTTTCTAATTCCGTTTCAGAAGTTGATCGTCAAACGTTTCCTGTTCCATTTTAGAAAAGATGTTTTAATATTTTCCTATTTCGTATTGTTGTTTTCCATTTTAGTTTAGTTTTATTTTAGGATTGCTTTAAGGTTTTGTAATAGTATTTATAGGATCCTTGTATTCATTATTTAACAGTTTTGAGACATTAAACAATTTCAAGAACTACGTTCTTTATTTGGTGGATTCCAATATCCCCGGTGGATTCCGGACCCTCATGACAAGGAAGTAACGTTTGCAATTCCTTACTCTTCAGATTCGTGCTGGCGGATCTTATCGATTTTTCCGACTGCGTCACATATGATGTAATGCTATATATTCATTGAGTCTCTGCTCTAGAAGGCAGCCCGAATCAGGGGAATTCCTTGCAAATAATCTCATATATAGGTAAAAAGAAAGCTGTACATATGCCCCCCTTTTCAGGCTTCCTTGCGTTAGAGTGTGCCTGTTGTTGATTAGCGTCTTAAATGTTCTTTGGTGATATTTGTTCAATTTTGTACAGATTAATTAGTGTTATATCAATATAATGAATAGTTTTGGGGTGGCTCAGTCAAGTTCCAGTGTGGTTTTTATACGGTACAACAAGCTCTAGGCCTACCCATTTAAATAGAATGATATGGTTTTTTAACTAATATGGACACCTTTAAACACAATAGCTTAAATGACCCGAACTCTCAAACATAACTTTGAATAGACATTAAGTATAGATATTCTTCAAGATGAAGGGTAATTTTCGTTTGGTCCAATCTGTTAGGAGGTCTGAGGCGAGCGATCGGAAAAAAAAAACCATATACCCAGTAAATTTTGTATAAAATATTTTCGGACTGAAAAAAGTTAGTATTCTAATTTTTAGATAACAAATTCAATAGAATAACTTCATTTACCAAATAAAATGACACATGTAATAATTTAATAAGCAAACAAATGAATAATAAATTGATATAAAAAGTAATAAGAGCAAGTCCAACAGCTTCCCTACAAGATTCTCCAAGATATAGTACTACATAATCCCTATATTTTTTTGCTTCAACTCCAACAGCTTCCCTAGTGTGGGGATTATAATTTAATTCATGTGGATTAAATTTTAGTATTTTATATCTTTATTTCTGTTTTTCACTATTTATATATATTTTGAAATCTTAATATTTTAAATTACGTATAATAAAAAAAAGTGAAAAATATATTATTAAAATACACATTACAACGAACATAACAAGATCTTAAATGATAATATTCAAATTTATATATGCATGCGAACATAGTCATGTAAGATCTTGTTACGTTCGTTATAATATGAATATTAAGAATATATTATTTTTATAATTTTTTGTTATATAACTAAAGATATTTACATTTGAAGTGTATATTTAATTTATTAAAAAATAAAAAGAAACAAATGAATAGAAAAATAATCAATCATAAATGCAAAAGAATTAAATTTTGCTTCCCCAATTTTTTTTTCTTTCTCTACAGATTTGGGGAAGCAAATCCATTCCCTCTTCAAAATCCCCAAGTTGGAGAATGGGTTGGGAAAGCTGTTGGAGCAAAAAAAAAAGGTCCATATTCCCCAAATTTAATGAAATCCCCTAAGTTGGGGAAGCTGTTGAACTTGCTCTAAAACAAGAAAATGTTCTGGATTCTTCAAAACTTCTAGATTGGGCCTTTTTCACAAAGCGTCAATGCACCCCTGGGTTTTTGAAAAGTGTTGTGGTATCCCTGAACTAACGTTGATTTTGTAAATTTACCTCTAAACGCTCTCTTCTAGATTGGGTCTATTTTCACAAAGTTTCAATGTACCCCTGAGTTCATTCTTAATTCAAATTCCAAATTAATACATCGTCATTTCAAAAAAATTCAAAAGGATTCACCGCAGCAACTTGGTTGGGATGAGTATTATTCCACTATGCTTCAAAGCTGGTGAAGATGCAGATACACTTGGCTGATAGCTCCTAAGGAGCCGAGACTTTCTCTCTTACCAAAGAGATGGTGGACTGTCAGCGTGGCTACGAGTTGTTCCAAAGCCTGGAACCTGTAGATTCTGGATGCCCATATTCTAGGCAGTACAGACTTGGCCCAATATTTTGGAATTCTTCGTCAAAAACTTTCCAACGGTGGCGGCCTAGAAATACAGATTGTAGAAGTGAGATCTGCAAAAACCCCAAAGATCCTGAATATAATGGTCGTATTCTTAAATTGGAGTTTCAATTTGTTCCAACACTGCTTAAACACGGTCATGCTGTTGCTGCTGTTTTGGCGGAGTCGGCTGGTAAATCCGTGGGGGTATGTTTATGATATTGCATAACATTATTATTAACCAGAAAGATGGCAGTGAATTCAATCGGCCCACTAAGGAATGCCTATGAGGATGCACTCGACAAAATTAAGAATATTGAAAACATCCATACCGGGGCGAGATAAAACTAGGACCTCGAGGAGAGGTCATGAAACAAGAAAATGATATGTGGTATCATTTGTGGGTTCTTCATGGGTATGAGTTTGGAATTGATATGGTTCGTTTCTACGAAGAGTTTGTTGGTTTTCACGATCGTTTCACATCTCAAATGAGAAGAGCTTTTGACACTAGTGGGAGAGCATAGGATTAACGGCTGTTATTTGGATGATTAGAAGGCATTTTGGAGGAGCCGTAGGTGGCTGAGCCGTCCATTGTATTTCTTTAGACAGCGTTTAATTAGGAGACGTCCAATGAGATAATCAAAGGCTTTTTCAAACGTTATCCATTGTTTATTTTCAAACCGCTTTCCATTTATTTCCGGTGGCGGAACTTAAGATTCTGAGATTTACTCTACATTAGTTCCGTGTTCGAAAGGTAGTATTTTCCGTTGATTTGTCGCCGGAATAAAATTATCCGGCCATTAGGTTTATGAATACGAGTCCATATTCGATTTTGCATAGTTTACGTATTCTAGGTTCCATTCTGGTTAATGAGTATTGTTCCGAATTAGGAAATCCAATTCTACTTGTTGGTTGTTTTTCACCGTTTTCCAGATTCTATAAGCGTTTCGATTTATTATACGTTACGGTATCTAGTATGAATTCTAGTTAGTTTTAAAGTTTCCGACACCGAAAATTCAATTCTGTTTCACACTAATATCGACCGCAATCGACCGGATTCTATGACTGTTTGATATATTTAATGTTACAATGTCGAGTATGAATTCTATTTGTTATTAATGTTTAGAAGCCCAATTCGAGCCCAAACATTTAAATATGACTTTGCATATGGAAATCCACCAAAGCAAGTTGGACTAAGAATGGTTAGGAAATGAGATCAATTTATAACTTAGAGAAGATATCTCCCTTTCTCTTGCCACCGATGTGGGATTCAAACTTTCCTCCCTTCCCTTTTTCTCTTTCTTTTTTTCTCAAGATTTATTTTACTTCTTTCTTCAATCTTCATAACGTCATATCTTATCCATTTCTTATTCAAAATGTATTCTCTTAGTTTTTTTTAATACAAAAAAGACTAAAATAAATAAATGAAAAGAACCAAAATTAATAAACATATAATTACCTTCTTTAAGACATGTAAATTATTTTTATAAATTCTAAATATAGTACCTATAAATTATTCTCGAGCTGTTTAACGAGCCTATCGAGTTATGATCTCGAGTTCGAACTCATTTATTAACTAACAAGCTCGAGTTCGATTTTGAACTGGTCAAATCGAGTTCGAACACGAACTTTGACCGAGTTGTTCACGAGTTGTTCACGAACGATTCAGTTCATTTACACCCCTAGGTTTGATATCTAGTATGAATTCTATTTATTAATAATGTTCATGACATTCATCATTGATTTCATCCCATACATCTACGTTTTCCCCATGCCATATCAACTTGGTATATGAAGCCTCAAATCCCCTTATAATCAAATGTGAGCTTAATCCCCGCTCCACCAGATACACATCATTCCTACAATCATTACATGGACATCGCATCATCAACATATTCTTCATTCTCGCATGATTAGAAGCAACTTCAATGAAATATTTGTTAAACTCCCTATATTCAGTAGATGTTCGAATGTTCGATCCAACAATACGAACACGATCCAAGTTCATACCCCTGCAATGTAAATCACAATATATTTAAATCATATCAATTAAATTACTCAATCAATGAATTCACATAAAAATCCCCAAATAATCTTGTAAAATATGATAGTTCATGTATTCAATATCTCGTAAGTAACTAAGAGCATCCAAAATAGTTTGAAGATAAAGAGCACTTCTTAAGTGCCACATAATCAATTTTGAGCAAATCTAAGGAAAAATCCAACACTAACAATGGAACAATACTTAAGAAGCACTTCTTTTCTTTATTTTTATTTTTAAACTTATAATTAAAAAAAATACTCAATGGCAAGAGTAATGTTTTTATTGGCTAGTCAAGCACAATAAAAGAGGTAATCACTCCCTAAATAAGGAGTTGTTCTTAAAACACCACAATGGACCTTCTTAATTAAGGAGTACTCCTTATTAAGAAAAGTGCACTTAAGCAGTACCATTGTGGATGCTCTAATAACCTTGTATTGTTCGTTGCCTTATTCTGTTCGTTGTAGACGGATCACGAGTCTTCGAACACACCAATTCTTTCTTCACAAATACAAAGCTTTATGGCATTCACTAGTGATTACCCGTTCCTGAATATATAGGTATTGCCCCTTTATTTATATAGTCTTCCGACTCGGCTCTTTAAAATTGAGTATCCCTTTCCTGCTAGGTTTCCGAAAAAATGTAGTCACGTATTTTAGGTTAACGTATTTTCAATTTTTTTTAATTTAGTTCCGAATCCGGAACTAATAGGGATTGGAAATTATATTCACTTCCGATCCCGGAACCTAAAAATGTACTAGAATAAGGTTCCGATCTCGAAACTATGATGAGATTCTACGTAAAATATGTCGAAACAGTAAAATATTTACGCCGGTCAAACTTTAAAAAAGTCAAAATTTAGCCCCGATTACTACATTAACCGGGATCGGGAACTTATTAGTACTTCCGAATTCGGAACCTAAAAATATATATTAGAATTGGTCCTAGATATCGGAAATATGCTTGTTTTTCCGGTTAATCGCTAACTTCTTTACTTCCAACTTCGTAACCCAAAAATTATTTACTAGAATATTGCTTCCCATCTTGGAACTGGGCTTCCGTTATCGGAAACTACTTTGTTTCAACTGCGTTTCTAAAAAAACACCGTCTTTTATTACATTGGACAGCTGGTATTATAAAACGCCGTTTATGAAAATTTTTAGACAGCAGTTCAGATTTGACCGCTTTCTAAATTTTTTCAAAAGTTGTCTAATGATAGAGCTCCTAGAATTACATGCTTCCGATATCGGAAATATTGTTACACAACATTTTTTTTAATTTTTCAACGAACAGCCTTCCATTGAAAGCCTTTAATCAAGCTTTCTGCACTAGTGTGAGAAGCTGTGGTATATCCAGGGGGGAGGAGGGAAGAACAGGTGGCTAGGAGGGAAGAACATGAATCTGCCCGTAGAGAACAGTAGCATTCTTGACTACAAAGATATTCGTGATGTTTTTGGCTATTTCGTGAGCGTAAAAATGGATCCGAATAACCGCAATGAAATCAAGGGTTTGAATTTTTTTTGGACGAAAATCACGAAGTGTTGGATGCTTCAAAGCTTGGAGTTACCACTGCCCACTGGAAAGGGAAACCATTATCAAATGATGATTTGAGATTCGAGATAGGTAGCTAAGGAAATTTTTTGTACACTTTAAAAATCAATCATAGGTTCTTGTACTGATGAAACTCGAATATGTTTTTTAATTAAGCTTGAATGGCCTCCTTTTGAATTCAGATTGTTGCCCTTGTCCTATATTTAAATATTAGTGTTGATCCACCTGATGTCTTTAAAATATCTCCTTGTGCCCGGATGAAATGTTGGATTGGTATGATTTCTTTTTGCTGTTATGTTTATCGAGATGCAGTTGGTTTTAACTTTAGTATCCCCAAAGTATTGCTTGCTGCAGGTGCTTTCAATACATGTGTTTCAATTTATGTTGATGAGGATTCTCCGGCATGGTGATCATGCTGATGAAGTGGAATATGATCCCATTTAGTTAAAACCTGTGTGCTAAATTTTTCATGTTGATAATTATGGTATTGGCTAGGCCAGTGGAAAGTAAGCATCACTTGGTGTTTGACACTTTTTATGCAAGTTGATCGGATGATCCAAGAATCTGGATTTTAGAGAAATTTTCGGTGGCTAATTTATGAATACCCATGTTCAAGAATTATGAATTACATTTTGAAATAAGGTAGTCGTTATTTATTATGGAAGTTTTATATGAAAGATCACATGAACTCGTTGCATTTTGGAAGTGGGACATTGACCTTTGCGTTAATAATATTTACTAATAGTTAACGTAATGAGGAATAGAAGTGCAATTTGGAGTTGTTTTTGGAACAATTTTGCTAACTTGGAGATGTTTGTTGCTAGAGGATTTTCTGGAGTTTATAAAAGAATCACTATACTCTTATCCCTCACAAATGTTTTAACGAGGTAGTGATTCTGATACAACAATAAACGAATAAAGTGAAGAACTAAAGAAAAAAAGAGGCAATCAAAACAAATTCAGCTAAATACTTATTTGGAAGCACTTGAAGTTGAAGCCCAATTAGCACTTGGGGTTTTATTCCTTGCTGGGCTGATTTATTTTAGTAATAATTTAGGGTTTTATCTGGGGAATATTATGTTTATGTTGTGATTTATTTTTGTGGGATGAAGATATACATAGCCGCACAACTCACTTTTATTTTGGGAATTTTTCTACTCTTGAATTTGGGAGATATTTTCATCAATTTCATGAATTGTGGTGATTTCTCCTTAATACGATGCTTTCATTTTAAACAATTATTTGATTTCTTGTTTAATTATGAGTAGCTAATTCATTCGGGCTCAGCGGATAAGTGGATTTGGCACTTCACTAAACAAGGAGCATACATTGTCCGATCGGTTTACCACGCAGCGGTGGAGGCGAAACAACTAAATAGTGCCACCTTCATTGCACGAGGAACCAACAGTTTTCTGGGTCTGTTCTGGAAATTTCGGATTCCGAAGAAGGCCATTTACTTTGCATGGAGATTGTGTAAGGATTCCTTCCCGACAGAGCTAATTTGAGAAGACGAGGAGTGAATGTAGCGTCAACATGTCCTTTATGTCAAGAAGATGAGGACTCAACAGATCACCTATTCTTCGAATGTATGTTGAGGCGGCTTGGCGAACTGTGAGCCTTTTGCCTTAGATCTTGGTGGCTATACATGCCAAAGGGGACGCATGGTTCCGAAAGTTGCTGAAAGATACGAACGACGAGTTTTGCTCGCTAATTTTCATGGTGTGTGATAGTCTTTGATTCTAGCGGAATAAGCAGATATTCGAGTAGACTCATATCTCAACGAGCAGTATGACAGCAAGAGTTGTATAAAACCTGTTAAATTACGGGAATGCTCAAAGTTGGAGGGAGGAGTCGAGCTCGTTGTTGTCTCGTACATTGCTCATACCTCCAAACTCGGGGGTACAGATTAACTTTGATGCATGAGTTTTGAATGGGGATGCTAGAGTGGGATACTAGGAGTAGTGGCGTTGGATCAGAATGGATAGTACATATGTGGGGTGGCGAGAAGGATATCACACGCCAGTGAACCACTGGCGGAGTATCTTGTCTAGTAGAGAAAATTAACCAACCCGAAGTGAAGTTGGTTTTTTTTTGGATATGGCCATTTTGGGTTCCCTGAAACCAGAATTTCTTAGCACATTCTCTAGCAAACCCCTTCTTATCCTTTGTTTCTAAACGATTTGCAGAACCTTGAAGTGGAATGAAAGTATAATTACCATTTTTCCAAAACAAAAAAGTAGCTGATTCATTCAAGAATTATGAAGATTAATTGGTTTATAATTTCTCAATTTGATTTCTTGATTGTTCATAATATGAATTTATACTGATCACCTGAATTTTGTTAAGTTAAACCTAATAAAATTAGATTGTGAAAAATAGAGAAAGTCTCCTATGAGACCAGTCTCAATTTTAATCTCGACCTCGTACATATTAAGCATAATTATTCAGTGTATTAATGTTAATATTTTTACTTTCATGTATGATCTTTTCACTTTCATGCACGATAAAATACTTGTTAGCTAGGGACACCTTATTTATAGAGTAGAAAATACTTGGAGGATTGTACTGAATAATCAAATCAATTGATTATACTGAATAACTATCTTGTGGAAGCAAAATACAATATGTACCTAAGCATAAACACAGAGTATCAATTCCCTGCTAGAAAAGTATAAATCAGTAAATTTTATGAGGCAATGTTTCAAGAGATAAGCATATACATAAAGTTGCCTCCTTAAAATTAAATTTGACGAATTCGCATGTCAAACAAATGATAAGATTCTTTCATAAATATATCCATAAGTTCAACAAATAATTTTATGCACAACTGACGAATTCGCATGTCAATCAAATAATTTATTTATTGTGTTTTGCTTCTCATGACAAAAACCGATTACTAATTTTAAAGTAATTGCAAAAAGTTCTCAAATTAATTGGAATTTATGCACAACTGAAGGAGAAAAAGCTGGCGAGAGAATGCTCATTATTTCCTGGGGAAAATATAAGAAATGATCATATATGAATTTTGATCGTCTCACGAATAATATTGTGAGGGCTACAATAAATAAATAAATGAATTTTGATTAGCGAAAACAAAACAAAATAAATGAATTTGGACTACGCCGTCCGTCGGAATTTAAAACAGCAAAGGAATACGTGTTTTTATATCTGTGTATATATATTTATTGATTTATAAAGCAGGCCAGTTCTGGTCAAACACCCTGCAAATGAAAGAAATTATAAATTTGATTGCCCTAAGTATATACATTCAAAGTTTCAAACCACAGAAACGATGATAATTTCAGAAATTTAAAAAACCTGTGAAGATTGCAGAATTCCGATCAAATGCATTTTCGATCCCGAAAAAACACGATTTCAGTACTCCGGCAGGCCTTTCATATACTCCACAAACGACGGCGACAGATTAACATGATTTGCAGAAGTGAGATATCTAAACATAGGCTGAGCCGATGATGGAGAAGAAGAAGAAAACATGTTCGGAGTGAACAGAGGAAAATCAGTAAACCCTAACATGCTAGGGTTTATTGAGGATACTTGATCAAACTTGTGATCTTGATCATCATCACCGCTGACGGTCAACTCCGGCGAACCGGCGGACGTGATCTTCTCCTCCGCCACCTTGCCGCCGCCCTCCGCCCGAGTGCAGCCGGTGAGCTTCTGCACCAGTGCCCGGAAATCCTTCGGCTTCGTGTGGATGATCTTCGGCGAGTGCGTGTAAATGATCACCGGCTGTTTTCTCTGGATGACGTGGGAATCCTTGCTGATCTTCAACGGAGATGGACGAGAGCCATTGATAGCAGCTTTCTTGCTGCTGCTGTGATGATCAAGATTGTTGATCATGTTCGAGTGATTCAAACGTTTGAATTAATTCAGAGTGATGTTGATGATAACGAAAGAGATCTAGGAAGTTTATAGGATTTAGGTGGGATATTGAGGAGGATTCGGCCAGATATATAGGAATCAGTTGAAGAAAGATTTGGGAAATTATGAAAGAGACGGGTGAAAATGATATTAAATGTGGCTGGTAAATTTTGTAAACGATTAATTTAATTTTGGGAGACTTAGCCTACCAATATGACCATTGACATTTTGTAGCAGTCTCATCATTTCATATTCAACAATGAATTTTAAAAAGAACAATCAACGATTAAAAGTAAATTAAGGATAGTCATAATACAGTATTCAGACGGCAAATAGTACCAAGTCACTTCTTTAGTCATTTTGGCATAGAGAAGGCACCAACTCAATTCAGATCATGGACAAATATTGATATCTCATTCTCAAATTTGATTTGATCTAAACATGATCATTCAGCGTATAAAATTGATTATCTTCTCATTTTCATGTTAGATCTTTTACGTATTAAACATGATTATTCAGTAAGAGCAATTAAGAAGATCGGTCTCAATTGTGAATTTATATTTGAGGTATGACCAATTTTAAATATTAATCCCCATTCAATTACTAAGCCTACTATTATGTCTCAAATATTCTCTAATGTGAAAATATCGTTACGTTAATTTTTCACTTTGATAAATTAATATTAAGTTTCAAGGAAAGAAGTAAATAAATTAGTAAGCAAAGTATACGGAACTGATGGTTTTTCTACAGAGAAAATGTTTTAGTAAAAAAGTGGATATGCATGATAAAAACATCATTTTATATGGTGCTAATTAAAAGAAACAATACATTTTAGATTTTACTTGGATGTAATTACAATGTATAAAGAAGGAGTCAAGATTCATATGGTTCCATTTCAACCTTAAATGTTTACAGATATGCAGACAGTCAACATATGCGTACACATGCATATCATGTTGTGTTCCTCCTTTCAGATTCCTGCTTCTAAAAAATGACAAATTTATTTCTATAAACATGGGAAGTTATTTTGAAAATAACATCAGCATTATTTTATTCTGAGATTATATATTTTGTTCTAATTGAAGTCATATATTGTGCAGCCCAGAAAATATAAATAAAGAGAGAATTTCCGTCTTAGCTAGGTTGAAATCAGGTTTTCGTAAATTTTGTTTTCCACCGACTTTTCAATTTGCTTCTATTTTGGCCAAATACGATTGTACATATTTGGACTACCTATCACAGCAGACTTTGACCTGAAATAAACCAAAGGGTATAAAGTACATAGCGGTCTCTTTAAATTAATTGTATTAAGGAAATTTATTTTTTGACTATTTCTTTTTCAAATCAAGGATGTGTGAATATGGACATATGCAAACCTATTTTTAGTTTTAAATTCCTGAAATTGACTTTTGGAATTTGGGTTCTTTAATTTCATTTGATAACGTCCAAGATTCGTGAATCTATTAATGTATCTTGAATTGATATAGAATATATATATATATATTTTAAAAAGTCTATAATTTAAGTAACCAATTATAATTGCTGTTAGTTTTGTTTTCCTTCTAAACCTTGTTTGCCAGAGTTTATCCGTTCAGTTCAGCAAATATGTAATTTGATGAAATTTAGGTTAATTCAGTTGTGCTGATTCTTTTTTCCAATAAATTAATTTTTAATTTAGTTTATAGTTCAATTCAAGTGAGTAGTACAATTCAGTTTAATTTAGTCTAACAAACCGGGCCTAAGAGTGCCATTTGTTGGATAAAGGAAATTTTTCACTAAATTGAAGTAAATGTTTTTACAATACAATCACTAGATCAAATTAAATTAATTAAATTGAAAAATAGTTTAAATTATAGAAAATAATTTTTTTTTAGATAAGCCGATCGATGATCCTATTATTCAAACCTGTTGAAGATTGTTTTGAAATTATATTGCAGCATGCACGTTGCAATTCGCATTATACTTTACTTTTCTATTTTCCTTGATTTTGATATACGATATTAATTATCTTGGACCATAAATAATCAATTCCCTTTCTTTTCATTCGCACCCAAAAGCCTGAAAGTCGTGCTTCAAGAATCAAAGACCAGTTACAATTTCAGCTGCATTCGTAGAGAGAGTATCGTGTGGGAAAACAAATTTTATTACTCCGTATGGAAAAAAGTCAAAACTTCATTATGAAAAAAGTCCACGACTATAATACGTAGTGTGTAAAATTGAAAATTGCTACCATCTCGATAACGTATGCATGGTATGTTTTTCCACTCTTTTTAACTTGTGAGTGTCATCCCATTTTGTGTTTCAATAATAGAGTAAAACATTGTTTTTACTATTTGATACAAGTTTTAGGGTTAATGATAGGTGGTCTGATTCATTACTATATTCACCTGACATTGGTCTGTTGGTATACTCGATCCCTAATAGTAAAGAAAGGTGACGCAGCCAAATTGAGTCATCGCCCTAACTCCATTGATGATACTAATTATACTGCAAAAAATACTCAAATATACAGTAATAAATGTATGTAATTTATTCTTTTAACTCCCATATAATCTTTGAGTTTTCTTTTCCTCATCTCATAATCCCGCTAGAGCAATTGTTTTTCTCAGCTGTGAAGTATAGAAAAATGGGTAGTGTTTGGGCTTCCAAAAGAAACTAATGCGAGTTCCTTCAAACTTGATGAATTTCTTGCTTTGTCCAACGCTCCAACACAAAGAATTGGGCCAAAGTCATATCAAAATGCTTGGTATGGCATTACAAATCATCCAAAACTCTTACAAAGCCCAAAATATTGAGTATGGTATTGACTATTGAGCAATATTGAAATAAGGTATCTATGTCACTACTACTACAGTGCTATTTGATTATTTATAATATTTTGGGCGAGGCTGTTATATTATAAACGACACATAATTCCTGATATACAAAATTCTCAAGTTTAATATATAAAAGGCTAGGTTTGAAAGTCATCTCTGACACGTTTCAACATTTCTCTCTCCTCGTAAACCCTAGGGTTTGCGGCAGAAGATACAACATCCCTAGGCTATTCCAGGGAACTTACGGAGGGTGGCTGATCTGATTGATATGGATACAAGATGGTGGAAGATGCACTTACTGAACCAGCTCTTCACTCCGGATGAGGTGGTGAAGATTCTGGAGATACCACTGCGGAACTTGAACTCGTTGGACAAGTGGATATGACACCACACAAAACATGGTGGCTATACGGTTTGGACGGCCTATCACGTGGAGGTGGAAAGCAGGCAACGATAACCAAGCTCTGAGCTCAGTACATGATGAGACGGCTTCAGAGTTCCAAAAAGGGCACTTCATTTTGCTTGGAGGTTGTGTAAGGATTCCTTGCCAACGGTGGCGAATCTCAGGAGGAGGGGAGTAGAGGTTTCTTCTACATGTCCGCTTTGCATGGAGGAGGATGCAGATACGACAGCTAATCTGTTCTTCTCGTGTGGCTATGCCAAGTTTGCATGGAGCACGGTGAGGTTACTTGGAAAGGTTTCGGCGGCTGAACAACCCAGAGGAGATGCCTGGTTTCGGAAGGTACTGAAGGATGAAGATGATGAGTTCAGTTCATTGGCAATCATGGTCTTTGACGGTATCTGAGTCCAGCGGAATAAGCAGATATTCGAGCAGTCCCACACGGCGTCAGTTGTCATGGCCGCGGGAGTGGTAGCAAATCTGAGGAGTTACATGGAGGCTCAACAATGGAGGGAGGAGACGTCGACTTCATTGTTGGCGAGGACGTTGCTGAGACCGCCAGACCCAGAGATCCATATCAATTTCAATGCTAGTATCATGAATGGGGACGCGGGAATAGGGGTGGTAGCTATGCGTTCAGATGGAAGCTTTATTCGGGGTGTTGCACGGAGAATCTCGAATGTCAGTGATCCGTCCCTCGCAGAAATCCTTGCTCTGGAGGAAGCCCTCATCCTTGCCGCGGAGTTAGACCAGACGGAGATGAAGCTGGTGGGGGATGCCCTCCACGTAGTGCAGATGATTCACCAGGAGACAGACTGTACAGTGCACTGCATGGAGACGATTCAGAGACTTCGAAATTTGTTAGAGAATAGCAACTATCTAGGCCCCTTTTGGGTTCCTCGTAGTGAGAATTTTATAGCGCACTCTCTAGCTAACTATGCAAAGTCGAGCCCCCTGTTGTACGATTCTTGGGTCACACCCCCAAATTTCTTGTCATTCGTTTCTGTACGATTTCCAGGACCTTGAAGTTGAATGAAAGTAATGTTTGAAAGTGAAAAAATTAACATGAAACATAGGCATGAAAGTGGGGGAAAATCAACAATAATACACTAAATGATCATGCTTAATATGTAAATGACCAGGCTTTGAAAAATGAGAAAATCAACACATAACAAGTAATGATGAGATATGAAAGTGAACATTATTCATCTATCAACAATATTTAAATAATTTCTATGAAATCGAACCTTATTAAAAAAGTGAAGCATGCAAAAGCCATTACTGTCGTCGAAAACATTCCAAAAGAGCGAAAGCCAATGCCATTCATCTCTGAAATGTATAGGATCATGCGTTAAAGGGAATTGCCCACGCGGGCTGAATACGATTCATTCAATATTATTTACCATGCCAAATTATGTTGGGATGATCGAGCCAGTAAATATATTTTTTGTATTCATTTAGGTTCTTCTATATATTCTTCTTTTTTCCAGAAAATAATATTCTCCGTGTCTGGTCAAATTGCACATGTCCCTAATCATTTACTTAGAGTAACATTATTATGATCATTTGCTGGATTCGTTGTTATGTATAATTTTTATAATATCAAAACTTCATGTTACATAATTACACACAAATAAATATATTGATGATCAAAACTATTTCGAGTCAATCTAAAAAGTTAAAAATTTCAGTTTAAGCTGGAACGGATTGAGGAGTAGTTCTTTGGAAGAGACGAATGTGGGTGCCTCGTGTTCTTGGATTGCCACCAAAATGGCAAGTTGCACATCGTTCAATTGTACTGAATATTCAGCCATAGTTTACTGTGGTTGATGATTTCCCTATGCAGAGAGAATTACTACTATAATGTTTAGTAGTAATGGGCTGGGGGGTAAAAATGCTTGCAAGGCACTCATTTCTCACTTTTCGATACCTTTGTCTCTGTCACTCTTTTCACCACTTCTTGGATCTCCCCCAATTCTCTACAATCATCATATTTCCTTTTGTTTTTTACCATTTGTTTTACCATGCGTGCACTCATTGTTTAAAAACCCTGCTCTAAATATGCCACTAGCTTGGTTTGAGACATTTTGACTACCCACGCTAAGTCCCATGTGCCCTTTGTAAGTATCATGGCTCTGTTTGGTGGATTTGTGATAACGGATTCAAAGATTATCTCTTTGAACGGAAATGAAGTGAAAATTAATACATCGATATAAAGAATTAATTGGTATAACAGGATTATCATAAATTTAATCAAAATTATTTTTCCTTAACTGAACTGATCCATAAATCAACTCAAGAGAACCATGCCCAAGTAAAATTGGATTAAAAGTACATATTTTAAAAGTATACAAGAACATAACATATTTTGACAGTTTAACAAAAACTAAAAAGTTAAGCGGTTAAAAATACATTACTTATAATCTGTGCCAAATAGCTAGAAATTTATAATCACTTGATGCTGTTGTGGTTTTCCACTGGTAATATCGCCGACATTCATTTTCTTTTGACATGAATGAGATTTTTTGGGTTGGCGGAACATGACGTTTCAGTCATTTCATTCACTATCATATTATTTTACTTCCCAAAATTTTATTATCTAAACATAATCATTTAAAACACTCATAGAACATGTCGAACATCGCCTAAATTTGTATAATATTTCATCATTTGAGATTTAAGGATAAGATTCATTATCATATCATCAAATACAGGTGAGGTGTAAATTATGTCTTATCGATTGTCATGGTGTTTTCATCCGTGTAATATGTTTAACATCACATTACGATTTGGATTATATTACAATATATAAACTCATACATTATACACTATATATAAAGACAAAAAAGAGTAGTAGTTTATTAACATGGGTTGAAGACAAGATTGTTCGACCAAAGGCATTTGTGATGATATAGGCATTATCTGGCTTAGGCATGCGCCAACAGTGGGTCGATTTCCCAGGGTGGTTTTACTTAATTAATTTTGTGGTAAAAAAATGTTAACCTAGGTAATTCAAGAAAAAATAATAACTGCCATGCACCCGCGGTGAAACTATTTTACTCTATCATGAACAATTAAGCTACAAAACACATGCATTATATGCACGTCACTGTTGAGACTGGAAAAATCACTATTGTAAAAACCAACCAATTAACCTTAATTTATTTGATTGGCCTTCAATCTTAATCTATCGCGTCATTTGTGTCACGAAGTAAAAGTGTTAGTGTAATTAAGAAATTTGTCGAACACTTGATCTGATTTGCTAATGGCAATTTGTCCATTTACTAAAACTTGATTTAATAACTGATGTAAATTTTATTTTTTTCGGAATAACTTGAGAAATTGGTCTAGGCATTAATAACATATTGTACGAACAAAGAATTGGAGATAGCTACTGATCATGAGACCAAGATCCAAGAATCTAGCTAGCCATTAGATCGCACATTCATTCAGATCTCCAAAAAGCTTCCATCGATCGGAAACCCAGAAAATTAAAACTCATGCATTATGAGCTGGATTTTGAGCACTGATTTATATGCATGCAATTTGCAAACAGATCGATCATGAATGTCTCTGCAATTATAAAAGGGGAACAGAAAATGAGGGATTGGGACATTTTCTATTTAACCAGAAATTTTGATTTGCATGATTTAACCTAGAATTTGTATGCCTAAATGTTGTTAATTTTTTTGGGAGTTAAAAGCGGAGACAATGACCCCTATATTAGCAGGGGTGCGTGCATGATTGTACCTTTGAAAGGTCAACTATTTCAAGCATTATAAAGTCCCGTTGGTGAGTTTTAACCCGCAATTCAGTTAAATTTTGGTTGTTGGTATCACTGGAGCTCAACCAGCTTACATGGACTAACTTAAGGCTGAGTTTCGATGTGAATTCGTACGGAATAACAGTAATGTACCAAGGACTAGAAATGATCAAGGAAATTGACTGAAAAATCAAGCAAATTGAATGAAAGATCAAATTCATTGAAAGGATAGGAAAAACAGGAATACTCAAAGGAACTGACTGAAACATCAAGCAAACTAGCCAAAAGATCAAGCAAAAATAGTAAATGCTCATTCACTTGTCCCTTGGTCTCCAAAAAGACAAGTCTCGCCCAAAACACTCTCTTTAACTATGAAAATATCAT
This sequence comes from Cruciata laevipes, assembly GCA_963678965.1. NCBI lineage: Eukaryota > Viridiplantae > Streptophyta > Magnoliopsida > Gentianales > Rubiaceae > Cruciata > Cruciata laevipes. The sequence goes on along the minus strand of OY787641.1, from coordinate 7,566,577 downwards.
AAAAACACAAATTCTCAATTGGTATGAAAAAGTTTAATATGTAAAAGATCATCAGCACATAACAAGTAATGATCCAGCATGAAAATGAGAAGATCAATAGTAATACACTAAATTATCATGTATAATATATATATAAAAGATCAAAGTTTAAAAGATGGAAAATCAACACAGAACATGTAATGACAGGAAACGAAGGTGAGAATATCAACCTAATTTCCTCTCTGTTTCAATTACAAACGTCATACCTTAGACGATCGATGTGGTAAAAATAACTAAATACACCTACGAATTACACCTACGAATTATCTGACATATGTGTTCTTTATTTATGTGGCTGTACTTGATCGGGAATTTACCTCGACGTGTCACCTTAAGATCAATGCAATTGATTAGCTAAATTATCATTAATAAACATTTAATTTGTAAGATGAGTTTTGTAAGCACTAGAAATCCGTCTACCCAATCCCAGCAAGGCATGCATGGTTGTTAGTATAAACGAGACAATTTTATTTACCAATTCTTTATATTATAAAAGATGAAGGGATTTATCCAAATTCATTTGTTAATACATTTATGTATTTTATTGTAATAATAAAGCTTGAATTAATTAAACAAATATAGTATTATAATTGTATCTCTGGTCCCCATTGATCTTATATTTGCACAAAGGAACATTATTTCTGCATCACTATCCACATCATCTATAGATGTTTACAAGGCATTCAAGTGTAGAAAAAGAGATCCAAAAATATTTTATTTCGTCGTTTGCTGTGATTCCTAAAACTAGATTAGAGGGTTTTTGGGGAAATTTAATTTAATTCTTCTGGCCAACAAAGTTATTTAAATGCCGGTTCAAGTTAACCCTTTATGTTTTTGAGAAGGCATTTTATAATTTCACTGACAAACCAACATCAATATATTTTGTACTATAAGTTTCCAAATAATATATCCATTTAATTCTACAAATTCTCAACTGAGACTTGTCTCAATTAGTTGGTCTCAAAAGTTTAGTATGTAAAAGTTTAGCTTTGAAAGTGATAATGATCTCCACAGAACATGTAATGACTGGGCAGGAAAATGTGAAAATCAACATTAATACACTGAATAATCATGATTAATATGTAAGAGATCGGACTTTAATATAAAAAATCATTAACACGGAACATATATAATCATGCATGAAAGTGAGAAGATCAAGATTACTATATTTTTTACTGCAATTATTAATATCTAGCATGAAAATGTCAAAGTAGTCCGAAAATAAATAAAATTAACATGCATAAGTACAAAAAGATATAGAGAAAGTTTTGGGTGAGACCTGTCCTTGTGGAGACCAAGAGTAGGGGAATGAGCATTTACTGTTTCTGCTTGATATTTTAGTCAGTTTGTTTGATTTTTCATTCAATGTCCTTGAGTATTTTTGTTTTGTCTTGATTTTTCAGTTAATTTGATCTTTCGTTCAATTTGCTTGATCTTTCGTTCAATTTTCTTGATCATTTCCTTGGTCAATTTCACCAACGACAAATTCAATCAAGGAAATCGGCGGGTTTAAACCTCACCAACGACAAATTCAATCAATAGTAGTCTCATATAATCTTTGGTCTCATTTGAGACAGGTGTCAAATGAGAATTTGCCAAAGAGGTATAAATAAAATTGTTAACCAATTTCGAACAGTTTGAAGTGTTTATTAGACTTTTATGTATTTCAAAAAACAATACATTGCCTTCACGGCATGATCACTTAGCTATAACTAACAAAGCCTTTTCTAATACGTGCTCGACTCATATCAGCTGAGGTCAAATTCGAAGAGAAGACAAAAATCCTCCTTTCCGTATTCAAATTCTTCATATTGTTGAGATTTTTTAAGGTCAAATTCGAAATATTTTGGAGTTAAATAACCTAAATCACAACAAATATTTATATTGTTATATATATATATATATATATATATATTATATACATAAAAAATTCCAAGTATCATGGATTCTTGTGTTAGTTCTTGAAATGGCAGATATGCCCATGGTTTATAATTTCGACTGAATTTTGGCCGACTTGTGGAGAAAAAAGGTTCAACAACGGATACATTAAGCAATGACGAAAAAGTTGAAACTTGAATAGCTAAAATTGTAAAGATTAACCACTGTTCAGACACGCAAGTCAATTAATACAAAAATAACTAAAATAAAAATAACCGCCAAATTTAATCTAGGTGCCTTTTCAAATTAATTTTGGCTGACAAAAACAATACTCCATGATTACTAGTTAAGAAAATACTCACCAGTCTAGAAACATATTATCACTTTAAAAGAACTCAGAAATATATTAATAACCTAAAAATTCAAAATTCAGGGATATATGAGTGTTGTGGTCTTTAACTTACAAATTTAATCCGCTTGGAAAAGAAATGGTTTTGTCTTAATGAGATTATTCATAGGATATTCAATAGAGATGCTGGAGTGTGTTATGCACGAATTGAGGAATTTTATTTGATAGAGTTAAAATTATTTTTTGAAAACGATAGAGTTAATATTGGTAAACGGGGTATAATTTCATGCTATGTCAAGTGGTATATTTTCAATCACAATTGTTGGAGATGCATATCATAAAAATCGTTTTTAGGTACATTAGAGACTTTTTGTTTTTTAAATAGTTTTTATCCTAAATAACGATAATATTCATACTCATAGGAAGTACACAATACTTTTGAAAAGGGAAGAATATTCAATGATATTCAGCGAGGCCGCTTTCTCAATTGCTGGGACCTGCTTCAATCCATAAAACGGTCGTATACTTAAAAAGGCAGTTTTTGTACGCTTACTCAACAACCCATATCGTTACCAAATTGCGTTTTCCTCCTTTTTACCCATTTCACCATTTCAACAACAAAAACATATTTCATAAACTTCAAAACTTATAAAAGCCTAAAAAACACAAATTCATGCTACATAATTCTTTTCACATTTGCTAATGCAGTTGTTTAACACATCACATTTGCTAATGCAGTTGTTTAACACATCACATTTGCTAATGCAGTTGTTTAACACATCTAGTAATGTCACGTATAGGGATGACATTGGGCGAACTGGGCTCATCCCCATCTAAAATTTTACTATCCATCCCCGCCCATTTACCCATGACGGGTACAAATTTAATATCCATGCTCATCCAGCTGGATATCCATCTCATCTGGGTATCCGTGGATATCCATGCCCATGTTATACCCACATTCCCCATCCGACTTATTAATCCATATTTATAAAAAATTAACCTAAAATCTATTAATTATCATAAAAATTTAAATAAAAGCACTAATAATTCAAATATATTATATTAATAGAACAAAATAATTTATAATATGGTAATCATTAACTTATAAAATCCTTTTATGTTTCAAAATAGACCAAACATGCTTAAAAAAATGCTAAAATTAATAATATTATTAATATAAATACAAGTATTATACGGGCGGGTATGGGGCGGATATGGGGCGGGTGGGGCGGGCGGGTATGGGGCGGGTATAAAATCAATATCCATACCCACCCATTTACCCATGGCGGGTTTGAATCCAACATCCATACCCATGGCGGGTATAAAAAACTCATATCCATACCCGCCCCGTTGGGCGGTTGGCGGGCGGGTATCCACCAAATACCCGTCGGGTGCCATCCCTCACGTATGATAATATTATAAGTAAATAATATCAGATAGTCTAATGTGCTACATTCTTTTATATTTATCACCCCCTTTCATCATAACAAAAAATTATTCAAATCAATAAACAATGCTTATAAAATTTGAAATGCCATGTTCCAAAATTGGTCACCTAGAACGATGCACTAAATGAGAAATCCCCAACCAATTAAATTACCAAAACATTTACAAGAACCCAAAAGAGAAATAGAGCTTTGTTGCAATTTTGTTGTTAGATGAAATAAAAATGGAAAGGAAAGAGAGATGATGAATGGTGTGTGGGTTTAATTTTGCTGGAGACAGCTGTGAAATGAACCTACTCCATCAAGAAACGGCTCACAATCTTCACGCTTGGTTCCATCACCATTTTCTCCCACATTTCCGACGCCCTCTTCCCGGAATCTGACGTCACCATCGCCGCCCTGAACGCCTCCGTCGCCTCCACCCTGTGCAGGCCCCACCCCGCGTCCCTCAGCCGCACGATCTTCCCCACCTGCCTCTTCGCCAGCTGACACGTGTTCTCCTTGATTGCCCGAACCGCTCCCTCGTACCTCATTCCTGCCACGTCATCATCCTCCTCCTTTCTCTTTTCGAAGTACTGCTCGAACTCCGGCACTCCGATGGCCTTCCTCAGCCCAGTCCGACTCACCGAGTCTCCGCCGCCGCCGCCGCCACCTCCCGCCGCGAAATACTCCGATAACTCCTCCAGCATCCCGGACTGCATCATCTCGTCGACCCGCATGTCCAGGTACTCGTTCAAAACCGGCGGCGAAACGTCCACCCAGATAAAGCAGCAGTTGTACCGGAGCTCCGACGAGATTGTACTGTTACCGGATTCGTCGAAGACGTCTTCTTCTGGGCTGTACTTCTTCGCCAGAAGCGCGTGGATGAACGAGTTCGACCCGCCGACGAGGATGGGGATGTTCCGTCTGGATAAAATCCCGGCGATGGTTTTCGAAGCGAGTGAGCGGTACTCGGCCGGAGTGAACTCGGTATCCGGGTCAAACTCGCCGATAAAATGATGCGGAACGCCACGGCGGTCGTGCATTGAGATTTTGTTCGTAGTGGTATCCAGTCCACGGTATATCTGAATTTTGTCGGAGTTAATAATCTCCGAGCTCGGAAAAAACCGGGTGGCCAGATCAATGGAAAGCTTCGACTTGCCGGAGCCGGTGGCGCCCATCACGACCACCACCTTCTTCATCCTCCCACGGCGGTGAACGGCGGCTGTGTTGGCGGCGGCGGAGGTGGCGCTACTGTGAACAGCTGCCATGTTTCGGGCTTTCGCGGAGGAGGAGAAAGAAAGCTGCTTCCGGAGCTTGAAGAAAGAGGAGATGAGTCGGAGAGTACTGGATTTGAAGGTCGGCGGCAGCGCTCTGATCATAAGGAAAGGAATCCGATGATGACAAGAATATTGTTTTAACGGTAAGATGTGAGGCGATGGCGTTTGTGTAGTATGTGCATCAAAAATACGGAAAACATGGGATGATGATTATTAGTGTGTGAGTGTGTGAGAGAGAAAGAGAGTCCGATCGCAGTGGTTGTACTACTACTCTCTGGTGGTACGTTGGTGGAAATGTGCTGCAAGCTGGTTGTTAGCTCACTGTGTGTGTGCGTGTTTTTTTTTTCTCTCTTTTATTTCTTGTTTCTCTTTGCGCATTTCACCATGCATGATCAATTAATACACATATATATACACACCAATACAATATATATGTATATGTATATATATGGAGAGGGATTGGAAAAGAATGGAAAGTTTGTGATTGTGGTGCTGTGGGGACGGATGATGGGAGGATTTAATATTTGAATGAAAGTGTGGGTTAGTGTGTGTGTGTGTGCGCGCTTAAAATGCTTGAGAAAAGGAGGGGAAGAACACTCCCCGGGGAAAGGACCAATGTTATCGAACATGCCAGAAACCAGAATATATACATCTATATATTAATAACAAAATTACCTTACTAGATGAGTAACATGACCAATTTTACCATCTATTATAAGGTGGGTTTGCCAAAACTTATATGTAGATTAGTTTAATTCAATGAAAATGTAATTTGATGAAATTCAGGTTGATTAAGTCATGTTGATTCTATCTTCAATACATTAATTTTACCTTCAGTTCAGTTCAATCCAGTTGATCAGTTCATTTCAGTACATGAGTAACCCCGCCCATGGTTTTTTTACGTAGATAAATTTCTTTACTTAAAAGAAATTCTATTAGAAATAGGATAAAAAGGAAATTAACAATATTTACCTAATTAGACGTTGCTCTTTCCATCGTTTTAGAAAGCAGAGTTTTTAACTGATTGAAAAACTCTCCACAAAACACACGAAGTATCTGTTTAACTAGTCAAACGTCTATATAAAGCTCAAACCTCTAAACGCTTGGGACCTTTCGAAATTAATCATGGTTTGTTTCCCCAATTCTTTAATTTCTACCGGTTCAATCCATTGGTTGATAATTAAAAGCCAAGCATCCCACTAGCTAATTATGTTCAACAAATGATAGAATTTGTGATAGCTTGGAACATAAATTTCTAGAATTGATTTAAAAATAATAATAACTAAAAAGCAAAGAGCACATGATTTCTTTATTTAATTCCGACCAATATATATCATCCTAATTAAGAAGGATTTTCATAAACCAATTCCAAATTAGTCTCACACCCGGAATATAGACAAGATAATCTCTATGTAGACAATACGAGGGAGCATGATGAGGTCTTTCATCTTCTGATCAGAATGGAGTTGTTAGAAAAACCCAAGGAAAACAAAATCATAAATTTCCGCGTTCCTGATCGAATTAGCCAGAACCCATGGCCTCAACCTTCTCCAACTAATTCCATTCAAGATATATATGTCGCCATCCGAGAAACAACGTTGTTAAAATCAAAATTCCAGTTCGCCGTCTTAGAAACAATGTTGTTGCAGAGGAGTTATAGGGTTTGCAGAGGAGCCAACATTGGTAATTCAGAAAAAATTGTTCCTATCCGACGTTACCGAAATCATCCCAGAAATTCGAGTGCCAGCTGGGAGCTATTCGGCAAGTTAGGGCGGGAGGTATTCGATAGGTATCACCAGTGGCGGAACCAGGATTATATTTAAGGTAGGGCACATTAACACTAACAAGATTGAGAATGAGTCGGGGACGGCGGTCGATTGATATGCACGACAGCGATCGACGGCGAATTTTCTAAGCGTAAGGTGAGAGGCGGAGATTTTTTTGGGTTGAGACGCTGTCTCTGTCTGAGATCTCATTATTTTTATTTTCTTGGATTTATTTCAAGGTTGTCTAGGTACCATATGGACCGCCAGAACGTCTGGATGATACGGCGCTCGCCATGGCATAATTTGAATTTATTTCAAGGTTGTCTAGGCGCCCTATGGATCGCCAGAACGCCTGGACGATACGGCGCTCGCCATGGCATAATTTGGCGAGCATGGCGAACATATAATATATATACACATATTAAAATTATTGTATATTTTTGTATATAATAGTATGTATACAAATAATACAATTTTGGATATTTGAGTATGAAATGTATTTTAATAAATTTACTAAATCATCCACATCCATAAGAGAAGTTCCAAACTATTGCAAGATCACTTATTAAACTCATTTTTTAAAAAAATACATGAATAATATTTAAGTGTAGGGAGATGCTACTCATATAAAATACAGAAAAATATTGCTTAAAAAAAAAACCTAAAATTTCAAATTTTATATGGGGCACGTGCCCCATAGTGCCCCAACTTGGTTCCGCCCCTGGGTATCACCACGCGAGGATAACCCAAAGGACATGGTGCAAATCGTTGGCTACAAAAAGAAGAGATGTATCTGGATCAATGTTGTATTAGGCATACTATTTCATAATAAGGGACTAATATGGGCAAATTATGATACTCTCAAGGTCAATTTCCATATTCAATAGTAAAAATGTGCAATTTTCAATATAAGATTTTGTATTACTATAAGTTGCAATTATCGTAATAAATAGTAGTCTGCACAAATAATAGTATTTAAATGTGTTTAACATATGAACTATGAATATTCATGGCATGTCATGGGTTGAGTACAAGAATTGTTAATGTATGACAACCCCTGAAACCGCCTCCCAACTTCACCGAAAACACAAACAGCTTCACTAGTTTTTTTTTTTGAATCATGAATCAAAATTATATAATGCAACTAAACATAGTCAATCAAAATAGCAATTATCGTTTAAACAGGTTATAAGGAATGTCTAAAAACAATAGATAAGGTGTTTTAGCAATGTCTAAAAACAACAGATACGATGTTTTAGAAATGTCTAAAAACAATAGATATGATGTTTTAGGAATATCTAAAAACAAGAGACCAATTATAAGCTATCAAGTAGGAATGGGAGTAGGGGGCGAAGCTGGTAGTGGTAATGAAAGTGGGCAAGAAAAGAGGTAAACGGAAATCGCAAGAAGAATGCCGAAATACCCAATCCATACCCCACCCTTAAGCAACCTCCTGCCGAAACACACTGACAAAAGAGCCACCCAGAAGCCAATCAGCGACAGATACAAAGCTCCAACAGTAACCCAAGACAACCACCTAGGTGAAATCTTGCAATGGGTCACGAACAACAAAGTCAGCACGGCAAAGAAACATGCCAGAACATCCTTCAACAGTGCCTCAAATGGGGGTCCATCAGCTGGTGGTGGACCCTGCTCCTCCTCCCTCCTAGGAAGTCCTTCGTCAACCAAATGTTGAACATTCATTTACACGGTTGCCAAACGCTGCATTATCTGATTACATTCCTCTTCAGTAATGCGCATCCCTCCACCTCCGGGGACCAAAGCTTAACGATCAACATGTTCCTTCATGTCAGAGCTCAAAGAAGTCAGATTCCCGTACACGTTCAACTCTCTGGCTGAAACCTGACGTAGGCTCCTCTCATGAAGATCCATTTGTACTCTTGGCAATACCTGACGCGAGCTCCCCTCCTGAAGATCCTTTTGTACTCTTGTCAATACCTGCCGCGAACTCCCCTCCTGAAGATCATTTTTTGCATTAGGATCAACAACAGTTTCTTCAACGCGATTATCTCCACTTCTGCGGACCAAAGCATCAGGATCAACAACATTTTTTCCAGTGCGACTATCTCTACCTCCGCAGACCAAAGCATTAGGATCAACTACAGTTTTTTCAACATTCTCAGAGCTCGAAGAAGCCTTCTTTTTTTGCATCAGGATCAACAACCGTTTTTTCAACGCGCCCATCTCCACCTATGCGGACCAAGCATTAGGATCAACAACAGTTTCTTCAACAGTCTTAGAGCTCGAGGAAGCATTCTTTTTTGCATCAGGATCAACAACAGTTTTTCCAACAGTCTCAGAGCTCTAAGAAGCCTTCAGAGGCCGTGGAGTTCCGCCCTGCAACTCAACTTCCTTTTGTTCCGTCAAATGTGGCGTCTAGCTCTCACCCTTCTTTTTAGCTTTGGATTTGGCAACATATGTTTCACCGTGGCCTTGGGATTGAATTTCCTGATTATAAGCCTCGTCGGTTCTTGAAACATGAGCTTCACGTCGGGGGACCAAAGCATCACGATCAACAATTAGCTCAGAGTCAGAGCTCCGAGAAGTCAGCGGTGGAGTTCCGCCGTTCAAGTCGGGGGCTTCATCATCTTCCCTTTCTTCCACCGCCAAGAGCGGCCTCAGAAGTGAACTCTTATTCTCCTCTGCTTTGGATATGGAGAACATGGCGGCACGTGAGAGAGTTGTGCCCTATAAACAGCTTCACTTGTGGTAGCACTTATAAAAGATACAAACCAAAAATATTAACTACCTCAACTGGTCACAGTCTACTCGCTTGCTTCTGTCTTAAAACACCAGATACTATTGCCGATCTCCTCATTCATTCTCCCTCGCCTTGGTCTCTCCGTTTCCGGCTAACCACATTCCTCCACCGTGATTTAAGCCATTTTCCATCGCCGGAACACGTGAACTTGTTATCGTGAACTACAATCACGAAATCGAATGGGAATTATCTGGAAAAGTATTGTTTATGTTTGCATAAAAGTCCCTAGTTTTTTTTTTTGAAATCCTTATAAAAATACCATTTGTATTTTATTAGTACATAATAGTCTCGTCTTATCATGATGCTGGCTTATACAAGTGATTGAGAAACCAAAAAATCTTTTGATAATTAAGCAATTTGAAGAGTGCAATATTTTTTCTAATTTAATTTATTTCACTTTAGTTAATGTAATGTGAAACAAGGAAGATGTTATACTATATATATATTTTATTTTATTTGAGAAAAGAAAGATATATAGTTATGGATTCATATATGTCATACACTCAAGTTCTTAGATCATGTACCCATCTTTCCTTTAATATAATTTTTTTTAATGCTCCCTTTAGCCTCATTTTTCTCAAGAGTTTGTAGATACGTTTTCTGAAATTTTAAAGTTTGAGAAATCACTTTACACACTCAAAAGTAGGGGTGATAACGAGTCGATCCGATCACGATCATCACTATGTTCATGATCGATTCGTTTAAATTTTGAGGTGATCGATCACGATCCGATCGCGATCAAAGCGATCAAAATAATTCATGATCATGATCGGATCGTTTAAAAATTATAATGATCGCGATCTGATCGCGATCGACTCGTTTAGATAATCGATCAGATGATCAATGATCAATAACGATCGGCTCGATCAAATGATCAATGATCAATCATGATCAGTTTAAAAGTTTTTTAAAAAATTAAAAATTAACAAATTACTAGAAAATAATTCATTTAGATGTATATATTTATATTATATTAATCGATTATCTTATCGATCGATATCGATCACCTTATCGATCTGTTCGCGATCATGATCGAGTTTTAATGTCTATGATCGTTGATCGTTCATTTATTAAACGATCAAAAAATTTTGATCATGATCGGCTCATTTATTAAATGAACGATCTCGATCCGATTTTTAACCGATCCGATCGCGATCCGATTAACGAACGCTCGTGATCGTGCTCACCCCTACTCAAAAGTTATCTTGCTATCTTTATAACCATATATTAACGTCACAATCATCCTTGATACGTTTCAAAAGGAACAAGCCTGATTAATATTTTGATCAATAAATTATTTAGAAAAAGAACTTGGTCATGTGAAAAGGTATACAATTATATTTTGATACTTCCATCCCCATAAAATTTACTATTCACTTTAACTTTAAATTATAAAATGGAATACTTTCAACTTGCCAATCATATTTTATTATGTGTAACTATATTAATCTGTATTATAAAGTATTTAACTTAGTATTATTTAATAAAATGCAATAATTAAGTTAAGATATACATGATATGCATCATATTTATGCGGCTTCTAAATTTGAAAAAGTAATATATTCCCACAAAAGTAAATAAATTTGCACTAAAAATGTTATCCTCGAGATTTTTTATAGACTAATTATTTTATGAGTCCTAATTCTTTTGAAATACTTTTTAACACCCTAACGTTACAAGAGAACAAAATTTAACCAAAAAAAAAAAATCATAATTAATATTTGTAAAATTCTGTTTTCATTAAGTTCTAGTATTCCCACGATGTAAACAAGCATTATTACAACTTCACATTTTCTTTTCACATTGTTACCGTTAATTTTTCCTTTCAAATTAGGTTTGGGATCATCTTTTCTAAATTCAACAATTCCAGTCAAATTTGTATCGTTGACTTTGATCCTCATAGTCTAAACTTTCGGCTGAAGATTTGTAATGTGATGATCATTTAGTCGATCAAACCGCCATTTTTCAAAAAATTAGTAGAAGCGATCATTTTTCAGGATTTGTACTGTGATGATTATCATTTTTCTCAGCTAATTAGTTGAAAATTGTCATTGTTTATGGAAATTAGTTGGAAATTGTCATTGTTGATTTCTACAGTTTCATGGAAATGATACTGCTTGACCAAACAGAGAAGTGGAGTCAGCTGGTCAACTTTATCGATGAAAATAAAGCAGTAAAAAATTCTAAACAATTCGAAAACAATTGTTCAGTTATCGAACTTGACAAATGGGATTAATCCTAAAGAAATTAAAATTGACTGAAAGTCTATCCACGATCAATGATAAGATCTTGCCTTCGAAACGAATCCATTTTGCCAAATCTTAGGGCTAGACAAAATACTTAGAAAAGTAAATTAGATCTGACAAAATTATTGTTATTGTGCAAAATTATCCATACTAACGCTTGTATGTGTTTTTCTAGTTACATGTTATCTTTACTAATTTAGCAAGAGTATTTTTTTCAGTTAAATTACCTATCATGCTCTCAAAATAACATAGTAATTATAAGTTGATATAATTCTTCCTAATACATTAACCGTACTTACACAAAATTTCATGAAACTGACTAACAAGTTAACTGATGCATTTTGAATCCGCATAACCTCTAAAACAATATTGTAATTCTAGATTGTAGTTAGGTAGTTTGACTCGGATTAGTTGAAAGTGCCGTTGGTTATGATCTTTTCTATCTCTTTCCCTATTTCTAGTTTAGGGCTTGATATATATGTTATTCTGTCATTACTCATCTCTTTAAATACCTAGAAGGTTTAGTCTATTCATAACTTATGTATAATCTCTCATAATGCCTAGACATATGAAGATCTGTACTATTTTCAACAAACATCATTCATACTTTTATGAGATTACGTGTTTTTCTTTTAGTTAAGGAGCCATGAATAACTCTCTCATCCATAATTATTTTTCCCAATTCATTTCATTCATCCACCACTCAAAACCGTGATTTTTATTTCATGCCAACACTCTTTAATGTGAGATCAATACTCTTCTAAATAACACAACACTAACAACCTACAATAAATAGTTCAACACAATATCATTTCAATTCAACTGGACAAGAAGAGAACATATTATGTTGTTCATTATTCCCTTGTAAACTCCTTGTAAAATTGTTCTGGTAACTAAATTTAGTGTTGTTCATAATTTTAAACCTGTAAATTACCACCAAATGAAGAGGTAATTAAGTAACCTCTCTTACATAATGGGGATAAAATTTTAGATTCGTACTTTTGTTGCTTACTACCCAACAATTGGGAGAGGGTGAGTTTATGATTGGTCTCATCGTCTCAAATAATGAGCCAAACATTATATCCATATTCTACACAATAATTCGTTATCCGAAACCAGCTGCAAAATTACAAAATTTCGTGTGATTATAGATTAATAAAAACCTAAAAGCAGAAAGTGTTTCCAGAACTGGAAATATCTGGGGAAAAAAACGAGGAACTTTTAACATTTAACTCTACTTTTCTTCTATACTTACACGCAAACTTTTCTTCCTATTGGTTATAGCTAAAAGATGATTATATGAAATACATACTTTCATGTCACATTCATTCGAATTGACTGGTAATTTACGTATAAACTATTTTCAAACCTTTGTATAATGTGTAGCATTTGTGTCATTTCACTTATATTGCATTTTTACGAGTGACTTTGACAAATTTATCCAACACTAACAAGCTTTTAAATTGTGTTTTGACCTATAGGTTCGAATCGTTATTCTGCTGCAAACTCATAATGATACAATTTCTTTTAAAAAAAATAATTATGCTAAGGGTGTGAATTATTTAAAATTTGAAATATTCCTGCAAAGGGTGTGAAATAAATATTATGGTTAAAATAATGTTTAAGTGGCTACTCTATTCTTTAATAGAAAACACATTGCAATAATTGGTTGAAATTCTTTTGTAGCAAAATATATATTTATATATATATATATGAAAAATAAATTCATTTCAATTTAAATAATTCAGTCCAACTCCATTTCAGTTTATACTTCTTTTCAGTTCAGTTAGTTTAATTCATATCATTTCAAATCAATCTAGACACATTTATTATTCATTGCAAATTTCTTTCTAGCCTACACATTTTAATTTAATTTAGCTTAATTCAACTTATACTATAATACTAAACAATAGTAAAAAATAACAAGTAACAATTAAACTGATAATTTAATATGAAAGTTTTACACTTTCAGTACGTAAGAATTTCGCTTTTATCACGCTTTTAATTGAAATTTCTCAATCGTTCAATATTATCATTGGTGACACTAATATTTACCTCTTGCGTATTATGTCACGAACAAAACACGATATGTTCGAAGGCTCGCCGGCGAGAGCTTATTTTGTGCTGAACTGAACTAAATTAAACTAAATTGAACTGAACTAATCTACAGAAAAATTCTAGCAAACAGTACTGAGTGGAGACCTCAGACTTATTTTTTTTTTAATGATACAAAAATAATTCAATAAAATAAAAAGGTAATCGACAAAAACAGTTTCCACACATTCGTCTCTTTAGCTAGATTCGGATGGGTTCAACAAAATGCTGAATCTTGAGAGTTTTCACTAAAAATGTTTATCCTTAAATGTCTTGGTAATCCCTAAGTACATTTTGTAACTAAATAAGCATAAATTTTCGCTAAAGACAAACTGCTCATTTGTATTTAAAAACTTAATTTCTTGAAGGTTGCTTACTGGTTTGTTCTTTAGCTAAATTTGAAATGGAAAACTGTATTTAATTAATTAGCTGTATAATTTATAGTTAAGCTCTTGCTGTCGTTTTGTACTTAAAAATAAAAATGATACTATAGAGTACGTGTTATCTTTCGAGTTAGTTTCCAATCGAAACATGTTTTAATGGATCGAATAATTGAAGAGTTAGACTATTGAATATTAAAATACAAATTCTAATTGTGATATTTTTAATTGGTCTCATTGGATGACCATGATTAATAAGACCAGCCTCAATAAGTGAGAATGTAAAAAAACGGGTTTAAAAGTGAAATGATCAACTTGAATTTGTCATCGGTTTCATCGGTCTCAATTGAGACGGGTGTGTACTGAAAACATTTTCATATTAAAATAATAATGACATTCTCAGGTTGAAATTTTTTTTTTTGTTTTTTTGGTGCATGAGTTATTTTTTATGGAATAATAATGGAAAATGTAATTTTGGTTGAATAAAATTTATTTGAAATTAAATTTAACTTCACTTCGTTATCGTTGTGGTGTCATCGAGTGGCTAAACAGAAAACTTAGTAGTCACTCAAGGTACGCATGGCATGACCAACGCCTAAATAATGGTGCAAGCGTGATTTTGCTGCCGCTTCCACTTATTCACATTTTTAAATAATTAGATTTTTTTCTATGATTAATGTTTATCTATTTATCTATCTTGCATGCACTTAAAAATTCTAGAGCTTCACTTTTTTAAGTAAAGTTCTAATTGATATAGAGAGGCAAATGTTGATTAATTTATTTTCAACCTGATATTTTACATATTAATATCATTCGGTGTATAATTGTTGATCTTCTGAGTTTCATGCTTGGTCACTACCTTCTCAAACTTGATTTTTTACATATTTGAATTCCAAACTTATTTAAATTTATTTGAATGGAATTGATCTGATCTAAATTGAACCAGTCTAAAAATAGTGCGAGTAAGATCATGTTCTCTCGAGCTTAGCTTTTGTTGGATGGGAGAAAAAATGAATATATTGAAGAAAAAAAACCAGCATGGCTTAATTAACCTAAATTTTATCAAATTATAATTTCACCAAACTGGACTAAATTGAACTTGAACTGATATATAGATAAGTTTTAGAACACCGGAACAAAATGAATCATCATATCATCATATTATATCGAATCAGAACTAAATTGAAGTGATATGAAAAAAATACCAACAATTTTGAGCAGCAACATTTGGTTTTATTACCCTCGATGATAGGTACTATTTTTATTTTCATGGTATGAATCCAAATGATAATATAATATAATATAGAGTATAGATAACAATATAAATTGTAGAATAGTAAAAACATACAAATTACAAACCCTATGCTAACAGTGTGTCATTTGCCCATATGTCATAACCTGATCATAATTAAATATCCTCATAATATTTTGTGAAAGATGAGCAGCATCTATACGTATACGTTTCGGACGTCCTGCTCTCTTGAATGGATCCAACACGAGAGCTAGGCAAAGCAAGGTGGGTATTTTTCGGGTAACAGTTAGAGAATCCCCTATGGAAACGTTCGATTGCCACCGTTGACCGGAATTGAGCCCAATGCTGCCCTCTAAGGACAGGATGAATACGTCCCCGATGACCCGCGGAAGTTAGGTCTAGTATTGTGGAACAAAATTTCTTTTTCATTGTGGAAGAAAATAACTTGTATTTGATATTTCATTGGGATCTAGAAATCATACAGAAATAAATTGACAAAAGGTATGAAGAGCACCAGAAGTTTTCACTAATAGGGAGCTCTACTTCGCATAGTTAGAGAGAGTATGAGTTACAAAATTACAATCTCGTGGAATTCAGAAAAGTTCCTCAATATGATTCTGCTCTAACATAAGCATAATCCTTCCAAAGACCGACTTGTAGCTGATTGGGCATGACGAACCATTTGGACCACCTGAAATACATCCCCAATATTGCATGTATCCGGCAATACAAGAAATTCCGGCAAACTCAAAATTTCCTTGGATGCCAAGGATGGGGTCCTAGATACCGGATACGTGAATATCTCCTCGTTACCGACGAACGAAATTGCCCTATATATGTTGGATTTGCGTGTTGCATCATTATTTCTTTCTGTTTTTACTGGAATTATAAGTTTTTGTTTAAAAAATGTAAACTAAATCTTTTAAAACCACAAAAAAAACAAATAAATGAAAATTATGTACTATCATTATCTGTTTATGAAAAAATTAATTGACACATGCAAAAATCTTAGATCGACTGATGCAAAACATTCAATTAGTGTAAATGTGAACAAATTAACCCAAATATCCCTTTTTCTTCCATTCATATCCCTTTTTCTTTTTCAGTCAAAGTGTTCGGAATCGAAACGTTTATATTCAAGTCATAACTCCACGTATGGCCACGCAGGTTCATCATTTGCAGCACTGAATATTACGAAAGCCCCAAAATTCTCCTTTAATCATTGAAGAGGAAAATGTGGAAAGGTCAAGTTTGAAAAACTACGACCAAAAGATCAAGAATGACCCTTTTGATCGACTAGATGAACTTAAGATTAATCATGACGATCGTTTGCTTTTCTTCACTTTTCTTTTCTTTTTTAATCAAGATTTTTTTGCACGAGTTTGGAAAATCTTTTGAAAGATAGTGACTTAATTAATACTACATGAAGTATTAGAATATTTCCACACGCATGTAGGCGAAAAGTTGATGAACCCTTTCTCTTCAAGCTTATCTTCGGAAAAGATAAGGATGACTCTTTATGACTCTAACAGCTCCAATTAATCCCAAATGATGAACCCTTTTATTATAAAATAACATAGAGCACGAGTCTTACCTGATCATTATTTGGCATGTATTCCTTTTTTTCACTTTTAAAATATGATTTTTTTATACATTAATTTGAATATTACTGTTCTTTTTATTTTTAAATCTGGCATTTTATATACTAAACTTTTTTAAAAAAAAGATCCATCGAAAATTTGTATAAAATAAATGGTAGATGATGCACCCGGAAATTATCGCACTATGAGTTGCTCTAGATTTGGTGGGATCGGACACTGAATTTTTCAAATCTTTCGGTGGGTGAAGAAAGAATCTATTTGAGTTGCTCTAGTCTTATTTTTATATAATTTATGCAATAATTATTTTGTAATTTATAATTAGTATTTAGTTTTAGCAACTAATTATTAATTGGAACTCTAATTTGAGAGATCTTTAATGAAATTCAGCTACGTTTGATCCATTTGTTTTTATTTTAATTACTTTTGGCCTCGTTTGGCTATAGCGTTTAGCTGTTAGTTGTTAGCTGATTTTATTAGCTGTTAGCGGATTCTATTAGCTGTTTTGACTAGCGGTTTGACTAGCGGTTTGTATATGAGTGTTTGGCAAATAACAATTAGCTGATACCTATTTCATTACGTTAAATGACTGAAATAGACATTAGTATAATTTATTATTATTTATTTTTTGTAGTGTGTTACTTGTTTATCGAAAATTGTTATAACTATATGTTCATTTATTTTTATGATGTTTATTATTTGAATTATTATTCTTTATTAATATATCTACATCTATTTAAAAAAACTTTTTTGAATTAAAATACTTGAAATTTTATTTTTTATATATTTAAAATATGTATAATATACTTCAAAGATAAATTAAAAATAATGTAAAAAACCTTAAATGTATGTACGCACATATGATGCGTACATAAAAAGGTTATTTATTTTTAAATAACCTTAAATTTATTTTTAAGTTTACTAAAAGGTTATTATTTACGTATATAAAAGGTTTTCTAATTAGTTGTAGTGAATTTGAAAAAGAAATTTGTGAGGATAAGGATATAAAAGATATTTTGTAATATTTCTTTAATTAACTTTTTACGAACGCTGCTTTTTCTAGCGTTTCACAAATCAAGAGGTTTCACCAAAAAAACTAATTAGAAAACTCTCCTCACCAAACACTCAAAAAGAGCTGTTTGACCAGTCAACTATCCATATTTAACCCAAAAAGCTAAACGCTTTTCAAAACTCTCGTCACCAAACGGGGCTTTATCAACTAATATATATGTATATTGTATGTATATATGTGTACATATATAATTCACACGCTGTGCGGTGTTTTTTGGTCTTAAAATAAACCTAAACAGTTATCTTCAATAAAATAAATTGTTTTGTCATCCTTGTTGACGAAATAATTAAAATTAAAGTTTAAAAATCATATCCACATATGGCAATGTAAGATATATATAGCGTGAATTATTTATTTAGTTATACATTAGTTTGCAACAAATATGTAATATAAGTTCGGAAAGGAAAGTTAATATATTGAACGATGACATTGTGTTGTAAATTGTAATGCATATTGTCAAGTGAGTATATTGTAATTAGACTATTCAAGTTTTCTTCTGAATATACATGACTTTAATTGACGTACACAGCACATATTCTGGTAAACATATCATATATGCATAGAAGCTTATCATCCGGAAAACCGAAAAGGCAACACCATGCAGGATATTATCCCTCTGTAACAGCTATAATTGCACAATTTTTTGTCAATTTTTTCAGAGAATGTTTGACCGTGAATAACTTTATTTTAATACATTATTATGGTCTAAAACTTATATAGCTGAAAAATAGGGCGCATGATGAATCTAACCATATCTCATATGATACTATTATAACACATATGCCAATTGTAATTTACGATCAAACATGTTCAGACAAATTTGACTAAAAAGTGTGCAGTTTCGGCTGGTACGGAAGGAGTATTATTTATCAGTAAACCTTAAATAACTCAAACAAAACCAGCTATCCGAAACACATAAACACGAGAATTTTACAGTACATAGAGAAAATAACACTAGCAAAAGATACTAAACCCTAATTTTTTTGAATCATAATATAGTACATCTAAGTTTACCAATATTTAAGCTGATAAGTTCACCTGGAATTGATCAATAAGAGCATCTCCAATGCAATTTTCAATGTTGAAAATGTTGATTGACACATAGGATTGAGTATCATAAGAGATTAAAATCTATCTCCAATGCAAGCATCAATTAAAATGTCAGTTTGACGTGGATGCATTCGTGGAATGAAAGTGTCAACTAGACCTTCAATATATTGATGCTTAGAGCATCTCCAATGCTAAGAAGGTCAGGAGGAAAATTCGCCTTCAATATATTGATGCTTATATTGAAGGCGTCAATTTATTTGTTTACCAAATTTATGTTTACTTTCCTTTTAACATTAATATTTCAATTAATTTGTTTACTAAATTTATACTTACTTTCTTTTTGACATTAATAATATGAAAATTGATGCTCATACATTGTAGAGCAAAGTTTAAAAAATATTTTCAATCACATCTTTTAAATCTACGTCATATTGACGCTCAATCAAAAGTTGACAAATGGATGCGAATTTTCCTCCTGACCTTCTTAGCATTGGAGATGCTCTAAGCCTCAAAACAACCGAATGCTCAAGAATATTATCATGAGAGATACTAATTAACCTTAAATAATTTAGTGTCCTTTTTTCCCACGATGATAATTAAACGTTGTCCGAGAACCATCAATCCCATGACCGTCAGATCGAAACTCCTAAAATACCCCTAGCCGTCAAAACGTTAATAACATACACATATCCCCTAACCATTAGACAGTTTATAAGTTTATTTTCATGTATTAACCTGGTTTAAAATTTTTATACTTCAGAATTAGAGCGCACTGTTAATTAAATAATATCTCGCGTGATATTATTATAATACATATATCAATTGAAATTTATGGTCAAACATAATTCGACTGTTTCATATGAGACTTTCTCTATTACAATTTATCCAAATCTTTTGAAAAAAATAGTGTACATGATTGAGGGCAATGACACGTTTTCAACATATAAACTTATATGGACCTTTTAAGGTAACTTATCTGATTTTAAATGTAAAAGTTGATGTATTGAGAAAATGATATATAGAACGGTAAGATTAAGTTTCGGTCTAAACTAAATTGAAGTGGAAACAAAATTAGATAAGTAACATAAGTTAGATTTAAACATGGGTTAGAATTTGGCAACCAAATATGAAGGAAAATATATGATTGTAAGAGGAAACTTTTGGACTACAAAATTAAGAAGAGAGATGAATACAAGTAATTTATTTTGAACCTGGCCTTGATTTCCTACTGTCATCAATCTCTGGCTCTTCCTACTGGTAACTTTCCTTATATAATCCGTTTTTCAAATTTTCGAAAATAATTAATGAAATGAGCCGTTATGCTATACAATCTTATATATATACAACACCAAATCCTCAAAAGATTCAGATTATCATCTTTTAGATTGTAGCAATCTTTAAATTATAGCAAACAAATTTGTCTGAAGATCTTGTCAATCCAACAATGAACTCAAAAAGATGTGCTGGCTGCAAGTATTTAAGAAGAAGATGCCCTTCAGATTGCATTCTTTCACCATATTTCCCTCCAAATAATCCTCAGAGATTCTACTACGTTCACAGGATCTATGGCGCCAGCAATGTCGCAAAAATGCTTCAGGTAATAAATCATTTCTGCAATTTAGAAATGAAAATTTATTAATTGCATAAAATTTTACTGTTTTGTAACATTTTTTGGGCAAATTGTGTGAATATAACAGCAAGTTCCAGTGAATCAGAGAGCTGCAACTGCAAATGCCATCTGCGAAGAAGCATATTACCGGGTCAGGGACCCGGTTTATGGGTGCGTCGGGACGATATCGCGATTGCAACAGCAAATCTACGATGCTCAGTGCGAGCTAGCGATGATCAGAGCGGAGATTGCTGTTTATCATGCCCAAACACAGATTTCAGGCCATCAATTCGTTCAACCGGACTTTTCGGCCGGTGGATATGGTGCTTCCTCCTCGGTTTATGATCCTTTCTCCGGTGTCACTCAGTTTTACTAGGGTTTTATGTAGTTTTTGGATTCAGATGATTAAAGATTGATTTGAATTCATTTGTCTTGGCCTAATGGATTCCGAGTGTTAGTCTTTGTATTATATATGTGAAATTTCCGACCAAAGTTTATTGTAACAAATGGTTCTGATATTTTCCATGACTTTGAAATGATAAAACGTTCATCACAAGAATTGATGGTTGAAAATTTATGAAGAAATTGAGTTGATCTAAATGTTTTGCTCAAAAAATTGTAACGTTGTTGTTTTATTGGTTATTGCCATTTGCCAAACTCTTGTGCGTGATTCTTGTCTACTAATGCAAATTGGATATGGTAAAATTTTATTAATGGTGTCCAAAATTTGCGTGATTGTAGCTCGTGAAGAAAATAAAAGACGGTAAAAAAGAAGATTGATGTCCAAAAAATGCGGTGAACGTGGATCGAACACGTGACCTTCAGATCTTCAGTCTGACGCTCTCCCAACTGAGCTATCCCCGCGGTGTGTCAAATCCATGTACAAAATATAATTAGTAGTAGTACGTTATAGCTTCAAAACTCAATTAATCTTCAAAACTCAATTAATCTTCAAAAACTCAAATTTATCCTACAAGGATTTGAAAAATTCAAGATGAAATTATTATTAACAGAGGAGTAAGAAGTTATATTCATTTTCAGGGCGTAAAATATTTAATATTCTTATTATGGGTGTGAAAATATTTTAACTCTTGTTAAAATAATAATTAAGTTACTACTCTATCCTTTAATAGAAAAACCACATAATTCAACTTATTTTGTAGCTAAAATAGACCTAGAAAATAAATTCAGATTTATTCCAAATGTATATTTAAAATATAACCAGTTTCAATAATTCAATTTAATTTCGTTTGTTCAAATCTTAGTCAATGAAATTCTAATTAATTTACATGTGTTCTCTATATAATCAATTAATTTCAGTGTAAATAAATCTAAAGCAAATGTAATCATTGACACTGAACTTAACAGTAATTATTAATTTATTAGGGATGGAAATGGATTTCCGATCCAGTCCAAATCCATGGATTTAAATCCATTTTTGACAGATATGGAAGTTAAAAAATGAAATCCAACGGATATTGATTTATAGTTTGCGGAGCGGATTTGGATATGTATTTTGTAGTAAATATCCATATCCAATCCATGGATCCATTTAATATATAATAAATAATATATATTTAATAATATATTAAAATTAAATTAAAAATATATATAAAGCAACCAATGGTTAGATACTGGCACATAATCTTCTAACCCTACAAATTCACTCGTTTGGAAGAATAGATCAAGGGAAAAAAAAAGGGACTTATATTTTGAACTGAGCAATGTATTTTTTGGGAATGTGGACTAGTTTATCCACATATTTGTTTTTAGCACATTGTGTACTTTGAATCACTTGATTGCAATTTTAATTTCATGAATTTTTATAAAACTTATTTTGGAATTTATTCATCATTGTATAAATTGTAATTGATATGTGGATATTGGTATCCACGGATATCCATGGATTTGGCGGATATGGATTCGGATTTGGCGGATATCAGAGTCTGATCTGTGGAGCTCAGAATGTGATCTGACCATTATGAGGAAGATTCCAGTTTGATAGCTTAGGGAAGCCTCATTGACATCCGAATCCATATCCGCAGGGTGCTCTTCTAGCTTCTGATAGAGGTTTTAGGCTGAAATTATGGACTGTTCCATAGGCTGCCTTGTGTTTAAGTTGACTTGCGCTTCGAATTCACTAATAAGCAAGTAGAGGATAGTTCTCTTTTCAAAAACCTCTGTCTTGGATCATTTTGATGTATAGAATGAGTTTATTAGCTGTAGAAAATTTAGGCCAACTCATTCTTTTTGGAAGCTATGTTTTACCTCCATGTAGAATCCACTTTGGCATTCTACTAGAACCGATATTTAGAATCGGATATTTTGTACTATTACTTAAATTTGTTAGTTATTTAAAAGGCAAGGGGAAGCCAATATAAATCCCTCCACCATTGGTGGTTTTAATGAAAAAAAAAAAGAAAAAGATCCAACGGATTTGGATCGAATATGGAATTAGGCATCAACAGGCGGATATGGATATGGATATAGTCAAATCCAATCCATATCTAATCCATTGCCATCCCTAGTAATTATTATTCATTGCCCTTTTTTCTAGCAAGCTAAGTTTAATTTAGTTAGATAAGTTTAGTTTAGTTCAACTGAACTGCATTGGTAGATGAGGTTATACATATAAAAATGACTAATAGTACCAATTGCCCTTACTTTGGTCCATTTAAGGATTTTTGGCCCCAACTACGAAAACTACAGTTTTCTGGCCTTTACATTCTAAATATGAGTATTTTTTGCCCCATTAACGTACAGAAATGTGTGGTCAACCATTAGCCAACCCCATGTGTTATTACGCCATACAAAGCCCCAAGCTAGTTGTTTAATAGTATGCCATTAAGTTTAAAAAGCACTCCGTAATTTGAACTGGTTTTTCATTTTTAGGAAAAAACGTATTTTTTATTTTAAAAAAGGGAAAGAGAAGGACTCTGACACTTTGTAATTGACTAACGGTTGAAATTTAACCATTTGGAAAGCAGCGTTAAATTTTTGTATATTGGAAAAAAGCAGCGTTTGATAGCAGTAGGTTTGACTAGTCAATTAATAAAAGCAGTGTTTGAAAAGTCTAGAATTATTCAAAACGGCTTCGGATCTGCTGTCCCCAATACCCTGTCACAACCTTGTCCCGATACCGAAACGACAGTCGTTTCATTGTTTTTTTCCCAAATCCAATTATTCGTAATATCCCATATCGGCTCAAATATCTGAAGCCGAGCCGGTTATCATCGACGAATAATCAGACTTTCCACTGATTTCTTCATTCCTGTTATCATCATCTATACGCAGGTTTTGTTCCAATACATTAGCCGATGAAGAGACGAGGTGTGAGACCCCGGAATTTTAGATAATTTTATATATTTAGAAAATATAAATTAGGTTAAAATAAATAAATAATATATGAATATATGATAATAAGTTTTGAATAAAATAGTCTAGCTAATCAGTATCTGAGTAGCTTCCTAGAACTTTTTACTGCTGTTCCTTTGAAATGCAGGAAATGAAGACATCAGGATGAAGTGCAGGAAATGATGAGGACTTGGAACATCTCAAAGAACTACTCAAAGAAGAACTGAACAGAGGGGTTTATCCTTGTAGCAGTTCAAAGCACTACTGAGCAGCACCTGAATGCAAACACCATGGTGCTAACACAACTTACTCTTCTTGTATTCGCTCCTCGGCTGACTTGAGTTTCAACCTGGGGTTGCCTTGGGTTGATTCCCAGACAAGCTTGGGAGTATGCATGCAATTTGAGTAATGTTTTTTACTATCTTTCTGGAGTTATTTCTCAAACAATTCCTTATATATGTATTCATTGAGATTAAGGCCTCCTTTTTGGTAGTCTTTTCTCTTATTCTTTTGGAAGCAATTCCTCTTGCTTCGGGAGTTTCTTATACTCCATAATCTAGGCCACTGTTTGGCTATTAGATTTTAGTCTACTACTGCATAATCCTAGCTTTGGAACTCATATGTAATATTTTGTTTCCTATGGGCTTGGGATCCCTTAAAAGACTCCTACCACATGTGTGGTTTTAATTAAAAAAAAAAACTACAAGAAACGGAAATCACGTGTGATCTTTAATTAGGAAATAAGTGATAATTGGGGAAGGTGAAACGATTAAGGTTGCCTTGCTTGATTAATGGACAATTATGAGAAATGCACGATTAGGGGATTGAAGAGTTTAAATTATCTTTGTTTATGAGTGGGAGTTTAATGAAAACATTATTTTGGGTAAGCCAACAGACGTTTACTCTAGTATAAATAGAAAGAAACTATTGTTTTGGGATTCACTTTTCATTCTATGTTCTGAAGGAAAGTTAGGTTGTCAAGAGGGTGATGTAAGTGGACAATTTTGTTGTGTGCTATTTTAGGTGTTTATCTGATAATTATGCATGATCACGTGTCTGAAGATATATTTGGTAGGGGTCCTTAGAATTTGCATGCAATCATGTTTGTTTCATGCTAGTTGAAGATGTGGATTTCATTACCATAATGGGTTTAAATTAATATTAAGCATGAATAAAATCAATTTAATCACGTTTATTTGTTCACTTGGGATTCATATGTGGTTGGGACGACTGTGTTGTCTAAATTTGAGTTATGTGAGAATGATAATTGTATGCGGATGAATGACCTTAGTTATAAATAAATAATTGCAGGTTCTGTTGAGGTTCCAGAAGAATTTGAGTCTTAAGTTTGTTGACGGTGAGGGTTTTTAACCATTTTCAACAATTTAATGAACAAGGTTATTTTCAGTAAAAGAAATAAAGATCTTTTCTTTTACAACGACTCGATTTTACAAGGAAAGTCCAAAGTTATATTATATTTTTAAATGAGTGTTTAAATGGTTTTCTACGTCAAGAGGAAAGATTTTTTTCATGGTTAAATCTTTTCTATTTAGTTTACTTTAACTCCGGGCGCCTATTGAGAGACCGAATCTAACGAGGTCGGCAAAGGGCTTGATCGTTGGGTAAGGTTTCCGTGGGATCCGTGCCCAAGAAAATACTGTGGCCAGGGAATTGGCCTACCTCGACCAGGGAATTGGTCTACTGTTGCCAGGGAATTGGCTTTATTGTTGCCAGGGAATTGGCGTTTACTGTAGCCAGGGAATTGGCGTTACTGTTGCCAGGGAATTGGCGTTGGTTTTGGGATGTCTTGGAATTTCCACTTCGAGCGGACACCTGATAATCTAACATTTTTACTTATTATCGTTCTCTGTTATTAGTTAATTTTATTTTCGAAAAATAAAAATAATTGATGATACTTGATTTACAAAATATGAGAAAAAGTTTTAAAATCGTTTGACTTATTTCCAAAACCTTTCATCTATTTTAAGAAGTTATTTTGAACCCTATCTTTTGAAATGATTTTTTTACAATTGTAGGTGCATAGTTTACGTTGTTGTTTTTTTAGGAAACTAAAGTGTGAATTTTTCAAAAAAAAAAAGGAAACTAAAGTGTGAACCTCTTGATTTTTACCATATTTTCTAAAAGGAAACTATCTTTCTTTGATTAACATTCATTTCCGTCGTTAATTATGTTTTCCGAAAATATCCTAGATTAATTTTGTACGTCATTATATGTGAAACTTACTTTGATATTTCTTTTGAGACCCTCACTGGCTAGTTTTAGCTCACCCTTTTCTTTTAAAATTATTTGTTTTCAGCCTCATAATAACACAAGTCTCTCGGTACGTGTAATCACTAGTTGGTCTTTTGGAGAGCGGGCGATGAGGACTTTAATTTTCCATTTTGCTCAGGAGTTGAATAAGAGAATCGTACTAAGAATTCCGTTTGTTTGGAATATTTGGTTTGTAATTTTATTTTAATAACACCTTAATTAGATTTTACATAAATAAATCCCTTTTATTAAGGGGGGTCTAGTTGGGGTGTTACACGAGGAATCGATTCGTGTAGGAATCGATTCGTGTGGCATCTCACTAACTGCTTCCTAAAGCATTTTGGGAGGCCTAATTTACCCCGATGCGACAAATAATATCCGGTCAGAAAATACCTGAAATCAGTCGACTAGGATTCTGTCAAAGTCTACCATCTTCAGAAAAACTCCATCTGTCATCAGCTGCAGATCGAAGCGTTCAAACATCAGACGGAGGGGCTGGTGAATGAGCTGAAAAGGTCAATTGAATACGCTGAGCCGCAGCTGGGAATCATCGAGGTGCAAGGTTGCAGAATTCGAAGAACACCTATGATTCCTTGAACGGCATCGATGCTCGAGCTCAGCATTTATCAGAAGCCTCGAAAATCTGGAAAACCATGTCAACCAAGTAACTGTCACATAAAAACGACGTTCGATCAGTCCAAGGCCATCGCACCATCACAGATGGAGCTGAGCGAAGGCAAGCTAGAGATGAAAAAGAATCTGGACAGATAAGGACTTGAAAAATATGGAGAAATATTGGGTCTGGGGAGATACTACGAATAATTGGGTTTGGGGAGAAAATAATGAAACAACTGTCGTTTCGGTATTGGGACAGGGTTGGGACAGAGTATTGGGGATAGCAGATCCGAAGCCATTCAAAACTTTAGTTGGAAAAACTTGCTACCTAACACTAATACTATAGGTTTGACTAGTCAAATGTTCATAATTAGATCAAAACTCTAAATGCTCTTGAAAAATCCACTCACTTTATATTGAAGAATAACATTTGCAGAATGTTGAATTTCCGTACTTAATTTAGTAAGATTTTGTCATGAGTGTCTTTCACTTTTATCACAATTTGTTATACATACATTTTTTCCTTTATTTAGAATACTTATCTATTTCTTTTCAAATTATTTTACAATATTTTTCTCATTACATGGTACATACTAAATATTTATGTTCATAATTAATACAAGCATTATATCATTCATATATCACACTAAAATACATAATAATAAGACCATGTTTGCTATAGATCATTTCTTGCTGAATTGAATTGAGAATATTTATAGAATTATTAAAGTCTGTCTAGTCTATTAAAAAATAGTCATCAAGCTTTAAGTCGAGCTCAATTACTAATGAAGGCGGTTCGAGCTCGACTCAATTTTGGCTCTGTTTGGTGGAACTGTGCTTATAAGTAAAGTAGGGTGAAAAGTACTTTTTTTAAAAGCTGATGTGACCTACTTCTACTTTTGATACTAAAAATAGCTTATGCTTCCTAAATAAGCTGGTTTTTAGCAACTTACCAAACACAAAAAACTACTTTACTTTGAAGTAAAGTAGATAAAAAGTAAAACCAAACACACCCTTTGTCTGATTCGAGATTGAACCAACTTTTTATTGAATTGTTCGCGATCTCACTATCATCTTGAGTCATTTACCCCCTAATCGAAACACAGCCAAATCAAGGCATAAATTTGAGATGGTTGCCCAAACTATCATGGTTGACTTCCATAAATATTTCTCCACGTTCTCCTTCTTTTAGTCCACATGTGGAAATGAAAATGTTAACAACGACGCATTGTTCAGTGTTCCTCATTTAATGGGCAGCGCACTAGTCTTCTATTTCTTTACCCGTCTGGATCCTTCAGTTCCCACTTGGAACTTAGATCACCGGCCATGGATGTTGCTCTATCTTCGCCTTTCCGTCCATTGATCATCCCGAGGCTCCTCGGAGATGGCCGGGACCTCACTTCTCCGATCAATCTCCGGCCAAGAACAAGGCAGCCCGTCTTCGCCATGGCCCACAAACAGAGCCCGAAGATTGGAGGTGTTAATGGCGAGGTCAATTCAATTTCCTCGGAAAGCTTGGATTTTGCTCCTGCCCGCAGAAAGCTCCGATTTGCGTTCAGCAATGTTCAGAAAGAGCTTGATCATGTTCTGTTTAAGGTTTGTTTTCTTAAACTTTGACTCTTTGTTTTTGTCTTCTTATGTTTTTAGTTTCTGTCCGTGGCTAATTGTGTTTGTTTTTGTTTTCTCTCTACTGCTGAATTGTTTATAGATGGCTCCAAGTTGGATCAGAACTGATGAGGTATGTTCTCGAAATGCAAATGCATGTCCAAGAATCATATTACATTTCCTTATTTAGATAGTTTGAATTGTATAGACTTTGCAGTGAATCTGCAAATGTGAAATGCTTTACTTATTTAATCTTTAATGTACATTTATGGAAATGGTGAGTGATGAGCAAAATGTAAGTTTTTTAGTGTACAAAGAGGGAAAAAAAGAGCCTGATTAGGATAGTTGAATAGAGAAGATAGAATTGGATGCATTCTAGGCTACTCCCTTTATGTCCCTCAGTCCGCTTGAAGATTCTCCTATTTGACTGTTTGTAATACCGTTCAGTGGGAATTTGTGTTTTTCTTTTCTTTTTCAAGCTGTTTTTTAACAACATGAAAACATTACTGATTTGGCAGTGGTATGAAATAAATTCAAACGGTGAAGACATTTTCTGTAAAAGTTGGCTGCCAAATCCCGAGGTACAAATTAAAGGTGCTGTGTGTTTTTGTCATGGATACGGTGATACATGCACATTTTTCTTCGAAGGTATAAAACTCTATATCTGCAAGTCTTGGTCAATATATTTTGATTTAGACTTTTGTTTGTCAAGGTATAAAGTTCTATGGCATCTGATTCTTGGCATGTAATGTCTCAGGTATAGCAAGGCACATTGCTGCTGCGGGTTATGGTGTTTACGCAATCGACCATCCCGGTTTTGGTCTATCGGGAGGATTGCATGGCTACGTTCCTAGCTTTGATGGAGTAGTGGATAATGTGATTGAACAATTCAAAATTATGAAAGGTATGCTCAAACATTCTGCTCTACATAATATAAACTAGCAGTGTAATCATTGATTTTTCTAATATAAACTATGTCGTTTCTGTGGCAGGAAGACCAGAGATAGCAGGGCTGCCCCGCTTTATATTTGGTCAATCAATGGGAGGAGCAATTGCTCTCAAGGCTTTACTAAAGGATCCATCTGAATGGGATGGCATAGTTCTTGTTGCCCCTATGTGTAAAGTAAATCCCTTTGGCTTTGAAGATTTTTTACTTCCGTAGTTTGAAGTTGAACTTATACTTATTTTAATCAGTCAACTAAATTTGTCCTTGTTGGATATTATTTGCAGTGCAACGTCGCAAGCAATATTTCTGATTATTGCTGTTTTTAAAATCTAGTATCTTTATATATTCGTTCTCGGAAAGCATAACTATAGTAATTGGTTAGAATTTTGTAATGTAAAACCCTGATCTCTTTGATGTCAAACAATTGTACACAATTACATGCCTCTATTTCATCCATGTTCTTTGGGACTATTTGCTGAATTTTACCTTTTCTTTAGATTGCAAAGGAAATGGCTCCACCAGTTCCCCTTCAGAAGGTATTGATTGCTCTGGCCAATGTTATGCCGAAAGCAAAGCTTGTTCCACAGAAAGATTTAGGAGCGTTAGCATTCAGAGATTCGAACAAAAGGAAATTGGTTTGTTTTCTAACTCAGCCATTAAATTTTTTAGTTTTTTTCTAGTCGGCTGACTTTGTTCTGATAGCAATTCTTACCAAAACCTTTCCTTTACACTCTTTTGCAGGCTGACTACAATGTAATCAGCTACTCTGACCAAACAAGGCTAAGGACAGCCGTGGAACTCCTAAATGCGACAAAGGATATAGAATCACGAGTGAACAAGGTAAAATTTATTTTACAATTTTACTATAATGATGCATCATCACTTGCTGTTTAATTTCTGATCAACCTAAAAGGTTGCATCTCCAATGCTCATACTTCACGGAGCTGCTGATAGAGTTACGGATCCTCGAGTCAGCCAGTATCTTTATGACCACGCATCAAGCAGGGACAAGACTCTGAAGCTCTATGACGGTGGCTATCACTGCATTTTGGAAGGGGAACCCGACGACAGAATTCTAGAGGTACTTGGTGACATTATATCATGGCTCGATAGCCGATGCCAGCATTAGATTCTTCCATTGATTCTTCACGAATCTGATTTTGCATGAAATCAGCTGTTGTATAGTTTTGAAGTCTTGCATTTTCTTTGAACTAACAAAGGTTTCGATGCTGTGCCAGATTAGTGTTTGAGAATTGTTTGTGATTAGCAACAATACTGAATTATTTGATGATGCTAGTTATTGTTTTGGTTCCTTTCTGTTTCGACACAATTGTTGCCAGGTTCGAAACATACCAATAAAAATAATAGAATCAAAGAACATCATCTATTAATGTTGTTTACT
Source organism: Cruciata laevipes (assembly GCA_963678965.1). Taxonomy (NCBI): domain Eukaryota; kingdom Viridiplantae; phylum Streptophyta; class Magnoliopsida; order Gentianales; family Rubiaceae; genus Cruciata; species Cruciata laevipes. Next base: position 7,535,562 of record OY787641.1, on the reverse strand, counting down.
ACACATGAATCAGTGAACAAATGTCAAAAATGAATTAACAACATTCAACGCCAGCAAAGAGTTCATCCATATCGATGACGTCATCATCGGTCTCTGGCAGTTCACCATAATGCACCTGCTCGGCCGGCTCCTGGTTCACAGCAGTTCGCCGTCTTTTGTTCGGAGCCGCCTTTGATGTGGACTTCCTTTTGTAAGTTTTGTTCGGAAGAGGTTTCGGCGAGGATTTCCTCTTTGGCATAGGTTTCGGCGAGGATTTCCTCTTGTTTGACTTTTTGGTTACTTTTCCTCCAACGTACGACTTGGTGTCGTCTCTCTTGATCCGACAAATCACCTGATTCTCCCAACCATCGACGTTGAGGATTTCCGGGAAGGCCTCGCCAGAAATGCCGTACTCGTACATGATCCATTGCCCCTCGGTTTCCTCGCCGTTGATTGATCGGAATGACATGACTCTGTAATGGCCGATCACGACATCTTTCCCGCCGGCCGAGGATGTCACCGGAACCGGACAACTAGTTCCGTGCCAGGTTCCGAAGCCGGCTCTTCTGTTTTTCTGGATATTGTTCGACTTGTCGGTATTTCCGACGTTGGACAGCCTGGTGAACAGGAACAACGTCGGTGGCGAGGTCGACGTGGAATCACACTTCTCCCATGGATAGGGATCATACTCATTACAGAACTTTTCCCATGGGTTGATGTCCTCACCGAACACGGTGTCCTCTTGGATGATGCCGGATTCTGGGTAGGCTTGTCGGAGAATGTGTTTTTTCAGGTAATAACCGATCAGTTCTTTAGCGGTGGGATCGAACTTCCTCGAAGAAAACGGGAGCTGCTCATCATCGGATTGATCGAGCTCCATTGTCAATCGTTTGGACGGATTAGGCAAGATTGAAAGAGGGGAATTCAGGAAATGAGACACAAGTCAACTGGATTGATTGATTGTGTTTCCGAATTCTGAGTATGGAGTGTGGAAGGACTGCTATTTATATGAATAAAACAGAGGAAATCCCAAACCAGACGGGAAAAGGTTAAAGTCCCAAACCAGTCGGGAAAAGGTTTTGTAATATACCGCGTCCCTTTAAACTTAATATTTCGCACCCAAAAAAATTAAATATACTCAATATAAAATTTTAGTTAAATTTCAAAAGAGATAATAAATCAATTTAAAATTTTATTTAACCAGTTCATGCATGGTTAATCTTTCAACCACTATAATTAGTACACATTATGATAAAAAATTTCGCCATAAATTTCACGATGTAAGTAAATTAGTTCTATTAAACACGAATTAGGCCCTGATTGTCAAAGTTTATCAGTTTAATTCAGTTCAGTTCAGTTTAATTCAGTTCAGTTCAGTGAAAATACAATTTGATGAAATTCAAGTTAATTAAGTCATGATGATTCTTTTTTCTCAATACATTAATTTTCATTTCAGTTCAGTTTAGCTCAATCCAATTCAGTTCAGTTCAGTAAGAGATAATCTCTAGCAAACAAGGCCTTAGTATAACACAAAATAAATAGTATAAATAAATTTATTATTTTTTTGGTCAAACCACCGTAGGTGGGGGTATATATTGGTTCCCCAAACCATGTAATGAAAAATCATAGTAGTCAAATATAGTTACATAGTAGAAGTCTCTAGAAAAATTACATGGTAAATAAGGCCTTGTCAAGATAATCCTCTTGACAAGGACTCGGCAAATCTGATAATCCTCTTTAAACTGAAACCTTATCAAGATGTGTCTGAAATCGATAGATCCCAACTGGTACTGGCCCTTAAAATCGACAGACTTGAAGGCTTGTTGTAGCGATTCCATCGTGGGTTTCCCTCTGGCGAATTTTCCGATGAGAGCATTCTGATAATGCGCAGCTAGTGTCTCTGCTTCCTTGCGGGTAACTATGCAGGCGATTTCCCCATTGTAATGGGTTTTTGGAATAATTTCTGGGTTGGAAGGGAGCGTGTTGTTCAGTGGTGGTGGTCGATTGGCCAGGGCTTGAAGGAAGGAGTTACCAAGGTCGTTCCCACCGCGGTGAGGCGGAGGCGCAGCCATGGCCACGGTGTAGATGAGACCGTTTCCGACCGTTTTCTTGTCAGAACGGTCTAAAATGGGTAAAGTAGCGGTGGTGGTAGGAATGAATAGTGATCGGAAAGTTAGGAAATCTAGAGAGAAGGAGGAGCATTTACTTTCTAGAGAGAGAGTAGATCTAAATTGTAGCAAACTCCATTGGTCATCAATAGTATAAATAATTTGAAGTTATGTTTCTTGAGCTGATTTTCCTTGAACATGACTGAATTGAAATAATATTAAGGCTCTGTTTGCTAGAGCTAATTTTCCCTTGAACATGACTGAATTAAAATAATATTAAGGCTTTGTTTGCTAGAGCTGATTTTTTGCTCTAATTTTAAGATCGGCAAATCAGACTCGCAACTAATTGTCTCTTTTATATCTCAGTACCGTGTGTATTCAATCATCTTCATGACTGCAGAATTCTGCTCCAATCTTTTTCATAATCCAATTAAAATCCATTCCATATTAGTATGCAACATCAGTCTCCACAAAGCAGCAAATAAGTCTATGGAGTCTCTTTTTTTCCCTTTCTTGAACATCTACTTCTCTTTTTCTTTTCTGATTCTGCAATTTCTTCTCCTCTTCTTCTTCTCTTATTCTTCGTTCTCCTTCTTCTCTTTCTCTTTTTCTTTTTAGATATTGCTGAAACAGGTCTTCTACTTCGTCTTCTCTTTTTCTTTTCTGAAACCGCTTTTGTTCTTCTCGCCTTTTCTTTTCTTCTTCTAATCTTCTTAATTTCTCTTCCTCTTCTCTTATTCTTCGTTCTCCTTCTTCTCTTTCTCTTTTACTTTTTAGATGTCGCTGAAACAGCTCTTCTACTTCGTCTTCTCTTTTTCTTTTCTGAAACCGCTCTTGTTCTTCTCGCCTTTTCTTTTCTTCTTCTGCTTCTCTTTTTCTTCGCTCTTCTTCTCTTTTTCTATACTCTTTTGCTTCTCTTTTTCTTCGCTCTTCTTCTCTTTTTCGATCCTGAAATCGCTCTTCTTCATCTCTTCTTCTTTTCTGGGCATTTTTTCGAGACAGGATAATGGAGTCAAAAGCTTGACGTTTTATGGCATCGGAAAGAACATCGAACGAGTCTTTCAGTTGGCGGAACTGCCTGGTTGCTTCCGTGGCTTCGCTCTTGGGACGTTTGTCCGGATGAACTTGCAACGCCATGGATTTGTAGGCCTTACTGATCTCCCATTTCTCCAGTCTAATGCCTTCTTTTCCGGTGGGAAGACCCAGAATCGAATAGTGATCGACGAAGCCCTTCATGTTTCCGAGCTATTGGATGATTTGGGAAGATTGAAACCTATATATTGGATGTTTCCGAATTCTGAGTATGGAGTTTGGAAGGAGTGTTATTTATAGGAATAAAAACAGAGGAAATACGATACCGGTTGGGAAAAGGTAAAAAATCCGAAACTATAAAACTAGGCAACTTCTATTTGCAAGACCAAATTACTACTGTTACTATTGCAGGACCATATTTCACCTGATCAGACGCATTTGCACCCAATTAGGCCCTGTTTACCAGATCTTATATGTAGATCAGTTCAATTCAGTTCAGTTCAGTTCAATTCAGTTCAGTTCAGTTCAGTTCAGTTCAGTTCAGTTCAGTTCAGTTCAGTTCAGTTCAGTGAAAATGTAATTTGATGAAATTCAGGTTAATTCAGTCATGCTGATTCCATTTTTCAATACATCAATTTTCACTTCAGTTCAGTTCAGTTCAGTTCAGTTCAGTACATCAAGAAATAAGCTCTAGTAAATAGGGCCTTAGTTTTGCCCAATTCAATTGTACGTTTGACCTACTAAGATATCAGATATTGCATTTTGAATGCATTTTGAATTGGGCAAAACTAATTGGGTGTAAATGCGTCTGATCAGGTAAAATATGGTTCTGCAGTAGTAATTTGGTCCTGCAAATAGTCTAGTTGTTTAATTTATCCATCTCAAGAGTCTGGTTGTTTAATTTAAAATATTACCGGCAATGGCGTCAACACGGCGTGGTATCCTAGAAATCCTCCATGGTACGATTGGCTGCCCGTCGATATGATGGTAACAATGCCACTCAATTCGCCATTGACAGCAATCGATCCAAAAGCTCAATTGCTTTATCGCTAACTGCTATGTCGACAAAGTTGAAGAAAGGGTTGCGACGTCCTTGGAAAGCCGAAATGACTCCAACTGGAAAAGCTCAGCGTCATGAAGTGATTTTTACAATGGTGCTAGTTCATAATTTTTACAAAGTGATTTTCAGGTGATTACAAGCACTTCACAAGTTCATGTGATTTTCTGGTTTCCGATTACCAGTGGCGTGGTTTGCGTTTTCATAGTTGAGTTTTGGATTGATGGTGATCGGTGGTGTTAAAATTTGGGTCTATAGACATTGAAGTTTGTGCCCCGGGGATTAAGTCACGGGGATGAGATTTGGCTCACCTCCAAAACGGTATCCAGTTTTACTTGATATTCACACCTTGGTACTTATTTTAATAGCAAGTTTTCACTAGGTCAACATATAGTTGAAGGTCATTGTATCGATTCTTGTAATGTGAAGAAAATCAAGGGATAAAATTAAACTATCTAAAAATTCGTGCAACTAAATTCTTTTTCGTAATATAATACATTTTTCAAAATTATTATTTACACCTTACGATAATTATCATAATACTTTGTAAATACTTTTTTAAACCGCAATTCCAATGTTATTAGTTTTCACGTAATATTTTGACATATGATTCACACATGAGCATATTTACTGTCCTTTTAACGGTATTTTGGGCATTTTTACAATTTGAGATATTTGAATTCATATGATTTTGGAATAAGAGTAGTTATGCGGTAAAATAATATAGATTTTTAATATCCCTTGAGCCATAAAATGTTTGGCAAGTGTCTAACATGCAACCAAATAACGCAAAACCTGAAAAAATGCTCACAAAATATAAGGGTAAAGAGTTAGATGTTTCCTTTTTCTTAAGTGTAAAATTTAATATTTCAAGATATGTTATGTTACTACAAAAGAATTAGTCTAGTAAGTTTATTTTGGAATTTAATATTATAAGAATTGATCCATTAACCTTTGACTATGTGTTGACTTATTTAAAAACGCGGGTATCATTTTCTCCTTTATTAATATTGGAACGAAATACTCCACTGAAAGAGTACTCACTGTTAGAAAAATTAAGGTAATTTAAGAAATAAAACTCCGAGAAGCAATGGTTTGAAAAACTTAAGTTCATAGGATCGTATTGTAATTTCCAAAACTTAAAATAAGGGTAAACTTGAAGGATCCAATTATGGTTGCGGACAAGAAAACAGTGAAACCGCACGGAAAAACCTCTCCAAAATCCGAACAACTTTATTCTCCCAGCTCGATCACTGATCAAAGAAGACGGACCTTCACAGTTGGTTCACGTTTATTTCTGAGCAAAAAACACAACAAAGATCTGCTTGAAATTCACTGCCCATGTCGATATTGAATCAGCTCTTCAACACTTCTTGGCCAAAAATGCATATGGTGATTTCCCAATTCGCTTTACACTTTTACCTTGAATTAATTAATTGTTAGTTTGTTTGTTTTCTGATGTGGTTTTATATATGTTTGTTCCCTTGAAATTTGGTGTACTCGAACGTCAATGTAATTATTCATAGAGATTTTTTCCAAAAAAAAAAAATTAATCATAGAGAAAACTATAATGAACTGAATTAAACTAAACTAAAATTATATAAATTGAATTAAACTGAATTGATCTGAAATATTATATATTTAACTATAATGTAATTAATACAGTTATGATGATTCTTTTTTTCAATACATTAATTTTAGTTCAGTTCAGAAAAAAATAAACTCTACCAAACATGGATTTAAAGTTATTAATGATTAAACACATTTTTAGTCAATCATGGTGTGTGATGGAAGATGGTTTCAAAGAAATTATAAATTGTTTCAAGGTTAAAATATGAACCCGAAATAACTTGCAGCTTCAACACAGACAATGATGGTTAGCTTCTCAAATGCGAACCAATAGCCGGAGAGAGTTTCGGAGGCATTGGAGGTGGTTACGGCCGCCTGAGCAAGGGAATCGAGTTTCAGAGGCATTAGAGGTGGGAAACATCTTACGGCCGCCTGAGCAAGGGAATTGAGTGGGGTTTGATGCATGGCCTAACTGGATATCGAGGAGGGACAATACTGATGCCCACTTAGTAGCTAGCTTTGCAAGGAATAGTGACTTCTATGTATGGGACTCGAGTCCTAAGTTTCTGGACGTTTTTCAGCAGATTGAGATGATAAACAATTTCTTTCTTCAAAAAATTAATCTAATTTTGGTGCCTACAACACATCCTAATTTGCAACCTCTCTCAATTTGCATCATCAATATGGCGCACAAAGTGATTTTCTGGTGACTACAAGTTCAGAAGTTCATGTGATTTTCTGGTCGCAACTAGTTGCAATTGTCGGTGTTGAGCTCTAGTTGCACACACATGCACGTCTCGTGCACACATTCACAGTTTCACATGCATGCACGTCTTGTGCACACAACAAAAGTACATCGCGTTCTTAATCATAAAATTTCTACATTTGTTTAGCCAAACATCAACTTAGGTTTTCACCCACTTAGTTAGTTTCTCTTGATTATTACAAAGTTTGCAGTTTGCTCAATCTATATTGTAAGTCATGTAATCAAATTCATCGGTTAAATGTCTAAACCAGAAAGGAGCAGGGATATTCCAACCACAATCCTAGATATTCGTGTGGTCTTTAGTTTCATAAAGCAACTGTTTCACAAGGACGAGAGAAATTTGGATCACAGTTCAGTTTGTTTCTCATAAAATCATGCAGAAGCTAACTCAAACATCTAAAATTTTAACTTAATTACAACAAAATGTGCAATTTTCACAATTTTTATAATGAACATAATTTTCATAGTGCCTTTTTTAAGTCAAAGTGAAGAGTACTGTTGAGATGGATGGGTAGTTAATTATCATTGAAACTTTGAAAGGATGGTTGTAAGTTAGATAAATAAACAAGAGGAAATGGACAGTTATATATATACCATCTACTGCAATAATGTAACAAAAATACAAGAAAATTATCAAATGTACGTGCAATAATGTATTCGTGCGATAATCTTATGTATGTGCAGTTTGACACACAAATCTTGTGCGTACATATAATAAATTTAATTGTTTGCTTTTTTTCCTAGATTTGATCAATTGTAACTACCAAATTGGGTATGTTTAAATTTTATTTTAATCAGGTTTGGCAAGCTTTCATGAATTTCTTGTAGCATTTGGATAGTAGAAAGCCTTATTATGAGTTGTTTTTCTCTTATAAAGGCCTTCCAATTTCTTCAACAAAATATAAGGGTCGACTGATTGAATATGCTATTTTAAACACTTTCCTCTTTAATTTGACCCAATCAGCAACTTTCATTTATCTCCACTTCAATCTAGTTTGGAAGAAGTACGGTAATCATATCATCGAAAACCTTTACAAGACAACAAATCTTCCAGGTAGCGAATGAGCGAGCTTTCTCTCACTAGGTGAGAGCTTTTCGCTGACTTCTCTCTAGAATTAGACTTCTTCTAAAACTTCTCAAAGAAGCTTTAGATTTTCAAGCATTCTCTTTACACTTTCTCAATTCAATCATCTGAATCAACTGAATTAGAAGTTATGGATACATTTGTGTTCAAAGTCCCATGATTCTGTAGGAATCGGGAGGTGGGGATGGTGGAGACTTTGACTGATTAGGAAGAACTAAGGTTTGGGGAAATTTGGGGTTTTGTTTAAAATCAAGGATTTGTATCAAGGTATAGATTAGATCGGGTTAGACAGGTCAGGATCTGCAGATTTAGTCAGAATAATCGGGGAAGGAAGAAGAAAAGAAAAGAGGGTTTTCTGTAGAGTTGATCGGGGTTGCATGCAACCTTAAAAGTGTTGTTTTCTGATCATAATTTTGCTATCTTATTAACGCTATCATCAAAGCAGAATTTTTCCTTCATATCATTGTTATTAGTTTGGTTCTCACCTTGGGAAAACTTTGAACTTGTATAATGATGACATGCGGGAAGAGAGCAAGACCTCATGGCCTGGAGGAGTGGAATCTGGGTCGAAATGGGGAGTCGGATCGATTGATGAAAAAGGCATGTAGACAGGGTGATATTGATCATGACGTTGGTCCAGGACAGAAGGATGAAGGAAGGCAAAGAGAGCATTCGGCTTGTGATAAAGAAGGACGGGTGGTACTAGGAGATTCTGGATGGTTTATTTCGATCAGGAAAAATGGAGTTTTGATCAAGAACGGAGGTTTTAGGATTAACAGACGGATGGCTAGATTCGTGAATAGGTGTCCTTCGTTGTCATTATCGCCCAGTATTCTGAATGGGCTATTGATGGAGGTTATCTATGCTGATGTCGCAGAGAAATCATGCAAGAGTACCAGTGCTGTTCTCCCTGTGGAGAATATGAGAGCAGAGAAGTCTTCAAAAGTTTTCAACTTATTAGGACATTGGTTTGATGATAGAGAGCTCAATATGGAAATGTTTCAAAATCACTTTCAGAAGTGGTGGGGTGTGGAAGTCAAGATAACCAAGAAACTGCATAACAATATGGTTCTGAATTTTGAAACAGAAGAAGACATGTTATTTGCCTTGCAGAACAGTCCATGTTATATTGAAGGGGGCTTATTGGGATTAACGAGATGGGAGAGGGAGCTCCCGCTTTGGAGCATAAAAGCCTCAAAAATACTGATACGGATTAGACTCCTCGATGTGCCACAAGAACTGAAAATTCAAGATTTAGAACAAAAATTGGCGTGTATGATTGGTGAAGTAGCCCGTAGCAGAAGTAGATGCATTGTGGACTCCAAGGATCAATATGTAGAGGCTTTAGTCTGGATAGATCCAGGAAAGCCCCTGATTCCTGGCTTCGTAATAGAAGGAAAAAATCAAGTAAGGTGGATTGTCTGTGCTTATGAGAAAGTCTTCAAAATCTGCTCTCAATGTGGGATAATTGGTCACCCCATGTCGAGATGTAAACTTTCAGAGGAGAAGAGTTTGAAGGACTTTGTAAGCATATCCATCTGGCAGCATTTCAAAAGGCAAGGTGAATTACTAGGCATTACAATAGAAAATGATGATTTGGATAGATGTTCAAAGCATGATATTGACAATACTGAGGCAGAAGGGAGAATAAGAGGAGCTGAATCTAGGATGACTGCACAGAGAGCAAAACGTAAACACTTCGTGGTGGAATTGGATGAGGTAGAGTTGCAAACGGGTAAAAGGCAAAAGACCTCTCCCCTGCAGGAATTCGAAGAAGGAACATCTGAGATGGAAGTGGAGGATCATGAACCAAGAAGAAATGGAAATGATAGGGTATTTTCTTGGAAGAGGGTGAAGAAGAAAAGGAAAATGAAGAGTTATGATGGAAAAGAAGACATACTCAGAACTCAAGCCAAGAAGCTGAGAGGCATGGAATGCACTGAACTGATAATGGAATTCTGTGTAAATCCAAGTTACCAACAGGCAGTTCGAGAAAAGGATCAATAGACTATAGCTATGCTTTCAAGCTCATTCACAGATGCGGTCGAAAAACAGCATTATTGGGTTGAATTTAAATGTGATTCTTGGTCTGAGAATACTGTCAAGAAAGAATTGAGTGGAATTGGTAGAGGAGTCCAGAGTAATCTTTCGAGTAGGAGAAGTGCAAATTTTCAGCAGGTTTTTCATAGGTTCAAGCAGCATCGGGAAAGCTGGATTGATCTGAACAATAATTATGGAAATCTTATTGAAGGTGCTGAAAACCGATATGATAGTCCAAGAGCTGAGATGAATAGGAAAGCTGATATACAAAAGGAAGATCGAGGAAATGGCCAGAAATATGTTAAGGTGTTCTCATTGTCTGCTCCAATTATGGGGGGAACCAAGAAGATCTCCGGAATTTACCTCCAGGAAGGCCAACTCAGACAGTTTGGGGACAGGAAACTGAGTAGAAATCGAGAGCTTATTAATGGAGACAATGCAGCTTTAATATTCTAGCATCTGCATTTCCTTCTCAATGAAGTGTTCTCAAAATTCAGCCTGATGAACAAGGAACTTTGCCAGGCTCCCAATTCAGGCAGTAAGGAAATTCGGAAAGAATTATGGAGCATCACAATCCCATATAGAGGACCACATACAAATACAGCCTGGGAGCTGACTGTCTTGAAGGAAAGCTGGAATAAGGATGTTGTGGTGCATAGTAGAGAGGAGAATGAAACACAGAATACAGAGCCCTGGATAGATATTCTCATTATGCTAACATATTACTTCTGTATTCTGCTGCAAGTAATTGCTAACATGGAATCTGAGGATGCACTGCAACAAACAGAGGTAACAGGTAAGGGATTGGAAAAGGGCCGAGGACCCAGATTGACAAGCTACCAAGGATATGAAGATTAGAGAAGGAGGAAGGTGTGGAGCAAGTTCTGGAATTTCAAGGTTCCATACAAGTAGGGTTGGGCAAAAAAACCCGGCCCGGCAGACCCGGCCCGGCAGACCCGCAATGATTGAAGCGGGTATTTTTTAATTTTACTGGGTCGGGTACCCGGCTCGTTATTTTGTCAATTTCACGGGTCCGGGTATGGGCCAGTATATCAAAATATATCCTCTAAAATCCTCCGCCAATTCATTCCTCTCTGCGTTCGCCGTCTGCTATCTTTGCGACGACCTCGGAAAATTCAATCCAAATTTTCAGTTCAATTTATTTTCTTAATCTAGACTAGAAGATTACCCAGGCGGCCTCCGACTGCTAATAGTCTAATACACGGACGGATTTCGCAGGATATCATTGCTTCAGAAACAAAGGTAAACTTCAGATTAGTTAGGCTCTGTTGAATCTTTGGACATCTATAATCAAATTGATTTGGTTTCGGTATTTGCTCGCATCCCATATTTGTCCATAACCCTTCGTTTAAGCCAAACCTACAAATTATTCATGTTCATGCCTTCATATTACGTCATTGATGTAATTTACTACAAACTTTTTTTGTCTTTATACATATTGAATCTTTATGTTGTTAGTATTTGTCTTTTCTTGATTCCTATTTATTGTGGGTTTAATTAAACTCAATGAATTATTGTTAATTCTTTTTAATGGTATAGTTTTGGTGTTGCAGCCTTGCAAGCTTGTAGCCTTAGCCTGGAGGGAAGTAGTAGAATATGGGAAGTTATTTTAGTTAATGTAAAGATGAACATATATGAACATTCCCAGGCATTCCCAGGCTAATCCCTTTATTTATCGATGAACATTAAATAATTTTATTTTCATACTATTCACTGTCTTGAGTTAATTATGTGTTTTGCTGTGACTGAGTGCAGTTGTTAGTTATCAATTCACAATTATCATAAAAAAGCTTTTGACAGATTTTTTTAATTCTCATTTGTAGGAAATGTCAGATAGCAGTGATGATGTGGTGGAGATTGAATCCTCAAAGTTGCAGCAGCAAGTGAGAGTGAGGGAAAAAATGCTAAGCAGGGTAAAAAGAAGGGAAAGTCTAAGCCAGGTAAACGGAAAAAAAAACTTCTGATTGTTGGAATCATTTTACACCTATTAAAGGTGATGATAATAATATGCTCTGAAACTATTGTAAAACCAAAATATCTGCTGGGAGTGGGAATGGAACAATGGCTAGGAAACGTCATACTCTTAGGTGTAGCCTATCCCCAGCTGTTTTGGATTAACAAAAAACTATCTTGGATTTCGAATCTAAGACGAAAGTCAATAATGATGGTAGTATTGAGACAGTTAGTGTTCCTAAATTATGGAGATTTGATCAAGATGCCATTAGGAAAGCTGCAGCTGTGATGTGTATTCTTGATGAGCTGCCATTTTGCAATTCCTAATTTTGTTCCCCATTCACGAAGTACCCTCACAAGAGATTGTTATGCTATATATGTTGAGAAAAAAGGATGTGATGAAGAACTTTTTTGAGAAATTATCTTCTAGAGTATGTCTTACCACAGATACTTGGACTTCTGGACAGAATTTGTCATACATGTGTCTTACTGCTCATTTTATTGATGATGATTGGAAATTGCATGAAAAGATCATTAACTTTTGTCCCGTTGGTGGTCATTCTGGGGAACTTATTGGTAAGAGTGTTGAAAAGTGCTTGCAAGAATGGGGACTTAAACGTGTTTTGACTGTCACCGTTGATAATGCTAGTTCCAATGATTTAGCCATTCATTACTTGAAAAAGGTTTTTAATCTCTTGGATGGATGTGTGTTGGATGCTGAATTTTTACATATGAGATGTGCGGCCCATATTTTGAATTTAGTTGTGAAAGATGGTTTAAAAGATGTTGATGTGGCAGTGTCAAAAGTGCGTGCCGCGGTGAAATTTGTAAGATCTTCACCGGCAAGGCTTGAAAAGTTTAAATCTAGTGTCCGAGAGGAAAATATCATAAGTAAGAGTCTTGTCATTTTGGACATTGAAACTAGATGGAATTCAACATTTTTTATGCTTAAGAGTGCTTTGGTGTTTCGGAAAGCATTTAAGAATTTGAAAGCTAAGTATCCTCCATACACTAAAGAACTTTTTAAGATAGACGGAGCACCCGGTGATGATGAATGGGATAGAATTGCTTGTTTCTTGCCTTTTCTTGAAGTCTTCTATCGTTCTACATTGAAGTTATCTGGATCTCGATATATCACAGGAAATGCCCTTGTTCAAGACATATATGATATCAGTTATCAAATTTCAGAGAATATCAAAAGTGAAGATGTAGGACTTGCTAGAATGGCTTGTCAAATGAAGTTAAAATTTGATAAGTATTGGTCCAATGTGAATAACATCAATGTTTTGATGTTCATTGCCATGGTTCTTGATCCTAGGCACAAACTAGGATATGTCAACTACATTATTTCTAGTTCCTACTATGCGATTGATTCACCCATCTTATGCTTGCGAGTTAAAACTGTTTTGGAGTCATTGTTTTCTTTCTATGCATCTTCCGAACCTCCAAAAGAAGTGGGGCAGTCTTCGAATCAAGCATCGAGTAGTCGAAATGAGGACAAAGGGAATGGTGGAGTTGGATTAAAGAGGAAAAGTTTGAGAGATGATTATAAGAGGGAGAGTGTGGGTGTGGATCGTTCTCGGTCAAAGAATGAATTGGAAAAGTATTTGCTTGATGAAGAGGTGTCTGATGATGATGCGGGATTTGATATCTTGGATTGGTGGTCTTCTCAGAAAAAGAATTATCCCATTCTTATGAAAATGGCTCGTGATGTACTTGCAATTCCAGTTTCAACGGTAGCTTCGGAGTCCGCTTTTAGCACCGGAGGCCGTGTTCTTGATTCTTTCCGTACCTCTTTGAGTCCAAGAATGGTGAAAGATCTTTTATGTACCCAAGATTGGTTGCGAAATCCTCACCAACCTTTCCTTGTTATTGAAGAAAGCTTGTTGGAAATGGAGAAAATGGAGGAAGAAGAAGGTAATTTTCTGTTCTTAACTCACTTTATTTTATATTTTATTCATTTTATGTTGTAACATTATACATAATCTGTTTGTAGGTATGAAAAACTTGATTTCCAAGCAACCAATCATTACAAATGATGAGACTCCCCATATATGGGATTTCACATGTGAGACAGCAGCATAAAGTTTGAACTTCACCTTCAAGGTACATGAAGTTCATGTACTGTGTTGGCTCCAGATAATGTTATGTCACCTTGTCTAATAATAGTTTCATCATAATATGCCACCTTGTCTCTGCTTTGATCATAATATGTTGGCTCCAGATTATGTTATTATGTCACCTTGTCTAATAATAGTTTCATCATAATATGTCACCTTGTCTGCTAGTCAATTCAGATTTGGTTTAATCTAGCTTCCCCATTTTCTTGTCTCTGGTTTGATCAAGTTATACATAAATTCATAATTAGTCACGTTTTCATTGAATAGAGTCTTATCTTGTAAATGTTATTCATGTATACTTGTATAGTAAATAAATGATAAACATAGTTATTGTTTTTTGACAATGTTTTTTGAAGTTTAAATGATAAACATAGCAGGTGTTCATAGTGCAGTGCCACTACTGATGCTCATGCATCAAGTTCAGGCAAATGTGGCGATCGTGAGGACTGAGGAGGAGATGCCTTTTATTTGAATGTAATTTCATCATTTAAATATCAATTTTGAACATTCAAATTATAATTAAGTGTGTTTGTAATTCGTACGATGTTAGATCATAAATTCTACAACCTAACAATTTGTAATTCATACTTTCTACTTTATGGAATTGTGAACTTTTGAATGTTTATTCAACAAATTGAAGTATTATTAAAGTATGATTGAAATTTAAACTAAAAATAATCAGGTCAGACGGTACCCGCTAACCCATCCCGGAACATTAGGGTACCCGTTATCCGGTTAAAGCGGGCCGGGTACCCAGTATAATGGGTCTTAACGGGCCGGGTACCCGCTGATGCCCACCCCTACATACAAGTTGCTGGACCAGTTCAAGAGGTTGATGGTTCACTATAACTGGAGGCATTATAGTCTGGCATGGGCAAATGATAAGATAAGAAACCTCTGGAGCAAGATTTGGAACTTCAAAGTGTCATATAAGCCAAGAGCAGCCAATGACATAGAGGATTCTACTGGTATACACCTGAATCAAGTTGTGATGAAAACTAATTCAGGACTCACCTTCTGCATCTCCCAATCACAAGCAAATCTGATAGCTTGTTGGGGAACTCTCAAAGCAGCAACCAGGGTCTCATCCCAAAATGTTGACTTGCTTACGGTTTTATCCGTTAATCGGGCAGCACTCTATCATCACGAGTCAGTGCCTCAGGAGAATTGGTCCATTGAGGGAAACACACATGCTTTCCTGTCAACTCCATTCTCTCAGTTCCAAGTAGCTAGTTCTATTAAGCTTGTATTATGCTTGGTTTGTGTTTTTATTGCTTTGCTGGTTTGTATGGCCATAGGCCTAGATGATGTAATGTTACCCTTTAATTAATATATTAGTGTTATTTTCAAAAAAAAACAAACAAATCTTCCATCATAGTCATAGGCCTCCAAATAGAATATTTGGCTGATGTCAACTTAATCACAAAACTACCACCACTGGACTCCATGATTATACCAACACTTGCTTTTGACACCAATTGATAGGAAATTAATTACTTGTGCAGTCCAAGGTAACAATGAAGAACACGGGAATATATAACACATATTAACGTGGTTTGACTAAAACCTGTCTGCGTCTATCAAAGAATCACATTAATATATTTCAGATAATTAAAAGCATTTCTGTACAAATTGAGATAAATGAGAGTTTTTATAGTTCTCTCAACTACCAAAATTCATAACGGAAATGATAAAAGACTTATCTATGGCCTATTTGAAAAGAAATATAAAATTTATTTTGTTTCCATCGTTGCAAGATTTCCAAATCTAGTATATATTGAAAATTTAAGACATCCAACAATATTTCTTAGAGATCACCAATACTGCTTCCAATAATTCTTAACATCTAAAAAGTACTATAACACCAATTGGGGATGGAATCAACACGTAATCGCTACACTTTTTATACTTAAATGTTATTATTGTATTATGAGAATGGTCTTTTATGAGGTAGTCTAAATGTTACTCAATTGATCTTTTATGTTGATAATTTTTTGACGCTTACATTTTATTGTATTAAAGTTTGACTTACTTATATATTTGTTGAATTTCACCTTATTTTCAATTGTTATTAATTGATATATTTCTTTGTTATTGTTGGAACGAAATAATTACTACTATTTAATAACTAGTTGGGCTCACCCGCACGTTGTGCGGTATATTTTAAATTCTAAATATTTTAATTTATATAATAAATTTAATGATTGTAGTATTTGTACTAACAGAGTAATATGAAATATTAGGTGAAATCAAACCAAATATTGAAAATATGATAATATATGTATTTGTTTTATATTATTGAAGAAACGAAATTTAAAAAATTAATTAAAAACTCTTTTAAATGTAATAATGAACCATTCCTCCCAAGCCAAATAGACAAAATATTCATATTCAAAAGAACTGAACCAACAAAATTGAATAAAAAATAAATCCCAACACAAAGTCTCAAATAAGGTTAGCTTATTTGAGAGGTTTAGGTATTTTTCAAAATTATATATTTTAACAATCAGTAGAATTTTATATTAACAAAAACATATATGTACAAATTTACTAATATAACATACTAACAACGTCTAACTATACAATATAATCAGCACATGCCTAATTTAAAATAATATTTGATATATTTTTATCAAAAATATTATGAATTCTATATATATTAGCTAGCGGGTAAAAGATAAAAGATGTGAAGATAATGATATGACGTAGGTTAAATAGAGTTTAAAAAGGCATATTATTATAGTATGAAGTATTTTAATAGGTTAAATACAGTTTAATGAAGTATTTAATAAAAGATTGAGGGAAAATTGGGATTAAGGGTAGTGGAATTAGAAATTGGAAAGTGGGGTGTAAGATACACATAATTTTTAAAAAGGGCAGTGAATAATTAACTTAATTTTAATTGATATGATTATTAATATAAAGACACTAATACCCCTATTTATATTATTTTTATTTAGATCTTTGTGCTTAGTTAAATTAAGTTTAGTTCAATAAGTTCACTCTTCTAAGTAAATGTATTTATAATAAAATTAGTTCAAGTTAGCCCTATGTCATTTTACGTAGTTTTGGTTCAGTTCAGTTCAGTTTAGTTCATTTTAGTTCATTTTAGTAGTATGCAATTCAGTTTATTTTCATCAAATTTTTTGATTCATTCAAATTTAGTTGAATTCAAACCAATTCCTTTGGTTCAATTTAATATAAATTTATTCAGATCATTCAAAATTGGACGCATTCAATTCGATTCAAGTTCACCTTTTTGTTAGTTTAATCAAAATTTTGGCAAAAATTCAATACAGGTCAGTTCATATCCAACTAAAAAATTACATTTACTTTTTTTTAGGTCAATTCAATTCAATTTGGTTGACTAAGTTCATTTATATTTTCCTAAATTTAATTTAATTTAGCTCCATCATTTTTCCAAATTTTGAAATCCAATTTAGTTCACTTCCTTGGTATTTAATTGAATAAAATTTCATCAAGTTCATATGAATTTGACTTTTTTGAACTGAATTGAAATGATTTGATCATAAATAAATTTTATTTAAATTGGAGCTAAATAAATAAAGCTAAACTGAATGTAACTAAATTTAAGGAATTTAAAAATAAAAATAAAAATAAGGGTTTTGTTATCTTTTTGTATTAATAATCATATTGATTAAAAATAAGTTAATATTCACTTCCTTTTTCAGAAATTATGTAAAACATACACCCTAATTACTAATTTCTAATGTTCCACGGCCCTTATTCCCAATTTTCCCGATGATTTAAACAATATTATTATAGTGTCTATCAATTATGTTATATGTGCCAAAAATTTAATAAAAGATACAAAATAAATTATATTGTAAAAGGTAAGGTAAGGAAATACTTGATTTCATCTATCTAAAAATATATAAATCCCTTTGTTTTTTTTTTTTCTGAGATATGTAATATTCTCTTTGTTCTAAAATATAGTAAGGAATCAACTAAATCACCTAAATTGAGTATAATGTTTAGTATTTTAAGAATCATGAGTGTATCAAGTAATCGATTATAATGATCATTATCGTGGGTAAAGAGACACAAATATAACAAATTGGATAAATTCACCCGTCCAATCAAATAAAAATGTACTAAAATAGGATGTTTAAAAATACTACATGTACTCATAGCGGTGATTGAAAATTGATCACATGCTTTACATTCAAGAAAAACCAAACACAAAATTGCACAAAACGATAAGTATAAAATAAATATATCAACTAATGAATATTGAATGCCGATCAATCTATAACGAAATCAAAACTAACTAATTCTCTGACCTCAAGAAACAATAAAAATGAAAAGAAATAATCTCATTATAAATAAATATAAACGCATAAGAATTGGAGTTTGCAGTTTCTAATCTTTGTTTATTCATGTATACAAAGGTACACATTAAGCAAAATGACTTAAAATAAAATAATATTATAATCTTAACAAAAACCAGGGATATGTTGCATTCTAATCATTAAAGGATAGCACAAAAATCATCAAAATAATAATCAAAAACTTTGATACACTATTATCAAAATTTAATATATAGGCATAATTGAGAAAAAAACTCTACCTACGGATTTTGAAAGATGATGTTTAAACTCATTTTTGTGAGTTTATAGTCGTCTCCACATGAAATCAAGCAACGGACAATCACCAAATACACAATATTAGAAATAAAATAAAATAAAACAATATAAATCTTCAGACATACCTCAAACTTCCACAGATTTTCGGCATGATAGAAGAAAAAAATTGTGATTGAAGAGTATTAGAGATCAAATACATATATATAAAGTTGCAAAATATAAATATGGAAAATATATATTATGAATACATCAAAAAGGATTACGTTGACATGTAAAAGGAAAAAAGAGGAGCTCCTCAAAAAACTAATCACGCAAGATCTCAGAAGAGAATATTGAATTGAGGGTTAATTAAAAAAGTGCAATATTTAATACCATAATTTCATAAGAAAATACATAAATGTTTTATACCATAATTTAACAAAATACCTAAAATAAATATATTGAATCAAATACGACGTCGTTTATTCCACACACATTTTGAAGCGAATAACTATTCTAGTTCCCTTTAGGGATAAAGAGTATTATTGTTAGAATTATTTAAAAAAAATAAAGTTATTTAGGGAAAAAAAACTCCGGGAAGCAAACCTTGAAATCTTAAATTTGAAACTCACAATAAGGTCAACCTTGAAGGGTCCAAATATAGATTTTTGGTTGCGGACAAAACAGTGAAACAGCACAGAAACCTCTCCAAAATCCGAACAACTTTATTCTCCCAGCTCGATCACTGATCAAAGAAGACGGACCTTCACAGTTGGTTCACGTTTATTCTAAGCAAAAACCACAACAAAGATCTGCTTGTAATCCACTGCCATGTCGATATTGAATCAGCTCTTCAACAGGGGACTTCTTGGCCAAAAATGGTGATTTCCCAATTCGCGATACGTTTTTCCCTTGAATTACTTAATTGTTAGTTAGTTTGTTTTCTGGTGTGGGTTTATGTTTGGTAGCTCTTATGTTTAATCGTAAGGATTGATCAACATTTATTTTGCATGTTAAGCCTAAGTAGTTCTAGGAAGATGGCATTTTGATATGAGTACCATGTATATGGTGTTTTGGATCAATGATATTTATTTAGTTTGTACATTTAAATTTATGAATGTGGTAGATAGTTTCTGGTGCAGAGTGAAGTATTTATGGCTAGTTGTAAAGATCTGTTTTTTATGTGCAGTAAAACGTTTTTGACATTGGCGATATCGCGCATTAAGCTGCTGCAAAACAAAAGAGATGTACAGCTCAAGGCTATGAGGAAGGAGATTGCTCAATTTCTACAGAGTGGTCAAGAAGCAATTGCTCGAATAAGGGTGTGAATCACTACCCTGTTGATTACTTGTCATTTGAAGCTGTCATTTTAATTGGTTTTTGTAACTTATTTTGGTTGTGCTCATTGGACAGGTGGAGCATGTTATTAGGGAACAAAATATCTGGGCTGCATATGAGATTTTGGAATTGTTTTGTCAATTTGTTCTTGCCCGTGTTCCAATTCTTGAAAGCCAAAGGTAACTTAAAAGGCTATTGTCTTTTTAAATATTACTTGTGATTTCTGTTATAGGTCGTAGACAGACAAATGTCCATTGAGGGTTGTTTCTGTTGGCATACTGATGCACAATTCTGTTCATTGATAAAAATGTCTGTACCCACTAGGGATGTAATTCAAGGACTAACAAAACTTCCCAGCTCATAGGTTCATTGTTATGCTTTAATGACTGAAAGTCTACATCCTAGATTAGAGCTTAGCTTCCTCTTACTTGCTAGTTCCTCTGTTCCGATGTACTTATGGAGAAGGGAAATCACACTGCTACCCAATCATAGTCCACGGATGTAATCAGTTGGATACAGGGCACAGTATAGAACTTTAACAAGGTGGCATATAGTAGATCATTGTAATCCCATGAAAATAAATCACGGTTAGGTGCTGCAAGAAATTACTTGATCATCTTTCTCATGAAATATGTCATGTGATTGTTAGTGGTATCAATTTCTTGAGGGCTAGTGGACATATATCTATTTTACTAGTGAGTAGTGGACATAATTTGTTTTCGGCTTCTTGCCGGCCTTCCAATTCTTGAAAGCCAAAGGTACTTTATTGACAAATTTCCTTTACTTAAGTTTATTTGTGATTCTTGTTACAAGTAGATAGAGTAACGTCAATAATTCATCATAATTTCTCTTGGCCTACTGATGCATAATTCTGTTTATTAAAAGAAATGTCATGTGGTACCAGAACCATGAATTTATGAGGGGCTGAAGTTATTTGTATAAAATTGTCTTCAAATTAACCTTTAAAACAAGAGATGCATGCATAACAGAGCAATTGTGATGTCAGTTAGTATATTTGAGAATTCTAAAAGTTAAATTTACAAACCAAATTTTGAAAAAACATGATAATTTACTTCCTTTTATTGATTTTGTCCTTACTTTATCCAATAAGGATGCCAATATTTTTTATACTGTTTAACCATTTTATTTTAAATGGAGTATTTAGAGAGAAATGAAAATTTGGGGCCGATATATTCTGCCCATGGTCATAAGATATCTGTTGCATACTTGAGAAGTTATTCTTGGAATAAAAAATCTGCCCACAAATAGTTTTATTATTAGGTTTTTATGATCGTTAATCTAGACCCGTGCATTGTTAGCTTCCTCTTGCTTGCTAGTTCTTTCTGTCAATTAATTTATGGAGAAGGAAAATTGCAGAGCCAACCATAGTCTATGGGAACAATCAGTTTGATACAGGGCACCTTGACATTTAAGAATATAATGGTGAATGCATTTGTAAAGAGAACTTTGATAAGATGGCATTGTAGATCATTGTAATCCACTGAATTTCGTGTTACTTGTGATTAGTGTTGGGCGCTGCAGTAAATTACTTTGATCATCTTTCTTGTGATATATGTCTTGTGGATAGATAACTTTAATAGTTAGCATTGTAGATCCTTGTAAGTCCATTCATTGAAAAGATGTTATATTTTCCCATGTTACTTGCTATGAGAATTAGCATCTTTCTTGTGAATATGTCTTGTAGTGGTTTATCTTCTGGTAGAATCAGTTTAATTGGGGCTCGAACACATATTTAGTTGTAGTCAGAAGATTCTGTAATTAACTTTACTTATTTCTGAAGTCATACTCTTATGCTTGTTTCATTTTTGCGCTGGTCTCTTTGATAATAGGGAATGCCCACTTGAACTGCGAGAAGCTGTGGCCAGCATAATCTTTGCAGCTCCCAGGTGTTCAGATTTACCAGATTTATTGCAAGTGAGGAATTTATTTGCTGCAAAGTATGGGAAGGAGTTCATTTCTGCTGCCTCCGAACTTCGACCCGATACTAGTGTCAACCGTACAGTTACTAGCCTCTCCCTCTTTCTTGTACTAGACAGCTTTTTTTTCCCTTTTGTTTGAGTTTTTCCTTACTGTGGCATGTTCCGCGCTTGTCTAACTGTTAGATTATTGAGAAACTTTCACCTCTTGCACCATCTGCGGAAGTAAAGCTAAGCATTCTGAAGGAAATAACTCGAGAATACAACGTAAATTGGGATTCTTCATACACTGAAGCAGAATTTCTCAAAAAACCCGAGGATTTGCTGGTATGTCTCACTGTTTATCTTTCTTTCTTTGGGTGGGGTGGCTGATTCCTTTTTAATTAGCTATGCTATTTCTGTGAGTACGGCATGTAAGAGAGTAGCTGATGGGAATGTATATTGAACTTTTGGATACTTTATGTTAGCATAAAAGTATGATTAGGAAATAAATTTATGTCCAGTTAGATGCTTGGAGGAAATATAAGTCTAAATGTTTTATGTTTTATTATAAGTACCTAGATATACAACTCGATATAGATGTAGTACTAGGATAAACAAGAATTTCGGCGGGTGTGAGTTATATACGTTGTATTTATTTAAACATTCCTGATGTATCATTTGAGAAAATATGGAAATTGTTAAATGTCTTAGGCGTAAGATTCAGAATGTGAAAGTGCAGTGATTTAGACCATGATGCATATTGAATTAGTGTGGATAATGATACAGGTATAAGAAAATATGGAACTAGATGATATGAGTTTTATCAAATATTTTTTTACATTTTGAGAATTTCAGAAAAAAAAACTACTTTTTCTTTTTAACTTCTGGAATTTTGTTAGTAATCTGAAGAATATTGAAATAGAGATATGTAAAAACAAATAAAAAACTTAAAATACGAGTCTTTACTTACAATCAATTCTTAGTTTAGATTGCAATGAAGTTGTAAAACAGAGAAGTAATCTTTAGTATGAGACTTGCAAAATTTGTAGTTGAAGCATATGACCAGTTATTATGTCGGTGTTGTTTTGCTTGGGCTGGGAGGGTTTTCGTATATGAGTTTTTAATTTCCTACCATATTTTTCCCGTGATCATAATCTATTTGTTCTAAAGAGTCTTATGCTCTGTGTTTTAGAATGGACCAAAGCGGATAGCTGCACCCACCACATTTGCAGCTTCTGACTCAGAAACAAAGAAACAGACACCAGTTTTGAAGCACTATGTAACATCTCCCCATTCAGCTGGAAATTCACCCCGAGTGGCAGATAACAAGCCAATATCATCTCCTATGAAGAAGGATCACAGCAATGTGCCGAATATGGAAGCCAAAGACATTGCAAGGCCACCATCTGATGCATTAGATAAAGCTCGGGCTGCAATTGCTGCAGCAGAACGGGCATCAGCTGCTGCTCGTGCTGCTGCTGAGTTGGTAAATGGCAAGCTCAGCAGTATGAAGCTGGAGCCAAAGAACTGATGCAACGACATAACTGCCTTTGTATATAGTTAAAGATGACTACGAAGCTGCAATGAGGAACCGGAATCAATGATAAATAAAAAGAGAAATTGCAGAATCTGATGATTTACTTGATTGTTTTGCTTGCGCCCTCTGATCCACCTTGTTGTTGTGCAACTGATGAATGGTGAGTGTATATAAATCGCTATGGGGATTACGTTTATTTGATTTGATTTCGTTCTTTTATGGATTGTACTTCATCGGTTAGCACTTGATCACGTCTTATTTCTAGATAAACCAGTTTTTTCTTGTGCCTTCATTGTACATCATTTTAGTTGGTCAGAAATTCAAGACCCTATATATCGTTTTACTTGAATGACACATAATAATTACTCAAAGTTAAAGTTTTTGGATAAAGAAAAAAAAACGAAAACATTATTTATTTTTAAAGAATAACAAGTTCCAATTTAAAAAATGGTCCGTGAGACCAATATCAATTGAGACTACTTTCAATTCCGGTCTTTTACATGTTAAGAATGATCATTCAGTGTATTATTGCTGATATTCTCACTTTTCTTACTTTCAAATCTGATGTTTTACAAATTAAGCATGATT
The DNA here is from genome assembly GCA_963678965.1 of Cruciata laevipes. Lineage (NCBI taxonomy): Eukaryota > Viridiplantae > Streptophyta > Magnoliopsida > Gentianales > Rubiaceae > Cruciata > Cruciata laevipes. The sequence goes on along the minus strand of OY787641.1, from coordinate 7,511,865 downwards.
ATTCACTGAGAGCAATTGAGATAGGTCTGAATTGAGAATTTGTCTTATAAACTGAGAAGGGGTTGTGAAAGGAAGATGATGGCAGTGGTGTGGTCAGGTGAAAGGAATTGCATGTTGGAACAGTAAAGATCGACAACTCAGAGGAGTTGAAATGTCATCTTTCGTTGCCATTTATAGGCTGCTGCTGCAACTTGAACTTCATTTCCATCTAAGATGAAGCACAATTTCTTTGTCCTCGATGCTAACACATTCAATTGGGGCCAAATTCTTGAAAGATGAGTTAAAATCATGTCAACCAATACATGGGTGATCATGAAGATATGTTGGAGGGCTTAGGTTTTATGGATTTAAAATATTTCAAAGGCATTTTCTTGAAAGACTTAGGTCCTGTTCTCTAGTGATTATTTGAATATTTTTTAGTTCAGATAAAAAAAATTTAGTTCAGATAAAGTTTTATAAGTTCAGATTAGTTCAGATAAAGTTTTTTAAGTTCAGATGAGTTAAGTTCAGTAAACTTATTTAGTTTTCAGATTAGTTAAGTTCAGTAAACTTATTTGTATTTTAGTTTATTTCAGTTTAAATCAGTTCAACATTTTTATATTTTTTCATGTCAATTCAGTTCTGTTCTATTTAATATTGTATATTATAATAATTTAAATAATGTTAAAAATATTTTGTGATTATACTATCATGCGTCGACCTTCTTCTTTGAGATTAATTGTTCATGCCAGTTCAGTTCAATTCCATTCAGTTTAGTTCGGTTTCATTATTTTTATATTTTTCATGTCAATTCAGTTCAGTTCTGTTCTGTTCAATATTGTATATTATAATAATTTAAATAATGCTAAAAATATTTTGTAATTTTACTATCATGCGTCGTAGTCGTAGACCCTCTTCTTTTGAGTTTAATTGTTCATATCAGTTCAGATCAATTCCATTCAGTTTAGTTCAGTTTCAATATGATTTGATGAAATTTAGATTAATTTAGTCATACCAATTCTTTTTTTTTCAAAACATTAATTTCACTTCAGTTCCGTTCAAATCAGTTTAGTTCAACAACAATATAATTTGATGCAATGATTAAGCTTAATTTATTTATACCGGGTTTTTTCAATGCATTAATTTTTACTTCGATTCAGTTCAATTTAGTTTAGTTCTGTAAAATATAATTTGAGGAAATTAAGGTTAATTTAGTTATACCAATTCAATTCAGTTTATCTACATCAGTGCAACTCGGTTCAGTATACTTTAATATTAAATGTATTATGTTATATTTAGATTAATAAATTTCAAATATATTGGAAATGATCATATATTTTAATTAGTTTCAATTTAGTTCAGTTCAATTTATCTATATATTTCAATTCAGCTCAATTTTTAAGTTCAAATGAGTTCAGCTAAATTTTTTAAGGACAAATGAGTTCAATTCAGATAAAGTTTTTTTAGTTCAGATGAGTTCAGATAAAGTTTTTTAAGTTCAGATAAAGTTTGTTTAGTTCAAATAAAGTTTTTAAGTTCAAATGAGTCCAGATAAGTTCAAATAATCTTTAGGAACAGGACGTTACCAACAGATCAGGCACAACTGATTTACTGCTGATCAGCATAGAAATTCGTAGTACATAAATTCGCAATGTGTTTAGAAGTCATGGTTGTTGAAAGATAACGTCATGCATAAGTTTCTTACAAACTTAATAACTAATGTTTGAAGTTAAAGATTAAGGCTCTGATCTTATATGTATTTCATTTCAGTTCAATAAAAATACAATTTGTTGAAATTTAGGTTAATTCAGTCATATTGATTCTTTTTTTCATTCTTGATGCGGGGATTTAGAGCGCCACATGAGTGAAAAAGGTTGCAGACAAATGATACATGGGTGGCGTTGGAAACTAATGTAGTGGTGGTTTGTATTGTGGTTGCGAGCAGAGGATCGGTTCATGGGGGGTGTAGTGGTGGTGTACGTAGTAGTAAGACATAACTTTTGAAGGCAAAATGGTAACTTCATACAGTCAACAAATCTCCCTCCAGATTTAACTGGGACGGAAGGAGCATCAAATATTTCATTTAAGGATAACTAAGAACAGTAATAACTATGAAATGTACAGATTCTAGAATCGTAAAAACGTATTTGTCCAATTTAACCGAAATGGAGGGGACTATTCTATACTTTATGATAAACATGCATCATTTCCCAAACTCCTTGGCATGATGAAGTGCCAATGTACGTATATTTCATTAAATTTTCTCTAAGAGATAGCAACAAAGTAAATTTGTTGCATATACATTTAGCAATAGCATATAAGATGACAAATTTGAAGGTAGCTAAGCTAGGAGGATGATGCTAGTGATAATAAAAGTGATGGAACAAGGCAGTATTTTCTTATCGTCCTGCATCACTTTTACACACATTTGTACACCCAATTGAATGTATGAATACGACCGCGCCTTTCTTTGCTCTAGGCTATATGTGCACAATTTTATTTTTAAATAGAGTTTAATTCAATTTGTATGCAATTGGCACTCTTATTCAGCACTGCCACAGTTATGCTTGTCTTCCTCAATTTGTGTCTATAATTTGGATTGAAATTACTCAATCTGAATTTAAGTAATCTGAATTTTGTTTGAATAGAACTCACCAATTGCAGTGATCTTTGATGAGTGTGCATGCATGATTGTCCTGTACAGTAATCATTCCCGGTACATTTCTTTGTTTTTAGATACTTGAATGCAAATGATTTATTATTAATATCACATGCAAAAAGAACTTCATTTTTGTAATTTGTATGGTGTTAAGTGAGACTGGGCAAGTGTTAATCTTCTCAACTTCCATGCCTGAAGTTTACATACTAACCATGATCATTGAGTGTATTAACATTGATATTTTCACTTTCATGACTGACTATTACTTGATCTGTGTTGATTTTCTCACTAAACCCTAATATTTTCATTTTAAACTTTTGTGATCTAAATTTGTATATAATTTAGGTATGTGATCTTTTGGATTTAATTATCACGTGCTTATAAAAAATTATTTTTTTCATCAACTGTGTTAGGTCTTTTGTTCTCCTGAAGTTATTTCGTGCTAAACATAATTGAATTGAAGTGAAAAATAACTAATCATGTATTGAAAAATAAAATCGGTATAACTAAGTTAACCTGAATTCAATAAAACTAGTTTTACTGAACATAATTGAATAAAACTGATATACTAGTAAATACCTAAAGACATTAGTGGTCAAACTTTTTCCGAGTGCCCATGGCTAGCTCAAGTGGCCAGGGCATTCAAACTGCCCAACGGAGACCATAGTTCAAACCCTCCAATTTCTCAAGAACTTTCTCTCTGGTTTCGCTGGGTTAAAATCTCAATTTTCTCCGTTCACATAAGGCATGCTCAATCGAGTGACGGGAGGTGAATCAACTGACGACTTATGACAGGTGTATAAGGGCATCGGCTTGTGTATCAAGTGGGAGTCTCGCCACATTCAAAGCCAAGTTGGGATCAATAGATTAGTATAGAGTGGGATTTGATTAACCTAGAGTATAATTCTTGTATCAGATTCAGTTAAAGTGTGTAAATACAACTTAGTCACGACAGGTAGGGGAAGTAACTTAAATAAAATTGAATCTAGTAGATGAATAAGTAAAGGGGAAGATTGGGAAGGGAACTTGAAGATGAACACACACAGAAAACTGGGTACTGGGAAGGTGAAAGAGATGGAACGAGTGTGGCTTAGCTGTTGATTTCTTCATATATTAGCAGCTATATATATACTACTCATGTGCATATATAAGAGGCTATGGGGGGGCCTGAGAGGGTTCAGAAATGAACAAAAAAACAAATGAAATGGCGATGATGATTGATTAACATGGATGTGGGACTCCATAAACCCGTGCTGAAAGAGATCTACTTTTAAACTACAGTGATCTCCTTCACCCGAACTGTCCTTTTCGCCTTCAATTACGCCCTTCCTAATATAATACCGACCTTTGTATTTTTCCATTGGTCAAACTCACCATCTTGCTAAATTATTCATCTCGTCGTTGCATCCTAGTAATTGGATCATAGCATACTCCAAAGTGATAAAATATAGTAGTGAGTTTCATGCACTTTGCCCTGTCCAGCTGAGATGATGTTGGATGTAGATGATTGAGTGATTGCTGCTGAAAGTGGGTGATTGTAAGTGCTGAAAGTAGATGATTGGAATGATTGCTGCTGAAAGTAGATTATTGTAGTTAAAGATGATTAGAATAAGCGGCCTTAAACTAATACTAGTCTGTTCTAGCTGGAGTTGAAAAGAGGGGAAATATCAAAAATATTAAGGAATGTAAGATAGGTGGATGAGTTTGATTTAAGAAATAAGTGGGAGAAATGAGTGGTGGGGATTGAAAGAAATAAACCATAAAAGGAAAGTGTGCATCTTCTGGTGGGACGGACTAATTAGGAAAGTGTGCAGTTTCTACTAGAACGGAGGGAGTATGGAGCTTGGGATGCATGAATATCGTTATAGTCAAATTAAGAGATACCTATGAGTCTTTTTGTTGAAGGTGATATTTAATAGCGTGAACGGATTTCTGAACTTTTTGTTGAAGGTGATATGTTACTTGTTTTAATAAAGTTTAGAAGATCAATACAGACCATGTATCGATCATGTATGAAAGTAAGAAGATTAATAGTGATACACTAAATGATCATATTTGATAAGTAAAAGAACAGACTTTGAAAGTGATCAGGCACTCACTTTTCAGCCTGAGTTTTTACATATTAAGCATGATCGATCACTCAGTGTATTACTGTTATCTTCTCACTTTCATGTCTGATCATTACCTTTTCAAATTTGACCTTTTACAATTACTCGATGAGAATTTTCTAAATTTACTTTCAACTTATAAATAAACTTAGGAAAATATGAGCTAGAGACCCAAATGTAGTTTAGTCAAAAAAAATTAATGTCAAATTTGGAACCAATCGATTGGAATTTGGAGATAAAGGGTAAAAATTCCCAGAGAAAGTTACTGCTACAGTGCTGCTACAGAGTGTGAGCGGGTTTTCTCTGTAGAGCATGCAAGTTTCCATGTGCGACTCATATGTTTCGGGCCATAAGAAAAGCGATCGGTGAAGAAAATTGGGCGTATTAATATTGTTCATGGTTCGTACGAATTCGAACTAAAGTGACTGTGTGAATGCAGTCCCAAAAGGACATTTAATTGTCTCGTGAGCTTCATGCACCAGCACCACTGATGACTGATCCCAACATTAATTCCATGTACGAACTTGATTAGAGTCACAATAAAAGTCACAGATTTTACACTAACACTTGTATTAAAAGCTACTAGTGTGTTAATGTAATTTAAAACTGGAAAGTAAACAAGATTATCATTTGGATTGTTTCTTCGAGTCATGTAAGAGCAAGTCCAACAGATACTACATACAAATCTCCAAGATGTAGTATGAAATGCTAAAATGTAGTATGAAATTTTTGGTCATCTGCAAGAGTTACTACATTTTGTAGCTCTTGCATTGATTATCATCAATATTATAAATATTTTTAATTTTATTTTCTACCTTTATTGTTTTAAACAATACATTGTTTTGGGAATTTTGATGTTTTGCATTGAAGATGAGTGGAGAGAGAGTGGAATTTGGGTTTAAAAAAATGAAAGAATGCATTGATCAATGTGTAGACATTTAATTTTCCATACTACAAATTGATTTTTTCTTTCTACACATATAGAGGGTGAGTTTTTCTTACTACTCCAAATCTACATCTTGTAGTAGCACATGTAGTATCTCTTGGAGCTCAATAATGGGAAAAAATCTTCATACTTCCTCCAAAATCTACAAAATGTAGTATCTCTTGGACTTGCTCTAAGTACTACTCTATGTCTTCATAACATTCAATTTAACTAAAAGAATATTCCGTCAAAAAAAAAAACTAAAACACTATGGGAGGTTAACAGAGCCGATTATAATAGGGTCTTCAAGAGTTTGCTAAAATTGTTTTTGAATTTTTTTTAAAATAGTGTTTAAGGTTATTTGGTTTGAACCAACAAGGTCCAACAGGCGCCATCAAGTATTCTCTCCAAATCGTTACCGATAGTCGATAGATCAGACTTACACAGCGTCGACACCACCACAAGTGTCAAGACCCAACAGTCTAATCAATATCCCGATCCAACTGAAACATTCAACATAGGAAATGGACTTGATAGGTTAGCTAAGTATCACACCTTCCTCGACTCGGCCCATGATGCCGGGTCGGGTTTAAGACCATGGATCTTAGGCCCATATTATCACTAGTCCCCCGGATCGATGCTCTTGGCTGCTTCGGGAGTCTGGTGATTTGGTCTTACTTAACTAATGGGCCCTTAATTGTGGCGGCCCCCTCCCTTTTGGTAGAGCAATAGCTGGCGCATTTCCCGATTTCAGTGGCACGACTTTTTGTGGTGCTGCAGTAATTGTCTCGTTACCCGTTTTAATTATTACACCTCCATTTCCTCTTTCCGAAACTTCGACCCCCTTCAAATTCCCCTAATATATACACCTCTTGAAAGGGACTCATTCAGATCTTTTACTTCGCACTCATCAAGATCGCTCTCTATCAAGTAAGTTCATCATATTCTTTCTCCTCTGCGATTTCTTCATTTTTTGTGTTTTCTCCTTTCTTAAATCGACCTCTCTTTCTTAGCTTCGTTTTGTGCTATGGATTTATCCACTATGGTGAGTCTGAGGACCTTCAAACTCAGTTTGAAAGCCAATTTGAAGGCCTTCTTAACTCTTTTTCTTCCTCTCCTGACCTAGGGCCGTCGCCCTCCAAGACCCTCAGCCTGAGCCCTTCCACCCAGACCTGCGCCGAAAGGTGCCCAGAGTTAATTACCAACCAAGTTACAACCTAGGGGAAAACGCGGAGGAGGAAGATCATGGGAAAAGGTCGGTCCCACTGGGCGTGCCAAAGTGATATTGGTCGCTTGCTTCGGGTCTCAGGAGGATCGGGCTTCGAGTCGATCAAGTCTCCTGATGTTCCTGCAAGACATACCTCGGGGCTACTCGAGGTAGCTGCTCCGGCGTGATGGTGAAATAGATATGTTTATATCTTTTGGAAAAAAATAACTACAAAAAGACAAATATACCCCTAATGAATTTTTACAAACAACCATAGTAATAAGTGATATTCCATTTATACCCCTTAAAACTTCACTTATAAGATACAAAATATATATTTTTTAAATCCGATCTGAAATCAACTAAAAAGTTTTGGTTGGGACGGAGGGAGTAGTAATCATGTCTAAAATATCATTTGTTTCTCCTTTCACTTTTTGTTGGAACTATTTATAGTGCAAAAGTTGTAGAAATGGAGGGAGTATTTGTTAGGATATTTTGTGAATATATTGTGTATATCTGATTGATTAAGATAGGTTAGGAGAGATACCGTTTCCTTTTGGGATTTTATTTGTAATTGGCTATAAAGTTTTACTTTGTGTATCAATACAACATAACATTCTACGATATCTTTCTTTACATGGTATCAGTTTTTCTTTCCTGAAACCTTACAACTTATTCCTACGATAATCTTCCCTAATTTATCAAGCCGCCACCGACCGCTGCCAGTTGCTCCACGCCGCCGCCCGTCGACTTCCGCTTGATACTACCACTATGTCGATTCATAGAGATGATGGTTCCGACGCTGCCCGTGATGCCGCCGCCGCCGCTGCCCGTGTTGCTTCTGCCGCCTTTCTTCAACAACTTATGTTGCAGACCGCCGGTAATCATCCACCTCCACCGGTTAATCGACCTTCGAACTTTCCGTTTTTCATCCATCCGTCGGATCAGACTGATCGCAACGTCTGTTCTACCGTTCTCAAGGGTGACAATTACCGAGAGTGGACTACTGCTACACGTAATGCTTTCCGGGCTAAGCATAAGCTCGGTTTTCTTGAGGGAAAAATTCTGTGCCCTACCGTTGATGACCCAGATTACGATGACTGGTTTGCTGTTAACTCGATGCTTGTTTTCTGGATCATGATGAGCATCGATGTCAATCTGCACTCTTCCATCACCCAATATGATCTTGTTCATGACCTATGGTGTGATTTGGCTGAACCATTTTCTACTGGAAACGTACCCAAAACCCTACAACTTCGCCGTGAAATTGGTAGCTGCCGCCTACATGACCAATCTATTGCTCTCTACTACGGCAAACTCAAGAAGTTATATGGAGATTTCAATGCTCTTGTCCCTCATAGGGTTTGCACGTGTGTTGCGTGTCGCCAACTCTGTCACTGTCAAGCTGCGACTCTAGTTTTTCTTGATCGTGACTAAGAGATGGTGCACCAGTTTCTCATCGGTTTGGACGACAACTTTGGCAATTTGATCTTCACCGTGATTGCTATGGATCCATTGCCTTCGTTTGCTAAGGTTCACTCTCTTGCTGTTCAGGAGGAGGATAAGAACTTGCTGCTTCGCACCAACACTTCGACCGATGCTATGGCATTTGCTGCTCCAGCCGCTCGTCATTCTCCTGCTGCAAGTAATTCCAGTGTTCCTGATCGTCGCGATCGCAAGGATCTGGTTTGTACTCATTGTCGCGGCAAGGGGCATGACAAGGCGACCTGTTTCAAGCTTATCGGATTTCCTGATTGGTTTCACGAGCTCCATGGATCTGCGCCACCTTCAGCCGCAACTCCAGAGGGCTCTCAACAGCCGCTCTTGCTCCTGCTGCGCCTCACCGCCTTCCTCCTGGAACGCCTTTTGCTGGATCGGCCGCCGCTCTGGCTGCTGTCCCTCCGCCGTCGGGTTTTGCCACCGCCCCCTCGCCTGGCTTCGACTGTTCGGACATCGGTTCTGCTTTGACCGATGAGCAGTGGCCTACCGCTCTAAACCTTCTTATTAAAATGCATAATATTACTGGCAATATGCCTTGTAAGCTTGTTCTACCATGGATACTTAATTCGGGGGCTTCTTATCACATGACTGGTGCTAAGGGTGCTCTTTCTGATATCATTACTGCTGATCATACTGTTGACGTTGTTTTACCTGATGGATCGATTTCTACTACCTATGAATATGGAACTATTACTATTGGAGGAATTACTTTACCTCATGTGCTTTATATACCGGAATTACGTTGCAATATATTATCTTGTTCTAGATTGTTAGGCTCTTTAAAATGTCTTGCTTTGCTCACTGAAAATTATTGCATTTTACATAAAGTCAGTTCGAAGATAGTGATTGGCGTGGGTGAGCAGTATGGTGGGGTTTATTGGTTTCGTACGTTGGATGGTGGTTCTAGCTTCCGTCCGCCGCCGTTGGAGCCGAGTCGAGCCGCCGCCGTTTCTGCTTCGTCTTCCAGCATTTGGCATCAACGTTTTGGACATCCATCCTCAACGGCTTTTTCTTCTCTTTTTCCTAGTAGTTCAAATAAAAATAGTGCTCCCTGTTTTGTCTGTTTTAGAGCAAAGCAAATAAGACATAGTTTTTCTGAAAGCTCTTTTCGACCTAATGATTGTTTTGAATTGATACATTGTGATGTTTGGGGGCCTTATAGTCATCCTTCTACTAGTGGTGCTACTTATTTTTTGACTATAGTTGATGATTTTTCTAGAGCCGTCTGGGTTAATTTGCTTGTTGCAAAATCCGACGTAGCTTATATGATTAAGAAATTTTTTGCATTAGTTAATACACAGTTTAGTCGACAAGTTCGCCGTGTTCGTGGAGACAATGGTACTAAATTTCTGCCTTTGCAGTCCTACTTTGAAGAGAATGGTAACCTTTTCGAGACTACATGTGTGTACACGCCTCAACAAAAAGGTAGAGTGGAGCGCAAACATAGACACATACTCAACGTGGCTAGAGCGTTTCTCTTCCAAGCTAGTTTGCCTATCAAGTTTTGGGGTGAATGTGTTATTACGGCTGCTTATTTAATCAACCGGACACCAACTTCTCTTCTTGATGGTCGAACTCCGTTCGAGCTTCTCTATGGCCGTGCACCAGATTACAAGCTATTGCGAGTTTTTGGATGCCTTTGTTTCGCTTCTCAACTTCCAAAGCCTTGAGACAAGTTTTCTTCAAGAAACCGAAGGTGCATCTTCCTTGGATACTCTATTGGGAAGAAAGGATATTATCTCTTTGACTTTGAAACACATACATTCTTTGATAGTCGGGATGTTGAGTTTTTTGAACACCACATTCCGTTTGCTACTAAGATCGCTCCTTCACCGCCGGCGGACTCCTCTCCAATGGCTTCGTTGCCACTTTATGATGACCTGCCGGATACGACTCCGCCGTTGGCTGCCTTGCCGCTCCAGTCTCGCCTGAACCATATGAGCCGCTCGAGTCTTGGTCTCCAAGCTCATCCGAGGCGTCCGAGTTCATCCGGTCTAGCTCCCTAGTCTCGGCCGAGCGCTCCGAGTCCATCCGGTCCAGTTCTCCAGCTTCAGTCGTGCCTCTCGAGTCCATCCGGTCTCGTTCTCCAACCGCGGCAGATGCCTTACCACCGCCTGCTCTTGCGATCAACCGTGACTCCGTTGCTTCTCCAGCTCCGCTTGGGAAACGATCAAGGAAAAGACCTGGATACCTGGATGATTATGTCTGTTCTGCTACTGCTACTAATAAACCCCCCACTACTGCTTCTTTCGCTTTGCCGTCGTCACTATCTTCAGGTATTCCATACCCTATTACTGACTATGTTAATTGTGATAGATTTTCTACTTTGCATGCTAGACTTTTGTGTGCCGTAACATCTAGTACAAATCCTACTACATATTCCGAGACGTCTAAGCACGTTCACTGGCGAGCTGCTATGGGTGAGGAGCTTGGTGCTTTATCCCGTAATGGCACTTGGACATTATCATCTCTCCCTTCGTGCAAGTCTGATATTGGCTCTAAGTGGGTTTACAAGACTAAGTACAAATCAGATGGCTCTATTAAGCGACATAAAGCACGTCTGGTCGTTCTTGGAAACCGTCAAATTGAGGGAACAGATTTCACTGAGACTTTTGCTCCTATTGCGAAGATGGGTTCTGTTCGCTTGTTTCTTTCTGTGGTTGTGATTAAGGGCTGGGAGGTTCATCAGATGGACGTTCATAACGCGTTTTTGCATGGTGATCTTGAGGAGAAGGTTTATATGCGGCCACCTCAGGGTTACACTGTCCCACCAGGGGTTGTCTGTAAACTCCAGAAGTCCTTGTATGGTCTGCGGCAGGCTCCTCGAAACTGGTTCGCAAAGCTGACTTCAGCCTTACTAGCTTTTGGCTTTGTTCAGTGTAAGGCCGATTATTCCTTCTTTACCTATGTTCGTGGTGCCCTCTCCCTACATGTTCTTGTTTATGTGGATGACTTGATTATTGCTGGTAGCTCCAAGACTTTGTTGACTGAGTTCAACATGTATCTGAGTTCGTGCTTTCATATGAAGGATCTCGGTCCCTTGAAATACTTTCTTGGGATTGAGATTGCTAGGAGTACTGATGGCATGTTTTTATCTCAACGAAAATATGCCCTTGATATTCTTTCGGACACATGCTTGTTGGCGTCCAAGCCTACGGATTTTCCTATCGAGCAACATCATGATTTGGCTTGTGTTGAAGGACCTTTGTACGACGATCCCGAGCAGTATAGGCGGTTGGTCGGTCGTCTCATCTACTTGATCATTACTCGTCCTGAGCTTTGTTATGCGGTTCATACTTTGGCTCAGTTTATGAAGGCGTCATGCGTTCCCCATTGGCATGCTGCTTTGCGAATTCTTCATTACCTAAAGAGTCATCCTGGTCAGGGTTTGTTCTTGTGCTCGCAGCTCCTTGCAGCTACGGCTTACTGTGACTCGGATTGGGCAGCTTGTCCTATTGCACGCCGGTCTTTGTCAGGATATTTTGTGATGTTAGGAGACTCTCCAGTTTCATGGAAAACGAAAGAGCAACCGACTATTTCTCGTTCGTCTGCTGAAGCCGAATACCGAGCTATGGCTACGGTTTGTTGTGAGCTACTATGGCTTCGGTCATTCTTATCCTCGTTGGGTATTGAGCACCGTCCTCCTATGCGACTTTTCTGCGACAATCAAGCTGCTAATCATATTGCGGCGAATTGAGGTGGACTGTCACTTTGTTCGTGATCTTGTTCAGTCAGGGGCGATTGCTACTTATCATATTCGTACACATGATCAACCTGCTGACATTTTTACTAAGCCTCTTGGCAGACATCAGTTTAAGACTTTACTTGGCAAGTTGGGCATTCTTGATCTTCATGCTCCAACTTGAGGTGGAGTGTTAGGATATTTTGTGAATATATTGTGTATATCTGATTGGTTAAGATAGGTTAGGACAGATACCGTTTCCTTTTGAGATTCTATTTGTAACTGGTTATAAAGTCTTGATTTGTGTATCAATACAACATAAGATTTTACTACATCTTTCTTTACATAGTTTAAAGATGGTGATATTATAAGTCATAATATCTTTGATAAAAACTATTCTATTCATAATTTAGTGGTTAGTATGTAATTGATGTGGAATGGTTCAAACATTAGTAGGACTAGAATATTGTTGGCTACGGTAAACGCAGGCCTTTAGTAGGGGTTGTCATATATACCCAACGGATACTCACAAGTCCTCGCATGCTCCCCCGCTTTCACGAATTTATAAATATGTGCCCAGTAATTGCAGGAAATGGCTGTCGAAATACAAGGCCTAAAGATGGTAAAATTGTCAGAAAAAAAGAGGTCGAAATCGGGAAGGGAAAAACACGATCAAATGCTAAGAGTGCATTGCAGCAGCTTTAAACATCCTCTAATGCTACACTACTCCAATCTCAGATGTTCTTGTTTTTCCAACCACACTCTTGACTCTACCTATACATACACATATATATATACATTTATTTATATATATATATATATATGTTTATAATATGTGTATATATTGTGTTATAGCTAGCTGGGCAGCCGTTCGTTCTGATGACTCTTTCTTTTGAAATTTATGATGATTGTACTTTATTTTCAAATTGATTTTCGAATCATTCCGATTAATTAATTACCACTGTGATTTTCCGGTGGGTTTTACGATGGAGTTTCTCAGAGCACTGTGTTAGAATGGATGAACACATGAAGTTTGGTTGTACCGAAAAATTTAATAAGACTCTCTCGGGATCTCTAATCCTGGCTGCGACTGAGAGGCCAGGAGTGCGACACAACGCATAGTGGTTCTGAACCTTTCTTGCAGTAACATAGTAGTCAGTATATAATACTCTATACATCAAACTTTTATAATTCCTGAATATATATATATATATATATATATATATATATATATATATATATATTATAAAAAAATTCATACTCCACCTAAATAGTGGACAGATTAAATGCATAAGTATCTTACATATAGCCATGGTCAATCATAAATGGATTACAGCTCTAACTGAATCCAATTGCCACATTGCTCCAAGTTGAAGAAGCGGGATGAGATCGGAGAAGGAGGCCTTTTAAATTCTTCAACATGTGGACTAAATCTCCACAATTTCTGGAGTTAGTCAAGTGTTCCGAAGTGTCTTCAACTTACACTTAGGAAACTAAATAAGAAAAAATTCTCTGACATTCAGAATAGGGAAGCCAAAGCAAAGGAGGAACGAGAGTCTTGTTTTCTGTATTGCAGAAAGACATTCAAAATGTTGAAAAGAATTTTATGTTTTGTACATGCCGAAAGGATCATAATAAAATCTGAAACAACAAAAGCCCTATTTACTAGAGCTTATTTCTTGCTGCACTGAACTAAAGTGAAAATTGATGTATTGAAAAATGAAATCAGCATGGCTTAATTAACCTAAATTTCATCAAATTACATTTTCACTGAACTGAACTGGACTGAATTGAACTAAACTGAAATTATCCATACAAGCAAACAGGCCAAAGTCCTTAGGATTTTTATTACTCTCGTGAACACTAAATTAAGGAAAGGATTGAAGAATTTGATGAGTATGTATAAAGGGACAAATCTATAACACTTTGAAGTATTTTGAAAAGTTATTCGCACTTGTAAATATTCTAGGTCGGGACCCAAATCCAACCAATCCAGGTTTGAGACCCCGAAACAACTAATGGACAAAGCCATGCCACTTCCTATGCTACAACTCTTCATTCAAACGGGAATAATTCAACTTTATAACCTAAGGTAGCTTTCAATTTTTCATCAACACTAAAAACAAAGGGAAAATGTTAAAGTAGCTTTGTGATTGTTTGTACTAGTGCTCCAAGAAAAATGTTTAATTATAGATTATGATTTTGAAAATATTCTAGTTAATCATATTTCAATGTCTTGAAACACTATATAATATTCTCCGTGTACATATGTTAAACGGGTTAGAAGTATGACTTTCTAAGAAATTTCTAAAGTTTAAAAACTAACATAATAATGTGGCATTACATAGTTAAATAAGGAAACACAAACACTAATATATGAACATTTGAGTGAGGAAGTCGATCACAACTTATCGTTTTTATTTATTTATGTGGTGAATGAGTGTGTTTTGTTAAACAAGAGACTATTTAACCAGTATAAAAGTTATGTAAGAGATTATTTAGTCATATATCCTCCAAAATGTACTTTTACATAAAATTAACCTCAACATATCCAACATCAATTAATAATAATTGAAAATATATAAGATGAAATTCAAAAAATAAATCCACAACATTAACTACAGTATTATATAAACGTCACAGATTATCAAGGAAAATCAACATAAAATTTTAAAACATCAACTGTCTGAAATTTAGGTTTCATTTACATGTTTCTCATAAAACTTATCCATTTAATTAAAGGGTGATAAAATAAAGAGTGATTTGATTAAGGATAAATGATGACTAAAAAAATAAGGTCGATTTATTGTTGTTAATGAGATCGAGAATCGTCCGTATGAACAGTAGCAGCCTGGAAAACTGAATGACCAATATGGGGCTTGATCTATAGTATCTATATATTTACGGCTATGGGGAATCGATATCATGTACACTGTATACTGTGCAGGCAGGTTTTCAGATCATTGAGCGTTGACCTGCCAATTAGAGTTCAACTTTAATTTGATGCTCTCAATCAGATCGATCATGCTTTCATGTTCACCACATCTCTATTTTCATGCACTCATGCAAAATTCAAGAACATTCATATTATTATTATTATAATGTTAATTCTTCAAATTTTACATAACTTAGATCTTTAATAAAAGATCGTCGTAATATATTAGATCTTTAACATTATTGTTTGAGAAACCGTTCTAATTGACACATTGATCTTCTCACTTTCTTGTCTGATTTGTGTTGATTTTCTCACTTTCAAAATCTGACCTTTTTATATATTAACCATGATTATTCAGTTGATTTTCTCACTTTCATGTCAGAGCAGTGTTGATCTTTTCACTGTCAAGTCTGATCTTTTACAGACCAATTGAGACTTGAGAATTAGTATTATTGATTATCTACAACTTAGTGTAGAATGAGTTACCGGTTATTTCCGCAGTATCGTTTAGTCAAAACAGCTCAACATTAACCTTAAAATTGAATGGATGAATAACTTGGAAGGTTGTCATATATGATCTTAACATTTAATTTTCAAAATTTACATTTTTATAACGTATAATTATCTATTAATAATTAAATATTTTATGACGAAAGTTAGAGTGTGCAAATATAACTGGCACGCGGATAATTATATACTTGTCCAAATATGTTAAATGTAGAGTTCCCTCAATGGGAGCCATGTTATATAGTAGTACAACTAGGAGTCTGCTAACTGCAAATTAGATTAAGCTATAGTGTGTACGTACAAATTAAAGTAGTCGTTTCGATGGGATTGATTTTGTTTTTCATCAAACACAAGAAGGAGAGGAAATAGCTCTATATAGCTTCATTTGACTTGTAGCTCACAAGAGTGTGTATAGGTTGACCTTATAGTACTTAAGCCCTTAATGATTAAAAAAATACCCCAGGTTGGTTTAAAACATGTCATTCCAAGATTTTTAAAATGGTTTGTAATGGTGCTCATACTTTTCAATTATTTATATGTCGCTCTTATAATATGTGTGTTGTTTTCTATTTTTTAATAGTTGTGTGTTTTATTACATTGCTAATATAATTACCTAACTTGGATTCAGATAAAATGGTAAAATAGAAATGTGGTGGGTATGAAGACTAGGGAGGAAATACTTACATCCCCACTTCATACAAAAAGTCCTACATATGAATCAAGCTAAAAACAAGATTTGGGTAATATAATAATACTACCCCAAACTGCGAAAAAGAGAAGGATAAGTAATGGATCGCTGTGAGGACAGACTCACCAGCCGCTCCCAAGCTAGATTCTATCTCAAACGTACAAAGTATTTAATACGGACCGAGAGAGTTCACTAGTCGTAAGGATGCTGATATGAATAAGCAGTGTATCTTGACCATAAGATACAACCAGAAAAGTGGTGCTGGATCTTCAAGGTCCAAGACAATGTGTCGAGGCTATGAGCCGGGCAACCTGGTGCTCGTAGTTCTAAACGTAGCCGAGAGTGGTCTCTGATCTTGGTGAAACGGTTCCAAACTTGAAAACTAAATAAGAAACGAAACTCATACTAGTTTTGAATTCAATTAGAACCTACATGAGAAACATACCTACACTATTTTCGAATTGTTACACGAGTTCTAAATATGAAAAATCTCTAAAACAAAAACAAAACAAAACAAAAATATGAAATAAAAACAAAGTTTTTGACATAGAAGAAACATGCATGTCTTTCTTTTAAATAATTCTATACAAATTTTACAATGCACAAATACTATTCTTAAAAGCACATATATAATATATTGTAACATTCACTAGCCAACCTTTTTTAATTTAAAAAAATCATCTTCTTTTCCAATACAACTAATACTGTGTACCTATTCACTCTCTGCTGCATAATTAATGTCCGACTTGTTTGAGCTTGCTAAAATATACGTAGCTGTATGTGATATCCCTTTCTTCCCTGTAAAATTTTTGTTTTCTTATCTTTACTCAAAATGTACCCTCTCGCAAACTAATTATTGCACAAATGACAGATTCAAATTCAGCAATGCAACAAACCAAAAAAATAAAAATAAAAATAAAAACAGCAAGTTAAATATCATTTTTGCATAAATAGTAAAAAGGGTTTTCTTATTCCTCCCAGTTCAATTCCAACTCCCTGTCTCATCTGCAACCACATTCTCCCCACATATCTAGTTCTATTTAGTTCCATTCCTTCCCAAAAAGTTTGTACCACTTTTGTCCCAAAAAAACACACACACTCTCACACACTCTTGAGTGCTAGTGTGCTACCATCAGTACTGTTCACAGCCAAAAAAATAAAAAATAAAAAATAAAAAGCTGTTTTCCTAACATTTACAAAATCCAAAACTTCCCTGATCTGACCCCTCCCCTTTGACAGTGCATGTTGTTGGGATTCTCTTCTAAATTGCCTTCATCGATCCCTTCTCTGCCACACCCTTCCACCCCCACTCCGTCCCCAACTAAATTGCACTGAATCATTTTCGCGATCAGAAAGAAACATGTAATGTTTGAGATATTTAGAAACTACATATTACGATGAATATCAAACCTAACATCTAATAATACTACACCCTGATCACCCTTTCATTCCGTCCCTGACTAAATTCGACTGAATGATTTTCATGATCACTTTCCATCCCGTCCCTAACTATATTGCACTGAATCGTTTTCACGACAAAAAAATAAAACATGTAGTAAACATGTTTGAGTTTGTTATCGCTAACTATAACGTTAGTTATGTTAATATTTAGAAACTACATGTTATAATGAATATATAATGTTATTGATTAAAACGAATCTAACATATGTAGTATTGCGGAAATTGACAAAGTAATGTGAAAATAATAGGAAAATTAACGAAAAACAGCGAACTCATGAGCAGTGATCATTATTGTCATAAATTATTTGATCCCATTTCTTCATTCAAACAAATAGTAATCCCAGAGTTCTAATACTGTCTTTAGCATTACAAAGCAAGACTCTAATCATGGAAAGGATTAAAACCCATTCTGAAAACGATTAACCGATGCTAGCTGATCAAAGCAATGTTTCTCCATAGGCGGTGGGGCGGCGGTGTTCCTGGTGGCGCCACCACCCCAGCTCATTGCTCCTCCGTCCAGATCATGATCATCACCACCGCTCCCAAATCCAGCCCGCGGCTGCAAACCCACCGGCGCGCCGATGCAAGTGTAGTTGATCGGAGGCGGAGCACCGTTTTCGGCGGCGGTGGGGCCGTTTGGCGGGAAGACGTGGCCGAGAAAGTAGTCGTGGTTGTTGCTCGGAGTGGTGGTGGGATAGTGGTGCGAGCCAGCGGAGAACGGGAGGAGCCTCGTCGGCGAGGAGTACATGTACTGCTGCTGCTGCTGCGGCGGCGGCGGCTGTGGGAGGAGCGTGGCGGAGCCGGGGAAGTGCCGAGGCTGGTACACCGGCCGGAACTGCATGGGGTCGGGCTGATGATGATATCCTCCTCCTCCATGTGGAATTGATTGGCCCCTAGGTTAATCATACATCAATATCAATCAAAAAAAAAAAACTTTTTCATAACACAAACATTAATCCATTTTCTAGTGGAATAATGGAAAAGTACAAAAAAAGACATAAAGTGTGTATGAAAAAAGGCAACCCAATTCCAAAACTTAACACATTTTCTTGCTAAGTTTTTCGTCACAAAAGGCCAAAACAAAACAAGGGTTTTGTGGATCAAAACAGGAATCATTCACAAAAGCAAGATGAACATATAGATAAATACAAATATATATACATACATATATATATATATGTGTATATATATAACAAAACAAAAAATCAAGAAAATACCCTAGGTGGTGGTGGGGAAGAGGAGGACCGGGTCCTAGCAAGGTATCGTTGTTAAAGACGAGTTGACGAGCCCGGTTCAGCGTTTCTGTCTCCCTCTCTGAACCAACACAAAAACAAAAAACAAAAAACAAAAACACACAATTATATAAACATCAAATCACAAAAATGCCAAGATTTTTTTCATTTTCTTTTTTTGTTTTCCTTTGAAGAAGGTGAAAACCAAGCTATAGGTAGCTAGTGTGTGAGTGTGTGTAAATGTAGGCATATAGGTATAGAGATAAATATTTTTGACATGACAATTCAGATTTCTGATGGATGATCGAAAACAACAACAATTAATATAACAGGATTGAAAAGACTTGCCCTGACGGTGGCGGTTCATGTGTCCCCCTAGAGCTTGTGACTTGCAGAACTTGAGAGAGCAAAACCTACATTCGTAGACCTTATCCAGCTCATCTTCCTTATTTCCGCCGCCTTTCTTCTTCCTGTAACCTGCAACTTTCACCATTCCATTTCAGGAAACCACCATTTCAATTTTACCCCCCTCTTTTTACCCCCTCCCCACCTACAAAGATTCCCTTTTTACCCCATCCCTTTTCACATATAACAGATTAGATCCCCTTTCTTTTCACTTTCTTGAGGTGTTTTTACTGTGGTAAAGGTGAAGTTTGTGATGCAAGTGTGTGTGTGTGTGTGTGTGTGTGGCAGGGAGTGGTACAGAAGACATAGGGGTGTATCATGTACCAGCATATGAAGAAGAGTCATCATGTACTTGCTTGCCATCTTTGCCGAAGTGATCCACTGGTAAGTTGTTGAGATCCAAGTGATTCTCCTCTGTTCTCCTGTGAAAAAAGAAGAAGAAAAACGATGATTGATGTCAAAAAAACAGAAGAAAAGGATGATGAAGAAGACTGTGTTTTAGTGTGTGACTGTGTTTTTTTAATTTTCTGGGGAGCTAAGGAGCTTACATGGCGCCACCGAGCGACAGAGAAAGACAGTTTGAGAAGAGAATATGAAGTAACTAGAACTTGGAGGATTAGATTCCAAGAACTTCAGTTTGGAACTGATGAAATGAAATGTGTGTTTTTGTTCTTAAATAATAATGGGAGATGGGTGGTTGTTGGTGTTGCTGTTATTGTTGAGTGATGAGGAAGAAATGAGAATTGAATACAAATGGAGACCTCACATACACATATATGTATGTATATATATATACATATATATTGTATATAAGTTGAATAGAGATTTAGCTATAGGGGATTAAGATTTGTATATATTTGTTTTGTAATAATTAATTTTCTCTCTCTCTGAGTTCTACTAGTCTTTCTGCCACCCTCTCTTGAGACATAGATCTCTCCTTCTCACACTCATCATACAGTCTCGTGACTTTAAAAAGAGGAGTGTTTTTTGGGTGGGGTTGCCTGTGTGTGTGATTTGGTTAGGATCGGGCGGGAGAAAGGGTTAAGCCTTGAGAGGGACATTGCAATCTTCAAGTATTAATGTTTTTCCCATTCCCCAAATCATGTGCTCCTCTTGGTTTAGACTTTTAGATGATATGGTTAAGTGCATGCATAGACTAGTTAATGACTTCGCTCTTTCTAAAAGACGATATTTTCATAAGTTGTAGAACTTGATAGCGTGGTTAAGTTCATGCGTAGATTAGTTAATGATTATTGCTGTTTGGAAGGCGGGGTTGTGTTTGGCACGACTATGCTTATAAGCAAAGCTGACCAACTGGTTGTGTTTGACACAACTTTTTAGCTAAGCACAATAGCTTTTAGTGTTTGTTAAACTGCCAAAAAAGCAGTTTAGAACCAAAGCTGTTTTGGCAGCCAAAACAGAAGCTGTTTTGGTCAGTTTTGCTTATAAGCACAACCGTGTATAACACATGCAGCATTTTCATAAACTGTATAACTTGATAACTTGTGTTTAGTGGATGTGTAGATAACTTAATGAGTATATATGCACTTAATAGATATATAGAAATGTTATATTTTGTCTTGTATATTTCAAACTTAAAGTCTAATAGGTTAAATTATGTTACTATGTATCACATTATAAAAGTATATGTTTTGGATGTTAGAAACTAAATATTGCCCTCCAACTATTGAAATCTAGTGGTATTATCCAAAGATCAATGTATATAATATGATGTTGAACTTAAAAAAATGACAATGAATTAAGTTAATAGGTAACAAGAAAAGGCTAACTTTGAAGACTACAAGTAGGCCATAAATTTAATGAATTTAAACTTAGATTGTTTTGTCTGTGGTTGGTGTGTGAGTGTGTGTGCAAATTAGTGCCTGATTTTGACGTTTCAAAGGACTTTAATTAGTTACGATGAGTTTTACCATTTACAGGCAGGTTTTCACTATTTCAGTTGTTGATTTTAGGAAAGTAAATATGAATGCGCGCTTATTGTAATCACCTCACTTTAATTGTGTTGTCAGTTTTGTTCATCAACCAAAAGCTCTAAACCCTATTCACTTTTTTGAATGTTCATCGAATTAAATAGCCTAAAAACCTAAAAATTAAATGATCTTTTTTACACAAAAATGTGGAAATCTTTCTGATTTTGGAGTATCTTTGGGAGAATTTTCAAGAATATGATATCTTGACAACATTTGAATTTGATAGTCATTTCGCTTTCAATGTGTCCTCATTCGTAGATTCTCTTTGAATGCCTCACATGCATATCACCCTGTCATCATAATTAAGTTGATTATGAATTTATGAATTTTTATTTTTGGAAACAATGAATTATGAATTTTGGATACGCATGCATGCTATATTATATAGCTGGAGATTATCGTGTTCCGACATTGAAATCATAGGCCTCATGGTACAAATATAGGTAACCATTTAAGCTTCTATATGAATCTTGCAAATGCATTTGTACCAAAACACTCATAATATTTAATTTGATGCTCAAATAAATGGAAACATGAGAGAAATAAAAGAAAGACGTGTGTTTTGTTTCTATGCAAAAAGATATCTACATTCAAGTGCGGGATTATCTTCATCATGACTTCATGCATTGGTGGTGTTTCTTTGATTTGATGATTGTATTTATAGGCAATGCTTAGTTAATTTGTTTCTAATTTCTACTAATTTGTACAAATGTATTATTCTCGATTGGTTGGGTGTCCATTTGGATTATTACCTTCTTTTTTTTTTGTAATGTATTACATTATGTTTTTTTATTTACTTGGTATTGACTTTATGAGTATTGATATTTGAATGTGTCAATATATGTGTACAAGGGTTGGAGGACACATTGTTTGTATGTGTTCACATTCTAGATCAAGTGACGTTATTAGTGGTTCACGGTGTATACGTTAACATCAAGAGAACATTTCTTGTAAGAACAGTGTCAATTGATACTACAGTCTAGAAAGTATAATACTTTCTCACTTTCATGTTTGATTTTACATATTAAGCATGATCATTTTGTGTATTATTGTTGGTTTTCCCACTTTCATGTCCGATCTTCTCACTTTTTAGACTGTAGTATCAATTGAAACGGTAGAATCACTTTCTAGACTAATTTTTTACATATTAATCATGATTACTCATTGAGAATTTGTCTAATTAATATCAATGCATATAAAACATTATTTTGGTAAAAGCCTTTTAATTTTCGAGATAAGTGAGTGTATATCTCCAATGATGATAATACTGAAGAGACATTTGCACATTTGTAACTAATTTTTCATGAAGTTGTCATTTTGCACATTTGGAATCAAAAGTCTAAACGTTATTTCCGACATGACTAACTATACGGCATATCAAATTCACTTATTGGCACTATTTAAATATATTTGTATTTTGTACTACTCCATTTATGTTTGATTTTTGAAATAAAAAACAATGAAAATTCAAAAAGTGTGTACGGGCAGTGAGGTTATTTTCTGAGGAATAGTAGCGGTGGAAATGGAAACAGAATTTTAACGAAACGTAGGAATAAAAACACACTCAAAAGGTACATAAAAGATGCCGTCACAGAAAGTCATGAAATAGTAACGATCGAACTGCTTTTTTCTGGAGAAATCAATAAACATCATGAATTTCACGATGATCATCATCAGAATTCAGATCCACCATACATAATACTCATCATTCATCAAGTCCTGTTGTACAGTATCGGGTTCGTCCCTCGTCTCTCAAACTAGTCAATCTCTCTAACCAGGCCCGGCCTTGTTCAGTCAGGCCTTTAACCCTTAAAGTCCATTAAACGTATCATTCTACTATTAAAATTTTCTTATTTATTAATATATATAAGGATCGTTCAAAATTAAAGTGAACAAAATACGAAATGATTTGTCTTTCTATTTTATTTTATCATACACATACACCTAGTGTAGTTCTGAGTCAAAGTGTTTATGGATTGAACAACACAAGTTAGCGGGAAATCATCCCAATTGTGGAAAGGACGAAAATAACTAAACGGTTTAGTTTAAAAGGACTCATATTTTGAATGTAGTGACTACTTAACTGAATTTTTAGAGTTGGGGCTAAAAATACATAATTCAACCAAAGTATAGGTAAAAGTTTACTATTTAGTTTTAACTACTAGTACAATTGGATTCATGATTTTTGGCCCAAATTTTGAAAAAGTGTAGTTATGTAGTCCTATTATTCAATATAGACAAATTCTTGGGTGAGACAGCCTCACCCAAGAAGCAGGGGTTTAAATGCAAAATTTACAATTATTGGAGGAAGCAGGGTGATGTAATGATTTCCTAAAACTATGGGGACCTTTCTGAAATCCCTTTATATTTTCCCCCAAACCCCGTCAGTCAAATTTTCCCCAAATAAAAAACCTGCAACCGCCGCCCGAAACCATCGTCTGCTCCGACCATCACCAATGTCACCTTCTCCGATCGTTCCTCCGTCGGACTCAACAATTCGAAGACTCGTATTAGGTAAACTGTAGGCTGCGACGATGCAGATCTACTACGCCGATAAACTGTAGCTACGCGAAGATTCTTCGACGAGCTGCTCCGCGATGAAGCTCTGGCGGAGGTTTATCAGAAAATTGGCGGCGAATCGTCACCGCCTTGACTGACCTGTTCAAATGGTGCCTCCGGAGCTGCACTGCTCATCGATGAATTCAAATCCTCGCCGATGAGCTTCAGTTCTATGCTGCCGCGACCGGCGCAGAGTTAACAGTTAAGGCGTGTCAGTGTTCGAGGTCATCGTCGTGTTGTGGATAGGCTGATGGATATCCAGATCCGTGGTTTGAATATTTCAATGAGGTTAGTTGATTTAGCAATAAGGTATTGAGATTCTGAGGCTTGTCTAGATTCTGATGAGGTTGTTTTGGATTAGATGAGGTTTTGTTGATGGTGTGAATTTGATTCTTTGAAATTGTGTATTAACTGATGATGTTATGTAGTTTTTCAGTGAGGTATGCCAATGAAGTTTTTGCTCAATTTGATGAGATTTTGTTCAATTTGATGAGGTTTTGACAATCATGATGGTATGTATGTTTTTAGTGAGGTTGGTGTGGTGAGATTTCTGCTCATAATGATGAGGTTTTGACAATGATGATGTTATGCATGTTTTTAGTGAGGTTATTATGGCGAGGTTTCTGCTCATATTGATGAGGTTGGTTGAAATAACGATGAGGTTATTGAAAATTACGAGGTTTATTGAGATAGTGATGAAATTCAAAATGTTTTCAATGAGGTTTGTTGAAATAATTATACGAGATTTGTCGTTGATATAGCGATAGAGGTTTGTTTTAAGATAGTAATGAGTCTTGCTTTTTTTGAGTTAGATGAGGTTTTGTTTTTTGGTTGGTGGTGAATTTGTTTTTCGGCTTGGTTTTGTTTTGGATTAGATGAGGTCTTCTTGATGGTGTGAATTTGATTCTCTGAAACTGTATATTAACTGATGATGTTATGTAATTTTTCAGTGAGGTTTGTCGATGAGGTTTTTGTTGATTGATAAGGTTTCTGCTCAATTTGATGAGGTTATGATGGCATCAACTAGTTTGACCGATGTGGCGGCGCGGCGGTGGTTTGGTGGTGGTGCGACGGCGGTCCGGTAGTGGCACGACGATGGTCCGGTGACTGTGCGGCGGTGGTCTGGTGGTGGTCTGGTGAGGTAAAGGCAGATTGGAGAAGAAATGGGCATTTGGAAGAAAAAAAAAATTTGTTTGCAACCTAGTCCATGTACTTTTTTCTCTTGTACTATGGACCCAAAAATTATTAATTATTTTTTTTGACCCCAAAACTTTTAGAAGGGTGTTTTACCAGGCCCTTACTCTTATATTATGTGTCAAATTAGTCCCTGCCTCATGGGTGAGGCTGCCTCATAGGAGAATTTCTCTTCAAAATATGAGGATTTTGGCCTTTTAGAGGAAACCATTTAGTCATTTTTGTCATTTCCGCAATTGAGATTATTTTTTATTGTTAGTCAAAGATTATTTTACCCCTACCACGAGTCGTTGACCAACGTATAACTAAATATTCCTCCATGTGTACTTAGGTCTACCTACTGTACTTCTCATTGGTCAAAGGCATCATGTGAGAAACTATTGATGAAGATGGCAGAGCGATTAACCACCGGGTCTAGAAATCTTGCATATTCAGGTAGAGTGCATTTGATCAACTGCCAAAGAGCGCGCACAAGGAAATCACTAACATGTGCAGAGAATATGTATGGGGAAAGTAGGAGGGGGTGAAGAAACTTGTCCCTGTTGTATGGGAACCATGTGTATCCCCAAGGAAAACGGTGGAGCATGAGTGAAGGACTCAAAAATATGGAATCAAGCGCTCCTTTACCGACTGGTTTGGAATATATACCTTAATAAGGATGTGCTTTGGGTAAACTGGATTTAGCCTTATTATCTCAAGGATCAAACGTTTCTACAGTACAAGCGTATTGACAAATGGTGGCATAGCTGGAGTTGGCAGATTTTGGTTCGAACGAAGGAGAAATTGATGTCTCACTTGTTGTCATGTATAAACATCAAGGGGAAGATCAAAACCAACTAGGTTTATATGTATTTTAAAGGAGAAATTTTGGTGGACATGATGGCTAAGCTTATCTGGCTATCTACAACTAATACAAAATTTTGGGTGAGACCGTTCTACTATAAACTTATGGTAGGATGAATGAGAGTCCATATGCTTATTAGATTTGTTTGAGTAAGCTTGGAAATGCACAAACAAATCTATTAAACACACACATGAACTATCATTCATACTACCATAAGTTTATGGTAGGATAGTCACGCATTTGTTCACACGGTGCAACTTTGTGAAGGGATTGAAACAACACTTTCGTATAAGCTTTGGCTCAAATCTTTAGAGTCTGAAGCAGTCTCTTGGCCAGCTTGCACACCGGAATCATAAGAAGAAGTTTCATGTGACAGTCGGGATTTTGTATCATCTTTGGCTTGAGAGAAATCGAAGAATCTTTCAAGACAGGAGTCTACAAGTGGATAAGTTGAAGACTAGAAGTGGCAGGTTATGAGTAATTTGTAGAGATTTTGGTATACGTTTTTTGGGAATATGGAAAACTGTTAGTGGAATGGGTTAACATCTAGACTATATTTTCTTTAGTTTAGCAGTTAGTGTTGGCCAGGTTGGGAGTGTAGGCTAAAAATCTTTCCCATCAAAAAGATTCGTCTACGGGGCTAAAAATCCTCATATTTTGAAGGTAAGGGGTGAAAAATTAAACTTTTCAAAGTTGGAGCCACAAATTCTAATTTCAACCAAAGTAGAGGTCAAATGGTACTATTATTGATATTCAAATTAGGAAGTTTGGTGGATGTAATCAGAAAAAAAATACAGGGATTAAACCATGAGTTTGGGGTTTCCCTTAATTAAATAGGGCTAAACTAAATTCAATTTAAAGAGGTCCCTCATTAGACAAACCTAATATAATTAAACTTTTTTGAAATGTACTAATTAGAATCAAATTTGTGTAAAGTTATTTAAACAATTTGTGAAAAGAACAGTGGATACTTTCATTGATTTTCAACAGGTTTGACACGTTCATTAAAAAACAAAAATTGATCAAAGGGAAAAAAAGAAACTCATGATTAGACACAAAGTTCCTAATTATATTCCCAAAGTGAAAAAATGTACAAGCAAATAAAAATCTCCATTTCCAAAAGAAACCAGAATTGGATGCCATTCATACTCCAACTGAAGTGATAAATTATGCTTGATGGAACATCTCTCTGTGCAATCTCCGAAAAGATACCCCCAATCAAATGCATATAATATTACTCAAATTGGAAGAATTTTGAACACTAACCCTCTCCATCTCTTACCAATATGGAAAGAATTGTAGTGTGGAACATATGTGTGACTATGAGGTCATTAAAAACTGTCCTTTTATGCGAATGCTTTAGACAAAAAGATGAGTTCTCAAAAAATGACGAATTCGCAAACTGAGAATTGGTCTCAGTGAATAATCATACTGATGAAAGTGAGAAAATCAGACATAAAAATGAGAAGATCAGCAATAATACTGAATGATTATGTTTAATAAGTAAAAGGTCAGGTCAAAAAGTGAGAACATCAACATTTGTCCCAGTCCCGACCTTCTAAAAAAATAGTATTAAGTTGCATAAAACAAGCATTTACAAGATTCCATATGATTTTAGGAATTTTCCATATACTCTTCTTCTTTATATAACTAAGGTAAGTTCACCTGGCTAAGGTGAGAAACCTTAACATCTCATCAACTTTAAACCGGCGAAATGTGGGATGCGTTGATGGCTAAACGGAATTCCGTGGACGGATGGAAGCCGGCGATCGCGATGCTGCTCGTGCATTTCTGTTTAGCCATCGTGAACATACTGTTCAAGAAATCTCTGAACGAGGGAATGAGCCATTTGCTTCTTGTTACTTACAGGCAATGCGTTTCTGCATGTTTCTTGGCTCCCATTGCCTTCATCTGGGAAAGGTAATAATTAAACTTTTTTTACTGTGCTAATTTGGTTTAGAGAATGGAACTAAATTAGTGTTTTTATTGTAGGAAAAGTTGGTCCACTCTCACAACTGGTGTTATATGTGGTATATTTTTCAGTGCATTACTAGGGTAAGGTTTTCTTTGCTTGAGCTTACCTGAGCAGAATTGAATTAAATTGAATTGATAATTAATGTATTGAAGAAAAAAAATCAGCATGACTGAATTAACTTGAATGTCATCAAGTTGTATTTTTACTGAACTAAATTGAATTGAACTAAACTGATCCACAAAAAACTCCAGCAAACAGGCTTAGGTACCATCAGCAACGATTTACTGATTAATGAGGACATTATGAGTTTTATATGTGATATAAATTGTTAATCCAATGGATTAATTTTATGCTAAGTTTCTTAATTTGCAGAGTAATTATTTTAGTGAATGATTGCAGGGCTTCACTCACGCAGTACTTCTTCATCGTTGGACTTAAATACACATCTGCAACATACACTTGTGCATTTATCAATATTGTGCCTGTGGTCACTTTTATCTTAGCAGTTTCACTTCGGTAAGTGACATTTAATCTCTCAATTTCCCGCATATTTTTACCATCAAATACATTAAACCACATGAAATATCACTGCATGAAAACAAACAATCCATGAAGTAATCTGCATTAGATGAACATTTTGATCATGTAAAATTGCAGGCAGGAAAAATTAAACTTGACAAACAAGAGTGGAAAAGCCAAGCTGCTAGGCACAGTAGTTGGTGTAGGGGGAGTCTTGGTGCTGATTCTTTACAAGGGAATGCCTGTGATCAATTCAGCAAAATCTTCGCCCGAAATGCTTCTGAAAGAGAAGCATGATGCAAGAAATTGGACAGTTGGTTCCATATTTCTGTTTATAGGAAGCCTGATGTGGTCTTCTTGGTTCATGGTGCAAGCTCAGATTGGAAAATACTACTCTTTTCAGTATACTAACACGGCGATAATGTCATTTTTTGGCGCGATCCAATCTGCGATTCTGTGCATCACCATTGAAAGGAACATTTCCTCATGGCTTCCCAGAGGAATCATGCAGATAACTAGTGTTCTATACTCGGTAAGTTAAGCCCTCACATAAGATATTGTTTGAGTGATTTTGGTTTGCTATTTTCGAATAATCGATATGTTTGTTGCTAGATTTTGAATATTGGAACTGTGTGATTGAATGTAGGGGGTAGTAGGATCAGGAATTTGCTATGTTGCCCTGTCATGGTGTGTGAGGAAAAGAGGACCTGTTTTCACCTCAGCATTTGGCCCTCTCATTCAAGTATTTGTGGCCATCTTTGATGTTTCCTTACTTCATGAACAAATAAACCTAGGAAGGTAATTAAATCCATCTTCTCTGGTAGGATACAAAATGCTCGGAAACCAGCTAGTCAAACCAGCCAAATAAAATAGTCGATAACTAACACCGATTCTCGAAATTGGCATATGTTTGATGAAATTTGAATTTGTTTGTGACAGCATTGTGGGATCCATTGTTGTTGTTGTGGGAATGTACATGCTCCTATGGGGAAAAAGCAAAGAAGTGGATTTTCAGAAGAATGATGGTCAGGCAAGTGGAGGAGGTAAAGATGTTAATGGAGATCACAACCAAAGCTTGCCAGTCAGCTCAACAAACACTACTTCTTAACTATGAGAAAATATTTATGACTTGGTTAATTTCAATTTGAGCTAAGTATTTCAGGGGATTTAGAAGATTATTTCTTCTTAGCAAATGAATAAATGCAATTTGCACCATTGGTTTATCTAGTCCACCATTTTATCTTGGAAATCAAAACATCTTGAGGTCAAATTTTCAGTGTTTAGTCATTTGAGTGTTTGATTATATTTTCTTCCTCCTTTTACATCCTTACAAGATCATAACACATATTCCTCAAGTATTTTTTAGGGTTACACCAAAAATATTGCAAGGTTTTGAATCTCAATCCACTAAATCCATATCGCTTTGTTTAGTGAAACTAGCCAATAAATATGCCCACACATTTTAATCTCTCGGTACCTAACAGTGTTTTGAGTGTCAAAGAACTAATAAGGCTCTAATATGAACTACGAGATCTTCACATAAATATTCTTTTGAGTTTTGAATATGATCAATATTATTTTTAGCAGGTACATCATCATTGATTGGCAAAAGGATTTCAGTTTTTAGTTGTGTTTAGGGATGGCAATGGAGCTGCTGATTTTATTGCTAAGATGTCCACTATGGATTATTTATCTTGCAGCTTTTCTATTACAAATGCCCCTCAAAAACTTAGAGGACTGATTCATCTTGATAGACTGGGAATCCCTAGTCTAAGGATTTCCCACCTT
Source organism: Cruciata laevipes (assembly GCA_963678965.1). Lineage (NCBI taxonomy): Eukaryota > Viridiplantae > Streptophyta > Magnoliopsida > Gentianales > Rubiaceae > Cruciata > Cruciata laevipes. Next base: position 7,481,707 of record OY787641.1, on the reverse strand, counting down.
CCTTCTGAGAACTATTGAGGCTGCTTTCATTTCTCTTTTACAGGAAGAAGACCCTTTGGTACCAATCCAAAGGTGGAGCCAAGCTGCCTCAGGCGTTTCAACAGTGGACTTGATCTTCAGCTAGCTGAGTGGTCTGAGACACGCACTACTCACCAGCACTACTCCCATAGTTTGTCAGAAGCACCTCAGCTCCCATGGATACCTTGCTATCCAATTCCTTGGTGCTAAAACAATGTGGACATCCAAATGCAGCTTTTCCCATTCTGCCTTTTGTCTCTGCAGAGTGCTTGCTGCCCTTTTGTTTCCTCTGTACCTGCTCTTCCTTTAAATCCTCTCAGTTGATTGATATGAGAGCTGGCCTATGATTGCTTCATCTTGGGATGAAGATACACCAGGGGTAGGTGTATTAGGGTGATGAACCAATCATAGGAACCTCCTTTGAAATCAACTTCAAGGATTATAGGGAAGGCTAGGAGCTCACTCTTTTTACTTTTATAGTTTGTCACGTTTGTATCCTTTTCTATTATTGCAAACAAATGACTCAAGTGTGGCAATGGATTGGATATGGATTGGATTATCCATATCCATATCCGCTTGCTGGTACCTAAATCCGTATCCGATCCAAATCCGTTGGATCTAAAATATTGACATCCAAATCCATATCCGCTAAATCCATGGATATCCGTGGATATCCATATCCACATATGAATTACAATTTATACAATGATGAATAAATTCCAAAATAAGTTCTATAAAAATATATGAAATTAAAATTGCAATCAAGTGATTCAAAGTACACAATGTGCTAAAACAAATACGTGGAAAAACTAGTTCAAGTTCTCAAAAATTACATAACTCAGTTCAAAGTATAAGTCCCTCTCGTTTTCCCTTGATCTATTCTTCCAAACGAGTGAATTGGTAGGATTAAAAGATTATATGTCAGTATCTAACCTTAAGTGGTTTTACATGTTTTTATTTTTATTTAATATATTATTATATATATATGTTATTTATTATATATTAAATGGATCCATGGATTGGATATGGATATTTACGACAAAATCTATATCAAAATCCGCTCCACAAGTTATAAATCCGTATCCGATCCATATCCGTTGGATTTCATTTTTAACATCCATATCCGTCAAAAATGGATTCAAATCCATGAATTTGGACTGGATCGGAAATCCATTGTCATCCCTAGTTGTGTTTCCCCACCTAATGTACTAATAAAGTGTGATTTTAATCTTCTTCTACTCTGTCATCACTCCTGCCGAAGATACATTACTACTTTTAAATATTATTACAACAACTACTTTAAATTGTTAACGGAAGAAATTGCAAATATTAGGATCCAAAGTTACTGTATCACTAATAGTAATAGCTCTTTTGAATATATCGTTGGAAAGTTCTACACTGCAAATGTCATTGTCCTCGCATAGTTAAAACTAAAGTTTTTCATACTCGTATCTCAACCAGATTCAATTAAGTGTTAATATAACTTAGAGTAACGGTTAAACTCATATTTCGTAAAAATTTAATGTTTCGACCCAATATCAACCCGAAAAGAACCCGATTAGACAAGACGAGTTTAACCTGTCTAAACCCGCCCGTTTTGACCCGCCTTTTTTATCCAAACCCGAGGTTGGCTTTTTGTTCTCTTCTAGTATGTTACGATTTCACTGGAACAATTGGAGGGTAAATGTCAAACTGAAGCTGAAAGTTTATCTGAAATTTGTCAATTTACCCACTCGACCCCTATCCGTTATGGATAGAGTAAGCAGGATTCAGTAGCTCAAAAATCCTCGCACCACTTCCATGGCTTCTCTCCTCTCCCTCTCCTCCCCAACCCTGACCCGAAACCCCAAAACCCTGCACTACCCATGTTGCCAATTCAAGGTAAAATCACTTACCTGTCTTCTTAATTCTTTCTGGTAAATGTAAAGTTTAAATCTTTATCATTTTCTTGATTCTGAGCATGCAATAACTTTCAGGGAAATGTGAAGCTTTTGAAGCCAAACCCAAGTTCTGTTTTTGCGTTTGGTACTAAGATTGTGCTTGCAAATGGAGTCAATAGAAGGGCGCCTTTGGTAGTGGTGAGCCAGGCTAATGTGAGTTTGGATACTCCTGTGGTAGAAAGGGCGCGGTTTAGGTTGAACAACCTGGGCCCACAGCCCGGAGCGACGAAGAAGAGGAAGAGAAAGGGTAGGGGGCACGCTGCAGGGCAGGGGGGCAGTTGTGGGTTTGGGATGAGGGGTCAGAAATCAAGGTCTGGTCCTGGGATTATGAGGGGATTTGAAGGAGGTCAAATGCCGCTGTATCGAAGACTTCCTAAGCTTAGAGGAATTGCTGGAGGTAATTGGTTAAGGTTATTTTTTTGTAATGTTGTTTATATAATGTATCAGAGGTATGTTGGATTTCATACTGCTGCGTTGTTTTCTATGTTGGTTGTAGATTTCTGTCGTAAATTCGTTTGGTTGTTTTGTTTTACTAGAGATTTATAGATATGGTTAGGAGTAGTTGTTGAGTTTGCTGGAGGATCATAGGACATTGAGGGTAGCTGATTAGGATTGCAATGTTTTTCACTAGTCTAATTTAAACTCGGAATGGAATTGTGAATAGAGATGTGATAATCTAATAAACATTATGTATAGTTTTGTTGGAGCTGGATAATTCTGTACACAATGTTATATTGTTTTAGGATTAAATGTGACCATCGTTATCATGTAGAGCTACAACAAACAGTGCAATTGGATCATTACTCTTTAAATGCGAGCCTCCTCAGCATGTTTAGGATTATTCATAAGCATATCAGCTGAATAGTTTTGAAAGCAAAGGTGTTGCGAGCATTTTTACTCTTATTGGAACCATCACTTGGACTGTAAAATGGGGATTTAATTTCAAATGCTACTGTTTTGAACTAATCAGGGCATTCGTTTGTGTCGGATAGCTGTATTAGTCTCTTGAAAGTTCAGTTTTAATCCAAATGAAACGTAGAGAAGTTAGGTTGAATCATGAATCTTTATGAATGTTGATTTCATTTTTTCACTAGTTAGGAATCTGCTTATGTCAGACCTGGACATTCTCTTGCAAAATTAACTTTCCCAATATTAATTACTCTATATGATTAGACCTTATTTTCCCTCTTAGAATCAAAGTAATCAGATATGAAATGCTTCTTTCATCGATTTCTATTTGCCTGTTCCACTTCTATAGTAGCATTCTGAAATTTGTATATTTGGCGTAATCAAAGGTATGCATGCGGGATTACCAAAGTATCTACCAGTTAATTTGAAACACATAGAAGAAGCAGGATTCCAAGAAGGTGAAGAGGTCTCTTTGGAGTCACTCAAGGCGAAAGGCTTGATCAATCCATCTGGCAGAGAAAGAAAACTTCCTCTTAAGGTAATGAAAACATGTCTACCTGAATTTTCCCAGTACCATAAACTATCAGAGATATGACGGCTTACTTTAATTGAACTTTGAACATTCTTTAGTAAACAATACTTAAAAAAAACAAAAACAAGATGCAAGTTGCCACCATCATTCTCTTGAACATACACAGAAAAGTGTAAAACTCATATATAGGTCAGTATGAATATCAGTTCCCTAAATAAGATTCGACACCTAGGATTACTTCAAAACTCAAAAAGAGTTGCTTTTTAATTAGATAATTATTGTTGCCATTTTATTCTTTTGCACGGAAAAATGTACTGGCAAAATGAGGAGTTCTATCTTTAGGACTTACAGTTACCATCTGGTTTGTTTGGTCTTTTTTGATCTGTTGTTTATCATCCATGAGCTTACTGATTTGCCCACATGCTTTGAATTCTAGAGGATTGCTCTGTTTACTATCTCTTGAATCTTTATTTAATTGTTCCTTTGTTATAAACCCCTCTTTAAATCGTTTGTTCATTTCATAAACATGAGAAAGGAGTTAATAAGCATATACATGACTGTTTAACTGGAACTCAACTTTTGATTCTTTATATTTTCTTCAAACGGACAATTGACATGTACTACTCATTTTCAATATAATACTTGATGAAATGAAAAATATTCTTAAGAAAAGAATACTTGGTGATGTTTGAAGCAATTAGAAAGTTGACTCAACAGACACCAACAGTTTGTCCACGTGATTCACTTGGGGGATAATTCATGAAACATATGTTCAAAGCTAGGACCACTTCATTCAACTTTAAGTATACATATTCTTGCTTTTCAGATACTTGGTGATGGAGAGCTCAGTGTGAAGCTAAACTTCAAAGCACGGGCCTTTTCCGCTCAAGCTAAAGAGAAGCTTGAAGCATCCGGTTGCTCTCTAACGGTTCTTCCAGGCCGAAAGAAGTGGATGAAGCCATCAGTTCTAAAGAACATTGCTCGTGCAGATGAATATTTTGCTAAGAAAAGAGCTGCCGCAGCTGCAGCTGAGTCAGCCGACCCCTCATCTGCCTGAGTCTCTGTTTTTTTGGATATCATGACTCTGAGATGAGATGTTGTCACTTTGGAAATAGGTGTAAAAAACAATATTCACAACATTTGGAATCTAGCTCACTTTCATTAGCTTTTTATCTCCAGAATATATATGCTTGTATCAGCTGTTTCCCAATGGAATCAATGGGTGTAAAAGTGCTTTCTTGAAAAGAATTTGTTGTGGTGTGATCAATAGATGAGATAAAATTCTTGATCAAGAAAATGGATGTTAGTAAACACTTGGAAATTGGGGATTTTTTACTGGGGAAAAAATGTTATTCAAGTTCAAATGTGTGTTTCAAGAAGTTTGTTGACAAATTCTCTGGTTCATTCACACAACCTCCGCCCACCTCTATTTTGGTCTGTTGATTTGGTTAAAATAGCTTCACATACATTTTAAACCATCATAACAGAATTAGTTTAATGAGGAATGATCTAATATACAATAAAACCAACATAACCTTCATCTGTTTTAGGCACAAGGTTAATGAAATGGGAGATGAGCTGAAGAGGAATCAGAAACTCTTGGTCAAAGAAATTTATGGGCATATACAAGATTGATTGCACTCAGTCTGAAAAAGAAAGAAGAAATCATGTCACCAATTATGAAATGCTCTTATCTATACAGAATGAACAGCCTCTAATGAGATAACAACCTTTCAAGCATGTATTTCAGTACAAGATGAAGCCACGGATCAAGAAAATGTCACGTGCAATGCCGACTTAGACCTTGAAAATTTGGAAGGAATCGATCACTTCCTGTAATCTGTCCTTCATTTTGTTCCACCTTCTTTCGTTCGCCCCTGTAGTCAACGTATAAAACCTTCCTGCATTTTTTGCAATGAAAACATGAGTTACATTGAATACTAACATACTAATGAAAATATGAGTTACATTGAAAACATACCAATGAAAGAACATATGGTTTATGAAACTCTTAATGCTACCAGATCTTAGTCTAATATCAAATGATAGTCTCTAAACTTAATTAGGTACAAGGTGAGACACCAGGATAGTTATCTAACAACGTTGATATCCTCAATAGTTTAAAGCCCGACAAAGCCGAATAACCAAAACATAAGTATATGATTAATTGTTTTTACCATTGCCGATACAAACTGTTGTGAGAGCATGACGTGTAAAGTTTGGAGCTTTTGCGACAAACTCAAACGTATAGTACGCTTTCCCATCTGTCTCATGCTGCAAGATGACAAAGATACATGAGCTGGACATAGTCAACACATTAGAAAACATAAAGAAAGCACAAGTGTAACATAGAGATGAGGAATAGAGACTATTAGGTAGAATTGACACGAAAAGTGGCTAGCTCTAAAATACTTAAGCAACCCTATATCGCACATGCAAGTTTTTATGGAAAATTGAGATATCTAACTTAAGTGATGTGGAGTATTACTTTATTATATGGAACATTCGATTCCTTGCAAAATCAGTAAAATGACAACATGATCTTCCATGGGCATCAAAGGTGAAATGATCTCTTACCTGTTTTGCTTCAATCAGCTTTGCTTTCTGGGTAGAGGGAACTAGAACCTTTTTTATTAAGGTTTCAGCAACCTGAAGAAAAACCCATTATTGAAGAAGTTTAGCCAGAAAAACAAAATTCTGCCAACAATTTCAGATAAAAACAACATAAATACAGGGTTCAATGGACATAAATTTGTTCTGCATACCTCTTGGGGAGACCCTAAATCTCGAATGTCCTCTTTGGCAGTTGGAATCAAATTTACACTGACACTTTCAAGTGGCTCAATCACATCTTTGAATACCTTGTCTTGTCCTTCTATCACAACTTCCTGAGTTAGGAACAAGAGTCGATAAGTAATGAAATACATAGACATGAAAGATGAACAACACAACAAGAACTCCAATGGACCAAAAATTTGGGCCTGTTACTGAGTAAACAATAAGAAAAATACATTTTCAAACAGAATAAAACAGTAAGCCAGACCTGCCAACCAAAGGGGTATAGGAATGAGTATCCATCCGTCTTGTCTGTGACCGGCAAAAATCCCTTCTTATTTTCTATAGCAACTGAAATACATCACAGGTTTGCTCTTAGGTTTTGAGCCACATGTAAGTCCCGCATACTATAAGAGGCAGAAAATAGAAAATTCTACCACATTTATAACAGAAAAATGAAAAACAAGACTATCCCATCATCTTTTGTGTTAGGATCAATGTGAGCTACATTATAAAGTTGGACAGGTGTATTACACTGGCTCAGCTTCTACCAAAATTTCACATTTTTTATCCTAGAAGATTGCACTGAATAGCTAAATGTAAAAAATGTTTCTCGTAAAGTGACAAAAGATGGAAGCATGTTAATATAAAATGCATCACAATCTTGGGGGAAAAATATGAACTTTCAAATGGGAAGGTATCACATACATGATGTCGGGGTCTGGCAAGACAAGAATAACAAAGGTGTAAGTGTGGCTCCGAAAGCTAGCAGTTGACGCCTTCCTGCTGCATCTGAAAGAGAATCCAAACAAGAGAGTAATGATTATACAGGTAAGCTAAACAACAAAAAATGTGTGCAGAACTGTGTTTTTGTATTAATTATTTCGAGACGTTTTTCTTTCATGTTATATGTAAGAATAGTCAAGGACTACCGAAATAGACCAATACACCAGAGGTCTAAGAAATGCATTTCCAGTGTATCACAATGGGAGATCAAACATGCCATTAAAGGTCAATTGCATGTAAACTTCCGCAATTCAACGGGTTCAAATTAAAGTTATGTTTATTTTTTTACATATAACATGAAGTTATTATGGTGATAACAAGACCTGGAATTCATATAACCTCAACCTGAACCTTCCATGAACAGTAAATTCCTTCCATGAACCTGAGCCTGAAACTACATTAACAGTAAATTCAAAAGTATCAATAAACAGCATTTTGGTTTAATCAACAAGAAAAAAATTACAGGGGGGTATTACATTGTTCCCTAAACCACCAGTTCCAGTTTCCTGACATTCAATTTGCTTGGTAGACTTAATCTGTACATCATATTAAATGCTAAAAAATCAAAAATAAATAGACAACTACGGAAAACAGAAGAGTGGGGAGCGAACCTTGAGGCCTGGGACTTCGGCGGCGGCGGCGGTGGGAGAAGAAGAAGAAGACGACGGGGAGAAAGCGGCGACGGTGAGAGGTGCGGGTTTGTGGAATGAGAGTGATCGAGGGAATTTAGTTTTGGCGGCGGCGGATTCACTGAAAGACGGTGGCGATGATGATGAGTTGACATGGGTGGTTGTGGCGTACAATGCCATATCCGTCTTCTTCTCCACTTGGCAGTTGCAGAGTTTGGAGTGTGTGACCAGGAATGAAATGAAATGGAATGGAAGATAGCGCAATGGAGGAATAGACTTGTTAAACGGGATTTTCACATTTCCGTTACTCCTCTTCTCAAATTGGAAGGTCTTACAATTTTATTTTATTTTATAAAAATTGAAATGTCAAATGACTGTATGCTCGAGTCTCTTGATAAGTGCTTATGTATATTGGAATTTATTCCGACTAAGAGGATGTGATTATTAGGTCGGTGGAGGGAGGCGTGACACAACCCCGTCTATAATATACACAATTTCTTCCTATAGACTGCGATGAGTTGGACATTACTCTTTTCGTTGAGTAAATAATTTTTCCACCATTTGAAATATGTGATTAATTGTATCATTGCTCCTAGTAGCAATTAAGAGTACGTCAGGGGCAATGGGGAGGGGGTAAAATGTATTTAGATTTTGACGGGGAAGAATGAAGATGAGTCACACAACATAGAATTTAGAGAAGCATGTATCCATCCATGTTTTTTCCGGCATTGATCATGAATTTAAAGGTACATCAGCATTATCTAAGAACACATTCATATCCATAATTTCACTTTATAATGGTGGTGCTTACAAAAAGTGGCTGCCGATGTTAACTGCTAAATGTGTATGAGTTAAAGATAATCGCCAAAAGATGATTAGAAATTGACGAAATACTTTTTATATGTTCTCCTTTGCCACTATCAAACTTTCATCAGTTTCGCCTTATCTTTTCCCACCAACTAAAATTTTGATTTTTAACTAAACTCATTTCAATATGCATTTTATTTCAATGGTCTTTCCATTCCTTTTTACAAAAATTGTTTTTGAAATCCTTATACAAATTTGATTAGTGTAAATCATTCTTCTTCTTTATTCTGTCTCTTCTTTTCCTCCAAATTTTATACAATCATTTTTAATTAATAAATCAATTTGGCAAAGTCAAAGTACAAATTATGTGTAAGTTGTCAATTTACCCTCTCGAGTCTCGATCCCTATCCGTTGTGTTACCCGAATTCAGACACCACCACTCCATGGCGGCGCCTCTCCGTTCCCCCACCTATCACAAAAGCCTGCACCACCACTCTTGCCAATTCTTTCTGGGTTTATGTAAAGTTTGAATCTTTATCTCTTTATTGATAGTTACTACATGTAATGCAAAATCATTTCCAAGTTCAGTTTTTGCAGTTTTTCCAAGATACAGACATTTAGGTCTGGTTTGGGGTCGAGAGTCTCTTTGAAGACCGAAAGCCGGGTTGTGGCTTCCCACGACGAGTCGGTTTACAACGTCGGGTTGTTCTTGCTGCGTGTTTACTAGAATATAATTATTCAGGTAATTTTTATATTCCTACACTTGGATATTTTGGATTGGAATTATGAAAGCTTCCAAGCTTACAGTGATTACTGGAGTCTGGAGGTAATTTCTTTAAGGTTTTTTAATAATATTGTTTATTCTAAGAGTTGTGTTGGATTTCATACAATGCTGCTTGACTTTACTTAGTTTGTAATCTGTTGAAGATCATAGCTGTCCACTTACATGGTTTGTTTCTGTGCAAACTCAAACACGAATGATAGTGAGATCATTTAGTGAGGAACTAGCTGATCAGGATTGTAGTGTTCTTCACTAATATTATATGATTGGATAGTCCAACTGTCCAAGGATTTGTGATAGGGAATCATGGATTGGACAGAGGTGTGATATTCAAATACAGATAAAATGAGCCTTCAACCGAGTATGGTTAGATAAATGTTTCGTTGGTCGGAGCTAGAAAATTTGTATAAACTGCTAATTTTAGGGATTTTAGGTAATTAGGTATGGTGAATAATTCTTTAGTTTGCATATATGTGCTTGTGAAAATTTCTTTCATTTTACTTGTTTTTATGCTTCAGTGAGGAAATTAGTAGCCTCCGTGAAATTAGCTAGACAATGACTTGGAATAATTTTGTCTTGGATATTTTTATAATAGCTAGACAATGACTTGGATATTTGAATCTAAATCAGATGATAACTCTCCCCGGGGTAAAAGGGATTTTTTTTCTGCTGGAGCTGAACAATTGTTCACAGTGCGTGCGCATTGGAACTAATGTTCTCAAGAGCCAAAAACTGAAAGTACTGTTGGAATTTGAATTTAAGATTTATCTGCATCATATGTTTAAGATGATGTGTGAGCAGATCATCAGAACTGGTATCGAAAGAGAGGAGCTGTGCACTTATGTATTCTTGTTGTAACTACCTCTTGGATTGCAAAATGAGAATCTGATTTCAAATGCCGTTACTCTTTACTAATCAGCGCGATAGCGTGTGACTAATTGCTATTTTACTTTTGCTATAATCCGAATGAAACTTGAATAAGTTAGTGTTATTGTCAGTGAGTATTCAAGAAATTAGGCTATGGAAGGCTTACTCTTTCTCAAACTGAAATACTATAAGAGGTTAGTATTATATGTCACTCTTTTAATTCTGGTTGCATCGAAAGGCTCTCTTACTTGCCTGTGCTTTAGGATGCCAGCTGAATCAATCTGTGGATGGTGGTCCCTTATCTTAGTTATTTTTTCGAATCACCATTTAGGAATCTGATTATACTTAAGCTGGACATCCTCTTTCAAAATTTTCTTCACAATATCGATGATAGGTCTTAGGCCTTGGGGATGTTTTCTATACCGCCTTTAATAGCATAAGCAGGCAGATATGTAATGCTAATTCTTTCTTTTTGGCATCCTGAAACCTGTATATAAGGTATGCATGCAGGATATCAATCCATGTGAAAGAAAAGTTCCTCAAAGGGTAATGATAACTTGTCTACCTGAATTCTGCTAGCAACCTATAATAATTGGAAAATGAAGGCTAACTCAAATCAAACTTTAAACACTATTTAGCAATAAATAATATCAGAAAGGAAATAAACACAGATATACTTGCATGTGCCACCATCATTCTCTTGAAAATGCATGGGTAAAACTCATCTAATTGTAGCCTTACAATCCCATACTACACTTAGTCTTATCGATGTAAATGTTCCTCTTTAGTAGATCATTAATAGCCTTATATTTCTTTTGCATGGAAATCTCTACAGCCAAAACAAGGAGTACTATTTATTGGATAGTTATAGTATCATCTACAAGTTGTTTGGTCTTTTCTGTTCTGTTGTTTGTTTTCCTTTTGGGAGTGAAACTTATAGATTTAGTTAATATGCCACATGTACTGTCTTCTATAGCACATTTCTTTACTTAATTCTTCCTTCGTTATATTCACATTCCTTAGAAATGGAGTTCATAAGCACTAAGCACAAAGATGACCGTAAGAATTAAAACTCTGCTTTTGTTTACATAAATATTCTCCGAAAAGGTTTCATTGTCTGCTCATTTTCATGTGATATTGGATGAAAAGAAAGGTTCTAAGTATCTGAATGAGATTTACCTGTCTGGGTAATGTTTGCAGCATTGTAAAAGGTGAACAGACACAGCCACTTGAATCCACTTGGTGGAGAATTCATGCAACATATGCTCAAAGCATGTACATATCTGTGTTTTTCAGATATTACTTGGTGGAGCTCGAAGTGCTCGTGCAGATAAATATTTTGCCTGCAGTAATTTTTTCCCCGGTATCCTGACACTGATGAAAATGAGATGTTGTCACTTTGGAAATAGATAACAAATTTTACAGCAATTGGAATCTTGCTCGCTTTCATTTGCTTTATACATATCTTCAGAATATAAAGCCTTGCATCAGCTGTTTCCCAATGGAGCAAATGGTGTAAAAGTGTGTTTATTCTTGCAAAGCTTTTCTGTGGTGAGGTCCAAGTAGGAAGGAAATTTGTAATATTCGAACATTTTCACCTCCCGGAATCTATGAAAAATATAGATAAGATGTACGTTGTGATTATATAATGTACTCGCATGGCACTGGCAGAACCAGAAAATATTGTTGGTAGGGGCTTACATAAATTTTGAACTATTTCTAGTAAAAATAAGTTAATTTTTAGCTACATATGATTAAAAAAATTTATATTTTTAACTATAATTATTTGGCTGGTGTAGGCTAGCCCCCATGTGGCTCCGCTACTAGGTATTCTTCAACACTTTTCCATATACAGTAGTCGAAATTCAAATTGTTATTGAAGTTTTTTTCATACACGCATCCGAATTTAATAACTTACTTCCTTTCACGATCTGTGACGATACCATCATGGTATGTATTTATTTATACAAATAAACTAGAGATTGTGATAAAATGGTAGTTTGGAAAGGAAGAAAAGGAAAAGGCACAGGCAAACAAGATGCAACAGATTGCAAGAATTGAGGGAAGATTGGGTCAAATGTGTAATGTTTGATGAACAAATATGTTGAAAACTCTTTGATCATTCTTCACAAAATCTCCACCCACCACACATACTATTTTGGCTGTCGTTTTAGGCCTAACCTTTTGACTGGATTAATACTGGCCGAGTCATGCAACCTTATTTTCTTTGTTGTTTTGTTTCTTGGAATTTCACCAATTTTACTAAATTTAAAGTCCCGTCACGTCTTCCAACCGATATATGATGTCAAACCGGCAAGGACTCACAAGGCTTTTATTAGTTGGACCTCTCTTTATTTTTTGTAAGAATTTCCAATAATTGAGACATGCTCAATTGGTCTCAAAAAGTGAGAAAACCATACATGAAATGAAAGAAATATAAATAATACCCTGAATGATCATGCTTAATAACTAAAAGGTCAAGTTTAAAAGTGAAGAGATCAACATTTGTTCCTAATCTGAATTGAGACGTGTCTCGTAGGAGACTTATTCTTCATTTTTTTAATGATTCTTATATTTAGTTAGTTTGAATAGTAGACTTTAGGTTTGAGTTTAACATGGAATTTAATATTTTCTCGAGGTTGCAAAATTAAAATATTTAAAATAAGTTCTCAATTTGATACATGGAGGGTGAGAGATGTGGATCGTCAGTGTGGATGTTTAGATTGTCGGTATTGAGGGTTGCTTGTTGATATTAACGTTGAGGCTCCTATATTAAAGTCTGGGATTGACCGTTGAAGTCTGATTGCCAAGTTTTTGATATTTGAATAAGTGGCGTTGAAATTTAGTCATTACCATCGAAGATTGGATTACCAATATACATCTCATCCATCAATACCTCGCTAAAATATCATCCTCCATACTAAAATTAATTTTCAATAATATCTACTACTATTAGCAAATGAAATTGAAAAAACGGACCCATTTATATTGGCTACATACGTTGTGGGTCGGAAAGGATGAACACTCTTAAAAAGATTTCCTGGTTAGTAGTGATGCGGGGATAATCCGCTCTAGTAAATGGATGCCTCGGAGTCTGGCTATGTCCGAGGGCTTGGAGATGTGAATCGGTAGACTGCTTGTTGAGATGCTTGACTGTCCGAACCCCAAGGCTTCGGATGGAGACCGGCTAAGAACTTGTTCCTCCGGGGCCTGCAAAACAAACCTCCCGGCGCTACCCCGGAGTAGTAGCTCCGGTGTAATGATGAGATTTTGTGCTTTAAAAGATAAAAACTTTGTATTCAAAAGTTAGAGAACTTACCTGGAATGGCTGGTTGTGGCATCTATTCATAGGCGTCCTAGAGCGCCTTCCTCTTCCCCTTTTTCCTTGCTGACTCATCATTCTTTTTCCTCCTCCCTAACTATGTCTCACGTGAGACTGTACCTCCCGTATCTTGCTTTAGATCCTCTCACGTGCCCGTGTCATTTTCTGGCAATTTTCTTAAGCAGACAAGTCATCGCCTTTCTTAGTGATAGGTAACGCGTTCCGTATCATCAACTGGACAATTATTAAATGTGTCTTAAGAAAGAAGCATTTTGTTATGAAAATTATGATGAATCGTCGCATTCACCAAAACATCGCATGAGAATGTTTAGCAATGATAAGAGCCACATGACAAAGATAGTGTAGTACCTTCATCATTTCGCTTCTTGTTACATCTCACTTTCCTAAATTGTTTGCCAAATTATTGAACTCTTGTATTTTTTGTTTTTTTGAACGAAGCTATAAGTTGCATTGCATCAATCATTCATGTAGTACGGCAGAAAAATCCATTTGAGTTATATTTTGCATGTATTTTGATAGAATTTTGGTTTATGTGAACGCATAACAAAACCATATACTTTGTGGTATAAATTATAGAGCGAAAATATAGCATGCTAAAAATGCAAATAACATACTAAAGTGACATCCATATATATATACACTAGCATAGTCAAGGTGCGACCGTGACCCAACTCACGAGATAGGTAAATTGTTCAATTAAAATGTGAATAAAATTATTAGAGCCTCATGCATATCTGAATTGTATATTATATTAAATTTTATGAACAAAAGATAAAAATTAAAGTATTACTTTAAGAATTTGCTCTTTTGAACTTATTGTAGCATATAATTTGTTCGATGCAATAAATGAATTGATATAAATGAATAGAAACATGTCTTCCCTTATTTGATATTTGACTTTATAAATCATTTTCTTATTTGATGAAGAGTTTTAAAAAGGACACAATCTTATATAAAAACATGAATTTTCCTGATAGGTTTTCCAATTGTTATGAATGGCAGCATTGATGTTGCACTTAGAGTAAAATTATATTAAATTTAGTGATACTGATTCCATTTTTCAATTAATTCTGATTCACCTCAAAATGAAATAAGCTAAATAGATTAGGATGATTCAAACAAAAGCGTTTATTTACCACATATGCCACTCAATAAGACAACGTCATCTTTAGCTATTGAATCAAACAACAACACCAAATTCCAAATATGGAAAACTCTTATCAACATAAAACAGTGTTAAACTAAGATGTAGTTAAAAAATTAGACTTAAACATACTTAAACTACACTATATGATCCTCTCTTTTTCTGTGGAAATAATGATTCATCTTCTCACTTCTCAGTACAACTGTATACCATTTACGTAAGGTTCTTGCATGACTTTGATGTTACCGATGAAAATCTTGACATTTGACTTAAACAAATAGTATGTAAGGTCTCATTGGCAAATTGGTTTCTTGTTTTCTTAGTTAGTGCCATCTCAAAACTTCATCCATGAGGGATATGTGAGCAGAATTACATCGGCACAGTTGTAATGGCGGTGATAGTACGTTTTGGTTGCACTTGCCAAAACTGACCTAAAAAGACACCCAATTAACAAATATTTCCTTGAACTTAAGTCAAATATTTCCGCTGATGTTTTCTCAATGTGATAGAATCAAACCCCAACATCACAATCTATGGCCTTGTAGCACATGAAAAAAAATCGAAAACCTGAAAAAGAGATCTAGGCGATTCCAAATCAAAGGGGATATTCCAAAAATATCAATAACAATCATTGTTTTACCTGAAATTTTCAATATCGGGTGTTAGTGTCAGGAAATCAATCAAAATATGGAAATTTTAATAAGCTCATGATGATCAAAAACTAAATTGAATCATGACTGGAGAAGTTAAGGCTCGAAAGAACTAAATATGTCCATAAAAATTAACGGCTTAACACTCACAACAATAGGAATTCTCCAAGTCTGCGATTACCCACAACAGCATTCCATCCACGTTCACCCAACTTGAAAGCTAGCTAAATGCCTCACACACTACTAACCATATAAATTCGCAAACAGGAAAACAAAGTCGAACATTTTTAATTAAGAGGTCGAAAGTGCAGCTTACAGAATATGCATCATTTGCTCGAGCATCTTAATCCTCCTTCCACACTTTCTCAGATTACACAGCCGAATGAGACTTCATGAACGGAGGATAGGGAGACATTTAAATGGCAAATAAGGAAAAGAAACTAAAGAAGAGGAAGAGGCAAATTAATTTTGGAAACTAAAAGGCTACAATATTAAACAAGGATTGAAGGAGAGGAACTAATGAGGAGATTAATGGTGTGAAAGAAACTGAAGAATGAGCGATAATGAAATAGCAATTGATGCGGAGGTTTATGGAAATTAATTGAAGAAGAAGGAATGGAAAATGGAAAAGACTTTTCGGTAGATTATTAAGTTAGAGAAATATTGAGGTGGTCAGAATGATGAGGTGTAGCTGAGGTGTAGCTGAGGTGTCAGATGATGTGGTATGCCCACATGTCAATATGTTAGGTGGGTTTTGTTAAAAACGTTTATCTTCATATGTATAGTTAGATATATATATTTTGTGAAGAATTGACATCCATATTTACTTGAAAAGACATTCCAATAATAACTAGCAATATTATTTGTCTCAGTACCTTCACCCGGGGTCTTATCAATGAGAAGGTCTTATATATATAAATTGCTACTATATTTGGACTTAGTAGTAAATTTGTCTTCGCTCGAGCCGTAATTATAGTATCATCTAATTGTACCTTGGTTAGTCCTACACGAGGTTAATATCTATACACCACTACATAGAGTTAGGAATTTAAATGTGTGCACGCCGTGTACCTATGTATATATCCTTGCTTTTTAGGCCTTACTAGCAAATTGCATGCCAAAAAATAGATTTATGAAAACAGAAAATTGGCAAAAGCAATCAATAAAACCCAGAAAAAAAAAAATCGACTTTTCATAATTTTTGTCTATATATACTTAAAAAAAAAACAATTAGGATCCGATTTCGTCCGAACAAAAGTTGGATCATCTCTTGACTGGGAGTGGTAGGGCTCCATCGCCATGGCAATATGCTTTGAGTAAGATCAAAGCAAATTAAAGCTACATATTATGACGTGGTCAACCAGGTAAATTAAATATCATATAAATCTTTGATTAATTTCACTGATGTTATCGTATTAACTAACCTGTTAATTATCACTTTTATGTACATTAGTCCAAAACGGCAATTGAGATGAAACGACAAGACGGCAATCGACAACAGTAATAATATGTTTTAAACTTAACCCAGAAGTTGACCGGTCGTAATCTGTGTTTTTTCACTAAACAATTAATTAATTAATGTGTGGAACTGGAAGCCACTATCATATTCATGTTTTTGGATGGTTTTCAAGCTATCTTGTTAATTGGTTTAGGAATATATTCTAAAGTTTTTTATCAAATAGCAAAAAGGTTTGATTACACATCATCCACTTTACTCGTGACATGCATTTCGCAAGATTAATACTAACTCTAGGAATTTAGATCATAAGGGGATTAGTTTTCATGTCAAAACCGTATTGGAATAGGTTAGACGGTATCGGAAATCCGTTAGCAAGTAGTATATTGCATGTTATTTTTGAAGTCGGATATGATAAGTACCCACAGTCTCGATGTGTTACGACTTTAGAAGTCCACTTACAACCGTCGTGAATCGTGACTGGTAGTCACGACTTTACTATTTAAGGTAATTCAAAATGGTCGTGGCCTGGACTTGGAGATCTGGTTAAATCAGTGTATGTGCAAAACATCTCAAAACTAGAATGTCAAAACATCACAAATGTACATTAACAAAAAACTGTGCATCACCTAAGATACCCAATTTATCATCTTTTACCAACAATCAACCGGAGGGTGTATTAAGGGGCAAAAGGTGACTATTGACACTCAATTATTTTTTTACTCTGCTATATTTTATGTGTTAAATGTTTAAAATTTTAACTTTAACCTCATTACTTTACTAAAACCGTTTATAATGACTAAAAAGTTATAATATTAACCTACTTTTTTAGTACTCCGAATTCATCTCTGCACCAATCTATCAAGCTATATTTATCGTATCCTGGATCCGTCTCTGCACCAATCTACCACTCACAATCGCTACCGCGGTTCTTGAAATACTCGGTAAGGCTTGATGCAACTTGAAGTATGTACTAAACATAAGTTTTGAGTTTCTTTTTCGAAAACCCAAAAACAGAGATACTAGTTATTATCCAAGTGATGTGTCACGGATGGTTGTAGAGAATCGTTTAATATAGGCTGATAACGACCCAAAAACGTTTTAAATCCTCAAAAGGAAAGGGCTACACGATGAAAGAAGGGGAGAAAAGCTTTTGTTTGGAAATTGAAAGAAATTAGATAAATAAAAAGAAAGAGAAAAGGCGTAGTAATGAAATGGAAATGTGAGGAAATGAAGTTTCGTGGTAAAATTGGAATTTGGCAACACAACATGTTGCTCCGGGGGCCACCTTCTCTGCAACAGTCCACGCACCCATGTGTTGGTCGTGGCCCCTCTTGAGATCCGCACCCGATCTCTGTTTAATTACTCAACTAATTCTGATTTCTGACACCTAACCCTAAACTAAACTAAATACCCCCCTACACAACTAACAAAAGGCCATACGTACTCCTCCACTAATTACTCAGTTACTTAACCTCAAGCAACTAAACATGAAGCTGGGTATGGTTCGGACTTTAGTTCAATTGTTTTGATCTTGTAATTAAGTTCGAACCTTGACATTGACATTGTTTCAATGGTTTTTTATGCGCATTGAGCAGTCGACCGACCAATGATTTTCAGCGTTGTGTTACCATGTTTTATCTCCTCATCGAGTCTTGTGGTGTCGGGTGGATGGGGCGCTGCGGGCGAGCGTTATCGCCTTTTTACCTGAACCTGATTACCCAAATAGTGGTAGAACCGGACCCAAATAGTTGGGGTACAAGATCATATTAAGGGAGTGAGATCGATTTGTAAAGAACTATTTTTCAAGTAAAAAATTATATTGCTACGATAAATATAACTTTTATAACGGATTTCGGGGGAGCGGCCGCTGATCTGCTTCCCCGGTTCCGCCTCTACCTGGATGGGACATTGGTTTCATTCGTACATGGTCAAGGGTTTGAGATTCGGCAGTAATAGTGTGGGAATTTTTCACATAGGTTCCTTGAGCCGAACCGGTTAACGAGTATGGTGGACAGTGTTGTGGTGTAGAGGGTTACCGTGATTTACCTCTCACCGAGATCTATGGTGTCGAGTGTGTGAGATTGTGCGGGCGGGGTGAGCAAATCACCTTTTGGTCCACACCAGGTGCCTAAATTTTATCGTGGCTTCCTCCAAAAAACTTTTGGATAAAACAATAATACGGCCTTATTTTCTTGAGGTTATGATTTTATGTTAAACTGAAAATTAATGTATTGAAAAAAAAAATCAATATGAGTGACTTGAGTTTTATTAAAATAAATCCTATGATTAAATATGAATTGAGTGAAGTTTCAGTCGACTGAATTGTATCTAACCCATTATATAGAACTAAACTGATTAGAGAACAAGACCCGTACTCCCTTCATTTTTGTTTATTTGGCAATATTAGTTATTTTGAAATGTTTTTTTAAACTTTTCTATTTTGATTGTTCAAATTAATTACACCTTATCTTCCTAGACACCTTCATTCATTACCATGGTAGGAAATATTTTTAAAAAATTCATGGACTATGATATATTTAATTTGGAAGGAAATACATCAGTATATTGTATAATCAGAACAAAAGATAAGGAACGAACGGAGAATCATCATTTGCAAGTTTGGCAGAGTCAACGTAGGGAGTGATTGCGCTTTTCTCCTCGGATTTGAAAATAACCTCAACTATACCACCGCTTTTGGTTAGTCTCGTCCCTACATGCAAATGAAATAAAATCGTAGATATTTATTTGCATGTTTTTATTGTGGCCTCAATTTCACAGAATATTTTGCTTCGTCATAAACAGTACTCAATCTTTCTCGGTACAGGCAGTTGGTAACTCTTTGAACTGATTATTTCATGAATTTCCCCAAATATTATGATCCCATGTGCTAATGAATTTAGCATTCCATATAATTTCATTCATAAAAACAATAACTTTAATTTTTCTTTACTAGTACCTTTTTAACGCTTCAACCAAGTTAAGATCTACTACAAGTACTTATTCATTAACGGTTGTTTTAGGAGATTTTACATGCACTTCGGATCGTTAACCTTCATACATACACTAACTCTCTAATTGTACAACTAGATTATTATATATATATAGTGACCCTGGAGCCATTGTCGATGGATGAACGGGTGTTGAGAGTATCCCAAAGCTTCTTGACCTAGGGAACCGACTTTCGAATGGCAGGTCAACAGTATTCATCAACCAGTTGATGGGCATGGAGTTAGACATACCAAGTAGTATGGTTTGGATGTCTGGGAGGAGGACATGGGATGTGAACCCAAACTTGTTTGTTTACTAAAACCCTTGGTCATGCTCAATTTCAGGTTGTTACTTGGTAACTTGGACATTTTAGATCTTCGTGTTATAATTTGAGGATGAGAGTATTAAGGAATGTTTTGTGCATATTAGGTAATAACCTTTTTTACATACAACTTTTTCCACGTAATAATCTTTGTTACCTTTATATATTTAACCCTTATAGTGAATAACATATACTTTTACCATAATCTTCAGTGAATATAAAAAGGTTAAAATATGTAGAGGGAAGCCACGAGGAGAAATCGCTCATGAGTCATGATTGAATATTCAAGTTTTAACTAGATAGGCCAAAATTAGATCTCTCGGATTATTGTAAAAATAATTGTTGTCGCTATTTCTTCCGACTACACAACGAGAAGCTGGCAAAATTATGATTATATGGTTCCCATACCAGACATATACGTGTACGGTCATTATGTCTCCGTGTACATACAGATACGGTTGAGGAATTGGGGTTTTGCACATGAAATATATTGATTTTTATAGAACATTTAATTAAAATTTACCAGCTATTGTGTGCATTATACAAAAGTAGGTGCTTCAATTATGATCGCACCGGCTGTAGCCACGGGAGTTCTGATAAAACGAAATTTATCTCACTATTGGATTTAAAGTAACACGTGAATAATAAAATTATATAATATAGTTTTAAATTCTTCTTACAATATTATATATTAAAATTTTAGATTTAATTATAATTAGTATACATAATCTGTGGTAGAAGTGTACTGTGTGGCCGTTCTCCGTAATTCGGCAACCGTCTATATTACCATAGAAACCGAAGGTTTAGATTTTAGGAAAGAGTATCTTTCAATTCGATCTCGCATCGCCACCTTTCAAATATTTGTCTCTGTTTCAGTTATTGTATGTAACTAAAGTTATTGACAGTTCCTTTTGTCGTCGAATAGTATTCTGGTGAAAAAGTGTCAATTACTAACTTAGTTGTAAATAGTTTAATTTAATTCATCTCAATTCCATTCATATGAGTTTATTAAAGTATAATTTGATTGAAATGCGAAATTTCTTGTATAATTTTTTTTATGCAATCAGTTCTAGCCTCTATAGAAATATCCCAAAAATTGCCATGCAGAGAATGTATTAACGTATGTTGGATATACTTGGAGGGTAAAAAAAGGACAAATAAATACATAAGGATTTGGAGTAAATTCTGCAGTGATCTAACGTTGACTATTTTTTTTCTTGTCCCTCAGGAAACACACATTCCACCGCCTCACATTTTATTCTTTTTTCCTTTTTCTCAATTATAAAATACGACAACGACCTTTAGCGCAATCGGTGACGGGTCTGATTGATAAGTTTGAAACCAAAACACGCAGACGCAGTGTAAACGCTCGAACCGGTTCAATTTTAAAGGTAGAAGATCAAAATTATAATTGTGATTTGTTAGCTAAATTATAATGTGGTTTGGTTTGGTACGAAAACTGACCAAAATGCAAGTGGAGTTGTCTTCCCAACACTAACAAGTTGGACTGCCCCTATCAGCTTGGATTCCTAGTATAATAGTCACCAGTTAGATCTCCATTTTTTATTGGAGCATGTTGACTGTAAATTTCAATTAATATATGTATTATAATAGTATCACGCGAAATATTGTTAGATTCAACATGCGCTCTATTTCTAAACTATAAATTTGTTTAGACCAATTTAATACAAAATAATAAAGTTATTAGCGGTCAAACATGCTCCGGCAAAGTTGACTAAAAAGAGTGCAGATCTAACTGCTACAAATTTTGAGAATAATTTGTACAGATCTAACTGGGATCTGTAATTTCCCAGTTAGTACAGATCTAACTGGACAGGATATATTAGGGCAAACTCATTGTGGAAACTTTTATCAAGATTTAGCGCAATTTGAGGAAAAGAAAAATCTCCATGACATGAAAATTACAATTAAACTTTAAACATTTATTTTGTTGCATTGGTCCTATGTTGATAAATACAAAAATATAGGTATTAAGCCAAAAGTGTGGCTGGCGGTGGCGGAATCAGAAACAAATACTTAAGGGAGCGAGATTGAACTGCATAATCCGGATTGCTGCAGTAATATACTGTAAGTTAGAAAATAGAGCCATTAATTGTTTTGGAGCCAAAACCACTCAATCTGATCAGATGTGAGTTACATGAGTCAGCATAGTTGAACACTATGAAAAAGGCTGAGTTGTTGGATATGTGTTCTATGAGATGTCTGATCTATGTTGTGCTTGATTCCGAGGTGTTGAATAGGTGGTTTTGATGAGGTTTGATAGGTCGTCATAGTAACCAACAATAATATTTAAACCACTCACAACACTTAAAAGATCAAGAAGTTAGAGTATCGTAAAATGTCTTTACAATAATACTATGTTAAACAAATATAACAAGCAATAACGGATTTTCTGAAATCTTCATATGCATGCACAATAACACATTTTTATGATTTAAGATATTAAACTAAGCATTTAAAAATGGAAATGGAGGTAATGAAGAGATCTCCATAGTACATTGTGGAATTATCAAAATTAATAGATAGACGGTTTAAACAATCATGCAAATTGCAAAGGTGGATTTAGCTAACTAGAATTATAATACAAAATATATTTTTTACCTAAACTATCCCTTACATTGAAAATTTCTCCCATACATTGAAAATTATACATGGTTGATTTGAGAATATTAGCTTAAAACTAGTATTAATATACATAATCCTCAAGGGTCACAAAAATCGTGAGAGAAAATGGTTTAGAGGTTACATATCAGGAAAATAAAAATAATATTGAGAAAATAAAAGAATAATCAAAGAGCTGTGGAATTCAAAAGATAACTATCAACATCCTGAAAAGCTATTAAAGTTCTCTCTTTTATTACAGATATCTTTTGGGACAAAAGTTCATCGTCAAATGTGGCAATTTGGTTTAGTGACAATAAAAAAATAATAAAAGTTACTTAAAACATAACTAAACTAGTGAAATTCATGAAATTTATGATATTATAATTAGTAATTAGTGAAGGAATATCATGAACTTATTAACAATCTAAATTAAAAATAAAAAATTGAAGCAATTTTTATTATGTTGGTTGTTGACACCGACTTTTTTTTTGCAATAGTAATTTATTTATCAACCGTTTTTAGGATAGTGGTCGGCCGTTCAACCAAGTAAAACACCAAAATATATAAGTACATTAAATTATGAATACAAAGTCAACTAGTCCATGAAATTTAAATTATCGAAATTTTGAAAATAACTTTTGTGAACACATTTGTTATGTGAATTCATTTTTAACTAAGTATTTAGTATAAGCGTTATGAGTTTGTTGTTGGAACTAACATTTTCGGTGAACTTATTTATCAAATATTTTTTATGACAGTAGTTGGAAGTTGACTTTTAAAAAGTCAAAAATTCACTATCAAACAGTTGAGAATGACCGTCAGCTAGTGATATTCATGACATAAGATGGTCGTAATTTGGAAAAAAAAAATTGTGAACACATTAATTTGTCAATTAAATTTTAAGAATTATTTACTTTAAATGTTATGGTTAGTTGTTAGTATTAACTTTTTATTCCGAGAAAGTTAATTGTCAACTGTTTTTTATGGTAATGGTTGGAGTTTGACTAAATAAAAATACTAAAAACCAAAATTTATAAAAATCTAACTAAACAGGTGAGAACCACAGTCAACTATTGGAGTATGTGGAGATTTATTTTTAAAAGAGGACAGAACTTGGAAAATTGATAATTTACCCCAATCTCTCAACTTTAAGTAATTGTAGAATCCCCAATTTGCTTTCGACTTTTGCAAATTATCCTCTTGAAGAACTTGATCCACATATTGGCATAAATAACATGCATAACCTTAATTTATTTATATGTTTCTGACGTGGGAGTTGGATTGACAACCCTAAGACCCTAATGAATAGTATCATAGTCTTGTTACACTACTTGATTGGGATTATATATGATTATGTGTTTATATGGACAAAATACAAAGGTATATTGGACATCTTATATAAACCCTAATAACCGTATATCAAGTAATCTAGATATATCACTTGATGTACACCAATTGCATGTCAAACTACTTTGTGTGCTATAAAAACTTGCATTCTTCATGATTCGTTTCTTAAACAACACAACTTAAAACAACATGCTACATTATCATCCTTAGTTAGCTCTCTAGTTACCACTTTAACAGCAGATCGACACCCTATTAAGAGAAAAGTGCCGAAGGCGAGAATTGAAGTAGAATGGTACATTGAAAGAGAATCTACACATATTATGACACCACAAACTCAACTCTCTCAAAAAACTTACGATATTATCGATAAGGGTGGAACTCTTTTGATAAGTTAAATCTTCCTCATTAAACAAAATGAAAGGTTGGTTTTTCAACTAGCATGATTAGTAACGAAAAACACGTAAAATGAAGAAAAGAGTGTGTAATATGTGGTGAATAAGTAGAATATCCAGTAAATGAGTTCATCATTGTGACACTTTGTTCATATTCTTCATCTTTGTCGTCATTGCATTTTCCGTGGATTAAAAGCCTGTGATCTTTAGAAATATAGTTCAATTGTCGCCATGGAGGGGTAAGTAATTAACCGCTACTTAAATGTCCTGATGCTCTTGACCTTGAAGTCATGACGATAATGAGTGGGGTTTTACATACGAAAATCCGGTAACAAGTGCTCCTAGTATTTACTAGTCGAAATGGTAGTATGAAAGTAATGTGTCATCACCAAGTTATGCTAATACAACATAATAGTTTCCCTATAATGATTGCTATTATGTAGTTCTAACATTGACGTGTAACAACTCATGATGATGAATCACATAAAACTGCAATATATGAAAAATTATGTGTACATATAACTTATAAGGCTTCATAGTACATAAAAAAAGGCTTCGTAGGTACACCGTAAAACTAAATGTAAGTCGTATTCAAACCCTAAAATGATAGTGACTTTCTTTTCGACAATCGATTTGTGAGTCTGATGCGAATGGTTCTTATCCCGGTCATTCTTCTACCTCTTTATTGATCACGACCTTGTTTTTCGAGTTAAACCAGAAAGAGGGTCTGACAAATATTTCTACCTATGGAGATTTTCTACCGAGTGTTTGCAAGAGAACAAGTGTGACTTTCGGACAAGATATTTGTTAAACAATTAGGGTTTAGTACCATAATTTCATACTAGAACCAAATAAAAACATGGAAAAATCCACGTACTCATACCATTTAAGTTTTAACCATTTTGTAGCAATACAAAAGATGAGGGGTGGTTCCAAAAATACACAAAATTTGCAGGTCCACATGGAAAAATTACAAGAATTTAAACAGCATGGTCCTGGGATGCAAATTGGAATTGAATAAGATTACTTTAAGCAGGCTGTGCAGTAGTTGCCTCCCACACCCACATGACTTTGAAATTTATTAAAATATTAATATTACTGTAATCTCTTCACAACTCCATATGTCATCCATGTGTAGTATAAATTCCCTGCCTCCGTCCCCAAATGAAACTTCGTCCTTTCTTTCCCCAAAGAAGCTCCTCTTCTTCCCTGTCCAAAACCCAAATCTCTACTGAAACAATCTCGTGTGTATAGCTTCGTTAAGGTAGTAGATCTTTTCTGGGTTTTCTTTTCTTGATTCAGCTCCAAAAAATCCGTTTTTTTTGATGAAAATATGAAGCCCTTTTGGCAAGAAATTAATTTCTGGTGTGTGTTCAAAGTATTTGCAGCAGATCTGTGCTGTGCTTGTTCTTCTTGATGGTTTTTCTTGTCAAAGAGTTTCTGGAAATCAGAAAAGTCTTTTCCTTTTTAAAATATTTCTTACCTTGTTTGTGTTCTTTGAAAATGAGAATTAGGTATTGATTTCTCCAAAGGTATCTAAAAATTTCGAGAACTAAGTTCTGGTTTTGGCTTAACGTCTAATACAGATTCAGTTGATCTTCGGGAATTTCTATATTTTTCTTGTCTTCCTCACTGTTTATTTATAGAAAGGTGAAAATTTTCCGATTAAAATAAAAATCCTTTCATCAGCCGGCTATTCAGCTTCCTAATATTTTAGCTTTGACCAGATCCACTATTATCTCCGAGAATACAATTGTTTACTTATTTAAACCAATTGGCCTCTCACAATTTGCTGCCTCTTCTGTGTTGTTTCACAGGTTAGGTGTTTTTTCATAAAATTAAGGTACATATTTAGCAGATAATAAGGAGGAAGATGAAGACCAACGCTTTCATCGGATATGAAGAGCTCTTGGGATCTTTCCCCTCTCCCAGATGTGCTCAGGACAAGGACACTGTGGTGTGCCCCAAGCCTCGGAGGGTATGTGCCCTTAACCTCAACCCTGTGGCTGAGCCTTTCAAGCCCCTGAGATGGCAATTCAGGTAATTAATTTTAACCCTCGTTTTGGAATTCTTGAACTGTGTTTTACTGTAAAGATTGAATCTTTATTCACATACTGATCTGGTTTTTTTTTTTACAGCCATCAGCAGGATGTCTGTGATGCCAAGGCAGGTGCTGAGTTATTGGATCTCATTCTTGCCAAGGTTTGTGTTTTTTACTGTTTTGGCAGCTGGTGGGTAGATATCTAGTAGGTGTGTGTGTGTTTTCATACTTTCTGGGGGAAAAAAATTCATCTTTCTTGTCCAGTTGTCCCATTAGGCCAAGTGTTTAATTTATCTTGGTGGTTGGATATTAGATGTGGGAAAAGTTAGGTTTTTTTTTATAAATGTTTTTGGTCTGATTTCTTGTGTTTTTGTGTTTGTTTCTGCAGGGCGGTTATGGTTCCGATCCAGCTCAGGCTCAGGCTCAGGCCGCTTCGCCGCCCCCGTTTTTTTCTGGGTCGCCGCCGAGCAGAGTGTCTAACCCGTTAATTAAGGATGCTAGATTTGGTGATGAGAAGGCGGCGCCGGTTTCTCCCCGCGCCCTGCCGGTGATCGCCGCCGTTGCTTCCCCAACCGCCTCCGCCCGGAAGACCGGCGGCTGCGTTAGGGCTAATTTTGGTAACAATCCGGCGGTGAGGGTGGAGGGCTTCGACTGCCTCGACAGGGACCGCCGCAACTGCAGCATCCCTGCCCTGGCCTAGGAGGCCGGCCGGTTTTCGCGATTCGCCGAGCCCCGAAGATCTGGAGAAGATGATGAGTATATATTTAGTGAGGAAGGAGGAATTTTGAAGAGTTGATAATCATAATCAGTTGTTAATGGAGTTCAGTTCAAGATGGAGATGGAAGATGATCAAGATGGAGCCTTTTTTGGATTAGTGTACATATGTTTCGAAAAGGGTCTAATCTTGTGTTCTTAGGTATAAACAAAATGTGTTAAAAAGTCTTGTTTGTGTCTGGTTTTTGTAATTACTTAACCAAGAAAAAGGAGCTCAAGTTCCTTGATCTTGTAGGATGAGAAGAAATCATAAAACCCTAGATCAGGAAGATAGATTCATGGCGGCTTTCCGATGAGAATTTGTATAAACGGAAAAAATCTTGTGGATTTGGGTCTCTTTGTAGTCGGTTTACCTTTTGTATATATCAAAAATAATGTTATTATAAATATACCTTCTGTGTTGTGTTTATAATTTTTACAAGTCTTTGTTTGAGAATCATATTTTTCCAGTTGGGGAAGAATCGTTCTTTTCCTCTTTTATGTTTATGGATGGAAGGTTCATGATGATGTTCTGTGTGTGATGATGCTTTGCTTATTGGCCACGCGAAGATGATTTTTGGCTGGGAAGATGGTAGGTGGAGAGTTTGTTTTTGGGGTGGTTTCCAGTTGCCGACTCGAAATGATCTTTTGGATGAAGCCCAGATATTTTGTTTATTCATATAAAATATGATATGCCTCAAAGAACGGTTCAAATTAGGGAGAATTCAAGGTTCATACTTGTACATATCTAGTAGCACCTAGAAGGTAGCAAGGCCCTATTTCGGTCTATTTTGACAAATGACGGTTAGCTGATCGATTCTATTTTGTAAATGATGATTAACTGATTAACCTTATAAATTTTACTTGTATTCAGTTAAATATATATGAAGCATTTTATATTAAAATGTAAAAGTAAGGAATTTGTTACTGTTAATTTTTATACTTGGTGGAAAAGTCACCTTTTCTAGTCAGAAATCAAGTTATCAAACATGTTTTTGACTTGTTTGATTGAAATAAAAGGAAATAAAAGCGTATAAAAGAGTTAACACTTTATACTAAAACCCTATCTAATGAAAGTCATTATCTAGTCAAAACTCAGTTATTAAACATGTTTTGGTATATGATCGAAATGAAAAAAACAGTTAAAAGCCTACTTATATAATTTTTTGTTTATTTCAATATTCATATGATCTAAATAAAGTGGAGTTAAGGCCTGTTTGACAGAGCTTATCCTTAGATCAGTTCAGTTCAATACAATAATTTTCAGTTCAGTACAAGAAGAAATAAGCTCTAACAAACCGGAACTAAGTATGCTTATACACAAGAATAGACCCTCTAACCTTTTTCCATCTTGTTGTATCTACTCCGTTTTCACGTTCTAATGCTTACACGTGTTGCCTTGTGACTTATATATATATATATATATATATATATATATATATATATATATATATATATATATATTTTCGACAGCTTGTGACTTATGTTGAACTATTCGCGTTTTTAATATTACGAATTAGATAATACCAATACAATTTAACTTTATATATGCATACTTGTTCCTGTTTATTATACTGATCTATATTAAACTAAAATGATCTCAATTAAAGTAAAAAAACATTAATAGTACAATTAAAATAACTTAAATATCAGTAAATTGTATTAATAGTACAGTTAAAATAACTTTAATAAAAAATATTAGTAGTTAATGAAGAATTGAAGATCTTGGACGTTTAAGCTACAATTTGCATAAAAATATATAGTAAATGGGTTAGACATGATACTCCTTCAAATTTTAGAGAACTTGATCCATTACATCCCACTTGGCTAGGATTTTCTTTTAAAAATAAATAGAATTTATGCCCGGTTTACTAGAGCTTATTTCTTGATGTACTGAACTGAACTGACCTGAACTGAATTGAATTTAGTTTAGTTCAGTTCAAATCAGTGAAAATGTAATTTAATGAAATTCAGGTTAATTCAGTCATGCTTATTCCAAGTTTCAATACATTAATTTCCAGTTCAGTTTAGTTTAGTTCAGTTTAATTCAGCAAGAAATAAGCCTAACTCCCTCAATCTCAATTCAATTTCCTTCCTAGACAGTCGTATTTTTCTCTTTATAGGTAATGGAAAAAAGAAATAACTAATTTAAGTTATCATTGAAGTAAAATAGGCTATTTATTTAAAAAATAGGTGAATTATTGAAAATATGTACTACTACTTCTGTGACATGAAGTTTAGAGATAGTATATGATAAAATTCACATTCAGAGGATTTGCCAAATCTAAAATTTACTGTGTGCCACTGTGTAATAAATTCACTGACACTTTACTGTGTGCAACTGTGTAATAAATTCACTGGCACGTTCGATATTTAAGAATGCCGTTTGGGGAAATGAAGAGAAGAATTCCGTTAGTTAGTATTAATATTTGTTTGGTCTAATAAATGTGCACATGGAGTTTTGGCAAGAATGATGGTTTTAGTAGTAATTATTTTGCGTTTCAATTACGGTCCTAAATTAGATTAATCGGCGTGTTATGTGTTTCAATCAACTGTTCCTCTGTTTTTACACTTCGGGTTTAGTACTTTGGTACTTTTACCTAGGTTGTAAACGAGTCGAGTCGAGATCGAACAGACCTGTGTTCGAAGTCGAGATCGAACAGACCTGTGTTCGAATTCGAGTTCGAGTTCGTTTTGTTTGCATGTTCGTGATCGAGTTCGAGCTCGTACGAGTTGAGATATTTTAGTTCGAACTCGATTGGTCTGATTTTTAAAAAGTTTGATCTCGACTCGTGAGCTCGATAAAAAATCGAGTTCGAACTCGAACTCGAGCTAGTTCGAGCTCGTTAAAGCATTAATGAATAAAATTTAATTAATTTATATAAAAATTCTATTCGATCTGCTCGACGAGCCTATCGATCTGGCTCTTATGAGCTCGAGTTCGAACTCGTATATAAATGAACGAGCTCGAGTTCGAGTTCGAACTGGTCAAACCGAGTTCGAAAACGAACTTTGACCGAGTTGTTCACGAGTTGTTCACGAACGGTTCAGTTCATTTACACCCCTACTTTTACCAAACCTAGTAAGATTTTGAATCTTTGATGTTGTTCGTGAATTTATCCGTAAATCAATTTTTACGTTGACATAGTATTCCTTCCGTGCATCTAAATTAACGCTTTCCTGATTAGTTCGTTTTATCAGAAGGGGTACATATGATCAAAATTTATGTGTCATTTCTTTACTCATTTTACACTCGTTAATATGTGTAATATTTTCTCTATAATTTATATTGGACAGAAAGAGTACTTATTATTTAATACTAGTACTATTCAATTTTATATTTTATTTTTTGAAGAGAAACGTGTTATCATTTCAAAGTGTTGGAAAACGTCAAGAATCGTTTGATACAAGGAAAGGAGTGGAGAACACCACGAATTAAAAACATTAACACTCGACTTAGCAAAATGAGCTAGTAAGGGAGCCGGAAAATTTTCCAAACGCAGCACCAAAAAAGGCGAATCCAGGCCATAAGAATGCACCTGACTCCTGATTTTCTCAACCACATGCTAATCTCCAATGTGCATGCAATATCCCCCGAATCATCCCCACGAGCTCGGAGGCTTCCCTGGATGCATAAGATTTGGCCAATAGAGGATCTCTGACCAGGGACAGCCGTCTAGCAATGGCTTTGAAGAAGTGACCGTGAGAATCCATGGCCAAAAACAGGGTTATTTAAAAAAAATAAAAATTGAAAAGGGGTTATTTAATACTTGTACTATTCAATTATGTAGATCTTATGTAAAAAAGAATAAAATCAGGAAAACAGGGTTTGAATAAATTACTACTGAAAAAAAGAGTAACAGTTTGATTGTGGTGGAAGAAAGAGAGATATGATGGGATGGTTATCAATCGCCTGTGGTGGTTCAAACAGGCTGTAAAGAGCATGTGATGCATGACAAATTTCAATATTGGGGAACTCGATGAAAGTTGAAATTGAAATTGGCCTGTATTCCAAATTTGCTTTTAAGTCAATGATTCTATCATAGAAAAGGAATTAAAGCTGTGGTGCTAGTATTTTTTTACTGTATATTTATGGTAGACTGTGATTTCAATCCTACAAATATCTATAAATTCAGATTTTATCACACAATTTTAAAAACTATGATTTCAACCATCAAACTGTTGATTCTATTTTAAAGTTCATAATCAATTTTAAACTGTTGATTCAAGTTAAGTCATAATTTAACTACCTGATTTACTACTTTTTATAGACCAACAGTAATTAAGATGCACATTTTTTTAAAAGCAAAGAACTTATATTTTAGGGATCTGGAAACCGCCTGGACACGTATGACAAAAAAAAACTAGAAAGAGCATCTATTGTGTTAACTAACAGGGAGCTCAATTTAACACAGTTAGTCATATCATGTATCTGCACATAATTTTTTTTTGTCTAAGAAGTAATACTATAGTGTCTTGGGTTAAAATCCTTAATCATCAAATCACGAAAAACAGTCTAAGAAGAATCAACCAGATTGAAAAAATATGCAATATTGATTCTTAATGGTAGATATCAAAACTCCCTAAAACATTATCATTCGTCTTCCCCGTATAGAGATTCTGATGGTCCATACTTTTGGGATATATTTAACCATTTTTTGGATTTGATATTAAAGGGGCAATTTAGGAAAATAATTAAAATATTGCTCTGTAAGTTAGTCATTAACTTGCAAGCAAATGACCACCAGCTCTCTTCTTCTCCAACAAAATCCCATCTCCACTTCGTTGGAATTCTCCTATTCAACATTTTCCATGTTTTTCTTCCGAGCTGCTCACTTAGAGCAAGTCCAAAAGAACCCCTATATTGAGAATTATAGGGGTTTTGATTGGTAAGTTGCTCCAACAGCCCCCCTAAACAATTCTGTAACTTAAAGAAACTTGAAGAAAAGAGGGAGAACCCCCAAATTTGTAGAAATGGGATGAAAATATAGGGGTTTCTATGAATTAAAATATTAATATTTTTCTCCCAGACTTTCTCTCTCTCCCCCCCTTTTCTCCCCCTTTTCGGCTCTGCAACTCTCCTCTGTCGCCGTCGACCAATTTGGAAGTCTAGTTTGGTTTGGATTCTGCCCTCCTTGGAGGCCGGGACGAAGCCCTCCTCGTTGGAAAATCAACAGATCCCTCCCCGGCTGAAGGGATCCGGTGCGGGCGTTGACGATGATGGATGCCGAAGAGCTGGGAAGATCGATATCCTCCACGCAGTCTCCGGCGGGGTATAGCGCCGGCGGTTCGTTTCGAAGAGGCCTGGAGGAGTAAGGTCCTTCCGGTGTTGCGGTCTTGCAGCGTCTCCGGCGGTCCAACAAAAAAATTGCAGGATTTGTCGTGAAAGAGAGAAAAGAAAAGAAAAGAAAATATAAATTATTATTTTAATAAAAAATCAGAATCCTAAATTGCAGAACTGTTGGAGTTGATAAAATTGGTTTGGAGAAATATGGTTTGAACCCCTATAATAAAGGAAATTATAAGGGATCTGTTGGACTTGCTCTTATAGGAGTGTGATAGTGGTGGTTTGATGGATGGTGTTTGTAACGTCCCCCTTCTAGAACCCCTTTTTACCGAAATTAAATATGTATTAAAATAAGTCCAATCGGGATATTATTATAAAATTACAATTTAAATTGTCTAAAATCGGCTACATTCTATTACAATTTATATATTCAACTACAAAATACAATTTTACGACACTATCCCCACATTCTTCGAATGGTCAAATACATCCACAAACTTTCGATATTCGAAATCTGAAAGAAAAATAATTTGAAAAGAGGGTGAGCTACAACTAACTCGTGAGAATTTCACATTTCCCCAAAATCTTAACAATCAAAAATACATTATGAACAATTAGTCAACAAAGCATGCATTCAATCGAGTTCACAAACAAAAACAATCCAAGATTAATCATAAAAATGCTCCATGAAAAGAAATCAAGAAAATGATAAAACGTCAATAAAAATTCCAAAGAATTAGCAGGCTGAACCACCGTTCAGAGCTTTGTTTCCACCTTACCGTTCTTCTCCAAAATCCTCTCCGCCGCCGCTGAAAAACCCTTCCTCTGCAGATCCAATTCGGGGTGGCCGCCGGCGACCTCCGCCGCGAACGGTAACCCCTATCATCGTCAAACTACGTGCCGTGACTCCACCGCCGGCGAAAGCTCCCATCTGAAAACTCCGCCCACTCGATCCTCTCCGCTTTCTGCTGGAACAAGGCACCGAGATTTTCGAGAGATTTATTGCCGCCGACTCTTTAAACCCTAGGGTTTAGAGAGAAAAAGACTTGCGTTCGCAAGAACCAGATCTTGGCCGCCGCCTCCAATATATTCAAGCCAATCGAAGAGCAAAGCCAAGAATTAGAGAGCAACAACCTTTTGTGCAGAAACATCACCACTATGGAGGTTATTGCATCAAGAATATGGGGTTTAACCCCGATAACAGACGAACGAGAAGTGATTTGTCCGGTGACGGTCCTGACGGAGGACAACGACGTCCGTTTCATGCTGGCGGGGAAGATCAGTCTACGAAATCGCTATCCCCAGGAACGAATCCCCGGCGCGTTCGAAAAGGTGTGGAAACCACCTTGGTGCCGTCTGGTGGATGCTCCCATACTGGATACCCTAGTGAAACGGTTTGAGGCGCATGAGTGATAACATACATGAAGAAATGAGTAATTTGGAATGAGAGATTAGGAAATTTTGGGATGAACCCCATTCATCCAATATGAGCAAAGCATGAGTTCTTACAAGGTAATAAGAGGGTTTATCTAAAGATAACTAGGAAATGACTATTATATCCTTAGTACAATAACTATATTACTAACACCCCCCCTCAAACTCACGATGCTACAGCAATGAGCATTGAGAGTTTGTCAGATAAGAAACGGAAGCGCGCAGCCGAGTGAGCCTTCGTGAACAGATCAGCAATCTGAAGAAAGGAGGGAACAAAAGGCAATGAGATCGTACCAAGCTGCAAGTGATGGCGCGTGAAATGACAATCAATCTCAATGTGTTTGGTTCGCTCATGAAAGACGGAATTGCGTGCAATGTGAATGGCACTCTGGTTATCACAATGCAATGGAGTAGGTCTTGAAAGTTTGATGCCAAAATCAGACAGTAACCAACGCAACCAAACAATCTCAGCTGTAGTCGAGGCCATGGCACGATACTCAGCTTCTGTAGAAGAGCGAGAAATGACATCTTGCTTCTTACTCTTCCAAGAAATAAGGGAGTCGCCAAGAAAGATACAGAATCCAGTAGTGGACTTGCGATCCTCAACATCACCAGCCCAATCAGCATCAGAATAAGCACACAACTCCAAAGATGAAGATGAAGGAAAGAGGAGACAACGAAACTGGGTGCCCCGAAGATATCTAAGAATGCGAAGAACGGCACCCCAGTGAACAGATGTAGGAGCAGTGACAAACTGACTAACCACATGTACAACATGCGCAATATCAGGGCGAGTGACTGTAAGATAAACCAAGCTACCAACCACTGTACGATAAAGGGTGGGATCCGGCAAAGGAATCCCATCATCCGAAGAGTAGTGAGCATGAGTCTCAAGAGAAGTGTCAACCGTCTTATTATCAGTAAGACGTGCACGATCAAAAATATCGACTATGTACTTTGATTGAGACAACAGATAACCCTTTGAAGAAGAGGCAACCTCAATACCCAAAAAATAACGGAGCACGCCCAAATCTTTCATAATAAAATAATAAGCCAAATCACGCTTCAACAATTCAATCCCCTCAGAATCATCTCCAGTAATAATCATATCATCAACATACAAAGAAAGGAGAATACGACCCTTACTTGTATGTTTGATGAACAAGGCAGAATCATAAGAGCTGGGACGAAAGCCAAGAGAGGATATCACAGTGGAGAATTTCTCAAACCAAGCTCTAGGAGCTTGTTTGAGTCCATAAAGAGACCGGCGAAGCCTACAAACATGCCCCGGTTCGTGTGCAACACCGGGAGGAGGAGTCATATAAACCTCCTCGTGAAGATCACCATACAAAAACGCATTCTTAACATCCATATAGTACGAATGGTGGTCATCTTGGCAACAGGGGCAAAAGTCTCATCATAATCCATCCCATGCTCCTGTGAATAACCCTTGGCAACTAGGCGAGCCTTGTATCTCTCAACAGATCCATCAGACTTAGTCTTAATCTTATAGACCCAACGAGAACCAATTGTATGCTTTCCCAACGGTAAGGGTACCAAATCCCAAGTGTGAGTCTGATGCAAGGCAGCGAGTTCCTCAGCCATAGCACACTGCCAAAGAGGGTTAACAACAGCCTCTTTATAGGATGCAGGCTCAGACAAAGAATGAATAGACACGAGGAAAGAGGTAAACGAGGATGAGTAAGAGGAATAAGCAAAATCAGGCTTCTGCGTGGACTTGCAAATACGAGTGGACCTGCGGAGAGGGGGAGGATCGATCACAATCTCAGGAGATGGTAGAGGAGGCACAGGAGGAGGCAAATCAATAGGAGATATCGGAGGAGCATCTGGGTCTGGAACCAAAGTGTCTAAATCTGCTGGAGGAACATCCTCGGTGACATCAAAAGGATCAATACGAACAAGATCAGACTTAGTCAAATGATGTGAACTAGCTGGAATTGAGAAAAATGGGATGTGCTCCAAAAACACAACATGACGAGCAACATATAATTTCTGCTTAACCGGATCAAAGCACCGATATCCCTTCTGACCACTACCATAACCCAAAAAGACACACAAAGCTGATTTTGGAGACAACTTAGATCGTTCAACGTGAGGTAGGAGAACAAAGCAAGTGCAACCGAAAACACGCAAAGAAGAGTAATCAGGTGCATTTCCATACAACTTCTCAAAAGGTGACAAACCCGAATTATGTGAGGTTGGAATCCTATTAATTGCATGCACAGCTGTAAGTAATATAGTTATTGTACTAAGGATATAATAGTCATTTCCTAGTTGTCTTTAGATAAACCCTCTTATTAGCTTGTAAGAACTCAAAATTGATAGGCAAAAACAAGTACCCACACAAAAATATCAGCCACAAAAGAATTGGAACAACCAAAACTTACTCAAACAAGTCGGATCTGAAATTTCCACGAAAACCCAAATCTGCCCCGTTCAGTCCGACGTGAACTGCGCCAATTTCCGAACTCAAAACTTCATCTCCACCGTTCAGAATGTAGAACCGTGAGTTGGGAACCTCCTTCCAAAATTTCAGATCAATCCAACGGTCGGATTCCAAGATAATTCAATTTTACTAAAGCTGGGCATGTAATTCCGAAAATCTCTTCCCACACTCTAGCAAATCCTAGAGTTTGCGATGTTCATCCGATTCAACAACCCATGAAATATGGCTCTGATACCATGATAACATACATGAAGAAATGAGTAATTTGGAATGAGAGATTAGGAAATTTTGGGATGAACCCCATTCATCCAATATGAGCAAAGCATGAGTTCTTACAAGCTAAAGCAGAGACCGTTTATATGCATCAGGCTCCTGGTTTTTCGGACCAGCGTTATCCAGGCCAGGTTTGTCTTCTGCGCAAGTCTCTCTACGGGCTAAAGCAGGCACCCCGAGCTTGGTACCACCGTTTTGCTACTTATCTTTCCAGGATTGGTTTCCGTGGCAGTCAGAGCGATCACTCGCTCTTCATATACACCTTCCGGAATGAAACAGCATACTTGCTCTTATATGTTGATGACATCATTCTCACCGCCTCTTCTGATGCCCTGCTTCACCGCCTCACAGCATTGCTTGGTGCTGAGTTTGCTATGACGGATCTCGGCCCTCTGAGTTACTTTCTTGGTGTTTCTGTGACTCGATCCGAGTCAGGCCTTTTCTTGTCTCAACAGAAGTATGCCAGGGATATCATTGCTCGCGCCAAGATGACTTCGTGCAAGCCTGCTACTACACCTGTGGACACCAAGTCAAAACTTGCTGCTGATGTTGGGCTCCCTCTAGCTGATCCTTCAGTTTACCGCAGTCTTGCCGGTGCTCTTCAGTACCTCACCTTCACGAGGCCGGACATTGCCTATGCCGTGCAGCAAATTTGTCTTTTTATGCATGACCCTAGAGAACCACACTTTCAGGCTCTCAAGCGGATTATCCGGTACATCCAGGGTACTCTTGCTCTTGGTCTTCATCTTCAGGCATCCTCTACCTCAGCCCTCACTGCTTACTCAGATGCGGATTGGGCTGGCTGTCCAGACACTCGTCGGTCTACTTCTGGTTTTTGTGTGTACTTTGGTGACAATCTCGTTTCATGGTCTTCCAAGCGCCAACCCACTATCTCCAGATCGAGTGCCGAGGCTGAATATCGAGGAGTTGCTAATGCTGTAGCTGAGACGTGCTGGTTGCGCAACTTACTTTGTGAATTGCGTGTTCCTCTTCAGCGGGCTACTTTGGTCTACTGTGACAACATCTCTGCCGTGTACCTTTCGTCTAATCCGGTACACCATCAACGTACTAAGCATGTGGAGATTGATATTCACTTTGTTCGCGAGAAGGTGGCTCTCGGACAGGTTCGTGTTCTTCATGTTCCATCGGCTCATCAGTATGCTGACATCTTTACCAAGGGACTTCCATCACCTTTGTTTCTAGATTTTCGTTCTAGTCTTTGCATTCGCTCTGCTCCTGTTTCGACTAAGGGGGAGTGTTAGTAAATAGAATATTTACTGAATATTAGTTAGCATATTTAGAATATATTCTTTCTGTAATTATCTGTTATATTAGGTAATCTAGTTGTACAGACCTCTATTTATATGAATGAATACAGAAAGCTCAGATGAGCAATTCAGCCATTCAGTATTGCATTCTAACAATAAGAGGGTTTATCTAAAGACAACTAGGAAATGACTATTATATCCTTAGTACAATAACTATATTACTAACAATGAGAAATTTGCGCGTTGTTGTTTTCTTTTATTTTTTTGTTATTTTTTTGTTCCAGTAATTATTTTCGCACCAATAACCGACGAGAAACTACATCTCGTCGAGGAAGAAGCTGATGCCCGAGGGTCTTCCGGCGGCATATCATGGGAGGAAGAGGATGGAGAACCCCACTGGAAGTCTTTCGCTGTAATGGAAGTTTGTCCGGATGTCGCGACAATGCCATTGGAGAAGTTCACATATGAGTTAGGGAATAACACACTTATGGGGCCATGTTGGTCGCGTTGCACATAAGTAGTCTATTTAGCTCATTCTCTAGCGTTACTCAAAAGGTCGAGCACCCTGTTATGGGGTTTCTTCCTAGCCATGTTCAACCGCAACTGGACAATTTCCAATAATTTACAAATGCAATAAATATTTATTTTGTTTTTTTAAAAAAGATAAAATCTCCACCTTTATGCTTACTTAAATGTACGATTGATGTTCATGTCAATGATACCAAAAATTTCTTTGGAAAAGAGGAAAATATTAAGCTTGAGAAACATGGCAGCAACTACGTACAATACAAGTCTGATGGAGAGAAAGAATATATCTTATTGGATTTCACCTCATTCTCTTACATTAAACAAGTATTTATAGAAAGGATTTCCAAACTTAAAGTTGCTAATTAATGAGAATTTGAATCCTTTCATTACCCTGATTAAAGATTTTCATAATTGATCGTACAATTACAAACTTTAAACATTCCATCCTTTATTCATTGCATCTTTTAAACTATTCAAATTCCACATATATATATATATATATAAAACAAAAAAGTAGTTATAAATTTAGTTTGTAAATAAAATATTATATAAAACTAATCAAGTATAAATTCCTTCTAGGGAGAAAATCTCCAAATTATCTAATTTTAAAACGTATTCATCCCACCACATTAATCCATACTAACTTCCTTTTTTTTTTTGTCTAAAATAAATT
This sequence comes from Cruciata laevipes, assembly GCA_963678965.1. Lineage (NCBI taxonomy): Eukaryota > Viridiplantae > Streptophyta > Magnoliopsida > Gentianales > Rubiaceae > Cruciata > Cruciata laevipes. The sequence goes on along the minus strand of OY787641.1, from coordinate 7,442,669 downwards.
TTAAAGGAAGACTTTCCTACTTAATCGATGCCTTAAGAATCTCATAAAATTTCAATACTTTTAAAGCTTACCTAATAAAACATCTCTTATTTATATTTGCAATTACTCCCTTCAATTTTCCATTCTATAAACTCTCCAATTAAGACTATATTTATAGGGGGTGTTTGGTGAAGAGATTTTTGAGGCAAAATTAGCTGTTTGACCAACTCAAAAGGCTAATAAAAGTGTTTGGTAAAAAGTTGTTTAGAATAGCTGTTTGGGCCCAAAAAGCTCTTTTTCAAAACGCTCATTTTTTGAGCGTTTTCTAATTAGCTGATTGCCTTCCTTATTTAAAATGTCCATCTTACCCTTATTAAATAATATCTTTCCTGCTACATACTACGTTATTTCTTCTTTCTTTCTTCAAAAATTATTACTAAATTTACTCGCCCGGGTACATCTTTCCTGCTACATTTCTCTAACGTTATTTCTTCTTTCTTTCATGTTATTTCTTCTTTCTTTCTTCAAAAATTCTTTCTTTTGTATAATAGTAATTAATATATTAATATGTAAATAATATATTTTACTGTATAGATGAAGTAATGGATTATAGTTAAAATAAGCAAAAACTTTGTTTAATCATTTTCTTCATCGAAAAAGGATCTTAAAATATTAAATATTTATCAAATAAATTTAAATATTCTTTTGTTAATTAAATTAATATGTAATTTTATTTAAACAAAAGAATTTTATTTAAATATTAATAATTTTTCATAAATTAACTATTTAAAATTCATATGTAATTTTTTATTTATAATAGTTTTAAATAAATATGAATTATAAAATAATAATATTATTATTTGTTTAAAATTAAATAGTTAAATAGGTAAATATCTTCATGTCCTTGAATGTCATTTTACTATATTTTTAAATCAAACAGCTATTAGCTATCAGCTAATTTTACCAAACACTTAGTCAAATCAGCTAATATAAACAACTGGTCAAATCAGCTAATACAAACAGCTAGTCAAATCAGCTAATGCAATCACTAAACACCCCCATAGAATATAACAACTGATTACCTTCTCTATTCAAATTGATTTAACGTTTATGTTCAACTTTTAACTTATCTTAGTTGTAAGTCTAGTCAACTTGAAGAGAAGGGGGTTTCGGTTTGAAGCGCATTGGATCAAATCTGCCGACTGTGAGAAAATGGTGGAGCAATGCTGGGATAGCTCGGATACGTCACTTCTTGACAAGTTACAAAGTTGCAAACTGGGTTTATTGGATTGGAGTAAAAAAGCCTTTCCGATTATCCCTAAGAGGCTAGAGGAGCTCCGGAAGGAATTACACGGTTTTCAGAGTGGGGTTATTACATCCTCCATTCAGGAGAGGATCCTTGATGTCCGGGCGGAATATGAGCTGCTTCAGGAGGCCGACAACATTCGTTGGAAGCAACGTGCCAAACAACACTGGTACAAAGAAGGTGATCGAAACACTAACTTTTTCCATCGATATGCTTCAAGAAGGAGAGCGAAGAACCATATAACTGGTCTTAAGGATGATCAACATGTTTTGAGGTCGGATGAGGAGACTATTCAAAAACTTTTCTGGATTACTTTGGAGGCTTATTTTCATCGTCTGATCCACCGGAAGATCTTATGGAGAGAGTTCTTGGGAGAGTTCATTCTCGGGTCTCTTTGGAGTCAGTGGACAGTCTCTCTCAGCCCTATGGTACAGTGGAAGTCACACGTGCTGTCAAGCAAATGCATCCGTTCAAATCACCAGGTCCTGATGGTATGAGTCCAGTTTTTTATCAGAAGTTTTGGAGAATAGTGGGTTGTGATGTCACTCGCTTTGTTTTGGATTTTCTCAACAATGGCATTTTGGAACCTTCAGCGAACTATACTCATATCGTCCTTATTCCGAAGGTCGATCAGCCGGAATATATCACTCAATTTCGCCCAATCAGCTTGTGTAACGTGGTTTACAGGCTTGCCTCTAAGGTTGTTGCAAATCGGCTAAAAAGTATACTACCAAGTATTATCTCTGAATCTCAGTCAGCTTTTGTGCCGGGACGCCTAATTACTGATAATGTGCTGATTGCTCATGAGTTCCATCATACAATGAAGCAGAGGAAGACGCAGAAGTTGGGTCACATGAGCATAAAACTTGATATGAGCAAAGCTTTTGATCGGATTGAATGGAGGTTTGTTACTAAAACATTATCTCATATGGGTTTTCCGGATGTCTTTGTGAGGATGATTGACCGTTGTCTGAGTACGGTGGCTTTCTCATTTATTTTCAATGGTGGAGAGTTAGGCAACCTTAAGCCCAAGCGGGGTCTAAGACAGGGGGACCCCCTCTCACCATATCTTTTTATCATTTGCTCAGAGATTTTCTCTACTTTGCTGACTGACTTGGAATGTTCTGGGAAGATTAAAGGTATCGGGGCTTCACGTCACGGTCCAAAATTGACCCATCTTTTCTTTGCGGATGATACTCTATTGTTTGGCGAGGCGACGGAGGAGCAGGCTAGCCACTTCAAGTGGGCGATTACTCTTTTTGAATCCATTTCGAGTCAAAGGATTAACTATGACAAATCGGGTATTCTCTTTAGTCCCAACACTACAGTTTCAGTTAAGAGCAAAGTCTGTGATATTCTGAAGATCCCGGAAGTTATGTCCCACGGGAAGTACCTCGGGCTCCCTTCTGAAATAGGCCGGAGCAAGGCTGAAATATTCCAGAATATTAAGGATAGAATTCGCCAGCGGATTGATGGGTGGAGTGAGAGGAATCTGTCAAAGGCTGGTAAAGAAGTGCTCATCAAGTCTGTTCTTCAAGCAATACCTACTTACTCCATGAGTTGTTTCCATATCCCGAGTTTCATCATTGATGACATCAAGTCAATGATCGGAAATTTTTGGTGGGGGGATAGTGAGGTGAAGAAAAAGATCCACTGGTCCTCTTGGAGTAGAATGGCTAGATCAAAGGAAAATGGCGGCCTTGGATTTCGTGATTTGGAAGCTCATAATTTAGCTCTATTAGGCAAACATGCGTGGAGATTGCTCACCAACCCCTCTGCTCTACTTTCCAAGATTTTTAAAGATAAGTATTTCTCTAATACATCCATCTTCAATGCTACAGTAGGCTACAGGCCCTCTTGGGCATGGAGAAGTATTTATAAGGGAGTCCAGACACTATCTCTTGGCGCACGGAAACAGGTTGGACAAGGGAATGGTATTAGCATTTGCCACGACCCTTGGTTGCCAAGGGACGGATCCTTTTTCATCAGAAACCCTGATCATATCCCGAGCCATCTTCGGTTTGTTAGTGACCTGATTAATCCGATAACCGGAGACTGGAGAACAGACTATCTTGCTGATTATTTTGATCCCGGAGATGCTGCAATAATTAAGGACATCCCCCTCACTGGTGCTGGGCGTCGGGATGGCTGGCGCTGGCATTTTACACAGTCGGGAAGATTTTCGGTACGATCATTATATATAGTCTTGGTTGGTCAACCTGATTACCTTATTCGCCATGACCTACAAGCTATCGACCCGGGGTGCTCAGCATTCTGGAAAAAGATGTGGAAGCTGCAGGTTCCGAACCGTGCACATCACTTCGCGTGGAGGTTCGCCGGAGATAGTCTCCCGACGACAGAGAATCTACGGCGCAGAACGATGCAGGTTTCTCCCATGTGCCCATTCTGTGGGGATGCAAATGATCTGACCTCTCATTTGTTCTTCCAATGTCCGTATGCTCACGAAGTCTTTAGGATGGCGGGATTGGACCGGAAAGTTTTGGCCTCACAACAGCAGCGTGGTGAACTTTGGTTTCGCCAGTTCATAGTCGACAACGACGTGAAGACTTCAGAACTATTTTTGATGCTTTGTGATGGAATTTGGGGGCAACGGAATAGCAAGCTTTTTGAAAATAAACTCATCTGTAGCAGCGTTTTGGCCGGAATCGTGGCGAACTCTCTGTCTAGTTTTCATGAAGCAAATCACTGGCCGGAGCGCATCTCGGCGGCCTTGAAGGACTCGGTTATTCAGCAGCCCCCAGCAGGCGGAGCAAGGGTTTGTTTTGACGCTGGTCTGACAGCATCTGGAACTGCAGGCCTGGGGACTGTGGCTTTTGATGCAGCTGGTTCTTATGTCAGGGGGGAAGCAAGAAACACTCCTAACGTGCACAGCCCGATTTTGGCAGAAGCTTTGGCAGCGAAGGAAGCAGTTCTTTTAGCCTCATCGCTGCCTTTCTCTACCATTATCGTGGGGGATTGTTTGGGTTTAATTCGAATGATCCTGGGCGATGTTGAATGCCATACTGAGATAGTGGATGTTGTGGAGGAAATCAGAACTCTGTTACGATCAAGAAGCCTACATTTTCCCTACTGGGTCCCCCGATCGGAAAATTTTACGGCTCATATGTTAGCTCAATCGGCTAAACATAATGTTAGTTCCTTTGTTTTATGGGACTCACCACCCCCTTTCCTTGTATCAAACGATTCTGGACGAATTCCAGGAATTTGAAATGATAACACGTTTTGTTTTCAAAAAAAAAAAAAAAAAAAAGTCTAGTCAACTTAACCCTATCATTTTTCTACAATATATATATTAAAATGATATTAAATAATATGCAAAAATACGGGGTCTCACAGTGTTCTTATCAGATTACGCGGTTGGATGGTTGAGAAGACCCACAAGAATTGATCTAAGAGAACAAGGGTATGCAAGTATAAACTCTTGGAGGTGAGATCCGGGTCGCCCGTGTTTAGGTTTAGTCATTGATGGTGATGTGATCCAGTTTGACGGATTTGAGTGGACCTGTTTTATCTTATTGCCGGTCTAGTTTAGTGGTCTTATGTAATCGGTTATGATTGTTCTGCTTGGCATGGTAGCTAACGCTGGAAGTGTAGAGGTGGTCTAGTGGTAGCAGCACAGTGTCCGACAGCGGCATGATGTGATACTAGTGTTAGTAGTAAGATGAAAGAAAATGAGATTTTTTTTTGTAATATTAATATTTATAAAACGAGTTTTTTCCCCCTTCCAATTTGCGGCACACTATGTGACTGCTTAAATGATGATCATATTCATATGGATGTAGTTATTTTTCATCCAAAGTAGATATTTGTATGAGTTATATACTTATTTTTATGAAATTGTACTTTCATCCAATATAAATGTGATTTTAACCTGCAATATAAAAGAAAGAAGCTGAAAAAATGTGGCATTCTAGAAGATTAAGCAAAGATTCACAAAATATGGCATTGTGTTCTTCACAATGTGCACTAACAATTCATATTTCTGCACTTTTTCAAAATAAAATAAAAGCGCAGTAAATTTTCTGTACAACTTTGATTTCCCAATTGATTTTTTTCTTCTAAATCCAATCAAATTAAATTTACTAATATATAAATTGGACTGAATTAACTGAATATAATATAAGTCATGTTAAGCTGACCAAGGCCTATGCCAAATTGAAGCCCGCGATGCATCTTCTTTTTTTTTTTTTTTTTTTTTTTGAAGAAATGCATCTTCTTCTTCTTAGTAATCACTATGTGCACGTGTCAGACCAGTACTGAACATTACAGTGACCGGTAAATGGGCGGGAGAAAAAATCCGACTCGGAGCAGAATCAAAACTGCCGGAGTCTCGGGGAACGATTCCGATTCCGGCGACGATCGATCAACTCGTAAGGCGAGAAGATTTTAGCCTAATTTCCGTGATGAATGTGAACATCACAACTCTGCTAGGATTTGGAATTGTAACCTCCTTTGTTGCGGTGCTCGTTATTTATCAATTGGTGAACACTGTGGGGGAGCCTGAAACGCCCAGGGTCGTCATGCCATTTCCAGCTCCGAAGCTCATGGATCTTCCAATGGTAATGATATGATATCTCTTCTTTGTACTTTAAATTTCAATTATCTGATTCTCTGAGCTTGAAGATTACGTTTCTGCATTTGTTTTTAATGGGTGCAGTTTCAAGGGGACCATAAGGAGAGCTTGTACTGGAACATATAGGCCAACCGTTTACTTTGGAGTTCGTGCACGGTATGGAGTAAATAGCTGCTTATATGTGTTTTTCTTCGTGTTTGTGTACATTGTGGCTTTCAATTTGTTTGCTTCTAGTTGTTGAAAGTTATTTAGCATTCAGCTTGAAACTATTTGCCAGAAATGGTGATATGAATCATGTAAGTTAGTGGAGCTGTTGTAACTGCGTACGTGAATTTTCCGCTGTGTTTGTGTAGATTTTGGAAATTTAATATTCTGTTTGTAGCTAGCTGAGTTGTAGTTGACAGCCAGTTTTAAAGCATTTGTCGAATTCAGTGATAGGAATTTTATTTTTTAGTTGAGCTATATAGTCACAGCAGTGTAATGACATTTTTAATATGAAGTATATAAGCTACTTGAGCTGTAGCAACTATGGACATAAGTTTTTCAATGTCTGCGTGTATTTAGTCATTTACATTGAGTACACAAGAAAAATGAAATTATTTCAACACCTCTTTTAGTTACTCCAGTTTTGTTATTGGTGGATGTACCTTGGATATCCTTATTATGCAATTGCTTCATTCTGGAAATGTACACATTCATTAACAGCCGCTCTGTGGTAGAAAGTAGGGGTTTGAATGAGGGTTTATGTGTAGTATGAGATTGATATGATATGGTTGGTATATGGCAGGATTCCACTCTCTTTGGTTGCTGGTTTGATGTGGTTTGGTGTTACAAATGGGAGGTATTTAATGCGACTCGTTTGCCAAAATTCTGATGAGTTAAAGAAATATGGGTGGATCAAACATAATGGACGAGACTATGGACATCAAGTTTTGGCTGACCAGGAAATGAACTTGACAACAAGTTTTCTCAAGGCTAAGGACCAGGGAAGCAGCTATGGGGGAGACTGGGCAGTTAGAATCGGAGTGGAAAACAATGAGTAAGCTCTATAATCTCTGATATTTATTCTTGAATCTTTTAGGCCTGTGTTTGTTCTCAGAAAATGTCAAATTAGGATCACCTTTTGTTTTCTCAGTGAAGTTAAACTACTTGCTGGAACTGTCATCAGGAAGTCATACAGTTTTCAAAACAATGGTACTGCATAATGATTATGTGATCTTAAAACTTGGTTATCTCTGTTTAACACTCATCTTTCTGGCATCAGACTCGAGCCATTCACTGCACTCTTGAAATGTCTATTATCTATCTGACATGGCAACATTGACAGATCACTTGAAAAAGAAGCTTCAAAAGCTGTGCATGCGTTCTATTATACTGCTGATGAAGATGGTAGTCCTTTAAATTTGGGAGGCGGAGCTGCTGATAGAGAGGATGATTCCATCCTGGCATCTGGCAATCGAAGTGACATAGGAAACTGGCAGCTACATATAAACTCTGAGGTATTGTTCTCCCAGTTATAGTATGAGGCCACTTGGAGTGTGTTCACTTAGGAGACTAATCCTTAAAAAGCAATTTTGGACTCAAGATGAATGTGCTTCATCTGTTTCCTATTATTTTTTAAAACTTTTACTGGACAATGTATCTTGATTGATATAACTTTTGGCCAGGATGAATATGAATGCCACCATGCAGGGTTTAGAACCCCGTTTGTTCATAATTTATCGGATCTTGTCCAAGCGAAATCTTGGAGCCCAAGTATGTAAACTTCAGCTTTTAGATTTGTGCCTTGTGCATGTTAATGGATGTCTTCTTTTGGTAACTTAAGAATCAGTGGAGCAAATGCATTCCCTGGGCATCTTCTCATATGTTTTCCTCCCTTTTTCCAATTTATCTAGTATGTTATTTCAAGCAAGAAAGGTGGGTCGCTTGCAGCTCTTAGATACATCAGCTGATTCATCTAATAATTTGGTCTTTCAGGTGCATTCTCGCATATTTAATAAATGTTGTTTCATTTTTTTCCAAAGTGTGCAGTACTAATTTAGCTCCAATCTTGTTTTGTGATGCAGATCTCTTCTAAATAACCTTTCTCTCTCTGCGGAAATTATCTTCCTTTCTGGAACCCTTGCTCAAAAAGAGCGGGCTTTAAGCCTCTCAGGTGCGTCTTTACGATGATGTTTCGGTCTGACATTTTTTCCCTAGATAACCAAAATAGACTGTTTCAATATAAGCCAAGGAATGCATAACATCTGCTTGTAATGGTTCTGAAAGCTTAACTAGTCTAGATTACGCAGAAAAGAGGAACTTGATATGATAAATCAGCTATGAAATTTTTTTTCATTGTTATCCACATTTGGCTCTGTAGTAGTTACCACTTGTTATTCCACTTTAATAAAATGATCAAGATTTTTTATAAATATTTATTTTTCCACGAATTTTAATGCATATTTTGAATATTATATTTTAGTATCAGCTCCTTCAACTGTTAATGTCCGCTCCATTTTAATAGTTGGAAAGTGCGGTCAATGTCTTAGGTGCCTCAATGACCGGTAGATTGAATGGAAAGTAAAATGAGTATGCTGAGAAATTTCAGAGGTCATTCACTCTGTCTGATGAGGTAACATAGAATCAGTTCAGCAAACACAAGAGATTTTATTCATGGGTTGAAGTGTCTGAAACTCTTACTTGCTCTTCTCAGCTTGATTCTAAATCTGTGACACAAAATAAATGATAATTTACCTCTTAGAACGATAAATAGTGTTGGAGGATACTGAATGACAAATTCCTCTGGAACCTTACTACATGCACTTAGAATTGTCATAATCAGATAAAGGAACATATGAAGTTCAATCTGATAAAAAAACAGATGGAGACATGGTTAACTACCTTAGAGCTTCAGCACCTAAAATTTGTTCGTGTGGAATCCATCCATCAACATTCATTAGATCTAGCCGATGACCTAGAATATCCAAGCCAATGTGGATATCCCAATGCCTGACAACAGTGCACCAGAGTTGTATAACATAAAACAATTAGTTGTTCATCACCCAATTATAATAAGAATCTACTCAGTTTCTTCCCAAAAAGAAATTTTATCTTACCATATCAGTAATTGATGGAAACCTTCATCCCAAAAAAATCCCCGGGAAAATAAGGACGACTAGGAACTGCAGTATAAAGCTCTGCTAGCCAATATAAGATAATTTTTTTATCACCATCTTTTATCTGCATCAGATCAAGGTGCGCTGTATGACAATATCATACGTAACTGGTGGAACAAATAAGAAACTGAATGTTAATGTGTGAATATGATGAACAGAAACAAGTGTGTACATTTGATTACCAACAGTAACCAATATATTGTAACTTAGAGCAAGTCCAAGAGATCCCCTATTATGGGGTTTTTGGTAGTTTTTAAGGGTTTTGCTTGCAAAATGGCTCCAACAGCTCCCATATAAACATCTCTAGTTTGTAGCTTTGGTTCTCTCTCTATAACTTTGTAGAGAGAGAAGGAAATTTTTAGGGGGTGAGTTTGATTAAAAAATTATATTTTCTCCTTCCACCTCTCTATTTCTCTCTCCAAATCCTCTACTTTTCTCTATTTTTAACTAAACATGATTATAAAATTAAAATATCTAAAATTGTGTATATCAAAAAATTTAAAAAACTATATAGTATAAAAGTATGTTTTACAATGAACATAACGAGATCACATATGACTATGTTTAGTTATATATATTTATTAATATATAAAATAATTATATGCTATAAAATAGGGGAGCTGTTGGAGTTGATAAAACTGAACAAAATAATTTAGAGAACTAAATTTGCTCCCCTATTATGTAGCAAATTTTAGGGGATCTCTTGGACTTGCTCTTACACGATTATGGTCTGCAAGTGAGATTTTTTACTGGCCATAGAAGTAGCCAATCCCTCCCAGCAAATTCCCAAGCGCATCTCTTTGAGTCACTGACACACACTGGGGTGCACGAGCTCCCCACTGTATCCACCATATTATATTAAATGGTTCTACACTAGTCGCTGACTGAATATTTGTTTTTAGTTTTATTTATGTTCCCCACTGAAAACATAGAATCATTAGTCTAACACATTTTGATGCTCACCAGTGGTCATTGTTTTGGGTCAGTTTGTTTTTCTACGCTAAAAAGCCAAATTATATAATTTGAAAATAGAACTGAGCAATAAGTCAAAAGAAAGGAAGTTGAAAAGCTAGTAGTTTAAGAAAACAAAATAAAAAAGTAAGCCATTAAATTTTTAGATCTAATTTAAGCAATTATTTTGAGTTAGTTATAAATTTTTGACAGTGTAAAAATAATTTTACATAATCATGCAATTATCTAACTTACTTTTTTTTTTTTTTTTGGATCTGGATGGTTTAAGAATATATTATATGTATCTAACTTTTCAAGAAGTATATCCAGTTGGTTCTGCAAATGATTTTGACCCAAAATTTTCTCAATAACTAATGTATTAAAAAAAACCCATTAACCAAATAACAACTACGATCAATTAATTTTTAAGTGCCCTCACTAAATTACATCTCTAGATCTGCCGCTGATAGTAACATTTTTTCCTTTGGTTTGCAGTTCAGAAGGCAACTTTTTGACTGCAATTTGCTACATTTACACTCCCTGCACAAACTAATAGAACTAAGTGAAGTATTAATAGATGTGACCCTCACCCTTACTTAGTTCTAGGCATGCATTTGCGCAAGGTTTGTGGAAGTGACATCTTGTATAAATTATGCAAGTGCTAGCTGGGGATATTATGGGTGGTGGAACTAAAAGATAAACTGGATAAATTTTCCAGTTTGGTGTTTGTGTCTTTAGTCTGGATAAATTTTCCGGCACTCGGATGTTTGAGTTTCATATGCATAAGAAGTTTGCAAATGCATGTGTTATATGCACCCTTTATACAGGAAGCATATGCTTTGAACTCTGCTCATCAGATTTTTTTTTTGTCCAGAACTGATTTGCAGCCTGAAGAGCAACAAATTCACTTCTGCTGATAGGGATGAGATCTCTCTGTTCTTGGATCGAGCATTTGTCTGTCTTGAAGCTTGGTTTAAATGGTTCAACACCACCCAATCAGGTTAACAGATTTGTTTTCCTTAATTCTCTACATCACTGGCTCTGATTCATTTTACGGGCTAATCAATAAATGAACCTTTGAAGCATTAGATGTTATGAAACAATGTTCTTAAGAATATTCTTACTTTCTGTAATTGATTGGATTGCAATACTCTTTTAGAGGCAAAGTTGAGGGTACATTTTGTTTGATTCGTACGGAGACTGCAATAGATATAACTATAAAATCGGTTTCTTGGAGTTTTATTGACAAATTCTAATGTTTACAATCCTCAGGAAAAGCTGCTAGCAGCTATTTTTGGCATGGCAGAGATAATATCACAATTCACGAACTAAATCCAAAGGTGATTGTGTTTGTTTATAGTGAAATTGTTGGTTGAGTATCTCTCTTTTTGGATTAATGGTCCTGAAAAATGCGTTGCTTGCAACATTAATTCTGATCACGCTATAAATCATAATGCATTTGATTTGATGGGGATGAAGTTTTTTTTTTTTTTTGTTTTGTTAAATAATGATTATTTAAGACATTCCTAAATATTAGACTATTGTAAAATGTTAAATATTTGGGGCCTGTGTTTTTAATAAAATGGTTATCTGCACACATGGAGTAGTTTAACTTTGGAAAAAAGATCAGGACAACATAATTCTACAATGAGACATTTATATCTGCTTATTGTGTTTGTTCTAGATTTATCATTTGATATGTTTAGCCCACTCAGTGATAGTTGTTAACTTGTTACTGCTTGCATGCACCTTTGTGTATGTATAGGTTTAATATTTTTTTGAACTTTGGTCTCTGTTATCAAGTTGTCACAGGTCCTTCTCAGACATTTTCTGGATTGGATGATTATCCTCATGCATCTCACCCCAGTGAATATGAATGGCACTTGGATCTTAGATGCTGGATGCATCTGGCAGCAGATTGCTTGCACTCGATTACAGAACTTCTTGGGAAGGAAAGTGAACGAGGAAAGGTACAAAAATTTAGGATGATGGTGTAGGTTACAAGTTTACAGCAATGCAGCTCTCAGATTTTGATCTGTTAAATCAGGTTGCAAAACCCTACTAATGTTTCAGTGCCCTTTCTCTGCTACAGTTCTTAAACTACCTGTGACTATGCTGTTTAACTATGTGATTGTTTATGTTTCCTGATCGAACTCGGGACTCTCAGATGCACTTTGATGATGACTCTGGGGCTTATTTTGATTACGGGTATCATACCGAGAAGGTGAGCATGTTAAGTTTTCATTGTGATGGATATTAATCTCTGGAGCTTAGCATTCCATAAATAGTTTTACAATTTATAACTAAATCTTCCAATTATATAGGAGAACCCTTAGGACATGAGACTTTGTTAATTGAAGTCATAATCTTTCATCTAAAGGATTCCAGAAGAAATGAAGTCAAACCACTAAAGGCTACTAGAAACATCTTCATAATGTGACCTTTTTGCACAATCACAAATCATATTATTTTAGGTTCAGTTTAGTTGGAAAGTAGTAGATGGAGTGAACAATCAGCCACTCCATGAGCTCAGAAGAGAAGTTTTAGAGAAGCCATTGCTGAGATTAGTTCCTCATTTTGGCTATGTCAGCCTTTTCACATTGATGGGTAGACTAATCCCCTCTGTAAGTTTAAATTTTCTCTTTGGCACATTTAGTATGGATGCAACTATTAAGGTACTTTTTTGATTTTGGCTACCTGGGATTAAACTATACCCTTCCCCATCAAACAGGGATTGTGGATATTGGAAAAGCAGATTGACCTCATTTCAAACCGAAGTACTCTGTGGACAAAATTTGAATTTGTTGCGGTGGATGATAATTGAATTTCTTGAGTGATAATTGAATTTCTTCTCAGTTTTCACTTTCCTGCAGTGGATGATAAGATTGATATATTATTCCAGAGATGTACCATGTAGAGAACGAGCCGAGACTATATACAAGGGTAGTTGACAAACAATTTGATCAGGTACATATTGATTGTTCAGCTCACATATTATAAGAGAAATTTTGGAATTCTCTCATGCATTTTAATCGACTTGAGTTCGATTTTTTGATAGCTAACCTATCACAGTACAGGGTAATTCTGGGGGCAGTATGATCAGATAAAAGGGAATGGAAAAGGCACACGCATGTTCACTGGTTGGACATCTCTAGTTGTTTTGATCATGGCAGAACAATATCAAGAATGCTGAAGATTGTGATAAGTAATCTTCGTCCATATAGTTACGTGACTCAAGAGTAATTAATATGTCAATGTTTAATTCACTGTGAGATAAATGATAAAAATGTGACACAGTAAATATCAAGATTGACATGACTAGATACCAATGCTTCAGGGATAGAGGATATGGTCATATGACTAGATGTCTGGATACCAATGCTCCTGAATTTGCATCGAAATTTATTCATTCCCGATAGAATAAATCATAATCTATTAAGTAGTTATGAGCCACGCAATTTCATTTCAACATTTCCCTGACTTTGATTCTACATTTTCCAATGAAATATCTAGATTTTCCTTGATATTTGTTATATCTTTTTGTTAATTGTTTTGCTTATCCCTAAAGGGAACTTGAATAGTTATTCGCATCAAAAAGTGTGTGGAATAAACGACGTCGTATGGTTAGATATATAGGTAATCTCTAAATATGTTTATTTTTTATGTATTTAAGGTATGAAATATTTCACTCTATTAAGTAAAATCATCAAATTAATATTTTCTTTTTTTAGTAATTTATGTCTTCTTTACAAGCATAGATAATGCCTATCTAAATTGCCAACGCAAGCATTGCTAATATTGTACTATAATTAACACATCTATGCTAATATCGGATAACCTATAATTGGCAATGATATATAACCTTAATGATATATACCTTAAACATGTCAATTACTACATAAATCACATTACGTAGTAATTTTGTACTATCATTGGATAATTGATTTGTAATTGATATATTTAGGTTATATAATATTTGCACTAACTAGCAGAACAATAATACCGTAGTTTTACATTGATCAACCAACCTCCTCTAAATGAGTCTGAATCAGAATTCAGATTATATACTACACGTACCAGGCCATGCAAGGATTGATTCAAAAACTTCTTTCTTCGATTCGTCTCTTTCTTCCGCGGTTCTCGGAAGCTGAAGATTTGTGTTCGTCCAGCCCAACTTTACTGATCTTCCACTTTCCTCTCCATTACTGCCGCCAAGCACAAATCTTCAGCCCAACGAAATTACTGTTGATGTAGGCATCTTTGATTGATTCATCGATTAGGATATCTATGAGAATTAGATACGACTCCTTACAAATTAAACCCTACATTATAATTATCAATGCTCCCTTTGTCTATAATTTGATATTCATAAGCAGTTGAAACACTTGCAAATTTCGAGATTTTAGAAATCTATCTCATCTGATCGCTGTTCTAGCAAATCCACACGGGGAAATGCTTTAAGAAAGCACCACCATGGTATGTTTTGTGTGACGTTGCTGATTTTTGTATCAATATATGGATTGCAATTTTCCGGCTGTGTCATATATGTGTTCTTTGATATAATATGATGTACAGAATTATATAGAGTAGAGATAAGTGATTAAAAGAACTCGCCTATTACTATATATATAACGTGATGCATTATTGAATAGATGCATTATATAAATTTAGTATTGGTCCATGAAGCAAATGATCGATGATGTTCTCGCAATCTCGGTCAATCACAAGTTTGAGTACTAATTAATGTGAAATATCCTATTGTTTTTTCAAGATGCAAAATAATTTGCAATCTTTTATGTATTTCCAAGGAAACTTAATGTTGAAATTCTTGAATTGAGGAGGAATATAGAAGGCTTACAAAAATCTCCCGGAATAGATTAGGTGATTCCTACAAGTTTACTTAATATCATATCCTTACTATCTTTGATTTTTTATAGATTTTTCCGTAGGATATTTCAAAATAAATTGATATTTATTGATCCAGAATGTTTTTGGAATATTATTTCACCATCGTATTTGAGTTGTTTTTGTATTTTTCGAATATGCTACACAGTTTAATTTATTTAGTTTATGAGATGTCTTATACGGATATCTTTATACATATCTTAATATATTCGAATATATCCCTTACTATGTAAACTCTACGTACGGTAATTATTAAGTATTAATACAAACAAAATGAGCAAACTTTATTTACAAACAAAGAGAACAAAATTGATCTAGACAAGATAGGTTCAAATATATTTACATTATCTCTAAACGGAACTATAATAGTTATTCACTTCAGAATGATTTACTTATATATTTAGGGTATGAAATATTGCACCATTTATAATGGTAATCATCAAATCAATATTATTTGGTAATTTACATATTACGAACAATTAAATCACGATTGGTCATTTTGTATTGTAGTTATTTAGGTTATTCTTCCATTTATTTAGAAAAAAAAAAGAATATACAATTGGCGGTATTTTTAATATATGGAATTATCTTAGATTATTTTAGTATTAATGTGCTGATTGATTTTGTATGATTTTGATCAATTCACTGCTTTGATTGATTTTGTATTTTGTATTTAAGTGTATATCGATTAAATTGTGGATGATGAGTTGAAGAATAGTTTTTAGTATTTTATTATTATTAAGACGAAAAAGGAAATAGGTTGGATATGTGAACACAAACCATCTCAATCTAAGCTAAAGAGGCCTTCAAGAAACGTGTTTATCAGTCATTACCGAAAATTCTTATTACGAACTTGATAATCATAAAACTCAGTCCCGTTTTTGGGGAGCTTGGTTCTTCTTCCTTCCTAAATCCTAATTATTCGTAAGCTACTCTTGAGATCGTTTGCATAATTTCATGGACGATGAGCAATATGTATAGTTGAAGAATATTTGGAGAATGGGAATAATAGTGAATTTTTTTAGTATATTGTTACTGAAACGAGATAGAAAATAGTTGGATAAAGATTATAATTTACATTATATATACTATCTTTCAGACAAAATCTCTGATTCTTTTTGAAAATATAATAATTTTCACTTCATTTCAATCGGGCTCAATTCATTTTAGAAAAAAAAAAGTCAGTACAAACATGTACCGAGTTTAATTTAACTTAATTGTATAGTGTTTTACTTAAACAACATTTATCATAAATTATACAAATTATCATTTAGATAACATGCAATCTAATGATAATAATAAAAACTAATTAATAAGTGCTCAAGTAGACCGTGCAACGCACGGTGGAGCCCTACTAGTTTGTGGAAAATAAATAAGGAGTGCTCTTTTAATTGCACTTATTTTAGAGAGCAAAATCAAATTTCAATAGAGTATATGTATGAAAAGTTTCTATATTTTTTTTGTATAGAATGTTATATATATTTCTATAAAGACTATTCCAAGTGTTCGTTATTAAAAAAATTATGTTTGCATGAGTTTACTCCTATGAATTTTAATTGATAGACATTTATAAGTATCTCATCATTGCTCTACTAAGGAGTCGTTTGGTACGCGTATATTATGAGGTAATTATAAATTCTGAGGATTTTACCATGTGTTGTGTTGTTTGGTGGACAAAAATATGTAGAAACATAGGAAATTACAATTATGAGTAATTTTTATTTCTCACGTAACGTGGGAATTATCTTACCGAAGTAGTGGTCGGTAGAATACAATTCCGCGTACTTTTAACTTGATATTACTATTTTATCCAATAAATTCTTTCAATTTTCCTATTTCTTCCAATCTTCAATCATATACGCGTAGAAAGTGACGTGAACCAAACAAAACCACAAAAACAGAATCCTAGGAAATACAAATTACTCGCTCCCAACCAAACACAATTTACAAATTCTGAGCAATTATATCGTGGAATTAATTTTCCACATTGAACCAAACAACCCCTAATACTCCCTTCTTAATAGTGTCTAATATCGTATTTATAATGATTTTCTATTGTTGGCATGAGTTCTTCAACTTTATTTTCATCTTCTTAATAATTGTGCCAAAAAAAAAGAGAAGAAGAAGAAGCAAACCATTATTGTTAGAAAGGATTATCATCGTTCTAATTATCTACATTGAAATTATCTAAATTAGAATAAAATGAATTTAATTGAATTGCGTACCATGCACTATAATTAAATATCCCAACTGATAAAGGCTGCAGATTTCTCGAGACGATCGATATATACTCTATCCTGAACATGAACAATATTCTTACTTATCTTTTCATGCATATTTTGTGCTTCAACTCACATGAACGGTCAATATTTCCGCTTCAGCAATGATTATTAACAACCAATTTTATCTAGTCTATTTTTTTAAATAAAAATGTAAACAATTTATTTCGAGATTTTGTCATTTGAGAATAAAATATGGATATTAAAACATCATTTTTATTCCCTTCATTAGTAATGTTACATGGTAGAAAGGTTGTTTAGATAACTAGTAAATGTGTAGATTGAGATGAAACAGAGGCGCTCTTAAGATAAACAGTAGAAATAAGTGCTGCTAAGATAATACACTTTTTGAGTCAATTGATTAGTCTGGAACGGAGGAACTCCATCAAGATATTAGTAACTAAGTATAAAGTAAATGGTTACTAATTTACCTTTTCTTTTTAATTATTTTCTGAGATGGCTTTCCTTTTTCCATTTAACATTTTTGCAGTAAATTGTATTTCCTTTTAATTATCTCGTCTCTTTATTCAATCTTTAACCTTCCATCATTGCATACCAGCGCAGAAATTGCTTTTCTTAGAATCATCTTGGCCAATAATTTGATGGTGGAAGCTAACCATGAATCACAAATCTCATCTCCAGAATTTGGAACTCGGATTATGGCATCTTAATCATATCATTCTGTTGATTCTAATATTTTATTTTTTGTAATGATAATAGATGTTGAACTCTTATCCCAACCATGAACGTTCATCCCAAACATTATCTCAAAATCAGGTATTTTAACCTAAATGAATAATATATATTTCTATATAATCAAACACATTGGTATAATCATTGCCTTTTGTTTTAAACTACCGTAGGGATGGTGGATGGCTTCAAATTATCCAACTGGATCGGTGGATAGCTTACCAAATTATTCGAATTTGGTAGGAAATTCAGTAGCAGCAGCCAGTTTAACTAGTTTACTAATGGTACGTACTCTAAATTGTTTTTAGAATTTTCCTTAATTTAAAATAATAATGAATTATTAAATTTTAATTTTGATTTATTAACAAGCACAACAATCATCTGGTGCGGTTCTAGTTCGAATTCGATGTTGAATCATACGGAGAATCCATATACAAGTCAAGGTCAAACTCGTATGAAGTGTAGATTACATGTAAGAATATAATGTTTTGTAAGTCTAAAATTTCAAAAGTTGATGTAAAGGTGAGGGAGGGTTGTGTTGGTTGTAACTTTGCGTACTCTCATAAACAAATATATCAAACAAGAAATTTTATTTACTATGTTGGAGATTATTTATTAATTTCGGGTATTTTTGTGTAAAGATGGTTACATATTTTGTTAGTTTTGGCATTAGAATTGAAAGGAGAATTGCAAAAATGTGGATAGAAAAGGTAAAACAAAAGAGATGCGTGATAAAAACAATTTAAAGCAAAATATAAATCGAATTTCGTTAAATGTAAATATGAAAAATGATTAAATTTGGAATGGGTAAAAAAGTGTGTTTACTGGTGAAAGTTGATAAAACATTTCCAATGCAGTGAATAAATGTGTTTACGTCAAAAACAGGTGAAAGTTGGTAAACATCTCCAACGCAATGAATAAATGTGTTTACGTAAAAACATATTCGACGCCGTTTTGGCGTAAAGATTGCGTAGAATCTTTGCGTAGAGGATCCGGCTTGGTTGAAACCTAATCTCAAACTAGTTTATTTTTTGAGAAAAGTGCTAATATAATTCTTAGTTTTGGGTTAGGTGCAATATATATAATCTCGAGTTCTTGATAAGTGCAATTATAACCTTAAAACTAGTGCAATATATATATTTTCGATGAGTTTCAAACTAGCAAAATTCGTTAATACATGAAATTCACTTCAAGTTTAAAGAATACTTTTGTCTATTCACGTAGACGTATACCTGAATTTGACATATCAACACATTTAGGGAGGGTCATAATCACATTTAAACAAGAACTGGAGTTATAATTGCACTTAACTAGAAATTGGAGGTTACCATCACGTACATTTAAGTTACCTAACATTTTTTTTAATTTTTTTTATCAAGACTATATTTGAAATGAATTAAATAGGTGATGACCAATATCAATGTACAATATACGATATTACTAGGTACATGTACCAGTACGAACAAGTATCACAATTCGAGGAGTGTATATTTAGATAATGTAAGATATTTGTAGTAAAATGAAATAAAATAATATCCACCGCCAAAGCCATGCATATGAAGACAGACGAAACGCCACGTGAATGTCCACCTCTGCCATTTTCCATCGCGTCACCAATCGCATGCAAAATAAACTTCTCCGTTCACACGCAGCCGCAAACCTTTTATATATACTCATACAAATCTGCAATTCATTCTTCAACATAGATTCCATTAGCTTTCACTATCCAAAACTAAGAACATAACAAAATGAAAAGGCAGGAAAAGAAGGTGGACGATGAAAAAGTGAAGCCAACAACAAAAAAAGCCAAGAAAACCACCAAAGCAGCAGCAAAGAATCTTCCGGCGGGGAAATCCGACGTTAGCGGCGGCGAGAAGGTGGTTGAAGAAGAGCGGAAGGAGGCTGTAGAGGCTCCGGTGCCGGAGAGGTTGTTGGTGGAGTCGTGCTGCTGGGACATGTATGAGAACTGGCCTTGCTGCTGCTTGTTTTGCGCGGCGGTGGAGCAGATGTCCTGGGGGACTTCTTGGCTGAGTCCGGCGTGGGACACGGCGGAGCTGTTGGGCGGCGGAGGCGCCGTTGAAGCCTGTCACGATCATCAAAGTGCGTTCAATTCATGTGACGATGTTGTGTGGGACGATCGCATCTGGGATTTGAAGGACTTCAATGACCAAGACTTCAATTAATACTCCCTCATGATCAGCTGAACTGTGGTTTTAATTTGCTTTTTGGTGTGTGTGTGTGTGTGAGAGAGAGAGAGAAATAAATGGATGTTTAATCAGGTGTATTTTCAGGTGCTAATTTAATTTGTGTTGTGTCCCAGAATGATATGGTTAATTTTCCAGTAATGATCATTATCCAATTTTGTTAAAGCATTTCCTGTTTTCAGTTTTGTTGGGAATTAATTCGATTCTTCATTTTGAGACTTATGTAACATCGTAATTCAGTAATTGAGCAAACTCCGTTTGTTGTAATGTGCTAATATTATAACATTAGTCATTTCAGGACTTTTTGCAATTTAGGAGGCAAAAGTAAAAATTGATCAGAAGGAACAACTATTATCGGAAATCCGCTAAAAAGCCTAAAACCTCTATCTAACGCACATGTATCAAATCTAAAAGTCAATTACACATATGGATAGTTGGATACCAATTTAATTTATTGCTCCCAATTATGGTGTTGTTTGTGGGAAAAATACCAAAAATTTATCAAAGCATATGTTGGTGTTTCATTGATGAGAAATGTATTTAGGTTGGTTTCAATGAGTATATGTTTGATAAATATGTGTTGGTGTTTTAAAATAACTTTGTGTTGGTATTGTTCCAGACTTCAATTCAATGATTTAAAGTAATCTTTGTGAAATCGATTGAGTCCATTGTATGTAGGGATGACAGTGTGGTGGATTTTGACGGAACTTGGCTCATTTGTGTCGAGATAGACGAAAGTTAATGGTTAATGCCAGGGCTGTGCAATCGGTCTGGACTGGACCGGGACCGGAATTCTCAAAATTCTTAAACCGAAGACCGGACCGGTTAGGCAATAGTTTAGACCGGAACCGGTCCGGAATAATTCCGGTCTTGGACCGGACCGGACCGGTTGGACCGGATCAATCAAAACATTAAATATTGAGATTGAATTTTACATAAATATGGTACGAAATTTTTTTGATTTTTACCTTCTAAATCTGCCTAATTTGAAAATAAAATCTTGAATTAAAGTTTTGTAACTCAAATTAAGCCTTTGATTAAGTGTTAATATATCAAATCAATCTTTGCACATAATAATACTCTTCAATTACTTAATTAGTAATAAAAGTTAGGTTTCCATAAAATAGAAAAGATACCAAGATGCAAAAGTCAATGAATATATTAACTAAAATAAGTATTTCTCATTTAAGATTATAATACTTACCAAATTTATCATATAATTATTAATTTTAATTATATAGTATATGTAAACCGGTCCATCCGGTCCGGACCGGAAAAAATCCGGTTTTAGACCGGACCGGACCGGACCCGGAATATGGAAAATTGTTGGACCGAAGACCGGACCGGAAACCTATATATCCGGTTCCGGTCCACTTCATTCCGGTCCGGTCCGGTCCATTTTTCCGGTCCGGACCGGTTCATGCACAGCCCTAGTTAATGGGGTAGGAGGGAATGGATCACGACCCGTCATGAGTTAGGGTACAAACATGGGTTTTAAAAAATATTTGACCTAAATATTGATAGTATTTTTGTGGCAATAATTCCGAAATTATAACCCATCATTCTGGTTAAGAAACAACTGTAGTTGGACGTTAGACAGAAGACAAACAATCCATGGTTATATCTCTAACACGATTCTAATTCAGAACAAAATTTTCAGAAATCAAAGAGCAATCAAATTTATTTTCAGAAACCAAAGAGGATCAAGGTTTGTTGCCAAATTTTTCATGAAAACATTCTAAAGTTATTTCAAGAATTTTTTTGCAATACACCTTGATCTATCGTGCATGACATTGTACATGTTAATAAAGTTTATAATTGGGTGCTTTTATTTACACCCTCTGAATTCTATTTGCACCCTTTTTATTTCACAAGTGAATAAATGTAATTTTAATTGGCCAAATAAATTTGTTATTATCACTATCAACGTAATATTTAAAATTTCAAAATGATTTACACCATATTTTCAAGTGAAACGCGTGTAAACACCCTAATAATTATGATGTTTGTGCACGCATTTGATCAATCCTTGCACGATATATATATATATATATATATATATATATATATATATATATATATATATATATATATATTTTTTGAAAGAGGATCATGTGTGACACCCTATGTTATGTGTGACACTTTTCTTATGTGTGACACTCATCTGGGCCATTCAAATATTCAATCCAGTGGCTAATATTGTAAGCCCATTTACTATTTTCGTGGGTTAAAATTTGGGCCAAAAGCCCATTTTCGAGTTATAACAATATATGATTTTTTTATGCAGATTTCGTGGTCAGCTTCACCTTTTGCACACCTTTTAACTCAAATACCTTATGTTGCAGATTATATGATTAACCTTTTGTATTACACATTTTAACTCAAATACCTCATGTTTGAGATTATATGCTTCACCTTTTGCATTACACCTTTTAACTCAAATACCTCATGTTTGAGATTATATGATTAACCTTTTGTATTACACCTTTTAAACTCAAATAACTCATGTTTGAGATTATATGCTTCATATTTTGCATTACACCTTTTAACTCAAATACCTCATGTTTGAGATTATATGAATAATCTTTTGTATTACACCTTTTAACTCAAATAACTCATGTTTGACATGAGCATTTTAATGTGAAACATGAGCATTTTACCAAAACCGTCTCGGAAGTATATTCGCCAGAAAGTAAAATATTTAATTAATTAATATTTTATTTTTATAATTATTTTTATATTGCAGCGGTGTGCATATTCATTACATAGAGCATTTGATTAATTGTTTGTAGACTTGTAGGCTGCCACCAACAAAATTAATACATTAAGTATGTTTTGGCGGGAAAAAAAAGATTAGGAGAGTGACCCGGAAACCCGTCCGCGAGAATTATTTATTTTGCAGAAATCCAGAACCGTCAAAATTGGAAGATCAATGGTTCAGATGGTGCCACACATAAGTGAGCTGCCACACATAAGATGGGGTGTCACACCGGATCCCTCCCCTATATATATATATATATATATATATATATATATATATATATATATATATATATATATATATATATATATGACCAATTCTTGGGTGAGGCAGCCTCACCCATGAGGCAGGATTAAGTAAACACTTTTTTTGACGAGGTTTGATGAACTGACACAAAATTTTTGATGAGGTAACATGTTTGTTGAATTGACACCGAGATTTGATGATGTGACGTCGTGATTTGATGATGTGGTAGTGAGTTATGATGAGGTGGCAAAAATGATATTTTCTTTATTTGGACTTGCCTCATAGGTGAGGCTGCCTCACAGAAGAATTACTCTATATATATATATATATATATTGGTTAAACCACCATTGGTGGGGAGTTATATTGGCTTCCCTTTGCCTTTTAAATAGCAAAAATAAAAAATACAAGAAAAAACCGCATGTTAGGGAATAAGATACCCTGCGGTTTTGGGAGAGATCCAAGAGGATTTCTCAATGTAGCATTTTACAGAGTAAAAAAATGCATCCATGCATTAGGGATGCCTCAAAAAGAATGAGTTAAAAGGAACTAGTTAGCCTAAATTGAACTCATTCTAATCACAAAGAGGAACGGTGACAGAGTGGTTGATGAAAGCTGTTATGGGAAATCAATTTCTCCACTTGCTTGTTAGCGAATCAGTTAGACTGAAACACAAGGCAGCCTGTGGATATTGATTTCTCTAGCAGACAATCATCATTTGAAAGAAAAACACTTTGTCTTCTGGGAGTTCGGTGAAGATCAGTAAAAAAAGAGTGCCACAGTGTAGCTTCAGGAACATCTGAATAACCATAATTCATGCAAAATATAATAAGAGAGATCAGCAGTATCCATTCGGACCATTCCTGATTCTCAATGCAGGAATACCATGCTTATCAAGAAAAAGGGCACCTTTTGCAACTTGTGGCATGTTACTCATGGTAATTTATCAAGAGAGGTGGTGTTTTAAAGCATGCTTTGCAAGGCTATCTGCCACCTGATTTCCTTGCACGATAATTGCACGCTAGTTGCACATTTTTCAAAACTCATAGACCCATGCAATTGAATTTGTACGTATAAGATGATTCTAGCTGTTTATGATTTAAATTAGGCAAAGTCATATTTAGTTTCCGAATCTGTAGCTGGAGAGAGCATTATATATACTCTCGTCTGTATCTGTAATCTATGTGATTTCAAGATGACCATTATGGTTTGAGAAATTCGCCACATCTGGGAGCCTAATAAATCTGATTTTGGTCGTGGATGTAGCCAATTGGTGAACCACGTTAAATCTGTATTTTCTTTATTATTATTTTGAGCTGCGCAGATGGGGTCAATTTCCCAACAGTGGTATCAAGAGCTTTGGTTCATCTTCTGTCAAGATAGTGATAAAGAAATCTGGTGCTGCCGTACAATCTGGGTGAACTGCAGTGTTTACCATCTGTTTGGGCTCAATTCGGCTATCTGAAATCTGATCATCTGTTGGCAATCTGTTGATGTTGCTTCTGCTGGGATCACAAGCTAATTTGTCCGACAAGTTCTTTCCGGGTTGAGCTTGTATGTTTGTGAAGCGATTCAAGAAGGCGTACGAGAATTCATCTGCGTGCAGGGTTCAAGATTACGTTTGCGAAGTTGTTAGTCTGTTTCAGTGGTATGTTCAAGAGGCGTTTGAGAATTCATCGGTGCATGGTTCAAGATTACGCTTGAGAAGTTGTCCATCTGTGTCTGTACAGTTCAAGAAGACGTATGAGAGCTCTGGATCAAGACTACGTTTGAGGACGACCCACTGTCAACAGTTCTTTCCTGGTTGAGCTTGTTGAAATCTGTTCGGTTAGCAAATCCTTGCCTGGTTGGATTTGTTCTTTTGGTCTGTTGTTGTTCGGGTTGCAAGTCCTTGCCTGTTTGGATTTGTTCTGTACTTTTGTTGGTGGTATCTGGTACATTTAGTACATCTGTCTAGCACGACTCCCAAAGTGTATCTGTTTCTGGTAAATCTGGCACAACCACCGTGCATCTGGTACGACTAGCGTCATCGTACATCTGGTACACCTGGCACAATCATTGACGACCATTGTGCATCTGCTTCTGGCTGTGAGGAGATTCAGTTCAAGGGGGAATTGTTAGGGTTTAATTGAATTCCTTTATTATGTTTTCTGTAATAAATGAAAAGTTGATATTCTATTCCGTTTTCGGATTTATAGATTAGGTAAATCTATCTGTTTATGACTTAAATTAGGCAAAGTCATATTTAGTTTCCGAATCTGTAGCTGGAGAGAGCATTATATATACTCTCGTCTGTATCTGTAATCTATGTGATTTCAAGATGGCCGTTATGGTTTGAGAAATTCGCTACATCTGGGAGCCTAATAAATCTGATTCTGGTCGTGGATGTAGCCAATTGGTGAACCACGTTAAATCTGTGTTATGTATTTTCTTTATTATTATTTTGAGCTGCGCAGAGGGGGTCAATTTCCCAACAATGATAATATATTATTTACATAATATTAAATTTACAGTTACAACTATTTTAAAAGCGTATGTTGAATGACGTTCTATATTTAGTTAAATAAAGACTTTCCAAATGCTAATAAACTTATAACATTTTAATTAATATAGAGAAGATAAATTTAAATTAGTATTATCATGATCATAAAAAAAAGCACTCATTCATATTAAAGAAGCACACATTTAAAACAAAATAAAAAATCTGAAACTTAAACACTTTTTTAAGGAAGACCAGGTCCAAAACCTTTCGACTCTCAAATAATAATTATTGTATTTATTTTGTATTTAGTTAAAAACATATGTATATATATTTTGTGAAACTATGCCATTTTAAAATATAAAATTCCGTCCCCGGATCACGACAAATAAAAGCTGCGCAGGCTCATAAAATTGATACTCCATACAGGTTGCAAAATACGTGGCATCTGATGTGCTCTTCACTCCAATAAATTGCGTTTTCTTACCGTCATCAAACTCTCATCATTTAAAAAAAAAAAAAAAAAATTAAAACTCGAAATGAGGTGGCTGATTCCGTAAACCTTTGACGTTGAAGAAAATGTCGAAAGCTCTTGAAGTTAC
This sequence comes from Cruciata laevipes, assembly GCA_963678965.1. NCBI lineage: Eukaryota > Viridiplantae > Streptophyta > Magnoliopsida > Gentianales > Rubiaceae > Cruciata > Cruciata laevipes. The sequence continues at coordinate 7,416,517 of OY787641.1, read as the reverse complement.
AAATACACATTATTGATCAATTCATTATTCATGCACATTAACTACTTTCTGGACGCTCTAATTTTTATTAGTTTATTCAAAAAATCTTTGATGTTTAAAAACTTTATTGGATCCATAGATTTAGTTATGTGTAAATATAAATTATAAAAACTAGTTGTTTTGAAAATATATACTACGTAAAATTATGAATGCAAGTTGCAACTAGGCTATATAAAATATTATTCGAAATTATTTATCATTTTGATTAGAAAGTTAAATTTAAGTGAATTTGACTAGTTGCCTAAACAGGTGGAACAACGAAAACTAAAGGGTAGGAGTAGTTAAGCACAAATTATCACAATACCCTAGAATTCTCAAGGTGTTTAACCAAAAAATAATTTAATTAAACCATTTTTTCTTCTTTTAAACCAAAGCCTATAAAGTGAATTTTTAAAAAATCATCAAACTGGTTTAAACTAGTTCAGATTCCGGCAAAAGATGCGTGTTGGAAAGGATATCTTTCTCTGCTGACATAAATCTCTCTCAGTCGGTTGCCGGATACTGAAGTCGCGGATAGGAAACCTGCCATGCACGGTGCACGACCACCGTCAAAATACGGTGCACCGCCACCAATTGTGCTATATACGTATACCACTTCAGCAAATACGTCAATCGTTCAACCATTCTTGTTTTCAAAATTATATAATAATAAAGTACACACGAAATATAAACTCTACAGAAATTTCAAGAAAGGTGTCTCAGCAGCACACCTTGATCCATCCTTTTCTCCGGCGGTTGAGAGGCTAAGTTGAGTAGATATCATGTTTCCGGCATGCTTGGCCGCTTCAAACTGATTTTGTGCGGTGGACATGGAATCGCCGGAGGGCTGCAGCAGCGGTAGGTTGTCCGGGAAATTGAAGGCGGTGTTCCGGCCGCGCAAGCAAAACGCTGCAGCATCATACGCTCGAGCGGCCTCTTCCGCGGTTCGGTAAGATCCCAACCAAATCCTTTCAGTGCTCTTGAGCCGCTGGATTTCTGCAACCCATCTTTGATCTTCCCCATTTCCGAACCCGAACACCCCTGAAACAGCGGTTAAACCGCGGTTCTTTTTTTAGTTCCCTTGAAATTTATTTCCTATTTAAAAGCTCCCTCTACTTAACTATAATTGCAATTTTTAGTAGTTTAAAAATTATAGTTCACATATATTAGTGTTGAAATATAATGTGCAATGCACATCAAAAGCACATTAATAGTATTGCACAAATACTGCACAAATTTTGATCAATTATTTTTTAAAGCACGTTTGATCAAAAATTTATAATCGTACGAATTTTTTCATAACACATTTAAACACAAAATTAATATGTATAGTTATAATTATTTGAGCATAAACACTTTTGAACATATTCTAATTTTTTATAACTCAATTATATTTTATACATGTGGCCTGGTAGTGATTTTGTTCACCTCCATTATTTTTACTCAACTTTTCATTCAAAATCTCAATCATTAGATCAGTACCTTTATTGTGATCAAAATCTCAAATTTTCACTCAACATCTCAACCATTATTGATCTGATACCACTATTTTATTAGTTTTAGTTTGGATCACTTTATCCTTAATAGCATTCAATTCCGTCAATTTTCTTTAAGTTTAATTGAATTCAGTTTAACTTAATTAAGTTTTTTTAGCTCAACTTAATTCATCCTTGTTCTAATCATTCAAATTTGGGTGAATTTAATTTAATTGATTTCATTTTCACTCGATTTAGTTTAATATAAATCAAATTTGAGCGTAGCAATGCTAGTAAATCAAGTGTGTTGAAACTTGAAAGTATTTACTTTTGATTGCAAGAGCATATTGGAGCAGATTGGACGAGTGGCAAGAGCAGATTGGAGGTTGGCATGAAACGAAACAGAGTTGGGGCGAGAAGAGTGAAAGAAGTTGCTCCGCTCGAGAGAAAGAGAGAGAGATGAAAAAGATTGTATCTAGATCTTCTGAATAGTGTGAACAAAGAGATGATGCCAATGAACCGTCTTCAAAACTTTATGATCACAGTGCTTTGACGAGTGGCAAGAGCAGGTTGGAGGCTGGCATGAAACGAAGCAGGATTGAAGTTCCTAGGGGTGGGGCGGGGGCGGGGGCGAGCTGAGCGGTGGGAAGGGATCTAAGAAAGGTGACGAGAAAGCTAATGAGGAAGCAAAGATAGCTAAGGAGAAAGCTGCTGAAATTCTAAGGATCGAGCGGGATTTGCCTCAGATTGAGCAGATCGAGTTTGAGGAAGTCAAAGGGAGGATATTGAAATTTGAGGTGTTTTGTCGTTCCGGTAATGGATGAGTTTGCAAAACTGGATTCCAAATCTGTTCTCATCTCAACAGGCAAAGCCCATATCCATGAAGTGTACTCCATTATCCACAATCTGACTCTTACCGGTGGAGGGAAGATTATAGCAGAGCCCCCCCAGAGAAGGATTCTCGGATGAAATATTTGTGAGCCCAAACTGCGGTTATGGATATTGAAGATTTTAAAAAGGCAATGTCTGATTCTGTTGAGATAAATAGCACATGATCGTTCGTACGCCAAGAAGCCAAACATGGATGATATACTGGTTGGGCAGATCTGGTTGATTTCTTCTCGTTCCAGGTTGACGCTTGGAAAAAAGTTATCCCTATATTGGGGCAGCGATAAAAGAGACTCGGGGTGACCCTCCCCTCACTCGCTCTACTACCACTTATGAGCAGATGAAGCCCTATTTTCCCATATTTTTCACTATCGAAACAGGGGTTAAAACTCTTCCTTTGGAGCAGGATCACTTGAAATGCTTTGTCTTCTACATGTCTCAAGACACAAGTAAGTTTGTCAAGATGGATTCTGAATGGAAAGCTGGAAATGTGCACAAGATCACACACCTGGATGATACGTTGTTGTTGTTGCGGCTGTAATTTTGTCCAGAAACGTGAATTGAGTTCTTTGTTGGTTCTTTTGCATTGATATGGAAACATTGCGTAATTGGTTATTTTGCTATATCAAGAATATGTAATATCTAGGAGACATGGAAACATTGTTGTAATTGGTTCTTTGGTTATCTCAAGAATATGTAATGGCTTGGAGACATGGAAACATTGCCGTAATTTTCGAAGCTAATCTATACTTTTGTTGTAGAAATTTTTTTTTAACTTGAAATATAAAACATTTTAATTGAATTCACCCAAAAAAGGAAGTGCCATTTCGAGACCTCATGCCTCACCACCCAGTCACCAAAATCTTCTCCTAAACCCTACCCCGCCGCAAAAAAAAAATCCTCATCTTCTTCAATCTTTTTTTTTTAAATTTAAACCAGCAATGTTGGAGGGAATTATATTAGGGTATCTGAAAAAAAACTCCAAAGATCTAACATTTTGTCCAAGAAAAACCCCAATACAAAAAATGTGGGATGAAAAAACTTGAGGTTCAAGAAAAAAAACTTAAACTAGTTGGGATGAAAAAACTTGGGAAAGATCCTACATCTATTTCAGTAAGCAAATTCCATAGCTATCAACTCAACCCATCCAAGTTAGTAGTTCAGAGCCCCCGAGGTTGAACCACAAGTTTGCCAAGGTGAGAATATTCCTTCAAGTTATAGCTTAGTGATTTGTGTAATCACTATTTAATAACTTGAATGCTACAGAATCTTGCCAACATATAAACAGAAAATTCTGTGAGTGTAACTGAGATGTAACTGTAGTTGTAGCAAGTTTTGTGCAGTCTATCAGTTGGATTGACAAGAAACAGCACCATGGGAAGCTCCCTTTCAGCATCATTTCCTTTCGATTCACTTTGGAGAAGGTGAGTGATATTTGGCCAGCTTTGAAAACTTCTCGTACAACAAGGCTATATACCTGAAAAGAAGTGAAAGCAATCCAGTGAATAGTTCTAAGTACTAGAATAGAGAAAATTATAAGGTTTTGAAAATTGTACACCTGAGCATTCCAGTTCATTTCAAAGTTCATCCTGGATAGAGCTGGTATTGTTTGTTTCCTTGCCTTAGTTCCTGTAAAAAGCCAAATAAACCAGCAGCAGTATCTTGTGTTTCTAAAGTGAGATTTAAACCATACTAACATAAGGAAATTCTTGGCTATGTAAAGCAACTAGTCCTCTTATGTTGACTGGGAGATTTTGATGATTAAAAATCTTGGATGTTTTACTTGTACTAGCCATTTTAGCAAGGGAATCAGCCACTGAGTTTGCTTCTCTATAAGTATGTGAAAAAGTTACTGGAAGCTCACATGTTATCATCTAGATATTCCTCATCATGTTGGTGAATTTCCAAGGGATTTTAAATTCCCTTCTCACCATCTTTAGCAAAATCAAAGAATCCACTTCACATTCTAAGTCCTCCACATCATTTGAATATGCTGTCTCCAGTCCAATAGATAAAACTGTGATGTCTGTTTCTAGACAGTCCATGGTCCCTAGAAATTTGGATTTTGCTATAAGTACCCTCCCTTCTTGATTCCTCGGGACTATTCCTGCACCAGCTGAGCCATTTTTCAGTGAAGAGTCATCTGTGTTCAACTTTGCATGCCTTTGAGGTAAGTTCCATCTCACATTGATGACTTGTCTGGTTCTGGTACATGTAGCTGTTGGAGCCAAAGACAAAAGACTCGTAGAAAGATTAGGTGTTTCAGATAATTTCCACATTCTGCCTTTTATCTTCATAATGGTTTTCACAGTGCTAAAAACATGTGAAGCCATATTAATCCAGTTTGGTGATTTGGATTCATACAGCCATGCATTCCTAGCACACCAGATTTGCCATACAACAATACATGGGAGCATCTGAATAATAAGTTCCTGTGTTTTTATTTTTAACTCCACATTCCAGTAAAAGAAATATCTATCCCATAGTGTGCTGAAGGTTAAATTTTGAATATCAAACCACCGATGTAAATGAGTCCAGAATATTTTTACTTGTTCACATTCATTAAAACAGTGATGTATATCCTCATTAGCCTTTTTACAAAATGGGCATATAGAAGGCAAATGGAAGTTAAAGTCTTCTAAGACATCAGGAAATGGGATAAGCCTATTGAGTAATCTCCAACTGAAAATGGTGTATGTCAGTGGGATATATTTTGAACACAAGGATTTGAAAGATGGAATTTTTTTTTATCTCACAACAAAGAGTAGGTTGAGAATAGTGTGAAGTATCCATTTCTTTCAGGTTTCCATATCAATCTATCAGGGTATTATTCAAAGATAGAGATCTCTTTGGATATTAGATTTATATGTTCTGTGTCCAGACCATTTCGTAGTTGCTGCACATAAGATTCTTGGTCATAGACAAACTCTGAGATAGTTAGGTCTGGGAAGCGTAATTCATTATCATCCCAAACATCAACCAGAGGATACTCTTTTACTCAATTTGAGTTCCAAAAAAAAATTGTACCCTCACCAACTAGAAGTTTTGTATTCTCAGAGGCTATTTGATGGATATCCTTTATTATTTTCCATGTTCTGGAATTTTTAAGATAGTTTGGTAGAACCCACATAAAATCTGACCAGAGGTTATTTCCTTTTTGCATTTTCACCATAATTTTAGTGAGAAACTATCAATTAGTATATGGGGATCTTTAGTGTTTAGACCATTTTCAAGCTCTGGTAAGCATAGCTTAGTCCAAGATCTCCATGCTTTTTTCTGTCCAAATTCCGATGTTCCCCAGAAAAACTTTGCAAACAGTACATGTATTTTATCTATCACACCTTTTGTAGGTTTGGTAACTGCTAGTATGTGCAGTGGTATTGATGATAAGACATTTTTTAGCAAGATTAATCTACCTCCTTGATTTAACCATTTGTTATGCCATAGAAGTATTCTTGCAGTTATTTTTTCAAAAATGGATTGGAAGTACCTGTATTTTGTTCTTCCAATGTAGATGGGACATCCAAGGTATTGAAATGGGAAGGTGCCTGGAGTTACTGAGGTTATGTCATGTATCAATGATCTATGTGCTGATGATGCATGTTGGGATAAATAGAAGGATGATTTTTTTAAATTAATTTTCTGTCTTGTGGATATTTCATACTGTTCCTGAAAATTTTTCAGATTGCTTAAACTAGTTCTATTAGCCTTTAAAAAAACCACTGTATCAACAGCAAAGCTGAGATGGGTCACTTTATACACTGAATCTGGCAGTTTAAAATACCTTATATGTTTCTTCATACAGGGTTTTGAGGTTTCTGGTAAATAACTCTATTAGAAGGATAAAAAGATAGGGTGAGAGTGGATCTCCTTGCTTTAAGCCTCTGGATATTTTGAAGAATCCAAAAGGTTTTCCATTTACCAAAACAGAGAAGCTTGTTGCTGCCATATTACCCATTATAATTTTAACAACTCTTCCATGAAATCCCAGTTTTAAAAGAAATGAGTTTAGAAAACACCATGAAACTCTATTAAAGGCCTTCATCATGTCTAGCTTTATGCAAAGATTTGGGCCACCAGTTCTGTTATTGAGTAATTTGACCATTTCTTGCATGAGTACGACATTACCAGCTAGCTCTCTCTCCTGAACAAATGCTGACTGTTTAGGGGATATAAGCTGGGGCATTGTGGGTTTCAGTCTCTCTGTATAAACTTTTGAAATTTTTTTATTGATGAAATTAGAGAGACTGATTGGCCTATAGTCATTAAAACTTGTATTTACAGAACTTTTTGGAATTAAAACTATGAATGCAGATGCAATTGCCCTAGGGATTGGTATTCCAGACAGAAACTCATTAACTGCACATAATAAATCTTCAGAGATTATTTCCCAGCATGTCGTGTAAAATTTACTAGGATATCCATCTGGTCCAGGAGATGAATCTCCATCCATTGTTATGTGACTCAGCATGTTTTCATTTATTTGTTCTGAGATGAGCTTATGGATGTTTCTAAGCATTTGCTGAGTAGCTAAGCCATCAATATCTGTATTTTCTGAGCTTAAAAGTTTATGATAAAAGGATACTGCCTCATTACCTATATCATCAGGATTCTTAATCCATTGATCATTTGAATTTTTGATCTCTGTAATGGCTTGTCTAGCATGTTTTGATTTGACTGATGCATGAAAAAATTTGGTGTTTGAATCACCTTCTGCTAGCCATTTAGCTCTAACTTTTTGTTTCCAAAATATTTCTTTCTGTTCAAAGCCAGGGTTAATTCTGCTTGGGCATGATGCAATTCCATTTTGGATTAGGTGTTGTTATTTTGCTGATGATTTAGTTCTTTTCAAGAACTTTATCTTCGGCATTTTGAACTGCATCATTGATATTACCAAACACTAATTTATTCCATTCTTTTAAATCTATTTTTAGCCTCCTTAGTTTGATGGAGAACTTTAGCATTCCCTGCCCCTCGCAATCTAGATTCCAGTTATCATAAACTGTTGATATGAGATTGGAGTGTGAAATCCAACAGTTTTGGAATCTAAATGTTTTAGGACCAGAGGAATAGTTAAGGTTTGCCATTGAAACCAGTAAAAGAGAGTGATCAGAGGAGTGTCTGGATTTGACTCTGATGCAAGTGTTAGGAAAGAGGTTTAGAAAAGGTTCATTTGAGAGTCCTCTATCTAGTCTTTCCCAACATTCCCAGTTCTCACACCACTCCAAGTAAAATGGTTACCAGAAGTGGGAGTTCAATAAGATCATTATTCTCTATGAAAACATTAAAATCTATCATACAGTTTAAATTAGGTGCATCATGTCCTAGATATTCACTAGGTTCTCTAATGCAGTTAAAGTCCCCGATTAACATAATCGGTTCATTACAGTATTGAGAAAGGCTAGACCATAGAGGATATCTAGCTGACCTGTCATGTCTAGCATATATGAAAGCAGAAAACCATTTAAATGTTGAAGATGAGTGTTTCATTTCTACTAACACAAATTGATCATGGACAGAGACTATGGATAACTGAAAAACATCATTCCAGAAAATCCAAATCTTATCTCTGGGTTCTCCATAATAATTAAAGCCAAGCTGAAAGGCTATAGAGGCAATTTGATCAGATTGTAACATTGGTTCAATTAGAACAAAGAGGTTAATATCATGCTTTCTCTTAAAGTTTCTTACTTTATTTTGAGCATTAGCATTTCTAAGACCTCTTACATTCCATACACAGATTTTAAATAATACCATTATTACTTAGCTTCTGTGAGTCTATTTGAGCCTTTGAGTTATCACTTTTTGTTGAATTCATATAGCTCTTTTTTGTGTTCCTATTTCTAGGTTCCATTAAAGAGAATATAAGATCTTCAGTAGAAACATCATCCATTTGTAAACTTCTAAAACTGTTTGGAGTTTAAAAAAAATGGTTCAAGAAAAATATCCCCTTCTTTATCCTTAATTCCTTTTCCTTTTGACCAAACAATTTTAGGATGGGGATCTAGGTTATCAATTAACATTATATCCTCATTTGACAATTTACCAGGAGTTTCTGGATTAGAGGACTTACCTGATTCACCCTGAATCTTACCTGAATCCTCCTGAATCTTTCCTGAGTCTTCTGGTTTGATTTTACTTTGTGCATTTTCAGATGGAGTCCCTTCATTTTTGTTTGGTGAGTTCGGGACCTGCTTATCTGTATCTGCACACAACTCAGCAAACTTGTAAGATTCATTGTTATCACTAGGAGATTCTATCTCTCTGGTGTGATAAGTTGAGGTAGATTTTTCCTTCTTGGCTATAAAATTTGAGGTAGTATCAACTTGGTTATTATCATCCTCATTTATGTTCTCAATAAGAACCAATTCAGTGTTACCTTCCACCTGTTGGATTGGAGATCCATCATCATTCAGGATCACTACATGAGCCTTATACTATTGAGAAGTAAGGGGGGGATCCTGAGTAGGAGATGACGATTTGCTGGGATCCTGAGGTTGCTTTTCTTGACAATTCCGTGTGATTCAAACATTAAAATTGTTTCCGATTTGATCGGCTTAATCCATGATTTAGTTGGTCGTTGATATTTTGTTTCCGGTCAGATTAGACAGGTCGGGGATTGTGCTTTTTGTTTATAGTTCTCGATCTGGTTATACGATCGTGTTTCCATTGGTGATCTATAACATTATATCCTCATTTGACAATTTACCAGGAGTTTCTGGATTAGAGGACTTACCTGATTCACCCTGAATCTTACCTGAATCCTCCTGAATCTTTCCTGAGTTATACGATCTGGTTATACGATCGTGTTTCAAGGTGTTTACAGTTTGAAGAACATAGATCATGTTTTGGAACTAGTGATGTTACAGTTGTAGCAGATCGCCGATTGGCGCAGTGATTGATGCGGAAGACGCTCCTCTATGCCAAGCGGTTGTGGTGTTCGCGGTTGCAAGATAATATCCCTCAGGGCGGTATTACAGTTTTTTTATTGGATATCTCAATTTGTAATAGTACAGACGGTATGAGTCTGGTTAGCATATGATTTAGTTAGCCTTGTAATAGGTTAGCTGATTTGATGTTGATTCCACTTGTAATCGCTACTGAACGTTTTCCTAGTACCATGAATGAATTTTTATAAAAAAATAAAATTACAAAAAGGAACTAGATACATAAATTGTATTTTTTACTTATGGTAGTGATTTTGTTCACCTCCATTATTTTTACTCAAATTTTCATTCAAAATCTTAACCATAAGATCAGTACCTTTATTGTGATCAAAATCTCAAAATTTCAATCAAAATTTCAACCATTATTGATCTGATACCTCTATTTTAGTAGTTTTAGTTTGATTTAAGTTCAATTGAATTCAGTTTAAATTAGTTAATTTTTTTTAGTTCAACTTAATTCATCCTCGTTCGGATCGTTCAAATTTGGGAAAAATAAATTTAATTGATTTCTTTTTACTCGGCTTAGTTTAGTTTGGTTATTCTTCGTTAATATAAATCAAATTTTGTTAAACTACAATTAAGTTAAACTCAACGGTCATCCAAAGTTTATCATATTTACTTTTATAATTTAGTTTACTTCAATTCAATCTAGTATATTGAAGTCATTCACTGGTTTAACTAAACTGCAATCCATCATAACTCATAATATTATATCTTATATCTGCTGGAGTTTGTGGAAAGCTAGGAACAAGATGCTCTCTGAAAATGTAAAACCTTGTGTTAAAGTGATAATGACAGAGATCAAAGAAATGGTTTTCTATTCCTTTATTGCTAAACCAGTTCACATAGATAAACAATTTGATATTGATCTGTTCTCTAACAATGTTCTACCCCTTTGCACTAAAACTCCCAAACCTAAGATCATCACTTCAAAGTGGAATAAACCAACTCATGGTTTAAAAACGAATGTTGATGCTTCCTGGGTAAATGGTAAAGCTGGGTTACGTTTCATTTTTAGAGATAACTTAGGGGAGGTTGTAGCTAATGCAGTCATGTTTACAGAAGCTTCTACTCCACTTGAAGCTGAACTTAAAGCTATAAAACATGGGATTCTGTTTGGTCATAATCTAGGGCACCATACTTTCATTATTGAATCTGACTGTCTAGTTGGAGTTTCCATGATCATTAACCCAATAACTGCTCACTGGAAGCTCTTTATTCTGGCTGATGAAATTCATAGACTAGTTGGATCAAAAACTGTACAACATGTTTTTAGGGAGTCAAATAATGTGGCTGATGCTTTATCCAAATACTCCCTGCAAAACTCTTTTACTGGCACAATCACAGACATCATCCCCCAACCTGTTCAAACTCTTATTGCTATGGATCTTCATGGCCCTCCAAATATTAGAATCTTGAGCCATTAAATCTGTACTGGTACTGCTGATCTCTTCTCTTATGACAGGTACACATCAAGCTGCCAGCTGTAAGCTGGAATGTGAGAGTACATGCTCTGCAACAAATGGGAGAGTACATGCTCTGCAACAAATGACCCTGCTCCAACTGTTTGAAGAACACTCTGAGGTGCACCACAACCATGGTGTTTTCAACTGAAAGTTTAAGGATTGAGAGGTTAAGGATTGAGATACATAGGTTTCCATAGGCTGAATTGTGTTTCATTGTGACTCACTAACAAGCAAGTGGAAATCTATGTCTCATTCTCCTTCTCTCATTATTTTTGGCACAGCATGAGCTCTAACCACTAACTCATTAGTTTAATCTACTACACCACAAGCACCTCATTAGGAGGATAAGTCTTTCAAACCTCTAGGGCCTGTCCTGTTTTTTATATTCCATTCATTGTATAAATACTCTTATTTTCAAGGCTTGGGGAAGCCAATATACACCCCCCACATACGGTGGTTTGCCCAAAAAAAAAAGTCATTCAAATTCGGCTATAAGTTCAATTTGATTAAGATCCATCCTATTAGTTATAATTATATTTGTCCAATTTATTTCACTGTCTTGATATTCAATTCAATTATGTTTCATCAAATTCATATGAATTTAGTTCTGTTCAGTGAAACTAATTTGAACTAAATTTAACTAATTTGGTTTGAAATAGATTTTTAGTTAAAAGTGGAATAAGCTCAATTAAAATTACGGATTTATCAATTTTAATTAATAGTGTTTCCTATGGGGTTTTAACCCTTCCCCTAGTTCGAGGTTATAATGTTGAAAAGTAAATACGCATAATTGAATAATGTTATAACAACCACACTTGCATACCTTTAGAGAATAAAGACATTTTATACACATTCTACCATAATTGAACTAACTAGAAATGAATGAAAATATTCTTCCTTCGCCAGAACTCATCTTTACCGGAATTAATATACTTGGAAAAAGAAGAATCATATTCCTAGTCATATTTTTTTCATGATTAGATTATTACCTTAAATATAATTTCTATTCAACTGAACATAAATTTATTGCTAAAACAATATTTCTCTATTTTGGATTCGGAAAATTGGTTCTATAATCTGGAGTTGCAGAGTTATATCATATATGTATAATTAGAGGGTGTCTCCCGCCTCTATCACTATGATATTTAGATATTCGGTATAACTGCGACATCATTTGACCTAAAATATGGTCTCTATATGTTTCAGTAAGCACTAAAAAAACAAACACTACAATACAATCAGATTGATAGGAAATCATGGAAAATACGAACTGCATGTATAACCGTTTGAAAATAAAACATCAATAAAAAAACTAATTAATTAAATATCTGAATCGATCACTCATCAAACCAACTCTACTATACTAGCACCTCCATCACTCGTCACCAGGTAATACGTGGCACGCGATCTGAACTGATCTTGAAGTAGCCGACTAGCTAGCTTGTTAGGAAATTAAATTTGGGACCTTCCCAACATAGCTTTTGTTGAATGTTAAAGAAAACTCTTGAAGAAATACAGTACGTGTCAAATTGAAGAATACGTGGATAAATGTAGATCAAATGTTTATTAGATCACTAATTAAAACTACAATATTGCTCTGAACTACTAACTTGGATTGGTTAGAGTTGATAGCTATGAAATCTGTTTACTGGAATAGATGTAAGTTTTTTTATTCCAATTAGCGGGGTTTTTCTTGAACCTCAAGTTTTTTCATCCCACATTGTTTTGTGTTGGGGTTTTCCTTGGACAAATTAAATGTAAGATGTTTGTTTTTTTATGGTTGAGGGAGCCTAATATAAATCTCTCCAGTATTGCTGGTTTAAAATTAAAAATAATAATAATTAAAACTACAACATATCAATTAACATTTCCTTCTTATAAATTAGTTTCATTAATCTCCATTTTCCTCACAAGAAAAAAGAGAGAGAAATCAAAATGGTTCAAAAAGATGAAGCAACCGAGCTTGTTCAAGGTCAGGCAGAGGTGTGGAAACACATCTTGAGCTTTGTGGTTTCCATGGCTCTAAAATGTGCTGTTGAGCTTGGAATTCCAGACATTTTACACTCTCAAAACCGCCCTTTATCGCTCACCGAAATCGCCTCCAAAATCAGCAAGACTTCTTCCCCAAATCTCCCTTACCTTTCACGAATCATGCGCCTGTTAGTCCACAAGAAAATCTTCACTTCCACCTCTTCTCCCGGCGCCGGCGCCGGCAGCACGCTCTACGGCCCGTCACCGGCGTCGAGGTGGCTGTTACGGCCCGACACGAACGAGTTGAGCTTAGCCCCGTTCCTGTTGATGCAGACAAACCCTGTGATGCTCAGTCCATGGCACCAGTTCAGCAGCTGCGTGAGAGAAGGTGGAAATGCATTCGAAAAGGCTCATGGATTTCAAATTTTTGACCTATCGGCGCAAAACTCCGATATCAGTAGCCTCTTCAACGGTGCAATGCAGTGCACCGGGAAGATCACGATGAGTGCGATTGTTTCCGGCCTCGGAAACGATGCATGGGATGGTTTGGAGTCTGTGGTGGATGTCGGCGGCGGAAACGGCCACGTTATAGCGGAGATCGTCGGCGCTTACAAGCACATTAAAGGTATAAACTTTGATTTGCCCCATGTTATTCAAACTGCGCCGGAGCACGCCGGAGTAAAGCACGTCGCCGGCGACATGTTCGATGCCATACCTGAGGCGAATGCTGTGTTTATGAGGTATATTTTCTTTAAGGTATTATAAATTACTTATGTTAGCTATTTTGTTAAGAAAATATGTATAATTATGCAGTGGATCATGCATGATTGGAATGATGAAGACTGTGTGAAGATCTTGAGGAATTGCAGGAAAGCAATCCCGGAAAAAACAGGAAAGGTATTCATTGTGGACGTGGTGCTAAGCTCAGATGGTGATGCCCTGTTTGGGAGCAGCGGTTTGGAATTCGATCTGGTAATGATGGCTCATACCCGCGGAGGAAGGGAAAGGACTGAGCCGGAATGGAAAAACCTTCTGGAAATTGCTGGATTCCCTCGCTACAAGATTACCAAAATTCCAACTTTTTACTCGGTCATTGAAGCTTACCCATATGAATAATTAAATGTCCTTTTTTTCCTATTTGAGTATTTTGATTTGAGATATTGTCTCCTATGAGATAAATTAAAGGTTAGCATGTTAATGTTTTTATGATTATAATTTATATATGTTAATTTTTATTGATAATTTGTTGCCGTTTATATTGTATTGTATTTATTTTTGGAATTTTACTCAATTGATGTTACATTTATTTATGTTGACTTTTGTTTACATTGATCTTCTATACCTTTCCTGCTTTTTCTGGGATTGTTGTTTCCTTAAGATTTACACAATCTTCATCGTCCCAGTCTTCTCCTTATATTTTTCTTTTCCATTCTCGAATTAACCAATCTTGAGTGTTTTGAAAATATACGTGATATTATTTTATTTTTGAAAAATGTAATGCTTTCATTCAACTTCAAGGTTCTGGAAATCGTCCAGAAACGAATGATATGAAACTCGGGGGTGAGTTCCAAGAGTCATACAATAGGGGGTTCGACTTAGCATAGTTCGCTAGCGAATGAGCTATAAAGTTCTGACTACGGGGTACCCATAAGGGACCTAACCAAGAATTATACTCTATCAGGTCACGAATTCGCTGAATTGTCTCAATGCAATTCACTGAGCATTTCACCTCTCCATGTACCATCTGAATCACCTGAAGAGCGTCCCTCACCAGCTTCACCTCGGGTTGGTTCAAGTCCCTGGCCAACACGATTGCCTCCTCCAGTGCCAAGTATTCAGCCAAAACTGGGTCGCTGACGTGCGGTATCCTTCGTGCAGTTGCCCGAATGAAGTGTCCCGAATGATCCAGTGCCACTGCTCCTACTCCAGCATCCCCATGCAGGATTCCTGCATCGAAATTAATTTGGATACCTGGATCTGGCGGTCTCAGTAGTGTCTGCGGCAGTAGAGAGTTCGAAGCATCCTCTCTCCAGTTCTGCGCTGCCCTGTACTTCCTCAGATTCGCCACCACCCCCGCAGCTACAACATTGGCTGCCAACTGGGTCTGTTCGAAAATTCTCTTGTTCCTTTGAAACCATAGTCCATCACAGACCATAATCACTAGAGAACAGAATTCCTCATCCTCATCCTTCAGTATCTCGCGAAACCAGACATCTCATCTCTCATTCCTCGCACTCTCCACCTTCAACCTTAGTGCCACTGTTCCCCATACTGCTTCTGCATACTCGCATTCGAAAAATAGATGAGCAGCTGAATCCTCCTCCTCCATGCAGAAAGGGCAATTCGATGCGACCTCAACTCCACGTCTCCGCAGATTAGCTACGGTCGATAGTGAGTCTCTGCATAATCTCCATGCGAAATGCAATGCCCTCTTTGGAACCTTAAATTTCCAGAACCGAGTCCAGAAAGCCGGTGCCTCCGCGTGCTGAACCGGCGTTTGCTGCAAGTGCCTCTCCTCCACGACCGAATGGTAAGCCAATCGTACTGTATAGGCATCCGAGTTCGTATAGTGCCATACCCATTTGTCGGAAAAGTTCATGTTACGGAGGGGCATACCCTTGATCGCGGCCACTTCCTCCGCAGTGAACAGCTCCTCGAGCATCTCCATCCTCCACTATCTAGTGTCTTCATCGATTAAATCTGCCACCCTGGAAAGATGTCCTGGGATATTATGCGGATTCTGAATCATGAAGCTCCCCTCCTTCGGAATCCACGGATCATTACATATTGATGTATGCTGACCGGATCCAATCGACCTCTTGACCCCTTTCCGAGTCAACTCTAACGCCCCATGAATACTTCTCCAGGCCCAAGATGGTCTCGAGCCGAGCTCAGAAGAAAGCAGGTCCCTGTTTCTGTAATATTTAGCACGCATAACTCTTGCTAGCAAGGATCCTGGCTGAGTCAGTAACCTCCCAGGTCCCTGAATCCCAATCCTCCTTTCTGTTTAGACCTTGACATCTTCTTCCATCCCACCCATGGTATTTTCCGTTCCGACGAAGATCCTCCCCACCAAAAGTTACTCAGCAAGCCATGTATCTCATCCACCACATATCCTGGTAGTTGAAAGCAGCCCATCGTGTAGCTCGGAATAGCCTGCAAGACAGATTTAATCATGATCTCTTTACCAGCTTTTGACAAGTTTTGCTCGTTCCACCTATTAATCTTCTGTCTCATGCGATCCTTTATGGCCTGAAAGATTTCCCCTTCCTCCTACCAATTATCGTTGGCAATCCAAGGTACTTGTCATGTGCCTCCACCTCCGGAATTTTTAGTATATCGCAGATTCGTGGTCTGAGATCCATAGCTGTGTTAGGACTGAAGAGCACTCCCGACTTATCCACATTGATCTTCTGTCCTGAAACCGCTTCGTAGAGAGTTAGCGCCCAGTGTATTCGGCTCGCCTCCTCCTCCAAACCTTCTCCGAAAAGCAGTGTATCATCTGCAAAAAATAGATGAGATATTCTCGGTCCATTTGGAGAAGCATAGGCCCCTTTAATTCGACCTGCGTCCGCCAAGTCCGAGAGTAACATAGAAAGAACCTCTGAGCAGATAATGAACAGATATGGGGAGAAGGGATCCCCTTGCCTGATTCCCCTTCTTGGCAGCAGCAGTCCAAACTCCTCCCCATTCAGTATAAACGAGAACTGGACTGATGACAGGCATTGATCAATGGTCGATACAAAAGATGGCGGGAAGCCCATCTTTTCCAACTTCTTCGTCACAAAACTCCATTCAATCCTGTCAAAAGCCTTGCTCATATCCAGTTTGATACTCATCTCTCCAACCCTTCCTCTCGTCTTCACTTTCATTGTATGGTGAATCTCGTGAGCCACCAGGACATTATCTGTGATCAACCTTCCGGGGATGAAAGCTGATTGTGAAGGCGATATAATACTCCCAATAATCGGCCTCACCCTATTCGCCACCACCTTGGATGCCAGCCTATACACCACATTGCACAAACTTACAGGCCTGAACTGTGTAATAAGTTCAAATTGTTGTACTTTTGGTAGGAGGACGATGTGTGTATAGTTCATCCTTGGATTCCAATCACCTTTGTTCAAAAAATCTAGCACACAGGAAACTACATCTTTCTTAACTATATGCCAGAATTTCTGAAAGAATATAGGGCTCATACTGTCAGGCCCTGGGGCCTTCAGAGGATGCATTTGCTTCACCGCCTTCGTCACCTTCGCTTCAGTGTATGTCCTCGAGAGCCTGTCCGACATATCTCGTGTAATCCTCTTGGGGATTCTATCCAAAACCTGCGCCATTTTTCCCCTATCCGGATTGGAAGAGGAAAATAATCCCCCGAAATAATCCACAATGATTTTCTCCATGCCTTCCACATCTGTACGAAGAACCTGAGAATCATCCTTCAAGCCCGCGATCTGGTTCCTAGTCCTTCGATTAGTTGCAAATCGATGGAAGAATCAAGTGTTTCGATCTCCCTCCCTGTACTAATGTTGCTTTGCCCGTTGGCGCCATTTGATTCCTTCCACCTCCTGTAAGAAACTATATTCCTGTTTCAAAGTAGCTAGCTCGTCATGGTCCAATAGAGCCGAGTCCCCATTCTCCATGTCATGGATGAGCTTTTGCAGCTCATCTATCCTCTTCGAACTGGCTGGAATAGTGCGACGGCTCCAATCCACCAGCCCCACCGCGCACTGCTCCAGTTTATCCGCTAAATGGACATTCTCATCACTCCAACTTTTCCGGATCCGAACCTCACATTCTTCGTATTTGATCCAGAATGCTTCGAACCTGAACTGTCTCTTCCTCCTTGTCCTGTTAGCCGATGGATCCCTTTGTCGTAGTTGAACCACCACTGCCATGTGGTCCGATGACGGCATGGAAACCATGTGGTTAAAAGACCACGAAAATGCATCCATAAAAAGTTGACACCCCGTAGCTCTGTCCAGCTTGGCCTTCACTGTTGGTTCTCCCCTCCAAGTCCTGAACCAAGTAAACCTGGAATTGTTGTATCCCTCATCCTTCAACGCCTCTCGAAAGTTTTCGATAAGCGTATCCGACCGTGGTGCCCGCCCGACGAACTCCTCCTGTGTCAGAACTTCGTTGAAGTCGCCCAAGCATAGCCACGGTACACCATCATCCCTCACCAGCTCTCTAAACCGAATCCAGGCCTGCTGCCTAAGGGATGGATTCGGCTCACAGTAAACTCCGGTTATACGCAACTTTACATTGGAAATAAAAGCGAAGACATCAATGTAATAAAAAGAAGAAGACTGCCATTCTATTTTTATTTGTTTTTTCCACAGCATAGCTAAGCCTTAGGACTGACCTTGGGCATCTAATGTGAGACCCGAGATTTTTATTATAAAATATATAAATAAATACTACGAGAAAATATTATCGAGAGTAATAATTTAAGTTAATTATAGAAAATAAAATAATAAGTTAACTATAAGTATATATTGTCTTGAGGCTGTATAGTTTAACTAACTATTAATAATGATAGATTTAAGAGACTATTCGTTTGAACCTAGAATTATTTACTAATAGGAATATTAGTCGGTTTAGTTTCCTGTGGTTGATTAATAATAAAGGCTAAGTATGATGGGCAAGTAATCAGTAGGATTAATGGTGCACGTTTTGGTAAGAATTAAAGCACCATGATTAATTTTAGGAATACTAACTGGCGTAGACTTTAGTATAAATAGTGGTGAATACTTTCCATAGAACTCTCTATCATTTTCCGTTTGAGAAGCTAATTAGCAGTAGTGACAAAGTGGTGGTTCAAGTTAGGTTTGTCTCTTATTTCGTGTAACTAAGTCTATTCATTATGGAAACAAATGAATGATATATAGTCTAAAAAAATATATACTTGCAGGTTCCATTGAGGTTGAGGAGGATTACGTCTCTTAAGTTCGGGACGGTGAGGATTTTTATCAATTTAACCATTTTATTTTACCAACAATCATTTTCAACGCTAAGTCTATTCATTATGGAAACAAATGAATGATATATAGTCTAAAAAATATATACTTGCAGGTTCCATTGAGGTTGAGGAGGATTACGTCTCTTAAGTTCGGGACGGTGATGATTTTTATCAATTTAACCATTTTATTTTACCAACAGTCATTTTCAACGCTAAAGAATGTTATTCCAAAAAAATAAATTAAATCTTCATTTTTACGTTACCACAAGTTTTATACGTGAATTCTTTGTATTTCAAAAGTTTGAACAATCAAAAAGAAACATTCTATCGTTTTACAACTCTTTCAAAGAGATCTATTTAATCTACCGAAAGCCTTTGGCCGGTAGTACGGTTATCAAACCGTTAAGTACTTGTGGTCAGGGAATTGACCTACCTCGACCAGGGAATTGGTCTATTCGTGCCAGGGAATTGGCGTTACTCGTGCCAGGGAACTGGCGAATACTTATGCCAGGGAATTGGCGATTACTTGTGCCAGGGAATTGGCGACTACATGTGGCCAGAGATTTGGCACGTGGTTTTAAACTTGACATTTCTTTTTCTTGAAACAAAACTTTCGTTATTTGACTTTGATTTTTAAAACAATATGGAAAACAAAGTTTTCAAGATGAGTGCATTATTTTGTTGATGGAATCATGCGAGATTAATAACTAAAGGAGATTTTAAGCGCACCAGAGCACGCAGTTCGAGTCCCTCATGTCCCCTCGACAGTTCCAGCTGATGATACTCATGGCCCCTGGCGGGACTGGGCTTCTTCGCCAGTCTCCGCTTGAATATTGAGCACATTGTCCTCAAAAGAAGCGCTTGTCTCGCTAGCCCTCAGCTTCTTATGTCCCGAGTTTCCACTCTCCTCCTCCATGTCCTCCACCAAGGCCAATTTCCTCTTAGCCGACGATCCATCACCATCTTTTACTTCGCTGCGCAATCCGTCACCAGAACCCATCCCGACCCTTCCTCTCCCACGGCCCCTTACTCTCCCTCTCTGGCCTCTCACTGCCCCATCTTTGCCTTTCAATTTCTCCTTGTGTTTCTCTAGCATGCGACCTGGTGTATCAAGGTTCACCGGCACTGGAACTAGGAACGGACTAAGAGGTATAATCGGCTTCATTCTTCGATCCCCCCTAGGCGGCGAATTCACGTCTTTTGCCGTGAAGACCATTGTATGAACCTGAGCCACGGCTCCTTTCTCCTCCATAGCATCTGAGGGCTGCCCCGAGCCCACTCCCTCAGTCTGTATAACCTTATCCAGCCGCCCCGACTCATTCTCCGAAGGCATCTCCACTACCATTATGGTCTCCACATCAACGCTCTCATCAGCCCCATCAAACTGGCTCGCCTTTCCCACCAATTCACGGGACTCATCCACCATTATCTCCATCCTGGCCGGCTATCTCTCCTCTCCAATCTTTATCTTCCCGCGCCTCTTTTCCTCCGCCGGCTTGAATGCCCATGATGCCATGCCTCATGGGTGTCTACCATGACTCATGATGCCACAATATGAGCAGTAGTTTGGTAGCTTCTCATATTGCAACAGAATCAGTTCTTCCACACCTGGCAACGCTTGCACCCTCTTGATCGGTCTCGTAACATCCACTTCGCATCTGATACGCATGTATTGCCCCATGCATCTCCCCCATCTATCCTTCTCCACCCCCAGGAACTTACCAACACCATCACCGATTTGTTTCGCAGTGTATTCGTTTCTACGCTCAAACGAAACCCGATGTGCATGGAACTCCACCTGTAATCCTTCCGACCCTGGCTTTGGTTCCACCAGCACCATCAGGTGGCACTCGCGGCTGTCAAATAGCCACGGTTCTCTCTCCAAGACCCGTTCTTTGTCCACCACGTCCGTGAACTCAAACAGCGTCACGTTTTCCTCCAGTGGTGAACACTTCACCTTCCCTGTTTCTGCCCATAGATCCCCAAACACGTTCGCTACGCTTCCATGCGAAATTCGCCAATGGGCTAAAACCTTTCCGACCAGCAGCCGGGACAGATCGTTCGCGACCATGGGCGCTGCCTGCGGAGGCGCGACCTGCTTCTCGCCGTCACGCAGCGAAAGTCCAGCATACAGCTTCGTAAACTCGTCCATGTCGTCCCTGTGTCTGATGCGGTCAAGCTCGCGTCGATATTGCGCAGAAGATCGGTTGAATCTTCGTCACCAAATTTCTTGCGTTGTCAAGAAAGTGGTTTAAGAGACGATAGTAATTCTGTATTGTAGTTCTTGTGAAGATAGTCGATTAGTGTTATTATTAAATATACGTGATATTATTAAATTAGTGTTGAATAGTGAATACAACAAGGGTACTAAAATATTATTCAAAATCATTATTATTTCAACTTAAAAGTCAAACTTAAGTAAATTTGACTATATAAATAGTCAAGTTGTAGAAGGGTGTTGCTATTTGTAGCCCAAGATTTTTGCTCATGTAACCCAAAATATTGTTAAAAAGACATAAATGTCCCCAACTTTTAGTTCATGAAAAACTAGTTAAGCTACTTTCAGGGGCATTATTGTCATTTAACAATATTTTTGGGTTACATGAGTAAAACTTTGGTCTACAAATAGCAATTCAGTTGTAGAAACAGGTAGAACATAGGTGTTGAAAAGTAAAAGGTAGGAGTTGAGCACAAGTTATCACAATACCCTAGAATTCTCGAGGTGTTGGACAAAAACCAATTTAGACCATTTTCTCCTATGTTAAATCAAAGCATGTACAATAAATTAAAACCATCAAATGATTAAAGTAGTTCAGACTCCGGCAAGAGATGCGTGTTGGAAAAGATAGCTAAATTTCTGCTGACATAAAATCTCTCAGTCGGTTGCCGGACGTTGAAGACGCCGCGTATCGGAAACCTGCACCGCCACCATCAAAATTCATCATAGTGACAAATTGTGCTATATACGTGCATACGTACATACCACTTAAGCAATACGTGCATACGTACATACCACTTAAGCAGATACGTTAATAACAATTAATACATTATTCAGATAACACATCAATTATATATGTAATACACACTAAATATAAACTCTAAGGAAATTTCAAGAAAGGTGTCTCAAAACACCTTGATCCGTCCCACCATTTTTTTCTCCGGCCACATCTACATTATCCTCTATAGCCGGCGGTTTCAGGCTAAGTTGAGTAGAGATCATATTTCTGGCATGCTTGACCGCTTCAAACTGAATTTGTGCGGTGGACATGGAATCGGAGGGCTGCAGCAGCGGCAGGTCGTCCGGAAAATTGAAGGCGGTGTTCCGTCCGCGCAAGCAAAACGCTGCAGCATCATACGCTCGAGCGGCCTCTTCTGCAGTTCGGTAAGATCCCAACCAAATCCTTCCAGTGCTCTTGAGCCGCCGGATTTCTGCAACCCATCTTCCCCATTTCCGAACACGAACACCTCGGAAACGCCGGTTATCTTCTCCGTTTGTTTCGGATTGGGATTGGAACTGAGGTTTCGCCATCGATCACTGCTTCTCTCATGCTCTCAACGTTTCTGCAGCACGTAATTTATAACCGTTTCATGAAATACGTGGATGTCTGCATATTACACGCGTCGGAATGAATGATGGCGTGTCTTTTTTTTTCCCTTGAAATTCTATTTAACTATAATTGCAATTTTTATGGCCTATTCTTGGATTACAATGAACATTTCGTTAATATATATTAATTTATTTTGAGATATAAGGATATGTATCTTAATGTGTGAGATTTTAAATGTTAGTGATGTGATTGGATCGCCCTTGAGCCCAATGATGACCTCCGTCTGATCGTCGTCTGATGCCTAAGTTATTCCAATTTTCCAGTAAATCCAACCAGCGCTAAAGTGAGTTTCTTGAGACCTAACTTGTCAAAGCAATCAGTGAAAAGGATATCTACTGCGCTTCTATCATCCACAAAAATCCTATGAACGGTCGTATTCTCAATTTTTGCCACTATCACTAGTGGATCATTATGGGGTGAGGCGGTTGGTACCGTGTCATTTTCATCGAACGTAATGACCTCACTCATCTTAAACCTCTTATCCACTGGTTCTTGTGGCGGTACATACCTTGCTCGCTGCTTCCAAGCATTGTTTGATATATGTTCGGTAGTGCCATGGATGGATAATATATTTTTCTCGGATGTTTGATATGACGGTTCCTCTAAGATTATAGTTGCAGTCATTTTGCCTTGCGCTTTAATTCGCCCCTTCTCCCGGATGGGCAATCGCCTTATTCCCATAATTGGCATTCTTTTTATATTGGAAAAGGTTTCCCTGTCGCAAATTATCTTTAATTTGTCTCTTGAGAGCTGTGCAATCTTCGGTATCATGTCCATGATCCCGATGAAAAGAACATTAGAATTCCTTTGGGCGTTAATCTAGTGACGCTTGCATTGGTTTAGGATCTCTAAAGAGTTCCTTGTTATTCTGCCAAACTTCTTTCCTGGGTTTCGCAGTGGCGTTTCCTCGAAGACTTTATGTCCAAAGCCATCATTTGGCTTGGATGCTTGTGGCGATTTGTCATTCTTGCCCTGCTGTTTGAACTCATTATCAGATACTTTTTTTCCGCCCCTCTCATTTTCTATTTTCCTGTCATTCGCCTCTTCAGTGCGAACATACCGTTCTACTAGTTTTTGTAGGTCATGTTCATTGTTAGGCATTTCTTCACGTAGTTTTTTGTAGAAATCGCCTGTTTTAAGCCCGCTCATGAACGCCCCCAAAAACATTTGGTAGGAGAGGTCCTTGACTTGGAGACTCTCCATTACCATTT
This sequence comes from Cruciata laevipes, assembly GCA_963678965.1. Taxonomy (NCBI): domain Eukaryota; kingdom Viridiplantae; phylum Streptophyta; class Magnoliopsida; order Gentianales; family Rubiaceae; genus Cruciata; species Cruciata laevipes. The sequence continues at coordinate 7,392,971 of OY787641.1, read as the reverse complement.
TTGAGTGATATTCTCCATTTTGTTTGATGTTAACTAGGTCGGCGATCATGCGCTCAAACTTCTGATTTCTATAAAATCTTCCCAGGAACATATCAGATAATTTGGCCCATGATCTAACACTCTGTCGGGGGAGGTTTTCATACCAAGTGATCGCCGATCTAGTTAGGAATATTGGGAATGCCTTACATACAACAGGTAATGGTGCGTTTCTAAACCTCATACTATTTCTGTATGAATGTAAGAAGTCTTTTGGATCCGATGGAGAGGGAGCTTGAAATTGTCGCTCGTCGGATAATCCTGTATTTCTTTGACAAAGGGGGAATAGTCACTTTCATCCTCAACGATGATTGATTGTAATTCCTTCCCGCAAACGAGAGTGAATCTATGTCCAATAAGGATAGATCTCTCCTCTTTTCTTTCTCCCGCAACGATGATTAATAGTTTTGCACAATAACTACACTTATTTTGATCAATTATTTCTTAAAGCACGCTTGACCAAAATATTATAGTTGCACGATAATTGCACATTTTTTCATAACACATTAAACACAAATATTAATTTCTATAAAAATAATTATATGAGCATCGACACTTTTGAATATATTGTAAGGTCTTTTTTTTATATCTCATTATAACACATAAATATTATTGGGAAAATTTAAATTGAATACAATGAAACTTTGAAAACCAAAATGTAGGGTGTTACTTTTACCTAATCTCTAGAACGTAAAGTAAATAAATAAATTATAAATTATATAAGTATTGATCTAAAGACATGAATAACCCTATTTTAATAGTTTTATATTGGATCACTTAAGCTGAGTTATTTTTAATTCAACTTCATTAAATGTTTTATAGTTTGGCCAAAAATTATATTCTAATCATTCTCAATTCAGATCTATTCCAATTTTTTAGTTTTACTTCAGTTTAATTCACCTCATGAATGATATCTTAGTAGTATTCAATTCAGTCGATTTTTCTTAAATTCCATTGAATTTAGTTGAATTCATTTAACTTCTTTTTAGTTCAATTTATTTCATCCTTATTTGGATCTTTCATTTAACTTCTTTTTAATTCAATTGATATCACTTTTGCTTAATTAGTTTAATTTAGTTCTTCGTTGAGATCAATCAATTTGGTGAATAATTTTATTTCAATTGCCTTCCAATCTAGTACATCAAATTATTTATATTTGTCTAAATTATTTCATTGTCTTGATATTCAATTTAATACTGTTTCCTCAAATTCATAGGAATTTTCTGCCCGAGGTAAATTCGACTAGTTTAATTTGAATTAAATTTCAGTTCAAGTAAAATAAACTTAATTAATAAAGCTGATTTTGAAATTAACTGAAACAGTCAAATGAAATCAATCCACGAAAGAATTTGATCTTATTTTTTTATTTTTTTTTGAAGTGAAAGAATTTGATCTAATTAGATAAAAATTACACCTCAATCTACTAACTAATCTCCTAATTAAATTATATTGGTTAAGAAAGTGATCCTTCCTGCCGCCGCTCATCCAAACACTACTAGGAGACCCCCCTATATGCACCGGTTTACAGCAACGCTCCACCGAAACCGGTGCTGGATCTCCCTATAAGCACCGGTTTATAGCAGCGTTTCTCAGAAATCGGTGCTGGAAGTACAATAAGCATCGGTTTATAGCAGCACCCTAGTGATACCGGTGCTGGATCCCTCTATAAGCACCGGTTTATAGCAACGCTTCACCGAAACCGGTGATAGAAGTACAATAAGCATCGGTTTATAGCAGCACTCCAGTGAAACTGGTGCTAGAATTATAATATATAAGTAGCGGGTTTATAGCAGATCTCCACCAAAAATCGGTGCTGGAAGTACAATATGCCGCGGTTTTAATCAATAGCATCAGAGATGGAATTTTCATGAATCGGTTACAAATAAATCATTAGCTAAGATTTATTTCACAAGCATTTATCAAATATTTATTTCACAAGCATTTCCTTTTAGTTTTTGGTTTAGGTTCCTAGGATAGGTTCTTAGGATTCCTTGATTGCGTATTTTAATTAGATAAAATCTCAAATAAGGGAACTTTACGGCCATGCACAACTAGAGGTTTTAGTGAAAAATTTAAGGGAACTAGAGGACTTCTACGCAAATAAGCAAATCGTTTGATTAAAACCTCCAAATCACAGACTTTCTCGTCGTCCCCAAATCCCAAATCGATTTGCAATTTCTGGAATCTCCGACGGCGGGCAGTTGGCAGCGGTGGAGTGCGATGGCGAAGTCGGCGACTGGTGGAGTGTGTATCAATTTAACAAATCAATTATCCGCATTTCGGCGACTGACTTCAAAGTTTCCCAAAAACCTCTTGTTTCCCGCACCGTCATCGGATAAGAGAGTTTAATGGCAAACTGAACTTCCCCACCACCAAATCAGAGGCGGACAACGGTGCTGCTGCCGTCCGTAACCGCCACCATCTTCATCACCGGACAAGGCCCAAGGAGAAAAAGAAACCATGCTTCCATCATCCAATCGCGTCTGGTCTCCAGTTTCATCGGAGAGTGTTGTTTTGTTCGACCGACCCGCCCCATTCATTGACTCTTCCGCTGTGACCTAGGTTTGTTTCTTTCTTCCCCGCCAATTTCATGCCTGAAGAAGTTCCAATTCGCTGCTTCGTCGCAGTGTTGATAAACTTGAGCATCTACTATCTGCAGGGGAAAAACGCACGTCTATGCGGTTGTCGAGAAAATTCTCTGATTTTTCGTTCAATAAAAGGTTCTAGTTCCACTCCCTCTTTCCATTAAGCCGAGTTTCTATCTCAGATTGCTTTAATTCCAATTTCAATTCACTCTTAAGTCTCTTTAGTTAGTACTCTCTCTTTTCCATGGCAGCATATCATTTTTGTCAGTAGGTTAGTGTCAGGATGATCCTGGCAAAATACATTTATCTTTTAATGTTATATGCCATTGCAAAGTTTCTGTTGTCCTGTTTTATGAAAAAAGAAAAGGATAATGTTTTGTCCTTATGAAAAATGATAATGTTTTATGAAAAAGAAAAGGATAACTAATGCCATGTTTCTTCAGGTCACTAATTAAGGAGTGCCTGGATAGGGCAATATCAATTGTGCTCCAGGTGTGGAATATAATAACATTGGCAAGATGATCAAGTAAGTTACTGTTTCTAAACACGATTGTATTTCTTTAATTCTCCTTTTCCCGACAAAATTGTATTGTGAGATGTTTGTGCTACATCTAGGAATATGTCATTATGGTTTTCTTAGGACTTTTGCTTATAATTGATGTCAATAATTTTTGTTGCAGTAAACTTGCAGATGAACATGGATATGGAGTTGTTGAACAATTCGTGTTGGTCATGGAGTAGGACGCGATTTCCATAGTAATCCAGTCATTCTACACTACAGTTATTAATCCTCAGCTTATTCAGAATGAAGGTTATGGTTTTGTTCATATTTCCTTTTACTGAATTTCAACATCTTGTAAGAGAGAAAAATCCCCATATTTCAAAGTCAAGTGGTTGTAAGAGACTATAATAAATCTCCATATTTCATTGTCTTGATTTGGAATGGAAATGACTTACTGGTTGTGCCTGTGTAGGTTTGGCGTGTAAATGACTTACTGGATGATGAAGATGAAGAAGCTGAGGGTTTCAAGATGAATACTTTTTTATGCAGATGAGATTTCAAGATGCATTTTGTGGATTTGCTTAAGGCGGAGGGAAGCAAGTATAGAACTTTTAGGGTGTATTTGTAAAAAGTAGAAAGTATAGGGTTTGTAGAATATAATTGTAAGTAAAAAACTCTTTGTTAATATATATAAAGTATTGGATTTTTTTGCAAATATAAAATTTTGATAGTCAATTTGCAAATGGGAAAGTTACGGGGACTGAAATTGTTACTAATCTAGCAGTGGTTGGTGAACAGCGCGGTGCTATATTTTACCGCTGCTAGAGAAATCTAGTAACGTTGTAAAGCAGCGGTTTCAAAACCGCTGCTTGTCAGAATTAAAGTAGCAGCGGTACAAAAACCGCTGCTAAGAAAAATCCAAATCTAGCACCTCTATACTTACGCACCGGTCAAAATTTGGCCTAAAAACCGCTGCTTGAGGGGTCAAAAACCGGTGCCTATAGGGGGGTCTCCTAGTAGTGAAACCCTCTCTTCCTCTCTAATTTTCTTCCCCATCTTTCCAACATGGGGAGATGGGGAAGCAATGATTTTTCTCTTTATTGATTTACGGTGAAATAAGTGTGACTAATCCACAAAATAACAGTTCTTCGATTAAATCTTGATTTATATCGAAGATTTGTTCTCGATCTGGTTATAAAGATTGTGTTTTTTTTAAATTTTTCTTATTGTTCTCGATCTGATTGTACGGATCGTGTTCACTCGATCACTCGTCAAACAAACTCTACTATACTGGTACCTCCATGACTCGTCACCGGTAATACGTGGCACACGATCTGAAGTTGTAGGCTTGTAGCCGACTAGCTGTTGAAAGTTGAAGAAAAACTCTTGAAGAAATACGTGTCAAATTGAAGAATCTGGGATACGTTAACTAATTGCACGTCACTTGAAGCAATTTATAGCACCGGAATCGTGCAGCGCCGCCATTAGTTATGCCGGTGGTGTCATGCATTATTATGCCGGAGAGTAATTACATGGTAGCCTAGCATCAAATCTCACATATGACTTATAGTTAACATTATCTCATGCATTATCAAGCGGTTTCTTCTCCGCCAATTTTCCATCTTCTTAGACCATCTCCAAAGAGGGTTGCAATTTAAAGCATAACGGAAAAAGACAAAAAATAAAGCTCCAACGGAGCGCTAAAATGCAGCAAATAAATACAGCAGGGCTCTAAATTTGCAGCGAACTGTTCCTGCGCTAAAGCATTTTTTTTATTTTCAAGGAAAATTCTTCAGTTTTCCTTCTTTTCAGTTTTCTTCTTTTGTGTTATTTTCTGTTTTTACATTTCCTTGTTTTTTTTTTCCTTTCGTATATATGTTTTCGTTAATTTTCCTTAAATTGTTTATAGTAATATAATATTTAACTACGTGAATAATATGTTGAATTATGTTTTTAACAATGGAATTTATGTGTAATTATTATATTCTTTAATTTTCTTTGGTTACAATTAAACATATCAAGGATAATTCATTAACGTTTCAAGGTAAATGTAATAATATTAAGATTTGTAAAAAATAAAATAAAAGTAATATTTTGTAAATACACTGTAGCAACTGTATTTTAGAGTGAACCATTGGAGTAAATATACTGTAGCAGCTGTAAAAAATACTGTAGAAGCTGAAAAATGGCTCAAAACCATTGGAGATGCTCTTAGTACGACTATAGGAATAAACCGCCGTAGTCTCAGAGTTCAAACGATTCGTTTTTTTATATATCAGTTCAGTTCAGTTAAATGTATTTAATTAAATCTGTTTCAGTTTAGTTAAATATAAATTTATTTCATTTTAGTTCCGATCAGATAATTATATTTAAATTTATTTCAGTTTAATTCAATGTTGTTCAATTCGGTTTAGCAAGAATTAAGCCCTAACAAGCAAAGCCTAAATTACTTTTAAAAAACTCAAGATGCCAAAACCCCTTTCCCTAATTATTGCCAAAATAACATCCAAACTAATTAACTCCGTAACTAGAAAGGGTTTTAGAACTTGCAGTTGCAGAGCTTTCTATTTCTTATCTTCTTCGAGCCTCTTCCATAACTTTGACTAAATCCCTTCCTAAACTTGAGGCTTCAGTTTAATTTCGGATTCCGTCTGAGCCGCGGGAACGGGAACGGTTCAATTCGCCTCCGCTCCGGTCGATTTTTCCTTTCTCATATATCGACGGGCCCAATTCCGACTGGTCTAAATGGCGAGGGAAAGTGATTCGAAGAGGGAAGTGTCGAATGATAAGGCATCTCATAGGGAAAGGGGAAGGGATTCTGAGAGGGAATTTCACAGGGAAAGGGATTCCAAGAGGGAAGATAAGGCTTCTCACAGGGAAAGGGAAAGGAGTTCAGGGAAGGAAAGGGATTCCAAGAGGGAAAGAGATTCAGAGAGGGAACCACGACGTCCTTCTTCTAGACCAAAACGCGACCGCTCACCTTCTATGGAGCATCATCACCATCGAAACCAGCGCAGATCTAGGTCTAGATCCCCAGCTGCTAGAAGAGGAAACGATGAGGTAAGGCTTGGTGATACCCAATTTCTTTTTCTTTTCAATAATTTTCACCCACCCAATCTTGTTCATGTGTTCTTACGTCTGTGAAATTCATCGCGTCGCGTCTTCTGTTTTCTGTTTTTTCAGGAGATGAACTTAGTGGGTTCTACTAATCAGTGAGTACTTTACTTATCTGAGACTTTCTTATTCAGTTTGCTGGTAATTTATGTTCTCATAGCTGGTAATTTTCATTTGGGCAGGAATGAAGAAGATGACTCGGTTGCTAAAATGAAGGCTGCTGAAGAAGCTTTGGAATCAAAAGATAAGGTACATTCTTGGAGTTTGTATGTAATGGGGAGTATGATTCACTTTTGAATTTGTCTTCTTAACAAATGGTTGTTTTTCTGCAGCAAAAACCATCATTTGAGCTGTCTGGGAAGCTTGCTGCTGAAACTAACCGAGTTAGAGGTGATTACTGGGTTATCTTTATGTTGTTTATGATGGAAGATTGTCATCTACTTTTCTTTCGAATCTTTAGCTGGGATTGCACATGTTGTTTATCTAATTTAATAAAATTTATTACTTTCACTATATCGACAATTCACCGATTATATGTAACCTTTTATCTGAACGTTTGGGGTTTATGTGTGTCCTTCTGTCTGATCCTTTAGCTGTTGTTTGACACATCGTCTTAGGTGTGACGCTGCTGTTTAATGAGCCACCAGATGCAAGGAAGCCTGAAGTAAGGTGGCGATTGTATGTGTTCAAGAACGATGAAGTGTTGAATGGTAATTTCAGATATAATTTCAGTATATACCTTAGTCACCTTTTCTCATATGATTTTTCAAAGAATTTTATGTTATCCTGGATAATTCTGGCAGAACCCCTTTATGTCCACCGGCAAAGCTGTTATCTGTTTGGGAGAGAAAGGAGGGTTGCTGATGTACCTACGGACCATCCATCTTGTAGCAAGCAGCATGCTGTTCTTCAGTACAGGTAAATGTTGAACCAAGTCAGGTCACTCCTGCTAAATAAACTTGCAAGAACTCTTTTTGCTTCTTATCATTACTTGATAGTCCTTCTAAGTGTTTGTTTGTGTATTATTGTAGGCAAGTTGAAGTGGAAAAAGCTGATGGTACTTCAACTAAGACAGTGAGGTACAATGATTAAGCTAGCTTTGCACTTTCTGTAACATTCCTGGGTTAGCATGTTTCTCTACTTACGCACACGAATTCATCTCTTTGATTGTGCTCTTAATTTGTAGGCCTTATGTGATGGATCTTGGGAGCACCAATGGAACCTTCATCAATGTAAGCCTTTAAAGTATTTTTTTCCTCAGCACAATGTTTAAGACATTAGATATACTTATCATGCTTTAACTGCATTCGTTGTTTGTATGCACAGGGTAATCGAATTGAGCCTGAAAGATACTACGAACTTTTAGAAAAGGACACGTTAAAGTTTGGTAACAGTAGGTAGGTGCTATGATCTCCTCTTCAAAATTAGTCGTTTTGCTGCTCTGTGTATATTTGTTTAGCATTTTCTTCGAAGCACCCCCTATTAGTTTTTGTCTTGAATCCTGCTCACTTGTAAACCATAACCTGGTTGTACTAAAATGTAAGCATCATGATGACCTAAATTGTCTCAGGTGTTTATTCTTCCCTTTTTAGTTTTCATCTCCCGTTTGATCCTAGTGTTGGAAATCTGTAAACTGCATGATTTTGTTACCCTGAACTAGTGATGGGGAGTATTACTATACGTATAGAGTTGCTTCAGAATTCTGATTAATTCGCATACTTAATATCACATGAACTGAAAGTAACAATCATGCACTTTTGTGTTTATGTAGCCGAGAGTATGTAATACTGCACGAGAACTCAACCAGTACTGCATAAGAACTGAGTCGAATGATGTCATCTTCAACACTGCTTTCTGCGTGGAGGAAATTGAGTGAAGCTATCTTCTGCTAGTGGCTATCAACCTTGTCGGAATCCTACCAAGGAGTCTACAATACACTGCTTTTGAGCCATAGTTTTTGGAATCTTTGAGCTGATGTTTAAGCCATAGTTCTCGGAATATTCGTCTTGTTCGTAATGTATTTGACTGTGTTGGCAAGTAAAATACTTAGATGATCATGAGCATGAATGTCACTGGTTTTAGTTAGGAATTAGGTTGAAGCGCATCAGTGCACTGAATCTCATAAAAACTTTGAACGTGAATTTTGTTAGTATTGATTTTGACATTCCCTTATTATACATAATTAAATATAACAGTGAAAATATATGCAATCAAAACCGTAAAAAAATTCATGTAGCCTAAACTGGCATGGGATATATAATTCACATGAAAATGAAAATATTGTATAGGTCGATCTCTATTTAAATTTCATTTAACAAGTAAAACGTAATTATAATTCACGATTGATGTCAGAATTTTTCTAAAAAAATCTCTCGAAAGCGCTCGGGACAAATACAGAGTTCTATAAATTTCAAAAAAGCAGTACTGTAGAAGCGTCGTGATCACTTGAGCTCTGGAGCTTTATTTTCTTCGCCGGAGTAGTAATTTTTGACAGGGAAAACTAACATTTGGAAACAAATATATATATTTCCCATTTTTAAAATATTTCTACAAATAATTTGTTATTGGCAAGCATTATTCTTTCTTTAAAATCTACATTCCCTATTTCAGGCAATTTGTAGACCAGGAACCTGCTAAACTTGTTAAAATCAGCTAAAATTTCTAAAATCATTGCACTCCATGCATGGAATACACATAAAATTAAATCTTATATTTATGTCAGAAACAGAATTTGCATTGGAACGGTGTAGAAACAGCACACATTTTTTTCCCTTCATACGCTGTCATGCTTGCCAGATCGGTGCTCGGCCATGGCCGCCGGTGCTTCTCGTCCGGCGCCGTAAACCTTCACCGCAACGCCGGAAAAGCTGTCTCCGATGGCGCCTTCAGCGATTTCTTGCATGGCAATCCTTCGACGAAGATGATCGCAGGGTTTAGATTCGGTGGGGCCCGCGAAAAGAGCACTGTTGCCATGGGAGATGATGATAAGGGAGAGAAGAAGAAGGAAGACAAGGAGAAGAGTATTGCGAGTTATTGGGGTATTAGTCCTCCTAAGCTTTACAAAGAAGATGGCACTGAGTGGAAATGGACTTGCTTTAAGGTATGCATCTTTTTTTACTAAATTGACTTGAGCGGACATAAAAGTAAGAAATCATATAATTAGTATAGCTAAAACAGTTTGAATTTCATAAAACTAATTTTTGATGAACTGAACTGATATATTGATAAATTCATGATTTTAGTATTTTAGATCTCATAGTTACATTAATTCCTAAATGACAAATTCTCAAGACATGTCTCAATTTGGTTTCGCTGAATTATCATAATTAATACGTAAAAGATCAGATTTGAAAGTGAGAAGATTAGACATAAAAGTAAGAAAATCAGTCATAATACATTGAATGATAATGCTTAATATGTTAAAGTTCGGATTTGAAAGTGAGAAGATCAACATAATATGTTAGCTACTTCATGGTGAGATACTCTGATAGTTCCTTGACAATATAATGAGATTATCTCACCTTTAATATAACTTTATAAGCAACATCAAATTATGTAGTTTGATGATGAGACTACCTCGTATATATAGGTGCATGTACGATAGCTAAAGATATTTAAAATGATCATATATTTTGAAAATGTGAAAAATGTCTCAAATAATTTAGTAATTAGTTTAGAGTAGAAATTGTTCATTTTTCCTATAATCATGTAGCATGTTATAACAGTCCGCAATGCAATGTATATATTTGTGCAGCCATGGGAGGCGTATGAGGCGGACACGAAGATAGATTTGAAGAAAAGTCACGACCCGACTAAATTCATGGACAAAGCAGCTTACTTCATCGTCAAGGCCATGAGGTGGCCCACCGACCTCTTTTTCAAGGTTACGTACATATTATTCAAATCATTTCTGAATCATGAATTCACCAACATTCGTAAATTTAGATTCATGTTTTTGAGCTGCAGAGGAACTATGTATGCCGAGCTATGCTGCTGGAGACGGTTGCGGCGGTGCCGGGAATGGTGGGAGGGCTGCTCCTCCACTGCAAGTCGCTGCGCCGCTTCGAGCAGAGCGGCGGATGGATCAAGGCGCTGCTCGAAGAAGCCGAGAACGAGAGGATGCACCTAATGACGTTCATGGAGGTTTACCAGCCGAGATGGTACGAGAGAGCCCTGGTTTTCACGGTCCAGGGCCTCTTCTTCAACGCCTACTTCATGGCCTACGTCATCTCCCCCAAGTTCGCGCATCGCATCGTCGGCTACTTGGAGGAGGAGGCCATTCACACCTACACTGAGTTCGTCGTGGAGCTCGAGAAGGGGGTTATCGACAACGTCCCGGCCCCGGCCATCGCGATAGATTACTGGCGCATGTCCCCCGATGCCCGGCTGCGCGATGTCGTCGAGGTTGTTAGGGCCGACGAGGCTCACCACCGCGATGTCAACCACTTTGCTTCGGTATGATTCTTCTTCTTATATGATCCTGATTTGAACTGAACTAAAGGTTGCTAATTAACCTGGATTTTATAAAACTGTGATTTACTAACCGGAACTGAACTGATATATTGATAATGTGAAGATAAATGTTGTTGTGAGCTAGCTAGTGTGTGTTTTTTAATGTTGGTGAATTGCAGGACATACTTTGTGGAGGGCGGGAACTGAAGGATGAGCCAGCACCAATCAATTATCACTGAGGAAAATGCAGGAAGCTAGTTTGGTTATTAATATTATGATATGCATTTGAGTGGTTTATGGGACAGATTATAATGTATCAAAGTTTTTAACTGCCGATATCTAATGTGACAGTTGAAAACCAGAGTGATAGTGAAGGTTTACAGGTTTTTGAGGCGATAATGTTTCAAACCAGACTTTTTACATCATAAAACCAGTAACATTTCAACAAAGTTGCTCTAACTCACAGTTAGAACCCTGTTTTCATAGTCTATGTCAAAACTATCAGTGTATATAGAATGACCGTACTCCACCAACTTTTGCAAAAGGTCGTGTATTGTAGAATTCGCCAGCTTTTGATACTCATCTTCCCAGCAAAATGATTTTATTACATTGATAGAGAGTAATAGATCAAACAATTACAAAAAGACGATATGAGCAGATAGATCAAACAATGATCTATGCTTGGCTGCTACTATGTCAATACAATCTTCTTGTTCATAAGTAATTTACAAATATGCTCAATATAATTCATAAAAAAACTCAAGTAATAACTGAAAAATATCAAAGAAAATATCAAAAAGAAAATTACGATTAAATAATAAACGTAGATGATCAAGTCATTACTGTAAAAAATCAAGATCAATGGATAACTAAAAATGATCAAAGGAAAGATCAAAAACATCAAAGAAAAGATTTAAAAAATCAAGCTCAATTGATAACTGAAAAAGATCACAGAAAAGATAAAAAAGGTTAACAATTAAGATTAACTTAATAACTGAAAAGGACCAAAGAAAATATTTAAAAGATCAAATAGAAAAAAAAAAATCAAGCTCAAAGTCATAACTAAAAAAGGTCAAAAAAAATATTAAAAAGATCAAACGCAAAAAGATCAAACTCAAGTGATAATTGAAAATGATCAAAGAAAAAATTAAAAAGATCAAGTAGAATAAGATCAAGGTCAATTTATAACTGAAAATGATCAAAGAAAATATTAAAAGATCAAACTCAAGTGATAACTGAAAAAAAATCAAAGAAGAATTAAAAAGATCAAGATCAAGTGATAACTTTAAAAGATCAAAATGAAAAAGAAAGTAATAAACCAAGATGATCAAGTCATTACTGGAAAAAATCAAGTTCAACTGATAACGGAAAAATATCAAAGAAAAGTTCAAAAAGATCAAGCAGCGGTATGAATGTGCCGGAAATTAGTTCTTCGTCATTTTCACTCTTCACCGAAAATTATCATCGCCCGCAATCAACCTCTAGACTCGATCACTGGAGCAACCAGAAACACAAAATGAACATGTGCAATCGAAACTAATCCAGAACCCTGACAAATTGCTCCAGAAAACGTGACCCGTGCCTGCAGAAATAGAGGAAGCTTAGGAGCGCGAATCTGCTCCGGAGATCCAAACTCTGCATATTCAGTTTCCGCTGTTGTCCTTCTCCTCCATCTCAGGTAACGCAGGGTTGGTCGGCTTCCCCGTCGTTGATTATAGGCGAATCTGATCTAGCGTTTGAAGATGATTTCAAGTTTCTGGTGAAATTGGGCGTTGGTATTTGCTGATAGCGGGAGTAGGGGAAGAGGAAGTAAGAAAGAAGTTCATTTTGCAATTAAGCCCCTATAGTTATGCGCGTTTTTTACTTTGCACTCACAATTTTTGTAAAATTCCTATAGTCCTTGTTGTCTATAGAGACATGTATCAAATGAGAATTTGTATTTGATTTTACCTGTAAAGTTAGTTTTTTATCAATTCCTATGTTTGGAAACTACAGAACTTTTACAATTATTTTGTTTTTGCATAAAACCTCCACCTCCTCTATATATCATAAGTATAATATTATTTTTTAACCCTGTTAAATTTAAAATGAAATATAATTATGCTACAAAATAATTAAAAGTGGAGTTGGTCTCTTGGGTGACGGTCACTATATAGTGACCAGATTAAATTGCAAATAGGATATAAGTTAAAAAAACACTGAGGGACCAATTTGCAATTTCAGAAATTTTTAAAAATTACGCGCTACAGTGTCAAGCCACGCGCTACAGTACTGATTTGCTACAGTGTCGAGTTGCTACAGTACAACATAAAACATGAACACTTTAACTTAAAACATGAACATTTTAACTTGAAACATAAAACATGAACATTTTAACGTGAATCATTAACATTTCTTGAAACATAAAACATGGACAGTTTAACTTAAAACATGAATATTTTTGAAACATGAACATAGACGTTTTAACGTGAAACATGAACACTTTAACTTGAAACATGAACATTTTAACTTGAAACATAAAACATAAATATTTTAACTTAAAATATAAAACATTGATGTTTTAACCTGAAACTTGAACACTTTAACTTGAAACATAAACATTTTAACTTGAAACATAAAACATGAACATTTCTTGAAATATAAAACATGAACAATTTAACTTAAAACATGAATATTTTTTGAAACATGAACATTTTGACTTAAAACATGAACATGAACATTTTAACTTGAAACATGAACATTTTAACTTGAAACATAAAACATGGACGTTTTAACGTGAAAGATGAACATTTTAATTTGAAACATAAAACATGAACATTTTAACTTGAAACATTGAGTACACTGTAGCAAACACTGTAGCAAACACTGTAGCAAAACTGTGCATGCGCGAAAACACTGTAGCGTGTGAATTTTTTTAATTTTTAAAAATTGCAAATTGGTCCCTCCTTGATTTTTTTTATTGCACTATTTATAATTTACTTCTATATTTGCAGTAAAGACCCTGGTCAGTATATGACGGTCACTCCCAAGACTTTTCCTTAAAAGTGTGTTTCATTAGATTTTCAATTTATTGAAAGTTTAAAAAAACAATTCATTTCCAGCTCATCAGTGACTGTGCTTTGACCATCGTGTTGCACACCCATTAAAGGCCGCGTGAAGCTGAGACCCCATTCCCTCTCAAAAGAATTGCCTTTTGTATCCTCAATCCACACTTTTCCCACTCTTTTATGCTCTCTACTACAGTCTACAAACAAACAAAGCAGCAGCAAATCCTCACACTAATCTTGCTGTCTCATCTCATCAAGAACAAGATTAGGAAATAAACCAGAAGAAGATTTAATCCATGGAAGGAAAGGGATCTTCATTAGTCCATTTGTTGGTGATCGTTTTGAGCTTGGTGGCTTTTGGATTCTCCATTGCAGCTGAGCGCCGCCGTAGCCAGGTAAAACCCCATTTCCTTTTTTCTGTTTACATTTGCTTGCTTCTGTGATTTTTTCGTGAATTATGGTTCAAGATCTGATCTTTTCGAGTTTGTGATTCTGGGCTTTGCATTTTGTAAGTTTCTTGTGGATGGTTTTTGATAAAGTTGCTTGGTGCTAAAAGGACTACTTTATTTCTTCTAGAATGTGTAAGAACTGAGAATGGTACTTATCTTTCTGTGGATTAGAGCTAGATTATAATTTGAGGATATGTATGGAGTTGGGTAATTTGAGCTTATTATTATTTATCTAGAAAAGCTATGTGGTTGTGAAGTAGTATCAATTTTAGGCCTTTTGGGTTTAAAGGCTGGGGAATTTTGTCTGTTTGGAGTTCTAGATTAGAATTTGTTCTCCTTGCAATCCGAGGCCAGTTTTCTGGGCTTGATATCTGAAAATATTTGAATGGATGAAGTGTAAAGACTGTTTTTTGTAACTGAAATGTACTAGATTAGGAGGTTGATACTAGATTAGCCAAGTGTCTGGGGGATTTTTTCGAAGGGGTGAATATAAAGTGAGATTGTTAGGAGTTGTACACAATTATCAGTCTGAAATGTATTTTTTTATTGGGATGGGGGTATGGTCGTTTGACTCGTTTCCTGTAGTGTAGAGATGGGAAAAAGCTGCAGCCTTTTTGTTTATTTGCAAAAGGCATAGAATGGAAAACCTAGTACAGAGAATACCTATAAAGAGGTTCGATGGTTTACAAATCTTGTTGTACATTTTAAGTTGATTGTGTTTTTGAAAAACTGGGGAAAAGTTGCAACCTCTTTTGTGATTTGCAGAAGTCATGTTATGGAAAATCTAGTATATGGTTAATAAATACTGATGTACGTTTTTTAAAAGTTTATCATGTGTCCTTGGATCGTGTTTTCAAAGAACTGATGAGCTGGGTAAAAGTTGCAGTGTTTCTCATGATTTGCGAAAGGCATAAAATGAAAAATCTAGTCTAGAGATCACCGGTGAAATTTTAAGGTTCCATGGTTAACAAATCTTGATGTACATTTAAAATTATCCCCTGTCCTTGAATTTTGTTTCTGAAGAACGTAAATAGCTAAATGCTCTTTGTAAAATACACATAGTACAGGAGCTAAGCTTTTCTTTACCTAAAAATCTCCTAACACAGAGTAACTGTAGAAAAATAATTACAATATAATAGTGTGGTTAACTGTATATTTTGTTTGCTGGAATATTGAAACTTGCTGATTGCGCAACTTCTTGATGTATCTGGTATTTTCTTCTATCATGTATGTTGTTATCCCACACTTCCTGTGCCCTATGGAAAAACAAAGA
This sequence comes from Cruciata laevipes, assembly GCA_963678965.1. Taxonomy (NCBI): domain Eukaryota; kingdom Viridiplantae; phylum Streptophyta; class Magnoliopsida; order Gentianales; family Rubiaceae; genus Cruciata; species Cruciata laevipes. Next base: position 7,377,513 of record OY787641.1, on the reverse strand, counting down.
ATTATTGAATCCTGATTAAGATTTAAACAAGGCTAGGAGGTCAAATAGTTGTTGCTTTTCTGTAGGATCCCTATTAAGCTACCCAGGCCTTTTGAGGATATAAATATTATGAGACTGACTTGTCTACACTCTGAAGCATATTATGCAATACTAGTCAAAACTTTGGTAATGCTCTACTAAATTGATTCACAGATTTATTTGTGCTGCTATCATTAGCTGTAGTAAAATAAGTATCAAACTAGTTTAGTGGCAAAGTAACTAAGCAATCTATATACTTATATAAACATTCTTTTCCTTTTTGATGAAATGAAGAATGTCCAGACATTATAGATCCCAAAATGTTGAGAACTCCAAATAATATCTATGAAAATGTAAGCCCTGCCACTTGGGATGATGATGTTAATCAAATTTTAATTTGTAACTGCTACGTTAGGCTTGTAACTCCAGATAATGTCATTTAATGGTATGCATTGTTATGTGTGTTATGGATGAACCTATATGAGATTTCCGCTACTATTAAATAGGCATGAAGGTAGCTTACCCTTCACATTTAATAGCTCAAAAATAACAGAATGGCGAATAGGAATATGTATTCAGGTCTTAATCTACCGAAAACACATATTTGTAGACATAAAAAGAAAGTAACTTCTTACATACCTTTAAATCTCTGTTGAAAACTATACAAGTAACTTCTACCCACTGTATAAGTACTTTTCAAAGTTCATCTAACTAAAAAAATTCATAGCTTTATGCATTGACAAGGGTGAGAACCAGTACATAATAAAATCATTGCAAAATTTAACGAAGTTTCAAGACATCTTACTAGCCAGCATGACTTAATGTCACAATAACAATACTATCTGAGAAACTCAACATTGGACATCACTTTAGTCTACAATAGTACAGGTCAATGTGGTGTGTGTCCAGGCACGCTGCAGAATAACTCTGCATTCTTTGAATGATAATCTGTTTGTTATATGCAGTCTTTACTCTTTTGAGATGATGGTACAAAGACAAGTACAAACTATTTTCGATCCTTCTAAAGCTAGTTTTAATATGAGGGTTAAGTTAATTTTTTCTTTCCGAAATGCAGGGTACTTTTGTAACAGAGCCAACAACAAATCGCACATACTGTGTGTATAGGTCAGATGCTGCAACTGGATATGGTGTGGGTTCTTTCTTGTTCCTTCTTTCAAGTGAGTCTGTACTTATGGCGGTGACTAAGTGCATGTGTTTTGGAAGGCCTCTAGCACCTGGTGGAGACCGTGCTTGGGCCATCATCTATTTCATATCTTCATGGTTAGATTCTCACTCTTCCCTGTACCGGCGGTCTTGTTTACTCTTACCTGGTCAAAGAAAAATGAAATTCATGAGTAGAGTTATTGGACAAAATGACAAATGACAAAAAAACAAATATCTAAAAAATATATGCTAAACCTAAATCCTTCTTTCGACTTCTTTCCAAATTTGTGTTAGGGGTTGGGAAGTTGCAGACTTGCAGTAGTGCTAAATGCATCAAAGTTTTGTTTATCAAGTTTTCGTTATTAGTAGCAAATGGGATCTGCCTATTAATGGGTAGACTATCCTAAATGAGTTGATGGAATAACATTAGGAAGATTGTTGCATTAGTTTGTTTTTCATGTAAAGGCTGGACAGAATATAAGACTAATCAACAAACAGATTGTTGCATTAGGGCGATTGTACACTATTGTAGTATAAAGGCTGGACAGAATATAAGAGTAATCAACGTGCAGATTGATGCAAACTCTTCCATCTGAATTTTCAGATAAGTTTATTCCACATTTCCTTTGTTACAGGATGACGTTTCTAGTTGCAGAAGCATGCATAATAGCGGGTGCAAAGAACAATGCTTATCATACCCAGTACAGGGATGCCATCTTTGCGCATAACTTTTCGTGTGACACTTTAAGGAAAGGTGTATTCATTGCAGGAGCAGTTTTTGTGGTTGCTACTATGGTTCTCAATGTGTACTTCTACATGTACTTCACCAAGGCCACCAGTCAACCTGCTCGTAAAGCAAGTCGTGCTGGTTCAAACGTTGGCATGACAGGCTACGCTTGATTTTACTAGTAAAACTATATCTTTTGTAATCTTAGGTGGATGTGGTATTGATATTTATTTGCTACGCTATAACCTGCATAGTTGAAGTTCAGAAAATGCAGCATATATTGTCATCTTCAGTAGTGTAGTAGGATTATATGGTATTGTGATAGAAACTTTTTGTTGAAAAAGAGCAGTCCAGTGATGCTGACATCTTTTTATGTACTACTGTGTTATACTACTAGTTTTTAAACGTGTCGGCTCGCCAAAATCTGAAAAGAACATGACGAGTTGATTTTGGTCGAGCTGTTTTTAAATGTCTCTTGAAAAGAACATTTCATGTGTTAGCATGTGTAAAAAAAATTCTTTGCAATTTAGTTTGGGACGGAGGGAGCATCATTTATGGTCACTGAACTTTTCAAAACGTGCACTTTTAGATACTCATCTTTTTTTTACCCTTATGGTAACTCAAGTATCATGTTTACTAATCTCGCCCATTCCAACCGAAATTAATTTAGGCGGATTGATTTAATTAAATGACCGAGAGTTAGCAAATAGAGAAGGTCACCCGTAAGACCACTAGGTTCTCACTTTCAAACGTGGTCTTGAGACCACTAGTTTCACTTTCACTTTCAATAGGTTCTCACCTTCATTGAGACCACTTGAGACAAGTCTCGATTGAGAATCAGTCTAGCAAACATGGTGCAATACATGCATCAGAAATTCATGAAGGTGAAATTCTCACATTGAAAGACAACAAAATCATTTCTGGCTTGTTTGGATACAGAAATGCCAAGAGGAAAATGGCAATAAAATGGAAGGAGTGGGATATGGCCAAGAAGGAAAAGGGAGTATAAACAGTAAAGGACACAGTAGAGATTTAATGCTTGCTGTTAAGGTAAAGAAGAAGGAATCGTAGAATACAGCAAGATAAAACCAAATCCAAGGCATAAACTTACCATAAACTTATTGCAGTCAGAAAAAAGAAGAAATTTACCAGAAAGAAAGATCAGTGATAATTGCTTCTGATTAGATGAGACTCGAGATTTTTGTCCTCTTTTATTTGTGTGTTTAGGTAAAGACACACGCAAAAAGTTAAATCTGCTGCAAAGTAGTAAGTTTCCAGGACAAATCCGACACAATTTTAATTAAAATATCTGAATATTTGACCTATTATATTTATTGGTTTTAGACTAGCTTGATGTGTTCAAGTTCTTCAAATTTTAATTAACTTTGTACTACTTAGTCCAAAATCTTATGACAAAGTTTGTTTTTTCCCATTCAAAATCACGTGCATTTTCCTTTTTTGTAATTTTCGATTGAGGTTTTACCAAACAAACATGACTTTAAATAGGGCTTTTCGTACTCAAATTAAGATAGTACTTAATAAAAAAATTAAAATTAAAATTAAAATTAAGATAGTACAAATCTCACAAGCAAATATTTTGATCTTGTTCTCCTCTTGTTGTTTAGATGAGTTCAATCTAGCATAGACCTTGTTTACTGAGCATTTCAGTAAATCAGTTCAATTCCGTTCAATTCAATTAAATAAATATATTTAGAAAAGGTATTGAGTGACACTGTTATATCATAGTTCATGTGTTTAATAAATTTGTTCATGTGTTTCCAAGGTTTGTTTGTTTGTGTTTTCATTTACACATGAACATAACTTACGACAAACAAAGCTTAGAAACATACGAACAAATCTAATAAACACATGAATTATCATTCGTCCTACCATCTCACCCAAGACTTTGTATAATATTTTTCTAATTTAGTTTAGTAAATTTATATATTCTTTCAGTTCAGATAAATATATTTAAATTTTTTCGTTCAATTCACTTCAGCTCAATAATTTTATTGTTAAATGTTACATTTCTATAGTCACATTGAACTCTTTCAGTGTCAGTACTCAACTGCAATTCTATTTCATTGATAATGCGTTATTTAATACATCGATTTATTGGCACCTCATAAAAATCTATATCAAGACCATCCTGATATTCCATTAGTTTATAAGGAAATCTAATTATTGATTCGAAAATCATTAATATTGTTTTTTTTGAGGTGAATTGTTTATGTGCTTGACAAGTACTGGTAAGGGGACAGAATGGAGCAGTAAACTTGTGAAGGCAGGATTCTCAGTAAAAGTGTTTACACTTACTAACATAAAAAAAATTAAGTAGTCTGGACAAAAATCACAGATTTGAGTGATGAATTTCATATTCAAACATATAACAGGATTCAGCTTTTATGAAAATGATTTGTCATTTACTGTCCCTAACCTTAAGAAACTGTGCTGAGCCTGAAAGAGGAACCATCGTTTGAACTAGTGTTTACTGAGTTACTGACTGAGTGACTGTATATGTGTTGGGTATTCCTCCCTAATTCTAGAATCTTCTTTTGGCAAAAGGGAAGGGAAGGCTCTAGAATGATGGGAGATGATTCTAGTCCATGGAGAATATTCTAGAGAGTGGCAAAAGGGAAGGGAAGGTTCTAGAATGATGGGAGATGATTCTAGTCCATGAAGAATATTCTAGAGAGCCTCCTAGAAGCTTCCAAGCATTAATTGGAGAGAAGGAGAAGAGAATTCTAGAGCAAGCCTACTCACCTATAAATAAGGTGCTCTTGGAGAGGTTTGATCATCCAAACCAAAAACCATTTCCTTCCTACTAGATATCCTCCAAGTGAGAAGTAGAGAGAAGTCTTCATCCTCTCTAGTTGATAGGTATCCACCATAGTGTGAAGAATCCCTTGTAATCCATCCACCTTGGGTGAGAATTTGTAACCCTACTATAGTCATATAGTGGAAGACTTGGACTACCATAGTCCCGCGGTTTTTCCCGATTTGGGTTTTCCGCGTAACTAAATTTGGTGTCTTGCTTCACTTTCTATTTTTCTCAATTACCGTCTTAATCACACAAAGAGGGAAACCATATAATATTTCCCAACAGTGGTATCAGAGCGCCCAGGTTCGTCGGTGTCATATTCTTGTGGGATTCAAGATGGATATGGGAGATATGTTCAAGCTCACGGCGGAGAACTATGCATACTGGAAGCCCATGATGGAGGACCACTTGTATTGCAAAGATTTGTACGAGCCAATCATGGAGGAGACCATGCCGGAGGACAAGGAAGAAAAAGAGTGGGAGATCCTAAATAGGAAGGCGGTCGCCATGATCCGTAAGTACATTGATAAAAGTTTATTTGAGCATGTGTCTACATACACCAATGCCTTTGAGCTATGGACGAAACTTGAATCTATGATTCAAAAGAAGACACCACGTAATAAAGCCCACCTAATGAGGCGGTTGGTGAAGTTGGAGTACAAGGATGGCGAAAATATGATCGAGCACTTGAATAGCTTCAAGGGGCTAGTGAACCAATTGGTGAAAACCGACATGAAGATCGATGATGAGTTGCAAGCTTTATTGCTCCTAAGCTCGCTACCTGAAAGTTGGGACACTTTGGTGGTCACGCTTAGCAACTCGGCCCCGGAAGGAAAGCTTACCATGGACGGTGTAGCCGATAGCTTGATCAACGAGGAAGCACGGAGAAGAGAACGTGGCACATCAACCTACGCGGAGGCAAATGTGGCAGAGACGCGTGGAAGATTCAAAAATGGTGGACGTGACAAGTCACGAGGCCGGTCAAAGTCTCGTTCCCGAGTTACCTGCTACTATTGTGGTAAAGCGGGTCATAAGAAAGATGAATGTCGTAGTTTCAAGAGAGACCAGAAGAATGGCACGGTCAAACCTGACCAAGTCAAGCCAAAGAAGAAGGCGGAAGAGAGCACTACAGCGGTGGCATCCGTGGAGCAAGGGGATATATTCGTCATTGACGACTATGTCAATCTAGCTTACGATGAAAATTTATGGATCGGTGATTCCGGTGCCTCCTTCCATGTTACCCCACATGAAGGACTTTACTCGTCCTACCAGCGTGGAGATTTTGGCGTTGTGAAGATGGGAAACCAAGTCACAAGCAAGATTGTTGGCAAAGGCGACATCATCTTGAAGACTAACACGGGACACAAGCTCGAGTTGAAGGATGTGCGACATGTACCTGAAATGCGGCTCAATCTCGTTTCAGCAGGGAAGCTTGACGATGCAGGAATGATAAGCCACTTTGGAGAAGGGAAATGGAGAATCACTCAAGGCAACATGGTGATTGGTCGAGGAAAGAAGGACGGATCCTTATATGTCATGCAAGGACAAATCTGCAAGGGAGAGGCTAATGTTGCACATGAAACCTCGAACATGGAGTTGTGGCATAAGAGGCTTGGCCACATAAGCGAGAAGGGATTACAAATCCTCGCACGGAAAAATATCCTCCCTGACATAAAAGGTACAACACTTGACCCGTGCACTGATTGCTTAGCCGGTAAACAACATAGAGTCTCTTTCCTCAGACCTACATATCCTCGTAGAAGAGAGAGTATTCTTGACTTAGTGCATACCGATGTATGCTCAATGACCGAAAGATCCCTTGGAGGTGCACAATATTTTGTAACCTTTATTGATGACCATTCTCGGAAGGTTTGGGTGTCTTTGTTAAAGACTAAAGGCCAGGTTCTTGAGGCGTTCAAGGAGTTCCATGCACGGGTGGAACGTGAGACCGGCAGAAAATTGAAGTCTGTCAGAGCTGACAACGGTGGAGAGTATCGCGGCCCATTTGAAGAGTATTGCAGGTCGTACGGGATCCGACTTGAGAAGACACCACCGAAGACACCTCAGTTGAATGGAGTTGCGGAGAGGATGAACCGCACCATTGAAGAGCGAGTTAGATGCATGTTATCTCATGCAAACCTCTCTAAAGGTTTCTGGGGAGAAGCAGTGAAGACTGGTGTTGACATCATCAACTTGAGCCCGTCAGTTCCCTTGGATGGAAACATACCGGAGGAAGTTTGGTCCGGAAGAAAGGTCTCATATGACCATCTAAAGGTGTTTGGGTGTCGAGCATTCGTACACATTCCCAAGGATGAGCGGGCGAAGTTAGATTCAAAAACAAAGGAGTGCATCTATCTCGGCTCACCAAAAGACGAGTTTGGTTATCGGTTGTGGGATCCAGCCCAGAAGAGGATTGTGAGAAGCCGCGACGTCGTGTTCTTCGAGGACCAGAACATCAGTAACTACAAGGAGTCGCGAGAAGCTCAAGCCAGGCGAACCAGAGAGCCTTTGGAGTCCATGCCATCTCCCGTAGTACAAGATAACGCAAGGAGAGAACCAGTGGAGGATGCTCACACTGAAGAAGTTGAAAACCGCGATCTTGGAGAAGCTACGGAGCAGTCTGAAACAGGTGGTGAAGAAATGGAGGAAGCAACTGAACCCGTAGTACCAGTACCTCGACGTTCCCTTAGAGGGAGACAACCTTCGACCAGGTATTCACCAGATGAGTGGGTGACATTCACCGATGAGGGGGAGCCTCAACACTACGGAGAAGCTATGGCAAGTGAGCACAAAGATGATTGGGAAAAGGCTATGCAAGAGGAGATGAAATCCTTGCACGAGAATCATACTTATGATCTCGTAGAGCTACCAAAAGGGAAACGAGCTCTCAAATGCAAGTGGGTGTACAAGATCAAGTCCGAAGAAAACAATCCCAGACCAAGGTATAAGGCCCGGATTGTTGTTAAAGGGTGCAACCAGAAGAAAGGTATAGACTTCGATGAGATTTTCTCTCCCGTGGTGAAGATGTCATCAATCCGAGTTGTGTTGGGACTTGCTGCGAGTTTGGACTTGGAGGTCGAGCAACTCGATGTTAAGACGGCTTTCTTACACGGAGACCTCGAGGAGGAGATTTATATGGAGCAACCCGAAGGATTCAAAGAGCCGGGAAAGGAGCACTTAGTGTGTCGTCTCAAAAGAAGTCTCTATGGTTTGAAGCAAGCGCCCCGTCAATGGTACAAGAAGTTTGAAGCCTTCATGAATCATCATGGATTCAAAAAGACTCACACCGACCATTGTGTCTTCATGAAGAGGTACGATCAAGGAGACTTTCTCATACTCATGCTTTACGTTGATGATATGTTGATCGTCGGGCAGGATAAAAGAAAAATCGCTGCTCTTAAGAAAGCATTGAGTAGTTCATTTGCGATGAAAGATTTGGGGCCAGCGAAGCAGATCCTTGGGATGCGGATCACGCGGGATCGATCCGAAAAGCTACTTTGGCTATCTCAAGAGAGGTATGTTGAGAAGATCCTTGAGAGATTTAAAATGCACCAGGCCAAACCTGTTAGCGTACCGCTTGCCGGACATTTCAAGTTCGATGGAAAGAAAAATCCGAGAAGGGATGAAGAAATGAGAGGCGTTCCATATTCTTCCGCTGTTGGTAGCCTCATGTATGCGATGATATGTACCCGGCCAGATATTGCACATGCAGTTGGAGTTGTGAGCAGGCACTTGTCAAATCCTGGGAAGGAGCATTGGGCTGCTGTGAAGTGGATACTTCGATATCTCAGAGGAACAACCAAAAGGTGCTTGCGCTTTGGAGCAGACAAACCTGTGTTGGAGGGATACACAGATGCTGATATGGCCGGAGACTTGGAAACTCGAAAATCAACGTCGGGTTATCTAACTACTTTTGCAGGGGGAGCTGTATCTTGGCAGTCAAAACTTCAAAAATGTGTTGCCCTTTCTACGACGGAGGCGGAGTACATAGCTGCCACCGAGGCTTGTAAGGAGATGCTGTGGATGAAGAATTTTCTACTTGAGTTGGGGCTAAAGCAAGAGAAGTATGTCCTCTATTGCGACAATCAGAGTGCCATCCACTTAGCCAAGAATTCAGCTTACCATTCCCGAACGAAGCATATTGATGTTCGTTGTCACTGGATTCGGGACGTGTTGGAAGAAAAGCGACTACAGCTTGAAAAAGTTCACACCGATGATAATTGGTCTGATATGATGACCAAGGCACTACCGAGCAAGAAGTTCGATGATTGCTGCAAAGGCGCCGATGTGGATACTCCTTCCAATTAGGTCGGAAGGGGGAGATTTGTTGGGTATTCCTCCCTAATTCTAGAATCTTCTTTTGGCAAAAGGGAAGGGAAGGCTCTAGAATGATGGGAGATGATTCTAGTCCATGGAGAATATTCTAGAGAGTGGCAAAAGGGAAGGGAAGGTTCTAGAATGATGGGAGATGATTCTAGTCCATGAAGAATATTCTAGAGAGCCTCCTAGAAGCTTCCAAGCATTAATTGGAGAGAAGGAGAAGAGAATTCTAGAGCAAGCCTACTCACCTATAAATAAGGTGCTCTTGGAGAGGTTTGATCATCCAAACCAAAAACCATTTCCTTCCTACTAGATATCCTCCAAGTGAGAAGTAGAGAGAAGTCTTCATCCTCTCTAGTTGATAGGTATCCACCATAGTGTGAAGAATCCCTTGTAATCCATCCACCTTGGGTGAGAATTTGTAACCCTACTATAGTCATATAGTGGAAGACTTGGACTACCATAGTCCCGCGGTTTTTCCCGATTTGGGTTTTCCGCGTAACTAAATTTGGTGTCTTGCTTCACTTTCTATTTTTCTCAATTACCGTCTTAATCACACAAAGAGGGAAACCATATAATATTTCCCAACAATATGTATACAAGAACTCGAGTGAAAGGCGGTGAAAACTGAAAAGGGAATTCAAAAAGATGAAATGAGTATTCTATAGAACCTTTCTATTCTTTTGTACTCTTACTATTTCCTGGATAGTAAAGTTATGTGACAAGAAACCGATAACGTTTGCATGTAACACTATCGGTAATCCAATATCAAGAACTATTGGACGGTTTATTGTTCAGTGTACAAGGGAGTGTGAAACAAGGAAATCCCCACATTTTTACTGTTGAGGCATGAGACTCGAACCTAAAACTTATGACCAATATATCCAATGTCTCACCCCGTAGATGTGGACTAGTAGATTTTATGATGTGTTTATGTGATGAGTGAAATTACGGAGAATATTTGTGTTTAAATCGTGAAAAGTATGAGTTTTCTTTAATGTGTACATATTTGCCTTTTTTCATATTAAATGAAAGTGAATGTGTTAAGGGACTTAGGGCAGTTCTGGAGTGAGGACTAGTTTCTCATTCTCATCCTCACCTATTTCTTATGTAAATTATCGTTTCATCACTCTTGACAAGTGTAGAATATAAATTCATATCTCTCCATTACCTACATATGAGTAGGGCTTTGCAACCGGTCCAGACCGGACCGGACCGGACCTGAACCGGTAATGGACCGGACCGGAATCTCCAAAATATTTGGACCGAATACCGGACCGGTTACTGAATACTTAGGACCGGGACCGGTCCGAAATTATTCCGGGTTTGGACCGGACTGGACCGGTTGGACCGGATTTTTGAAAAAAAGCAAAAAATAATGATAATTGTAAAATATGTCTAACCTATTAATACGTAATCATCCATTCATCTGACTTGTACAGAAACTAGAATTACTGCAAAGCTTTTCTGCACCATAAATATATTTGTTAAAACTTAAATACCCTTGATAAATAATAATACAAAAGCGAGAAATATTTCAAAATCAATCTTCTGGGATTAATTCTGGGAGTTCTTCTGGGATTTGAAAATCAATTTTCAATCTTCTGGGATTTGAAAATCAATTTTCAAAATTTCTGGGAGTTCAAAGGCTTTTATTTTGTGTTGAATGGAAAGATTAATTCTTCTGAATGTTCCAGGACTCTTCAATTACCAATTCAGCATATTTCTTTACCAAAAATAAATATTTAAATAACTGCATTAATTATAAATTAATACCGGTCCATCCGGTCCGGACCGGAAAATACCCGATCTCAGACCGGACCGGACCGGACCCGGAATCTGGCAAAATCTTGGACCGAGGACCGGACCGGAACCCTATATATCTGGTCCCGGTCCATGTATTTCCGGTCCAGTCCGGTCCAATTTTCCTGTCCGGACTGGTTCATGCACAGCCCTACATATGAGAGATACAAGATTTGAATCTATCCTCCTCCTATCACCCATCTTCAGCGCCACAATGAAATTCATTAAACTATCATGCAAATACTAAGAAAACTTTCCAAATTTTCAAATTGCAACATAGATTGGGTTTCGATATAGCCGCTTTCGTGATTATATGATATTGGTGTGATTCTGTGAAATGTTTATGGTTTGGGAAAAAGTTCTTTACAATTTAATCTCGGACCTCAAGTATTTATCTCTGGTTCCACCATTATGTACCGGTGATTATATAAAGATGTCACATAACAAATGTTGTTTATAAAATGATATATAAAGGATGGTGATTATAATATAATAACTTATGAAAAAGCATATTTCAAGACCATGCCTAAAAAACATATTTAGTTATCATTTTTTTCATAGAAATTGGGTGGTAGCTCGCTCACTCCACATATAAGAGCGTGCAAACGAATTATACGGTAGACCTAAATGCGTACGCGACAAAGTAGCCCATTGCACTAATCACAGAAAGATATTCATAAAAATAGAATGCATCCAAATATAATTAGGTAAACTGGACTTGTCACATTGAATGGAAAAATTATTATGTAGGTTTTTGTTTACACAACTCATTGAAATGTAATACTATATGATTTGACTCCCCTCGGTGAGTTGTATCTAGTATGACTATTGTTAGCTCCTCTATTAGTACGTAGGACCGTCTTAAGATACAATTATTTTCAAATTTTATTCAATTTATATATGAAATCAGTCTCAATTGAAGCGGGACAAAGATTTATCTTCTTATTTTCAAACTCGGTCATTTACGTATTAAACATGATTATTCAGTGTATTATTGATGATTTTCTTACTTTCATGTTTTTTGACCTTCTCACTTTCAAAATTGATCTTTTACTTATTAAACATGATCATTCATTGAGATCAATTAACACATGTATCAATTGAGAATTTATATTTATAGAATAATTTGGGTTAAATTCAAGTCAAAGGCATACTTCCTATGTACCAGCTGTCTCAACAAAGAGGACTTTTTTCAGTCAACTTTGCTAAATTTTGACTGAATTTTTGAATGCATAGATAAATAAAAATATCATCGTATCTAATATTGTTGGAATCTTAGTTTATTAGTATCAAATTTTTATATATTAATAATATACGTAGATAAAAATATTAGCAGTCAAACACGTGTGTTGAAGACCGTGAAAAGTCAGTTGTTCACATCCAGCTGGTATGGAGGTATGGAGATAGTAATTGTTTGAGAAAAGTGCTAATATAACCCTCAGTTATGTGATAAGTGCAAATATAACCCCGAGTTTTTGATAAGTGCAATTATAACCCTACATCGTATTTTTTATGAGTTTCTAAAAAATATAATTGGATGATTTATGAAATTCGCTTCAAATTCAAAGAGAAATATTGTTTACTCACATATGTGTATACTTGAATTGATCATATCAGCATGTTTAGGGTTACATTTTACATAAATTTGATCGGAAGAGGGTCATAATCGCACTTAACCAAAAACTGGGGGTTTTAATCGCACTCAACCAAGAACTGAGGGTCACAATCGCACTTAACCCATAACTAGGGATCATCTAAGCATTTTGCCCTAATTGTTTTCAAATGAAATTCGGGTTGGTAACTATTAGCATCTTTAGTTAATTAGAGTATACGAATTTAGATTGTGTTACATGGACAAATAACGGATAATTCATGCTTAAATATGTATTTGACCTGAAGATTTCTTATTCAATTATGCGGTACTCCAGTAGTTGACTCCTTTCGGATGTTCTTATTGATGATTTTCTAATCGGCACATTTAAATACATAAAATAAATAAATTTGGTGGATCGGTTGGTTCTTTTATATATTTATTTTTGAGAAACATTAATAAAGTAGTAGTAGGTGATTATTAAGTGATATCTCAGTATTATCAAAAAAAAAAAAAGTGATATCTTAGTTAAGAAATTAACCATCAAGCGGTCTTGCATACTAGTGAAAAAAATAACATATACTTATTATTCAAGTCAGAAATACAATGTTATATTATATTGGAAATGAGTTTTTTTATTTTTTGTCAAATTATATGTTGCATTCGTAATGACAAATTCTTCACTGAAATTTGTCTTTTGAATTAATTTAACCGAATAATCATACTTGACTGTAAAAAAAAAATCAGAAATAGTAAGAAGATAAAGAATAATACACTGAATAAACATGTTTGATAAGTGAAAGATTAAAATTTTGAAAGTGAGAATATCAACATTTATATCTAGTTTCAATTGAAACCGGTCTCAAATGAAAACTTGTGCAGTATAATTCCTTTTCGCAAAATTTTGATTCGCCCATTGTTTTGCCCTTTGGAGTTGGTCAATTGGGTATCATTGCATGTAATATATTCATCAATCGGCAATAGATTTGTTGTGTAAAGTTCATCTTTTTGTGGTCATCATCTGAATCATCAACAACATGAATCCACATTTTCGTCAAGGGGCCCCCTCGAGGTTTCCTAGCAAAAATTCATGCTTCTTTTAGGGTTCAACATTTGTTTTTTTTATGAGTTATATAGTAGGATGTTGTTCATGTCGGAGAGGTATGTGAACAAATTTAGTGAAGATATTTCTTGTTAAAAACACATTTCAGGTTAATGTAAAATATCCAGTAGCCTTTTTACTCTTCAATGTACTAGATTCCATGCAACTTGTATTCGAAGTTAATGCAATATTGGATTCGCGAAATCCAAATCTTGAGTTAATTAATTACCCTCAAAATACACTTCACAATGTTTCGATATCTCTGAACCGTACCTCACGGCCTGAATTAAGTTTAGAGAGTACCCGAATATCATATTATTCAGATCATCTAAATCTTCGACCAGCTCCAAAGCCTACTATAAATTGAGTTTGAGAAATTGAGTTTATGGAATTGATTTTTATGGCGTTACGAATTTTGAAGTAGGTAGCGTACGAAGATTACAATAGTCGTCATCCCATGACTTGATACTAGGTGTCACGACATCAATATCCCTCTGTTTTAAGAACAGAGTTCAAGTTCAATTGCACATGTTTTTTGTACTTAATAGATTTGATGCATGACAACGAATCTTAAGATCATTTTTCTGGTAATGGAACAATTTGACTGTTGTTTTTGACTCATAATATCCTTTATTCTCCACATATTCTTTCATTATCCATATATTGTACAATACTCCAATACTCCAATGATAGAGTTGTGACATTGTTATCAAAAAAGATAGAGTTGTTACATTTTAAAAATTGCCTTATAAAATGACAATTTCATTAATTTCACTTTCATAAAGGTACAATTTATTTAAAAGAGGAAACTGTCGGTAACAAGGGAGCCTCATTCATCGAATCATAATACCAAAGGCATTACCCAAACTAGTTCGAACCTGACCCAACCTGGTCACCCGACTCAAATTGCTGACTTGGTGAGTTAACCTGATTCCTACTCTTTGACCCTTATTTTCCATAAGTCCATTTTTTGATTAGCATCAATGACAAGATCTCCATCTTCAACGCGCATCTCTGCCAGCTTTGATCGATTTTCTCTAAAGTTGAAAACCAACTTGAGATACCAATGCAACGTGACTACCATGGAAATAATCGGCAACCATCGACACTGCCGCCTCAACTTCTCCCTTGAACATTTTAGTTAGCTGTAGAGTATAAACCAACTTGTTGGAAATCTAAATCTTGCTGAAATAAACATGTTTCATCCTATATCAAAATCTCATACAAGTACTTAAGTAAGTTCGAAATTTTTCGAGAAAAGACTAGTAAAAATCCTCCCCACCTGGTCCAAAGTACGCCTCCAAATCAGACAAACTACATAAACCATGAATACAATTGATCAAAGAAGGTATCATTTAGGGTTTCTTTATGCAACTTTATATCTTATACACTCCAAATACTCATTCATTTCATATACTAATCACCAACAATTTCTCTCAATGGTAAAACTTCAAAATTTGCCTCAATTACAATATGGACCAATAACATAATCAAACATTAAAATAAACACACATAGGCCCTGTCCAATTCAACTTATTCAGAGTTCAATTCAATTCAATTCAATTCAATTCAACAGCAATCAATTCAATTCAATTCAATTCAACATCAATCAATTCAATTCAATTCAGTTCAATTCAATTCAATTCAATTCAATTCAATTCAATTCAGTTCAATTCAATTCAATTCAATTTATTCAAATTATTTTAAATTTATTATAGTTCATTTTCATTAAGTTTAAATCATCTTTAAAGGGAACTATAAAAGTTATTCTCTTTAAATTATGTGTGGGATAAATGACATCAAAATGCATGGTTAATTTTTCTACCAAACTATGCACACTATTTTTTAAACAATATATACACTATTTTATATAATATTATTTTATTTTCCAATTTTATTTATTTATAATATTTAAGTTATAAACCAATCCTATATAACAAATATCCAAAACAATGATATTATGGTATTAATTAATTTTTATTTGCTACAAAATATTTTAGCAATGTGAATTAGATAACCACACGTAAATCTAAATATTTGAATTTTCAAAAATTTCAATAAAATAATAAACAAATAATAATAGCATATTCATCAAATGAGGCGCGAATGTGAATTTGATGATCACATGTACATCTAAATATTTGAATTTTAAAAAATGTCAATGAAATAATTAAACAAATATTAATAGTATATTAAAATGTTCATTAAATGAGCTCCGAATGTCGTGGTATCTGTCTAGTTTTTATGATGTTAAATTATTTTCTGATCAATTAAATTCAATTCAACAGCAATCAATTCAATTCAATTCAATTCAATTCAACAGCAATCAATTCAATTCAATTCAATTCAGCAGCAATCAATTCAATTCAATTCAATTCAGTTAAATTCAATTCAGTTAAATTCAATTCAATTCAGTTAAATTCAATTCAATTCAATTCAATTTCAGCCCAATTGGACAGGGCCATAGTCCCACACACTGCAACTGCTAGTTTGGTGTTTGTAGATATAAAAAATGTGAGACGATCATCATCATCAAGATAAATAAAAAACAGTGGACCCATCCATGCATGACCATTCTCTCCATGTAAAACATAAAGCCGTCAATTCATACTCAAGTCCCATTTTGTTTATTTTCCCACACAACACAACACAACACAAACACAAACACAAACACAAACACAAACACAAACTTAAACTTCTTCCCACTCCTAGCTCCTCCCCTGTTCCGCCGGCCGGCGACTCAAGATTCCGACTCCGATCCCGTGTCTCCCTTATGTGGGTTCTCCGCTGATGTCATTTTCCGTCCGAAAGCAGAGCATGTGGGCGCTCCTCCTAATCGCCGTCTCCGTTCTGCTCCTCACCGAAAGCAGAGTATCCGCCATTCGGGAAATCCCGGCGGCCAGGTCGCCGGAGATGAACCAGACGGAGACATTCCGGCAATACTTCGACAAGAGAATTTCCGATCTCAACAGTACCCAGTCTTTTGAAGAGATGAAAAGAAGAGTTCCCAGCTGCCCAGATCCTCTCCACAACTAGTAGATTCAGGGAGAAATCATCCTCTGTTTTTTTTTTTTTTTTTACTTTGGTAGTTTATTTATTAGAGCAATATTAATTTCATCCAAAATACCCACGTTTTTCTCGAATTTACCGAGGAGAAATTTGTTGTGGGATGGGGTAAAACCGTGTGTATTTTGGTGTTTTTGGAGATGAAGAATGGGATTTAAAATCCTGATGTAAATTGAATTAGTATTAGAATATCATTATCACTAGATGATTATTGTTACTTTCTTGAGCTTGAATCTGATTGAGAATATAATAATTTCTGGGCTCAAATGATTCATCATCAGAATTTGATTTTTATTTTTGAAAATGTTATAAAAAAGAAAAGAAATTTGGTCAGAATCCATGAATAGATGTCGTGTAAAATTCACCAAATCATAGATAGATTCTCTCGAGTGTACTTGTTTTTCACTTTTGACTGTTTGTGAAAGGAGTTTTTGATGAATTTACTGTTTCTTGTTTTCAATCGCTGTCCCAGAAAATTGAAAGGTT
This sequence comes from Cruciata laevipes, assembly GCA_963678965.1. Lineage (NCBI taxonomy): Eukaryota > Viridiplantae > Streptophyta > Magnoliopsida > Gentianales > Rubiaceae > Cruciata > Cruciata laevipes. Next base: position 7,360,415 of record OY787641.1, on the reverse strand, counting down.
ATAGACTTTTGGTAACCGGAATTTATGCCTTTGTAAAGTGCGCAGACTCGTTTTACCAATTCGGAATTACTTAAAGTGCATTATTTCCAGCTCCCCAATGGGTCATGGATTGCACCAATGTTTTCCAGAATGGGCAAAAGTTTGTTTCAATTAATTTTGGCGCTGTATTTTGTTCTAATTCCTCGTCTTTTTGACCATATTCGAGGATTGAAATTAAAACCGGTCTTGTTCAGGACAGGGCATCCCAGGCTGGGGTTGTTGATGAGGGATGTGCATGAAAATGGTGGGAATTAATTGGCTCTTTCTTTTATTTTGTGCATTTATTGAGGGTTATGATTGATGATCATGTAGCCCTGAAAATTGGGGAAGTGAAAAGAGGTTTCATGGAATGGAAAGCTCAGCCTATTTTGATCATGAATTTGCCTTTTCTTTCTTATTTTCACTTGGTTGTAGGCATTGTTTAAACACTTTTTTAAACACTTTTTGAAGCTTATGCCTTGGAATGAAAGACAATACTAAATATGTTTAGTCTACGAATCAGGAAGCCACAAGTAATGCACCGATAAATCTCAAGGTATCGGCTAACTATTTATTCTGCCCTTGGGATAACAATGGTTAAAAAAACACACATTAATGTTTGAATTGAGATGAATAATCTGAAATTGAACTGATGAAAAACATTAAATAACCGCCGCAGTTGCCTGAATTATCTTCATAATCTCAACCTCTTGTTACCCATTAATTTGGACTCTATGAAATTCTCCCTTCTGTCCCAACCAAAACTTCTTAGTTTCATTCTTTTCTGTTTTGGCAAAAAAACAACTAAAAAAGACAAATATACCATTAATGAATACTTACAAACAACCATAACAATAAGTGATATTCCATTTATACCCCTTAAAACTTCACTATTATGATATAAAATATATTTTTTTTTAAAATCCGAGCCGAAGTCAGCTAAGAACTTTTGGTTGGGATGGAGAGAGTATAACCTAAAATATAAAGCAATACTAGGTATACATTGGTTGGTTATGGTCAAACCGTCCAAATATTAAGTTTTCATATTTTTAAGCATTATATTTATAATCACGTTTTTCAAAACTCAGATTACACATAACCAAAAATTTAGTGTCAATATGTACACTTTGCACCTTTTTTTCTTTTTTTCTCTAACAGATTTAAGTATTAAATCCCAGCCAACGTCAAAACGGTTGAAGATTTAAAGGAAAACCAAAAACATTATCTACCGACAGGGGTCTTAACTCGCTAGTGCAGTCAAAGACATTCCCTCAACCCCGCTTGCAGGAGCTCACTGTTCGCCTCAGTTTCAACAATCACATTTACGGTAACTAAAAATTTTAACGCCTAGTTGGTGGTGATTCACAATTTAACACAATATATTTTTAAAATGAGTTAGTCTATGCGGAGACCGTCCCAATATATATATATATAAATCGGACTAAATTATAAGAGAAGGTCTTGAGTGAGACCGTCCTACCATAACCTTATGGTAAGACGAATGATAGTTCATGTGTTTAATGGATTTGTTCATGTGTTTCACAGCTTTGTTAGTTCATTTACACATTGTTATAGATTATAACAAACAACATTGTGAAACACAAGAACAAATCTGTCAAACACATGAACCCAGCTTATAGCAAACAAAACTGTGAAACATATGAACAAATCTATTAAACACATGAATTATCATTCACCCAAGACTTTGTAAAATTATAAATAGTGCAATAAAGAAAATCAAGGAGAAACCAATTTGTAATTTTTAAAGTTTTTAAAAATCACGAGCTATAGTGTTTTTGCTACAATGTTTCAAGTTAAAATGTTCATGTTCATGTTTTATGTTTCAAGTTAAAGTGTTGATGCTTTATGTTTCAAATTAAAGTGTTCATGTTTCACGTTAAAACGTCCATGTTTTATATTTCATGTTTCAAGTTAAAATGTCATGCTTTATGTTTCAAAAAAATTTCATGTTTTAAGTTAAAATGTTCATATTTTATGTTACAATTTAATCTGGTCTCTATATGGAGTCGGTCTCTTCCAAGACTTTGTCTTTTAAAATTCAGATATCAGAGTGAAAAATAAATTTCCAACACACTATAATGACTACATGAACGTTCAAGTCTTATCTTATCTAATGTTCGGGTGAGGTAAAACAAAAATATTAGGTTTCAAGTTAAATTTTAATTGACAAATCACAAATGCTGTGTTTGGCACAACAATACTTACAATTAAATCTGGCTGTGTTTATTTAATTGACAATTAAATAAACACTTATTTTAAAAGTTAGTTTGATCCGTTTATCCTTTTGGCTGTCCACAATAGGAGTTTATGTTTAACTTTGGGACTAAATAGTTTTCGGTTGCGATTCACTGAATTGCTGCTAGATCATACCTAGCTCACGTGATACTTCTCATTTATGTAAGCTAGTTACTATTATTAGAGGCGGAACCAATAATTGAAATTAGAATGTCAAAATAATATTAGATAAAAATACAGGGGATATTATTTAAATAAATAAGTATAAAAGTCACATTAAATAAAAATATATAAAGCTTTGCCCACCCCAATAAACTCTTGCGAAACCACCATGCTTTTTGGTTCCACAATAATATCGTTTGCTATGATATTATAATTTTGTTGAATCATTATTTTGCAATTTAATTTCCTACAAAAATATCATCAACATATTAAATATCAATATAAGCTAATAGTTCCTTTTAAAATATATCTTATATTGTGATGGGGTACATGGTCATGTCCCCTTCGATTTATTTTTCACAATTTTTACTCACTGTACCTTCACTAAATCGATAAACTCAATAACCCGGCTGCAACTCTAATAAACTCAATGCAACACACCAATAAACCACTCCATGGCCAAAATATTAGGTTAAATGTCAATTCAATTTTACATAATTATGGTTTGGCATTTTTCCAAGATTGATATGATAAAAAACAAAATTGTGATTATCGGATGGAACAATTTTTAATTATGTGTAATATGACGACAATGATGTGAAAAGATAAGCTATTAAATAATGTATTAAATTAATATTTGCATGAGTACTATAAGATATTATTTTATTTTTGAAATGGACGTTGCAAGTTTACCAAAAATGTAGAGTTTGCATTTACCTTAAAATAGCTAAAGACAGCTTCTGCATTATTCATCCCGACAGTGTACGGCTTCTTTAACTCGAGATAAATTAATACTCCACCGACTTAATTAAGTGTTCAAACTACAAAAAATGCCCCGTTAAATTGTTCTCTCATCTTTCAAAATTTCTTTCGTCAACTAAAACAATTAGGAGATTGGATTATGTTCTACAAGCTGAGATTGATGCTATTCATCACGCTCAAAGAAAGCAGCTTTCATGGCTGGCAAGGGTTAACGTTTTTAGTCATGAAGGAACTGCGTTGTGCAAGCACATAACCTTTTGCTAAATCTATAATATTTAATCTAGTTTATGCTAATTTATGATGACTTAAACTTAAGAATCACTTTTGAAAAAAAAAAACCCATTTTTGTTATACTAGAGACACATTGGCCTACATAGTAAATGTTCATGCACATTGGTTAAAAGATCACGACGTAGCAGTGAATGCTCGAAGATATTGAAAGATCGAGATAAAGCATGAATGCTCTAGTAAACTGACTGAATGGTCAAGCGAATACTAAAATATCAAGACAAAACACTAAATGCTCAAGCACAATGATTAAAAGATCAAGACAACACAGTAAATGCTCAAGCACACTCAGTAAAAGATCAATACATAACAATGAAGGCTCAAACATGGTGACTAAAAAATTAAGATAGCACAGTAAATGCTCAAGCACATTGAGTAAAAGATCAAGACGTAACAAGGAATGCTCAAAGATATTGAAAGATCAAGACAAAACATGAATGCTCAAGTAAACCGACAAAACAATAAATGCTCATGATCAAGCGCAGTGATTAAAAGATCAAGACATCACAGTAAATGATCAAGCACATTGAGTAAAATATCAATACATAACAATAAATGCTCAAACACGGTGACTAAAAGATCAATATAGCACAATAAATACTCAAGAACATCGAGTCAAAGATCAAGACATAACCAGCAATCATGCACATCTAGGAGAGTTCCGGTAAAGGAACTCAATCAAACCACAACAGTGACATAGCGCGGGAGAGTTCCCGTAAAGGACCTCGATAAAATCACGATGGTTTTGGCAAAACCGTCATTAATTACCATCGTAAATAACCTGTAGTAGTGAGCAATTAACAAAAAATTTAAGCGATTTCTCTATGCAGGTCAATTTTTTTCTTGCAGGTCCACAATTTACCATAATACCCCTGATGAAACCCTATAATTTCAATCCCATTTTTTGCCTTAACAAAATTAGAGGTATTATGGTAAAAATACGGACCTTCTAGAGAAATATGCATCTGGATGGAGCAACCCCAAACTTTAGAGTGTCAAAAGACCCTTTTGTCAACATTTTATATAGCTTCACTTGTGACAACCTAGGAAGCTACTTGTATCATTTCATTTCACTCTAGTAATTAATCGTCCAACGTCAACCTTTAGGCCTAAAAGAAACATTGAGGCAGGGCGCATGGAAACCGATGGGAGTATCGATCGGCGGAAGAAGTTAATGAAAAAGCTGATACAGATCGATATATATTTGTGTGTGATACATTTTGTTGTTTTGCTATTTGGACTTAGAATCTATTTGACTCTCAAGATTTGTCTTCATTATCGTCTCCCGTAAGTCCACTCCCATTTCTTTCTTCAACTTCACCGGTTCCGATGAACTTCCACAATTTTATACTACGTACCAAAAACACAGCTCGAAATGTTTAAAATTATTCCGACCGCCTCTGAATTCCTAGTTTCCTATGATAACGTCAAGTATGCATCACCTAAGACCGTGATCAATTATTATTATTATTATTATTACAATGAAACCAGAAAGGGTTGTTAGAATCTCAGTGGTGAAGTGTTGTTTTGTTATTATTATTATTATTAAAAAAGCAATCTACTTTCTACATGGTTTAATGGAACCCTCGTTAATGTAAGATATTTTACACTGATGTTTTACTAGTTTAAATTTAAAATTGAGTTGTGTGCTTTTTAATTTTTGTTTATCTTGTCTTACTAACTTAATTAGGCCCTGTTTGTAAGATATTTTCTACAATTCAATTCAGTTCGGTTCAACTCAATTCCGTTTAGTTTAGTTTAGTAAAAATGTAATTTGATTAAATTCATGTTAATTCAGTCATGCTGATTCTTTTATCAATACATTAGTTCTCACTTCAATTCAGTTCAATTTGGTTCAGCTTAGTAATAAATAAGCTCTAACAAACAGGGCCTTAGTTGATTTTATTTACATTAATATGTAAAATACAAACTTAAGTAAACAAAGAAAACTACGATACAAAAAAACTAACGTTTAAGAGATCCAATAATTATGTAATATCGAACTTGAGGATATTAACTCACAACTTGAGGAGAATATGAAATACAGATGGTAAAGCGAGAAAGAGATGAGAATGTGAAAGGGCAGAGGATACTAGGCTTTGGTGAAATTAAAGTAGGGATACAAGAGCACTTTATCAACTAAACTAGGGGTACAAGAGTATTTTATCAAAACTCAAGGGTATATGAGTATTTATTCAAACACTCAGGGATATAAGAACACTTTTTTCTAGTTATTAAATAAAAGTGACTTTAAATGAAATCTTGATTAAATTTATTTTCTTAATTAATAAGTGATTTTTAGATGTTTGGGTGGGCCATGGGGCAGTGATGAGTCATGGGGCGGGCGGGTAATAAGTCGGGGATGAATTTATATAAGACCTGATGGGATGGAAATGATTTTATACAATATCCAATGGGACGGAGATAAGTTTAAATCTTGTACTTATCATGGATAATAAAGCGCGGGAACAAGTTAATGTTTAGATGGAGATAAGGATGGGAGAGCTACAACCCGCCCCAATGCAATCCCTAACGGATATTTACCACTTCCGTAAATAATCATCTAGATTAATATTTTATCTCATTAAAGTGTAAATTATGTGTCTTGTAAAATTTTACTATGTACTACAAACAAACTCAGTCTTTTAATAGTAACTAAAATAGAAAATATTTTTTTTTAAAAAAAATTCATTCATGGTACTAGGTAAACGCCCAGTAACGATTACAAGTGGAATCAACATCTAATCAACTAGTCTATTACAAGGCTAACTAAATCATATGCTAACCAGACTCATACCGTCTGTACTATTACAAATTGAGAGATCCAATAAAAAAATTGTAATACCGCCCTCAGGGATATTATTTTGCAACCGCGAACACCACAAATGCTTGGCAGAGAGGATCATCTCTCGCATCAATCACCGCGTCAATCGGGGATCTGCTACAATGACAACACCACTAGATCCAAACCATGATCTATGTTCTTCAAACTGTAAACACCTTGAAAATCATAGATCACGAACGGAAACACGATCCACGACTTGTCCAACCAGATCAAGAACTATAAACAAAACCTAAACCCAACCTGTCCAACCAGACCGAGAACAAAAACGTCGACGAACAACTAAATCATGGATTCAGCCGATCAAATCGAGAACAATTTCATTGTGTGAATCACACTTATTCAATGTAATAAAGAATCAATAAACGGAAAATCAATTATTTTCCCGGGAAGATGAGAAAAGATTGAAGAGGAAGAGGAGTTTTTTTTTCTTAGGGGCGGTAGGGTTTAGGAGACGGACAGGGATTAAAATAGAAAATAATTCTACTCTATATACAACGAAATATCCACAATTCATTTGAATTTGGAGAAAAATAGAGACACATTCCAACAATTTCCAATTCAGGACAAATAAATCATTTTGCATTTGTTAACCACGGGCCATAAAGTTGCAAAAACTGAAGCCCACATTAGTGATAACTATTGTAGGTTAATTTGGGCTTTGAATGTTTTTTGATAAGTGGAGCATAAGATATGTTGTGCTCAATTGGATTACACATGTTTTTTCTTCTTAATTGAAATGGTGTGAACTAAGAAATTCTTCATGAATATTAATGACAAAATAAATAAATAAAAGAGATTATATGTATGGATACCAAAATTCTAAGTATAAACCTCACTTTTTATCGTGTTTGCTAAAACATTGTTCATTTATTAATTCACACTTACATGCATATCCTATTCAGTTTTGTTTGTTTTCATTTAGTTTTTAAAGGTAAAAATCTTCATTCAACCCACTAGAAATCGTCCAGTATCGCTTGACGAAAGAAAAGTCGAAAGTATCCCAAGTCATCATGCCCTCTAAACTCTCTTTCACATACCTAGTTAAGAAGTGTGCAAAAATATTCCGATCTCTCGCAATCTTGTAGCCCCATAACGACAATTTAAAACTCAATATAGCCCCATACCGATATTCAATCAGGGACACATAACAATATTCAATCAAGGACAGATTAGTGAGTTGACACGTCGAAACACTAATTTGCCTCCTTATACTCTATTAATCTATTGAGATGAAGCCTCCAAAGTTTAAACTCATAGGTTTGGGCAATAAATCACCCCTTTCAATCAAAGGATCCAAAATCATGGACTTTCCCTCGTTAAGAAAATAATTAAAAGTTATAAGAATAAATTAATATCGTTAAGCAACAATTTATTATGTGTTGCCATTGTTAATTAGTGATTTCTCCTGCTAATAAGTTTCCAACTATTGAGTTAATGCTTAATTAATCATCTATTTGCAGACATGTAGCGCATAACCTTTTGATTTAGAATTATTACCATGCCAGTTGTGTGCTATTAGATTTTTCTGGATAATCAAATTCATATTAGTTGATTAATTACTAGGATAATATGACATATGTGAACACGTACGGGTCCGTACAAGAATATGTGGCGGGAAAATTGAAAACCACAATGTTGGGATTACTTGTAAATTTGAAAAACACGCATTTCTGTAAACAAGCATCATCAAACAAGTCAACGATTATTGCCTGTTTATACATAATTTAGAGAATAATTGGTAAGAAATGAAAGTTCTCCAAAATAATCGAAACCACCATTTTTATTGGACAGCAAATCAATGAAAACAATCAAAAACTGGAATTAAGAAAACTCCAAGATTGTGGATGGATTACAACTGGGAAGGATTAGAGAAATTTAGCGTAATGAATGACCAAAACCAGATGCTGATTAATATTAATCAGGTTTTATGCGCCCACTGGATTTAATTAAACACGTGCTCAGTCTTTTTTACCCATATTGTTTACTAGTTTTAACTAATACTCAAGTAAAACATCATTCCAAAAACCAAAACCAAAAAAACACTCAAGTAAAACATTGCTTTTTAGGCTGAAAGTCGTTGAGCAAGTCCAACAGCTTCCCTACAAGATTCTCCAAGATATAGTACTACATCCTCATATTCCCTTTTTTTTTTGCTTCAACTCCAACAGCTTCCCTAGTGTGGGGGGTTAGAATTTAATGCATGTGCATTAAATTTCAGTATTTTATCTCTTTATTTCTGTTTTTCACTATTTAAATATATTTTGAAATCTTAATATTTTAAATTACGTATAATGAAAAAATGTGAAAACTATATATTATTAAAATACACATTACAACGAACATAACAAGATCTCACATGATAATATTTAAATTTATATATGCATGCGAACATAGTCATGTATGATCTTGTTGCGTTCGTTATAATATGAAAATTAAGAATATATTATTTTTATAATTTTTTGTTGAATATAACTAAAGATATTTACATTTGAAATGTATATTTAATTTGTTAAAAAATAAAGACAAACACATGAATATGAAAATAATCAGTCATAAATGTGCAAAACCATTAAATTTTGCTTCCCCAAATATTTTTTCTCTCTCTACAGATTTGGGGAAACAATATGGAGATTTCTTCAAAATCCCCAAGTTGGGGAATGAGTTGGGGAAGCTGTTGGAGCAAAAAAAGTCTCATATTCCCCAAATTTAATGAAATCCCCCAAGTTGGGGAAGCTGTTGGACTTGCTGTTAATGTTCCCTTCGTCATTAAAAAACAAATTCTAATTACTAATCTCGTTAGTTAACGTACAAATTCTGCATCTCCAAAGCAATTAGTAAAGTTTAACAATTATTCACGGGCATTGCTAAATCACGCCCTAGTTTTTACTTACTAACGCTTTAATAATACGTATAAATACATAGATCTTTTAACTTTAGGGTAAAATTAGTAAAATAATTACCATTTAATAACATAATTACCGTGTGAACAGTAGTCGCCGGATTAGTCTTGCCAAAATAATCGTTTTCGGCGAAGGAGTTGGGAAAGATAAATTGGACGAACATTCTCTAGGTCCTGGAGAACATTACTAATAAAATTCTCTTGTGATTAGAGAAACAAAGTTGTGTTTTCTTGAGATACTAGAGAATAATTACACATATTTCTTTATGTGGTAGGGAAAGATAAGAAAATTTACAAAGAATAATATTCTCTACCATTTAGAGAATGTTATCATTGCCACTCTCTAGATTCTAGAGAAACTCATGCAATATTGTCTCCATATACTGTAGAAGTTCATGAGATTACGTTCTCTATCGACTGGAGAATGAATAAGCATTTTTCTCTACCAAGTAGAGAATGAGTAAGAATTTTCTCTACCAGGAGAATCTAATGAAAATTTCTCTACTTGTTGGAGAAAAGAACACATGGTTTCTCTAAGTCATATAGATGATATCATGTACAATTCTATAGGTGTTAGAGAATGAGCTGGTTTTCTCTCATACTTGAGGAAAGTTTGATGTAGTTTCTCCTGTTTCTAAAGAGTCCATGGGTTTACGCTCTCCATCGATTAGAGAATGAGTTCACAATTTTCTCGATTCGGTAGAGAAACATATCATCTTCCTCCAAAAAATGAAAAAAAAATGAATTTCACCGGAAAAAATCCGATCGACATGCCGGAAAATGGCAAACGGGTTCTATGAACAGGAATCGTCATTTCAACAAAATGATGTTGATCAACCAATCAAATTTGGGTTTGAAGAAGAAGAAAGTTGGGTTTGAAGAAGGAGAAGCCGGAAAAGTAAGGAAGAATGAGTGGAAGTGGAACGGTAGCGAAGCGGCAAAGAAAAACAATATCATGAAATATCTTAAACTAATAATGGTAAAAATTTGAACTAATAATGATAATGATTGGCTAATTAAACATATAAGATAAATTATTGTATTTGTGTATAAATACAGGCATTAGTAAGTAAAATACAGGGCAGGGCGTGATTCCATATATATATATATATATATATATATATATATATATATATATATATATATGGAGAAGCAGATGCAGATGCATTCGTTAGCCCGAAATTGCCGAGCTGAACATATCCTTGGAGCATGATCCGAGGATAAGTAGGCCAGTCACCTATACTGCATCAATAATCGTAAATCAGTTTTTAAATCTAATTTATGTTATGACAATTCTCAAAAAAGACGGGTCTCACGTGAGACCAAGGGCATTTTTGCCTTTTTCTTAACTCTTGTCTATTTACAAGACCAACCCACATAGTTTGTAATAATTACATATTAACCTACAAACTTTGTAATGAATAATAAAACCAACCCAAATTCAATTTATATAAAAGGAAAACTTAAATTTTCCGGATATAAACAAATTGAACTACATTGTTATGTAGACACAGGTGCAAGCATGTGTATTGCTAGCAAAAATGTAATACCCAAGGAACACTGGGTAAATGTAGAAAGACCAATAAGAGTAAAAATTGGAAATGGATCTCACATTATACTCTCTAAGGTCTGTAAAAATCTAAACATAATGATAGCAGGTGAAATATTTCATATTCCAACTGTATATCAACAAGAATCTGGAATAGATTTTATTATTGGGAATAATTTCTGTCTGTTGTATCATCCATTTGTCCAATACACAGATAGGATAATTTTCACTCTAAATAATAATCCTGTACATATAGGAAAAATAAGAAAAGCTCTTAAAGTAGGAGTTCCAGGTTATTTAGAATACATGAAAAAGAAATCTAAATTACCAAAACCAGAGGCGCTAAATATTAGCCCTAATAAAATTGCTTCTCTTTTAAGGAGGGGGGGTATGTATACTAAAGAACAACAAATTTTTGTGCTTCAAAGTACAAAACTTTGTAAAATAGAAACACTTTTAGATTCTGTGTGTTCAGAAAATCCAATAGATCCTAACAAATCAAAATTTTGGATGACAGCAACCATAAAACTAATCAATCCTAAGACAGTTGTAAAGGTTAAACCAATGCAATATAGTCCTAAGGATAGAGAAGAGTTTGGAAAACAAATTAAGGAATTACTAGAATTAAAAGTGATTAAACCTAGCAAATCACCTCACATGTCTCCAGCTTTCTTGGTAGAAAATGAAGCTGAAAAACGCAGAGGAAAAAAGAGAATGGTTGTCAACTATAAAGCTATAAATACAGCTACAATAGGAGACAGTCATAACCTTCCTAATAAAGATGAGTTATTAACTCTAATAAGAGGAAAGAAGATATTCAGTAGTTTTGATTGTAAATCAGGATTCTGGCAAGTATTGCTTGATGAAGAATCACAATTATTAACTGCTTTCACATGTCCACAAGGTCATTACCAGTGGAATGTTGTACCCTTTGGGTTAAAACAGGCTCCAGCCATATTTCAAAGACATATGCAGAATGCATTTAGGACCTTTGAAAAATTCTGTTGTGTTTATATTGATGACATTTTAGTCTTCAGTAATAATGAGACAGAACATCTGTGGCAAGTAGCAGCAGTACTTAAAAAATGTGCTTCTCTGGGAATAATACTCTCAAAAAAGAAAACACAGCTTTTTAAAACTAAAATCAGTTTTCTAGGACTAGAAATTGAAGAAGGATCTCATCGACCTCAAGATCATATCTTGGAACATATTCAAAAATTCCCAGATATCCTTGAAAACAAAAAACAGTTGCAGAGATTCTTAGGAATCCTCACTTATGCTTCTGATTATATTCCTAAGCTTGCCCAGGTCAGAGCACCATTACAAGCAAAGCTTAAGGAAGATATTCCATGGGAATGGAAAGATTCAGATACCATCTATATGGTAAAAGTAAAGAAAAGTTTAAAAAACTTTCCCAAGCTTTATCACCCACAACCTGAGGATAAACTAATCATAGAAACTGATGCATCAGATTTATTCTGGGGAGGAATTCTTAAAGCAGAAAATAATGGTAAAGAATACATTTGCCGATACACTTCAGGAAGCTTTAAAGCTGCTGAAAAGAATTATCATAGTAACGAGAAAGAATACCTTTCTGTTATTAGAGTAATTAAAAAATTCTCTGTTTATCTAACCCCTTGCAGATTTCTAGTAAGAACAGATAATAAGAATTTTACTTATTTCCTAAAGATAAATTTAAAAGGAGATAATAAACAAGGTCGTCTAGTTAGATGGCAAATGTGGTTATCTAGATATGATTTTGATGTTATTCATATTGCAGGTACCAAGAATTATTTTGCAGATTTTCTTACCAGAGAATTTCAGCAAGATTATAAAGAATAATACAAATGTTTCTAATGTTTGTTTCTTTGTGAAGCATCCAGCATGGATGAAATGGAGCAGCTAAAGCTGCAAGAAGGACTTTTAGTCCAGGAACTGGAGCTGGTCCGAGCCAAGCTCAAGTATCTTAACCTGATCAAATTGGGTAAAGAAAAAGAGCAAGCTTCTGAAAATGAAGTAAAAAAGGTTATCCTGTCACCTTCTCCCTCAAAAGAGAAAGACAAGACTATTCCAACGCAAACGGCAGTTGGTAAAGAATCAACAAATCCGTTGAAGGCTGTGGATTTGCCAAAAATCCAGAAGGAAGTACAAACTTCCATCAAACTGGTTAGCCCAGTAGATTTTTGCTTAAGGCCAAATCAGGGAATTCCAATCCCACAGACTAAAGTTACACCTTTAGCATCGGAGAAATCCGAAGAGGGAATTCAAATCCCAAAAAGATCTAAAACATATTATGTGGTCTATAATGGCCCTAATGCCGGGATCTATGAAGATTGGAGCTTCGCCAAAAAAGCAACTGAAGGAGTCTCCAACATTGCACACAAGAAGTTCAAATCTTTCCAAGAAGCAAGAACTTCAGCAGACCTATACACTGGGTCATCTTTACTAGCACCTCTGGAGCTAGTTACCAATGGAGAGATGATGAAGCCTAACACCTTCAGTGCAGCTCTATTGTCCAAAAAGAAGTCATTAACCTCACTAGGAAGACTTCCCAGCAAACCACGAGAAGACATGGCAAAATCTACAAAAGTAGATTACTCCGATGAAATAACGGAAGCAGGCTTCGAATACTGCTATCGATATGCAAGATCTGCCAATGAAGAAAAGTTTTTGGAGGAAAAGTTCTTCACTACAGACTCCAAAAACTTAAGTTACTACAACTTCACCAAGAATGCTAATCCCGAACAGGTCTATGAGGCATTCCAATATGGTTTGGTAAAAACCATATATCCAAGTCCTAATTTATTAGAAATTAGCCATTTTCCTAAGGCTATTATTGATACAATTAAGACTTTCAGAAAAAAATGTACCAAACCAGGGCAAGAAGTTTTCCTGAAAATTAATAGTTCCGGTCCATACTGGAATCAACTAGGATTATTGGTATATCATCCTCAGCATTTAGTCCAGATTGGCATTTGCAAAGGAGATCATTATCATCCATCTCAGCCCATGGAGTGCAAACTTGAGGCTAGCGATTTGCTACCCTTAGCAATAAAAAGATTGGAAGGTTTTGTTCAAAAACTTTTCAGTTTCAGTTCAGATGATGGACTGTTTGTCAACTATCAAGATGCCACCATCTTGATATACAGCAAGTCACCCAAGAAGATCAGCGAAGCTGATGAAGATAAGTTTGTCAAATTCCAAAATACTTTGGTTAACCCATTTATTTTGGGAGAACACATGCCAGATCTTTGCAAGAAGATGAAGAATTACCGCAGTAATTATGTATGTGGTAAATGCTCAGAAAGTGGATCTTCCACCAATCAAGACAGTGACCTCTCCACCATCAGGGCTGCCGACAGTCCTATGGACCCCTCCACTTCTAGTGACAGCAGGTAGTGGGATAATAATGCAACTGCATTGAGTGGATGCAATAATACAGTAGTGCGTCTGCTTTAGGTAGATGCAATAATGTAAGTGCGTTTGTACGTAAGGGATGACGCACCCCTCTTTAATAATACAGACCCTTCCTTCTCTATAAAAGGAAGTTCATTTCTTGTAATATGGGAGCGCCCCTCACTTCTGTGCCTCCTTGTCTTTTAAATTCAACCTCTGTAATCGCCTGGAGACGAACTTCGTCCAGGATTCTGTCTGATCTTCGGATCTACTATGTGTGAATAAAAAGCCCTTTAGGGCCCTCTTGTAATTACATGTAAGTTTCTATAACCTGTATCTTCTTTCTTATTATTGATTATTGTATACATGTTTATCTGTTATAATGAAACCTGGAGTCCATAGAATAGGGAGTACCGCTTAGGCAGGTGGCCGTTTAGGGAAACAAGATTCGCAGGATTGGTTAAGTTATAAACAGATAACATGATAATCATACACTCTTAATAATATAGAAAGAAAGATATAAGAAGATTGCATGTATTACTTAGGGTTCTAAAGTATTAAATTCATAAATTACATCAAATAAAATATCAAAGCTTGAATGAGCAAAAATATTTGTAAATCTATTCTCAACAGAGAGATATCAAAAGAAGATAAAAATTTATCTGAATTCCATAGAAATAATGACAATAGTCAATCCAGATACAGTTTTTGTACTAAGTTTTGTAAAAAACATCAAACCCAAATTTATGTACAATTTATGAATACCTTTAAAGTATGCATAAAATGTATAAAAGAATCTCAAGATTCTGTAAAAAGGATGAATTCTTAAAAATCATTCAAATGAATAAAAACATTTGTAAATCAATTCTTGACAGAGAATTAACTAAAGAAGATAAGAAATTATCTAAATTTCGTAGAGTTGGCCCTTATAGTCAATCTAGGTATAGTTTTGGAACAAGATTTTGTGAAAAACATCAAACTCTTGTGCATTATATGAACATCTATAAAGGATGTTTAAAATGTATAAAAGAAAATTAAAAAATTCCGCAGATCTCTCGTTGATCACCAAAAACCTGGTATCAGAGCCATGTTTAAAATAACAACTGTTATCTAAAAAATTCGTCAAAATGAATCATTTAGATAATATAGAAGAAACAATTGATGAAAATCAAGATGTTTCTAGCGTTCAAACCTTTGAATCTAATCAAGGATTCAACGGTAGTTTCTTGATAAAACAAGAATTACTTTCAAAAATTAGGTCCTCAAGACTTAACTTAAGAAAAGAAAATATTTTTAATATATCTCTTTTAGAGAAATTAAAAAGGAAAAATAGCGTCTACTATTTTGTAGGAACTAAAGAAATGCATGTAGATATCAAAGATACTACAGGAGCAGTATATTTACCTTTAATCACTCGAAAAGAGATTGAAGAAAACTTATTAAAAATAGATAGTAAGATTCGATCCACTATCACAATGGTACACTTTGGTGCCATTAAAATCTTATTGAAATCAGAATTTCAGGAAGGAATAAATTCTCCAATTAAAATGGTTTTAATGGATAATAGGATAAATGATAGACAAGACTGCATTTTAGGTGCGGCTAGAGGAAATTTAGCCTACCAAAAATTCATGTTTACAGTATATCCTAAATTTGGAATTAGTCTAGATACAGCAAATTTAGACAAAACATTATCCTTTGTTCATAAATTTGAAAGAGAAAATTTAATGAATAAAGGAGATAAAGTATTTAGCTTAACCTATCTGGTCGCTTATGCTTTAACAAATAGTCATCACAGTATTGACTATAAAAAGAAAGAATACATTGAATTAGAAGATGTATTTTCACAAGTAGGAACTATAGAAGAAAAACAGTTTTCAGAAATAACTCCTTTAGATAACTCTTGGGCTATTGACATAGCTAAAGATAAAAAGATAATGGGAGAAAAATATAAATCAAAAGTAGAAAGAAATAAACTTATAATCGGAGAACCCTCCAGAAGAAGTATTTCTAAAGAACCCAGCGAGAGAGATCTCTTGATGGGAATGTCAAAACGAATAGAGGACATGACAATTCAGCTTGAAGAAATGTCCTAATGAGTTTTACAGAAATAAAAGAAGAGATGAATCTTTTAAAAACAAAATTAGAAGAAATTCTAGATATTCTAACTAAAGAAGATAATAAGTTAGAAGCTGCAGCAGCAAAAATTATCATTGAATTAACAACAGTAATTCAAGAAAACCATAAGGTAATATTAGATCAAAAAGATTTGAAGATAACTCCTATAGGAGACGAGGAAAGACCAAAACCTATAAGTTTAGGAAAATATTCTTACCCCAATTATGGAGTAGGAAATGCAGAGTTAGGATCCTCTGGGAATCCTAAAGCATTAACTTGGCCATTTGGTAAAAATGACAAACAACCAATATGACCAACTATATACCAAAAATTGAAAAAATCTTTTGGGATCATCTAGAAGGAGATGAATTACAAGTAAACGAAGAAAACTTCGATTTACTTGACCATGCTCTTAGGTTGCTAGAATTAGAAAATGATGAACTAGCAAACCAAGAAATAGAAAACAGTCCCAAACTAAAACAATTGTTTGGAATTGAAGAATTAAAAGTTTTAAATAATGAAGAATCAGCTAGTGAATCTGAAATAAGCGAACAAGTAATTAGCGATTACGATTCAGAATGTACACCAAAAAACTTTAACATAAATGTTAAAAGAGAAAAAGGAGAAAGCTCATATATGGGCTCTAAAAGAAGAAGAGCTAATCAACCATGGTATTTTCCAGAAAGTGCAAAATCTAAGGTTAATAGTTCAAAAGGATCAGATGATAATTTCCTAAATATTGACTGTCAAAATAATAGGAAAGAAATCATTGATAAATGGGCAGCAGAATTAAGTTTAGTAATTCAAACTAATCCTGATGCCTATACAGAATCAAGAACTATATTGTTATTAATAGAACATAAGAGTCTAGGAATAGCAAAAGAATTCATAAAAAACACCATCTGGACAGATGATAATAACAACATTCCATATAATATTCTAGATATAGTTCTAGATGGATTATATACTATGTTCCTAGGAATTGATTTTACTGGTGATAAAATACATGAAAGACAACTAGTACAAGAAAAAGCTAGGAAACGTTTAGCAGAACTACAACTCTGTGATATATGTTACCTAGAAGAATTCAATTGTGACTATGAAGTAAATCTTTACAAACTAGAACAAATTGAATTTCCAGAAATGATACTTCAATATCTTAGAAAAATACCTTTGGTAGGAGAAAAAGCATTAGAAAGGTTTAAAATTGAAACTTTCAATAGAAGAACTTCTAGTTATAGTCTAGGATATGCTATAAGAATAGTAAAAGATGAACTGTCAAAATTTTGTGAACTAATAAGAACTCAGAAAAAACTTAAAAAGTTTAATAAAAACTGTTGTGCAATATCAGGAGAAAATCCTGTAGAATATGGTTGTAAAACAGAATATAAAAAGAAGAAAAAATTCTTTTCTAAGAAAAATTCTTCTAAATATAGATTTATTAAAAAGAGGAAGAAATTCCGACCAGGAAAATTCTTTAAGAAAAAATCTGATACAAGATCAGAAAAACAAAAATTCTGTCCAAAAGGAAAGAAAAATTGTAGATGTTGGGTTTGCAACATAGAAGGACATTACGCTAATGAATGTCCTAATAGGCAAGATAATAACAAAATAAAATTGTTAGAAATTGCATCTGAAATGGGATATGAACCCATAGAAGAAAAATATGATGATATAGGAATTGTATACATCATAGAAATAGACTATAGTAGTAGCGAAGAAGAATCAGAATCTGATGAGTCTACTTCGTAATATGTGAAACATAAAATAATTATGTTAAGACCCCTAACACATAAAAGGACAATTTTGTCCCTAAGTCTCAATTGAGACAAGTCTCACAAGAGACCTTCTCTTTATGTTATAATATACACAACCTTCATATAATAAAAAATGATTACATTTCATTCACTCATTCCCATCCTCATTTGGATGGGAATTGCACACACAATGACACAAAGGGTATATTTTTAAAAAAATAAACTTGAGTAATAAAGTGACCCCTCAATAAAATCTCACCCTCTTTACTCCATCCTTCGGGCAGAAATTGAACCAAGACATCTGAGTACTGTAACTAGTGTTTCACTATTGGGGAAATTATCAATTCCTCACACACAAGTACTCAAGTAGCGTCTTTTACAAGCTTTTACGAAGGATCATAGTAAATGTAATTCAATATTTTGCTTATGTAACTGTTTTTAAAATTGACAAAAATACTCTTCAAATTTTGTTTGAAGATGGAAAATACTCATGGAAAAATATAAAATTTGCAAAAGTTGAAACAAAACTTTAATTTCAATTAGTTACAAAATATTAAAAATATTTCAAAAAAAAAAAAACGAATTACATGAATATTATGCCATTCACTTTGGAAACCAAAAAGAGTCCTAAAAACCGGGAGACGGTAAAGGGGCCGAAGATGGGAACCGTGGGCCTTGGGAGGGCCATTTTGTGCGTGAAGTATGTGGCGAGCCGCACGGGACCTATAGGCTATAGGCTATAGGCTATAGCTACATAGCCACTTCGTGCGTGATTCTTGACTCTCACACTCCTCACTGTGGTTAGTGTGCTTATCACACGTTAATCTCCATCATCATATTACTTTATCATACATTAATCCAACTTGGCTTAATCATTCATAATCTTGGCTTAATCATTCATAATCTTGGCTCACTACTATTTTTACATTCTTATTATTTTTAATTTTTTTTAAAAACATTTGCAACTATATTTCATTAAATGGACTTGACATGTTTTATTTATAATATTATGGTAAACTTCCAAATTCTTCTTGTTATATTTTTTTTGTTTCTTTGTTCGATTTTATTTCCATTTAGTGTCATATTTTATTTATGTTGTGTCCTTAATTACAAAATAAATGTCAAGATAAAACCAAATACTAAAACTACTTTAATACTAATACCACTGTGTGAATATGGCATACTTAATACAACGGTATTCACACAGTGCCATAACCAAAACTACTTACTTTCTTGGTTAAGATGTGGCAAAATTGAATCATTACTAATTACACAACGTTTTCACATGGCATGCTTTTACCTACAATTGTTACCTTTATCAAAAGTTTCAATAATAAAGCAGTATCCATATTGTCCTAACCAATCCAAAACTACTTACTTTCTTAGTTAACATGTGACAAAATTTGAATCATATTGCTCACACACCATTTTCTCATGACATATTAACTATAACAGACACTCTTATCAAAAATTTCAATATAGTGGTATCCATACCGTTCAAAACCAAAACTACTTACTTATTTAAGAGTGCCAAAAACCATTTTCTTGTGACATGCATAAAGTATTAAAGTTCAATAAGTCACTTGAAAATGCGGCCATTACCCCCACTTACTTATTTTACTCCATCCTAAAATCACAAGTACATAATTAATATTCTTTATAAAAGCTCACTTAGACCCAAAGTAAAATCATATTCCCAATATTTATATAGTGAGAAATATAATATGTTTAAAAATAATATATCATGGCCCCACACTTAAAGTACTAACTAAATATTTTTATCCAAGGGGTAACTCAATGTTTTTTTTAATACAAATGTTTTGACCGTTTGATACTACACACTTGTGGTTTTCTCGTGATGAGTTGCTTATGAATTTACCAAATTCCAAAATCGGATATTCAAAAGCGAGAGAACCAAAACCGCTTGCCGAGTCATCCACTGGTATCGTCACCAAAGCTCCTCCACCATCTCAATTCTCAAGCATAAATACCCCCCATTTCCCTTCCGCCACATCTCACAATTTTCCCATCCAACCCTTTCGCAGCATCATCACAACAGCTTATAAAACTCTGCCCTTTTTTCCATTTCCCATCCGAAATATTCATCTTTTTCCCATCCAAAATGAGCTGCAATGGCTGCCGAGTTCTCCGAAAAGGCTGCAGCGACGACTGCGTTCTCCGCCCTTCTCTCCACTGGATCAAGTCTCCGGAGGCTCAGGGAAACGCCACCGTCTTCCTCGCCAAGTTCTACGGCCGCGCCGGCCTCATCAACCTGCTCAATGCCGGCTCCGACAACCTCCGCCACGGTCCGTGGATACTAACCAGAGTTCTTGTTTTTGTTTCTTGCGAAGAAAAGTTGGACTGACTTTGTTTTGATTTTTTGGAATGCAGAGATTTTCCGGTCCTTGCTGTATGAGGCATGCGGGAGGATCATCAACCCTATCTCCGGCGCGGCGGGGCTGATGTATTCCGGCAACTGGGAGCGGTGCCAGGCCGCTGTGGAGGCTGTGCTCGACGGCGGGCCGATCATGAAGGTCTCGAGCAACGACGACGATGCGGCGGAGGGCCACCCCATCACGCCGCTCAAGGGGTGCGACATACGTCATCTCGGCAAAAACGGTAATAACAATAATAATAATAGTAACCGGGTCAAGGTGACTCGCAACCGGTTCAAGCGGTCGGGTTCCCGGTCCAGCCATGTGGTGAATGAGACCAACGAGCAGGTGAAGTTTAGCATCACCGGCTGGGACAACGGTCGCACCGATTTGAACAACGTCAGCATTTACGGCGACGGAGAAGACATGAATCACACCATGATGCCGACGATGATGAAAAGGGAGCCGAGTCACGACTCGGTTTCCGTCGAGACTGTCGAGCCGAGCCTGGTGAACCGGGAGGAGCCGGGTCGGATTTACAGTGACGTGGAGGATGCTGATTTGTCGTTGGACTTGAGCCTGGGGTTTTATCCGGTGCGGCGGTCCTAGGGTGGGTTGTGGTGTGGCGGGGTTAAGAGATTTTTAACTGAGGTGATTAAGAGATTGATGAAGAGAGAGATCGAGCCGGATTTTTGCAGCTCATGCTTTTGGATGTGTATTAGAGCGCTCAATTGCATAGAAGCCTTTTTGGTTCAGAAAAAAAAACATTATTAGATTTCGAGAAAATAAATAATTTTATTATTATTAAGTATTTTCTGATTTTGGGTTATGCTTTAATTTGGCTAGTTTGATGTCATAATTAAGAGCTTTCTTGGTTGATTAGGGATGTGACTTCACTGGCCATAAATATGTATATTTTAGCAAGTTGTGGTTTGAGAGCTTTTTGTATAAGTTAATATATATTTATGTTTCTTAATTAACTTGTTGCTTCCCATACATCATCCATATTTGGTTAATATTCTCTTAACCCCATTCTATCTGTTTAGTTCCTTAATTATTGAGAACTTCTACCTATTCAAGAATAACTTCATGTTCTTCCAAACAAGTTGAACTGAATTGGACGGGACTAAATTTAATCAAGCACGTGAAGATAATAATAATTGAAGAAAATCAAATTAAAGAAAAATGAAGCACGTATTTCTTTATGCTAGACCATAGTTCAAATGAGATGAAATGAATTGTCCATCCTCAATTATATCTCGTGAATTTGGTCATTTGATAACGGTTATTGTGATAAATGAAAAATTCTCAACTAATACATGCCTCAATTGGTCTCATTGATTGATCATACTTAATATGCAAAACATTAGTTTTGAAAGTGAGAAGATCAAAAGATCAACAACAATACACTGAATGAACATGTTTAATATGTAAAAGGTCAGATTTGAAAGTAAGAAGATCAACATTTATCACTGGTCCTAATTGCGCTAGACTGACCTCATAGGAAACAATCTCATCATAAATTAATAATTATTTTATTCTATTTAAAAAAACAAAAAAAAAATTCTTCTATTATTTTCATTATTGCTTTTGGGAGTGTGCTCTAACATGGCCCCTTTGTTAATTTATAATGCTAGAGACTTCTTTCAGTGTTCTTAATTATCTTGTTTTATAATCTGAATTAGCTAGTATATATACCTTTGAATTGGTCCCCAATGCCCAATTGATGTTCCAAAGACTATGGTGTATTTTCTTTCCAATTTGACAATTCATACATTCAAAAGAATTTCTCAACTGTCCACCACATTAACAAATGCCAAGAAAATGGTTGACCCAAATAGATGATGAAAACTGAAATGTATAAATGTCAAACCCAAAAAAATAACACCTTCAATCTATCCGATTCATAATTCGTACATGACGTCATATATGTAAGTACACAAATTAATATTGACCCCTACTAATTGCACTTTATTTGTGCCAAAAATAGGTGAGTGAACGTGGAGCTCATGCGGCATCTTCACATCTGCCATCCATGCAACAGCTTAAAAGTGGCATCTGAGTTCAGTAGTGTACCATGATTTTAAGGCTACTTTGCATGATTTAGAAATGAAGATTAGAGAGAGAATATTGAGAAATTATGAATAACATAAAAATGATAAATATTTTACTCAATTGCCGTAAATGTATATTCATTTTTCTCTTGCAGGTACGAAACGTAATACCCCAAAGTGCACTTTTGAACTTCGGGTCTTTTCCCCCCTATAGTAAGGGCATTCTTGGAAAGAAAAGTACTGCACAAAAAAAATAGACATGCATATAGCAAGTCCCTTGTTTTATTGAGTAATATTATATGTAATAAAATATATTATTGCTCATCTGATTTTTCGCTGAATTGAATTGAACGGAACTGAATTTAATCAACTGATCACTGAACTGAAGTGAAAATTATTGTATTGAGAAAAAGAACCAGCATGACCAAATTATCCTGAATTTTATCAAATTATATATTTAATGAACTGGATTGAATTATACTAAACAGATATACAAATAAATTCAAGAGAACAACGACTGTGTTTCAAACGTGTTGAGGTGGTGTCGGCCGGGGAAGTAGTCTCCGAGTGCACTCCGAGTTGTGTTGGTTGACAAACACATCCAAATGGGGAATTAAATAAAGATTCAGTGGATAAACAGATTAGTATTCACATACGTAATACACCACACTCTAGCTCGATCCCAGAAACTGTATTATAAAATAAGCCAGGTAGAAAAGTACCACCCACAATCCTGGAATATAAAAAAACCCTAGTTTATTGATGACCTCACAAAAAGCCCTAGTTTCCGATCCTGATGCCCCTGAATCGACACGAAAGGGTAAGATTCAATCTTCAAGAATCATTATTTTCCAGTTTTCGATTATTTTAATGTTGCTTGGAGTAGCTCATCATGCTGTGAGAAGGTATCCTGCAATATTCAACTGGAAAAACAGCACAAAAAAGAACTGCATTTTTTTAATGGTTTGTGGGTTGTTGCTTATTTTGGGACAGTGACAAAAGGACCAACAGAAAATGAACTCCCCATTGATTGGCAGATTAAGATTATTATTATATGTTTTTTTTAGGTACAGATCATTTTTTACATTATATTTTGGTGATGTCATGGGCTTTAAAGATGATTATATTTGTCAAATTTTGTGGTTATATATGCGCCCCGTCCAGCTAATGAAGAGTTAAACACATATAAAATAAATGATTCTAAGGCTGCACTAATTTCTTTTTTTAACACTTAAAATAATATTTTAATCCAGGAGGACATCATGTAATGTAATAATGTAGGTGTTTATGTATTTTTTATACCTTGGCTAGTCAATTACGTATGGGAGCAACCATTTTTACACAATGTTGAAAAATGTTGGATGATGTTATGTGGAGTGAACATTATTGTTTTAATTTGAATGTTATATTGTAAGGCAAGTAATATTTTGATAATATAAAAACTGTTTTTAAAATGATATGTATTTTTCATTTTAAAAGAGTCATTCCTAAATTGCAATACTTCCCCATAGATTCAGCCAAAATTATGACAAATTCCCAATTGAGATATGTTTCAATTGGTCTCACTAAATGATCATGCTTAATACGTAAAACACCAGTATTGAAAGTGAGAAGATCATACATGAAAGTAATAAGATCAACAATAATACACTGAATGATGTAAAAGACCGGGTTTGAAAGTAAGAAAATCAATATTTGTCTTTGGTATCAATTGAAATTAAACTAGAATCTGACTTGACCACGTACGGGTACAAGTCGGCGCTCTTTGACATGGAAGAATCTGACGGTATACTCCGCAACCAATCAGTTTATACTAACATATAACCTTAAAAGTAAAACATCCCAGTGTGTTATTTTATAACTATATATATAAAAAAAACTCTTCTCACATCTTATAATTTTAAACTTTGTTCAAAATAGTGTTATATATCTAATACAAGTTTATAAGATTTTATATTTTGAGACATAATCCTATATATACTATATATATTCCAAATCCTAGGATTTGGCCTTTCACACAACTACACACGGGCCAAAAGTTTTCTAATAAAATTAAAATATCATTTCAGCGTACGTACGTGCTAAAAAGCAAAATGACAGTATAGTTTATTTATGTTTTCCAAATTATCTGGATTCTTATTGGATGAGGCCGGAGTCTTGTATATTCCTGAATATTCAATTATTCATAACCGCCTTTCCTAAATTCAACTACTACTAGTAGTAGCAGAATTTGTACGCTAGGCGATTAATTTTTTTTTTATAAAAAAATACGTTAGGGTATAAACTTATCCAACCAATTTGCTGACCGCGATCCACGTATTATTTCGATTAATTTAATCCCTATTTGCCTGGGTGGAATCTGGCGTACAAAAAAAATGTATATTATATTGTCAGCTTCATGGTTGGCCCGTGCCAGGACTAAAAATATGTGTAAATTTTTTCAGGAAAATAAAAGAAATAAAAATTTCCTGTTGCATTTAAATGACTCTATTTTTCTTTTTAAAATTTAAATGACTCTTGGAAAATGTCTTTCGAATTTCGGTGCTACTTTGGCAAACTAATGTCATCGGCGGTTGGTTGACTGTAAGATTCGATTGAGTTAGCTGTAGAATTTTCAGTTTTCGTACTGACTCGTACGAGTTGTTTGGAATGATATATCCATTACGGAATATCCAAACTAGTGTTTAAAGATACAATAAAATAGTTTTAAATCAGCCCTTAGCAATTTGATGTACTACTAAGTTGTACTTTTAAGCTTTAATATCTAAACAAATTAAATTGAGACCTAATCAATTGGTCTCCTTGAATGATCATGTTTGATTGAGAATATCATATATGAAAGTAAAAAGATTAAAAGAAATACACTGAATAATCATATACTTAACGTGTAAAGAAAATGTCTTAAGTGATATTGTCCAACCATAAGGTTATGGTACGACGAATGGTGGTTCATGTGTTTAGTAAATTGTTTGTTTGTTTCTAAGATTTGTTTGTCTTGCTACTTAATCAGTTCATCTAAACATGAGCACAATTTATGTCTAACAAAACTTGCAAACATACAAACAAATCTAAACACATAATCTATCATTCGTTCTATCATAAGTTTATGGTATGACGGTCTCAATCATACTTTGTAATGTGTAAAAGACCGGGGTTTGAAATAAGAACATCATCATTTGTCCATGATCTCAATTGAAACCATGGAAAAATGTTGATCTTTCGTGTATTTTTACCGAGGTTCTCACTTTCATGGTCTATTCTTCTCACTTTCAAAACTGATTTTATATATATTAAACATGATCACAATGAGACCAACTAAAACAGGTTTCAATTGAGAATTTGTCCTTTTTTAAAATATATATATTTTTATTTAATGTTGAAATCATAGTTCAGAAAAATATGAACATTGGTTGATTCGCATTTTAAATTATATATTAAAAGGCAAATTCTCATTTGAGACCTGTCTCAAATGAGACCAAAGATTATATGAGACTGTTATTGATTGAATTTGTCGTTGGTGAGCTTTAAACCCGCCGATTTCCTTGATTGAATTTGTCGTTGGTGAAATTAACCAAGCAAATGATCAAGAAAATTGACCGAAAGATCAAGCAAATTGAACGAAAGATCAAATTAACTGAAAAATCAAGGCAAAACAAAAATACTCAAGGACATTGATTGAAAGATCAAACAAACTAACTAAAAGATCAAGATGAAACAGTAAATGCTCATTCCCCTGCTCTTGGTCTCCACAAGGACAGGTCTCACCCAAGACTTTCTCATATTAAAATGGTTGCAGTTGACGTTTGGAAATTATATATTTTCTGAGAAGGCGCAGTTGCTTAGTTGGAGATCCAGTTTAATTAGGTACTCTAACTATAATATTAATAGTTCAGATCTCTCTAATCTGATGTCTGACACAATAATTAGCCTTTGTTAATTATTTAATCAGTTGTTAAGCAACCATTAGAGCGGCAATCGTTGGTGGTTTGCCGCATAAGTGCAATATCCACACTCAATCTTTTTCCAGTTGAGTTTTAATGTTTTTTTAAGTGATGAAAATGATTTATAATGCAGTCCCTTCTTTTTCATTGCTTTTTTTTTTTGGGTTTTTTTTTCCTCACTAAGTGCAGATTGACATGTTAGTTGTTACACTTAATTAATTTAAACGAGCATAAATATCTTTATATATATATGTTGAGAATTGAGAGTAGAAAAAAATTTGGAATGAAAAAAAGTGAACACATTTTGTGTATAAAATAAGATAATATATAGTGAGTGTTGTCAACAAAGATTTGTAGTGTTATGTACGTAAGACATCAATGGAGAGGTTTCTTTCTGATTCATACATCATATGAGATATCATGTGTTTAATTACTATCCCAATAAAGTATTAATGGTTTGATACATGCATAATTTTTTTCATTAATAATTATGGATTTTAAAAAACATTTATCTTTTCATTTTACTAGTAAAATGGTGATCATATTGAAATTAACATCCAATCAAACCACCTAATATAACGTAAATAAACTATGTTATTGTTGCAAACACTATGGTCATTTGGCAAAGAGTAGTACTATAGTATCATGCACTAATCACAATACTGATCATGAATCTGCTACAATTGCAACAACACTTGATTTAGATCGCAGATCTATGTTCTTCAAACTCACCTTAAAAGATATAATTATGAACGGAAACAAGATTCACGACCACAAATTGAAAAAAGAAAGATTAGGCTTTTGGGCTTTAGGATTTTGTAATTTTATACTTCAATAAAACAAAATATATTATCAATATATTATATGGTTGTTTTTATACGCATCAACAATATATTATCAATCAAGCAATTCCGTAGAAAATGTGGCTAAAACAAGTACGCGAATAGACTCTATAAACTCAAAATTTCCTTGTACACAAATTTCTCATAGTAAATTAACATGAAATTTTCTCGTTTTTTAAAATCTTCAAAACAATCTTCTGAATGGAATCTTTGACATGATACGGAATCGTAAATGGAATATTGAATCTGGACAAGTTATAAGACTCATAATACAGTTTACTACACTTCAATTCGCTCATACTTAAAAAAATAACTAAAAACCAACACAATTGCATCATCCCTTACGACTTATTATCACAAAAAAATAATGTGATTTATTAAGATGCCTTCATGAATCTTGCAATTATTTGATGCTTTCAAGATGAACAGTAATTGAATCTCTTTAATTGGATAAAAGTGACTCACACACTAACAATTTGCTGCATAAATTGATGATAAATAGACTAGCAATCCAATAGAATGATTATCTGATTTAAATAATTTGGTCCACCTTTCTATAACAATGACATTTTACTTATTTAAACATCCTATGGTTGAATTTAAAAATGCATACGTAGTAGTTTTTCCGCGTAATACATCCCCTTTGGATGAATATTCCTTTCTAAACAAATGACCATTTAATAAAAACTAATGGTCAATTCGAAAATAATGCATTCACTTGTTATTCTAATGAATGTCGACATAGATGAAACACAGCTTAAAAAAATCTGCCTATTTTCAATTATAAAATGAAACTGAATATTACAATTAAGGAGGAAGATTATGTGATCTAAAACAAAGGTACCATTTCATTTTTTAAAAATACCCAATAATATGTAAAAGTATATACTAACTAGTAACTATTATAATTAGCAAAACTAAAGTATGCTTAGAATCTATAAAAGATTCAATTAAAAGATGTAATATCGCCTTTAGATGTTAACTCACAACAAAGATTATAACTACATAACAGATATGCACGTCTCATACATCAATCTCTACGCTAAGTAAAGTCATGAAAAAAACGCTCGGTATAAAGAATACTCACAATATGAAAACACAACCAGATTTATAAACAAGACATTGATCGATGAAGTTTACTTATGGCTTAACATGGTTTTTAATATATTAAATAAAAGTTAGCTAGTTACTATGTATTTTCAATAGCGTGACCTAACTAATTAACTGAAATATAATAAACCATGAAATCGACGCACAATTTGGATTAATTTGTACAAGTCATTGCCTAAGGTCGCCAAATTTGACAATTACACAAAAAATTTGGCCGTGTACTATGAATTTAGTGTTTTCTAATGACATTTTGTTTGTAAATATATGCTTACTTTACAAATTGTTAATGTTGTTTCAAGCGCTGGAGAATCGCCGCATCCACTTGTGGGTATTTTTTAATAATTTAAACCATTGTCTTTATCAATGTCATAGAATATTATTATGTAAGTACTGTAGCTTAATTATTAATTTGTGACGATCTCAAATGGATACTACTTTGCTTGGGACATGTAAATAGCTTATAATTGGTGGGATTCCTTTTCAAATAATTAATTAATAATATGTTATAATATACTGATGTTGGGTTACCAGTCGGCCAGGTATATACAATCATAGTTGACCTTAGAATATCATTTAACATGGATATACCGATATAAGGGACCCTTCCTATCACAAATAAAATCTTAAAAAGTATTCAATATTCTAAAATTATTGGATGCAATCATGTAACATGGATCTACACTTTTTTAATCAACTTTTTTAGAACATGTTTGACCATAAATTTTCATTGGTATATGTATTACAATAGTATTACGCGAGATGTTGTTAGATTCACAACGTGCTCTATTTCTAAGCTATAAAACTTTTAGACCAGGTTAATACATGAAAACAAAGTTATTAACGGTCAAATATGATATGACAAAATTGACTAAAAAAAGTTCATATTTAGCTGGTACAAAATGAGTATAATAATTGGATGTAAAGATGGGTTTTAGATGATGACTCATTGTGGTTGTTTCTGCAATGTAACTATCCACTTAGTCAAATTTGCTTACTTTTGACTTTCAAATTGAATTGATAAATAAGTTCAAAAATTATCACATGTAATCTTGTTGGATTCGTAATATCACATATTTTTAAAACACATGATGTTCATAACTTGTAATTTGCACATAATTAAAATGATTAATGACCAAACATTTTTTAAGCTAACTGGTAAAAGTCAAAATGAACATATGAACGGGGAAGTATCAAATTTTCGCCCAAATTGTTTTTAGATTTTTACAAACGGTTTTGTTCAGTTACCTCTATTTTCCAACCCGAATGGCCTTGACCTGGGCTTTAGGCAAAGTCCAGATTCGAAAAGGTTAAGAATTCAGATTTTGGAGGAATCAGTCCAGTAAAGTGCAAATAAAGCCCGAGAACTTAACAATGTTAAGCAAATTATAATCAACATAATTAATTGAGCTCAAATATAAACTCAGAGTTTTGAACAAATAATTAATTTAGCATTTCTTGATATCCAGGGTACTTCAGATTCAGAATAAAAACTTAAAGAATTTCAGTGGTCTTTGAATTACATCATCAGTTACGTGTTACAACAATTATCGAAAAAATGCAGATGATCGAGTTTCAGAAAAATTGACCGTTAATTCGGTGCTTAATCACGAGTCATTACGAGGTTAAGCCATTTAAAGTATGGACAGATAAACACAATTAATTGTTCTGTACGTAATGACCTTTTGTTAATATAGGCTTCCGGTGATCCGAAAGGGGATAAAAAACGTTCCAGATTTGCCGCATGCAAATGCTTTCCGACTACATTAATATTTTCAGCCATATAATTATGCCCCGTCTTGTTGCAATTTATAATTCCTCTTTAGTTTATTTTGACGCGTGTCTGAAAATAAGTACAACTTTCTTGGAATATAAATTTTAGTACTCCGGTGGAAAAGCACAAACGCTCATTTCTCTCCTTCTTCAGATCGGCTCCGGTGGGGTGGTCACCGGCGAATTCCGTTGTGTTGGCCACCCCTCCACCATAGTTAATCCCACCGCCCCTCCTTCTACCTCTCACCGTAAATCTCCAATGCTTCTGACCAACTACGACGAACAGATCCGCCACCAGAAGTCGTCGGAGAGTCGAATCGGGCACGATCTCCACTCACCGGCCTAACAGATCGATGTCACGAGCCATCCACGTTGTCGGTCAATCGGATCTAACGACTGCAGCTGCCCCGCCACCGATCCTCGTCATCAACGCCTATCCACTCATGCGCGCCAGTTTCACGCGCCGACGCGCCCGCAAGTACCGGCCAAGTGCCGCTGTACCGTAGTTCTCTGCCACCTGCCGCCATCCGCCGTTTGAGGGGTTTCACTTCTTTTTTGCCTTTTCTTTGTTTTATGCTTTCTTGTTTTTATTCTACTTTATTTTTTAGTTCCATTAGATTTGTTAGAAAATAGGCGCAACTGGATATGCTCTTCAATTGGTTACTTTTGTTCAAATGTTGGTTAAGTTGGACTGTCAGTCAATAAGGTTTTTCCGACGGGTCGATTCTCGGTTAAAACTTTTTTGACTTCTGCTCTGATAATGATTAGGGGACAGGAGAAATTCGAGTCAAGGTTTGCATCATAGTACTTTCCTTCGGCGATTCCCCTATGTTTATAGTTGTAGGACGTACTGATCTGTGGTAGAGTCCAGGTCTGATGCGGTTGGGCAGTCCTTCCGATGTCTTGCGCCTGTGAAACTAACATGTAAAGTCTCTTGTCGGTCTCTTACTAGCTCCAAAGGGTGATCGAATAACTTCTTTAATGAGACTTACATGAGACCGAATGGGGAGAAATTACATGTTCAAGGTGTTAATCCAATATTGCAAGCAACTTGCAGTTAGCAAGTTCGACCCGGATTTGTTGGAAGTGTTGTTGTTATGAGACCACTATCTTTTTTATTCATTTGCTCTATTTTAGTTAGTTTTAGGGGGTGCTTGGTTGAGGGGTTTGGAGGTGGGTAATGGGTTTGATTATAGAGTATGAGTGTTTGGTTGAGTATTATGATTATATGGGCCCACCTTCATTACCCAAAACTGGCCAATCACCCAAACCCCCCAAAATTGACAACTATGAGTTTCATTACCTAGTTGTTTACTATATTTAGCCACTCCGTCATTTTAGTTTACTAATTTTAGCCATTCCCTAATGCAAACCAAACAACAACATTATAATCATTACCCCTATAATCATTATACCCTATTATCATTCCCATTCCGATTCCCATTCCTCTATTTCAACCAAGCACCCCCTTAGTCTAGTTAAGTTGTTACCGGCTTGGGATATGGAGAAGGTTTTTTAGAAATCTATCTGTAATCTCACAAATCGCATCCACTTGTAGAATATTTGTATTTTCATTGCGTATTTAGTGGCTTGGGAGGCCCAATAAAATCCCCCCACCTTTCATAGGTGGTTTAATTTTATTTTTTTAAAGGATTCAATTATTGGTACGTAGTACAGATTTGTAGAAATGTTATTATACATTAGAGAAGGATATATAGGTTGTGTTTGGTTTTACATTTTATCTACTTTACTTCAAAGTAAAGTGGTTTTTTGTGTTTGGTAAGTTGCTAAAAACTAGCTTATTTAGGAAGCAGAAGCTATTTTTAGTATCAAAAGTAGAAGTAGGTCACATCAGCTTTTAAAAAAAGCACTTTTCAGTCTACTTTGCTTATAAGCACAGCTCCACCAAACAGAGCCATATTTGCATGAGTAAAAGGTTAATTCTTCTAATTGGTATAAATAGTACAAGAATGATTATATAATAGAATCAATTTACATATCAGGATCAATCTAAATCAGCTACCGATAAGATCAAATCATCTACGTCAACATTGTAGATAGCTATCATATATATATATAAAGGAAATTATGGTAATTAACATATACAATTTTTTTTAAAACAATTAAACCACCATTGGTGGGAGGATTATATTGGGCTCCTCTAACCCTTTGAAATAATCAGAAATTAAAGAACTTTTTTACAAGGAATGGAAAATCCTTTTGAAACATAAAACTAATGAATAGGAAGATCCTTTGGCAGTTCCATTCACCCCGATACACCTCCACCCTTGGTGTATCTTCAACCCCAAATGAAACCGCAAAGGCCAGTTCACAATCATCAAGAAAATAAACAAAAAGAATTAGCTAAAAGCACCAGAGATATTGAGATAGAGAAAGGGCTCTATCCATAGAAGGTTGGGTGCTGCTCAGTAGCAAGAATTTGAAGATAAGGATCAACCCATAGACTAAGACTTGAATATCAGAGGGATTCCAGGTCTGACCTAAGCATATCCACAAGCTCACATGTTCAGGACCATAGGAAGATGCATCTTTGGAGTTCCACAAATTGCTAGGGACAGCTCTAGCAAAAGTTTCAGAAAGCCATAATGCTCCATATGAAGCAGACTCTAACAAATATATGATCCAGCTTCACCTAGATAAACATGTCAGTAGCAAAAGAGAAGCCAGTAAAAAGTTTTACATGAATCGAAAGGCAGGAATGTATTTCTTATCCATAAGAATAATCCCTTTTACCTTTTGAGGCAAATCAGTCCAAAAAAGTTCCTTAGAAACATTCAGATTGATTGCCATTCTAGCAATTGCATCTGCAGTTGAATTATTCTGTCTACATGTCCAAACGATGTTACACCCTACAGAAATTTACTTTAATTTAGATGCTAGGGAAAAACAGTGCCATGCTATCTTATGAGGCTCAGAGATACCCAAAATAGCAAGTTTACAGTCAATTTCAAAACAAACATTTGTAGAGAATCTATGTGCCAACTGAAGGCCAAAATTAACATATACAGTTAACACCTCCCACAAGCTTATTCGATGTCGAACATGAAGCTTGGAAGTAAAAGTAGAAAAGTGTTGGTTCCCAATGGCCTTAGTGAAAATATCGGCCAACTGATCAAGAGACCGAACATGGCAAACAATAAGATCACCAGCAGCAACCTGCTCCCTGATAAAGTGGAAGTCAATCTTGATGTATTTAGACTGTTGATGAAAAACTAGATTAGCTGAAAGATATGTAACACTTAAGTTATGACAAAGCAGGATGGGAGGCTTATGGAATAAGATATGCCCAGTCAGGGACGGTACTGGGGGGGAGCGCGGAGCCGCTGCCGCTCCCCCCAAAATTTTGTTAACAACCTATAATACTGTAGCAATTTGAATTTTACGCTCCCCCCAAAATTTTGTTAACAACCTATAATACTGTAGCAATTTGAATTTTAGCCTTTGAAAAATAGCCTTTTACAGTGCGATCTCGCTCCCTCAGTCCAATGTCGCTTCCCTAGTTCGATCTCGCTCCCCCAAATATTTGTGTCAGGTTCCGTGACTGAGCTCAACAGTAGTGAAAGCAATGGTCCGATCACTAATTAATCTTGATGATGGCCCAACCAGTTAACACTAAATCACGGCAAAAAATATGCACCATAAATGTAAGTCATAACTAGATATAAATTCAACACACTGCAGGACATAATTCACCATAAATGTTGCGTTTCCAATGTGTTTATAGTTTGAATCAAGATGTTTATAGTTTTGACGACAACCATCTTGCTTGTTGTGTTACTGATATAGCAAATCCTTAATTAACAATGTAGATTATATATGCTTGAGGTGAATACTCCTTATCAAAGGAATCAAATTAATTAGATTACTTTAAATTATTTTCCGATCCCCTCTTTAAACAACTTAGTTGTAAACTTGCAAATGTTTAACACAAAAGTCCTATTTGTTATTGTGTAAAATAGGACAAACTTTCATACCCTCAACCCACAAACTAAGGATTGATAACCGCCCTAGCCTTTATGCCGATCCGTTCATTCGAATATTCAATTTTCGCGGGAAGTTTGATGTAAAACAAACAATGTTTACTAGAATTGGGATAGATAATCCAACTGTTGCGATAAAGTATAAAGAGAGAATTTTATACCGGTACCCAACCGTTTCCCAAATTATCACTTTGGCCCCATCAAATTTTAGTGTCAAAACGACTCCCCAACCTTACGGTTTTGCCTCATTTTGACCCCCTAACCCTAACCTTGCCGTTAAACCATTTTTCCATCCATTTTTGGAAGGGTGGGTCTGTCTTTTTGGGCCCTAACTTGTTTGATTTATGCTGCATTTGGCCCCATAATTTTTTTTTGGCCCCTTAAATTTTGTTGGCTCCTTAATAGTTGTGTTTCATGCTGAGAATAATTGTGAAATGTCAATAGAATTAATTACCCTAATGATCCCATAAAAGTTCAGAATGCTTCCTTTAGTCCCATTAAAATTTTTCGTTCCTATTTTGTCCCATAAAAGTTATTATTGGTTTTATTTTGTACTTTGGTTAGTCAAATAGTGGAATAGTGGTGTTGACTAGGAATTTCATTAATAAATTTCACAAATACCCTCCATTTTATTAAAATATCTAATTTGCAATGTATTTTTTGAAATATTTAAATAATCAATTTCTCTAACAAGCTCTATTTTTATTATAATATATACTAGCCCAAATTTTATTTTTTTTAACTCTAATATCTTTATTTCAATACCAATCACGTTCACATTTTTAGATTTTCACACTGTACATGCTCATGTACAATCACACGGAGTTTGAACGATATTGGATAGTCTCTATGAAATTGGAGGTGATATATGTAAATATGAAGAGATCCTTTACAAAATTAACAAACGGGTAGAGTTTTGTTTTAATAAGAGTAATTAATTTTAATTTTGTTCTTCCGCGAGCTATTAATTTTGTTCAGATTAGGGTGATTAGGGTAGTTTCTTATTTTAACCATTAATTAATTTTAATTTTGTTCTTATTTGATGTAGAATAAATTAACTCTCTAGATTAATTTTAGTGTTATGTAATTTAATTTTGCTAAATAAGAAATAAATTAATTACCCTAATCAAAACAAAATTCTATCGTTATTAAACTTATATTTTTCAAAAATTTAGGGGGCAAAAATAATTTAGGGGGCCAAAAAGACAGTCATACCCTTCCAAGAATGGATGAAAAAATGATTTAATGGCAAGGTTAGGGCTAGGGAGTCAAAATGAGAAAATAATGTAAGGTTGGGGGGCCGTTTTGACACCAAAATTCGATGGGGGCCAAAGTGATACTTTGGAAAACGTTGGGGGTTTACATAAAATTTCCTCAAATATAAATTGTACAATAGTTGTGGTGGTGAATTATATGAATGTGGTCAATTATACGGTCTCTTCTTTTCTAGCTGTTTGACTTTTTCTCGAGTTGTCTCCCTTAGGTTAAACTGAACTGACACTAGTTAAGTAACTTTCGGCCAAAAATATTCACCATTGTTAGAGCATGTACAATGATATAGGCATATAGCCCATTTTTGAACTTCTCAACATTATTTAATTTAAAATGATGAAAATCAAGGGAGAAGAGGCTTGGTAAACTCTCAATTCCGGAAAAAATGGAACTATAAGTAAAAAACTGGGCTTTTCTTTTAAAAACAGACCCACACTGGTAAAAAATTCCTCCAACTTGACACATAGTAAATGTGTTTTGCATTATGTTGTAAGACTTAGTAGATTGATTGTTATCTTCAAAACAAGTCATGAAAAAACATTTCTGCATCAATTATATATTATAATCTCCACATATTAATTTACCAATAATGTACATGCATGCAGGGTAAAAAACACATGGACCAATTGGTAAAAATAATCAGTGAGCTATATATGTAACAGAAGTCATCATTTGGTGTGTACAGGAAACGGTACTGATCCGGTGGCAGGCAGGTTTGATCTTTTGACGAACCTCCCTTTCATTCTGGGCCTCTTCTCTGCGTTCAACTTCCGTACCTCGTACCTTATCTTCTTCGCGAACAGCCTCGTTCGCCGCTTCTCTCTGTACCTCGACACTCGCGCTTCTCTGCCGCCGTCTGTGATCGTCGGATTTCCGTACATCGCCACCTGATCGCCGCCGTATGGGAAGTGAACCGTCCCACAACCACCCTGCAGCAAGAAACAAGCTGATTAGGTTCTGAAACTCGACTGCGATTGACATCCTACTTAATTAAAAAAAATATATATTTTATGCTAATCCTAGCTTTGTACTGCTTGATAATGTCATCATGATCATGTGAAAAGAAGAGGAAAAGGTTAATGAACCAAAGACCTAGGTCCTATATTCCAATGATTGGGTTCTCAAATCCTTTTTTTCTCAATTATTTTAACTTATATTAATGAAAACAATATTTTATTAATTAAGGATCATAAAAAAGTTTAAGATTCAATTAGAATCATGAATCCATAAGTTTGCTAAGAAAAAAAAAGTCATCAATTGGTCAAGTATGATTAATACTAACATGTATCACCATTCACCACCTGTCCCAGCATATATTCAGACAATCAATAATTTAAAAAGATCTCATTTGAAATTCCTCATAATAAATATCTCATTTCAATCCCATTCAAATTCAACAAATATCTCAAACTGAACGAAAAGTCAAATAAAAATGTCCTTTTTATATGTCGGTCATTATTAATCATTGTATCAAAAGGACCAGAAACAAAACTCTCTTTCTTAATAAATCAAAAAAATCACAAACAAAATAAGCAATGTATATAGGTTTGAGTATATGCACGTCCTCTTAAACTTATCAGTACATTAATTCAGTTCAAAACATAATAATTTACAAAATATAGATTAACTTAGTGATCATCTTATGTTCATCTTGCCCAGAAATAAGTTCAGAAAAACATGCCGAAAAAAGAATGTAGATGAAAAGAAGCATACCATGCAATCAGGCCAGCAAGTAAGGGACTCTAATTCCGGCCGTTCTCCGGTAGTCCATGGAGACCTTTGGTCATTCCAAGCAGAAATGACTCCATCATAATCAAGCCTCAACAAAATCTTGCCGTCATCTCCATTTCCACTTATATGATGATGATCATCGCTCGCCATCACCGCCGTCTCCCTGTCCTCCTCCTCCGTGCAATTAGCCGCCGGATCGGAATCCTCGTAATCGAAGCTCAGCTCAAACGGAATCTCATCCCTACTCATCATCATCACATCGATTTCACCGTCATGGCAACAATGATCAGGCGGCGCCGCCGCTTGATGATCAAGAGCCACTAGCTGATGATCATCTTCCCTTTCCACCTTCTCCACTTTACAGTCGGAGAATCCCAGCCCTTCGATGTCGAACGACTCGTCGTCGAGCCCTTTTCCGAGCAAGCTCTCGACATCGGCGGCGAACTCGGCAAGCTCCATTTCCGACGGGAGAGAGCCGTGGATTTGATGATCATAGCCGTTAATATGATGATGATTCATCAAGACCTTGGATTCGGTAACGTTCGAATTCGAATTCGGAGTTGTTGTACTTGTGCTGCACAGCTCAGCCACGAAAGGATCGAAAATTGGAACCCTGTACAGAAGCTGCTCATCGTTATCTTCCTCGTGGGACGTCTCCATCTCGTCGCAGCATATCTGCGGGACGAGATGGTGAAGAGGGGTTCTTTCGGTCATTTCACATCCTTCGGACTTGGTGGTCTTTGCATGCCTCCCAGCCCCTCCTCGAGGGGTGCGCGCCTTCTTGGTCAACCCGTTGAGCCAGGAAGGCGCGCCTACCTCGGGAATCTCGATGGAGAGTTTGGAGGGCTTAAGCGAGGCCGTCTTCAGGCGAACCCTGTCGTGCCGACGGGCCAGAGGGTTCGCCGAATGGACGGAGCCGTCGCATATTTGGCAGAGAAAGGCGTCATCGGCGGGGCAATACCACCGTGCCCTTTTCCGAATGCAATTGTCACACGCCCTAGCGTTTTTGCCACCCATGACGTTGGCTAGCTTCGTTTCTAACGTTATCATAGCAGAAGAGGTAGTTTTATATTGGGATGAACCTGAAAGAATCCAAGCAGGGATTTTAATGGAGTTATGGGAGGATTTTGAGCGTTTTCTGGTTTTGTTTGAGTGTGCGAGAGATGGTGAAGAAGAAGTGAGAGTTGGCTCTGCAAATGCAATTATTGGATGAGTTGTTTGTGACCCACGGTGCACTTTTCAGCCTCTTTATGGCGTCCTAAGGCCGTATTTGGATGCACTTTTGATGTTTGGGAGGCCTTATCTGATGTCCGATTGGCTGTTTGAAGAAAATAATCCAGTTTCCTTGTTTTTGATTGGCTGGGTTTCTAATCTAGGGGATTTCTTGTGGGGACCCTGCACCACAGGATTAGAGTTAAGTCACTGATCCAATCCTCAATCTCAAGTTATTCTTTCTTTACCTTCTTGGGTAAATTATACTTACATCCTCCTTTTTCCTTTATTTTACAATTACTATACCATTTAGTTGTATGTAGTTTTTAGTTTTGTTAAAAGTGTATTAGTGTGTACTCGTCAAATTACATGAGTACACTACTGGTAGAACGTTTTGAGTCATTTTATTTCTTTGATGAAAAATCGAATGCAAATGACGCTCTTAGCTTTGGTTGTGAATCAAAGTCAAATGATGAAAATGTCTACTTTATAAGGTTTCGATTTTCAAGTAATAGAAGATTAAAAAAAATTATATTAACTTAACCACGCCTCTTTCGATTACCTTACGGCCAATTTCTGAAAACGATCTATATCGTAACCAATGTCAAACATTTTTGATAAACATGCTTAGGACCAACACAGTAAGCATGCTTGGTAAGAAACATGCTTCTAGATTGATTAGGAAGGCCAAAACTGCTACTATATTAGATTGAGCCTTGTTATTGAACTCAGTTTATTGGTGTTTGGACCAATATGCATTGGTACTTATTGGAGTTGAGTTGATTTACATAAATTCGTCAATAGTGTAACATTGATTGGTCAGAAATGTCACCGTTAATTGGCAACTTTTCCCTTATGTTCGAAACTGAATAAATATACATATAAGTAAGAATATTATTATATGATAATAACGAGAACTTTTAAAAAAATACTTGATAAATTTTAGTTAAACTTATTTAATACTCGATTGTTTTTCCCTATAATTCATCTACTAGTATCATTCATTTTCGTTGTTAATTCTTTTCCCACTTTCCATCTTCATCGTCTAGTGTCAATTTGTGCAATATTTTGGCCGCTGTAGATTTCAGAATTAGACACTTGTGTTGGATAGTCCGCTTTCAATTGTATCTGTTCAAAAGGTCACAAACAATTGCAATCGGTCCCCTCCTCGTTCCCTTTTCTCTCCCAGCCCCCACCAAACAGCCCCTCCACACCAAGTGCCATTTGAATTTTGTACTACGCAATTAATTGTAAATACTAGCAATTAAATTAGTGATATATAATTATGCATAATGACTGAATAATACTTTATTGTAAAGTATAATGCGATAAAATTGCTGTAAATTCTGACTTGTCCGTATCACAGTGGTGGAACATGAAAGAAAAGGGAATATTCTTTGATAATGGAAGAAATGGGAAATATCTACAACTGATAAAATATGGAAAACAAACACAGTATATATCACTAAAGTGCAAATTTATGTAATAAAGTGTTGTTGAGGAGGCAAAATGAGACAAATTAAAAGTGAGACTTACATATATATTCACAAAAAAATGGTGACTTTTATAAAATGTCAAGTATTTGCCTTAACTATATTATGAAAAATAGAACTATATTACAATCACCAAATGGATTATTATTTGTTCAGTTAACTAATAATTTTAAAAACCCAAATATGACTTGTGACCTTGATAAAAATTAAGTTGGAACCCGATCGAATCAAGTTAATTTATTAAACTCGGAAAGGTGAAGTTGAGCTCATTAAACTAATGGTTTGAATTCTTTTTCTCTAGTTTAGTTTTTGAAACCCAGAAGAAATGTATCATTTTGAAAAGTATGGAATAACAGTTTCGGTTTAAGTGCATACTTTTTTAATCAAAATTTAATATATCACATCGTTCTAATTTAACTTGCATATTTTTTGATCAATTTTTCCAAGTAATATGTTTGACTGTCGTGTTTTTAATTTATTCGATATCTCTACCTTATTATAAGTTGAACCTTTTCCACTATCAAATACTAGCAATAGTCTACCGGGCGTTGCCCGATATATATAAACATTTTTTTATAAAATTTTAAATAAAAATAATAATTAGTACATAAACTAAAAGGAGGTATAGAGTAAATTTGAAGATCACGATGTTAAGATTGTGGAAATATGTTTAGGTGAGGAAACCTACCTTCAAGTATAATTACTCTATACATAACAACAAATGAGAACATACAATAATGCGTGATTATCTGAATAATTTGGTTACTGCCCATGAACCATTGTATGATAAATACAATTATTCAACTGATCAGAAAAAGGAGAATCACCCTGGAAGAATATTGTAGTATTACTCTAGAATATGATCTTATGGCTCAAATCTCCACTCTTTGTTAGCCATTGCTTTGAACACCGTAATAAGCCTTGGTGGTGTGCATTCAAAAGCCATTGAATTGATTTAGTGACATGTAAATTCATAATCAAGATACACAAAAATCAAACAGTCTAACAAAAATCATCGGCGACAAAGAAACAGACTCACACAATGCCACAAAAAAAACTAATTAATTCTTCAACCACAAAATCCACTGAATTATAGGTAATAGACAATTCAAACTAATGATAACTCAGCAAAAATAATTTTGGAAGTGGACTATTAATGTTTACGTTAATAATATCTTATGGTCAGACAATCTCATGGAAGACCTTCTCTTCATATAATACAAAGTCGTTCATGTCCTCATACTAACATCACCGTTCGATTCCAATAACATCCATCAGATTAGATTTCGATATCACCCAATCCGTTCATCATATTTTTCTTACCCTATTTATCCCACATATCTTATTTTTCCTTCATATATACATTTGGATCGTTTGATTGGATTTCAGTATAATCCTAACCGCCCGACGTTATCATACTAACATCACTAACCATATCTCAATAACATCCATTAGATAAGAGATCTCATCAAAACTATTCATCATATTTTTCCTGCCATATACATCCCACCTATCATATTTGCATTTATAAAACCATTGAAAGTATGAAGAGATTTTGTCGAGTTATTGCTGAAATTTATTGAGTGAGGTATTTGAGATCACCTACCGTTCGAGTACTTTCCATTGGAGAACAACGAGATTTTCTTGAAATGTTGGGAAGTTTAGATAGTATATATGCATTGAAATGATAAAAAATAGTCCAATTGGATGATAGGTTTAACAATATTCCGGTGGTCGCTTGATGAATCTATATTGCGCTCTAGTGAGGACTTGCGCCGGTGCTTACAGTCTCTTCGGCCGCTAGGGGATTCGTCGGTCAACGATGATGACTGGCTACCGGAGAAGCGGGAGTGGTGTGCCTGTATGAAGTGGGATCGTGCCTACAACGTCGATGATGCAGATAAATGAAGAAGGTGCTAGTGCTAATAGATCGGCAAGCTGGTGGCATTACTGGACCGCCGGACGGGCCCTTGATGGATCATCGATGGTTAAACTAGCAAAGGCGAAAGCATGGTGCGAAAGATTAGCTAACGCTACAGTGAGCCTTGTAAGGCTGAATGGTCGAACAGTGAGAATACGATTTCAGGATGCTATCGACTTTTAATCTTAAT
This sequence comes from Cruciata laevipes, assembly GCA_963678965.1. Lineage (NCBI taxonomy): Eukaryota > Viridiplantae > Streptophyta > Magnoliopsida > Gentianales > Rubiaceae > Cruciata > Cruciata laevipes. Next base: position 7,318,453 of record OY787641.1, on the reverse strand, counting down.
GATTTTGTTGACGTTGATGATTAAATAATGATGATTGATGTTTGGTGGTAATGATTGGATGATTGGATCATTTGGATGATTGTTGCTCATGTTCACCACTAACTTGTGCCTACAATGTATCAACATCTTCAAGGTAAATTTTTAATATTTCTTTTTATCACCAGTTCTTAAAGAATTCTTAACATATTTTACTGATATTTTTTGATTTTATTTGTAGTGCTCTGTGGCCGGCACAGAGAAGTTACGTCATCTATCATTGAAAAAGAGTTTGGGTTTCAAGTTGGTCTACAAGCCCCGTTGAATCGTGACAGATCTCAAAAAGATATGAGATCTTTTGTTGTATAGCTCACTGAGCAAAACAAGATCCTAAATTGACATAATCCCGAAATGAAGAGGCAATTAGCTGGAAATGAATCAATCATACCTAGAGTTAAAAATGGTAAGGAAGTGCTAAGAAGCAACACTTAGATAGTGTTAGGTTGAGAAAACCCAAAGAAGCTATACCTTTCGGTATGATTTTTGCTTTGTTACATAATCTGTTGCTATATTTTTTTTTTTTCTGAAAACAAATGGTCATACCTGAATTGTTGTCTCATCTGTTTGATAAATTAATTCTTACATTAGCACAAGTAAAGCCTTGAGTACAAGTAATGCCTCAATTGTGGTCTCATCTGGAGTTTGAGGACAAGTTTGAATTCCAACAGTGCTAGAAACCACGGCTGTTGTAACTCTTATTTTTAAAGTGACTTTCAATGATACATTACTATTTACCGAGTTTGCTACAAATATTATCTCAAGTCACACAAAAACACTTCTCATGCTGACAAATAAAGGAATCATTTGAGCATAAAATCCTAAACATGGCTCCAGGCACAACTCAAACTATCAAAATTTCAAAAAATAAAGAACTTGGATGATTGATGTTATTTTTTCAAAATTCCTCACCTAGCTTCTTGTTTCTACCCTTTATGTTATCATGAGACATATTAAAATAAAGTTGATAAAGAGTGATATCTTATGGAACGGTAAAGCTAGATGTTCTAGGCATTTTGAAGAAAGTAGAAGAGAGTAAGTTGGGAAATGACAAATGTCATGTATTTATGATGGAGAAAAACCATATTATATATCTTATCGTTATAATATCCACTAGATCCCAAGCCTTCATCTTATTCTTCCAACCCAATCTATCCCACTTATCTTATTTGCAAATTTCATTACTATTGGATTGGGTTTTCATGTTATACAAAGTTTTGGTTGAGATATGACCATAAGTTTAATTAGTTCAAGTGTTTATTAGTATGTCATGTCTTGGTAGGACAAAGGATTTCTCATGTGTTTATTAGGTTTGTTTGTGTGTTTGTAAGGTTTTTTGTCTTTCTAACTTAATTAGTTAATTTAAAATATTTGAATATATGAAATAAATTAATAAATGAAGGAAATTACAAAAAAATTTAGAACTAATGACACAAACACTTGAACTAACTATATATACTATTTACAACAATGGATTAGATATTATATGTCTTGGTAGGATGAATATATTCACGTGTTTATTAGGTTTGTTAGTGTGGTTGTGAGGTTTGTTTGTCATTCTAACTTAGATAAAGTATCATGTGATACCAGTTTCAATTGAGACCAAAGACAATTTACATATATTGAACATGATCATTCAGTGTATTATTGCTGATCTACATATTAAGCATGATCATTCACTCATACCAATTGAGACATGTGTCCACTGAGAATTAGTCTCCACTTAATTAGTTCATTAACAATATTTAAATATATGAAATAAATAAGTAAATGAAGGAAATTACAATAAAAGTAAAACTAATGACAAAAACCCTTGAACTAACTATATATACTTATTTACAACATTTAAATAAATTTTAAGTAAAATAAATAATCAAAGTGCTATAATAAGAGTATAATAAAGCTAACACATAACTAACCTAAAAGAATGTGAAGTAAATAATAGTCCTAGCTACTATATATTTATCATGGTTAACGATGAAATTTTTCAATAACATTGAAATTGAAATTTTAAGGAGAATCTTTGTGCCATCAATTTCCATCATATATTCCTCTTTCTCTCCAAATTAATGGGGCTTAATTAGTCATGTAATCTTGATGTAAATATAAAGCTTACAGTCCACATAATCAATTAAAGATGAGATAGGATAGAAAAACAATCAAACGTGTCATATTTTGATAACTCCAAATCCCACTAATAGATCAATGTTTACCACTAATTTTGTGGTACGTACTTGTTCATCAGATTGACTAAAATAAACGCAACAAAAAAAAATCAAACATTTGGAAAAGCATGAAGAATTTGTGCAGATAAATTTCTGGGAACGGAAAGATTTGGAAATCTGAGGATAAATCTGATGTGGAAACCCTATCCTGCTATCCATGAGATGCAGCCAACCAAGAAGCGCCAGCAGCTTCAGTACTTTAGCAGAGTTATGGATATTTTCTGGGGAATCATGGTCTTACAGTCGTGGCATGGACAGTGACTCATTTCTTGTACCTTCGTAACATGATTGTGTTTGTTCACAGTACCGGTAAACTTCCAAAACCTTTGTTCAGGTTTCTTCGAATGAGTCAAATCACCCTACCAAACTGGTAATAAATTTCTAAAGAGGAGCGTACGTTGTGGGAGTAGTAGAATTTCTTAAGAGTAAAAGTTAATCCACCAAAAGTATTTGCAATCATAGAGTGTTTGTTGTAGTAGTCGTAATATTGTGAGATTCACTAGCACGAATATGTAAGAACAATTAAAGGTTTGCAAGTACGAAACTCAGGGTTAGGTTATACATCAGAAATCTGAAATTCATAGAAAAAATTCTCGAAAAGGTATATTTTGATACCATTGATACTTCGATTTCTGAATATGTCCCGAAACTGCTCAACTTGTTCGACAATAGTTTTTTCTTCAATTCTCGGATAGAATCTCCCGCATCAGTATTTGTTTACTCCCTCTAATGGAGTCTGGAGAAAATAATTGCAGTTAAAAATGCAAAATTTTGAATGAATATTTTAAGAGAAGCCAGTTTCAATTGAGATCAGAGGCAAATGTTAATTTATTACTTTCAAATCTGACATTTTACATATTAAACATGATCATTAATTATATTATTGATAATCGTTTCAGTTTTATGTCTGATCTTCTAACTTTTAATTCTAATATTTTACCTTTTAAACATTATCATTCCGTTTCAGAAACGTTCCATGAACGCGTATATACGAGAACTACTAATTTTCTTCCCATCTTGGGAAATAGTCCATCCTACATTTTTTATATGCATGAATCATTTCTAGAATTCAATCATGTTTTCTTTCTTATTCCTTTTCCACTCATTTGCTTAACTCATCATTTCAGCTAACCGCATTCTTAATCCCCACATCGCTGTAACACGTGTACGTGCTAGCGATTATGGGATGAAATGAGTTTAAAAGCGGCGGTTTCACATAATATTGCAGGGTTTATTTGGTAATACAAACAACTATTTTATATACCCTTTTTTAAGTGGTCGGATTGAAAAACACGTAGGCGTTTTTGCAGTGGGTTCGAAAAGGGGCCCTAGATTGGGACAGTGGTCCTAGGGAGAGTCCTAGAAAACACTGTAATGGCCGCATCCAAAGGGTAATTCTAAAATCCGACGCTGCAAAGTACGGTGAGTATGGCCAATTCATGGGTAGCATGGGCTGTCGGACTGTCTGTTGTCTTCTGCTAAAGGCCAACTCCACTTGTGTTTCTCAAAACCTTAAGTTTTTATACTTTCATTTCTTTTGCATAGCAACAAATGCAAGTTTATGGAATTGATAGGGACTTTTGAAATGTATCATACTATCATGGCCATATTGAGGGCGTGAAATTTGAAATTTGCGCGATTTGAACCGAACCCAAAAATAAAAGTATTAAAATATGGTAGAATTGGAACCCAACTTAGGCCCTATAACCCTCCAAGAATAATGAGACTCTATATTAATTGTCACGATTACAGTGAAATTATAATAGGTTTTTCATCCATCCAGAACGATAAAATTGATATAGAGTGACATTCCTTCATTTTCATGGTCTATATTTCATTTTTGTTTTAGTTTCTAGTCTAGTATGAAGAGTGAAGAGCATTCAACTGGCGAGTAGTGGTATTCAACCAACATTGGTGGTTGCAATATATATGTGCAGGGTTGTATGGCGAGTAGTGGTATTCAACCACCTATTTGCTTTCGTAGTTTGGATCAGATTCGTCTGCACCCTCACTGGCAATAAACTCGGCTCTAGCATCTAGCCCTAAAAAACCTTTCGGCGTTTGTATACCGATCTTATGATATCTGTATACAAAACATTAAGTTTATACTTGCATTTCTTTTGATATATCGTATAAAATACAAATGCAAGTTTATGGAATTGATAGAGACTTTTGAAATATATCATGACCTCAATAGGGTCTGATATATATTTGTAATCGCAAGATTTGAAGAGAATCCGAAATAAAAGCATTAAAATTTGGTAGAATTGGAACCTAATTTAGGCCTTGTATTTCTCCAAGCAGTGTTATTTACATGAGAAAAATGTCCCTCTATATTAATTGTCATGATTACAGTAGAATTGCAACATGTTTTCCATCAGGAATGACAAAATTAATATTAGAGTGTCATTCCTTCCTTGATCATTTCATGGTCTCGAATTTTCTATTTATTTTTTAAACGTTTTTTTATCTAGTGTTAAGCTAAAGAGAACTAAATTGAAGAACAATAGCTTCCATTGATGATAATTCAAAATAAACTATAATATCAGTCGCAAGCTATAATGATCAGTTCTCATTTTGCTATCTCTATATTGATTAACCCCTGTCATAACCATTGGCCTGTTCTTGAAGTGAAATCCATTTTCTTCCAAAAAAAAACTATAATAAAATCTTGTCAAACAATAAGGATGAATATATTTTTTAAAAAAATTGGATTTTAAGGATTCAAAATCTTTATTTTGGAATTTTGATGAATCTATTATTTTCTTTACATGCTTTAGGTGGTTAAGTTTGAAAACTATAATTTAACAGTTTGATACAATTGATTATTATTTTATAATTATATTAATGCTTTCATGAAATAGTTTATGATGAAGTTTATTCATCATCCTATTAAAGTGCGTTTTGTTGCAGTAATTAAGCTGTAATTCCAGGACGGGTCACAAGCTCATTTTCAATTACTCTGGTATCGATGCCCATGAATAGCCCGATTGCAAACGGGCCGTGGTAAAATAGCCCAATAATTGTTTTCGCTTCATATTCCTTCTTCTTTCTGGGAATCAAAGTGATCGTCTTTAAGCGTAATCAACAAAACTCGGTTCAGAGGTAATTTGTTTCATCACATGTCTTATGAACCCCAACAATGTCGAATTGCCATGTTTTTTTAACGTTAATCTACTGTTTCTGCGTTGTTTTCGTCAATTGTTGTTGTTTTTAGCTTGTCTAATTGTTAATCTGAGAAGCAATTTTGTTGGTCTATGTCTGATCATCAATTGGGGTTTCATGAAAATGCTCGACACATTTAGGTAAATGAGCCTTCTTTGTATATTTTATGAATTATTTTCATTGTTAGTTGCTTGAGAAAAGCGAGCTTTCTGTTAGACGTAGTTGCAAGCTTCAGTTAAGAAATTTGGGATTTTCATAAAGATCAATTCTTTTTTGTATGTGTGTTTGTTTGTTCGTTTGTTTTTAAAATGCATAAGATCATCATCTGTGAAATGTCGATGCTTTTAAAAATGAGGAAATTATGGCTCATTGATATGACTTGGTTTTGCTGCTTAAAAGGTTATGTTTGTGTTCTATATAGATTGATTACCTTGAAATTCTTAATGCTTGAAAAAAGTTCTTTTGGTGCTTTGATTGGTGAGTGTTGGTTCTCCTCTCGAATTAACTGTCATTGGAAATTTTCCTCGTGATTTCTTCAGTTCCCTGCCTCTTTTATTTGGTTACTGGACTTGTTTGCTTGTTAAAAACAAAACATGAAGTTAATCAGTGTTTCATCTCGGTTATGCTTAGTATGCCGTAGCTGCTAGGTCAAGCTAATGCACTCAGATGTGTAGTTATTGGCTGTTGTCAATGGTAAGCATGGTGTTTATGTGCATTTGTAGGACTCTGAACAATGGCAGGGAGAAAGCGCAGCTCTCACCCGATGGATGATGTACGGGTCATTTATGAAGACCCGCGGGCTATAATGCATCGAGATCCTAGACCCCTTCATCCACATCCTGTGGTTTTAGAGGAGGAGCTTGCAATCCAACAAAGAGAGCTACATAGGATTAATAGTGATAATCGGCATTTGGTGGATGACAATGTGTTTCTTCAGAGTGAATTGACTGCTGTGAAAGATGAGATCCACAGGCTTAACCAGATCCTTCCTACTATTCGTGCTGATAAAGAAGCACAAACAAGGGATTTGGTAGAGAGGGGTTTGAAGCTTGAGGCTGAGCTTCGATCTGTTGAACCGTTAAAGGCTGAAGTAGTTCAGCTGAGAGCTGAATCTCAGAAGTTGGATAATCTTCGACGGGAACTATCTACCCAAATTCAGGCTCTCAGTATGGATGTAAGTCTAGCCAAAGCTGATAACCACCAAGTAGCTGCCATGAAGGCTGATATTGAGGGTATGACCAAAGAGCTGATGGAAACAAGGTTTGACCTTCTTTCTTTTGGATACAACTCTCATTTATATGAATTATATGATATTGCTAGCTCCACAATTTCAGTGATATTGCCTTATGACTGGGAAACAGTTTGAAATTTGAATACATTTCCTTTTGTTTATGCTCTTTGCTTCGGGCATATTTTAGGAGGGTGTATGAATTTGAAAAGAAGGCAAATGAGGAACTGGCGGAACAGAACCAAGCCATGGAGAAAAACCTCGTCTCTATGGCCCGTGAAATAGAAAAGCTCAGTGCAGACCAAGCAGTTGCTTCTGAGAGGAGAGCTCGGGGTCCAGGTATGTTTATTTAACGTCTCTTTCCAATCTTGTGCACATAAAATGGCAAGAATTATTTGAAGTGGGATTATTATCATTGACTATCCTTATTATCTGCATCAATATCTAGGTTATGGAGTGTTGGATGGAAGTCCTGAAACTAGTTATCGAGGAAATTCTTTCGATGATCCTTATGGTAATGGACCTTCACCTTGGGGATCCTACAATAGGAGAGCCCCACCAAGGCGCTGATCATCCAAGTGGAAGGGTTCCATATCATTTCTTTTAAGTCTACTTATCCATGTAGATTGTTGTTAAGGTTAGTTCCCCCTTGCACGTTCTTTCTGGAATTGAATGGAAGATGAGTACTTTGCTCTGATTTCTAAGGGGATGCTTATCAATGTTGTAAGAATGGTTTAAAACATGATAGCAATTTTACTGTATTTGGCGGCTTACATAGTACTCTTGAATATAGCAGTTGAAATGGCAAGTTTACAGTAAATTTTGGATGTGTTTGTAGTTAATAAAAAATATAAAGATAACAAATGGTACTTTCATTGATATTAGCTTCAGTGAATCCTCTGCAGGTCAGATGAGTACAAAAGTTGCTGTAAACTAAGCTACATTTCACCTTTTACACATCTTTAAATCACATATAAACTACAAAAAGAACCAAGGAATATGCAGAAAAGAATATGTAGTATAACATTAGTAGCCATTAAGAGGGCTTCCTTTCAGGGATGTAGAAATGGCTCGAATTGTGTCGGGTGTCGTTTGGCAACAGCCACCGATGAGTTTGGCCCCTGCATCGCGCCATCTTGTTGCAGACAACTCGAACTTGTCATCGTTAAAACATGCCGATGGCTGTCCAAAGAACAACATTAGGACCATCTTCAAGAAACTGTAAATTTTCATCAAGAAAGTGTTTTTTTATTACTTACCAGCCATTTCTTGGCTTTACCATCCCAAAACCTTCCACTGTTGGGATAAACCACTATAGCCTTGCTTGTTAGCTGTTCAAAAAACCACAGCTCAGACAGTTAATAAAAGAATGCAATGCTCTAGTTACTGTTTCACATATAGGTTACAATTTATTTTTACCTCTTTGAAGTTGCGAATAAGATCAAGAACAAACTGAGGCGGTGCGCAGTTAATACCAACTGCTGCAACTCTTTTACTGCTGTTCAACACACTTAGGCATTCCTTAAAGCTCTCTCCTGAAGGAGCATTTTTGCCATCCAAAGTGGTGAAACAGATCCATGATGGAATTCTCACATTCTCCTCTTCCAAGAGTTCGGCGCAAGCCTGCGAAAAAAACGCCATTAAACATCTCACATGTCATGGAAGAACATTTGCCGGGACCAAATCCGTCCCAATATTAGAGTCGTGTTTCTGATACTAAAAACAGTATTAAAATCGGAGTATCCAAAAACACGAAAACATGGCTTGTAAGAATAAAACTAGGATGAGCCATGTGACAATGTTCTTTGATTAGAATCCAAGTGACATTATATTATTTTCACAATACCTGAGCTTCTAATTTGTTGGGAATGGTCTCAAAAGCAAGTAAATCAGCTCCTGCTTCAACTAGAACTTGCAATCTTCTCCTATGGAAGTCCTTGAGCTTCTCCAAATTCACATTTGGCCCATAATTTCCACTGCAAAAATTCAGCCAAAAAACATTAGTAAATCCACAAAAACTCATATTATAATGGTAAAAACAAAAAAAAACAGAGGTTAAAATACCTATATTCTGAGCCATCTGCAAGATATGCACCATAACTTCCAATGGAAGCTGCCACTAAGGCCCTGTTTGGCCTCAGCAAAATATTGTCACCCCAAAACTCATCTCTGGCCTCCACAGCCAATTTCACACTTTTTCTCAGCAATGCCTCTGCTCCCTCAATAGAAATTCCCCTCTCCAAAAATCCTGGAATTGTAGCCTGGATTCAAAAAAAAAAAATCAAAATCAAAATCAAATTCACATCAAGAATGTTACAATTTGAATCATTATTACTACAAAACATAAAAACTACGGTAAGATATGATCCATCTAACCGACCCTATGTAACAACACTATGGTAAGATATGATTCATAAAGCCGACTTTATTATTTCATAAACAATGCAAAAAGGTACAAACCTGATAGGAAGAAGTGATCAATATATCAGCTCCAGCTTCCAAATACTCCAAATGAACCTGCACCAAACAAAAAACACCCAAACCTAAGTACTCTGCCAAATGTTTGTTTGTACATTTGAAGAAAACAATCATTTCCATTTCATAAACATTAAAAATCATACCTTTTTCACAAGCTCAGGCGATTTGATGAGGCAGAGAGCGCTCCAGAGAGGGTCGTTGAACTTGGCGCCGTGGTGCTCTAGCTGTGTGCCTAAACCGCCGTCCACCACCGCACAGCCGCCGGCTCTGGCTATGAAGCTGTCGAGAAACGACTTTTCTCCGGCGAAAACCATGCTTATATGTATGTATGAACAGAAAATGGAATGGTGAAGAAATGGGACAGACCACGTTGGAGCTTTAAAAGCAAAAGACAGAGGTTTTACGTGTTTTGCAGTTTAGAATGAACAGCTATATATAAGATAAGATTTGAAGCATTTTTTATGGATGAATTTTGAATTTGATTATTGAATGTTTTCCAGCTATGAACGCGGACGGTTTATGCATTCAGATTCTTTATTGACTTTTTATCTGTCCTGCTTCATGCATCAGGTTAATTTTAACGATTCTTGATGGAGTAATTTATTTTAAAGATTTGATCAAAAATAAAATTTATTTTAAAGGATTCTCAAGTACATAAATGTCTCATTAAATAGAGCTTGTAAGATTTGTTAATTTTACGGCTAAAAAGGCTGTGAAAAAAAAAAAACAGTTTAGAAAAATTTTAGTATAAAATCTATCTACTCTATAAATCAACATATGTATCTACTCTATTGCAATTAATCATCATACAGCAAATGGGTTGAACAAATTATTGGACCACGTATGAAAGCATGAAATGTAGGAAATGGATCATTTCATTTCTGGTTTGAATTTTATTTCCACATAAGTGCATATGTAACATCGTTTTTCTCTGGTGTCGTATTATTGGTAATCTATCATCTCTATATAATTGAGAGGTCATGAGTTAATTGAGCGAGTGTTCCACGTAGGTGCAAGCATATGGATCAATTAGGAGGGCGTCTCAAAACTATGGGGATGAAGCATAAAGTTTCACTGTACTTACATAATTCTTCTGTGTCAGTTCAATCTGCAATTTTTGACTTTTTTTAGATTGATCAGAAATAATTTTTACCATAATTATCTTTATTTGTGTGTAGTTATGTACTTATGTATTATAAAGTTTTGATATCATGAAAAAAACATGTTACTTCAATTCGAACGTTGAAAATAATCAATTTTAACTAAATAAATAGGGACATGTGGAGGTTGAGGTGGCACGAAAGGATTAAATAATAGGTAGATGTGAATGTAATCTTTCCAGATGTTAAAAGAAAATATCAACTTCTTTATAATAGGGATTTTAAAAAAATCAGTTTATACTATATGTCCAGATATAAACATGGTTAGAAATGTAATTTATACAAAATCAATTTCTTTTAAAAACAATTGAAAATAAAGCTAACTGGGACTGAACCGGAAATTGATAAACAAACATCATGTTAAGACTTTGTGAAGACGGTGCTTTTTCAATAAAGAAATAAAAAGTCAATACTTAAGAACTGGTAGTTGAATAAATAAAATCTTAGTTATACTTATCTAATATTGTAATTTGTGTAAATATCTTTTTGACCCACCTATTTATTGTTTGACAGTATAGACCCACCTATTAATTTCACGATCATCACTGCTCCGAGCCAACCGAAGGGGACTGGCGGTGCCGGACCTCCTAATATTTTAATTTTATACAATATTTAATATACATTTTATTTTGTATATATAAGCTCAAAATGTTAAATAGGTACTACTACCGCGAATTTTTTTTTATATAAAACAAACATACATTTCTTGTTACTCACTGCATTTTATATTGACAGATTTTGCATATTTACCTAGTAATTTTAGGTAATGGAAAGTTAATTAAGGTGAGTAAAGTGCATAAATAAAATGTTCCCTCCAATTGATCACCGACTTTTTTTTAATCAAAAATAAATTCACCTGTTTATTTTGTTGGTGTTTAACGTGTGAACAGTGCCGGTCCTGCGTTTTCGGGGGCCTGAAGCGAACAGAAAAAAGAGGCCCCTAATCGTTGCACCGGAGACCGAAATCTGGCCGGATTTTGAGAAACACAAAAACTCTGGTTCGGAAAATATTCCGAGATTTCAAAAAAATAAAATTTAAGGTAATAATTAGTCTAAAATTTAGAGAAATGGGGCCCCAAAAATGGTAATTATTTGGGGGCCTGAGGCAAGCACATCACTTGCTTCACCTCAGGGCCGCCCCTGCGTGTGAACTTGTAAGTCATATTGCCATCTTTTCTCTAGTCAGTTTCTAAAGAATCTGTTTATCGTAGACTCGTAGTTGATAATTATTTTCATATTTGTTGACTTCAAATTATATAACTAATGAGTAAACAAAAGTAAAAGTAAAACATGACTTAGTTTCAAGAAGACAGTTTCAGAATGTCGTGTAATGAAGAGAAATTCTCGTTGATAACGTTTGGATTCAACATTTGAAGGTGGAATTATTCTAGATCTGGCGATCAAACTTTGATTAAATTTAGTCGTCTCAAAGTTTGGTTAAATTTGGTTCAAAAAGGAGAAAATTAATTATATTATATGTGTAAAAAAAAAAAAAAAAATCTTGACGGAGAATGAATTAATTATGAAACTGAAAGAAAATAGGACAGAAAACGAAATGGAAGTAGGTGGCTGCTGTGTGACTTTGAATTCTCACCTACCACGAATCCACGATTGTAGTAAAGATTCAACGATAATTGCTAAACATATATTTTCATAATCCTTTTTGTTAAACATGAACAACTGCATGCATAATGTGTCCTGATCTTTTAAACCTACTTCATAGTTGTGGGTGAAAAGAGTATTTAACGTGTCTTAAATGTCTATTTAAGTAATTTGGTTTCATAATTAAGGTCAAAATATATAAAGTGGTAGTCAAATGTTACGTGACTTTATTATAAACAATACTCATCAACATTAAAAAAAGAAGGTTGATGGTGACTCCCATGGTGCCGATGGTGGTTTCCCAGGGGCCGTGTTGGTGGCCCCCGCTGTGGTCTCCCATGCTGCAGGTGGTGACTCATGATGGTGCGATCGGTGGTTCCGGTTTCGGTGGTTCGGTGGCTCGTTGGTGCAAGCAGCTGGGTCCTTCAGGAGGACGTCTCAGAGCTACGTGGATGGAGCGTGTATAGCTTCACTGTGCTTACATGGATCTAATGTGGTGTCTCCTAGTTAGTCATAGATTAGGACGTGTATATGTAATAGGTAGGTTGTAATCTATCTTGAATTCAAAAAAAAAAAAAAAAAAAAAAGAAGGTTGATAAGTGGTGATTCAACGAAAATTTTACTGTTTTGGGTTGAAAACTAGAATTCTTTCTAGTTTTGTGATGGAAATTAGAAAGCTTTCTAATTATAGGGTTGTTTTTGAATGAGTTCCAAGAATGTATTACATTCTAGTCCCTGCTTTTATTTATTATTATATCTTTACCCCTATGGTTTAATCAGATGGATTTGATTCATCTGATTCTGTTTCACTGGAGCTAGAATCTATTTCTATGTTGTAAACTTTTTCTATTTCATCATATTTTTCTTCTATGGGTTCATATCCCATTTTATATGCAATTTCTAACAATTTTATTTTGTTATTATCTTGCCTATTAGGACATTCATTAGCATAATGTCCTTCTATGTTGCAAACCCAACACCTACAATTTTTCTTTCCTTTTGGACAGAATTTTTGTTTTTCTGATCTTGTGTCAGATTTTTTCTTAAAGAATTTTCCTGGTCGGAATTTCTTTTTCTTTTTCATAAACCTATATTTAGGAGATTTTTTCTTGGAAAAGAATTTTTTCTTCTTTTTATATTCTGTTTTACAGCCATATTCTACAGGTATCTCACCCGAAATGGCACAACATTTTTTATTAAATTTTTTAAGTTTCTTTTGAGTTCTTATTAATTCACAGAATTTTGACAGTTCGTCTTTTACTATTCTCATAGCATATCCTAGACTGAAACTAGTAGTTCTACTACCTAAAGTTTCAGATCTAAACCTTTCTAAGGCTTTTTCTCCTACCAAAGGGATTTTTCTAAGATACTGAAGTATCATTTCTGGAAATTCAATTTGTTCTAGTTTGTAAAGATTTACTTCATAGTCACAATTGAATTCTTCTAAGTAACATATATCACAGAGTTCTAGTTCTGCTAAGCGTTTCCTAGCTTTCTCTTGTACTAGTTGTTTTTCATGTATTTTATCACCAGTAAAATCGATTCCTAGAAACATAGTATATAACCCATCTATAACTATATCTAGAATATTATATGGAATGTTGTTATTATCATCTGTCCAAATGGTGTTTTTTATAAATTCTTTTGCTATTCCAAGACTCTTATGTTCTATTAATAGCAATATAGTTCTTGATTCTGTATAGGCATCAGGATTAGTTTGAATTACTAAACTTAATTCTGCTGCCCATTTATCAATGATTTCTTTCCTATTATTTTGACAGTCAATATTTAGGAAATTATCATCTGATCCTTTTGAATTACCAATTTTGGATTTTGCACTTTCTGGAAAATACCATGGTTGATTAGCTTTTCTTCTTTTGGAGCCCATATATGAGCTTTCTCCTTCTTCTTTAACCTTATTCACGTTAAAGTTTTTAGGTACATCATCTGAATCGTAATCGCTAATTACTAGTTCGCTTATTTCAGATTCACTAGCTGATTCTTCATTATTTAAGACTTTTAAGTCTTCAAATCCAAACAATTGTTTCAGTTTAGGATTGTTTTCTATTTCTTGGTTTGCTAGTTCATCATTTTCTAATTCTAGCAACCTAAGAGCATGGTCAAGTAAATCGAAGTTTTCTTCGTTTACCTGTAGTTTATCACCTTCTAGGTGATCCCAAAAGATTTTTTCTATCTTTGGTATATAATTGGTCATATTGGTTGTTTATCATTTTTACCAAATGGCCAAGTTAATGCTTTAGGATTTCCAAAGGATCCTAATTCTGCATTTCCTACTCCATGATTGGGGTAAGAATATTTTCCTAAACTTAAAGGTTTTGGATTTTCTTCTGTTATTACAGGAGATATTGAGAAATCTTTTTGTCCTAAGGCTTCTAAGATTTCTTTATTGCAATTACATTCTAAAATTGTAGCTTTTAGTTCAGTAATGACTTTTGCGCCAACAGCTTCTAGTTGCTCATTATCATTAGAAGCTATCTGTTTAAGTAATGCTAGAATTTCATTTAGATTATTTTTTACGATTTTAAAATCTTCTCTTAATTCTGTCATACTCATTCAAGACATATGTTCTAATTGTCGACCTAAATCGTCAATTCTTTTTGAGACACTTAACAATATGTCTTTTTTACTGAGTTCGTTAAAACTTTTACAAGATGGTTCTCCTATTTCCAGATTATTTCGTATTACTCTGGATTTATATTTTTCTCCCATTATTTTCTTGTCTTTAGCTATGTCAATAGCCCAAGAGTTATCTAAAGGAGTTATTTCTGAAAACTGTTTTTCTTCTACAGTTGCTACTTGTGAAAATACATCTTCTAGTTCAATGTATTCTTTCTTTTTATAGTCAATACTGTGATGACTATTTGTTAAAGCATAAGCGACCAGATAGGTTAAGCTAAATACTTTATCTCCTTTATTCATTAAATTTTCTCTTTCAAATTTATGAACAAAAGATAATGTTTTGTCTAAATTTGTGGTATTTAGACTAATTCCAAATTTAGGATATACTGTAAACATGAATTTTTGGTAGGCTAAATTTCCTCTAGCTGCACCTAAAATGCAGTCTTGTCTATCATTTATTCTATTATCCATTAAAACCATTTTAACTGGAGAATCTATTCCTTCTTGAAATTCTGATTTTAATAGAATTTTGACAGCACCAAAGTGTATCATTGAGATAGTGGATCTAGTTTTACTATCTATTTTTAATAAATTTTCTTCAATCTCTTTTCGAGTGATTAAAGGTAAATATACTGCTCCTGTAGTATCTTTGATATCTACATGCATTTCTTTAGTTCCTACAAAATAGTAGATGCTATTTTTCCTTTTTAATTTCTCTAAAAGAGATATATTAAAAATATTTTCTTTTCTTAAATTAAGTCTTGAGGACCTAATTTTTGAAAGTAATTCTTGTTTTATCAAAAAACTTCCGTTGAATCCTTGATTAGATTCAAAGGTTTGAACATTAGAAACATCTTGATTTTCATCAATTGTTTCTTCTATATCTTTTAAATGATTCATTTCAAGGTTGAATCTTTCAAATTATTATTAGTTTTTATGGCTCTGATACCAGATTTTTGAGGGGTTCAGTGAGGGGTTCAATCTCTAGCGGAATTTTGAGATTCTTTAATTCTCCGTTGAGATTCTTTCACACATTCTATGCAACATTTAAAGGTGTCCTTAAAATGTACATAAATCTGAATTTGATGTTTTTTACAAAACTTAGTTCCAAAACTATATCTAGATTGACTATAAGGGCCAACCCTTCGGAACTTAGATAATTTATTATCTTCTTTAGTTAATTCTCTGTTGAGAATAGATTCACAAATATTTTTGCTCATTGAAGCATATATTTTTAGTTTTTGGTGTAGTTTATGATTTTAATACTTTAGAACCCTAAGTAATTTATGCAAGTCCTTTTTATCTTCTTTACTATATTATTAAGAGTGTATTTTTATCATGCTTTCTGTTTATAACTTAACCAATCCTACGAATCTTGTTTCCCTAAACGGCCACCTGCCTAAGCGGTACTCCCTATTCTACGGACTCCAGGTTTCATTATAACAGATAAGCATGTATACAACAATCAATAATAAGCAAGAAGATAAAGATTATGGAAACTTACATGTAATTACAAAAGGGCCCTAAAGGGCTTCTTATTCACACATAATGATCATAAGATCAAACGGAATCCTGGACGAGGTTCGTCTCCAGGGGATTACAGAGGTTGAAAGTAAATTACAATGAGGCGCAGAAGTGAGGGGCGCTCCCGTATTACAAGAAAATGAACTTCCTTTTATAGAGAAGAAATGATCTGCATTATTAAAGAGGGGTGCGTCATCCCTTACGTACAAACGCACTTACATTATTGCATCTACCTAAAGCAGACGCACTACTGCATTATTGCATCCACTCAATGCAGATGCATTATTATCCCACTATCTGCTGTCACTAGAAGTGGAGGGGTCCATAGGACTGTCGGCAGCCCTGATAGTGGAAAGGTCACTGTCTTGATTGGTGGATGATCCACTTTCTTCTGAGCACTTACCGCACAGATAATTACTGCGGTAATTCTTCATCTTTTTGCAAAGATCTGGCATATGTTTTCCCAAAATAAATGGATTAACCAAAGTATTTTGGAATTTGACAAACTTATCTTCATCAGCTTCGCTGATCTTTTTGGGCGACTTGCTGTACATCAAGATGGTGGAATCTTGATAGTTGAAAAATAGTCCGTCTTCTGAGCTGAAACTGAAAACTTTCTGGAGCAATCCTTCAAGTCTTCTAGCTGCTAGGTTCAATAAATCCTCGGGATCTATCTTGCATTCCATTGTGGTGGATGGATGATATTTCTCCCCTTTGCAAATGGCGATTTGCATTAGATGCTGAGGATGGTAGATCAAATGACCTGTAGTATTCCAGTAAGGACCAGAACTATTTGTTTTTAGAAAGATTTCTTGACCGGGTTTGGTACACTTCTTCCTAAAGTTTTTAATAACACTTAGTAATGCTTTAGGGAAATGGCTAATCTCTAATAAATTAGAGCTAGGATATATAGTTCTAACTAATCCATACTGGAAAGCTTCAAAAACTTGCTCGGGATCAGCATTTTTGGTAAAGTTGTAGTAACTTAAATTTTTGAGATCCGTGGTGTAGAATTTTTCTTCTACATATTTGGATTCATCAGCCAGACGAGCATGCCTGTAGCAGTATTCAAATTCTGCTTCAGTTAACTTGTTGGTGAGTTCCGTAGAAGTTTCTTCTTTGGGTTCCATTCTAGAAGGAAGCCTTCCTAGAATAACCTTTGTATCCCTTTTCTTTTGAAGAGCTGCTGCAAAAGTATTTGGACGAAGGAATTCTTCATGAGTAACCAGAGAGAGTGGAGCAAGTCCTTCCACTCTGGTTGATATACCCTATTTGTACTCTAGTTTTTAGTGCATTTTAGACTTGTTTTGAAGATAATTTTGTAACAAAGTATAGGATTTTAGAGTGAATTATATCATTGGTTCTTTATGTTTAGAACTTGTAAAATCCTATGTTTATGTGTATTTTGGGAGCTTGTTGATTGATAGTCTTGAAGACCTTCTATGATTATGTTATAGAGTTGATGATTTGATGCTTGGAACTTGAATAATTGGTCATAGAAGTGGCGAGAAGGCCACTTTACAAAAGGTGGTAGAAGCTGCCCAGAAAAGTGTCACTTGTGCCCAGAAAAGTGTCGCTTTTGTTTGAAGGAAGTGTCACTCCAGATGAAGAAAGTGTCACTGCTGCCCAGAAGTGTCACTAGCTGCCCAGAAGTGTCACTATGATGAACAGCGACCAAATAAAGCGTCGCTAAACTCTTGCCCACTTGCACTCTTGAGCTGAATTTTTGGGGCTATAAATACTCCATTTTTTCCCCTCATTTTAGACGAGCTCTCACAATCCAAAACCGAATTTCCCTCTTCTTCATTCCA
Organism: Cruciata laevipes; assembly: GCA_963678965.1. NCBI lineage: Eukaryota > Viridiplantae > Streptophyta > Magnoliopsida > Gentianales > Rubiaceae > Cruciata > Cruciata laevipes. The sequence goes on along the minus strand of OY787641.1, from coordinate 7,300,587 downwards.
TTTTCTTGCTTTCAATTCCTTTAGATTAGTAGTTTGATTTCATGTATTGTAGCATAACTTAGTTTTTCCTTGGGAGCAATTGATGTAGACTTTATGCTTGAGATTTTCATAACTTTAATATGCTTCTATTTTGGATTAGATTATCATTTGGATTCTTGATGAACTTGAGTTCTTATGCATGAATGTTGTTCAATCTTGCTATATTTGCCATGGGCTTTATGTTTTATATAAATTGCATGCCTCATAGTCACTAATTAGAGTAGATTAGTTCTTGGTGTTAAAGTAATATAGTTTTAGAGTAATTCTAGGTGATGCATTGTAATGTAGTGATCTCTAGTAGTTTAGTGACTATGGAAAGGGGTTGAGTGATGACAAACTCTCCCCTTGGTTATGTGATTGTAGTTGAGATATGCCATGATGAATATAAGTTGTTAGAATTGAAAATCTTATGAACTTGCATGATTAATCAATTGTGTGTTTAGGTAATGATCTAATGTTATCATCGATCCCCCTAATATGTGATTGTATATATCATAAAGTATGAATTGAGATTTGTATGTTATCATCATCTTAGTTCTTTATAGTCTTCAAATGTCTTGTCCAATGCTCACGTTAACGTCGAGTATGGATGAGTTTGTCGATTCTCCATTGTTAATTCCATTGTCGATGTATCTAGATGTTATCATCTAGGTGGATTGATAATGAGGGCTCTTGAGTGATGTGTTCATGCTCACTAGCCATTATCGAGAGAATATGATGTTTTCATCTACGACTTATGATCATAAATCCTATATATGAAGCGTTCACTCAATGATAATCGATAGTTGAAGTTGAAGTCAATTGCCTCCCAAGGCCTTGTATTTGCATTGTAGTGTAGTTCATCTTAGTTGCTTTCTTTCGTAGTGTAACAAAACCAACATCAAAACCCCCCTTGTTTACCTTGCTTTCTATATAATATATATGTATGTGTTTATAATCTTTGCTAAAACACTAAACAAGACTCCTTCTCCTTGTGGTTCGATCCCTACTTCCCACTATCTACTCTATAGTAGTTAGAAGTTGTAGGTGAAATATAAATGTGTTTTGATTGAGTGGGATTCCCATTCACGACGTGGGGAAATCGCTTGTCAAAAATGGCGCCGCTGCCGGGGGGAAGGCATTTCTTGCTTTGTGTTTTATCTTAGATTTTATTGTTTACCTCCTTTGTTTTCTTTCTTTTCTTTGAAAGTGTATTGCTCGAGTTCTTTGCGTAAACGACACCTTGTAGTGTGTATTACCCTAGAACCCTTGCACTACCATTTCAAACTTTTTTTTTAGTTATGTTTAGTTTAAAAAAGAAAGATTTTATTGACTTCCTCACCTTTAACCATGAAAGGATGAGGAAGAATGTAGCAAGCTCGTGTGATTCTTATCTTTCAAATGATTTTTACGAGCCTTGTTATTTTGAGTCGAGAAGTGAGCACTTTGCACATGAAAGGCCCCTTGGTTCTTCATACCAAGGGTACTATGATGAGTGCCATAATGAGGAGAGAAGTATTGGTTTTCAAGGTCAACAATGTTTTAATACATATGATGATTCTTATAATCCGCAATGGAGTGGTTATTTAGATTCAAATTATGGATGTCCACCGGAAAACCAATACTTTGAGCAACAAAATCTACCTCCACCCACTTGTGAATTGCCTCAAGGACAAAATGTGATTAATGATGAAGAAAATAGACTTTTAAACAATTTTGAGAGGCAATTGAGTGAAATGTGGAAAGTGGTGAGGAGATTAGAATCTCAATGCTCCAAGGAAGTACCATCCGAAGTAGAACATATTCCTAGTGCTATGGTGAGTGATATTACCACAATGCATGAGGAAGAGTTTGAAAGTGATGAGGAAATTTTTGTTGAGTATTATGAAGTAGAGAGAGATGTGAGTATTCTTGAACATTTATCATCCCCATTGTCACCTTCATCTCCACATATGCAACAAATTCAACCACTTCCGGAAGTTTTAGAGGAGAGTAGGAAGTCATATGACTCATTCATGCTTCCTACCATTCCCACTCCTTTAAAACCACCATCTTTTATCCCTCCTCCAACACCTTCTCTACCACCCTTCATTTTTCTTTCGAAAGTGAAGGATTTCAAGTTTTTGTTCTATGAATAACATTTGGGTCGTGTCGACGACGTTAAATAAATCGATTTTGATCATTTTATTTTTACTTAGCTTTTATTGTGTTTATAAATTTAAAAAAAAAAAAAAGTTTCTTTGTATATTTCATTGTTTTAATAAGTAGATTACGTTTTTATTTGTTTTTTGTTGTTGTTTGTTTCGTTTTTAATTCTTGTTTTTCTTTGGTTGTGTTATTTGAATTTAAAAAAAAAAAAAAAAAAAAAAAAAAAAAAAAAAATTTCGCGGCCCGCGAACTGGGCCTCGCGGCCCGCGAAAATTGCCCATTTTCGGGCCAAAAATCGCTGCCACGAAATGACCCTTTTTCGCGGTCCGCGAATTAATCCCGCGGGCCGCGAATCGGGCTCGCGGGCCGCGAATCGGGCCTCGCGGCCCGCGAAAAAAAAAAAAAAAAAAAAAAAAAAAAAAAAACGAACGAAAGTTTCTCTCAAACTTTCCCCCAAATCTGCAGCCCCCTCTCCCACCCTCTTCCCCCGCCCCATCCTCCACCCCGCCCCACCTCCACCCCGCCGCCCTCCTCCCCCTTCTTCTTCCTCCACCCACCACCGCCCTCACCACCCCGCCTGAATCTTCCCACCCAGACCCGCCCCTTACCTCCCCTCCATCCCAAAACCCGCCCAAACCCCGCCCCACCCTCCCTCCACCACCAAATCCGCCGCCCCCTCCCTCCACCTCCACCCCGCCACCCCCTCCCTCCACCACCAAATGCGCCACCCCTTCCCTCCACCATCCTTATCCTTTTCACCATCTCAAATTTCAATTTCCTAAACGAACTTAAATATCCCCAAATCTCAAGAACCCTAATTTTTGGGAATTTTTGATTTGGTGATATTTTGGTTCAATTGATGATCTCCTCATGCTACATTGCTTCCAAAGGCTTCAATTGACGGTACCCTACTGAATTTGTTTGAAATTTTGGATGATTTAGGGCTTGCCGCCAATAGGTTTAATTGCATTTTGAAAGGCTTGCCGCCTTTAGTTGTATACTGAGCTTTTTGGTAGGGGCTTGCCGCCTTGTGTTTTGCGAAGTTATGATTTGTGATTGTTTTGTTGAGATTGCTTTGGTTGCATAGGTCGTAATTGTTGTGAGCATATATTTCTTGTAGTCTTACATCTTGTCGTGCTTAGCTCCATAGACTACATGAATGAATGCCAAGTTCTAGTGTGTGAGTCCTTCCCTTTCCTCATGATTTTAATAGTTTTGAACATTGAGGACAATGTTTGGCTTAAGTGTGGGGGAGAAGTTTAGGATTTTTGTTTTGCTTTTGTTTTGGTGTTGTAAATATGCACTTCTCTTGAAGAATTTATTAAGAAAAATGAGTGAAAAGCCCGGATAGGTCAAAACATTAAAAAGGCCTAGGTAAAAGTGAGAGGCTTGAAAAAAAAAAAAAAAAAAAAAAAAAAAAAAAAAAAAAGAGTGGCTAGATAAACTTCTAGGCAAAAGGAGAGTGTGTGGAAAGAAAGAGGGGCTAGGTAAAAACCTAGGCAAAAGGAGAGGAATTTTGTGATCTTTTGTTGGTTTTGTGTGCCAAAGAAATTGCTTTGATGAAACTTATATTTGGCACACTTTGTTTCTTGATGAAAATTTGTGTGGAAGTCTTAAATGTGCATTGGATAGATATTTAGAAGTATGAAACTTGGACTTGTATCGTTCTTTCTCGAGGACGAGAAAGGTTTAAGTGTGGGGGAGTTTGATATACCCTATTTGTACTCTAGTTTTTAGTGCATTTTAGACTTGTTTTGAAGATAATTTTGTAACAAAGTATAGGATTTTAGAGTGAATTATATCATTGGTTCTTTATGTTTAGAACTTGTAAAATCCTATGTTTATGTGTATTTTGGGAGCTTGTTGATTGATAGTCTTGAAGACCTTCTATGATTATGTTATAGAGTTGATGATTTGATGCTTGGAACTTGAATAATTGGTCATAGAAGTGGCGAGAAGGCCACTTTACAAAAGGTGGTAGAAGCTGCCCAGAAAAGTGTCACTTGTGCCCAGAAAAGTGTCGCTTTTGTTTGAAGGAAGTGTCACTCCAGATGAAGAAAGTGTCACTGCTGCCCAGAAGTGTCACTAGCTGCCCAGAAGTGTCACTATGATGAACAGCGACCAAATAAAGCGTCGCTAAACTCTTGCCCACTTGCACTCTTGAGCTGAATTTTTGGGGCTATAAATACTCCATTTTTTCCCCTCATTTTAGACGAGCTCTCACAATCCAAAACCGAATTTCCCTCTTCTTCATTCCATTTTCTTGCTTTCAATTCCTTTAGATTAGTAGTTTGATTTCATGTATTGTAGCATAACTTAGTTTTTCCTTGGGAGCAATTGATGTAGACTTTATGCTTGAGATTTTCATAACTTTAATATGCTTCTATTTTGGATTAGATTATCATTTGGATTCTTGATGAACTTGAGTTCTTATGCATGAATGTTGTTCAATCTTGCTATATTTGCCATGGGCTTTATGTTTTATATAAATTGCATGCCTCATAGTCACTAATTAGAGTAGATTAGTTCTTGGTGTTAAAGTAATATAGTTTTAGAGTAATTCTAGGTGATGCATTGTAATGTAGTGATCTCTAGTAGTTTAGTGACTATGGAAAGGGGTTGAGTGATGACAAACTCTCCCCTTGGTTATGTGATTGTAGTTGAGATATGCCATGATGAATATAAGTTGTTAGAATTGAAAATCTTATGAACTTGCATGATTAATCAATTGTGTGTTTAGGTAATGATCTAATGTTATCATCGATCCCCCTAATATGTGATTGTATATATCATAAAGTATGAATTGAGATTTGTATGTTATCATCATCTTAGTTCTTTATAGTCTTCAAATGTCTTGTCCAATGCTCACGTTAACGTCGAGTATGGATGAGTTTGTCGATTCTCCATTGTTAATTCCATTGTCGATGTATCTAGATGTTATCATCTAGGTGGATTGATAATGAGGGCTCTTGAGTGATGTGTTCATGCTCACTAGCCATTATCGAGAGAATATGATGTTTTCATCTACGACTTATGATCATAAATCCTATATATGAAGCGTTCACTCAATGATAATCGATAGTTGAAGTTGAAGTCAATTGCCTCCCAAGGCCTTGTATTTGCATTGTAGTGTAGTTCATCTTAGTTGCTTTCTTTCGTAGTGTAACAAAACCAACATCAAAACCCCCCTTGTTTACCTTGCTTTCTATATAATATATATGTATGTGTTTATAATCTTTGCTAAAACACTAAACAAGACTCCTTCTCCTTGTGGTTCGATCCCTACTTCCCACTATCTACTCTATAGTAGTTAGAAGTTGTAGGTGAAATATAAATGTGTTTTGATTGAGTGGGATTCCCATTCACGACGTGGGGAAATCGCTTGTCACTGGTGTATAAATCAGCAGAAATTCTGGCTTCCTGGAAAGTTTTGAATTTCTTATGGACAATATTAGACACTCCTTCGGTTGCCTTCTTGGTAAAACTCCAGTCGGAATATATACCCGCATTTGGGCCATTGTATACCACATAATATGGCATATATTTTTTCGGGATTGGTATTCCCTCAACGGATTTCTCCGGTGCTAAAGGTGTAACTTTAGTCTGTGGGATTGGAATTCCCTGATTTGGTTTTAAAACAAATTCTACTGGTGTGACCAGTTTGACGGAAGTTTGTACTTCCTTCTGGATTTTTGGCAAATCCACAGCCTTCAACGGATTTGTTGATTCTTTACCAACTGCCGTTTGCGTTGGAATAGTCTTATCTTTCTCTTTTAAAGGAGAAGGTGATAAGATAACCTTTTTTACTTCATTTTCAGAAGCTTGTTCTTTACCTGATTTGATCAGGTTAAGATACTTGAGCTTGGCTCGAACCAGCTCCAGTTCTTGGACTAAAAGTCCTTCTTGCAGTTTTAGCTGCTCCATTTCATCCATGCTGGATGCTTCACAAAGAAACAAACGTTAGAAACATTTGTATTATTCTTTATAATCTTGCTGAAATTCTCTAGTAAGAAAATCTGCAAAATAATTCTTGGTACCTGCAATATGAATAACATCAAAATCATATCTAGATAACCACATTTGCCATCTAACTAGACGACCTTGCTTTCTATCTCCTTTTAGATTTATTTTTAGAAAATAAGTAAAATTCTTATTATCTGTTCTTACTAAAAACCTGCAAGGAGTTAGATAAACAGAGAATTTCTTAATTACTCTAATAACAGAAAGATATTCTTTCTCGTTACTATGATAATTCTTTTCAGCAGCCTTAAAGCTTCCTGAAGTATATCGGCAAATGTATTCTTTACCATTATTTTTTGCTTTAAGAATTCCTCCCCAGAATAAATTTGATGCATCAGTTTCTATGATCAGTTTATCCTCAGGTTGTGGGTGATAAAGCTTAGGAAAGTTTTTTAAGCTTTTCTTTACTTTTACCATATAGTTGGTATCTGCATCTTTCCATTCCCATGGAATATCTTCTTTAAGCTTTGCTTGTAATGGTGCTCTGACCTGAGCAAGCTTAGGAATATAATCAGAAGCATAAGTGAGAATTTCTAAGAATCTCTGCAACTGTTTTTTGTTTTCAAGGATATCTGGGAACTTTTGAATATGTTCTAAGATATGATCTTGAGGTCGATGAGACCCCTCTTCAATTTCTAGACCTAGAAAATTGATTTTAGTTTTAAAAACCTGTGTTTTCTTTTTTGAGAGTATTATTCCCAGAGAAGCACATTTTTTAAGAACTGCCGCTACTTGCCACAGATGTTCTGTTTCATTATTGCTGAAGACTAAAATGTCATCAATATAAACACAACAGAATTTTTCAAAGGTTCTAAATGCATTTTGCATATGTCTTTGAAATATGGCTGGAGCCTGTTTTAACCCAAAGGGTACAACATTCCACTGATAATGACCTTGTGGACATGTAAAAGCAGTTAATAGTTGTTATTCTTCATCTAGCAATACTTGCCAGAATCCTGATTTACAATCAAAACTACTAAATATTTTCTTTCCTCTTATTAGAGTTAATAACTCATCTTTATTAGGAAGGTTATGGCTGTCTCCTATTGTAGCTGTGTTTATAGCTTTATAGTTGACAACCATTCTCTTTTTTCCTCTGCGTTTTTCAGCTTCATTTTCTACTAAGAAAGCTGGAGACATGTGAGGTGATTTGCTAGGTTTAATCACTTTTAATTCTAGCAATTCCTTAATTTGTTTTCCAAATTCTTCTCTATCCTTAGGACTATATTGCATTGGTTTAACCTTTACAATTGTCTTAGGATTGATCAGTTTTATGGTTGCTGTCATCCAATATTTTGACTTGTTAGGGTCTATTGGATTTTCTGAACACACAGAATCTAGAAGTGTTTCTATTTTACAAAGTTTTGTATTTTGAAGCACAAAAAGTTGTTGTTCTTTAGTATATATATCCCCCCTCCTTAAAAGAGAAGCAATTTTATTAGGGCTAATATTTAGCGCCTCTGGTTTTGGTAATTTAGATTTCTTTTTCATATATTCTAAATAACCTGGAACTCCTACTCTAAGAGCTTTTCGTATTTTTCCTATATGTACAGGATTATTGTTTAGAGTGAAAATTATCCTATCTGTGTATTGGACAAATGGATGATACAACAGACATAAATTATTTCCAATAATAAAATCTATTCCAGATTCTTGTTGATATACAGTTGGAATATGAAATATTTCACCTGCTATCATTATATTAAGATTTTTACAGACCTTAGAGAGTATAATGTGGGATCCATTTCCAATTTTTACTCTTATTGGCCTTTCTACATTTACCCAGTGTTCCTTGGGTATTACATTTTTGCTAGCAACACACATGCTTGCACCGGTGTCCACATAGCAATGTAACTCAATTAGTTTATATCCAGAAAATTTAATTTTCCTTTTATATAAATTGAATTAGAGTTGGTAATATTATTCATTACAAGGTTTGTGGGTCAATTTATGATTATCACAACCTTCGAGGTGGAATGAGTAATATTCATAACTCTAGTTTGCATTTGCCAAATGCGAACTACCTAGAATTAGAATTATCCAAATTTTGAACCTAAAATTTGAAACCTCTTTCATTTCAATCCCATCTTGAGAAAGTCCTCGTGATTCAACCTTCCAACAACTAGGTTTAAGTTTGAGTACAAAGTCCATCTCACATAGAATAGTATAATCAAATTCTTATTTCTAAGGATGTAATTACGGTTAGTAAACACTTTTAAATTGAGAAACTATTTTAAACTAAACTAAAAATGCTAATAAAGATGCTAATTTAAACTATCAAATCCACATTAACACATAATTTCTATGGTCGTAGATACAATTATAAATCGAACTACATGACTAATCAGGTATATAGAACTGCCAAGAATCATCTACATTTAGTGTAAGAATGACCAACATGTATTAAGTCTAAACTGACTACTTCATTAATTAAGATATAACCTAGTTAGAACCAAATCCATTGTTACAAATTACCTATCCATTATTACAAATATTTGTTGCTAGTTTCATCATTAAACATATCCACTACATACAGATAAATAGTGAAAATCAATTTGCACTATTCCAAATCACATAAAACTCCTCACATCTCAAGAAATTCAGAAATCAATTCATAAATAACAATATAAAATTCACACAGAATAATTATCAAGCACATTTAGAACTCACACATGCTTCACTCAATACTAAACTTAAACACCAACACCAACACCTTGAGTTCAAATTCATAGCACTTCAGTTTTTTATAACATTATTGTAAAGTCCAGTTTTTGTTGGTTACTTTGTGGAATGTCATGTTGCAACATGACCTGCTTTTGGCAGAAAAAGATATAATATTTTCCATGTTCCAGCGCAGGGTTTGATTGAAGGAAGGAAATATTTTGTGCGTGGTTAATATGGAAACTACAGTCTCCCGATGGATGTCTACAACGCGTTTTACAGTTGATGTGGAATGGGAAGATTCTAGGAAGCCAATCTTTCCATAAATCGGAGGTTGAGACAGCTATGGATTCTTTATCTTCACGGTTTTAGAATTGGTATGGAAGTTTATTGAAGGAAGGAGTCAAGAGCCGTATGGAAGCTTGATTTTCTACGGCGTTGTGCTATAATGGAGGACATCAGTTGCGTTGCTCATTACCGATCTTCATAACAAAATTTCGTAATTCAGGGTTTTATATTATTCGAGCAAGGAGACAACACAGTCCCGAGTTTCGACAACCAAAACACTTGGACGTGTGTATAGGCTTGGGTGAAAGAGATCTGTCGCCGCCTTCGTGGAAAAGAAGGTAATCATAGAAACAGCTACTAGAGAGCGAACTAGTAGTGTGATAGGCTAGCAGGAATGACATTAGTTTTGTAAAGGATAAGACTGTATTCGTTACAAATTAGTGAAAGATCTTTACACCGGGCTACGGCCCCGCAGACGAGGTGATTTGCACTGAACCGTGTAATCATATCTTGTCTCGTTTAAATTCCGCACTTCAGTTTTAATTTTTTTGTTATTTTAATTAAAACTTGGACACGATATGATTTAGATCAACGTAAACATGAACTTTCAATTATTACATCTTCAAAACGGACTTAAATTTAAACATATCCTTAAATATTACTTCGGTTAATTATTGGAAATTTATAACTAGAGTTTGACGACTTCAGGAATGTGCACAGGATACCTATGAATGCAGTCATACCAAGGTCCATCAACGTCTCCCTCACCACCACCACCACCACCCTTATTACATACCCATGCAGCACTGTTACACTTAAACCCGCTCCCAAACGCAATCATCAAAACCCTGTCTCCCTTCTTCATCCTCCCTTTCGCCTCCATGTAACTCAGCTCGTACCACAGAGAAGACGACGACGTATTCCCGAACCTGTGCAGCGTCATCCTCGACCCCTCCACGTTCTCCGCTGTCAGGTCCAGCCGCTTCTGGATCTCGTCGATCACCGCCCTGCCGCCGGCGTGGATGCAGAAGTGCTCGAACGCGCGCTTGAAGTCCGGCATGTACGGCCTGATCAGCTCGGCGCCGAACATTTTTGTCCCTAAAAATGAGAGGAAGAATTTCACCTGCTCGGAGAGGGGCAAAACCAGAGGTCCGATGGCGGTTATGTTGGATTTCAGAGCTTCTCCGGCGATGAACATGAGGTCTTTCGACAGTGAAATACCGATTTTGCCCTGGGGGTCTGGTTCTTGGAAGATGCAGCTGTATGCTTTGTCTTCGCTGCCGATGTGCGTGCGAACCAGGTGTTTGAGCCGGTACTTGGACCGCGGTTCGTCCGAACAGCGGTTCGAGAGCAGAACCGCGGCTCCGCCCATTCTGAACAGGCAGTTTGGGAGGAGCATTGATCTTTCCTTGCCCTCGTAGTAGTTCGGGGACATGATCTCGGTGGTGATGATGACGGCGGTCGAGTTCCGGTGAACTTGGAGAAGGCTGCGGGCTAAATCGACCGATATTAGCCCGGCGCTGCACCCCATTCCGGCTAGGTTGAAGCTCTTCACGTTGCTCCTCATCTTGTACTTGTTGATGACCATGGATGAGAGAGATGGCGTCGGCGAGAACAGGCTGCAGTTGACGATCAGGATGTCGATATCCTTGGGGTTCAGGCCGGTTTTACGAAGGAGGATGTCCATGGAAGAGTAAATGACTATTTCAGCCTCCTCTCTTGCGTCTTCCATGGTCACCACCGGTGGGATGTAGTGGATTTTGTGGGGCAAACTCGTCTCTTCACCAAGGCCGGAACGTTCTAGTATCTTCATCTGCAGTGCAATAACAGATCCCGAATTAAAACCGATAATTGTATTTTTTTTAACTTTATTATAATAGGCGGGAGCATATGCATTTTTTCCAGCATTAGATCCAGAATTATAACAAACAACTTGATTTTTTAATTTTATTATAACAGGCCGGGGCATATGGATTTTTTCACGATACTTGACTAAACTATCCTTCATTTTAGAGGCTAGCATTTCAAATTAGTAAGGACATATTAGTAATTTTACTAAAATACGGACGACAAAAGTAAAACGTGACATCAAATAGACGTTCAGAAAAAGAAAAAAAAAACCACCTGGAATGCAACGCTTTTGGGCTCCATACGCAGGTTATTCATCGAATGCTCGGCGAAGGTTGCGGACGGGACACGAAAAATGAAAGGGGGCTTGAAACATGCGTAATCGATGAGGTATATGGGCTGGCGCCGAGGTTTGGACAGGAAATGTAGAGTGAAGAGGATGAAGATGATTATAAAGGTTGAACTGATTGTGGAATCGATGTAATCTGAGTAGAAAGTGTTGCAGAGTTTAAGGATTTCTGCAGGCCCTAGTTGGAGTGTTTTTACTGCGATGGCTGAGAATATTGGGACCATTGCTAATGCTAGGAAATGGTTTACCAGAAATTGGTTCACCGTGTTCAAATACTTGATGATAAGACTGGCTTTTTTGGTAAATTCGGGTGATTTCGGAGGCATTTTTGGGATATGCATTGGTCTGAGTTTGTGAGGGAGGAAATGTGAGTTGTTTGGAGATGAATTAGTGTGGTATTTAGAGATGAATAATGGTGTTATTTGTTACGTTGGGGATTGTTTAAGTAAGTTGATTCATATGCATTTTTTCCTATGTCATGCAAAATAGTAATGACTTAAATTTAGGACATGCAAAATGCACATTTGGTTTTTGTTTCACTCTTTTGGGAAACAGATGGAAGGACGTAGCTTTCATTTTGAATATTTTTTAGTGGTTGAATTACTACTCACTAGTTAGTCACATATATTTTGAGAAAGTCTTCTATCAGGCCGTCACATAAGAAAATTTACATCAATTTTTTTTAATTTAAAAATTGCTTACATGTATAATAGAGATTTATTGGAACGAACATTGTGGAGGAACAAACTATATAAAACCAAAAGAAAATATTTTAAAAAAAATAAAATCACAACAAAAATAATTTGTTGATTTTACATATGTTGCAACATGGAAATTGAAAGAAAGTGGTAGTAACTCCTTAAATCTCAAATAAGCATATGTATGAATCAAAATTTTCTCTATTTTTTTGAAATAATATTCCATTTCATAACTAGTTATGGTCAAAATCAAATAATAATAAGTTTGGCGGAGATTCTAATGTGTTAGTTCCAGGGTACTCGTCTTTGCAAGCTCACCAAAACACATGCTATATAATTACTCCCATACAAAAACTAGAATCAATTAAATTTCTAACATTAGAGATAACCAGCGGCAAAGATCAGATGGTTCTTCGTCCCCTTGAACCATGTTGATCATGTGTAATGAAAGCCGAGTTGGCACCATCTTCGGCGAACATAGTATTATTTTTCAGCAAATTTTTCCTTGAATTTTTTATTCGTTGTTGACCTTATATTCAATATCTGGTTTAGGAGAAATCCGAATCAAAATCACTTAAACAATTAACTTTTTATTGGTGTTTGAAATTATATTCAACATCTCTTAGGAGAAATTCGAATCAAAACCACTAGAACAATCAATTTCTGATGTGCATGGATCCATTAGGCAAAAGCTAATCAATAATCTTGAGCACCACAATACTGTTTCAACGGGCCTCCTTGAATGCAATACATGACGGTTCGGAAAGCAGGGCAGCAGTCACTATCTTTGTCGCAGGAGGCGCCATAAGGTCTGCAACAGCTCCCGTCGTTACAGTTTCCTTCTGAGGTCGTCGGCATCCAAGTGTAGCTTTTCGGATCAATTGACGTTCTTGTGGGTATGTAAGCTTCACTTCTGCAGCAATCGGAGTCAGACTTGCAGGTGGGACCTGGAACTTTTATGCAATTCTCAGCCTCAAGGAGATCTGCAAAATAAACATTATATACAACGTTAAAGTGAGGACATGAAAATAAAAAGATCAACAATATAATACACTGAATGATCATGTTTAATAATATGTAAAGGTTGGATTTGAAAGTGAGAAGATTAACATTTGTCTCTGGTCTCAATTGATCAGACCGTCTCACTAGAGGCTTTCTCCAATTTTAATTGGTTCTAAAAATATATTCGGAAAATTAAAGTGTGAGTTTAACATTACTTACGTGATACTGCGAGCAGAACGAGCATGAGCAAAACTATGCTGGTGGCCGAACGAGCTGAAGAGGACGATGACTTCGCCATATATATACTAATTGCAATTGCACTGGAAAATTAATCAATTAAGCAACTTGTTAGTGCTTATGTATGTTCATTAGCCATTTTGTGCTATTTATAAACATGAAAACGGATAAAGCCCCGTATACCATTGTACGTTTTGGCGTTCTAATTATTTATATATATTTTTTTTCTTGAGGCTGATTAAAGAATGAAGCATTACTTCGGCGTTGTATTTTGTTTTCTTCCTTTTCTTCGTTGGCGTTCTAAGTGTATGTATATATATATATATATATATATATATATATATATATATATATATATATATATATATATATATATAAGTAGATTAAAAGAGTCAAATAGTTACTTAGACGTAAGTTCAAGGGTACAATGTTTTACTCGTTATTATGTAAAGATTATACTGTTCAAACCAGGGATAACTTAACCTTTATTATATCTAAACTCGTTCATACAGATGATAGCCATCCAGGGAATAAGGCCTAACACGCCATCCTCGGCTTCAACGGCCAACCCAAGACTAACTTCTGTTGAATTAATGAGTTTTAGAAAACCCTTAGTTTTAATAGGAATAGTCTAAACATAATACTGGGTAAAACATATAACCCTTCATATGAACATAGCTAAGAACATTTGACTATGATAAGATACCTATTTAACAGGATTCAATTCATGATATAGGCATGGTTTAAACAAATTATTTAGCCTATCATTAGGCTAATGAAATAAAAGAGATGAAAAAGAAAATACACACCTTTTATTGATCCAACTCGGCTTACACAAATTTACAATCCAAAGCTGGATGATTACAAGCACTCAACTCACAAGAAAGAAAGGAAAGGAAAGGAAATTTGAGCGCTCTGTTTTTCGTTGTACTTTACATAAGCTCATACTAGTCTTATTTATAGAGAGATATCTCAGATTTCAAACTTTTAGTTTGAGTTCCGCATAGTAACTTGCATAATGGAGCATATAATGCTCTTTCCTGTGGATCTTCTGACTTTGGAGTAGTGGTGAGCTCCACCATTTTCTCTTGTCCGAGTAGTGGTGGGGGTTCGCCATTTTCTTCTGTCTTCCACTATTTTCCAGCTTTTATTTTCAGCATGCTTTTATTTTCTTGATTTCTCTTTTCCTTTGGCTGATTTGCCAATTTCTTCTAGGAGTTTTTCTAACCCTTCTTCATCAAAAGGATCTTGAGCAAAATTCTCTAAGTCATCTTCTTCCAGGGTATCATCTGGTTCTGGCATTGAGGAGTCTGATTTTGTTGATTTTGAATCTTCTATCATGAAGTTCTGAAGAACATCTTTCCGAACCTCTTTTAGATATATCTTGAGCATTTCTTCATCAGAAAGAACTCCCCTCTGCATTTTCACCCTTTGAGAAATCTGCTGGAATGGACTATTCAGACGAGTCTGATTTGACTCAATTTTTTGTTTATAAACATCTAACTTTTTAGAGATATTATCAATTAATTCTTGGCCATGAATTTGACCTGTGGTATGATCTAATTTTGTTAATTTATCCCAAAACTTGGTATAACCACATCTTTTAACACATGGAATATTTTCTGAGGTATTACTCACTTCTGGTACCCATTTATATATCCATGGGATTGCAAATTCTATAAAGAAATTCATATGACCACTATTAGTGACCAATTGGTTGTCTTTTTCCATTTCTATGAGTCTAGGAGATATGTCTACCCATTTTGAGTATAACTCTTTGAATTCTTGTGGAAGAATTTCAATGGTTGGGCCATATGACAACCACCATTCTGTAAACCAATTTGGTAATGGCTTATTAGGTGCCTGTTCATCTATTCTTATAAACCACGTATGTTTTCTCCTTGAATTTTCATAGAAAAACACCTTGTGTAAAGCCTGGATATAATCCCAGTAATTATATTTTAACTTTAAGTTAAGTTCATTTGAAATAAATTCTTTTTCTTTCATTGGAGATATTCCCCACTTTTCAACTGATATTATCCTTTTAATTATTATTTTACTAAAATTATAAACATTTATAGCTGTAGTTGGTGTAAAATGAACTACCTCTACAGATTCTGTGGCTTTTAGTAAACCTTCATAATATTGACGAACCTTATATGCATTAACAGCATAGAATGCTGTATCATAGTATTTCTGCAATAGATTCCATGGGTTTTTATCCCATTTTAAATCTTTATATTCTAGAAGTAGTATGACTTCTTCTTTATTAATTTTCTGGTATGAGGTAATATTATCCTCATCTTCCTTTGCTATATTAGCATAAGATGATGGTCCATTTTTGGCTTTCATGAAAGCCACAAACTCACTATGAATTGGGTTATTAGGATCCATAATGTCACTGGAGGATGATGATGATGAGACCAGATTTTCGGCTATAAGCCTTTTTCCCGCTATTTGGGCCAGGATATTTCCTCTGCCTCCTCGGCCTCTATAAGAGCCTCTTCCTCTGCCCCGTTCTGGGGGATTCATCCCGACATTTAAAATATTGAATTTATAATAAGTATTCTCTAGTTAAATAATCTGGAAGACTATTATCTTCCCCTTTTTTATATATAATTTCCAAATCAAATGGACTTAGATGAGCCTGCCATCTGGCAAACATTTGTTTCGAGACATCATGTTTAAAATCTTTTTTAAACATATAAGGGGCTGATTTGCAATCTGTAAATACTTTAAACTTTTGATTATATAAATCATCCTGAAATTTTAAAACACATTTTAGGATTGCTAATATTTCTTTGACCACTGTAGAGTAGTTTTTCTGACTATTAGACCATTTTCCTGAATAGAACCTAACAAGGAATTCCTTTTTGGTTTCCGGACATATTTGTTTAAGTATTCCTCCAAATCCTATATCAGAAGCATCTGTTTCTACTATTTTTTCCATATTAGGATTTGCTATCATTAAGCAGGGTAGTGTTTTCACATTCCCTTTTATTTTTTGTACCATGGCAGTGTGATTATCAGACCATGGTTGAGGGTTTTTCTTTAACCTGTCATATAGAATGGTTGTGTCCTGTGCTAAGCCTTTATAGTAAGAAGAAATATAATTCAGGCTTCCTAGAAATCTCTGTAACTGTGTTTTATCAGTTATTTCATTTGGAAATTTTTTCCCAAATAATATACTTCTATCTATAGGTATTATATTCCCCTTTTCAATATTATGTCCTAAAAATCTTATATTAGTCTGAAATAATTTCATTTTTGGTTTAGAGATGACTAATCCATTTTGTATTATTATTTTCTTGAATATTTCAAGATGTTTAAAATGTGATTCAATATCTTTTGAAAAGACTAATATGTCATCAATGTATACAATAATAAAACTACTATATGGGATAAAAATATCATTCATTATTTGTTGGAATTCAGATGGTGCATTTTTCAATCCAAAAGGCATTACCTTCCACTCATAATGTCCCATTGGAACATTGAATGCAGTTTTATATTGATCAGATGTATTAATCTGAATTTGCCACTATCCTGATTTTAAATCAAACTTTGAAAATATTGTAGGCTATCATATAATCTGTCTAATAAATCCTTTTTATTAGGAATGGGATGTCTAATCCATTTTAGAACTTTATTTAATGGTTTATAATTTATTACTAACCTAGGTACTCCTCTTTCTATTTCACTATGTTTATTAACATAAAATCATGTGCATGACCATGGTGAATTTGAAGGTCTTACTAAGCCTTTTTGTAATAAAGATTTTATTTCTTTTTTGCATAGTTCTAGATATTCTGAATTCATTTGACAAGGTCTTGCCTTAGTAGGGATTAATTTTTCTGAAAAATCTTCTTCATATGGAAGATTAACAATATGCATTTTTCTATTCCAAAAAGCATTAGGATGTTCATTGCATATTTGTAATGAAAATTGTGCATTTAATAATTTTATCTTTTCTTGTAATTTTACATTTTGAAGTTTATCTTCTATTGTTAATGTATTTATTTCTTGTTTTAAGAAATTAATTTGCATATTTTTTCTTTTTATTCTTTCTTTAATTTCATTTATTGTTCTGGTGAAAGGTTCTTCAATAAAATCAATCTTTATTATATGACCTTTATAACTCCCTATCATTCCAGTGTTATCTATTCTTGTAATAGGGAATAATTTGTTTATAAAAGAAGTTCCTAATATTACTTGGTTTTTTAAATTTTTAACAAGTAAAAAGGGTTCTGAAATACATACCTTATTCTTACATATTGATGCAGAGGATAATTTATATTTTATATCTAGTTTTTCTCCTCCTGCATGTTGATAATACTGGCCCAGAATCCTTCTGGGCCAGGAAGAAAGCCCGCGGCCCAGAACCATCAGAGCGGCATCTTTCCCGGTGAGAAGCACATCCAGACAAGGAAGAGGACAGATGGTGACAAAGGGAGTGGTCCTGCACCTTATCCCCAAAGCAGGCAAAGCTCGGCTATAAATACCAGTCCCAAACAGTAAGCAAGGTAAGTGACTGATATCTCTCTATTTTCATATTGAGAGTCTTTCCCGTACGATTTCCCCCGCATCACTACCCCCGTCTCATCATCACGCCGGAGCTTCTTCCACGGGACGCCGCCCGGGGATTGTTTTGCAGGGTTGTTGCGGGTATCTCGGCTAGGAGGCGCGGGTAGCAACAAGTGCGGGGACCCGGACGGTTTTTGGTAGCATCAATTGGCACGCCCAGTGGGACCCTTCCACCTTCGCATGATGGAGTCGCCAAGGAGAGGGCGCGGGCGCCCTAAGAAGAACGCGGCACCTTCAGGGGGTGATTCTCTTCCACCCCCCGGGAGACGATGTGACCTTGAGGCAGTTGCAGGAGGAGGCTAGACACCAGCGAGAGCTAGGGGTACCGCAAGACGGCCACGTGGAAACTGCCTCCGACGAAGCCTACTCGGAAGGAGAGTACCAGGATGAGCAGGAAGGGCTTGGGCTCGCCGGGGATGGCACCACCCGGGGCCAGGGACCTGAAGCCCGGGAGGAGGGGCAGCCCTTAGTTAGTACGGAGGAACTGGCGGCCTTGGAATTCATGAGAGCCAACAAGGAGTTGTACCGCCAGTGGGTACTCTCCACCCGGGAAAGCCTGAGGCGAAGGGAACCCGGGAGGAACCAGGCAGGTCCTCTAGGGGGGCACCAAAGAGAGGTTATTGATCTGGACGGAGCCGTTCAGCCGCCAAAGCTACAGGGGCGTGTAAATTCCTCCACCGTCCCACCTTCTTTCCCTCAGAATTTCGGGGTTGGAGGGGGAGCGGCTACGGGACAACAATCGAATCTGGTTCCACATGCTCCACCCTATTACCCGCGTTCCAGTTGGGGGGCGGGACAAATTGGGTATGACCTGCCAGTCATGCCGGCGGAGCCGTTTGGTTATCAGGCCCCTGGAACCCAGGGAAACCCGATCCAGTATTCCGGACCCATGTATGGATCAATGGGGATGAACTTCGGTTACCCGGAGAGATACTATCGGGAGGACGATAGGATGCGGGGCTATCAGGTGGCACAGCAGGACCCCAACTCCTTGGAGGCTCGACTAGACAAACTGGTGGGAAGAAACGGAGCTAAACCTACCTCCCATTGGGTACCTCGAGTGCTCGCGTACCCATGGCCGCCGGGCCTCCGGACCCCGGAGGGAATCCCAACATATAATGGAGAGACAGACCCGGAGGAGTTTGTCAGGACGTACCAGAACCTAATGGTGTCAAGGGACTTCCCGGAGGAATTAAGATGCAAGCTGGTGGGCTGTTACCTGAGAGGAAACTGTCTCTCATGGTTCGATTCTTTGCCTCGAGAAAGTCTCAGAGATTATTACGATTTCTCTAAGACCTTGCTGTTTAGATACGCCAGATTAAAGAAGGAAAGAAAGCAGTTGACGGAGCTTTTAGCTACCCGGCAGAAGGCTGCAGAAGGATCAATGGAATACTATCGAAGGTACATGGACGATAGCATGAAGGTTGTCGACAGGCAGCAGCAGGAGAAGGTAGTGATTAGTGGGTTTATAAATGGCTTGAGGGATATGGCGCTGTTCCAGAAGTTGATGGAAAATATCCCGGAAACCTTTCACAACTTGCAAATGGCGGTACAACTATACTACGCGATTAATGATGCCACACGGAAGAGAAAGGAAGAATCTGGGGGATTCCTCCCGGATAAGATAGAAAGAAGGAGAACGGCAGACCCAAGTAGAAGGGACCCCGCTCCCGCGTTGGTAAACCGGGCAAGGGCGGACAGTTTCACCCCGCTCAGCAAATCCCAAGCGGAGATTCATGCTATCCACAAGGACCTGTTCCTGGATCCATTCCTATCCACGGGACCCCGTCTAGGGAAAACGCGGACAAATGGTGCGCCTACCACAAGTCTTATGGGCATGCGACAGAGGGGTGTAGGATGCTGAGGAACGAGATAGAAAGACTGATAGAACGGGGACAGCTGAGAGATTGCGTGGCAGCGGAGGTAAAGAAGGAGAATCCCCGGGACCAGCCTCAGGAGCAGCCCCGCAGGAGGTGGAGACCTAACCCGGGGAGAGGAAACGGAAGAATCCAAGGCAACCAAGGTAACAGGGCCCCGGGGAGGCCCGCCATAGCCGCCGCGCCGGTCCAAGCAGTGGAGCCGGCCCCAATACCCAACAGGATGATCAACGTGATCAGTGGAGAAGTCGGAGAAGCATGTCAGTCAGTCTCCGCTATCCGGGCCCGGACCCGGTATGTTCTCCCGGGGGAGGTTCAGGGGAAAAGGTTTCGCCCCGATGAAGCTCTCACTTTCTCTGAAGCGGATGCAGCCCCGCCGCAGATACCCCATTCTGACCCAATGGTGGTAACGGCGGAGATTGAAGGCTTCTTGGTCAAAAGGGTGTTTGTGGACGATGGGAGCAGCGTGGAGATCATGTTCGCTTCTTGTTTCGATCAGTTGGGAACTGGGAGACAGAACCTGAAACCTCCCTTATCTCCCTTGTCAGGGTTCACGGGCAAACCCGAAGTTCCACTAGGTGTTATTCCCCTCGCAGTGTGTATGGTGGATGAGAAGGACCGGAGCAAGAGGATCTCGGTGACATTCAACTTTGCGGTTATTGACGCACCCTCGCCGTACAACGTAATCATAGGAAGACCATGGCTAACTCAAGCCCGGGCAGCGAGTTGTCCGTATCTGCTGACGATGAAGTTCCCCACTGCGCAAGATGTGGCGGTCGTGCGGGGTAGTCAAGCAGTCGCAAGAAGTTGCATGATGACGGCGGTGCTGGACGCAAAGAAAGCAGTAGGGGTGGTACACGGAGAAGTTCCCCGCCAGGAGTTGGAGGAGATGCAGGTGGCGGATAAAGGGACGGCTACGGTGGGAAAAGACCTCCCGGAGGAAGTAAAAGGTGTGCTGAAAGAACTTTTGGTCAAGTATCAGGGAGTATTCTCGTGGAGCCCGGAGGACATGGTGGGGGTGTTACCAGAGTTGGGGGTACACAAGCTGAACATAAGCCCTGCAACTAAACCAATCAGGCAGAAGAAAAGGCCTGTAGCCCCGGAAAGAGCAGAATTTATAAAGAATGAAGTAAAGCTGGAGAGAGCTGGGGTGGTCGAGGAAATCATCTACCCGGAATGGATAGCTAACCCGGTCTTAGTAAAGAAGCACGATGGAAGCTGGCGCATGTGTATTGACTTTACGGATTTGAATAAGTGCTGCCCCAAAGACAGCTATCCTCTCCCAAATCTGGACCGGCTGGCAGAGGCTATTGCGGGGTATTCGGTGCTGGCCTTCTTCGACGCACATAAAGGGTATCACCAGGTGCAGATGGATGAGGCGGACAAGGCGAAAACCTCATTCATCACCGATTTTGGAACCTTTTGCTACAAGAAGATGCCCTTCGGGCTGAAGAACGCGGGGGCTACGTACCAGAGAATGGTGGACAAACTCTTCAAGGACCAAGTGGGAAGAAACATGGAGGTGTATGTTGACGACATGGTGGTTAAAAGTAGGGCTTACGGGGCTTTCTTGAATAACCTGGAGGAGATGTTCGAAAAGCTGGAACGGAGCAATCTAAAGCTGAACCCCTCCAAAAGTACCATTGGAGTGGGTGCGGGGAAGTTCTTGGGTTTTATGGTGTCAAGCCGGGGCATCGACGTCAACCCGGAGAAGGTGGAAGCCTTAGCTAAGATGACCTCCCCTAGGTCGGTGAAAGAAGTACAGCGGTTAACAGGGTCCCTCGCGGCCCTCAGTCGGTTCCTGTCAAAGGGGGCAGACAGGCAGTTGCCTTTCTTCAACATTCTCAGGAGGACCAAGGCGTTTGAGTGGTCCGGGGAATGTGAGAAGGCATTCCAAAATCTGAAAGAGCACCTTCAACAATTGCCAACTTTAAAGAAGCCACTCCCGGGGGAGGAGCTTTTTCTGTACATAGCGGCGTCCCGGGAGGCGGTAAGTGCCGTACTAATCAAAGAAGAGGAGGGAAAGCAGCACCCAATCTATTTTGTTAGCCGGGCACTTCGGGGGGCAGAAACCCGGTATACTGAGTTGGAGCAGTTGGTTCTGGCGCTGGTGCATGCTTCAAGGAGGCTTAAGCCCTACTTCCAGGGCCATCCCATAGTGGTTCTTACCAATTACCCGCTAAGACAAGTCATGTTCAAGCCGGAGGCATCAGGGAGAATGATGAAATGGGCCATAGAGCTGGGAGAGTATGAAATCCGGTATGAGCCAAGGAGGGCTATCAAGGGCCAGGCCCTAGCGGACTTCCTGTTGGAATCAGAAGCAAGGATAAATGAGGAACAGAAGACGCCTAACACTCCGGAGGATACGGCTAAGGCTGAGACAGACCCGGCTTGGAAGCTATATGTGGATGGATCGGCGCACTCCGGGGGCAGTGGAGCAGGAATATTGTTAGTCAGCCCGGAAGAGAAGGAGTATCCCTATGCAGTCCAATTCACTTTCAGAACAACCAACAATGAAGCCGAGTACGAAGCTTTGATCGCAGGGTTAAGGTTGGCAAAGGAGATGGACATCAAAACTCTCACGGCACACAGTGATTCCCAGATTGTGGTGCAACAGGTAAAGGGAGAGTATGAAGCCCGGGAGAGGAGCCTGCAAAAATATCTGGAAGTGGTAAAGCCTTTGATAGCCGGGTTTAAAACTTTCGACTTGGTTCAAGTTCCCCGGGAGAAGAACAGCAAAGCAGACGTTTTGAGCAAATTGGCCTCCTCAGAGTTGAAACCTGAGCCCGACCAAAAGTTATACTTGGAAGTACTAGGGAGAAGGAGCTACCAGGAGAGCAATCAAGTAATGCTGGTGAACGAGGAAGAATCCTGGATCAGGCCCATGCGGGCATACCTAGAAGAAGGAACCATCCCGGAGGATAGGGCCCAGGCCCGGAAGCTAAGAGTTAAGGCGCCTAAGTATGTGATCCAGGGAGGGGAGCTGTACAAAAGAGGGTACCTCCAGCCTCTGCTAAAGTGTGTAGAGAGGTTGGAAGGCCGATACCTCATCCGGGAGATGCACGAGGGATCTAATGGGAGCCACCAGGGAGCACGCACCTTGGCCAAAAGGATCTTAAGGCTGGGGTATTATTGGCCGACGTTGTTCAAAGATGCGGAAGAACATGTACAGAAGTGCTTGGAATGCCAGACATTTGCCCCGCTAATCCATGTTCCCCGGGAAGAATTAGTCGGAGTCACAGGAGCTTGGCCGTTCAGCAGATGGGGAATTGACTTGGTCGGACCATTCCCGACTGCCCCGGGAGGAGCCAAGTACCTGATCGTAGCAATCGATTACTTCAGCAAATGGGTGGAGGCAGAACCGCTCACCAACATACGGGGACTAACTTGTGTCAAGTTTTGCTGGAAGAACATCATCTGTCGATTCGGCATCCCGAAGGTCATAGTCACGGATAACGGGGCGCAGTTCGAGAATGATCCTTTCAAGTCATGGTGTGTCAAGTATGGTATAGAACAGAAGTTGACGTCGGTGTACCACCCCCAGGCGAACGGGCAAGTAGAGGTCACCAACCGCACCATCATCAAAGGACTAAAAACCCGCTTGGAAGGCGCGCAGGGAAATTGGATCTGGGAGCTACCCAGTGTTCTTTGGGCCCATAGGACTACAGAAAGCTCAGCTACCGGGGAATCTCCGTATGGCTTGGTGTACGGGTCAGAGGCAGTAATACCCGCAGAGATTGGGATCCCAAGCCCTCGAACTCAATACCAGCGCCCGGAAGAAGAAAACGATGGACGACGCCTTGACTTGGATCTCCTGGAAGAGAAGCGAGAGAATGCGGCACTTCAGGAAGCCAAGGTGAAGGAGCGAGTAAAGAGGTATCATGACAGAAGGGTGCGGAAAGAAGTCTTCATCCCAGAAGACTGGGTAATGAGGAGGAACGATAAGAGCCGCCAAGCCCCGGAGGGCAAACTTGCACCCAACTGGGAAGGGCCATACAAGATCAAGGAAGCACACCCGGGAGGGAGCTATGTGCTGGAGGACAAGCAGGGAAAGGAGATCCCCAGAAGGTGGAACGTAGCTAACCTAAGAAGGTTTTACGGGAAGTAGAGCACCCCGCATCATACCACAGCTACTAAAGCATGAATATGCCAGGCATGGATATGCCCCTCCCGGAAGCGTGAATACGCTAAGCATGAATATGCTAGGCATGAATATGCCAGGTATGGATATACCCCTCCCGGAAGCATGAATATGCCCGGAGAGAGAACCCGACGTTTGGCCTCGTTCCGGGTTTAGAGAGGAATATTTGTTTAAAAGGGACCCTTGGGTAGCTCCCATTTGGGTGCCCCGCTAGAGCGGACCCGGAGCTTGGATGAAACCCGGGGACCCGAGAATGTAATGTTTACAAGAGAGAGTTAATGAAAAGGGCTATTCAAAAAGCAATTTTATTCAATCATCTTTTAAAAGCAAATCGCATGAACATGTGGTTATATTACAAAGGAACAATGGCATAGAATTTTACAAGATCGCATGAACATGTGATCATATTGCAAAGAAACGATTACACGAAATTTTACACAGGTTTTCTATCTATGCATCTTTAAACCCACTTAGGGCCTGACCCGGAAGCACCCTCTGGGTTACCCGGGCGGAAACCCCCACCAAAGAATTGAGAAGACAAGATGTCTTCAGCAAACTGAGCATCCGGAGCTTGATTCCATGCTAGCTCCTCCTCCAATTGCTCGGCGTCCTCTTCATTCAGCTCGGGGATAGGAACCACTACGGACCCTTCCGGAAGCGGTTCCGCCAGGCGCATTCTTCTTACACCGGCAGAGGTAACGAACCGGTACTTAGGGAACAAGTTGGCAGCACCCTTGCCCTTCTCCTCTCGGCTCATGCGGGTACCCTCGGCGGTCTTCACTCCTTTGGTGGTAACCCCGGAAGCAGCAATCTCCCGGATACGCCTTATCCGGCGCGCCACCTCTTCCGGGTCGATGGACACGGTCATGTCCTCATACCGCTCATAAGCAATATCTACCTCTACCCGGGCAGGGACCCGGCGGAGACTGGAGGGATAAGGCTCGGCCTCCCCATCAGTTATCTTGGTATACCATTCCACGGCATCTAGATAGGCCTTGTGATTAGGAGCCCCTTCACCAAACTTCCCCGGGTTGGCCTCCATACGCTCAATGGTCCTACGAACCCCGGCGGGAACATCGGTAAGGGGAGAAACCCCGACTAGTCCGTTCTTGAGGCCAAGAATATGGTAAGACAGCCGGACGGTCGTCAGTGCTTCTTGGAGGACCCTATTCCTATGAGTAAGGGATCGATTCTCCTTCTCCAGATCGCCGATAAGCTTATTCTGTGCGGTGCAGGTCTCCAGCTTCCTGAGCTTCTCTTGCGCCCGCTCCAGTTCGCCCCATACTGATGGGACTCCATTCCTTATTTAGCTATATTATTATTCCTTTTCCTATTCTAATTAAGCTAGTTAATTATAGTAATAGTTGTAAGCTATTTCCTTTTCTTAGTTAGATTGTTATTCTCATATATGTCTATATAAAGAGGACATACTCTATGTAATTCATTATTCAATACAATCATTAATTCAATAGAAGATGTTTCTTCAAGGTAGGTGAATCCCTAATCAAAAGGTTCAATAGGTTGACAGACCACAAATCAAAGGTCATATCCCCCTTGAGGTATCGAACCTCATCATTTGGTATCTAGAGCCACGTTCAAAAAAAAAAAATCTTTTCCCATCATGACGGTTAAAGAACTTGAAGAACAACTCGTTACAGTCGATGCCCGTCTTGTTAAACTTGAAGAAGACTTCGCCAAGTTGTTTACAATGCTTCAGAATCAGAAAGTGGGCAACACACCGACACCACCCCAGCCACCGCCATATCATGAGTTTCCAGAGTATGACGAGACGAAAACCCGACCGATGGATTTTTCACGTTGAACAATATTTTGCTTTGCATTCCATCACCAATGATCGACGAGTTTCGATGGCAGCCATCCATCTTAAAGGTGCTGCAGTTCCTTGGTATAAATCGTACATTCGTTCACTTGGCGAATTGACTTGGCGCCAATTTTCCACACTCCTTTGTAAGGCGTTTGGCTCTGGCAGGAATTTGTACTCAATGGCTAACCACTACAAGCCTTCTCCCATGGGATTGAGAGTTGATAGTCCAGCAAAAGTTCATGTTCTTCCTCCAACCAGTCCTGCTTCAGAAGTGGTTATATGTCAAGTGGATGTGAACCCTGCGCTTAAGGATTTCGGTGAATTCTTTAGCATTTCCTTACCTGCTTTAGAGGGGTCTACTGGATCAGAAACAAAACGTGCTACAACTCCAATTCAAGATTCTCAGACAATCGTTCAAGATTCCAACTCCTCCGATGACTTTATACATCCCATCCTTGGTCGTACGTGTGATTTACCAGTTCCGGTAGTGGAAATCGTCGCAAGTCCAACCAAGATTACTGCTTATCAATGTGACATACGAGCTCAACATTCTCCAGGTTTTCGAGTTCAGGTTGCAGTTGAGAGGCGTCTGATCACTTTCGTTATGGAAGAAGTGGTTCATGCCCTTCTCGGATATCCACATTTCAAGAATACTGGATCGCAGGCGAATGTTTGTTTTCGAGTATGGTTGATTCCACAGGATGGTTACCCTACCACAATTTTTGAATAGTTGATTCCATGGCGTATTGTGACATATTTCAGGCTTGAGGACAAGCCTTCTTTCAGGGGCGCGGGAATGATGGGACTCCATTCCTTATTTAGCTATATTATTATTCATTTTTCTATTCTAATTAAGCTAGTTAATTATAGTAATAGTTGTAAGGTATTTCCTTTTCTTAGTTAGATTGTTATTCTCATATATGTCTATATAAAGAGGACATATTCTATGTAATTCATTATTCAATACAATCATTAATTCAATAGAAGATGTTTCTTCAAGGTAGGTGAATCCCTAATCAAAAGGTTCAATAGGTTGACAGACCACAAATCAAAGGTCATATCCCCTTGAGGTATCGAACCTCATCATTTGGTATCACAGCCAGATTGAAAAATTCGATAAATTTTTTTTTCTTCTTCTATCGTATCATGTCGCTTACCGAGTTGCTCGAAGATGAAGAACACATGGTTCGTATAGCGGCACATCTCGATCGTACAACTGCCCGTTTGGATGCTCTTGACCAAAAATTTGACAAATTGATGGCGCTTTTCCAACAACGGTATTCCAATCCAGCAGTTCCGACACCACTGTCTCCGCCACCACAATCATCGGTGTCCCTACAACATCCACCTCTACCACCACAATCATCGCCGGTTTTTGTACGATCATATCCCCCTTGAGCTATCGAACCTCATCACATACCATACCCAGTTCCTTGGCGGTGCGACTTTGAGAATCATCATGAAGGGCTTGCAACTCAGCGATGGTTTGGTGGGAATTTAGGGCTTCCCGCATATGATCTGAAGCAAGGTCGAAACATTGATTTAAGGACCCGAACTTGGCCTCGACCGCCTTAAGAAATAACACCAGTGCCCGGATCGTTCCAAACTCCTGAAGGAAGCAATCCAGCCCCGCCTCAGCCAAGGCCCGGGTGGCCTGGTTGCCTCCAAACCTCCAATGAGCTAGTTTTCTTTGAAGAAAAGAGCATTGGAGGCATCTAGCGCGGGGGAGTGAGAAGTAGGTACCAGAGGAACTACTAGGATGGGCAAAAACATAAGGCACGGACCCGCGCGGGAGAATTCCCTTTAAGGGGCGCTCAATCTACAAAAGACAAGTGATTTTATCAAAAAATAGAACTTATATTAATCAAAATGGGCACCGAGGCCAAGTTCTACATATGCCTCCCGGGGAGGAAAATTACAAAAGAAATGTAAACTAAAGTCTAGGGGAGTACATTATCCTCAGCAGGGTCCCTTCCTCCCGGGGTAGCGTGAGCCCTCTTCCATCTCATTTCCAGTTCAGCCACGTCTTCCTCAGACCAGCAGGGACCATAGTAGGCGGGGGCATCTACCCTTGGCTCGTCTTCCGGGCACTCAGGAAATCCCGCCTTCCGGACAGACTTCCGGGATTGATACAGCAGGTCATCTTGGCCCCTTGGGAGTCCCACGACGTAAGCGCCGGTATTCTCTTCGAGGACAGCCTGGTACCCGAAGTTATCAGGAATAGCACAGAATTCCTGATAATTATCGGCCCAGTGGGGCGTCTCCGGGACCACCCCATAGGCATTGAAGCTTTCTGGGCCGGGGGACTCAGGAACGGCTGCCTCTTTGACCCCCGGAAGCTTGATCTTCTTAATATCCGAGGCTGAAGGGACCCGGGAAGACATCTTAAGCGAATCCCACAGTTGGGGCACCAGGTTCTCCAGTTTGGCCTCTTGGAGAGATCTCCAACGGTGGTTCAGCAGATCGCCTGCCTTGGGGCGATAGTAGGATCCCTGGGCTTCAAGACGAGCAGGTCCCGGAAGCCAACCCCGCAGTCTGCGGTACATCTCGTGGCAGGCATCCTCACTAGCTGCAGTGGCGATATCCTCCAGCCTTTTCTCAAAGTCGGTTGAGTGGAGAACCTTTCGGACCACAGCATCCAGGGCCTCGAGTTGAGCCTCTTTCTTTTCTTTCTTAAGAGAAGAATATTTCTTCTCCGCCTCCGCCAGCTTCGCCTCTTTGTCAGACAGCTTCTTCTCCCGATCGGCTAGTTTCTTTTGGGAAGCCTCCAACCGGGCTTCCAGGTCGTCCCTCTCGGCCAACCGCTCCCGGGCATCGCAGAGCTCCTTCTCCTTCTTAGCAAACAAACCCGCGCTGTACTTAGAATACGTCCGGTTGAGCGCGTCGGCTAGCTGGGAGTCCGCCAGGAGCGAGTCGGCGAAAGTGGTGGTCTATAAAATTTAAGCAAGAGTAAGGTTACCCGGAAGGATAGAAAGGTGAGAAGTAATGACGAGCAATAAGATTAACATACCTCTTCCCTATCCTCAGGGATAGCTTGAGAATTATCCCGCAAAGGAGAATTCACAGGGGGGGGAGGAGGTGGGGGCGGGGTCGCACCCTCTAACCTTTGACGAGAGGGCGGAGGAGTTTCCTTATCATCGGTCAGAGGCCGCTTAAAGCGAGAGCTAGCCCCGCCACTGTAAGTAGGGTGATGAATGAAAGATCTCCTCCCCGGGGTAGGAGAGGACTCCGGGGCCGTCTGTTGGGCAGGCGGTCGCTGCTGGCGGGCCCTTTGAGCAATGAACCCGGGGTTTTCGGCGGCACCTGGACCAGGTGGGGGAGTTACCTGCTGCTCAGAAGGAGTAACCACCCCCGGATGAGGATTTCTCTGCTGATTGTGATCCCCGGAAGGCATCCTGTTGAATGGTGTAACGTCCGCGTATAAAGGGGGCCGAACTGAAATCAAGTAAAATGAATGTCAAAGCGAGGCACATATACATATATATCAAAATAAGCAAAGAATAAAGCCTTTAATAGACACCTCCAGCCGGCCACACAGCGGAGACGGTTGGAAGAGAAAAGAGTTTTTCAGGGTATATCCCGCGAGGCCAATAATAGCCCGCGTTCCCGGTCTTAAAGAAGGTATCCATGTCCAGGGGAGATAGGCGGAGGAAGTTATGATCGTTGGTGAGGTCTATTGAAAGAGAGGAAAGAGGTTGTTTATCTTCAGGAACGAGGGAATCGTTCCAAGGGGGCATGGGATAAGCCCGGGAGTCGCAGCGAAAGAAACCTTTTGCCAGATACCCCTTGGCAGACTTGGGCTTACCCTTAACAAAGTCCTTCGTCCTGGAACGGATCGCAAAGGAAAACACACCCGGGAAGGACGCATGAGCGCGTCGCAGGGCGTAGAAAGAACGAAAGAGAAGGAGGGAGGAAGAGACATTGCATCTCGCACAGTTGACCAAGAAGGCCAGCACCAATACGACCCCGTAGGGGTGAAGCTGGGCCGGGGCCATTCGGTAGAAGTCAAAGATTTCTGAAAATAGAGGAGGAAAGGGGAGGCTGAGCCCGTACTGGAAGTGAATCCGGGGAATGCAAGGCACTTCCCGCTCGGACATTCCCGGGGGGAGTTTGGATAAAGACGCATCCAATGGAAAAGGAATAAAGCAGCGCCTAACTAAATCTACAACATCCCTATCTAAGGAAGGGGCAGGCCCGAAAAGATTAAAAAATTGATGACCGGAAGGCTTCACTCCGTGGGTAGGACCCCGGGGCGCATCCTCGCCAACTTCATCGAACACCTCTTCATCCTGGCCCTCCCGGGGGTGATTAGGACGCCCGGATGGATGTGAATCCTCCCCATCCAAGGTCGATGTGTCCGGGACGTTTAGCCCCAGGGGCGTATTGAAAGCCTCAGAGTGAGAATCCGGGGAAGAGACGGGGGAGGAAGCCAAGTTATCAGCAGCCCTGAACTGGACTTCAAACTGACCCTGAGTTCCCTCGGTGTTCAAGGAAGAGTCGGAGTGGAGCGGGGAATCCATGAAAGTAAGAGGAAGAGGGAATGAGAGCTTACTTGGCAGAAAAGACGAAAGGAAAAGCGGAGCGTCTGGAAATTAGCCGAGGAAAGTAACCTTGTAAGGAGGGTTGGGCTCCTTATATAGGCAGGGGAATAGGAAAAGTTGCCTCAAAAGAAGGGAAAGGATAATGATGACACAGTAAATGAGGGACTGATTAATGCGGAAGGAGAAAAGACGGCGACGCAGAAATCAACTCTGACATGAATGGGCCCCCATCAGAAGAAGAAGCAAAGGGAGAAGCGTATGAAGACTAGTCTCCCGTGCCTCAGAAACCAGGATGACCAGTCTGGGGGGGCTAGTGATAATACTGGCCCAGAATCCTTCTGGGCCAGGAAGAAAGCCCGCGGCCCAGAACCATCAGAGCGGCATCTTTCCCGGTGAGAAGCACATCCAGACAAGGAAGAGGACAGATGGTGACAAAGGGAGTGGTCCTGCACCTTATCCCCAAAGCAGGCAAAGCTCGGCTATAAATACCAGTCCCAAACAGTAAGCAAGGTAAGTGACTGATATCTCTCTATTTTCATATTGAGAGTCTTTCCCGTACAATTTCCCCCGCATCACTACCCCCGTCTCATCATCACGCCGGAGCTTCTTCCCCGGGACGCCGCCCGGGGATTGTTTTGCAGGGTTGTTGCGGGTATCTCGGCTAGGAGGCGCGGGTAGCAACAAGTGCGGGGACCCGGACGGTTTTTGGTAGCATCACATGTCTAACAACATGTGTTGTTTTTTCATAATACTTAGTTGGTATTAACCCTTCATTAATTACACTTAAATCTGCTCCACTATCTATTAAGGCTTCTAATTTAATAGTATATTCATTATTTATTAATAATGTTATATTAGCATGCCATTTCTGCGATACTAACTCTAATGTTGATAAGAAATTTTCTGGTAATTCCTCATTACCTATTTTTTCTTTCCTTTTGTTATTTTCTAGTTTAGTAACTCTTTCATCTAGAATTATATTATTCTTTTCTAGTAATTTTACTTCATCTTTAAGGTTATCTATGTTATACCTATATATTATTTCGGGCAGAAATGTATATATAAAAATTACAAGGAATAAATTGCAAAATAAATAAATACTGTAAATAATATATATTTATTCAAAACTGAATATATTACATGAAATTTAAACATAGATTCGAAAATATCAACATATTTAACATGGACGGAGTAGTGCGTGCACTGCCCTTGAAACGAATAGACCCCGCTATACGAGTCTTTCGCCCCCTAGGATAAAACCATCGGGACTAAAGTCAACCTGTGACTGAAGTCCGTACTGGCGCACAGCCCGAAGGCATCTATCACATAATCAACGACTGACCTGAGATTTTGACAAACTCGATGAACGAAGTTAGAGCCGACATAGACAGATTTAGGAGAGAGATTATGAGTGGTGCTTAAGACTTTGAATGAGATTGTGTTTGAGATGGTTTTTCTAACTGACTTTATGGCTCTATTTATAATAGTTCTACTCAGGTTTACTTTGGAAGAATGAAAGTTCTGATTGATTTCAAAATCAGAGAAAATATTCATCTGATTTGATTTGATGATTCAGCTTAACAAAAATAGCTGATTCACACAGTTGGAAATATTTGATTTCATCTTTTCACATGCTGGAAATATTTGATCTTATCTTTCCATGCATGTACAGCTGATCCTACGAATTTGGACAGCTTTCTGGGCCTTCTAGAAACATCTGGAAACTTCTGGGAGATTCAGAAAATACAGTCGGGCCCGGTGCAAAATTGGACGCTAGTCCGGCCACCGGAGGCATAACAAGCCCAAGCCCATCAAGTGATTGATCACTTGAACTCTTAAGAAATATTGACACTTATAAAGTGAACAATTTCTCTCTACGTTTCCAATGTGGGATTTGTACAAAATTCCCATTTCAAGAGACCATCTTTGAGTATCCATAACTCGGTCATTCTTGATCTAATTTGAGTGTTCGAATAGCCGATTTTGTAGGTCTCGCAGAGGAGAATCCAACGGTACCAAAATCTCGAGCTAATTCATTTTTTAACTATCTCAAATTCGTGCCCAAAGTTTCGGGTAATTACAATATTTCCCTCAAATTTCCAACAATATATTTCTCTGATTAAGTCTTTTATTGAGACTTCTGAAGAATATGATGTTTGAGTTTTATCTTCCATCATTTTTATTACATGAGCCATTGAATATGGTTCTATGCTTTGAGATACTCCTATTTCTTCTGTTTGGGTTGAATCTGGTGGAAGATTTAAATCTTCTATTATTTTATTCCTTAATTCTGGATCTTTGATTATTTTTAATATATCTAACAGATTATTATCTTTGATGACATTTATTTTTAAATCCTGAAATTGAGAATTTATTTTATAAAATTCTTCTTCTTCTGATTCTAATTCAGCTGAGTTTATTAAACATGATTTTCCTTTGTCGCAATTTTGACAACATCTAATCTCAGAATCTTCTGAGCTATTATTATCTGTGGGTAAGCTATTTTCCTTATCTGATGTTTCATCAGATTCATCTATTATGTTTAATATTTTTTCTTTAATAGATTCTTCTATTTCTAGATTTTTGACCTCTGTTCTCATTCTGCATCTATTTGCATAGTGTCCTGTTTTTCCACATTTAAAACACTCAATTTTCTTTCTTTTATTATAAGCCTTATAATTCTTTTTTCCAAAATTAGGATTTTCATTAGCTTTTCTTTCTCTCCATTGTTCTCTAGTAACAAACTTTCTTTTATCATGTTTCTTTCTTTTATAGTATTTTTTATCACTAGACGTTCCTATTTCTCTTTTATAAGGTATATCTACTCCAAATTGTCCACAAAATTGACCTAATTGAGATCTTTCATTAAGTCTTTGTTTCTTTATTTGTTGATTTAGTTTAATTTCATTGCATAATGCTAAACCTTCTTGAATACATATTCCTATTAAATTTCCATAAGTATATGTTTCATAGGGGATAGACACTCTATCTTGTCTTAAAACTTTTCTTATTCTTTCACCAAACAAGTTTGGCAAGCCATCTATGAATTTTGACTTCCAATGAGTGTTATTACTTTCGGGTAATTCCATTACTCTACTTAAAAATGTGTCTTTATACCATCTAAAATCAGATAGTGTTTTACATCTTAAGTTTTGTAATAGGGTTCTAATATTTTGACCCTGATCTGATATCCTACCAGTAAAGTGTTCTAATATTGTTAGAACTAAAGTGTATACTGCATTTTCTACTGTATTATTGCCTTCTTGTTTTACAGTTTTTAAAACTGTCTCCCTATCTTTAGGAGTTAAATAATTATCCCACCAATCTTTTAATTGGCCAGTAAACCCGGAAGTAATCATTTTAGCTATATTACTGTCAGTATTATTATTTTCCCTACAAATAGTGCTATACATTAGCATTCTATGAGCAACACTGTGGATTTGTTTATCAGCGAATCCATCAATATTCCATTCATAAATTTGTTTTCCACTATAGCTATTATTTAATACATATTCTTGTTCTTCATGTAGGGTATCCATTGGCGACGGTCTACTATAATAAAACATTCTCATGGTTGGCTTATCTGCATATTTATATTTTTCTCTGCCCCTTTCTATCCTATTAATTTCTTCAGAGTTTTCTTCTTGTAACATATTTTTAAACTCATCTTCTAAAGTATTTAATTTTAAGTTTTTAAACTTAGTTTCTATCATTGTCTCTAATTCTGAAATTGGTTTTAATTTAAAATCTTTTATTTCAGGTGGAGGTTGAAGAGTTGAAGTTATAACTTTATCACTAGATGATGAGGAAGTAGATGGAATACTATTCATTTTATCTTTTGTAATAGTTGATAATATATTATCAATTCTATCCTTTATATTTATTATTTGTTCTCCTAATATATTTAGGTATAAATTCGTATAATTTTGTTGTTCAATTAATATATTTAATTGTTTTATTGTGACTTGTAAAGTTTCATCAGTAAATAATTTAGAATATGCTTTAAAATTTACATTTGTATTTAATCCTTCCATTTTAAAGGATTGTTGGGGTGGATATTCACTTTTTAATATAGTACCATTTGATAATTTAAAACTCCTTTCTAAAATAGAAATATAGGGTTCAATATGATAAGTTATAAACCATGGTATAAAATCTATAATAGTATTATGTTTTGAAATAAACTCATAAAATGTTTCTTGAATTATAATTCTTTCTTCACCAGAAAAGTTGTTAAAAAACCATATTCTAAATGGTTCCCATTTGTCTGTAAAGAATTCATTTTTAATTGTCTGTCTTGCAGCAGATCCTTTACTAAAATCTATAATTGTATTATTCATATGGAAAAGTTCATTTCTGACTCAGTTATTTCTGGTTCCTTAGAATTATAAATCCCTTTTACAATGTGGCTTTTATTTCTTATTAAGTTATCAATGTGATACAAATCTTCTTCTTCATTATCATCACTTTTTTCACTCTTATTAATGCGTGATGAGCTATCTATTGATTCTATGTGAGGTGCCATAAATGATCCATTAGACTTGGAATATTCCTTCTAATAATCTGTTATTTTTCATTTGTATATGAACAGATCATTCAGATGTTTGAAATATATTTTGTACTTCCGAATTTATTTGGGGTTGCTTTATTCCTGATTGTTCTATTTTCCAATTTTCTGAAATTGGAATTTCTTCCCATTTGATTGTCCTTCTGGTTGTTATATGAGATTTACCAAAATTAGTTTCAATTATAATTGTCTCATTTATATCTTTATCCTTTATTTTACAATTGGGATTTAATGTAAATAAAGGTTTGAAATAGATTCTATAACATAAACATATTAGTTCAGATCCTTCTGCATATGTATAACCACTGGTTTTAACATGCAAAGTCAAATTATCAAGTATATTTGAATCTGATAACGATAAATTTAAATCAGGATAAACATTAAAATATATTGGCCCATGAGCTAGGCTAGACTGAATTATTCCCATGATTGAGTTATTCCAATTTAAATTTCTACAATCTCTTAAAGCTGCTATGAAGCTTTCTGGTAGTCCTTTTAAAGTCAATGGTTTAAATGCAATCTGTACCAAACCTATATGAAGAAATTTATAGAGTTCCTTATATCTCATAATATCTTGTGCACTTAATAATTTTATGATAGATTCATCATTTTCCAAAGTTATTGATTCTTCAGTAGTTTTTACCACTTGTTTTAATCCTAACTTTTCAAAAGTTCCTAATTGATATATTAATCCAGTTCCTATCCTAGGGATAGTCCATTTATTAAGTGCTTCCATATTATCAGGTAATTCTGTTTCATCTAGAGTACTGTTCTTAACAGTATCTCTTCTTTTTTTCATTAAATTCATTTTGAAATTAATGTTTAAACCATACTTATATATATATATATATATATATCTTTGTTTGCTTTAACATTTCTTGAGATTCGACATCTGAGAAAGATTTTATTTCACAAAATCTCAATAGTCTCAAAAATTAAATGTGTAATTAAATGTGTAATTAAAAAAGTGAGAAAATCGAACAATTAATTACATGTAAAAAACCAAACTTTGAAAATGAGAATATTAGCACAAGAACAAGCATGATGGTGCCCTTCAGGCATTTTTGTTGTGATTCATGATGTTGGGTTATGGACTAATTCCAATAGAATTTCCGAGTGATTATTTGTTACCGGGAATGTAATGGATTAGTCGTGATTAATCCATGAGGGCTAAATGGCAATTATGTATTTATGGATTATGTGATAATCAAGATAAATACGGAAATGATATCAGTACTAATATGAGCATTAGTGTTGTATTTTTATTTCTATTCACCTCCATTCATGGAGACGTGAATTATGGAATTGAATAGAGGGATTAATGGAAACGTTATGAATTTGTATCATTAAAATGATCTTATTATTTCCAATCCCATTGCCATACAAGTCAGGTTCACCTAATACACTACACTATTACTAGAAATTAGTTCTAAATATAGCATTGGGTGAATGGAGCTGGCACGTTGAACTGACTGTCCCAGTATCAAAATTCGTGTGGATACCATCAGAGGCCTAACCACTTGTACAACTGGAGATTGACGCCACCGAGAGAACTTCCACGGTCAAACCATCGGATCAATTGGGGACTCACATTAACACGGAAAGCATCGGATACCCCGGAGATACACGATTCGTCAATCCGGTAATCTTTCTACGCATTACTTCATCATGATCCTGACTTTATAGTATTAGAGAATACTTGCACATGATGTTAACCTCTTTACATAGGTTCAATACCCTGGAGATGTCTTCGTTATCCAAAAGGCCTCGTGATCATTTCCAGTTCAACATTGGAAAACACCAACGTTGTTGCATTGGCTCCAAAGACTCAACATTAAGCTGTATTAGCGGTTGTAAACTCAACATGGCGTGCGCAGGGGTTCTCATAAGTTGGTGATAGTGGTCAATCTCATACACTGAGCGCATTCACTGCCTAGATGAAAGTTGATTTTGATCTTGAGGGGAACTTTAAACATGAAGTGCAGCATTGCAAAACCTAGATGAAAAAAATAATGATGGTGTGTTGTTTTGCCTGCCTTCTCATTCATCTGTACATGGGTATTTTAAAATTTTGGCTGTTTTGTGGAAGACAGTGTTGCAACACCAATGTGGGAATCGTATTGCAACACCAATTCGAACCAGTTGTTAATAGTATTCGGATATATAGTTTTGGCGCAAAAGTTAAGTATGCTATAAATATAGTCTGAGTGTGTATGATTTATGGAAGAAATACAGTCAAACATATCTATAACTCTTCGACTGATTTGTAAAGATACGATTGGATTGGATATGAGCAAATCCTTTCTAATTTGAGGTTGAAGATATTCTGTTTCCTTATTTCCAAGGATCTCGAGGATTCAAATCAGTTTATTTGGAGTATGGATTCTCCGCCGTGGAATTGATTGAAAACACGGCTATGAGCTTATAAAAAGGACAGTCGTCTGCTAGTCTGAACTACTGATCTTACACGCAACATTCATGCATACAGGTTCATTTATTCAACAGAGCATCACATCCCATTGTTCGCAACAATCACTTTTTCCTATTGGCGCAAGATATTTGCAATCCACATAGAGTAATAAAGATAAGTACTTGTAGACTGTATATTTGACGTACTAGTGGAATGATTTCGATACTGGGCTACGGCCCCGCAGACGTATGTGCTTTGAACCGTGTGAACAATTGCTTGTGTTCTTTATAGTTTTCTTGTGCTTATTGCTTTCGTGTTACAACACTGAATTAGGCAGAAATTATTGAGCAATTGTTCAACCAAATATTCTTGTAGATAATTAGTGTTAGTTACCATGTATGTATGTTATCATTCCCAAATATTACCAAATATTCTAAGAATCTGATACATGATCAATTACATATTCATCATAGCGGGAGAATGGAATATCTTCAAAACAAAGCCTTAAGAAGACCCTTTGTGAAAATGTCAGCATATTAGTACCGGGAGGGCACATGAAGTACATTTCAATCAATACGGTGAAAATGTCACCATATTGAGAATAAGGTAAATTTCAATCAGTGTACGCACAACATCAATTAAAGCATATAATCAACATCAACAGAATCTATTACTATACTAAAAGCGGATTGAATAAAGGCGTGATCCGGTTCAGGTACGGTAGTTGGTCAAAAAGACGTACAAAAATTTCTCCACCTCTCTGTTTTATTAAGTCGTTCGTTCACGTTTCTCGACCCCATGCGCCGGTTCCCAGTTCCATTCAATAATTGTACGTGTCTTGCTCTCCGGATTTTACTCATGACTCGCCTAGACAAGTGGCTCTTCACCGTTTCCCTTTTTTATAATTACTGTTGCCGATGACAGAGATATACTCATGGGCTTCTGAATTCTGATCAGCCACGAGCTTGTTCCTTTTTCCGGTACTTTTCCCGGTCTCCGTTTCTCTATTCATGTGTCACCCAACGTTTGATGAATCCATGTTTCATTTTTTATGATGTTCATGGTCTGATTCTATGCCTAATAGTCTGTAAATTTGTATGCCTAATCGTTTCTGTATGACTCGTTTTTTGGATTTCAGTAATTGCAAATTCACCATCACCTTATTCACGTACACAACATGTTTGATTTAATTCCTTAACTAATTACCCTTCTTTTTTTGGATTCTTTTATTTTCTAGAGGTTTTCACACAGCCTGAAACAAGCTTTGATGGCTACTCCGACTACCATCTCAACTAGGTAAAGTATTTTCCTCTAACACAACTTGTTTGACCTTTTGATCACCAATCAATGTTCAGTCCGAATGAAAATAATGCATGTTCAGTTTTGTACATATAGGATGCACTCTCATTTAAGAAGCCTTTAATATGTCATAATATAATGTTTCCTTGGTGATCTGTTAACAAAATAAGCGTTTCAGATACTTGTCAATTGATATATGTTATTGGTTGCACCCTGAAAGGCACACCAAAACTCCCAAAATGAGTGTTACTTATAAGTCTGCTTTGCCTTTGTTTCCTCTAATTCCTCTTGCAGGCACCAGGTGTTCCCCGTTTATATTCCTTCACCAGGTTACCTTCATTTGCTTACTATTTCAACTGTTTGTTTGCCAATTTCGATTACCGCAATGTATTACATGATGCACTCTAAGTGTTTGATTTTAGGTCTGAATGATTTTCTTCTCTTCATATATATCTCACCTATATGTTACCTCTTTATCCAGTGGTCATATGTCTGACACTCTTCTGTTACATAAACCTCTTTTGCTTGCATTATATGCCCAAAAACAGTGATTCCCTTCTGTGGTTCAATCATCTATAGCTTCCCCAGACTTACCTATTTCAACCACTCCAAAGTAAGTTTTCCTTTTATCTTTTTTCTTACATCTGATTAATCGTGATTCTGATTTCATTTATAAGTGTACTGTAACTATCCTTCTAATACAACTTATAGTTTACAGTCTGAAATTATCAAAATAGCTCACTGATTCAGTTTCCTGCAATCACTTAAACTCTCCTACGCTGCTCAAATCAGTAATCAGCTACAAAAATTATCACACAAACGAATGCCATACTATGCATAATCTTATCAATAGATGATCGGAATTCGATCCTCTTTATGTCTCAGAAAATTGAGATGATACCAGAAGTAATGTCCAAGAACATCGATAAAAAGTAATGTTCACTTAAAGATACCAGAAGACTGTAACTTCTTTAAGCCACTGCAGTGCCACCAATGTCACAGTACAATTAGTTACACGTCTTCTGATGTTACAGGTTCTTGGATAAGATTATACCATTTCCTTATGTGCTCTAGAGTTTGTTGAGGTGACTATATATAATTTGGAATACTTAAAAGCCCTTGTTTATGCATTCAACATGTTTGGTTTTATTCCGAACCTAATATGCCTTTAGTTGGACTCCTAATTTCTGCCCTCTTTTACTTCTTATCAGGCTTGCTTAAGTGATTGAGCAAAATTAGCATGCTCACTCACAGTTCTGTACGTAACAGGTACTTTTGAGTCTCAAACAAATTAAATTTAATGTAGTAGCTGTAATGTTATATTTAGTGTCAGTGGTCTAGAGTTAAATCACACAAAGTTGTTGTGTAGTGAAAGACAGAAGGAAATTAAAAACTATTTGACAATATAAAAGTGTTTGACAATTGATCCTTAGTTGCTATTCCATACGGGATATCCGTAGACTTGGATTTTGAGTTGTACAAGCTTCTGCGTTTATTGCTTCTTTAAATATGCTCTCTTTTTCCACGTAGGACTTGTAGCCTATAGAAAAACCACACATGATAGAAAGTTAAGAAATATGTATTGTGTATGTTTGGATAGAAATTACAGGATTTTTATAAGCCATATCTATTCTGTAATGCTTGAATTTTTAATGTTTTTAAATGCTTAGATGCTGAAGTAGTGAAGTCATAGAAAGTTGAAGACTTTAT
This sequence comes from Cruciata laevipes, assembly GCA_963678965.1. Taxonomy (NCBI): domain Eukaryota; kingdom Viridiplantae; phylum Streptophyta; class Magnoliopsida; order Gentianales; family Rubiaceae; genus Cruciata; species Cruciata laevipes. The sequence continues at coordinate 7,260,364 of OY787641.1, read as the reverse complement.
GGCTTTTGTTCAGAACTCTAGGAGTTTTTAGACTTAATTTGCTTTTATTATTTCAGGCTTTAAATTGAAGGATAATGCAGGCTTTTGTGAATTTGGTGTCAAGATAATGCTTATGCAGGGTGTGATTTATGGCTGCATGCAGGCTTACATACAGGAACGTAGCCGTGGTGAACCATCCAAGCTCATGGGTCGTATGCACAATTGAGTATTATTCCACTGCACTTTATGTTCTCTATTGTGTGTTTCTGTTTGCTTAACTGAACCAGTAGCATCATAATTTGCGTTTCATTTGGTATGCAGGAAGATATTTCTAAACTATTACATTGTTCTGCTAAAAGAATAACCATTTAATATGTCAGTTTTCATTTTCATTGATGTCTTAGTTTGTTTATTTATTTTTTCATTGCAGGGTTACAAGTTGGCACAATCTTTGCTCTGTGCAATATCCGTCTACTTGCAGGCTTCATAGAAGATAGCTTCGGCGATTTCATGTACATGTACACCTGTAAGTCTTCGTTTTCTCGGTTATTGTAACCGGAAACTACTTTATACTTTTGTGTTTCTCTGGGTTTTCGGACTATTGGTTTGTCGAAACATTGCTCTATACAGAGTTAAATAAGATCAGGATGTTTCTTTGTCATCTTTTCTCATTATTTTGCATTAGCTGACTGATATGGCCTTTTGATTTTCTCCAGGTGAATGAATGTTTCAGCGAAGAGGCATTGGAAATTGAAAATGAGTATGAAGACTTACAACTACTCCCTCCGTCCCCAAATAAATGTCTTTTAAACACTCATTTTCTAATTTGTTGTTTAGGGTTAAACACTTCTTATTTCTAATCCATGTTTTAAGTACTATTTACACTGATTTCTGATATAATTTGGCCCTTACATTAGCTCGTACAATTTGGTAAAAGTTTCCGAAGGAGAACAAACCAGAAGTCCGGGTCAAAGCTGCACGATACCATGCCTAGTTTTAAAGAAAGTCAATTGCATGCCTAACATTTAGGCGGTCTCACATAATACTCTGGTAAGGTTTGTATTAATACTCATTAAAACCACAAACTACAATGAAGCTGATTTCAGGTTTTAATCAATAATGTTTACTAATACTACCACGGTACTGATACAACGGGCCTCTCCTTGTACGCAAGTAAACACGGTTCCGGGCGAAACCAGGACAGCAGTCACTATCGTGGTAGCTGAAGGCGCCAAAAGGTCTGCAACAGCTCCCATCGTTACAGTTTCCTTCTGCGTACGTTTGCATCCAAGTGTAGGTTTTCGGATCAATTGACGTTCTTGTGGCATGGGTATTCGAGCTTTAGTTCTGCATCAATCGGAGTTAGACTCGCAGGCGGAATCCGCCGGAACTTGTATGCACTTCTTAACCTGAAGGAGATGCCGAGCTGTACTACTGCTACTAGTAGGCGCACTAGTGCACGGAACTACCATTTAAGGCGGTTCCCCGTGCATATTTAAGGCGGTTATGAACCGCCTTAAATGGGTGTGCCGTAAATGGCAAAACCGTTTAAGGCGGTTTAAAGACCTCCGTAAATTATACATGACTTACGACGTCGTGGGAATTTTAAGACAGTAACGATGTCGCATACATGATTCGAACATATAGGTATTGATTGCTCGTTCCGACGTCGTGAGACCGTATGACGGCTTTCGATATCGTGTACAAAATGGTTGCCGGAGGTGGAAACGATATCGAACAACGTTATCACAAAGCTACGATACCGTGTTAAGTATCTGTTCGTTCCCATATTTAGTTCTACAAACGATGTCGTATTCTGAAAACAGATGTATCCGACATCGTAGTCTTGACCTCAAGTCGGACAAAGAAGCGACGTCGAAGGTACCAACATATTACGATATCTGGGTAAGTTTGTGTTGGTATTAATATTGAGTTCTACATACGATATCGCAGATGTTGTATATATCGTTTCGATATCGTGTACATAATCACAAGTCGAACATGAACGCGATGTCGAAGAAAATATTGTAATACATACGATACCGTGTTATGTGTGCCCTGGTTCCGCATTCTGAGTCCGAGATACGATGTCGCTTGTATTTGATCAAAGTGGTTACGATGCCGAATACACAATTAAGCTATCAAATTCTGAATACTATATCGTCAAACTGATCGTTAATTCAGCAGAAGTTACAGCGAATTGTCAAACGATGTCGTAACCCGGTTTCCATTGCATACGATGTCGTGTTTTAATCAGTCGCCCACATGACTTTCTGGCGGTTTGTTACACGACATCGTAACCTAGCCCGTCCAGAAAGCCATGTACAATGTCTAGTTGATGGACACTATTTATCTAGCAATACCGTCTAGCAAACACAACACACTAATTGGCCAGTCTAAGAAAACTATTTATCTAGCAATTGTAGTGGTTTTTGAATCGGAAAAGACCTTGAAAAGTGTCTTGCACGAGCATTGACCAAGTGCCGTGCAAACCGATTGATTCCCTCATTCAATTCGGCCATTGCGTATGGGGTTTGGTCATCCTCGAAAATCTATACAAAAGTTTAAGGTTAATTTGATTATGTGCGCAAGGCTTACTCGATCTATCGAATGAAATAAGAAGAAGTAAGTGTAATCTTACTTGTTGTAGATCAATATTGTCCATTGTGAGTTTTTCAACACACTTTTCGGTGAATAACATTGTGTAGAAGCCGCACTCCCAATTTGATTGTTGTTTTTTGTACTTTGGCAAATGGAAGAAAAGGTTATTGTTAAGCCTTTGAACAGAAATATTTGTGATTCAAATACAAAAAATACTCACCAATATTTGAACGAGTCGAAAATGTTGTAGAGTATGATCATTAACTTTATGCATAGCAATTTCCAAGAGATCGGCGAATTCTTGAGGGGGGGGGGGGTTGTTGAGAGGATCAATCCAATAGACAAGTTTTTCGTCGGGTATCATTGCAACAAAACGCCAATGACCACTATGGAATTTCAAAGGGAAACATAATTAATCCTATATAAAAAAAATGATGTTCATAAAGTACATTAAATTGATTGATGATTACCCTTCAATGTATGAACCTAAGAATATTTTCTTGTCTTTTGCGGCAAGTGTAGAGACGAGATAACCAAATCGGCTTTCATTGTCCTCGCCCATTAGTTGCATACTTTGGGGGCATAGAAATCCAATCCACTTTTTCCCCTTTTGATGGGAGTTTACAAACATGTACCTTGCATACAAACATTTAGCTTATTAATAAACTCAATAACCTTAACACACTTGAGTGAAAAAGTTTTAAGGGATAATAAAGAAACTCACATTTGATGTAGGCCTATGATGTTGACCGACAATTGCTCATGATTCCATAAATGATGGATTTCTTCTAAAGGAACCTTGTAATCTCTTCTCATCCCAAAAACACTCGCATTACCCGGAAAATCATAGAATGTGTTTATCTCATGGTAATACACTAAATCATATAACACCCGTACAAAGTGGGGGAGACCCTTTACAAATTGTACCCTATTTTTAGCTCCGTAATATGTTGGTTTATTCTTAGGTTGTAAGGGTTTTAAGTCATTTGGATTTGATTTTCTTTGGGGAATGGCACTAGAATTCTCATCAACAACTAACCAAATTGGCCAAAGAAGAAAACTACCCAAACCTTCCTTTACCCTAATCATCGGGTGTTCTTTAACGGGCAACATAGCCGTTTCAACCAAACACTCAACTATTGACACTTTAACATGGCCAAGTGGAATTTCCTTACCATGATGTCTTCGCATTGATGTGTGATAAGTACCATTAGCAACGTGAAGTGGTGGTGCATTGTGTCCAACATCAACATAAAGCTTGCAACGAGGAATCTAGATGGGAAAAAAATTATAATTAGAGTAATTTGTTGTAAAGAGGCAAAAAAAATAATAAAATTCATATGAATATAGTTAATAGAACCTTTGTAATGGGTGTGTATGGTTTGTTATTGTCTTGAACATCTAAAAGTTGATTTGGGTTGACAACCTTTTGATGAACCTCAAGTTGAGCATTATCATCACCATCACAATGAGCATTATCACCATCACCATTTCTATCTTCCGGTTCATGGTTGGATCCCCTTGAAGATGGTCTGAAATCCGGTGATGGGTCTTCTCCGGCGGACTCATCGGACTCGGAGATGACAATTTTTTTTATGACTTTGGCAACCCTCCTCTCCATCTTCGACATCCTTTTGTCTTGCTTGGCCATATTCACATTTTGCCTAGCTATAGTAGCCTTGGCTATTGCTAGCTCCGACGGGACATTCCTATTAGAACTTCTAGATATGCCGAAAGCTTCCCTTTGCGTTGCATAACAACCCACTCCCCTACTTCTACCCGGGTGATCCTTCTTATTGGTTGCCGTTGCCAATAAATCATTTTTACCATTTGGTATAAATATACCTTCTTTCTCTTGCATTTTCAACTCATCCTAAGTATCATAAAAAAATTCCAGCATCTATTAGAGATATATGTTAAAACATTCTTAATTACATAAAATAGTTACAAGTAGTATTTAGTTGCTACCCCCAATTTAGACTAGATTTACGATGCCGTATTAACCTATATTCAGAGATACGACATCGTTACATGTATCGCTATGTAGACAGAAATTCCATCGAATTGTTATACGATATCGAAATATCATTCGTCAGCTTATACGATACCGTAGGACGGAACCGTCTATGAATTAACCATTGTCTTTGACTTCTTAAAACATATAACAAAATAACAAAATTTGAAAAATAACCAAGAGTTTGATGAACTCACCATTCTAGAGGACAATTGTCCACCTTGGGGAGTTGTGTATTGTCCATCACTCTTTAGCCGGCCTCTTATGAATTTGTCATGGCGTGGAATGTCCTTGTAAGTTATAGGTTTGACCTTTGTTAAAGCCTCTTCTTCGGTCATCCCCTTGGCAACAAAGGCATCCTTCTCATTTTCATTCCTTTCGATCGCCATTTTGATGGATAAACCCACATATCCGGCACGACTCGTTGTGTGAGGCATGTCATTGGCTTCGGCGCATTTGATTTTTTTAGCACGAGTTCCCTTAATATCAAGTTTGAATGTGTTAAACCATGAAAGGGAAAAAATACAAGAATTATGAATATTGGAAAAATGACACTTACATTGGCTTCATTTTGAAGACACCTTTCTTTGAATGTTTCCCAAATCGAGGGTAGTATGTCATTGTGTTTCTCCTGCGGATCTCGCCCTAAGTATTTGCCTCCCTCGAAAATATAGTTTTTGGCCAATCTATATTTGTGGTCTCGGAATGCTTTTGAGGCAATACATAGTGCTTTCTTATGAACGGCCTCCATGTCCAAAGCATCAATGAGAAAAGGTTTCTACTTAACAACAACTTAAATTGTTAAACACTTTCATTGACAAAATAATATATTGGACAAGAAAACAATGTATACCTTGCATTCTTCCAAAAGTTTGGTTCTATCCCCCGGGAGCACCTTTCTCCAATCTATAAGTGCAATGCTAACTCTCGTTCTACCAACCTTCCCACACCAACTAGACCACTTTGCCCTTTCCTCGGAATAACAAACTCCATCGACATCAAACGATAGTGGAGTCAATATTTCGTTCTTAATCCGCATCTCCAATTCCCTGCAATGCACTTTAGCTTTTTTTGCCTTTGAATTCTTTTTGTTACCCTCACCTTTTTTATTGGGTTTAGATTTCTTGTTATTTTTTGCATCGCTAGTTTCATTCGGCCTTTTCTTGGGTGCCATTTTATTCCTACATTTGAAGCCAAATAAGTACAAGCGCAAATACCACCAAATAACAACAAACTATATAACGAGATATATAAATAACCTAATTCAATGATAATAATCAACTACACAATATCATGGTGGTCTAATAGTATGTTTAATAACATAATGTAGTTTTCTCCCACTATAATGTTGGTCTAATTATACAAGAATTATGCAATATACCCTAAACCCTCCTTGAAAACAAATATAAACCCTAGATTCAATTTGATTGAAAAGCATAAAATACAAACCTTTTTGAACAACACCTTGAATCAATCCTTGACACTTTTTGAGCAAAACCCTATTCAATACCCCCCTAATCTAGTGTACCCATACCCAATTAGTGGTTGAATATGGATTAGATGAACAAAATATATAGCAAAGTAGATGAGATGGGTATAAGTTTAGATTTGGAAAAGTTTAATTAATGTGAATCAAAGATTTGGAACAACATTGGTAAGGAAGATGATTTGAAGAAGAATTTTGGAGGGAATAGGGTTTGGGGAGAGGTTTTTGGAGCTTTGAATGGTATTAAATGCGTATTGGATTTGGGGTTTTGTGGTGTTTTCCCGCAAGACCGGCCGTTGACTTGCATTTAATGCGGCCTGCTGAAAGTACTTACGATGTCGTATCTTTTATTTCTAACTATGTACGGTATCGTACATAGTTACGACATCGTGTGTTGTTAATATCATACAATTTGATATGAATCATAAATCTTTAATATTGTTATAAAAATCCTTGGAAAGCTGTCAATTTATTATAATAATAAATTTGTAGTGCAATTTTAGTATTAATTCATTGTAATTTCAAGTTGATTGATAGTGTTATGTACTATGTGAGTCATTATATCAAATCAAATAGTCATTGCATTGTGAATTCATTGTAATTGTTAATAAAATATTCTTTGCTATCAACATAAAATATTATTAAGTTATTGTTGTTTGTTGTTTTTAATTTCTACTGTTATGGTATGCACAGTACAGTAACCATTGAGATGACATGGTTTGCTTTACTGCTATGACAGTAGAGAGTGCATACAACAGAGTAACTTATTGCGAGCATAGAATATTGCTTATGTTGAAGACAACTATGAAAAGCTTGCAAATGTAATTGAAAAGTCATAGTGTATCGTAGTATCTCTGCCTCATTGGTTAATGTGGGTTAAGGTATCAACTATGCTATTGGTAAATTGTTTTAATTCATTCCATACTGTTTGTTGGATTTGGTTTTGGTATACTGACGTTAATGTTTAAGTTACATACATAATAGTGTCATGGAATACTGTTTAATTGAATTTTCATTGTATATAGTTTGTTAGGGTTTGCATGGGTTTAGGGTTGACGAGGGTTTAGGGTTGACGAGGGTTTAGGGCTTATAGGTTGGGTTAATGGTTTCATGCGCGCCTTTTGAAAAAAAAAAATTAAAACTAATTACTGTTTGCAATTTTATAATTACACTGCATTGGATATTATAAACATCTTGAAAGATATTTGATTTATTTAAATTAATAAATTTTAAATAAATCAAATAGAGCGAAATATAAAACGATATCGTATGTTGTTAATGTGTACTATACGATATCGTATGGTACTTAGGGAAAAAACCCGCAGTTGGTCAGAAATATTAAATTTTTATATTTTTAATATATAACAAAAAAATAGTATTTATATATTATCATTTATTGTAGTAACAGTTTAAATGAACTGGAGGGCTTAATTACGATATCGTAAGGTCTTTCATTTATGCTAGAATTAGGATACGACATCGTGACCATACGGGAGTATTAAAAAAAATTATGTCAGCGTTCAAACCCCTAAACCCCAAATCGATTTTAATCTAAAATTTTCAAATCAAAATCCAAAACCCACGCAGCGGGAAGATGGTGAGAGCAAACGAGAGGATTTCCAAGGTGGCAAGGACGTCGGAAGAGGGTAGGGGCGGACGTGCTCCTCGAGGTCGAGGGAGGAGCACGGGCGGTCGCAACGGGGGGAGGGCTCCGGTGGTCGGCCAAGATCCGGTTACAGGGGAAGAGGATAGGGTCCCGGTGAATGAGGGAGGTGAGGAAGAACCTGAGTTATTCTTCGATGACAATGCACGCAAAAGGTATGAGAAATCTATCTCTCGGTCGTGTTTAGAAACTAAAGTTTTTCCTTCACTGACTGTTGTACATGAGATGAAGTTTGATTATTTAATGAAGTACTTTCAAGTTCAGCACTTAGAGGGTTTGATGACATTAGCTTGCCCGGTTTATCTAGATGAAGTCAAGCAATTTTATGCAAATTTTAGGCATCATGATGCTAAAGACACATATATTACTAGGGTTAATGGTGTTGATATCCCTGTGTCTAAATATAGCATAAACAAGGCTATTGGGTGCCCCTATGTTGATTCAAGCCATTTAAAACCAGCTAAGGCCGATGGTCCCATTGAGATGTTTATTCAAAACCAATTTAAGTCTCCTAGCCCATACAATCCTCTAGATCCCTATGAGATGGGTAAGAAATACTTCAAGAGGAAAGTCAAGGTCTATGGTAAAGCCAAGGAGTATGATATCGATAGGCTAAGCCTTGATCAACGTCTAGTGTATGAGTGGATAGCCGAGAATGTTTATCCTAGTGGAGGAAATCATAGTGAGCTAACCGTGCATAGCATCACCCTCTTCTATTACCTTATGGAGGAGGTGAAGATCAATCCAGGTTACTTGATCTTAAAGTACATGGAGAAGGTATCTAATGCTAGTGGACGAGATTACCCTTACGGTGGATTGATTATGAAACTCATCCATGAGAAGGGGGTTCAACCTAGGGGCAATCCATTGGCTAAGTCGTACTACGATGATGCTTGGCTGTCGAAGAAGGGTTTGGAGCTAAAGCCCGATGGCAAATATGGGCTAAAAGAATCATTCACCAAGAAGTTGACTCCTAGTAAGTCTTTTATTTTTGTTTATTGTTTAATTGGTTTGACCATAATTATATTGAAAGCCAACTTATAAGTTTTTGCATTGTTTTTGTTTTTTGTAGGACAAATCGCAAGATGGCAAAGGCACATTAGTAAGAAAGCTTGTGCTCTTGAAGCTGAGTTGGAAGCGGCTTGGACCGCTGTTGCCTATGCTAATGGGGATGTCCAAGCCTTACTAGATGAGATGGGTATGGTCCCTGATTTGAGCGATGACGAAGCTGCTGGCAATTTCAATATCACCCATGATGAGTTCGATGTTAATGGCGACACGACTGAAGAGGACGTTTCATCTAGCGAAGATAGCTCGGATTTTTCTACTTCGTCTGACGATGCTGATGATGAAGATGTTGATGATCAGGCAGACGATGTAGATGACGATGCTGATGATCAGTACGATGCTAACAACGTTGATGATGAAGATGAAGCTGCCAAGGGTGCTGAAGAGGATGATGCTGCCAAAGGTGATCAAGAGGATAAAGCCATGGGTAATGGTGATGGTCAAGATGGAAATCCAAGTAACCCACAAGACGATGAAATCCTCAACCAGATTTATTTTTAGTTCCATAGACTTTGAATTCATTATCATATGTCAGAATTTTTTAACAATGGTTAAGACAGTGTTTTATTTTTGTGTTTTTTAATCATGAAATATGCTCTATGTTGTCCTTCATAAATCGAAGTAAGATTAAAATGCTATATGATTAAAATGCTAGTACAAAAGAAGTGTTTGGTTGAAAGTACATCCCAAAAAAAAAAAGGAAAACGAAAGACAACACGGTATCGTATAAACATATGGATAAACCGGGCGATATCGTATTCACATACGATACATACACCCGATGTCGTATCCCTTTCCGCAATCCTAACAGAAACTTTATCGAATAATGATTACGATATCGTGTGTAAATTGCGGATTCAGAAACGATATCGTAAGGGGCTTGTATTTGAATTGAACAGCCTTCAGGATACATACGCCATCGCAGGTAAAATTTATTCACAAACGATATCGTGTTGTATTTTGATCTAAAATGTTATCAATTATCTGTGTATACCATGTCGATTTTAGCTTCGGGTTATGTACATAGAATCAAGCGAAGTTAGATTCCGATATCGTGTCTCCCCTTTTGACTCGTAATACGGTATCGTGTTTCAGTTGACTGTAAACTGTACTAACTATTTTGTGATACGATATCGTGTATATATGTTTTACTTACATACGATATCGTGTATCTCCTGTTGTATATATAAAAAAAACGGGGAAAATCCCCAAATCATCAAACAGTCCAGACCTAATCCATCCCCTTCCTCCAGCTACGACCAAACGGATATCTATCAGCAAATCGATCGCCATGGCCGGAACCAAGCGAAAGACGGTTGCAAATAGGGATATTCCAAAGTACACTCAAAAGAAGTTCATCTCACCGGCCACTTTCATGAGGTACAAAGCTTATCTCAACCAATCGACTTTGATTGATTCGTATTCAGTGGATTTTGATAGGATGAATAGGCTAGGATTGGAAGATAGGGTTTTGTCTCCTTCCTCTACAGGTGCAAGTGAAGGTCTTAACCCCATTTCAACTAAATCTAGTCTTGCTTTCAACCCATCCTTGGTCTTCCCAGCAGTATTCAACAACGTCCCAACCAACGCATCACACAGGTTCTTTTCTATGTGCATAACATCCAAGCAATGTCTAACATCCAAGTACTTCCAATATGGAAGCTGGAAAAAAATAGAATATTTTTTCCAACTACCAAAATCGGTATGTTGCTTCTCCTTCTTCTCTTTCTTTCCAAACACAAGTTTCATGCCCTCAATTTTGTTAACGATCTCAATACCTGTAGGCGGGATTGGTGGCGGATCATTTTCGACTTTCCCATCAAACCATTTTTTTGCACGCCTCCAAGGATGCCCTTTAGGAAGAAATCTTCTATGCCCCATATAACATGTTTTGCCACCATTTTTCAGTTGGTGGTGCCGAGTTTTCTCTACACAAACTGGACATGCTTTGTGACCCTTAACAGAACATCCACTCAGATTTCCTAGGGCGGGGAGATCATTAATACTCCACATCAACATAGCTTTAATCTTAACCTCTTCATCTCCTCGACTACCATCAAGCACGTTTACTCCAGTGGAAAAAAGCAATTGTAGTTCTTCAATGAGAGGGGCAAGATATACATCAATGTCGTTTCCTGGTTGTTTCGGCCCAGATATCATCATAGATAATAGAACATATTTCCGCTTCATCATTAACCAGGCAGGTAGGTTGTACATTACTAGCATCACAGGCCATGAACTATGATTGCTCGACAAATTCCCATAAGGATTCATACCGTCAGTCGATAAACCAAATCTCACATGTCGGGCTTCGCCTTTAAATTCAGGGTACATATCATCCATTTTCTTCCACTGCTCACCATCTGAGGCATGACTAATGATGTCATCTCCTCCTCGAACCCTATCTGAATGCCAAGTGAACAATTTTGCATCATCGGGGTTAGCAAACAAACGTTTCAAACGTGGAGCAATCGGAAGATACCACATCACTTTTGCGGGTGTTTGCTTAGTATTCGTAGTAATGTCTTCTTCACCAACTTCAATTGACCCACCAGTCTTTGGTTTGTATCTAGACTCACCACAAACACGACAATAATCCAATTCTAACTCATCATCCGTTCTATACAACATACAATCGTTAGGGCATGCATGGATCTTTGTTAATTCCATTCCCATCGGACACAAAATCTTCTTCGCCGCATATAAATTTATTGGCAACTTGTTCCCAACCGGGAGCAATTCTTTAACCGTCGCCAAAATTTCACTCATCCCTTTATCGGTAATACCGTGTTTTGCCTTCAAATTCATCATCAACAAAGTGGCACCCAAAATACATTGCTTTGTTCCCACATACAACGGCGTCTCTTTGTCACTAATCATTGCGGCAAGAACTTTAGGTTTATCAACAAATTCCATAGCAACATCATCAACCAATTCTTGTAGACAATCATCATACTCCAAAGTTTCATTACCATAATCAATTACTTCCTTCAAATTGTCATCAATATCTTCCCCATGCCATATCCATTCGGTATACGTTGGATCGAACCCCCGACAAATCAAATGTTCCCTTATAATCATTTCATCTTCATAAAATGCATTATTTTTACAATCTTTGCACGGACATCTAACACCCTCAACGTTATTCACCCTTGCATCCTCAAATCCAACACCTATAAACTCATCAATCAAATCACGGTACTCAATCGACAACCTTGCATTTCTACTTATAATTTCCCGACGATCCATTAATCTTCACCAACTCCAACGTTTCTAATACAATGCATACAATAATCACCCAACAATTTCACCAAGTTCTTTCAACCACAAAACCCTACAAAATCACAACGCATCAACTACTCAAACTAATGCTCAAAAAATACGTACAAACTAATCCATGCAATTTTCAAAATAAACTTAGCATAAAAAACTAACCTTTGAGTCCAAATGTTGGTGTTAAACAATGCCCATGAATGAATGATAGAAGATTTAGCTCTAATTCGGTTTTTCGATGAATAACAATAAAAACTCCAACAAAAATATCACAACTTTTTCATATTGACGAGCACAGGAGAAGGACTCCACGATATCGTTTCTTAAATCGTTGAGAATACAGACATCGTATGTGGTTACGACATTCATAAAAACAATACGTATGATATCGTATTCAGCTAGGCATATAATGTCATTATAATCTCCAACTTTCGACGTCGTGTTATACCCCTCATAATATATACGATATCGGGTTAGTAGGCATTCGACACTCATGACTTATAAATATGCGATATCGTATATCTAGTGTGTATAACACACGATCCCGTATCCATATCTACAAGCTTTCATTACAAATTTCAGTGATATACGACATCGCAACAATATATACAACCACTATACGGTATCGTAGTTAAGTTTACCACACATACGATGTCGGGTTAATAAGTTTTCGACATTCATGAACACTATCGATGCGACATCGTCATATTATATACACCACGCACGATACCGTATAGTTGTCTACGCCTTATCATTGTAAATTAAAGTAGAATACGACATCGCAGCTGTGGAACGATACGACTTACGATATCAGGTAGTGAAAATACTACGGCGGTTAAATAGAACCGCCGTTAAATATATGTCTAACCGCCTTCTCTGGGGAGGCGGGATCAACCGACTGGAAAAACCCATCGAATTGGGTTACGATGTCGTAATGGCCTTGTATTTAAGGCGGTTGTGAGCTTTGGCGCGGAACCGCCTTAATTTACTGCCTTCTATACCATGTTTTGCACTAGTGGCGGTACATCTACACCGTGCACACTAGGTTAGAAAAAGCATAGATTATAGATATATACCTGTAAGTAAGACACTAGAACTTATCTTTATATTAATAAAAACATATATGGATGAAATTTAGGTAAATCTAGCTAGTCATCGTGGTTCTGTTTTTCAATACATTATTTTCGTTTCAGTTCAGTTCCGTTCAACTCACAGTTTCGTAAAAATATAATTTGATGAAATTCAGGTAAATTCAGTCATGCTGGAATGTTTTTCAACACGTTATTTTTAAATTTAGTTCCGTAAAAATATAATTGGAAGAAATTCAGGTAAAGCAGTCCAGCACAATATTCCTGAACGAGATACTGCGATCCATAATTTGAATATAATTTAAATTTAGTTCAGTTCAGTACAATTCATTTCAATCCAACTCAATGCAAACTAATGAGATACTGCGATCAGAACGAGCATGAGCAAACCAATATTGCTGGTGGCCGAACAAGCTGAAGGTCAGGATGATGACTTCGCCATGTAAACTTATTAATGCTTAATAATGCTTCATGCTCATTAGCCATTTTGTGGTATTTATAGATAGCTTGCTGAAACGGAGAAATTAACCCCCATTTCCCATTGTTTTGGCGTTCTAATTATTATTATATAATTTTTTTTTGAGGCTGATTAAAGAATGAAGCATTACTTTGGCGTTCTATTTTTTTCCTTCCTTTTCTTCTTTGGCGTTCTAATTATTATTATTATTATATATAAAATCTTTGTTTGCTTTTACAATTTTGAGATTCGATATCTGAGAAAGAGTTTATTTAATCACTAAAATATTAAACATAATAGGTTGCACGCTACTGATCATGATTTACAGACTGAATTAATAATTAAAAATAGCTGGACCTCGGATCACTAAACCTTGACGAATAAAATACAACGGGAATTCAAATACAATTCATACAATATTTATGTGTAAGAACGCCTACGGAATGGCTCGTTCTTTAAACAATCCTCTCATGATTAATTACTAACTAATTAATAATAATTCATCGGGGTTGATTAGCAGCTACAAATACAATTACAAAATGGCTGATGAATGAACACATATATACCAGCATCAATGGCGAAGTCGTCGTCCTCCTCTGTCGTAGCTGGTTCCTCCGGCATGGCAGCGCTCCTCTTCCTGCTGTTGGGTTTATTTCCTCCATGTGGGGAAATTGAAGCCCAAATAGATGTGGAGATGGCCCAAATTTAAGAAGGGCATTCCGGTCTTTTAGCATACCAAATTAGGGTATTCTTCCTAAGGGGTATGGCTGCAAATTTGAAAGAGAAGTTCAGATTTGAACAAGGGAGAGAAAGAGAGAGGTGAAAGAGGGATTTTCGAGCTCACTGTTACAGCGTCGGTAGAATCGCTCGTTCTCTTTATCCGACCGTTAACTTTGGCTGAGATTTTGGCAGGAGGTTCCTGAGTCTCTGGGCTAAGTTCTGAACGGTGGAGATCTGATTTGGAGGTCGGGAAGTGGGCCGTTCGTTGCTCTGAAGTTTCTGGTCATATTTGGTGACTTCTATCATCATCTTGTTTATTTCTTCATTCTTGTAGTGGTTGTTAGATCCTATTCTTGTTGGGGAGCAACTTGAGCTTGTTGGCTAGTTGTAGAGGATCTATTGTAACACTTTTGTTGATGAAGAAGTAGAGGTGGGTCTTTTGACCCCGTGGTTTTTACCCGTCACATTGGAGGGGTTTTTCACGTAAATCATCGTGTGTTGTTTTGCTTTGGTGCCTTAATTTCCGCTGCGTTATTTGCCATGTTTGTTTCCTCGTAGTTTCAAGCAAATTGGGGAGTTTGGTTTTGACCATTTTCCCATCAAATTGGTATCAAGAGCCTTGGTTTAGTGTTCTTTGTTTGGTTGGATTTGGTGTTGTTGTGTTTGCTTGAAAGATGGATGCAAATTTGGGCAAGATGATTTGTTTGAATGGCACAAATTACCACAAATGGAAAGGAAAGATGAAAGATCTTTTATTTGTTAAAAGGATGCATTTACCCGTCTTTGGTAAGAATAAGCCCGAGTCATATAGCGACGAAGAGTGGGAGTTTGAGCATCTGCAAGTTTGTGGTTACATTAGGCAGTGGGTTGAAGATAATGTTCTTAACCATGTTGCTAATGAGGTACATGCTAAAACTTTGTGGGATAAGTTGGAGACTTTATATGCTTCCAAGATTGGCAATAATAAGTTGTACATGTTGAACCAAATGTGCAACTTGAAGTATAAGGAGGGCACTTCTGTTTTTGATCATGTGAATGATTTTCAGGGAATCTTTGATCAGTTGGATGGTTTAGGGATCAAGTTTGAAGATGAGGTGCGAGCTTTGTTTCTGTTGAATACTTTACCTGATTCTTGGGATACTTTGAAGGTTTCCTTAGCTAATTTGCTCCTGGAGGTGATGTTTCCTTTGACTACATTAATAGTGGCATTTTGAATGAAGAGATGAGGAGGAGGTCTCAAGCTTCATCATCGCGCTCCGAAATTATGTATGTTGAAGAGAGGGGTAGAAGCAAGAGCAAGTATCAGGGGAAAGAGCGAGAGAAGAGCAGAAGTAAGTCAAGATCACGGTACAAGAATGTCACTTGTCACCATTGTGGAAAGTTTAGGCATATTAAGAAAAATTGCTACAAGTTGAAGAATGAGAAGAAAAATGGTGGTGGTGGTGAATCGAAGGATGAGGTAAATATTGTGTGTACCGTCCCTACGGTTGGTGATGAACACATATATACCAGCATCAATGGCGAAGTCGTCGTCCTCCTCCGTCGCAGCTGGTTCCTCCGGCATGGCAGCGCTCCTCTTCCTGCTGTTGGGTTTATTTCCTCCATGTGGAGAAATTGAAGCCCAAATAGATGTGGAGATGGCCCAAACTTAAGCAGGGCATTCCGGTCTTTTAGCATACCAAATTAGGGTATTCTTCCTAAGGGGTATGGCTGCAAATTTGAAAGAGAAGTTCAGATTTGAATAAGGGAGAGAAAGAAAGAGGTGAAAGAGGGATTTTCAAGCTCACTGTTGCAGCGTCGGTAGAATCGCTCGTTCTCTTTATCCGACCGTTAACTTTGGCTGAGATTTTGGCAGGAGGTTCCTGAGTCTCTGGGCTAAGTTCTGAACGGTGAAGATCTGATTTGGAGGTCGGGAAGTGGGCCGTTCGTTGCTCTGAAGTTTCTGGTCATATTTGGTGACTTCTATCATCATCTTGTTTATTTCTTCATTCTTGTAGTGGTTGTTAGATCCTATTCTTGTTGGGGAGCAACTTGAGCTTGTTGGCTAGTTGTAGAGGATCTATTGTAACACTTTTGTTGATGAAGAAGTAGAGGTGGGTCTTTTGACCCCGTGGTTTTTACCCGTCACATTGGAGGGGTTTTCCACGTAAATCATCGTGTGTTGTTTTGCTTTGGTGCCTTAATTTCCGCTGCGTTATTTGCCATGTTTGTTTCCTCGTAGTTTCAAGCAAATTGGGGAGTTTGGTTTTGACCATTTTCCCATCACCTGCTGGTTGCCATATCAAGTATGTATATCTGCCTTTACAAAGTTTTGGCCGGAGACTGGATTATTCATATTTTTATCACGTTTTTTTGTGTGTTTGTTTGTATTTTGTAATTATTTAATTTATTTATAATATTTAAATAAATAAAATAAGTTCGTAAACGAAGGAAAACTACGATGAAGTGGAACTAATGACACAAACACTTGAACTAACTATAGATACATATTTACAATATTTAAATGAATTTATTTATTAAAATAATAAAAAATAATAATATAATTAAAGTCTCATAATACAAACACATAAACTAATTTCGAAAATATGTGTAGTAAAATATGATTCTACCATAAGCCCAAGACCTCCGCCTTCATTCTTCCTAGGTTCTATTTACTTTATCGAAATAGCAGATCACATCTCAACTTCCCTAGCTGATTTTCATTTTTCGATTTAAAATTATAATCGTATAATATCACAACGTCCAATTTATTTGCACCTATTTGCACTCCCCTTATTTCTACCTCACAAAATTGGTTATTGAAATTATGATTTGCCAAACTGGTTACTTTTGCAAATATCAATATAATATTTTATTTTATGTTCTTAATTAAGATGGTTTATATTATATCCCATTTTTTGTTAAATAGGGTGTAGATAGCAACACCCTTCCGATTATGGGCGGATCTACCCTTTACTTAGGTAGGGCTCCAGCATTGGCGGGCATAAAGCTTTGCATGACAGCGGTATGTTACAAGACTTGACATTTTTAAAAAATTAAAAAAATTATAAGTATAATAATAAAAAATTTAAGTTTGCCCCGCCTCCAGCCCTACCTAAAATTAATTAGCGAGTGTGTAAGCGTGTCTGTGAGTCTGATTAATTTTAGAAATTTTGGGAGTCTGAAAAAATTATGGGGGTGTTTGGTGATTAGCTGATAGCTGATTGCATTAGTTGATTTGACTAGCTGATTGTATTAACTGATTTGACTAGCTGTTTTGACTAGCTGATTGTATAAAAGTGTTTGGTAAAATTAGCTGATAGTGAACAGCTGTTTGTTTAACTTACAAGGTAAAATGACATTTAAGGGCCTACTTATATTTTATTAATTAATCATTTTATAAATAGCAATTAAATTTTTTATAAAATTTTAACCTACTTGAAAATATTATACTATGTGAATTATAAAGGTAGATATTAATGTTTTTCGAAAATATTAATATATATTTATTTTTAAAAATAAATAAAAATCCATTGAGCACCACTAATTCAAAATTCTTAACTTTAAAGTAAAAAATTTAAGAAAATTCACTTTAATTACACAAAAGCTTATATATATTAACTAAATTAAATAAAACTAAAATTTTATTTGAAATACTACAAATTTTGTAGTATTTAGAAAAAGTAATTCATAAAAACCAACAGAATTAGTTAAAATTACTATTTTTATCTTTAACTAAAAAAATCTACGCATAAAAAGAATCTAAGAACACCATAAAATATATTAAAAAAATATTTTCTAAACATTAAAAAATTCAACGTAAAAGCAATGTGAAGCTACATACATGAATAAGGGACGCACAGTTAATTTGAAATATGCAAGTAATTAATGTATAAAGAAAGGGTAAATAAGGAAAGAAAGTGAGGAGGACAATTAGCTGTTTCAGAAACGTTACTTTTTTCAACGTTTTGAAAAAGAGCTTTTTGGGCCAAAAAAACTATTCCAATCAGCTCTTTACCAAACACTCTCAATTAGCTGTTTGACGGTCAAATCAGCTAATCTTGGTCAAATCAGCTAATTTGAGCTCAAAAATCTCTTCACCAAACACCCCCTATACGAGAAAGAATTAGTACATACAGTATATTTTTGTTTGGATCCATTTGTAGTTCAGAAAAAAAAGCTCGAAAGACATGACCTAACTATTACTCCCTCGGAATGTTACTATGTTTGATCATATGTAACTTAAAAATGTATATACACCTTTAAAAAATTTGATCTATATTTTTTCCTAGATATAGACTGTATTTTATGAGACTTTGCCGTGCATGTGGTCTGTTGAGATGGAATGCATCCTTATTTGTTCATACTATATCTCTGCCACAATAATTGTAATGAAATAATTTGGAGAAGTTTACTTAGAGGTAATCTCACGGTCAAGTGGGATTGGTTTTCTCGTGGAAAAATTTGCCGTTTCGCTAGCACGGGTCTTTTTCTTGTGCTAGGTAGATGTAATGGATGGAGATGATGCCATTATCATGATCTGGGATGATTTAATGCGAATAATAAAGCCGGCCTCTCCAGTAAGCTTCAACATGTACAGACATCAAAGAAGTGACTAAGCAGATAGAACCACTATATGACTTGTTTACGGTAGGTATGCACCGTTTTACATTCCATTTCAAGCTGTTTTTAGATTTCCGGATCCTAAGGATTCGGGCATTCTTGATGGAGATGATGAGATGTTGCCCTTTTCTGATGGCCTCTTTCGACGACAAAATCCGTGCGCTTGACCAAGGGTTGGAACTTCTTTTGAATCATCTCTCTACATTTCCATTGGAATACCAGGGTGATGAGGAGCTAATCTTGACCCAGATTCAGATAGTAGCAAATGAGAAAACACCTCCTTACTATTTTTTCCGACCCAATCAAGACCCACGGCTCATCGTTGAAGAAATGTCAGTTTTTCTCTCTAATTTGATTCACAAGGTTGATCTACTGAATTCAGTTATCCATGACAATACTGTCCAAATTAGGTCCTCCTCAGTGGCAGCGCGCAACTTGCCAAAGACTCTCCAAGGATTGAGCTTTGTTGATAATTTCTTAAATAAGCTAAATGGATTGGTGATGTACAAATACAGTTCAATTGGGCATTCGACCAAAACTCAGATTGTAGCAGTTCTTACACAAGTTAAATCACTGGTATCTTTCTTGGAAATGGTTGGAGAAAAAAGCAATGAGGATCCAACACTAAAGGATATCCGGACATGCATTGTAAGAGCTTCATATGAGGCTGATTATATATCATTGATAAAATCATATTGGTTAAATGTGATTGGAGTCATATGATGTGGATTTCCAGTGTAATATATGGGATGGGTGTACTCAAATCAGAGTTAGCCGAAATTGTCCAAGTGAAGAGATGTGAGGAGCAAGTGAAATGTGTCATACAAGGTGTTATCCAGACCTCTGTGCAGATGTTCATAGCGTAAACTATTGCTCCAGAAGTTGAGGATGTTTATGGATGATGTATGGGGCACTCAAGCATGGGAAGAACTGAGAACCGCATTTTCAGATAATCAGAATGGAAGTAGAATCTTAATCACCACTCGCAATGAAGAAGTGGGTTTGGAAGTTCAACATAATAGTATTCCTCATACTCTTCGATTTCTCAATGAGGAAGAAAGTTGGAAGTTGTTGCGAGAAAAGGTGTTTTACAAAAATGACTGCCCGAAGGACCTTGTGAATGTTGGGATGGAGATTGCAAAAGGCTGCAAAGGACTACCACTAGCTATTGTTGAAATAACTGGTATCCTCAAAACAACATAGCAGAATGCTGATTCTTAGAAAGAAATTGAAAAGGATTTTAGTTCTTTCATTCTTGAAAATCCAGAAATCCAATGCATGCATATTCTTGAGCTAAGTTACAATCACCTGCCCGATAACCTAAAACCTTGTTTCCTTTACTTTTCCGCATTTGGAGAGGACAATGAGGTTCCTGTTCAAAAGTTGATACAGTTGTGGATCGCTGAAGGATTCATAAGAGAATCTAATGATCCGAAGGTTTCGCTTGAAGACTTGGCACGGATTTATGTGGTGAATCTCATTTCTAGAAGCTTGCTAATGGTTACTAAAAGAGGATCCAGTGGTAGGGTCAAAGCTTGCAAAGTTCATGATATGCTATACAAATTGTGTTCGGAAAAGGCCAAAGATGAACGCTTTTTGGAATACATAAATGGATATGATGAACGTTTTCCCTCTTCTACTAATCGAATGGATTATGGCCTTGATTTGGAATCTCCACCTGTTTCAATAGCATACGAGCAACATCGATTAAGCATTTCTTCCAAGAGAAAGCATTTTGTTATGTTAAAACCTTCTGGTCCATCTGTTCGTACTCTATTATTTTCCGCTACTAGTGACACATATCCCAGGTGTCCTTATGACGAGATCTCAACAATAATTGAAAATTTCAAAATTCTCAATATACTTGACATTGAGAGTATCAACATTGGTTCTTCTTTTCCTAAGGGGTTAGAGTTCATGTATACATTGAGATACTTGGCAATAAGTTGAGATCTAAGATTTGTTCCATCAACAATAGCAAATCTATGGAACTTGGTGACATTTATAGTGAAAGGACTGGTGGGAAAGGTGGTATTGCCAGGAACCATTCAGAGCATGTCAACATTGAGGCATCTTCATGTAAGCACTCAAGCTATTTTTAGTCCGCTGGAGGGAAGCCAGGAAATTAGTTCCTCTCAGGTGAATAATATGGTCAGTCTTTCTTGCCCTGCTCTCTTGCATGGAACTGATTCGGAGGAGATCCTGAAGTTGTTTCCCAAACTGCGGAAACTAAGCTGCACATTCTCAGAACCTTTACAGCATTCTAAAAAAAGCATTCGATTTCCCGTCTTAGACTTTCTTGAGGAACTCAATTCTCTGAAGATAATTTACTGTGGTAGTTTGTGCCAATTCTGTGAATTGAAAGGGACCTCCAAAATTTTTCGTTCTCGTACTTCACCCTAACATGGGATGATTTTTCAGTTATTGGAGAGCTACCAAATCTCAAAATTCTTAAATTGGCTTCCATATCCTTTGACAACCTAGTATGGGATATGAAAGATGATGATTTTCAGCAGCTTGAATGTTTGAAGTTAGAGTCTCTGAAACTTGTTGAGTGGAACACTGAGGGTTATCCCCTTCCTAGTCTTCAGAAACTAGTCCTATCGAGCTGCATTCTGCTCAAGTAAGTCCTTTCTGGCTTCGGTGAACTTGCTGCTATGCAGATAATTAAGTTGAACTTGTAACAGTTGGAGTGTAATGATGGATTCAAGGCCTTCATCAATGGCTTGGATGCAAATCTCATATCTTCTCTCGATGATTGATCAAGTGATGTTTTTCCTTCCCAGCTGCTTACATGTAAGTAGGCCTGTCAAACTGGATAAGTTATCCAATGGATAACCCATATCCATTTACAATTTTAACTCATTGGATGAGATTTATTGGATAAAAAAAATAAATGGGTTAAATGGATAATTAACTTATTGGATAAAAAAAATAAATGGGTTAAATGGATAATCAACTTATTGGATAAAAACGTATTGGATAAATAGTTTATTGGATAATTAGATAAACGGGTTAAATGGATATGGATAACGGTTATCCATTGGATAATTTGGATCAATAAAACACACATATATAACCTAGTAACAATCAAACAACCTAGTATAAATCAAATATCAACCGTTGCTTCATATGCGACATTGATACAATTATTAATATTATATAAGTTGTGTTAAATGTTATTTTCATTTTCGATATAACACGGTACCAAACAAACAGCCTAGTATAAAACAAAAAAAAATCTTGTACATATCAAAACGCATCAAATATTTTATACTCCATAGCGATGACACTATTAGTTACATTCCCAAATTTTGTTAAATTTATTTTTCCATTTTTGACGTAAAATGGTACCTAGTAAACAACCTAGTATAAATCAAACTAACATAGTACTAATAAAAACGATCTATTATTTTATATACCATAGTTATACCATTGTCAATACTAATCTTGCATGGGCTCGTTTATATTTTAAAAGTAACATGGTACCAAACAAATTAATCTAGTATCAATCAAATCAACATTGTACCAATCAAATCAATCTAATTTAATTTATCTTTGAGAAATTATGGGTATTAAGAAAAAAATAAGCTCATGAGAACAGATACTTAATATTTCCACGTCAGCTAAGTTTAGTACAGTTGAGTTCAGCTCAGTAAAATCAAATTCCGAATAATTAAGTCAAAAGTAGTATGCGATTTATTAGACATTGATCCAATAGATCAATGAGTTTTATCCATTGGATAATTGGATATCTGATCCACTAAAATGGTACCAATGGATAAATAGATATCTGATCCATTTAAATGGTACCAATGGATAATTAAGCCCAATGGATAATTATCCATTTGATCAATTTAATAAATGATTATAATTATCCATTGGATATGGATCATGGATATATCTGTTTTTTATCCGTTTGACAGGCCTACATGTAAGGATGTTCAAGTTTTTTTCTTTTTTGCATTTGTTTACTATACAGAATGGAATGCATGAAACTACATGGTATGTTGTTTATAATCATGCAAAGCCGCTAAGATAATTGATTTTTAGT
The DNA here is from genome assembly GCA_963678965.1 of Cruciata laevipes. Taxonomy (NCBI): domain Eukaryota; kingdom Viridiplantae; phylum Streptophyta; class Magnoliopsida; order Gentianales; family Rubiaceae; genus Cruciata; species Cruciata laevipes. Next base: position 7,237,359 of record OY787641.1, on the reverse strand, counting down.
TTTTTTACATGTTGATTGATTGTTCTTGTTTCTTATTAAGATTATTAAGGAGTTTCCGTATCCTTACTCAAACAAATTCATGGTTTGTGGCAATAAGGTTCAATCCATTTCCCAAAATCACTATTGGAACCAAGATTATGTTTATTGCTATACAATTAAGGAATGGTAAAAAGTTATTGCCAACCCATTTGAGGGCTCACTTCTGAGAAAGTGTTGATCTATGTTCTTCTGAAAGTATCACCATTCAGCTAAGCCTGCTAGCCCCTTTCCAATATATACTGTAACTTGTAAAAGAATGCTTTCGTAGTGTTGCTATATTATTCATAGCTGTGGAAAGATAATGGTCCTGTTATTTGCATTTGATAATTTGTGTGCATATAGTTGTCCATACTAAATCATTATGTCCATATATGCACTTCCTGAACCAGAAATGATGAACCTCCAAATATATATATATATGATGAACTTCTAGTACATGAAATTAAAGCGTGTTTGAATCTTTCATTTTTAGATCATTGGATTGCTTTTGGTTATCTTGTGCATTTCCTTTGGCTCTAAATCCTCTGACCCACCCACAATTGTGTGGGTACCACTTAAATCCATAGCTGAAATTTGCCAGTTTCTGAGCACATGAGCTTTTACATAATCCATCACATGCACAAGATAAGTGCAAATACAACAACCAAGAAGCAATCTCATGTATAACATACCATCAATAAGAACCAAGACATCTTTAGCAAGATCACCTAACACAAACCAACCATTAAATGGCAAGGAAAAGAAGTAACATAAACAAATACTACTGGCAAAGATAATGTCCAAAAGGTTAGTATTAGTTTTTCTCCATTCTTAACTAACACATCTCTACCAGGTTTTCGATCCCCCCACTATTTTTGTGCTCAAAAGGGGAGATGAATTTGCAGCTGTTGTTACATTTAGGGAAAGATGCCTGTTTTCTGTGTGACAGGAGGAACAGGCTTCATTGTTGCTTACCTCATCAAATCCCTTATCGAAAAAGGACATCACGTGAGAATCACGGTTCGCGATCCAGGTGCCATTCTCATCACAAAGTTCATGTTTCAGCTGATTAGTAGGTTTTAGGAAGTTAAATGTTTGAGTTCTTGTCCAACAGAAAATGTTAAAAAGGTTGATTATCTTTGGGAGCTGGATGGAGCCAAGGAGAGGCTCAAGATTCTGAAAGCTGATCAGCTAGATGATGGCAGCTTTGATGAGGTCATTCAGGGAGTGGATGGAGTATTTCATACTGCGTCTCCGGTGCTTGTTCCGTACGATGAACATGTGAAGGTGAACATATACTTATATACCTAGCAAATCTCTTTATAGATGCGAATCCGATTTAGGACTAATGATGAAAATTTGTTGGAAATTTGTAGGAGAATTTGATTGATCCATGCATAAAGGGTACCTTGAATGTGCTAAGCTCTTGCAAGAAATCAAGGAGCTGCAAAAGGGTAGTTCTGACATCTTCCTGTTCGGCGATAAGATATCGCAAAGATGCTCATAAAATCTCTCCACTCAATGAATCTCACTGGAGTGATGCAGAATACTGCAAAGAACACAATGTAAGTATTTCTGAAATACTTGTGTGTTTTCTGTCATGCATTATAACCGATGCATGATTGAAAACACGAAGCTACTAAATGTCTGATTGATTTTCAGATGTGGTATGCCTATGCAAAAACTATAGGAGAGAAGGAAGCTTGGAAAGCAACACAAGAATATGGCATTGATTTAGTGGTTGTGAACCCCTCCTTCGTCGTAGGCTCCTTGCTTGAACCTCAGCTGACCAGTACACTACAAATGATTCTTGCAATTGTCAGAGGTCAAAAACTTCCAACGCTTTCCATTACTTTTTTTGGTCATTTTTCAGAACTAATCAACATCTTGCATTAGGAATGACTGAGGAATACCCGAACACAAGAGTTGGATTCGTGCACATAGACGACGTTGTTGCAGCACACATTCTGGAAATGGAGGAGAACAAGTCATCATGAAGGCTGATTTGCTCGAGCGCAGTGGCGCACTGGTCCGAGATCATCGAGATGCTAAGGGCTAAATATCCATCCTTCAACTATGCAAACAGGTAAGCAAAATTAAACATTTGTGCAGTATTTTTAAAATTTCTTTTATCAATCAAGAACTTGTTATTGAGTTGAAATGTGTGTTTTGTAGGTGTAGCAAAAAGGAAGGAGATGATATTCCCCATAGCATGGGCTGCAGCAAGATTATGCAGCTTGGACTTCCTCCAATGAAATCAGTGGATCAGATGTTTGATGATTGCATTAGGAGTTTCCAAGAAAAGGGATTCCTTAAGAAATCCCATCCAGCCACCAAATGATTGATTAGAAGAATTACTATAGCATGTGTTTTGAATGTTTAATAAACCTGCAGCTATATATCTATATATGCAATTCTGAGATTATGCATAAATGGTCTTTCTGACTTATATAGTGTTACAAGTTGTGATGCAAAATCTTCCTTCATCTTCCCTTTATATCATGAGAAGTTCTTTTTTATCAAATGCAATGATAAAAAATGTAATGTCTTAATAATGAGATTAAGTAGAGAAGGTAAAATATTTCGACTTTTGGACATAACACAGCCCTAAAATTTATACTGTTTTAATTATAATAAATCACAAGTTCATCACATCATCAAGCAACATCAAATTAGACCAAAACCTTTTCTCCCTCATCTCATCTCTTCGCACAGTAACCTTTTCTCCCTCACTCAAAAACCAGATCTGGGGGAGGTTTGTCGGCCCTTTTCCGACGACCTCCCCCTCCCCTATCTTTTTTTCCAGTCATCTAAACCACCCACTCCGCCCCTCACCTCCGAACCTCAAAAAACACAGCCCAAAAGCCTACTCCAGTTTCCCAGACCTCACTTTTCCATGATTTCGCCGCTGCCGATAGCTCAGATCTCAGGTGGCTCACCAAGAACCCCGTTGGCTCTTCTTGATGGGTCACTGATTCGATCCTCCGGCGGGAACCCCGTTGGCTCTTCCTTGTCGGGTGATCGGACGAACGGATCTGGTTGTCGCCATGGTGGTGCTATGACAGACTTCCATCTGCCTAACGGCGCCCCGGCGGATGGCTCACTGCTTCCCGGGTAGATCTACAACTCACTGAGTCGGCTACCGAACTCAGTGAGTCACTGGCGAGTTAATTAAGTGTCTACATGGGTCAACAACTGGTTATATTTTGGGTTGTTTAATTAGGTTCGGTATTCTGTAGATTTTGTTTTGAAAACGTTTTTAGGTAATTTTAGGTTTCTGTTTCTTTCTTTTTGTTTTTGTGATTTTTCTTAATTTCTGAGATACGGACTAGGCACCCCTTTTAAAAGAGAAATCTTTGTAGTAATCTCTAAATAGTTCTAGATGTAACCATTTTGCACTAAGACCATTTCAGGAATATATTGGAATGCTTAACAGATTACTCCACTGTCCAACCATTCAAAGGCTTGCTATCTTCCGGCGGTCACGAGGCCGCCGGGCGCAATGGGTTTCCGGTTGAGGTTCAGGTGGAAAATCTGAATTTTAATATCCAATCTCATGTGTTGGTTGGAAATGTGAGAAGGTGAATTCTTTGGAACCTTAGAATGCTGCATTTTTGGTGACGTCCTAATTGGAATAGGAAGAAGAATCTAGTTTACATGTAGTTCAGCCACTCCGGCTAATAATTGTACTCACTGCAACTTTAGATACAAAGATGGATTAGAATTTTATATTTCGAACTTGGATCTAACAAATATATTAAAATAGTTGTAAACATTAGACGGAGTAGAAGAGCCATACTAAATAGGGAGTTTAAAAAAAGGGCCTTTTTACATATGCTAATGACAGTATCATTTAGGAAATCATTTTTTTCCAAAACTTAATCAATCAGTGGTTTGCCTTGTTTTTGCTAATTCCTTTTTTTTTACGGTTAATTGCTATATCTGCCTGGAATAAGATTTGTATTTGCTTGCATGTTAAGTCATAAATTTTATTAACAAATTGGTCGACTGATCCCAAATTAGCTATTATCCCTATTTATGGAAAGTTAATATATTTGTTTGCTACATTTATTTATAGAATTACATTAAATCTGTAAAAAGTCTTCGATTGTTTCCTTATTTATATCCATTGAACATTTCCAATCTGGGAGTTTCTGCTTTTTGTTTTGTTTTACTTTTTGACAAGAGAAAAAGTTTTAAAAATAGAAATAATTATAATGCCACTTTAGGCCAGAATCTGCAAATCATTATAAAAACAGCAGGTCACGTGCTAGACGACCGACTAACCCGTGCGATGTACTATATTATACTATTAAAATTAAGTTTAAAAAGTACAACTTTTTAATTAATGCTAATTAATCTAAAATTCCAAATAAATGGTTTTTAATTAGCATAAGATCCCACAAAAGTCTGAGCAACATACCCCGTGAGGCGTGAGGCACGTGACCAACTTGATCAAACAGTCAATTTTGTTGTGATTTGTGGTAATTTTTTTAAATTTTTTTATAATTATGGAAAAATATATGTTAAAGAAGGAAAACAAATGTCCCATGATTTGCTTCGCAAGCATATATATATATCGAATCTTGCATTTTTAGATCATTGGATTGTTTTTGGTTATCTTATGCGTTTCCTTTGACTCTATATCCTTTGACCCACCCACAATTGTGTGGGTGCCACTTAAATCCATAGCTGAAATTTGCCCGTTTCTGAGCACATGAGCTTTTACATAATCATATGCACAAGATAAGTGCAAATACAACAACCAAGAAGCAATCTCATGTATAACATACCATCAATAAGAACCAAGACATCTTTAGCAAGATCACCTAACACAAACCAACCATTAAATGGCAAGGAAAAGAAGTAACATAAACAAATACTACTGGCAAAGATAATGTCCAAAAGGTTAGTATTAGTTTTTCTCCATTCTTAACTAACACATCTCTACCAGGTTTTCAATCCCCCCACTATTTTTGTGCTCAAAAGGGGAGATGAATTTGCAGTTGTTGTTACATTTAGGGAAAGATGCCTGTTTTCTGTGTGACAGGAGGAACAGGCTTCATTGCTGCTTACCTCATCAAATCCCTTATCGAAAAAGGACATCACGTGACAACCACAGTTCGCAATCCAGGTGCCATTCTCATCACAAAGTTCATGTTTCAGCTGATTAGTAGGTTTTAGGAAGTTAAATGTTTGAGTTCTTGTCCAACAGAAAATGTTAAAAAGGTTGATTATCTTTGGGAGCTGGATGGAGCCAAGGAGAGGCTCAAGATTCTGAAAGCTGATCTGCTGGATGATGGCAGCTTTGATGAGGCCATTCAGGGAGTGGATGGAGTATTTCATACTGCATCTCCGGTGCTTGTTCCGTACGATGAACATGTGAAGGTGAACATATTATACCTAGCAAATCTCTTTATAGATGCGAATCCGATTTAGGACTAATGATGAAAATTTGTTGGAAATTTGTAGGAGAATTTGATTGATCCATGCATAAAGGGTACCTTGAATGTGCTAAGCTCTTGCAAGAAATCAAGGAGCTGCAAAAGGGTAGTTCTGACATCTTCCTGTTCGGCGATTAGATATCGCGAAGATGCTCATAAAATCTCTCCTCTCAATGAATCTCACTGGAGTGATGCAGAATACTGCAAAGAACACAATGTAAGTATTTCTGAAATACTTGTGTGTTTTCTGTCATGCATTATAACCGATGCATGATTGAAAACACGACGCTACTAAATGTCTGATTGATTTTCAGATGTGGTATGCCTATGCAAAAACTATAGGAGAGAAGGAAGCTTGGAAAGCAGCACAAGAATATGGCATTGATTTAGTGGTTGTGAACCCCTCCTTCGTCGTAGGCTCTTTGCTTGCACCTCAGCCAACCAGTACACTACAAATGATTCTTGCAATTGTCAGAGGTCAAAAACTTCCAACGCTTTCCATTACTTTTTTTGGTCATTTTTCAGAACTAATCAACATCTTGCATTAGGAATGACTGAGGAATACCCGAACACAAGAGTTGGATTCGTGCACATAGACGACGTTGTTGCAGCACACATTCTGGCAATGGAAGAGAGCAAGTCATCAGGAAGGCTGATTTGCTCGAGCGCAGTGGCGCACTGGTCCGAGATCATCGAGATGCTGAGGGCTAAATATCCATCCTTCAACTATGCAAACAGGTAAGCAAAATTAAACATTTGTGCAGTATTTTTAAAATTTCTTTTATCAATCAAGAACTTGTTGTTAAGTTGAAATGTGTGTTTTGTAGGTGTAGCAAAAAGGAAGGAGATGATATTCCCCATAGCATGGACTGCAGCAAGATTATGCAGCTTGGACTTCCTCCAATGAAATCAGTGGATCAGATGTTTGATGATTGCATTAGGAGTTTCCAAGAAAAGGGATTCCTTAAGAAATCCAATCCAGCCACCATATGATTGATTACAAGAACTACTATAGCATGTGTTTTGAATGTTTAATAAACATGCAGCTATATATGCAGTTCTGAGACTATGCATAAATGGTCTTTCTGACTTATATAGTGTTATAAGTTGTGGATGCAAAATCTTCCTTCATTTTCCCTTTATATCATGACAAGTTCTTTTTTATCAAATGCAATGATAAATATGTAATGTCTTAATAATGAGATTAATTAGAGAAGGTAAAATATTTCGACTTTTGGACCGAACACAGCCCTAAAATTTATACTGTTTTAATTATAATAAATCACAAGATCAGACAAGTTCATCTCATCATCAAGCAACATCAAATTGTCTCACCGTCAAGGTGGGCTAGAGGATTTTTTCTCATAATAAATTGATTTAATACTTTATTTTGAATTCTTTTATACCTAGTTCTCATATTAGAGGATTATACCTGTAATTAGTGTAGTGGTGAAGTACTAATGTAGATGTTGGGCCAATCAAGGTTCGAGCCCTACAATGTGTGGAATCAGAAATTAGAGGCAACATATTCATTTTGGAATGAACATTTTTGCATTGTTTCCATTTTTGGTAAAATTTCTTCGACACTATTTGTTCATTCGAAACTAATCTTCATTAACTCTTTAAATTCAAATGATTTAACTCTTGTTACTTGTTAGTTATTGTGTCATTTCAAAATTATGTCATATTTTGAGACTTCCAACTTATTGGAGATGTACATATTTGGGCGCGTTTAGTTGGTGTAGTTTGTTATAAAACATTGTTTAAAATGGACAAACACATCTCAAGTGCTTAACTTAAGAGAGGATTCCGTACAATAATTAACGAGTACTACAAATAATACCTTTTGAAATAGAGAGCCTATTATAGGGAAGATGCTGCTCCCAGATAAAAGGACACTTACCAAGTCAATATTATAATGCTACTAGCCTACTAGTCTCTAATTAGACCAGTAAAATGCGCAATTACTCACCAAACCCGACATTTCTCGCTTTAACTTGGTCCTACTGCCAAACAGTAAAAATGGGTTCCAAATCTTTGATATTTGTTAAAAAAGAATGTCAAACTAGGTCCTTTGATCGTATAAATCAGTTTAATACCTTTCATTTTATTTCAGTGAAATTATAATTTGTAAAATTCGTGTTATTTCAATTATATTGATTTATTTCACTTAATTTTAATTTAGTTTTGTTTTATTTAGTTCATTCCAAATTAGTTCAACAAAAAAACTCAGGATTTGACATATTTGATAGTCAAGGATTTGACAAATTTGATAGTCAATTATTATTAAACGGAAAAGTATGCTATTAGTGTATAGTCAAGGATGCTAAATGTTGTTTATTAATATATATCCGTACTCAAACACGTGTAGAGATTAGAGAAGAAAGTAAAAAAAAAAAAAATTTTGTTAAAAAATACAACTAGCAATGAGGAAATATATATTTTTTCACATTGAATAGGTTATGATTCAAAATGCTTATACATTTATTTATATAATAAAAACATAGATTACAATGCAGTAAAATCATACTTGTATTTGTAAATGGCTGCTGTTATTGCCAGAGCAATAATTAGCTGCCAGAGCAATATTTTAAGTTAATTCCAAAATTACCCTTCTTTATCTTTCTCACAATCATCTTTCCACTTAATCACAACGACCAGAGTATTATCTTTCTCGCGTTCAATCTTTTCTCACTTAATCATCTTTCCAGTTCTAATGATTAATCCATCATATACTCCTTTAAACTTAATCGTTGCTAATCTACTGGAACGGAGTTTAAGCAGTGCCTACAGACCAGACAGACATCGAGGCGGCGGGGAACTCAAGGCGGAACCTTGACTTCGCCGGAGGAAAAACGCAGCAGGTCTGTGAGATCCGAATAGATAAATCATGCCTTTTCACGTGAACTAATTTTTACTGAGAGTGGGTAAACCTTCACCGGAGGTCCGGAGCCGAATTCCGGGCTCTTCCCTTTTCCAGAAATTCATCCACTGGGCGGAGTCGATGGTGGAGGAATCAGACTCATCGCATTCCGGTATGGTCGCCGGAATGAGACGCTGGCCTAGGGCGGGTCCATCGGAACAGAGACGGCGAAGAAAGGGATGTTGAAAGTGGACATTGACCGCTTTGCGAGTGCATCGAGGTTGAACATCTGTCGGAGAAGATAGCAGTAGCGTCACCGTTGCTTTGTTGGAAATCAAGAGAGGTGGTAGGAAATATTGCTCTAACTTATTAATGCTCTTGGAAGGAATATTTTGTTAAGGCTGCTGTTTTGGCAATAATTAGCCTTTAATTTGGCAAGATAATATTTTATCAAGATAATAAAAAGGGTAATTTTGGAATTAACTTAAAATATTGCTCTGGCAGCTAATTATTGCTCCGGCAATAACAGTAAATAGCATATGATAGAATTAAAACTAAAATGGTCATTTTCTTCTTCAAACTTAACGGGATGGACAGTGATATTGGACCCAATGGAGATGGAGTCAACCTCAAATTGCGCAATTAATTAGAGAGGGGTTTGAAAAAGTCCCAAACACCTTCCAAATTGATGAATTGGGTCGGCAATTCGGATTCTGTTTTCATCCAATGGTGGGTGCCATTAGGATTTGGACATCCTCCTAATTCCAAAGACCATCATAAATTCATAACTAATAATTATCATGGCATTGCAATCTCGGATGATGACACTTTTGTTTTGGGACATAATCAACATTTATCACATGTTTATATTGCCATTTATCATCTTCCTAATCATCACGTGGTGTTTTTAGGGATCTAAGTAAAATCTATACTATTTATTCACTTCAAAAAAATTTATAGAATAAACGACGTCATTTTTGTCAAAAGTGGAATGCTATTTATATGGCAACTAAATAAATTTTAATCAGCAGTAACCAACATTTTAATCTCACCAAGAAATTATTGTCTAATTAGTAACTTTGGTATAAATCAATGATTTTATAAAAATAGAACACCTAATTAACTAATCAAATTCTCAAATTCAGGATATCAGTCTCTCACTCTCTCCGCTAAAATGAGTGGAGGTAAGTAATTCTATAAAATCCTCATGATTCTATTCCGTGATTGATCTAAATGTCCTTAAGATCTTTAAACACTTAAGCAATATTCCAATAAGAAAACTGATTAATATAAGACCATTTCTTACATGGTAATTTATGAAACCAGGGTTTCTGAACAAATCACTCCAGGCTTTGCAAACGCATCGGAATTTTAGCAGTGTCTTGACCGGCAACCGAAAAAGAATCTCGTCACGGATGATGTCTTCTGGTATATTCATGGCGGCCGATCAAGATGAACTCATGTATTAATAAAAGAATGATATATAATTCGAGCCTCATTCAATCTCACTAAGTCGTCTTCTATTCCTTTTTGGATTAGGATTTAAACCTAAACCAATAATGAATTGGAATTTAAACCAAATCTATAAATTCAACTCTCACCCCACATTTTTATCCATCATTGACCTAAATGGAAGCCGTAGGATTTGTACATGCCCAAACGCCGTTTCTCCGGCCAAAGTTGGCCACCCTCGGCAGTAGAGACGCTTTTTTCGCCGGCGGCTCTTGTCCAGCACCAACGAAGAACAATCGTCATAACTCACGATGTGCGATCTTCGCCGTTTCAAATCCCATCCTAGACAGCCCATTGATTAAAACACCTCAACCGCAGCCATTCTTGACCGTTTCCCCTTCTTCTCTCCAATGCGAACCGGGGTTTCTTTTGCAGAACCAGTGGTTGGACCGGGAGAATGGTGCGTTGTTGGGGGAAACTGAGTACCTGAGGAAGATCCTGAGGACAAAGGTGTATGATGTGGCGAGAGAATCGGAGCTGGATCTTGCTACAAAGCTCTCTAAAAGGATTGGAGTCAACATTTGGCTCAAGCGCGAAGATCTCCAACCAGTTTTTTCGTTTAAGCTTCGAGGAGCTTATAACATGATGGCTAAACTTACTCAGGACCAGTTGAAGAAAGGAGTGATATGCTCTTCAGCTGGAAACCATGCTCAAGGTACAGCTTTAGCTGCAAAGAAGCTTGGATGCAGTGCTGTTATCGTAATGCCTGTTACAACACCAGAGATTAAATGGATGTCGGTTGAGCAATTGGGTGCTACTGTTGTCCTTGTGGGGGATTCGTATGATGAGGCTCAAGCATATGCCAAAAACCGAGGTTTGGAGGAAGACAGGACGTTTGTACCTCCATTTGATCATCCAGATGTGATTAGCGGGCAGGGAACGGTTGGAATGGAGATTGTTCGCCAAGTGGAGGATTTAGAAGGTTTGCATGCAGTATTTGTGCCAGTGGGTGGTGGTGGATTGATAGCTGGGATTGCTGCTTATATTAAGAGTGTTTCTCCCGATATCAAAATCATTGGAGTTGAACCTTTTGATGCGAATGCCATGGCCTTATCATTGCATCATGGTCAAAGAGTAGTCCTTGATCAGGTTGGAGGATTTGCTGATGGGGTTGCTGTCAAAATGGTCGGTGGAGAGACTTTCAGAATGTGTAAAAAGATGATTGATGGTATCGTTATGGTTGGACGTGATGCTATTTGTGCATCAATCAAGGACATGTTTGAAGAAAAAAGAAACATTTTAGAACCCGCAGGTGCTCTTGCACTTGCAGGGGCTCAAGCTTACTGCAACTATTATGGACTGAAGGGTGAAAATGTTGTAGCAGTAACCAGTGGAGCTAACATGAATTTTGACCGCCTTAGATTGGTTACTGAGCTAGCAAATGTTGGTCGAAAAAAGGAAGCTGTGCTTGCTACATTCATGCCCGAGGAGGCAGGAAGCTTTAGGAGATTCTGTGAAAATGTGGGAGATATCAATATTACAGAATTCAAATACAGATATAATTCAGGGAAGGAGCAAGCTTTAGTATTGTATAGTGTTGGCCTACATACAAAAGCTGAACTGGAAGCCATGATAACAAAAATGGAGTCGTCTTTGCTTGAGACCTTGGATCTAACAAACAATGACTTGGTGAAAGATCATCTCCGATATTTGTCGGGTGGCCGTTCAAATCTTCAAGATGAGGTTCTTTGCCGGTTCATCTTCCCCGAGAAGCCGGGGGCTTTGATGAAATTCTTGGATGCTTTCAGCCCTCGTTGGAACATTAGTTTGTTCCATTACCGAGCACAAGGAGACACGGGTGCAAATGTGTTAGTTGGTATCCAAGTTGCACAAATGGAAATGGATGAATTCCATGATCGAGCTAAAAAACTTGGTTACCAGTACGCCGTGGAGGAAAACAACAAGGCTTTGAAGCTTTTAATGTACTGAACCTTGTAGTTCATTATTTATTTCATGAAATCCAATAATCAATGTAAATTATATTGAGTTAATTTAGAATAATTTGTTTTTGCGATAACTCCCTCTTGCGACTCTAACGTTTTGAATTTTTCTTGTTTGTTTTGAGATGTCCTTTAGAAGACAAAAAAAATAGTATTTAATCATATGTTATTTTAATATATTAAAATAGTTGTAAACATTAGATGGAGTAGAAGAGCCATACTAAATAGGGAGTTTAAAAAAAGGGCCTTTTTAATTACATATGCTAATGATAGTATCATTTAGGAAATCATTTTTTTCCAAAACTTAATCAATCAGTGGTTTGCCTTGTTTTTGCTAATTCCTTTTTTTTTACGGTTAATTGCTATATCTGCCTGGAATAAGATTTGTATTTGCTTGCATGTTAAGTCATAAATTTTATTAACAAATTGGTCGACTGATCCCAAATTAGCTATTATCCCTATTTATGGAAAGTTAATATATTTGTTTGCTACATTTATTTATAGAATTACATTAAATCTGTAAAAAGTCTTCGATTGTTTCCTTATTTATATCCATTGAACATTTCCAATCTGGGAGTTTCTGCTTTTTGTTTTGTTTTACTTTTTGACAAGAGAAAAAGTTTTAAAAATAGAAATAATTATAATGCCACTTTAGGCCAGAATCTGCAAATCATTATAAAAACAGCAGGTCACGTGCTAGACGACCGACTAACCCGTGCGATGTACTATATTATACTATTAAAATTAAGTTTAAAAAGTACAACTTTTTATTAATGCTAATTAATCTAAAATTCCAAATAAATGGTTTTTAATTAGCATAAGATCCCACAAAAGTCTGAGCAACATACCCCGTGAGGCGTGAGGCACGTGACCAACTTGATCAAACAGTCAATTTTGTTGTGATTTGTGGTAATTGTTTTTTTAAAAAAATTTGGGGAAAAAATAATTATGGAAAAATATAAGTTAAAGAAGGAAAACAAATGTCCCATGATTTGCTTCGCAACTACTCCATTGTCACCAGGGGAAAGAATATCAGATTTCCATTTTTAGCTTTCCTATTTTTGAAAATCTTTTCTATGTTTAAAAGTTAAACAATAAATGGAAGATCTTGTTACTTGAATGTTCGATGCTAATGAATCGGTCTAATACACTTCAACTTTTATTTTCAGATTTCAGAATTGATCCGGTTATTTTCATATCCTTATTTTCAGGTTTTAGATTCAGATTTTGTCAAATGCATTAATGTAATATATTATATTTTAAATTAAGTAGAATATATTATCCTACACATTTTTAGGAGGTGTATGATTTGTAGTTGTATCCATTCCTTTCTCTAGTATTTGTATTGCAATATTCATCATATATTAATATCTATTTAACTTTTTTCAAAACAAATTATATTTAACATAATGCAAATTCATACATAGAGAGAAATATACAGTCACATACTACTAACTTATAATGCACAAAATAACTCTGAATGTACAATGAACTTCCAAGTAGTTGATATAACGATGTATAGTCCAGAGTCATCACAGAATGTTAAGGCAGTTTGAGGAAATTCTTGCACTTGAAACAATGTTGCACCGATGAGAAATAGACTTATGGGCCCTGTCCAATAGCGCTTATTTCCAGCACCTCCGGAACCCTCCAGCACCCTCCAGCACCTACCAGCACCCTCCAGCACTTGTCACTATTCACATACATGAATGATTTATTTTTTAAAAAAAAATAAAAAATAATTTTTCTTTAAAATTAGTTTCAATATGTTGTGTACGAATTAATCATTCTTTAAATATATAGTTTCATAATTATGTACATCATAATTATACAATTTTAATTTAATTTCAACCCCCTCCAGCACCCCCTCCAGCACCCTATTGGACAGGGCCATGGTGTGCTTATTTTGAAAACTGTTGTGTTTTCGCTTTTGACACAACAAATAACTTCCTCCTTCACAATAAACTGTTGTTTAGCAGTTTTCCAAACACTTAAAACAATTGTGCTTATATGGAGCATTGTTTTTGTTTTACCTTGTATAACAACCTTTATTTTCACTCAAACACATGAGTCATGAGATTAACAAATACAGCTAAAAAAAGGTGGTGAAATGGTCATTAAATTCACTGTGCAAGTCATAGAGGGAGTGGGGCTCAAAACTTATTCTGTGCATCCACCGAAATCACGTACTGGGGTCCTTCCGATATCAGTACTACTCTTTGGTACCGATATTAGTACATCTTGCCAGACCAATGTGACCTTTTAGTGCCACACAGCTGAGAGCCTCCAACCAACAACCAGATAACATCCTTTAACCGCCTCAAGTTGTCGATATCTTTTGCTTGGCAAACCAAACCCCTAAAACTCTACCACCATCTTCACCTTGCAAACGTCAGAAACCCGACAGTTGTGTCTTATGCGTCTATAAGTTTTATCGAATCCGTCGTGTTTAGTGTTGGTTTGTAGAAGAAAACATTGTAACAAGTTCCTACCACTTAATTTAGAATCTTGGACCCCCACACTTTCCATGGCATTTGGTGAGAATATACTAAGTTCATCGACACTAACCATAAATCTATAGGGACAGCAACACTATAGATGAGATGAGATTTCAACTTTGATTGTGACTAAGAATATTAATCTTTGATTATGACTTAGAATCTCATCACTTTGATCACAACAAGTAGCAACACTCTCGAAAAAGCATCACCTCGTGGTATCCCCCTATAGTATTATCATGATGTTGATGAATTCTCCATAGGACATGGCCACATGATAAAATTTTAATTGCAACATCGAACGAAAGCATAAAACAAACATGAAAACCAAAAGAATAATACTAAAAAAGTTTTCATATTCATCAGGCAAGATCCCCTTGGAAGGCTCTGAAAGAGCAGAAAAACCCAAAGGACTCTTTTTCAATTCTCCCCATTACATGACAGACACTCGAGAATGAAATAACAGAACAAACTCAACCCGGACAAAATCACTCTCCCAAAGAAGCATAGAGTTCATCTCCTTTGAGATCTAACCTCCGATTTAACATAAACAGATAACTTATAGTCTGATTGACTTACTCGCTCAACGCTATACTAATAATACGATTATTATTAACTACTAATGCAAAAACTTAAGCTGCAAAACTCACAGGCATGCTATGCTGCTGGTTGCTGCCATTCATCATGGCTGATGGGGCAGCTGGTGGATTTTCATCAATCCAAGACAAATCTCCAGCGCAAGCATCGATATCAAAGAAGTCGGGAAGAGCAGCTGATTGATCACCTTCAAAGCCATGTGTAGGAAAGTCATCAAAGCCATCATCAAAGATATCATCCAAGCCATCAAGCCCAAAGCCGAGTGGATTTCCAAAGTCACCTTCTCCCATGAAGAAAGAGTTCATCTCCAAATCAAATTCAATCCCTGCACCAATCTCCTCTAGTGTGCATCCATTATCTCTCAGGCAGGTGTCCAGATCAGGCACTTCGGGATCCATGACAATGTTCTCCAAAGGAACAACATTGTTAGCATCCTCAATCACGACAGTGTTCTCCAGAGCAACAACGTTATTAACACCATCATCCTCCATCTTAGGAGTTACTGACGAAGTCAAGCAATCCATTTCATGAACTGAAGCTGGTGATGTGAGAGACACCAAGCTCCCATAAGAGTTCTCAGAGGCAGAAGCCTGAGCACCATTTTGATTCCCGGGCTCAGAAGCTGCAACCGAATCAGAATGATTATCACCATTGACGGCATTAGAGTTCTTCTTATCCTCCAATGGGTACTCGTGCCCCATAGCCACAAACTCAAGTCTCTTTTTCTCATACGCTTCAGACGCCTCTTCAGGGGTGTTGAATGTACCCAACCATAGCCTCTTCCCCTTGTAAGGATCGCGGATTTCCGCTGCCCATTTGCCCCATTTCCTCTGCCGAACACCACGATACTTGACAGAAGAAACAGGTAAAGGCTCAGGCTCAAGCTTGGGCTTAGACTCAACTACAGATTTGGTTGTCAAACCCTTCTCTTTCTCTTTCTCTTTCTCTTTCTCTTTCTTCTTCCTCCCCCCACTGTTACTCTCAGCATCACTAGTAAAACCCCCACTCTTTGGCTCAAGAATAGGGACAAAAATCTCCCTCATAAACTTCCTAGGCTTCTTCAAACGCATCTCAAACTCATCCTCATCATCATCGTCATCGGATGAATCGGTGGCATCCGGGTCATTACAGAAGACCCGAATCCTCCTCATGGGAACGGGTGGTTCAACACTCACCTTAGCTCTCTTCTTCTGCACCACTCTCATGTTACTGTTCACAGTCAACTCTCTCTGAGTCCCAGGCATTTTCACTTCTCACACACAACCTCAAAAAAACTAAAGATTTGCCCAAAAACCCCCTTCAAAAATCTCACAAAATTGCTCTCAATCCGCAGGAAAAACTACAAAAACTCAGAGATCTTTGAAATGGGCGACTAGTTAACAAACCAAACCCTCAAAAAAACACAACCTTGTCAAGTATGAGGCCCTCTGAAGAACAGGAACAGAGATAACAAACGTTGTATGTGAAATCCCCCAAAGCACTTAACTCCAGAACAAGTCCTGCATCAACAACAAAACAAAAACAACACTGATTTAATCACACATCACATCATCACATCAGATCAAACCATAACACAACCAGGCTAAAACCCAGAGGGGTTTAAGAGGGGTAAAAATGGTACCTTTTGGGCCTCAAACGCATCGAAGCAGTTGGGGAATGGAAGGAAGAGCTCTGCCTCGTAACAGAGCCGCGGGACGACGACGTTTCCGGCTTCCAAACGGCGGTTGAGAGAGAAAACTTGCTCCTGTTTAACAACAACAAAGCAGACGCAGACGGTTGAAATCTTCCAGACATAAATCTCCGCCGCAACGCGCCACCAATTCTCTCCCTCCTTGTTCGTTCTTCCCTTCTTCTACTAGTGAAAAAGCAAAGAGAAAAATGAACAAAAACCCAACAAGAAAAGAGAGAGAATCGGATCAACAGAAAACCCCCTATAAATAGAGTCAATATTTTTGCTAAAACCCCTCTAGAGAGATAACAGTAAAGATCAGGAATCTATGGCCGAGATTTCTCTTTTTCTCCCTATACATGACAAATTCAGATTAGCCTTTTTTATCAATTATCTCCATCCTTTACTGTGTATTTTGTGTGTACAAGAATACTGTAAAAACATTAAACAAAAGTGTGAAACATTAGAAAATCAAACCTCAACACAGCAACAACAATTGACTTGGCCGAACAAGAAGACGCAAATCTCAATAAAACTGAGCCATTTTTTTTTAAAAAACCACGAAAATATGGAACCGGAATTCTTAATTTATACAGGAGGCCTACCTTGTCTTCTTTTCCTCGTGGCAGGAAGAAGAAGGAGCAGCGATATATTACACACAGTCACGCACTTTTTCCTTTGTATTTCACCTTTCCCCAGGCGGTCAAAATACGCATTTATTTATAAAGTATAATACCAAGAAGCGGACGTTTTTTGTATTTATGGTGTGTGTATTCCGGTGTTTTGTGCGTGTGGTGGAGACTGTGAAAACTACCTTTTCTGGACTGAATTTCCCTTTTTTACGGCTTTGCTGAGCTGGCATGTCATGCTTATCATACAATATTCCAGTTTTGGGAAAATGAATTAAAGGAGGAAAATTATTTTTACCTTGTCTGCGTTTTTAGGCCCACTCGTGGATTTGATAATGAGAGTACACTCGCTGAGTGTGGTGAGAGGTGTAGTGCACGCGCTGAGTGGGAGAGTGGGCGAATGATGCTGCGGGTAGTAATTGAATACAGCTAATATGTTGGGGACGGTTTTGGGCAGGGATTACCGCAACTATTTCGATTTTGCCACTGAAGTAGGGATTTAGTCAAGTGTTTACTTGGTGAGGAGGGAAAATTTTCTATTTTAAGGAAGGTGAAATAGAAGGAAGGGGCTTTTTTACCTTTTTTACCTTTTCTGTCTTTTTTTATTTTTTTCACTTTTATTTTTGGTTTGTTTGTTAGCTTTATTTGGTAGGAAGTAGTTGCCTTTTTCATGGGATTTTATTCCTTTTGAGTTTTGAGGTTTCTTTTCACATTATTTTCTATTTTAGATTAATGTGTCCCAAATCATATGCTATAATGGTGGCAAATTTTCAATGAATGAAATTCCATTGATACATTTGGAAATGATTCATTATATATTATCACTCATGATTTTAAATATTTAGAAATGGTTTATAATTACAGTACCAATATACTGTGCATAATTTGTTATTGTTATTGAATATCACTACGTTTTTATGAATTCATTATTAGTATGAGCTGGATTCCACATATTTTAAGAGTAATACAAAATTATTGATGAGATACATGTCATTTTTGTTTGACTAATTTATTATTACTGATACTAATGTAATATGAACTGGACATCACATATTACAAAATCAATGTGACGTTATTGAAAATATATTTACTCATTCTTTTCTTTCTTTTTTTGAAGGAAATATATACTCATTCAGTCCAAAATAAAGGTCAGATTTTTTAGAAAACTATGAATGTGAGTCATTAATCTCGCTGGAATTATATGTTTTAAATATAATATGTTTAATATTATATTTAGGCCCTGTTTACTAGAGCTTATTTCTTGATGTACTGAATTGAACTGAAGTGAAAATTGATGTATTGAAAAATGGAATCAGCATGACTGAATTAACCTGAATTTCATCAAATTGCATTTTTATTGAACTGAACTGAACTGAAGTGAAAATTGATGTATTGAAAAATGGAATCAGCATGACTGAATTAACCTGAATTTCATCAAATTGCATTTTCACTGAACTGAATTGAACTGAACTGAACTGATCTATAGATAAGCTCTGATAAACAGGGCTTTAATAATCCACATTTTAAATTTTAAATAGTCCAAATAAAGGTTTATAAAGAAATTAAAGAATATAAAGTACCACAAATACGGTCAAATGGAATCCAACAAAATCAGATGTGTTAACAAAAAATCTTACTGACCTGTTGACTGCCTATATGAATCATGTACAGCAAATCACAATGTAAATGTGACACTATGACCCTGTTTACCAGAGCTTATCTGTAGATCAGATCAGTTCAGTTCAGTTCAGTTCAGTTCAGTTCAATTCAATTCAGTTCAGTTCAGTGAAAATGTAATTGCTGAAATTCAGGTTAATTCAGTTATGCTGCTTCCATTTTTCAATACATTATTTTTAGTTTACTTCAGTTCAGTTCAGTTCAGTTCAGTACATGGTGGAAATAAGCTCTAGCAAACAGGGCCTATATTTTAGTCCATGTTTGTTAGAGTTTATCAGTAAATCAGTTCAGTTCAATTCATTTCAGTTCGGTTTAGTAAAAATGTAATTTTATGAAATTTAGATTAATTCAGTTATCTTGATTCTTTTTTCAATACATTAATTTTTACTTCACTTTTGTTAATTTCAGTTCAGTTCAATCCAATTCAATTCAGGTAAGTGCAGCAAACAATCATCTATGAGAACAGGCCCTGTTTGCTAGAGTTTATTTCTTGATATACTGAACTGAACTGAATTGAATTGAACTGAACTGAAAATTCATGTATTGAAAAATGAATCAACATGCTGAATTAACCTGAATTTCATCAAATTGCATTTTCACTGAACTGAACTGAATTGAACTGAATTGAACTGAACTAAACTGAACTGAACTGATCTACAGATAAGTTCTGGCAAACAGGGCCTTAATCTTAAAATAAAATCAGAATCGAGAAATAGATAGATTTGTCTCATTTTAGCTTGAATTTTAAATTTTTGTTTATCAGTTATCGGAATAATTTACACATATACTAATAAATTTATATTCTGTACCATAATTTTTATCTCTACAGAGACCAAGTACTATAAGAGACTGTTATCGGTTGAAGTTGTCGTTGGTGAGATTCAACCCCGACGCCGTTGTTAGATTTTATGTTGCTGGTGTCACCAGAGCTCGGTCGTCTTACATGGATCGACTCGATACTGAGTTTCGGTGTGAATTTTTACGAAATAACAGTATTGTACCAAGGATTAGGAATAATCAAGGAAATTGACCGAAATATCAAGCATAATGAATGAAAGATCAATTAACTGAAAGATCAAGGTAAAAAAGGAATACTCAAGGAAACTAACTAAAAGATCAATCAAACTGATTAAAAGATCAAGCAAAAACAATAAATGATCATTCCCTAGGCCATTGGTGTCCACAAGGACAGGTTTTACCTAAGAGTCTCTTCTTTCATATTAATTAAATTATTATAGAATAATTTTAATTTGTAATTAGCGATCAAATAATACATAATTGTATCTATTACTAAATTTGTGTTTCTTTAAAATTTCATTTTAGTTATCGAGAGCTAAAAGAGAATCACAATTTGAATAAAAAAATTCTTGAGAAGTTTTCTTTATAAATCGTCTATATTTTAACAATCCTAGAAACATTCTACATTTTTTACAAAATAATAATTTGTCTAGTGATACTATTACCTCTTTCAAATAATAATTTTTTTCTAAACTGAAATAAATCTAAATATAAATAACTTAAATAATTTTGAGCTTATCATATATTATTATAATCTATATTAAAATTGTAACATTTTATAGATCAATAATTGAATTGAACTGGAAAAATAAAAGAGAAAGTCTTGGGTGAGACCTGTCCTTGTGGAGACCAAGAGCAGGGGAATGAGTATTTATTGTTTCTGTTTGATCTTTTAGTCAGTTTGTTTGATCTTTCAATCAATGTCCTTGAGTATTTTTGTTTTGCCTTGATTTTTCAGTTAATTTGATCTTTCGTTCAGTTTACTTGATCTTTTGGTCAATTTTCTTGATCATTTCCTTGGTCAATTTCACCAACGACAAATTCAATCAAAGAAATCGGCGGGTTTAAAGCTTACCAACGACAAATTCAATCAATAGCAGTCTCATATAATCTTTGGTCTCATTTGAGACAGGTCTCAAATGAGAATTTGCCAAAATAAAATGCACTGAATTGAACTAACCTAAGGAAAAGGTAAACATATCCTAAATCTATTAAATGAGACGGTCTCGCAAAGCAACAACTAACAATATTTTAAAGTAGATGTTTAACCACATTGAGAAAATCTCATATTGAGCAAATACATAGATATCATAACTTTAAGAAAGTATAAAGCTTTTTTTTTTTAAGGAAATATTTCATTTCATGTTTAAACCTAAACATATTCTTATAAAATTTTGGGGTCAAAATGTTGATACTTTATTTTAGGTGTTTTCATTATCCAATTATTTTTGTATCTTCTTCCACCTTACTGCCCACTACCATCATGTCGTCGGACCAAATCTCAACAATGTATATGATTCAAGTTTCAACGTCGGAGTTCCAAATCTCAATGTCGGTGATCAAACGACTCAAACCTCATCGATACTAGCTAGTTATAAACTCACCACCAGTGATTCCAACAATTTCCAACCAAAAATTAAAAGGGACAAAGCATATGTCGTTCTTCACAACCTCACCATTTGCAGTCAGCAACATCGTCACTGGTCGAGAGCAATCGTCTACATACAGGGGCGGAGCTAGGGGGTTCCTAGGGGAACCTAGGGACCCCCCATCATATGTATTTTTTGAGTAGTATGCATACAAATATTAACAAATATACAAGGAGCGGTAGATTTTTACATCTGAAGGTATCCCCAAATATATTTTTTTTCTGTATTCGCCACTATCTACATGTATCATCGCCAGTCACGATGGTTGATCTTCACAACATCCACTGTGAGGACACCGTCGTACCAAATTGGAGGCGCTACGGTGGTTCATCATAGCAAGAAACTTCTCGTCAATCATGAGTCTCATGACCTGGCCAGGAGAAATTGTTTGCATCCTTGCCGATCATTTGCTCTTCGCTGTTCATCAGGGGCGGACCTAGAAATTAAAGTTGAGGGTTGACATAATAGAATTAAAATAAAATTATAGCACTAAATTTTAATATATTAAAAATTACAAGGGTATAAATGCATATTACAAAGGTATAAAATGTAATTTTTAATTTTTTTGGGTGACCGGGTCACCCTGGGCCACCCCCTAGGTCCGCCTACGTGTTCATCACATCCATCATTAATTCATCATCTCGTCCTTTCCTAAAAGCACTTGCAATCATAAATCCTTCAAAAGTATTTTACATTCACTTTTTAAATAAAGTCAATTTATACAGCTTTTAACTCACAATCATTCAGCTTCCACATCATCAAACCATCACCTTTTATTTATTTATATTGTATAGTACATGGCTATATTTTTAATGAATCACACAATTGAATGCACATCAAAATATATTCATGTTTATAAGAATGTGTAAAATTGCTTAAGTTTGTATAAAATAATTTAGCATGAATTTTAAAATAATAAATAATGCATTAATTAAAAGAAAAAAACGTAAAAAACAATGAGGGTAGCATAACTGACAAATTATGAGATTATGAAAAATAATTAATAAATTAAAATGTAAACTAATTCCGTTAGGCTAGATTTTAGTCCTGTAAAATATTTTCGTAGCATGAAGGTTTGGTGTTTGCCCTACATTTACTTTTATTCATTGAATGATCTGGAAAAATTAAGGGAAAATTTTGATTAAGGGCAAGATACAAATGAAAATTATTATAAAGGACGCGAAACTTGTATATTTATTGTTAAGGGAATTTTGATATTTCTACCTATGTTTAGTAAAGAAAAGTCATTTATAATCCTCTCTTATCTAAAAAAAAAATCAGATTTCAATTAATAGATTTTGTTCTCTTGAGCTTATTTGTAAATTAGTTCAGTATAACTAAAATTTGATGAAATTTAGTTTAACTCAGTCATGCTAAAAAAATTTCATTACATTGTTTGTCAATTTAGTTCAATTCAATTCAGTAAAAATAAAATTTAGTTTAATAAAATGAAATTTGATGAAATTTAGTTTAATTCAGTCATGTTGATTTTTTTCAGTACATTATTTTTCACTTTAGTTCAATTCAGTTGAATTCCTTTGGTCATATTTTATTGAACTAAATTTCACTTAACTAAATTTAACTAAATTTTATTGAACTAATTTACAAATGAGCTCAAGAGAACAAACCCTATTAATTAGAAGTATAAATTGTTTTTAGGGATGAGAGGGTTATAAATAACTTTTCTTAATTAATTAAATAAATAAAAGGTAGATATATCAAAACGCCCTTAACAATAAATATACAAGTTTCACGCCCTTTTTAATAATTTTCATTTGTATCACACCCTTAATAGAAATTTTCCCAAAAATTAACATAAATTATCCTGTCTCTCCTGCCACATTTCCACGTGTCCTTGCATGAGTGGCTCAGTTTTGAAGACAGAGGGATGAAATTTTGAAGCCAGAGGCGTTTACTTTTCCTTGTATTGCGGTTCCAGCCCTCCACTGTGAGCAATTCGTAGGGCTTTAATATGATAAATACCCTTTAAATCCCACCCTCTGTGGGTGCTCTAATGGGCAACATAATTTGCCAAAAAGAGAAAAAATTACACTAGTAGAGTACTGAACCTTTTATTTTTAATGAAGAATTCTCAAATGACACATGTCTTAAAGATCAACATAAAACAGGTAAGCACGATTATTCAGTATATTATTGTTAAGCGATAAGTTTGAAAGTGAGAACATTATCATTTGTCTTATGTATCAATTAAAACCGTGATGCTCTCCTTTTTAATACAACATAGAAACTGAAATTTTCATAATGATAATTTTGTACTACAAATAATGTCACGGTAAACTAGTATGTAAAGACAATCAAGCATAACATTATAGACAACTCAAAAACAAAAATGCAAATAAAAGACATTCAAGACTAGAAGTATGAGAGCTCGTGGAGGTAAATTACCGAGGTATGGTAAGATTTAAGGGAAAAATTATTTATAAATTCTCATTTATTATCATAATTTTAATATTTAATTATTAATATTAAATTAAATGTGTGTATACGACGGGTCGGGTGGGTGGCGAGTTATCAGGTTGGGTGATGGATAAGAAAAATTCACCTATCACCCAAGGACCCATCACACGTTCACTCATCACCCATTTTCACCAATTTATTTTGGATTTTCACCCACTTAAATGGGTGGATGAATCGATTGATGGGTTGGGTTGGGTTGGGTTGGGTGGAATTGTTATCATTATTTGCACGTAAACAAAAATTGTGTTACATAATGTCTGATAAGAGCATCCACTATGGGTATTGAAATGGTATGAAATTTGGTATGGAGTGAGAAAAGTCTCACTATGGGTATGAAATTGGTTTGAAAAGGGTATGAAATGTTGAGAAGGAGCGGATGCGCATGGACAAGTCCATACTCATTCCATACCATTTTATTTTTTTTAAAGCAAAATATTTTCATACAGAATTTTTAAAAAATAAAATAATGTCACCAATAATTATAATATTTTTTTTTATAAATAGAGCTCAAATTTGCATATGTTCTCACACCTCTTGCAAACCATATTTTTCCACACATTCAAAATCCGAGAATTCATAGTTTTCTTCTCTTTGATTCAATTTCTTGAAAATGTTTCCTTGTAGTTCTAATTCCAACATACGACCGGCGAACTCAAAATCAGCAAGCCCTAGACCTCATTCTCAACAACACCCAAGACCCCATTTACAACAACATCCAAGACCTCGTTCTCAACAAACCCCATCATATGAATATCCAGAAAACCCAAATTTCAATCAGCCGCTTACACAATCTTGGGCTCCCCAAAACTCATATTCTGTTTCATTCCCAGACAATTACACACAAAATTGGAGTGAATATCCACAACATTCAACAACGCAACAAAGTGAAGTCATGTTTCAATCAAGGGGTCGAAGCTATATGTCTCAAGGGGTCGAAGCAATTGTTTATTTTTATGTTTATTTAATAAAAAATATAAAAATATTATTTAAATGAAGTGGGGACCACATTAATGTGGGGTAATAATGTAGGCAGGGGCGGAGCTAGGGCTGTAAACGAGTCGAGTCGAGCTCGAACAGACCTGTGTTCGAGTTCGAGTTCGAGTTCGTATTGCATGTTCGTGATCGAGTTCGAGCTCGTACGAGTTGAGATATTTTAGTTCGAGCTCGATTCGTGTGAGTTTTAGAAAGTTCGAGCTCGACTCGTGAGCTCGATAAAAAATCGAGTTCGAACTCGAACTCGAGCTAGTTCGAGCTCATTAAAGAATTAATGAATAAAATTTAATTAATTTATATAAAAATTCTATATAAAAATTCTATTCGAGCTGCTCGACGAGCCTATCGAGCTGGCTCTTATGAGCTCGAGTTCGAGTTCGAACTGGTCAAACCGAGTTCGAAAACGAACTTTGACCGAGTTGTTCGCGAGTTGTTCACGAACGGTTCAGTTCATTTACACCCCTAGGCGGAGCTAGTTGGTAACCTGGGGTAACCCAGGTTACCCCTCCGTAAAAGAAAAATTACCAGTATATATATATATATATTAATAAATAGGTTACCTCCAGTAAATTAAAATTTTACTTTTACTAATAATATAAAAGGAGTTAATTATTTATGTTTCAGCTAGTTCGGAGACGGTGGTAAATAAAATATGAGCGGTGGTTAATAAATAGGCCACCCCAATTATTAAATTTTTACTTTTACTTAAAAGTATTAAAAAAATTTAGTTATTCTTTCCTAATCTTCTATCACAGCTAACAACGTTAAGTACTAGATTTCAGGTAAGGTAAGGATTGTTTCATTAACTTTTACGTGTGGATTTTGTTTTAATTATTTTCTTATTCGAAAAAACTATAACTTAATTTAAGTTATACAATAAAATTCACAATAATACAAAATTAAATGAAATGTACAATAATACTTTAACTTCTACAATAAAATACCCTATTATTCATCATAGTTTTTGTTGCATGTTTAAGTCAGTTTGACCATAAATTTGAAGTAATATAATATAAATGTGTGATATAGTTTTGTATTCTATTTGACATGTATTTTGTAAATATCAAAATTTTAAATTAGCTAATATATTTAACTAAAGCTATCAATTGTCAAAATTGCCGTTAAATATTATTTGGCCAAACAATGCCAATTTCTATAAAAGTACACACTTAAAACTTGATAATTGCATATTTACTCATGTTCGAAGTCCGAAATACGTTTATTTTGTATTATAAAATTTATTTTTAGTTTACCCTCATATTAGAGGTTACCCCAAGGAAAAATTTCTAGATTCGCCCCTGAATGTAGGGTAGTGGTATGAAGTTGATTATATGATAGTAGAGTATAAATTTGTTGATGGGATGAAGTTGAAGTGAGATATGAATATATTGATTAAAAATTAAAAAGGGGTATGAAGTTGGTATTATGATAGTGGATGCTCTAAGTATTGATGAGATGGAATTTTTTGTATTGCGTTGGATAATACAAATTCGCACTATATGGACTCACTTTTAAAAACCAAACAATTCAAAGTTTATCATATTTGAAAACCAATATTATTTGGATTGAAAATATACTGTAGTATATTCTTATTTTTTCTGTCAAACCAATAAGAATTTTATATTTTTCCTACTTATTGGTGAATATTACTATATTCACGTTGAATTTACATGTAACAAATGCATTGTTTAGCTTGCACAATCCAACATAGTTGATAGTACCACTGTTGCATCCAATAATAACATTATTGGATTTGATTGGAAATCCAATATTATGAACTAATTTAGATTCAATTTCAGCTCGGTTTTTAATTTTTAAAATTTTTAATATTTCCCACAATTAATTAAGGCCCTGTTTGCTAGAGCTTATTTCTTGATATACTGAACTGAATTGAAATGAAAATTAATGTATTGAAAAATGGAATCAGCATGACTGAATTAACCTGAATTTCATCAAATTGCATTTTCACTAAACTAAACTAAACTGATCTACAGATAACCTCTAGGAAACAAAAATACAAACGTACGCATGCATGGGAAATTTTTCGCACCATACCAGCTCCATGCGTGGAGATAGCGTCCTTTACGGAATCGCGCAACTAACCCGATAATTTTGTTTATTTAGAACTGATCAGATTTGCAGTCTGTTCTTGTAATTAATTCATATGTATTTTTAGAATATCTACTTACTAAATTTAGAGCTTGATTTATTAATGACGTCGTGCTAAAATATGTTCTTTCCTTTGTCTACTCTTGCCGACAAATTCACAAGTTCATGCACTGATTTAATTGTTGAAGTAAAATAATGGTCACGTACGCGTACAGTATATTGCAAATGGGTTTTACTACAGTACAGTATAATGCGTCGTGCTCTGATTTTTTATTTTTTTTTAAAGAGTCTTCGTAGGAACTCTTAATAAAACAAATCTTGATTTACACATTGATCGAGTACATGCGTTAGACCATCTCCTATCATACATCCCTTCTTTACAACTTTCCCACCCCAACTATCATAAAATCCCCACACACATTTCCACATCACTTTCTCTATGTCCCACCACTATTTACTTTTATCCATATCATTATTTATTTCTCATCTAACTCATTAATATTTTATTTATCTATCATTAATACAAAACTAAAATATAATTAAAATAATGATTATTAATGTTTTCAGAATATTTTACATATTTAATTTAAAAATAAAAATATTATAATTAAAATAAAGTTTAAAATTTAACGTCATATGTAATGTAACTAATGAAATATGTGATTTTAGAAACATAGATCATTAAAACTGATCTAATTAAAGTGTGATAGTATATTTATAATTTTCGTTTAAATTTTTACCAATTAAAGATCATAAATACTCCATAGGTTTAAAGAACTTATATGGTAATTTTGTTTTATTACACTTAAATGGTAATAAAAGAAGGCAGCGAAATGCCTTTATTTTGAAGTAGAAAAGAAGGCAGCGAAAGCTGGCTCTGGCCCACGTTTCAACTAAAATATGCCACGTTGAGGGATTTTTCCGGATGCACAAAGGCAGTTCATTGTTCCGGAATTTTTGGGGTTTGGGGGGAAAATTCCCCCATAGTTAGAAAAAATCTAACACTTTCCTTTTAAAATCCTTCTAAAAATCTCCCATAGGAGATGCTCTTAGTGATGATGAAGCTACAAAGACAACTATGACTGATTCCTTTAAAATATTAGCAATTTAATCATTAATTGTTACGAAGTATTTTGAATTCAATCCCTAATCATAAATAAGTATTTTATGAATGCAATAGGCATATGTGTTATGCCACAAATACAAGAAAAAATGACGGTGATTGTCCTCAAGAACGTACAATTGCTATATTTTTTGTATACAATCTCATACTCCCTCCGTACCAGCTGGATGTGCACAGCTGACTTTTCACGGTCTTCAATACACGTGTTTGACTGCTAATATCTTTAACTACGTATATTATAAAGATATGAAAATTTGATATTAATAAACTACATGTTATGACGATTCCAAGAATATTAGATATGACAATATTTTTATTTATCTATGCATTCAAAAATTCAGTCAAAATTTAGCATAGTTAACTGAAAAAAGTCTCCTTTAATGGAAAATAGAAAATAGAATGGAGTAGTAATCTAAAGTAGAAAGCTGAGTTAACTTTGTGGGACGCACCGGATATTTCCTGAGGCCATTTCACGTGACCACCCGACAAAAAATCGCTCTGGCGCCGGTCACGTGAGCCCGTCGACCAATTTACCATTTACAATTTTCACCTTCACAAATTAAAAAATTATATCAAGTTTCATCCCACTATTCCATCCGTCATAACAGAAGCTGCACATTTTCTTATTAGTCTGTCCCATTTGAAGATGCACACTTTTCTTTTATGGTCTGTTTCTTTCAATCCTCACCACTCATTTCACTCACTTACTTCTTAAATCAATTCTCGTCCATCTATTTTACATTCCTTAATAATATTTGTGATATTTTCTCTCTCTGTAACTTCAGATGGGACGGAGTGGTAATCAGCAATTCAGCATGCATCATCACCCTTCTTTGCATTTTTAGTCAGGGGTAGGTACAAGTGTGTTTATGAGAAAAGTTGATTTCCATATTATAAAAGCGGGATGATAATAGTTTCAATTTTTTTTTGTTGAAACAGTTTCTATTATTTTAGTAATAGATTGACCCGAGCGTGGATACAAAGAGAATGTAAAACGGGGGAGTTTGACATGAATATGAATCGATTACGAAACTGTGAAAACGTACTGTGCATTACTAGTATTTACTACATGACATTTACTCTCGTAAATATAAAACTTTGACCTGTTCAAGGGCCCAGAAATAATAGAACTCATTTTGAGGGGCCAATAATAAAATACTAAGAGCTCAATGGAAAATGGGCCGTAGAAAGAATGGAACAAGTGGATGTCAGCAGGTATGGATGAGTGGACAGGGTTGTTGCTTCGTCTTCCCGCCATAGCCGCCGGCGTGGGTCCCACCAACCACTTTTTCCCGCCACATTATAGGATACACATACACCCACGCTAGTGGCAGTGCCACGTAGCTCGCTCTTTTGACACCTGTCCGTCTGCTGTTGGGTTGATACCGATGACGTTAATCAACCGGAATACGCACATAAATGAATTCAAAAGTCTAAAAATATTATAGGATAATGAAGCCTATGATAAAATAGGAGGCAACTTTTACTAATGATCAAAATTCACGTTTGAATGTGTATTATCATGGAGTTTTATTTGGATGTGTCTCTTATGATTATCTCCAATCTCGTATTAATAATTCTCATGCATTCATATTAATACACTAATACTTGTGATTAGAAATTGACGTGTCCAGATTTTAGTGCATGTTTTTTTTAAAACGAAAAAAATGGTCATTTCAAATTACTGGAAAATGTTCAGTAGTGTTCAACATGATGGTGTTGGAATTGTCGGGCCCACCACAACCGACATTACTATGATACTATCTTTTTTGGGCCAAACATGAATGATTTCCACAATGGTTCAACTCTCAAAAGATCTCATACTAATGTACTGAGACTCTCACATATAAGGTGAGCAATTGTTCTCTCTGTTTCCAATGTCGGACTGGGTTTGACACACCCACCAATCTCCCCCTCAAATCAAGGATAACACAACCCCGTGTCCTTCATCCTCAGACCCTCTTGCACCGCCGCCAAACATGCGGGACACGCCACCTAACTACACATGGTTAAGCAGACTTTCGACACAAGGAGCACAACTGAGGGTCTCCACCACACTGGACACACAAGCAGTCTCGTTCTGAGCACAACCATGGCTTTGATACCACTTATTGGGACTGCCGAGCCATTAGTATGATACTATCCGCTTTGGGCCAAGCCCACACGGTTTTCACAATGGGTAAACTCCCAAAATGTCTCATACTAATGTGGTGGGACTCTCACATATAAGGTGAGCAATTGCTCTCTGTTCCAATGTGGGACTCGGTTTGGCACACCCAACAGATGGTGGGGGAGAGACTCACACAATCTCTTCATATGATGTTTTTATAAAAATATCTAACAAGTGAGTTGATTAATTCTGTACTCTAGGAACTCAATAGGGACATTTAGCTAGACTACCATCAAATATCTCCCGCAATGACTGAATTATGGTCGAGCAGTTTTTCGGATCATCTAATTCACCCCTCACCATATGAACTAGGTTTAAGTAGTCACCGACAACTACAATCCCATGCCTACATATTTCTCAGCTAACCCCAACGCTTGATCTATGGCTAGTGCCTCAACATATAGGGCATCTTAGATGTTCGAAAAACCCTTACAAACTCCATTGACAAAAGTTCCTTCTCCCATCCATCAAACATGCACCGACCTTAGCCGAATCAGAGCATAACCTAACAATGCAGTGAATTTAAGGGCCCCTGGTGGTGGTTGGAGGAGGTTTCCGACTTCCAAAGCTTTCTAGACCCTTTTAGGCCAGTCTTTCGCTTTGGCAAATTGTCTCAGGTTTACTTGCACAACGGCGTCTCATAAATTAGCTTCTAAGCATTGGTCCTCAAAGACTTTCCGATTTCTTTGAAACCATATGCCATAATGCATTTTTAGTGAAAGTAGTTATGGATTGGAACCTTTCTTTAAGCTCCCAATTATGATTTGGAACCAGTTACGAAAGTGTGATTCATCGACAAATTGGCCATTAGACTCAATATCACCATCAAACACCACACAACATTATTGAATAAATTCTAGCACACCATCATCATCCACATATCACCATCACCGACACCAACACCAAATCAAATCTACAAAGGAAATAACAACGCACATTTCATCTGTATGCTATTATTTAACCAGTTCCAACACATCACCGCCATCCAAATACCATCATTCAGCAAGACCAAATAAATCCTATAATAAAAATAACAACCCAAATCAATACCATGTATCATCCCATGTAAGTAGTGAACACCAACACAACCACATACGTGTGTGAATGTTTATAAAACACGAAATGTTTTAAGAAAAATAACATAAAGTTGAACCTCTACATAGAGACAAATTCTAAAATTTTAACGATCATTGGCAGAGGTCGTTGACATAGAAAGGTCGAAAAAGTAAATGAGAGTCTATGGATGTGTCGATTGATGGAAGAACATGTAGTTTGTTTATGACTGCCGTGAAAATAGATCGATACTACCTATACACATTTGCTTAGAGTGGCCTTCGGTTCTCTCTCTAACTTCTTGTGCTCTGCCTTCTCTCTTACTTTAAGCTCCCACGCGCCACGCGCTTCCCTCAAATAGTTAAAAAACGGTTATAATCCCCCGATAACGGATAGATCGCCGTCGCCTTTCCTGTTGAGCGTCGCCATCCATGGCGGCTCTACCGCCTCCGGGTGGTGGAAAACCGACCACCACACCACCGTTACAACCGCAAACAACTCAATCTCATCCGCCCTCATTCAGAGAAGCTTTAACCCCCAAATCCAGAAACCTTAAACTCAATCCAATCACCGAATTCAAAGGTGAGATCGTTGTTTTACTCGATGATTCAGACATCGACATCATGTTGGAACCTTTCAACAAGCATCTGGTAGGCAAGTTCCAGGGCGGCCGACCGGCGCTATCGTTCATCAGGCACCAGTTCAAGAAGATTGGCTTTATCGGAGAGGCAACTATCACTGCTCTTGACAACAACAACATCTTCATCAAGTTCCATCATGATGAGGACATTCAAAGATGCTGGATAAAAAGAAACTGGAACATCGGAGGTTCGATTATGAAGGTACTCAAATGGACTAGATACTTTGATGTTAATGAAGAACCTCCCTTAGTCCCAATTTGGTTGACTGTTGAATCCCCACCTGCTTTTGCTTTGGATTATGATTACATTCCTTTGATAGCTAGTAGACTTGGCACTCTGATTTTTGCTGATCCACCAACTCATTAACTCCAACAATTTGAGTGAGATAAATACAGTAGGGAACCCCCTTACCTGGACTAATGGTAGAAAACTCACTCAAAAGGTAGCCAAGAGGCTTGATAGGACCCTTGCAAATTCACAGTGGTTTCAAAAATACCCCCTTTCAACTGTGCAGGTCCTAGGCAGACCCCCATCTGACCATAACCCTCTCTTACTGGATACTCAGATAAATGAAAAATCTTACCCTAGAGCCTTCAGATTCCAGAACATGTGGATTGAGAACCCATCCTTTTTAACAGAAATCTCAGAAAACTGGGCAGTTCCCTTGGAACAGCAAGGCATGCTGAGATTTTCAATCAAATTAAAAAGGCTCAAGACACATCTTACTGTTTGGAATAAAGAGACCTTAGGTAATATCTTTGATAAGATAAAAACCATTGAGACACAAATTGTTGCTCTAGAAACTAGGTATGATCAATCAGCACTCACTGTTGATTTTCTAGCCCTAACTGCCCTCCACTCTGAACTTACATCCCTGCTTCATCAAGAAATGATTTTCTGGCAACAAAAATCTAGATATCATTGGCTTAAAAATGGGGATAATAATACAAAGTTTTTTCATCAGAGTGTAAAGAATAAACAGGCTAGACTAGGAATTAACAAAATCAATGTAGGAGACAACCAATGGATCAGTGACCAGGAACAAATAGGAGCAGCAGCAGCTGCTTTCTATAAACACTTTGTCACTGATGATAACATTGACCCAACAGGACAAGATCTCTCCCATTTTTTAAATTACATTCCTAGTGCAATCACAGATGAAGACAACACTGATCTTCTTAGACCAGTGGAAATGGAAGAACTAAAGAAATCTGTCTTCAATTTAGGGGAGTTTAGTGCATCTGGTCCAGATGGTTTTAATGGAAAATTTTATAGAGCAACCTGGGACATCATTAAAGAAGATTTATTGACTGCAGTCAAGGAATTCTTATGTGGAGTCCCAATGCCCAGAGCTTTTTCCAGTACACTAATAACCCTAATCCCAAAGGTACAAACTCCAACCTGTTTTGGAGAGTACAGACCAATTAGCCTATCAAAATTTTCAAATAAAATATGCTCAAAAATTATTGCAGATAGGCTAAAACCTGTGATCAGAAAATGCATATCAGAGGAACAATCAGCCTTCATTGAAGGAAGAGAAATCTCTGATAATATACTAATTATGCAGGAATTGGTTAGATTATTAGACAAGCCTGGACAGAGTTTAAACACAATACTCAAACTAGACATGTCCAAAGCTTTTGACAGAGTCTCCTGGCCAATGCTGAATTCACTGTTACTTAAATATGGTTTTCATGGTCATCTTGTTTCTGTCATCTTAAGGAACATCAGCTCAGCATGGTTTTCTGTGTTAATCAATGGCTCTCCATATGGTTTCTTTAAACCATCTAGAGGCCTGAAACAGGGAGATCCCCTATCTCCAATACTTTTTAATTTTATAACTGAGCTGTTAAATAGGGGTCTTAAGCATATGTTTCAACTTGGTTGGATTGATAGATTTAAGTTGCCTCTAGGAGCTGTAGATGTATCACATCTATCCTATGCTGATGATACTGTCATATTTATACAGGCAACTAAAAAATCTTTAACCAACTTAGTTACTTTTCTGGAGCACTACCAAACTGCATCCGGCCAGCTAGTAAATTTCAGCAAAAGTGCTTTCTATGTTGGTAGGAAAACTAGCTTTCTGAGAACTGCAATGATTAGAAACATTACATCCATGTCTCAGGGAAACTTTCCTTTCCAATATTTAGGTGTACCAATTTTTAAAGGCATTAAAATGAATGTATATTTTCAACCATTAATTGAGAAATTAAGTGCTAAGGTCCTAAAATGGAACAATAAATGGTTAAATATGGCAGGCAGAATCATTTTGATCAGGCATGTCTTAGCTTCCATCCCCCAGCATACCTGGTGTGTTATGGCACCTACTAAGCACATGATAGAAGTCATGGAATCAATCTGTGCCAACTTCTTGTGGGGCTTAAATGACCAGAAAGTCCCTAAAAGACACTGGAAAACATGGTCTTCATTATGTTTCCCAGTAAATCAGAATGGACTTGGCTTTAGAGATTTTCATACCATAATTGATAGTTTCTCCATAAAACTGTTCTGGAAACTACAGATGGGTGAAACTCTATGGGCTAGATTCATCTGGTCATTACCACATTCATATAGAATTTCTGACCCTTGGAAGAGAGTAAAGGCAATCACATTGTTGGCTGAAAGTAAAACCAGACTCATGGTGGGAAATGGGCAATGTAACTTTTGGAACTCCAATTGGACAGGGAAATGTTTTCTAGCTGATCTATGGACTAGCAATGAAGATTTCCCTTTCCCAGACCTAACAATAGCACAATTCCACCAGGATAAAGTGCTCTTATTGCCACAACTAATAAATGGTTTTTCTAGTCCTATAATTCTTGAATTGCAAAAGCATTATATCCTTTTTGACAGGACAGACAAGCTAATCTGGGAGCCAACAATCACAGGTAAGTTCTCGGTTTCCTCTGCATATCTATTCTTAGCTAGAAAAAGAGAAGTATGCTACTCTCTAACAAAGGTATGGAACCCTCTACTCCCTCCTAAAATTTCTGTGCTTTTGTGGAAAATGATTAATAATTTTCTGCCAACAGATGACATCCTCAAAAGGATGGGTTTCAATTTAGCTTCTAAATGCCATTTCTGTGACAGTGTACTATCTCTTGATCATTGTTTTCATAAATGTAGTATAGCTTCACCTCTGTGGCAGGAAATGTTTAGCATTCTAGAAATTCCATCTCTATCTTTTCCTCATTTATTTGATGCTATTTCTTGGTGCTGGTCAGTATCCATATTTTCAAAAGCAAAAAATAATTTGTTTCATATTATCCCTGGTATTATTATTTGGATCATTTGGATAACCAGAAACAAGTTTATTTTTGAGGGTACTAAACCATCCATCTTTGGTATGAAGAAACAACTTCTGTTCTACATTACTGCTATTTTCACAATTAATCCCCAGATCATAAAACCAGACACTCAGAGTTTAGCTGAGAGAGGAATATTGCCCAATAGGAAATCCCCAAGAACTAAACTGATTAGATGCTATAAATGGGAACCCCCTGATGTTGGTTTTAAACTTAATACTGATGCATTTTGTCCTCCTCTAAGCTTTGCATCTGTTGGTTATGTGGTCAGAGACAGTGCTGGACAAGTAAAACACCTAGGATCATCAGTTCTCTCAATAACTGGTGACCCCTTGTTTGCTGAGTTACAGGCCTGTCTCCATGGTTTAATTTGGTGTGTGGAAAAATCAGTACTTCCACTTATTGTTGAGTCTGACTCTTTGCAGGCTATAAGAATCATCAACAATGAGATGTCTACTCCATGGAGAATGGAAAGAGAACTCTGGCAGATTCAACAGTTGGCAGCACAACTTCCCATATCATTCCAACACATTTTCAGAGAGCAAAACACCATAGCTCATGAAGTTGCTCAGATCCCTCACACACTCCTACTACAACAACCTCTACCAACTTCACTAAGGAAAGCACTCATGGGGGATGCTATGCAGCTACCCACCATCAGGATCCAAAGAGCATCAGGGCCTGTCTAATCAAATGGAAACAATGACTCTCACTTTCACTAACATTCCTAAAATGTTCAATGTTCAATCTCCTCCTACCACCAGGAAGATGAAGGCCTAGAATGCACTCTAAATTGCACAGATGACATTCTTTTTGTATAGGCTCCTCTTGTTTGCCACTTATTAGTCTCACTTCTCCTTCCTTCACATTGATCATGGAAACACTGGCTTGAAATCTGAATACCACAGGGATGTAGGACACCAAGGGGTAGGTGCTCCAGGGGTGGTATTTCTAGATCTTAAGAGGTTTTTTCTTGGATCAATCTCACGGAAGGAGAAGTATATTATCTTAGGTTTTTCTTCTCACTAGTCTGTTCTTATGGTAACAAACCTTTTAATTTTAATGAAGCTTGGGAAAGGTATAAAAATCCTCCACCTTGGTGGTTTCTAATTAAAAAAAAAACATCTGCTTAGAGTTTGTAGAATGTCATATATGTCTTAAATGAAGAGGCAAGCCGGATGCTTCACATAGTTATGAATTGTGAATGTGATTACTCCTAATCAAAGTTAAGATTACAAGTGTGTACTCCCTGTTCGCTTATTATTGACACACTTTCCTTTTTAGTATGTTCATTTTATTTTGGCAATTTCCTTATTTGGAAAGTTTTCAACAAATCTACACTACTCATTTCTCTTTTTTCCATTTCTCCTTCATTTTACACCACACATCCATTCATTCCTTAATTTTTGTGTCATCTACAAGAGTGTCAATAATAATCGAGACATTGCTATTGGAATGGTAAGTCATAATCAATCCATATTATTTATTTAAATAAATTACTACTAATGTTGACGAGTCTTTAGTGAGCTGCCGGGAAAACGGTGGCAAGCAAAGCATTGGAAAATTGTGTTTTGCAATTCTGACATTTTGTGCTTTTTTTCAATCAAAGATTATGATGTGTGTAAGCTAAATGGTGATAGGTAGGTGGCAGAAAGTGCATGGTCAGGCCAGCCAGAAAATGTGGACGATTATGCAACTTGATCATCTGGTCCAAACTCCTTTTTTAATCTATTTTTTTTTACTAAATTCATAATTTTTTAAAAGTGTGCCCTTTGAAATAATATAACAATTTGAGCTAAACATAAAATAGAAAATTATGTTTAAACAGCGTAGTAGTGCAGATTTTAGGAAATTGCAATAAATTTAATTATTTGGGTAATTGATCCCATTCTATAATATGCGAGTCAAATACATTTTTATAGAGGCGTTACAAATAGTATTTATATTTTTTACTCTAACATTTACCAATTTACTTATTAAGTCCCAACTATATCTACGCACTTTGACTTTTATTATTGACTTGAAAATTATAATTATTAAAATATTTATTTATATGCAAACGCAAGCGGTAAAAAATTGATATTTTGAAAATACATAATATTTATATTATTTATCACTTCAACCATATATGTACTAGTATTAAGCACAAGAGTCAACTATCAATGCAAATAAAATTTGAAAAGTTATTATTACAACTAATAAATCATTTTAATATTTTCCTTCCATTTCACAAGAAAATCTCATGAATACTACAACTAATCTATGATCAATGAATATTATGGGTAGAAAGGTAAGAAAGGTAGAAAAAGGTTGTTGAAAATAATTGCAAGATGTCAGGTACAATTTTACCAAATTTATAATAACTAAATATTTTCCTCGAGCAATGTTTGAATTCAATTAAAATAGTTAAATTCATAATTTATTAGGTATGAATATTAGTATTTGTTTTAAATTGAATCATGCAGGATTTATTTTATAAAAACTTTGTATGTTCGAATTTTTTTTCAAATGAAAATATTTAAATTTGTAATTTATATGTATGAATATTGATATGTTTTTAATTGAATTAGAGGTGAAGAATAGTGGAAAATAAATTGGAAGGATGAAAAAGTATGTTAGAAATTAAAAATAAATGAGTAATTCTCCTGTGAGGCAAGGGCAAATAAAAAAAATTTCATTATTGCCACCTCATCTTAATTCACTACCACCTCATCAAATCTCGACGTCACCTCATCAAATCTCGGTGACAGTTTATCAAACATGTCATCTCATCAAAACCTTTGTGTCAGTCCATGAAATCTCACCAAAAGAAGTGTTTACTTGGTCCTGACTCATGGGTGAGGCTGCCTCACCCAAGAATTTGTCAAAATAAATTTAAAAAGTTAAATTTACATTTAATGAGTCTTATTTAATATATTTTTTATTTAGTTATTTTTTAAATTTTAGGAAAATTTTGTGTTACTTTCACTCTCACAAACTTGTGGTTTTATACTATACAGTATAGATTATTAAATACAGAAAAAGAAGTTGGTATTTTTTTATTTTTGTTTTTTATGCAAGAAGTTGGTGATGAACGTGAAGACATTGATGATATGGGTACAAATCCTAAAATTCTGGT
The DNA here is from genome assembly GCA_963678965.1 of Cruciata laevipes. NCBI lineage: Eukaryota > Viridiplantae > Streptophyta > Magnoliopsida > Gentianales > Rubiaceae > Cruciata > Cruciata laevipes. The sequence goes on along the minus strand of OY787641.1, from coordinate 7,199,072 downwards.
TCCCCAAATCTTCGCTACAGTGCATGTTTGGAGGCATGGGCCTCTGCAGTCATACAAAGGCCCGTGAACAGTAGTGGTCCCACTTTTGATTTATGATTGTATTTTTCTACTACTAGACCATTTTGTTACATGACGTTTATGTAACACAAATAAAAATATTTACAAGTTAACTTTTTCTTTGTTGGACAACTGCTAAAAGAAATAAAAGTAAGGAATACTAGTTAATTTCATTTGTTTAAGTATTGTATATATACATGTATGTAAAATATATGGTGCAAACCAATACTAATACCATTCATTTACAACCTTATTCTTCCTCGGATTTAGTAATATTGGTTTCACTTTTTGGGCACATTTTTTTTAAAGAAAATGAGAGAATGAATGGTAGAGATTGGATAAAATTTAAGAAAGAAGATAAAAGTAAATTGTAAGGATGAAATTAACCTAGGTTTTGCCATAAAAAGGCATAAGCCATTATTAGTAATCTTACCATAAAGGGATTGTATGACAATAATAAAGAGTACGAAAAGAGAGTACTTTGAACTATCATGCTACATATTCATTTTCGTTGAAAAGCTAAACTAGTCTAGTGGCAACAAGGCAAGATTAATCTTGAATGATGCACAGTTTCACCATCTCTCAAGTTGAAGTCATAATAAAAAGGCACCTCTCACAAGCTAACTACCATTGTTGTTAACCATGATTTTTGTTTTGGTTAATGTTGCAAGAAAAAAGTGTTCAAGAATCAAGAAGCAAAACCCTTATTCCAGAATTTCCAATCAAGTTATTAAACCTTAAATTTTCTACTATGGAAAGAGGGATGAGCATAATTGCAGCTCATCTCCTCACCATTCACAAAATGCTCATATCTGCAACATTTTTGAGGGAATTTCTTCCTACTTTTACAACCAAACTCAACAATTAAAATGGAGTTCATGAAAAAACACAAACCCTAGGTTTAATCAAACTCCCATATGCCAAGACATTGTGAACTTCTTACCAACAGGAAGATTCAAACCTTTGACCTCAACCATCATGCTAGTCTTTTCACCTCCCTCTTCTTCCACCTTCACAACCTGGCTATGCAGTGCCTGGGAAAACTCCGCCTTCGAAACATCCACAGCATGATCCCCTTCAACCTCGACAGCAAGCGCGCTGCTAACCTGAACCGCGTCCAAACCTAAGACAGCAACTCTTTCGATGGTCCAACCTTTGCTCAATGCAAAGTCCCCTTCTTGGACATTCGACCAAACCTTAACCGTCTTGTTGCTCATGGTAGCGTAGAATTCAATGTAAGAAGCTGTGCCACTGGCAAGCTTCATCTCAGGAAGCTCGTCATTGTCGAGGAAAAGCTTCCCCTTGGCCTGTCCTTCTGATGCACCAAGAGGGAATGAGATGATGAGGCTGAACGGAGTCATCCTCGCTTGCTTTGAGATCATCCCACCTTGCTGCATTGGCAGTATGGTATTCTGGTACACATGTACATGGATAACATGGATTGGAGCATCCAAGGTCACATTATGTGTGCCCTTAGAGTCAACAACCTTAGTCATATCAAACAGACTGTACCATGATCCAGCTGGAAACAGAACCTTAACTGTGGTTCTGTTCGGGTCAAGAACCGGGGAAACCATCACACTACTTCCCAGCAAGAACTGAGTGCTTAGTCCATACAGCATTGTGTTTTCGGGGAAAGAGTAGAACAACGGGCGAGCAATGGGGGCCCCACTAATGTGTGCTTCATAGGACAATGTGTAGAAATAAGGCAGAAGCTTATACCTCAAACCAAGAGCATTTCTTGCAGATTCAGCAACAGACTCCCACTGATAAAGCTCCTGTCTTGGAGAGTAGAAGTTCGCGTGATCTCTCGAGAAAGGATAAAATGCGCCAAGCTCGATCCAACGGTTGCAAAGCTCTTCAGCCTTCTTAGGATCCTTAAGGCTCCAATCTGGATAAAATCCACAAATATCTGAACCAACCATAGGAACACCAAAAAGGCCAAAATCCAGCATTGTGGAGATGGAGATCTTCAAATCCTCCCAAGTGCCCTGATTATCCCCTGTCCAGTGAGCGGCGTAGTGGCCCGAGCTGACAAACGTGGCACGCGAAAGGATGAACGGACGTTTTCCCGCGATCCCCTGAAGCCCCTTGTGAGTTGCTATTGCCTCAGTGAGGCCATATATGCTGTGAGCATCGTATTCGCGAACACCATTGTAATGAACCGCGCTTGTGGCTATGGTTTTGTAGCCAGGAAGAGCCTGGATTCCTGAAGCATTTATCTTGTAAGGTGGATCATCCCATTTTGTCTGAGTTATGTTCTTGCAATCCAGGCAGCAAACCCAACCAGGGCCATAACCAGAAGGACAAACTTTTCCTTTAGGAATTGTACACAAACCATTGCAGAAATTCGAAACCTCGTTCATATCAGTCCATAATCCATCAATGGGGACAAGCTCGTGGAAACGTTTGATTTCATCGACCCACCATTCGGTTGTCTTGGGGTTAAGGAAGTCAGGGAAGTAAACTGCACCAGGCCAAACCTGAGCAAGGAAAGGCTGGCCATTGTACTTGATGAACAGGTCTTTTTCCATGGCTCTGACAAATGTGCCATAGCTGTTGTTTACGCCGATCCCTGGATCGTTGATGACGATGTACTTCATGCCCTCGGCGTGAATCTTCTCCAGGAAGGCTAGGAGCTTGGTACGAGGATAGGTGACTGGGTTTAAGGTGAAGTCCTTGTGTCCATCCATGTGGTCATCATCGTTCCAGATGACATCGAGGGGGATTTTCGCCTTCTTGTAGTTCTCCACAACGTCTTCAACCACTGACAGATTATGGTATCCCCATCTGCATTGGTGAAAACCTGTGGTTTTACAGACATCATTCAGAGAACTTTAGTTTTGTGCACTGTAACAAGATAAACCATTTTGATCCCCAAAACAATTCTTACAATGTAATAACATAAACTTCAGTTTACAATGTAGGACTTCAGTTTATGATTTGATTCTTTACATCATAAACCATTTTGATCCCCAAACAAATCTTGATGCCTACATTTTTGCCACTTTTTTCCATTTAAAAGTACTGTAACATTAACCAAAAAATTAATAAAACTATAACAAAGTGACATTTTTAACCAGAAGATATACCCCAAGAAACTAGAACAAGACTGTGCAATGTGGTTTGAATGTGGTTTGGATTAGAGTACAATTACCTAGGTAAAAATTCATAGGATTCCTAAATTTGGAGACAGAAATTCAATAATCCTAAGATCTAGATGAGCATGAGCAACGGCCGACAGGCTAGCTCCCCTGTATTATCATCAAATGGGACCTCAAATAATGTTTTCAAACCCTAATCAAATTTAAATCATGTTTTGAGTTTTCCCACAATAGGGAAAACTATATTCATTATAAGTTCCCCACAGTAGGGAAAACCCTATTCATTATCAGGACCACTTGTTTCATATCCCAAACTAATACAAAATGATCTAGTTTCTTACTCTTTCCATCACAACTAAAGTTATATAAAAATAATATTACAGACAAAATTTGATTACTAACTAACATTGTATTTCAGTTCTTCGAGTGACTTTGGTACTAATGATAATTAGAATTAGGAAAAACACAAGGTTTTGTAATGGAATAATTCTGATTTCTATTAATGATAATTAGAATTAGGAAAAACACAAGGTTTTGTAATGGAATAATTCTGATTTCTTATATCCAAAATCTTGATAAAATGTTGATTTCTCATAGAAATTATAAAAAAAACGTGAACAAACAATTGTGATGATGACCAAACAGGCAAGGACAAGTAGGGCAACAAGTTTTGAACAAAACCACATGCATCAAAAAATCCATTTGATCTAAATCCACCAAAAAATATCACAAAAAGTATCAGTCAAATCAATATGGGGTCGATCATCCACCCCTTTTCATCATTAAGGGGGGGAAAAATGATAGATACAGTATAATATGAAAAAGTATAAGTAAATTCATCCAAAAACTACTAGTGGTAATTTGTTTACATATTCTTGGCTGGTTAAATATGATAATTTCTTGGATAATCATACCTAAGTAATTTTAATACTAAAAGGATGTAATTACAAAATTTGACCAACAAATAATATAGTATGATAAAGATTAGATGCTTGCTAATGAGGCTTTACCAAAACTTATCTTTGAGAGGAAAAACAAGAAAAAGACCAAAAAGAGGAACATGCAAGAACGTTGTTGAAGAATTATAGGAAAAAATCGGGCCCACATGAGCCACAATTATAGATAATCAAACCATTGATGACATAAAGCTTGTTTTAAGGAACACGCCTAGTGCAGAAAATGGTTTTTGGACTTTCTTTAAATCAGGATTATGAGTCAATTGTTGATGAATCCAAATTGAAAATTGTTTGTTGCACGAATTTATGCCGACATCCACGTCGAGAACAGTCCAATTAGTAGTGGAAATTAGCTATATATACATTTTCAACACAGTTTTTAAAAAATGCCAAGAATATGCAACATTATCAAGAAGGACCACAATGTATTAATTTTACTTATACTTGAAGGGCAATGGTCCTAATACAATAGGTTATTTTTCTTGAATTAGGACCAGGTTTTAAAATCCCAAGTAAAGTGAAAAGATCCTCTGATAATTCCTCATTAATAGTGTTGTTAGGAATATAAAAATAATAATTCATAACTCAATTACTACATCTGGCCTTACAATTTTAATTGCTAGGATCAAAGAATATCTCATTCTCCAACCAACAAGAAATGCTTAAAATTTTCAACATGTAGCAATTGATATAAAAGAATAATACTATGAAGATGCAATAAAAGTTCATTTATAAGTTCACATATGTAACTAATTTGTATATATTGTCCCCAACCAATTAATAAGTATAGAATACATATAAAGCAATTTTAACAAATATTAACAATGCAATAAATGGGAAACAATGAAAAGTTTATGGCCTTTATCAAACTCACACCATCACTTTAGAAACACAAAGCCCCCACAAAAGAAATTGAACAACCAACCCTTCACTATTAGTATACCTTAATAAAGACACCAACCCTTCAGCCAACAAATCAAATCAAATCAAAAAAAATTATAAAACCTCTTGATCATTTCAATTTAGCTTTTCCTAATCATTTCTTCTCCTTTCAATTCAAACTAATGATTTTTCATATCTTCTATCATGTGGTAGGGACAATGCACAACCTCTTACTCATCCATGTCCAAATCAATCATCTTGATTTCATTTCCACCAAATTAAAACACAATCAATCCAACATATCCTCATTTTAATTTAAAACATACTCCCTAAGATAAGTTCATAAACGATAGGATTGAACTAAATTGAACTGAATCAGGAATCGAATTGAACCGAACTGAACCAGAGAGATGCCTATAGTCATTCTCATGTTTAGGGCTACTAAATACAACATTCATTACTCAATTCTAGATCCATTTATCCCCCCCTACCAGCTAAGAATAAATGCACCTAAAGATTCAAAGGAAATAAATGAAGCACAGATCAAAGCAATCAAAGAGTAGTAAAAGAAAAAAACATAAAAACGGACTTACCAAAAGACCAGTAAGGCATAGGAGCAGGTCTCCCAATGAAAGCAGTGTACTGATCAACAACCTCCAACGGCGAAGGACCAGAGAAGAAGTAGTAATCAAGAACACCACCAATAACCTTGTAGGTCAAAGAATCCCCTCTGTAAAACACGTCCATCCCGTTGCTGTTCATCAGCAGCACCGCGTGGGCAAACGCGCCCCCTCCGTCGTTCCGTAGGTCCATGTACACAGGGTGGGACCCATACAGGTCGGTGTTAAGGTTGATGGCGGCGACGTCGGTGGTGAAGAGCGTGTACGGCGGGTCGTTGGGGTACAGCCGGTGCCCGTGGACCCTCGAGCTTTCTCCGAGCCCGTAGAGGGACGCGTTTTTGGGCAGCACGGTTGAGATTTCGAGGTACTGGTCCTTGAAAACCAGGGTATTGTAGTCTGAATCGAAGAGGGTTTGTCCGGTGGACTTACGTTTGACGGAGAAGGTAAATGGGTCGGCTTTGTAGCTGAAGATGAGCTCGCTGCTGCTCTGGTAGTACGATGAAGAGGAAGAAGAAGCTAGACTCTTTCTGTCGAAAGAAAGGGGCTTTTTCAATGCTGCTGGCTTCTCCCTCGGAATAATGTCGTACGGGACTTCCCACCTCGGCAGCTCCGCGTCCGTGACGTGAACCCTCAGACGGCTGTCGGTTTCGTGCCTGGTCGGAGCGTTGAGGTTCGATTCACATCAGAAATTTAAGGTGAAATGGAGGAAACTCAGAAAAAAGGAGCTTACTTGACATAGAGCTGGAGATATGGGATGTCGGGGCCATAGACATTGTTCTTCTTCTTGACCTGAAGCAGTCCGATGATTCCGCCGTCAGGGCTTTCTTCGACGGAGACGAGTTTGTAGCCCTTGCCGATTTTGGTCGGAGTTGCGGAAACCGAGGCGACGGCGAAGAAGGCTGCAAGAAGCAGAGGCCATGTCCAGGAAAACAGAGAGGAGCGAGGTGGGAACGGCATTGTGGTGGTGACTCTGCTGGGAAGGGGCTGCCTGGTTTTAGTGTGTGACTGTGTGTGTATATATAGGCTGTTCTAAATTGCGCCATCTTGTTTTTATTCAAGTCACATTCCATTACCCGCTAATTTTGATTATTATGATTATTATTGTTGGGACAAGCACCTCACAATTAGTTTGCCAAACTTGGATCACTCTCCATAATTTTTATGACAAGGTCTCCAAGACTCAAGCTATGAGTCCGTCTGAATATGTTCTTCTCACTTTTAAATATGATTTTTTTAGTTATTAAACACGATCATTCAGTGTATGATTGTAAATGAACCAAGTCGTTCGCGAGAAACTCGTTAACAGTTCGACAAAAATTTGCTTCAAACTCGAATCAGATGAACACGAGCCGAGCTCGAGCTATTTTGACTATTGTTCTATAGCCTTGTCGAGGTTAACAAGTCTACTATAATGTTATATAAAAATGTATTATTATGTATAAATAAAAGTATATTAGTTTAATATAAAAGATCTTAAAGGTTTTATATAGGCAAATGAGCCGAGTTTGCTCGAACTAACTCGAGATAACAAGCTAACAAGCCGAGTTTGAGCACATCACATCCAACCAAACTTGAGATCGAGCTCGAACATGATATTTTTTGCGAGCTCGGGCTCGATAAGGCCAAAAATCGAATCGGCTTGACTCGTTTACACCCCTAATTCAGTGTATTATTATTAATCGTTTCACTTAAAAGACTAATTTTCTCACTTTTAAAATTAATTCTTTTTACTTATTAAGCATAATTATTATGTGAGATGTATTGATCCTGATCGAATATCATCTTTTATGTTCTTGTTTATGTTGTTGATCTCATTATCCATGGCGGTCTTTCCACTATTCATTCCGTCTCTGCCCAATCTGTAGACTTTGACTTTCATTAGTTGACTCACAAAAAGTTTGATTATTAATATCTTTAATTATTTGCAAAAACAAGTCGTAAAATTTTGTTATTGTGAAAATACATGGCATTATAAATCTATCAAGATCAAATACGATAGTTTTTTAAGTTATTTATCAATTCAATTTTAAATTAAAGTTAAGCAGTTTTAACTTTATGAATAGTTCATGTGTAGATTGGGATGAGACATAGAGAGTACTACTAACAATCTTAGGACTTTGAAATATTTTCTTGGCGTAACGATGGCTCGAACAAGTATACTTGTTAAACCTAGTGATTTCCACATGAAGTTGAATCTTCACTAAGTTTCCATTGTCGGTCCATATCTATTTAATTTTTCTCCTCATAATTTCTCTTGATAAATAAATTTCAAATTTTATTCACACTTTTGCACATATATTCACAAATGTAACTTTATCTAATGGGCAAAATGCTTAGATGACCCCCAGTTATGGGTTAAGTGCGATTGTGACCCTCAGTTATTGGTTGAGTGCGATTATAACCCCAGTTTTTGGTTAAGTGCGATTATGACCCTCTTCCGATCAAATTTATGTAAAATATAACCCTAAACATGCTGATATGACCAATTCAGGTATACACATATGTGAGTAAACAGTATTTCTCTTTGAATTTGAAGTGAATTTCATAAATCATCCAAATATCTTGTTTAAAAACTCATAAAAAATACAATGTAGGGTTATAATTGCACTTATCAAAAACTCGGGGTTATATTTGCACTTATTACATAACTGAGGGTTATATTAGCACTTTTCTCTTATCTAATCAATCAAAATTCCACCATTGCCTGAAATTCATTAAGTATCACTTTACCATTGAATTAGATTTCTACTCATAATCTCTCACTATTTCTCCAATTATTCTCTTATCATTATTCATCATCATATACTAATAATATTACATCAAAATTCAAAAATATTAAGAAGGTGCAAAAATAAAAGCAGGTACTGTGTGATTGGGATAATGAGGTGGTGCGGACCGTGCGGTGGATTGGGATTTCAGGATTAAATTTGGTGTACATGTCTTTGATTTTCTTGCATGGTCCCACGTTGTTTGAGCCATTTCTTAATCCAGAGTTTAAGTTTTTTTTAAAAAACTAAATTCATTATTTAGACCCTAACTCTACTGAAATACCATTTTCTCAGCCCAACAGTAAAAGTGACCATATTATACCATAAACTCTAACTTAATGTATTTTTTAGGCCCAAACTCTAAAAGTGACCAAATTATTGTCCTAACTCTAAACTAAAGTATTTTTTAGGCCCTAGAGTTCCTTCTGTCAATCTTTATGTCGACTGTTTGCTCATTTACACTTTCAACACAATTTTTGCATTGTAATTTTATCATTTTCCCTTAGCTACGTTTTATTATTCATCTCTAGAAAAATATTCTCTTACCGCCTCACTCTTTCTCCCAAATTCGAAACCCTAATCAAAATCTCTCTCAAACTCAAGTTTCGAAAGCAATTTAATACAGCCACCACATTCAATCATTATTAGACACCCATTTCATTTGGGAGGGATTTGATAATTAGGGTTTCGAATTTGGGAGAAAGAGTGAGGCGGTAAGCAGATGTTTGTTTTTCAGAGAGAGGTAAGAAAATGCAGTTAGAGAAAAATGACAAAACAACCATGCAAAAATGGATTAATATTGCAAGTGAACCAACTGTCGACGCAAAGGTTGACAGAAGGGATTTTGGAGCATAAAAAATACGTTAAGTTAGAGTTGAGGCCTAAATAATACATAATGTTAAAGTTGGGGCTATAATTTGGTCACTTTTAAAGTTAGGGCCAAGAAAATTATATTTGAACAGAGTTAGGGCCTAAATAATACATAAAGTTAAAGTTGAGGGTATAATTTGGTCACTTTTAAAGTTAGGGCCAAAAATTTTATATTTGAACAGAGTTAGGGTCTAAATAATGAATTTAGTCATTTTTTTTCTTCTGGATAAATAAATTAATAACTAATAATAAATTATAATACATCCAAACCCAGAAACTAGTGGAGATATACTATTATTCATTTATTCTGATCCTTTATCAAAAAATAATTACATGACCGGCTTTTTGCAGTTTTTTTTTCTTTCATTTTTGGCCGGACTCAGCATTGAAATGGGGAATGCCATGTATTTATTCGTAAAACAAGTGAAAATGTATTAGCACAAAATTCCAAAATTGTAACAATGTTTATTCAATAAATCTGGTCCGTTAAAAACACAATACGTGTGTGATGTGTCAGAAGTCGGAACCGGACCAATCTGGTCTGCTCAACCTACGAAAATATCGTTACAAAAAATCCCAGTTTTTTTTTTAAAATATTTATAAAAACTGAGTTTAATTGTACATTTTGTTTTGGTGAGAGAATATGGACAACGAAACATGGAACGTGCAAGAATGTATAAAATTGGTACAATGGAATCACCACGATGAAACTGGCTAGCTACAGGCATGGAACCATTGTAATCATCTTTGCAATCCAACCTCACCATCATCTCCGCTAATGAACTCGTGTCATAATTTGTCCATATTGTCGATGATAATTCATTCCACTGCCATCAATTTAAATTTGCTTGTCGAAATTCATAGAAAATAAACTCAATTCAAAGAGATTTACTCTATATAATTTCACGTTAGAAAAGTCGTTACAGAAATTTGCTTATACAACACTAAAAGCATCAGGGGTATCTGAGGGATGAACATTTTTTCAACGGATTTCATAGGTAAGAGTTAACCTTTCAAAAGACAATAAATAGATGAGTTCAATTTTAAATCCAATATCCAATACTTTAGATTAGGTTAACGATTAGATATTTCATCTTGATGAAGACTATGTTAGTGGTGAATTCATCCCCACAGGCCCTATAATTTCTTCACGCCATATTGGCTCTTCATTCCGTTGTGGTCCGCTTGCTGCAATCGCCAATCGGTAGTGGAAATTGCAGATTCCACCATCATATTTGATCCAAAAAAAATATAAAAATATTTACATTGTACTTTCCTTCGAAATTGGCAAGAATAACTGAAAGACTAAAATAAATCCTTATTCAAACATTTGGTAATTTCAATGTTTATTACTGCCTTTTGCACTAACATTACTTATTTGTTTCTACTATGTGAATGTCTAATGTTCATATATAGATTCTTCCTTCGTACCTTTCAGTTTTCACAGCTCAAGTCTAATAATACAAGATCATATTTACCTTGCATGATATTCATTTGTTAACCAACGTGTAAACTAGAATACAAATCAATTAGCTCTCAAGTCAACTACTTTACATAATATCGGTTTATAAAATTTGATTGAAAAATATCTTCCACTTTAGATTTCGTGTATGTCATGAGTCATGACATGTTGCACTGCTGCAACAAGCTGGTTCGGATTATTTTAGTGCGCCATGTTTTATTATAATACTCCCACGGCTAGCTACTTTCATTATACGTATAGTACATGTTCAGAAATAAGTAATAACATCTCCTATAGCACGGTTTTAATTGATAAAGTACAAATTTTCATTTGACACATGTCTCTATAGAGACCAAGTATTATAAGGGACCGTTATCGGTTGAAATTGTCGTTGGTGAGATTCAACCCTGCCTTCGTTGCTAGATTTTAGGTTGCTTGTGTCGCCAGAGCTCAGTCGTCTCACATGGACCGACTCGATACTGAGTTTGGTGTGATTTTTACGAAATAACAGTAATGTACCAAGGATTATGAATGATCAAGGAAATTGACTGAAATATTAAGCAAAATGAATGAAAGATCAAATTAACTGAAAGATCAAGGTAAAAAGGAATGCTCAAGGGAACTGACTGAAAGATCAATCAAACTAACTAAAGGATCAAGCAAAAACAGTAAATGATCATTTTCCCTGACCATTGGTCTCACCCAAGACTTTCTCTTAATACAGATGAAAATGTTGATATTTTCACTTACATACCTTGCATATGTTTCATTTTTATCTTCTTACTTTCAAGCACGGTTTTAAACCGGTAAACAACCTTTGTAGGTTTGAGCGGGATAATCCCTAACTATGATTTTACACTAATAACCATGAGAAACTTTTTAAAAGGCCACTCCTTAGCCTTAGTAAGGTATTATTTGCCATCTTACGGAATGACTAGGTTTAAACTTTAAACTTTAAACTTACGTATTAAACTTTAAAGAATAACTGAAACAAGTCTTAATAGATAATAATCAAATATATCTTTGATATATATTAATTTTCATTTAATTTATACATTTAACCGTCCAAAATCGATACTAACCAAATGCCAAACTGAAACATTAAATACCCATCCCCTTAAACCTCTTTGTGCGCAGCCGCCCCCAAATCAAAAATTCCTCCAATCTTCCCCATCTTTCCGTCATGGAGAGATGAGGAAGAAATTGCTTCTTTGTTTATTGATTCTTTATTACATTGAATAAGTGTGATTTACACGATGAAATTGTTCCCGATTTAATGGGCTGAATCCATGATTTAGTTGTTCGTCGATATTTTGGTTCCCGGTCTGGTTGGACAGGTCGTGGTTTAGGTTTTTGTTTATAGTTCTTGATCTGGTTGGACAGGTCGTGGATCATGTTCCCGTTCGTGATCTATGATTTTCAAGGTGTTTAAAGTTTGAAGAACATAGATCGTGGTTTGGATCTAGTGGTGTTGCTATTGTAGCAGATCCCCGATTGGCGCAGTGATTGATGCGGGAGACGCTCCTCTCTGCCAAGCGGTTGTGGTGTTCGCGGTTGCAAAATAATATCTCCGAGAGCGGTATTACAATTTTTTTATTGGATCTCTCAATTTGTAATAGTTAGACGGTAGAGTCTGGTTATCATATGATTTAGTTAGCCTTGTAATAGGCTAGTTGATTAGATGTTGATTCCACTTATAATCGTTACTAGGCGTTTCCCAGTAGCATGAATGAATTTTTTATTTTTTTTAAAAAAAATCGCCAAACTAAACGATTTTATTTCAAATTAAATAAATCGATACAAACCGAATTGATTAACCGTTCATCTGACTGCTTGACCGATTGCATACCCTTATTATGGATTATGAATGTGGGCTATGTTGATGCTTGTAGTTATGGATCTAGGCCTACTGGGTTGGATCACAAAGCCCTACTATTTGGTGCGAAAAGTCCATTGCTCTTTACTCTTTGAAGTGAGTTTTGGAATCAAAACCAATTATTGTTAATTTTGGACCCAAAAGTAAGAGGAAGATTTATGTGTTTCCCCAGAAGTAACATAAACGTACATTGTATATTATGTATATTGTATCCCTTCTTTCATCATCAATTATTGAATTTATTACAACAACAAACACGTATTTTTAAAATCACATAATTAGGCCTCATATTTCTCAACATTGGTGAAATATAGACCGACACCGACAAGAACAGCAACTAAACCAGCAAGAATTGCATACATTTCCTTCCTCGACAACCTCGTACTGATTTCCGATGATGCCATTCTTGCTGCAGTCCCCTCGTGCTCGTTCTCGTTTCCGTTTTCGTCGTTAAGTTTTTTCTGATCCGAAACTTGGTCGGATTCTTTGCCGGTGGGATTCGTGGTTTTGGTTTCTGCAGTTTTTGCAATCTCTTGTTGCGGATCACCATCATTCTTTGGCAGCTTGACTAGCAATATGCCATTTTCAAACTTGGCGCTGATTCGGCTTGTGTCCGTGTTAGGTTTGACCGGGAATTCTTTCTGGAACCGGAGAGATTTACCGGCTTCGATCTTCTTTTCTCCGCTAACCCTCACTAGGTTCGTTGAAGTGAGTAGCACCCTCAGTTGATATTTCTTAAAACCTACACATTTTGTTTTTTGTTTGAGATTCACTAACACAAGAAGTTATTATCTATAGGAGTATATCAATTCAGTTCCGTTTTATACAATTCAGGTTAATTTAGTCATACTCATTCTATTTTTCAATACATAGTTTTTCACTCTCAGCACAAAATAAGTTCATGAGAACATGACCTAAAGCTTGCTTTATTCTATATAAAATTTTCAACGAATATCGTAATTGAATTGAATTAAATGAATTAGAGTTAAATTTTGTGAAAATAGACCAACGGGAAGCTAAATAGCATTAATCTAACTGAAATGTACTGAATTGAAGCGCAGATAAGCGAGACAGAAAGTGACTTAATATACAAATTGAGATATCTTATGTTACCGGGTACATAAAGACGGATGATGTCACAATCTTTCTCTTCCACCGTTTCAGGTTTTGGATCGAAATCTTCATAATTGGTTGTTGCAGCTGCTGCCATCGTTTGAGGTGTTAAGAAGTTATAGAATTGATGAGTTTTGTTTTCTATGAAATGGTTTGTTTCTTATTCGTCGGATCTGTAATGCATTATTTAAACACAATAACTTGATCAAGCTTTCATGAAATATACCATAACTTTGTTGGTTGATGTGGTTTTCCTTTGCTTCATTGGCAAAAGAACGTCTTCACATTACTTTTTTTCTGTCCTTTAGATGGTTTATGAGTTTTTCTTTTCCACATTCCATGAAATGGAATATTTCTTGTTTATTTAGTACTCCTAAAAGGATACAACAAGCCTTTAATCCAGGTGGAGTATATGGATTCTCATCTTTGCAAGTTAAAGCGTGATTCCCTCTTCGTATTTAATATAACTATGCTTTTTCTTCACTTCATGATAAAGGTTATAGTACTATATATGTTGTATTGGGCTCCTAGAAACGAGTACATTTTAGCTCATTCCCTAGCAACCCATGCAAGATCTTGTAGTCCGATTATGGAAAAGTGAGATACTCTACCATGGTTTTCTCTGACGATACTAATAGCTATACATACATACGTTTTTTTCCCAGTAAATTTAAATGATAGTATAAACAATGCATCTTAAAAAGATTATTTTAGTATCACGTGTTTAATTTACTTTTTAACTTTCAAATTCAATAGCATCCCTTTGTTTTACTTTTCTTAAACTAATGTCCGTAACTAATGGCGTCATTGTTAAAAAATTATGCACATGGTTAATCTCCATATGTGTTCCATGAGTATGTCTATATTTTATCGGCTCTATTATATGTACACACAGCATCTTTATCACTCTGTTCCTCGTGTCTATATTCAAACACCGGCTATCAATATTCATCACGGGAAATGGAAACTATTTTAATTTGTTAATAATATTAATAAATTCATCGCATGAAAAGATGTATAAAACGAAAACTGAGAGGAGAAGTGGAATTTTTTTGATACAATTGGGAGAGTTTTTATTTTCTTCCATTTGCGTGATACAAATTTTTTATGATGACGACACTGCGTGACGTAACACTTTAACCAACACTCGACCACGTAGAGGCTTCGCAAGCCATTATCAAACAACCCAATTTCTGGCCTTTTCTTCACTCAACCATAATTATTGATGAGAATTTTCAATAATTTTAAAGCTACGTGTCCCTAATTTTCTGGCTACATTTCAATAATTTGAGCGGTTAGGAATGGGGAATCATATCCTATCAAAAAAATAATTAATTAAACCTTATGTGTTCAATGTACTAGTATTTCATTTCAATTAAATTCAGCTATAAATAAAAGATAACATAAATTCAAAAATGAGGATGATTTGATCTCTCCTATAAAACAAATCGTAGACACGTAATTTAAAATACAAATGAATTTTAATTCAAATGAATTGAACAAGTAAGAGTACGTCGTTTTCTTTACATCCACAAGAATTGTTAACCGTAATATCGCTCATTTCAAACGATCATACTGATAGATATAAGCTGATTACATTTTTCTTGATCATATTGATCATAATTTGACCTTTTGAAACTATATAATTTGTCAATTTCAATAGTATCGTTGACTTTTTTTTGAGTAGATGGAGCTATTTTCAATTTGAAACACGTGGATTAAGGGTTTGAATTACCTAGTTGAAAACCCTGACAAAAAAAAAATATTGTTTAATGTACCATTTTAATTGGTAAACAAGTACATTTAAAAAAGTGTAAAAAAGTGAAAAAACTTAAATATTGAAATCCATTTAATGATTCGAATCATTAAATATTAAATAATGAATTTGTAATACTCCCGACAAACTAAGATAGTAAGAATGAGAATCGTTGTTCGGATGGTGTTAACCAGTATTGTACATAGTGCATGGTGAATACTAGAATATAAGCCAGCATGCTTATGAACACTGATATTTAGGATTTCGTCAGGCACCATTGCATATTTTAAGGGCTGTGTGTCGGAGAAGAAGGCCATGCAATACTACTCAGCCTATCATGAAAATGAGTTTTAACTCCACCACTAACAGTATATGCTAGTGAACTACCAAAGAGAATTTGAATAAGTAAACATTGGTACGTTTCTTAGTAGAATAAAAGTATATGTTTAAAAAAGTCTAGTAAAAATCATACAGCATAGAATTGTTTTTCCAAATGTTATGTTGTATTTCTACTCGTTAAAGTTTTATATGGTATGGATAATGAAATATTGACACCCAAACATGACGCAAGTACATAAACGTAAGAGCAAAAACGCTTCTTCCCCTTAAAAAAAAAACTATTTTAGCCTTGTCATCGCTTACTAATTAATCGGTTGAAGTTTGGTGTTTTCCAAATGAGAAAGTGATGTCATCATCAGCCAGCGAACTCCCTACGTCACGGTGATAACTAGGGATGGCACTGTGGCGGGTTTGGGCGGGTACTAGCTATCACATCCCCATTTCCATCTAATATTTTAAAACTCATCCCCGTCCCATGACCCATGATGGGTACAAAATTAAAACTCATCTCCGCCCCATTGAGTTTTATTATAAAACCATCCCCGCTCCATGACCCGCCCCACCCCATGCCCCATGACTAGGGGTGTTCAAAAATACCCGACCCGCACTACCCGGCCCGTTGACCCGCCGATCCGGCATAAATTAACCGGGTAATTTCTTGTTTTTCCGGGACGGGTACCCGGCCCGAGTATTATACTATTTTCCGGGTCCGGGTCACACAAATGCTTTTTCCGGGTACCCGGAAACCCGGGCCGGGTGCCCTACCAAGTAGTTCTTCCATTTATCTACTGCCATTACCAAAGCCAAGAGTTCCTTTTCATAGGTGGACAATCCTTTGTTTCTTTGGCAGAAAGCTTTACTGATGAAAGCTATGGGTTTCTGATCCAGCATAAGAACTGCTTTCATACCTATATCTGAGGCATCTGTTTCAATGATGAAGTCCTTGTCAAATTCTGGCATCTTAAGCACTGGTGCAGTAGTCATGACTGCCTTCAATTTAATAAATGCATTTTCAGCTTCAGGACTCCAAGAAAAAGCATTCTTTTTCAAAAGCTGGTGCAGTGGCTTACATATGAATCCATAACCAGCTATGAATCTCCTATAGTAGCCAGTGAGCCCCAAGAACCCTCTCAGCTCCTTAATGTTCTTAGGAGAAGGCCATTTTTGTATGCATTCTATTTTCTGATTATCAACAGAGACACCTTCCCCAGAAATGATGTGTCCCAAATAATCCACTTGAGCACTCACAAATGAACATTTGGACAACTTAACATACAACTGATGTTCCTGCAATACTGCCAAAACAACTCTAAGATGTTCCTTATGCTGTTCCTCATCCACACTGTAGATTAAAATATCATCAAAAAAGACCAACACAAACTTTCTCAAGTAGGCACTGAAAATCTTGTTCATTAGACTTTGAAAAGTAGCTGGAGCATTTGTCAAGCCAAATGGCATTACAGTGAATTCATAATACCCATTGTGGGTCTGAAAAGCAATCTTTGGTATATCTACTACATTTACTCTAATCTAATGATACCCAGCCCTCAGATCTAACTTAGAGAAATATTTAGACCCAAACAACTCATCCAGGAGCTCATCAATGACTAGTATATGGAATCTGTCCTTGATGGTAGCTTCATTAAGTCTATAGTAGTCCACACACATCCTCCAGGTTGAATCCTTCTTCTTTACTAAAATGACTGGTGATGAAAAAGAACTATTGATGTGCTGTATGACTTTATTTTCCAACATTTCTGCTACTTGCCTTTCAATCTCATTCTTATGGGCATGTGGGTACCTGTAAGGTTTAATTCTAAATGGCTTGGCATCAGGTTTTAAAATAATCTTGTGGTCTACACTTCTCTTTGGTGGCAGGTGTGTAGGTATGGAAAATACAATAGAGAATTCCATGAGTACATGTTTGATGCCCTCTGAGATTGGTAAGTGCATAATTTCCTCCCTGTGACAAGCTTTCTTGACAGATGTCCCCACCTGAGTAGTTGTGTCTCCCATCTGGCTGATAGATAATTGTTCCTCTTCTTCAATCTCAGCCAAGAACAACTTTCTTTTTACTGGATTCCCTGTCAGCTGAGTCACTCTCTCTGCACTGCCTTTGAGAATCCAATGGTACCCCTGACTGTAAATGGACACTTGCTCTTTGACAAAATCAAAAGTCACTTGATTAAAGCAATTCATTCAGTCCACTCCTAGGATAATATCAATGCCACCAAGCTTCATTACTTTCAAATCAAACATGAACTTATGGTCATTCACTCCTCATAGCACCCTAGGACAAAGTCTGGCTCCTTTGATAATAGTGGCATCAGGAATCCTTACTGAATAAGGATCAGTTTGCATAGTACCCAAGCCAACTCTCCTAATGGTGCTAGGATCTATAAAGCTACCTGAAGCTCCAGTATCCAACAAGATGCAGACCTTCTCCCCATAAACCACTCCATAGAAAATCAAAGTGCCCTTCCTTCTGACTCTTCCCACTGAGTTTAGAGTGATGATTTCTTCTTCTTCATCATCTCCTCCCTGAACCAACCATAAGTCATCTTTCCCTTTCATGACTAAAATCTCTCCATCCACAAGAGCCCCTTCTTCCCCAATCATGTGCACCTGCTTCATCTTACAAACATGCCCAGGGCCAAACTTCTCCCCACATTTGAAACAAAGGCCAAGGTTTCTCCAGCTCTGCTGTTCCTCAGATGAAATTCTCTGAAAATTGTTCCTTGGTGACAGGTTTCTTCCAAGTTACCTTCTCATTTCCAGCTCTCAACTGGGGAACTTGATGTAGCATATGTCCTGCTCCCTTCTTTCTGAACACTTCCAGCTGCTTCTCTTGCCACAAAGTCAGTTCTACAGTTTCATTCAAAGTCTTAGGTTTCAACATTAGAACCCCAGGCTTCAGGTCATCTTTGAGTCCACTTACAAAACTAGAAATAAAGTACTGTTCAGAAGGGCTAAGATCCTTCTCAGATAAAAGAGTCCTCAATTCATCAAACTCTTCCTGATAAGCTGCAACTGTGGTCTTCTGATATAACTTGTTGAAATCAGCTACCCCATCCCTCAAACTCAGCACAGTAAACCTCTGTAGCAACAACTGACAGAACTCCTCCCAACCATACACTTCTTTATCTTTAATAGACAATTGATACCATGTAGCAGCCTTATCCTGCATGTAAATCTCCACAGCTTCCACTTTCTGTCCATCAGGCACCTGATAATAGCTAAAAAACGTCTGGCATTTCCTCAATCAATCCTTTGGTTTGTCACCAAAGAATTTACTCAGTTCAATCTTCACATGAGATTCAGAACTTCTGCTCAGCCTAAACCTCCAGTTATCATCCATATTTACTTGCATGTTACCCCCATACCCCTGTTTATTCTCCATGTTTACCATTCTAGGATCAAATGTGCCAAATCTAGCCTCATTAACAACAACAGATTCATTATAACCCCAAGGTACCTTGTGCTCAGTCTGCATCACATTTCTGCCCCCTCTCAGATTCTTTCCCTCGGCAAACGAATTCTTCAACATACGATTCACAACATTTGGATCACGCATATAAGGGTCATGCAGATTATTCGTATGAATTTGCTCAGGAAATACTTGCTCATGCATAAAACTGACTGACTCAAACAGCTCGAAGGAAGCTTCTGATTTACCTCTAGGCTGCAGGGGAGTTTGCTTGCTGGAACTCGCGATCGTGACTACCTCTTCCTCTTGCACCGCCTTTCCCTTATTCTGCAGCGACTGAAACTTCACCACCAGATTCCGAACGTCGTCGAGTGCGGCTTTCGACTCCTCAAGCGCCACCCGCGAATCCTCGCGTGAAGCCTTGGACTCGTCACGCACAGCCTGAATCTCTTGGGTGTTATGATCGAAGAACCGATTGAACTTCTCGGCGAAGACCCCGAGCTTCTCCTCCAGCTTCACGTCGAGCGCGGTTTCAACCCCGGTCAACAGCTTCGTCTCCACTCCGGTGATCCTCTCGTCCATCTCAGCTTCAAGATCCTTCCACGCGTTCTCCCATTGTTGCTTGTTTCTGGTACCGTCCGCCATGGTTTTTCGAGGAGCGAAAGCTCAGATACCACTTTGTCACGTTCTGGTGACGTTTGACCGGGAAATTAATGGAATCTCGCCGGAGCGTTTCGATTATGAACAGAAAATGTAAAAGTATAGCTAAAGCTAACCGAATACAATCTGACACCGACAAGAACAGCAACTAAACCAGTAAGAATTGCATACATTGCCTTCTTCGACAACCTCTTTCCGTTTTCGTCATTCTTTGGCAGCTTGACGTGCAATATGCCCTTTTCAAAGTAATCGCTGATTCGGCTTGTGTCCATGTTAGGTTTGACCGGGAATTCTTTCTGGAACCGGAGAGATTTACCGGCTTCGATCTTCTTTTCTCCGCTAACCTTCACTAGGTTCGTTGAAGTGAGTAGCACCCTCAGTTGATTTTTCTTAAAACCTACTCCCTCCGTCCCTATTTACTTGTCCCACTTACCTAAAATAGTGTCCCTTTTCTCATGTCTTACATGCCATTTATGGCAAGTTTTAAAACTATAAATTACTATAATACCCTCGTCATGTTATAATATTTACACCCTACACCCCGATTAATCAAATATAAAACTAGTATTTTTTTATATACATATTTATCCAAATCTACTAGTGTGATTATCTTTCTTAATAATCCCCCACCATATAAAAACCGCCCCTCCCTCCCCCGCCATGTTTATCAGCTTTTCTGCAAAAAACCGATCGGAAATCTCCGTGTCCGACAAGCCGCCAGTACAGCTTTATTCCACAGATCCACTCCCTTCTTGGATCGTCCCCGACTCCGATGACGATTTTGGGAATATCGAAGAACCCATAGATTCGTCGGAGAAAAGGAATCGGACTCGGACTTCTCTAAAAAGGAATGAAAAGGAATCGGACTCGGACTCCTCCAATCGGAATCGGACTCCTCCAATCGGACTCGGATTCGGGCTCGGACTTCTTCAGGCACAAAAAGGAATCAGACTCCTCCTAATATTCAAAATACTTACAAGGTAAGGAATCAGACTCTGTTTTTTTTTACTTAGAGACTTTAAATTTAATAATGTTTTGGTTCTCCACATATGTTGTTGTACAGTTTCAATGTTGTGGATATTCAGTTGTTTTACAGTTTCAGTTGTGGCTAATATACATGCTATTGATATTCAGTTGTTTTACAGTTTCAGTTGTAGCTAATATAGGCTACTGCATATTCACTCTAAGCAAATCCGATATTTCACAATATTTCTTAATCCAATTTGATTAAGAAAGGAGTAGGATGTATGATTCTGAACCTCGGGATTTTCCTAGGAACTGCTCTCTGGCAGCAGCATGAACTGAACTTTAAAAATTCATATTTTCATAACCGTAACTCCGATTTAGCTGATTTTTACACCATTGTAATCGCAGAACTCTAAACTTCGATTTGAAATAAAGAATGAACTGATTTGGTTAGGAATAGATCAAGATAATAGGCTGTGGAGTTGCTGCATCTGAAACAGACCTGGGGATTATTTTCTTGATGAAAAGTTGTAATGGATTCTTGATCAAAGCTTTGTCTGACCATTTTTCCTTGCTGATGTAGAGGCGTAAAAGTAAATCATTGCCCTCCACTGATTGCCTTAAAACAGAACCAGTCCCACCTGAAGAAGATGAATCATCTCCAGGTTTCTGGTACTACGGTCCGCAGCGTACTCATTGTGAGGATAAGAAGATACTCATATGTCCTGCAGTTAAAACATTTCTGAGGTTGATGTGGGAAGGCAAATTGCCGACTCTTCCTCCATATCTTCTTTGAAGTTAAGTCGGTCTTTTTATGTTTCTTTGTTTAAAGAAATAGACTTGTTGTTTTTTGGCTCTTTGTTTACCATTCAATAACCATGGTTCTGTTTCATGTTCATTTATGCTGATTACTATATTTCTTGTACCTTGGTGGCGTAGGTTGAAGTTCATGGAGTTGCTGTGTATAAATAATGACGGAGGTTGATCCCCAACTGCTACTTCATGACAAACAGTAGGCACTTTTGTTTCATATCAGCTAAGTAACCTTGACTTCCATAATTACACACCTGCTAATGTTAGGGTGATGTATTTTGCTGAAATGCTTGCATTTTTTGGATATGTTGTTGTGCTTGACTTCTATAATTACACATCTGCTGACATTAGGGTGATGTATTTTGCTGAAATTCTTGTATCTTTTGGATGTGCTGTTGTGACTGTTATTGTACTGTTGATGCTAAGCTATTGTATATTACCAATATGAAGGCCATGTTTTATTTTTGCAATTTAGTTTGGGTGTGCCCTTGTATGGCTGAATGTGTACAGTGTATACTCCTTATCATCTCGTAACGAATGTCACATGATGATGGTGTAAATAATTTATTGAGTAGTAGCAACCCCAGATCTCTATTTGGATGACAGCCATATGGAGATCCGGTAGGATGGCTACTGTGATGCAATAAAAATCACCAATCCCCTGGTCTTACCTTAGTAGAGTTATAATTATTTATTTATTTAACTAACAAGTCGATACTGGTACATACATAGCTTAACCACTTAACATTATCTCACACCAAAAGCAGGTCCATTGGTTAAACTATTATCAAAAGGACCCATATCAAGTTAATGCATGCCTATTACATGTACATTATTAAACCGCTGCACTAGAACTAGAACTGGCTGCCCATTCTATCATGCTTGCATTAGTATCGGTCTTGTTATACCCCATCGAAAGCATCAACTCTTCAAGCCCATCGGTCCTTTGGTTGAGTATAAGAAAATCGATAGCTTCCTTGACCACATCAATGTCCACATTTATATTCAATGGTAGCATACCCTGTCTCTGTAACCTATCTTTATGCATGTGTGGCACCTTGGCACTTTGTAGTGTCAAGAAAACTTTGTTTAAGGTACCTGGCTCCATTGAATCATAAGCATCTCTCACTACCTTCAGTAAAGAATTGACTAAGTA
The DNA here is from genome assembly GCA_963678965.1 of Cruciata laevipes. Classification (NCBI taxonomy): domain Eukaryota; kingdom Viridiplantae; phylum Streptophyta; class Magnoliopsida; order Gentianales; family Rubiaceae; genus Cruciata; species Cruciata laevipes. The sequence goes on along the minus strand of OY787641.1, from coordinate 7,176,247 downwards.
GGCAGCTTTCTGAATTTGCAAGGACTGGATAGCTCTAAAAAAACCAAGGTCTAGGATATTTAGGTCAGGGGATTTAGGAGGCTGGCAATTTATGTAGATGTCAAAACCATCTGATGATGCGATAGACATAAATTCTTTGTCATCTGGTTTAATGTGAGAGGGTGCATTGTCCTGCTGAATTTCAATTCGTTTGCTGCAGTTTATAGGCCACTTGCTTTTGATTGCTGGTATGATATGCTTGATCATGAATTCCCTGCTGATTTCACGTGTTATTTTTGGAATGGGCTTGGTGATCATGGTTCCCTTTGGTCTGTACTTTGATTTTCTCTTAGCTGGTGTCTCTTTTGTGAGAGGAAACATTCCAATTTTTCCATCAAAAATCACTTCACCATCCATCCCCAAGATTGGTCTGCTCACAGCACAAAGGAACATTATTTTATCAATACGTTCCTTGCTATTTGCTGTCCTTGTTGGTTCTCTTTCTTCGGGTAGCAAGTAGTAGTTAACTTTTGATCGGCTTAAGTAAAACCATTTCTCGTCAATATGAACTACATGGTGCATGTCTTTGAAAGTTGCTGTGTTTGTTGAACTGTCAAAATCTAGCTTTGATAGAGACCAATTCAATCTTGAAAATATAGTGTCTTCTGGGAGGGCGGGTTTAGTTGCATTTGAATGAGCTCTTAGCATCCCTTTTTGTATAAAACGATGAAGTGAACTCTTATTCATATTGATGGCCACTGCAATGCTTCTTATAGTCATTGTCCTACTAAATGGAACAGCCATAACACATTCTTTATTAAATTGCAGGGGTTTGCGGCCTACCTTTCCACGTTTACAGGAGCTGACATCGATTGGTACGCCGGCATTTATCTGTTGACGCGCTTTTGCCCAAATTCGAGCAATGGTCCTTCTGCTGACCCCCCACTTCTCAGTTGCATCCTTGATTTTTTTGTCTCTCCCACGACGGACAACACCTTGTTGAAGCAACAATTCAACGATACTTTGCCTTTGCGAATCTTTGCTGAACTGTCTTGCTGAACTGCCTGCTGAACTGTGTTGCTGAACTGCCTTGCTGAACTGTGTTGCTGAACTGCCGAACACAGAACCAAAAAAAAGGAAGATGTCGGAGCGCAGATTGGGACGAAGTATATCAAGGCTGAACAAGAAGTTTCAAATTTGTGTACTCTGTTTTTAGTATGTTGCAGAGTGATCTTTATTTTCCGGAATGTTCTGATTTTTTTGGTGCCTTTTTGGAGGGAAAATTCCCGCCCAACTTATTAATGATATTATATTATATTAATGATATTGGAAGTGGGGTGCTCCCACTTTCACATAATATTTTGCCCTTTACATTTTCTTTCAATTTTTTATTATGAATGTTAAATTTTTTACTTTTTGGGGGCAAGACAACTATATAAATAGGGACGGAGGGAGTACACATTTTGTTGTTTGTTTGAGATTCACTAACACAAGAAGTTATTATCTATAGGAGTATATCAATTCAGTTCCGTTTTATACAATTCAGGTTAATTTAGTCATACTCATTCTATTTTTCAATACATAGTTTTTCACTCTCAGCACAAAATAAGTTCATGAGAACATGACCTAAAGCTTGCTTTATTCTATATAAAATTTTCAACGAATATCGTAATTGAATTGAATTAAATGAATTAGAGTTAAATTTTGTGAAAATAGACCAACGGGAAGCTAAATAGCATTAATCTAACTGAAATGTACTGAATTGAAGCGCAGATAAGCGAGACAGAAAGTGACTTAATATACAAATTGAGATATCTTATGTTACCGGGTACATAAAGACGGATGGTGTCACAATCTTTCTCTTGCACCGTTTCAGGTTTTGGATCGAAATCTTCATAATTGGTTGTTGCAGCTGCTGCCATCGTTTGAGGTGTTAAGAAGTTATAGAATTGATGAGTTTTGTTTTCTATGAAATGGTTTGTTTCTTATTCGTCGGATCTGTAATGCATTATTTAAACACAATAACTTGATCAAGCTTTCATGAAATATACCATAACGTTGTTGGTTGATGTGGTTTTCCTTTGCTTCATTGGCAAAAGAACGTCTTCACATTACTTTTTTTCTGTCCTTTAGATGGTTTATGAGTTTTCTTTTCCACATTCCATGAAATGGAAAAATTTCTTGTTTATTTAGTACTCCTAAAAGGATACAACAAGCCTTTAATCCAGGTGGAGTATATGGATTCTCATTTTTGCAAGTTAATGCGTGATTCCCTCTTCGTATTTAATATAACTATGTTTTTTCTTCACTTCATGATAAAGGTTATAGTACTATATATGTTGTATTGGGCTCCTAGAAACGAGTACATTTTAGCTCATTCCCTAGCAACCCATGCAAGATCTTGTAGTGAGATACTCTACCCTTCTTTTTCTCTGACGATACTACTAGCTATATATACATACGTTTTTTTTTCCAGTAAATTTAAACAATGCATCTTAAAAAGATTATTTTAGTATCACGTGTTTAATTTACTTTTTAACTTTCAAATTCAATGTCATCCCTTTGTTTTACTTTTCTTAAATTAATGTCAGTAACTAATGGCGTCATTGTTAAAAAATTATGCACATGGTTAATCTCCATGTGTTACACAATATATCTATATTTTATCGGCTCCTATTATATGTACACACGCAGCATCTTTATCACTGTGTTTCTCGTGTCTATATTCAAATCTAAGGCGCATGTTATCAAAAAAACAAAAACAAAAAATCTAAGGCGCACAGATTTTGACGAAATAACCACAAGTGTAGTACTATAATATGTTTCCGTCAATCAATGTTTATCAGGGAAATCGATACTATTTATTTCAATTTATAAGAATAATATAAAGTTTAAATATTCCTACCCCATTTTTGATAATATAATTGATTCTTTAAAAATATATTACATTAACACTCCTTTAGTTGTCCAGGAAATTTATTAATTATTAATAATATTAATAAATTCAACGCGTGAAAGATAAGGAGTCTCGTGAAGCAATATCAAATAAGGAAAATTTCATTGATGTCACTTCATCAAACCTCGACACCCCTCATCAAACTTCGGTGTCAGTTCATCAAACATGTCACCTCATTAAAACTTTTGTGTCAATTTATCAAATCTCACAAAAAGAAGTTCACCTGATCCCGCCTCTTGAGTGAGGCTGTTTCATCCAAGAATTGGTCAAAGGTAAAAATGATGTATGTAAAAAAGAAAATTGAGAAGCAGAGGTGGAGATAGGCACTGCCTTTTTTTGTAAAAAAATATATATTTTATAGGTATAATTTTTTAATTAATTTTACTTTAACAGTTTTTTATTAACCATTTTCATTTATATTAAATTTTGACCTACCATAATATAATTTCTATATCCGCCCCTGATGAGAGGAGAAGTGGATTTTGAATTTGAAACAATTGGTAGGTATTGGGTAGGGGTGTTAAAAATACCCGGCCCGATATTCGAAAAACCCGAATGTTAATATTCGGGTATTTAGTAATAAATTCGGATCGGGTACCCGGCCCGATAATTATGCATTCAACCGGGTGCGGATACGGGGTCTCAAAAATATATTTTCCGGGTATTTTTAACATAAAATAATATTTTCCTAAAATATGGTTTGACTGTGATTTCAATTTGTAAATTTGATATTTTTTGGTTTTATTCACTTTATGACACTAATTTGATTTTTAAATTGATTAAAAATCTTAATATTTTTTGTATAAATAATATTAAATGGGTATAGGGTACCCAATATCCGGCCTTCAAATACCCGAATGTGCGTAACACTTATGAGAAACTTATGAGGCCATCATATTCATACCCGAATTTATCACATAGTATCAAAAGATGTATTATTTCTTATTTTCTTCCATTTGCGTGGAAAATATGCAGACCAAGATGACTTGTGGACTTTAGTAATGATGACGACACCCTCGTGACGTAACACTTTAACCAACACTCACTTTCACAGACCAAAACAACCCAATTTCTGGCTTTTTCTTCACTCAACTATAATTATTGGTGAGAATTTTCAATAATTTTATAACTATGTGTCCCTAATTTTCTGGCTACATTTCAATAATTTGAGTGGTTAGGAATGGGGTATCATATCATATTAAAAAAAATTAAACCTTATGTGTTCCTCAATTTTTTTTTCCAATTAAAACCAGTATGTTGGAGGGATATTTATTTGGCTCCCTAAACCCTGAAACTCAAAGTCTCAAAAAAACATACAATTTGTCCAAGAAAAATCCAACAAAAGTACAAAAGTGGGATGAAAAAACTTGAGATTCAAGAAAAACCCCACTAGTTGGGATGAAAAACTTGGTAGAGTTTTAAGGTCTTTGAGAATTTAAAGTCTAGCTCTTTTAATCCATATCTACTCAGCTGATCCAGGTTAGTGATCGAAAGGTTGCCCAGTCGAGTTCACAAGTTTGTCATAGCGATGATATCACCACAAAGAGCAAATCTATGATTATCAAGAGCAAACTTGACAAAACACATTTTAGCTCCTTGTGTGTGTTTAAAAGAACCAACTATTAAAATAAAAGTTAATGTTTCAACAGTAAAACATAATTCCATACTCTCTAGAATTTGGCAGCCCCAGTAGCGATGTCCTGAGCATCGAATCGCCCTTGTTTCAGTGAAGTGGGTGTAATATTCTGTGATGAGTTAACTGAGTGGTTGCTGGTTGCTCTCCATTTCTTTACCACCCATAAAGCCTATGTAATCATAGGCCTTATGGTGTACCTGAAAAACCATGGGAAACAACCAATTAAAAGTTCTAGAAACAGTTCTAGATGAAAATATTGATCTTTGGAATATGTACACCCGAGCATGATGTTTTAAGTTCCAATTGAGTATAAATGTTTTGCTTTTCTCCTCTGCATCATTCCCTGTCAAAAAACAAACAAAACAGCAGTATCCCAAGTTCCCTACAAGATATTTATCTAGTTCTAACATAGGGAAATTCTTGGCTGTCTAAACTAACCAGCCCTTTTATATTAGATGGAAGATCTTGATGATTAAATAATCTGGTTACTTTAGTTGTACTAGCTAATTTTGCAAGTGAATCAACTACTGAGTTTGCTTCTCTAAATGTGTGTGAAAAAGTAATAGCCACCTCACCTGTTATAAGCCAAATGTTCCTCAGTAGTGCGGTGAATCTCCATGGAACTCTGAACTCCTTTCTCACCATCTTCAGAAGGATCAGTGAGTCTACTTCACATTCCAATTCCACGATTCTAGTTGAATATGTTGTGTCAAGTCCTAATGACAAAGCTGTGACCTATGCCTCCAAGCTATCCATGCTGGATAAATATCTGGATTTTACTATAATGACTCTTCCAGCTTGATCCCTAAGAACTATCCCTGCTCCAACTGATCCATTACTCAATGATGATCCATCAGTGTTTAATTTCGCCTCCGTTTGGGGAAGTTTCCACCTGACATTTATGGTTGACCTTGTCATTGTACCTGTAGCAATTGGAACCAAAGACAACAGACTAGGGGGAAGATTAATAGTTTCAGATTGTTTCCATTTTTTCCCCTTTATTTTTATGATTGCTTTCACTGTACTATACACATTTGATGCTAGTGTGAGCCAATTGGGATCTTTTGAATCATATAGATATGTGTTTCTAGCACACCAGATATACCATACAACAATACATGGAAATATTCTCACGATTAGTTCCTAAGTTTTAACTTTTAAATCCACATTCCAATAAAAATAGAATCTATCCCATAAATTATGAAAAGTAATATTCTGTAAGTCAAACCACTGATTTAAATATTTCCAGAAGATTAAGACATTGGGACAGTCATTAAAACAGTGGTGTATGTCCTCACTATTACTATTACAAAAAGGGCACTTGGATTTATTTTATTGTATTTATTTATATACGTACCTACATTTCGGATCAGTTAAATTTCAAATAAATAAATAAAAATAAGTGAAAAATAACACAAATTCAAAACTGAAAGTTGATTTGATCACTCCATATTAAACACATAGTAGACGCATAATTTAAAATACAAATGGATTTCAATTCAAATGAGTTGAACAAGAAAGAGTACAACATTATTTTTGCTGGATTTACGGTTTTATCTCATGCAGGTCCACATTTTTACCAAAATACTCTCAAATGTCTCCTTGTATTTTGGCTATTTTTTTTAGGTTTTATCTCATGCAGGTCCACATTTTTACCAAAATACTCTCAAATGACTCCTTGCATTTTGGCTATTATTTTTAGCTTTAGTAATGTTAGGGCAATTATATAAAAATTTGGACTTGCATAAGAAAAACGTACATACATGGAGCAACCCCATCTTTACCGCCACCAAAATTGTTAACAGTAATATCGCTCATTTCAAACGATAAGTATGATACGATACATGATACAGTAAAGAGAACGAGCAGATTACATTGTACTTGATCATGTTGATCTTAATTTGACCTTTTGAAGCTATATAATTTGTCAATTTGAATAATATAGTTGACTTGACTGAGTTTTTTTTTTTTTTTTGACTAATGACATTGTAGTTTGAGTAGGTGAAGCTGATTTTCAGTTTAAAAGACGTGGATTAAGGGTTTGAATTACCTAGTTGAAAACCCTGAAAAACTATAAACAATGATTCATGTACCGTTTTTTATTGGTAAATAATATATTTAGGATAAAGAAGTGAAAAAAAAATTAAATATTGAAATCTATTTAATGATTCAACCTACAGATACAACCTATTGTAATACTTCTGATAAAAGAGTCGAAACATGGTATGCAAGAGAGGTTCGAACAAGTTCGGTATGAATTGTAATGAAAACAGACTTTCATCAATCGAAACATTAGGTGTCCCTTGTTAATAATCCTACATGTCATAAAACATATGAGCATTATTGTGATACACAGACTGCGAATATGCGTTTAAACTTTAAATACATCAAACAATTCTCAGTATTTAACTGGATGTAAGAATGATGGCTTGTTACTCTAGCCATTGTTCTATCAAAAGAACGATTAGCACATTAGATTCAAGCAAATGTAATCCAAAATACTATGTGATAGTAAGAATGAGTATCGATTTTCGGGATGGTATTGTAACTACTAAAGAGAACCCTTCCAAGTAAATCTTACTACTCCCTCCATCCCAAATTGTTGTGTCCAATTGCTTTTGGCACAATGTTTAAGAAATCTGATGTGACAATGATGTGGATGGTAGGGTAGGTGAAGTATGTGAGAGATGATTAATAGTTATATTATAATTTGTTGCCAAAAAAGGAAATAGGTAAATCTATTTTGGGACGGACCAAAAGAGAAATTGGATAGAGTATATCTCTTTGGGACGGAGGGAGTAGAACGAAAAGGTTTTATCCAAGGTTAGCATAGACATTTTATCCAATGTTCTGTATTATTTTTATTCCAAAAGATTTTGTATTGTATGGTATTGGTATGGATGATGAAATATTGACACCCAAACATGACGCAAATGCATAAACGTAAGAGCAAAAACGTTTCTTCCCCTCTAAAAAAAAAAACTATTTTCGCCTCGTTAAGACTTTGTCATCGCTACTAATTAATCGGTTGATGTTTGGTGTTTGGTGTAATCGGTTAATCCACCCTCTCTATAACTGAGAGGTCCAGGGTTCAAAACACACCCCTAATAAAATTGTGAATATTTGAGCAATTATTGTTAGGGTCTACCCAGCGTAAAGGGGCCGATGGTGGTTTCTCAGGGGTCGTGTTGGTGGCCCCTGCTGTGGTCTCCCATGCTGCAGGTGGTGATTCATGATGGTGCGATCGGTGGTTCCGGTTTCGGTGGTTCGGTGGCTCGTTGGTGCAAGCAGCTGGGTCCCTCAGGAGGACGTCTCAGAGCTACGTGGATGGAGCGTGTATAGCTTCACTGTGCTTACATGAATCTAATGTGGTGTCTCCTAATTAGTCCTAAATTAGGACGTGTATATGTAATAGGTAGGTTGTAACCTATCTTCAATTTTTAAAAAATCGGTTGATGTCTGGTGTTTTCCAAATGACAAAGTGATGTCATCATCAGATAGCGAAGTCCTTACGAGTTACGTCATGGTAATAACGTCATCCGGATCCGTGAAGAAATTAAAACTCCATTAGCAAACGACTTGACAAGTCAAGCATTCACCTCGTACTCATAGTCTTCTCCGTTTTTCCTGACACCTTCCCTTTATATTCTTCCCCCCATTGCCATTTTCCAGGAGACCTAAATCATCGTTTTCTCCGTTAATCTCGATTCATCGTACCATGATGGACAGGGAGATCAAGAGAAAACGATTCGAGATCGAGGAGGAAATCGTCAATGAAGGAAAGAGAGCTAAGTTCACCGGCGATTCTGATCGGGCTCGCAGCGGTGGAGAGCCGACAGCGGCGGAAGATCCACGCCGCCGCAATGAGGACGGCGGAGGCAGCTGCGACGGAGAAGTCGAGGAATTCTTCGCGATCCTGCGGAGAATTCACGTGGCGGTCAAGTACTTCAAACGGAGTAACATCCGGAGCGGCAGCCCGGTTACGGTAGCGGCGGTGGAGGAAACTCCGAAGGTGAAGGGTAAGGGTGCTGGTGGTGCGACGCCGTGGAGTCCAAACTTCCGACGGGAGGATTTTGGTGGCGGTGACGGTGACGGTAACGGCTATAAAAGAGGCGTGGGGACTGTGGGGGACAATGCGTGGTTGGATCTTAATGTGAAACCCGACCCGGTTGATGAATAAGTTTACTGACTGCTGTCATCATTATCTTGTTTTTATCTACCGTGTATTATTGTCGTTGTTAACTTGTAATTTTCGCTGAACATGCGAAAGGTTGTTACTAGTTGTTACTAATTCATGATGGCTTAATGTGAATTTCATGATGTTACATCTATGTATTTTGATAATTTGAACGCTTTAAATCGATCGGAATGAATCTCAAACATTTCTAAATTTACAAATTTTCATTAGAGATATGTTTCAATTGATTTTATTGAATAATTATGTTTAATATGTAAAAAGAAATTAGTGCTAAAGGTGAGAACATCAAACTTGAAAGTAAAAAAGATTAGTAATAATACTCATATTGATCATGTTCAATGTGTAAAAGACCTGGTTTGAAATTGAAATGATCATTCGTCCGTCTATGGTCTCACGTGATAATTATTTTCTAATTTTACTTTGTGTTTTTGATGTACCTTTGCAAGATGAATTTGAAGAGTGGTGGGTTTTGAGAATTTAATTGGAACTAAGTTCGAACGTTTAAAATGTTTCTAAATTAAAGGTTCTATGTTGATTTCTTTAGAAACATTTATAGGAATAATAGTAGCACTGCAAGTAAATGGGTGACATGTGAATCAAGATAACAAAGAAATGACGAACATGATAGATTAATGGTGAACATAACACAATGAGTAAAGACTGTAATAGGTTGCAGAGAATACTATTTGATATCTATCAGTTTCAAAAGTTGTTAAAGTATATATTTTTGGAACATATTAATTATTTACTGTTTTGTTAACTTCATGTGATCTTTGTATATCTAAAATAAGGAACTAAGTTAAGAACATTTTGTAATATGTCAAATCTAGAATAAGTTGCTTGTAATTGTAACAAAATTTGACATCTGCTGTTTTAGTTACTGTCACCATATTGTTAATTTGAAATTGGCCTAAAATGTCTCATGCCAAATAGTGCTAGACGTTTTTAATTTTCACTTTGAAATAAGATTTTCTTTCTTTCAGTAAACCATTTTTGATCGGGATGAACCTGTGTGCATGTACATCTCCGAATCTTGTCTTTATGTTACTCACATTTTAGGAATTTGTAGTTTAGCTTTGAACTTATACAAAACGTAGTGTTGCGTCGGTTTGAACTATCGGTTTGAACTTACTTCGGTACGTAGTTTTTTCTTAGAGAAAGACTAGACTATATTTGAATCTGCTTTTTAAAATAAAAATAAAAATTGAAGTTAGAAGTCACTTGCCAATGCCTTTATACTACCTTAGCAAAAGAAAAGTCTCAAAAGTTCAAAGGTCATAGCTTCATTTTACTTTAGTAAAAGAGAAAGTATTGGGTGAGACCTGTCCATGTGGAGACCAAGAGCAGGGGAATGAGCATTTACTGTTTCTGCTTGATCTTTTAGTCAGTTTGTTTGATCTTTCAATCAATGTCCTTGAGTATTTTTGTTTTGCCTTGATTTTTCAGTTAATTTGATCTTTCGTTCAATTTGCTTGATCTTTCGGTCAATTTTCTTGATCATTTCCTTGGTCAATTTCACCAACGACAAATCCAATCAAGGAAATCGGCGGGTTTAAAGCTCACCAACGACAAATTCAATCAATAGCAGTCTCATATAATCTTTGGTCTCATTTGAGACAGGTATCAAATGAGAATTTGCCTTTAGTAGAGAAAGTTTTGGGTGAGACCTGTCCTTGTGGAGACCAAGAGTAGGGGAATGAGCATTTACTGTTTCTTCTTGATCTTTTAGTCAGTTTGTTTGATCTTTCAATCAATGTCCTTGAATATTTTTGTTTTGCCTTGATTTTTCAGTTAATTTGATCTTTCGTTCAATTTGCTTGATCTTTCGGTCAATTTTCTTGATCATTTTCTTGGTCAATTTCACCAACGATAAATTCAATCAAGAAAATCGGCGGGTTTAAAGCTCACCAACGACAAATTCAATCAATAGCAGTTTCATATAATGTTTGGTCTCATTTGAGACAGGCTCCTACAAATTCCAATAGCCGTGAAATGGTCGTGGATGTTTGTAAGGAGTACCACAGATTAAAAAAAAACATGGTATTAAATAGCACTCAAGCTGAATGCGGAATATATATACGCCAAACTTGATTATTATTTAAATACATACTATTTAATTAAACAAATTATATTAACAACCGTGATGGTGAATAAAAATAAACGTCCCCTTTTCCCAGAAACAAATCAATAAAAAATAGCAAGTTGAATTTCTTTCCCCATCGTCACACTGAAATCGTAAGCAATCATGTAAAGCTATGGTCATACGAGTTTTCAATGAAAGAAATAATAAAACAGAGAATAATGCATTATTAATTGACGTTTGATTATTACTTAAAGACAAGGTCCATTCGTTGGAGCCGTTGCCACTTGCCCGTCAAGCTTTACCCGGCCGACGTTCCGACAAGTCATATGGAGTTCGTATACCCATTCAAACTCTTTAGCTGCTCTCTGATTTTAAGAAACTAAAAATTATTTTATACGTCAAATTTTAGAGAATTAGAGTATAAAAAATGCTTTCTCCATATTTACAATCTGAGAAAATTAAAGATAAACGTGAGAAAATTAGAGCAGCCTTTTAAGGGTCCGAAGTTGGATTTTGGAATTCTTGTAACAAATTCTTGACTTTGTTAGTTGATCTGATGACATTTTTCTTGTTATATATGATACTTCCTCCGTGCCCATTATTGTGTCAGCCAACAAAATGGCACAAGAATTGAGAAAAGTATAAAAAAAGTCACGGAAAAGTAGAAATGAAAATTAATGGAAAAAGACGGCAAGGGCAGTGAATAACGGAGATTGGCTTGGTTAATTTCTTGTAATATTGGAGAAATTATAAGGACAATATAGTAATTTTAGACAAGTTTAAAGAAGCATAAAAAGCATGACATGCTGCCACAAAGAGAGGAACGAAGGAGTATGATATATTATAAATAGAGTCTCTCCATATCGATCCCCACTCTGTTGAAATTATAGAAAGCAAAAGATAAAAACAACACTACATTCACGATCCAAAATCACTAGAACAATGATTTTTAAGTACCTGTACAATAGTGCCGGTCCTGGGTTTTCGAGGGCCTGAAGCGAACAAAAAAAAGAGTCCCCATATAAATATAGTTAATTTTACAGAGGCCCCCAATCGCATGTATACATGCGTCGGAGTTTGGCCGAATTTTTTAAGATTTAAAAACCCTGAGTCGGAGAAGTCACAAATCGAATAAGATTAAATAAATTTGGGTTTTCAAATTTTTTATATATTTTTTGTATTATATTTTAGAAAATTGGTGCCCCAAAATTGCAATATTTTTGGGGCCTGAGGCAAGCACATCACTTGCCTCAAGGAAGGGCCGCCCCTGCCGTACAATACAAACTCGAGTTATTTATTGGCATTCAATTACATGTTGAAGATATATCTGGCTGAAGATTGTCCTAGTGCAGAATATCCAAATTGTAAAATGTGATCCTCATGATCATTAGACGAGCACAATGACAAGTCTAAACCAAAGAAACGTTGTTCAATCAATGAGATAATGCTGGAATTAATGAAAGAAGAAGTATTTTCTAGATGAGAGAAGGCATAAGCATAAATAACCAAGTATTGCTGATGGGCCCGTGATTTCAAGAAAAAACCAAACACACATAGCCCAACCCAACTAAGAGCATGATTATGTCTCTCAAGGAATTTGTCAAGATTGGAGGGACTGATTTGCAATAAGGAATAATATCAGGGGCTGGGTGGTAAATTCTTAGCAGCGTCAAGGGAGTCAACAGTCAAGATGGAGCTGCAGGACTTGTTCGTTGGCCGTTGCAGAATGCTGTTGGGGGAGCTGGGATTCAGTTAGGATCCCAATTGCATATAAGAGGGAAAATGTAGATTTTTGTAGTCATCTTTGGGGATAAGATCAATTTGTGTAAACCGTTTAGATTGTAGCTTGCATTTTCCATTTCTCCGTTCAATCCAAACCGCACCGGCGGATTTCTGTTATTTTTCCGGTCACCGATCACCGGGATCGTGACAAAGTGGTATCAGAGCTGTCGCTCCTTGGAAGCTATGGCTGACGGCACGCGAAACAAATAGCAGTGGGAGAGTGCGTGGAAGGATCTCGAAGCAAAGATGGAATCGAGGATCGCCGGGGCCGAGGCCAAAATCACCGCCGGAGTTGAGTCCGCTCTGGAGGCGAAACTGGATTCAAGGTTCGATGTGTTCGCTGGAAAGTTCGACCGGTTCTTCGAGCAAAGCAACAAGGAAGTCCAGGCAGCGAGGGAGGATTCTCGAGCAGCGCGTGAGGAATCAAAGGCCGCGCGTGAGGATGTTCGAACTCTGGTGTCTAAGTTGCAGCTGTCGCACGAACAGGAGAAATCAGCAAGGGAGGACGCGGTCACGATTGCGAGCTCCAGCAAGCAAACGCCACTGAGCTCCAGAGGTAAAACTGAAGCCATTCCTGATTCCTTTGAACCAGTGAATTTTATGAACGAGCAGTCATTTCCTGAGCACGCAAATCTGAATTTCTTGGGTGATCCGTATATGCGTGAATTTCCTGTTAATTCTATGCATAAGAATGTGTTCATGAGGGGTAGTAAGAACAATTTGCAAACTGAGAATCAGATGCCTAAGAATTTTATGGATAATGTGGTGCCTAATAGGGAAGCTAGGTTTGGAACTTTTGATCCACGTGTAGTTAATGGAGGTTATAGAGCTGTGAATTATGATGATAAGGGAAGTTATAGGGCTGTGAACTCTGATGAGAATTGGAGGTTTAAGTTGGGAAGGTCTTCTGAGTCTCATGTCAAAATTGAACTGAGTAATTTCTCTGGAGAAAAACCTAAGGAGTGGCTGAGGAAGTGTCAAACCTTCTTTAGCTATTACCAGATTCCTGATGTGCAGAAAGTAGAAGCAGTAGAAATCTATATGCAGGACAAGGCTGCGACATGGTACCAGTTGGCTATTAAGGAGAAAAAGCAATGTGGCTGGGAGGAATTTTGCAGAATTCTGTTGCAAAGGTTTACAGTGTTGAGTCTGAGAAATGAAGTGGCAGATTTCAATAAACTTTACCAGAAGACTACTGTGCAGGCATACCTGGAAGAGTTTGATGAACTCAGAACCTTGTTGACTGAAAAGGATTTAAATCCTTCTGAGTATTATTTCATTTCAAGCTTCATTAGTGGTCTCAAGGAGGACTTGAAACCAGGAGTACTGATGTTGAAGCCTCAAACCTTAAATGAGACTGTAGAACTGGCCTTGTGGCAAGAGAAGCAGCTGGAAGTGTTCAGAAAGAAGGGAGCAGGACCTTTGATACATCAGACTCCCCAGTTGAGAGCTGGAAATGAGAAGGTCACTTGGAAGAAACCATTCACCAAGGAACCTTTTCAGAGAATTTCTTCTGAAGAACAGCAGCGCAGGAGGAACCTTGGCCTTTGTTTCAAATGTGGAGAGAAGTTCGGCCCTGGTCATGCTTGTAAAATGAAGCAGGTGCACATGATTGGTGAAGAAGGGGGTCTGGTGGATGGAGAAATTCTGGTTATGGAAGGAGAAGAAGACTTATGGATGGTTCAGGGAGGAGGTGATGAAGAGGAAGAAATCATCACTCTAAACTCAGTAGGAGGAGTAAGAAGAAAGGGTAATTTGATTTTCTATGGAATGGTTTATGGGGAGAAGGTCAGCATCTTGTTGGATACTGGAGCCTCTGCTAGCTTCATAGATCCTGGCACCATTAGGAGAGTGGGCTTGGGAACTATGCAAACTGATCCCTACTCAGTGAGGATTGCTGATGGTACTATCATCAAAGGAGCTAGGCTATGTCCAAGGGTGCTATGGGGAGTGAATGACCACAAGTTCATGTTTGATTTGAAAGTAATGAAGCTGGGAGGCATTGATATCATCTTGGGAGTGGACTGGATGAATTGCTTTAATCCAGTGACTTTTGATTTTGTCAAAGAACAGGTGTCAATTTATAGTCAAGGTTACCATTGGATTCTTAAAGGCAGTGCTGAGAGAGTGACTCGGCTAGCAGGGAAGCCAGTGAAAAGAAAGTTGTTTCTGGCTGAGATTGAAGAAGATGAACAGCTCTATGTCAATCAGTGTGGTGACACATCTACTCAGGTAGGGACACTTGTTAAGAAAGCTTGTCACAGGGAGGAAATCATGCTTCTACCTATCTCAGAGGGCATCAAACAGGTACTCATGGACTTTTCAATTATATTTTCCATACCTACACACCTGCCACCAAAGAGAAGTGTGGACCACAAGATTGTTTTAAAACCTGATGCCAAGCCATTTAGAATCAAACCTTACAGGTACCCCCACTCCCATAAGGATGAGATTGAAAGACAAGTAGCAGAGATGCTGGAAAATAAAGTCATTCAACACAGCAACAGTTCATTTTCCTCCCCAGTAATTTTAGTGAAGAAGAAGGACTCATCTTGGAGAATGTGTGTGGATTACAGAAGACTTAATGAAGCTACCATCAAGGATAGGTTTCCAATACCAGTCATTGATGAGCTACTAGATGAGTTGTATGGGTCCAAATACTTCTCTAAGCTAGATTTGAGAGCTGGCTATCATCAGATTAGGGTAGATGAAGTAGATATCCCTAAAACAGCTTTTCAAACCCACAATGGGCATTATGAGTTCACTGTAATGCCTTTTGGCTTGACTAATGCTCCAGCAACTTTTCAGTGCTTAATGAACAAGATTTTTAGTGCTTATCTGAGGAAGTTTGTTTTGGTATTTTTTGATGATATATTAATCTACAGTAAGAATGAGGAACAGCACAAAGACCACTTAAAACTAGTATTGGCAGTCCTTCAGGAACATCAGTTGTTTGCTAAACTGTCTAAATGTTCATTTGTTTGTGCACAAGTGGACTATCTTGGGCATATCATCTCTGGGGAAGGAGTTTCTGTTGATAACCAGAAAATTGAATGCATCCAGAAATGGCCAAGTCCTAGAACCATTAAAGAGTTGAGGGGATTTTTGGGGCTCACAGGCTATTACAGGAGATTCATAGCAGGTTATGGCTCCATCTGTAAACCATTACACCAGTTATTAAAGAAGAATGCTTTCTCCTGGAATGCTGAGGCAGAAGAGGCTTTTATTAGGCTGAAAACAGTGATGACCAGTGCTCCTGTACTTAAAATGCCTGAGTTTGACAAGGATTTTATTATTGAAACTGATGCATCTGATGTAGGGATGGGGGCAGTTCTGATGCAGGACTGTAAGCCTATAGCTTTCCTCAGCAAAGCTTTCTGTCAAAGAAATAAAGGGCTGTCTACTTATGAGAAAGAACTGCTGGCCTTGGTCATGGCAGTGGATAAATGGAAGCATTATTTGGTGGGGCATCACTTCATCATAAGAACTGATCATCAAAGCCTCAAATACCTCCTTGAACAAAAACTTTCTAATGCATTACAACATAAATGGATTACAAAGTTGCTTGGCTTGAGCTTTGAAATTCAGTACAAGTCTGGGAAAAGTAATGCAGCAGCTGATGCTCTTTCAAGACAACCAGGTCATTATCTGGAATCAGTGCTTCCATCCAAGGGAGAAGGAGAGGGAATTTCTTGTTCAAAAATATTTTCCAGTGCTTCTGTGGTACCTCTGTGGATGTTGCAGATTGAGAAGAGTTATGAAGATGATGAGTACTGTCAAGCTATTATCAGTAGTTTGATTTTGTCTCCTGAAGTGGAAGCTAAAGGTAACTCAGAACAGTTCAGCTATGCTCAAGGATTGTTGAGAAAAGGGCACAAGTTGGTGATAGGAGAGGGTAGTGGAGTAAGGATGGAAATTCTGAAATGCATGCACTCTTCTCCTGTAGGGGGACATTCAGGTCAAACAGCAACCATCAAGAGGATTTTATCTTTTTTCTTCTGGCCTAACATGAAGGAACAGATTGTGAAATTCATACAGTCTTGCACCATCTGTCAAAGGAATAAAGCTGAGCATTGTTTATCCCCTGGGTTGTTGCAACCTTTACCTATACCTACTCAAGCCTGGAGGCAGGTGACCATGGACTTTGTTGAAAAACTTCCCAAATCCAATGGTTTGGACACTGTGCTGGTTGTGGTTGACAGATTGACTAAGTATAGTCATTTTGTTGGTTTAAGCCATCCATTTTCTGCTACAGTGGTTGCAAGAAGATATATGGATGAAGTGTGTAAGTTGCATGGAATTCCAGAGACTATCACCTCTGACAGAGACAAAGTATTCACAAGTAATTTCTGGAAAGAGTTGATGAGTTTACTGAAGGTTCAGTTGCAGTACAGTACTGCATATCACCCTGAAACAGATGGGCAAACAGAAAGGGTGAATCAGGTGTTGGAGCAATATTTGAGGTGTTTCTGTGGGGATAGACCAGATACTTGGAGTGAATGGCTGGGAGCTGCTGAGTGGTGGTACAATACCACATTCCATTCCAGCATTAAAATGACTCCTTATGAGGCTTTATATGGAGTCAAGCCTATTACCTTGCCTCTGGGAATTCTCACTGATTCTGTGATTCCAGCTAGCTCAAATGTGTTGCAGCAAAGAGATTCTGTTAATCAACTTTTGCAGAAACATTTGCAAGTAGCTCAAGGAAGAATGAAACAATTTGCTGACCTAAAGAGATCTGAGAGGACTCTGGAAGAAGGAGATTGGGTCTATCTGAAGTTACAGAAGTATAGACAGCAAACAGTGCTCAAGCAAGTCACGGGGAAGCTGTCACCCAAGTTTTATGGACCATTTTTGGTTGTTAAAAGGGTGGGAGAAGTAGCTTACAAGTTGGAACTGCCCTCTAGCAGTAGAGTTCATCCTGTGTTCCATGTTTCACTTCTGAAAAAGCATGTTGGACCTCCACCAACTCAAGTGGTTTCCATTCCTTTGGCTGACCTGGAAAACCTGCCTACACTGGAGCCTGACAAGATTTTGCAGAGAAGGCTAGTTGCCCAGGGCAACTCTATGGTTACTCAGTGGTTGATCAAATGGAAAGAGACTTCAGAGGAAGATGCTTCCTGGGAGTTTGCCAGCTTCATCACCAAACAGTTTCCTCGTTTTCAAAGTTAGCTTGAGGACAAGCTCCATATAAGGGAGAGGGAATGTCAAGATTGGAGGGACTGATTTGCAATAAGGAATAATATCAGGGGCTGGGTGGTAAATTCTTAGCAGCGTCAAGGGAGTAAACAGTCAAGATGGAGCTGCAGGACTTGTTCGTTGGCCGTTGCAGAATGCTGTTGGGGGAGCTGGGATTCAGTTAGGATCCCAATTGCATATAAGAGGGAAAATGTAGATTTTTGTAGTCATCTTTGGGGATAAGATCAATTTGTGTAAACCGTTTAGATTGTAGCTTGCATTTTCCATTTCTCCGTTCAATCCAAACCGCACCGGCGGATTTCTGTTATTTTTCCGGTCACCGATCACCGGGATCGTGACAGAATTGCTTAATACCATAATTTTCGGGCCGTTGTACATTTCACACTTTTTTTGAGATAAAAACAATTTTTGAACACTTTTTTGAGATAAATGTAAACTACAAATATATGTCAAGACTCAAGCCTATGTGTAGATTTCTTGTTTAGCAGGGTTTGTTGTGCCCAATCAAGACCTAAACCTTAACATCTCGATACAAAATTGCTGTAATTTATTTGAGAAAGTCTTGGGTGAGACCTGTCCTTGTGGAGACCAAGAGCAGGGGAATGAGCATTTACTATTTCTGCTTGATCTTTTAGTCAGTTTGTTTGATCTTTCAATCAATGTCCTTGAATATTTTTGTTTTGCCTTGATTTTTCAGTTAATTTGATCTTTCGTTCAATTTGCTTGATCTTTCGGTCAATTTTCTTGATCATTTCCTTGGTCAATTTCACCAACGACAAATTCAATCAAGGAAATCGGCGGGTTTAAAGCTCACCAACGATAAATTCAATCAATAACAGTCTCATATAATCTTTGGTCTCATTTGAGACAGGTCTCAAATGAGAATTTGCCAATTTATTTTCAGACCAAGATTTGTAGTGTTTGGTGGATGCGACAGTACGGATGAGCGAATCGCCTTTTTTGCCCATAATTTGGAAAATAATCAGCAATACTTCCTTATCTATCAATATACTTACATTTCACAGCTAAAAAATGTGTGAAAATTTCATAAATTTTCCTTAATTTTAAGAGAAAGTCTTGGGTGAGACATGTCTTTGTGGAGACCAAGAGCAGGGGAATGAGCATTTACTGTTTCTGCTTGATCTTTTAGTCAGTTTGTTTGATCTTTCAATCAATGTCCTTGAGTATTTTTGTTTTGCCTTGATTTTTCAGTTAATTTGATCTTTCGTTCAATTTGCTTGATTTTTCGGTCAATTTTATTGATCATTTCCTTGGTCAATTTCACTAACGACAAATTCAATCAAGGAAATCGGCGGGTTTAAAGCTCACCAATGACAAATTCAATCATAGCAGTCTCATTTGAGACAGGTCTCAAATGAGAATTTGCCTAATTTTAATGTAAGAATTTTTTTTCTATCAACAATATCATCATCGACTGGCAGCATAGAATTTGAAAGTACATGGAGGGAAACTGGAGTTATTAGTCTTGATTAGTTTTGGTTGTAGTCTTAATATAATGACTTCAAATTTGTACTGTTTGTTTGGTTTTTAATGAGAAATTTGTTCATAATATATATATATATATATATATATATCAAAAAATCAATGTCATACTATTTTATATTCATATACTGTTTTGCTTTTTAAAATTATTAAGTAGTTAGATCTAAAATTAGGAATTAATCGGATATTGATTAGAAAAGCACAGCACGTAAATTAAAGACAAAATAAATGTACTTAAAAAAACAAAAACAAAATATAAATGTGTTTAGGCCGTGTTTCTTTTTCGGTTTTCCTAATATCTGTATTGGCGACCAAGACCGTGAGAACGTCAATTTCTTACTTACTTTTTGTTTGCTTAATTAATTCGGCAAAGATTGGCGGTTTGGTATTCGTTTCATTTTCAACTCAGACTTTACCTAAGTCTATGCAATCAATACCACTCAACTTTTTATTTTATTTTTGTGCGCTCAAATTCATTAAAAGAACAAATATAAATACAAGAGAAAGCATAAAGAAATAGAAACATAAATTACAATAAATGGAGGCCTAAATTTTACTTATCATCATAGCTAAGAATGTCTTAGGAAAAAGGTGAAAACGTGGCTTTCAAAAGAGGGTGTGTAAAACGTGTGCCTATCGTGCAAATTGTTGGGTATGGTGGTGGTGTATTCCGTTTTTGAACCTAATTTCCAATTTAGGTGGAAATGTCGATGAGTTTTAAATGAATGAATTAGGAAATGAAATTAGGTGGTAGCGAAATTGGTTAGGACAATCTCCTAAATTAAGCATCACAAGTGGGAGAAATGGCTGTAAGTGCAAATTTATACCATCCTAAAGTTGTTACCACATTAAGTTTGTGCAGTCTGAAACAAATTCAAAGTATAACACTCCACCTGTTCCAGCAAAAAGTTACATAAGATACTATTTATTTAGTCAAAATTGATTGGTTCAACTAGTATTAATAATAAAATATGATCATATGAGATATTGTCGGATTAGTTGTAACACATGTTTTCATAATATCAAAACTTCATCATTTATAAATAGTTATATATCAAGATATTGATGGTTTGGCTGGGACCGAGATATATAGTACTATTTTTACTATTAAATATCAAGAAAACAAGAAAGATAAAAGTAAATTTCAATCAAAAGATAAAACATGATTGATTTGTTGTACTGTTTTACTTTTATTTTCATAGTCACAACTTTTTTAGTCCCAGTTATAACGTTTTTCAAAAAATCACACGACGTCAAAGAGTTTTTGTTATTTAATGGTTAATTTATAATGTACAAATTCTCATTTGAGACTTGTTTCTATAGAGACCAGGTACTATAAATTACCGTTATCGGTTGAAGTTGTCGTTGGTGAGTTTCAACTCCGCCGTCGCTGTTAGATTTTAGGTTGTTGATGTCGCTAGATGTCACATAGATCGACTCGACATTGAGCTTTGGTATGAATTTGTACGGAATAATAATAAAATACCAAGGATTATGAATGATCAAGAAAATTGACTGGAAGATCAAGAAAATTGAATAAAAGATCCAATTAACTGAAAAATTAAGGTAAAACATGAATGCTCAAGGGAAATGACTGAAAGATCAATCAAACTGACTAAAAGATCAAGTAAAAACAGTAAATACTCATTCATTTGGCTATTGATCTCCACAAGTAGAGGTCTCACCAAAAACTCTCGTTTTATAATGTTCGTAAGAAATCTTGTTATAGAAAATTTTTCCACTGTATTTGCCGGAATGATGGAGTGCAGTACTCTCATGATTTTCCCACCTAACCGATCATGCGAGCAATGCACCCCATCATTTTTCTCATTAAAATAGAGGGAACTTGTGACCGTGGAACTCGACCCACCGACGGTGCACCATCACCAGCGCTAATCTCTCCCACAATTGTTTAACGTGCGGGTCATCGGCCATGGATGATGTTCGACACGGGTCGCCATGCTGGGCATGATGATGCATGATGTTGCCGAGTGGGAATAATAGACCTTGCGCATATGTTTTTTTACGATATTCAGCAACTTTCAACCATTATCTCCAACTTTCAACCATTATTTTTGAACATCTCCATCTGCTTTTGATTCATCTGGTTTTCAATCATTCAATCTGGAATTAGTACGTTTTTTTTTTCCGGAGCACTACAGAAAAGGTAAATATTAAGTGTACCACCTTCACTGAGAATATATATCATACGGATCACAATTATAATTTCCAAGTGGGAATTTGATTGATTATTATTCATCCCGTTTATGCATCAAGAAAGTGCCTTGACGCATCTTTTAATAATAGTTTTTTTTTATGTCACAAAAAGTACTTTTTATCTTTACTTTAACAATAAAACATGATCTTTTGATCTTACCTAATTGTAGTATCGATCGAAGTGCCATATTGTAGATACTTTGCTTACTTATAGTTTATTATTTTTATTTATGTATGTATGTTTGTTTGCTTAATTATATAAGTTCAAAACGTATGTATACTTTTCAATCTTGAAAAAGAAATGGAGAAAATAGACTGATTTCATTTAGTCACACGCAAAATCATTGTCTATTCACGCTGTTCCAATGGGTTTTGGCCGGCTGGCTAATTTACTCGTTTTATTTATGCATTCAGACATCTTTTGTTTTATGTGAAAACCTATAAAATTAATAAGGAAAATTCGTTTTTTTAGAATATATAGGCCCTGTTTGCTAGAGATTATTTCCACCATGTACTGAACTGAACTGAACTGAACTGAACTGAACTGAACTGAACTGAAATGAAGTAAAAATGATGTATTGAAAAATGGAATCAGCATAACTGAATTAACCTGAATTTCATCAATTACATTTTCACTGAACTGAACTGAACTAAACTGAACTGAACTGATCTACAGATAAGCTCTGGTAAACCGGGCCATATTCTATTTTAAATTTATATCCGGACACTTTTAAATTTAAACACGAAATTAAAGATTACTCTGTGTATACATCTACGTGCAGCAGAGTCAAGAGTGAAAGGTAAAATTTTGGGTGGTGAATCGAGAAATCGGTCTGCCAACTTACTCCATACATATCCTCACTTGATTCGGCTCCCCTACCCAACACCAGTAATACTCTGATGAAATCGCTAGAAAAAAAATCTGTACAGACCAGTATGTTTAATTAATAATGGGTTGTGGGTAAAAATAATTAAAGTTTGAAATGTCAGTTTTTATGGTTTGAGTTTGAATCCATATATCTCTGGAAATATAAAATATGTTACTATTTTCTATTTACATCCTTTGTATACATCTTGCTTAGATTACAACAATGGAAATTTTTACCAATTTGATAAATAATACTCTGTCCCAGCCGAAACTGCACACTTCCTCTGAAAAATAATACTCTGGATAAACATGCTCTGAAAAATTGACCAAAAAGTGTGTAGATATAACTAGGACAGAGTGATATAAAACTTGAGTTTCCAAATCCTCCATAACAAACGATTTGATTAAAAAAATGATAATGATTTATAAAGTTCAAAAAACTATCTTCAAATATATATATTCCCATATATATATATATATATATATATATATATATATATATAATGTTACTCAACATATCATTTTTATAAAGTTATCATTTATTAATAATGATACAGAAACACCTATATTTAAACATGCAACTATAAATGTGTACTTATTATGTTGATGATCATGGTTCATTATCCCATCAAACTTTACAGGCCATTAGGGCCATTAATATCATCGATTACCCTCATAGTGGGGTTGTTAAGATAAAATAATTTCTAGGGCTTAAAGTGCCAGTTTTTTTAAAAATAATATATATAGAGAATGTCTGTGTATGATTTATTTATTTTACCATTTCACTCTATTACCAGTTATATATTATTATCTCGTTTATTATATATTCACATAATAGAAATTGAGTAACATCATAAAGGTTATAGTGAGAGACTATTAATTCTGCATTTTTCAAACAGATAAACCAATCAAATAAAAAAATCAAATACTTTGATTTTCGTCGGTGCTAGTTCATTTGTTTTTATTATTTGTGAATTGTGACAACTATTTGAGAAAAGTTTAAAAACAAACCAAAAATAGAAAAATACCTCAAGAAGTGGGAGTGGCCATCTTTTTGTTGCGACACTACGAAAAGACAAAACATGAGGTTTCTTTTGTTGCATCACGCAATATCCAATTTCATTCATTACTTACACTAATTACTAATTAGGATTAAAGACAATATTCTTTGTTTCTTAGTATGAAAGGCATTTTTCTTTTCTTTTTTTGAAAGCAAAAATCATTTTGAAATACGTTTAATCAAGTCGGACCATTTGTTTTTGTATGGTAGAAAAATTGAAAAAGATAACATATCAATGAGCTTGGTCATGATGTTTTCAATTAAACACATGAACTAAATAAAAATAGAAATACCATTTATATCATCATAAATTTTGGTCCTAATCTCTTTAGACCAGTTTAGTTTAATTTAATTTAATTTAATTTAATAAAATATAGCTTAATAAAATCTAAGTTAATTCAGTCATACTGATTTTATTTAAATACATTAATTTACACTTCATTTCCGTTCAATTCAATTGAATTTAGAAAAAATACAATACTAAGGCCCTGTTTGCTAGAGCTTATTTTTTGCTGAACTGAAATGAAAATTATTGTATTGAAAAAATAATCAACATAACTAAATTAATCTGAATTTTATTAAATTGCATTTTCGCTGAATTGAATTGAACGGAAAGTTTGGCAAAGAAGGCCTATAAAGCAAATGATAATCCACTGGATTTTAACAATGTTTGGCACTTGGCAGTAGAGATTAGAGAAGTCGGCCAGATTATACATTCAGATAATATGTCCAAATTAAAACTCAGCTAAATTAGCTGTAATTAAATTTGACGTAATGTCAAATCTTGATGGTATTTCAGTATCATCTTCCAAGCTACTAATATTTCCGCACGAAATGAATGTTTGAACTACTTTCAAAGGTGGATGAAGCGTTTACGCAGGCCATTCTTTTTTTATTTTCTTTTTCTGAGTTTGTTTTATCATAAATTAAAATCATTTTTGGAGAAGAAATAGAAAACAAAAAAAGGTAAAATAAGAAAACGAACAAGCAAGCAAAATTACGGCATCTTACATGATGAACCCTAGTAAATAAGAGCTAAATTATGGCATCATTCACAATTTTTAACTATAATCAAAGTGTCGTATTTGTTCATGGAATTTCCCTAATCAAATTGGGTTTAAATTAGGTTGTGTTGGGTGAAAAGCAATATAACACAAAATGCATTTATGTGCTCAATCAAGTTGTTAAATGTCTGATTAAATGCTGCTTAAGATAAACATTTTAATTCTGAAAATGAAATTTTCTCATGTATAAGAATTTCTTATAATACTTGAGTGTCTGATTAAATATTTTTAAGTTCAAGCATTGAAATTCTTACAGTAGAAATTTTCTTTCTACAAATATTTACATTATGATTTATAAGCACCAGGAAGTAACCTTAAAAAATCAGCACTAAAACTAAATATTTAGTGGCGAAAATTACTTAACGATATGATTTACCTTTTCCTGAACTTGTCATGTCCAAATAACTAAGCCCACGAGCAAGCGATATTGCCTTTCACTTGGGACAAAATATAACAAAATATTAGATGAAAATGGGAGTGTGTATATCTACTTTGGTAGTGAGTTACTTTGTGATGTGGGCAAATATGAGCCGTCGATGAAGTGCAGATCATCTAGAAAGAGTCATTTACACTGTACATCTACAGTTGATCGGCACCACTTTTATCAGAATTTTCCTTACATTTTAGATGTTTGAAGATGATAAATGTCAAAAACATCCTTCTAAAGTAACTCGCTAGCAAAGTAACTATATAATTTTCCGATGAAACCATATTTGTGAAGTTAATTCTTTCAAGCCTCTTTAATGGGACAAGTGGAGTACTAGATCCTTTCGGCAATTTTATTTTTTGTAATTTTCATAAAGTAAAATATACACTTATTCAGTTATTCTATTCCCAACAAAACTTTGTTTGACTATTTATGTAATTAATTTTTGAACCTTAAGTTGAGATAAATAAGAACAGGAGTAATCAAGTTCGTGCAAGGAATATAAAAATTCACAAATTAAAATAGCCTATATTTAAATTAAAATATTACAAATTTATTATCATTCTAGTTGGTTAAAACCTTAAAATAGATACCTTCATTATATATTTGGTCAAACTATAAAAGTAAATTTGTAGTGATTATATATAAATTCTACTACCTATTTTTGTAAAGATAAATTATTTCATTTCATATTTCTGGGACCAGTTGATATAAATTGTAGATATAATCGTATAATATCCTGTCCTCATTCAAAATTTTAATAAAAAATAATAACCGAACAATTAGACAGATGGAATATTGCTAGATAAAAAATAAGTACTGTAATTATAATGGAGAAATTGTAAAATTGACCCATCATTTTCCTGCTGTTTGCTGCTATTTCTTTATCTTCTTTCCAAATTAAACCAGATTTACAATATCGTGTGCCTAAATTAAGGGTCAATAATTAATTTTAACCAAACAAAATAAAAAAAAGGTATTTTTCTGATAATCCTCTCCTGCCACCTATTATTTTGCATGTAGACTCCCGGGTCTCCAGATACTATCATTCGACCCGAAACCAAGATCCGTATAATCAAACAGCCCATCAAGCGCCACGTATTCGCCGCCGGCATAGGTCGTGTAGTCGCCGAACTCACTGATCCCGGCGTCAAAACTGTCGTAACTCGGCAAATCCCCACCAAATCCCCAAAAATCATCACTGAGCCCAGACGAGTCAGACTCAACTCGGACCAACTCAGCCCTCTCCTCGCTGGCAGCACCCGCCGACGGCGGAAGCCCCAACTCGTCATCCGACGCCTCCAGCAAGTACCCAAAATCCGGCCGTGCCTCGCCGGGCTCCAACGTCAAATCAACCACCTCCGGCAAATTCGCCGCCGGAGCCGGTGCTGCCGACGGCCCATTTAAAATCTCCTCCTCGAAGCTCTTCATGAACGAGTCCAACTCAGAACTCGCCGTGAAAATCTCGCCGTCGTCGAAGCCGCCCATGAGGAGATCCTCCCGGAGCCGCTTCACCTCCGGCGAGTCGAACTCGGCCGGGTCGGAACGGCCCCTTTTCTTGCTTCCGAAATCGGCCATTGACCAGGAATGAATCAAATTACTGGGATTTGAGAAAAGATTGAGAGAACAGAAAAGTGAGTTTTAGGATTATTTGAATATTTTTTGCGATGAAATTCTGCAGGAGAGATTGAGAGCTTATATAGTGAGACAAGAAGGAGAGGAAGTTGGAGAGAGAAAAATTAATGATGGTGACGTGGGAGCGCGGGTAGAATAGTTGGGCCATATCACAGACGTCTCGTCTTTCTTTATTTTATATTTATTTATTTCTATTAAATCTTTTTCCAAACGCGTCATTATCTCACTTTCTATCTATTTCATTTTGTGGAAATGGAATTCTTCCAGAAGTTAAACACTAAAATGTGTTGACTTGGAATAATCTTGGTTTCTAGTTTCTACCTTCTCTAAATTCAAAGTTTACTTCTCATATTTTTATCACAATACACTTCCATCCAAATGGTACTGAAAAACATTTCACACATCAAAATGTGCGGTAAAAATTAAAATGAATAGATAAGGTAATTTTTTATTATTAAAAAGTGAACGAAATGATAGAGAATAATGAAAGAAGATAATACATTTTAACTATAAAATAAAATATTTAGAAATGATATAGGCAAATCAAGAAATTGTACAGCTTTACATGCAATCATATTATTTATTATAATCAATATTCAATACATTTAAATTTAATATATTGTATTCCATATTTGTAATTTTTAATTACATTTAAATAAAAAGGGCCGGAAATTTTCTGAGTCAATTGTTAAAAGTGAAAAATGTGTTGTTTAATCTGGAATGAGTTTTAATTATTGAGATAATAATGTAAAAAATAAGACCAATTCTTAGGTGAGGCAGTCTCACCCAAGAGGCAGGACCAAGTAAACACTATTTTTAGTGAGTTTTGATGAATTGACACAAAGGTTTTGATGAAGTGACATGTTTGATGAGTTGACACCTATGTTTGATGAGATATCGTCGAGATTTGATGAGGTGATAATAAGTTATGATGAGATGGTAGCAATGAAATTTTCTATATTTGATTGCCTCATGGGTGAGTCTGCTGCCTCACTGGAGAATTACTCCAAATAATAATATCAAAGAACAATCATTACAATTTACAACCACATAATGGCATTATGCATAATTTTAAATTTACACGTAAACGTGTCTTGAAATTTTCATCAAAAGTAAAAAGTAAATTTTAGCATGGAAAAAATGTTAATTTATGATATTTTGGTAGCTTGATGGATTGCTTAACGTTGGGTATTAGGAAAGTTGTTTGTGTGAATTAGTTGGGTACCATTATAGCTTGAAAAGGCAACAGGTATTTTAGTGGTGAACCGTAATCAATTTTTTCTCTAATTAGTTAGCTCATAAAGCTGTGATTTTCATTTCATTTTAAAAACGTTTAATTAAAGAAATATCATTGTCTATGTATGGATCGGTTGCACGAATCATATCAATAAAATTCAAGATTCACAGTTGCATATAGTAATATTATATCATCATGTGAGCTGTGACATTTTTTTCCAAAATTAATTAATTATTTAGGCCTGATTGTTAGCGTTTTCTTTAGATTAATTTAGTTCAATTCAGTCATGTTAAATTTTTAAAATAAATTAAGTTTACTTCAGTTCAACAAGAAATAATATCTAGCAAACAAGGTCTAATGGAATGCAGATTTAGGTAGCTTTTGGCTTATGATTTGAGTTTAAGAAAAAGAATAGAATAATACTCCAATTTTATTAAGTCTAATTCATTTCCGTTCATTTCATTTTTTATACTCCACAGGAGTACCATATAAATTCAAGTTACTTTTGTTATATTGATTATGTTCATGCATTCATTTTTATAAAAAAATTCAGGCGAATATGTTTTAAAATGTCCGTATCATTTT
This sequence comes from Cruciata laevipes, assembly GCA_963678965.1. Taxonomy (NCBI): domain Eukaryota; kingdom Viridiplantae; phylum Streptophyta; class Magnoliopsida; order Gentianales; family Rubiaceae; genus Cruciata; species Cruciata laevipes. The sequence goes on along the minus strand of OY787641.1, from coordinate 7,147,818 downwards.
TAATTTTTCGCACATCGTGACACAAAATGGACTAGTACGGTCAGTAATGGATGATATATTATATTGATATAATGATATTGCCTAGTCTTTTTTTAAATATAAAAATAAAAATAAAAATAAAACATGCCTAGTCAATCGCGGCCTGTTTATGGTGTTTGGTTTTGGTTTTGGGTTTGGTTTATCCTGGTTAGGCTGCTTAAACAAACTAAATTGCCATTTTTAAAATACCTTGTGGATGGATAGTCAATTTATTAATTAAATAAATAAAATATGGGAGGCAAAGATTGTGGGGATATTTTGCTGTCTGCTGAAATAACAATTATATTTCTGTTGTTCTATGAATTGATTCCTTTTGATTGGAATGCTGAGGTGGACTCTAGCACATAGTTTGATTAATAATGTTAATCTTAATTAGCGCTTTCCAGCCATAGGTATCCACACATTAATCAGTTCGGTAAAAAATAAACTTAAGAAAACGTTGCCTAAAACCCTGTTTGATATTCTAAATCTTTTTTTTTACTGAACTGAATTGGATTGAGGTGAAAATTAATATATTGAGAAAAAATCAGCATGATTGAATTAACATGAATTTTATAAAATTAATTTTTCACTGAACTAAACTAAATTAAACTGAATTGAACTGATCTATAAAAAAATCCGGCAAACACCTAAGCTATATGTTTGATTCCATTTATGATCGTGTTTGTGCGTTTACCAATATGATGAATGATATTTTTTAAAAAATAAAAATAAAAATTAATCATTTTGCCTATAAAGAACAAACTGATCTCAAATTCATCAAGTTCCTTTTTTTTTCTTTTTTTTTTTTGTAAAAACATCAAGTTTTTCTATCTTAAAGGCATCAGCAGGTAAAAGATAAGATGATGACAAAATCAATCTAATGCTTTAACTTTATAAATTTCTTGTAGTGACTTTTCATTGGCGTTTTAGTTTTTATAAGTAAATAAATAAAAAAGTCGAGGACACGTCTCATTGTATATTTAATTTTATAATTTCTCGAAGGTGACAGCCGAAGGAGGGAAAGTGTTTCTTGACGGTTTACCTTTGTTTTTTTCTTAATGACGGATTATTAATTGAAATTTAAACTAATGGCATAATTAATTAAATCCAAACCGGCAAATGAAGCATATATGCAAAATCGATTCGTTCGTCCTTACTTGTCATATAAGTTAGAATGGCTTTGTTTCAAAGTAAATCCAAATAAAAAATGTCATATATTTTCAGAGTTTTACAAAAGAGTCTTCTTGTAATATCTTTGCATTCATCATCAACAATTATGCAGGTAAACACGTACGGGGGAATGCACTATGGGGAAACTAATAGGGAATGACGTGTCAGTGTATGTAGCAATTCCACGTCACAATTTCCAAAAATAAAAAACCATCTTATTTCCTTCCAAATCTAATCATCCTCCTTTCATAATCAATTCTTCAATCTTTGCAACTTTTAGACATTAAAATTTTATTAACTTAGATTCTCTAATAAAACTCTATAATATACAGTGAATCAAAGACTTCATTGCATTTATACCTAATTTTATTTCAATTTAGTTCAAATCAGACAAAGAATTGATAAATACATCTACAATGGTAATAAAGAAGCATTTTCTTATTGCATTTATTTTTATTTCAATTTAGTTCAAATCAGACGAAAAGAACTGATGATTACATATGCTTTGGCGGAAATTGCAACATTTTATCATTGCATTTATTTTTATTTCAATTAAGATCAAATCAGACGAAAATAATTGAAGAATACATCTTCTTTGGCAAGAATTGCATTGTTGATCTCATATTTAGTTGCACTTTTTTCTCGACAAAGATGAAATCTTTGATTCATGGCATATTATAGAATGATATTAGAGGAAATAATTAATTAATGAAATTTTAATGTTTGGGTGTTTTAAAAATTTCAGAGATTGATTAATTGATGGTGAAAGGAGGAGGATTAGATTTGGAAGGATTCTTAAATTTTAAGGGAATTTTTCATTTTTGGACATTATGACATGGACTTGTCACAAATAATGACACATCATTCCCTATTAATTTTCCCTGCAAAATCTCCATTAATTTTCCCTTGCAAAATCTCCTATTAATTTTAAGGGAATTTTTCATTTTTCAATTTTTTTTTTCAAACAACTATCATTGAATTCACTCCCTGCAAAATCTCCATTACATTGGATTTCGATTTGTCTTTTGTTGGTTTCGATTGAGTTTTGTTGGAATCCTGCAGTGGAGAGTCGGGTGGTACGGTGGTGGTGGTAGTGCTAGTGGAGGGAGGGAGTTGCAGGGTGATGGTGAAGTTGTGGTTCGGTAAATTTTGGAAGTAAAAGTATTAAAGGTAAATACTGCCTCTGTTTCTTTCACTTTGGTATTGTGAATAGTGCCAACAAAAAATGAGAAGAGAAAGAAATGATATTTTACCTATGATTACTATATAGATTTGGCTAATTTAAATTATATTTAGTATTTAGTTGATTAGTATAATATTGTAATATAAATTTTATTATTTATTAAAGATAGTGTAGAGAAATTTTTAAGCTCCCAACAAATAAAATGAATAGTATATCTTTATGCTCTAATGAAAAAAGGTTGAATTTTCTCCCCTTTGCAGATTAAACTGAGACAAAAAAAGTAACATTTTAATTTTACTGAAATAATTCAGATTTTAGGTCCTGTTTACTAGAGCTTATTTCTTGATGTACTGAACTGAACTAAATTGAATTGAACTGAACTGAACTGAATTAAACTGAACTGAACTGAAGTGAAAATTGATATATTGAAAAATGGAATCATCATGACTGAATTAACCTGAATTTCATCAAATTGCATTTTCACTAAACTGAACTGAACTGAACTGAATTGAACTGAACTGAACTGATCTACAGATAAGCTCTGGTAAACAGGGCCTTAATACTACACAAATGGGGACACCCATTATGATAGCGTTTGACTTTAACATGTTTGGCCACATCTACTAAGGTTAAGCATATTTCAAGATTTTTAATATCTCCATTGATTGTGTCTGTTAATGAGTAAAAAGTTATGACATTATACTACCATTGAACCCTAATGAGTTGAATGATCTGACTAGTATGTTGGAAATGCACAAAAGTTACCTATACAATTTTTGAAAAATGTTTCCAACTTTTGAGAGTGTGTAAAGATGTGAAAAACTGAATAGATAATCATGTTTATGTAATGACAATTTTTGATATATTCTAGAGTTATGTGCCAAGACCTCCAGGCGTTGCGTGGAGAGACCACGCTAGTAAAGTTAAAAATTAATTATTTTTAAAAAAAGTTTTTAAAAAATGAGTGTTTAACAATAAAACTTATGGAATATAGACCAATCAAAAGTCAAAATCGAGCGGCATGATACCGGACCGACAGAGCATGCTGGTCCACGTTATGTGATTTACTAATTTCCTTAATTTCATTCAAATCAAATGCATTTTCCTAACTAATAATTGTTTTGAATAAGAAAAAAACTTTAAAAATATTAAATAAGGAAGAAAATCTTCCGGTCATCACTGACGATTACTCCTTGTGTTGTGTTTTCAAGTCGTTGTCTGAACAAAAAAGAAAATAAAATGAAATGTGTTTTATATTTCTAAATTTTTTATATTATTATTTAGACTTCCACAAAAAAAAAAAATCATTTTGATCATGACTTCCACATCGATCAAACGTACATACATATAAATGCTGTTCATCTACAACCCACACACAATAAACATAAGAAAATGATGCAAGTAACTGAATTCAACTCACCGCACAGCTTTAATAGCTACTTGGAAAAAATAAATGCAATACCGTTTATTCTTTTACAGTTATACATGGATTTTAATTCAAATGAATCTCGATCCATAAAATTCCACCCTCTCTTTTGCATTTTCTTTATTTTTATCGAAATATATAAATTCTCAATTAATCCTTGATCTCGTAAGTTTAATACGTAAAAGATCACATTTGAAAATCAAAAGATCAATCATTAAAGTGAGAAGATCAATTGTTATGTTATCATATCAGGAACCGTATGAAAATTAATTGGCAAATTCTCATTTTGAGACCAAAGATTTTATGAGACTGCTATTGATTGAATTTGTCGTTGGTGAGCTTTAAACCCGCCGATTTCCTTGATTGAATTTGTCGTTGGTGAAATTGACCAAGGAAATGATCAAGAAAATTGACCAAAAGATCAAGCAAATTGAACGAAAGATCAAATTAACTGAAAAATCAAGGCAAAACAAAAATACTCAAGGACATTGATTGAAAGATCAAACAAACTGACTAAAAGATCAAGTAGAAACAGTAAATGCTCATTCCCCTTCTCTTGATCTGCACAAGTACAGTTCTCACCCAAGATTTTCTCAAACTAATTAATAGGGTAATACTTAGATCCTTCGATTCAGGCGAAAACATTTTCGTTGGCTACGTACTAATAAATAGTTTAACTTCCGATATCGAAATTTAAAAAATGCTTACCGAATCAAACACGGAAATTTATTAGTAAGATATATGATCCACCCAAAGACTTTATTTTACTGAATTATTCAATTCAATTCTTCATCGTGTGAATCATGCTGAACCACCCAACAAATAATAATTGACTAGTATAATATCTGATCCTAGATTTAAATTTAAATTTAAATTTATGTATTTTGGTTTCTTGTTCCAATGGAGCCAAGCCAAGTACAACAACTGCAACTACACGTATTTGAAAGCTACGTAATTACTTGCGAAGCCGGCAATGCCGATCTAGTATTAATAATCTACATGGACGCCCACAAACTTAATAATAGTTCGGCGAAATAATCATATTGAAATATCTTAGATCTTTCATAATCATATATAGTCTCTCTTTTACTTTTCAAATTGTCGATAACAGTAATTTTAAGTGGACCCAACTCTTAGATGGCAAACCAAAAACGATATCTAACACCGATTTAACTAAAGGTCGAATCAGAATTTACTTTTATGCAAGAGCGAACGGTGAACATGATATAATGGATTATTGCAAGAATGTTACAGGGAGAGTTGAGCAAAGGTGAAACACCTAAAATTTGATGGTGAAACTTAATATCATTATTTTTACCATTAGATGTTTTGGTAGGGATACAATACAACCTTACTATTGCATAAGGTAGTTCCGTCCGTGTATTCAATAATATAAGAAGTAAAAATTCATAATATCATCGCGGGACAACCTGTAAAACTAGTTTGAGAATAAAATTGTTTCCTCTCTTATTAAACCAGGTTGAAAATTTTAGTACTAAAATATATACTCCTTCCATTTCAATGGTATATGCACATATACAATTTTTTATTCTGTCAATAATGCTAAACTTTGGCCCTGTTAAGTTCAGTCAGTTCAGTTCAATTCAATTCAATTCAGTTCAGTGAAAATGCAATTTGATGAAATTCAGGTTAATTCAGTCATGCTGATTCCATTTTTCAATACATCAATTTTCACTTCAGTTCAGTTCAGTTCAGTTCAGTGCATCAAGAAATAAGCTCTAGTAAACAGGGCCTTTGTAGTACTAAAATTGTAGAATATGTTAATATACGTAATTAAAGATATTTACAATAATTAAAAGATTTTGTACAAATACAACTTAGACGTAGGGTAGGGAGTTGTTTTATCTATAAATAATTTTAATATGAGTTTGAAGATATCTAATAAGAGACCTTTCTACCCTCTCAAAACTATGATATTTGCTATGGGCAGGGTAAAAGTGCTCGGTCCCGCGGTCCCGATCTCGCACCTAACTTTTGCAACTCGGTTATTCCATGATAGAGTATACAATTATCTGCATTTTCGTCTTATAGTAGTTTGATAAGAATCATAAAGTTTATGTGTCAACATCCTCAAGCCTAACCCTGAACAACAAGGTAGCGAATATCAATAGTCACCTACTCATCTTATATCCCCAGAATACGTGATATAAGTAAAGGAGAAAATCTCTGGTGAGACCTGTCTTTGTGGAGACCAAGGGCCAAACACATCCTACAAAACTAGCAACATAAAAATGGGGGTCAAGATGTAATTACAAAAAACTCGGTGTCATTTCATAATTCAACAAAGCTCAGGGACCTGCTATGCAAATTCAAGATCAAGCAGCATAAAATATCATGCAAAAACATAAAAAAATCAGGCAACATAAAAGATCATGCAAAGAATATAAAAACTCAGGAAAAACACAAACAAAATCAGGCAAAATAAAAATCATGCAAAGATCATAAAAACCCAGGCAAAACACACAAAAAGATCAGGCAAAATAAAAGATCATGCAAAGAACATAACAATTCAAGCAAACACATATAAGGATCAAGGAGCATAAAAAATCATGCAACATTATAAAAAAGATCAGGCAACCTAAAACATCATGCAAAGATCATAAAAACTCAGGCAAAAAACAAAAACAATCAGGCAAACATAAAATATCATGCAACGATCATAAAAACTCAGGCAAAATAACAGATCATGCAAAGAACATAAAAACTCAACAAAACACATATAAGAATCAAGCAGCATAAACAAATCATGCAACAACATCAAAAGATCAGGCAACAACTTAATTTTTCAGTCAATTTCCTTGAGCATTCTTTGTTATGTCTTGATGTTTTACTCAATGTGCTTGAGCATTTACATTGTCCTGATCTTTTAGTCAGTATGCCTGACCATATACATAATCTTATATCTTGATCTTTTACTCAATTTGCTTGAGCATTTACTGCTTTTTCTTGATATTTCAGTCAATTTGCTTGACCATATACGTTCTAATATCTTGATGTTTTTAAGTAACATGATTGAATTTGTATATAAACTGTATGTGAATTTTCACCACATATGAGCATGCACACAAATCAAGTAATAAACATAGATTATCAATCTATTCTTGCAAAAGACCAGCCTCAAGTGACAACGGGGGAAGATAAAAGAAAAGATCAAACAGAAAAAGATCAACTAATAAATGCAAAAGATCAAAATATCGATATAGAGTCGGATGCATTCCTACTTACAAATATGATTTAAAATATTCGAAAGCCTAAAAATTGCCAATTCCACATTAAGTGAACGGTCTCACAGCCATAAAAAAACAGAAACACCAGAAATCAACACAAAGCTCCTTCTCAATCTTGGCACACATGAATCGCGCACTTTCTAATCCAACGGCAGTACTTATAGGGGATCCTGATTCGCCATTCTTTGCTTATTCTTCACCGAAAATGGGGTAGTTTCAACAAGTTCTTCTGTTGTGCAATTCACACCATCATCACCACTACATTACTCTTAAACCGACTTGTGATTTCAGCCATAACCTGCATAACCTCATTGCACCGAAACAAATTGAGAACAACACAAAACTCAAACTTGAAATCACAGAGGACTAAACAGAACAAACATCAGTAAGTGCAGACCCAAAGCGAGTCAAACACAAGCTCTCCATACAAGATCGAATGGGCACACATAAACATCAATCACACACAAAACAAGATCAAATAAACACACAAAAACATTAAAAAATCAACATCAGAAAATCATCATCGTCATTTATTCATCACCAATCATCATCATCATCAATTTAACATCTAATCAACAACGATATCAAATACATCGTATTTTGAGCTGAGATACCTGTCAGACACATAAAGATCATGCAAAAACATAAAAGGATGAGGCAACCGAACAGATCATGCAAAGAGCATAAAAACTCAGACAAAACACTTAAAAAACAGGCAACATAAAAACATCATGCAAAGAACATAAAAACTCAGGTAAAACACACAACAAGACCAGGAAACACAACAAGCATGTCATAAATAAGATCCTCTTTAAAAACAGGACAGACATAAGTTTAGATACATAAAAGATCATGCAAAACAACATAAATGATCAAGCAACATCAAAATCTCAACATCCACAAAATAATCAAGTAGTATCGAAATAAGATCAAGTAATAGATATTAATAATCAGGATATTACTGTAAAATATCAAGCATGTCATAACCAAGATCCTCTTTAAAAACAGGACAAACACAGATCAGTTTAGAGACATAAAAGATCATGCAAAACAACATAAATGATCAAGCATCATTAAAATCATTCAACATCCACAAAATCAACAATTAGCATGCAAATAAGATTAACACAATTCGTAAAAAACTCCACTGCACCTGCATATTTCTTCGCGAAAAGCTTAACAGAAACCCTAGCAAACACGAAACGCACAAATTGACCAGAACATACCTGATTCAACTAGAACAAACTCCAAACGCACAGAATGTCTGGCGAAAAACCTAGAGAAAAAACGAAGAAATGCGATTAAACTCAAGCAAAACACAAAATCAAACTCACACCTGAAAATCGAAGACGAGCGTCGGAAAAACCTGATTACTGGAGATTTCCGCCGCTGAAACCTATCAAAATCCGTCGCCGAATATCGTCGCTGAAACCCTATCGCGGTTGAGTTTTCTATGAAGATCTGGAAATCACACCGATTACTGGAGATTGTCGCCGCCGAAACCTATCAAAATCCGTCGCTTAATATCATCATCGCCGAATATCGCCGTTGCCGAATATCGCCGTCGCCGAAACCCTATCGCGGTTGAGTTTTCTCTGGAGCTCTCGAAATCACGCCGATTGAGTTTCTGATTTGAAAAAGATTTGAGAAAGAGGGGTCAGGGTTATATAAATAAGCAATAATTGCAATATAGTCCCTATACTTTTGCCTAATTTTGGCGAGTTCCTCATACACAATAGACAGACCTTCTAGTCCTTGGTCTCTATGGAGACAGGTCTCAATTGAGAATTAGTATAAGTAGAGGCAAAAAAAAAAAGGCTCAAAATGCAAGAGTACACTTTTGGGGTATTATGGTATATTTCGGTCATGCATGAGAGAAATAGTCATGCATATAGCAATTGGGTAAATTAACTAGGCTCGTTTTTAATTAAGTGTTTTATAAGTGTCAGAACCAGAGACAAATATTTAAGGGTGTGAGATCGAACGGTAAAAGATTATTTTTCAAAATTTAAACCTCTAATCGCTATATAAGGGCTATTTTTCAGGTTTGATATATGTGGAGTATTTGAATCTAGCTTAGCTATCAAATTCGGCCGCCCGGGATAACATAAAATGCTCGCAATTCTGGTGTTTTTTGTCACGTAAGAATATATGTGTTCCAAGTACATACACGGTATATTCCTTTAAAAGTATTTTCTTTATTTGACTAAAAGTTGAGAGATAAGATTAGATATAAAGCAAGAACAAATATAGCACACCTCACGGACCACGTCACATGAGTATATATTGAAAGTGGATGAACAATTTCTAGGGAGAAAAATCGTCATGGAATGATGTTTAAGAACCTAACCCTTGTTTTAATGAGCAAATTTTATATTATTTTATTCAAAATAATTAGAAATAGTGATAATTAAATAAGTGTGTCGAAATTTATGAGAAGTCATTTAAGATCAACTTAGTTGGGTAGAGGGAGTATTCATTATTGTCTAATTAACACTACAATTATTGAAATCCACATGCATGACGCATAAGAGCAAGTCCAACAGCTTCTCCAAGTTGGGGGATTTCATTAAGTTTAGGGAATATGAGCCATTTTTCAGCTCCAACAGATTCCCTATCCCATTCCCCAACTTGGGAATTTTGAAGAAATCTACATGTTGCTTCCCCAAATTTGTAGAGAGAAAAAAAAAACTTGGGGAAGCAAAATTTAATGCTTAGTGCATTTATGTTGATCCTTTACCTCTCTTTATTAGTTTTATAATTCAAATACATATATTTCAAATATGATTATCATTAATTGTATATAATAAAGAATTATAAGAAATATATTATTAAATTTCATATTTTGACGAACAAAACAAGATCATACATGACTATGTTTATATGTTTATAAAAATTTGAATATTGTCATGTGAGATCTTGTTATGTTCGTTTTAATGCATATTTTAATAATATATATTTTTACATTTTTTAAACATACGTAATTTAAAATATTAAGATTCCAAAATATACTTGAATGGTGAAAAAATAATAATAAAGAGATAAAATACTGAAATTTAATGCACATGCATTAAATTCTAATCCCCACACTAGGGAAGCTGTTGAAGTTGAAGCAAAAAAAGATAGGGAATATGGGGATGTAGTACTATATCTTAAGAATCTTGTAGGGAAACTGTTGGACTTGCTCTAATAGGATATGTATTTTTGAGGTTATGTCCATGTGGTATTTGAGTGTTGATGTTTCCACCACCACTTGCTTTGTTTTAGTTGAAGATCTTATGATAATGACCTTTACTATATGCAGTCCGAAATTATTTTTTGCAGTCCGTATTTATACAAAATCTATCATATATATCCTTAATTAGTTTAACTACATTCAAATTGCAAATCAATCCATTGTATTCACATTAATTCCATATTGATCCTAATTAATTACTTACCTTCTAACATCATATTTCTTCTCCTTCTCTCCTGCAAATCATCATCTTTCTCTCTTTCATTTTGTCCTCTTCTTCAAATAAAAAAGGCTCATCAATTCATCATCAATTTATTGATTTAATTTTTTCATCATCGATTCATCAAATCAAATTTTTTTTTTCATTTTCAAAAGAGTTTATTTATTATTTTAATTTTCAATTTTGATTAGCGTAGTTTAAATTAAATTAGATTAAATTAGTTCAGTTTAGTTCAAATAAATTATGATTTGATTATATTCAATATTAATTAATTCATAATATTTTTGATGGAATAAGTTTTATTTCAATTCAAATTGTATCAGTTTGAATAAATTTCAACAATTGAATAGAACAAACTTTAAAGCTTCATCGTTTCTCAATTTTTGAAAAAATCAAGATGATATATTTAGACATTAGTTTTTCCAAAATTTGACTTTACTTTCCCATTAATATCTACTAATTAATAGAATTGAAGTTGGTTGTTAAATGGTAACTATTAGATGATCCATTAGGCAAGAAAGTTTTTTTTTTTTTGAAAGAGGCAAGAAAGTTAAAAAGGCGAGAAAGTTAAAAACAAAAAATACATAAAGACGAAAGAGAATACTCCCTCCGTCTCACCCAAAGCTGCACAGTTGACTTTTCACGGTCTTCAATGATGGTGTTTGACCATTATATAAAAATTTACTTTTTAAAAAATAGATGTTATAATGAATCTATTGATATGTCATATAATAGTTTTATCATTTATCTATTGACTTATAATTACAGTCAAAGTTTCCTAAGTTTGACTCTGAAAAATCAACTGTGCAGCTTGAGGTGAGACAGAGGGAGTAAGGAAATTCTAATTAATGATGACCATTAGATTAGAAATGATCTAAGGGTGTAGATATGTGTAAAATTATATGTAACCATCCTCCCAATTACATATTATATTTATTTAATGCTTAGTGTGGAAATTGCATCAACCCACTAAATTCTGAAACCTAAACCCACAAACCAACAAACCATGAAAGGTCAAATCTTACTTAATTCTATATAACACCAGTAACTAAATTGATTTTAACTAGTGAATTTAAAATATTATTTATTTTTCTATAAGCACTAGTAGCTTCATTGAGTTTAATCAGTGAGTGTCAACTCTTACTTAACTTTCTATAACACAAGTATCTAAATTGAATTTAACTAGTAATAAATATTACTTGACTATACCAGTAACTAAATTGAGTTTACCTAATAAAATGTCAAATCTTACTTGAGTTTCTGTAATTACTAGTTACTTAATTAAGTTTAACTAGTGAAGATCAAATCTTGCTTGAACACTAGTAGCTAAATTGAGTTTGACTAATGAAAAGTCAAATCATATTGACTTATTATAAATACTAGTGACTAAATTAAGTTTACCTAGTGAAATATCAAATCTTACATGAAATTTCTATAAACACCGGTAGCTAAATTAAGTTTAACTAGTGAATGTCAAGTCTTACTTTACTTTTATAAACACTAGTAATAATTTTTCAAAAAAATAAAAATAAGCACTAGTAATAAAATCAAATTTAACAAATGATATGTCATTATAAATTCGAATCTTACTTAACTTTTTATAAGTACTAGCAACTAAATTAAGTTTACCAATCAAATATCACTTAATTTTATATAAACACAAATAGCTGAATTGAATTGAGTTTACCTAATTAAAAGTAAAATCTTACTATCTTACTTTACCCTTTATCAATGTTAGTAACTAAAGCAAGTTTTAACTTTTAACTAGACCTTGTATACCAATATTGGTAAATATCAAAATTTACTTGACCTTATACAGCCAATAGTAATCAGATAGTACGGAATATAGAAAAGTATGGTATATATTATGTTCATACATTTTATTTATTTTTATCAAAAAATTTTGACAATTTTTCATTAAGTTCTTTATTTAGGCAAAATATAAACCAAGTAAAAAAATTCATATTTAATTTGAAATATCAGCTTTTATTTCCTTAAAATGTGTATTTATCTTATTTTAAAATGCATTTTTTCAAAAAAACTTATTCTATTTTTACGAGTGACTTTGATTACATGTAATAAATTAAGATTTAAAGTACGGATATTTATACAAAAGGTTATGAGTTTATAAGCATTTTAGTACCTGATTTATATTTTATTAAAATATAAACAGTTTGTATAGATACATTCTCTAAACAATTTATAAAAATATAAATATCAAACATTAATTTATTTATTAAAAAGCATTTGTGCCGCTAATGTAAATGTATTGAAGTATATATGTTTCCCTAGTACGGACGTTTTTGTAATTAAAGTTTTATTGTATTTCAATTTCTTAAGTTGACTTTTCAAATAAGGATCATGAAACCCTTTCCATTTTCAAGTAATAATGGATCCATTTATGTAAAAACAATCAACTTCAATGCTATAAATTAGTAGATATTAATTGGAAAGTAAAGTCAATTTCTTGAAAAACTAACATCTAATATAGCATCTTGATTTTTTCAAATATTTTTGAAATTCATTCAAACTAACCCAATTTGAATTGAAATAAAATTTATTCCACCAAAAATATTATGAATTAATTAATATTGAATATAATAAAATCATTAATTATTTGAACTAAACTGAACTAATTTATTCTGATTTAATTTAAACTACGCTAATCAAAATTGAAAATTAAAATAAGAAATAAACTCTTTCGAAAATGAATTTTTTTTTTTGATTTGATGAATCGATGATGAAAAAATAGAAGAATAAATTGATGATGAATTGATGAGCCTTTTTGATTTAAAGAAGAGGACAAAACGAAAGAGAGAAAGATGATGATTTGCAGGAGAGAATGAGAGGAAACATGATGTTCGAAGGCAAGTAATTAATTTGGATAAATATGGAATTAATGTGAATACAATGGATTGATTTGCAATTTGAATGTAGTTAAACTAATTAAGGGTATATATGGTAGATTATGTATAAATATGGACTGCAAAAAGTAATTTCGGACTGCATATAGTAAAGGCCTATGATAATTAATAGGTAAGGAGTGTAAATGTAAGGCAAAACTACTTTGTTTGATATTAATTTATTTTTTAAAGTAAAATTTTAGAGCTATCTATGACATTGGAAATCCTTCAATATTTACTAACAATAAAAAATGGTGGGATAGTTATCATGCAAAACATTCTCTAACCTTGTTTTCGCATGACTAGAGAGTGAATATGATGATTTCTATCTCTACTGTTTCATAAAAGGTATTTTAAAACCATATTCTACTGGTTTGTCTGGTATACTTAATTATTAAGTTTGAAACTACAATGGTAGGATCAACTTTATCCTTGACCATATGTATGAGTTACAATGCATCTCCAATGATAGACACTTCCATGTTGCCGAGCTCCCTCACTATCAACAAAGGGCCGTACAAAGCCATGCCTTATGCTAGAAGTGCGTCTGTAACCATGTGTACTTGCTTCGAATATGTCCTAGTAAACCTGGCTCCTTCATCAAATAACATTGCTCCAATGATCTTGAACCTGAACTCAACCCCGCATCGACATAGAGCCGATCCCATACTCTAGGGCCTCAACAATGACTATGCTTGCAACCTCTCCGATAATCTTTCAGGCCAACCATTCATATCAGGGAAGCTTTATAGCTAGGTTCGATAGTCGAGGCCGCTATAATTTCCGAGTTCTGGTCCCTATCCTGGAAAATTTGTATACATACACCTCCAAATTGCATCACACACCATGACAACCACTTCAGCTGACTCTGCAACACTATTATTAATCAAATCCTTGAACCACCATGTGTCTTCGATTCATTCTTGATGTCTGAATCCGGTCATTCTATCCATTTTGTTGGTTTCATTTTTCCAATTTCCATTTTGTATGGTTCCATCTTCAATTTAAGTAACATTATAATTTCATCTAAATTTGGGAAAGGTCAAAAATCATAAATTTTAAGAAATTTTTAAATGTGGGGTCTTAGAGTAGTTGTAATTGTATCAAGAAATGGTAAGGCAATTCTTTGTGAACATATGAAGTAACCATCATGTAACAAAAAAAAAATTGAACTTCGTAATTTATCTCCTTATCAACTCGTGCAGCCGCGTGCTGCCGGAATGATGAAGTCAGTGAACGAGAAATATGGCATGAACAATGAAAATTGTTGAGTTTCTCTAACCGTTCCATTTTATACATTCATTCACCTTTCTTATGCTAATGAGTAATTAACATTCAATAATTCATAGTGAACATATATGAACTTTAGAAATTGGAGTTTTGCCATTCAATTCACGTCCAAAATACGAGTTCTTTGACTCAGTTTAAGAAAATAATTAGTCGGAAAAAAAAGTCTCCCCTCTCAATTGACCTTCACTTCATTTTGGTCAAATATATTTGCATGCATGTTTGACATGAATCCAAAAAAAAAAAAAAATGAAGGCAAAATTCCACATCTTTATTGTGAACGCAAATGTTTTAATTTATCAAATGGAGAACCTTTTTGTGCTCCTATTTTTGAGGTTATTGAGGACGACATAAGAACAACATATATTCCACGAAAATATCACTTGTTTTTTTTGTATGAGTGGAAGAATTCCTATTCCTTATTCTGGGGACAAGAATTATATTGTACACTGCTTTTTCCACCCATTATTTCTTCTTTTCCGGGTAAGGAATTAGTCTTTTTTGCCTTTTCTTTACCTTTTCGGAGTATTATAATTCAAGATTGAATTATTACAATGATGTTACTTTTTAATTTTTTTTACCAAATGAACAAAAAATTAAGAATATAAAAGACTTCTACAATTGAAATAATATAAGATAATTGATACTCCTCTTTGCGGTATTTAATCTTCTCCATTAATCCAATTTTTGATACTGCTCTCTGTCTTTATTTAACCTGTAATTTAATTATAATTATTCTATTTTATGTTAAAATTGAGATGTTAAATAAGTTAGAATACGGTTGTCTTTGTTAGATTTACAATAATATATACAATTGTGTGATGTTAAAATATAAATAATTTTTAAATTAACATATAAAAGTGTATTGTTTAATCTGAGAAGAAGGAAATATACCAACAAAGTTAATGGAGTCGAGAAACAATCCCATCTACATCGTGGTGGCTTCAACTCCAACTTTGACGATCCCATTTGACATAAAATAGAAAACATTGAGGTTATTAAGTCAGAATTGGCTCTCTATGAAATCAAATACCTAATTTATTTTATTTTATTTTGTTGGATAAATCATAAAACCCACAACTGGCCGCATATGTCCACATTTGCAATCGGTGTATAACTTATGAGCCATACTTTACGTTGTCATCCAGCAACTGATACAACTTGCATAATTCCTCACAAAGTCTAATGTTTGTCGATATAAAGCACATACGCCTTCGTGCAACTTGCCTTGGGTGGTGATCTCACTCCTATTTGCCCTTACTTTAGGGTTGGTAGCTGACAATTGTCTTATATTTTTCTTATTTGCTATTTACGGTATGAGAAAACCAATATAATCCACCCACCAATGATAATCTTATCTTAAAAAAAGGGGTTTGTTACATGCATGACCATTTTTCTCATGCAGGTCCGGTTTTTACCAAAATGCCCCTTTTATTGTGAAGGCAAAAAAAGCTACTCCCTTCGTCTCAGCCGAAACTGCACACTTTTTAGTCAACTTTGTCTAAGCATGTTTGACCGTAAATTGCAATTGACATATGTACTATAATTGTATCATATAGGATATGGTTAGATTCACAATGCGCTCTATTTTTTAGTTATAAAACTTTTAAACCATAATAATGTATAAAAATAAAGTTATTCACGGTCAAACATGCTTTGAAAGAATTGACCAAAAAGTGTGCAGTTATGGCTGGGACAGAGTGATACTCAAAATGCAAGGTTACACTTGGGGTATTATGGTAAAAAATGGGTCCTGCATGAGAAAATCGGTCCTGCATATAGTAATTGGGTAAAAAAAAGAAAGATAAAGCACAAAATCTTTCAACTTATTAGGATATATTCTCTATTGTTTTTTATTAAATTTAAATTGTTTAGCTTTAAGCCAAATTTATTAGTGGTGATCAGCAAAAGATAACATTCTAAAATAACGACAACAAAAGCAGTGAAGGAAGTACTCAAATTTTTCATTTTAAACTTTAAAGGTGGTCTGATGTGTGATGTTAAAGGCCGTTATCTAATTTGTTGAGTATAAATAAATTTGTTATATCAGGTGAGACTAGTGTGAATTAAAACTAGGGATAAAATTTTCTCACTTTAAACCCGAACCTTTAACCTATTAAACATAATTTTGTTATTGTTGATATTCTCACTTTTATGTCTGATCTTATCATTTTCAATACTGATCTATGTATGATTGTTTAGTGAGACCTCAATTGAGAATTTGTCATCGGCTAAATAAAGCTTTTCAAAATAGTTAGAAATATTTGTGATAACATATTTTCAATTGAGACTAGTCACAAATGTTGATCTTCTCACTTTCAACCTTGACCTTTTAAATGTTTAGCATGATCATTCAGTTTATTATTGTTGATCTTCTGAATTTAATGTCTGATTTTCTCATTTTCGAGACTGGTGTTTTACGTATTAAACCAACTCTCCATTAAGAGACATGTCTTAGTTGAGAACTTGTCATTAGGTAAATAAAGCTTTTGAAATAAGTTAGAAATATATGTGACATCATATTTATATATATTTTTTTATAAAAAACGACTCTTAGCAATGAGAAGGTCTCCTGTAAGGACCCCTTACGGTAAGAACAGACCACATTCTACAAGATTGGGTTGACTATATACATAATTATTTTAATTATTTGGGCCATAAAACATAAAAGATCAAGGAATAAAGTGAAAATATATTGCCAAAAATCTGAAAGATCAAAGCAAATAGAAACATCAGATCTAAAATATAAAAGATCATACTAAATAAAAAATCAAACCAAAAAAGATCAAACTCAAGTATAAAAATATCAGGGTTAAACAAAATTAATTCAAATAATTAAAATAATTGTAAAGTGCTCTTATTTGAGGAATATGTTTTTTTGACGTTTGTTTCCTTCCCACACAAGTCACCATCTTTGTTTGGAAATTGGAGTCACGAAATTGCATGGAAAACTTGCCGGATTTTCCAGACCATTTCCTTCTAATATTTTCCAATTGTATCCGAATCCCAACAAACCTGTACGTATTATAATGACAACGTCTTCAATTTTCGTGCAATTTACTCAAACCTCATTTCCCTGATTAGTTTTCATTTCTTCCTTCCGTGGTTTAATTTTTGGTTCAGTTTTTGTGACTTTCACGAGTCGGATAAATGAATTTCGCTTTTTTGTTTGGTTACGAAATACGAATCGGTAAGGTAATTTGGCCAAGTAACTAAAATTGTACACGCAAAGAACTGGCATTGATGAATTTTACATGCACAAGAAAAATAAATCTTAGTGTATAGTAAAAGACTAAAAGGTTTTATATGGCCCTTAAAACTTCTAAAAAGTAGTTTTCTGGCCCTCAAAAAATAAGTGCAGGGTTTATGGCCCCCATAATTTTAAAATGAGTTTTTTTGACCCCATATAATTTTGGATTGAGTTTTCTTGGCCTTAGGGCAATTCCGTTATAACATTTGTTTTTGAGAAAGTTTTGGGTGAGACCTGTCCTTGTGGAGACCAAGAGAAGGGGAATGAACATTTATTGTTTCTGCTTGATCTTTTAGTCAGTTTGTTTGATCTTTCAATCAATGTCCTTGAGTATTTTTGTTTTGCCTTGATTTTTCAGTTAATTTGATCTTTCGTTCAATTTGTTTGATCTTTCGGTCAATTTTCTTGATCATTTCTTTGGTCAATTTCACCAACGACAAATTCAATCAAGGAAATCGGCGGGTTTAAATCTCACCAACGACAAATTCAATCAATAGCAGTCTTATAATCTTTGGTCTCAAATGAGACAGGTCTCAAATGAGAATTTTCCTTTGTTTTTTGTTAAGGACATTTTAGTAATTTTAATTTATTTAAAAATTAAAAAAAATGAAATTATTAAAAATCACTTTGCTTCATCGGACGCCGCCGGAATCAACTGAACAAAGCTTGAGTTTTTCTCAGTTGATCGGCACAGTAATAGTATTATTATTGAATCCTTCAATTCATTTTCCATATTATGCCAAAAAAAGTCCGGGGAACATGGTGGTGATGCCAATCCCGCGACATATTTTCCGCCGGTGTGTTCTCCGAGGCCGCAACGGGGACTGGCACCATCGGATGGGCACGCTCACGGTTGCTGCGGCGGGACGGTAAGGTTGCAGCTCGTCGGTCAATCTCGTCTGCGGCGTAGTAATATGCATGCAAAAACTATGGATTTTGTTGGATTTATTATCATGAATTGTGTACAGCAAAATCATTTTCCAGAATCATCGGAAATAGCAGGAAACGGAAATGGGCTGAGCAGAAGGCGGCGGGGATGGGTTGAGCTCTGGCGGGGATGGGATAGGGATGATGATGACGTCATTATGGACTTTTTATTTTAAAATTGATAAATAATTACTAAAATACCCCTGGAATTTGACGGAAGTTATAACGGAATGGCCAAAGGCTATAAAAACTCATTTTGAAATTTTGGGGGCCATAAATCCTGCACTTTTTTTTGAGGGCCAGAAAACTACTTTTTAGAAGTTTTAGGGGCCATAAAAACCTTTTAGCCTATAGTAAAATCACGAGTTTAGAAACTGAGAACAACAACAATTGAAATGAAGAGACAAGTAGTGTTGAATTATACGAAACACAAATTCACAATTGAGACTTATGTGGACAATTGTGTGGTTTTAACAGTCGGACTATTCCTATTCACACGAAACACAAATTTTCGATTGAGACTTGTATTCAGTGGTCTCAAAAGTCTAATATGTTAAAAGATCAAGGTTGAAAGTGAAAAGATCAATACATAATGTGTACCCCTGTCTCAATTAGGATGAAACAGTTGAGACTTGGGCCAGATGAAAAGAACCTACAGCATCATCAATATGGCATGAAACAGAACTCAATACAAGAATCAATCAGAAGATCATGGCAGCAAAATATCTAACAAGATTTCCATACTAGGTCACGTTCAAAGAGCAACTTATGCATACCTAGACTACCCATTAACAGATGCCATATATACCAAGGAACGAACTCACTGAGCAACTATAATCTCGAGAAAGATTAACATAAATCATTAATTTATAACTTTCACAGAAAACTAAGCAACAAGATAAAGCCTTTCTTTTAGTCTCAACTACAACCCAATGAACCATAAAGCCTTTCACATTATTTATTACTGTTTCGTTTGAGAAAATTTATCATTTATGAATGGAAAAAATAAGGACAAAATCATAGCCAAAGATTGCGTCCACAGTGAGTTCCAGACCAGAAACAAAGAGCAATGTCGGAATCACTTTTGCTTTCTCTTCCTCATAAGTCATAGTACCTATTAGCAGTTAACCAGAAAGAAAGAAGCATGACTCGATCTCAAGCGTATAAAGTAAGGTAATATATTGGTGCGTAGATCAAGAACCAACTTTTTTTCTGGGGAACGGGTATGAGAACTATGTCTCAAGAATCACAAGGTAGTGCTGGAAGCATAGAATTGTGACCTCAGCTGCATTCAAAATACACTACTAGAATTACCCCCATTAGAACCGGTATTTAGGCCTCATTGCACCGGTTTTTATTTTTTTCAATACCGGTTCCAATGAGGGGAGGTGCAACGTATTGAAAGATTTGCACCAGTTTTAATTTTTTGGGGCCCATTTGTACCGTCATGCCGGCCACGTTGGATTCCATAGTTGCACCGCTCGCCCAACTGATGCATCAACGTTGCACCGATCAACCTAACTGATGCAACCATTGTGCACCGGTTACTTCAACTGATGCAACTGGGATGCAACCATCGTGCACCGGTTTCTTCAACTGATGCAACTGGTATATTTTATTGCAGAAATGAATTGTTTTTTTATTCACGAATTGTTGTTGCACCAGGAGGTTGCACCGGATGAAATTTAAAATCGCTGTTATGGCTAGTTGCGTTCGTATGTTTAACGCAAGTAGTTACTATTGCGTCGTGATATTCTGGGAAAATGTTTGATTCATTATCGCAACGTATATAAGTTGCGATGTTGCTTAGAACGCAATATATGTATGTAGCGTTGTTACTTATTGTTACACCCGAGTTACCGGTGCAACATTTTCCCAGAAAATTGCCAATATTCTGGCTGAATTAGAACCTGCCCTGCAATATGCAGCTTCTAATCCACCCCTAATGTCTAATCAGCCTCCTTTTAACAGCTACAAGCTGAACTACAACATTCATAAACTGATGCACCATTCCACAATCATTAAAAACAACCAAGCAAAAGCAATGTTGTACAAACTACCACTCGGGTACAGCCCGGGGACAAAAGAACTTATCCAATCTTTAAAAAAGTTGCAGCAAGAGCACTAGACTTAGTAGTACTCTACTTAGTAGCAATCCAGCATCAAAACACCAACATTGTGAGCAATATAGACTAGAAAGAAGATAAAGACTTTTGCTTCCCTCTCCCTTTGTTTTTTAGCTTGTCACGCATTGCGAAGGCCTGGGGGATTAGGACCTCATTCAGATGGCGACAGTATGTGTCAATGAGACCTTCTATAATAGGGGCAGGGTACGGCTCGTGATCTTCGGGGAAAGCCTGAGAATGACATTAATGATGAATTAACAACAGGACATTAATGGTTCAAATGGAATGTGGTGAAAGAATTTACCTTATGGACATCAACATGCTTGGTGAACAAAGCGATCTTCTCCATATACAGCATGCAAAAATACCCACACTCCCAACAACCAGCTTGCTTTTTGTGTTGTTAAAGGAATACAATAATTAAAAATAAGATTTTCAGTTGTACTGAAATCAGAAAATAACACTCAAAATGTTCTAACGAATAAAACTTACGATAATGTTCTTAACAGTCCACTTCCCGACCGTCCCTCGTATGTCTTCATCGTATCGAGCACCAATACTACAGTTGCCAATAAAACCAGAGTGAAACTACTAGAACAGTTGTACTTCACACTTTGCAAAGTCATCGATAAAAAATTACCTCATCAGCAAATCAAACTCATGCTTTCTCGTGACTGGATGGATGATTTGTTTATTGGAGTCAATGCAATAAAATGTGCTGGTCCCCGGAACAACAAACAGCATTGTCCAATGTTGACTACAAGATAGAATTTAGCATAGTCAAAAACTAAGGTCACAAATAAGGTAAAAAAACCCAGTATTTATATCAGTGCCTTACTTTATGCAAATCGGCATAACAAACAACTCAGCCTCCACATCCTTTAACACTTTGTGCACACCATTGAGAAAGGTTGTCCTCGCATCTAAATGTTTTGGATCGAAAGCCATGTTGGTGTTAACAGTACTCAAAAAATGGACCCTCATCTTATCCTCTTCAGTCATTTTGGCGAACAGATAACTGGAGGAGGTCAGAAAGGAGGAAATAAGCATGAATCAGTAAAGAACATAAAATATGAAATTTTAGGGAAATAAAAGTTCATTCTTTCATGATATAATTACCTGGACCAAATATCAATCTGGTAACCGCTAATCCATTGCTTGCGTGCGGGAGCCCTGGCTTTGTTGAGCCACAATATTGTGCCTTTAACATCTAAAACAAGCCTGTATGGACTATGAGTTGGGTCTACTGGTAGCCTGTACATGTCTGGTGCTTTAGGGGTGCTCATCAGTTCCTTTGATTGCTTTGAGTTACAAGCTGCCCCTCCACGTCCTTTGATTGCTTCCCCCACATCAAACTTGTCAAAATTCTCTCCCTCGGCCTTGTGCCATTTGCCTTTCTTCTTAAAATACTGATTCCCTGGCTGGTCAATGTCACTAGGATGTGGAGCACGAGGATCTAGCACACCTATATATTGCTCAATAGGGCGGTCTGGATCAAACTCCAAGACATCTTCTTCCTCCTCCTCCAACTCCTGATGAAGATCAGGAGTTTTTCGTTTCCCACGGGCCATCCAACAAGTTTAACCACACCTGTTTATGGTCAGTACGTTAACCCTAGGTCAGTAAATAGTTCAAGAACTAAAACTCAGTTCAATGAAAGCCACATATATGTATCATACAGTGAAACCATAACATGTATGCTCCCGTTCAAAACCCTAATAGGCAAGTTCGTGATGTTTAACGAATTGGTCATGTGTGGCTTACAAAGAATCAAATAGAACTAAAATCAAAGCAATAACACCTTCATCCAGCAACTTTCAATTAAAAAAAAAAATCAAACCTTTCTATGCAATACACTATGCTCTGAAAACTTTGCATAAATCCATTTGCACAAAGAATGAAAAGTTATTCTTTACCTGAAAATCTCTTCCCCGAACCCGATGTCCTTTGAAGCGTACTCCGCGGTTGAGTTGCGCTATGAAAACCCACTCGCCGCCGTTGTCGATTAATGCGCCGGGGAGGCTCTGTATCGGTGTTTTCAAAGCCGATTGGAACTGGATTTCGTAAGTTTGAAGTTTGGGAGGTGTCTAGATCTGAAAGATTTGGATTTCGTGAAATTCATCGACTGTTGGCCGAGGCCGAGGCCGAGGCCGAAAGACGTGCCAAAGCAATGATTCAACCTCCTGATGACAGCATTGCAAGCCCACCACGACAACCAGTCCCAACCCCTCCACCTTCAGTTTCCCATGTCGCTCCTCGACCTCCTACTCCTGTTACCCCTCCGAGCTCCCCGCCGCCGAAGTTTGGAGAGTTCAGGGATCATTACAGATCCAACAGGCGCTGATTTGTTCGACTCTTTTAGGATGCAAACCTTTTATTTCACTGGTTGGATCTTGTTGAATGTTGTCAAGGGATGTCATGCATATCAATTGTATATGCTCTTTCTACGTTGGCCAAATGGACCCTTGCTTACATGACTTCTCGGCAATTGCAATGAAATGCTTTTCAGCAAAGTTGCATAACCGCTATGATTCTAATGTTCAGCCATTGATCCAATTCTCTCTTATTCTTTTTCTTTTCTTCATTTTTTCTTTTTCATGAATGATCCAAATCTCATAAGCCTAAGAAACGGATTCGTAGTTTCTAAATATTATTATTATTTTAACTCATTCGTGTTGATCCAGAAATACAAAGAAAGTAATAATTAGAGTTGATAATTGGAAAACAATGTTCGGTCAAACTCGAAGGTTGGTTTATAAAATTTAATCATGTAAATAAATTAAGAACTAATTAAGATTAATAAAGATTATTATTTTTCAATCTGATTCTTTATATTGAACCTTTTACTCAATTTGTATAACATATTGAGGGCTTTTTCTCCATAGCGGATTGACGTTTTTTTATTCTGTTGATTACAATACGTTTTTCAAGATTTTATTATTTAGATATGTTTTGTTTGAACAGAAATCAACATGTTTGAGGTGTTGCATCCTTGAATTTCGCTGGTGATTGATAAGTTCCTATGGGAACATTACAATTGTATCGTATTTTTCTTTGTAATAGTAGGACAATTTGTATGATTAACATTTAGTTTCATCATCTTTTGGTAGTACGTTTGTATTGAATGTAGTGGCAGTTGTAACCTCACCACGGATAACAAAATCTGATGAGTTGGAAAATTAACAAGTTGATGTAAATATCTGACTGGGACACCAATGAACAAGTTTTGATTGTTTGGTTTTGATGCAACTTGTTCAAATAGGACACAAATTATATTAGGGTACAAATTACATGAAACTTCAATGATGCTTCAGTGTAGCTAAAGTCACACTACAAAGTATAATAACATAGATCAACAGGTTTAAGTACTTCATAAACCTTCAATCACAAATGAACTCAGAATTTATCACAGCACTTCCCCGATGAACCTGAGACGAACACGTTAACACAAGTACTAATGAAAGTGGACGAAAACACCAGCACAACGCAGAATTCTTGATACTGCTTGGTGACATTTTCCCACAGCTAGCAAAACCTAGATAATCTGAAAAGTTGAGGCTACAATCATCACTCCCCTGACGGCAAGAAAGATATCAGCAGTTAACCAGAAGAAAGAGACGCATAACTCAATTGTAACAATTAAGGCAATTTCCTGGTGTTGATCAAGAATCATGCTATCCTTCCGTTCAGAGGGGATGATAAACAGTTGTCCCAAGCATCACAAGGTAGTGCTGGAAGCCAAGAATAGTTGATAGACACATAAATTCTCACTGAAAATGTTAGGCAGCTGATCTCTCACTGACTGAGGATACCAAAACTATAATAAGCATACCAAAAACTATAGAAATGTAGTTTAATCACAGTAGTATACAGATGAGCATAGAATATTACTGTGATTAAACTAGGGGTTTCCTCAGTGCTTATAAGGTTTACTTTGTGACTAAAACCTTCAAAGCTATAGAGCATACCAAAAACAATATATTTAACGCATCCCATGAAAGCTAATCTCTTAACAACATGAACACCAAAACTCAACAAACCCCAATCCCCTATCACCTTGTCCTACAAAGTTAAACCGAATGCAAGGAGCGTAAAAGAAAAAAGAAAGGGAAAATTCCCAAAAGTATAAATCAAGTTTACAATTGTCTGGTTTCTTGTTATGAAAATTCACTTCATCATAAGTTCAAGAACATGACAGTTTAAATCCAGACACAGATTTCAAAACATATATATTCCAGAACATGAAATCAAGAATTCTGACAAAGAGCACAGTACATTGGTAAAAATATAAATAGCAAGAGTTTGAGCTGCCACGCCAATGTAAAATAAAATAAAATAAATAAAGGCTCTCTCAATAAAAAAAAATTGATACAAATAACGACAGTTTACATTTTTCTCCACCAACACACCTCATGTTTGGTCCAGCACTGATCCTGCCAGTCTTCATATACTTCCGGATCTTTTAGTACAGTTCTAGGTAAAGCATAGCGAAAGGCAACAGAACCAGGCTTGCTGCCAACAAGTTTTTGAACTTTTGATAGAGATTCCATCCACATATAATGCTTTGGCCAAATTGCCGCAGCGCCGTCACATAGCCACTCTCTATATCCGGTGCGTCTATATCCCTTACCCTTCCTGTTAAACAGTTGTGGATCCGAGGGGTTGGTATCGAAAATGACCATTTGAAGATTGGTAGCAATCTTCATCAAATGGATAGCTAGCTGAAGCTCGTCTTTTTTTCCAGACCAACCAACAAACGTAACCTTTCTGAGGCTCTTATGGGTGTGGTGGGATGATGGTTTAGGCCAGTGCTGAGTCCTGTCATTTGTAGGATGAATGTGTCCATGTATCACATACTTTAATGTCAAATCCTGCAAATTCGGACACACATCAATGATGAATGTGAGATCGATATCTACACCGAAATTGATCACCAACTGCTTAATATTTCCGAGATGTGGAAAGCTTCGTCTTGGTTCTTGACATATGCGATCCATATCCACCTCCAGTTTCTCTAAACAAGGGGCAATTTCTTGCAGCTCCGACAGTACATTTTGACATAGGAGACCTCCAAGGTAAACATTCAAGAGCTTAGGCAAGACATTTCGGCAAAAGCTCACTCGCACTATACTCCTATAATCCCCTGCCTTCTCAAAAGACAGGAGATTTGGGGCTGAAACAATGTCGATGCTGCAGAGCTCGGGGCAGTGGCGGATCTTCAAGTGTTTCAGTTTCTGCGCCACGATTTTCAGATTCTGCAGGCATGGTGCATTCTCTATCACTAAAGTCTCTAGATTAACAAGAGAGCTCTCAAGCAGGTAGACAATATCATCATCATCGAGTATCGAAACGTACTTCAGTGAGAGGGAAGTCAAGGTTTTCAAGCCGTATAACTCATGGAGAGGGAAGCAGAAAGGAGAATCACCGTTGGCTGGAGATCCAAGCGGCACCGAGTTATGCAGATCGAATTCCAAACTGCGAACGCCTTTCGATCTCGCAAATTCGACCCACTTCTCTAAACTACCCTGGACATCAAAGTCGTTTTCTCCTATGCCCACGGCATCAAAAGCAATTTTCAAGTAATCTACAGAGTTTCCCTGATGTCTATTCAGAATAAAGCTGACGAATTTCATGAAATCCGTACCTGATAAGGATGGTTGGTCATGATGATATTCTTCATTAGTGAAATCCAAATGAGTGGAAAAGGTCCAGAAATTGAGCAATCTATGGGAAACAAGAGTTGTTATTGCCGCCTCTATGAACTTCAACCTTCCAAGGATATTCAGAAGAAGGTCATCGGGCAAGTTATCGATATCGCCGCCGCCCATCCTTTTGCTCCACCACTGATCCACACCCATCCTTTTCCGCTTCTCACCACCCATCCTCCGCCTCTCATCGGTACCCATCCTTTTCCTCTGCTGGCCACTCGTTTGATTCAACATGCGGATGATGGAGCTTTGTGGAGAAACCATTTCGATGTCGATATGGTTGGAAGGGAAAGTAAACCTATTTATTTATATGCCACGCCTTAGTGCCATGTCCAAACGGAAAAGGAAAAAATTAATTGCAACAAAGGGTCTTTCTTCTTAACCTAGTATTTTGCTCATTTAGCCTAAAATACAGTGTGAAAATATTTGAGTATCCCTTGTTCTTTTTTGAAAAACTATCATACTTACAGGGGGCAATATAGTCATTTGTTGGGTTATATGAGTAAAATGTTGTACTACATTTAGCAACTCGGTAATTTTATTCACAAATCCATATCCTTATGCGACCCCTGAATTTTGGTTTAAGTTTGACTTTATTTCCTCAATTCAAAATTATTACTTGAAAAGAGAATTTTTTATGAACTATATCATTTAGAATATAGGGAGGACCCAACAAAAAAAAAGTCAAATCACAACCTAACCTTCTAAATATGTTTTAAAATGTGGTTTTTAGCAAATGTCTATTGTAAAAGTTTCAAATCTTCTTTCCCTTGTTTCTAAATATCACGTGTTCGATTTGAACTGCCAAATGCTAGCAGCAACCCAGGTAGCCAAGTCTGGTGATCGCCAGCCGTCACAGCAATCAAGAAAAATCTACTGTACATGGGATGTTTGGATAGTAATGGTTGTAAAACCTGTATTGAAGATGAAGTTATGAAAGTTGTCAAGATTGCGATTGTGGTGTTGAATGCAGAAAAATTTGCAACTAATCTAATGATGGCGAAGAGAAAAACACTTCAAAAGGTAGATGTGTCTGCGGAATTGTATTTTTCTTTACTTTAGGGTTATAGCTTGCTGCGAAATTGTATTTTTCTTTTTGTTATTTACGACATGGGGAAGCCAATATAAGTCCTCCCACCAATAATGGTTTATCTCAAAAAAAAAAAAACAAAGTTGGGAAAAAATGTTTCAATATAATTTTTGAATAAGCGTGAGATTTTCCATATAGTAATTTATTTTTCAATCTTATCCTTCTTATTGAAACTTTTACTCAATTTATATAACACATTGAGGGCTTTTTCTCTATAGTGGATTGACATTTTTTTATTCAGTTGATTTACAATATGTTTTTCACATTTTATTATTTGGATATATTTCGACATCTTTTAATAGGAAGTTTGGATTGAATGTATAATCGTTGTTGGACTAAACCTCACTAGTGGCAGTTGTAACCTCACTGCGGACTGACATCGGATAACAAAATCGGAATGAGTTGGAGTTACTTATATGGAAAATTAACTACAAATTGATGTTAAGATCTGAGACTGGGACATCAATGAACAAGTTTTGATTGTGTGGTTTTAAATGCAAATTGTTCATACAGGTTACCAATTATATTAGAGTACAAATAACATGAAACTTCAACGATGCTTCAGTGTAGCTAAAGTCACACTACAAAGTATAATAACATAGATCAACAGGTTTAAGTACTTAATAAACCTTCAATCACAAATGAACTCGAATTTATCACAACACTTCCCCGATGAACCTGAGACGAACTGGTTAACACAAGTACTAATGAAAGTGCAAGTCTCAAATGGCATATGGACACGTAAGCTCTGGAAGCCAATGATGGTTTGGATCAGCAGGGGGAAATGCCTGCCCCACTAAAAGGGTATGGATACAGTAGAGAACTAGTACTAATAAAAAAGTATATGGGAGTTCTAATTATTTTTGTAAGACATGCTGCATGAACTTTTTTGTTAAGGAAACATTATATGCTGAATTAGATTTTGAGGCATGATAACTTTGGTGAGTTAGTCAGATAAAGGCTTAGGCCTTTTCACAGTTTTTATGGAGTAGCAGCGAAGTTCAAGAAGACAATAACTGAAATGGAAGTGAACAACAAATTACGCAGATCTTTTCTTTAGCCAAGTGCTGGCTCAGTTTCAATTATGGAGTCTTACTCAAGGGAATAATTATTATATAAACCTTAAGTGAGCTTTTTTCAGTGAAGGGTTTTGTTGGATGTTTTGGTATCTCAGATGTAGGGAATGCTAATTCCTTTCTTTCCAAACTCTGTTCGTGTTAATTTGAATCTGTTTTACATGTCCGAGGTTTGTAATTCTAAATGGGAATTAACAGTTGTGATTATTTTCCTTCCTTTGACTCATTTTAATTTTGTATCGCAGCTAAAGGAGCGTGATGCAGCACATTCAGTTCTGTTGAATAGAAAGGTTTTTATAAGTACTAAGTAGGGTTGTGGACTTTTTCTTCAAAAAAAGAAGAAGTAGGGTTGTGGACTTAATTAACTCGAATCCTTTCTTCAGCCTTGGGCTACTTGTCAAGAATTTGGATAGTAAATTTTACCATCCCGATTCTGGATATTCTAATATAGATGATTAGGCTGCTAATAAAAGATAACTAAGGTGTACAGTGATAACATTACTTACCTATGCTATTCCTCTGTCAAAAGCATTACATTAATCTAGCATAAATTTAGATTTGACAGCCGTTTCCTGTAGAGTAGTAGTAGCAATCATAAGCAGTGAAGTAATCATAAGAGTTTTATTCTAGGTTTTCTATAGCATTTCTCCTAATCAGTAATTTAGTATAGGCAAGCCCAAGTTTCATGAAAGTTGTTTTGTCCAGAAATGAGGCATTGCATCAGGACTGCTGTTTGCTGAAATCCCTTAACAAGAATATTTGAAATTATGAACCTGAAATTTGAAGGGATATAAACAGTCCCAGTCACTTCTTTAACTTGACTTTATGATAAGTTATTTACCCATGATATTCCTTGTGTTTTGCAGATTCTTAAAAATTCCGAAAAATGGCTTAAGAAGTTGGAGAATTCTAAGGGGAAAAGAGCTTATGTTTTTGATGCTAATGGAGAAGTAGAACAAGCAATGGACATTCTACGTTCAAGTTTTGTAATGACAAATTTGAAGAAAACTTTTACAGTGGGTTTGAAGAATCTAGTTGACGCGGTTCAGAATTCCCTGCATGTGATCGAAGTTTGTCTAAATCAATTTAAGGTAATTTCCCTTTTCTTGCTGTTGCAAATGTTTCCTTGTTTTTATGTAACTAATTTACCTTTGGAAATCAACAGACAGGAGACACGAGGAACGCTGTGCCCTTCACAAATCTGTTGAAAGATGTGAAGTTTGCTTTGAACATTCTTGGACTGTACATTGAAAACAAATCCCTGGTAAATTATCTTTATCTTAGCTTCTTGATGAGTATTGTTTTTCTGTAAACTAGTGTTTTGAGGGATGTGAACAGATCAGGTCAGTTCTTTAACTTGTGTTTAACTTAACTTTGGTAGACGGTGGCTTTATGATAAGATTAGGTTGATAGTATAACTTTATCCTATTCCTCTGTCAAAAGCATTTGCTATCATGTTCAGTAGTATCAGTTTAGATAGGACATTTAGCCGTTTCCTGAGGACTTGTAGTGGGAACCATGAACAGATAATTAATCTAGCCTATCAAAAGCATTTCTGTTTTATAGTCCAGGCAAGCCTTGGTATCCCGGTTCTGAATTTCTAATAGATGATTTGACTGCTAAGAAAAAAATTAACTTTGGTAGACTTTATGATAACATTATACACCTATGCCATTCCTCTTTCAAATGCATTAGCTATCATTGTTCAGTAGTACTGCTACTTTAGTATCAGTTTAATTGTTATGTTTTTCAGTATAGGCAAGCCCAGGTATCATGAAAGTTGTTCTATCCAGAAAAAGGGAATTACACCAGGACATGACTAGGATGTAGTTTTCCGAAATCCCTCCACAGAACCTGTGACTTCTTTAACTTGCTGTTGGACTTTCCTTTGTATGACTTTAAGATCATTTTTCTCATGACCACCTTCCACAGGTCGTTAGGGAGCTGAAAGAAAAGATACACGAGCGAGAGAACTTGAAGCAAGATGCGGAAGAGAGAGCATATAGAAGGATGGAGCGACGTGAAATTCATCGACGGTTGGCCGAAAGACGTGCCAAAGCAGGGATTGAACCTCCTGATGCTAGCATTTCAAGCCCACCACGACAGCCAGCCCCAACCCCTCCAGTTGCCTGTAGAGCCTATCAACCTCTTTCACCACCCGATTCCCCTCCGAGCTCCCCGCCGCCAAACTTTGGAGAGTTCACGGATAACTGGTGGTACAAAAAGCGCTGATTTGTGTGACTCTTTTAGGATGCAAACCTTTTATTTCACTGGTTGGATCTTGTTGAATGTTGTCAAGGGATGTCATGCATATCAACTGTATATGCTCTTTCTACTATGGCCAAATGGACCCTTGCTTACATGACTTCTCGGCAATTGCAATGAAATGCTTTTCAGCAAAGTTGCATAACGGCTATGATTATAATGTTCAGCCATTGATCCAATTCTCTCTTATTCTTTTTCTTTTCTTCATTTTTTCTTTTCCATGAATGATCCAAATCTCATAAATCTAACGGATTCCTAGTTTCTAAATATTACCATGATTTTAACTCATTCGTCTTAATCCAGAAATACACAGTAATAATTAGAGTTGACAATTGGAAAACAATGTTCGGTCAAACTCGAAGGTTGGTTGATCAAATTTAATATTATATATGTAAATAATTAAGAACTAATTAAGATTAATTTTTTTTCAATCTGATTCTTTATATTGAACCTTTTCCTCAATTTGTATAGTAACATATTGAGGGCTTTTTCTCTACAGTGGATTGACATTTTTTTATTCAGTTGATTACAATATGTTTTTCAGATTTTATTATTTGATTATGTTTAGGTTGAACATAAATTAACATGTTTGAGGTGTTGCATCCGTGGATTTCGCTGGTGATTGACAAGGTCCTATGGGAATATTACAATTGTATCGTATTTTTCTTTGTAATAGTAGGACAATTTGTATGATTAACATTTTAGTTTCATCATCTTTTGATAGTACATTTGGATTGAATGTATAACCCTCACTAGTGGCAGTTGTAACCTCACCACGGACTGACATCGGATAACAAAATCTGATGAGTAACAACAAATTGATGTTAAGATCTGAGACTGGGACATCAATGAACAAGTTTTGATTGTGTGGTTTTAAATGCAAGTTGTTCATACAGGTTACCAATTATATTAGAGTACAAATTACATGAAACTTCAACGATGCTTCAGTGTAGCTAAAGTCACACTACAAAGTATATCAGCACCAAAAAGATCCACTCAGCACATTCCAGGCATCACAAAGTATTTTAAATGCATCCCATGAAAGCTAATCTCTTAACAACATGAACACAAAAACTCCCCAATCACCTTGTCCTACAAAGCTAAAGCAAATGCAAGGAGCGTAAAAGGGAAAATTTCAAAAGTATAAATCAAGTTTACAATAGTCTGAATGCTTATTATGAAATTTCACTTCATCATAAGTTCAAAAACATGACAGTTTAAATCTAGACACGGATTTCACAACATCTCATCATATATTCAAGGACATGTAATCAAAAAATCTGAACACAAATTACAAAGAGTACAGTACATATCAGCAGTACCTATCTGGACACAAATTACATATCTCCAGATATTTTTATATGATATGGCAACAAAAATAGCAAAAGTTTGAGCTGTAACACCAACTCAAGCAATGTAAAATAAAAATAAATAAAGGCTCTCTCAATAAAAGAGAAATGTTGATACAAATAACGACAATTTACTTTTTTCTCCACCAGCGCATCTTATGATGTTTGGTCCAGCAATTCTCCTCCCAGTCTTCATACGTTGATACTTTCGGAGGTACAACTCTAGGTACAGCATAGCGAAAGGCAACAGAACCAGGCTTGCTGCCAACAAGTTCTTGAACTGTTGATAGTGAGGACAACCACATATTATACTTCGGCATAAAATTCATACTACTGTCACATTCCCAGTCTCTATATCCCGTTAATCTATATCCCTTGCCCTCCCTCTTACCCCATTGTGGATCCGAGGGGTTGGTATCGAAAATGACCATTTCAAGATTGGTAGCAATCTTCATCAAATGACGAGCTAGCTGAAGCTCGTCTTTTTTTCCAGACCAACCAACAAACGTAACCTTTCTGAGGCTCCTATGGGTGTGGTGGGATGATGGTTTAGGCCAGTGCTGAGTCCTGACATTTCTAGGATGAATGTGACCAGGTACCACATACTTTAATGTCAAATCCTGCAAATTCGGACACACATCAATGATGAGTGTGAGATCGATATCTACACCAAAATTGATCACCAACTGCTTAATGTTTCCGAGATGTGGAAAGGGTCGTCTTGGTTCTTGACATATGCGATCCATATCCACCTCCAGTTTCTCTAAACAAGGGGCAATTTCTTGCAGCTCCGACAGTACATTTTGACATAGGAGACCTCCGAGGTAAACATTCAAGAGCTTAGGCAAGACATTTCGGCAAAAGCTCACTCGCACTATACTCCTATAATCCCCGGCCTTCTCAAAAGACCGGAGATTTGGGGCTGAAACAATGTCGATGCTGCAGAGCTCGGGGCAGTGGCAGATCTTCAAGTGCTTCAGTTTCTGCGCCACGATTTTCAGATTCTGCAGGCTTGGTGCATTCTCTATCACTAAAGTCTCTAGATTAACAAGAGAGCTCTCAAGCAGGTAGACAATATCATCATCATCGAGTATCGAAACGTACTTCAGTGAGAGGGAAGTCAAGGTTTTCAAGCCGTATAACTCATGGAGAGGGAAGCAGAAAGGAGAATCACCGTTGGCTGGAGATCCAAGCGGCACCGAGTTATGCAGATCGAATTCCAAACTGCGAACGCCTTTCGATCTCGCAAATTCGACCCACTTCTCTAAACTATCCTGGACATCAAAGTCGTTTTCTTCTATGCCCACGGCATCAAAAGCAATTTTCAAGTAATCTACAGAGTTTCCCTGGTGTCTATTCAGAATAAAGCTGACGAATTTCATGAAATCCATACCTGATAAGGATGGTTGGTCATGATGATATTCATCATTAGTGAAATCCAAATGAGTGGAAAAGGTCCAGAAATTGAGCAATCTGTGGGAAACAAGAGTTGTTATTGCCGCCTCTATGAACTTCAACCTTCCAAGGATATTCAGAAGAAGGTCATCGGGCAAGCTATCGATATCGCCGCCGCCCATCCTTTTGCTCCACCACTGATCCACACCCATCCTTTTCCGCTTCTCACCACCCATCCTCCGCCTCTGATCGGTACCCATCCTTTTCCTCTGCTGGCCACTCGTTTGATTCAACATGCGGATGATGGAGCTTTGTGGAGAAACCATTTCGATGTCGATATGGTTGGAAGGGAAAGTAAACCTATTTATTTATATGCCACGACTTAGTCCCATGTCCAAACGGAAAAGGAACAAATTTTTTTGAAAAAAGTTCCCTTGTACCCCTGAGTTCTTGTGTATGTATTAATATGCCCCTCAGTTCTTGAAAAGTGCTGATATACCCCTGTTTTGCAAATTTGACTGAATTTTGGTCGATCAAACATATTGATTTGTAAAGAGAAAAACTTACAATGCAGCATTGGAGCGGCGACAAGAGATATGAAAACGAAATACCCAAAATTTTGAAATTTAAAGCACATTTAACACACGCGATACACGTCAATTGGGACTAAAATGACCATAAAAATTCGCCATTGGGTGATTTTGTGTGTTCGAATTGATTTTGGCCGGCAAGAAAACACCGTAGAATTACAACAAAAGAAGTCTTCGTCGGTCCAAGGGTATATCAGCATTTTACAAGAACTCATGGGCATATTAATACATACCCCATGAACTCAGGGGTACATGAGGGTTTTGCTCAATTTTTTTTGATAGAATGCGGAAAAGGAACAAATTAATTGCAACAAAGGGTCTTTCTTCTTAACCTAGTATTTTGCTTATTTAGCCCAAAATACAGTGTGAAAAGATATGAGTATCCCTTGTTCTTAAGTTTTTGAAAAGAGAAAAGTGTTGGGTACCCGTGAGTTCTTTTATAAGTGCTTATGTACCCCTGAGTTTTTAGAAAGTGCTCTTGTACCCTTGTATAAAAGTCAACATCGGTCAATATAAAAAATAATGTAAATGACCGAAATAACCTCACTTTTTTTAAATGTTAAATTTGTATAATTTCGTGAGCTTCAACTACTCCTCTCCTACAATCTTCCAATCTTTCCATCTTTCAAAATTTCTACTCCAATTTCGTGCTACTGATTGACGTGGTATGTGAGTTTGTGAAAATCCATTTCCAAACCAAAACTCATGAGGAAACCTTCATCTCTTCCCATCTTCACCAACACCGCCCTGGTACATCTTGGCGATGATTGGGTTGCAGATGCCCTCGACTCCTCGAGTTCTTCTGGCCGGTGGTTTTGTCCTCAGCTGAAAGTTCAACGCCAATGTCGAAGCGGATGGTGATTCGAGAACACCACGGGGAACTGATGGGATGCCGGAGAGCTCAAACTTTCCGAGACCTGGATCAACATGCGGGGTTGGTTGTCTGAGCAGGTTGAGAATAACACCTCCGGCCGTTTCCAAACCGAGGGACATAGGAGTGACATCGAGCAATAGAAGGTCTTGGACCTTTTCTCAAATTTCCTGATGAATTTCCTTGATCCATAAATTTCTTCAAATTCCAAGCTGGTTACATGGTTGTAAGTTTGTGAACTATTGAGATACAAGAACAAGAACAAGAATAAGAAATCAGATTCCGGTGAAAAGGCTGTTGCTCACTCAGGTGGTGTATGGAGAATTCCAAAGAAATTCTATCCTAAAATCTAAGGATATTTTAGTCATTTTAATTTATTAAGTTGCCGGAAAGTTTAAGTCAATGTCGGTCAATTTCGTCAGTGGTACAAGAGTACTAAACCTAGTAAACTCAGGGGTACGAGATACTTTCTAAAAACTCAGGATACATGAACACTTATACAAGAACTCAGGGGTACACCAGCACTTTTCCCTTTTGAAAAACTATCATACTTACAGAGGGCAATATAGTCATTTGTTGGGTTATATGAGTAAAATGTTGTGCTACATTTAGCAACTCGGTAATTTTATTCACAAATCCATATCCTTATGCGACCCTGAATTTTGGTTTAAGTTTGACTTTACTTCCTCAATTTTCAAAATTATTACTCCCTCTGGACCACTTGGATCTGTAGAGGGAGAAACACGATCTAAAATTTTCAGCCCTGCAAAATTACCTTACTACCCTTTTATATATTGTTAGAGTATACACTACCGTGTCACCACCAACGCTCCTCCATCTGCCACCACCATTACATTACACTATCACCTGCAACAACAAACCACCACCAGCACCACACCAACACCATCAAAGCCACCACCGCCAAAAAGTACCCAGTTGAATACACCTAGAACTCCAAATCCAATCTGATCGAATTGAAAGAATCCCAAACGAATATATCAAAAAACACAAAGAAATCAGATCGAATCCTTGGGAATTCAGCGGTCACTGGATCTGGGTCAACGCCGAATCAGCCCCATAAGTCTCACCGGCAAATCTGCCCATCATGATCAGATCTCTGGTCGCCGAGGCCTCCAACGTAGATACGGCGCCGAGTTGTACTGAAAGGCATGAAGATGTTTTGGTTTTTGAAGGGGATGAAGTCTCTGGTCTCTAGTCTTTGGAGAAATTCCGCCGGTTCAAGAGAGGGAGATTGGTCAAATAATCAAGAAAAGGCAAGAGTTGAAACAAGGTTCACGAGAATAGTTGAAAAAGGTTGGAGAAAAGAATGGGAATTAAAATGTAAGAAGTGAATGCAGGGGTACTTAAGTCTTTTACTTGACTATTTATTACCTAAAGAGGAAAGTGTGCAGATTCAGGTGAGACTGACTAAAGAGGAAAGAGTGCAGATATAACTGGTATGGAGGGGTACTTGAAAAGAGAATTTTTTATGAACTATATCATTTAGAATATAGGGAAGACCCAACAAAAAAAAGTCAAATCACAACCTAACCTTCTAAATATGTTTTAAAATGCGGTTTTTAGCAAATGTCTATTGTAAAAGCTTCAAATATTCTTTCCCTTGTTTCTAAATATCACGTGTTCGATTTGAACTGCCAAATGCTAGCAGCAACCCAGGTAGCCAAGTCTGGTGATCGCCAGACGTTACAGCAATAAAGAAAAATCTACTGTTCATGGGATGTTTGGATAGTAATGGTTGTAAAACGATGATCGGTCATGATGATATTCATTTGTGAAATCCAAATGAGTGGAAAAGGTCCAGAAATTGAGCAATCTGGGTGAAACAAGAGTTGTTGTTGCCGCCTCTATGAACTTCAACCTTCCATGAATATCCCTGAATATCCAGCATAACGTCATCCGGCAAGCTATCGATGTTCTTGCCGGCGCCGTCCGTCCTTTTCCTCTTCCGGGCGTACATTTGATTTAACAGAGAAATGGAACTTTGTGCAGAAATCAATTTACTTTGTGTATATGGTTGGAAAAGAAACCAATTTGTAGACCTAATCACAAATACAAACGGAAAAGAAATAGTAGAACGGCTGAACGCGCCAAAAGGAGATTTTCCCATAGTAGCGATCCCAAACCCAATTTCCTTCCGCGCCCCCTAAGTTTAGGATATTTTTCATTTTACTACCTCTATTTTTCAAATACCCCCTTGTATTGATTCACTATTTCACACTCTCCGCATCTATGCTCAAGTTGGAGATAAGTACATCTCCAAAACAATAAACTCCCATGTTGAAGGAGCATTGAAGACAGTTCGAACAAGTAAGATAATGATTTAGGACGATTTTACGTATGGCAGATTTTATCGATTTTTCCAACTGCAAACATTATCAGTAGGCATAATATCATGGCCCTTACGTTTAAAATGAGAGCAAAGTAAATGGCAACTGCAAATTGAATGTTCTTTTTTCCGTTCAGTTTATGGTTTCATTTTACAAAGACCACGCAAAATGAGACTTATTTTTTCAGTTATGTTTATCTGCCAAGGTTGCAAACCGAGTAAGATAATATTGATGTTATGTGAAGCAGTCAGAAAAATCGATAAGTTTTTTCATCCAAGGTCTGTCCTACAGCAAATTGACATATAAAACAGTTTATGAGGCCAGAAAACATAAGTACCCCAATTGTTGTTGTTGGACTTCCATCCAAGGTCTGTCTTATCCTGCAAAACTAGCTTCAGCAGATGGATAGAAATAAAAACACTGACCAACGCATATCCAGCACCCGGATAATCCATATGAATATGAACACGAGATTATATCTGAAGAGATATAATGACTTTAATCAAAACAATTACTTCGAATAGTATCACACCAGTTAAAATTTTCAGCAGCTAATACAACACATATATCTGTGTAGGAAAGTGCTACAGATCAGTCATAAGACCTATTTCCTGCCAGTCTTCTTCTTTGAGCCGGTGCTTGCTGGTAGTGGTTTCGGGTGCTTCTCAGCTTCACTTGGATCCAACCAGGTGAGAGGGTGTTTGTTGAAGAAAGGCCAGTTGGGAAGAGTTATGAGAGACGTCATCACAACACCGGCACCAAAAATCATCAACATGATCTGGAATGAGCCCAACACATATCCCAACACCATAATATTGATGTTATGAATGCCCCGCAGCAAAAACCACAAGCATCAACTGCATAAGCTGCTCAGCTAACTTCTGTCCTTGCCAATCCATCTATAGACAGACATTGCAGGAATTGTTTTTATAAAACTAGCAAAGAAACAAAGCTAACCACAGCAAAACCAGGGATCAGCACATACAAAAATGTGAGAACAAAAAATTTCCTTCAAAGTCTAGCTTCATATACTGTAACAGTATTCCTATAGTAAAACAAGATTCCAGAAAATGCAAGGAGAGATTCAACAAGATAAGTAGTAGGGTGGACTGTTTTGCTACTCCGTTGAATTCTAAGAGAGTTTTAATAGTGTTATAGGACTCCAAATGAGTTTGAGAACTAGCCCTAGCCAAAACATTTAAATGGTTGACTGCTTACAAAAAGAAAAGACCCTATGTTATCATCACTATGCCACATTAGAGAATCAAGAATTTAATCCTCCAGAAGATCATGGCAGCAAAAACGCCTAACAAGAAAGAACTCCATACTCCATTATATTCAAACTACATACCATCTAAAAACCACATGCCATTTTCCAAAACATTGTGTATCATTTAATACTATGTCATTAGAAACATCAAAGTCTAACTGATACAGAACCAGTGTATGATCCATGGCCATCCATCACCAATGTTCAGGTTTAGTATAGCTTAAACTGGCCGATTCAATATCCATCATATAAGACACTTACTATATATCCCTAGAGCTGAATATGCTAAAAGGGAAAAAAAAATGCCCAGCTACATTGAACCATGCTGATCCATACTTAGACTACTACCTCACAGAATCCGAAACAAACAGAGCTTTGAAACAAATCCTAATGATGTGTAAGGTATGTTCGACAAATTGCACCAACAACCTACAACTAAGTACTTAACAATCTGAATTAAAATCACTTGTATCAAAAGTTATTGTTCTGATTGACTTCGATACAAAGAATCTTAGAATTCAGACACTTTCTCATACAGAATGAATCTGGTATTACTGACGGATGAATCAATAATACCATTAATTTATAAGTTCCATAGAAAACTGAGCAACAAGATCAAACACTTATCTTAGTATTCAATTACCACCCAATAAACCCTAAAATCCTATGTGATAGCAGACTAAACGCAATCAAATACGAAATCGAGTGTAGCAACAATAGTAGGAGCCCTGAAGAATTAGTCAACCACACATCCAAAGACATTTTAGCTCGGTTTCAAAAATCGGGAAACGGAAACAAACACAATCTGCGATTCAATCGTTTGAGACACCATGATCTCTACAGCCAGCCCCAATCGGAGGAGCGTCGGGTCGCCGCGGTTGACCTCGGGTGTTACAGATCTGGCGTCACTCGGCTCCGGGAACTACAGTGATGAGGTTCGATACCTCAAAGGGATATGACCTTTGATTTGTGGTCTATCAACCTATTGAACCTTTTGATTAGGGATTCACCTACCATGAAGACACATCTTCTATTGAATTAATGATTGTATTGAATATTGAATCACATAGAATATGTCCTCTTTATATAGACATATATTAGAATAACAATCTAACTAAGAAAAAGAAATAGCTTACAACTATTACTATAATTAACTAGCTTAATTAGAATAGGAAAAAGAATAATCATATAGCTAAATAAGGAATGAAGTCCCATCATTCCCGCGCCCCTGAAAGAAGGCTTGTCCTCAAGCCTGAAAATTGTCGCAACGCGCCATGGAATCAACCATTCACGAAATTGGGTAGTGTAAATTTCCTATGGAATCAACCATTCTCGATAGCAAACATCCCTTTGCAATCCAAAAGAAGAGCTTTGTAGGATGGCAATTGGAATGTGAGTCGTAGCACTAATGGTGGCGAATCCAACGGATCTGGCGAATGCATGTGATAGAGTTTGCACAACACTTGAATTTGTAGCCCATGTTTGTGGTTGAACAAATTTGGTGAGTGGTGGCGAAACGTGCATGGCTTGACTAAACTCTCCAATCTCTGTTTGCTCTAAATCAGTATTTGCAACAAATTTGGTGAGTGGTGGCGAAACGTGCATGGCTTGACTAAACTCTCCAATCTCTGTTTGCTCTAAATCAGTATTTGCAACGGAAAAATAGGTATCTTCTGACGCGATATGATCAACACTGGATTGTTGTATGGACGACGATGATTGTTGTAATGGCAGTTGTTGTGGAGCAGGAAGTGGCATGGCTTGTTCAAGAGAATCCAAATGAATAAGAACTGGAGATGATTGTGGTGGTGGCGGTGGAACACTTGCGGAAGGCTGTCCAACTTGCTCAAGAGAATCCAATATTGACATCATCTTGCCCAATTGCTTTTAGATAGCAGTCAGGGAATCTTGGCGATCATCACTTTCTTGACATACGACCACTGCTGAAGCAGGACTGGTTGGAGGAAGAATATGAAGTTCTGCTGGACTATCAACTCTCAATCCCATGTGAGAAGGCTTGTAGTGGTTAGGCATTGAGTACAAATTCTTACTAGAGCCAAACGCCTTTTGTTGGAAAATTGGCGCCAAGTCAATTCGCCAAGTGAACGAATGTACGATTTATACCATCGAAACTCAGCACCTTGAAGATGGTTGGCTGCCATCGAAACTCGTCGATCATCGGGAATGGAAAGCAAAGCAAAATATTGTTCTACGCGAAAAATCCATCGTTTGGGTTCCGTCTCGTCATACTCTGGGAACTCTGGAACTGCTGGATTGGAATACCGTTGTTGGAGAAGCGCCATCAACTTGTCGAATTTGTCGTCAAACTTCTTGACCGTCATG
The DNA here is from genome assembly GCA_963678965.1 of Cruciata laevipes. Classification (NCBI taxonomy): domain Eukaryota; kingdom Viridiplantae; phylum Streptophyta; class Magnoliopsida; order Gentianales; family Rubiaceae; genus Cruciata; species Cruciata laevipes. The sequence continues at coordinate 7,106,517 of OY787641.1, read as the reverse complement.
ATGAAGGAAGGGAAAAATATTATCGAATTTTCAACTTGGCTTTGATACCAAATGATGAGGTTCGATACCTCAAAGAGATATGATCATATGACCTTTGATTTGTGGTCTGTCAACCTATTGAACCTTTTGATTAGGGATTCACCTACCATGAAGACACATCTTCTATTGAATTAATGATTGTATTGAATATTGAATCACATAGAATATGTCCTCTTTATATAGACATATATAAGAATAACAATCTAACTAAGAAAAGGAAATAGCTTACAACTATTACTATAATTAACTAGTTTAATTAGAATAGGAAAAGGAATAATAATATAGCTAAATAAGGAATGGAGTCCCATCATACAGTTCGGGCTTTGGGATTTACCTCATCGGCGATCAACATAGACCTGGCGTCATTGAGGGGTTTCGCCGTAGATTGTCGGAGTCGAAAAGGGGTCACAGGCGGGAGGGGAAAGAAGGGATGCCAGATAAAATACTAGGTAGGGGAAGGTCACCACCGACTGGCAAGAACGCCGGTCGGAGCCTCCCCGGCGAGGGAAAGAAGTTTTGGGGAGGTTCTGGGTTTTTGGGAGCGTTTTGGGGATGGTTTTTTTTTCTATAAATATGGCTTTCGAATCTCACTTCATTTAATCCTTTATGAAATCCAAAAGTCTCCCTTTGTTATCAAAAAAAAAAAATCTCATTTGGTTTTAGAGAAAAAAAAGAGGGTTTGCATTTTTTTTTACTGAATTGTTAAATGTAGCCCAACTTATTACTCATGTAACCCTACAAATGACTATATTGGCCCATGCAAGTATGCTAGTTTTTCAAAAAAAATAAAAACAAGGGATATTCAAGTTTTTTTCACCCTTTTGGCTGCAAGAGCAAAATACTAGGGCAATTTCTACATGCAGGTCCACATTTTACCATAATGCCCCCAAATGGAACCCTATAATTCCAAGCCTATTTTTTTACTTAACAATATTAGGGGTATTATGGTAAAAATAAGGACATGCTAGAGAAAAATGGATCTGCAAAACTCCCTTGAAATTCTTCGTTCAGGAAGGGGTAAAAGTGTCAATAATGTTGTGAGAGTAAAGTTATAAATTTGTGAGAGTTGGAAAGAGACTCCGTAAGGTTGTGAGAGTAAAGTTATACGTTGTTACTCCAAAATTATTATTAACTATGTAACTAGGGTTGTGCATGAACTAGTTCGGACCGGAAAACCGGACCGAAAATATGTGGACCGGGACCGGATATACAGGGTTCCGGTCCGATCCTCGGTCCAAGATTTTGCAAGATTCCGGGTCCGGACTGGATGGACCGGTTATTTTATAATTAATGCAGTTATGTAATATTTATTTTTGTTAAAGAAATATGCTGGATTAACTTCTAATCTTCTACGCCGGGGTAATTGAAGAGTCCTGAAACATTCAGAATTAATCTTTCCATTCAACACAAAAGAAAAGCCTTTGAACTCCCAGAACTTTCATCGTAAATTCAAATAAAAAACGAAAACTTTCGGTCCATCACGATAAAAAACGAGAACCTGATCATCTATAACTCTGAAGTCTGAACTCCAATCGTTTAAATAGTATTTCAGTAAGTTATGGATTACCTTTTTTGTCATGAAGTTGAGATAGTTCTTTTGTTGTTTTTGATATTGTAATTTTCGTATATGATTAATTACTCATTGTTGTTTGTCGAATCGATATTATATGTATGGTATTATTGTTGATGCCACCTTCTGTACTCTGTAGAACTTCTGGTTTAGATTGATCCGTCGAAGAGAGACCTATGGATAATAATGAATTAATGATAGTTTGTTATCCTCCAGTAGTGTCCACTGGCCACTTCTATTGCCTTGATAGGATTCTAAGTTGATTAATCTCAGTTGCAAATTCACAATTGAATTCTTATGTTCATGTATGTGTGCTAAATTAATACATCATGTGTACGCATGTTTTTTTATTGATTTTGGTTTTAGTTATGATTTATTTCAAGGAATTTAGTGGATTTTAAAGTGTAATTTTTTTCCATTGGATTTGCAGCTTATGTTTCTGCACTTACAATTTCAGTATCTTGAATGTTTATTTAATGATTACTATTTATGTTTTTCATGATATTAGGTTTATATTTTCTGAAATAATATCTCAATTGCAAATCTACTCAAGATATCATGAAAAACATAAATAGTAATCATTAAATAAACATTCAAGATACTGAAATTGTAAGTGCAGAAACATAAGCTGCAAATCCATTGGAAAAAAATTACACTTTAAAATCCACTAAATTCCTTGAAATAAACCATAACTAAAACCAAAATCAATAAAAAAACATGCGTACACATGATGTATTAATTTAGCACACATACACGAACATAAGAATTCAATTGTGAATTTGCAACTGAGATTAATCAACTTAGAATCCTATCAAGGCAATAGAAGTGGCCAGTGGACACTACTGGAGGATAACAAACTATCATTAATTCATTATTATCCATAGGTCTCTCTTCGACGGATCAATCTAAACCAGAAGTTCTACAGAGTACAGAAGGTGGCATCAACAATAATACCATACATATAATATCGATTCGACAAACAACAATTAGTAATTAATCATATACGAAAATTACAATATCAAAAACAACAAAAGAACTATCTCAACTTCATGGCAAAAAAGGTAATCCATAACTTACTGAAATACTATTTGAACGGTTGGAGTTCAGACTTCAGAGTTATAGATTATTAGGTTCTCGTTTTTTATCATGATGGACCAGAAGTTTTCGTTTTTGATTTGAATTTACGATGAAAGTTCTGGGAGTTCAAAGGCTTTTCTTTTGTGTTGAATGGAAATATTAATTCTGAATGTTCCAGGACTCTTCAATTACCCCCGGCGTAGAAGATTAGAAGTCAATCCAGCATATTTCTTTAACAAAAATAAATATTACATAACTGCATTAATTATAAATACATTAATTATAAAATGACCGGTCCATCCGTCCGAACCGGAAAATATCCGGTCTCAGACCGGACCTGGAATCTTGCAAAATCTTGGACCGAGGACCGGACAGGAACCCTGTATATCCGGTCCCGGTCCACGTATTTCCGGTCCGATTTTCTAGTCCGGACCTATTCATGCACAACCCTACATGTAACGACCACATAAATGAATGTCGTTACATAATACTACTATGACATAAAATTAAGATTCTTTCATCAGCCCTAATATTAAATATTAACAAATGAAAACGAACACCATGAATTACTTTGAAATCATGATCATTCGTCGGTTATAATTCGTCGGTTTTCATCCTATTCTTAAAAAATGAGGAGAAGAAATTATATTTATAGTAAAGCCCTGTTTGCTATATCTTATTTCTTGATCTACTGAACTGAACTGAATTGAACTGAAGTGAAAATTAATGTGTTGAAAATGGGATCAGCATAACTAAATATCATAGATGAATATCATTTATATAACGACGTGAAAAAATGGAGTGAAAATTAAATGAATATCAGAGATTTTGTCCTGAACTGAAGTGAAAAAACACTGTGAAAAATTGATACTCTCTAACAGTTTATATAACGATTGACGCCGGAACTTTGCAAAATCATCTGAAGCGTTTATAAATTCCATTTTACATATAAAAAACACTGTGACACAATCACTGAATATCATATATTGAAGTGAAAATTTGTCACTATATTATACAGGTAAGCTACTTTTAGCCTCACCTTATCTCCACTTCCACTTAACATGGAAAATTCCAATTTCCAAATAAAATCTTGGAATTTTCTGAACTTATAATCATCAACTCGGCGTATAATATATGCAATCTTTGACCCAAAAAAGAAATATATATATATATATATATAAATAATCTTATCTTATCATTTAGATAGCAAATAATGAATTACAAAATGCATGTGTAAGGGATTCTAGGTTGATTTTGTCCAATTTTTTATACAAAAGTAAATAAAGTTAAGTACAAGTTTGCTTTTTCCAACATTTTTTTGTTAAATCTGATCGACAATCCAACCTAAATATTTGTGTTGGCGATTATTAAGTAAAGTTTGTCAGGATAATAATTAAACAACCGAAGAAATGCACGGCTGATCATGCATGTTAGGATTTAGGAACACGATATTCAAATTAAGGATGTTTACATGTCTTAAAAATAAGAGAAGATCAACCTATGTATAGGGCAGTCTTAATTGGACTTATGTATAAATGTTCATCTTTTCTCTTTTAAGTTCAATTTTTTACATATTCTTCAATATATTATTGTTGATCTTCTTACTTTATGTCTATTTTTTTTTTTTTTGAAAGGAAACGTGTTATCATTTCAAGGTCCTGGAAAACGTCTAGAATCTTTTGATACAAGGAACGGGGGTGGAGAAGATCACGAATTAAAAACATCAACACTCGACTTAGCAAAGTAACTAGTAAATGAGCCGAAGAATTCTCTGAACGAGGCACCCAAAAAGGCAAATTCAGGCCATGTGTAAGAATTTGGCTTCTGATTTCCTCAACCACAATAGCAACCTCCAATGTGCAAGCAATATCCCCCCGAATCATCTTAATAAGCGGCAAATAGTCACTAACGAGAATGGTAGGAACAGACATCATCCTCGCGAGAATTGACCGTGAGAATCTAGAGCCAAAGCTCCCAGACCTGCGAAGCCAGGTCCAGTTCTTGCGTCGAAATAGACCCTTGGCAAATCCGATGGGGCCTGAAGAAGTGTTGTCTCCTCTAAAGTAGAAGAAAGGCGTTCATGCCAGTGGTTAGCTCGATGGAAGCTCGAAAGATTACCCGTGACCATGGGTGGCACAATTGAGCTGTCAAGATGGGAATTTTCAAAGACTTCCCTATTTCGTTGAGACCATACCGCATCACAAAGCATCAATAGCAACTCCGACATCTCCGCATCATTATCTAGAACAAACTGGCGAAACCAGAACTCGTCTCTACTCCTTTCTGTTGCTGAAATGGTCGGCCACAATCCCGCTGTGGTGAGTATATGTCGGGCATATGGACAAGAGAATAACAGATGAGCTATAGATTCATTGTTTGTACCACAAAGTCGACAAGTCGGTGAAACCTGAAGCGTTCTCCTTCGAAGATTCTCTGTAGTAGGCAACGAGTCTGTAGCAAGCCTCCAAGCGAAATGGTGCCCACATTTTGGCACACGGAGGCTCCAAAGTTTTTTCCAGAAGACAGAGTCGGCCTGAACAGTGGTTTGAACGTTGTTGTGCTGAAGGTACTGAGGTTGCTCCACTCGAACATGATACATCGACTTGACTGTAAACTTTCCGGAGGATGTAAAATGTCATCGCCATGTATCCCGCCTGTCCCGACTAACAATCGGTAGAGTCTTGATAAGGGTAGCATCAGAAGGATCAAAATGCGCATCTAAAAGGTCTGCTCTCCACCAGTTGGTGTTAGGGTCTACAAGATCGCTGACAAAACGTAGATTGCTAGGAACACTCCCCGAGGATGTAACAAAGAAGGACTTTGCACTCGGTTGCCAAGGATCATGACAGATATTAATACTCTCACCCGAGCCAACATGTTTCCTGCAACCCAGTTTCAAAGCCTGAATCCCACGAGAGATGCTCCTCCATGCCCAAGAAAGTTTAGAGCCAATAGGAGCCTGAAAAAGAGGTGAATTAGGGAAGTACTTATCTTTGTACACCCGTGCAATGAGAGATGATGGATTCGTGAGCATTCTCCAAGCTTGCTTAGATAGCATCGCCAAATTAAAAGCCTCCAAGTCACGGAAATCCAGACCACCATTCTGTTTGGTCTTGCCATTCTCGGCCAAGATAACAAATGCATTTTCCGCTTGTCTTCATCACCACCTCTCCAAAAATTACCAATCATGGCCTTTATGTCATTTAGAACGGTTCCTGGTATATGAAAGCAACTCATAGAGTAGCTAGGGATAGCTTGTAGCACAGACTTGATAAGAACATCCTTCCCTGCCTTAGATAGGTTTCTCTCACTCCACCCATCTATCCGCTGTCGAATACGATCTTTAATGTTCTAGAAGATTTCGGCCTTGCTTCTCCCTATCTCAGAAGGCAACCCGAGATACTTCCCATGTGACTGAGCTTCTAGAATTTTCAAGATATTACAGACCTTCCTCCGCATCGTGTCACAAGTGTTAGGGCTGAATAGAATTCCCGATTTGTCATAATTGATACACTGCCCAGAAATGCTCTCAAATATGTTGATCGCCCATTTAAAATGGGTAGCCTCTTCCTCTGTAGCTTCCCCAAACAACAGAGTATCATCCACAAAAAATAGGTGGGAGATCTTAGGGCAATGCCTGGAAGCACCTAAGCCTTTGATCTTTCCAGCTTTCTCCAAGTTTGTAAGAAATGTAGAAAAGATCTCCGAGCAAATAATAAAGAGATAAAGGTGAGAGTGGATTACCTTGTCTAAGGCCCCGATTGGACTTGATATTACCCAATTCTCCTCCATTAAAGACAAACGAGAAGGCCACAGTAGATAGACATTGTTCCACCAGCTTCACAAAGATCTCCGGGAATCCCATATAAGAAAGTGTACGGGTAACAAAGCTCCATTCAATCCGATCAAAAGCCTTGCTCATGTCCAGCTTAATACTCATGTGACCCAAATTGGGAAGAGTCATTTTCTTCATAGTATGATGAACCTCATGGGCAACGAGGACATTATCTGTGATAAGGCGGCCGGGAACAAAAGCAGACTGAGATTCTGAAATAATGGACGGCATAATAGGCTTTAGGCTTTATGTCTGAATCTATCTAACCATGGTTGTAAATTTTTTTTTTTTGAAAATAACACTAATTTATATTAATAAAAGGAAAGCATTACATCACCTAGGCCTATGGCCTTACAAACCAACAAAGCAGTAATACGAAAACACACGATGCATAATACAAGCTTAGTAATTCTAACTACTAGATTATGGAACAATGAAATTGACGAGAGACCCTGTGTGTTCCCCTCAATGATCCCATTCTCCTTAGGCACTGGCCGTTTAACGGATGAAACCGTAAGCAAGTCAACATTGTGGGATGGTACCCTGGTTGCTGCTTTGATAGAACCCCAACAAGCCATCAGATTTGCTTGTGAGGCAGAGATGCAAAGAGTGAGCCCTGAATTAGTCTGCATCACAACTTTATTCAGGTGTGGATGCTTTGGACCCTCTGTGTGTTTGTCCATACTTGGTTTATATGTCACTTTGAAGTTCCAAATCTTGCTCCAAAAATTCCTTCTTCTGACATTCACTCAGGTACATATGTGATTAATCCAACTGTATGCCAGAATCCACCCTCTCACTTTCCTCAACAACTTATACGGGACCTTGAAATTCCATATTTTACTCCAAACTTTCCTTCTCCTGCGGTCTTCATATCCTTGAAAACAAGCTGGTCGATGCCTACTCCTCTTTGTATTGATGTTTTCTTCTATCTGTTCCAAGGCATCCTTGAACTCTGTCTTAGCAACAATATGTAGTATGAGAAGCCAATAGAATGCCAGTGTAATGAAGATGAAAATCCTGGAGTCCAGGTTCTCCTGTGCTACTGTCACCTCCTGACTTTGCTCTACAGTTCTCATGTTTTCCTTTTCATTAGTCCAGCTTTCCTTCAGAAGAACCACCTCCCAGGTAGGCATCAAGTAAGATCTTCTACATGAGACTTTAAGATTCCATACTTCTTTCCAACATTCCTTACCATCTGATCCGGGATTTTGACTTTGTACCTTTCTTTCCCATCCAACTTTGTCAAACACAACCTTTAGTAAAAAGTGAAAATGCCAGAACATAATGCATATTGCATTTTGATTGTCAGACTCTTGTTCCATGTTCCAGATAGGTTCTCCCAATTTACCCAGATTAACAGTCATGTCATTTATCTTCTATAAACTCCTTGGTTCCTCCATATATGGGGCAGTCATTGAGAACACCTTCACATAATTCTGCTGTCTGTCCATTTCTTCCCATTGTATACTTGCCTCCATGCTTTGTTGTATTTGTACCAGCCTTTCAGCCTCAAGTCTCTCTCCATCCTCCATTTTGCTACATGTCTGGGACATTCCATTCAGTTCATTTGCATTTCGGACATCTGTCAGCTCAGCCTTTGATCTTTCAGATAGCTCCCACCATTATTTTCCAGATCAGCCTCTCCTCCTTTCTGACCTCTCACTATAATTCTGTCAGATTGACAAGAATTCCTCTTCCATTTCCCCATCTTTTCCTGTTTTGCCACTTCAACAATAGGGGATGTTGATGACATATATTCCCTCTCTTGTCCTATTCCTTGTTCTGCCTGATGATGTACCAGGTCCATATTGCAATCCATTATCGAATCAGAGTACTCCGAACATCTCAGCCTCCTTTTAATCCCGCTTATCTGCCAGTCTTCTTTTCCTTCATAAATCTTCCTCTTTCTTTTTTTATTCACCCTTTTCCATGAGAACACCCTGTTATTTCCATGTCCTCTTTGTTTTTCATAATCCACTTCCATACTTTTTATTCCTCCATCTGAATCCTGCAGTGGATGTGCTCTGTGCTTTTTCCTTGTGTGCTCTTTCAGTTCCACCATGAGATGTTTACGTTTTCCTCCATGCATGAGGATCTCATCAACAGTGTACGAAGCTGCAGGAGTAGACACTCTTTTACTATTTTCAGATACAGCAGGGCCAGAGACTGACCATGCAATCCCCTCTTTATCATCACCTTTACTACCACAATTAGAATGACCACTCTTCCTTTCCTGTGCAGTCGAACACCCCAAAACACCATCATGATTGAAATCACTATGTCTACGAGCTCGTTTCTTTAACGAACCCAAAACCCATTCTTCATCAAACTCTGACTCAGCTAATTCCTCCGATCTTGCTCTTTTCCCGCATACCATCATTATATGAGTTCAAATCCCTCCCGAGATGAAGAGAACCAAACTAATAATAATGGTATGAAAGGAAAATTAAGCCAGGACTAACAACGAACTTGATTGTGTTAAAAACGCTAATTAAATAGCGAAATTATGAACAAAGAACCACGATTCAGGCTTGCATACGATCTTGTACCAATTGAAGAAAACCCTCTTTTCTTCTTCCTTCCGTTTTTGATTAAAACTGGTTGATATGAAATCTAATCTCTTGACACGATCTAAACTACGAATCAGACAACTTCTTTTGCATAAACAAGAAAACCCCCCAAATTTTCTAAAATCCTTATTTCTTTCACAAATCGACCCCCTCCCGTACCCACTGACATGCTGTCTTCAATATCATGGGACTTTAAACACAAATGTGTCCATGATTCCTAATTCAGACGATTTGGTTGATTGATTTGGTTGATGAATTTGAAAAAGGTATGAAGGAAGGAACTTGAAAAGCCAAACTTCTTTAAGAAGTTTGGAAAGACTAATTCTAGAGAGAAGGAAGAGAAAAGCTCTCACCTAGTGAGGTTTGGAAATTGGAAGGCATGTGACATTAAAGTAAGATGAGGTTTGGAAATTGGAAGGCATGTGACATTTTGTTGAATTATCTTTTGTAATATTTTGGTTGAATTAGATATCAATTTCAATAGCCATTTCAAAAATACAATAAATGACATAGAGTAGTTGCAATATTGCATGTAATATTAGAGCGCCATATAGTGGAAAAATAAAATAAACACTAGTGTTTGAAAATCTTCGTTGGTTTGAAAATCAAAACCCAACTGCGCCGACCCCTTTGCAGTATATTGAAAGCGACAAGAACACTAGCTCGATGAGCGACGAAGAACCGGGTTTCTATAATTCTTCGACCCAAGACGCTCATGCGCTTAGGCTAAGACGGGAGCCGCTACAATGAGCCCCCAGGCTCAGTGAGCCTGTTTGAATAGTACCTTGGGTACTTTGCATTTTAGTCCTAGATTTTGGTTGTTATTTCATTCTTACCCTTTTGTTTAATCGGACAATTCTGATTCTGATTCTGTTTCACTGGAACTAGAATTTATTTCTGATTCCTGTATTTCTATGATGTAAACTTTTTCAGTTTCATCATATTTTTCTTCTATGGGTTCATATCCCATTTTATATGCGATTTCTAACAATTTTATTTTGTTATTATCTTGCCTATTAGGACATTCATTAGCGTAATGTCCTTCTATGTTGCAAACCCAACATCTACAATTTTTCTTTCCTTTTGGACAGAACTTTTGTTTTTCTGATCTTGTATCAGATTTTTTCCTAAAGAATTTTCCTGGTCGGAATTTCTTTTTCTTTTTAATAAACCTATATTTAGAAGATTTTTTCTTAGAAAAGAATTTTTTCTTCTTTTTGTATTCTGTTCTGCAGCCATATTCTACAGGATTTTCTCCTGATATTGCACAACAGTTTTTATTAAACCTTTTAAGTTTTTTCTGGGTTCTTATTAGTTCACAGAATTTTGACAGTTCATCTTTTACTATTCTTATAGCATATCCTAGGCTGTAGCTAGAAGTTCTTCTATTGAAAGTTTCAATTTTAAACCTTTCTAATGCTTTTTCTCCTACTAAAGGTATTTTTCTAAGATACTGAAGTATCATTTCTGGAAATTCAATTTGTTCTAGTTTGTAAAGATTCACTTCATAGTCACAATTGAATTCTTCTAAGTAACATATATCACAGAGTTGTAGTTCTGTTAAACGTTTCCTAGCTTTTTCTTGTACTAGTTGTTTTTCATGTATTTTATCACCAGTAAAATCAATTCCTAGGAACATGGTATATAATCCATCTAGAACTATATCTAGAATATTATATGGAATGTTGTTATTATCATCTGTCCAGATGGTGTTTTTTATGAACTCTTTTGCTATTCCTAGACTCTTATGTTCTATTAACAACAATATAGTTCTTGATTCTGTATAGGCATCAGGATTAGTTTGAATTACTAAACTTAATTCTGCTGCCCATTTATCAATGATTTCTTTCCTATTATTTTGACAGTCAATATTTAGGAAATTATCATCTGTTCCTTTTGAACTATTAACTTTGGATTTTGCACTTTCTGGAAAATACCATGGTTGATTAGCTCTTCTTCTTTTAGAGCCCATATATGAGCTTTCTCCTTCTTCTCTTTTAACATTTATGTTAAAGTTCTTAGGTACTTCATCTGAATCGTAATTGCTAATTACTTGTTCGCTTATTTCAGATTCACTAACTGATTCTTCATTATTTAAGACTTTTAAGTCTTCAATTCCAAACAATTGTTTTAGTTTGGGACTGTTTTCTATTTCTTGGTTTGCTAGTTCATCATTTTCTAATTCTAGCAACCTGAGAGCATGGTCAAGTAAATCGAAGTTTTCTTCGTTTACCTGTAATTCATCACCTTCTAGATGATCCCAAAAGATTTTTTCGATCTTTGGTATATAGTTGGTCATATTGGTTGTTTGTCATTTTTACCAAATGGCCAAGTTAATGCTTTAGGATTTCCAGAGGATCCTAATTCTGCATTTCCTACTCCGTAATTGGGGTAAGAATATTTTTCTAAGCCTATAGGCTTTGGTCTTTCTTCATTACCTAAAGGAGTTATTTTTAAATCTTTTTGTTCTAAGACTACCTTCTGGTTTTCTTGAATTACTGTTGTTAATTCAATGATAATTTTTGCTGCTGCAGCTTCTAACTTATTATCATCTTGAGTTAGAATATTTAGAATTTCCTCTAATTTTGTTTTTAGAGAGTTTATCTCTTCTTTTATTTCTGTAAAACTCATTAGGACATTTCTTCAAGCTGAATTTTCATGTCCTCTATTCTTTTTGACATTCCCATCAAGAGATCTCTCTCGCTGGGTTCTTTAGAAATACTTCTTCTGGAGGGTTCTCCGATTATAAGTTTATTTCTCTCTACTTTTGATTTATATTTTTCTCCCATTATCTTTTTATCTTTAGCTATGTCAATAGCCCAAGAGTTATCTAATGGAGTTATTTCTGAAAACTGTTTTTCTTCTATAGTTCCTACTTGTGAAAATACATCTTCTAATTCAATGTATTCTTTCTTTTTATAGTCAATACTGTGATGACTATTTGATAAAGCATAAGCGACCAGATAGGTTAAGCTAAATACTTTATCTCCTTTATTCATTAAATTTTCTCTTTCAAATTTATGAACAAAGGATAAGGTTTTGTCTAAATTTGCTGTATCTAGACTAATTCCAAATTTAGGATATACTGTAAACATGAATTTTTGGTAGGCTAAATTTCCTCTAGCCGCACCTAAAATGCAGTCTTGTCTATCATTTATTCTATTATCCATTAAAACCATTTTAATTGGAGAATTTATTCCTTCCTGAAATTCTGATTTCAATAAGATTTTAATGGCACCAAAGTGTACCATTGTGATAGTGGATCGAATCTTACTATCTATTTTTAATAAGTTCTCTTCAATCTCTTTTCGAGTGACTAAAGGTAAATATACTGCTCCGGTAGTATCTTTGATATCTACATGCATTTCTTTAGTTCCTACAAAATAGTAGATGCTATTTTTCCTTTTTAATTTCTCAAAAAGAGATATATTAAAAATATTTTCTTTTCTTAAATTAAGTCTTGAGGACCTAATTTTTGAAAGTAATTCTTGTTTTATCAAGAAACTTCCGTTGAATCCTTGATTAGATTCAAAGATTTGAACATTAGAAACATCTTGATTTTCGTCAATTGTTTCTTCTATATCTTTTAAATGATTCATTTTAATGTTGAATTTTTTAAATAATTATTGTTATTTTAAACATGGCTCTGATACCAGGTTTTTGATGGTCGGTGCGGAATTTTAATTTTCTTTTAAACATTTTAAACATCCTTTATAGATGTTCATATAATGCACAAGAATTTGATGTTTTTCACAAAATCTTGTTCCAAAACTATACCTAGATTGACTATAAGGGCCAACTCTACGGAATTTAGATAATTTCTTATCTTCTTTAGTTAATTCTCTGTCAAGAATAGATTTACAAATGTTTTTACTCATTTTGAGTTCTTTTTTATGCAGAATTTTGAGATTCTTTTATACATTTTATGCAGAATTTTGAGGTAGGCATAAATTGTATATAGATTTGGAGTTGATGTTTTTTACAAAACTTAGTTCCAAAGCTGTATCTGGATTGACTATTGTCATTATTCCTATGGAATTCAGATAAAGTTTTATCTTCTTTTGAAATTTCTCTGTTGAGAATAGATTTACAAATATTTTTGCTCATTCAAGCTTCGTTACTTTATTTAATGTAGTTTATGAATTAAATACTTTAGAACCCTAAGTAATTCATGCAAGCTCCTTATATCTTCCTTACTATATTATTAAGAGTGTATGGTTATCATGCTATCTGTTTATAACTTAACCAATCCTGCGAATCTTGTTTCCCTAAACGGCCACCTGCCTAAGCGGTACTCCCTATTCTATGGACTCCAGGTTTCATTATAACAGATAAGCATGCATACAACAATCAATAATAAGAAAGAAGATACAGATTATAGAAACTTACATGTAATTACAAGAGGGCCCTAAAGGGCTTTTTATTCACACATAGTAGATCCGGAGATCAGACAGAATCCTGGACGAGGTTCGTCTCCAGGGGATTACAGAGGTTGAAAGTAAATTACAATGAGGCGCAGAAGTGAGGGGCGCTCCCTTATTACAAGAAATGAACTTCCTTTTATAGAGAAGGAAGGGTCTGCATTACTAAAGAGGGGTGCGTCATCCCTTACGTACAAACGCACTTATATTATTGCATCTACCTAAAGCAGACGCACTACTGCATTATTGCATCCACTCAATGCAGATGCATTATTATCCCACTATCTGCTGTCACTAGAAGTGGAGGGGTCCATAGGACTGTCGGCAGTCCTGATGGTGGATAGGTCACTGTCTTGAATAGTGGATGATCCACTTTCTTCTGAGCATTTACCGCATAGGTAACTACTACGGTAATTCTTCATCTTCTTGCAAAGATCTGGCATATGTTTCCCCAAAATAAATGGATTAACCAAAGTATTTTGGAATTTGACAAACCTATCTTCATCAGCTTCGCTGATCTTTTTGGGCGATTTGCTGTACATCAAGATGGTGGAATCTTGATAGTTGACAAATAGTCCGTCTTCTGAGCTGAAACTGAAAACTTTCTGGAGCAATCCTTCAAGTCTTCTAGCTGCTAGATTCAATAAATCCTCGGGATCTATCTTGCATTCCATGGTGGTGGATGGATGATATTTCTCCTCTTTGCAAATGCCGATTTGGATTAGATGCTGAGGATGGTAGATCAAATGACCTGTAGTATTCCAGTAAGGACCAGAACTATTTATTTTTAGAAAGATTTCTTGACCAGGTTTGGTACACTTCTTCCTAAAGTTTTTAATAGCACTTAGTAATGCTTTAGGGAAATGGATAATCTCTAATAAATTAGAGCTAGGGTATATAGTTCTAACTAATCCATACTGGAAAGCTTCAAAAACTTGCTCGGGATCAGCATTTTTGGTAAAGTTGTAGTAACTTAAATTTTTGAGATCCGTGGTGTAGAATTTTTCTTCTACATATTTGGATTCATCAGCCAGACGAGCATGTCTGTAGCAGTATTCAAATTCTGCTTCAGTTAACTTATTGGTGAGTTCCGTAGAAGTTTCTTCTTTGGGTTCCATTCTAGAAGGAAGTCTTCCTAGAATAACCTTTGTGTCTCTTTTCTTTTGAAGGGCTGCTGCAAAAGTATTTGGACGAAGGAATTCTTCATGAGTAATCAGAGAGAGTGGAGAAAGTCCTTCTACTCTAGTGTATAAATCAGCAGAAATTCTGGCTTCCTGGAAAGTTTTGAATTTCTTATGAACAATATTAGACACTCCTTCGGTTGCCTTCTTGGTAAAACTCCAGTCGGAATATATACCCGCATTTGGGCCATTGTATACCACATAATATGGCATAGATTTTTTCGGGATTGGTATTCCCTCAACGGATTTCTCCGGTGCTAAAGGTGTAACTTTAGTCTGTGGGATTGGAATTCCCTGATTTGGTTTTAAAACAAACTCTACTGGTGAGACCAGTTTGATGGAAGTTTGTACTTCCTTCTGGATTTTTGGCAAATCCACAGCCTTCAACGGATTTGTTGATTCTTTACCAACTGCCGTTTGCGTTGGAATAGTCTTATCTTTCTCTTTTAAAGGAGAAGGTGATAAGATAACCTTTTTTACTTCATTTTCAGAAGCTTGTTCTTTTTCTTTACCTGATTTGATCAGGTTAAGATATTTGAGCTTGGCTCGAACCAGCTCCAGTTCTTGGACTAAAAGTCCTTCTTGCAGCTTTAGCTACTCCGTTTCATCCATGCTGGATGCTACACAAAGAAACAAACATTAGAAACATTTGTATTATTCTTTATAATCTTGCTGGAATTCTCTGGTAAGAAAATCTGCAAAATAATTCTTGGTACCTGCAATATGAATAACATCAAAGTCATATCTAGATAACCACATTTGCCATCTAACTAGACGACCTTGTTTATTATCTCCTTTTAAATTTATCTTTAGGAAATAAGTAAAAATTTTATTATCTGTTCTTACTAGAAATCTGCAAGGGGTTAGATAAACAGAGAATTTTTTAATTACTCTAATAACAGAAAGATATTCTTTCTCGTTACTATGATAATTCTTTTCAGCAGCCTTAAAGCTTCCCGAAGTGTATCGGCAAATGTATTCTTTACCATTATTTTCTGCTTTAAGAATTCCTCCCCAGAATAAATCTGATGCATCAGTTTCTATGATTAATTTATCCTCAGGTTGTGGGTGATAAAGCTTAGGAAAGTTTTTTAAACTTTTCTTTATTTTTACCATATAGTTGGTATCTGAATCTTTCCATTCCCATGGAATATCTTCCTTAAGCTTTGCTTGTAATGGTGCTCTGACCTGGGCAAGCTTAGGAATATAATCAGAAGCATAAGTGAGGATTCCTAAGAATCTCTGCAACTGTTTTTTGTTTTCAAGGATATCCGGGAACTTTTGAATATGTTCCAAGATATGATCTTGAGGTCGATGAGATCCTTCTTCAATTTCTAGTCCTAGAAAATTAATTTTAGTTTTAAAAAGCTGTGTTTTCTTCTTTGAGAGTATTATTCCTAGAGAAGCACATTTTTTGAGTACTGCCGCTACTTGCCACAGATGTTCTGTTTCATTATTGCTGAAGACTAAAATGTCATCAATATAAACACAACAGAATTTTTCAAAGGTTCTAAATGCATTTTGCATATGTCTTTGAAATATGGCTGGAGCCTGTTTTAACCCAAAGGGTACGACATTCCACTGGTAATGACCTTGTGGACATGTAAAAGCAGTTAATAATTGTGATTCTTCATCTAGCAATACTTGCCAGAATCCTGATTTACAATCAAAACTACTGAATATTTTCTTTCCTCTTATTAGAGTTAACAATTCATCTTTATTAGGAAGGTTATGACTGTCTCCTATGGTAGCTGAGTTTATAGCTTTATAGTTGACAACCATTCTCTTTTTTCCTCTTCGTTTCTCAGCTTCATTTTCTACTAAGAAAGCTGGAGACATGTGAGGTGATTTGCTAGGTTTAATTACTTTTAATTCTAGCAATTCCTTAATTTGTTTTCCAAACTCTTCTCTATCCTTAGGACTATATTGCATTGGTTTAACCTTTACAATTGTCTTGGGATTGATTAGTTTTATGGTTGCTGTCATCCAATATTTTGATTTGTTAGGATCTATTGGATTTTCTGAACACACAGAATCTAAAAGTGTTTCTATACTACAAAGTTTTGTATTTTGAAGCACAAAAAGTTGTTGTTCTTTAGTATATATACCCCCCCTCCTTAAAAGAGAAGCAATTTTATTAGGGCTAATATTTAGCGCCTCTGGTTTTGGTAATTTAGATTTCTTTTTCATGTATTCTAAATAACCTGGAACTCCTACTTTAAGAGCTTTTCTTATTTTTCCTATATGTACAGGATTATTGTTTAGAGTGAAAATTATCCTATCTGTGTATTGGACAAATGGATGATACAACAGACAGAAATTATTTCCAATAATAAAATCTATTCCAGATTCTTGTTGATATACAGTTGGAATATGAAATATTTCTCCTGCTATCATTATATTAAGATTTTTACAGACCTTAGAGAGTATGATATGTGATCCATTTCCAATTTTTACTCTTATTGGTCTTTCTACATTTACCCAATGTTCTTTGGGTATTACATTTTTGCTAGCAACACACATGCTTGCACCGGTGTCTACATAACAGTGTAACTCAATTTGTTTATATCCAGAAAATTTTAATTTTCCTTTTATATAAATTGAATTAGTGTTGGTTATATTATTCATTTCAAAGTTTGTGGATTGATTTATAGATTTTACAAACTATGCGGGTTGATTTGGAATTAGCACAAACCTTAGGGGTGGAAGTGATAATATCCATGGACCAATTAATTTCTGCCATGTGGGGAGGCTCCGTGAGCCTCCAGGCTCATTAAAGTTTTTCCCAGCTAAGACCCCTTGCAGAAATGCGCCAACCCCTTGCAGTATTTCCGAACGTCGAGTAAAACAATGGCGCTATGAGCGCCGAATCGACAAACAACTTGGATTTCTATAATTCTTCAACCCAAACGCACCTGGCGTAAACTGAGAAATTGGGTTAAAGATTATTTTGTAATTTACCAAACTTATAAATATATACATCTGAATATAGTTGTATTAGATTTTGTTATGCTAGTTGTAATTCAAAATTTAGTGAATAATATTTTTAATATTGTTTACTGTTTATAATTTAAGATATTAACATTAAAAATACACATTTGAATATTAAAAAAATAAAGAGAAACATTGACGAAGATGGATAGTCTTCCCAACTTTATATCCTCTTTAAAATATGAGGAATCAATCTAGTTTCTACATTAAATTAACCCAATAATCTAAGAATTTACGACAATGATCACCGAGCGACGAATCTATAATTCTTCAATCCAATACGCTTCCGAGTGTAAACTAAAATTTAGAAAATTGCAGATAAATATTGTGTATAGTAACCCCATTTAGTAGAAGGTGGTTTCCCTTTTCCTTACCTTACAACATGGTGACAGAGAAACGCTAAATTCAAAAATACAATAAATAGTTGCAATATTGCATAGATCGCGATTTTGAGACAAATATCCCTCAAAATAAAACACTACTCCATTTAGTGCAAAAATGACTAATGCTAATTAACCACGCTAATCATTTATATAAAAGATTCTTTTTTCGATCGCCAAACTTTTCGACCGGTTTATGGACAGCTCATTTTAAACCACTAGTATTTATTCTCAGTGCAATAGAGACTGATTACCAATATTATCATAAATATGCAAACATGCCACTAATTAAATACTTCTTTTTTTAAGCACCATGCACTATCAATCTTTCAACTAATCCAGCACCATGATCATATTGGTACCAAAAATTTAAAACCATCATTTGATGGGATGAATATTGACGGTTCCTTGACCTATTAAAATTAAAGTACAAAAGTAAAAGAGAGAATTTTTCAAAGGCCCCCAATGTTATCTGAACTTTCACTTTGGCCCCCCCATCGTTTTTTGCTCTCACTTTGGCCCCCCAACATTACGATTTTCCATCAGTTTGGCCCCCTACGCCTAACGTTGGCGTTAAATCAATTTTCCGTCAATTCCTTTAGGGGTATGCTTGTCTTTTTCCGTCAATAGTTTAATGTTTTACTCTCTCCTCGTTTTGTAAAATGCGGCGGTTCCACTTTTTCGTTTCTCTCTCTTTTTAAAATACCGAGTCCCTCCCACTTTTCATTCATTTGGTTTTGGTTTGTCGGAGATTCAAAACCAGAAACCAAAAACAAAAAACCCTTGCCTTGGCGAGCTAATTGTAATGGCGAAAAAGAAAAAAAGTGGTTCTTCGTCCCGGCGAAGAAACGATGAAGAACCCGGCGGTTCTCGAACAAACGAGCGGCACAAAACCGGTGAATCTCGCCGGGCAAGTAGAGATGTTGATGTTGAGCCTGAAATAATCTCTCTCGTGGGTTCTTGGAGAATAAGGGAAGATGGTGGTTACTTCGACAGTGACACATAATATTGTAAGTATTCTCTCATTTAGATTGATTTCTTTAATGACAAAAGTTTGTGCCTTTTTTGGATTCGGTTTGTATAGAAGGTTGTGTTGAATATGATAGGGAGAAATAAACAAGTTTTGAGCTTTTTTGGAAATAGTTTATTGTGGGCAGTGGGCACATTGGGTAATATTATACTCAACTAGGAGATTGTAATTGTTAATTAGGGTTTGCAAGGTTGTGGTTATAATTGATGAGTTCTTAATTGTTTTCTGTATTGTTTCTCTAATTTTCAGCACAATACAAGACAAGGTTCACCATTCGGTTTCAACACTGGGGTAGTTTTGACAAAAGAGAGCCAACTTTGTATTTGGATGGTAAGGTTGACTATATTGACCACTGTGATGTTGCTCAGTTCACTATTGAGGATTTGAATGAAATTCTAGTCACATTGGGGCATCATAGTTCGGAGATAATATAGTATAGCTATGTGGATCCTCGTTCCACTGTCTTTGGTGGGGGACTGAAACAACTTCAAACATATGAGCAGGCTATGGAGTTTTTAGAAAATGTTGTTGAGTTTAAGATGATTGATGTATACTGTCATGAAATTGAACTACCTGAAATGGTTGAGTTAATGCACGAAGAGAAGAGGAAGCATTGGCAAGGAGTCCTTGATTACCAGCTGGAGAAATGGAAAAGCTCTGTTGTTATCGAGGAGATAGAAGAGGAACAGAAAGGGGTTGAGGTTCAGAAACAGAAAGGCAAAGAGAAGCAGAAACATAAACAGAATGAAGCATTTGGTAAGGGGAAAGTGTATGCCTTGGAGTACCATGAATCCATGTTTGATATGGAAATTCCAACATCAAAGGAAAGTGGGGGCAGTGAGACAGGAAAGCAAGGAAATTTGGGAAGTGAGACAAGAAGGCCAGTAGAAGAACATCAAGGAGGGGTGGGAGGTGGTATGGAAAATCAGGGAAGTGAGACAGAAAGGCCAGTAGAAGGTTATCAAGAACCACCAGCAGTTCCAATGGAAAATCAGGGAAGTGAGACAGATAGGCCAGTAGAAGATCATCAAGAACCACCACCAGTTTCTATGGAAAATCAGGGAAGTGAGACAGTAAGACCTTTCACAGAGCAACAAGATGCATATTTTCCCACCTTTAAAGACTTGTCACCAGGAATTGAGGATGACATTGCAAGGGAGGGATTAGGAGCTGAATCAGGAGGGTTCTTTGATGCTAATGATTTTGAAAAATTTCTGGCTGATATGTCACAATACACAGGTGATCTACCTAGTCAGAGCAATGAGCTTGACTTAGGTCAAAATACACAGGTGAACTCAGAAGGCACTAGACATGTTCCAGTAACAGAGGAAGACAGAAATGTGAATGAGACAGAGGATGGCAGAAATGTTGATGACAGAGGGCAAGATAGGCCATTCACAGGTGATAATGATTTGGATGATGGTGCTATGACTGAGTATGAATCTGAGTCTGACAGAAGTGATGTGGGAGAGGATAGAGATACAAATGTGGAAGATGATGAGAACAATGGTGAAAGGAGTTCACCTGAGATCCCCACTGATGGTATGAATGGCATCCCCACTGATGGTATGAATGCCATCCCCCCTGAGACAGGATTTGAAGATGGAGATGATGACAGATATGGCTTCAATGATGATAATGTGAATGGTGAATTACACAGCCCTATTTGTTCTGATGATGAAGGGTATGGTAGGGGGTACAAGGATTACAAGCCACCTTCCAGAGATGGTGTGCCTGATATTCGGGTTAGGATGAAATTTGCAAATAAAAAAGAGTTCAGGGAAGCTATCCTCCAGTACATGACAATGACATGCAGACAAATTAAAATTAGGCACAAGGACAAGAGAAGAATGAGGGCTACTTGTCTAGGAACAAATTGCAACTTCCATATATATATTGCAAGCAAGTTGCAGCTACAAGATGCCTAGATTTTGTAGTTGCAACCATGAATCCCACCCACAGTGTAACCTGCCAGCAAGATTTTCAGAAGAACAAAATACCTGCAAGAATGGTGGCTGAGAGGTTCCTTGAGAGGTTTGAGGCTAATATGGAAACTCCTGTGAAGCAGATCAGAGTCTTTGTTGATGAACTGTTTCAGACAGAAATTTCCACATCCAAGGCATACAGAGCTAGATCTATGGCCAAGCAGAAAATTGAAGGGAGTTTCTCTGAACAGTATGGTCAGATTTGGAATTATGCAGAGGAACTTAAGAGGTCAAACCCCAACAGCACCATTAAAGTGAAATATTCCCCAAGACCAGAAGTTGGGAGAAATTGCAAATTTATGAGATTTTATTGTTGTCTGGGACCACTTAAGGAGGGGTGGAAAGAGGTGTGCAGACCAATATTATTTGTTGATGGATGTTTTACTAAAGGCCTTTATAAGGGCCAAGTGCTAGCTGTGCTTGGAGTTGATCCAAGTAATGGATTTTGGCCCATTGCTTGGGCAGTGGTTGAGAAAGAGGCAAAAGCCCAATGGTAATAATACTATATTTTTTTAATACAGTTTTAATATGTGCATTTATGGTAAGACATAATAATGATTTGATATGTTCTATTTACAGGTTGTGGTTTTTGAAATTAGTGATGAGAGATCTTGATATCACAGATTCAGAGCACTACACATGGGTTTCTGATCAGCAGAAGGTAAATTTTTCACTCTTACTTTGATCATTAAAGATACAACACCTGGTGATGAATTGTCAATGACTATTTTAGGGTCTAATGTTTTGTTATTTTGATTGAAACTAGGGTCTTGGTGCTGCCTTGAAGGAGTTGTCTCCACATGCACACCATAGATATTGTGTTCAACACATGTATAAGAATTTTAAGGGCAGACATCCAGGAAAAGAAATGAAGGAATTATTCTGGTTCATTGCCAACACAACCACTGTTGAGCTTTATGAGAGAAAGATGGCAGATTTAAAGGAGAACCTCCCACTTGTTCATGATACAATCACAAAAGCAGGACCAAAAGGTGAGTGGGTGAAGACATTTTTCCCTTTTCACACTAAATGTGATTGTCTTACCAACAACACATGTGAATCTTTCAATGCTAAGATAATTGATGCTAGAGGTATGAAAATTATAAACATGATGGAAGCAATGAGGATTTATGTGATGGTTAGGATAAAAAAAGGGTGAGTGGGGTTTGAATAATACTCATGTTGTGACACCAGCTGTGAGGAATGTATTGGCAAAGAATTATGAACTGAGCAGGAAATGGAAAGCCATCACTAATAGAGCTGGGAGCTATAAGGTGAAAGGTTTGGGAAATAGTTAGTATGTTGTCCACCCTAACCAAAGAGTGTGTTCTTGCAGGGCATGACAGCTTTCTGGTATTCCATATTGCCATGCAGTTGTGTGCATTCTGAAAATGGGAAGGAACCCGGTGGACTTTGTTCATGACTATTATAGGCAGAGTGAGTTCAACAAACTATATGCTCATGTGTTGCAACCTGTAAATGGAATGGAAATGTGGCATCAATCCAGGAAGCCTACCTTAGACCCTCCATATAATCTGAAACAACATGGGAGACCACCATTGAATCAGAGAGTAGAAGCAGTAGAAAGAATTCACCCTAATGGTACTATTTCCATGCAACTACACTTCTTGTCTCACTGCAGAGGGTGTGGTGCTGAAGGACACAATGTCAGGACTTGCCCAAACCCGCTGTCTGGTGATATGTTGCATGGTTTCGGTGTCAACCAGGGAAATGATGATGAACCTGTAATTCCAACAGCACAAAATGAACCAGATCAGGTATGTTTGTTCTTCAATTTCAATGAATTTAATACATCATTGTGTAGCAGGGACTAATGTATGATATAGCAGGTTCCCAACGTTGAGCCTCGACAACCAAGAAGGAGCACAAGAACTGCTCCATCAGCTTCAGAAAATGTAAGTGATTTTGGCAGAATCAATTCTCATGTTTGTATATTCTTCAATATTTAGGAAGTTCTTCAATTTTTCCCTTTTTTTTTGTGTTTGTCATAGACTGTTGTGCCTGAGCCTGAGCAACCAAGAAGGGGAAAAAGACCTCGGGGAGAATCATCTAATGTTGGATCTAGCTCATCTTAGCCCCATTCTGCTGCTGAAACATCAACCAGAGGGCGTGGAGGAGGCCGCGGCCGTGGAGGTAGAGGTGGGGGAAGGTCAAGGTACAAGAGTTATGAGGACAAAGTGCGTGAAAATGTCAACGCTGAGTATCTTGGACAAGAGCCTCCTTACAAGATTGGAAGATGGGCAATCAGGAATAGGCACAGGGTGCCTTAGTACAATCATGTATTGATTGTTAGCTTTTGGGTGTTTTTAGGTACTTAGACTATTGAATGCCTATTGTTGATGGCATTTTTTGAGCTTTGATGCAATAGTATGCCTATTTTGGTTTGTTATGGCATTAACAGTTAGCATCATTGGTTAACTTGAATTGTTTAGTCATTTTGGCCTGAATCAAGAGGCTTCATTTGGTAATGATAATTTCATAGCCAACTATCTTTACAGTGTTCCTTTATTCTTGCCATATGCAGAATGAAACAAAAATGCAGCAAACTACTACCATACTTGCCAAATTTAACATGAAACACAATTTCCATTCACATCCTTGCATCAAACAAATTACAGAACATGAATAAAACACAACCAAACCTACTAGAATTATCACAAACCACAATCCTAAACCATAACTCACTAATATGCTTATCAAACCACAACTTCCAAACCCTCCTTCAATTTATTGCCATCCATTTGTCACCAACCGAAACCTTGCTCAATAACACCTTTCTAACCATAAATGCAGCAACAACAAAAATCACAGCAATAATCTTCCTCCTTGATGATACATGGCTTTCAATTTCTCTCTGCAGCTTCAGATTTTTTTCCTTCAACATCATCACCTCTTTTTTGGCTATCTTAGCCTCCTTCTTCACAAGCCTCAGCTCCTCTTTCGAATTGCTCGCCTCCTCATTTGCAATTAACTGTTCTGCTTCCTTCTTGTTGACCATATCCACCAAGCTATTAACCACTACCCTGCAATCCTTGCAACATTCTGGGTCTATCCAATCCCAAAAAGTGCAAGCCCTACCTTGGAACGGCCCTGGGTAAGCACAAACAGCAAACCTCCTACCTGGATTCTTATCGGTGGTAGACGTAAACACCTTGGCTATTGCAGAGCATTTGCACAGTGGTGGGTGGGTTAGTGTGCGGTGTGCGGTGTGCGGATCCAGATGAAGAAGAAGAAACCATATTTGGGGATTTTTGGTCAATCAATTTTGAGCAGAAACGTTCCTCCTTCTTCCCTATTTATTCAGATATTTTACTCGTCCACAGTAAAACATTAAACTATTGACGGAAAAAGACAAGCATACCCCTAAAGGAATTGACGGAAAATTGATTTGACGCCAACGTTAGGCGTAGGGGGCCAAACTGATGGAAAATCGTAAGGTTGGGGGGCCAAAGTGAGAGCAAAAAACGATGGGGGGCCAAAGTGAAAGTTCAGATAACGTTGGGGGGCCTTTGAAAAATTCTCTCAAAGTAAAAAGTTGAAGCCCGAAGGCTGTGTAAGTATACATGGAGAATCCTATTGATCTAGCTTTTAAAGCATCCTTATATATGATTTAGTAGTCGGTGCGATATATCTAAAACTGGTATAAAAATAGAGAAAATGGATATAAAAAGTGGTCGCAATATGCCGCACTTTCAACTAATCCGGGTCTGTCTCATGCAAACTGCATTTCCGCACTTTCAACTAATGAGACTAGCTAACTGCATGCAAACCCATGGCAATATCGGTGATGCATTTCCGGGCCAGTCTCATTTTTATGTCGTTCCACTCGGTATATCTACAGTTCCAAACCAACATAGTCCGATAATTAAAAAAAATTACGGGTTAATTTCACAGACTCTAGACAAACAGAAAGGTAAACAACACAAGTCTAATATGTACAACCTACATATACCTAAATGAAATCACATGTTGAGGATGAAGACATCAACTCCTCTTTGAATTTGTCACCAAAAATAGTTTTAGGGATAGCACTTTGAAATTGTACAATAATACAGATAATGGTAATTATGGTGAACACAATATTGTCATTGTTTATATATTAGTTCAGTTTAATACGATTCAATTTAGCTTGAAATTTATAATTTAATAAAATTTAACTTGATTTAATTATATTGATTCTATTTTCAGTACATTAAATTTTACTCAACTTCAATTTAATTCAGTTATCAAATCTTCACGTTATTTTCAACAACACCATACTAACAAGTTCCAAATTTTACACTCATGAGAAAATGAGCATAACAAAACTTTGCACGTAATTGAAAGAGAAAAAAACAAGATTAGAAAGGGATCGATCGTATATATTTGTTGCATTATGAACAAAAGAGACAAATTTTGGGCCACAAGTTACACCGGTTGAAACATATTTTGACTGCACGGTTAAAAACATGCGCATGCATCCTATAAATAGTAGAGCTTTAAACATTCATACAAACAGCCAAACAATCTTAAACATGATGGCAACAGCAGCAGAGAAGAAGAAGAAGAAGAATATTGCAGGCCATGGTGAAAGAGCCAAGGGTGGGATTGTAACCATGCCCTTCATCTTCGGTAAGCGATTTTCGATCTCCACAGTTCGATTCATGTCAATTCAGCTCGATTCAGTTTAACTCAGTTTTCTTGTGTTTTAATTTGATGCAGCCAATGAAGTTTGTGAAAAGCTAGCTGTCGTAGGTTTCGGCACGAACATGATCAGCTACTTGACAAGGGAGATGCACATGCCCCTCACAAAAGCTGCCAACACTCTGACAAACTTTTCCGGCACCGCCAGCCTGACTCCGCTCATCGGAGCTTTCCTAGCTGATTCTTTCGCCGGACGATTTTGGACCATCACCGTTGCTTCAATCATTTATCAAATTGTAAGTTTTCCATATATATTGTTAAATATTAAAGTTCATATATTTTTACCTAAGTTTAGTGAAAATATAATTTTGTAAATAAATCAAATCTTCATCATGTTTTTATAAAATAAAAAAAAAACTATTTCAATTTAGTAAAATTTAAAGTCCGAAAAACAAGTTTAAGAGTCGTGTTTATGATAC
This sequence comes from Cruciata laevipes, assembly GCA_963678965.1. Classification (NCBI taxonomy): domain Eukaryota; kingdom Viridiplantae; phylum Streptophyta; class Magnoliopsida; order Gentianales; family Rubiaceae; genus Cruciata; species Cruciata laevipes. The sequence goes on along the minus strand of OY787641.1, from coordinate 7,080,312 downwards.
TGCTCTAATTGGTGCATGGTCAGGGAATGGCTAGTTTGACCATATCAGCGTCCCTCCCAAACCTAAGGCCGCCACGATGCGTCTCAACTCAAACGGCACACTGTCAAGAAGCGGATTCCGGCCAACTCGCGATCCTCTACGTGTCGCTGCTCCTGGCCGCCATCGGCGCGGGTGGGATCAGGCCGTGCGTGGTGACGTTCGGGGCGGATCAGTTCGACGAGAGCGACCCGGAGCAGAAAACGAAGACGTGGAAGTTCTTCAATTGGTACTATTTCTGCATGGGATTGTCGATGTTGGTGGCGGTGACCGTGGTGGTTTGGATCCAGGACAACGTCGGCTGGGGGTGGGGGCTCGGAATTCCGACGGTGGCGATGGCCATTTCGATCGTCGCCTTTATTATTGGCTACCCTTTGTACCGTCGCTTGGATCCGGCCGGCAGCCCTTTCACTAGACTCATACAGGTAATTTTTTTATTTTATTTTTTAAAATGAAATTAGTATAAAATATTATTTAATATGGTATACATATGATTTTTTATTTTATTTTTTGGTTTTTTATGAAATTTAGGTTTGTGTGGCTGCTTATAAGAAAAGAAATGTGGCTATGGTTTCTGATGATGTGAAGCTGTATGAAAATGAAAAACTTGATGCTGATATTTCTCTTGGTGGAAGGCTGATTCACACTAATCATATGAAGTAAGTTTGATTTTATAAAATAAAAAAATTAGGTTTTGCTTTGATACAATTTTACAATTCTTTAATTATTTACGCAATCTGAAACAAGATTACGATAGGATACAATATTCAGTCAAATAATTAAGTATCACATCACATATTTTATAATTTTAGATCTGCTATCAGTAATATTTAAACATTATTGGGATAAAACTTGTTTGACAATAATTGAAGCAAGCTAGTGATGTATACATCGATCTACAACATGTGGTTATGTGAGAGTGAAGACAAAAAAGCATGTGAATGATTTGTATTTTTATAACAAACAAAAAGATTTTTGAGTTGGATTTCCTTTCTTTTGCCGACTTCCATTTATAAGAAACAAAATTGCTTCCACGCTAGAAATTAAAATTAACCGGATTTGTACAAAAAAATCTATTGGAAAAAATAATGTTTGTTTTATATATTTTGGTAGATGTTATCAAAAAAATATTTTTGGTAGATGAAGATAAGAAATCGCCATTTTGCGTAAATGAATGGTGTTGGTCCTTCTCACAAAGATCTAAATGTGTGGTTATGACATCACTATCAACATCACATAATTGGTATCACACAAGACAAAATTCTAACAAATTACTTCAAAATGTCATTCATTTTTCAAATCAAACTAGTTGTTAAAAAATTTCAATCATTAAATAACAAGACAAATCACAGAGAAAATATTCATGAAACTTAAATTAAATTTAAAAATGTATAAAAAAAAGTGACGGTCAAGTCTTGAAAAATATATATCTAATTACTCTCTTTTTTAAAAATAATAATATATATCCAACTCTTAGGAATTAATTTTAGGTGATCTTTTTTTTTTTTTTTTGAAGAAAATTTTAGGTGATCTAAAGACTAAAAGTCTAGGATAGCTAGGTTTTATTTATGGAATAGATATTTATAGAAGTTTGGTGTTAATATTCCACTTATCATTTTGTATTTTTGGTATTGAAATTTAAATTTAAATTTTATCTAGATCTTATATTGCTAGCATTATTAATTAATGAAAACCTTTGTTCTGTTTATTATAGGTTTCTTGACAAGGCAGCAATAGTAACAGAAGAAGATAACCAGAAGGCTCCAAATCTATGGCGGCTAAACACCGTCCACCGCGTGGAGGAGCTGAAATCGGTCATCCGAATGGGGCCCATATGGGCCGCCGGAATCCTCCTCATCACCGCCGCCGCACAGCAGAGCACATTCTCTCTCCAGCAGGCAAAGACTATGAACCGCCACATCACCAAATCATTCCAGATTCCGGCGGGATCCATGAACGTCTTCAACCTGAGCTCCATGCTCTTCACCATCGTCCTCTACGACCGCCTCCTCGTGCCGGTCATCCGCCGCTTCACCGGCCTCGATCGCGGCATGACTTTCCTAACTCGAATGGGAATAGGGTTCTTCATCTCCGTCTTAGCCACCCTGGTGGCCGGATTCGTCGAAGTGAAGCGGAAGACGGCGGCGTTCGAGCACGGTTTGCTGGATAGGCCGGCCGAAACCGTCCCGATATCGGTTTTCTGGCTGATTCCTCAGTACAGCCTGCATGGGATCGCGGAGGCGTTTATGTCGATCGGACATCTGGAATTTTTCTACGACCAGTCGCCGGAGAGTATGAGGAGCACGTCGACGGCGCTGTTCTGGCTGTCGATATCGGCCGGCAGCTACACGAGCACTTTTCTTGTGACGATCATTCACAAGTTCAGTGCTCGGCCGGACGGCTCGAACTGGCTGCCGGACAACAATCTGAACCGGGGGAGATTGGAGTACTTTTATTGGGTGATCACTTTGCTTCAAGTTGGGAACTTGATTTATTACATTTTGTGTGCGAAATTTTACACTTTGAAGCCGGTACAAATCCACGCTCGAGAAGATAGTGATGACTCGAAAGAAGTTGAAATTCAACATACTTCTCTTGTTTAGATTTATATTTTTCTTGTCTAGTTTTATTGGCTTTTAGTATAATAACTTGCCTTTTAAGTATATGATAATATGGGCTCTCTTTTAACCCATGTACAATATGGGAAGAATGAAGTTGTGACTAGTGAGAAGGCGAGGAAAAGATAGGAGAAAATTGAAGAAGGAAAAATATTCACGTATCTAGAGTATTTTGACAAGTTGTATGTTTGTATATCATAAGTTTTGAAAAGTGTTTGCATACCCACTAGTTTTGTAAATCGCATGTTTTTGGATATTTGACTGACATGAACTGTTCATTTCTGCTCTTTGATTAATTTGAAAAGGAAAATATGAAGAATCACGGATTTTAATACATGAGGATGAAAACTTATTGACCAGTCAATCATAAATCAATTCTTTTGGTCATATGTCGAGCTCTTGATTCGAGTTATTTTATATCTTTTCAAAAATTACTTAGAAACAAAAGAAAAATAAACAGTTCAATAGATGTTATACTTTCCACGATACCAAACATTCCAAAAACTTAAGAACCATGCTTGAAAGTAAACACCAATCATCACCACCACCGTTATATAACCTTCAAAGTCGCTCTTCATTTCTTGATAAAATGAATTAAAATTATAATAAAAATTAAATATATTTGCTAAATTATATTAGTGTGTACGTCAACACGGGTCTGGCCGATTCTATTTATGCACTCCACACCAGCAATCGTTGTTGTTCCCATCATATGTTGTTGCCAGCTGACGGTGCAATATATCTCCAACTTGTTGTTACTTGTTAGGCATTTAAACTCAGATGTCCAAAATTTATTCATGCACTCAATCGAAAAATTTTCCTAAAAAAAAAAAAAAAACATGTTGTCTTTTGTTGATAGTAAACATTAATAAATTATTAAGTAACATTAACCAACTGCCTTAAAAAGTTGTCTTTTAGCCGTGTGGTTTAATTAGAATTGTCACTCTAAACTTTTTTTCTCGCTATTATTGTTCATGTTTTTTTCGTTGAATCCTCTAGTTATAATTCAGAAACATTCCGTGTTTGAATTGTCATATAAGTGAGCGAATCTCGTTTTTTACCTTTATACTTCTATAATAACACTCGTTTATTTAGGTTAATTAATTAACTTAACATACCTTTTTATATTTAATTTCAAATTCAATCCATTCATTTGTTTCCATAAAGAAAAAATATTTCATGTCGAATTAACAATTTAACACGAGTCCCATAATAAATTTGGCCATTCCTAACGAATTTGACTTTTGAAAAGGGAAAAAATAGGTCGGTCAAGAATAACGACCCGTGGCGCCAAATCACAGCACGAAACGACTTTCCAAACTCATGACGGTTCATATTCCAAACTTTCTCTTCCGATTACAAAACGCACCATTTTCCACCAACATTAACCACAATTTCGTAGACCGCCGCGATCTTAGCGACCTCCGAGAAACCATGGCCCCCAAATTCCACTCTCTCCTCAATTCAATCGGAAAAAACTACAAAGAAAAGTATGCTTTTTTCTTCCTTCTAATTTTTCCACTAATTTTCCCCTGTTTTTGATTCATCAAGATTGTAAAGATCTGGGTTTTTACTGTTTTTATTGATAATTTGAAGGGGTGGCAAGAAAGTGGAAGTTAAAGCATCTCCAGATATTGGAAGGAGAGGGGGAGGAAAGATTTCCATGGCCATGGATGATGAAGAAGAAGATGTTTTCGGCGATGCAGAATCGGCGCAGACGACGCCTCTGTCTGCGATTGCAGAGGCTTTTGAGGAGCTCTGTGATCTGATAAAGTCGAAAGGCGGTGGCGATTTCGATCTTGATCTCAAGTCCTTCTGTGATGCCAGTTCTCATGTTGTTGTGCTCTTTGGTTGCTTGGGGATCGCCTTCAAATTTGCAGAAATGGAATATTGCTCCAAGGTCACGATTTGAATGATTTCCAAATACATTTCTTGATTTGAATAAATTTTGTTTTGATGTTTTGTGTTTGTGATTGATGAATGTGATTGAATGGTTCAGTTAAGGGATCTTCAAGAGGCTTCGCAGAAATTTGGAACATTGCGAACCATAATCGAAACGGATATGGTGACAAACACGGTGAAGAATCAAGGCAGCCTTTCGCGTAAACTGAGGAGGGTGAGACAGGGCCTTGATCTTGTTCGAGCCATATTTCAGAACTTTTTATCAGCACAGTATGTTTCCTTCATTTCTTGTGCTTATGCATTATTCATGAAATGTTGAAGACTGCGGTTTTGGTGCCAAAACCATGGTTTTTGGACCTGAGAAACATGGTTTTTGCTCACAAAATCGCAGTTTCAGAACTTCATTTTGCCAAGCCAAGGTTTTGTGTTTTTTAAAGATTCATTCTTGGTGTTAAGGGGATTTTTTTGTTTTGAAATCTCAGGTTTGGATCTTTAAAGGAAGCTGCTTCAGTAGCTTACGGTGAAGTTTGTGCACCGTACCATTCGTGGCCGGTAAGAACTGCGGTTTCAGCAGGAATGTGCGCCTTGCCGACGAGGGACCAGCTTCTGGAGAGACTGAATGAAACAAGTAAGAGCCAAGTCTAACTGAATAGCCTTTCGAGTAAACTAGAAATGTACTGACAGAAGCATATCTTTGCGTATTGCAGATGAATCAGCAGGGAAAGTGATGAGAAGATATATTAAAGCTTCTGGTCCGGTTATAGAGTACATTGATATGCTATACATCAAGCGAAATATCACCTTGGATTGGTGAATTTTTACAGTTTTATCCCCGTGTTCATCTTCTTCCTGTTAGTCATAGAATAAGCCGAGATTTTGGAAGCAATTATACCATGTTAGAGGCAGGAGGAAATAGCAAGCATTTTAAGAATTGATGTTGTATGATAGATAGGTCTATGTACATGATAATCATGCTTAGTCAAGAAATTAACCAAATATCTGATAGATTTTATTCATTTTGAGCATTGATCATCACACAGTAAACAGAGTTTTCAGAAACAATATTAGACATTAAATGATGAAGAAATTTGCATTAACAAGAAACTCTTTGTCCATACAAACAACTCAACATTATGTAACAATTCGATCACATTCTTCCCGAAAATTGCTCCTAAAATGATTATGCGCCAACCAATTTGCTAAAAAGCTGATGAATGAAGTTACAAGCACAACCACAATCAAAACATTGCCAGAAAATATTGTAACTCCTGCAATTTTGCTCTTGGACCCCATTGAAATGGGGGAAATCAACGGAACCTAAGTATCGATCTATAATGTCAAGCTATCAGGGTTCTCAATAATCTTAGCGAAGGTCTGTAAGAATGCAGCCAAATCTGCTCCATATATGATTCTGTGATCAGCAGTAACATTCACCTAGACAAAGTAAAGAAATCCACATGTCAGTTTTCCGGTAAATAAGTGCTTTCTGAGTTATATTTATATACTACTGGAACCAGCAACTCTTCATCGGATCAGTAACAAAACAACAGGCAACTCGAATCAAAAATCCACATGTCAGTTTTACGGCAATTAAGTGCTTTACAAGTTATTTTCAAATACTAGTAGGAGCCAGCAACTCTTCATGGGATCAGTAACAAAACAAAAGGCTCAAAAATCCACATGTCAGTTTTCCAGTAATTAAGTGATTTACGAGTTATTTTCATATACTACTGGGAACCAACAACTCTTCATGGATCAGTAATAAAACAAAAGGCAACTTGAATTAAAAATCCACAGCCTAATTAAAAAGCAAATACAATGTAGTTCCTCGTTTAAGTTCTACTGTTGATTTTTACAAAACTATTCAGTGAGTTCTGGTAAGAAAACTACCTTTCAACACTATATTATAATTACTTCAAAGCAAGACACACCAGTAAATATTTGAGAAGGACTCTACAATAATATTCATATGATAGTCTTAGCCCTACATCATATCAGTTTGTGTCAAACGGGAACAGGTCCAATTCTTACACAGGTAGGGATATTCATACGAGAGGTTTTTAGATTAAAATATATACGGATTTAATATCTAATCCTTTCCTAAATCCCAGAAATACCTAAATATAGATTAAAGAGTATAAAGAGAATTCCAAAATCAAGGAGCCAAACTTTACTTACTTGCATCTTATTTTTAACACTGAAGTATCCATCTTTATCAGCTACAACAGTAGGCTTTGACGCACCAACAGCCATGATAGCACCCTACACATGAGTGCCAATTTTTTTTAACAACAACTTCTTGCCAGAAACAATTGAAAACTCAGCATGAAAGACAAAAACTAAAAAGCTCTATCGAATCTCTACCTGTCCAGGAGGAAGAATGGCATCAAACCTATCAACTCCAAACATACCCAAATTGGATAATGTGAAAGTCCCTACAGGCAAAAAGCAAGAAAGTTGATTCCATCAAATTCCAAAAGAAACCAATTTTCAAAGGAATCTAGCAATAAAATGAGGATTTTGGCTCACCCGAATTGTACTCTTGAGGCTGAAGCTGCTTTGCTCTAGCCTTCTCAACCAGTTCTTTCCATTTTTGTGACAATAAATAAAGATCCAACTGCACATAACAACACAATCAAAGACATCATCATCAACATCAACTACTAGTTTCTCGATCAACGTTCACAAAACTACAGATATCACTTTGCAAATGCACCATACCTTATCAGCATCTTGAAGAACCGGAGTGATGAGCCCTCCATTGATAGCCACAGCAACAGCAATATTGATGTTACTATTATACGTAAAGCTCTTCCCATCTTTACAGGTCGAGTTCACAACTGGATGCTGAACCAAAGCCATTGCAGCAGCTTTCGCCAACAACGCAGTCATAGTAACACCCTTCGGCTTAACCTGTCCATTTTCCCATCAAAATCAACCCTTTCTATTCTATAATCCCACTACTCTAATCAAAAGGAACCAATAAATAATTATTTAAGAAGCTTTAGGACCTCTTCTTCAGCTGTTGATTATATAAAAACCAGGGTCTATTTCAAAGAAAGACTAAAAAATGTACCTTCTCGTAGAGAGCATCAAGTTTATCTGTGGATATCGGATATCCCACCCGAAATGTTGGCACAGTGAGACTTTCCATCATGTTCTTAGACACTGCAGACTGCATTGTCGTGAAGGGCACCACAGTAGCCCCTGGAATCTCCGGGAAGCTAGGGGCTGCGGGAGATTGAGACTTTGCCGGGGCTGCAGCAACAGGCGCCGGAGCTTGAGCCACTGCCGGTTTAGAAGCCTTGGGAGCAATCCCGGCTGCTTTCTCCACATCCTCCGGCGTGATCCTCCCAAACGGCCCAGTCCCGATCAACTTATTAACATCCACTTTATGCTGCTTCGCCAACTTCTTAGCAAAGGGCGTCGCCACAATCTTCCTCGACCCACCAGCAGGTGGCGCAACTGGAGCCGGTGGCGGTGGCGCAACCGCGGCTGCAGGTGGCGCCACCGGTGCTGCGGACTGAGATTGGGACTGAGACTGGGCTTTAGCCTTGGCCTCCTCAAGCTCATCCTCAGTCTCGGCCAAAATCCCTATCGGGGCCCCGACGGGAGCGGTCTCGCCGTCGCTGACGACAATGGCAGCGAGGATTCCGTCGTAGAAGGTTTCGACGTCCATGTCGGCCTTATCGGACTCGACGACGACGACGGACTCGCCCTTGGACAGCACGTCGCCCTCGGATTTGATCCACGACACGATCTTTCCCTCCGTCATGGTGGAGCTGAGCGCCGGCATGAAAATCTCCCGGATCTTCGCCTGCACCGTCCTGGGCCGCCGGGACGGGCGAGGTGGGAGCGACGCCAGGCGGCGGATTTGGGCCGGCGTGGATACCGAGGAGGAGAAGGTGAGCGATGCCATTCTTTTTGCTGTGAATGAATGAATGAAAATGGCGAAAGATTCAGATTGGGGTTATGAATTGCGGGATTTATCAGTGGCGGACGGAGAGTACGAGGAAGAGTGGGGAGTTGATGAGCGTTTAGCTTTGGGAAGTCCGGCGGTGGGCCCACCCCTGGCTCGGAAATAACTTCAGTCACTCTTGTAAACTCCAGTCGGTTTGTTGAGCTAATAATTTTTTTTGAGTTTCGGTACTATTGAAAGCGTGGTTGCTTCCCTAGTCTACTAGCTGCGCTTTTAACTTGTTCATTCAATTTCATGAAAATAAATTTTAACGTTACATGTTGATTAAAATATACTGTATAGTGTTTTAATATAAAATTCATTAATATTAGAGGAAGGGGTGAAAATTGTTTAAAATATTTTCATAGTACTAGCAAGGTGAAATCGAGAACTGCGTTGTTTGTGTTTCGTTTTGTTATTTAGTCGAAATGTGTTGGGAGAAATCTAATTATTGTGTTTCAAAATATGAAATGTATTCGATTCTGCTATGAAGGGGAGCCAAATCGAAATTAGAATACAAAAATGGTTTTTGTTCTCAAGTTTAACAAGACAGTACTAAATCTAGGAGATGAATAGAGATACAAATAACCAGTGGTGGAACCAGATCGAATTGTAAAACGATATTTTCCGAAATCTAAACCTCCGACCAATACAATAATATAGACCGTTAGCCAAATTTCGGGAAACGATCGTGGTCACGCACTCTCCCAATTCCGCCACTGCAACCAACAATCATTTCATCGGGGCAGATTTTAAAACAGACAATTTTGTTGTTAGTATAATGGAGTTAAAACAATAAATTACCAGTGGATGAGAAACAAAGAGAATAACTGATACAATATATTTTGCTGTTATTGCAGTACAAATTTAAATTGCATTTATTAAAAAATATTCTTTCATATGGGAAAATTTTCATGAAGGAGTTATAGAGAGAGCCATGATTTCATAAGGCAACATAAACAGAGAAGTTCAAGATTTAAGTTTGTCACCACACACAGATGATCTCTTTCTATACTGGTACGAAATCAAGGCTTCCTTGAAATCTTCCTCTTCCAATTCCGGAAACAGTTTGCGAACAAAATGGACCTCAGTGTCCCCAATCTGCCAAAGCACAGAGTAGTTTCTAGCTGATCTTTTTTCACCCCTGGTCTTCAGGACCAAATCGGGACGACGAAAATCCTTGCTCTTCATCTGCAACTCTTTTTCGAACGAATCGATCTCTTCCAAGGTTATGTTTCCACTCCCAAGTTTAGCTGCGAATGCGTGTGCTGCTTTTTCGAGATCTGGTCTTTCTTCAAAGCTGTTCAGTGCGATTATGAGACGAAGAGGTGTTTTCTGGAATTTCCTGTTTGTCTCTGCCATTTTTATCTGGTTTCTTAGAGATTCTGAAAGTTTAGATGTGTCTCCAGTTACAGAAATGTGAACTTGATACCTATTGAGAAGAGATAAGAACATTATACTTCAACTTAGTATATGTTATTGATCAATATATGTATACTTATATGTTATTGATCAACTACTATTGTATTGTGATTTACCACATAGCCTATTTTGGAAGAAGTATGCAAACTTAGAAAGCTGAAACATGTAATCATGATTGTGTAATAGAAGAAGAGGAAATTGTAAAAGAAATCTGAACGTAAAAGATTATTAACTCTAAAAGAAATCTAGTTATCTGAGTGCGTGATAATGAATAGGAGCTTGCCATACCAGAAAGTGTCTTATGCCCTATTGTCTCGAGCTTATATTTTGCTGCTCGAAATCGATTTGAACTAAAGTAAAAATTAATGCTTTGAAAAAAATAATCAGCATGACTAAACTAAAGTGAGTTTCATCAAACTATATGTTTAATATCAATTAAATTTAACTAGATTAAATTACACTTATCTAAACTGAACAAAATCTACTCATAAGATCAAGAGACATAGAATCTGAAAAGAGAATGAAAAAGTGAGACTTACTTGTTGGCCGTGTGTAGAATCGCCGTTGTTTGGTCTTCAAACAAACTCGTTAAGAACTCAACTTCTTCCTATTCAAAACCACACAAATATTAGAGTACAAATATCTATTGTAAAAGTAGAAGAAGAAAAATAAATTTTTCAAAACATACAAATCTTATCATAATTCATTATAATAGGCATATAATTAGGGGTGAGCACGATCACGAGCGTTCGTTTAAAAGATCGAGATCGTTCATTTAATAAATTAGCCTATCATGATCAAAATTTTAAGATCATTTATTTAATAAATGAACGATCAATGATCATAAACATTAAAACTCGATCATGATCGCGAACAGATTGATAAGGTGATCGATTCAATCGATCGATAAGTATAATATAAAATAATTATATATTTCTAAATGAATGACTTTCTAGTAATTTGTTAGTTTTTGACTTTTAAAAAAAAAAAACTTTTAAACTGATCATGATCGATCTGATCGTTATCGATCATTGATCATTTGATCGATTATCTAAACGAGTCAATCGCGATCATTATAATTTTTAAACGATCTGATCATGATCATGAATTATTTTGATCGTTTTGATCGCGATCGATCGTGATCAGCTCAAAATTTAAACGAGTCGATCATGAACATAGTGATGATTTCGTTATCACCATGGGCATATTGGAGAGCAAATATAAGTTTTGAGATACGTGTTTCATGATACGTGTTTCAAAAAATAAAAGTGCTTACTTGTGCCGAGAGCGCGAAAACGGTCAAAACGCTGACTCCCTCAGCGTGGAAATATCGCGCCATGTCTACGAGTTTAGCCGTGCCAGCTCTGACGCCATCTTCAACCGGCAAGCCTCGCTCTTCAGCCCATCGCCGGTTGCCCTCCAAAATCACACCCACATGTTCCGGCACCGGTGGCGTAACTTCCGGCTGTGCTTCCCGATCACTCACTCTTCCGGCAACGGCGCCATATGGCCCATATCTGGCCTTCGTAATCTTGGTACAGTTTTTGGAGCAGATTCCGGTGAAATGATCGGAAAGTAGCAGATTATTGCAATTCCTTCGCTCTGTAAAAGTGCGCGGGATTTTGGAGGAGGCATTAGGGTGGGTTAATGTTGCTACACAAAACGACATGCAAGAAACTGCCATCATTTGCAATCTTTTGATTTTACAGTATGATATGGTATATATGGTTTGTTGTGACTGAACTTATATGAACTAAGACAATTTCCAGACATTTACTTGCTTATGTACGCAATCTTTACGTTAACATTGTAAATTTCAGTTTGTTTATTGCTTCCTATCGACTTTCGATATACGTTTGCTTGGGTTTGGATCGTGGCCGTTGACTTTTCCCGGCCGGTGAAGAGATTAGAAATATTGAACACCAAAGACTACTGTGTTATAAGTTATAACAAAAAATCTATTCATGAAACTTATAAAGAGAATTCAAAAACCTATTTCCACGCTGAAGTACATTTTTCGAGTTACATTTTGGTCATAGACATATGAAATGTGTTCAAGACTTAGTCAAATATCTATCCACATTACAAACAAAACGAAACTTCAATTCAACAACACAAGAATATTCACATCTAGGCGCAACACATTGAGTCGATAATTGATATCATTACAAACATGCCCAAACAAAGTCGACTAAAAAGTGTGCAGATTCCGCTGGAACGGAGGGAGTACATAATCTGGCACCTAGAAAGTGACCCAAGTATAACATATGCATTCATTGAAAAACAGAACAAAAATGTCTGGGATCCATTTTTAATTCCAGAAACACATTAACTACCATTAGAAATTCCAAATTGCCCCATTGCTTTCTACCTTTGTCATACAGCTTGAAGTTTCCATCTGAAAAAAGAGAATAAGGAAAGATAAACTACTAAACAATTCATCCATGTTTATTAGAACTTATTTCTTCATGCACTGAACTGAAGTAAAAATTGATGTATTGAAAAATGGAATCAGCATGACTGAATTAACTTGAATTTCATCAAATTACATTTTCACTGAACTGAACTGAATTGAGCTGAACTACAAATAAGCTCTGGCCCGTAGTCATCCAAAAGATAAATTTTTATCATATATTTTCTAAATATCAAAATTTAATATTATTAATAATTAATATTATCAATGACTAAATATGTGTTTTGAAGAAAAAAAAATAACATAAATAGTAGTATTATGTTTATAAAAAATGGAGTATTTAATTTTGGTGTGATTCTATTATTCTATGACGTTCCCGCCCATTTTAGTGACCCACGTTTGGCTCCAAATTCTTTTTTAAATAAATATTTATTGCATTAGTAAACTACTGAAAAACTTTTAGTTTTGCGGTTGAACATGTTTAGGAAGAGCATCCTTTATCAGGGTGCTCGACCTTCTGAATAACGCCAGAGAATGAGCTAAATAGACCACTGAAGTGCAAGGTGACCAACATGGCCCCATAAATGTGTTATTCCCTAACTCAGATGTAAATTTCTCCAATGGCATTGTCGCGAATTCCGGACAAACTTCCTTTACAGCGAAGGACTTCCAATGGAGTTCTCCATCCTCTTCCTTCCATGATATGCCTCTGGAAGACCATCGGGCATCAACTTCTTCCTCGACGAGATGTAACTTCTCGTCGGTTATTGGTGCGAAAATAAAATAATGGAACAAGAAAATAACAAAAATTAAAAGAAAACAATCACGCGCAAATTTCTCCTGCGCCTCAAACCGTTTCGCCAGGGTATCCAGCATGGGAGCATCCACCAGACGACGCCACCAATGTGGTTTCCACACCTTTTCGAACGCGCCGGGGATCCGTTCCTGGGGTAGCGGTTTCGGAATGTAATCTTCCCCGCTAGCATAAAACGGACATCGTTGCCCTGCGTCACCGGACAAATCACTTCCCATTCGTCTGCTATCGGGGTTAAACCCCATAGTGTTGATGCAATAACCTCCATAGTGTTGACACTTCTGAACAAAAGGTTGTTGCTCTCTTATTCTTGGTTTTGCTCTTCGATTGACTTAATATATTGGAGTCGGCGGCAAGATCTAGTTCTTGAGGACTCAGGCATGAGATCTCTCAAGAATCTCAATGCCACGTACGTTTGGCTCCAATTTAGCCGTATGCAAATGCGACGTGCCACCAACTCTCTTGGAGAATTTATTTCGATTTGTTTCAACAAATTTTATGCTTTCCTACACTAGAATTGTATAAACATTTGACATTATTTATAAATATTCAAAGTTCATAGTATTTACTCCCTCCGTCCCAGCCGAATCTGCACACTTTTTAGTCAACTTTGTCTGGGCATGTTTGACCGTAAATTACAATTGACATATATGCTATAATAATATCATATGAGATATGATTATATTCACAATACGCTCCATTTTTTAGCTATAAAAGTTTTAGACCATAATAATGTATACAAATAAAGTTATTCACGGTCAAACATGCTCTGAAATAATTGACAAAAAAAGTGTGCAGTTATGGCTGAGACGGAGTGATACTATCTGAAAATACAATTGTCATTCTCATTATTTTACTTAACAATATAATAAAGAGGACTCTTGTGAATTTTTCGATATTCAAAATAATTCATGTGCATTTAGTTGTAATGTTTTTTTTTATAAAATTATGTTTAGATGAGTTGAAATAATATTGTGTTAAATTATATTTTTGCGTTGAAAAGGGATAGTTGACCTTAAAAATTATGTACAACATTTTAAGTTTAATAAAATTAAAAAATAGATTATAATCAAATTGTACTATATGCTATTCTCAGAAATAATAATATTCAATGATACTAATAACATTACAATTATGTGTAAAGGGAATTTTAAAAGTCTTGAATCCGTTACTTGTACAAATCCATCAATATCTCCGGCTCCTAAAACGCGCACCCAATATTTAAAACTGGCAAAAATCCAAAAACGGGTCTCCTCTCAATAGTCAGTACTCAAATACTGAAAATAGTCCGCCAAATGCGCGCCCCTAATATTCTGACTTTGACTCTTCCCATTTTACCGATGCCTTCCCAATATACCCATCTGTCTCTTCCTTAATCATATCAATTTACCTTGTAATTTTGCACACCTTTGAGGGCTCATAAAGTCATTTTTGCACCAAATATCTCAAGTTCATATGGCCTCTTGTTAATTTTTCTCTAAACCCCTCGTAAATTTTTATTTATTGTGTCATTTTCCTTAAGCATTCACACTTTTAAAAAAAATTGCATGTCATTATCAATGGATCATCATTTTGGAGTTTCCTCACACTATACTTCATACTCTTTTGTTAACATCACAAATAAAAGTGTTGACCATATTTTGACATCCTCTAATTATTCATAAATAAACTAGTTTATATTGATTTCATATGTTCTTGAGTAAGTGCTCAGGTATTATAGGTGTTTGAAGTGTGTCATGGTAATTTTGGATTGATGTTGATTTTGTAAACCGTATCTCTAAAAGTTATGTTTATCTAAGTGAATGTGTATTTTTGACTATTAGGGGACTTTAAATAAATATGTAGATGACAATTAGAGCTTTTGAACGTACAATTTACAAAGTCAATCGCCAGTACAAAAGTACGAGAGTACTTTCAAAAACTCAAGTGTATAATAAATACTTATTAACCAAAAAAAGTTAAACTAAATTCTTGGGAAATAAACGGTTTTATATTTACCAAATCATGGTACTAAATTATTCTGTATAGAATAGGTAATTCCTTCAAGTTTTCTTCATAGGCTCGTTACTTAACAATTAAGTGATCGAATATTTGAACTTAATATAATATTTGACAAATTAAATTGCTATAATCTAAACATAATCGGATCTTTCATGATATCCATCTCAATAAATATTTACCATCTCGAAGCCTCTACAAACTTAATTTGTAACGTCATCAGTCAAACCTAAAAATAGCGCATTAAGTGGTCTTGATTACAAGAATCCAAAAATAGAAAAGTAAACGATCTTTGAATTTGAAGATAAAATCTTGCAGGGACTAAAGCTGCAATATTCTGAAAATGGAAAGGATGACTTCCCACAGTCTCCACATCCTAATCCACTCGTACTCAATCTCAGCCGTCCATCAAGGGCTACCAAACCCTACGCCGCTGCCTATAAATATCAGTTCAAAAGCGTAAAATTTCACATTGTTAAAAATATGAAAATCTAATTTCACCTTTTTCTCACCTTCTTCCTACACACCTTCATCATCCTCGTCCCCATCAAATCTCATTCTTAACGAAGGCGTACAAATCGTCACCGTGACGCAAGCCCTGCACAGCCATGGTGGAGTTCGACCCGTCGCGCTACAGGAAGTGGAAGGAGGTTTACGTTGCCACCGACAAAGGGAAGAGAGAAGTCCATTATTATCTGAAGAGAAGAAACGGGTCCGGGTCGGATCTGGTGGTGGTCGGAAGGGAGACGACTCTGCGCCATTTTTCGTACCGGTATGCTTTTCAGGGTAATTCGGCGTCCCTGGCGAAGCTCCGGTCCAGGCGGGAGGTCGTCGATTGGTTGGATTCAATTGTTAATTCAGGTGCGTAAATTTTTTAATAATTAATTTGGGGCATTTTTTCTTCTGTTCATAGATCTGTTTTGGTGAGTCGGAGACATTTGAGTTTCATTTTAACAAATTTTAATTAGAAAATGAGAAAAATCGTTTTTTTCAATCCATTTTGGGGTCAATTTTAGGGATTCGGTGAATTGGCGTTTGTTTTTTGGTTGAAAGAGACATAAATTATTTCTTCGGCAGTTTTTAGATCTGTTTTTGGACCTTTTGTCAAATTATGGGTTTTTATGGTGTTGGTGTGTCGAATTGCCATCAATTCTTCGTCTAGACTGTTTGATGGTGTTTAGGTCTGTACATAACGGTTTCCTAAAGTTAACCTCTTTGTAGCTGTTTTTGTTGATTTGGATTAGACATAGTTGTAGGAAGGAAAATGCTACGTTTTGCTTCAACCATTTGTCGAGAGTTAAAAAATTGTGTCTTTATGGTGTTTAATGTTCGTGGCTATGGCTATGCATTCCTAGTACCACTAGTTATGATTTGACTCACGTAAGGGTGCTTGTGGTATGAAGGACTGACCATGATCTGGTCTGCAGGAATGCAAAAATCAATCTCTAAAAGCAGCTTGATCGACTTGGGGCTCCCTTGCCCTTTTTCTAGGTTGATTTCTAAATTGTTCCTCGAGGCGATTGTTACTACTTTGCTCTTTAGCTAAACTTTTCGCTTTTGTTAGTAATTTACCTTGTTAGTAGATTCTGAAAACAAGATGATGCATTTTTGCTTCAGCTCAGCTTTATATGCTTACTTTGTTGGCATCTTGAAACATGTTGGTTGTGTGAATAGGAAAAGATGTTTTAACATACAACGTCTATTTTCAGAGAAGAAGTCCTTCAAGTCAGCTGGACCTGCTCATACTCCCTCAGAAAGCATCAAGGCTGTTGTTGAAGGTCCAAATGTTTTCAAGGTTGGATATTTATTGTTCTTCTCAATTTCTTCAGATTTTTACAATTTTACATCTGTAGTGTGATTTGCTCTGTTCTAGGATAAAATTTTCTAACTCATTTTCTGATACAGAAGCTTGAAAAGCCTACAAACCAACTTGCCTGGGTGGGATCACCCTGGACCTGCCGAAAGAAGCGCGCTCATTACCCATCATTTTGTCGAAATGGAGTCAATATTTCTGTAAGTGTCTATTTTGCTAAATCATATGGTACCATCTTGCTATATTTCAGAGCAAATTAGTTATCTTACACATTGTTGTTTCTCTTTTTATCTTTCAGGTTCACGACTTCGTATATGTATTGGGTGTAGAAGGCGATCGGCTCGTAGCTCACTTAGATGATATGTACGAGGACTCCAAAGGAAACAAGATAGTTGTTGTACAATGGTTTCACAAAATTGACGAGGTTGGTACTGATTTGCCTCAACATTATTATGACAGAGAGATTTACTTTTCTCTTTGTCTTCAAGATCTCAGTATTGAGTGCATTGATGGACTAGCTACTGTGCTTAGTCCGGAGCACTATGAGATATATTTGAATGGGGCAACACGTTCTCAGATGGAACCATTCGTGTGCCACAGGCTGTTTGACAATGATGAAGTCAAGAGCTTTGATGTCACCAAGGTCAAAGGCTACTGGAAACAGGATTTAGTGAAGTGCTTTGATCCACGAAAGAAGCATCAGCCAGCAGATGATGGGAAACAGATGGAAAAGAAGTTCACTGATGCTGCTGAGAACAGGCCCAGAAAGAGGCTTCGAAAGTCTGGCCAAGCTATACAGTCTGACTACAAAAACATGGATGTTGGTTCTTTACAGAAGAGTGAAGGAAAATCTGTGATTAATAAATCCAATGGTCAGATGGGATTAGGTGGTGTTTTGAGAGAAATCCCACCTTCCTTACCCAATGGAAGTGCTGTAGTTCAAAAGAATCGACATCTAGACATAGGCTCAAGGGTTGAGGTGCTTTCTGAAGATAGTGGTATCAGAGGCTGCTGGTTTAGAGCTTTGATTGTCAAGAAGCACAAACAGATGGTTAAAGTGCAGTACCAGGATGTCATAGATGCGGGTGATGAATCCAAGAAACTCGAGGTTAGTCTTTTTTCCCCATCTCGTGAACTAATTCCTATTTATCTTTAGTATTTGTAACTTCTGTATTTGACTGTCCCCAACTCTATATTTTCTTGTAGGAATGGATTTTGGCTTTGAAGATTGCTGCATCTGATGAATTAGGTATAAGAATCGGTGGGAGGACTACCGTGAGACCTGATGCTCCAAAGTCTCAGAATGGGAATGTTATGTTCAACACCGGGACCATTGTGGATGTCTTTCTGCATGATGGATGGTGGGAGGGCATTGTGGTTGAGAAAAAAACCAAAGATCGCTTCCGTGTTTACTTTCCAGGTGAAGATCTCTTTTCCAACTTTGTCCCATTGATTAATTTTCCTGTGGGGGTGATTCTACTTTTCATCTTCTTGATATTAACCTATTTTTAATCTTCTTTAGGTGAGAAACAAGAATCAGTTTTTAGCTCTACTGATTTAAGGCTTTCTCGGGAGTGGGTTGACGACGACTGGAAGCAGTTAAAAGACAGGCCTGATCTTGCATTAAAAATTTATGGACGAATAACAAAGAAAGCTTCAGTTAGTCCGAAGACCAATTCTGTTCCTGTGGAGTCTGAAAAGGCTGACAAAGAGAATAAGCAGCCGAATGAAGCTCCAGCAGTTAGGGATCTTTCCAAAGACGATGTCTTTCTGCAGCTGAAGTGGAAGACGTCGGGGAGAAGGCGCAGCAGGAGCCCTGTACAGAAGCTGCGCTTTGTCGTTCATGACAATAGAAGAAAGAGAGCCGATGATCCCAATAAGGCGGCTTCTTATCAGAAACTGTTTGACATTGGATCTGTTAACGGCAATTCGGACAACTGCGGGAAAGCTGACTCTGGTTTTGGTTCAACTAACATGGTAACAAGTCTGGTTTTGACTAGGTAAATCTTGCTGTCCTTCCTTCAGGGACAGCAGTAGCTGTTCAGGCTGAATTGTGAATATGTTCGATTTTGACTTTTAGTTGTTTCCGTGAGGGAAATTGTACTACAGTATCAGAATAAAATGCTCAGTTCCTGGACAAATAAATGAATAATGCTAATGTTAACTTGCTCAACTCTCTATAGCTGCTTTTATCAGTATTCTCTCTATTGGCCAAAATAGAATCCTTACCAAGGCTTTCCTAAAATAGAACGTCTACTTTCAGAAAATATAAGGGCACGTTTCTAAGATTATATTTATTTTCCTTTTAGAACTTTGTTACTAGTTTCTTAGATTATTGGTCTAAAGGGTTATGAATATTGCTCTTCCCATTCTAATTTTCTTAGAATTTAAAATTTTGACATTGGAAATGAAGAATTTTCAATTTTGAGATGTGTGTTCAATTTTAACACTCGGTTGTATTTGCTCCATGAACAATCGTTCATGGTTCTCCATGTAATTTTTGTACAGTTATTAAATAATTATCATATCCATGTAATTATTTGACGAGTATTTTGCAAGTCTGATTTATCAACGAGTTTTCTTCACATCAATACATAATCCAACCTTTTATTATATGCCGATTCAAAATTATCGCCCAGATAACGTTCAGGCGGAAAGTTCCATGAGTATTTCGTACGTGAATAGAAAATACAAACAGATGTTGGGTGGTTTTCAAATTTCCACCGGCTGCTAAGCCTGCTATATGAAAATTGGGATATTAAAATGTGCAAAGTACACATCTTTGGATTTAATTTAATCTTATGGCCGTCTGCGACTAATAAAATTAAATAATCTTCATTTTAGGTTTGTCGTGATCAAAATGATTGCAATCTTATAATTTTAAGTGTCACTTGTGCAGTTCCAATGAACAAGGATTGTCGTGACTTGTGATTAGAGTTTTATGTATGTTTGGTTCCGACAAATTTAGTGAATCCACCGTGGTCACTTTTCTAAAATGGGAAATTTAAGGTGCATCAAAAAGTTACTTCAAAGTTTGATAAATTTTACTTTCAATTGGTATCACTGGATGATCATGTTTAGTAGGTAAAAGTTCAGTTTTGAAAGTGAAAAGATTAGATATGAAAGTGACAAGATCATAAATAATGCACTAAATGATCATGTTTAATATGTAAAATGTGGACTTTAAAAGTGAGAATCTCAACATTTGTCCATGGTCTCAATTAAGTTTGGTCTCACAAGAGACCTTCTCTTGAAAGTTTGATGATTAAAAATAGTTTACCATCACCTGAGTGCATTATTGTTGGAGGAACTGAACTTGCCACAAGTCTGTATCATCACTGATGCTCTTCAGGTGGTACAAATGACACAAAATAAAGTGGACTGCCCAACAAATTGTGTAACTGCATTAGAGCATCTCCAATGGTTGTAGATTTGGAGTTGCTTGCAATTTTTGACAAATTGTAGCAGTATGCTTGACCATTGTTTACATGCCACGTCAAACTGCTTGACGGGCAGTACTGCCGAACAGAGCATTACTGCTTGAGTTGAACGACAATAAATACGATTAATTACTAGTTAATATATTCTCATTTCTATATTTACGTAGTAACTAAACCAAGATAAAATATTTCCATTTCTATATTTACGTGGTATACCGTAATTAAACTAATGAGTAATTCATATATTATTATCATATACCGTAATAATTCTAATTTAGAAAATTATTGTCAATTTTAATATATTATTCGACTTTATATTTATATAAAATAAATTACTATTTTAATTAATAATTTCCCGAGTATGGAAAAATTGTAAAATATCATTTTCATAATAATGTAAAATAAATATTAAATACATCTTTGTAATCAATATATAAATTTTGATCTACGTATTTATGTCAAATATATATACAATACTATTTTGCTGAGTAATATTTATAATAATTTATCATTATTAGTTATACATTAATAAATACTTTTTATGTCGATAAGTTTTAAATAAAATAATAAGTTAATATTTTTCAATCATTAATAAATAGCATGTATTTGAAATATAAATAACAAATTAATATTTTGTGATAAAAACTTAAAACATGTGGGACCTATGCAAGCAAAAAAATGATAGTCTACCATTGTTGGACTATGTAGCTTGACACGTCATTAGCTTGAAATATGACGTCAAGTCAAGCTACATCTTACCATTGGAGATGCTCTTAGGAAGAGCCATTTTTTACTAAATAAGAGCTTTTATTGGAGTGTCGTTTTGGGTACCTCGGAGCCCGACTTTGCAAATCATACTACTCTAGCTAATTATGTGACTATGAGTATTTTGCTAGTTAATGCATGAGATACTCCACTAACATTCTTGTCATTCGTTTTTGGAGATTTATATATCCCTGAAATGAAAGTTATTATTTAAAAAAAAAAAAACTAGATTAATACATAGATAAACAGACAAAGAGTACAAATTGAAGTTAGGTAATTTATTACATGTCAGCATCTTATGAACCTCTCTAATTCTTAGAGCAAGTCCAACAGCTTCCCCAAGTTGGGGGATTTCAATAAATTTAGGGAATATGAGCCATTTTTCAGCTCCAACAGATTCCCTATCTCATTCCCCAACTTGGGGATTTTGAAGAAATCTACATGTTGCTTCTTCAAATCTGTAGAGAGAGAAAAAAAACTTGGGGAAGCAAAATTTAATGCTTAGTGCATTTATGTTGATCTTTTACCTCTCTTTATTAGTTTCATAATTCAAATACATATATTTCAAATGTGATTATCTTTAATTGTATATAATAAAGAATTATAAGAAATATATATAATTAAATTTCATATTTCTACGAACAAAACAAGATCATACATGACTATGTTTACATGTTTATAAAAATTTGAATATTGTCATGTGAGATCTTGTTATGTTCGTTTTAATGCATATTTTAATAATATATATTTTTCACATTTTTTTATCATACGTAATTTAAAATACGGTTTTTCTAACGAGTGCCCTAGGGCACTCGATAACAAGAGAATCTTTCATGTGAATTCGTGTATTATGTGATTCTTTTGTGCATGGTTAATGACTACAACTACGTTGATAGTATAAATTCAGCTTTCGATTAATCCTCCCTCAATTATCGATATGTTACATAAATGCTCTCATTTAATTCATTTCCATTACCATTTTACGTTACAAATCTCACTCCAACAAAATTCTAAAACATCTGCAATTTACCTGTCACATTCCAAACTATTAATTTACTGATCATCACCGTGTCGTGTCGTACCACTACATATTATGGTATCATAAACATTTTTTTCCGGATCACTCTATTCATACCACTACATTTGTCATTCGGATTAAACATAAAAAAGTTTAGAATTCAAATATAAGATATGATAACATAAAACATAAAAATGAGGATGGTGTGGATTTTGTATAAGTGTAGATTCTTTCATACAATATTCATTCTGTAAACAAAACCATCCAGATAAATACAACCATGTATTTACAAACTACAATTGGTATCCAAAATTAGAATTAAAAATTTATTTTATTGAATTCCCTCCATTTACCATTTCATTTCCCTCCAAAAATACTCTTATATAATCCACACCATCCTTATTTTTATGTTTTATGTTATCATATCTTATATTTGAATTCTAAAATTTTATGTTTAATCTGAATGACAAATGTAGTGGTATGAACAGAGTGATTTGGAAAAAAACAGTTTTTGATACTTGTAGTAGTACGAAACAATGATGATACAGTAAATTAATAGTTTGGAATGTGACAGGTAAATTGCAGATATTTTAGAATTTGTTTGGAGGGAGATTTGTAACGTAAAATGCTAATGGAGGGAAAAGAATTAAATGAGAGCATTGATGGAACATTTCGATGATCGAGGGAGGATTAATCGAAAGCTGAATTTATACTACCAACGTAGTTGTAGTCATTAACCATGCACAAAGAATCACATAATACACGAACTCACATAAAAGATTCTATTGTTATCGAGTGCCCTAGGGCACTCGTTAGAAAAACCGTTTAAAATATTAAGATTCCAAAATATACTTGAATGGTGAAAAACAATAATAAAGAGATAAAATACTTAAATTTAATGCACATGCATTAAATTCTAATTCTCACACTAGGGAAGCTGTTGGAGTTGAAGCAAAAAAATATAGGGAATATGGGAATGTAGTACTATATCTTGGAGAATCTTGTAGGGAAGCTGTTGGACTTGCTCTTACTGAAAGGGAATTATGGAACTCCTAATCAAACAAGCTTCCGTCTGATGCAAGATATGATCTCATGTTCATGTATTGAACAGTAGTCACGTTCTTGACAAATATATTAACTTTTTTTTAATTAACTAATTAAACCACAGATTAACCATTAACCTATTGATGATTAGCACACGAGGCCAGCTCTACATGTGGCCTCTCCTTATTATTTACCTAATACAGAGTTTGACCTGATTTGATTATCACAACCAAAAACATTGGATTTAGGCACGGTTTATTAGAGCTTATTTTTTGATGAACTGAACTGAAATGAATTGAACTGAACTGAAGTGAAAATTAATGTATTGAAAAATAGAATCAGCATGACTCAATTAACAAGAATTTCATCAAATTATATTTTCACTGAACTAAACTAAATCAAACTAAACTGAACTGAACTGAATTGATCTGATCTGATCTACAGATAAGATCTGAAAACCATATGGCCTATTGTCAAGATTAGCTAGTCTTCTAAGTAACGTTGGGGCAAGAATTAATCATACGAAAGAAACGTTCAACAAAGTACACTATGGGGCCGCCTCTACTGTACTTTGAAAAATAGCAGTTCCGGTCCCTTCTTCTAGAGTCTATGACAATTTTGTACCCACACCTTTTCACATTGGATGTTCAGAAATACCTGTATATTGTAATAATGAACTCGATTCAGGTGATGTGATGATGCAACTCAATTGCTCATCAGCTGATTAATTGGAAGTGTTCCTCCTAAAATGGGGTAATTTGGATGGAATGCTTTGGCAGTTTGATTCAAATGAAGAATACTTTATTACATTATTAAGATCATATATATGATAACAATCATTTTGCGAGAAGTAAGGAAAATCATAAGAGTGGTGAAGACCGCATTTTATTAGGTAACTCGTGTCAAAATAATGATATTTTAGACGATGAGACCTTTCATCTTCGGTTTTTAGGACACATTAAATTTATTAATTTACTTTGAATAAAACACATTTACTTTATATACATTTTCGAAATCTTAATGAAAATACTTTGGCTGATTTTCATTAAGAATGCTTGCATTCTTAAAATTGTTTTCCTATCTTCATATAAAGTCAGTTTAGTTTTTTCATTGGATCCTTGGCGGTACTACACTTTGCCTTAGTACGTAAGATTTCAGTCATACCTAAAATTCTACAGTAAAGATAATAATATCAAATTGTTTTGCATGCAGAGTTCCGTTTATCTTTAGTCCACTCCTACCACTTTGCATGCAGTTTTTTGAAGAATTTACTATACTTAGCCTTTTTGAAAATGAGTTTCGATTTCGCCACTAATTTTTACATATACAATTTAAAAGTTTAAATAATAAAGATCCGATAATTTCGAAGGTATTTTAATTTTTATTGAATGTCAAAATAACTTGTGGGACTTCTTCACACAATAGGGCGATAGCAATACATAATACTATGCGTTTGTCCACTTTCACCTTATCTATACCATTA
The DNA here is from genome assembly GCA_963678965.1 of Cruciata laevipes. Classification (NCBI taxonomy): domain Eukaryota; kingdom Viridiplantae; phylum Streptophyta; class Magnoliopsida; order Gentianales; family Rubiaceae; genus Cruciata; species Cruciata laevipes. Next base: position 7,055,588 of record OY787641.1, on the reverse strand, counting down.
TAGCATTACAGAAAAGAAATAAAATTAAACTGTTGGCCAAAACTACAAGAAGCACAAAAAAGAGGGGGTGGAAATGAAATGGCAATTTTTCCACTCTACACCATGCTTTCCTACTTGTAGCTTTGATTGTGCCATGAAATAAACACCATCCTCAATTATGACTTTTCCACTACCGGATGCCTATATTTCAACCAAATTTTCCCTTATCTTTGAGCCATTTTCCCTTCCACCTTTCCCCTGCTTCCTCTGCAACAAAATATGCCATTCCCCTGTTTTTGTAGCAACACGAGTTAGTGTAAAATCCTCATCTTTTCCCCCAAAAATCACTCCTTTGTCTCTTTCATGCAAAACAGAGATGAGGGCATCTTTTCATGCCCGCCAATAAACATGGAAATTGGGATATTTGATCAGAAGAACAAGAAAAGGGATATGGCGATTCCCCTGCCTACGCTTGCCTCCATCGAATCCCTCGCCATTCCTCTGGTATGTTTCTGGGAAACTGAAGTTTCTGCATTTTGGTGCTCAATGTTGTGTCTGTTCTTGAAGTGATGAACGTTTTCTGTGTGTGTTTTAGGTGCAAGAAGTGGTCTTTCTTGCTGATTTCCGATGTGCGAATTGTCAGCAGAGAGTTGCAGAGGTCATGTCTAAAATGAACGGTTAGTTTTGATCATCTTCTTCCTCAAAATTTCACTTTTTTGTGGGTATTCATTTTTGATGTGTTCTCTGTAACAATCAATGTAATGATGTGAAATCATGAGGATTGTTTTTCTTCTTGAGGCTGGAGTTCATCATTGTTAGGTACATTAAAGGATTTAAGAAATGATATATTTTCACCTTCTCATTGGATACCCAACTGAAAAAAATGCAATTATTTTTGGACCTCTTTGAGTGGAGTAGCCTTTTGGGACTTTACCTATGACTTGATATTCCAGTCCATCTCTTGGGGGTTGTGGGCCCCACCGCCCTAGGGTTTTTGGCTCTTGTAGAGGAAAGAACACTAATAAATGGCCCTAAACTTTTAAGGTATGGTAGTGGAAAATGTTTCATTGTTATAGAGTGTGGAGTGTGGAGTGTGTGGTGAGTGAAATGTGGCTAGTTTGGTAAGGACATTCAAGCTTCATAATTTGTGTTTCTTGGCTAATACAGTAACAATTTTTAGTTGATCTCATTAACTATGCTTGGACCATTTCCAAGTTGAACTTGTTTTTGATGAAACTTAGAAGCAACAAAAACACAAACAAAAGTGGCAATTCTATCTAAATAGTATAAAGTTGACATTTTAGCTCAAAGAGACGTTGAGGTGTGGCCCCCTCAATTTTGCATCTCTGCTTTTCCCTTCTTGTCATGCAAAAACTGAAAGTGGCTCAACCCTTTTTATCACACAACCATTTCACCCTTCACATTTAGTCACATCCGATAAAAATTGGAACGATACAGAGAAAAACAACCCTTTCAATTGAACGAGATAAGATCATCTCGTTTAATTGAATCGAGTTGCTGACGTACTATGAGATGCAAATGGGCCGTTTCTTCTCCAACCAAGCATGCATTCTTGCATCATTAACTTGAATTTGTTAAGTGATTAAGATATATATGTTTCATTTTATACAGGAGAGACAGATTCTGTGGTGGTCAGTGTGTTGGAGAAAAAGGTGACCCTCACGTGTAGATTTCCCACGGCGGCACAGAGGTCGGGAATTCCGTCATCATCCACCCCCGTTGCACCGCTCAACAAGCTTGCTCTGCTCTTCATGCGCCTCTTCTTCACCACTTGCCGTTCATGATTCATTTCTTTTACAACATATTTTATAATGCAAAAGAAAGAAACAAACCTACAATAAGATGAGTTTTGGAGCGGAAAATAAACACCGTCATACTCTATACAGATTTCTGGTAAAATAGTAACTTAGTCGCGTAGTCGAGATTTTTTTTTTCATTTTTTATTACTAGGGGAAGATTGTAATTCCTAGATTGGTAGATTAGTTGACAAAATAAGATAGTACTTGTACATTTTTATAATATGGAGGATGGATCATCAAGTAGTGACATGATTTGTTTCAAATACATTTCTTGGATGTTTGTTTTATTTATATATGTTGTTAGATCATCAACTTTCTTGCCAAGAAAAAGTTGGTTTTTACAATATTATACAAGATGCTTACTTCATCAAGAATTGGGAAGTTGAGGAAGTTAAACAACCTAATGAAGCAGGCTAGCGTTGGATTCTTGGTGAGGAAAACCAAAGCTTCCCTTTTGGGATTTTGCATAACTTTCCAGCAAAAATACCTTTTCATCCATCTTTTAAGCCCTCAGATTCAGTTCTCAAGTTGTTCATCTCAACATAAAGCTGCTTTAAAAATGTCTGGATCACAGGCAAGTCATTTTCCATTTCTTTCACATTCTTGATGAAGAAATCCATTATTTATTTTTACTCAGATGAAAAATGTGAACCTTTGATTTCAGGTTTGCTGTATGGTGATGAAGATCAATCTAGACTGCAATGCTTGTTGCAGAAAAATGAGGAGAATCATTCTCAGGATGAAAGGTTCTTGGAGAATATTTTTTCTTTTTCTTTTTGAGTACTATGTGAAAATCGTACAAAAAATCCTTAAAATTAGAGGCAGCTCTGGTTATTGTCTCGAAGTGGCACGTGCCTCCCCATAATTTAGTTATTTTCTCGAAGTGGCACGTGCCCCTATTTTTCAAGATGAAAACACCCACATTCCTGTTTATAAAGAAAGTGTCTCATCTATTATAATTTTGTATATGCAGATATTAAAACTGATAAATTGCGTTTTCTATGTGTTTGTGTTTCACATTTTCAAGAAATAGAGAATCATGCTATAGAGAAGCAACACTTGAGGGTGATAGTGTGTGGGAGATTCATCCCAGCAGATGTAGCAATCAAGATAAGGAAAAAGATGAAGAGAAGAGTTGAGATTTTGGAAATCCAAGAACTCGGGGGCAATTTATAAATTCATTTCTACATTAAGTTTCTGACATGTCACTCCGATGGAATTAGAAATGAATTTGTACATTTTAAGTTTTAATTATTGAAATGGAAAACTAGTTTTTTTCTCCTCCCAATATCTAGAGAGAGTTTTGAGTGAGACATCCTTGTGGAGACCAAAGGTCAAGAGAATGATCATTAACTGTTTTTTCTTGATCTTTTAGTCCATTTGATTGATCTTTCCCTTGAACATTTCTTTTTTACCTTGATCTTTCAGTTAAAATTTGATGCTTGATCTTTCAGTCAATTTCTTGAGCATTCCTTTTTACCTTGATCTTTCAATTAAAATTTGATCTTTCGGTCAATTTTCTTGATCATTCCTAATTTTTGGTACATTACTGTAATTTCGTACAAATTCACACCAAAACCCAGTCTCGAATTGGTCCATGTGAGACTGCTGAGCTCTGGCGACACCAGCAACTTAAAATCTAACAACGGTAGCGAGGTTGAAACTCACCCACGACAACTTCAACCGTTAACGGTCCCTTATAGTACTTGGTCTCTGTAAAGACAGGTTTCAAATGAGAATTTGTACACTGTGTATGTATTTTACTTGTCTCTTTGTATAAAATTTATAAATTTGACTAAAACTACTCCTCACAATATTTATGTATTGAAAATTTTATTTTACTTGGCTATGTATGTATTTCTGATACTTCTACTCCTAGTAACGATGATAATATCACTGTAAGAGAGAAACATAAAAAGAGTTTGTTTTTTAGGAGAGGACAACGTTAGAGAGAGGAGTTGAATAGCTAAATAATTGAGAGTATTCAAGATTGAATTTTAAGTCTATGAAATATTATATAATATTTTCAATTTTTGTCCAACCATTATTTTGTCCAATTAATGAATTAAAATGTTCTAAAACTCGACACAACCATTAGACCAACTATAAATGGATTTTCACTGGTGATGGCCTTACAATTAACTTGCCTTGGGAACATGCAGTACACGGAAATTCACTAGATTGAAGAATCTTATGGCTCTTCAATCTATGCCCATGTGAATTCTCTATTATTATGCGCATCATTATAGAACCGGGATGGCCTAACCGGTCATGCCAAATAGCAAATTCATCAACAATCTTCTGGTTTGTTGTATATATCTCAATGGCGCCGATGAATGTGCAATATAAACCGGAGGAATAAGAAAGTAATCTTTCCAATATCAATTTCTTTCCGGATTTTGTACTTGTAATGTACAAGAACTCACAGTTACCTTCATTACCAGTCTCAATATGGTATCCATTTCTCCGGATAACCTTAAAACACAATAAATTTCTTTGAGACTTTGGGGAAAATAATGCATCACTAGTGCAAAATTTCGTTCCTCCCGCTAATATAATCGTTGCTCTTCCGGAGTCTTCAATTATTTTTGCACTGCCAGAGATAGTACTCACATTCGCTTCTTTCAGCTTCAACTCGGAAAAATATTTTTTATTCTTGAGTATGGAGTGCGTTGTTGCACTGTCTTCCAGACACAACTCTTTGTCACCGAACATATAAATGTCCATTTTCTTCATCAAATATAAATTTTAATTAGAACTTTTTTCATAAAGACATCTTGACATTTGCTATATGAAACTTGAATTAATAATTTATTATAATACAATATCATTTACTTGGACATTTCTGCTCGAGTCATCTTCAGGGTGTTTTGACAAAGAGATTTCGCAACAACAAAGAAGTAAAATACTTTAAATTATTTTCTTAGTCACAATTAGCATCTTTACCAATAAAATTGGTTTATTTCTTTTTGAATATATAATTCACCGATTCTTGGTAGAGATCGGCTAGATGCGTTTTTGCCGTACTTCAGGTACGCACTCAGCGACTTAATATGTAACGATGACATTCACTATCACCATCTTTACCTCTGTTATTTCATCTTACCTCTCCCTCTTCTGGGGGACGAGCGGAGCTTCTGAAAAGTCTTTATCTCAAAAGTTAATCTCCCTCTTCTGGAGGGGAATGAGATATCGCAAAACTTATTGTCCCTCTACTGGGATAATATTACCGCACTCGCATTTACTTCAGGAAATGGAGCAGTGTACACCTTTTTTGAAACTTTTTATTTTACTGTATCACATTTACTTCAGGAAATGGAGCAAGACCATATATGCCTAGTTATTATACTACTTCTTTGATGGCATCTCCAAGGTCATTTGCCTCTACATGATTTCAACATCTAGTACCAAGATAATTTCATTTTCCGACAATATCATAACCTTTGAAATCAGAAATTTTCAACATTAGTCATCGTAATAATCAAAACATTCAAAGCAAAATTCACAGTGCTTACCAGATGAGAATATCTCAACGTATTTAGATTTTCATACTAGCATAATTTGTAAAACTTGTTCTTCGTGAATTGTGCTGATGCATCTTTGTAAAATCACCCTCTGTAGTTAGAGTCTCGCACCAACCAATTTGTATCAACCGATCTTTGTAAATATTAGTTGTGCTAAATCCATTTACGTTCAGTGGATAGAGACTCGTGCTGATAACGTGTTGTGAAAATATTATATAAGTATGAGAAACAGAACAAGAAAAGTAGATGAGAGAAATGGTTCTCTGTATTCAGTTGTGTGACTTGTACATGGAGTGACTATTTATACTACTCCAATATATGTTACAAGGTTGTATTAACACATGTCATAAAACACGTTTAATGAACTTCTCATCTCTTAGTGTAAGGGAGTTTATAACTCTTTTAACTCCACTTGAATGGACAATTCACTCACCGTGGTTTATATGTTTTATAAAGTTCATTACAAATAATTTCTAAAAATAAAATAAAGGTAACTATGATTAAATCATGCAATTCAACAATTGAAAATTAGGATCTTAAATAACTTTGCTCTAGAACAAAGAAAATTTAGTTTTTTATAAGAGAAGAAAATTTAGTTACTTGATAAACTCTTAAAAGTATATTTTATCTTAGTGAAATCTATTTTTTATAAAAAATAAAAAATAATTGTCAACTTATTTCAAAAATTATAACCTATTTAATTTCTATGCTGAGATCCACCAAATTTTCAGATAATATTTTCAGAATCCATTCCAAATTTTGGTTTCGATACTGTTCATTTTAATTTCGATTCCCACCAAAATCCCCCATCAAATTTGTGAGCACTATAATTTAAATTTTGGCCAATTAAAGAAAGCTTTTTGTAGGGCAACATTGTAATTTTCTTTTGCGAACATATAAATTCCCCTCAGATCGTGCGCCCAGTAGATTCACCGTATTCCCCTCATCGAATCGCCACTCCTGAATCCTAATAACTAACTCCGGAAACTGTTACCACCTCCGGCGCGATTCCAAACCCTAACCCTAGCCATAATCACTCCACGCGAACTCTTCAATTTCACCAAGTTATCAAATTGATTTCGCCGGAATCGAATTCCCGGTCCAACTGATGGATACCGAGATCAGTGAACCGACCCGTAATAAGCACCACCGGTCCCCGTCGGACGAGGAGAACAACGGCTCCGAGAACCCTTCCAAGCGCCGGAAGCACCGCCGCCATAAGCACCACCACCATCGCCACCGCCGCCATAGCCGGAGCAGCAAGAAGGAAGGCAAGGCTGCGCTGGAAGATGTGCCGAATGATGAGAATGATGACGTCGGCGGGGATCATACAGTTGGTCAAGGCTCCATACTGGGGATTGATTATGATGATATGGAGGAAGGAGAAATTGTTGAAGATGATAAGGTGTATTCACATTCCCTTCGCTATTAATTTCTTGAAGTTATATCGATTTCGTTTCCCCAATTTGATTTATTTTATAATGCCTTTTGAGATCATTGGAGGTTTATGCTATTCTTTCGTGGATTTTAGTTGTTTTGAGATTGATTTGGAGGGGTTTGCATGAAAAATATAGAACTTAACTATCACCAAACAGCTTTCAGAAGCACTGCATTAACAAACATTAGTTTTTCCCCGGCGAAAGTTACTGAAGACTGATGGCTTTTCAATGGATTTGTAAGAATATGTTTGTCTTCCCCATTTACTTTCTGTTTTTTTAGAATTCTGTAGCATCGTTGTTTTAATTTGGAAATAGTTGGTAATCATTATCTGAGCTTATTCAATTTTCATTCTTCTGCAGGCTGCAGATGCCTCTCCGAGGAGGAAGAAACCAGATCCGGGGTTACCTGATGACGATGACAACACCAGTGTAAGAGAGAAACACAAGGATTTGGCAGTGGATGCCTCTCCTACAGTTGAGCATGTTGCTAATGGTCAGAGAAACAAGCAATATGATGCAAAAAGCAGTAAGAGGACTGAAATATTTGCTGAAAGTGAATTGCTGAAGTATAGAGGTAGATCAGGCTCACCTTCACAAGAAATGGTGAATGGGCTGGCCAAAGCTCGGAGTGGTGTGAAATCACCTGATAGGAGACTCCGAGAGGGCTCATTGTCAGATGATGGCCGTGATGATGGTTATCGCTCGAAAAGAAAGCATAGGAGTGAGTCTGATGATGATCTAGTTGAATCCAGTAGGGACAACAGGAATTCCACCAAAGACTTGCCAAGGGGTAAAGAAAGGGAACATTCTCTTAGCAGACATAGTACTCAAGCAGATAGGCATCACAGTCGAGAAACTCGAGAAAGAGATAGAGAAGGCAGCCGGGATACTTATAGAGGTCATGATGATGGTTATCACTCAAAAAGAAAGCACAGGAGTGAGTCAGATAATGAGATAGGTGAATCTAGTAGGGACAACAAATATGCCTCCAAAGACTCGCCAAGGGGTAAAGAAAGGGAGCATTCTCTTAGCAGACATATTACTCGAGCAGATAGGCATTACAGTCGAGATACTCGAGAAAGATATAGAGAAGAAAGCCGGGATTTGGACAGGGACAAGACAAGAGAGAGATCTATAGATAAACTCGGTTTGCGAGACCTGGAAAGGGAAAGGGAAAGGGAAAGGGAAAGAGATAGGAATAAGGATAGGGAAAGGGAGAGGGAGAGGGAAAGGGAGAGGGAGAGGGAGAGGCAGCGAGGCTGGGAGAGGGAGAGGGAAAGAGAGAGGGACAGGCAGCGAGACCGGGAGAGGGAAAGGAGGGACCGCGATAGAGAGAGCAGCAGAGATACATATAGGAATAGGGATGAGAATAATTCTCGCCATTCTAAATACAATGATGATGGTGATTTCAGCAGGAATGATGATTACAGGCGCAGAAGACATGATATTAGTGACAAAGATAGGGCTAGAGACAAAGATGCTGATAAGACCGACAGTTTTAAGGCAGATATACCAGAAAGAGACAGTGAGAAGTCTAAAAGGTAATTTGAAGTCAAACATTTGTACTGCTCCTGAGGGTTTTCTTTTAATTTCATTTTAAGAACATTTATTTATTTATTGGTTGCAGGGATGAAAATGAACAAGAAGACTATCTAGACAAAGTAGTATTGCAATTAGAAGAACATGAGGAGGATGACCTCGAAAAAATTAAGGAGGAAAGTAGGAGGAGAAGGCAAGCTATTCTTGAAAAATATAAAAGTAAGAATTTGCAGCAGCAGCAACAACTTCAACCTGAACAAAGCACAGGTAATGATTGTCAAGATTATAATTTCTAAAAGGGTGATTTTCCTTTCCATTATTTTATTTTCCTTGCACTTCACATAAATTAATATGTCTTTTGATGGAACAGAAAACGAGAAATCAGAACAGCAACCTTTAACAGCTGTATCTGAAACCATTGATGGCCGGACTGATGGAGCTGATGATTATGTTGCGGATGTATCATTCTCTGTTGGAAAATCTCCTCCTCAAAATGGAATTTCTACTTTAGAGAAGCCTTCTGATGCAGTGGGTGGTTTGGGTGCTGGAACTCCCAAGGTGAGATCTTTTAGACACTGCTAGATATTTGTTCATGCATTTCATGCTGACTTTAACCGTCTGAACATATTGTATTTGTTGTGTTTTGAGTCTTTGCTGTTGTAAGTATTGTGGGTTAATACCTTTGATGTTGGCATTTGTAGAGTGAGAGATCAAACGATATGTTCTGTGATGATATTTTTGGTGAATCGCCAACAGGTGTCCGTAAATCGGTATGTTCCATTTTGTCTCCCATGTGATCTTTTGCATCGTTACTGTCTTAATTAATACATAATCTGAAGCTGTTGTTGTCTATCTAGTGTAAACATTAACTCTACCACAAATCAAAATTTTCCTACCTTTTTGTTTGATATCTGAAGTTTTTACATTTTCTTGTACCTGACTATCTATATTAATTTTTTTTTCAGGGCAAGAGAGATGGTCGAGCAGTTGAATGGAGTGGCCAGCATGACAATTGGGATGATGTAGAAGGATATTATAGTAAGTGTATTAGCTCTTATTTGGAGTTTAGCTTGAAAGTAGTTACATGTTTAGATTTTGCTTATCTTATGCACAACTCTTATAAATCTTCTTTCTGGATTGCAGGCTATCGGTTTGGAGAAGTACTTGATGGTCGGTATGAAATAATTGCTGCACACGGAAAAGGTGTATTTTCTACTGTAGTTCGTGCAAAGGACCTAAAGGCCAATTCGGATGACCCTGAAGAAGTTGCAATAAAAATTATTCGGAGTAATGATACCATGTGAGCCAATTTGATTTAACTTCCATTTTATGTCCTGTTACCTTTTGTTCTTCTATTTTTTAAAAAAATGTTTGGTGTTGTTATTCTAGGTTGAAGGCTGGAATGGAAGAGCTGGTTATATTAAAGAAGTTGGTTGGTGCGGACCCTGAGAATAAACGTCATTGCGTTCGTTTTCTTTCCAGTTTTAAGTACAGGAACCATCTCTGTTTAGTTTTTGAGTCTCTTCATATGAATCTTCGTGAGGTCCTGAAGAAATTTGGCCGTAACATTGGACTGAAATTAACTGCTGTAAGGGCTTATGCAAAACAGCTCTTCATTGCATTGAAGCATCTAAGGAATTGTGGTGTGCTTCACTGTGATATTAAGCCTGACAACATGCTTGTAAGTTCCTACACTGCTATGACTATCCAGTGCCTCTCTATATTTACACTTCTTATTTTCTGGGTATTATACTTGTGTCATTAGGTGAATGAAGCGAAAAACATATTGAAGCTCTGCGACTTTGGCAATGCTATGTTTGCTGGCAAAAATGAAGTTACTCCATATCTAGTGAGCCGTTTCTATCGTTCCCCAGAGATAAGTAAGTCATATTCATATGTATTACTAATTGGGTTTTCAAAATTGTCTGGTAACTGATATTTGATTATAGACAGCTTCTCATTAGTTAATCCTTTGAACTTTATGTTTCTCTCAGTTCTGGGTTTGTCTTATGATCATCCCATGGATATGTGGTCAGTTGGCTGTTGTTTGTTTGAGCTTTACACTGGGAAAGTTCTTTTCCCTGGTGCGACAAACAATGATATGCTCCGGCTTCAGATCGAGCTTAAAGGCTTGTTTCCAAAGAAGATGGTTCGCAAGGTCAGTAACTACTTTAAATGACGTTTATTTTCTTTTTCCAATATATGATTTATATTTTTATGCTATTGCTTGTGGGGTAAAAAAGTGAATCCCTCCTTTGACTAACTATGCAGAGAAGTTTATGAGCAATTTGATTATCCTTAAATGTGTTGACTTACTAAGTAGGCCATTTTCCTCTTACAGGGTGCCTTCAAGGATCAGCATTTTGATCAGAACCTGAATTTTCTTGCCGTTGAGGAGGATCCCGTTTCAAAGAAAGTAAATATCAATTTAATATTATGTCATTTATATTCTCCAATTTAACGTGCCATCTAATATGGTTCTTTTTTTTTATTATTGGTAGGCTGTGAGGAGAGCAATTCTAAATGTTAAGCCAAAAGATTTTGGTACTCTGATTTTGGGTTCTCCCGGTGAGGATCCAAAGATGTTAGCCAATTTCAAGGATCTCCTTGAAAAAATATTCATGTTGGACCCTGATAAAAGAATAACAGTTGCACAAGCATTGAGTCATCCATTCATCACTGGCAAATGAACAGTAGTGGATTTTATATCTTTCTATTGTAAGATAATAATTCGAAGGCGTTTTTACCTTTGTACTCTCTTAATGATGTTGGCACTAAGAGTTTTAAATTGGATTCAGTGCCATTATTTTCGATTCAGTAAGAGTTTTAAATTGTACTCTAGACATGGTTTCAGCACCTCTGTTTAATTTACTTCTGAAACATTGATTAGTTGATATGTATAGTTCTTTTAAGTGAAAAAAATTGCACCGGCTTGTCTGATTATTTCTCTTTTTTCTTTCATGTTTTAGTTTTGTTTCATGAGAGACTGTTTAATTTCAGTTATGTCCTATTTGTGGCTTGTCCTTAGTCACATTTTTTTTAATTTCAATTCCTTCTGATATCTTGATTTTTTCAGTGATTATATTTGGTCCTTGAGAGTCTAATTCAGTTTTTCGTTCAGGATAACATCTGTGCTATGAGGCAACCATTCAGTTAGATGCTTTAAAGGCAACCTGGAAAGGTATTTTGGTTTGTCTGCTAGGAATTAATTGTGAGACAGTTACTCAGATCAGTTTTCATCTTTATATATTTCAGTGTCTTGACTTCTTGTGAACTGGCATGCTTCTTGCTTGGTACTTGGATTGGGGGGATTACTAACAATAGTGTTATGCATAGAGTTGATCATTTTTCTTTGCTGGATATTGCTTCAGTAACTATTGATCATGTTCTGTGCAAAATTTTCATATTTCTTGCCTTATTAATCGTGAAGTGTTGAGTAGTGTGTCATGCATGCGCTCTGTTACCTTCTCTTTCCTTCTTGAGCTAACATGTTTATTCATAAGTTTAATTGCGTCCTTCGTGCATATTCTAATGAGTTTGTATTACTTCTGATTTATGACTTGGCAACTCTGGAGGAATATCCTTGGAGATTGTTGGATGCTGTTACCAGAATGATGTATCTGTAAGATGTTCATTCTCTTCTTCAATAGAAATTTTCAGTTTCATCTGAACTATTGTGGTGGTGATGTTGTCATTTGCCTTTCTAGGTTATATGGCTGTATGGTTGAAGAGTTTATGTAAGTTTTTGGTAAACTTTCACTTCTTTATTATTATAGTTGAGCTGTGCTCTGTCAGTCTACATGAAGTTCAAGTTAACTACTCTGCTGAATTTTGTAGATCCAGCTGTTTTGCAAGCAATCTGTTTACTAATCAAAATATTCATGTTTCTACCCACTCAACATATTTTAAACTTTGTTTTTCTGGGCATTTATGTGACTCATTTCTTTTCTGCTGTAGGTGGTAGGCTTTGATAATCATTTCCTTAGACCGGAAATTTACTGCTTAAATAAATATAGCTGTATAAGTATACTGTTTATGGTGAGAAAAAAAAGTTGACCAAGTTAACGATATCTTGTGGATATTATTATTTTGTGTGTGAAATAATTTGTGAATTGTATAATTTTTAGAGCAAATAACAAGAAAATAATATCGAGACGGACTGTGTGTTGGTTTCTAACAGTTAAGTATCTCAAATGCATGTCAGTGAAATAATGCTCCCAGCATATAAAGAATCTCCATAGTTCGGCGACGGACTGTAAAATATACTTCTTTTTTATGTGGCTAGATATGAGATAATGGGACTGTTTAGAACAGTTGAAAATTACACAAACGTCATTTAATATTGTCGGTACAAATTACACGTTTGATAGCATGATGAGTAAGCGTTAGGACTTAAATTCCATGATCATACTGGTTTACTTTAACAATCTATCTATTCGTGGGAAGGTATACGAGGAAAGAATCTAACTAGGAGGGGAATGTAAAACCCAGCAATTAGCTGAATAGTTTCTACAGCTGCAATGCCTTTTTGAAATTACTGTGCCGTGGGTTTAAAATAATTTGTATTTTGTGAGTAATGTAACTGATGATTTATATTTTGTTAATGTTATTTGTGCCTGTAATGTTTGGAGGATGTGAAAGTTTAACGTTTCATAGTATCTGACCTGTGGAAGGACCCCATTTGCTTTGAGGTATATTGAATTTGGGATTTTTTCACTGGAAGATTTAAAAGTGCTTTCTCATCTTGGCTGTGGGAAGTTTGATGTTACCTATACATTAGAAGGTCGATAAAATAATAACATGGTGTATTAACCTCGTTCTTATCTATAGTACTTATGTGGATTAGCACTGTAGAATTTGATTTTTGATTAGTTGAGTAAAAAGAAGATTAGAAGATAGATGTGGCTGCTTATGTAATTACGATAGTTTCTAAGCTATTATTAAGGTGTGCTGTTTGTTTCAAACTGAAACTGGTGATTATAGAAGTGTACAAACTTTCTGGTCAAAATAATGGCCATAAAAAAAAAAAGTACACAAAAACACATATCCAAAAGTAGATAGTTTGAAGTTTGATCCTAGGTTACTCATTCTAGAACTTGTGATGAATGGGGCCCACATACTAGAAGTGTTCTAGATTGCAAAAGCAGAATTAGCACTGCAAGAAGTATTTGTCTTAGTCAATTGGAGAGGTTTAGAGGTTGGTTATTGTGTCTGCAGGAAACTTCATGGAGGTTTACTTGAAGCTTTCAGGCTGTTGACTACTTGAAGAGACAACCCTAATTGTCTTCCATTCACACAGAAAACTGTCTTGAGTATGTTTCAATACTAATGCTCCTCATTGTGTGGAACGTGTGTGGGGGTGTTAGCAGTAGCTTATACTGACAGTTCGAACTTCGAAAGTCTGATGTTAGTAAAATTTACTGTCATATACACATGGTAACTCTAAACTCTACAGCTTATTGCTGAAAATTCTCTCGGCTCAATTATTTATTCATTTTGCTGTTTTCTCTTCACCATACATATGAACCCTCATTTTAAAAAAGGAATGTGGAATGAAATATTTTCTTTACAAGATAATAAAGAAAAGAGCAGAGAGGGATTTATGAGAAAAAGGAAGTCTCCACTGAAGAAGACATTGGTCGTTGATTTGTACTAGTTAGGCCTGGCAAAATGGGCCCGTTACCCACCGGTCAAATGGGTAATTTTAATAAATACCCATTTGAGTATGGGTATAAATGGGTAATGGGTATAAAGGGGTATGAGTTAAATGAGTAATTAAGATAAACGGGTCGGATGGGTTGGGTTCATGGTCTTCGCGGGTTTGAGTGTTTATGTGTAACAAATAAATCTAGGGCGTTACTATTTGCAGGACCAAATTACTACTGCAGGACCATATGAAACTTGATCAGACGTATTTTTTCCCAATTGGTTTTGCCCAATTCAAAATGCAATATCTTAGTGCGTCAAATGTACATTTGAATCGGGCAAAACTAATTGGGGGAAAATGCTTCTGATCAAGTGAAATATGGTCCTGCAGTAGTAATTTGGTCCTGCAAATAGAAGTTCCCTAAATCTAGTACCAAACAAACAACCTAGTATCAAACAAAAAAGCTTATCAACAAACAACATAGTACAAACCAAACAAATCTAGTACCAATCAAACAGAATCAAATATTTTATACTCCATGAAGATGACATTATTAGTAACATTCTTTTTATTTTTGTTAATTTTTTTTTTTCCATTTATGACGTAATATGGTACCTTAAACAACCTAGTACAAATTAAATTTATAGATATGTAAATCAAATTTGAACCAACATAACCCATTTATATTATTTTCAACCCGCCGGATTTAACGGGTTTACCCGACCCGTTTAAGACCCATTTTTAAATGGGTTTAAACGGGTTAGACCCATTTATAGAAATTACCCATTATACCCGACCCGTTTAAGACCTGTCCGACCCGTTTGCTAGGCCTACTACTAGTACACACCAAGACGCATTCAGTTTAGATAGAGAAGCGCTAGGTACACTCTCAACCCGGTAGCTATGTTTTAGTCTCTTAGTGTAATCTTGAAGTTGGAATGGGCAATTGCTTTTGTCATTATAATTATATAGTTTAACAAAAACCAATTGTCTTGTTTAGTACTATCATATCAAAACTCAACTTGGTTGAGAAAAAGACGGACATCCAATGACCTTATTATAACACAGCTTAGCAATATTTGGAGTTTGCGACCCACCATTCTTCTGCATATTAGAAGTTATTTGCATTGCATTTCAACTCGTAGTTCTTTTTGAGAGTAAAGCGCTCATGTACCTCTGAATTTTTTAAAACCTTGATCCGGATTTGACTTTCAAAGAAAATATTAAGCGAATTCCATGTTTAATCACTTTATTTGGTATGATTCGTTTTCTTTATTTTGTGAATGACAGACGTGTTTTCTTTTTCTTTAAAAAGAAGTTAAAAAAGTACTGTTAAAATCAAGAATCATTCAAAAATTCAATTTCCCACCTTCACTTAATAAGAACCTTCCTCGATGCTAATTCTTCTAATCATGGGACCAAAGAGGTCAATTTGGTCGATTATTCATAAATAACAAAGTATGGACCGCATCAGACTTTATGTACTTGCATTAATTTGAAGTTTCTTTCATCTTGAAACTCTAGTCATGCAACAAAGTCACGCCCTAATCAAATACAAACACGTATTACCATTTCATAACCATTTTGAAAATCGTTCTTTAAAGCGACCGACACCGACCTCACTTCTGCAACATTACAATTTACAAATGGTGCGTGATTTATTTATCATCTTTATTTTCAAACCTAAATGAATTCTTAACGTACCATAGGGTTTATGGAGATGTAGACTTCAATTGTTATTACTTTACATGTTGTAGTTTAAAATGTCTCTTTATTAATCTTGAAAGTGACACAAATTTAATATACTAAATTTAAAATATATTATTCTAATGCTCAATGAAATATAGAGCGTATACAATAAATATATTAGCCGCTTTGAATATGTAGTTCGGGAATCTCATTGTCTACGAGTTGAGGTTCAGGGCACCTAGTCTTTGGGATCCGAGTCACCCCGGTCTGGCAATATGTGGATTTCTATTGTACTAGTTTTAAACCCAATTCGAATATGTTAGCGTTAAAGTTTAGCATATTACTCATAATATTTTTCTGTCTTTATAACTTATCAGTGATGGAACTCCTGTAATTTGTAATTACAAATAAAATTTGTCTCATTTTACGGTAGATGTAGCCACCATTTGTAAATCACGTAAATATGAATATTATTTGTTCTCATATTACAAAATGTTATGTGATTCGGATCATTTTAAAATTATTATTATTATATCAACATTTTATTTAATCCTTATTCGGATCATTTTAAAATTATTATTATTATATCAACATTTTATTTAATCCTTACTATCATCAATTATATATAATTTGTACTGAAACTAAGCTTTGGTACATAATCCAGAAGCTTCTTAATCATTCAAGAAGCTATTCATGTTCTTGATTTGTCCCCTTTGTTATTGTTTACAAGTTTTTAATTCAGCCGCTCACCTAACAAATCCTTATCTTGTTAGCTGGTAAGTTTTTGCCCCATATCTGGATTGGATAAGGATAATTGTATTTCACCAGAAATAGGATGATGATAATTATTGTTTTTAAGGTTAAATGGATTAAATTAAATTTTTTTATTGAAAATAGTTTGCTCTACTAAATTAAGAATTTTGTCACATTTTATACTTTTATTAATTTAAATTTGTTATACTTTTATTAATTTAACTTAAACAAACTATACTAATAAGTAATAAGTTCAAAAGAACATTGCAGCCCTACTATAATTATATTAAAAAAATTACTGAATGACATGTAGTTTCAGATTTTACTTTTATAGTCCAAAATCTCATATTATAAATGACAATATTGTCCCATATAAGTAGTCTAGTTTTTCTACACACTAAAAAAATGAATACTCTTTTTGTACATATATACAATATTTAAGACTATAAAAATAGATACCAAGCTACATTTATCAACCCCTAAATTTTATTTATGAATTTACATCAAAATATCATATTTGGTAGAGGACAAATTCGTGAACATATCCAGAATTTTCTTCAAGGCACTATATTTAGCTAACATATCCGTCCAATTTTAGAAAAGTAAAAGAAAGATAACTGGAATATCAAACATGAAATTATATGAAAGAACTGATACGTTAATCTATGCGGAGACCGCGTTCAAATATATTCTAAATACCAATTCAAATTTTTACGCAAATTATACAATTAATCGCCCCTTTCCTCAGACTTTGTCACTAAGGAAAATGTTCACCACACGCGCTCATCATTTTCCCGCGAGCCGCCTTTTGTCCATTCTTCTGGATTTACACACAATCACACACTACTATGCATGATATAAAAACAATGCTCACGCAATAAACCTCAAATCCTTTTTAGCCATTTTCCCACTTTTCTTTGCTCATCAACAACCTCTAAAGGCACAAGCGAGCCTCTCTTGCTCGTTTGTATCCTTCAATTTCTGCATTTTTTTCGAGCTGCGCGGAAAGTAAAATAAGTGGTTGAAATTGAAATACGAGTACTAAGGTGATGGGGAGGAAGCTTGATGCACTGTTTGGCCGGAAAAAGTATGATACCGGTAAAATCAAGGCTAACTTGAACCTTGGCATTTCGCGGCTCGCTGTCTTGAAGAATCAGCGGCAGGCTCGATGTAACATTAACAACTCCGATGTTCTTCAGCTACTCAACCTCGGCCAGCACGAACGAGCCCTTCTTCGGGTAAGTTTCGGCTTCTGTAAATTCAAGAATGCTTTCACAGCATTTTGTTCTGGTTTTGATTGGTTTTCGTTTTTGTTTTTGGCATAGGTTGATCAGGTAATCAAGGACCAGAACATGCTGGATGCGTATGTTATAATAGAGGGCTATCTTCATCAGCTGATAGAAAGAATCAGCCTCGTTTGGAGCGCAAAGTTAGTATTGTTATGATGTTAAGGATTTTCTGAGTTTGATTTTTGTGTTTACTGATGGTTTTGATTATGTGTTTGTGTGCAGAGTCTGTCCTGAGGATGTAAACGAGGCCGCGGCAGGGTTAATTTATGCGTCGGTAAGATGTGGGGAGTTCCCTGAGCTTCAGGAGATTCGTTCGCTTTTCGCGTCTCGATTTGGGAAGGAGTTTACTGCCAGAGCTATGGAGTTGAGGAACAACTGTGGAGTCAGTTATAAGGTTAGCTAATCATAGGATTTACCTTAAAAAAGTTTTATTTTTTCCCCCTAATTATAATGAACATTCATATCGAAATCTGTGCTTCTTGAAAACTCAGATAATACAGAAGCTATCCCCCAAGATGCCTAGCTTGGAGAGCAGGATGAAGGTGCTCAAGGCTATGGCTTCAGAAAACAACATTACTCTCCAACTCGAAGATGTGGAATCGGTAAGAGCAGAGGTACAAGACCATGTGAATTTATACAAATGTTCTTAGCAACTTATTTGTCTTCATTGTAGGAGATGATGGGGGCTGGTTCAGGGAGTTTTCAGCCGGTTCCGAGGACACCGAGTCACTCAGGGGATGTCGGAAACTTTGAAGGTAGCTCAGATTCAGTGAAACGGAGAACTAAATACAAGGATGTGGCAGCAGCAGCACAAGCAGCATTTGAATCTGCAGCTCATGCGGCCGCTGCAGCACAAGCAGCTGTGGAACTATCACGGACTGACTCTCGTGATCCCGATGATTCAAGCATTCGGAGAAAGACCAGGGGTGCTGATGTAGAAGAAGAAGAACAGAAAGCTGAAAAGTTTCATTCAATGAAGATGAATGATGAATATGAATCCGAGGAAGAAGAAATCGTCAAGGCAGAACAGTTTGAACAGGGAAAGAATGACAGGGAGTTTAAGAGGACCTTTTCCAGTTCAAGCTCAGAGTCATCAGACAATGTTGTGTATCAAGTTGATACAGGTTCGCATAATGAGCTCATGAGGAAACTAGAACAGAAGGTTATTGTTTTTGATGAAAGTGACGACGAGGAGTCTCATGCCATAAGGAGAACAAGAAACCAGGATTTGAGTGAAGAAGATGAATACAATATGCAGGGGAAGAAAGTATTGGGTTCTGAAAAGTCATACCATATCGAGGAAGATGTTGCTGAGCAAATCGACAGAAAGCCTAGGCATTTCCCCTTAAGCTCCAACTCAGAAGTCAACAAGAAGAAGGCGCCTGAGGTGAGGCCAGCTTCCGTTAGAACTAAGAGGACACAAGGCCGGTAGTGAGCATCATTGGGAAGTTATGTAATGTAATACCATATACAGTTTTGTCTATATCCTTTTTGTACAAAAGAACTTGTGAAACTCAGTAGAGCAACACTTGAGTTTGTTTTTCACTATCTTTGTAAAGCCTACAGCTCTTTTATCTACATACACATTTCAGTCAGTTTGGATTATAACAATATACACATTTCAGTCAGTTTGGATTATAACAATATACACATTTCAGTCAGTTTGGATTATAATAATACACACATTTCAGTCAGAAGACGAAAAGTATATATAACCCTTTCACACAAACAATTTACATGTAGTTTCAAAACTAGTTAATCAAGGACCGTGTTAAATATGGAATGATACAAAATATTAAAGGAACACCTGAGAAAATGTTCAGTACTAATCTTCCATTCAAGTTCGCAAAACACGTCAGATTGACGATAAATATCTGTGTGCACCATCAGGCATATGGTAACAATGATAAGGAGCTAAGATGTTGATTCACATCCAAAGTGGAGCACATGTCAGCTAGGAGCAGAAAATATGCACACGGAGATGGAAAACTATATATCTAGATCATACTTTACTAATAGATAACGAACTAGTTAAGCTACCAACAGCTCTATGATTTGAAGTACCAAAATTACATGCCCCTGGCACGTTTCTTTCCAGGTTGTCTCAAGTCGTCATAGAACTGCAAGCTCACACCAACATCTTCATCATACTCAACGCCAAGTTCTTCCTGCAGATTTTAACAGCCATGCTTCAACTTTCTAGCAAAATTCACGAAACTTAAACAGTAAGAACATTTAGACAAGGAGCTCACAGTCACAGTACCTTAAACTCTTTAACATCTTTCGGTGAGTTCTCAGTAATAGCATCCCACACATCTCTAAACATCCTCTTGCGCCTTCTCCATTGATTGATTACGTCTGTATACATGCCCTCCACAGCTTTCCTCTCCTCAGGACTCACCAGGGTTACACCCTCCCTTAACTTAGCTAGTTTCACTTCCATTGCCAGTACCTGAAAAAATAACCTTAGAACACAGCAATAATACTTCGATCTCTTCTACCACTGAATTCAAAAATAAGTTTAGTGTCCCAAACCTCTTCTCTAAGCATGGCTTCTCGGTTGCGTATCTCTTCCAGAGTCAAGTTAGACTGCAACCCTTTGATTTCTGCATCAGATAATCAAATAAATTAAAAAGGCAAGCTCGTGATTCGACGAGCAACAAACAATTCCGCATTAACAGGCTTGAAGCTAAGTACCTGCTTCAACAGCACTGATCTCTTTCTTCTGCTCACTAAGCTCTTCCTGGAGCTTGGCATTCCGCTCCTTCATCTGAGCAAGCTCTTCACTGTTCGGAATATCAAACTGATCTTGTCGAGCGAGATAGATCTTCTGCTTTCCATACTCCTTGAACGTGATCTTACCACTGTCAGCTAGGGTATCAAGAGCTTTCTGCACAGCTGTCTTCTTAAGATTGAACTTTTGCAGACAATCAGCCACAACTTGGGAATTCAAAGGCTTGTTTTGCTGTGCATCACAGAAAAAAAGGGGGAAAATCAATCAGAAACCCTTGTACCGCAAAATTCAAAAAAACAAAAGCGCATCAATCCAGAATTCGAATACCTAAGCGCAATACTTAAACCTATAGATATAAAATCTGCAATATCAACAATTAACGAAGGAATCAAAGATCAGTAGAAAAGTAAGTACCTCGTTCACGAAGTTGAGCACGATTCCTGCGAAAAGGATTCATAATCAGAAGCGAGGAATCAAAATTAAGCGCCGGTTACATGAGTTGAGTTGATGGAATTGAAATGGAGCGGATTAAAATATGCGTACCTTCGGCGCTGTCAGATTTGGGAGCCATTGGCGCGGAGATGGGTGTTGTGTTGCAGAGAGCGGGAAAATGGAGGTGTGCTGTGTACGCTTATTTATCAGGCGGGAAGAACGACGACGTCTAATCAGCTAGCAGCCTAGCACTGACTTCTACTATTTCCCACTCAAATTAGTTTTGTCCATGTTTTCATTTTAAAATTTAATGGTCATATTATATAAACGGAAGAATTTTATAATAGGGTTGATCTATGAAAATTCTAATTTTTAGCATTTAAAAAATGTTTCCTTATGGTTTAATTGTATAATTTGTTAAATTTTTACTTTAAAATATGTTTTATAACATGTTTTCATTAAAACTTTCATTATTCGAATTGAAAAATATGTCTTTAAAAAAAATGTGCTATGAATTTTTCACACGTTTTAAAAAAAATTGAACTTTTACGTTAAAATAGATGATTATCATATTTCAAGAGAATATATTTACATTAAAATGCTAAATGTAAGGAGAAAGTCACCTCTAATACAAGCAAATAGTGAGAACCTTAATATAAAATTTGATAATATTAAAAAAATTAAAGGTACAAATCTCATTGTTGATGAACCAAATGTCCAAAGCGCTTGTTTTTTAAAAAAATTCAAAAAAAAAAAAAAAACATTGATACAATTTTGTTAACACTTGCAATTAACATTGTAATTTTGTTGACACTTGCAATAATTTTGTACAATCTTTAAGCCCTACTTCACCACAGGTCCACAAGGACCACAACCATGTACAAAAATACCTGAATAACAAAAAAAAAATGTTGAATACAAAAAATCAGAATTTTGAAAGTTGAGGTTGCAAATGCAATTTATCCCTCTAAAATCAAATGCTTTGTGGGTTGTGGCCACGTTGCCAATCCCAGAGCAACATAAACTGAACTGAGAGTCTGAGACAGCAAGTATGCTGCCGACGGCGACTCTCTCTTGCCGGCAATTCCGTGCCGGACTGCCATTATTATCTCCCGGAATCCGAAACGACGTGGCACTGATTAACACCAAGAGACCGGGAATTGGTTATGCTGCCAGCTCGGCACACTCATTGGCCAGGAAGATGATGGGGTTCAAATTCAGTTGGAGAGTAAACCAACTTCACAAGGGCAATGGAACTCGCCGGAATACAATCGCTGCCGGCGTTGGCCAGGGAGGTTCGGCGACGGAGATGGAGATGGATGATACCGTGCGGAAATTGCTCCAATCTGGTCTGTGGCTTGCCGAGGCTGTGTATATCGTGTGGCTTTTCTTGCTTCCGTATGCCCCTGTATGTTCCATTTTCTGCCTTACATTTGTTTTTTCTCCTGAGTCATATTTTGGTAGTTTAGATGGTAAAATTCTGTTGTTCGTGGATAATTTTGTGTTTGTTCGTCGAGCTTTTATAAATTTTAGCTATACGCAATTGAAACTGTTAATCACTTCTAGAAATAAAGTGAAAATGAATCATAGGGTGTGACATTGTTAGTGAGAGATGAAATGTGTGAAATTCGACATGGATATGGTCATGGAGTAAGAATATTAAGCTTACTGAGGTTTTGTTATGAACTGTAATAATGCAGGGAGATCCTGTATGGTCTATCAGTTCTGACACGATCAGTTCCTTAGTCGGCCTATCTCTCAATTTCTTCTTTGTTCTGCCATTGTTAAATGCTGGTGCGTTCCCATACTTAATCTTGCCTTCCTTTGAAATACTTGTTGTTATAGTCGATTTTTTTTTCCAGTTAACTGTTATATGTCTTAACATTCTGCCAATGCCTTAATTCTGCAACAAATTTTGGCAGAGTAGTTGGAGTTCACCTGCTGGAGGCACCTGTCCTTCACCCGGTAGGGTTTCTTCTGATCAATAACCATCTAGTTCGGTCCCGCAGTTCTTTGGAATGAGCTTAATTTTTTGACATTGAATTTGTTATGTCCTTCCCCAGATGTCTGAAGGTTTATTCAACTTTGTTATTGCTTGGACCTTGTTATTTGCTCCCTTGCTGTATACTGATCGGCGGAGAGACAGTTTCAAAGGTTCTCTAGACGTCTTATGGGGCTTCCAGATGTTCCTTACAAACAGTGAGTTTCTTTTGATCATCTAAGCTCGACTTTTTATGCACATTGCTGATAAAAGTATATAGCAATATAATTCCTTTGTTTGGAACATTTCTTGGAGAGATGATGCCTAAACAGGCTTTCAAGTTTTGGCCTTTTCTGTTATCACTTTTGCAACCTAGAGGCTGAGTTTCATTGGAAAATTTTGTGCTGTTTTGTATTTTTAATGCAGCTTTCTTGATACCTTACATGGCTATTCGGCTGAACAAGGCCGATGAGGCCATTGATACGAGGAAGACGATGTCTCCACTTGGCTCCATCATGACTAAAGGTGGGCCTGTTGTTGGACTCGTCGGTGGGGCTGTTTGCCTGGTTTCCACATTGTGGGCGATTTATGGGCGTGCAGATGTCGGTTTTGGTGGTGTACCTGAGAGATTGGATTACTTGGTGAGTTACCTTGGCTCAGAAAGGCTCGCTTATGCCTTCATCTGGGATATTTGTCTGTATACCGTATTTCAGCCTTGGTTGATAGGAGAGAACCTACAGAACATTAGGAAGGATAGTGTCGGAATAGTAGGTTTCCTCAGGTTTGTACCTGTGGTGGGTTTAGTTGCCTACTGCCTGTGTTTGAATCTTGATGAAGATACATAGCTAAATGTACTCTACTGTCATTTGCATGACAAGTTCTAATCTCCAATAGTTGAATCACAAATTATATAATCGCGCTTGTATTTGCTTTGAACAATTAACGTAGTGTAATATAACAAAATGCGTGTCTACCGCGCATCATGTTTTGAAATCGAGTACAGTATGATTGCACACCTGAAAATCAAGTGATTCTTCTAAATATATCAGCACCACATTGCAGAATCTGATGGAATTTATGGTATCACATTGTATGATCAATTTGCATAACACAAAACACTAAGAAGGAGATCAATCTCTATCTATTTTAAATTTAGACTTGAAGAATTGACATTTTCTGCAGAAGATCAGCATCATGAGCTAAAAACAAAGTGGAAAAAAGCAAAAACACAACATAATATGCATCAATCTGATCATAAAGGCAAATTATGAGGTCAAATTGCCACCACTCTGCTGCCACAGATTGATGATATCAGTAGCTTGATTCAAAAGTATGATCATCTTCTTCTGGGAAATCCATGGCTTGCTCTCCAGAGTAGCCTTAAGCTCTTCCCAGGCATCTTTCCTCGGCCAGAAAAAGTAAGGACTCAATGGAGCAGTTCCATGGCCAGGAATCCTCTGATCCAGAGCCAGCCCTATGTTCTTCTCCATCCATATGAACTTCAGCACCAGCTCCGGCTTCGGCTTCTCGGCCTTCTTCATCTTCACCTCTTCAACAACAACCTGACCAGAATCACTTTACTTAATGAGCACCAATTGGCTATAGACGAACCAGAAGATAACGAAAAGGAAAAACCGTACCGCAGCGGGTTCCTGAGGGGGAGCTTCTGCTGCAATCGCTCCTTCCATGGTGGCTGAAGCATGGAACCTGTGGATTCTGGTTTTGATGCTTGCATGGTTTGGGAAATGCTGCTGTAGTTTCTGGGATTGAAATGAAGGGCATTTGAGCGTTGGGGTAAAACTTGACTGAAATGAAATGGACATCATTTTGGAGGATTCTTGGATGAAATTGGGGAAAAACTGGTTTTTGAGTCTGTTGAAGTTTAGTTGCAGGGATTTGGCCTGATTCTTGTTTGTTCCCTCTGGATAAGGTGAGTGCAAAGATGATCAGGTTACTACTTGGTGTGGAATGCTGGAGCATTAAATAAAATGGGCCAATTGGAGATTTCAAACTGTATTAAGCAGCAAGCCCAGCCCGATTAGATATGAATATTACACATTTCTTTTTGGGCAAATTCTCATTTGAGACAGGTCTCAAATGAGACCAAAGATTATATGAGATTGCTATTGATTGAATTTGTCGTTGGTGAGCTTTAAACCCGCCAATTTCCTTGATTGAATTTGTCGTTGGTGAAATTGACCAAGGAAATGATCAAGAAAAATTGACCGAAAGATCAAATTAACTGAAAAATCAAGGCAAAACAAAAATACTCAAGGACATTGAATGAAAAATCAAACAAACTGACTAAAAGATCAAGCAGAAACAGTAAATGCTCATTCCCCTGCTCTTGGTCTCCACAAGGACAGGTCTCACCCAAGACGTTCTCTTCTTTTTGCTAATCTGTAAGGGAACTATAAGTCTATAATAATTATTTGCTTGAAAAATTGCTTGGAATAAACGACGTCGTTTCTGTCAAAAAAATTTACATTTAACTAAAATAGATTTAAATAAATTTACATTTAACTAAAATAGATTTAAATAAATTTACATTTAACTAAAATTTACATTTAACTTAAAAATGTTTAAAACGGTGTGAATAAATTAACCTTAATTCATTGCATCAAATTATATTGTTGTTGAGCTAAACTGAACTGAACTGAACTGAAGTGAAATTAATGTATTGAAAAAAAGAATCATTATGACTAAATTAATCTAAATTTTATCAGATCATATTGAAACTGAACTAAACTGAATGAAATTGAACTGAACTAATATGAGCAATTAAGCTCAAAAGAAGAGGGTCTACGACGCATGATAGTAAAATCACAAAATATTTTTAGCATTATTTAAATTATTATAATATACATCAATGAACAGAACTGAACTGAATTAACATGAAAAAGTATAAAAATATTGAACTGATTGAAACTGAACTGAACTATAATACCAATAAGTTTACCGAACTGAACTTATCTGAACTGAAAAAAGATTATCTGAACTCATCTGGACTGAAAAAATTATCTGAACTCACCTGAACTAAATAACATTTATCTGAACTAAATAAAGTTTATCTGAACTAAAAAAAGTTTATCTGAACTAAAAAATATTCAAATAAACTCTAGAGAACAAGACTTAAGTATGATCATTCTCAAAATTTATTTAGTTGACTTTCTCAATTTTTTTATTTAGTTTCCATATAAATGACATTCCATATTTATGAAATGAAATATATATATATATAGACACTATTTAAGGTATGGTATTGTGTATAATTATTTTCTTAACCATATTTTATATGATAATATTATTTTTTCTTTTTATTTAATTAATCAAATGAGCCACGCGCCGATAACTTTTGATTATATTGATTATACATTATATTGATTATAATTTTGGATAATCTTATTTACATAATAAATATCATAGTTGAATATCAATAACCTTAATTTGATGTAATTCATATTGGACGGTGGCGAGTGATTGTAAATAATTAAGAATATTTACTGCTGTATTTTCATATAATCTCAAATTATATTATTCAGTGGTCTTGGATTTAATTTGTGAAACAACCAGTCAATAAACACAACTTCAATTATCACTTTTCTCATCAATATTAATTAGTAGAACTAATAATTAATGGAAATGAGTGTTCCAATTAATTTTCCGTTTGAACCTTTATAGACTATTTGACCAAGTACCATACATTTCTTATTTTGTACGTTTTAAATTACCAAAAAATTGAGTTTTTCAAATTTAATTATTAATTACCGTATAATGTCTCAATTCATTATCATGGAATACCATTAAAATAATACTTATCAACTTTGCCAAATCTCTTATAAATTGACACAAACCAATAGACCTCTACACCACATTATACACTACATTAGTTTTGTGAACTCTACTGAGTAAAGCAATTAGAAGCAAATGGAGAAGTCAATCAAATTGTTTTATCTTGCTACTCTTCTATTTTTTGCATCATGTAATTTTCTCATCTCAACGCCTTATTTCTTCTACATGTACATCAATCTTTCAAAATTTTAATTGGATATACATGTTTTATATAAATGTTAGAGTGAGTTATATATATTTAAATTCACAAAAAAAATGTAACATAATTATATGTATAACTAACTATTCTAACTTGCAGGCCCGTCATCATCCTACGGGAGAACAAACATCAATCGTATAGATTGTCCTGCACCATGCTTTATGATAGGTGATTTATGCTATTGTAAGGCTACTAATGATAAAGGTAAGAGATTTTGTAGTATGAAAGTTTAATGAAACTGGACTAATTTATTTAAATATGCAAAATTACAATCTAAGAAGGAACACATGTATAATTTGATAAATTAAAATGTTCATTATTACATGAGTAACTCATATTACTGATATGGATAAAAACACATCGTTACTATAAATGTTAACAAAATTTTAGTATAAAGTGTGTGACAAATTCAACCAAGAAAACTTTTTTATTTTATTATATAACTACAATTAGCCTTTCAAATTTTTTTAAAAAATGATACTTATTTATTATAAATATTAGAGTGAATTATACTTTATAAAATTTAGTACCTAATTTTATGCATGTATGTGTTGCAGCTCCGTCATCAATCCACGAGACAACAAGCACCAATCGTATAGATTGTCCTGCGCCATGCTTTATGATAGGTGATTTGTGCTATTGTAAGGCTACTAATGATAAAGGTAAGAGATTTTGTAGTATGAAAGTTTAATGAAACTGGACTAATTTATTTAAATATGCAAAATTACAATCTAAGAAGGAACACATGTATAATTTGATAAATTAAAATGTTCATTATTACATGACTAACTCATATTACTGATATGAATAAAAACACATCGTTACTATAAATGTTAACAAAATTTTAGTATAAAGTGTGTGACAAATTCAACCAAGAAAACTTTTTTATTTTATTATATAACTACAATTAGCCTTTCAATTTTTTTTAAAAATGATACTTATTTATTATAAATATTAGAGTGAATTATACTTTATAAAATTTAGTACCTAATTTTATGCATGTATGTGTTGCAGCTCCGTCATCAATCCACGAGACAACAAGCACCAATCGTATAGATTGTCCTGCGCCATGCTTTATGATAGGTGATTTGTGCTATTGTAAGGCTACTAATGATAAAGGTAAGAGATTTTGTAGTATGAAAGTTTAATGAAACTGGACTAATTTATTTAAATATGCAAAATTACAATCTAAAAAGGAACACATGTATAATTTGATAAATTAAAATGTTCATTATTACATGACTAACTCATATTACTGATATGAATAAAAACACATCGTTACTATAAATGTTAACAAAATTTTAGTATAAAGTGTGTGACAAATTCAACCAAGAAAACTTTTTTATTTTATTATATAACTACAATTAGCCTTTCAATTTTTTTTAAAAATGATACTTATTTATTATAAATATTAGAGTGAATTATACTTTATAAAATTTAGTACCTAATTTTATGCATGTATGTGTTGCAGCTCCGTCATCAATCCACGAGACAACAAGCACCAATCGTATAGATTGTCCTGCGCCATGCTTTATGATAGGTGATTTGTGCTATTGTAAGGCTACTAATGATAAAGGTAAGAGATTTTGTAGTATGAAAGTTTAATGAAACTGGACTAATTTATTTAAATATGCAAAATTACAATCTAAGAAGGAACACATGTATAATTTGATAAATTAAAATGTTCATTATTACATGACTAACTCATATTACTGATATGAATAAAAACACATCGTTACTATAAATGTTAACAAAATTTTAGTATAAAGTGTGTGACAAATTCAACCAAGAAAACTTTTTTATTTTATTATATAACTACAATTAGCCTTTCAATTTTTTTAAAAAAATGATACTTATTTATTATAAATATTAGAGTGAATTATACTTTATAAAATTTAGTACCTAATTTTATGCATGTATGTGTTGCAGCTCCGTCATCAATCCACGAGACAACAAGCACCAATCGTATAGATTGTCCTGCGCCATGCTTTATGATAGGTGATTTGTGCTATTGTAAGGCTACTAATGATAAAGGTAAGAGATTTTGTTGTATGAAAGTTTAATGAAACTGGACTAATTTATTTAAATATGCAAACTTACAATCTAAGAAGGAACACATGTATAATTTGATAAATTAAAATGTTCATTATTACATGACTAACTCATATTATTGATATGAATAAAAACACATCGTTACTATAAATGTTAACAAAATTTTAGTATAAAGTGTGTGACAAATTCAACCAAGAAAACTTTTTTATTTTATTATATAACTACAATTAGCCTTTCAATTTCCGCCGAAAAAATGATACTTATTTATTATAAATATTAGAGTGAATTATACTTTATAAAATTTAGTACCTAATTTTATGCATGTATGTGTTGCAGCTCCGTCATCAATCCACGAGACAACAAGCACCAATCGTATAGATTGTCCCGCGCCATGCTTTATGATAGGTGATTTGTGCTATTGTAAGGCTACTAATGATAAAGGTAAGAGATTTTGTAGTATGAAAGTTTAATGAAACTGGACTGATTTATTTAAATATGCAAAATTACAATCTAAGAAGGAACACATGTATAATTTGATAAATTAAAATGTTCATTATTACATGACTAACTCATATTACTGATATGAATAAAAACACATCGTTACTATAAATGTTAACAAAATTTTAGTATAAAGTGTGTGACAAATTCAACCAAGAAAACTTTTTTATTTTATTATATAACTACAATTAGCCTTTCAATTTTTTTAAAAATGATACTTATTTATTATAAATATTAGAGTGAATTATACTTTATAAAATTTAGTACCTATTTTTATGCATGTATGTGTTGCAGCTCCGTCATCAATCCACGAGACAACAAGCACCAATCGTATAGATTGTCCTGCGCCATGCTTTATGATAGGTGATTTGTGCTATTGTAAGGCTACTAATGATAAAGGTAAGAGATTTTGTTGTATGAAAGTTTAATGAAACTGGACTAATTTATTTAAATATGCAAACTTACAATCTAAGAAGGAACACATGTATAATTTGATAAATTAAAATGTTCATTATTACATGACTAACTCATATTATTGATATGAATAAAAACACATCGTTACTATAAATGTTAACAAAATTTTAGTATAAAGTGTGTGACAAATTCAACCAAGAAAACTTTTTTATTTTATTATATAACTACAATTAGCCTTTCAATTTTTTTAAAAATGATACTTATTTATTATAAATATTAGAGTGAATTATACTTTATAAAATTTAGTACCTAATTTTATGCATGTATGTGTTGCAGCTCCGTCATCAATCCACGAGACAACAAGCACCAATCGTATAGATTGTCCCGCGCCATGCTTTATGATAGGTGATTTGTGCTATTGTAAGGCTACTAATGATAAAGGTAAGAGATTTTGTAGTATGAAAGTTTAATGAAACTAGACTGATTTATTTAAATATGCAAAATTACAATCTAAGAAGGAACACATGTATAATTTGATAAATTAAAATGTTCATTATTACATGACTAACTCATATTACTGATATGAATAAAAACACATCGTTACTATAAATGTTAACAAAATTTTAGTATAAAGTGTGTGACAAATTCAACCAAGAAAACTTTTTTATTTTATTATATAACTACAATTAGCCTTTCAATTTTTTTAAAAATGATACTTATTTATTATAAATATTAGAGTGAATTATACTTTATAAAATTTAGTACCTAATTTTATGCATGTATGTGTTGCAGCTCCGTCATCAATCCACGAGACAACAAGCACCAATCGTATAGATTGTCCTGCGCCATGCTTTATGATAGGTGATTTGTGCTATTGTAAGGATACTAATGATAAAGGTAAGAGATTTTGTAGTATGAAAGTTTAATGAAACTGGACTAATTTATTTAAATATGCAAAATTACAATCTAAGAAGGAACACATGTATAATTTGATAAATTAAAATGTTCATTATTACATGACTAACTCATATTACTGATATGAATAAAAACACATCGTTACTATAAATGTTAACAAAATTTTAGTATAAAGTGTGTGACAAATTCAACCAAGAAAACTTTTTTATTTTATTATATAACTACAATTAGCCTTTCAATTTTTTTAAAAATGATACTTATTTATTATAAATATTAGAGTGAATTATACTTTATAAAATTTAGTACCTAATTTTATGCATGTATGTGTTGCAGCTCCGTCATCAATCCACGAGACAACAAGCACCAATCGTATAGATTGTCCTGCGCCATGCTTTATGATAGGTGATTTGTGCTATTGTAAGGCTACTAACGATAAGGTAAGAGATTTTGTTGTATGAAAGTTTAATGAAACTGGACTAATTTATTTAAATATGCAAAATTACAATCTAAGAAGGAACACATGTATAATTTGATAAATTAAAATGTTCATTATTACACGAGTAATGTTACTGATATAGATAAATATCATTGATATAGTTGTTGACCAAAAACTAATGTTAATGTAGAGTGCCAAACAAATTTGACAAGGAAAATTTTATTTCATACATTTTAAATTACTTAAAAAAAATCGAGTTTCCAATCACATGATTTTTCTCCTTGGTATATTGAATTTATTCTATTTTTTCTTTTACTTGTTCGGCTCAATTTGACTTACTTTCTAAAACATGAAATTAATGCATTTTGAATTCCAGATTTTTATTTGTTTGATACTGATGGTTGTAAACATTTAGGTTTGAATAGAGGAATGGTTACCCACATCCCTGATAACAATCGCCGCTCATAATTTCCATGCGAAGAAGGAGAAGGCTGTGTTTTACATTGTAGATCTAAAATGTTACAAAATAATACGATGTGATCTTGTCCAACATTTATACACTTGTTACTCAGTGTAACCTTTTAATACGAGATAGAAATAATGTGATTGCAACAATTAAAGTTTGAGTCATTTTATTGACTATATTATCAATCATTCTCCTTTTCATAATGTTGAAGATGCTTTCTGAATATCAATACCGATGTATCATAATTAATGTCGATCAACTATTTCAGTTAACCATGTATAGTAAATCAATAACTATCTAAGCAATATATAGGTTACACTTTCTGAATACTCCTTTCTCTCTCTACCCCATACACTCCTCCTTCTCTCTTAAAACTTCAGCCTCTTTTCCGACGTTGGGAAAGCAACCGGCCGGCGAGGACTTTCCCCCACATCCAAGTTTATTTTCCAGACCACCCCTCCCATCTAACACCAGAAACCCAAGTCTTCCGACAATCTATGGTACACACCCTCTGTTTTCCACCCAACCCCGTAGCCGGAATTGGATCCACTGCGCCGACCGGTTTCTACATAACTCCACCAGTCCGCTCGACATCAACAGAAGCTCCCTCATCACACGGAGAAAGAGATCTACGCCGGTGGGTACAGATCGCAATCTGTGTTGACCCACCGGATGCCCTCCGCCGAGCTCCCACCTGACACCGCGACCACAAACAGAAAGGGGAGGTGCCGGACCAGCTAGGAAAGGAGATCCGGCCGAATCTGGTCGCTGGGAGGGAGGTGGCATAAGACACGCTTGTCACGCGCCACCGCCTCCGCCGTCGTGCCGACAACATTCTCAACGCACTAACAATGTGAGATTGCATCGGCGCGGTCTTCAGGCTCCACGCGTCACGCGCTCCTCACGCCATACGCCTCAGCCCGCCCAGCTCTGCCGGTCGCCGATGTGACGGTTTCTATTCTTTTTATTTTATTTTTTATCTTTTTCTGCTTTCCTAAGTTTTATTTTCCTTTTGTCTAGTTTTTAGAAATAGGTCTAGGCTGTGTGAGGTTTTTCTGTTTTCTTAGTTTAATTTAGATGGGGCTGTCTTTCTGAACTTTGGGATGGGACTGTTTCCACCTTTTAAGGAGAAATACTTGCGGCAATCTCTAGTAATAGCTCTAGATGAATCTCTTGCATGAACTGTGGCTTTTTTGGGAATAGTCGAAGTGCTTAATAGACTAGTTTATTGTCCAACCTCTTCCAACCTCTCAAAAGACCTGCTATCTTCCGGTTGTCGAGTGGCTCCGGACTCAATGAGTTTCAGGCCGAGGTTCAGGTAGATAGTCTTTGCATCTTATAGATTCGGCATCCTGTTTTGGCTTGGAGAATGTTGGGGTGAAATCTTTGGAGCCCTAGAATGCTACTACTCTGTGTGAGATGTTTCTCACTCAGGAGAACGAAAGAATGGTTGTACTTGCAGATTGGGATACAGAGAATGTTTTGTCTTACTGCATCTTCAGAAAATTTGTCTGTAATCTCTCATATTGCCTCTTTCGAGGAGTTATTTTGTACTCATTATGCTTTGGAGGCTAGTTTATGCCTTAGGAGATTGTTATTCCTTTTTGATACACCTCTTTCAGGTGTCTCGTAAAACTCATGCCTTTCATGCAATTATTCAGGGATTGGGGATCCCAAATAAAATTTCCCTCCACCTTTCATAGGTGGTTTATCTTTAAAAAAAATAAAAATCTAAGCAATATATGAGTATTATCAAAAAATTGGGGGTTGGTTTTGGTCAATTCCCATTATTGATCACACTAATATTTCCAAAGGGAAAGAAAAGAATCGGCCGGCAGACTTTTCTCTTACTCCTTCCCCGCATGGAAACATCAGAACCTCCGGCCAGCAGTCCCGACAATACCACCGCCGGCGACCATGCACTCGAATCCGCCGCCACACATCCCGAAAATTCCGTCCCTTCCGGTATGGCACCCAGTCCGTCCGAATCTATTGAGGAACCTCAACCCGAACCGGAACCAGACTCCGCCGTGGATCCCACTCCGCAGCCGCCGAAAAAGAGGCGCCGCCGAAAGAAGCTGTACACCGACATGATATCCACAAACTCCGCCGGCTTCCGCTCTTTCCGCCTCAACCCGAAACCCTCCACCACCTACTCCTATCTGGAAGCCGATGAATTGAACAACGGGAAGCCCCAGATTGTGCACCGTCGCCGCGGAGGAGGCGCCGGAAGCAGCAACAAATCCGCCGACCTGGACAAGGAAGTCGACGTGGAAGCCCTCATCGCCATCTCCGTAGGCTTCCCGGTGGACTCGCTGACGGAGGAGGAAATCGAGGCCAACGTCGTCTCTCAGATCGGCGGCGCTGAGCAGGCGAACTACATCGTCGTTCGGAACCACATCCTCGCGCGGTGGCGCTCAAACGTCTCCGTTTGGCTGACGAAAGACCACGCCCTGGAGTCTATTCGAGCCGAGCACAAAGCCCTCGTAAACTCCGCCTACTACTTTCTCCTCCACCACGGCTACATCAACTTCGGCATTGCTCCGGCTGTTACTGAGATTAAGCTTAGCCCTCCCGACGGCATCCCAAAGGGCAATGTGATCGTTATCGGAGCCGGGCTTTCTGGTCTAGCCGCCGCAAGGCAGCTGATTTTTCTCGGGTTTAAGGTTGTTGTGCTGGAAGGCCGAGCTCGGCCCGGCGGGAGAGTCCGGACTAAAAAAATGGTGGGCGAGAAGGATGGCGTTAATATCGAGGCGGCAGCGGATTTAGGCGGGAGCGTGCTCACTGGGATCAACGGAAATCCGTTAGGAGTTCTGGCACGGCAGTTGGGAATTCCCCTGCATAAGGTGAGGGATATATGTCCTTTGTATTTACCCAATGGCAGAACTGTTAATTCAGAAATCGATTCGAATATTGAGGTTTCTTTTAATAAGTTGCTGGATAGAGTTTGTAAGCTTAGGCAGTCTATGTTAGAAGAGGTTAGATCAATCGATGTTTCGTTAGGTGTAGCTTTGGAGACATTTAGGAGAGTGTACAATGTGGCTCATGATCCGCAAGAAAGGATGCTCCTCGATTGGCATTTGGCTAACTTAGAATATGCAAATGCATCCTTAATGTCTAACCTGTCTATGGCGTACTGGGATCAAGATGATCCTTACGAGATGGGTGGTGACCACTGTTTTATTCCCGGTGGAAATGAGAGGTTTGTTAGGTCTTTAGCTGAGGATCTTCCCATTTTTTATAATCAGCCAGTGGAGAGTGTGAGATATGGAAGTGATGGTGTTGAGGTGTATGCTGGTGATCAGGTATATAGAGGGGATATGGTGCTTGTGACCGTTCCATTAGGGGTGCTTAAGAGGAATGCCATTCAGTTTGTTCCTGAGCTTCCTCAGAGCAAGAGAGATGCTATTGAGAGGTTAGGGTTTGGGTTGTTGAATAAAGTCGCGATCTTGTTCCCATATGATTTCTGGGGAGGGGATATTGATACGTTCGGGCATTTAACCGATGATTCTGATACTAGGGGTGAGTTCTTTCTCTTCTACAGCTATAGCTCTGTTGCTGGAGGCCCGCTTCTGATAGCCCTTGTAGCTGGAGAAGCGGCGATCAGGTTTGAGATGATGTCTCCGGTTGAAGCTGTTCAGAGGGTTCTAGAAGTTCTGAGGAGCATCTTTAGCCCAAAAGGGATAGCAGTTCCTGATCCAGTTCAGGCAGTTTGTACACGGTGGGGCCAGGATCGGTTCTGCAATGGCTCGTACTCTTACGTGGCTGTTGGATCATCGGGTGATGACTATGATATTCTAGGAGAGAGTGTAGCAGATAGGGTTTTCTTTGCAGGGGAAGCAACTAATAAGCAGTATCCAGCAACAATGCATGGAGCTTTTCTCAGTGGGATGAGAGAAGCTGCTAACATGATGAGGGTCGCTAAAAGGCAGTCAATAAATACAGGTGAAGGAATGAATTACGAGAGCCTTGAGGATGAGTATGTGATTGATAACTTGTTTAATAAACCAGACCTTGAATTTGGGAACATTTCTGCTTTGTTCGATCCTCGTACACCAGAAGATTTAGAGGCTAATTGTTTGGTGAGAGCAACTTTTAATGGCAGCCTTCATCTCTTCGGGTTGTTGCCGAGGAAACAGGTTGTTGAACTAGGTAATGTGGCTGGAGACGCGGACAGAATAAACACGGCTACTCGTGATTATCATCTGAAGCTGGTCGGGAGGAAAGGCTTGTCTAGTGAAGCTGAAGATCTTCTTAGATTGGTGAGGTCCAGCAGATCTTAATTTACTACAAGTAGTGCTTGTTTCCAACATTTTTTTAATAACAACATTCTTTTAATAACATATTTCGCCGTTAATTGAATTCATTGACATTATTTTTAATAAACAACTTGTTGGATGATGTAATTTCAGTAGAATGCAAGAACTTGAAATTCCTATTTTAGATAATGAGCCTAGAGAAAGAGATTTTTTTTTTTTGATCCGCTGAGAAAGAGTTATAGAATCACATATGTTTGATGTAAATCGAAAAATGCTATGGGTGAAGTTGATGCTACATCTTTACAACTGTAGAACTCGGTCGTAAGTGAGTGAATTTACGAATGTAGTGATAGATGAAACTTATATGAATTAATAGATGTATAAGAAGATACGAATGTAAGTGATAGATGTAAGAAGAACAACAAATGCCGTTCAGGTTATCAACGAATAATCATACTTAACGTATAAAAAATCAGTGAGAAAATTAACAATAATAATAACTCACTGAATTGTCATGTTTGATATGTTGAAGGGCGGATTTGAAATTGTAATATACTCCCTCCATCCCCAAATAAATGTCCTATTGAAATAGTCAATCTTTTTCACACCGTATTTAATCATTAATAACTTTCATTATACTTAATATTAGAGTAAATAATTTTTACTTTTAAAAAGTACATCATACGAGGATTCTAACGATATCTCATGTGAAAATATATTATTTATATATTATAAGTTATTAATAGTCAAACATGGTGTGAAAAAATTGACTATTTCAGTAGGACAATTATTTGGGGACGGAGGGAGTATTAACATTTATCCTTAGTCCCTACTGAGAATGGTCTCAAAGTAGACCACTCATGTAAGAATTGATTGTATAACTTTTTTTATTGAAAAAGTTCCCTTGTACCCCTGAGTTCTTGTGTATGTATTAATATGTCCCCCAGTTCTTGGAAAGTGCTGATATACCCCTGGTTCGTAACCTTGATTGAATTTAGGTCGATCAAACATGTGGATTTGTAAAGATTAAAGTTTACAACAGCAACATTGGAGCGGCAGCAAAAGAATTGAAACCCAAAATTTTGAAATTTAAACCTAAGTTAACACATTCAACACGAGTTAATTGGGACAAAAATGACCATCAAATTCGCCAATGGGTGATTTTGTCTTTTCAAATCGATTTTGGCCGACAAAAAAACACTTTAGGATTACAACAAAAAAAGTCTCCGTCAGTCCAGGGGCATATCAGCACTTTACAAGAACTCAGGGGCATATTAATATATACCCCAAGAACTCAGGAGTACATGGAGGTTTTGCTCTTTTTTATTATAAAGAATTGTATAATATGTTAAGAATTAGAATAAGTTTAATTAAATTGAATTGAATTAAATAATTGTTCATTGAAACAATTCTTCCATGAGCGAACCTACCACCAAACTAAATAAATTGGGAGAAGGTCTTGGGTGAAACCATCCTACCATAAGATTATGGTAGGACTATTGATAATTCATGTGTTTATTATATTTGTTCGTGTGTTTGTAAGTTTTGTTTGCCTTTTAAACATAAACACAATGGCAAACAAATCTTAGAAACACACAAACAAATGTAATAAACAAATGAATATAGCTTATAACAAACAAAGCTTATAAACACATAAACAAATGTGATAAACACATGAACTATCATTTGTCCATACGGTCTCACCCAAGATTTTGTAACAAAGTGATTACTGGGTTATTTTTTGTATTAACTTAACTAAACTAAATTGAATCAATTAGAACTAAATCAAACTTGAATGATAAATAAAAATTTGGTTATATTGAAATTGAACAAAACTGAATTGGACTAAATTGAGTAATAACTAAATCAAATTAAACTGAATAAAACCAAACAACTTAAAATTGCTAAATTTAGTTTATTGCAGTTGAGATTAGTTTACCGTAGCTGGATTTAGTTTAATTTAGTTTATATGTCCAAAAATATGGTAACTTGACAAGATCTTAGTTCATTGAGTTGTGTGGTGTAGAGATGTTTGAGTTTAAATTAGCTAATTATTATAAAGAATGTCTTGGAACAAAAGTTACAAAACAACACTCTTTGACCAAAAAAAAAAACACTCATTTTCTTTTAAAAAAAATAAAAAATTCCTTATAATTTATGAAGTGCAGATTCTCATTTGAAACTTGTCTGACTGTCTCTATAGAGACCAGTTCAGGGACTGTTATTATAAAGAATGTCTTGGAACAAAACAACACTCTTTGAAAAGAAAAGAAAAAAAACAACACTCATTATCTTTTTTTTAAAAAAAATTCCTTATAATTTATGAAATGCAGATTCTCATTTGAAACCTATCTGACTGTCTCTACCAGTCCAGGGACTGTAGGAGCTTTCTTGAAACTATATGCACAAATTAAAAAAAAAAAACGCGCCTAAATATAGGGACTTGGTTGCAATTTTAGTTTTCTTCTTTCTGTCTCTACTTTCTCTCTTGCGTTTGATCTTCTATGATTTTTGTTTGATCTTTTCCAGCCTCTACCTTCTCTCCTATGTATGATCTTCTATGATTTTTGCTTGATCTTTTCCGCCTCTACCTTCCCTCTTACGCCTGATCTTCTATGCTTTTGCTTGATCTTTTTCTGCCTCTACCTCATATCACAACGTCTGATCTTCTATGCTTTTTTTACTTGATCTTTATTTTTATTTTTTCTTTGATTTTTCCAGTTATCACTTGAGTTTGATCTTTTTGAAGTAATAGCTTGATCTTTTACTCTTTTTACTTGATTTGTTTTAATGATCTTTTTTATCTTTTCTTTGATCCTTTTCATTTATTACTTGAGTTTGATCTTTTTGAAGTAATGACTTGATCTTCTATGTTTTTTACTTGATTTTTTTATTTATTCTTTGATTTTTTTCCAGTTATTACTTGAGTTTGATCTTTTGAAATAATGACTTGATCTTCTATATTTTTACTTGATTTTTTTCTGCTTCTTCTTCTACGTTTTTACTTGATCTTTTTAATATTTTCTTTGATCTTTTCACAATTATCACTTGATCTTCTTGATTTTTTTTTGATTTTTTGCATTTGTGTTTTTGACAAAAAAAAGGATGCTCGAGCAAATGGATTGAAAGATCAAGACAAAACCTTATTCATGTTGCAAACCTTCTTCCATTGAGCCATCATCAAACACCAACAACGTAATTCAGGTATACTCACTTGTATTGTTGGGAAATCGGAAAAGGAGTTAAAGAACCGCCACCCCCAAATCACAACCGCGAACCCACCACCGTGGTCATGAAATTCACTTCTGAAACTCCAATCTCCGCCCTCGAACATGAAATTTATATGTGGGGAGATTTCTTATGTGGGGGTGTGGGCTCAATAAGAGTTTGACACGTGTTAAATGAAATTTAATGTTAACAGAATCATAGTCAAACTGTTTAATTTCTTTTTAAGCCCTTTTCATTTTATTTTCTTTCATTTCCCCCTTCTTTCTTCTTTTCTTTCGTTTTATACCCTCTTATTCTTTTTCACGCATCTAATGTGTGTATGTCACATAAATTTTTTTCCCCTTTTCATCATTTGATTCAATTTTACTCTATCACTTCCACAGCCAAAAAAACCCACCCCCAAAAAATCCCTAGTTTTCTTCCATCAGCCAGAGGAAATGGCTTCGCCAGAGGATAATTCCAATTGGGTTTTCGACTTCGGCCTCATTGATGATATCCCGGTCCTCGGTGGCGACCTCCCGCTGCTTGACTCGGGCTTCCATTGGTCTCACAACACCTTCCCCAATTCAACAAGGTGCGTG
This sequence comes from Cruciata laevipes, assembly GCA_963678965.1. Classification (NCBI taxonomy): domain Eukaryota; kingdom Viridiplantae; phylum Streptophyta; class Magnoliopsida; order Gentianales; family Rubiaceae; genus Cruciata; species Cruciata laevipes. The sequence continues at coordinate 7,015,862 of OY787641.1, read as the reverse complement.
CCAAAATGTCTCTGTTGAATGCCATTGATTTCTGATTCTGTATTACTTTATTTAGAGGAAAAATTGATTTACGATGATTGATAATATTCTTTGTTTTAAATGAGTAGAACACACAATGTTGAATGTTGATTAATTAATGAGTGAACGGATTTGAAGAAGATTCAAAAGGGCCAGTCTGGGGATTCCGGCAACTTCGAGAGATTGGGAGTGTGTAAGTAGCAATTTTTTTTTTTCAGGAATAGAAAATTTAGATGCGTGAAAATGAAGAAGAGGGTATAAAACGAAAGAAACGAAGAAAGAAGGGGGGGGGGGAAGGAAAGAAAATAGAATGCAATGGACTTAAAAAGAAATTAAATAGGTTGACTATGATTTTGTTAACATTTAATTTCATTTAACACGTGTCAAACTTTTACTGAGCCCACACCCCACATATAAAATTTTCTGGCCCCTGAATTTCCGAATCTCGAAACCCAATTTACCGACGAACCCCAACTCCGTCCGATGGCAGCAGCACTACCGCGTTTGGGTTCATGTCTTTGAGTTTCCCCAACGGAAATGGCGATTGCTGGTTGAAGAATCGTGGCAGAGGAATGGTGGTGGAGGAATTAAGGTGGAATCGCCGTTTTTAAATTTGCGGCAGGAATCCCATGGTTAAATATCATGGAGTTTCCAAATTTCAGAATGGCCCTTAAAGTTTGCTTTAATCTCGGACTGACACCGAAAATCTTGGGTGACACCGAAAAGGTTTCACCCAAGATTCTCTCTTTATGAAAATTCTTGTTATTCAAGATTCTCTTGAACTTAATTATATTCTTGTTTCATTCAAAATTACTGGACACACCCATGCGTTAAATAGCACGGTGCTCATTTTCGCAAAGAAACCTAGAGAATGAGCTACAAAATTTGAGGATCGCGGTACCTAGAAAGGCCCCGAAAAAGTTCTATTATCTAACTGTGACCTAATTATCTCTAGTGTCAGCAATTTAACGAAATGGTTCTGATGATCAAGTACTACGACCCCCGTTCCCGCTGATCCATCTTGATACCAGCATCGAAATATACCTTATAACCCGAGTCCCGCGATTTGAGGAGGGCCTGTGGAAGTAGTGCTGACGACACAAAGTGCCAAGCTTGTGCCTCAGAAAACTTTTGCAGGTTTATTGTGACCGATGCTGCCATATCTCGAGCTTCCAAGCGGTCTATTCCGCTGGAACCATATTCCGTCACAGATAATTAATTGTGTAATTAGATTCTAATTTTTTTAGCTGTTATTGCAACATTCCCAAATTGTTTGTGTCAAATCTAGTGAGCTCATGCCAAAACACTCATTCATTGCAACCCTAGTGAGAAGTCCATGTAACTATTTGCAGTATATTGGGCTTCTAAACCCATTTGTCAAACGAAATCCAAGAGGAACATCATCAATATACATATATTCACATAAGCAATCGCAAGAAAATAACCATTTTCCTTTCTCCCCCTTTCTCGATATCTCTCCGAGCAAAAGCCTTCGAATCTGAAGAAGCCGGCGGGAACACATAACCACCGGTAAATTCCCGACTCCCGTCTCCACCTTGTGCGAACAATCATATGTTCACTTCGCAAATATTTTAATTGTTAATCGATTTTGTTTTTGTTAGCATCTATGAATTCGGATCTGTATCCAGATCTCATGTTCTGTAGCTCGTACAATTGTGTTTGTTGATTCGATATTATTTAAAGGAATCTGGAGAATGACGGAAAATAAGTGATTATTATTTAACCATTTCATGTTTTTTGTTGCATTTCACGGATTTAACGATTCAGTGTTGTTAATTTGTCCGTTTGCGAAATTACTGACCCTTTTTGTGAAATTATTCTGTGCTGTGTGTGTGTTATGGCAGTGTGGGAATTATCAGCATAATTGTTCATTGGCTAGGGCTAGATGGCGATGGTAGATGAGCCGCTGTACCCAATAGCTGTGCTAATTGATGAGCTTAAGAACGACGACATTCAGCTGAGGCTCAATTCTATAAGGAGGCTGAATACGATCGCTCGCGCCCTTGGGGAAGAGAGGACGAGGAAGGAGCTTATTCCTTTTCTCAGTGAGAATAATGATGATGATGATGAGGTGCTGCTTGCTATGGCTGAGGAGTTGGGGATTTTCATTCCTTATGTTGGGGGTGTGGAGCATGCCCATGTGTTGCTGCCTCCTCTTGAGACTCTTTGCACTGTAGAGGAGACGTGTGTGAGGGATAAAGCTGTGGAGTCCTTGTGTAGAATCGGGTCCCAGATGAGGGAAAACGATTTGGTGGAATGGTTTATCCCTCTTGTGAAGGTTAGCACCATTTTACAACTTATGATAGAATGATGCTGTTGTACATTTTATAATGTTATTCTTAGTTTTACTATTTATGATCTTATTTGGAGGTTGATTATGTTAAAGCTATTAACTTTATATCTATCTGTATGTACATTTTGTTTGATCCCTAGTGGTTTGTTACTGATTGTTTCGTCTTTGCATCAATGAATGTGCATTATTCAGAGGCTTGCAGCTGGTGAATGGTTTACTGCCCGAGTTTCAGCATGTGGACTTTTTCACATTGCCTATGCAAGTGCATCTGCTGCACTGAAGACAGAACTTCGTGCGATATACAGCCAACTTTGTCAAGATGACATGCCCATGGTTAGAAGAGCGGCTGCAACAAACTTAGGAAAGTTCGCTGCTACAGTTGAACCTGCTCATCTCAAGGCTGACATCATGACTATGTTTGAGGATCTCACACAAGATGGTAATGGTTATATTGTGATATACATTAGTTACAAATATTCATTTAAGATGTTGAAGCACCTTTATTGTTTAATTACATTTTAGTTACTCCCTCCTGCCCATTTTAAGGTCCATGATACTCTCATTTGGTCAAATTAATTAATAGAGTCCCGTAATATTCATAATTTTTAGTTAATTTAAAATTGTAGTCATTGAAAACCATGAAAAACAGAAAGATATCTTAATTTAGGTATATAGGACTTTGGTTGTTAAGGCATCAAAACTTGAAATGCCCTGTATTACCAACTTAAATATTTTAATTGCATTGTAATAATCTTCTTTATAAGTATAGTTGATAGGAATCTTAAAAAGCTTAAGCTGGATTACTAGAGAAGGTGCATTAGAGAAGGAAAACTAGTTGGTCCTTTATTTAAACATTTTTCTCTGATTTAGTAATCATTTTTATGCCTTGAATGTTTGTGAATGTGGAGAATGATTTTTTAGCAGAGATTCAATAAATAAAAGTACCTGACCCATGCTTCATGACCAATTTTCAGATCAAGATTCTGTTCGTTTACTGGCTGTGGAGGGTTGTGCTGCCCTAGGCAAGCTGTTGGAATCCCAAGACTGTGTTGCACATGTGCTGCCCGTTATTGTTAATTTCTCCCAGGTATCATCATATAAAACGTTGATGTACCTTTGTGGCTGTCATTTTCCATTTAAATTGAGAAGCTTTTCTGCTATACAAGTTCTGAGCTTGTTTAATTATACTTTTAATGCTTGCAAGGGTTTTATATTTTTGTTATTTTACATCAGGATAAATCTTGGCGTGTAAGATATATGGTGGCGAACCAATTGTATGAACTATGCGAAGCTGTTGGACCTGAACCCACCAGGTACCTTTTCCATCTGTTCTTTTCTCACACACGTCTTAATGGCCAGCCTGTTTAGAACTATTTATTGGTTGCATCTTTTCTGCATGTCTAGCTTGTATGTTTGAAGCTTGTAGAACTACTGATATATATGTACTTAGTTGGTTCATTTATATTGCAGTTTTGTCATATTCCATAAATCTTCTTCTGACTTTTAGTTAGAAATGTGATCTTCATAAAACATATAACATATGGTTTTGATAATGGTATAGGACGGACCTGGTTCCTGCTTACGTGCGCCTTCTTCGTGATAATGAAGCTGAAGTACGTATAGCTGCTGCTGGTAAAGTCACTAAGTTCTGTAGAATACTCAGTCCAGATCTTGCTATCCAGCATATTCTTCCGTGTGTGAAGGTATATAATGACATCAAAATCCCTTTATATAGGATTTCATCAGATTACTCTGTGTATTTTAACACATTGTTGCATCTTCTTTTTTCAGGAACTTTCATCTGATTCTTCCCAGCATGTTAGGTCAGCTTTGGCTTCTGTTATTATGGGCATGGCTCCTGTTTTAGGAAAGGTAAGCATCATCATTGATATTTCAATTCAACATATGAATATATGGTTGATGAAATCATATTTTTCCAAGTCAAATAATGTTGAATGGCTAACATTCCTAACCATATCCATCTTGCTGTATTCCTAACCATATCCTTAATCTTTACATTCAAATTTGTAATGCAGGATGCAACCATTGAACAACTTCTACCAATTTTCCTCTCCCTCCTCAAGGATGAATTTCCGGATGTACGGCTCAACATTATTAGTAAACTAGATCAAGTCAACCAGGTATATTGCATTTTAAGATATTTAGTTCTATATTTTGTTGCTTGTTGCTCTCCATTTTCTTCGTTTGGCCTTGAAATGTTTCTTCAGTATTATACTGAACCAGGCCACTATTAATATCTTGTGTGAACTTACATGTAATGCTCTAGTGTATTAGATCTTGATTATTCTTGTTCTTACGCGTTTCCCTCTGCAGGTCATCGGTATTGATTTACTATCACAATCTCTACTGCCAGCTATTGTTGAGCTTGCAGAAGATAGACACTGGAGAGTTCGCCTTGCAATCATTGAATACATACCGTTGTTGGCTAGCCAACTGGGTGTAGGCTTTTTCGATGAGAAACTTGGTGCTCTTTGCATGCAGTGGTTACAAGACAAGGTTGGTAAACTAAGCAATTATATCTACTTAAACTTTTATCAAAGTTTATGCTTCTTTCAAGCTAAGTTCTGTATAAACTGATAGCTGATGTAAATCCTTACAAGTAGCATGCAATCAGAGTATTGAATTTCCGGATAAGCTAGTTAAAAGTGAACTTTGATTTTTTTATGAATTCAGTGAATGCATATTAAATTTCTCCCTACCAGTTATTGTCAATCCATTTTATACCACATCTTAAGACGCATTAAATTTATGGTCAGTTGATGACCCTCTTCCCTCCACTAGACGAGCAACACTTTTGGGGAAGTTGTTATGATTTGGTTGGAAAATGATATTAGTTCACTTCTTGCTGAAACATCTTGATTTCTGCTGCAGGTCTATTCAATCAGAGATGCAGCTGCTAACAATCTGAAACGCCTTGCTGAAGAGTTTGGTCCAGAGTGGGCCATGCAGCATATTGTTCCTCAGGTTTGTTTAATTAGTTTATACTCTGCACAGTTGCGGAGTAAGGATCTGATCCCTAAATCAGTGTGTCCACTTACATCCATTAGTCTGTCCACCTTGAGGGTAGTAGTGCTGGTGAATACTGAAGGATTGGATGCATTGTAAATAATAAAACTATAGGCTCTTATCTGTCTTGCTCTGATGACAATCTGGATGCCATTCACTGCAGGATGAGTAGCTATTGTGATGTTCTAGTGAAGTTTTGATGTAAACACACATCTTGTCTAAGCAAATTATATGATGGACCCACTATTCTAAGCTTATATCTGCAAGAATGATTTAGGAATGATCATGATGGAATATACCTAGAAATAATTTCATTGATTTTGGGTGTCAAATAGATGATTTAATATTCTTCTTGGGGTCGAGTGTATCTCTAGGTAATTGGTGTTGTTTTCCTACTATGTTTTTTCTAACAAAAAATTTCTTCCAGTTATATTGTTTTTCTCAACCTGTTGAATAGACTACTAAACAATCTTTGTTTCAGGTCGTGGATATGGTAACCAATCCACACTATTTATACAGAATGACTGTTCTTCGAACTATCTCACTGCTTGCTCCTGTGATGGGCTCTGAGATAACTTGTTCGAAGCTGCTTCCAGTGGTTGTTACTGCATCAAAGGACAGGTAATCAACTGACATTTTCCTTCACTAATAATTCTAGTACAGAAGAGTTCTTGACCTTGGATGACTGACATGTTCCCCTTTACAGAGTTCCGAACATCAAATTTAACGTAGCAAAGGTGCTGCAGTCCCTAATTCCCATTGTTGACCAATCGGTATGTTTCAAGCTAGTCACGTCTGTAGACCATCTCACTTTTACAAACAAAATAGCAAGCATTGCGTATTTTCTTCAACACTTCCCTGGACCTTGAAATGACGTTTGTAATCCTCTTTCTTTTTTTGAATGTCGTTATTTACTTAGGTGACGGAAAAGAGCATTCGCCCAGCACTAGTGGAGCTTGCCGAGGACCCTGATGTGGATGTGCGTTTTTACGCCAATCAAGCACTTCAATCAATTGATAATGCCATGTCCACCTAGACAGCTTTTCTAGGCTAGAATTGGTTCATTTGTGCGAGAAAGGGAAGAAAACGCTGGGTTGAGTGATAGTTATTTCTTCTATGTAATTTACTGTTGGAAGTGTCATTTGATTTTGCTGGATGCTAATGTACAAGTGTTGGTTGTAAAATGTCAAACAGCTTATCCTTGTTTCTTCTAGTATTAGATACTCTTAGTAGAATATTAATTGCAAGTACATTGTATCAACAGCTTAATAATAAGCTTGATTGATTTTGTCTACTTCTGTTGTCCAACTGCGCTTCCTATTCTCACTGGTGTCGGCATTGCCATTGTTGTCTTCCTATTCTCAATTGCTCTGTTGGGTAAATTTTTGTATCATATCACCTCTACACTATGCTGAATCGGAATTTTGGCTGCTTCCGATTCAGCATATTGAAACAACTCCGGTGATGGCAATGCCGGATTAAGATTTGAATGCTGTCAAAACAAGTGAATTCATGAATGAGGTAGTGTGGCCACAAATAGTTATCGGTTTAGAATATAAATGCCGCCAAAATAAGATGCTTGATGGGCAAGTTGCATAGCCAATAATCCATGGTGGTTTGATTTGAATGCGAAGTGGGCGTAGAAGTACAAATGCTACTATATCAGCACATCTCGTCCATTACACCCGATATCACATCACTACCAGTTTTGACCATTTTTGTTTGTGGACATATTTACTTACAAATCTTCTTTATATCCATTACATCCTAGCTAGGCACATCACATAACATTTACATCATATTCATACGAAGAGTTGGAGATAAGTGAAACGATGTTTTCTTACTTTTACTAAAGTACACATTGAAGGCCCGGTTCTCTTGAGTCTATTTGTACATCAGTTTAATTCAATTTAGTCCAGTACGATAAAAGTATAATTTGATTGTTTAATTCAGTCATGCTGATTTTTTTGTTTTCCAATTCAATAATTTTTAGTTCAGTTCAGTTTAGTGCTTTCTTGATTCTTGTTGTTTAATCCACAATTTCTTTTCGATCTCAACAATATAAATAAATAGCTAAAATTTTTGTACCCACAGCCCACCATTTCTTCTTTAAATTACAGCTAGTGATTTCACCAACCTTGCCCATGATTATCTATATGTGAAAGCTCACTGGTCAAACTTTAATCATAAAACTCTCCAGTTAATTTTTCACTTGTTTTAAGTGGGTTTAAGTGGCCGTAAAATCAAATAAGTGTACAATCGATCGTGACTTGTCATGATCAATGTGTGAAACGGATAATCAACAAAAGATTGCAGTTCATTAAAAACCAAAAAAGAGAAGCAATTATCAAATCAAACATATACTAAAAAAATCTCCAAATATTTCAGGAAAAAGTAGCCAAATCTTCCTTGAAAAAGAAGGAACACAACAAAACGTATGACCACCGATAAAACAAAAGGGCACAATATATTATAACATATTATATCATTCCAATTCATAATTACAAATCATGATCTAAAAAGCTAAGATCAATTTATTATAATCTACCTATGAACGCCTTGATCCGGCCAATGAGTTCATCGGTTCGAGTGACAGAGATTTGAGATTTATTCAGAATCTGAAATGCATGGCCAACACCTTTACACATCACAGCTTCCACTTTCTTGCCACTGCCTAGTAAAGCTCCGTAAAACTCCATATTTCTGTCCTTCAAAATATCCATCTCAGACACACAAATCAATGTCGGAAAAAGTTTCAGTTCCGACATCCTCGGAGCGCCGCCGCCGTCCGACGACAGCGGGTTGCACCACGGGTGGTCCCGGTTTGCCCCCGCCGGCAGCGACATGCGCCAGTATGCATCGGAGGATGCCAGCGTCAGCGCTGACCGAGGTGGCTGAGGCATGTATTTTTCCGAATATGTCCTTGATTCTCCTCCGAAGAATGGCTGTATCAGGATTGTGCCCTTGAACGATAACGGCCGGAAAGCCGAGGCCTCGTATGCGCCGCCGCGTGGGCCGCCTAGCTGGGCGGCCATGTTGTAGGCGATGTTCGCCCCGGCGCTGTCTCCGGCCAGGAAGATGCTGGTGAAGTCGCATTTTCCGGTGAGCCATGCGTTGACTTGAGAATGATCGTGAATTACCTGTTTGACCCATGCTAGGGCTTTGAAACCGTCGTCATATGCAGCCGGAAGGGAGTTTTCAGGGGCAAGCCGGTAATTCACTGACATGATCACGCATGTTGTTTTGAAAGCTAGCTTGGTTAGGAATTCATGGTAGCAACTCCAAGAAGCTGAACCGACACAAAATCCGCCGCCATGAAAATACACGAGCAACGGGTGTTTACCTGAACTTCTAGGCACGTAAAAACGTGCCCAGATGTTGGTAAACTTGTCGATCACCACATCCGTTGATGTAACGCCGGAGTCATGCGCTGTTGCACAAGCTACACTGGGGACTATCTGGGATCGTTCCACGTGCCCATCTTTGTAAACCCTAATGAGCCCTTCAATTTCTTCAACCACAACACCATTTTGATGGTGTTTGCTGATTTGATGCCTCAAACTAGGATCAAGTGTCATGGTAGCCATTCTTCTCCTTCTCATAAAATGTTAGGTGAACTCCCAATTTCAAAGGCTCTATATAGACTACAATTAAGATATCTGCCCTTTATATAGGAGGAGAGATCAATGATGAGTCTGTTCTACTAAAATTATCACACTTTTTATCTTATACTATATGTATTATAATTTTCTTTAAAACGATTACATTTTGTAACTGTTGTATTTTGATTCACTTATTATTGATTTGATATGTGTAAATAATCAATCAAAATAATATTATATCAGTTTTAAAGAAATGTACGAACATATCAATTTTAAGAGAGCGGATGAACATCAATAAAATTTTAAAAAAACACAAAAAGAAAGTACAAATTGGTTTGGCATCAAATCAAATTGAAGTGGAAGTTTAAAGGGATATTTGACTTTCGAACCCAATGTGACAATAGAGCAAGTGCCACATGTACTCACATGGAGTCTACAAAGGAGGCAGCTGCCCCCACTTGAACTTCTTTAGAAAATAATTTATGTGTCATTATTAGCATTATTTCAAACCTTTTAAGCTACTCTTCTATTATTAAATGGTCAACTGGTCCTACCTAAATCAAAACAAGTCTTTTTATAAATCATTTTGTGGTAGTGCCAACTCTAATCATGAATTATCAACTTACTAATTGGAGTTAGCTAGAGATTTATAATGTTTAAATAAATTACTTGTCTAGAATCTACGATACACAATGTGAAGTTACTCTCTCCTATACGTTTATTAATTGAGCCAAAAAACGTTTTTGATATATTTGCAAATTTTACTTTCTTTTGAAGCGTATGCATCATCAACAGGGACAAGGAGTATATATTAACATGGATATTATGGTAAAAATACGGATCTGCAAGAGAAAAATGGACTCTATGATTTCATGTCCATTTTTCTCTTGCAGGTCCACATTTTACGTGCCTCTGATGGAACTCTATGATTTGAATTCCATTTTTTGCCTTAATAATATTAGGAATATGATGATAAAAATACGGACCTGCAAAGAAAAAAATGGACCTGGATCTAGCTAGCAAACGTCTACTTATTCCATTGGGTATTTTGTATGCATATTTCTCAAAATACTGGGGAAATGCTTAGTAATGATTACGGTGTTGCTTTATGGTTCTGAGTTTATTTAAACATGTGTTTGGTTTAATTCAACTCGTGTTTAGCTTAGTTTATGTGATGATGTTGGAAATATGAGAAAATTCGAAGGGCAAAAGTTGAACTTTATCAAACTTTGAGGCTCCAATTTGAATAAGATTTGAAATGAGTTGGATCTTGTAACTGACAGTTTTAATCAAATTGCTTTTCGATCTTATCTCCTTCATACTCTCTCTTTTTTCCCTCCTTCCATCTTTCTTCTGCAAATCTAAATCTAGCTTCGTATTATCCTCATTTGATAATGTCAGAGCTTCCCGACGACCTAGCCGTCGACATTACCCTGCGATTTGACATCAAATTGATCGGACGGCTGAAAATAGTTTCGCAGTAGTACAATGAACTATTATCGCCCTCAGACTTTGTCTCAATTCACCACCATCGAGCACCGGAAAAAATTATTCTCTCAAAGTCTAGTTAATTTTTTTTTCCAAAATGAATTGAGGAGGATTATTGATGGTCCCTCAACCCAAATAAAAACAAATATAAGGTTGCTCGAACACGGATGAGCCCGAAAGCTGTGGTGCCCGAAGACTGTGTTCCCGAAGACTTACATCAAAAATAGAATACATCGTAAAATCCTATGGTCTAATACCCAGGGGTATTGAAAAATCCTTAATCGAAGTCTACCAGTGTAAGCACAAAATCTGTTACCTAGTCTAGAAGCCTTTGGGGTTTCCCTCTCGCCAAACTAACAGGGTTAAAGAGAGATAACAAAACAAAGGGCAAGGATATTCCACAAGTCTGTCAAGATAGTTCCACAAAAAAATCAGTTCCAAATCATATCCCATAAAATAAGGTCAATACTACAGGCAAATGCCAACCAATTCGGGTCTAATTATCTAGCTAGCAAATACCATGTAGTACAGAAAATTGAACAAAAATTTATCTAACATGAGAAAAGCGACAAAAGTTAACTTCCACAATCTACAAGTCTAACCTATATTGGAAACAAGATCGCCAAAATCACGTATAATTACTACTTTGATTTGGATTTCTCCTCCCCAACCATATAAACAAGAGGTGAACTCAACCAAAATTTAAACTTAAAAATAACACGTACCGTCCAAAATCGTTCATGTTGTAGTGGAGTTGTGCTTTGTATAACAATCACTAAGTTGCTCTGTGACTTCGACCCGGATTGAGGTGAAATGGAGGGTTTTTGGCAGTTTTCATTGATATCGCCCTATTTTATCACTTTTTTCCATTATTGCCCTTACTCCCTCCCTCTCCCCCTCTTTGCATCTTTCTCTCGTGAAGATTCATTCATATTTCATGAGTATGAGAATACAACTATTCAGATTCTCTTGCTTTTGCTAATTTGGTATTAATCTATTATATGGATAAAGAATATCATAATCAAATTTTAATATTAACCAACTTCAAGCATTATCTTTATCTTTATTTTAATGGGGGTTATGGTTCATTTTGGCACACTAAAAAAGATGCATGCATTTGGCGAAACGAAGAGAAAAGACAACCCCGACCGGCCAAGAGTGGCTGCCTCCCAATAACAATTATTATGACTTCTAAAGCAAATTTAACCTCTGACAATGCCTAATTAGTGCAAAGATATTGCAATTCACTTTTAAATTTTTGTCTGGACTTGATAGTGCTATATATAAATATAAGTGGTGCTAAAATAAACAAAAGTATACACTACTACAAAAACCTCTATTAGAACCGGTATTTAAAGGTCATTGCACCGGTATTTTATTTTTTTGATACCGGTTCGGATAGGGGGTTGCAACATTTCTGAGCCTTGCACCGGTTATTGTTGTTGTGCGGCCAACCAGCCGATTAATTGGACTTTTGACCAGGCCAACCAGCCACGTCGGATTCCCTCTATTGCACCGGAAAATTTACAGATGCAACTTGTATACAATTGAATTGCACCGGTAGAAAGTTTGGATCACTATCATGTGTAGTTGCGTTCATGTATGTAACGCAAGTCCTTACTATTGCTATATGATTGGATGCAATGAGTTTAGATTTAAGATCGCTACTTATAATTCTTGCGATCATACTTAGAACGCAATACATGGATATTGCTTTGTTGTTTGTGAACGCAATTGAGATATGTTGCGTTGTTATTTTTTTGCACTAGTACTTTCAGCGGTGCAACATTTGCCCAGATAATGGCCGGCTGAACTAGAACCTGCCATGCAATATATGCAGCTTCCAACTCACCCCTTATATATCCAATCAACCTCAATTAAACATCTATAAACTGCAACTACGAACATCCACAAATTTATAAACTTGCAATGCTATGTTGAATAACAATTTTCATTAACAAAATCCAACCAAAAGTACACAAAACACAACAGTGTTGTACTTAATTAAACTACCATTTGGGAACACTCCGATGACAAATCACTTATCCATTGGTCACAAAAGTCACTTATATAGTAGATTTTGAAGTGTTGTACTCATGGCTAGTTAGTTTGAAAAGTATCAAAAGGTAAACAAAGAAGATCAATACTTATGACTCAGAAGGGGTAGACTTTTGCTCTGTTGTCCTTTTAGCCTTCCCAAATGCTTGTCTGCACTTGAGGATTATTACCTCATAGGTATATACATTTGAAACGAACAAAAAATAAATTAGATGAAGTGATTCATTACAAAAATATAACGACGACCAAATCCACGACAAGATGAAACGAAAACTATATTTCTAGACTATCACAAATACAATCCTAATCATCTCATTATGTACAAAACAAGTAGAAACAAAAAGATAAGCAAGTAAAAAAAACATCAAAGGAGTGATAAACATGCTCGGAAACCAAAAATAAAATAAAATCTAGCATGATTATCTATGGTGGCATTTCATCGAACACTTGAATGGCAATAAAGAAAGAAAGACATACAATGTATTCAATCATTTAATTAAAATCATAGAATTGATTCAAAGTGTTTCCAACTCACCAAGTTCAACAATTGGATCCCTCTCACTCCTCCGGAAGCCCTGATATGAAACTCATTCAAACCTGCAAAAAAAAAAACCCAAAATAAAATAAATCAGCACTCAAATCTTCATATATAGAACTACAATCGAGCTGATCAAGATACCTTGTTGATGGGGAAACACGTCTAGTTAATTGAACCGTGATCGTAAAAGGAAAAGGAACAGGGCGTGGTGGAGTGGAGGAGGAGCAGCGAAGAAAGTCGGCGGGAGGATTTCGGCTCACTGATCTGGGAAATCTTAGTTGTGAAAAATCCAATCGAACATCTTGTCCGAATCAATTGAGAGAAAACTACCCGATCTGCCCGACTTAATTTGAAGTTATGAAGTAGAGAGTCCATGAGAGATTGAAAGATATTTGGGTAAGAAGATTTGGAATGACGAAATAATGGGGGCAGATGAGTTATAAAGGGGAAAAACTCATTTCACTGGAAAAACAGAACCGGTGAAACATCTTTGACGCAACATGTTGGAGTTGCTTTTGTGACATTCTCATAACGAAATGAATTTTTGTTTAAGTTCATTGCACCACATAACAATAGACGGTGAAACGCACGTAGAACGCAACTATATAATGTTGCTTTTCATAATGTAGCTGGCGTGGGCTTTCTCGCGACTGACACGTGCAATAAGTGGGCTTTCAACACGTAGTAAAGCTTCTTATTTTGACGACGTGGTTCGTTTATACACAGACACGTGTTTTTATTGCACCACTATTTAAATTCTACCGGTGCAACACTTACTGCCCATTCTTTAATAATATCTTTATGTATGTGATATATAGTATATATATCATTTTCTACATATAATACACATAATAGTTATAGATCAACCATTTCTTGAATCCAAAATGTAATTACTTAGTATGAATTATGTGATTACTTTACAATACACACAAATCACTTAGGTAACTACTAATAAGTACATAACTAGATAGCCACATATGTGACAAGCATATATGTTGCATATGTTTGTTAAATAATATATATAACTACAAGTTTAATTCTAAACATTATAATGTTATAAGTTAAGATTAGTACAATTTAGTTATTAGTATTTCAGAACGTCAATTAAGACTTATCATTTGACTATATAAATGGTCGTAAGTTTCGGTAAATGTTTCGAAAATCTACACATAATAGTTGTAGTGACATGAATTTAAAAAAATTAAGAATTTGGTTGTCTAATATAGTAAATATTCAATACTAATTAATTTATTCACAATATAAATTTTCCTTGTTACATAAAATTGTAAAAATACATGAATTCGTGAATAAATAATGCACTTAAGATATTATATTGGTCCTATATCACTTTTTCTAAGACATGTTTTATTTCACTAATGTACATTTGTCACATTTGTTAGTATGTAGTGATGCACTTAGTTCTACTTAATCAAGTGATCTTGATTGATAAGTTATAAATTTGTAAACAAACCACAAGATTTTACATAAAAATTTTCAATTTGTCTTCACACATTGGTTATATTGTGTTTATTATGGTATTGGGTGTTGAAAAATCATAAAACAATATTCACTTATTGAGATTTTATCAAATGATTAAGAAATTTAGTACCCTAAAACTTGCACCGGAAGAAACCCTAAACCGGTGCAATAAAATTTTGGGCCAAAATGTTACCCCCTGTCGTTTGCCTGATATTGGGCCTGACTTAATTAGCGGACTGACCCACACGAAGTCAGATTTTATTTTTGGTCAACATTTCCATTGCACCGGTAAGAGAAATTACAGATGCAATAAAACAGTGGGTACCACATCCACGTCGAATGTTTGAAAATTCAACGGATTTTCATATTGCACCGGGTTCACTTCAAATCGGTGCAATAAAATTCTTGCAACCATGACATGTCAGCTTTTTCAACGCAAATTTAGTCAAAATTTAACTTTTGTTCCCTGTCTCAATTAGGACGTCTCATTCCTTGTGAAATCTTCATAATCGCATAAATGGACGTTTCGAGAACTGCCTAAATCATTAGACTGTTTGAAGGACGTTCGTCAGTAGAAAATGCTTTGTTCTTCTTGGTCTCTGATTTTGATGCGATAAGTTTGAATAACCCACAAACTGTAAAGTGGTTTGGATCAAGGAATTAGGTTAGTCAAAACGAAGAAGATTCAATATTCCAGTTGGATCACAATGGTGACCGACTTGAGTATCTTGAAGAATAATAATCTGGTACCATATCTTCCACACCATATCTTTTATGCTAATTTGCAACCATATATGCATATCTTTATATTCATTCTTTCTGTTTAGATTTTTCTTCTGTTTATGTTCCTTTCTATTGCAATTCAACACAATTGGAATTTGACATTGATAAATTCGATCGAAAGTCCGTTAGCATTTGTTCTAATCTTAGCTCATGTACAATTCAAGTACTGCATGATTTGAGTTACTCATATACGTACGAACAAGTTAGTGATTTGTATCCACCGAACATATCATCACACTATCCTTAATTTCCGCCTTAACATTTAAAATTCATATAATTTCTGCATAGTCAACTTTATAAAATCTAGGCATTAGATTCACCCGTATCAATCCATACTAAAAGTAATACAAGCAGTTTGGAGAGCAACAAAAGCAGCAGTAAGAGGAGAACCTCAGAGACTTTTCTTTGTTACTGATCCGAACTTGTAGCGGCACTAAAGAATCCAGAGTATGCGAAATGGAAGATCAAGAGCGTTTTTTGGAAAGCATATAGTAACTACTAAACTTAATAGAAATGTTTTAAATTGTGAATATGATGTTGCTATCGATTTAGACTTGTAATCGTGTCCTAATATATATTTGGAGTTTGGAGTATATATTTTATGACGATATGCAGAAGATGTCATGCATGAATGAATCCAGAATATTAGATAAAATGGAACATACATATCTCTGGGATGGCATAAAAGCTTTCTTTGATCAGTATATGCAAGTGGCCAAATATACACTAAACTTTATTCTTTTTCAATCCGATCCAAATCACAATCCCTTTTTTGACCTAGCTAATTTTCTCCCCGTGTTTGGATAAGAAAAGAACGAACCAATTGTTTGGTACTTATAAAACTGTTTAACAAATGTTGTATCACTTCAAAAGACTTGGCAATTTCTTGGACTGGTTATTGCCCGGCCCATTACAATTTCAGTTCAATTTAGTTTAGTTTAAATTATATGAAATTTGTTTTGTCTTAAATTGACTACTCTCCGAGATTTATATCTTTTAGGTTAAAAAAAAAAAATCTTTTGAAGGGAATATGCTTATCAATCTTTTAGAGTTGTACACAATATTCTTTAAAAAAAAGCTTGGAAATCTTTATCATAGCGTTTGCTATATTTTTATCCTTTCGTGATGAAATTCGTTGAAGTTCAGATAAAATTAACAAAGGTATATATACACTCTCTTGAACATATTAATTACTAAACTAAAATTGAACTGAAATAAAGACTAAAGTAATACTAAATTCCTAATTTCCGTAAAATTATTTTTTTGTTTAATTGAATTGTTTCTTAATGTGTATGGCCTTAGGCCCTGTTTACTAGAGATTATTTCTTGATGGTACTGAACTGAATTGAACTGAACTGAACTGAATTGAACTGAACTGAACTGAACTGAAGTAAAATTGATGTATTGAATAATGGAATCAGATGACTGAATTAAACTGAATTTCATCAAATTACATTTCACTGAACTGAACTGAACTGAACTGAACTGAACTGAATTGAACTGAACTGAACTGATCTACAGATAAGCTCTGACAAACATGGTCTTAGTGTTTACATTTACTCAATACTCAGCACATGCATATTACGCACAGAGGAACCTATCAAATCAACACGAACATTTATAAAGATATAGATTTGATACTTATCAAATCCAAATGGAACCTGATCACATGTTTATTTTATAGATATATAGGTGCTTTTTTTTGAATTTATTTTTAAAAAGTATTGTTTTTTTATCCATCTTTTTATTTTCAATTATTCGTATTCATTATTATATTTAAATTAATAAACTACAAAATATTAAATAATGCACGAGACTCGTCCTGGCCGTTCAACACTTTGAGATGATATAGCCAAGCTCACAATTCTGTCCTCGGTTGAAGATTTCATGGCATTCCGAGCCACGTGTACATACTGGTATTTGGCCGGTGGGGACGATGAATGTCTAAAGCGTGTCAAACCTAGGGTTCCCTTTCTAATGATCCCAGAAAAAGCAGAATTCTACGGTCTTTCCAGAAAAAGGAGATTGAACATGATGATTCCTTTTCATAAAAGCAAGGTTAATAGGTTAACTGGATTAGGATTCGGTTGGGTGTTAAGGTTTGAAACTTTAGGAGAATCTTACATTACTGTGCCCATTCTCCGGTGCACGAATTCGAGTTCCCAGCAAGGAAACCAGTTTCGAAACACGAGCAGCACTGTCGGCTAACTCCTCTGAAACCTCAGATTATGTTTTGGTAGTTTTTTCTTAAAATTATTGCTTG
This sequence comes from Cruciata laevipes, assembly GCA_963678965.1. Lineage (NCBI taxonomy): Eukaryota > Viridiplantae > Streptophyta > Magnoliopsida > Gentianales > Rubiaceae > Cruciata > Cruciata laevipes. The sequence continues at coordinate 6,998,292 of OY787641.1, read as the reverse complement.
GGGTTTTGGCGGCCAGGTGACCAGAATTGGACCAGGATAAAGTCATCAAATACATCCCCATTCTCCGACGTTATTTTCTCTGGAAAGGATCGCATGTTTTAGGCTGCATGTCACATATGATACACAGTTATGGGCCTGGGATATGAATAGCGATTCTGCAGTTCTTATGACGGTATCACCTCCTGGCGGAACATTATTACCACATTTGGTAGAGTCATCGGCATTTGAATTGCTATTGGTTGGAAAGAGAGCGTATACTAGTCGTGGGTTTGAAGTTCACCAACTAGATGCTGGAACATGGAAAAGACGGACTCATTTCAAGGATGCCATTTTCGTCGTTAATAATGCGTCTTACTCAGTTAGTCCCCGTAGCGATGATGATGATCCGGTGATCAAGTCTAATTGTATCTATTTCATCACTTTTCTCTATAAGGTATGGACATATAATATATCAGATGAAAGTGTCAAACAGCTGCCTATAGATATTGCCAACCAGCCATTATGGGTAGCTCCATCCTCAATGTCATTTATGGCTTCCTATAATACCCGCAAGGAATTAGGAAGCCTCAAATATTTATAAGAAAATTCACATTCCCAAACTACAATGGGTGGGATTAGAGCCCCTAACCATCCAAGTAGTTAAGAAGTGGATGATATATTGATGTACTATTCACTCCGTTCCTCAAAGAAATTTATTATATATTACATTTTAAAATATTCATTATTATATTACATGTAGTATTATTCTAATATAACTTCTTTACACCGACATAACTTTTTGTGGTACATTTTGTCGTGAAAGAATTTTTCATTCTTTTTCATCAGAATGTCATACAAACTAAGAGTAAGAGGCAGGGCCAGCCCTGACGGTGTGCCGTCTGTGCCGCTGCACAGGGCCTCAAATTTTTGTTTTTACGCATATCAGGTTATAGTTTTCTTTTTTACTCTATTCCTCGAAGAAATTTATTATATTACATAGTATTATCCACTATGTAATACTATGGAAGAGAAGGGGAGGAAGTTAAGCTAGGGAGAAAGATAATCCACTTGCTTGTTAGTGAATCAAAGTGAGACACATATCAGCCTATGGATTATTTTCTTCCCATTCTTAAAATCTCCAAGGGAAAACTCCATCTGTAGTTGGAATCCACTGTACGTGGTGCAGTTTGGTATGAGAATCTTGAGCAGCTTCATGGAGCATGGCAGCTCCATGGACTAGAACATAACTTAAAATGTGTGTAGTTTGGATCCCCATATGCCATTTCCTATGAGTCCTGATCAGTCTAGCACCTCATTGCAGTACTGGCATCATGGAGTGTACCTGTCATAAGAGAAGAACTCAGCAATATCTATTCTGATCCATTATTTTCAAGTTTGAGATTTCTTTAAGATCCATATTCATAAAGGCTTTGATATATGGAGGGAGAATAGACAATGCAGAAGTGAAAGAGTTTTGGAAAGAGTGTTTTGTTAGAGCATCAACAACTGTATTGGCCTCTCTAAGAACATGATGCAAATGGTTATCAACTAAAAGCCTATTTATTTCATCTGTTAGGTTGAGGAGTTTCCAGTGAGCAGTAATTGGATTTAAAATCATGGAAATACCAACTAGGCAATCAGACTCAATAATAAAACTATGTAATCCTATAGATTGAGCAGATAGGTAATCACGATGTACTAGTTGACACATGTGATTATATGAGGGGCGGACCCAGAAATTAAAGTTGAAGAGACCATAATAGAATAAAAGTAAAACTATAGCACTAAATTTTAATATATTAAAAATTACAATGGTATACAATGCAATTTTTAATTTTTTTGGGTGGCCCGGCCACCCCTATGTTCCACCCTTGGATTATATAATATAAAATTACCATAATTTTCATACAATCTAATTAATTAATATAACATTTCGCTCATGAATCCCCCATGTTCCACCCTTGGACATATCAATCCCCTGGACATATCAATCCTGTTTCTACAACTTTTCGCTCATGAAATCTTTCGCTTTAAATAGATCATATAAAAGAAAAATTTACCCCCATGTTCCACCCCTGCACATATCAAATTATCAATCCTGTTTCTACAACTTTTCGCTCATGAAATCTTTCGCTTTAAATAGATGGAAATAGATCATATAAAAGAAAAAATTATCTTTTATTGTATATATCATGTACATATATAGACGGCTTTCTCGAAATAGGGTTAAAAGGTTAGAAAACAGGGCTGCTCCAAAATAGGATTCCAAAGTCTCTCTTTGCACAGCCGCCGGCGATGGAAACCATGGACTGGTCATCGCTGCCGCCGGATCTTCTGGCAAGCATAGCCAAGTTCACGATCCTGCGTGGCTCGGTGGAAGATTTCATGGCATTCCGATCGACCTGCACATCTTGGTATTCGGCCGGTGGGGACGATGAATGTTTGAAGCGTGTCAAACCTAGGGTTCCTTTTATCATGGCCCCAGCAAGAGCAGAATTCTGCAGTATTTCCAGAAAAAAGAGATTGAACATGATGATTCCTCTACCCGAAGGCAAGATTAACCAGTTTTTCGGATTAGGTTTCGGGTGGGTGATAACCCTAGCAAAAACCGGCCATGTTTACCTTCTATGCCCGTTCTCCGGCGACCGGATTCGAGTTCCGAACTACGAAATCCTCCTGCCGGAAACTGCTAATTATGCTTCAGCATGGAGTCCACAATTTGTTCGTAGAACAGCTCTGTCGGCTAACCCCTCCGAAACCTCCGATTATGTTTTGGTGGTGCTTTTGACGGATGGCATGGCGTTTTGGCGGCCAGGTGACCGGAGTTGGACCAGGATACGATCATCATCTACTGACTATTTCTCTGACATTATTTTCTACAGCAAGGATAGCAAGTTCTATGCTCTGAAGGGGGAGAAAATTTGTACTTGGGATATGGTGAACAGTAATCCCGCGGTTGCATTGCCGGTGTTTCCCCCTCCCCGGCGAAGAAACGACACGTTTTATTCATACTTGGTGGAATCATCGACGGCTGATTTACTGTTGGTCAGATTAAGAGTAGGAGATAACTGTGACTTTCAAGTTCACCGACTAGAAGCCGGAGAATGGGAAATCATGGATCATTTCGAGGATGCCATTTTCATCGGTAATAATCCTTCCTTCTCCATTCGTCCATGTGACGACGATGACGATGATCCGGCTATCAAGTCCAATTGTATCTATGGAACTGATATGGGCGTATACTATTACCGCCTTTATGAGAAATGCATAAAAATTGAGCAATGGATGCCTGAATATTGTAAATCCAACTCGGTATTCTGGGTAACTCCATCCTCATTGTCATTCATGGCTTCGGCGCGCTCTAATTTGAAAAAACTTGATGCTTTTTCAAAAAAGAGAGAGCTGGAGCAGAGGATGGTGCTGCAACCTCGTCCCGGGAAGGCTCCCAAGGTCAGTGAAGGAGAAGTCGTGAAGAAGATGCCATAAGTTGGTCAGTTTACAAAGATTCTTACCAAACCACAACTGGGAGTAATCAGTGAGTTTTGCATGCTACTACTTGAAGTTGTTTTAGAGACTCAAAGAATGAAGTTTTCTGTTTTTACATGTTTTCCATTTTCTGATTTCAATTTTTATCATTCTCTAGTTTCATTACAGTATTTAAGGACCTTTTGTACTCTTGGAATAATTTGTCTTTCATTCGATAATAAATTTAGGATGCATGGATTCCAGGCCTAAACCTAGGAATTTCCTACATAATATATAGATGAATGTTCTTATACATAATAGATGAATGTTCTTCAATTTCAACCTGTGGAAGCAATGCTCGCTCTTCTGACCAAAACCGGAAACAAGAAACAGTTACATGCTACGGCGTTGATCCTCATCCCACCGGTTGTACTATTTTTTGTTTCCTACATTAGTTCCTGGTCCGTCCGAATCGGGGTCCCAGCAGTTTTCAGTTTGGTGGCTACACTGGTTTTCTTAGAAAGCTTTGCTGAAGGTTGCAGGGAGAGAGAACCAGGAGAACCCCCAGCAACAAATGTTTTCAAAGTCATTTTTGCAGCACTTTCGAAGATGCTCATTAGCCCTCCAACCAGTCCCAAGATGCTATTTGAGCACCAAACTAGTATTGATGAGCACAGTGTGAAATTGCTTAGTATTGATGAACTAGGTTTGACGCTTCTCTATCTTTTTGTTAAGTTATCCCACGTCGGTCGATTACAAACCTAATAACTACTACCTCCGTCCCAGCCAAAACGGCTTAGTTGACTGTGAAACTAAACCGACTTTGACCATTCATATCTATTAATTTATACTTAGAGTTGAAATAGGATGCACATTTTAAGATTCATCATATCATATATTTTCAAATTAGAAAATTTTAAAACATAAAATGAAGACATACATGGCCAATGTCGACTCAATTTGACTTTGAAAAGTCAACTAAACAGTTGAGACAAAAGGAGTAATATATAAGATTGAAGGTGGCACCACCTATTACCGATTGGTTTTAGGATGGAAGACTGTTAGTGCCACGATTTTTAAATATCGTGTCAAAAGTAATTTGATAAAGCATGGATCTTGATCATAGGTTCTTGGACAAGGCAGCAGCGGAAACCAGTGACAGAAGTAGAGAAAACGAAACTCATTATTCATATGTTTCCAATCTGGATTAGCTTAATCCTTTGTGGGAAGCACCTACTTTACAGAGCAAGCCAAGAACATGAACTACAAGCTCGGAAAACTGAAGGTGAGTGATGCGCTTGTCTTGATCCTATACGAAACGAGCAAAGCAATTTATTCACACATCTACAAAGCCATTAACTATACGTGTGGATACAAGCGGGCACCGAGAATTGGCATAGGTCTTACCATAATATTTGGTACACTGTGCTGCATTGCATCTGCCTTGATCGAAGCTCGTCGGCTACACGTGGCAACAGCTCATAGGCTGATTGATAAGCCCGACGATACTATTCCGATGACCGTCTTTTGGCTTGTTCTCGCTGGGCTGGACTCGTTTTATGAAGACGGTGTTACTCATTTCTTGTGCGATCTCAGTCCTTCACCAATGCAGAAGTTTCTTGTTTTCTTGAACCCTGCATTATCAGGTATTGGTTTCATCGGAAGCATTCTGTCAGTTCACAGAGACACGGAAAGCGGAATTGGTTCCAGCATCACCTAAACACGAGCCGATTGGATCGCTATTACTGGACGCTTGCAGGCATAAGTGTTGGGTATTCCTCCCTAATTCTAGAATCTTCTTTTGACAAAAGGGAAGGGAAGGTTCTAGAATGATGGGAGATGATTCTAGTCCATGGAGAATATTCTAGAGAGTGGCAAAAGGGAAGGGAAGGTTCTAGAATGATGGGAGATGATTCTAGTCCATGAAGAATATTCTAGAGAGCCTCCTAGAAGCTTCCAAGCATTAATTGGAGAGAAGGAGAAGAGAATTCTAGAGCAAGCCTACTCACCTATAAATAGGGTGCTCTTGGAGAGGTTTGATCATCCAACCAAAAACCATTTCCTTCCCTACTAGATATCCTCCAAGTGAGAAGTAGAGAGAAGTCTTCATCCTCTCTAGTTGATAGGTATCCACCATAGTGTGAAGAATCCCTTGTAATCCATCCACCTTGGGTGAGAATTTGTAACCCTACTATAGTCATATAGTGGAAGACTTGGACTACCATAGTCCCGCGGTTTTTCCCGATTTGGGTTTTTCGCGTAACCAACTTTGGTGTCTTGCTTCACTTTCTATTTTTCTCAATTACCGTCTTAATCACACAAAGAGGGAAACCATATAATATTTCCCAACAGTGGTATCAGAGAGCCCAGGTTCGTCGGTGTCATATTCTTGTGGGATTCAAGATGGATGTGGGAGATATGTTCAAGCTCACGGCGGAGAACTATGCATACTGGAAGCCCATGATGGAGGACCACTTGTATTGCAAAAATTTGTACGAGCCCATCATGGAGGAGACCATGCCGGAGGACAAGGAAGAAAAAGAGTGGGAGATCCTAAATCGGAAGGCGGTCGCCATGATCCGTAAGTACATTGATAAAAGTTTATTTGAGCATGTGTCTACATACACCAATGCCTTTGAGCTATGGACGAAACTTGAATCTATGATTCAAAAGAAGACACCACGTAATAAAGCCCACCTAATGAGGCGGTTGGTGAAGTTGGAGTACAAGGATGGCGAAAATATGATCGAGCACTTGAATAGCTTCAAGGGGCTAGTGAACCAATTGGTGAAAACCGATATGAAGATCGATGATGAGTTGCAAGCTTTATTGCTCCTAAGCTCGCTACCTGAAAGTTGGGACACCTTGGTGGTCACGCTTAGCAACTCGGCCCCGGAAGGAAAGCTTACCATGGACGGTGTAGCCGATAGCTTGATCAACGAGGAAGCACGGAGAAGAGAACGTGGCACATCAACCTACGCGGAGGCAAACGTGGCCGAGACGCGTGGAAGATTCAAAAATGGTGGACGTGACAAGTCACGAGGCCGGTCAAAGTCTCGTTCCCGAGTTACCTGCTACTATTGTGGCAAAGCGGGTCATAAGAAAGATGAATGTCGCAGTTTCAAGAGAGACCAGAAGAATGGCACGGTCAAACCTGACCAAGTCAAACCAAAGAAGAAGGCGGAAGAGAGCACTACAACGGTGGCATCCGTGGAGCAAGGGGATATATTCGTCATTGACGACTATGTCAATCTAGCTTACGATGATAATTTATGGATCGGTGATTCCGGTGCCTCCTTCCATGTTACCCCACATGAAGGGCTTTACTCGTCCTACCAGCGTGGAGATTTTGGCGTTGTGAAGATGGGAAACCAAGTCACAAGCAAGATTGTTGGCAAAGGCGACATCATCTTGAAGACTAACACGGGACACAAGCTCGAGTTGAAGGATGTGCGACATGTACCTGAAATGCGGCTCAATCTCGTTTCAGCAGGGAAGCTTGACGATGCAGGAATGATAAGCCACTTTGGAGAAGGGAAATGGAGAATCACTCAAGGCAACATGGTGATTGGTCGAGGAAAGAAGGACGGATCCTTATATGTCATGCAAGGACAAATCTGCAAGGGAGAGGCTAATGTTGCACATGAAACCTCGAACATGGAGTTGTGGCATAAGAGGCTTGGCCACATAAGCGAGAAGGGATTACAAATCCTCGCACGGAAAAATATCCTCCCTGACATAAAAGGTACAACACTTGACCCGTGCACTGATTGCTTAGCCGGTAAACAACATAGAGTCTCTTTCCTCAGACCTGCATATCCTCGTAGAAGAGAGAATATTCTTGACTTAGTGCATACTGATGTATGCTCAATGACCGAAAGATCCCTTGGAGGTGCACAATATTTTGTAACCTTTATTGATGACCATTCTCGGAAGGTTTGGGTGTCTTTGTTGAAGACTAAAGACCAGGTTCTTGAGGCGTTCAAGGAGTTCCATGCACGGGTGGAACGTGAGACCGGCAGAAAATTGAAGTCTGTCAGAGCTGACAACGGTGGAGAGTATCGCGGCCCATTTGAAGAGTATTGCAGGTCGTACGGGATCCGACTTGAGAAGACACCACCGAAGACACCTCAGTTGAATGGAGTTGCAGAGAGGATGAACCGCACCATTGAAGAGCGAGTTAGATGCATGTTATCTCATGCAAACCTCTCTAAAGGTTTCTGGGGAGAAGCCGTGAAGACAGGTGTTGACATCATCAACTTGAGCCCGTCAGTTCCCTTGGATGGAGACATACCGGAGGAAGTTTGGTCCGGCAGAAAGGTCTCATATGACCATTTAAAGGTGTTTGGATGTCGAGCATTCGTACACATTCCCAAGGATGAGCGGGCGAAGTTAGATTCAAAAACAAAGGAGTGCATCTATCTCGGCTCACCAAAAGACGAGTTTGGTTATCGGTTGTGGGATCCAGCCCAGAAGAGGATCGTGAGAAGCCGCGACGTCGTGTTCTTCGAGGACCAGAACATCAGTAACTATAAGGAGTCGCGAGAAGCTCAAGCCAGGCGAACCAGAGAGCCTTTGGAGTCCATGCCATCTCCCGTAGTACAAGATAACGCAAGGAGAGAACCAGTGGAGGAAGCTCACACTGAAGAAGTTGAAAATCGTGATCTTGGAGAAGCTACGGAGCAGTCTGAAACAGGTGGTGAAGAAATGGAGGAAGCAACTGAACTCGTAGTACCGGTACCTCGACGTTCCCTTAGAGGGAGACAACCTTCGACCAGGTATTCACCAGATGAGTGGGTGACATTCACCGATGAGGGGGAGCCTCAACACTACGGAGAAGCTATGGCAAGTGAGCACAAAGATGATTGGGAAAAGGCTATGCAAGAGGAGATGAAATCCTTGCACGAGAATCATACTTATGATCTCGTAGAGCTACCAAAAGGGACACGAGCTCTCAAATGCAAGTGGGTGTACAAGATCAAGTCCGAAGAAAACAATCCCAGACCAAGGTATAAGGCCCGGATTGTTGTTAAAGGGTGCAACCAGAAGAAAGGTATAGACTTCGATGAGATTTTCTCTCCCGTGGTGAAGATGTCATCAATCCGAGTTGTGTTGGGACTTGCTGCGAGTTTGGACTTGGAGGTCGAGCAACTCGATGTTAAGACGGCTTTCTTACACGGAGACCTCGAGGAGGAGATTTATATGGAGCAACCCGAAGGATTCAAAGAGCCGGGAAAGGAGCACTTAGTGTGTCGTCTCAAAAGAAGTTTCTATGGTTTGAAGCAAGCGCCCCGTCAATGGTACAAGAAGTTTGAAGCCTTCATGAATCATCATGGATTCAAAAAGACTCACACCGACCATTGTGTTTTCATGAAGAGGTACGATCAAGGAGACTTTCTCATACTCATGCTTTATGTTGATGATATGTTGATAGTCGGGCAGGATAAAAGAAAAATCACTGCTCTTAAGAAAGCATTGAGTAGTTCATTTGCGATGAAAGATTTGGGGCCAGCGAAGCAGATCCTTGGGATGCGGATCACGCGGGATCGATCCGAAAAGCTACTTTGGCTATCTCAAGAGAGGTATGTTGAGAAGATCCTTGAGAGATTTAAAATGCACCAGGCCAAACCTGTTAGCGTACCGCTTGCCGGACATTTCAAGTTCGATGGAAAGAAAAATCCGAGAAGGGATGAAGAAATGAGAGGCGTTCCATATTCTTCCGCTGTTGGTAGCCTCATGTATGCGATGATATGTACCCGGCCAGATATTGCACATGCAGTTGGAGTTGTGAGCAGGCACTTGTCAAATCCTGGGAAGGAGCATTGGGCTGCTGTGAAGTGGATACTTCGATATCTCAGAGGAACAACCAAAAGGTGCTTGCGCTTTGGAGCAGAGAAACCTGTGTTGGAGGGATACACAGATGCTGATATGGCCGGAGACTTGGAAACTCGAAAATCAACGTCGGGTTATCTAACTACTTTTGCAGGGGGAGCTGTATCTTGGCAGTCAAAACTTCAAAAATGTGTTGCCCTTTCTACGACGGAGGCGGAGTACATAGCTGCCACCGAGGCTTGTAAGGAGATGCTGTGGATGAAGAATTTTCTACTTGAGTTGGGACTAAAGCAAGAGAAGTATGTCCTCTATTGCGACAATCAGAGTGCCATCCACTTAGCCAAGAATTCAGCCTACCATTCCCGAACGAAGCATATTGATGTTCGTTATCACTGGATTCGGGACGTGTTGGAAGAAAAGCGACTACAGCTTGAAAAAGTTCACACCGATGATAATTGGTCTGATATGATGACCAAGGCACTACCGAGCAAGAAGTTCGATGATTGCTGCAAAGGCGCCGGTGTGGATACTCCTTCCAATTAGGTCGGAAGGGGGAGATTTGTTGGGTATTCCTCCCTAATTCTAGAATCTTCTTTTGACAAAAGGGAAGGGAAGGTTCTAGAATGATGGGAGATGATTCTAGTCCATGGAGAATATTCTAGAGAGTGGCAAAAGGGAAGGGAAGGTTCTAGAATGATGGGAGATGATTCTAGTCCATGAAGAATATTCTAGAGAGCCTCCTAGAAGCTTCCAAGCATTAATTGGAGAGAAGGAGAAGAGAATTCTAGAGCAAGCCTACTCACCTATAAATAGGGTGCTCTTGGAGAGGTTTGATCATCCAACCAAAAACCATTTCCTTCCCTACTAGATATCCTCCAAGTGAGAAGTAGAGAGAAGTCTTCATCCTCTCTAGTTGATAGGTATCCACCATAGTGTGAAGAATCCCTTGTAATCCATCCACCTTGGGTGAGAATTTGTAACCCTACTATAGTCATATAGTGGAAGACTTGGACTACCATAGTCCCGCGGTTTTTCCCGATTTGGGTTTTTCGCGTAACCAACTTTGGTGTCTTGCTTCACTTTCTATTTTTCTCAATTACCGTCTTAATCACACAAAGAGGGAAACCATATAATATTTCCCAACAATAAGTGCTGTAAATTTCATATGGTTTCTTCTGTGTGCCTAATTTTATCCTTACAGAGAAACAATGGCATCAATTGATGACGAAGAGAATGGGAGCATAAGTGGTGAATATGGTGATGTCACAGAGCTCCAGAATCAATCCGTTGTCGGGCCTCTAGAAATTGAAAGCGAATCTGTTATCGTTCCCAGTCAAGAGATTGAACCACATGATGATAAAGAGATGGGTGAAAATTAAGGAATTACCACTGTAATGAGTCAATATTACTATATATGAATATTGAGAAGGTATGGTTAGGATTGTGTACTAACGCTTTCATATTACGTGTTCAATGCCACACTGATCGGTATGTTGACAGTGAAGCTAACATGATTACTTTGGAGCTTCAAATCATGTGTTGGATTTGACTGCAAACTGAAATTCTATCAACTTAAACCAAACAATTACTTATTACTAGATTCTTCCTATCATGATGTTCCAACATGAAATAAAGTAAAGTGTAGAAAAGTAAATGACACAAGCAATTGTTTACGCAGTTTGATGCATCACATCTACGTCTGCAGGGCCTTTGCCCAGTGTAGTAACCATCCACTAGTAAGTCAAAGATAGATTACATGAGAACTTATCTTTACTACTCTATTTGTGGATTTGCACTCCCTGCCGCCAATTGGCCTAACTAGCTAAACTATCAGTTGATTGATTGCACAATCACCTCTCCCGAGATTTTATGTCCGGGTTATTACACTAAACATCATATCCCAGAGTAGGTATTATGAAGTTCTAATGGACCTTGCTGCCTATTATTGCTCTAGACAATTCCGAGTGCAGAATTGTTCTTCAATAAAAGCAGTAGCTTGAGCGTTGCAGCTGCTGTCTTATTTATAGCTCAGAGTCGTGTCTTCCTTTAGTTAATACGGCTGAAGAATTCTTCTTCCATTGTAACTCTCAATCACATCGCTAACAACCTAGAAAGAAGAATTCTGAATATCTCCAACTCCTTGATTATCGCCAACTAATCCTTATCTCTTCAAATCAAATTCTTTGCGATATTCTCCGAAATCTTGAGCTGATATTCCATCGACTGTATTCATACCACAAATACGACGCGCAGTAATATTTCATAAACCGAAGTTTCCATAAATAAACCTTGCGCATTCCGAATTTTAAACTTTGGTATAAACCGATGTTCCAACCTCATTTTCCACAAATTCACCAATTAAAACTGCGGACCTTTCACAAACCACCGAAATGGTATGATAAATACTATTAGGCCGTGGAATGGCGAAAATGAGATTCTGAAAGATGAAGAAAAGTTGAACTTTACTGGGCTGCAGGCTTATTAGTTTTACACATGAAATATAAATACGAGAACATGCTATTTATTGGCTGCTCAATCAGTTTCAACCTCCAATTCTCTCTGTTTTTGTAAGTTTAGATGTTTACTTAATCATGATTTTGGAAGCTTGCAATGCATGGCCAAGAATTTGGACATATATCTCATTTAGTCATGCAAATTAAAACATAACAACTCACAAGCTATATCATTTTGGGAAAAAAACAGAAATCCACACGTACGAAATAGAAGAAATTCGAGAACAATATCAGTAGCATCACCAAATCTCCAACCAAAATATAAAACACTAGCTCCAAACATGCCAGAATGAAGACAATAAAGTATTTAAATGCTCGTCCAGCTTTCCAATGACCTTCAAAAACTCCTGATAAAACAGTTCAAATAGTTCAAATAGCTTCTGTATTCATGCCAACTGGACATCTCCCAGCCTAAGCATTCTTCACCTCATGGAAGGGAGTACTCCTTTTCTGTATCGAAAATCATCCTTCATCAGTAAAGATTAAAGAGCACAAGTGCACAACAGAAACTGAAAAATAATATATAGCATTAAGAGATAATTAGATATTGCATTTTGATGGATTTCATTTCTAGCTAGTTAGTAAGGAAATATACATAATATATAGCATTAAGATGTGAAATCTCTTACATGTGAGACTTGCTGAATCCTCAGTTGAAGATTTAGGATCTGCAACAAAACCATTTATGAAGGCCTTGAATCCATCGTTTCCATAAGCCAACTTCTGCTCTAGAATTTCTACGACTGACATTTCCGCAGATACGCTGCACCACTTCAACTCAACCATCTCAAGTGTAGCAATTTCTCCAAAGCTGGATGGGACTTCTTTAAGCCGAATGCAGCTTCTCAAAACTAGTTGATGAAGATTCGGGAGGTGATCACTCTCCGCGAGCCACTCACCAATTTTTAGGGAGTCCAACTTCAAATATTCAAGCTGTTGGAATTCATCATCTTTCATCTCCCAAACTGGGCTGTCAAAGGATACTGATACAATTTTGAGAATGTTGAGCTTAGGTAGTTTTCCAATGGTTGAGAAGTCCTCCCATGCCAGCCTAAACCGTGAGAGTGATAACTTCTTAAGGTGTACTGGAAAACATCTTTCCTCTAATTGACAAGGATACCGTGTACTGCCATAGTACATAATCTTTAGGGACTCAAGTTCTTCAAGAAAGTCAAGAACAAGAAAGGAGATTGTATTTCCTGAATGCTCTGTGGATCCAGAAAAAGTGCAACTTAGTTTTCGAAGATTGGGAAACAACTTCATCATCTCCTCTGAATTGTCCCCATTTGAAAATGCAGGGCATGAAAGACTTACCATATTTTCCAACTGAGCTGAACTTTCAAGGCTTCCATCTTTTAAGCCCAGTATAGCTTGAGTGCTTACATGAAGATGCCTCAACTTTGACATGCTCCAAATAGTGTCCGGTAACGCCACTTTTCCAATCAGGCCTTTCACTACAAATGATTCCAAGTTCCACAGTTTTGCTATGGTTGATGGAACGGATCTTATATCCCCGCTTATTGCTAAGTATTTCAACGGATATACCATTTCGATTCCCTTAGGAAAAGAAGATCCAAAGTTGATAGTTTCAATGTCAAGAATACTAAGAATTTTGAAGTTTTCGGTTATGAACGAGATATCATCATAAGGACACCTAGGGTATGTGTCACTAGTAGCGGAAAATATTAGAGTACGAGTTGATGGTCCTGAAGGCTTTAATGTGACAAACTGGTTTCTCTTGGAACAAATACTCAAGCGATGCTGGTCATATGTGATCGAAATCGGTGGAAACTCTGAATCAACTCCGTAGTCCAGTTGACTATTAGAAGAAGGAAAAAGATCCTCATACCCATCTATGTAATGCATAAACTTTTCTTCCTCAACCTTTTTCAAGCACAAGTTATACACCATATCATGAACTTTGCATGTTTTGACTTTACCACCGGATCCTGTTTTAGCAGCCATCACCAAGCTTCTGCCCACAAGATTCGTCACATAACTTTCTGCCACATCTTCTGGTGATACATTTTGAACATCCCCGACAAATCCCTCCGCAAGCCATAATTGTATCAACTTTTGAACTGGAACCTCATTGTCCTCTCCAAATGACGCGAAGTACAAAAAGCATGATTTTAATGCAATAGGAAGGTGATTATAGCTCAATTCAAGGATGTGCATGCACTGGATTTCTGGACTTTCAAGAATGTGAGAATTCAAATCTTTCTCAATTTTCTTCCATAATCTTACATTCTTCTCTGAGGTTTTGAGGAGGCCAGCTATTGCAACAATCGCCATGGGAAGTCCTTTGCAACCTTTTGCAATCTCCTTTCCAACATTCAAAAGGTGTTCTGGGCATTCATTTGTGTGAAATATTTTTTCTTGTAATAACTTCCAACTCTCATCCTCATGGAGAAAACGAAGAGTATGAGGAACATTACGAGGCTCGGCACTTAGGCCCACCTCATTATTGCGAGTGGTGATTAAGATTCTACTGCCATTATTATCATCTGGGAATGCGAACCTCAAATCTTCCCAAACTTGACTACTCCATACATCATCCATAACAACACAATACCTCCTCCCCTTCAAACCTTTGTATAACTGGTCAAGCAGATCATCATCGGTTTTGTTGTCCATCTCATCAGTATTGGGCTTATTAATATCACCTAAAATCTTAAGCAACAATTCTCTAGTGCGATATACTTGAGAAACACAACACCATGCAAGTACATGGAAATAATTTTTGATTTGAGGATGATCATAAACTTTCTTGGCCAATGTTGTTTTCCCGATCCCCGGCATACCAAATATGGTGACAACCTCCAACCTTTGAGATACTGCTATAGTAAGCCGGCCAATGACAATACTTTCTTGATCCTCCAAAGCAACGACAACTTCTCCAACTGTAGGAGTGGTATTTTGTGTTACCAACATCTGGTTGGAAACATGCGGGGAATCATTCTTCAATTGAACAAACGTGGTTGACTCAGAGTTAAGTGCTTTCAATTCATCGATAACATCAGAAAGCCATATCATACGATTCCAATCACATTTCACCATTAAAATCCAGTCTATTAGATATTCAGCTTGGTATGCTGCTCTTGTGACACGTCCCCTAAAATCCTTCAGTTGTGGATCATTGTTCCTTTTATCTCCCATGAAAGTTCTCAAAGAGCCTAGCTCCTTGAAGACATCGTTAATCTGATGCTTCATTGAATCCCCTATCGTATCAGCCATGTGTAGCATCAACCCACTCAGCTTTTCTAAGATCATATCAGCAAAACGAAAACCTTGGTGAGTGCTCGGAAATGTAAGAACTATAGAGCTTTGGAACTGGAGAAGATCGTGTTGGATCTCTGAATTGACTAGATGGACATTATGCAGTGAAGTAGATACAAAGTCTGAAATGGCATTGATGAAGTTTTTAGGAACATGATTGGGTCGGGGAAAGTAGTAAGGTGGTGTTGCCTCATTATCCTCTATCCGCTTGATGAGGGGCATGATCAGCTCCTCGTCACCTTGGCTCATGCACGGAAGTAATGAGACATATTTGAAAAGCAGTTCCAATTCTTGATTGAGTGCATGGATCTGATCAACAAGCAAAGTGGGGCTACATCTCATATGCTCCATCAAGAAAGCCTGAAACTTCATAACCTTGAATTCAAGATGCAATTTGAACTTGAGTGCACTAGGTTCGGCTTGGTCGGTCTGCAATCTCCTAGCCACTTGTTCTATACGTTGGAAGATGAAGGCCAACTTTTCAGAATACACACTAGGGGCAGAACATTCCATGAGAAAAGTTTGCACCGAACTCGACCCCTCACGAATGGATGTAAAAGTTTCTGAAGAAATGGATTTTGACCCTGCAATCAGGTTTCTCATAACAAGTTCCACCCTGAGAAACTCAATTCTTTGAAGCAAATGGAAAAGCAGTTCATCATTATCATGAGCAGCTCGAATATAGGAATAGTCAAGGGATGCAGCATCTAAAATAACCTCCTGGATTTCCAATCTAAGTAGTTTCACATGATCTGGTTGCAGCAGATACCTTAATCCACCCCTGAGCCTTTTGACTAAGCTTCTATTTCCTGGAAAGATTATGCCAACAAGCCCTCTATGATTCATGTACACGCCTAACATCTCGGGAGAAGTCGGGTTAATTCTTTGGAGCAGATTGGAGATTATGCTTACAACACTTTCTTGGTCCATTTGGTTCAGATAGCACAAAAAAAGCATGCGAGCAAAAACCACAGAAATCCTTTGAATTTGAAAACCAAGCTCCTCAGATTGTCTTGTTTTCGGCATTCCGTGTACATAAGCTTTACCAAGGCATTCCATTGCACGCATGATGCAAACAAAGTCCGTAGTTAGATTACCCAAGCAGTCGTGAACAACTTTTTCTGCAACGTAGACCATAGCTTCACAAAAGCGACCCCAGATGTTAGGTTTAAAGAATTCAAGATGAGGGCATGTGTCTTCAAATATGTGAATTGAAAAGAAGTCGTATGCTTCTTTGATTTGGGGATTCAATATCTCAATCTTCTCCAAAAACTTGGCTGGTAGAGCATCGAGACCCTCAGCATCCCCCTCTTCAATTGCATTACAAATTTTTTGGCCTGCATTCTGAAATTCAGCTCTAATTCTTCGAAAAGCACCTAGGCCGATCCGCCGATCTTCAAAGTTCCATCTCCATAGAATGCTTCGAAATATCTGAATCAATGCAAACCCATTTACAACTGATTTCCACTCCTCATGGTCATCATCAAGGTGGTACCGTCCCACAATATTATCCATTGCATCACCAACACCGGATGAACAAAGGTTCATCCAATGAAAGTTAATAAACCTGGATTTAATTGAACAACAAGCATAACATAAGCAAGTGGTGTAATTCATTCCTAAATCAAGGTGCCCAATATAATATAATTAACCTTATACTGAAAAACATTTGCTCACTATCTTTATTCGATATAGATTTTAGAATAACGCCGGTGACCCCAACCTTATCTCTGACAACCCTCCAATTAAGGTGCCAATTAAATGGAAGCTTTAGACTTTGTATAAGCACCGGAAGCTCAATTTAGGTCTACGTTAATTGAGCCGGTGTGTTGATCACTTTCAATTGCCATGTTAATGGGAGTGATTTGATTCGATATAGATTGTAGAATATACACGCTTGTTTATGAGGGACATATTGAAAGATAATGTCTCACATCAGTGTCAGTCAAAGGTTAACTACTCATATTACAAATTGATTTTAGGATGGAACCTGATATCCCATATATATTTAATACAAAATTATAACAAAATGGAAACCTTCTCCAATAACACAATAACGAAATGGAAATTGAAAGAACTATAAGTGTTGGTAGTGTTTTGTGGAAGTTATAAATTCTAGAGTTCTAGAGGTCTTTGGTTCAGGAAGATTGTCACTTGGCGCAATGGAGTTATAACTTATAACTCTAGAAGTTCAAGACAGATCGAAAGAATCAGAAATCAAAATGGAAATGGAAACAGATTGCTGGCTTAATCAAGAAGAAACGTGTGAAGAGAAATCTGACATATACTATATATATTCGTGTATATTTCCTTACTTAGTTTAGGGATTGTAATTGAGGTATTTTTCTGAAGACAATGAACAATCCCTTAATAGAATATAGTTAGGAATTTCATTTTTCTATCTATGAGTTACGAGCTACCATTACACCTCAAAAAAATGACATAGTTGAGATAAAGAACATGACTCTTCAAGATATGTCCAGAATGATGCTTACTGAAAGGGACATGTCGAGTAGTAAATCTAAAAATGGGCGTAATTATGGAATCAATCAATGTCGTTATTGATGATTCTAACCCCTTTAAGTGGTTCACTGAGGAGGTTATAGTTCCATTAGCATCTACTCCAAGTGTGTGCCTAAAAATGTAGCAGACTCTAAAGATATAAGTGGTCTCTTAAGAAAACATTGACAATAGAATCAGTCGAGGATACTGAAGACACTAGAGATATAACCCCAGAAATCCGAACTAGTCCTGAAAATGTAGTCACTACTCTTGTCCGACCCATTCTGCTCCACCGGCTCGTGTTCTGCATGCTAGGACTCTTAGAGACCAGGAAAGGAAAAACTATTGAGGCATGAGTGAAACTCATGTTTTCTGTCTAAAATAGAACCCAAAAATTATATATAAGCCTTACATGATGAATTTTAGAAATAACTGCCATCCAAGATGAACTTCAACAGGTCAAGAGATATAATGTATGAAATCTTACTCCGAGACCGGTTCGTGTCAATGAGATAGGAACAAAGTAGATTTCTAAGAATAAGTTGTAAGAAAATTATTTCTTTCCTATTATGTGGTCTTATATTAATCAGTTTTCTTATTGGAATATTGCTATTCCATGATATATTTGGTGACTTATTAAATTAAGTATAAAAGAATATTTCCTAATAATCTCTACTTTGATGGACGGTTGAGATTAATTCTACGGAAACTTAATGAGGATTTAGGTCCTCTCTCCACCTATAAATTCATGTCTTTGTTCCATTGAAAAGGCATGCTAATGACAGACTTATGGAATCCTTATGAGCATCATAATAGCATCATCTTGATGAATCTGATGATCCCGATGGCTGCTGATTCAACAACACATAAAGTTCATAGGCAAGGGGAGAGAAACCTGAACTCCTACACAAGGCTCGCAGCAGGACATCAAGCTCTCCGCTACAATGAGTAAAGGTAAATAATTCTGCAAACCTTCATGATTCCATTATGTGATTGAATATGATGTTTAAAGATCCTAGGGACAATTATGTCATGTAAAATTATGCTTACATAAGTCTGATGCATGTTGTCAGGTCAATCGAAATAAAGCTGGATTTGTGGCTCAAGTGTACACATAGGTTAAAAGGGTAGACTTTGATGAAACATTTGACCATGTTGCCAGATTAGAATCTATAAGGATGTTGTTGGTTGTCTCTTGTCTGATAAAATTCAAGCTATATCAGATGGATGTAAAGAGAGCTTTTCTCTATGGGGTTGTACGTCAAGGAGGAATTTTATGTTGAGAAATCAAAGGGGTTTGAAGATCCTTATCTTCGTGATCACGTGTTCAAACTTAAAAAGGCATTGTATGGTTTGAAACAGGCTCCTCGTGCATGGTATGAGCGATTAACAACTTATCTTCTTCAAAAGGGTTACAATCGAGGGGTAGCAGATCGCACATTGTTTGTGTTCTAACACTAGAAAGATGTATAAATTGCTCAGATTTATGTAGATGATATAGTGTTTGGCTCAACTTCGGATACTATGGTCAAGGAATTCGTATTCTCTGACGTAAAGTGAATTCGAGATAAGTATGGTGGGAGAGATGACATACTTCCTACTACTAGAAGTGGAACAAGGTCAGAGTGGATTGTTTATTAATCAGAAGTATGCTCAAAATATGGTGAATAGATTTGGATTGTCGAACTCCAAACCTGTCAGAACTCCAATGCCTACTACAAACTAACTTACTAAAGATGAAGATGGTGTTTGATGCTTCTGTGGACCAGACACTATACATAAGCATGATTGGTAGTTTAATATATCTTACAACTAGTAGACCATATCTCTGTCTAAGTGTTGGAATATGTACAAGGTTTCAAGCAAATCCTAAAGAGTCACATCTGAGTACAATAAAGAGAAACATTCAGTATGTTAGTGAAACTGCTAAATATGGGATCTGGTTTTAAAAAGAAAAGATGCTCAAGTTATTAGATATACGGATTTAGATTAGGCTTGAAATGCTGATGACAGAAAAAGCACAACTGGTGGTTGTTTCTTTATCGGCTCAAAATTAGTCTCTTGGTACAGTAAAAGGCAAAACTCCATATCTCTCTAATGCTGAAGCCGAGTACATTGCCGTAAGAAGTTGTTGCACTCAGTTATTATGGATGAGGCAAATGCTCACTGATTATGGTTTTGGGATGTATCTCTGTCGGTTTTGTGCAATAACAAGAGTGTTGTTGATATCTCGAGAAATCCTGTGCAACATTTCAGAACGAAGCACATAGATATTCGATATCACTTCATTCAAGATCTAGTGTAAAGTCCCTAGACTTATTGGCTGCTTTGTGGAGTATTGACAGTTTCCGGACAACTGTTTAACAGTACAACAGTTTAATATGGAATAGATATATATGCTGTGAGATATTATTTGTGGAATAAATACAGTCCATATTCATCTCCAACTCAGGATATTTGAAGGATATTTGAAGATAATTGATATTTCCTTATCTGAATATTTGAAGAGATTCGTCCAGATTTGATATAAGGAAATCTTACCATATCTTAGGAGTTGGAGATATTTGTTTCCTTATCTCCAAGGATTTTGAAGATTTGAATCAGTTTATTTGGAGAAAGGATTCCATGCCGTGAAGATGACTGAATACACACGGCATTGAGCTATAAATGGGACAATTAGCTGCGAGTCTGATTTGCCGATCTTACGAGAGAAAAATCCTATTCAGGGTTTACTTTAGGCCAGGCCAGAGCAGCACCGTCCGCGTTCGTTAACAACCATTTGGACGTGTGGAAGCCGGTGTGTTCGAAATCACCATAAAGCTCCTGGTGTGGGAGTGATCGTAGACTAGGGAGAACTAGTGGTCCGATTGGAGCGAGGGATCGCAACATCGAAGACTAGGAGAACTGGTGCTCCGATTGGAGCGAGGGATCGCAACCACATAGAAATTGTAAAAGATAAGTCTGTAATCTGTCTTTTGACAATTTAGTGGAATGATTTCAACACAGGGCTACGGCCCCGCAGACGTAGATGCATTGCACCGAACTGCGTGATCAAATTCGCGTGTCTTTTATTTTCTGCAAATTAAGGTTTTTCATGTTGCAACATCGTTTATGCAGTAAAACCTAAAACACGGCTAGTAAATAGAAGATTGGTAGATTGGTGGGAATTTCATTTGGTATCAGAGCGAGGTCACTACGTGAGTCCTTTAACAGGGAGAGTGAGATCCTTTCTACCAACAACGGCTGGAATTGATGAAGACCAACTTGCACAACTCATGGGAGAATTCAATAGGATGTGAAGCAAGGTGGATTTGGATTTGATGTTAATCTGAAGAGGCTGCCGTTTGAGAGAGTGTATAAGGCTGCCAAGAATCTTAGAGTCAACGAATAGTTGCATCATGCTTGTCCGATCTTTGTTCTTATGGAGGAAGAAACTGATGTTGCAACATCAGTTAGGGTTTCCAGATCTGACAGAAAAATTGCAGCAACCAGGATTTCAAGATTTTAACCCTAATCTTTGTTCTACAAGGTATTCCGCTCTTTTTACTGTGCTCACTGGATTTTGATCATATAACGTTTGTTTGCGCATAGTAGTAGCTTATTGGGAGTAGGGTTTGATTTGATTGTTGCGGGTTATGCATGGTTGTAATTTTGTTTGGATTCTTGTTCAAACCTCTGTGCATTGGTGCTCCTTGTCGTGTTCTGAGTATATTTGAGTTATGGACTGCTTTTTTATCAAGCTCGAATTGGTGTTGTTTTGCGTTTGTATTGATGGTTTGATATTAGAAATTCGAGCTATGATGATCTTAAGAACTCAGAGACTTTGAAGATATGAGGAGCTGATTTTGGTATTAATGAGGTGCTGAATGGTTTGATATAAAAAGTTTGACGTGAGGTTGACCATGTCGCAACAATCAGTCCCACCTATACGATTGATTTTCAAAAATATGTGAGTGGTACTGGTACTGGGTAGAAACTCTGAAAGTGCTGGGAAAATTTTCGATGTTGCAACATGAAACCCTAGAGAGCGGGTTTGCTGGTCAGACTGTTTTTGATGTTGCAACATGAAGCCCTAGTTCGCGCGCAGATAGTGGCGAGTGATGAACAGATATGCGGGACTAGTACTATTTTTCAGCTGACTATTGACATTCTATTGGAACACAAACTCAGCCCTCTAAACCCCCAATCTCTCTGGAATCGTCTTCCGCTGCTCATAACATTTCTCCAGAGATATTTGGTTGCGTTTGGTGTACAAAGTTCTTCTCGGTCATCGGATTCCCGTCACAACTCGAAAGGTACTATCTTTGCATCTGAATCTTCATGGTTGAGTTCCGTTCAGGTTTTTCGAGTTTGTCGAGTATATTGGAGTTTGCTGCTGTTTTGATTTGGGGGAGCATAATTTTAATGCTCAGAAGACTGAATCCTTCGTTGACAATGCTGCTGGAATCCATGTTGCAACATCAGTTTCAGGCATGACAAATTTGAAGTAATCTTCCCTCATCATAAATGTCTCTTGAGGTATTTCTGTCCATACAAAGTGGTTATTTCTTGATAGCTTCTAACGTCACATACCACTACTATGACTTGAGACGAAGGGAATTTGTTATATTGCACTGGAACAAGAGGTGTTCGATCTTGGCATGATGAGTTTGAAAGATATGCATATTGCTGCCAAGTCATACTTCAGGAGGAGTTCTAGTGGAATTATGGCTTAATTTTAATGATGATAATTTTGAAGAGCATAATTCTGGCCAAGCTGAAGATGTGGCTCCAAATGAGCTAAGTATCCGGATTTTCGTTTGTTTAAACATCTCCTTGGGGAGGAGTACTTATTAGGTTGCCTTTGGCATATTCATGGCTCCAGGGGGAGATTATATTTGGATGATGTGGGATACTTATTTTGGGATATTTATTTTTGGAGACTGTATTTCTTATTTGATAGCTGTCCGTGGATTTCTTTGTGTATTTCGCTGGTTTGATGGTCTGCTTTTGGAGATATTCGTATTCTGGAACTCAGGGGGAGTTTACTTGATCGATGATTTTTGACTGAGAAGAATACTTGATTGTTTATACCATCCAAATCATTATGGATCCACAAATTGCCAAAGGGGGAGATTGTAAAGTCCCTAGACTTATTGGCTGCTTTGTGGAGTATTGACAGTTTCCGGACAACTGTTTAACAGTACAACAGTTTAATATGGAATAGATATATATGCTGTGAGATATTATTTGTGGAATAAATACAGTCCATATTCATCTCCAACTCAGGATATTTGAAGGATATTTGAAGATAATTGATATTTCCTTATCTGAATATTTGAAGAGATTCGTCCAGATTTGATATAAGGAAATCTTACCATATCTTAGGAGTTGGAGATATTTGTTTCCTTATCTCCAAGGATTTTGAAGATTTGAATCAGTTTATTTGGAGAAAGGATTCCATGCCGTGAAGATGACTGAATACACACGGCATTGAGCTATAAATGGGACAATTAGCTGCGAGTCTGATTTGCCGATCTTACGAGAGAAAAATCCTATTCAGGGTTTACTTTAGGCCAGGCCAGAGCAGCACCGTCCGCGTTCGTTAACAACCATTTGGACGTGTGGAAGCCGGTGTGTTCGAAATCACCATAAAGCTCCTGGTGTGGGAGTGATCGTAGACTAGGGAGAACTAGTGGTCCGATTGGAGCGAGGGATCGCAACATCGAAGACTAGGAGAACTGGTGCTCCGATTGGAGCGAGGGATCGCAACCACATAGAAATTGTAAAAGATAAGTCTGTAATCTGTCTTTTGACAATTTAGTGGAATGATTTCAACACAGGGCTACGGCCCCGCAGACGTAGATGCATTGCACCGAACTGCGTGATCAAATTCGCGTGTCTTTTATTTTCTGCAAATTAAGGTTTTTCATGTTGCAACATCGTTTATGCAGTAAAACCTAAAACACGGCTAGTAAATAGAAGATTGGTAGATTGGTGGGAATTTCATTTGGTATCAGAGCGAGGTCACTACGTGAGTCCTTTAACAGGGAGAGTGAGATCCTTTCTACCAACAACGGCTGGAATTGATGAAGACCAACTTGCACAACTCATGGGAGAATTCAATAGGATGTGAAGCAAGGTGGATTTGGATTTGATGTTAATCTGAAGAGGCTGCCGTTTGAGAGAGTGTATAAGGCTGCCAAGAATCTTAGAGTCAACGAATAGTTGCATCATGCTTGTCCGATCTTTGTTCTTATGGAGGAAGAAACTGATGTTGCAACATCAGTTAGGGTTTCCAGATCTGACAGAAAAATTGCAGCAACCAGGATTTCAAGATTTTAACCCTAATCTTTGTTCTACAAGGTATTCCGCTCTTTTTACTGTGCTCACTGGATTTTGATCATATAACGTTTGTTTGCGCATAGTAGTAGCTTATTGGGAGTAGGGTTTGATTTGATTGTTGCGGGTTATGCATGGTTGTAATTTTGTTTGGATTCTTGTTCAAACCTCTGTGCATTGGTGCTCCTTGTCGTGTTCTGAGTATATTTGAGTTATGGACTGCTTTTTTATCAAGCTCGAATTGGTGTTGTTTTGCGTTTGTATTGATGGTTTGATATTAGAAATTCGAGCTATGATGATCTTAAGAACTCAGAGACTTTGAAGATATGAGGAGCTGATTTTGGTATTAATGAGGTGCTGAATGGTTTGATATAAAAAGTTTGACGTGAGGTTGACCATGTCGCAACAATCAGTCCCACCTATACGATTGATTTTCAAAAATATGTGAGTGGTACTGGTACTGGGTAGAAACTCTGAAAGTGCTGGGAAAATTTTCGATGTTGCAACATGAAACCCTAGAGAGCGGGTTTGCTGGTCAGACTGTTTTTGATGTTGCAACATGAAGCCCTAGTTCGCGCGCAGATAGTGGCGAGTGATGAACAGATATGCGGGACTAGTACTATTTTTCAGCTGACTATTGACATTCTATTGGAACACAAACTCAGCCCTCTAAACCCCCAATCTCTCTGGAATCGTCTTCCGCTGCTCATAACATTTCTCCAGAGATATTTGGTTGCGTTTGGTGTACAAAGTTCTTCTCGGTCATCGGATTCCCGTCACAACTCGAAAGGTACTATCTTTGCATCTGAATCTTCATGGTTGAGTTCCGTTCAGGTTTTTCGAGTTTGTCGAGTATATTGGAGTTTGCTGCTGTTTTGATTTGGGGGAGCATAATTTTAATGCTCAGAAGACTGAATCCTTCGTTGACAATGCTGCTGGAATCCATGTTGCAACATCAGTTTCAGGCATGACAAATTTGAAGTAATCTTCCCTCATCATAAATGTCTCTTGAGGTATTTCTGTCCATACAAAGTGGTTATTTCTTGATAGCTTCTAACGTCACATACCACTACTATGACTTGAGACGAAGGGAATTTGTTATATTGCAATGGAACAAGAGGTGTTCGATCTTGGCATGATGAGTTTGAAAGATATGCATATTGCTGCCAAGTCATACTTCAGGAGGAGTTCTGGTGGAATTATGGCTTAATTTTAATGATGATAATTTTGAAGAGCATAATTCTGGCCAAGCTGAAGATGTGGCTCTAAATGAGCTAAGTATCCGGATTTTCGTTTGTTTAAACATCTCCTTGGGGAGGAGTACTTATTAGGTTGCCTTTGGCATATTCATGGCTCCAGGGGGAGATTATATTTGGATGATGTGGGATACTTATTTTGGGATATTTATTTTTGGAGACTGTATTTCTTATTTGATAGCTGTCCGTGGATTTCTTTGTGTATTTCGCTGGTTTGATGGTCTGCTTTTGGAGATATTCGTATTCTGGAACTCAGGGGGAGTTTACTTGATCGATGATTTTTGACTGAGAAGAATACTTGATTGTTTATACCATCCAAATCATTATGGATCCACAAATTGCCAAAGGGGGAGATTGTAAAGTCCCTAGACTTATTGGCTGCTTTGTGGAGTATTGACAGTTTCCGGACAACTGTTTAACAGTACAACAGTTTAATATGGAATAGATATATATGCTGTGAGATATTATTTGTGGAATAAATACAGTCCATATTCATCTCCAACTCAGGATATTTGAAGGATATTTGAAGATAATTGATATTTCCTTATCTGAATATTTGAAGAGATTCGTCCAGATTTGATATAAGGAAATCTTACCATATCTTAGGAGTTGGAGATATTTGTTTCCTTATCTCCAAGGATTTTGAAGATTTGAATCAGTTTATTTGGAGAAAGGATTCCATGCCGTGAAGATGACTGAATACACACGGCATTGAGCTATAAATGGGACAATTAGCTGCGAGTCTGATTTGCCGATCTTACGAGAGAAAAATCCTATTCAGGGTTTACTTTAGGCCAGGCCAGAGCAGCACCGTCCGCGTTCGTTAACAACCATTTGGACGTGTGGAAGCCGGTGTGTTCGAAATCACCATAAAGCTCCTGGTGTGGGAGTGATCGTAGACTAGAGAGAACTAGTGGTCCGATTGGAGCGAGGGATCGCAACATCGAAGACTAGGAGAACTGGTGCTCTGATTGGAGCGAGGGATCGCAACCACATAGAAATTGTAAAAGATAAGTCTGTAATCTGTCTTTTGACAATTTAGTGGAATGATTTCAACACAGGGCTACGGCCCCGCAGACGTAGGTGCATTGCACCGAACTGCGTGATCAAATTCGCGTGTCTTTTATTTTCTGCAAATTAAGGTTTTTCATGTTGCAACATCGTTTATGCAGTAAAACCTAAAACACGGCTAGTAAATAGAAGATTGGTAGATTGGTGGGAATTTCATTTAGTGGAGACAAAAGAAGTACAACTGAGTCTTGTCATTACCTCGGAGCAATATGCAGTTATATTTACAAAATTGTTGAATGGAGATCAGAGATTTGAGTATCTCAGACAACATCTGAGGGTATGTCGTATTTAATAGGAAAATTTCTTAGAGGAGGATGTATAGTTGCTTCTTTATTTTTTAGATATAGTTTTGAAACTCTACAAAAAGTTATTCGCCACTAGACTGTGAAGATAGGATTGTATATCGTTCTTTGTATATAGTGAATGATCTTAGGGCTACAGCCCCGCAGACGTAGGTGCGATGCACCGAACTGTGTGATCAAATTGTGTGTCGTTTTATGTTTTCTGCATTTATTGTTTTCACGTTGCAGTGTCGTTTTTCTGCAGTAAAACTAAAACATGTATAGAAAATAGTGGATTGGTAGATTGGTGGAACTTCCAGAGTGAGACTAGCATGGGGACAGATGATTGAGGAGTGCAGATGATGGATCCTAATAGAATCATCTTATAGTGATCCGGATGTAATGGTGAATTTGGAGAGAGCTTTTTAGAAGGCCAAGATGCCACAGAGGGAGGAGGTTAAGGGCAAATCGGCCCCTGTCGATTATTCTATGAAGGGAGTTCTTGTTGTTGTGGATTATGATTCGTCTGAAGACGATCTTGAGTTGACAAAATTCGTTGATAGGTGGTCTACCAAACCCCTTTTGTGCCACCATGAGACTGCAGTTCTCTGGACACTAGGGCTCGTCGTGTATTTGGACCAGAACACTTTAGCTCAGGATGAGAGGCTGCTAACATAGCTGGTACTGGAACTTTTCGGGTTCAGAAGACGGTGGTCAAGTGCAAGATTAAGGATGATCTATTGGAGGAAAAACTGAAGTTCTACAAGCGTCAAGCTTGTATGATGGATGTGTTGGTCATTGCCTTGGAGGCTCAGCCGAGGAAGTTGTAGATAAAGCAACAGAACCGCTCCGGTTCATCTTCACCTTCCTCGTCTTCATCTTCATCAGATGAGTAACAGACCCGGTGGCAGGTTATCTCCTTCCTGTGATGTATCTGATCACGTATGTTATACAAGAGATCTATGCATGCGCTTTTGATCGTGTAAAGGTTCGGGTGTGGTCCTTTGGCATCTTCATGGCTCTAGGGGGAGATTTTGTGATCATTTTGGTTATGTTGCCTTGATCACCTAGTTTTCAGTCGGTACGTAATAGTCATGAATTCGACTATTACTGTATTCTGTGTGTTTTTCGAATTCCAGAGGAGTTGTATCAACATTAGAGCTGCAATAGAGATTCAAAATGATGTTGGCTCCACCAAAATGCCAAAGGGGGAGATTGAAAGAACTATAAGTGTTGGTAGTGTTTTGTGGAAGTTATAACTCTAGAGTTCCAGAAGTTTCTGGTTCAGGTAGATTGTGATCGGGTGATTTCAAACTTTGGTTAACCCGGATTCGATCTCGAGTTTTGATCGATTTGCTTGAGAATTGCTCACAAATTGTTTAGAGTTAATTTACACCCTCAAAAGTGTCTCTACCTAAACCAAATTGCTTAGTTTTTAGAAAGGTTCAAAAAGTTGAAATCTTCATAAACCATTATTCCTTGTTTTTTGGATGTAGAGCTTGCTAGTTCTCACAACTATAATCACATACATTAACATTAAAAATACCAAGTTTAGTTGTTGCATACTCATGAGATAAAAGATTGGGTTGTTTTATGAAATAGTTAATTTATGTGAAAAGAGCATGATTGGAAATCAAATAATGAGTTTGTGATAACGCGTACATACCATTCTCTTTCTGCAGAGGTGGAAAAATCATAATAAGTTTTGATTCTGGCCTTGAATAGCTTAATCTTCTTCTCCAACTTGGATCCGAGACGCTCATGAGCATCTCCTTTGCGCAATGCACATTCAATGTCAACGCCTGTCAACTCAAACCCATCTTCGATTCCCCTTACGATGTCATCCAATCTCTCCCTCTCATAAACATCTCCGCTCCAGTTGTGGACGTATACAAGAAATCCTCTGATATCCTGGAAGCCTGCTAAGACAGGGGATCCGAATTCCGAGCTCGGATTCTGCTCTAACATTTGTATAGCAGAGTCCAAGCATGTGGAATTCGGATCCATTTTCTTCCTCCGCTTACTTTCTCGTCTTTCTCTGCGGAACCGCAATGGGTTTGTAAGGGATCTTATTACTCTACCCATCGATCGAGGTTCTTAGAGGATTAATGAAGCTGCAGGTTCAGTTTCTGATGATTATAGTTGTGAATATGTTTGGTAATTTCTTATGCGCTAGGCTGTCTGTATCATCTGTTCGATAAAGTCAACCGTTAGCTGTACGTAGGCATGCACATGGAAACTTGAATTAGAAATGTTTATAACTAACTAGTTTAAAACTAATCCACTGTTTTCAACTTTCTTTGTTAACTCCGAAGTACAAATTTTGAATCCATCAAAGTTGACTATATATACTCCCTTTGTTTTTTTTTTTACGTAATTGACCAAAATACTATTTAGCGTCAAGTTTAATCACAATCATTAATAACTTTTTTTGCTTAATCTAGAATTTTGAATTACATATATAATACTTATTAAAAAACTCTAAAATTATATTATATAGTAATATTATTATTCATATATATATATATATGTTGCTTTATATTGATGGTCAAACTTACAACCAAAAATATGATGAATTAATAGTTGAGTGTAAATTACTGTGAAACAGAGAAAATAGGGTAGGGTTTTAACTTATTCTAAACCATTTTTGAAACTTTGGCCTAACTAAAACTCCAAATCTTTCTATTATAAAAAAAACCTCTTGATTATGAAAAATAGTTGATTATCATTAATTTCATACTTTGATTTCATTATATATACGTAATTTAGTTTTGTCTTCTTCTCCTTAAAACATAATTAGAAAGTATACAATATATATGAAAGGAACATTTTTTTTTTTTTTGAAAAATATGAAAGGAACATTTTAAATTAGTAATTAAGTTTGCAAGTTGCATAAAAGAAAATGGAGGAAATATAACAAATGGACAAATACCGACGACATTGAATGGAGCAATGCAGCAGTACACATACATTGTAAATATTAAAATTATAACCAGTACTGTAATCCATTACCAATCCAATTGCTACAAAAGAAAAAAAAATCACAGTTGATCAGGCAAAACAAGAATGTCAATCCCAGACGCAGCGGTGACTTTTCTGCTGGAAAACCTGTCGCAGGCGATCACGTACAACGCCAAACTGATCACCGGCACGGAGGACAAGTTCACGGCGCTGCAACGAGAACTGGAATCCCTGAGCGCCCTGATGAAGGACTTCACCAAGTACAACCACGACAGCGAGTACATCGAAGAGAAGGTGAAGCGGATAAGAGAGATCCTGTGCGAGGCCGAGGACGCCGTTGATTCCTACCTCATCCACGCCGCCGTGAAATCGTCGAAATCATGGGTCTCCAAATGGTTCCATAACGTCACCGACTACCCGATAGTTCTCCGGGACATCGGAAAACGGATCAGAGACATCGGCGATGAAGTCAGGAAGATGAATGAGGAGTGCTCTAGCCAGGGCACCAGGATCCTCAAGTATCAAGCCATCCGTGGCCTTGATCATGCTGCAGCTGCTAAGCCCAAACAGGTTTCAATTTCTGCATTTCTTTTATTAATTGTTTATTTAATTTTTGAAAATAGTCTTCGGTTTGGTGTTCATGATGGCTTGTATGTATTCAGATCCAATCTAGTACTTGAACAATATAATTAACCGAGAATAAATATACCTGCTTCAACATATAATATATACCCTGGAATGTGTATAAACTATAAAGTGATCCGTACTGATTATGATATACAGCAAAGAAAATATTCTTACACTTTTCTACTTCAAGTATTTATACATAGAAATATTAAAGTTATCTCATTGACTGATTTTAGAAAAATAAGATATATATATATGGAATATGAACGAAATAATATTGTCACTGACTAACTTGTCACTAATCATTTCTTGCTACATTTATGTAACCAAAAGTTTAAATTTCAGTGCATTTCCAAGCGTCAAAGCAAAATAGCTATACCTGAAGAAGTTAAGTGTAACAAGAAACAGTAGACACTTCCTAGCTCCTTTGTGACACTAGAACTAGACACTTCTGTAAGGGTATTTATGTATTCTAAGTTTGTGACACTAATTTCAGACACTCTATGAATTACACTATTTTGTGACATGCATATAACTAGAGACAGTTTCTAAGCGTCACAATCATTTTATAACCTAAATAATTCGACACTATTAAAATGCGTCACTAATATATTTGACACAAAAAAAATTTGAGACAGTTTTCAACAAAGCGACACTTATACATTTGTGACACGCATGTATATAGTCTATTGATGAAAATATGAGTATATAAAATCAGTACACTGAAATATACATTGACAAAAGAAATTGTGACATGAATTGATGCATTACATACACACATATGTGCAAAAGTTTAAAAATCTCAAGGTAGAAATTATGAATAACACATCACAAAACTTGTATCACTAATTGAAAGTTTTAAAATTTTGACAAACCAATTAGTTTGGGATTTCTCAATTGGTGGTATACTGGTTAAGATATAAAATTGCATCAAAATAACTAGGATTGGCTGATAAAATCCTCATCCTAGTAACTGATTTTTTATTTTTTATTTTTTTCATAAAAGGCTCCCATTGTTGAAGAAGATCATGTAATTGGGTTTGAAGGCGCAATTGAGGCAGTAACCAACCTTGTGTCTGGAGGAGCTGAACAGTTTGAAGCAGTCTCAATTGTGGGGATGTTAGGACTTGGGAAAACCACTCTTGCCAAGCAGGTTTACAAGGACCAAAGAGTTGAATATGACTACAGAATCCGAGCTTTTGTGTATGTATCTCAAGAATACGAGAGAAAGGATATCTTCCACAGAATCTTGTTGTCTCTTAATGTAAAGATCGACTATGATGTCGAAAAGGCGACAGATGACTACCTAGAAAAACACCTTCACCGGGAGTTGTTAGGAAAGAAGTATCTGATTGTGCTGGATGATATGTGGGTGAAAGGGGACTGGGACAAACTCCAAGGCGCTTTCCCTCGCAACAAAGCGCGTTGTAGAGTGCTCATAACCACCCGGAATGAGGAGGTTGCAAACTATGCAAATCCAAGAATTGGATGTTGTTTCAGATTGGATTTTTTGAAACCAGACAAGAGTAAAGAGTTGTTGCGTTGGAAGGTTTTCGAGGGTGGAGAGTTTCCGAGTGAGATGGAAGACTGCGAGGAAACTATTCTGCTTAAATGTGATGGATTACCATTAGCTATAGTTGTTATTGCAGGTATCTTATGCAATGACCGCCATAGTCTTGAACAGTGGAAAGATGTGGCAAGGGGAGTGCAGGGTTACATTGCCAGGGATGCCACAAAAACTACAGATGTGATACTTGTGATGTACAAACACTTACCAAATTACTTGAAGCGTTGCTTTCTATACATGGGAGTGTTCAAGGAAGATTCTGAGATTCCAGTATGGAAGTTAGTTCGGTTGTGGATCGCCGAAGGCCTGGTGGAAGAAGAAGAGGGGCATAACTTGGAGGATGTTGCATGGAGAAATATGAGAGAACTTGTCTATAGAAACCTAGTGATGGTTGCGAAGAGGTCTTCAAACGGGAGAACAAAGACTTGTCGGATGCATGATACCTTACGTGAGTTTTGTAAGAAAGAAGCTGAGCAGGAGAACCTTTTCAGAGAGATCAAGAAAGATAACCTAGCCTTCTTCACGTCTCAGAAGGATGCATTGGGCGTTTATCGCCGCCTTTGCATCAATACTAACAATGTGGTGGATTATATTTCCTCGACTCCATCCGGAAAGTGTGTTCGTTCTTTTCTGACGTTTAACAAGGACAAAACGCCCATCGAGTCTAACCAGGTTAGCTCCCTCCCTAAAGCATTCAGGCTTCTCAGAGTCATGGAGGTTGAATCCCTCGTTTTCATTAGTTTTCCACCTCAGCTATGCCATCTGGTTCTATTGAAATATGTTGCCATTTCATCCCACTTTACCATTCTTCCTAAAGACATGTCAAACATGTGGAACTTGCAAACTCTTATAGTGAACACAACAAAAACTCCCTTACTAGTTAAGGCAAACATATGGGAAATGCCACAGTTGAGGCATCTTCACACAAATGTCTCCACCATTCTCCCTCCCCCTCCTACCACTGATGCTAGAAAAAGCAAACTTCGCATTCAATCCCCTTTGATCCAAACACTCTCATCCATCTCTCCCGACAGCTGCACCAGGGATATTTTCACCAAGACCCCTGAAATCAAGAAATTAGGTGTCCGAGGAACCGGTGTAATGAAGCTTTTTGAGGCTCAATCTACCTTATTCGGTATCCTTGCAACTCTTGAAACTTTCAAGTTACAGAATGATGATGCGAGCAGTACCGGTTACCCGCAGCCAGTTTCAGCTGCTCTACTCTCACATATGAGCTTTCCCCAACAGCTTATGAAGCTCACTTTGCAAAGCACGCGTTTCAGCTGGAAAGAGATGAGTATATTGGGAAAGATGAAGAAGCTTGAGATACTAAAGTTGAAAAGCGATGCATTCCAAGGTGGGATTTGGGTGGTTGAAGAAGGTGGATTTCCACTCCTTAAGCACTTGCACATCGGACGAACAGAGCTGACAACCTGGGAGGTTGCTAATTTGGGAGATGATGATCGTGCTCTGTTTCCGAAGCTCAGACGCCTCGAGCTTCATTACTGCGATAAGCTTCAAGGACTGCCACGTGCTCTTGTGGACATAACTGCCCTTCAAGTGGTTGATCTTTACTGCACCAATGCTTTGCTGGTTGCCTCAGCCAAGAGTCTTAAGGAAGACTGCAACATATTTAACCTCTCTGTGTATCCTCCCGAGAGTCACTGAGATGTTGAACTGAATCGAATTGAACTATGGTATGAAAGAATTAACATTTAGAGTATCAGTACTTTTTGTTGATATGCATGTTAATGGTAGAAGCATTTAACCAACTATAATTTGAATTTATCTTTCAGATTGCGGTTGATAATCAACCAAAGAATGATTGCAGCAGCAGGCCGAGCTAAAGAGTATTTGGCCTTTTCTTTGTTGGTGGTGGACTTTCTGTCTTTGTTTTCCCCCTGCCTCCGCCAAGCATTAATACTTCTGCATCTTCTGGTCTACTTTACTTTACAACGTCAACAAACTGTATTATTTCCTTTATTCATTCCAATAAACTATGTATTTTTACACACACACGTGCATATATACTAAGAGAACATATTTACGAAAATAAAAATGTACCAAGAGAATACTTCAACGCAAAGTTTGTGGCCATTATTAGATTAGAGCTAGTTTTAGTACTACAAACTAAGTGTTATTATTTTTTATTTTTTTTTGAATTCAGGATAGATTACCACCTATCTATTAGGTCCTAATCTAGGACTAACTAGGAAACATCACATTAGATCCATGTAAGCACAGTGAAGCTATACACGCTCCATCCACGTAGCTATGAGACGCCCTCCTGATTGACCCAGCTGCTTGCACCAACGAGCCACCGAACCATCAAGCCGGAACCACCGATTGCACCATCATGAGTCACCACCTGCAGCATGGGAGACCACAGCGGGGGCCACCACCACCGGCCCCTCTACGCTGGGTAGACCTTGCCAATAATTTTGTCAGGGGTGTGTTTTGAACCCTGGACCTCTCAGTTATAGAGAGGGTGTATTACCACTGAACTAGGCCCATTACACAACTAAGTGTTACTTTAGCTTTAATGCAACACTTTTAAAAGTACATAAAAGTTTGCAACAGCATTTTGCAACACTTTTACCGAAACTCTTAGACTTGCTCCTAGTCTTGGAAATGACCGTATATAGACCGTGAGTAAAATGCAAATAGTAGATAAAATTAAAAACACCGAGAGATCAATTAAATTGCAATTTATGAAAAAAATAGAAAGTCACTATCTAGTCGCTACCATACTAGTGTACAATATTGCTACAGTGTCTTGTAACAGTGTTATAGCGCCTTTGTAGCAACACTGTAGCGGCACTGTACATACGCAGAACTGTAGTGTGTGGACTTATTAATTTTTTAGAAATTGCAAATTAATTCCTCAGTATTTTTGAGCTCATCCACTATTTGGATCTCACTGTTGGTCTAAGGTCTAGTAGGAGATCGACTCTTAAACTATGTTTTACAAATAATTACATTTTACTCTCAAAAAGAATAGGCTAAATTAAAGAATATAAATAGTTTATTTTTGTATTTTGCATCCAACACGGGTGCGGTAAACCTTGCTAAGTATATCCTAAACAGAAATCCTCCATCTTCAATGTTCGAACGATGACAATTGAGCCCGCGTGGTGCGACGCGCCACCAAGAGACGCCCCTTCCACTTTCAAGTAAGAACACTTGCTCGCTTCTATACTATAGCAGTAATTTCTGTTTCTGTAATTTGGTGAATTCCCTTGTTAATTTAATCCCTTTTGTCAACTTAAAGTTTGATTCTTGCTTGTCGCTTATGTTTATCATTTCATTTGCCTCCAACGAAAGTCAACGAAAGATAATTAGCCGCACATGAAAACTTGATTCTTGGCTTCTTCCCATGATGTATCAAGTTCAACTCTGTGGTTTTTTAATAGCCAGAGATGGCTGTGCCAGAGGATTGATAGTTAATTTGCAGACTATTAATTGAAAGGAAATATTGGATATACTAATTGGAGTGCATAATCTGAATCTGAATTTGCTTCTCTTCAGAATCTCAGGCGATTGTTAGGAACTTGTCAATGCCACTAACAATTGCCCCCTCCGGCTCCATGTATATGTAAGAACGCTAGCTCGCTTCTATAACAGTAACTTGTGTGTTGCTGTAATTTGGTGATTACTGATTTCCCTGGTTAATTTAATCTGTTTCGTCAACCCTATTTACCTTTTCTTTCTACTTGTCTAATACGTATCATTTGCCTCCATTTTTAAAGTCAACTTCAGTTTATTTGCTGTTTTAATGTGAAACCGGCAAAGATGACAAGGTTTTACAATAATTATAGCCTTAGTTGCAGAGTAGTAATTAAATATGAAAAGTTTGAAACCCCAAGAAATGGAATTTGATTAGTTTGTCTATCATTTCTTAGAGCAGATCAGATCAATCTTACTCGTGAGTGCATCAATGGCTCATGCTCCATGTTTTGATCATGTTGTGGGAATCATAAACTACCTCGCCTTGAGTCGTATAAGCACTAGAATCAGAAGACGTGTTAGGATACTGAGGGATTCGAGCTCCACCTGTGTTGATTCTGCCATACAAGCAATGGAAAAGGACATGCTTCTGAATCCTTTCCGCGAGTGGTTCTTGGTTCAAGGGCACTTTGAACACACAATCAGAGAGTTTCTCATACGAGTTCGCGATTCCAAGGGCACCGATGATGAGGCTGTCCGGCAGCATGAGATGGGTCTTGTACGAAGCATCGAGGATGAATTTGAGAACGCAGGCCTCATCATTGAACACGCCATCGCGGAAGGAGATGAAAAGAATCTGGAATCTGTTCAGTCTGAATTGCTGCACAAGGCTGAGATGTTTGAAACCAGAATTAGGGAAATCCATGACCTCAATCCCAGGTACGTAAGCATTATTTTACTTTCCCCTGTGAGACAATTGAGACCGGAAATGTTGACCTTTTACATTTTTAGTGTATTATTGCAGATCTTCTCATTTTTTATGTACGATCTTATATATCACTTTTAAGATTGATTTTAAAATTTCATCACTCAATTAGACCAATTGAGACTTTGTTAACTTTATAAGTTTGTCACTCTCAATTGAGAATTTGTAGCTTTTTTAACCCGCGTTTACTTCAAAGTAAAATAGTTTTGTGTTTGGTAATGCTAAAAATCAGTTTTTTGGAATCTAAGCTATTTTGTAAACTCCATCCCAATTTTGTAAGCTCACTTCAACTCAATACAAAGTATGAATGTTAGTTCATGTATTTATTTGATTTGTTTGTGTGTTTTACATCTTTGTTTGTCATAAGTTGTGTTCATGTGTAAATGAACTAGTAATAAATTTGGAAAGGCAAACAAAGCTATATATGAAACACATGAACAAATCTTATAAATATATGAACTAACATTCGTCCTACCAACAGTCTCACCCAAGACCGTCTCTCAACTCAATTCATTTTCATTAAGTCTAGTTCAGTTTAGTTCAATTTTTTAAAACAAATATTTAATTCAATTCAGTTTAATTCAAATCAATTTAACTTAACTCGGTTTAATTAGTTCTGGTTCATTAAATTCACTTGAACTCGGTTGAAGTTAAATCAATCACATTCAAATGAGCTCCGCCCCGTTTTTTAACCTCGATTTATTTTCATTAAGTTCAATCCAATGTATAGTTCATTTTTGTAAAAAAATAATTCAAATTCAATTCAATTAAGTTCAACAATATGATTTGTTAGTTACTATCCATATTATATGGTCCTTATAATTAAAAACTATATCATGAAGCCAAAATCACTAAGTATTACAAGTAATTTTGTGTTTGGTTTATTTTGAACCAGCTTGATCAGTTCCACAAGCTCAACCTCAGATAACAGATCAATGGGTGAGGTTACTTGCCTTGAACATTTTTCGGATCCTATAAACTGGTTACCGTTCGGTTTAAGCATCAGAATGAGAAGACATTATCGGATCCAGAAGGATCCGAATTCCACCTCGCTGGATTCTGCTATACAACTGATAGAAAATGATCTTGGGGATGTGAGTGACGGGTATTCCTTGAAGTGTAACTTGGATGCCATCAAAGAATTTATTAACTTTGCCAAGGACTGGAGTGGAGCCCATGATGCTGCTCGTCAGCACCTGGAAGAAGTTGTAAGCAGCATAGACTATCAATTTGAGACAGTAGGCCATGACATCCTATATGCGTTGCGGACAGGAGATGATCAGCGTCTGGATGTTGTCCTATCCATTTTGAGGAACAAGATTACGCTGTTCCAAACAAGAACCAAGGAAGCTACTGACTTCTGTGGCCCAAGGTAATTAAACACAAATGTGTTGTTGCACTTTATACAGAGAAAAGAAGAATATTTGTGTGCTAGCTATGTTTTAGTTAATTACTTAATTGGTTGCTTGCGATCTTGTATTCAGGAGATATATCAGAAAGGAGGAGGATGCCTATTCAACTCTTCTTGATTCGACTTTGGACATACTGAGTTCGAAATACGGACTCGTTTATGGATATGAGGTGCCGTGGGAAGCAGTCACAAAAGGGCTAGAAATGATTCAAATATTTTCGGTATTTGTCCCACAATGGAGGGCTAACGATATTAAGGGTGTTGGTAAGCTGTTGGGAGATGTTGTTAGCTGCATTGAAGGAGAATTCAAGACTACAGAAGTGGAGATCGAGAAGGCAATAAAAAGTGGAGATGGTGAGCGTCTGGATGGTGTTCGCAGAAAATTGGTGGACAAGATTGAGAGCTTAAAGCCTAGAATTGGAAAAGCTTATGAGTTGTTATCAGATTATGCATTTGAAACCACCATTCCTGTTATCGCTGATTCTCGAGTGTGGTATCTGTTGCTTCGCTGTTTGAGGTGTTGTCATATCAAGGATACTATCAACCCTCATTTTTTAAATGCACTAGATAGCCTTGGAGAATTATACTTACCATTTGATCGGAAACCATTGAGTGCCATGGGTTTCCTCATCCAAGGCGTCGGCATCTGCTTAGCACGCCTTATGTTTTTGAGATGGAGTGGCGAAATGCATCGAGAATATGGCATTATTATGGCCTCGGATCTGCTGCAGAGAATTAAGCCTACTTCTCCAGAAATCTTGTGCATGTACATGGATGACCTCATCAATCTGAAGGTGGCCTCTCACAGGAATATGCATCATCTCTTAGACCTAATATTGCCTCCCTCCAAAACTTCTCTTAAAAAAACCCAGGGCTTGCTGGATTCCCTCCTTAAGTACTGGATCGATTCATATTCTAACCAGCCGGAGGATCATCTGAAACTGCTGAGATTAGATATTGAAAAGCTTATTTGTGATGCAGCGTGTGTCAGCTACTCGTGCATCATGGCTGCCGGTGATGATGATGATATGCTTTGTCAGCTTCTTCAAAGGGCTCTACTTCTGAACCTTGAGCTGGTTTTGGTGCAGTTAGTTACAGGATTTGATCGCTCCAAAATTAGCTTTGAGTCCATTTCCAAGGGGCTGAGCTTGGCACAAACATTTCTCCATTCTCCTCAGGATGTGTACTTAGAAAGGTTGGTGTTGATCTTCACGCACATCGAGCAAATTTCTAGGCAGACACAGTCACTGTCTCTGCAGGAGGAATGTGAGACGCTCAAGTTTCAGAAGTTGCTTCTTGATTTCAAGCTTATGAAGATCCAGGCTTTCTTGATGGAGCAGATAAAATGTTGCCCTGACCTAATTCACCTAGTCAAGGATCAAGTTCATGCAATTGATGATGGGGTAAAAATGCTTTTGAAGTACTTGTCGGATTCTCCATTGTCGGAAGAGCTGATATTGAGCTGTATAGAGAGAGTTGCTGCGGAGGAAACACCAGTTTACTACTGTTTTCGATCCAACCAGGATAAACAACAATTCGGCAATGAAATGTCAGTTTTTGTGCTCAGCTTGCTGGAAAAGGTCAATGCTCTGAATTCAGAGATTCTAGACATGGATCTACTCCGGTCTCGGGACTCTCTAGTGTTCACATCTCCAAGAATGAGTCACCAAGGAGTAGGTTTTCTTGATATTCTCTTCCAAAAACTTGAAGGAATATTGGCAAACAATGCTGATTCCATCGGGTTTACTATGAAGCACCAGATTGAAGCAGTCCTTGAGGAGCTAGGCCCCTTGAGATCTTTCTGGGTAAAGCTTGCAGAGAAGAGTAATGCAGAGCTGGAAGACCTTCGAGCCAGTGTTGTACAGGCAGCGTATGGAGCTGATTACTTGATTGACTGGATTCTATTGGTGAACCGGGATTGGAGCCACATGTCGTGGCTTTTAACATTATTGATAAAATGAAGATACTCAACTCCCAGTTATCCAAATTTGATCAAATGAATGATTCTGCTAAGTCCCAGCTGACCAAATTTGATCCAATGAAGAATGATTCTGCTCAAGTCAGCTCTGCTAGCCATGCCTCGGAGCATATGATCATAACACAAACTACTAGTCCCGATGTTGGGGAAGCTGGGATTTCTCTCAAGGATGAAGAAGATATAGTCATTGGCCAACTTATTGGTGGAACATCTATGAAATTAGAAGCTGTCACTATACTTGGTATGCCAGGGATAGGGAAAACAACATTAGCCAGGAAGGTGTATAACCATCCTCAAGTCAAGCAGCATTTCTATAAAATTGCATGGTGTTGTGTTTCTCAAGTTTATCGAAAGAGGGAATTGTTGTTTGAGATTTTGAGTCATGTAACTAAATCCACTGGTGATATGAGCACAAAGACCGATGAAGAGTTGTTGGATATGATGTACCAGGGCTTGAAGGGGCAAAGGTATTTAGTTGTTATGGATGATGTATGGGGAACTCAAGCATGGGATGAATTGAAAAGTGCTTTTTCAGATGATGTGAATGGAAGTAAAATCTTATTCACCACTCGCAATGAAGAGGTTGGGTTGAAAGCTCCACATAGTAGTGATCCGCACACTCTTCGTTTTTTCAATGATAAAGAAAGTTGGACACTGCTAAAGGAAAAAGTTTTTGGCAAAGATGAATGCCCCAAGGACCTTCTTGAGATTGGGATGGAAATTGCAAAAGGCTGTAGAGGACTTCCCATGTCAATTATTGCAATAGCTGGAATCCTAAAAACACCTGAGAAGGATATTGAATTCTGGAAAAAAATTGAGAAAGATTTGAAATCTCACATTCTGAAAAGTCCAGATATCCAGTGCCTGCACATCCTTGAATTGAGTTACCATCACCTTCCTGACGACTTAAAACCTTGTTTGCTTTACTTTGCAGCATTTGGAGAAGACAGTGAGGTAACTGTTCAGAAATTGATACACATCTGGATTGCAGAGGGTTTTGTCAGAGAAACTCATCTGAAATCACCTGAAGTTGTGGCAGAAAGTTACGTGATGAACTTGATTGGTAGAAGCTTGCTAATGGCGGCCAAAAAACGATCAGGTGGTAGGGTCAAAACTTGCAAAGTTCATGATATGGTGTACAACTTGTGCTAGAGAAAGGCTGAGGAGGAAAACTTTTTGCAGCACATAAATGGGTATGACAACCTCTTTTCCTCTTCTCAATTAGACTATG
This sequence comes from Cruciata laevipes, assembly GCA_963678965.1. NCBI lineage: Eukaryota > Viridiplantae > Streptophyta > Magnoliopsida > Gentianales > Rubiaceae > Cruciata > Cruciata laevipes. Next base: position 6,957,586 of record OY787641.1, on the reverse strand, counting down.
GTGTTGATTTAAAATATAGACCGGTTGCAAAAATATATCACCAACGTCGGTTGAGCATTTGTTCCAAAAGAAAACATTTTGTGATGTTAAAGCCTTCAGGACCATCAGTCCGTACCCTACTATTTTCCGCTACCAGTGATACATACCCTAGGTGTCCTTATGAAGAAATCTCCTTCATTACTGAGGAGTTCAAGATTCTTAGTGTTCTTGACATTGAGACTATCAATGTTGGCTCTTCCTTTCCCAAGGGAATGGAATTGCTATACCCATTGAGATACCTGGCAATTAGTGGAGACATAAGGTTTGTTCCATCATCAGTTGCAAAGCTCTGGAACTTGGAAACGTTTATGGTGAAAGGGCTGATGGGAAAGGTGGCATTACCAGGTACTATTTGGAGCATGTCAAAGCTGAGGCATCTTCGTGTTAGCTCGCAAGCTACTTTCCGTCTACAAGGTAAAAGTGATGTCGAGAGTTCCTCTAAGCTGAATAATATGGCCAGTCTTTCCTGCCCCGCTCTTTCAGATGGAGATAATTCTGTGGAAATGATGAAGTTGTTTCCCAACGTTCAGAAATTGAAGTGCACATTCTCAGGACCGTCGCAAAATTCCAAGAAAATAATTCAGTTTCCAACCCTGGATTTTCTTGTGGACCTTGATTCGCTAAAGGTTATTTACTATGGTAGTCAGGAGATTTACTGTCAGTTGAAGGGGGTAAGTTTCCCCATGAACCTCAAGAAGTTGTCACTCTCAAACTTTAGGTTCACATGGGATGATTTTTCAGCCATTGGAGAACTACCTGGCCTTAAAATTCTCAGTTTGAAATCCATTGACTTCAACAGCCCGGAGTGGGAGATGAATGACGAGGAATTCAAGAAGCTTGAATATTTGAAGTTAGACTCCCTGAAAATCGTTGAGTGGAATGTGGAGAGTGAACCCCTTCCCAATCTTCGGCAACTGGTGTTGCGAAGCTGCGATCAACTTGAGGAAGTCCCTTCCAGCTTTGGGGAAATCCCTACCCTGCAAATGATTGACATGAAGTGGTGCAGCGCGTCATCCGGGAATTCTGTCGTTGAAATCCAAAACAAGAAGTTGGAGTATGGATACAATGAATTCGTGGCCTTTGTCAATGGCATGGTTCCAAAATCCTGATCTTCTGTTGATGATTGATCAATTTATGGCTGGAGCTACTTAACATGTAAGTAACTTCATATCTTAATGCTTTTATTATATGATAGTTTGCACATATATATATACATATATACATATATATATATGTTCAAATGGTATAAATTCTGTATGATTTAATATCTATTCGTACTAATATTGAAGATGGCAAAAAAGGAAATCAATTCCATGGAGTGAAGAAATCTTAGTTGATGATGTTGCGAGGAGTTTGTAGAGCGCGCGAAAATGGAAGCCATTTGGATTGTTTTGTCTGTTTCTTTTAAGATCATGTCAAAGATGAATCAGCTTCCAAAGTGATCTGCACATCATAATTTTCCATTTGAAGCTTCGGGTTTTTGCTGCTGATGGATTGTTCTCAAACTTCATCTGCTACATGTGTGAATTTCGTATATTGTGATGCTGTAATTATATGATTACCATAACTTTTCCCTATTTTTCATGCATATTCCTATCAGACATCTGAGCTGACATTTGCAGTTGGCTTATGTACCTCATTGTGTTCTTGTTAGCGAACACAGTCTCTGGGTTGAGCTGTGCGTACTTTTCTAGCAGAAGATTTTTTTGGCTCCGGTTTTACTACTGTGCTGTAATTTTAGCACATTTTGGACACTGCATGTAATGCTGGTTTTGAAGGCCTCCTAAGACAATGTAGCAGCAATTCTGAACTGTTAAAATGCATAATAAATTGCTTAGAAGTTAGAGGTTAGAATTGTGAGATGTCAATTACAATTCGGATGCTATATGATGAAGTTCTTATTTTAGCTTCTCACCATCAAAAAGTAAAGGAAATTTCTTTTGCACTTCACTTATTTATTACAAATACAGAAATATTTTAATCTCTAAAATAAGAGAAGAATGATCCTTCTCTTGTTATAATAATCTTAGTACACTTTTGAGGAGCCGTGCAGAATGTAAAAACCATTTTTTTTGCCTTGCTTTATTCAGAACTCAGAAGATGCCAAAACGTGGTCCAAATGCTAAAAATGAAAGTTGACCAGCACAAAAAATCCTGAGTCAATTTTAATTATTGCTAAAAATGGTTGTTGCAGGTACGTCATAATTCAAAAACGCTGATGACGTCACAAATTAGCGACAATAGTACTCCACTTAACTTCTAAAAAAATTTAGTATTCCACTTGTTCACAAGTTTCAATGTTTCATATTGCAAATCCAGATAAATTTGAACCTTGTCAAATTAAATTAAACTTCATATTTGCAATTTTGCAATTTTTCTGCGTATTTGCAATTTTGCATCCTTATTTTAGTATTTACTAAAAATGAACTAATCCGAACGGTAAACTATTTGAAACCACAATTAATTTCCATCTTTTTTCGTCAATCATTGATTTGGTATACCCCAGCATTTCCGACCATAAAGATCCAACCATCATCACTGCTCTCTGTTTGGAATAACAACAATGGCAGCCAAGCCAAGGCAAGTCAAATACAACTCTACAAAGAATCTCACTAATATTTCCTCTCTCAAGTATTAATTATTCTTCTCCTTGTCTTCTACCTTTTCAATATTCCCCTGCACCTGCACAATCTGGGAAAAAACACCAACTTTCTGAATTTTCAATCTCCTAAAAAAAACATAATTCCTCTGTTTTTTGTCCTAACTCCATTTCTTAGCTCAGAAGTGAAAAGGGCCATCATTTCTTAGCTCAGGATGGCATTTCTGAGAGTACTAGGTTAGTTTCCTCTTCCTCTGATTGATTTGCAACTCTTAATGTTGTTGTTGATGAAGTCCTATTATCTTGTATTATTGGAAAAAGGGAAACTTTATTGATGTTGATGTGATTTTTTGTGTGTGTTTTGCAGTTTTGATATGGGCTGATCTTCTGGCCTCATATGTGATGTTTATAATGCAAAAATACTTAACAGATGTTTGGAAACTGGGATTTGTTGATGCTGCTGGGATCATGAATATTGCCAATGGCCTTCCCAAAGTATTGCCTTTATTCTTTTACTTTGTTGTGGATGCTGGCCTTGGTAATAAATGGATGCTGTTTCTCTCTAGTATTTCCTTTTCAACTGTAAGTTCTTACTTCCATATATAGTTTTACCTCTTTATTTACTTTACTGCAATGGAGTCACTAATCGGTGGAAATGTGGTTATTCATTTACAATGTCTGCAATTCTTCATTCAAGTCCAAGCAAGAAAATGTTATGTGACATAAGAAGGTTTAGGTGCATTTATGCACATTGTTTGTTCGAATGCAGTTTGTCTCGTATTTCGCTGGTGTGCTGTAGTTTTAAGGATACTTTCTTGAATAATATTTGCATAGAAACAAGTTCCCTTCAGTCACAATGCGGCAGCAAGTAATGCTGTTAAAAGTTGACCTTAGGTTAGGCCTATTTGATAGAAATGAATGTCGAAAATGACCATGATCTCAATTTTAGTCTTAGATTGTAAGTCAAGTCGTTTTTATCTAGGTTAGGGACTTGTCATCCCTAGTTTAGTATTGGTTGTTCTGCGTTGGATTTGGTAGAATTTAAGCGTATGGCCTATTGTCGAAAGCATCTCCATAGCTTATTTTAATTGTAGAAGCACTCTTGTAATTGCTCATTTGGAACAATTTGTAGGGTTTGGGGTTCCTGTCTATGTCAACTCCACCAGTTCTTCACAAGGCGACGGGAACTTGTAAACACTACGATAAAGAGTGCATAGGTCCTACACAAAAGGCTCTCTTCTACACTGCTCTAGCATTGATTGCTGTTGGAATGAGTGGCCACATTGTTTCCCTCGTCGCTCTTTTCGTTAATCAGTTTGAAAAGAAGCCTGAAGTGAAGACACCTCTCGAGAATGAAGATAATGGACTAGAACTCCCCTCTAAACCTGAAAGATATCGAATGTTAATGGAAGCAATGGGAAAAAAGAATGGAGGAGGCAATATCAGACCTCCAGAATACTCATTTCCATCGGTGCCACCTCCACGCGCTTCATCAACCGATAATCAGAACAAAAATAATCGCGAGGATGGAAATAAAGTCGATCTTTTGAGCCTTCAGTTCCAGCCTGTAGAGGCTTTGCTGGCTCTTGTGACTAGGGAAAAGAAGAAAGTGTTCAGATCTTGCTTGTTAGTCCTTGTCCCGGTTATCGCTGTGATAGCTCTTCCCTACATTAATCCCTGGGATCTCCGATTTGGGATTCCAGCGATTATCACTTCCCTTGCAACAGTGTTCTTTCTATTCGGCTTTCACGAGTGCAAGGAGGAGATATCAGAAGAAAGTGCAAAATCCAATATTTTCAAAGTCATTTTGGCAGCCACTTTGAAAATGTTCAAAAGGCTTCCAAGTAGCTCTGCTGAACTGTATGAGGATTCCAGTGAAACTGGTCAGAAACTGCCTCATACTAATGATCTCAGGTGACACATTTTTTATCTATTTTTGGTCCATTGAATAATCATGTTTAATATGTAAAAGATCAGTCTTGGAAGTGAGAAGATCAAACATCAAAGTGAAAGATCAACAATAATACTATGAATGATCATGCTTAATATGTAAAAGATTATACTTGAAGGTGACAAGATCAACATTTGTCCCTAGTCTCAAATGAGACCTTCTCGTTCGTTTTAAACAAAAAGAACTTATATTATAGGCTGATTTCTCATTTCTTCTCTTTTTTTTTGAAATTCCAGAAAATAGAATTCTGTTGTTTGTAACATGAATGCTGTGGTTTGACTACACTCAGGTGTTTGGACAAGGCAGCCATTAAAGAAGAACCTGCAAACAGGAAATGGATACGCTGCACAGTCACAGAAGTGGAACAAGCAAAAATCATCATCCACATGTTTCCAATTTGGATAACCTTAATCCTTTGTGGTGTGGTGACTTCTGTCGGAAACACATACTTTGTAGAGCAAGCCAAGAACATGAACTACAAGGTCGGAAAATTGGGGCTCCCCGATTCACTCCTCCTGATCCTATACACATCAGCCAAGTCAGTGTTAAATGGTAATCAAACACTCACTAAACACACAGTACCCTGTCTGCACTTCTTACATTAACCATGAACTTTCCTTCCTTTAAGGTATCTACTCTGGAATCTACAGCTCTTACGGAGAAAGGCACGCGCCACGAATCGGGATCGCTTTCGCTACAATCTCTGCAACACTGTGCTGCATTGTTGCTGCAGCAGTTGAAGCCAAAAGACATCAGGTGATCATCAACCATGGCCTGGTGAATAAGCCTGGGGAGAAAATCCCAATGACGGTTTTCTGGATTCTTCCACAGTACCTTCTCCTAGCTTGCCTGGATTCATTTTACGAAAACAGCGCCACTCAGTTTCTGAGTGATCAGAGCCCTCCATTGATGAAGAAGTACTTAGTGTTCTTGAACCCTGGATTGTCAGGTTTAGGCTTCTTTGGAAGCGTGCTGTCGGTTTTCGTTGTGGGGAGGATCAGCAGAAGGCATGGAAAGCCGAGCTGGTTCCAGGATGACCTGAATGCGAGCCGACTGGACCGATATTACTGGACTCTTGCAGGGCTGAGTGCTGTGAATTTCCTGTGGTTTCTTGTCTGTGCCATGTTTTATTCTTACAGGGATGTTGGTGGATCAAATGGGGATGAAGAGAGAGGAGATCAGGTTGATAATGGGGTAGGGTGTATTGAGCGTATAAGCCAGTGTATTGGGGATACCATTAAAGCAAATATGACAGATTCATCTGATAAGAAGTCCATAAACTGAGGAATGGTAGGTTTGCCATTACCAGAGATTGGGAATTAATTCTCTGTATTGGAATCACACCGTTTTATGAATAAAAGATATGAAAATCATGTTTTACTAATAACCCTTTGGTTTAGTTTAGTTGACGCACTTACACAACAAAGTTTTGTTTGAGGTTACATCTTGTCAACCCTTTTTTTACAAGTTTTGAGGTTAAAAAAATAAACATTTAATTTTCGATGTAATGATGAAACATTAGATAGACCTTACTTACCGCTCACCTTGTTCAAGGATTAAACGTGTGGACCATCAACAAAGAATGAGGGTTTAGATAGACCTTCCTCAATCCCTCATTCATGCTTTGCAATCTAACCAACAAATGACCAGTCGGGTGTTGTAAGTACACTTGTCAATTGGTCAGTTCCACGGTCACAATGATTTGATCACTATCGTTTAAGGTCGGTTCACCAATGTTAAGTTTTGGATTTGAATTTTGGGTCGTGGGTGTTAAGATTAGGTCATCGACATTGAGATTTATAACAAGTATGAAAATTTATGTACTCATGTTCATTTTAACCTTTATTTTTGCGATGAAAATACATACTCTATTATAGAAATTTTAAAATAGTGGGAACTTTTTTTTAGGTAAAAAAATTAGGGCTGGCAAAATATACCGAAATACCGTACCAACCAAAATACCAACCAATACCATACCAAAAATACCGTACCAATTATATACCGACTTTAGTGGTATGGTATTGGTATTGAATTTTCAATACCATGGTATTACCGTACCATACCGAAATAATAATATAAATTAAAAAATAAGTAATATTGACAAGACTTAATATTTGTTGCCTTAAATATTTTTCAAACGAGTGTTTTTTTGTTCTTTTTATTTTTTTGACAATGCTTATGATATTTTTGTACAAATTTAACTTGTAAACGTCTTTTACCTCACAACACTCTATCATTATCGCGGTAAAAATAGATGAGATCCCAAAATAGATGCACATATTTTACCACTTCATTGTTTAGACTCCAAGTTATTTCCATTTCATTTTTGTTTTTTATGTTAAGTTCTAAGATTAAATTTAATTTTTGAATAATGCCAATTTTCTTCATGTAATATCATGAGTAAGAAAATTAGTAGTTATTTTGAACATGTTACATCACATTGATTAAAATTTAACTCATTTATTATTTTTAGACAAATTTCATATTTTACATGTATTTCTATTTTATTTTTCAAATCATTTGTTTGGTACAATTATTTGGTACAAATCATTTGGTTGGTATTGGTATTTAAAATATGTGTATCGAAATACTTGGTATTAAGGCAAAAAACATGGTATTGTACCGATTCCACCCCTAAAAAAAATAGTGGGAAAACTCACATGGTATTAAGGCAAAAAACATGGTATTGTACCGATTCCACCCCTAAAAAAAATAGTGGGAAAACTCACAAACATCCGACTTTCTATTACCGCGTGGACGTGGAGGGAATAATTACAAAAACTCCCAGTCAACTCAAGTAACTAAACAGTGAAGTCCACTCTTCACTGCTAGCCTACTTGCAAAGGGAATCATGCCTTCTTCATTTCTCAATTCCAATCTTCTTCTTCTTCTCTCTTGAGTTATTCCATTCAATCAATCCATCAACCAAAAAAAACCCAGAGAAAGAAAAAATGTCTGGCCTCGATTCCACCTTAGGATTCGTCCTGCAAAGTCTCAAGGAGCTAGTCGTGTACAATGCTGATTTGATCGGCGGCGTGAAGGGAAACGTCAAGGATCTCTGCGGCGACCTCGACACGCTCAAGGTGTTCATCAAGACCTACACGGAGAAGTACCAGGACAACGAGATCCTCGAGAAGTTGGCCGGAGATATCAGGTCGGTGGTTTACCGGGCAGAGGATGCGATCGAGAAGTACATCCATTGCGCCACGTTGCAGAACCTCAGAAACAAGCTGGACAAGACGCTCCATTTGGCTTCTTACATGAGGGACCTTAAAGCTGTCGGAAAGGAGATTGAGAAGGTCAGCAAGGAGGTCCAGGACATCTACACCAACAGGGCTAAGCTCGGGTTTCACGCGATTGAGATCGAGGAGATTGCCAACAATCCCAAGAAGAAAAAGGTTTTGCTAAATAATTGCCTTTTAGTTTTAGTTTTATGGTTTAATCTTTTGAGGAAGTAGTTTTGTTAATATCTGTTTTAATGAGTAAGGGGATTGTGTTTAGACATGATTTAGGCACCTGTTTGTTTGTTACCTTAACTAGTGTAAACTAAACTGAGCACTTCATTACTAATTATAACTGAACTGAACCACATTTAAGTTTTAAAAAAACATGGCCTAATAGACAGAAATTCGCCTGTTCAAAATGGAAGAAACAAGCATATGCCGTATTTAGATATGATCGATACAATGTGTGTTGGGATGGTACATGTTGGTGGTGTATGTTCTATATTGTGGATTATGAAGGCATGTTGTCTTCCCTTTTTGATGGTTAGGAGCAATTAGTTGCATATTTGTTTATGCATTTGTTGTTTGAAGTTAGAAATTTCAACATGTAAATTCATGTCCTTTTGTCTTGTGAACTTTCTGCTTAGTGATAATGGTGATGACTGATGACTTAAAACGAGTTTCCATTTAGGCCAGTGATAAAAGACCATTTGAACTGAAGTTTTTTTAAACGTTTTTCCTACTAGTTGATCGGTTTTGTCATTGTTTGTAGCTTGTGAAATTGACGACTTTTGAGGGACTGCGTCCTTGTTCAAATGTTAATAATACTTGTATGATCTAATTTGCTGCAATAAAGCTCTCTTGTAGTACAATATAGAATATTCAATCCTTGTGTTTTGTCTTCTTTGATACTTCTTGGAGTTTTTGGATCTGATATCCAGGTTGTTTTTGTCAGACTCTTGTTGTGGAAGAAGATAATGTGGTTGGATTTGAAGATGCAACCAATGAAGTACTTGATCTGCTCACTGGAGAAGGAAAATCGGAAAACTTGGAAGTGATATCAATCATTGGTATGCTCGGGCTAGGGAAGACTACACTTGCCAAAAAAGTATTGAGTCACCCGAAAATTGAGTATGAATTTTACACTCGAGCTTTTGTCAATGTTTCCCAAGAATACGAGAGGAGGGAAGTGTTTGTGAAAATTCTGCGCAGCTTTTCTCAAATTAGTAGTGAACAGATGAATAAGATGTCAGATGATCAAGTGGCTGATGAACTCAAAGAGCAGCTGAAAACTAGAAGATATCTTATAGTCATGGATGATGTTTGGACCCCAGAAGCATGGAATGATTTGAAAGTCGTTTTCCCGAACAACAACAAATCTAGTAGAGTTTTGATCACGAGTCGCAATACTCCAGTAGCAGTTGCTGCCAACCAGAAAATGAAGCCTTATAATCTTCGGTTTCTGTATCCTGAAGAAAGTCAAGAACTGCTGCGAAGAAAGGTTTTTGGTGAAAATAGCTGTCCTCCAGACAAAGAAGAGTACGAGGTGCGTATTCTAAGAAAGTGTGATGGACTTCCACTGGCAATAGTTGTTATAGCTGGTATTCTTGTAAACCATCGCGATTCGACTCATTGGTGGAGGAAAGTAGCTGATGATGTGAATGATTACTACGCTAGAAATCAAGAGCAAACATATGATGTGATTAAGTTGAGCTACAATCACATGCCATATAGTTTGAAGCCATGTTTTCTGTATCTTGGAGTTTTTCGCGAAGACTTGGATATACCGGTATGGAAGCTACTGAGATTGTGGATTGCTGAAGGACTCATCCCGCGTGATGGTAATATGATACTAGAGGCTGTAGCTGAAGATTACTTGGAAGAGTTGGTTGACAGAAACTTAGTGATGGTGGGAAATAGGAGGGCCACTGGTCAGATCAAGACATGCAGAATTCACGACACTTTGCGAGACTTTTGCAAGAATGAGGCTAAGAAGGAGAATCTTTTCCAGGAGATCAAAAAGTTAGAGGAAGTTTCTGCACTGCCTTCGAACTCAAAAGGCAGTATTCGTCGATTATGTGTGAATGCATTCGTGCTAGACTACATCAAATCAAAGCCTTCGGGGGAGCATGTTCGTTCCTTTTTGAGCTTTGCTAAGGAAGAAACCACTCTTCAGCTTGAGCATGTGTCTAGCATCCCTAAAGCCTTCAAACTGCTTCGAGTTTTAGATACTAAGTCAATCATTTTCACCCGTTTCCCCACAGAACTTCTCTACTTGGTCCTTCTGAAGTACATTGCCATTTCCAGTAACTTCAAAGTGCTTCCTGAGAAAGTATCCAACTTGCTGAATTTGCAGACTCTTATTGTGGAAACTTCTTCGCGTGTTCTTGATATCAAGGCAGACATATGGAAGCTCGGTCAGCTAAGGCACGTGCAGACTAATGCTTCCACGCGTATGCCGAGTCCCAAGCCTGATGCTTCCCCCAATTCAAATCTGCAGACTCTAGCTACAATCGCGCCTGAAAGTTGTACAGTTGACCTGTTTTCGAAGACTCCTAAGCTCAAGAAGCTCGGCATTTGCGGGAAACTGGTTAGCCTCTTGGAGCCTAATGCTCAATCTGGTCTGGCTAATTGTCTTGTAAGATTGGATGACCTGGAAAACTTGAAGTTGCTAAATGATGATATAACTTCCAAGTTGCATTCTCTTCCTTCAGAGAATATGTTCCCAAAACAGCTAGTGAGGCTGACATTGTTGAACACTTTGCTCGATTGGAGGCACATGTCTACTTTGGGAAAGCTGGAGAAGCTCGAAGTGCTGAAGCTGAAAGACAATGCTTTTCGAGGGGAGTTTTGGGAGACGGAGCAAGGTGGTTTTCGTAGCCTGAAAGTGTTGCATATCGGGAGCACAAATCTAGTGAGATGGAAATCTGCAGCTAGTCATTTCCCCCAACTGAGGAGCCTTTTCCTCAGGCATTGCACTCAGCTTGAGGCGATCCCACCTGAACTTGGAGACATAGACACCCTCCAGAAGATCGATCTTTACTGCACGAATGCTCGAGTGGCTACCTCTGCAAGGAAAATCGAGGTCTTGAAGTTGAAGATTCAGGCTCAGAAGAAGGTCAAAGGTGCTAATTTTAGGTTCTCGTTTTACCCTCCAGATCATTGATAACAAATCGATATCCGTCCTATATTTTCTTGCAAGGTTAGTGAAAGCATTCAATATCATTACTATTCTTGAGTTGAATGAATTTCTAGTTAGTACTTTTGCCATGTTTTGCAATTCCATGCTATTTCAATGGCTAGCATGCAGAATGGAAATCAATGCTTTTATTGAAAATTTTACAGTGGGATTTCTGTTTATCTGGTGGAAGAATAAAGCGGCACTGGATGTAGTCGAGAGATCCTACATATTTACCTGAACATCTGCCAGATTTCTGCTTCAGTAAAGTGGTGACGCAATATACCAAATATTTATCTTTTGTCATTAGTTGTGGTTAGATTTATGATTTATCCGAGCAACTGTGGTAACTTACATGCTACCCCGGATACCACGAGCATAGTATTCTCAGGAATAAATGTGCATTTTTAATTATTTCATCATGTATTGTTCTTTGTGTATCACATTAAGAATATTTAATAAATCTGTTCATTTTTCTTCCCAAAATTGTGTTAACAGCTTCAATGCTTTACTGATCATTCTTTCCCCTTCTGCTCATTATCCTTTAAGATTTTTGTTTCTTCAATGCTTTACTGATCATTGTTTTCCCCTTCCGCCAATTTCTGATGAAATTAAGTAGATGAGAAGGTAATTATTGATTACTCCAGAGGGTGTGAAGCTAGCTGAACATGTTTAGCCAAATTCTAGCTGTCTTGTGAAGATCCTCATAAGTCATACCATAACACAATTGTGCTTTATATGATTGTATTTATATCATGTGTATATAATAAAAATTATGAAAAATTAATATCTATAGAATTTAACTTCAAAATTAGGTGAGTTAGACTAAATACAAATTCTCATTTTTATACTCCCTTGGCCTTCCTTTATTTATGGCAGACAATGGCTTGGTCAAACAATATTTGAAAATGAGAAAAGGTGTGCCATAAATAAAGAATTAGAGGGAGTTTAATTAGATTAGCAGATTAATTAGGGATCGATTTACAATTTTTAAAAATTAAGTTCCCCTAATTCGCATCTTTCACTCTTTACCAAACACTGAAGTTGCCAACTGTCTGTACCTACAATTTCCGGCGTCTTTCTTCTTCAAGACCCCGTGCTGCCAGGTATCCTCTTCTTCTAAGCTCTGGGATTCAAATTCATCGTTTTTCGCTTAATTATAGATATGAAAGTTTGAAAACCATATTCAAATACTTATACCACTTGTATGAAATTGTACTTTTACAGCCTTTGACAACTGTGCAGAATAAGTTTGATACTGTTTAGGATGTAGCATTTGATAATATTGTTATTTACATATCTCGATTTAAATTTATCTTTCAAGTTTGCTAAGTTTGACTATGAAATTATTAGAGTGCAGTTTGATGGAACGGAGGAGTAATTTATATGAACTGGAGAAAATAAAAAGATCTCATATTGACATTCTAAGCTGTGTATTACTTAATTGAATGATAATTAAAGTCAGTTTTTTTGTTTTTTCATAATTAAATCATAATATGGCCAACAGGGAAAAGAATCTAAGATCTGGAGTTTGAAACATTCAGGATGCTGGAGGCATCACTATTAATGAGTTTTAAAGAAATTTTTGGAGAAGAAGAAATGCATAAAAGTTGATATAGAATTAAGTGAAAGATCACAATGCTATTTGAAATCAGAAATATCTGTTAATCACTTCTCTATCTAAATTACATGTATTATTTTCAAATTTCTTCTCTTAAGAACTTACTATTGCCCTCTATCTTTGTTGCATGGAGGAGTTTTTATATACGTCTTTTAATACCCATAACCGAAGTTTCTGTTAGTTCATGAAGGAGTTTCTGGTGTAAACTTCAGAATGAGTTAGTTCTGTTCAATCAGTTTATTAAACATTGATTGGATCATTCAGGCATACTGGATATGATAAATATGTCTTAAATCATTAGGAATATTTTTTATTGTTAGGTTTGTTTTGATTTTGAGTCAGGCCTTTTTTAAGTCCATCAATATAACTTTGTTTATTTTTACAGATGTTGAAGCTGTCAAAGATGACTGAGTTAGGGTTGTATAATTCTAAGAAGTAATGAAACCCTGACCATGCATTTTTTTTTTATGCAATGGAGTGTTTATCTGCTGATCCACCACATATATTCGTTATATTGACCTCATGATCTCATCTGCTCACCTGTCATAACTGCAACCCCCGGGTAGAGACAATTATGAGGAATGTGCTGTTCAGTCTGAAGAAAGGGGTGGGAAGACTTCTAGGAATCAAGAAAGATTGTGTGGATTCTGCTTTGCAAATCATACAAAATGATCCTTACTTCAAGTCTACACGTATGGGATCCTCCATTGCAATAGGCTTGGAAACAATTCAAGAATATAATTACTTTGTCTACTATGGCCTCATCATCCACGGGAACACTCACGAGCACATGAGAGATCTTGTAAAAAGCATTAAAGATGCATTTGAGATGGCTGGCCTCCAAATTGGAAATGCAATTAATGAAAGAGATTCTGAGCATCAGGATGCTATCCAATCCAAATTACTGAAGAAGGTTAAGCTATTCAGGGCCAGGATCCATGCAGCTTACTACTTGTACGAGACAGGGTACGCATTTCAAAACTATTTATTGCATTATTTATCTTGCTATCTTTTCAATAAGATGTTTGTACTGAGTTGAGTTGTGTCACCTTATACGGGAGAAATGCAGCTGAATTCTGTTGGTTTATCCTCTTAAAATATGCCTTAAGTGTAGTTTGTACAGTATTTTGTGTGTTGTTTTCCTCTTTGATTTTTATTTTTATTCTAAGCACATTATAGCTTATACTTGCAGAAACATGGCTATTGTTAAAATATCATTGAATTTATAAAAATGTGTATAAAAAATGTTTTTGATTTATGGCTATGAAATGGAGTGGTCAAAACTTACCGCCTCTTGGTTTTTATTCTCATTTCAGTCCATCATGTTTATCATGATTCCAGTAGTCGTGTTCATTTTTTTTTAACCTTGCGATAATTATTTACCCAGGGAAAGATATGCCAGAAAGAAGGAGGGTCCTTATTCCTCTTGTCTTGATTCTGCTATAGAGCTAATAACAAAGGAATTCGAGCTTGATTATGAGGAGGAGTGGAAATCAGTCGGAAAGGGGTTGAAATTGATTCAAATATTTCTGACATTTGTCCCAAAATGGAGTGATGCCGATAAGGTTGTTGGTGAGCACCTGGGAGATCTTGTTAGCTGCATTGAAGATTCATTTAAGATGGCATGTCTAGATATTGAGAATGCTATTAAAAAGGGAGATTTTGAGTTTCTGGATTCACTCTCCACTAACCTGCTGGAGAAGATTGAGCTGTTAAAGCCTAGAATTAGAGAAGCTTATGATTTTTTATCAGACTACGCATTTCAAACCACCCCACATCTTCCTCCTATCACTGATCCCTACATCTGGGGCCAGTTGTGTGATCTTTTGGTCTTTAATGGCTGCTCTTGGCTTAATGACCCGAACCTGAGCAAAGAACTTACTGTCACCATGTGTCATCTAGAACGCTTTGGAAATATTTACATAAAGCATACTTCTGAATCTGATACTGAAAAGTTGAGTGAGCATACCACTGAATCTGATAGTGAACAGTCTAGCGGCCTTGGTTCTTTCATTCAAGGTGTTGTCATCTGTGTAGCACGGTGTATATTTTTGTGGCAGGTAGATGAAATGAATGAAGAGGATGGCAAAATCATGATTTCTGATCTGGTTAAGAGGATTAGTCCCGAAAATCCGTTAGAGGATGAACACCACGCCCCAGGGTCCTTCTCACCAAAAGCTCTCAATCAACTAGTGGCCATAATTTTGCCTTCCACCAACAGCTCACTTCAGACACTCCGGGGTGGGCTTAAACATTTGCTGCAACCAGAGGACGTGCAACTGATGACATCAGATATTGAAAAGGTTGTTCTGTATGCAGCATCTCTCAGTTACCCCTACATGGTGGCATGTCCTGATAATGATGAACTGACTTTCCAGTTGCTTCAAAAGATTGTACTTGTCAATGTGGAGCTTGTTTTGGGAAAGTTAATAACCGGTTATGGCTCAGTTTCGAAAGGGGCCCTTAATTCCATTTACTTGGGGCTAACCTCCGTGCAAGCCTTTCTCGGGAGTGCTCCAGATGTGTACTCATCCAGGTTGATATCAATATTCAAGCGCATTGAAAAAGTGGCTAGGCAGGCAGAATCTTTAATTCGTGAAATTCTGACAAAGAACGGCATTGAAGAATGGCAGACAAATGCACTCGGGTATAAATTGTTTCTTGATTTCAAGATGATGAAGATTCAGGCTATCTTGACTGAGCAAATGAGATGCAGCCCTGGTTCAATAGTTTTCATGGAGGACAAAATTCATGCACTCGACGAAGGATTGGAACTCCTTTTCAAATATATATCATTACTTCCTTCAAACAGCGAAGATGACGAGGAGTTAATCTGGACCTATCTCACTAGTGTTGATGAGTTGGAAACACCCCCTTACAACTTTTCGCGATCCAATCAGGTTCCAGAACACTTCATCAATGAAATGTCTGATTTTCTTTCTAGTTTGGTGCAAAAAGTCAATCTTATGATTTCAGAGATCCAAGATTCTGCTCTCCGATTTCAAAGCTCGGTAGTGCTTACCTTACCGAAGAGTCACCAAGGATTTGACTTTGTTCATATTTTCTTGGGAAAACTGAGTGGTTTGATGTTATACCAAGCCGATTCCATTGGTTCTCCAATGAAGGAGCAGATTGAAGTAATCCTAAAGGAGCTAGACTCACTGAGATATTTCCTACTCATGGAGGTTGGAGAAAAGAGAAAGGAGGATCCAGAACTGAAGGATATTTTGGGGCGTCTCATATGGGCAGCATACAAAGCCGATTATATCATTGATTGGATGGTACGGGTCAAATGCGATTGGAATCATATGTTGTGGCTTTCTAATGTTATCGATGAGATGAAAGTAATCAGCTCAGAGTTAACCAAATATGCTCAAATGAAGAATGATTTTGCTGAAGTCCCTGATGTCATACAAACCTACAAACAGGTGGACATAACAAACACCCTTGCTCCACAAGTTGGGGAAGTCGTGATTACTTTGGAGGATCAGGAAGATACGATCATTAATCGGCTTACAAATGGAATATCGCAGAGACGGGGAGTTGTCACCATATCAGGTATGGCGGGGATAGGCAAGACAACTCTAGCCAAGAAAGTCTATGATAATCCTCGTGTCAAAATTCATTTCCATAGACTTGCATGGTGCTGTATTTCTCAAGTATATCGGAGGAGGGAAGTGTTGCTCAGCATTCTAAGTGATATTACTAAAACCAGTACTGATGAGATGGACAAGAAGACTGATGAAGAGTTGCTCCACATGCTATACCAAAGTTTGAAGGGGAAGAGGTATTTAGTTGTTATGGATGATGTATGGGGAACTCAAGCATGGGAAGAATTGAGAGTTGCATTTTCAGATGATCAGAAAGGAAGCAGAATCTTAATCACCACTCGCAATGAAGAAGTGGGTTTGAAATGTCAACTCGATGGAGTTCTTCATATTCTTCGTTTTCTCAGTCTGGAAGAAAGTTGGAAGCTATTACAGGAAAAAGTGTTTCATAAAGAAGAGTGTCCAGATGAACTTGTGAAGGTAGGGAGGGAGATTGCAGAAGGCTGCAAAGGATTACCTCTAGCAATCGTTGCAATTGCTGGTATCCTTAAACTAACGGAGAAGAATGTTGATGCATGGAAACAAATTGAAAAGTACTTGAATTCTCACATTCTTGAGAATCCAGAAATTCAGTGTATGCACATCCTTGAACTGAGCTACAATCACTTGCCTGATGACTTAAGACCGTGTTTTCTGTACTTTGCCGCTTTTGGAGAAGACAATGAGGTTTCTGTTGAAAAACTGATTCAGTTATGGATAGCGGAGGGATTCATTAGGGAATATCATGATCAGCTAGCATCACCAGAAGCTGTGGGGGAGAGTTATGTGCAGAATCTCATTGCTAGAAGCCTTCTAATGGCTGCTAAAACAGGATCAAGTGGTAGGGTCAAAACTTGCAAAGTTCATGACATGCTACATAAAATGTGCTTGCGAAAGGGTGAAAAAGAGAAGTTTTTGCATTACATAAATGGGTATGAAAAACTTTTTCCTTCTTCTGCTAAGCAATTAGACTATGGTGTTGATTTGGAATATTCACCAATTTCAGTAACATATGACCATCATCGGCTGAGCATTTGCTCCAAAAGAAAGCATTTTGTGATGTTAAGGCCTTCTGGACCATCCGTTCGAACCCTATTATTTTCAGCTACTAGTGACACATACCCTAGGTGTCCTTATGATATGTCATTCATCACTGAGACTTTCAAAATTCTTAATGTCCTTGACATTGAGAGTATCAATATCGGAACTTCTTTCCCCAAGGGTATAGAATTGCTATATACATTGAGATACTTGGCAATTTGTGGTGATATAAGATCCATTCCAGCAAGAGTTGCAAAGCTTTGGAACCTGGAAACATTTGTAGTCAAAGGACTGATGGGAAAGGTTGCATTACCATACACCATTTGGAACATGTCAAGGTTGAGGCATCTTCATGTAAGCACTCAAGCTATTTTCAGTTTGCTGGATGAAAGCATTAGTAGTAGCACCCCTCGGTTGGATAATATGGTCAGCCTTTACTACCCCGCTCTTTCCGACGGAGATAATTCAGCGGAGATGATGAAGCTGTTTCCCAAACTTCGGAGTCTCAAATGCACGTTTTCTGAAAGCATGCAGCATTATGAAAAAAGCATTTGCTTTCCGATTCTGGACTTTCTTGTCGAACTAGAGTCGCTGAAGGTAACTTACTATGGTAATCTGCGCCAGTACTGTCAGTTAAAAGGGGTAAGCTTCCCATTGAACCTCAAAAAGTTGTCACTGTCAGACTTTAGGTTTACATGGGATGACTTTTCAGCCATTGGTGAACTACGCAGCCTGAAAATTCTCAAGTTAGTATCCATTGCCTTTGACAGTCCAACATGGGAGATGAAGGATGATGAATTCCCGCAGCTTGAATATTTGAAGCTCGAGTCTTTGAAGATTGTTGAGTGGAATGCAATCAGTGATCACCTTCCAAATCTCGAACAGCTAGTCCTGCGAAGCTGTATGCAGCTTGAGGAAATCCCTGCTGGCTTCGGAGAAATCCCTACCCTGCAGATGATTGAGCTGAAGTGGTGCAGCGCGTCTGCAGAAAAGTCAATCTCGACAATTCAAGAGCAGCAGTTGGACTATGGTAATGATGAATTTAAGGTCTTCATCAATGGCTCCCTGCAGATTCCAGATATTCTCTAAGATGTTTGATCAAGTCATGGTTTGCATATTTGGCTGCTAACATGTAAGTAACTTGATTTTTTTATCTAATTACTATTACCGAATAGAAACATGAAAATACACTGGGATGCATATGAGGCCGGCTAAGTAGTCTTATTAATTGCCGTCAAACATAATAATCAGAACTATTTGTTTCTCATTTATTGATCTGGACCTCTGCATTTACGATTTTAAACTCAATCTATCAGTCAGGACTCTTGTGTTTTGTTTTTTTGTAGAGTGAATCCTTTGATGCTCTCTGTCCTCCTCAATCATGTAGGAAATTGCATACATGTTCCAGTTTACCTTTAGAAATCCCTTGATGCTAAAGTTTCTCTTCATGATATTTCTGTCCTGATCAATGATCGATTTTTGTACAGTGTAAGATCAAATCCCTTCTACGGCCTTGTTCACAGTTTCGGTTGCTAGTGAAGTGAAGATTTCTTGTCTGAACAAACAGACAATGAAGTTTGGGGAAAGATTCTTGTCTGAAATAAGCCGAATAGAAACAAGCTTGTGCAATGAAAAATCTTTCCAAGGGAACCAGTGTGCAATTAATAGATTCTTCAAAAGCACTTGAATTTGAAGCTTGTGTTTTTATTTTATATTATGTGATCTTTCAGATGTGATTCTCTGCTGAGTCTAAATTTGACACATATGACCTGAAATTACTTGTGTGTTTAGTATAGCTAACTGTTGAAGTTTCTCAGTCGGCCTGTTTTTATATTGCACTATTTTCATGTACTGGTAAGAAACTTGCTTCAGTGTCTTGCTCAGAACTCGTGTCTTTTGCATCAAAAATAATTGAAAATGATGTCATCATCAACAACAAATACACTTTTGTTTAGATGCAATTAACATAAGCTGAATTTGTCAGTTTTCTTTGAGATTTATGTTTTCAAACACTGTCAAGTTCGGCAACTAGACAATTTCCAATGAGATCCATTCAGAGGTTATCGATCGCATCTAAAAAAAAAAGTCACCTATTTTTGAAATTAAGAAAGTGCGCCATAAATGATTATAATAGAGAAATGGAGGGAATCTTTATTAGATTAGCATAATTGAGTAGTATTATTATTAAATAGCGGCCGATTTACAATTTTAACATTTTGCGTTTACTTTTTTCCAACTCTCTCCTCTTTCACTCTAACCAGTACTTACTGTACTGTACTAACCAGTATCAAGTTGCCAACTACCGCCGGCAATTTCACCCGGCTGCATTTTCCGGCGTCTTTCTTAACGGAGCCCTGCTTCCGGCGGCCAGGTAACCTCTTCTCCGAGCCCTATCATCCAATTTTATCGTTTCCTGCGCTTAATTTCTAGAGTGAAAATTGTCGGTTGAACTCCATAATCCAATTCAAACATACCTTATTGGAGAAAGTTTTTAAAGGATCATGCTTGACTGTGAGTGGTGCTAGGAATTTAACGAGATCGTGATAGTATTATTGTTTTTTACCGTCAAAATTTGCTAATTATGACTTGAAAAAACTAAGAGTACAGCTTGATGTGGAGTGAAGAGATAACCGTGCATTCATTCAAAATGGAGATGGTGATGATGAGTGTTATTTTTTTGTTGTTTATTAAATCATAAGGGCAGAAGGGAAATGAACCAAGATCTGGAGTTTGAAATGGTCATACAAAATTGAAGAATCTATTTTAAAGGGGTATACTTTTAAATTTTATTGATATGAATTTATGAAGAAGGTATAACTCTAGTAAAACCATCTGGAGTACTTTTACTCACTTACTGAGTGTTCAGATGAGTCTGAATAGAGATTGTTTAAATTTGTTCCACTCTGTGTATTTTTGCTTGAAACTGAGGAATGGTTTCATTTTAATATTTGTTTGTTGTTTTGTTTATTTATGGCTAAATGTTCTTGTGAACTGAAACCGGGAGATCAAAACACCTGATGACCATATTGTCTTTTTTCAATCTTTGAATCCAATGCAGGGGTGATTTCTTGTTTGTGATGATCTCAAGTGCTTCCCTCTGAGAAAAACTGCACAATGAGGAAAAATTTGGCTCATCGTGTTCTTGACATCTTAACCTTAATCTGGTTGATCGTATACGTGAGGATAAAAAGGCTTGGTAGGAAGTTATTTTCATCGTCCACCTGTGTTGATTCTGCATTAGAGAGACTGATCACGGAATCTCAACTTTGCGATGATTCGGAGTGGAGACCAATCAGGGAGGGGTTAGGATTCATAAAAACTTTTCTTACATTTGTCCCAAAATGGAGTGATACGAACAAGGTTGTTCGCGAGCACCTGGGCGATCTTGTTAGCAGCATTGAGGATACGTTCGAAACTGCAGGCCTGGTTATTGCATATGCAATGAAGAACGGAGATAATGAGTATTTAGATGCTGTTCGCGAAAATCTGCTGGAGAAGACTGAGCTGTTGAAGCCAAGAGTGAGAGATGCTTATGACTTTCTGTCTGAGTATGCATTTCAGACCACAGCACTTCATCCTCCTATTATTGACTTCAGTGTCTGGAAACAATTGTGCCATCGTGTGCTTGTTGATGCATCCAACCTTAGTGGTCCTGTGTACTTGCATTTGGAAGGCATTATATCTCCTGTTCATGTTTTTGGGGATTTCTACTTCAGTCTTGACTCTGATCGCGAAAAAATGAGGAGCCTTGTTTTTCGTCTTGAAGGTGTTGCCATCTCTTTAGCGCGCCTCTTGTTCCTTTGGTGGGTTGAGGAAATGGAAGATGGTGATAAAATTCGTATGCTCTGGGATGTGGCCCGCAGGATTAAGCCTACTTCTCTAGAAATGTTGAAATGGTATATCCAGGCAATCCATCTGGACAGGGTTCATGATGATGACTTTTTCAGATCTGGAACCGCAGGTTCTGATATTCTTGTTGACATGGTTTTCTCTCCTTGTAGAGGCTCACTTGTAGCACTTCGCCATGGGGTCCGTTCCCTCGTCAGGTATCTGATGGATTCGTGTGATAGGGAAGTGGAACCATTCAGATCAGATGTTGAAAAGGTTGTTTGTTATGCTGCATCTCAGAATTACTTCTTCATGACAGCTGATGATCTTACCCAGTTGCTTCAAAAGATCGAGCTTCTCAATGTTGAGATTGTTTCAACAGCATTGGTACAGCGGGGCAGCTCAATCTCGGACAAAACTGATAGCTTGGAATCCATTTACCAGGGATCGAGCTATGTGCAAACATTTCTAGAGTGTCCTCTGAACAGAAGCTCGGAAAAGCTGTTGCAGATCTTCAAGCGCATTGAGGTGGTGGCTAGGGTGGCACTATCTATTCATTTATCAAGGTGGGTAAACCGAGACGTGACAATGTGGGAAGGCCGAGGTGAAGCTGTCAACTTTAGGTCTGTCCTAGATTTCAAGCTTATGAAGATTCAGGCTTACTTGATGGAGCAAATGAGATGTAGTCCTAATTTGATGGTTCTTGTTGAGGAAAAAGTTCATAAACTTGACATGGAATCAGAGCTCCTTCGCAAGTCATTTTCATTACTCCCACTGGAAAATGAGGGTGATAGGGAGCTGATCTTGACCTGTATCAAAAGAGTGGCTGAAGAGGAAACGCCTCTCTTCCAGTTTCTGCAATCCAACCATGTTTCAGAAAACAACGTCGAGAAAGTTTCCCTTTTGCTTTCTGATTTGATTGGGAAGGTGGATCTTCTGAACTCCGAGATCCAAAATACTCGTCTTCAATTTCGGAGCTTGGCGCTGCTAACCTTTCCAAAGACTCACCATGGGATGGGTTTTGTTGATCTTTTCTTGGAAAAGATTGTTGAATTGGAGGAGCATAAAGCTGATTCTATTGGAAGCACATTAAAGAATCAGATGGAAGCTATCTACTGGGAGCTAGACTCTCTTAGATCTTTTTTTCATGAGGAGGTTCAAGAAAAACACAACGTAAATCCAGGGCTGAAAGATATTTGGAGGAGAATTACGCGGGCAGCATATGAAGCAGATTATATCATTGACTCGGTTCTAGGAGTGAAATGTGATTGGAGTCATATGTTCTGGCTTTCTGATGTTGCAGATGAGATGAAGGCGTTGAAGTCAGAGTTAAACAGCATTGCTGAGATGAAGAACGATGGTACTGTCCAAACCTCGGTTCAGATGATCATGACACAAACAAGTGCTCCAGAACTTGGGGAAGAAACCATTTCTCTGGAGGACCAACAGGATATAATCATCAATAGGCTCATGAGAGGAACATCTAATAGACAGGAAGTTGTCACAATATGCGGTATGCCAGGGATCGGGAAAACAACATTAGCAAAGAAAGTTTATGATGATCCTCGAGTCAAGAATCATTTCCAGAGGCTTGCATGGTGCTGTGTTTCTCAAGTATACAGAAAGAGAGAGTTGTTGCTCAAGATTTTAAGCGACATTACTAAATCCGATACTGATGAGATCCACAAGAAGACAGATAACGAGTTGCTTGATATGCTGTATAAAGGTTTAAAGGGAAGGAGGTATTTAGTTGTTATGGATGATGTATGGGGAACTCAAGCATGGGAGGACTTGAGAAGTGCATTTTCGGATGATGGGAAGGGAAGCAGAATATTATTCACCACTCGCAATGAGAATGTGGGGCTAGAAGCTAATAGTGTTCCTCACACGCTTCGTTCTTTAACTAAAGCCGAAAGTTGGAAGTTATTGCAGAAAAAAGTGTTTCATAAAGATCAATGCCCCACAGAATTGCAAGAAGTTGGGCTGAAAATCGCAGAAGGATGCAAAGGACTGCCTCTAGCCATTGTTGCAATAGCTGGTATCCTCAAAACAACAGAGAAGACAGCTGATTGGTGGAAGAAAATTGAGAAGGATTTGAATTCTCAAATTCTTGAGAGTCCAGAAATTCAATGCATGCACATCCTTGAATTGAGTTACAATCACCTGCCTGATGACTTGAAACCGTGTTTTCTGTACTTTGCAGCATTTGGAGAGGACAGTGAGGTTCCTGTTCAAAAGTTGGTAAAACTGTGGATTGCGGAGGGATTCATAAGAGGAGAGCAACTGGAAGCACCTGAAGACGTGGCAGAGAGGTATGTGATGAATCTCATTGCTAGAAGCCTGATAATGTCTGCCAGAAAAGGATCCAGTGGTAGGGTTAAAGCATGTCGAGTTCACGATATGTTACACAAATTGTGTTTGAGAAAGGTCGAGGAAGAAAACTTCTTGCAGTACATCAATGGGTATGATAATCTTTTCAGCTCTTCTAATAATCAATTAGACTATGGCGTTGATTCTGAATATCCATCGATTTCAGTAGCATATGAACAGCATCGAGTGAGCATTTGTTCCAAGAGAAAGCATTTTGTGATGTTAAAGCCGTCTGGACCATCTGTGCGTACTCTATTGTTTTCTGCTACCAGTGACTCGTACCCTAGGTGTCCTTATGATGACATCTCTTTCATCATTGACAAGTTCAAAATCCTCAGTGTTCTTGATATTGAGAGCATCAATATCGGCCCTTCTTTTCCCGAGGGAATAGAAATGATATATCCCTTGAGATACTTGGCAATTAGTGGAGATATCAGATCCATTCCATCAACAGTTGCAAAACTCTGGAATCTGGAAACGTTTATAGTGAAAGGGCTGATGGGAAAGGTGGCATTACCAGATACCTTATGGAGCATGTCGAGGTTGAGGCATCTTCATGTAAGCACTCAGGCTATTTTTCGTTTCCTAGATGGAAGTTCCTCTCAGCTGGATAATGTGGTCACTCTTTCTTGCCCGGCTCTTTTCCATGGAGATGAGTCTGAGGAATTGATGATGCTCTTTCCCAAACTAAGGAAACTGAAATGCGCGTTTTCTGAACCTGCAAAGCATTTAGAGAAGAGTATTCGCTTTCCAGCCCTTGACTTTCTCGAAGAACTCGAGTCACTGAAGATAACTTACTATGGTAGTCTGCGTCAGTACTGTCAGTTAAACGGGGTAGGCTTCCCGATGAACCTCAAAAAACTGTCACTGGCATACTTTACCCTTACATGGGATGACTTTTCAGCCATTGGGGAACTGCCAAACCTCAAAATTCTCAAATTAGTGTCCATAGCATTTGACAGCCCAATATGGGAGATGAAGGATGAGGAATTCCAGAAGCTTGAATATCTGAAGCTGGAATCTTTGAAGATTGTTGAGTGGAGTGCATCAAACGATCAGCTTCCAGTTCTTCAGAAACTAGTCCTACAAAGCTGTGTGCAGCTTGAGGAGATTCCTTGTGACTTCGGGGGAATCCCTACCCTGGAGAGGATCGAGCTGAAGTGGTGCAGCGCATCTGCAGAAACGTCTATCGTGGCAATTCAAGAGAAGCAGCTGGATTATGGTAATAATGAATTCAAGGTCTTCATCAATGGCTCCCTGCAAATTCCATAGTCAAATCCTGGTTTGCATTCCCAGATCTTCACATGTAAGTAACTTAATTGTTTTCTCTATATACCATTATCAAGTATAAGCATTGGAATGCATAAGAAACTTGCTAAGTAGTCTTATCACCGTCAAACCATGTGTGTTCTGCATTATATATTTTCATAGAACGAATCTGTTGATGCTCTCAGTCATACTCAATGATGTTGGATTTGGAATTCATGTACTACTGATTTACCTTTTGCATCCCTAAATGATGTTCTGTTTTTCTGATCTATGATCGATTTTTGTACAGTTTAAATCCCTTCCAGTTGGCCTTGTTCACGGTTTGAAGATTGCTTGTCCGTGAGACGTGAAGATACCAAAATATAACATGTCCTATCTGGGCATCTTTTTTAGGATCATTATTTTGGATCTTGCTTTTCCAGAACTTGAATCAGTATGCAATAGATTCTTTGAAAGCACTTGAATTTGAAGCTTGTGTTTTTGTTTTATTTTATGTTAGGGTGTTGCTATATCATATGTAGCCCAATACTTTGCTCTTGTAGCCCAAAATTCAGGTGAAATGTCAAAAATGCCCTCATTTTTTAGTTCATGAAAAACTAGTAGGATCGAAGTTCAGGTGTTGCTATATGTAATACCTTCGCCCCGTATTACGAAGGTATGATTCCCCATTAAAGTTATCAAGTTCAGACTGAAACTCGTCTTATCAGGTCATGTCAGGTTCGAGTTGAAACGGGTCAAATTCGTCTTCGAAAGTTATGTAATGATAAAGACTAATCTGACCCGTTTCAACCTAAACGTTGGATCGACCTTTCAACCCGAATTGACACATCTACCCGTACCTAATATGAAATATCTGGTGGCGAAAAACAGTAGTAGTGTGTACCACAAATCTAGGGTTCCATCTCTAAGGAATTATTGTCATTCTTAGTTCAATTTCAACCTGTGATTCTCACTACTCACCTGCAATTGTGTATGATTAGTTGTAATGTTTTGAATTCTAAAAAAAATGTAATGATTTAGTTGAACTGAAGTCTTCTTAGACAATTCCATCTCCTGTCAAAAATCTATAGAAAATGATTACGAAAGACAAAGGCCACAATACCACACTAAAGGCAAGGATTCGCGCCAAATTCATGCTTTTGTTTTTCTAGCGTACCGCGTCTCTTTTATTAAAACAAACAAAGGAAATAAAAGCAGCCGCGTAGGATTTCATGTTTACGCGGTCTACTCCTAGTGGCCCGTGTCCCACCAACAAAGCAAAAGAAGCAGAATATTCTCACACTTGCAGACCTCCAAATTTAAACTAATTATACATTGATCACTGATCTTTTCACAATTGTACCATTAGCCAGTGAAATTTTATTTTTAAAAAAGGAAGTAAAATCATACCATGGACAAACTAAAGTGAAGCTTCCTCAATTATGTAAACGTAAGTTTCATTTAACATTTGTTAATTTTAGGATATATAACATGATATGTGTCATGTGTTGGTTGGACACATTTATTATTGAATAAATCACGATAAGTTTTTTTTTCAAAAAGACGAGATTCAAATTGTGTATCAAAACAAATATGTTTGTTAGCCCAATTATGAAAATTTACCTTTATCTTTTTTACCGTGTTAATTAAGACGCCTGAAAAGGTCGTCATTGCTCTTCCTTATACCTCACCATTTGTTGAAGTAAAAGTTTTACATAACTCCAAGTTTGGTGGGTTTGACCTATTCTTCATGTAAATTAACTTCATTCTATGTTTATGTGTATGAGGTTTAATAATTTCATTTTCCAAAAGTTGGATGAAGTTGAGAATTAAAGGCCTCTTATTGAATTTCTCTCATTTCAATATAGTTTAGTTTAGTTAGGACAATGTGATTTAATAATTTAGTTTAATTTGGTTATAATACAAATTTGGTTTACTTTCCTCATCTAATCTCAAACATATCACCAACAATACCCTTTTTCTTCTTCTTCCTCTTCACCCACCCCGACCAGTGGCCACCCATTTCTCAATTTTCAGATCATATCCCAAGAACCTAATCCCCTCTAACTCACATTTGTCAATTTTTGGGTCCGCCAGCGGCTCTTCGTTGACCCAGACCACCGAGCCACCGAATTCCCGCTCTCTTTCATTATAATGTACGGTTGAAATTTAAGACTGAATCCTTCACAAAAAATGATTTTACTTTCTCTTGTCTTGACCGTCAGTCTTCTCTTTTTAACCCAATTACTTGGCTGAAATTAATTTTCTTTTACTGGACAACAACTTCATCAACTCCTAAATCGAGGGATCGGATCAGTATCTTATCAAAAACCCTTTTCGAGAACATGCCATAAATTAAAAAGTTTCTTCCCACTCGTCTTTTCAATTCTGCCTCTAGGGCTACATAAACCAGAATAAATATAAGAGACATTCACCAGAATCCAACACTTCAAATCAAGTCAAATTACACAAGATAATAAATCAATTCAACTAATTTTCACTTCCAAAAAGGGCAATGTATTCCCCAGTGAACAAAAAATGACACATAGTGGGGCGGTTTATATAAGGACTAAATTGCAAAAGTGATACTTGTAATCTTACGTCACTTAAAGCTTCATTCTTAACTTAATAGTTTTCCAAAACTATGCAAATACTACCAAGACTTGAGGTTCAATTTGTAATTTATCCATGAATCTCAAAAGAGGTATTTAACTTTTTTTTTTTTTTGAATTCAAGATAGATTACAACCTACCTATTACATATACACGTCCTAATCTAGGACTAACTAGGAGACACCACATTAGATCCATGTAAGCACAGTGAAGCTATACACGCTCCATCCACGTAGCTCTGAGACGTCCTCCTGAAGGACCCAGCTGCTTGCACCAACGAGCCACCGAACCACCGAAGCCGGAACCACCGATCGCACCATCATGAGACACCACCTGCAGCATGGGAAACCACAGCGGGGGCCACCAACACGGCCCCTGGGAAACCACCATCGGCCCCTCTACGCTGGGTAGACCCTGACAATAATTGCTCAAATATTCACAATTTTGTCAGGGGTGTGTTTTGAACCTTGGACCTCTCAGTTATAGAGAAGGTGGATTACCACTGAACCAGGCCCATTACACAAAGAGGTATTTAACTTATCCAAAAGGAAAAGTATAAAGAAAAGTATACTTAACTTGACAAATACTCTAAAAAGTGCAGTTTCCTGGTTTATTTAAACACAAGACTTTCACTTTCATTTTCGTCAACGAACTTCAGATTCATGTTATCCCTATAAAAACCGTCTGCACATAAACCACACCTCACTAACTTCCCACCCAATCTGAAAAATCCTTAAAAAACGTAAGCAAAATGTCGGACGCCGCCGTGAGCTACCTGCTGGAGAGCCTGAGCCAGATTCTGAAGTACAACTACCACCTCATCGCCGACGTCGAGGAGAACGTTCAGAGCCTGTGCCGGGAGCTGACAATCCTCAAAGGTCTGATGAAGGACTACGCTAAATACAATCACGACAGCGACTTTTTGAAGGAGCTGGTGAACGAGATTCGGACCGTGGTCGATGAGGCCGAGGATGCTGTGGACACTTACCTCGTCCAGGCGGCGGTTCAGCGGTCCAAGCCGTGGATTAAGAAGGCTTTTCATTTTATCGATTATCCGAAGAAGCTTCGCGAGATCGGGATTGAGATCGAGAAAGTGAGCGGCAAGATTAAGGACATGAACCAGGTGAACGCTAGGAATGGAATTGAGGTGTTGCAGTACCAGGCCTTTGCTAACCTTAATCGCCCCGTACAGCCTAAAGAGGTAATTAGTCCCTTTTCGCTCTATTTTCTCTGTAATGTTTGATGGCATATACAATTAGCTGGATTTAATTGAATAATAAATGCAAAGAAAGGATTTTGAATTGTATTTTATCTCAAATTGTTTGTTTTAGTCTCAAGTTTTGTGTTGGTTTTGTTCCTGATTCAAATTTTGTGTGAAAGATAAATGAGCATCCTGTTCCCTCAGTATTTGAGTCTTGAAATGTAATCCTAGAACCTACATTACTTTTGATAGTTGCCGGTAGTTGATAAATTTTATGCCTTGGCCTAATAGTAACTGAAGTTACAATGTATAGGTGACAATATATGTCGTTTTTGTAGTATGTTTACAGTAATAAATTTTGTCACTAAATCTCTACTTCTATACAATGATTAGAACTCGAGAGAATTAACAAGCTATTGATAGGAAATGATTGGTGACTGTAATCTTAAAGCATAACGAAACCTGGCAAGTAGTGTTAAGTAGATGTAAACCAGTCCCTGAGTTTTGGTTTTGGTAATTTCGCCATCCAATAATTCCAAATGACTAACAAATTTCGAGTTGTTCATGAACTGCTTGAAAATAGCAAAGTTACAACCTATTTTTCTTCATGTCATGGAATGTCTTTGTTGTTCCTTGAAAAAATGGAAATGATTATGTTTTGTGGTTCCTTGTCTTGCTTGCATATTTAGTCTGAGCTGAATATGTGTGTTTTTGCTGCAACAGGCTCCTGATGTTGAGGAAGAAAACGTAGTTGGGTTCGATTTGGCAGCTGAAGAAGTTAGCAAACTTCTTACGGAGGAGCCACAACAATTTGCAGCAATCTCAATAGTCGGAATGTTGGGGCTCGGGAAGACGACACTAGCTAAGAAGGTGTTCAAGGATCCAAATGTAGACTATGAGTACATGATTCGAGCATTTGTGTATGTTTCAAAAGAATATGAGAAAAGGGAAGTGTTTCTCAAGATTCTGAGCTCTTTTCAACCTGTGAATGAGGAAGTAAGCAAGAAGTCAGATGAGGAATTGGAGAAGTATGTTTATAGTCAGTTGGAGGGGAAACAGTATTTGATTGTCTTGGATGATATCTGGGAGATTGAGGATTGGGATAAACTTAAACGCGCATTTCCCGTCAACAAAAACAAGCGATGCAGAGTGTTGATTACCACGCGCAATGCAATGGTAGCGGAGCATGCCAATCCAAACCCAGATTTTCATTACAAGCTGAAGTTTTTGCCATTTATAAGGAGTCAAGAGTTACTCAGATGGAAGGTTTTTAAGGGCAACGACTGTCCTGATGAGCTACTTGAGTACGAGGTACAAATCCTCGAGAAATGTGATGGTTTGCCTTTAGCCATCGTGGTTATTGCAGGTATCATCTGGAACAACAGGGACAGAGTTGACTGGTGGAAGCATGTTGCAGACAGTGTGAAGGACTACATTGCTCGGAAGCAAGAGGAAACAAAGAAGGTTATTGAACTAATGTACAAGCATTTGCCAAGTCATTTGAAGCCATGCTTTGTATACCTTGGGATCTTCAGAGATGATATCGAGATCCCTGTGTGGAAGCTCATACGCCTTTGGATCGCCGAAGGGCTCATTCCACAAGAAGGAGAATTTAACATGGAAGACATAGCAGAGCAATGCTTGGAAGAACTTGTTTACAGAAATCTAGTAATGATTGTGCAGAGGAGATCCAACTACAAGATCAAGACTTGCCGAATGCATGACACTCTTCGTGAGTTTTGCAAGAATGAAGGTAAATCAGAAAATATGTTCCAAGAGATCAAGAATGACAATTTAACAGAATTTCTTTCTGAAAAAACACAGCTGGATGGATACCGCCGGCTGTGCATCAACAATGTCAATGTCCCACACTACCTTTCGGGGAAAGTTTCTGGTAAGCGTGTGCGCTCTTTTCTAGCTTTTGCCAAAGAAGAAACAATGGTAGAACCAAACCTTGTTTCTTCCATCCCTAAAGCCTTTAAGCTCCTTAGGGTGCTAGAGATTCAATCCCTCACCTTCCCTCGTTTCCCATCTGACCTCTGTAGTCTTGTTCTGTTGAAATATGTGGCCATTTCTTCCACATTTTCAACTCTTCCTCAAGCAATGACTTCCATGTGGAACATGCAAACCCTCATAGTGAGCACAACTTCTCGCCATCTCGAGATCAAAGCGGACATATGGAATATGCCGCATTTGAGGCATCTCCATACCAATGCATCCACCACCCTGACTAGTTCTGAGGCCAGCAAACCCCAGAAAAGCAAGGATGATCGGGAGCCCTTGATCGGTAAAAATCTCCAAACACTGTCAACTATCTCACCTGATAGTTGCAGTAAGGAGATCTTTGACCGAACTCCCAAGATCAAGAAACTAGGCATTTCTGGTCCTTTAGACAAGCTCTTTAAGGTCAGTGGTGAGTCTAGTTTATTCGGCTGTCTTCGTAAACTAGAATCCCTCGAAAACCTGAAGCTGTTAAATGATATAAACTCCACAATCTACAGCCTGCCTTCAGAGAAACACTTCCCTAAACAGTTAACCAAGCTGACCTTATCTGACACCTTACTGGAATGGAAAGAGATGTCTACATTAGGGAAGCTGGACAGGCTAGAAGTTCTGAAGGTTAAAGACAATGCATTTCATGGAAGGCTGTGGCAGACTGAAAAGGGCGGTTTTCTTCTGCTCAAACACTTGTACATTGGGAGATGTGACTTGGTTTCTTGGGAGGCTTCGGTAGATAATTTCCCGAAGCTGAGGAGCCTCGAACTCAATAACTGTGATAAGCTCAAGGCATTCCCACATGGTTTGGCTGACATTCCTAGCCTCCAAATGGTGGTGCTTCATTGCACCAATTCTGCTGTGGCTTCTACTGCTAGGCGGCTTCAGGTGTTGAAGTTGGCACAGGCACAGAAGGGCAACAAAAACAGCAGCTTCAAGCTTTCCATTTATCCGCCCGAGCATTGATCTGTCCACCTTTAGTCTGGTATATATCATCTTGAAACCAAGCATGTTACTTGGTTTTTACTCTGTGTGTTTGTGTGTGTGTTTCATGTGTAATTACCTTCCTTGTCATTTCTAACTTGGTGCTATTAGTATTAAGGAATAAAGTGTGAAGATTGTACTGTACTTGTATTATGGTCAGTACATAATGGATGTTGGCTTTGATTCAGCACAATTCCAAACAGTTTGAAAACTTGCCACTTGGTTTTGATTCTGATTCTGGCCATATCCAATAATACTACTTACTGCAATTCTTCTTGTATTCTTCTGCTCAAACAATTCTAGTTGCAATTCTAATATAGTAAATTTGAGAATATTCTTATTTTCCCACTTCACTTTTTTTACTATTAATTACAATGTCATATGATAAATTTCAAATTTATTTCAAGTTCAATTTAATTTAATTTATTTTAATTCAATTCAGTATATTCAAACTTATTTCAGTTTAAATTGGAAAGAAATAAACCCAGCGCCTTAACCTCTCTTCTTCTTTTGTATTTCCTTTCCAATGGAGTTCTTGCAGTTGACTAGTTGAGTCGGCCAAAATCTGAAAACGAAAATTAACTTTGCCGACTACTATGGATTACGGCCAAGTTGGTGACTTAAAGTGAAACTGAAATTATTGATGTTATTTTTTTCTTCTGGAGGAAAATAGAATGCTGAAAATAATAGTTTTTGGAGTAAGCAAGAAAATGTTTGACCTTATCTTTTCATCTACGCCATTAAAACAAAACGAGTCAAATTCAATGCAGCTGGTGCCTATATGCCTCCACCTGTCAATTACAGATATCGTCGGCCCAAATTGTTGAATTACTTATTTACCACTTGAATTTTGGAAGATTCTTTCCTTTTTAGCACCAAATATGCCCAAAAATACCAAATATGGTTCAAAATTACTTGGACCCTTTTGTTTTCATTTGATTTGAAGTATATGAAGCCAAAATTTGTTGTGCTAAGTTGAACTAAACTTTTGTGAAACTAAAATTAATCTCTTTTTTTTAATTGTGAAGAAGCGTATCCGCCTCCAACCTTGAGAAAATGTCCACCATTTTCTTTCTCATTTCCCCTTTTGGAGATGTGAAACCATTTTTTATTTATTTTTTTATTAAGAATGTTGAATTTTCAAATAGATATTTTGGATCATTCAGAATTTCAAATATGAAGTTTTAATAAGTTTTCTTTTCATTGACGATGTTTGCAAGCAAAACCATTACCTAATCTGAGGTCCATTCGGTTCGATTATTTCTAACCGAATCTAGTTTTTTGGTGCTTCAATACGTGTTTGTGGTGTTACATAGGTTGACAATCCATGATTAATCAGGTGGATTAAGTTTGGATGCGGATGCCTTGTTAGACGATCCATGGCTTTCGCTGGTACGGCTTTACTGGGGATATTACTCTTTGTTATAGCATAATTAGTATAATTAGCATTTAGTTCTGCTATCATTATTTAGTTTCACAATTTTTTTTAAAATATTATTCATTATGTTGGGAAACACTCAATCACGATTAAAATAAGTGGGATTAAACAATAAGTTGGGTTCTACATCATCAAACTAAACTGAACTATAAATAAACATTGATAATAATTTAAATTTCACTGAATTAAATATAAAAATCAAACTGAAGTTGATTAATAAGAAAGTAATGTTTTATTGAAAACATATTTAGTGGTATAGTTGTTGCAAGCGTGCGTGTATGACATAAACCACGGTGCAACAATTATAGCATGTATGGAATGAATACTATTTTATTTTATTTTGGGAATGAAACATACTATTATTGGTTGGATGCATTCAATAATTTCTAAAACAAAATTTGTAAAACACGGATTGTAATATGGGAATATGATCCATTTTTGTAAAAACAAATTTTATCATAAAGGAAAATTGTAACATACATGCATCACTCAACTAAACAAATATTAGATTAAGAGTATCACAAAATATCCCATGGCATTTCCTAATCCATCAACCGAACAAAACAAAAGAATTCAATTAACCAAACTAGAGTTCATTGCATGATGACGTCCAAACAAGGTTAAAACAAAAGACAATTTCTTCAAAAAAAAAAAAACAAAAGACAATTCACAGTAATTACATGTCAAAAAACTGATAATTCGTCCACAGTATATGGACACACGCATAGTACAAGAAATGGACATATTCTATGCATTTGGAGCCACTTGGAGACTACACATGTTTTTTCATTTCCCCTTTGACTTTCAACCCTTTGAACACTATATAAATTACCATTTTCACACCAATTTCAATTCAAACTCAGCAGCAGAAGAAGAAGAAGAAGAAGAAGAAACAAGAATCATGGAGTCAATGATGAAGAAGCAGAATGGTCAGAACGGTATCTGGGATTTCCCTGAAGATGACGATGTTTTCTACGAGGAGCTGAGAAGGCAGGTCCTGAAATTAACTGCAGAGGACGATGAAGATTGTCGTGCCGCTGCTAAACCGCTGCAGCCGAGGTTCGCCGGTGCTAGCCCTGTCTACTTCTACAACTGGTCGGGAAACGACGCCGTGGAATATTCCGGTCAGCGATGGCCGGCGAATTCGTGGAGTTCGCGAACCGGAAGTGGCACCGGCACCGGAGTTTTCATTCCTCAGACTGGCAGTAAATCCAGGAGAAGGAATAAGCAAAGTATGTTAATTAGTACAAGTTTTCATTAATTTCCCTGTTTTGTTTTGCTTCATCATTTTTCCCTTTCAGAATTACTTATTTGCAGCTTCTTCCTTGTTTTTCCAGGAAAGGAGAAAGCTTACAAGCCAGTTCAAAATGTGGCATGAAGATTGAATTTGAACCAGATTATTAATTTCCTGCTTTTCCAATGTAAATAATAATGTTATTACAAGGCTGAACAGCAAGAATTTTGAGCCTTTTATGGATAATAAGTTGATGATGTTTTCTCCAAAGTTAGTACTACTACTTGATACAGAACCAGTTAATGTTTTTTCACTACTAATAGAGTCATCATAGAGATAAGGTCAGATTACAGCGCGGTTTATTAGCCCTTCGGCCTCGCTAGCCACAGTGAACTGAGTGCCCTGAGCCTTGACATGTAATCACTGATTACAAGAAGGGCACGAGCGGCTTGGCGAGTTGTCAGAATCCGATGCATTTGCTGTAGAGTCTGCTGCCTCAAAAGATCAGCCTAAAAAGATCGAAAAATAACTCGTTTAAGATTCAGTTTCATTTCACAATTTGAACTGAAAAGGAAACTAAAATGGATGGTAAATTGGTTTACCTGATGAAGGAAGTTCTCTAGTGTTGTGAGCTTGCCCATTGCAATAGCCATTTGTCCCATGTAGTCGGACACGTTACCCGAGGCACTCGAACGAAGGGAGCTACACGAGAGAGTGTCAACAAGCGATTGCTGAAGCGCTTCCATTCCTTGAGACAAAGCGTCCTCAGCCTGTTGCGAAGACTGCTGCAAATTGCATATACCGAGCAACTGCTGGTCTGTGAGAGGCTCGAGATGGTTTCCCAAAATCTGACATTATTCAAAATGTGTTAAAACAAAACATCCATCGAAGAGCGAAATGATGCAAACCTTATGATATACCTTCAGAAGCTCAGAAGAGCGAAATCCCCCCAACCACATGAAGCATCTCTCAGCAGGAGTCTTCCACATGCCTGAGAGCATGTGGAACACGTCTGATTTGGTGCCGATATCCTTCAGCCTAAATATTTCATCATAGTGTAACATCACTGCATCTACAAGAAACCTCAAATCGTTGTCACCAAATTGAGAGTTCACTGCTGATCTGAGGTCGTTGATCAGCCTCTGATGATCATCGAGCCAGCGAGCATAGTCCAGGTCAAATGTCATTGCCCCTGCTCAAATCACACCATATTTAGTGAAATCAGCCTATGTTATGATCTAATATAATGCTACTAGTAAATGTAACTTAACTTACCATTTCCACTAGAATAATGACTCTGGTGATCTCTTGAATATCCACCAGCATTATATGAGCCCTGAAACCATCAGACATTTAGCTTTCACTTACATTACACACAAGTTTTTACGATTTCTGAGTCAATAGAAAAGAATTTTGTGCTTAAAGTACACGATTAAATGAAAGAAAATCTCACTACCTGCTGCCGCGCTTGTTTGAGCTCCTGCTCTAGCTGTGCAAGTTTAAGACGGCTATTTTCCAACTGTTGAACATATGCCTGTAGATGAGTAAAATCATGGATCATAATTCATAAGAGCTTATTTTACAAATTACATATATCTTGAAATGAGAGTTGAATCTGAAAGACAGAGAAGCGACATTACTTTCTTCCTCAGCCGACTTTTTCTGGCAGCCTCTCGGTTCTGGGCCAATCTTCGTAGCACCTATACACAATATCATTAAACCAGATATGAGAACCAACATGCGGAGTTCAATCACACAATATATGAGCAAACAACAAGCTGAAAACCAACCTTTTGATCTCCAGTTCTTCCTCCGGACTGCTCCCTTGAATCCACAACTACAGCTCCATGTTGAACACCATTAAACTGAAAACAAGGGAAAGGCAAGATATTGATATATAAATAGATGTCCTTTCAGGATTTATTTTTTTTCCACAGAATTAATACACTCAGGGAAACAAAGCTCGGAGTAAAATCATCTGTTTGTTTAAATGATGCCTTGATTTTGTTGGCTATACACAATGATCATATAAAGTAGAGAGGCAATTCAAGCACAGAAAACATGACTCATATAATCAGCCTGACTAACACAATCATCCTACTCCACAACATGTAACATGAACATCTCACCCTTAATATAAACTATTAAAACTCACGAAGCCTTCGAATAACAATTAGATTTGCTTCCAAGCTATTGAACAAACTAAAACATGAGGAAAATATACCTGGCTCTTATCATCTGTGTCAACATCTGTATCAGTATCAGTCTGTTGGCTATTATCCGCCATTCCTGACTCTCCCCAATTATCATAGCTTCCATTACCCATAGCCCCGGCATTTCCTCCACTAATCATCGCCCCCTTCTGCATCACAAACTGCCCTGTTTCCGCAACAGTTCCTGATGAGGCAAGCTCAGCAGAACCCATGTTCTGCATTAACCAAATCACCAACAATTACAGCCAAGAATGCATTTTTATTTCACTCATCAAAGGAAAAACATGCTATAGTTAACAATCTACTTACCGTTTGAAGCCCAGCACCAAACTGCAAGTTAGTTCTAAGAGCAGCATTGCTTGATCTCATGTCATTATTATACACAGAACCTGCATAAATTGTTCACAAAAACTGCATTTTCAGTCTCTACTTATAAATGGTAGTTGAAAAGCAAAGAGAGATACAAGGAGAAAGAGAAAACATACTTCTGCTTAAATCAACAGCATCCTCTTGGTGGAACACTGACTGCTCTAGCTCTCCAAGATCCACAAAGTTTCCCCAATTTCTACCATCATTACCACCTCTGCAATAGACCATATAACAACTTAAGCACATATAAAACAAGTACTATAAGACATCATCATTCAGCAAAACCTATAAAATAGTCCTCATGTTTGATTCTCATAACTATGAAAAAAAGACAGACATGACCAATAAAAAAAAAACCAAGCATATCTAAACATTGTCCCAATCAAGAAGTGAAGAAGAACCCACAAAAACAAATAGATTTGAACAGTTGAAACTACCAAAGCATTTATTTCAAGAATGATCCCAACTTAACTACCATCCCTATCATTGTATCTGAAACTGAAACAAACAGAAAAAAGCAATCTTTTTTCTCATTTCAAAGTAAAAAATAACCATCTTAACCTCATCAGAAACAACAAAGAGGAAAATCAAAGGGTGAGCTCAGTATCTTAAAAAATGCATCAAATCAAGATGATGGCAAAAGGCACCAAGAAGAAAAGGCACCTGGGATAATATGCAGGTAATGGATGGCAGTACATAGGTGAAACTGCAGCTTCTTGAGCTGTTCTAAAGCTCTGCATGAAGTGAAAAATGCTGTCCTAAAATGGTGCTTGTTTGTACTAATGATGGAGAAGCTGGGACGATGAAATGGTGTTAATGTCAAGATTTAAAGAAATCTTTTGAAGTACAAATGAGCAGAACACGGAATGTATAGAAAAGGGTGGTGAAGACTGAGAAGAGTGGGACTAGAAGTTCAGAGGTTTAATGGGAAGAAAAAGTTAAGACAAAATCTTGGGACTATCTTTCTCAGCAGAGGGTAACGTATGAGTACAGTCTTTGGTAGGAGGACTGTTTTGTAATTATTCATATTCAAACTAAATCTTCTATTTTCATGTCGAATTTTACTGTTTTACTGTCCCTTTGTTAATTATATAATAAATATATTATCATTTTAATAGATGATTGATTTAAAATTTTATCTATAAAATATCATGTATATTTACAAAGATAAAATATCTTTTATTTTGTACCGCAATATAGCATAATAGGATATACTTGAATAATCATTTTATATTGGGAGATGCACGAGCAGAAATGTCAGCAGAAAGGTACCTGACTTTCTTCATTATAATTTATCACCGGTTTGGCCAATTTTTCTACACTCGGTTTACTGACCTTTGTTGGTGTGGTAATGGCAGTACCATTTTGAGTGTTGTTTTTCTAGGGACAGTTTGGCATCTTTTATTTCATTTTCACTTTATTTATTTATATTCATACTATCAGTTAAACTAATTTTAATTTATTTAAACTTCATGTTTAAGTTCATTCTTTGTGCTCCCTTTGTCCAACTTAAAGTTTCCGATTTGACTTTTCAATGCAAACTAAAACAATTTTGAATATTGATATCTTAAATATGTAAAATTTTTGAAAAATGTATTACTTAAAAATATATGTTATTATGAATACAATAACATATTACGTAATAATAATCATACATAAAGTAAAAATTAATATCCTAAAAATTTTGCACTTATAACCAACAACCCCAATCAAGAAGGGCATTTTTGTCATTTTCAGTTACCCATTTCGCTGCTGCCAAGTTCTTAATTCTCATGGAGGAACTTTCGATCAAGCGAGAGGGCTTGTTCAATTTTACTCATTCATTAGTTGACTTAACTTTTCCATGCACGAGTCCTAAAAATTATATTTTCCAAGAGTAAAGCTACCTGAATTGAACGAAAAATTGTAAAGTCCTAAAAATATGTTTATTTTGATAGTAAAGTCCTAAAAATTCAATTTAGTCTAATTTGAATGGCACGATAAAGATATGTCAATGACATATTAGCATTTTATATAAGTACATCTGGTTTTTTTCTATGTGTACTCTACTATAAATAATTGTCTGATTCCATCACCTTAGGTAAACGTTACCATGACATTATTTTAAAATTTATGATTATTAACACAATAACTTTAAAAAAAAAATTCATTCATGGTACTGGGTAAACACTCATTAACGATTACAATAATCAACATCTAATCAACCAACCTATTACAAGGCTAACTAAATCATATGATAACCAGACTCATATCGTCTGTACTAGATTATTAACACAATAACTGAGTAAGGCTTGGTTCCGTTTAACTTATTACAACTCTAATACATGCAGATCCAATAAACCACTACATCTCCTACTGCAGCTTAAATGACCAGGGCCTTAAGTATTATTTGAATTTAGTCATGTAAAGTGGTGATCCCAAACTATTTTCCCTTAGGAGTGTTCCATAGGAAATTAGGAATGAGGGAGGGAGTACATGATTGTATCAAGTGTATAATAGATTCATGCAGATCACGTGGCCAGAAAACTCCTAAGGAATCTTTAAAACTATGTCATGTGTAACAAGAAATTGTCTTTTTTGTTTCTGTTTTTATATGCGAAGGAACAATATTTCACTTTTCGAGACTTTAATAAATAGTGGAAAAATTGTTGTGGTGTGATGGTATTCCAATTTTATTTAAAAAGCATACAATGTGATTTTAATTAGTTGTCGAATTATTTTAATGTGGTTGTAAAATCCTTTTCAAGGTATTCTGCAAATTATTACGTGCACCGGGGTACGGTGCTCTACGTACCCCTAGACCTTTATTTGCAAATTAATAATTAAAACATAATTACCGTTAATTTAAAATTTAAAATGTATGTAACTAAATTTCAGCCCACGATTTATCGGCACGTAAATAGTCATTAATCCTTGTTTTTTGAAAAATCCAAAAAAACAATATTAAATTGATGATCAATTAAAAGAAATTGGATATTAATCTCTAAATTGTGCAGTACTTACCCCTCTTCATCTGTTACAACAGTTTGTAATGTGCATATCAATGGTATGCATTGTGCATTCTATTTATATTAGAAGTGCATTTTAAAATGCTATGGGTTTTTTTCTCATTAGTCAATGCACACTCTCGTTATTATTATTATAATGATATTGAAATGCAAATATAAAAATATTGCAATGCACATTGATAAATAGATAACGCACAATGCTATACGTAAGAATGCACAATTCATTTAATTAGAATGTACGCAATAGCCTTGGGGTACTATATAATTTGCTAAATTGTGCATATTTATCATATGAGTTGCACATTTTTATTATGTGCATTGTGCAGTCTAATAATTTCATAAGTGAAGTTATAACATTAATGTGCATGCGTACTCTTTAAATTGTGTAATATATTTATACTGAAAGTGCATTTTAAGAAGACACCAAACTATTTTTTTTATTTACTTAATTGATAGCTTTTTAGGTAAATAATTTGAAAAAAATGTATAATCATGTTTCTAAGTGACGAGTTTGATATTGTGCATTTAAATTATTATAAATGTGCATTTCACTAAATAAAATTGTGCATTTAAATTATTATAAATGTGCATTTAGACATAACTATCATATTACGTAATGAAAAAGGGGAAAAAATAAATGAAAGCATCACAAAATAATTCAGTAAATTCAGTTTGTTCGTCCAGCTCAAATTAGTAAATTCAGTATTTTCGTCTTTTTGTTCCTTCTTCTAGCTCTTTCTCTTTCGTCCAGCTCAAATTAGTAAATTCAGTATTTTCGTCTTTTTGTTCCTTCTTCTAGCTCTTTCTCTTTCCCCATCAAAAACCCGTGTTTTCTCTTTTTTTCATCTTCCCCACTTCTAAGCAACCATCAACTCTTGGTTTCCCGATTCCTTTCAGTTTTGAATTCCTAAAATAAAAAATAAAATTTTAACCAATTAGTCATGTGTTAACAAAAATATAACAGGTTCAGGTTTAGGTAAATACAACAATGCAAACACTACAAATACGGCCAAATATGTAAAATGAATTATAACATTTTTACTTCTACCTAGAATTCACTCGGACATATTAACATGACCATCCCTCACTTAACCACACCAAAAAAAGGTTAAATTG
The DNA here is from genome assembly GCA_963678965.1 of Cruciata laevipes. Lineage (NCBI taxonomy): Eukaryota > Viridiplantae > Streptophyta > Magnoliopsida > Gentianales > Rubiaceae > Cruciata > Cruciata laevipes. The sequence goes on along the minus strand of OY787641.1, from coordinate 6,916,730 downwards.
CACATTTATATGTACAACACGTACAAAAACACAATAACATCACATATAACATATATATGATAACATCTCGTATAACTATTCTGCATTGCACAATTACTTAGGTTGAAGTGCACAATATATACATTTATCCTACACATACACATTGAATAATACTACATTGCACATTTATTTATACCTAACAAATTCCACTACAATCACATTTTTCTATATTAAATTTCAAAATCTATATAAAATGCACATCCACTCATTACAAATTGCACCTTTAATTACAACAACATGCACAAGTATTCATACAAATTGCAGATACGCATACCAACTACTCCTCCATTGTGATGATAATAAACGACGAGATTTACCTCTCGAATCGCGGCTGTATTTTATTTGCACCACAAAATCAACAAAATCATCTGGGTCGAATTTTGGAAATCATTTTCATCGATACACGTTCATCGACCTACAAAAGTTTTTAAAATCCAACCTTTATAACCAAAAAGCAAATAAATTTATTGAATACATAAAACATAGATTCTAATAATAACTCACCAATTGCACGGTATTCTTCAACAAACTTTTATTTTGAAACTCCGAATGGTAATTGACTAATTGAGTGTCAAAAGTTTCGTGGTAATTGTGCAGCTCCGGCGAATCTCTAAAGTTATCCCTAATTTAAAATTTTGATCTACTTATAAATTGGTACGCTTACGGTTTCTATAAGTTCCTTGCAGTTTTTTTAATGAGCGGTTAAAAAGGTCGAACGTGGATATAAATACATTTTACTTTTCTACGTAAAAATAAAAAGTAATTAATAATTACACATTGGGGTCTAGGGGTACGATGCGCACGGTACCCCTAGTGTATAGTATAGGAATTGTTCTACTATAACTATAACCACTACCTTACAAGCGGTTTCTTGTATTATTTCTTTGTTACTCTTGCTATTTATAAGGCATGGAGAATCCAATATAAATTCCTCCACCATTGGTGGCTTATTTAAAAAAAAAAGAATTATTTCAAAAAAATCAGATTTAATCAATATTCTCTTAATCTCTGATATTATTATAATTTTAATCTATTTAAATTTATTCAATCTATCTTTATTTAGAGATCATTTGTATCAGGTTGTAAAAGCTAAAAACTTCATTGTTCTTTTAAAGAACACAATTAGATATTGTTGTTGGATTTCTCCTATTATCGATAAAGAAAAATACGTTCAATTTGAGAGCAGTTTGTTTATTGCTATTTACAGAGTATACTTATACAGTACTCCCTCTGTGCCTCTTATATTGGCAACAACCCAACTTTTTATGTATTTATTAATATTCTAGCATGTGGGGAATGACCAGTTTGCCCTTGAAGTATGACCAGTTTGACAGGCACGTGAGAGTTAAGTTGACAAATCTGGACTAAATACGCAATCTTTTAACAACATCCAGCTGGTAGCATGGGCGGAACTTGGGGAGCGTGGGACCGCGACGGTTACCCCCAGATTTCAGCTAACATGTTAAATCACTGTAGCAATAGGACGTTTAACCTTCGAAAAATAGGCTCATGAAGTACAATATCGCTCTCCCTGTTATGCACTTCTTGCCGGATGTATCCCCTAAATCCTCGTGTGCCATTTGGTGGGCTGCCAATACAATACAAGAGGCACGGTTGAAAAACATATACAACACATTTTAAACATACCCTCCGTCACAGCAGAAGCTGTCACTTTCCTTATTAGTTCGTCACACTATAAGGTGCACACTTTCTTTTTATGGTTTATGTCTTTCAATCTCCACCACTCATTTTTCTCAATTCTTAAATCAATTCTCATCCATCCATCTTACCTTCCTTAATATTTGTGATGTTTTCTCTCTCTGTAACTCCAGATGGGACAGACTAGTACTAGTACTATAATACTCGTATTACACATTTTAAATACTAGACTGTAGATTTTTTATATTTTGTAATAGTAGTTTTTTGAGTGAGAATTAAATAATAACCTAGAAATGTGTGGGAATAAATAAGAGGATATGGGAAAGAGCGAAGGTATAGGAGTAGAGCTGGAAAGAAGATGGGATGGTAGGGATGACGGGTGACTAGTGATTGATCAGGAATTAGGAGAATATTAATTGGCCCGTAGGGTGTCCTTTGTGTGAGAAAGAGCTGCTCTTTTTATACCGTGAACTATTCTCGTCAACTACTATATGGACAAAACTTCCATTCAAATTAACAAATATTGGGATGCTACATTATTAATAGGATATTATCTTGATTGATATATTCAATCAAGATATATTGTGTAAATATTATTGTACATATATAGATTAGTCTACATTCATTGTATCTTGTATCATTGTATTCTATGGCCCTGTTTACCAGAGCTTATCTGTAGATCAGTTCAGTTCAGTTCAGTTCAGTTCAGTTCAATTCAATTCAGTTCAGTTCAGTTCAGTGAAAATGCAATTTGATGAAATTCAGGTTAATTCAGTCATGCTGATTCCATTTTTCAATACATCAATTTTCAGTTCAGTTCAGTTCAGTTCAATTCAGTACATCAAGAAATAAGCTCTAGTAAACAGGGCCTATATATTCAGTAATATGACAGACTCACTATACGGTGAATTATCATTCTTTCAATTGTATAATTTATCTTATTAATTATTATTATTAGTTATATAATTCATCTCAATTGTATGTATCACCATGCTTCATTCAAAACGTAAATAGACAAGTGTTTTTTGAGTTATTTGTCGAAATCAGTACATATAGGTTAAGATAGAAACAAGGGCAAAATTGATCACAGGTTCTTGATTATGTGCTACTCCCTTTATCTCACTATGATTTATCCAATTGCTTTTGACAAGTTTTTTAAGAAAGCTGATGTGGGTGGTAGGGTGAATTATGTGAGAGAAGGTTAATATTTTATATTATAATTCTTTGCCAAAAAAGGAAATGGGTGAATCTCTTTAGGACGGACCAAAAGGGAAATTAGATACATTTCCTTGGGACGGAGGGAGTATTATAATTGCGAGTGTTAAGAAAGTGCGATTGTAAGGTTCAGATGTGTAAAAATATGAAAAACTTAATGTTTTGGACAGTTTACCAATACGTCTGACGTTGGTTTGTGTTTTTGCTAAGACGACAGCGGAAGAGCCTTGGTTTCTAGCGACAGTTCATGCAACTGAGACAGTTATTTAATGATTTTTATCAGTTCAATTTTTGGCATGTTTTTCCTAGTTGAAACTTAATTATATTTGTTGAGTTAACCTTATCGAAAGGCAGGCATAAAAATTCACAAAAGTCAAATAGAATAACTTATATAAGTCTATTGTAAGAAATTCATCGACTATCGATAATTAAACCGTTACGTTCACACCTTTCTAGAACTCGAGACTATATGTACACATACTTAAGAAATAAGGATTATGAATGCAACAAAGATCACGTAAGTTTTATTTCATGTCACTATTTTTTTCAATGAACATGATAGTTGTGGAAAATATCATGAATGGAAAAGGTAAACATACATTTACTAAGAAGAAAATATTAAAATTTAATTAACAATTTTCATTGAATATCAGTTCAACTAATTTTTCTCTCCCCTCTACAAAAAATAAATTAATTTTTTTTTCTTCTGTCCCAATTCAACCTCTCTACCAAAACAATTGGAATTTCAAAAAAAAAAAACTAGGCCTCGTTTGGCTATCAGCGTTTAGCTGTTAGCTGTTAGCGGATTTTATTACCTGTTAGCTGTTAGCTGATTCTATTAGCTGTTTTGACTAGCGGTTTGATTAGCTGTTTGTGTTTGAGTGTTTGGCAAATGACAATTAGCTGATAGCTGTTTTGTTACGTTAAAAGACCAAAATAGACATTAATATAATTTATTATTAATTTCTTTTATGGAGTGTATTATTTGTTTTGAAGTATCGAAAGAAATTTTTATTACCTATATTTATTTATTTTTATGCTATTTGTTATTTTATTCTTTATTAATATACCCATTTTCTTTAAAAAAATTAAAATGATTAACATTTCATAGTAATATATGTTTAGCTGGACATTTTAATATTAAGATATGAAATACTTAAAATATAAATTAAAAATAATATTTTAGAATAAATATATACGTACACATTTTGTGTACGCACGCATATGAATATATGAATTGTACTATTAAAATTTGATTAATATTATATGAATTTCTAGACCAATTCTTGGGTGAGGCAGTCTCACCCATGAGGCAGTACCAATTTAACCCATTTTTGATGAGATTTGATGAATTGGCACCTCAAGACTCGATGAGTTGATCATGTTTGATGAATTGACACCGAGGTTTGATGAGGTGATGTTGAGATTTGATAAGTTGGTAGTGATGTAGGATGAGGTGACAACATTGAAACAATCATATTTGGCCTTGCCTCATGGGTGAGGCTGCCTCATATGAGAATTACTCGAATTTCTAACATGATTAAAATTTGGTTTAGTAATTTGATTTTTTTTAAAAGGAAATTTTGTAAGAATAAGGATAAAAAAGATATTTTGTAATATTGTTTTAATTAATTCTTTGTAAACGCTGCTCTTTCTAGCGTTTCAGAAACGAGAGGTTTCACCAAAACAGCTAATCAGAAAAAGCTATTCACCAAACACTAAGAAGAGCTGATTGACCAGTCAAATGTCCATATTTAACCCAAAAAGCTAAACGCTACTCAAAACTCTCGTCACCAAACGGGACCTAAATATCAAACGTTGGAACTTATGGAAATGTTTTTGAATTAATTTGGTATGTACTCATTATGGCATTTAAGCCTAAAGAATCAATAGGGCTTTACTTGAAAGAAACCACCTGCTCTTCTACTCATTCTGAATACTGATGCGTGTCAGTCTGAAGCAGTGAATTCTGCAATCTTTATTTTAATCATTCCATTTCCGTCTTATTTTTACTAATTCAGTAAAGTGAAAATAAGAATGGGCCAATAAAAAACCGGAGAAGCCCAGAATAGCCCACTATCTCCGGGAGTGGGATGTTGGAAATGATGTGACCGGCCCACATTGCCCCGGTGTTTATGTGATCCGTTTTTCTTGTGCTTTTGAAATCACAACAGTTTCTTGGCTTTCGATTTGACATTGCACCAATTGAGCACCTGAATTTGATTAACGTTTATCACCTGAGAAATGCATGTGTGGTTGGTTACCATTAGGCTCTGTTTCCTATTTGGCAAAAAAAAAAAAAAAAAAAACTCCGTTTCTTCAAGTTTTTTCTATTATTCAGTTCAGTTCAGTTCAATTTGTATTCATTTAATTTAATTTAGTTTAATAAAAAATTAATTTGATGAAATTTAGATTATTCAGTCATACACATTATTTTAATACATTAATTTTCAGCGGTAGAGGAGACTACAAAATAATCCTTGATATTTGCAGTTAAACATCGCAATGACCCGCACGTACAAAATGCTAAAGGCATTCCAGTTTACAATGTAAAATGGTCAGCGGGTTATAAAGAGATCACATTCCAACATTATAATGTGATCACGTTATTGTGTTGGAGCTAGAAATTATACACTTTTACTGTGAGGATAAAATTTGCTTAAACGATCAAAGCTGGTGTTATAAAAAAATTTAATCTTCTATTTTGACACTGGTTTGACTTTGGGTTCAACATGGTGGGATTATTGTTTTTAACCAAATAGCGTTTTTCCAGGACGTTGACTGAAAACAAATTTCACCAATGTGTTCCCAATACTCAATTAGTCTCAATGCCACCGAGTCAATGACTCATATCTCATTGTCGATAACCAAAACCTCACCTCAAGCAACCCTAACATCATCGGCTGCAATACAAACCTCATAGTCAGTGAAACAAAGCTCAACACCAATGTTCTCAAACGTTACTTTCAGCGGTTGCAACCTGTAAATCAATTACAATCATATTAACCTAGCTCAAATTGAATCCAAAACTGAATCCCATCAAAATTACCAGATCTCACCAGATTTGTGCTTCACATTATCCAAATTATTGCTTCAAATTAGATGTCGTTTCTTCTCATGGTCGTTCGCCGCTTTAGACTATTTCAGATATATTGTCGTTCGCACCCAAAATCATCAATGTCAAATACTTCTCATATGCATCATCGACAAATCAACCATATTCACCGCCCAACATCACATATCCGGTGCACTTGCACAAAAGTATTCGACGCCACGATCTTTCCTTGACGCACAAAAGCATTGGTTCCTTCCATCATAACTGAATCATCTCAACGCCTTTACCACTTCTGAGAAGACTCGACCCTTAACGGAAAATTTTCTGTGATTGTTGATTATGATTGCAAACCTCACCACCGCTAATGATTTTGACGATTCCGACTATGAGAAATTGAATGGTTTATGAATTGGGGAAGAAAATGGAATTTTAGGTGTATTTTACAAAAGTGTCCTTGAAATTTGATTGATATTTTAATTGTAGCGTCGAGATTGAAATATTTATTTAGAGAAAAATGATCGTGTACACTTTTGAAAAGTGTTCTGATATCCATACACTGACATTGACACTGTAAATCGTACCTCCAAAATCTTTGGACGGCCATCCAAATATGTAATTTTGATTTTCATGTTACTTGAAAATAATCATGTAAATATCTGTTTAGGGTAATAGAACACTTTTCAAAAATTTAGCATTGCATAAGAACTAAACATTTTTTCAATATTTTTAACTATAAAACTTGTATTGAAATAGAGTTTAACGCACTGTCTCATTAGTTGGTTGATTCATACAAGACTTTATATAGAATCAAATTGAAATAGAATAAAATATAAAGGGAAAATAAGTTGCTCAAATAGTTTGATTGGTCCGGCCAGTATATGCTGCAAGTGATTAATGGCCGCAAATCTCCCATAACGGACGGCCAACCTTACTCTGAATTTGACCTGTGCAAGGCAAGTGGACGTCTTAAAAAAGAACCTAAATATTGCATACTCCCTCCATCCCCTTATAAATGTCCTACTGAAATAGTCAATATTTTTCACACCATGTTTAATCATTAATAACTTATAATATATAAATAATATATTTTTACATGAGATATCGTTAGAATCCTCGTATGATATACTTTTTAAAAATAAAAATTATTTACTCTAATATTAAGTATAATGAAAGTTATTAATGGTCAAGTATGGTGTGAAAAAAATTGACTATTTCAGTAGGACATTTATTTGGGTACGGAGGGAGTATGAATGAATTGATTTCATTTATGATTTTTGGAATTGTGAACCTGTCTAAACTAAAGTAGCTAGTAGTATTGATAGAACTTTGCCATAACACACATCACGTTCCACATGAACCCCTAATTGACTGTTTAGGAAGGCACCTAAGTTTGAGGCTGGAAAAATATTATGAACCACATTTTTAATCATCTTACAAGGTGGAAAGTTCCACTAAATATATCCTTGTTGTAATCAGTTATTCAGAATCATGAATGAGAAATTAATATTTTGTTTTTTAAAAACCCTCATTATTGGTTAAATGACACAAGTGATAGTGTTGTGTTTCGGTGGTACTCTAGTAAAAATTTCTTTGAATATGATTAAATTTGATAACGATTAGTATTGTTTAACAAAGGCCCTGTCCAATAGGGTGCTGGAATTGGTAGCTGGTGCTGGAGGTAGGGCTGTGCAACCGGTCCGACCCAGACCGGACCGGACCGGAACCGGTTTGGACCGGGACCGGAATGTCCATAATTCTTGGACCGAAGACCCGACCGGAAAGGGATATTCTGGACCGGGACCGGTCCGGAATTATTCCGGGTTTGGACCGGACCGGACCGGTTAGACCGGAATTTTAATATTTTATTTTTTAAACTTTATTTTTATGTTAAAAATAAAACTTTTTTAACAAAAAAATTTTAGTAATATGAAAATTAGAATAAAAATAAGTTATATTAAAATAGAGTTTGTGAAATATGATTGCATGATTTTTATATAACAAAAGAAGATGCAATGATCTCACAAACGATTAAAATTGTTCAAAAAAATGAGAGTAAAAATTTTGTAACAACTAAAAACCACCTTTATAAATCTATGAATTTCAAAAAATATAATTTGAAGTGATAGAATAATACTAATATTAATGACCAAAAATAAAAATAACACATAAATTAATTAATAAATATTTAAAAATATAAAGTATATTAAATACCGGTCCATCCGGTCCGGACCGGAAAATACCCGGTTTTGGACCGGACCGGACCGGACCCGGAATCCCTAAAAAACTTGGACCGGAGACCGGACCGGAATCCCTTATATCCGGTTCCGGACCGTTACTTTCCGGTCCGGTCCGGTCCAATTTTCCGGTCCGGACCGGTTCATGCACACCCCTAGCTGGAGGGTGCTGGAAGGTGCTGGAAGGTGCTGGAGGGTGCTGGAGGGGGTTGAAATTAAATTAAAATTGTATAATGATGATGTACATAATTATGAAACTATATATTTAAAGAATGATTAATTCGTACACAACATATTGAAATTAATTTTAAAGAAAAATTATTTATTTTTTTTTAAAAAAATAAATCATTCATGTATGTGAATAGTGACAAGTGCTGGAGGTGCTGGAAATAAGCGCTATTGGACAGGGCCAAAGTATGCAATTTAGTCCGCAATTGAGAAATTATTATTCACCATATAAAGTTGAACGCTCTCATTTGAAGTTCAAATGACACTTCTTAGAGCATCAAGATTGTAAAGATTTGTTTTTCAAATTGATATTTGACAGATTATTATTCAATTTTACTACAATGTGAATAAAAGTATATTGAAAATTCATAATTGATAGTGGTGAACCTTTCATTTTCAATGCAAACAATATTGTAATTCTAATCTAATAAATAAATGTGACTTGTTATAATATTTTTTAAATTTAATTATGTATACATTTTTAGTTAATAGTAGATATGTGTATATTATAATGATATGTCTACCAACTTTTACTTAAATTGATATTTATATTGAAAATGCTCTATGTATATAGTTGTGTGCTAAAAGTTCACCTATATTCCATACCAAATTTCATTCACTCCTCTATCTAATTTTCGATTTTCAAAATATAACTACTCAAAATAAAAGAAGTTATTAAACTTGGAAAAAATAACATTGAAATAGTGAGACATTGTACAAAAGAATAGGGGCCTAAAATTGAAAAGAAATAAAAGCGAAGTCCAAAACCACACAAAAGAACAAAAGGACCCAGCAAGCCCACATGATTTCCCCTCGTCCTTTACGACCCAACGTGTACACGTGTCAGCACCGCAATCTCCTCTCACAAAAAACCAATCAAAGAAAATGACCGTGTTTTGACCGCAAATTCACCCTCCCTTGACCGCCAACTTGATCCCATTTTAACCGTTTCACCGAATCACGGACCTCCCATTATATAAAGCGATTCCCACAGCGAGGAAATCAGAATATTTCACTGTATTTCACTTGATAGCTTTCTGAAGAATCTCAACTACGAAAAGGTGCGTTCATCGATTATTTTTATTTATTCCCTCTGATATTTAGTTCGTTATTTTGCTCTGAACTTGAGATCCTTGTGATTGTTCTTGCAATTATCGTGTGGGTCGTGATTTGTTTGGTTTTTTTTGAGAGATCTGTGCGGATTTAGTTGTTTTTAGTCAAGGGAATTAAAGGATTGTTGGGATTTGATGATTGATCTGTATTTGGATTGAGTTTGATTTGATTAATCTTGGCATGCAATTAGTGTTTTGTTATAGTTGATAGGGTTTCATTTGATTTGATGTTATTTCACAGGAGGGTTAGTTGATTAATCTGATGATTTTTCGGTTTTTAGATGAAACTGTAGTGGAGCCTTTGTGTTTTAATGGTTTTTTTTTTGTATCACAAAGATTTTTGTCTTGTTGTTGGTGGTTGTTGTTTGAGATGAGCATGTTTTGTGGATTATAATGGTGTGGACTTTGGTTTGATGTTTATTCAATTGCTGGTTACTTTTCTTGCTCATTGGGATTTTTGGCTAGTGTTTATCTTTTGAGATGACTTCTTGTTGTTGTTTGAGAAGAGCATGTTTTGTGGATTATAATGGTCTGGACTTTGGTTTGATGTTGATTTAATTGCTGGTTACTATCGTGCTTATTGGGATTTTTTGGCTAGTGTTCTTACTGTGGATGTCTTAATCTTTTGCAGAGAAATCATGTCACAGTCTCGTGAGGAGTTTGTTTACATGGCCAAGTTGGCCGAGCAGGCTGAGAGGTACGAGGAAATGGTTGAGTTCATGGAGAAGGTTGCCAAGACTGTTGATTCTGAGGAGCTCTCTGTTGAGGAGAGGAACTTGCTCTCTGTTGCCTACAAGAATGTTATTGGTGCTAGGAGAGCCTCGTGGAGGATCATCTCCTCCATTGAGCAGAAGGAGGAGAGCCGTGGTAATGAAGAGCATGTGTCGATCATCAAGGGCTACAGAGGAAAGATCGAGGCTGAGCTCAGCAAGATCTGTGATGGGATTCTGGGCCTGCTCGACTCTCATCTTGTTCCTGCAGCAACTGCTGCCGAGTCCAAGGTGTTTTATCTGAAGATGAAGGGTGACTACCACAGGTACTTGGCTGAGTTCAAAACTGGAGCCGAGAGGAAAGAGGCTGCTGAGAACACTTTGGTTGCCTACAAATCTGCTCAGGTGAATTTTTAAGTGATGTTATTACTTAAGTCTGATATTTCCTACTAGTCTGAGTTTTTGGTTCCTAAGAGTTTGTTTTCTTATATGTTTTCCTTGTAGGACATTGCCCTTGCTGACCTTGCTCCAACACACCCCATCCGACTTGGTCTTGCACTTAACTTCTCAGTGTTCTACTACGAGATTCTGAACTCCCCTGATCGTGCTTGCACTCTGGCCAAGCAGGTTTGTTTGCTCCTCTAGTGATTTGTTTTTCCAATCATAATGTCATAGTTACATGGATGACATGTTTATGTTCCTTTGAGTTCGTTAATAAATGATTGTGAAGTGTCATTTGGTTTGATATTGATAAGTTATGCTTCTGCTGGGAACTCTTATTTATTATTCCTTTTTGCTCATTTCAGGCATTTGATGAAGCAATCTCTGAGTTGGACACTCTAGGTGAAGAATCCTACAAGGACAGCACCCTCATCATGCAACTTCTTCGTGACAATCTGACTCTGTGGACTTCTGATGTGCCTGTATGTAGATTTCATCTTCTCGATTTGAATCTCTCTGTTGCATAATCTATGTGTTTTATTTTTTTTAAAGTATGGCTAACATTCAAATGGTCCTTACTTACAGGAGGATGCTGGAAATGAGATCAAGGAAGCCTCTGCACAGGAAGGTGACAAGTAATCTCGCTAGCACGAGCATGGCTTTGCAGGAGCATGTCTGATTCACTAGGTTTAGGAGATGTGTTGTAGTCTGCTTTGTGGTATTGTCGCAAATCTTTTACTTTTTCAAGTCTGGAAGCCAAGGATCTTATGAGATTTAGAGTCATATGATTTGATGCTCAATAACTGTAGGATGGATTTCTGAAGTTTTCATCTTCTATGGTATTTGTGGAAGCTTGGTTTTTCAGTCTCTTGGCTTTCTTTAGCTTTTTTCATTTCATTCTGACTATAATGCTCCTTTAAAATAAATGGTGAAACAGTCGCCTTTCAAAAATTATGCTATCTTCAACTTCTTGACCCTCGAATTTTGTGTTAAAATGATAATAATTCAATCCATGGTTTCTCATTCTTCAACTTGTTTCCTCGCTCCATCAAACAAACAAACAAGATGAAAACTCATTTTAAAATTGCGGGGCAATAACCGATACACTTTTTTCGTAAAACTGTTTTGAAGGTTTTGTCAAACACAGTTTGCATACAAAACTCTACATTTTGAAGATTTTAGAGGTCTCAAAAAACGTTTTTGTCAAAAACATCTCAATTATAAGCAAGGCAAACTTTAAAGTCTACAGCTTCTTTTACACTCAAATCTAACTGAAGGAGAAGTTTTCAGACAAATAAAACAACTTCAAAGTCTGCTAATTGCTATAGATAAATCCAACTTTTGGGCATAAAACAATCTCTCCATTCTACCAGTAGCCTGTGAGTATATTTTATAAATACAATTCAGATCACAAGAAGATGGTGAATATGAAGTAAAAAAGCAAGTGAAATAGATGCTGTATCTTTCTTTACGAGTCAATTCTATGGACAGACTCAAGCAGACATTGTTTGCTGAGTTTGGCTGTCGTATCTATGCAGCACTACTTCCCTAACACGAGAGCTTCTATGCTGAAGGCGGTGGTTTAGCGTATCCGACATCTGGTTGTAAAACTCTGCATCCCATCTGTGTATCAGTAAGGGATCCTCGGCATAGCACAAGTATATTGATGTCACTGCACTCTCTATTACAACCATTGCCAGTCCAACCTAGTACCAATCAAATATAGAGCATTTGTCAAACACACGAATTTCCTAGTATGAAGAAGTGTAAATAATAGTTGGTGTATTTCATCAGCTTACCAAAATCATTCCCATCAGCATTGCTGTGGATCCCACCATTATCATTCTTTCAGGATGGTGAATCCTGGTCCAGGCTCCTGAGCAGGTGCCGACAATCAGCCCGCCCAAGACAGTGCCCATCAGAAGAACGGCACCAGAACAATCATATGCAACAAGAGCCTCCACACCGGTTGATTGGAGCAGCTCCCATGCATCTCTAGCCGAGTGATTGAAGTTCTTACCATAAACGGAAATCTGTAAACTAAAGCTAATTAGTAAAACGCAAATCAAAGAAAATACAATAGCATCGTGAATTATTACACAGCGAAAATACCTGGACATAAGCGTACTTATTGAAGAATCTAACTAATGTCTCCACCAAATGAAACAGAAAATCTACAAGGCAGAGCAGACACTCATTGTTCCCAATTCTTGACCGAATTCCCCTTATCTGCAATTCATTATTCACGAGTTCAATGAAATCAGTACTAAAACAAAAATGACTGGTTTCGATGTCATATTTTATAAGTTTTTTTACATACCTCCCAGCGCAATGTCCTAATGGCAGCTGTAAACAGCGATCCATAGCATATGCTTCCGAAGGATTTTGTTAGAGAATAACGCAGAGAACTAATTAGTGGCTTAGAAGGCATTGATTCCGCATCTCTACCACCATGAATAAGGACTAGAAAGACCATCCCTGATACTATAACATGAACAATGTTGCAGAGCACTGCTCCAGTCCAGAACAAACTTACAGACAAGAGCTGTATGCAAAAAAGAAAGTAGGAATCCATAAATTTAATCTGTAAGAAACCTACACAGTGAAGTAATTACAACAAAGAACAATAACTTGCCAGCTCACCACAAGAAGCCACCAGCGTCCACTGTCGCCGAGGCTTAAAGCTACAACACCAGCAACTCCGAAGGACCACAGTGCTAACCACATCAACAAGACTAGCATAAACCCACATGAAATTCCCATTACTTCCGGAATGTTCCACACCATTTTGACAGCTCTTCGCAGCACAAGCATGGTAAATGGAAGTCTAGAAAACAGAAAGCAATGAGCACGGATCGAGTGTCAATTTTAGGGATACAGAAGTTATAAACTTTTTCATATATCAAAATCTCAAGAACAATAATAAAGAAAAATAACAGTAATGCCAACAATGCTATTTTCCTTATGCCTGATAGTTGCAAAATTTCTTACTAAATTGAGAACATTTCAAGAACTTCGAAAATTGCACATTATTTCTAGTTCCTCCACAGAAAGTCTGAAAATTTGCACATTATTTGCGAGCTTTCTCATAAACAATAATCCATATGGTTTTTGACCATATCATTCACATACAGAATAAGTGTTCTTCAGGTACGATGATATACAAGTATATTTGGAGAGCCAATAAAATGACAAAATGATTTAGTAATATTCAGAATCAAACTATTAACTTATTCTTGTCTAATAATACAACATGATTTATTCTCGTACCAGTCTACAGTCATAAATCATACTTAAGGTAAACATAAAAAATATGATTCTAACATGGAATAATATCTGCAGTAAATTTAAAGTATAATGACAAGATTGAGATATATACAGTCTACGAAAGAATCACAGAAGTACAAACAGCCTTAAACATGTTGAGTAACAGCAATATAAGCATGAAAGTCAGAAAATTACCGGTCAATGACAGAGATGATATACAAGAATTGCAAAGCTGCACCAATCGAAAAAGCCACACCCCAAAGGAACTGCTTACTCCAAAAACACAAAACACTTATCACTGCAAGATACGTGGCTAGAAGGTGAATCGAAATTTTCATTATCACATTTGCGTGGGAGGCTATCAAGGAAAGCCAAATCCAACCAAGAAATGTCCCCATCCCAGCAGCCACAGCATAAATCCTCCAGAAATCCTCTGTCAAACCTGACTGATTCTCGAGAAATCCCATCGTGAACTTATCTATGTTGAGCCTATCCTTCTTCTTAAACCTATTAAACCCAAGGACACCGAGAACGAAACCTACTAAAACTAAATGAAACACAAACAAAACCAACCAAAACACATCCCGCCAATGCCGCGAAACTTCAGGAGACAGCAACTGTCTTCCGTCTTGAGCACCATTCTGCACTTGCCACAATAAAACTTCAATAACTCATTTCAAAATTACAAGAAAAACAATTAGCATCAAGCATTCAAACACTCCAGATCACCCATCCAACTTCTTGAAGTATGCGGATTTTAAAAACATGATCAAATTAGCGTTTTAGCATAGCAAAATTACATCTTTAACCAAATTGCATCATGGAAAGAGGATTTTTAAGTGTACAAACTATATTCCAGATTTAAGAATTTCAAATTGCTATACTAGCATAACAACAAAATACTTTCAGTTTTGCATTGATCCACAATTCATGGGACTAAATAAACCCGGATCATCATCTTAATCCAAATTATCCAATCATAAATAAAGATCACCAAAAGGGCACATTTGAAATTCAGGACCACATCACAAGGCAGTGTGTAGACAGCTAAAAGACACCAAACAAACAGAACTTTACTGTACACACATCAGTCAAAGGGGACCTTTTTTTTCTTTATCTTTAATAATAAAAGGAAATGCGCAGCGGTGGGAGTACAGTACCGGCGGCGGCGCAGGGGAGAAGTCGGAGGAAGACGACGAGGAAGTTCGAGCGTCGGCCATGAAGACGGCGGTGGCGGTGGCGGCGGCGGTTGACCGGTTAGAATTCACCGGAACTGAAGTCAACTTCCATTGTGAAAGGGATCATTTATAGGGGAAAGATTGCATTTTTTGCAACTGTTAATGGAAGAGAGTAACCGAAATTCAACGGCCGAAAAACACTCACTATTTATGCACCAGTACACACAGTGGAGGTGTTGGTGTGTGTGTGAAAAAGTGGAGGTTTTGAGGGAAATACTGGAAGGGGAATTTGGTGTTTAGCTTTCGGTTTAGTTTGGTCTTTCGCATTCTTAATCGGAAGTGCTTAGGTTGATTCGAAAACCAATCCCTCCACGCTCTACTTCGCGCGTGTTTTGTAAACTAATATTTTAATTTCTTTTTTGCCTCCAAATTTAATTGGAAAATCAATGATGTATTACAAATTTTTGATTTTTCTAATGAGAGCTCCTCTTGTAAGACTCACTTTCATGCCTGATTATTATTCGTTATATATTGCTCTTCTCACTTTCAAAATTTGATCTTTTACATATTTAGCATGATCATTAAGTTTATTGTTGTTCATCTTCTAACTTTTATGTTTATTCATTACCTGTTTTGTATTGATTTTCTCACTTTTAAATCTGCTCGATCTTTTACATATTAAACTTTAACGAGTCTTAGTTTGAGAATTTGTAACTATTTTTGCATTCTTCTATAAATAATAACAAGAAATTTATAAAATGCACTAAAATGTCCAAATTTATAAATTAAAATGCACTCGGGACACCTAGATGTACCATATAATTTGTGAGTATATATATTCATTTATCAAAAGGTTGAAAATGGGCTGGCTTTTAATTAAATATTGAAGGCAAGCACCACCTAATAAATGAAATACCTGCAATACATACATGTCATGTGAATTTTGCAGGGTTGGAAAAAAGTGGAGAGAAAAAGATGGAGATTAACATACTTTTATTATTTATAGTGATGAAAAGTAACAAATTAGTAGTATGTGGTTTATAATTATTTTGAACATCATCATTGTGGTCAATACTGCGCGCATATGCTTAAAGAAAATCATCATCAGCTAGCTGCTAGCGCATGCATCTTCAATTGTTTCATGTACCCATACTATCGATTTTCCGATAAATAATATTTCAATAATTGATCGTTCGTCTTATATTCAAATAACTATTTGGCTTCTTTGTAATCATTTAAGGCATTAGATCCTTGTGCATTAGAATCACCATCATTGTGGGGATTGTCTGACCCTTATTCGCATGGTCCGAGCATTAGAAACAATGACATTAGGATGTGAAAAGTTAGTAGATGAAATTCGAGCTATGTTGAATAGAGATAAATTTGTTGACCCATTCTGAATCCCTAGAGATAGAAACATAACAACACATTCCCTTTCGTCATTTGCAAAGAATGGTTCATACGTAAGGAGAACTTAGGACGTTTGCACCAGAATGTTTTTTGTCAAACGATTCTTGACGTTTTCAAGTGACTTGAATAAGATTTCTTATTTTTCAAAAAAAGTTAATTAGACATTAGATCGGATTTGTTTACTCTAGTATTTGTTATCTGTCGTTTTCTTTAATTTAAATGAAAATTTGATTATTACTTTTACTATTTGGTGAAATATATGTGTTATTTTTTGTTATGTATGCCGGCACGTTTTTGTTTTAAAAAATATATTTGAAAAATACGTACACTAGTGATTGAGAGGGTCTCATATAGCATAAACATAATTGAACTAAAAGACAAATGTTGATATTCTCACTTTCACGTCTGATTATTGTGTGTTTCATGTTGATCTTTGATTGATTTTTTTTCTCATTTTCATGTATGATCTTTTACATATTAATCTTTTGAAACCAAATGTCAACTGAAAATAATTACAACGGAATTATTATTCAATTTAATTATGATAAGGATAACTAGATATTATCTGGTCCAATGCTGCTGGTGTATAATAAAGTTTAAATATTATTAATTTATATTAAAATTTTAAAAGAAAAGAAAAGTACATTATACTTATGTTTAATTGTAAAATATACAAATTATAAACGTATACAAGTAATGTCAACCATCTAAATTTCGATTTCATTGACAACCTAAATGTTATTGTGCAGGTGATTCAAGCTAAACGTCACTGGCACAAACCTCAATTTCACCGATCACATTTTAATGCCAACAATCTAAATCTCGAGGTCAGTGACCCACCTCAAATCTCAATGCAAACAATCCAATCTTTGGTGAATCCGGAATTTGAAACAAGTTTAAGAGGTCCCGCAAAACCATTGCAAAAAGAAGATCTCTTTTGCCAATAATTCTTACTTCTGAGCTAAGTTTCAGTGATCGGATTATATAACATTCCACTTCCGGATTGAAAGAGAGATAGCAACGCCAATCTTATCAGAATCACCAGGTCAAAATGCAAATCCTGCTTAATTTATAGTGATGGTGAATTGGTGATCCTTCCATCCTTTCTTGCTGCAAATCAATGCCAACTTGTACAAGGGAATATTTTCTATAAAAGCAATCCTTCAGATTTTGATCATAACAATCTCCTCTAAATTATGCTGTAATGATTAGCCTTTTGAAAGTACATGTTTAAAAAAACTGCAAAATGGTACAAATTTGAGCCAAATGAAGAAGAATAAACTATTATTTAAAATAAAATAAAATAAAAAGAGAAAGAGGAAAAATTATTAATTTACGTCTTTACTCGACGTTCGTTTCAAGAGTATTCGCATTGTCTGATGTATGCACGAATTTATCAAAGTGACAACTGCAACAAAGTTTTACTAAATATCAAGTTGGCCATGTCTCTGTAATTTTTATTGTTATCTGTTTCTTTTAAGTTTTAATTTTTTACTGTAAAAATGATTGAAAACACTCTAAAGTGTTTGAAATATCCGAAATGATTGTCAAATCAAGAATATGGAGTCAATTGGCTATAAGAACTTGGCGTGGTTCTCACGCATTAATGTTTATTGGTTGATCCTTTGATCTAATTCTCTTGGCAAATTCTCATTTGAGACATGTCTCAAATGAAACCAAACATTATATGAGACTGCTATTAATTGAATTTGTCGTTGGTGAGCTTTAAACCCGCCGATTTCCTTGATTGAATTTGTCGTTGGTGAAATTGACCAAGGAAATGATCAAGAAAGTTGACCAAAAGATCAAGCAATTAATTGAACGAAAGATAAAATTAACTGAAAAATCAAGGCAAAACAAAAATACTCAAGGACATTGATTGAAAGATCAAACAAACTGACTAAAAGATCAAGCAGAAACAATAAATGCTCATTCCCCTGCTCTTGGTCTCCACAAGGACAGGTCTCACTCAAGACTTTCTCAATCCTCTTTTATCTCCGGGCATCAGCAAAGGGAATCATACCATGAGTCACACAGTTCGTTCATAAACACTCCAATTAGTCTAATTTAAAGTTGGGATGGATTTGATTAACAACAAATTCCGTTTTCTCACCTCGATTCCCAACCTAGGCACTATGTGTACAGATAATAATAAAAACGTACTAATGTGTTAATCCTGTCAGAGTGATATCTCTTGCCTATTTTCAGGCACGGGAGCTGAAAGTCCGTGCTTACTAAAATCTATACTATCGTGTCAAGTTTTAATTCAAAAACAGCGAAATTAAAACAAAGTGCGGAAAGTAAAAAGACACGATATGATCACCCAGTTCAGTGCAAAGCACCTACGTCTGGGGGGCCGTAGCCCGTGTTAAGATCCTTCACTAGATGCAATAAATATTTTCCTGATCTATTACAGTCTAGTGGCTACTCTAGCAAACCTATCACACTACCATTTCTTTCTGATAGCTGTTACAGTGATTACCTTCTTTTCCACGAAGGTGCGGCAAGATCTTGAACACCCGAGATTCAACACACGTCCCTAGTGTTTTGGTTATGGTAGAAACCGTGGACTGCGTTGCCTTTGTGCTCAAACGATAAAACTCTGAATTACAAAATTTTCTGTGTAAAACCACTAACTGGAGCACGCAACCGATGTCCTTCTTTTATAACTCATTGCCGTGAAAACCTTCCTTTTGCACTGCTCTTGAATCCTTCCTTCAATAGACTTCTATTCCACATTTAAATCTTGAAGAAAAGGAATTTATGTGTGTCTAATCATCTGGTAAATGGAAAACTGATCACCACGAATATTTCCATTCTAATACAGCTGCAAATCACATTGTAGACACTCATTAGGACTGTAGTTTCCATAAACTCCATCGCACAATATTTTCCTTCCATCTTTAAAACCTGCGCTGGAACCTGGAAAATATTCTATCTTTTTCTGCCAACTGAAGTCATGTTGCAACATGACATTCCACAAAGCAGCCAACAAAATCTGGACCTTACAATCTCCCCCTTTGGCAATTTGTGGACCCACTACGGCAAAAGCTTCTACTGACTCAGAACCCCATAAAACCAACAGCTTCTACTTCATGCATCCATTAAAAGAAAAACATGGCAGAAAAAATAGAATCACCCATAAACTACAGTCATCCAAAAAATCACAGTCACAATATTTCTCACCCTGGGGCCATAAAATGTCAAAGGACCCTAATTAACAAACCAAAGTACCAGTAAAAACAAGTGATGGGAGAGAGAGAACAACACAAAAAAATTACTGAGAGTCGTCCTCAGAATCAGATAAAACTTTGCCTCTTTTCCAGGCAGGAGGAGCTGGAACCTTTGGCTTCTTGGCTCGGGGCTGCTTCATATGGCCAGAAGAACTAGCCCTCTTAGAAGACTTGGAGGGAACAGGCATAGACGGGCCAGAAGAAAGTGAAACTGATGGCTCAACCTTCACATTTTCCTTGGCAATAGCAGCCAGAATCCGAGCCTTAGCATCCTGAGCCTTCTTCAACAACTCACTGTGAAACATAATTTGATCCATGTGCCACTGGATCTCATTCTCAGCAGCCCGCAACTCAAACTGGTTAGACATAACCACATCATTTTCTGATCCCAAGGCAGATCCAACACAGTTCTATCCAAAGACTTGGCAGTAAAACCAAACTTGCCAGCTGGTTTCATCTCATCCTCATTTGCCTCAAACCCTTCAGCCACCAACAATGCAGTAATCAGGCAAGGATGAGGGAGAGCTTCAGTGCATCTAGAAGCATCAAGAGCACCAACTATTCTCTTCAACACATAATCCCCAAGGTTCACCTCACATCCTGAACCAATGCCAAATAGAAGCTCTGCCTGGTCTGGAGTTAAGGAAGTAGTGTTGGAAGTCTGCATCCAGCAGTTGATAAGAACTTTGAAAAGCAGCCAAAACCTGAGGGTAAGAGAGCTGGTGGGTACATGTCCAGAAGGCCAAGAGCTGAGCTTCCCAAATGTCAGTGCTCTAGCCAGCACATGATTGTCCACTATATAATCTCTGGGATAGACCATGTCAGAATCCTCCAGCAGTTGAATACCCAGGACTGAATTCAGTTTTTCTGGGGTAAGTGCAACAATTCTCCCCCTGAAGTATAGCTTGCCAGACCAATCAGCTCCAGCTTTCAGTGTGCTCCTCTGAAGGTTGCTGTAAAATTCCAGCACCATTTCTGGATCATATCCCTTAAATACAGTGGCCGCTTGCACATAGCCAATTTGTCCCAGAAATGTGTCAAATCCACTCTCAGCACATTTCTTGATATCCAGCACTTTTTCAACAAAAAATCCCCGTGAGCTC
Organism: Cruciata laevipes; assembly: GCA_963678965.1. NCBI lineage: Eukaryota > Viridiplantae > Streptophyta > Magnoliopsida > Gentianales > Rubiaceae > Cruciata > Cruciata laevipes. Next base: position 6,895,846 of record OY787641.1, on the reverse strand, counting down.
AGAAGATCATAATGCAGACTGGCAGTAATAGAATTAAACTTCTCAGAATGAGCCAGGGACAATAGCCTAGCATTTAGCATCTCACTTTCTTCAGGAGTATCCACCTCAACTGTACCATCCAGCTCCACATCTGGATCTTCCAAATTTGCAAAATCCTCTTCAGCAGGGGCATCATCAACAGAAGGATCCTCTAGGCTAGCATAGTCCTCTTCAGCTGAAGCCTGATATGGAGAGGTAGGGGAAAGCAAGTCCTGCTCAATATTGATATTCTCCAAGTGAATTGGAGAGTCTGGAACAGTGAGTTTAATAGGACTGAGCTGAGGAGGAACAGGAACCTTGTCAGCTTTAGATGGACTGGCTTCATCAGCACCCAAGGGCTTGTCATCAGCAGCAGTGGCAGAACTCCTCCCAGCTATCCTCTTTGATCTCCTAGAGTAGTGCTTGGTTGGAGGAGTAGAAGCAGGAGCAGCCCATTCAGTGAACTTCTTCCTGTGGTATCTGACATCCACCCTTTGCCTTAGGGACATCAAAACAGCACCATCTGATGAGGTATTCAAGGGGAACTTCTTAGCTACCCTAGGTTTAAGCTTTTTCATGCTTCTGAGTTTGGATACGGGGAGAGGAACCTCTGTAAGAGACACAGATTGGCTAGAGTGATTGTGGCTAAGAGGGACCTCGGATTGAAAATCATGCTCCTCATGAGCATTAATAGCTGTTGCAGTTGGCATCTCTGCAGGAGTAGAAAGCGGACCCTGGACCTCATCATCAGCATTACCAGTTTCCTGGTCTTCAAGAATGGCAGTCTTGGTTTGGTCCTCAGATTCTACAATCTCAGTTTTCTGTGAGGGACTGGGAGAATCGGGTGTTGCAACATGAGAATCTTCTGTTATAAGAGCATCAGCAGGAACTGGGACATGCACTGGTTTCCTCAAACTCCCCAGAATATCAGCAATGTAAAGCTCATCCTCCTGAACCTCTTCATTATCTGACAACGGTTCAAAGCAATCTTCAAGAGTCAGGCCATCAGGCAGAAACATCACTGCTCCAGTTCCACCATACCGGAGAAAATCTAAAGATGCTACTGGTTCTTCATAGAGTCCTCCTGGAACCTCATCAATCTTTCCAGAGGCAGTAACCCGAATGCCTTCAGACTCCTCAATTGAAGCATGGCCTCCTATCAATTTCAAGGTTTGGAGGATGGAACTATCCTAAACCTCTGAATCCTTCTCCCATCATGCCAAATTCTTCCAACAGTCAGTTTGGTTCTTCTAGAAACCACTTTTGTAGAGGCTGCAGCTGTAGAGGGAGTATCAGAAGAAACTTCAGTAAAAATAGCAGTGGGTGAGACAATACCAGGGCCATGGATTGTATCATGGACTGTGGGAACTGGCACTTTCTGGACTTGTGGTGCTGAAGTTGCAGGAGCTTGTCTTCTGAGCTTTAGCCTCTGTCCCAATGTTAAGTGATCCATGGGATCAACAAAGTCTGCAACCCTGGAACTTATAGACTCGGAGTTTCCTTGCTTGCCCTCCTGAGTCACTGAATCATCCAGCACAATTGGATCATTGCTGGTGTTTGTGAAGACAGACTTGAGTTTGGTGTTGGATCTTGTGTGATAAGGCCTTTTTCTCACTCATGGAACCTTTGTGTGAGGTGTCCTCTTAGGAGGCTCAGAGTTGCCATCTCTGTTCTGTTCTCCAGCCATGGAATTGCCTCTTGTAAAATACCTGGACGAAGAAGAAGATGGCTTCAGGTAAGGATTTACTTTAGGTTCAGGCCTCACAAAGGTGGGTTTATAAAGATCAGAGGTTATAATCACATCAGTCTTAGGGGGCTTTGGCCTCATCTTGCCATCAAATGAGCATCTGTCAGGGTTATTTCTACTCTCCAAAGCATCATGCAGATAATTATCTAAACTCGTGGCATATTCCCAAATTCTTAACCTCTGATGATATTCCCTGATTTTAAATTCATCTTTCGAACCAGGGGTAGGTATAAAATTTTCTGGAATCACATCCAGAGCTGGGGCAGGGGGTGATTTAGGCAAGGGATTCACAAAACCAACAACATTAGTCTTGGGCTCAATCAATTCAGTACAGGTATCCCATAACCCCTTAGCCCAGCGAGTGTCAAAAACTCCCCCTAGATATGTCAATACTTGCCCTTCAAATCCCACACTTAACCGATCACTCTCGCGAAAATACATGATTCTAAACACCCAAATAACTCGGCAAATCGGAGATAACAGCAGAGAAACCCTAGCATGCAACTCAAGAATCTAGGCATTGAATAGATTGAGAAACCCAGAAAGATACCTTAATACAGAGCTGCGGATTCCGATGATGATAGTAAGAAGGTACACCGATGAAGAAGCCGGATAACGATTGCGAGCAATTTCACGATGGGCTAAGAGCGATTCTGGTGTTGCAATAGGAATAGGTAGGGATTTTGGCTTGGGCGCGAATAATAGAATGGAAAGACCACTTTTTCCACCTTTTTACGCGAAAATTTAAGGATGCCCAACGGAAAAATAACACATAAATCTTGTGGGGCCCAGCTGTCCCCTAATACACGCGCCATTCTCTATCACTCGCACCTTATATCTTCATGTTGCAACATGACATGCAACATCAACCTTAACCATATTTTTGGTATTTTCTTTTTTTTTTAAGTGAAAAACGGAATTCAAAATAACAACTATACAAAACAGGTAGGCTTCAGCACCTCAGATAGTACACACCCCAAGATGTTGTCTCAGGATTTCAAATGTCGATGCATCCAAAGGCTTAGTGAAGATATTTGCAAATTGGCTCTCAGTGGGCACATGCTTGAGTTCTACTTCCTTTCGTTCAACTAAGTCTCGGATAAAGTGATGTCTGATATCTATGTGTTTGGTTCTGTTGTGTTGAACTGGGTTCTTAGAGATATCAATTGCAGATTTATTGTCACATAGAATAGTAAGACTTCCAAGCTTAATACCATAGTCTCGGAGCATCTGTTTCATCCATATCAACTGAGTACAACAGCTCCCTGCAGCTAAGTATTCAGCCTCAGCAGTAGATAAAGAGATTGAGTTCTGCTTCTTACTATACCAAGACACCAAGTTCTCCCCAATAAAAAAAAACCTCCAGTTGTACTTTTTTCGATCATTTGCATTTCCAGCCCAGTCAGAGTTACTGTATCCATACACCTGACAGCTAGTTCCTTTAGAAAACCAGATGCCATAATCAGCAGTGCCAGAAATGTATCTAATGATTCTCTTCACTGCAGATACATGAGATTCCTTAGGTGCAGCTTGAAATCGGGCACATATTCCAACACTTAGAGAAATGTCAGGCCTGCCTGCTGTCAGATACAATAGACTACCAATCATACTTCGATATAGCTTAGTATCAACAGGCACACTTTTTCATCCTTAGTTAACTTCTCAGTTGTAGACATAGGAGTTCGTACTGCTTTTGCATCTCCTAGGCCAAACTTCTTGACCAGGTTCAAAGCATATTTTGTTTGGTTGATAAACAAGCCATCATCACCTTGTTTGACTTGTGATCCTAGAAAGTAGGAAAGTTCACCCACCATGCTCATCTCAAACTCAGATGTCATCAATGAGACAAATTCATTTACAAGATCTGTGGAAGTTGAACCAAATACAATATCATCCACATAAATCTGAGCTATTAAGATGTCTGTCCCTTGAGAATACATAAACAGGGTTCGATCAACTCCCCCTCGAATATAGCCCTTGTTAAGCAGAAATTGAGTCAGTCTGTCATACCAGGCTCTAGGTGCTTGTTTGAGACCATATAGAGCTTTCTTGAGTTTAAACACATGATTGGGAAAGTGAGGATCTTCAAAACCCTTAGGCTGCTCAACATATACCTCTTCATTAACAATGCCATTTAGAAAAGCACTCTTAACGTCCATCTGATGTAGCTTGAAGTTCAGCACACATGACATAGCTAAAAGAATTCGAACAGATTCAAGTCTTGCAACAGGGGCAATCGTTTCATCAAAATCCACTCCTTCAACCTGTGTATATCCCTGAGCCACGAGCCTTGCTTTGTTTCTGGTAACTGTTCCATCTCCATCAGACTTATTTTTGAAAATCCATTTTGTACCAATGACATTAATTCCTTGCGGACGTGCAACTAACTCCCATACATCATTTCGTTCAAATTGACTCAGTTCTTCCTGCATAGCTGAGATCCAGTATTCATCCAATAATGCTTCCTTATGATTCTTTGGCTCGATCAACGACAGAAAGCATTGTAGCACATGACGACTTCCATGATGCATCTGAGCATAATTTACAGGTGGCAGACCTCGTGGATTTTTCTGTCTGGTAGTAATTCCCGTGTTTACTGGTGTCATTTCTTCATCAAATTCCTCAAAAATATCTGAATCACCCTCGGACTTAGAATCTTCAGAAGTAGTTTGTCCCCTATCCTGCTGTATTGGTTGATCAAGGTTGTCGGTCATGGATGCCGTTGATACAACAACCGGGTTTGCTGGTTTAGTTAGCTCAGCTTCAGTGGACTGAGAAATTTGTTTCTCACTTGGAGTCACAGGTGATGTTGCAACATGAGAACTAGTACTTGGAGTCACAGGTGATGTTTTTTCAGGCCTTCACTGGTCTGGGTTAAAGTTTTCTGAAACACCTCCAGATCATCACTGTCTTCTGAAATTCTATCGGGCACATCCTTAACTACCACATTGATAGATTCCATAATAATCCCAGTGCATTTGTTAAACACCCTGTAAGCCCTGCTGTTCAATGAATAACCAAGAAATACACCTTTGTCTGATTTTGACTCAAATTTTCCCAGCTTTTCTCTATCTCTGAGAATATAACATTCTGCACCAAATACATGAAAGTGTGCCACACTTGGTTTCTTCCCTTTCCAGATCTCATATGCCGTTTTCTCTGTCCACGGTCTTAGGTATACCCGATTTATAACATAGCATGCAGTTTTAACAGCTTAGCCCCACCAGCGTTTTTGCACATCATACCCAGCTAGCATAGTCCGAGCCATCTCTTGTATGGTTCTATTTTTACGTTCAACAATCTCATTCATCGGTGGAGAGAAGGGTGGTGAAAAGATGTGATTAATCCCATTTGAAGAGCAAAATTCAATCATAGCTGCATTCTTGAATTCTCCTCCATTGTCTGTTTGAATGCTAACAACTCTCTGATTTGCACTTGCCTTTTCAGTGTTTAGACGAAGTACAAGATCTCTGATAAAGCTCACTGCCTCTGATTTCTCTGTTAATAACTCAACTCAAGAGAATCTAGAGAAGTCATCAACACATACAAAGATGAATCTCTTTCCAGACACACTAGAGACATTAACTGGCCCCATTAAATCCATATGAAGTAATTCCAAGTTCTGGGACGTAGTGATGTCATTAATGGCTGAGTGAGATGCCTTTGTCTGTTTTCCTTCCTTGCATGGACCACAGATCATATCCTTCTGATAAGTGATTTGAGGAAGTCCCCTGATAGCTTCAATCCGAGATGCTCTACTTAGTGCTTTAGTGTTTGCATGACCCAATCTTCGATGCCACAGAGTTGAGTTGTCAATCTTAGCACTCAAGCATGTAATTGATGGTTCCAAGATATAACAATTATCAGAAGATCTTCTCCCTGTAAGTACTCCATTAGAACCTTGCTTGACAGTACAGATATATTCATCAAAATGGACTGTCATATGATGATCACATAGATGACTGATGCTTATCAGATTTGCCTTAAGATCCTCTACTAACAATACATCATAGAATACAGGAAAGTTCTGAATATGTAGCTCGCATTTCCCAATAACCTTGCTGATTTTTCCATCTCCAAATTGAACAGTGCCAATCCAAGGTAACACATTTTTGAGAAGATCTAGAGAACCAGTCATGTGTCTGGAACATCCGCTATCAAAATACCACGTGTCCCTGGCATAAACACTATAGCAGGTATGAACTACATAACAGTTGAGAGAAGTTTTAGGGATCCATACCTTCTTGGTCAATTTCTTCTGCAGTTCAGGTTCCATGTTGCAACATGAGACAAATTGCTTGCCTCTCATGATATCTCTAAGTAATTTCATACATCGAGATTCATCATGCCTTTGCATCATACAGTACTCACAACATCTGGGAGGAGTTTTTCTCTCTACAATTCCATAGTTAGACTGATTACTTTTGTTTTTCTTCTGGCTGGTAGATAAATGATTTCCAGCAGATACAAACACTGTCTTCTTCATCTGAGAGTTTGACACCTTGTTGTTGAATCCCAGACCATGCTTATTACCATCAGTTTTTCCCATTATCAGAAGATCATTCAATTTGGCAGTTCCCTTGTTCAATTTCTGAATGGTTGCTTCAGTTTCTTCAGCCCTAGCAATTACAGATCTCAACTTCTTTCCCAGATTGTCACAGTCAATGGTTCTGGCCTTAGCCTTTTCTTCAGTACTCACTGCTCTAGAGGTCATAATTTCCAGCTTCTTGACTAGAATTTCAGAGGCTACTTCAGCATCCTTAGCTCTCTTGGTCATTACTTCAAGCTTTATGGATTTCTTCATATCATCCATAGGTTTATTTCCCTCTGATATCTCACTTTTCTTCATGTGATCAGCAAGAGACTCCTCAGCTTTCTCAGCTCTTTTTGTCATGGATTTAAGTCTCAATGTTAATTCTTCAACTTCCTTTTCCTCAATGAGTGAATCATTTACTAAGGTATTGACCTTCACTTTCAGAGACTCCACTTCTTCGACAAGTTTTAGAGCTTCAGTATCTGCACTCTTTAGGTTTTTAATGATTTCCACTGATTTTTCCCATTCCTTATACAGATTATCATATGCGTTTTGGATATCAGTGTCTCCTTCTACCTCTTCTGGAACTGGTCCTGAGTCCACAACTCTAACACCAAAGGACACATGCTTTTCTGGCTGAATCTCATCTTCATCATCACTCCAGGATTCACCAGTAGCTACAAAAGCTTTAGGTTGATTTAAAAAATTTCCACACTGATATGCAAGATGTCCAAAACCATTGCATTCCTTGCACTGTGGTTTTCCAGCATGCTTGGTACCTTCAGGTCCTCTAGGTAGGTCATCAACTGTTCTGAGTCTGTTCTGAGTGGTATCCCCTCCTTGAACATTTTTAACATAATTCTGTGGATCTATAAGCTGAGGTCCTTGACCTTGATAAGACTTAACTCCCTGATTCTGATAAGATTGAATTCCCTGATTTTGGAGAGCCTGATTTCCCTGTCCTTGATTCACTTGAACTTGAGTACCTTGTGAGCCTGGAAATCCCCTCGATTGACCCTGATTGGCCTGATCCTGAGCAGCTTGATTTCCAGAGAGGCCTCTGCCTTGATTTCCTCTCATGAATCTCCCAAAATTTCTAACCAGCAAAGCCATTTCATCTGAGCCAATGTTTTCCATCTCCTCGAGTTTTCCTTTGCCTTTTGATGTTGCAACATGAAAGGACAGTGCCTTTTTGTCCTTATTTCTGTCACTTTGCATCTCAGAGGTTTTCATAAATCCCATTAATTCATCTAGAGTTACTCCATCAAGTTGGGAACTGATTTCCGGATTCATTACTAACCATGAAAATCTTTCGGGCAGGGATCTCTTCACCTTATCAAGTATTTGATCCTCTGTGTATCTTTCACCCAGCTGATGTGCTCTGTGGATTAGATCCTTCAGTCTGGTATTGAATTCATCCACCGTTTCATGCTCCATCATTTCCAATCTCTCAAACTCAGACTTGATCATACCAAGCTTGATCTTCCTAACTGGTCTTGATCCTTCATGCTCCTTCTCAAGGGCTTCCCAGGAAGCTTTGGCAGTAGTACATCCTGAGATTATTCTGAACTGATCATCTTTTACCCCATTATACAGAGCACCCAAAACTTTACTGTTCAGCCTCTTCATAGCTTTCTCAGCATCTGTCCATGGAGCAGGTTTCAGAATGGTTTCTCCAGCAGGATTTGTTGTGGTAGGTGGACTGTAGCCAACTTCAATCATGTTCCACGCATCATCATCAAGTTGGTCAATAAATATACGCATGCGCGTCTTCCAGTCCGAGTAGCCTCCATCAACCAGTAGAGGAGCTCGTGTGATGGATCCTCCTTCTTTGGCCATAGTAAGCAGATCGGTCACTCACCTCGCAAGAGGATTAAACAAGTGATATCTCCGTCAGAGTGATATCTCTTGCCTATTTTCAGGCACGGGAGCTGAAAGTCCGTGCTTACTAAAATCTATACTATCGTGTCAAGTTTTAATTCAAAAACAGCGAAATTAAAACAAAGTGCGGAAAGTAAAAAGACACGATATGATCACCCAGTTCAGTGCAAAGCACCTACGTCTGGGGTGCCGTAGCCCGTGTTAAGATCCTTCACTAGATGCAATAAATATTTTCCTGATCTATTACAGTCTAGTGGCTACTCTAGCAAACCTATCACACTACCATTTCTTTCTGATAGCTGTTACAGTGATTACCTTCTTTTCCACGAAGGTGCGGCAAGATCTTGAACACCCGAGCTTCAACACACGTCCCTAGTGTTTTGGTTATGGTAGAAACCGTGGACTGCGTTGCCTTTGTGCTCAAACGATAAAACTCTGAATTACAAAATTTTCTGTGTAAAACCACTAACTGGAGCACGCAACCGATGTCCTTCTTTTATAACTCATTGCCGTGAAAACCTTCCTTTTGCACTGCTCTTGAATCCTTCCTTCAATAGACTTATATTCCACATTTAAATCTTGAAGAAAAGGAATTTATGTGTGTCTAATCATCTGGTAAATGGAAAACTGATCACCACGAATATTTCCATTCTAATACAGCTGCAAATCACATTGTAGACACCCATTAGGACTGTAGTTTCCATAAACTCCATCGCACAATATTTTCCTTCCATCTTTAAAACCTGCGCTGGAACCTGGAAAATATTCTATCTTTTTCTGCCAATTGAAGTCATGTTGCAACATGACATTCCACAAAGCAGCCAACAAAATCTGGACCTTACATGAGCAACCGAAAACACGTCAAAGATGGATCATACGGGAGCCCAATCTTCGGGCTTCACAACCCTAAAGCGACGAGCCCTAATTACAATTTGGGGTCTCATCATATGCAAATAACAACGCTCCATGAAAGCATTCGAATATGAGACATGATAGTTGATTTTGTAATCGAGGGATTTTTTCCCCAAATAATTAATATTAATTGGCAAATTCCCTTAATGTTCATTTTGCTGGAAAAATCTCTAGAATAGGAAACTTGGCAAACCATTTGCCGAGTTTCATAAAATGATAGCATCTGGGCCGTTTTAATTAATAATCTCAACCCAATGATAGAGGCCACGGTCTGCTAGGTGGCAGGTAAACTCGACAGTCATATTCCAAGCTTAGCAAAGTATACATATCCAAGTACATCTCCCTATGCACCATTTCTTTCAGTTTTCTCCGCCGATCTGCTTTTTATTTAATCAATACTCGGCAAATTGACTGCCAAGTTTACTGCCACCTAGGCAGGCTGCGTGGCTTCAGCTATTGGGCTGAGCTCATTAATGAAAACGGCCTAGATACTGTCGTTTTATGAAACTCGGCAAATCATTTGCCGAGTTATCTATTCTAAGGATTTTTCTAGAAAGGTGAACATTCAGGGGAATTTCTATTTAATATTGATTATTTAGGAAAAAAATCATTAATCGAGTCATAAATACAATTTCTTTTATCGTTTATTTCGTGGTTTCAAGGAAAGGAAAGTAAATCAACAAACTTGATTACCTGTGTAGTGTTTAGTAAATCAACAAACTTGAATCCTGATCACACAGGAATTAAATTCCTTCATTCTTCTCTTTGTCATAAGCAACTACTAACCATGACTTTGGCCACCACAAAGCACAATAGCCACCACTTTGGCAGCCGCATACCACCACCATCATTACTATGACCGCCATTAATTGCCACCATTGCCATTGATACGAGTATGATATGCTATATCATAAAATAGTTTTTTTTTTTTTTTGAAAATATATCATAAAATAGTTAGTTAGGTTTTTTCTTACCAAGATTTAGAGTTTTTCATAAGTTGATTTTTAGTGGTATTATATTTATTTTCCTTGTAGGATTTTGATTATTATTTTCTTAGATTATTGGTAGGATTAGGAATTGTATAAAGGTTATAAACACTTCTCTTCTCGTTATAGTAGATAGGCTTTAAGATTTTGAGATTAAGATTAATACAAGAGATTTCGTGATTCGGGAATTTCAGCTTGAACTGTATGTTCAATGCAGTCGCCCAAGGACGGTCGTTCGTGGTTCTCCATGTAATTATTTGACGATTGTTAAGAAATTATCATATCCCAAATAATTCGTTGACGCCGGTTGAATAATTATCATATTCACTTTGTGTTTGTTTTACAAGTTCGTTGTGTCAGCGAGAATCCAACAGATTCGCATCAACCACTACATGCCCACACAATTTTGTCACGGTCATGACCACCACCACTCCACACTACTACAGTCATATTATCATTATTAGAGACTTGCTTAACTAAATTTACCTAAGTAAAATATTAATATATTAAAAAATAGTACTAAAATAAATATATGAAATTGAATTTATAAATTATATTTTATTGTAACAAAAATGATCTCATATGAACTAATTTTTTTCCAAATAAAGTAGGAAGGTCATGATATTATGGGATGGAGTTACAAAATTTAATACTAGTATAAAAAAGAATAAAGGCAGAATTGAAACTGAAGTTTGGAAGTATTTTTATTTTTAGTCAAATGGGCCTCACCATTGTATTTTGTTGTGGAAATCACAGGTACTCCATGGATTACATGTTAGAAGTTGCAATCTGCACCCAAAAAGCCCAGCCAACCAGCTTAAGTCCAAAGCCCGAACCAAATTACCCTCAAATAATGAAAAAAAGTTGTTTGTTTTCTTTCTGAAACAAAAATATCTTAAATTTAATTTGCTTTATCTTTTCCAAATAAGTGAACTTATTAAATTATGAACAACATATCATGTAATAGAGCAATTTATTTCGAGATGTACCAACGTATATTTTTTTTGATCGAATATATATATATATATGTATATTCATTTGCAAACTGATACATACACCATATTATTAGTATTTTCAGTCACTATTCTAACCTGCCAAAAATCAACATAAAATGCTATATGATGGCAAGATCTTCTAATAAAAAATCCGTCTGTTACTTTCATGTCAGAGGTGGTACAACAAGTTAATGGCCCTACGGAACTTCAATTTGCCTTTCCACCTAACCATCTTGTATAACTTCCTCAAGAAATCCGTAAAAGTGCCCTCCAGTTTCCACCGAAGACTTCGTTGCAGCAATTAGGTTGGTGCTTCACATCCCAAAGGACTAAAGCCTACCAATGGGTGAAAGCTTTCCTTTTAGTAGCATCCATAGAAAGAAAGCTTGCTTCAGTTGCAATCCCATTTTCCATGTTAAAGATGCTCTTTAGTCTCATGCTTGTGATTTCTTTTGTCATTCCTAATTTCAGTATCGTTATCTTGTCAATAATGGTACATCATTGTTACAACGTTAATTCAAAATGTCAACTAAGTTAAGTAAGGTAACAATGTATAAAATGAACCAGCGTGGGCATTTCATCAAAAGTTCAGAACATTTTGCAAACATTTATAAAAAGTGAGAGATGAAAACTATAATTTCACCTAAAAATGGGCACCTGATCTATCATGAGTTCATTTGATTCACACTAGTAAGCAGAAAGAAAGGAAGCATTGTTATCAGCTATCAGTTGTGGTGAGAATTGATGTTGTATTGGTCAGGTCGGTTGGTGTGATCTTGTCGGCATCAAATTGGTGGTGAAGTCGAGGGTTGAAATCACAATTAGCATGGGGAAGTAATTGATGTTCATGTGGTCAACCACATAAGCTGTGGAACGAGCATATCAGTTTTGGTTGTTGTCATTGGCATTTTAGAAACGGGTATTGGCGGTGGTTGTTGAACGTGCGCGACAGTTGTGGGATTGCAGTCCACAATAACAATATTAGACCATAGTGCAAATCGAAGGTGGTCTATATTTATATTAGTGTACAATAGGCATAGTTGACGGTGATCGACTTTAATTAGTAGCGTTGAAATTTAATTTTGTGAAAGAAAAGGTTAATTTAGAGAAATTCAAGTTCAAATAAAATATTAAAAACAAACTATTCAACCAAATAATTAAAAAAAATTGCTGCAAATTTCCTCCGCAAATCCAAAAATGAAACGGTTCTTAGACTATTAACAAGTGTTTATTTTGGCGGCAACGCAATTTAGTCAAGCTTTTGGCGAATAAAAAACCAAATATTGACCAATTAGTTCAATTTCTCATCCCTCATTCACGGGAAATCTATGAAAACTATCCCAACGGCCAAATCTCCAGAGAAAGAAAACGGATAGAGTCTACTGATACGTCCACGTGTCACACATGCAAGCTACCGTACACCATAAAATCCGGTCATCCTCACCGCATTTCGCCGACAAATCTCAACCAAGTCGACGTCAATAAAAATCCTACACACAGACACACCCACTACGTGTGGACCCCACATCACACACAATTATTTAAGGTGAGGACCCACACTCCTTAAATTAGACAAGTTCCGGATAATATTTTAATAAATTAATAATAAAAACAAAATAACCCAATCTATTGATTCTTTCTTGTGAAATTAACATTAACAATTGTTGGGTGAAAATGCAATTTGGGAATTAACGACGTCGTAGCTGACGCGAATCCCTTGCTGCTGCACATTACCAATAATAGTGAGCGGAGACGACGTCGGAGCGAACGCGAAGCAGAAAGTTCCGGTCGAATCTACCGGAATCAGGTAATTCTTCGCCGGCAACGGGAGCTCCTTCCCGTTGGAGAAATGAAACGACACTGTTGGTACCTCCACGCTCTTCCTCGTACCCATGCCGTAGCAAGTGTCGAACAGCGCAACGCCGTCGGTTGCCGGCAGGTCCTTGGTGCCTTTCCTGAACGCGTCGCGCACCGCACTGTAGGCGTCCGTCGGCAGCCGCGTCACGGCCGTTCCCGAATCCACGATCACGCCGCCGTCGCCGTTGTCGGTGAGCCGGAAGCTGGAGGGAGAAATGGGTAGCAATTCGCCGGAGACGCTGATCCCCGTTAGCTCCACGTAACGGAAGGTGTCCAGTTTGGGGTTTTTGATTAACGGCGCGGTGACGGCGTCGGTGGGGATTGGCGCGTCGAATTCGAGAGTGGAGCTGGCGTCGGAGTCGCGGTCCACGAGGCAGTAGGAGAACGACGACGCTTTGATCTGGGAGGAGAAGGATAATGGGCCGCCGCCGAGGCCCAGCAAGCCGGCGGCGCCGACGAATAGGCCCTCGTTGTTGTGGCCGCAGCCGATGGCTACGTTGTCGACGGCGGCTGAGCTGCCTAAAGTGATAGTCTCCGTGGCGAAGTCGCCGACGGTGTAGGACCCATCGCCGTAGGAAACCTCGTACAGGCAGGTGCCGTTCCGGCATTCCGACACGTCGAGAGATCTGCACTGCTGGGCCTCGCAGGTGAGCGGCGCGAACGTCGAGGAAGAAGCCGGCTGGAAAATGGGGTCGGCTTGCTGGTAGCAGTCGGCGCAGGGGGCACACTGAACCCAGTTCACATCGCTTCCAGTATCCAACACCATGTAAACCTGACTCGGCGGCCGGCCGATTCCGACTCGGCTGAAGTACTCCCCGCTTCCCTGACTCGTTCCGGATATCACGGGGCCCTGTATAGCCTCAGCGTCCAATTCGGTCTCCATAGGCATCAGATCTGAAAGCGAAATCCCGTTCACCGCCAGATCCACCCGGGTCTGGAGCGATTTGACCCGGACAGAGTCACGACCGAGTCTGGCAAGAGTCAGTGAGTTGTAGTCCTTCTGCGAAGCCTCCTTCACCCCAACTCGGGAATGCAGCTTGAAACTCAGCTTACTCGGGTCAACCGTTTCTTCATTTTCCGACGACTGCAGAACGGCGGACCGGACGGAAAACACATCCGCGGTTTTCTGCAACGAGGACGACACATCGAGAACGTTATGAGTTCTCGAACTCTCCGGCGCCGTACGGGCAAGCGCCGGGGAAAAGAGCAGAGATAAACAGATGATGAACTCAGCAAACTGAGCCATGTTGAAAAGATAGTGTGAAATGAGAGTGAGGAAGTAGCTGAGTTAAATAACGAGAAGAAAAGAAAGCAAGAAAAGGCAGTAGGACAATAAGCTTTGAATGTGAGAACGATTTGACGTTATATTTACGAGAAAATTACCTAATTTGTGATTTTAATTTTTCCGTACTTTGAATTAGATTATCGTCAAGATTGTGTCATTTAATTTGCATGGTGCGCAAGTATGATTGGTGGGTAAAGATCCAAAGAAATAATCTTTGTGCTTTAACTAATGATACATGATTATTATGAATAAGCAAGAAATAATGGTGTGCTTTTGTTAATGATCACGAGGAATTGCAAGAATCAATTTTTCCGTTGGCCCCATTTGGCATTTGGCACATTCTTTGGTGAGTTTTTTGAAAAGACAAATAAGGTTCAGTTCATTTCATCACCCACTTTTTTGATTGAGTGTAACTAAAAGATTATTAAGGGGGTAAAAATACAAGTAAGGAGGGTAAAATTCTCAAAAATAAAATAGAATGTGCTATTCATTTTTATAGAATGTATAACATAACGGTTTTTCTAACGAGTGCCCATGGGCACTCGTTAACATGGATGAGATTCCATAGATTATTGTGTAGTTAACGTTGATAAGTGCAGAATTAATTATTACGAACATTTATACATTAATTGGGTGTGAATGCATTGAATTTACGTGGTAAATACATCTATTTGTCTTAATTACTTTATATTTACCATCTACTTGGTTTCTTCTGACGATGATTATTCATGGTACACATATATCTGGAAAAAAAATCCGTCTAATAAACATATTAATTATAATTACTTGATATTATTCCATTTGAAATCACAATATATTTGAATTCAAAAAATGAATTGTGTTTATGGTATTAAAATAACATATCATTCGATAAAATTTCCAAGATAGCAATATTTTAAATGTTTGAATTCATTATTGTTTAATTAATATTTAATATGTTTATTACATGTATTATTTCAAAAAAAATCATATACATTATTTAAAAAATTTATAAAGCTATCTAAATACAACTTTGTTATAGTAATAGTTGGTGGGTTTATAAAAACTAAAATATAACCACTAAATTGTATGAATATATTTATTACCTGACACTGTAAATTTTAAATATGTGTACGATAAATAATCATTATCGTTGATATTATTATCCGCAAATAGAATCCAATGGTAAGTATACAGTAATTGAGAAAGATAGATATTTACCACGTAATTAAGACAAACAGATGTATTTACCACGTAAATTCAATGCATTCACACCCAATTAATGTATAGACGTTCGTAATAATTAATTCTGCACTTATCAACGTTAACTGCACAATAATCCATAGAATCTCATCCATGTTAACGAGTGCCCATGAAAAACCGATAACATAATTAAGTGTTTTTTTTTGCGTTATTTTGATCTGCACTATTAAATATAAATTATTAATTTTTCATAAAATCAGTCAACATGGTAACGTAATATCAAAAAAAATAGTGTACTTTCATTATCTTAAACTGCAATATGAATTTATTTTTTATAATTATTAATATATTATATATAATCTTTATAAGTCAATCGATGAGTTAACCAATGAAGACTTATGGAATCGTTTAGTTTGACAACTTTTGTAAAAAGTAAATAATGAAGTGAGAATGGGATATGATTTGTAGTTGAAGAAACTTGATTTTTTAAGAAGTTACCAAATCTATAGATTAGGGGAGCACCAACCCCAACTTGAGGAAATTAAGGCGGATTGGTGATTGTGTGAATAAGTGGGCCCCATCTCTGTAATATCCTTGTCTGGGATTGGAGTGAGGGAAAGGGTGCTTTGGAATCAATTTATTGGATTGTGGCCAATATTTATAGAATTGAAATTCTACCCATAAATTGTTGTTTTTATTAGGATCAATCAGTGAGTAAATTATCAAAACCTTTTCAAATTTATCAAAAATGATTCCTCATACTGTCATGTTATATTTAGATTTTTTACTTGCTGAATTGAATTGAATTGAATATTAATGTATTAAAAAAATCAGTATAATTGAATTAAATCGAATTTCTTTACTGCATAATTTCAGTGAACTATTGAATTGAATTGAAGTGAAATGAACAGATAAGTCCAACAAAACATATCCTTACAAAAAAAAAAAAAAGCGCGTCAAGTAAAAATTTCATGGAATTTTCCTTATAAGAAAAGTAGTCAAAAGAAAGGTGAAAACGTTGAATCATTATTTATGAGAATCACGGGATGGGTGTGGGTGGGGTGGGGGATATGGATTGTGTTGCTGGGGAAAGAAATGGCAATCTTGAATGGAAATCAATCGAAGCTTTTTGATCATCCTCAATAAATGCAGCTTGCATGCTCTGTTTTTGTGTATGAGTCAAAAAGCATTTTCATGCAAATGAAACTTGCCGTGTTTTCTCATTGTTCTTCTTGTTACATTGTTGAATCTGTGACACTTTGATTTTCATGATCTGAAAAAGTTGTAGAATGACAATTATTGTGTTTAGGCATTTCTTTCCGTGACAATTATTGTGTTGAGGCGTGATGGAAAATGTGCTCAAACATGTCTTCCATAACCCATCAAGGCTTCTTATGCAATTCTTGCAAGATACAGCATACTTTACAGTTAACGGTAACCCAATTCAAGTGATTTGTCATGTATTTCAACAGTAATGACCAGAACGTGTCACATGTCACGCTCTGGTGACATTACTTGTTTTGGAATAACTTTACATGTCGAAAGTAGTTACTTCCGTCGTTTTCACCCTGGGTGAAACTCAAGTGGAGGTTAAGGTATATGGTGTGTAATAGTTTCACTGGAAGTGAATGCATCTATGCAATAATATACCTTCCTACTTTTATCTTACACAATCAGAATTGTGGTACAAAAGTAGTTCTGGAACTTCAGAAATCGGTTAGGAATTTAAAGCTGCTGCACTGCATACATATTTATAGCTTCAGCTGCCACGGTTAATTTGCAGATTCAGGAAATTCACAAATTTCAGAAGTTATAGGTACACAATATAGTTGTAAAACAAGAAAGAATAATTCTGCTAGACTAATAACTCATCCCACATATATAGTATATGGTTGAATTCAGGGCTCCTGAAGTTTTTGGTTTGTCACAAAAGCACAACAGAACTCAACTAAACCCAAATGTTTATAAGAACACAACGAAGTAAGGCAATTACGAAATGTCCAAACTCTGTTGAGTTCTTATAAGTAAACCATCACAAGACAAACTAACAAGTTGCAACCTGTTTCACAAGAATCAATCTGAATTTAATTACCACACAATAATCATCAAATGACAGCAAACATTAGTTCTCATCTCCCAAGTTCAAGTCCAAGTTCAAGTTCATCACACCCAGCAGAAATTCAGGAACATTATTTGTTGGATCACCACAGTCCCAACCAAAAAAACAAAAATAACATAAAAGCTCAAAGCTTCCATTACAAACGTTCAAAAATCAGTATTAAGTAATCTCTCATCCCTGCAAGATGAAATGAGCTTATTATTTGATAGAAAAAGACACGAAAGTATTCCCCGGCTGCAG
This sequence comes from Cruciata laevipes, assembly GCA_963678965.1. Lineage (NCBI taxonomy): Eukaryota > Viridiplantae > Streptophyta > Magnoliopsida > Gentianales > Rubiaceae > Cruciata > Cruciata laevipes. The sequence continues at coordinate 6,878,090 of OY787641.1, read as the reverse complement.
GCAGGACGGTAATGGCTTCTTAGTGTCTCTGAGAAGGCTCCAGGCATTCCTCTCTTCACTAATAAACCACCAAATGCGCCAAAAGGAACATGAATGGATTTACTCCTACCTGGACAAAAAATGATCATCTGTTAGTAAAGCAAAAATATCAAGAAGCTAGGATATCATATTGTGATAATTAATGTAAGGACTTTCTTACCTGTGACAGAGTAGAAAATGCAGAAACCTTGACTTGATGAATCATCAGTAGAATTCGGGTTCTGCAACAAAACCATTAATTAAGGCCTTGAATCCATAGTTTCCATCAGCCAACTGCTGCTCTAGAATTTCCTTGACTGACATTTCCGCAGAAACGCTGCACCAATTCAACTCAACCATCTCAAGTGTAGCAATTTCTCCAAAGCTAGCAGGGACTTCTTCGAGCCGAATGCATCTTCTCAAAATTAGTTGTTGAAGATTTGGGAGGTGATCACTCTCTGCGAGCCACTCACCAATTTTCAGGGAGTCTAACTTCAAATATACAAGCTGTTGGAATTCATCATCTATCATCTCCCATATAGGGCTGTCAAAAGCAATGGATACTAATTTGAGAATGTTGAGGTTGGGCAGTTTGCCAATGGTAGAAAAATCATCCCATGTGAAGCTAAAGTCTGAGAGTGACACCTTTTTGAGATTCAGAGGGAAGCTCACCCCTTTCAATTGACAATACTGGTGCAGGTGACCATAGTAAATTATCTTAAGCGACTCAAGTTCAACGAGAAAGTCTAGGGTTGGGAAACAAATGCTTTCTTCAGGATGTTGTGCAGGTTCAGAAAATGTGCAATTTAGTTTCCGAAGTTTGGGAAATAATTTCATCACATCCTCTGAATTATCTCCATGATAAAGAGCCGGGCAGGAAAGACTAACCATATTACGCAACTCAGGTGTACTCTTATCATCTTTCACATCTGGCAAACTGAGAATAGCTTGAGTGGTCACATGAAGATGCCTCAACTTCAACATACTCCAAAGAGTGTCTGGTAGTGTCACTTTTCCCATCAGCCCTTTCACCACAAGTGTTTCCAAGTTCCAGAGTTTTGCTATTGTCGATGGAACAGACCTTATATCTCCACTAATTCCCAAGTATCTTAATGGATAGAGAAATTCTATTCTTTTCGGAAAATGGGAGCCAACATTGATACTCTCAATGTCCAAGATACTGAGAATTTTGAAATTATCAGCAATGAACAAGACATCGTCATAAGGACACCTTGGGAATGTGTCAGTTGTGGCATTGAATAGCAAAGTACGAACAGATTGTCCATAAGGCTTCAACATAACAAAATGTTTTCTTTTAGAACAGAGACTTACTCGATGTTGATTATATGTTACTGAAATTGGCGAGAAATCGGAATCAACGCCATAGTCTAATTGCCTATCAGTAGAGGGAAAAAGTTGGTCATACCCATCTACATACTGCAAGAAGTTATCTTCTTCCACCTTTCTCAAGCACACTTTGTATAGCATATCATGAACTCTGCATGCTTTGACCCTACCATTAGACCCCCTTTTCACCACCATTAGCAAGCTTCTAGCAATCATATTCATCACATAAATCTCTGCTATATCCTCCAGCAAAGTATTGTGATCAACGCCTCTTATAAACCCTTCTGCAATCCAAAACCGTACCAACTTTTTAACAGAAACCTCTCCATCTTCTCCAAATGCTGCAAAGTAGAGAAAACAAGGCTTCAAGTCATCGGGTAGGTGATTATAACTCAATTCAAGGATGTGCATACATTGGATTTCTGGATTATCAAATATGCGAGAATTCAAATCACCCTCAATTTGTTTCCAACAATAAACATTCATCTCTGTTGTTTTAAGGATGCCAGCTATTGCAATAAGTGATAGAGGTAATCCCTTGCATCCTTCTGCAATCATCAACCCGACTTCCTGCAATTCCGGAGGGCAAACATTTGTATGAAACACTTTTTCTCGCAATAACTTCCAACTTTCATCCTTAGTAAGGTGACGAAGAGTATGGGGAGCATGATTTGGTTGAGCTTTCAAGCCCACTTCTTCATTGCGAGTAGTGATTACAATTCTACTTCCATTCTTATCATCCGGAAATGCGATCCCTAATTCTTCCCATACTTGGTTGTTCCAAACATCATCCAAAACTACACAATACCTGACACCTTTCAAACTTGTGTATAAAATGTTTAGCAAATCATCATCAGACTTCTTGTCAAAATCATCATTACTTGATTTATTAATATCACTTAAAATCTCCAGTAACAACTCCCGTTTTTTATATACTTGAGAGCAGAGGCGGATCCAGAATTTCAAAAGGGGTGGGGCATTTTATTCTTAATTTTGTTTTTTCACTTTATTGCACAAAAAATAACTTAAAATGGAACAATTTAAATACGATTACATCAAATAAAAGGATGTATCTTAAACAAAATATCATTCAATTCAATTAAATACCCTTGAAATACTTTTTAAAAAACACTAATTATGTATATTTTCACAAAATTGATGGGGCAAAATAATAAATTTTAGAATTTAATACCTAAAAACTATATAAATTAATATTTTTTGGGTGGCAGTTGCCACCTTTGCCGGTAGCTGCCTCCGCCTCTGCTTGAGAGACACAACACCATGCAAGCTTTTGGAAATGAGTTTTGATTCGGGGATGGTCATAAACTTTCCTGGCTAGTGTGGTCTTGCCAATTCCTGGCATGCCAGATATTGTGACAACATTCCGCGTCTGAGTACCTCTTGTAAGCTTTTCAGTAATTATAGTTTCTTGATCCTCCAAGGAAATCACAGATTGGCCAACTTCTAGAGCACTAGGAGCTTGTGTAACAATGGTTTGCTGTTCAGGAACACGGACTTCACAATAATTATCCTCAATGAGAACAAAATTTTCTAATTCAGAGATGAGGGCTTTCATCTTATTGATAACAATAAAAAGCAAGAACATATGTATTTCATCCCTTTGCACCAGTAGAATCCAGTCAATAATATAATCAGCTTCGCGTGCTGCCATTATGATTTTTCCCTGTAGATCTAGGTTATTATATCTCTTTTCCGCAACCTCCTTCAAAAGTTGGGAAGATCTAAAGGATTCTAACTCCATTAAAACTGCTTCAATATGATGCTTCATCGAATCCCCAACCATTTCAGCTTCGTGTAGCATCAACCCCCTAAGCTTTTCCAAGAATATATCAACAAAGCCTAGACCTTGGTGTGTTTTTGGTAAAGTAAGTACTAATGAATCCCGACATTTGAGAGTAATGTGTTGGATTTCTGAACTCGTATGATTGACCTCCTGGAGCAAACCGGAAAGAAAAGTAGTGACTTGGTTGATGAAATGTTGTGGTGCTAGATTGAATCGGGGTAAGTAGTAAGAAGGAGGTTGCTCATTCGCTAATCTCTCAAAACAAGTTATAATTAGGTCCTCATAGCCTTGGTTCCCAGCTGGGAGAAATGACAAATGTTTGAAAAGAATTTGTAAATGGTCATTGAGTGTATGAATTTTATACTCCAACGGAATTACTAAACTAGGGCTACATTGCTCCATCAAGAAAAATTGAATCTTCATAATCTTGAATTCAATTGACAGTTTAAACCTGAGTGCATAACATCGCCTATCCATGTCAACTTGAAGTGATGCTATCTCCCTAGCCACTCGTTCCATACTATTTAGGATCTGATTCGACTTTTCTGAGAGTACACCCATACCGACGAAAGATTTCACCAAGCTCAATCCCATGTTGATAGATTCGAGAATGGTTGACCCCGTCAAGATTGAGTCGGATCTTCTGATTAACCTTCTCAAATCAATTTCTTTCTTTAGAATCTCAATCTTTTGAAGCAACTGATCATTATCAAATGATCCTAAGATGTCAGCACGAACAAACTTTTCAATATCCAATCTTAGTAGTTTCATGTCTTCTACTTCATGTGTTGAATATGAATAGAGTAGATATTGGATGACGGGTTGTAGACCATCTCTAAGTATTTGTAGCGAGAATGATTTCCGAGGCAAGATTATATCCACAAGTTGCTTGATATCTTCTTGTTCTATAACTCTAGGGAGTTGCATGTACATGTCTAAGATTTCTGGAAAAATCTGCCGAATTCTCTGTCGCAGGTCCAAGATGGCGATAATGGCATCCTCTTTATTTATGTTTCCCTCCTTCCACAAAAACATGATCCGTGGTAAAAATATAGCACCACCGTTCAGAAGAGAGCCGAGCTTCTTGAGTCGCATGCCATCCCATTTAGAAGTATAGTCTATGTAAGAATTTCCAAAGTGTTGTATTGCACGCCCAACTTCAGAAAATTCCTTATACACATGATAATTTTTTAAATAAAAATAAGAATCCATCAAAAGATGAAAATATCGAATCCAGAAGTCGGGGATAGTGACAAATGCAAAAGGTTTAGTATTCTGGAATAGTTTATCTTCAGAGAAAAAGACATAAGCTTCCGTTATTCTGGGATTGAATATCTTAATCTTCCCCAACAAACTAGAACGAAGAGCATCCAACTCCTCACCATCTCCCCCTTTAATTGCATTTTCAATGTCCACTTCTACTATTTTAAACGCATCTTCCATACAACCAACAAGATCTCTGAAGTGCTCCTCAACAAACTTATCGGTAGCACTCCATATCGGAACAAAGGTTAGAAATATCTGTATAGATTTCAATTCCCATTCTACCGCACTCCACATCATAGGTCCCTCATTAAGCCCATATCTCTCAATAATTGTTTCTATAGTAGAATCAACACAAGTGGAATACGCATCCCTCGTCTCTATCCTAACGTATGGATTTCTTGGTTTGAATGAGCTGCAGGTAGATTCAAGGGAAAAAAAATTCTAATCAATATGAGAGTTTGAGTTTCAATGCTTCCCGTTGCATATTATATGTTAACTTTCACGATTAGTTTCACGACAAAGCTAAATTATTATTGTGTAGATTTGTACTTCTCATATTTGTTTAAATTAACATAATTATCTTAGAACCAAGTTTATAAAGGTATTACTCAAATTTAATAGTTGGATAACTTAGGGGATGCTTGGTTGAAATAGAGGATGAGAATGAGAATAATAGTGATAATAGGGTGGAATGATTATAGGGGTAGTGATTATAATGTTGTTTGATTGCATAGAGAATTGATCTATAATAAAATGTAAGGTGAGAGTTGCTAAACTCACAATTGTCCATATTGGGGGGGTTTGGGTGATTGACCACTGTTGGGTAATGGAGGTGGGTAATGCAGCAGTGCTAGTGCTGTCAATCCTGACACGACCGACCCAACCCGATCTGACACGTAACCCGATTGTAACCCAAAAATTATTAGGTTGAACCCGACCCGACTTCAACCCGAATATTAATTTTAACCCGATAAATTTTGACCCGAACTTGACCTAACACGAACCCGAAGATGACCTGAACCCGAACCCGACATAACACGAATCTGAAGATTACCCGAACCCGACCTTATACGAATTCAAAAATGAAGTGAACTGAGCTAATTTTTTTGTTAATAAATAGTTAATGTAATTTTAATAATGTAATTTATTAATAATTAATAATATTCAATATTTTATTTAGTTTAAAAGGTTGGTTTATAATAATGATCAAAAGAATATTTTAAATTTGGCATTTTAAATTTAATTTTTTTTATGTATAAGCTATTGTGTTATTATAAATATTTTTCAAACTAATACTCCAAAAAATGAATTAAATCCAAAAAAATGTTGGATCTAAAAAATCCTTAGTGCTTGGACATCTATATACCACTTAACAAGACTTCCAACCTAACTATGACATCTATATACCACTTAACCACTTTGTCACTTGCTACATTATGGATAAGGGAATAATTATATAGTCCACATAATTTGACTTTTAGAAAGGACCATAGTAATTAACATATATGAAATTATTGGGCAACATATCTAAGGCCCTGTTTACCAGAGCTTATCGGTAGATCAGTTCAGTTCAGTAAATTTTAATTTTTTTCAGTTCAGTTCAGTTCAGTAAATTTAAATTTATTTCAGTTCAATTCAGTATATTTAAAATTATTTTAGTTCAGTTCAGTTCAGTTAAATAAATTTAAATTTAATTAAGTTCAGTTCAGTTCATCAAATTTCCTTTTATATGATGATGAGCATTCATTAATAACAAATGAAAATATATTATTTTTATTTTAGTTCAATTCATATCAGTTCAGTCCAATTTAGTTCAGATCCCCTGAAAAATACATGGATATGATATTCAACTCAATATATTTCTTTATTATACCATAACATTTACTTTTTATACATCCAATATAATTATTTGAATCGTGATTCATTTAAATCGACTCAACCAAATATAATATGTCTTCATTATATGACAATTTGGAATTAGTTCAGTTCAGTTCATATCCTCTTAAATATAATTTTATGATATACAACTCAATTACTCATATCCTCTTTAATATAATAATATTATGATATACAACTCAATGACTCAGATTCCCTGAAAAATACATGGCTATGATATTCAACTTAATATATTTCTTTAATATACCATAACTTTTACTTTTTATACATCCAATATAATTATTTGAATCATGATTCATTCAAATCGACTCAACCAAATATAATATGTCTTCATTATAATCACAATTTGGAATTAGTTCAGTTCGTTTCAGTTCAGAACAATTCAGTTCAGTTCAGTCCAGTACAGTTCATATACTCTTAAATATAATTTTATAATATACAACTCAATGACTAATATCCCCTGAAAAATACATGGCTATGATATTCAACTCAATATATTTCTTTAATGTACCATAACCTTTACTTTTTATACATCCAATATAATTATTTGAATCGTGATTCATTTCAATCGATTCAACAAAATATAATGTCTTCATTACATGACAATTTGGAATTAGTTCAGTTTAGATTAGTTTAATTCAGTTCAGAACAATTCAGTTCAGTTTAGATAAGTTCATATCATCTGCACTATAATTTGATGATATTTAACTCAATTCAGTTCAAATTATATCACCTCAACGTGTTTTTATATTTAAATAATATAAAAATGTATTTATATTTATTTCAGTTCAGTTCAATATATTTAAAATTATTTCAGTTCAGTTCAGTTCACTTCAGTAAATTTAAAATTATTTCAATTCAGTTCAGTTCAGTAAATTTAAATTTATTTCAATTCAGTTCAGTTCAGTTCAGTTCAGTAAAATTAAATTTATTTCAGTTCAGTTCAGTTCAGTACAACAAAAAATAAGCTCTAGTAAACATGGTCTAAATATTTTTTCTACCTCTTCCGCTGCCTCAAAAGACCTTAAAACTATATTTTCACATTTCACATGACTTCAATTTTATTTCGGACCATTTAATTTTATAATTCGACACTTCTCATTTTCTTGGAGGGACCTAAGTAAAAGAAGTAAAAACTTTGTAGAAACGCCAAAAATGAAATTCGCTTGAAGGGATTTATAAGTTATAACCAACATCTTTGCAATTAATATTATACTTTTCACATCATTACATTTTTTATCTACATTCTATAGACGAGTTATCAATGCTAGCATATTTAACCTTTGTAAACTCACTAGTATAGTCCATTGATTTGTTCTACGTCCACTACTTTAGCAACTCAAAAAAATCCGATTTTTTTATATGTATTACATATATCATATTAGGAGATAATATTGAGTTACAACACCGTGGACGTCCGTTAAGTAGTTAAATTTATTTTCAAATCAAGTAAAATTCTTTGAAATTTAAAATTACGAGATGTTTGACGTTTAATTAGAGGCGTGCATTTATTAAATAACTTACATGAGATGTAATGAAACATGATAGTATATTCAATTAGAGATTTATTGGTTCAATTTGAGTGAAAAATGTTTGAAAAATATTTAAATGGCCACAACATCATAAAAGGGATAATTAATCCACAAATTAGTTAAAACTAAAATTATCAAATGTGTAATGTACTTGAATCGAACTCACTTCGATCCAAACTAACAAGTTATAAAATAATGACTTAACATCAAAAGTTTGTTTCTTCTCATGTGAGTTTTGTGTATTATATTTTTACTTAATTTGACTCAACCTTACAAACGAGTCTAACCCGACCCGATCGACCTGAGTTAATTCTTTCAATACCCAACCCGTACCCGACACGACACAACCCGATAAATTTTTTTGACCTGAAATAACCCGACATGTATCGACACGAACCTATCTGACCCGAACACGAAATCCGACACGTCAACCCGAATTGACAGCACTAGAGGTGGGGCTCATATAATCATAACACTCAACCAAACACACTACTCTATAATCAAACCCAATAACCACCGTCTAAACCCCTAAACCAAGCACCTTTATATTGCAATTCATGTTATGTTTACTGAATTTTTCCATGCAGGTACGTTTTTCTCATGAGGTCCACATTTTTACCAAAATATCCTCAAATGATCCCTTGCATTTTGGCTAGCTTTTTTAGCCTTAATAATGTTAAGGCCATTTTTGTAAAAAAATGGACATACATAAGAAAAGCGTACATGTATGGAACAACTATTTTTTATCATTGTAGAGCTGTGCTCTATATATAAAATAAATCAGGTGTAAGACCTTTTCCCCTCTAAATTCTCTCTTAGGGTAAGAAGAACGTTATTCCCCGACAATTTCATGGAAAGTTTGCTTGATCAATCAACAACCAACCAAGGCAACATTAACAAGATGGTAGGGATTGAGAGAACCTCAAAGCTTATGCTTAGAGCATCTCCTATGGGAGCATTTTGCTCAGATTTTAAAAGGTTGGTACTGAATTTTCTCCAACTATGGAGGATTCTTCTCCCAAAACCCATGAATTCCGGGCCAAAATGGATGAATCTGCTGCACAAGGGTAATGGCCCTTCCAAAATCCTTCCACGTCTGATTATTTGTCCAACATGGTAATGGCCCACGTTTGTCTCCCTCTCTTTTCATTCAAAAATAAATGTAATTTATCATAATTTAATTTCTTTAAGACTTCCTATTAATTAGCTTTAATTGGTAAAATGAAAATTATGATTATATTTTCATGCTTTAATTGGATCAGATTTAATGATGAACGTTTCTTAAATTAAAAATGATGCCCAATCTAACATTTTAAATATACATTAGCATTATTTTTTTTTTTCAAAAACAAAACATTATTATTTTTTAATGTAACTAATTTACACGAATTTTATTCAGGTTATAATATAAATTTCATTTCATGTCACATGATTGTTAGCTTATTGCACACAAATTAAAATTTTGAAAATGTCGATAAAATTTTAAAATTCTTATTACATATCTCATTCGTAATATATGCCATAGAATTTTTTATTTTATTTAATTATAATATATAATTTTTAAATTTAATATATAAAATACTATTTATTAAACATAAATAAGTATTGTACATATTTATATATAATTTTTATATTAATGATAGATAAATAGAGTATTAATGAGGTAGATGAGAAATAAATAATGACATAGATAAAAGAAAATGATGGTGGGACATAGAGAAAGTGATGTGGAAATGTGTAGGGGGATTTTGTGATAGTTGGGTTGGGATATTGGAGTGGTTGTAAAAGGGGTTTTATTGGAAAAGTTGTTGGGAGGGGATGTATTAGGGCTGGAATCGGTACGGTTACCATGTTTTTTCCCCAATACCATGTACCGTACCAATATAGTTGGTACACGTATTTTAAAAACCAATACCAACCAAATATGTCGGTATACCAATATGTTGGTAACCAACAAGTTCGGTTGGTAATCGGTATGTACCGTTGCCGTACCAAGATTATAAAAATGGTAAAAAATCTTAAAATTTGTTGAAAAAAAATCCCAACTCAAAAATTAAAAATATATAAGTTGCATCAGTTATTTTAAACATCCAAACAAAACAAAATATGAAATGCAACAAGATGATAGATTAAATTACAAGAGCTGTAGAACTAAATTTTTCAACGTCTTCGTCTTCAATAGTCTTGGAGAAAAGTTGCATACAAAAGATTGATGCAAATTTGATTTTGAAGACGAACATAGCTTGAAGAATAAGAATGGGTGAATGGTGATTAGTCTTGGAAATGGTAACTTAGTTGGCATGTTTAAGAAATTTAATTTGATTGAAGAAGATTAGAGACTTGGAAATGGAAAGAAATCAATGATAATTAAAATTATATGGAAATTAAATAATTTAATTAATATTTAAATATATAAGTTGGTACAGTACGGTATTACCGTGGTATTTAACATTCAATACCAATACCATCCCAATACTAAGTCTTGGTACGGTAATACCGTACCAACAATGTCGGTAACCAATTTAATTGGTATTTTTCGGTATTGGTACGGTTGGTAAGTCGGTTGGTACGGTTTCTTGGTACAAAATTCCAGCCCTAGGATGTATGATAGGAGATGGTCTTACAAACCAGGAACTTTTGGTGACATGGAAGTTTGTAATTTTGTATTGTTCATGCGTGGAAAAAGTTGACCGGGGCTCCAATATTCAATCGGGTTTTGAAGTAGGCTGAAATAATGTTTTAGCGATTTTTAATTTGGATGATTTTCGTCATCATAAGAGCACTCTAGTTACTATTTCACGCCCTTTATTTTACTAAAACACGTCCTGTATTTTAACTATTATTTGATGATTATATTTTAAAATAGTATGATGTTGAAAAATCAAGAAACGTATTCAGATTGTGTTTAATTTTCCGCAACTGAAGTATAAATTTAGTTTGAAAAACTTAACAAAAATAAATATTTTAGGGCATATTTACACTATTTCAGGGTGTGTTTAAGCAAAATAGAGGGCGTGGTATAATAAATTAACAATTCTGTTTATTTATGAAGGTGTAATTTAGGAAAAGAACATTGGTTTAGCTCTGGAAGTTAAAAATGACCCCGTTTGGTGACTAGAGTTTTGAAGAGCGTTTAGCTTTTTGGGTTAAATATGATCAGTTGACTGGTTAATCAGCTCTTCTTGGTTTTTCTAATTATCTGTTTTGATGAAACCTCTCGATTCTGAAACGCTAGAAAGAGCAGCTTTTACAAAAAAATTAAACAAAACAATATATCAAAATATTTTTTTATCCTTATTCTCACAAAATTTCCTTAAAACTAATAATTTATATATGTATAATTCAACTTTGCAAAATTTTTCATACGTACACAATATATTTAAGATATTTTCGTACGTACGTACATTTTTCAATATTTTTAATTTATTTTTGAAGTATTATAAATATTGAAATTAAAATGACACATGCTAAATAAATATCAAAATAAATTTTTTATGTAATGTAATTCTGAAAATAATTTTTTTAATAAACATAGATATATTATAATAAAGAATAATAATTTAAATAATAAAAATAAATAAACATATAAGTGATAATTATTTTCAATAAACAAGCAAAACACTAAAACAATAATTAATAATAAATTGTACTAATGTCTATTTCAGTCATTTAACGCATTGAAACAGCTATCAGCTAATTGTTATTTGCCAAACACTAATGTACAAAATGCTAGTCAAAACAGCTATTAAGAGAATCCGCTAACAGCTAACAACTAATAAAATCCGCTAACAGCTAACAGCTAAACGCTGATTGCCAAACGAGGCCAATAACTTCTTGCAATGTCAGGAACCATTAGTGATATATATACTGAAAATAGGATATACATATATATATATATAATTTGACCTTGAATTTTATAGTAGTATGCGTTGTTGTATATTTACTTAGGCTCGGTTTGCTTGACCTTTTCTATATATCAGTTCAGTTAAATATATTTAAATTTATTGGACATTAGTTATAAGTTTTTTGTGAGTTTCAGCAAGAGGTTTTCACATATTGTTTCTTATAGTAATGCCCAGAGGATGTATATATCAAATGATCTAGCTAGAAAACATGGATTTAGACGCGTACGTACCCATAATATGTAGCGGAGTTGCCATAAGCTTCTTTTATCCTTGCTCTGTATAGAACAGTTTTCCTACACACTTTGCGGAAGACAGCATCCAGATCCAAACAGTCTGATCCCTTCCTGAGTGCAGATCGAATGTCGATATGAGCCGACTCAAAAGCATCTTCAATGCTGCTTACAAGATCTTCCTGCTGCTGCTCATCATTCTGGGCAAATTTAAGAAATGCTTGAATATGTACCAGCTCTGATCTGATCAAAGAGCAGGTGGTACTAATATCACTGTCTTCATATTCTTTCAGCGTCACTAGTTCTATGGCAGAATCAACGCAGGTGGAATTGGGGTCCGTCTTGCTCCGTATTTTGCCATCTGTATCGCATGGCATCATTGACATGCTACTAAATTCAGGCTCTGATCAGATTCAGATGATTGCCATGTTCTCCGATTCTTATCTGAACTGAAATGAAGTAAAGTAGGCGTTGACCTGAATTGATATAGTTTTCAAATCCAAGGTTCAATATGTACAAGCTAAACAAGAATTTCAAAACAGTAACTAGAAAATACCTTAACCGACTCTGATGCTTGGTCAAATGATAAAGGGCATGAACTAACGACCAGAAATTAATAGTTGTGGCCACACATCCTACAGAGACATGTTATTCACCAGGATCAGAGAGCTTTAGATCATAAGATTCTCCAAAAAACAATCAAGGATTAGAAAAACAGGGTGAATTACAATACCTTCACGAAGAGCAGAAATCTTCAGCAGAGCTCTTTGTTAGATTGATCGTGTTGACCAAAAAACAGAGATGATCAGAGCCTCAGAGGTCGACTGAAATGAGCAGTTCCATCAATTTATTTTTCAAGCTAGAAATCAATTAACGAGGAAACAGCTCAATGAAACTAAAAGAATTTACCGACGACTTTTCGGTTTCAATGTTTGACACAGTAAGGTCATGATCAGACTACATTTGATATGATTATGGCTCAGATCAACTTATATGGTCACATCAATAATAAAACACATTGTGGGGAAAAGAATACCGAACGCAACAATGCGATTTTGAGTTCCATACCTTGAAGAGAGCATACTTGGAATCCGGCAGAGCAGAAAATTTTTTATGTGGGAGAATTTGTATGTGGGGCTGTGGGTCAAATAATATTCTGCCATTTGGCAAGTGGGTCCAGAACATATATCCTCCGTTAACGGCTGTTAATTGTTCACTCTTTTTATATTTTAGTCCTTCTTTCCCTATTATTTTATATTCTTCCATGAGTGATTTTAATTTTTGGTCACTATTCTTTTCTAAAATATTAAATTTAGTCACCATTCTTTTAAACTTTAATTTTTAGTCATCATTCTTTCATTTTGTTTAATTTTTGGTCACTTTGTAACTTTGTAATGTTAATTCTCCGTTAGATGCTTTTCCCAAATGCAAATTCGGCGCACACATCTGTATGGGATATTCAGCCAGAGCTTGTATATTAATTCAGTTAAATTTAATTAAATTCAGTGAAAATGTAATTTGATAAAATTCAAATTAATTTAATCAAGTAGATTCTTCTTTTCAATACATTAATTTTCATTTCAATTTATTTCTGTCGGCGGTACAAGAGGGAAAAACTAAAAACAAATATGTTGCAATTTTGACTTCAATTCAGCTCAGGTGACGCCACTCCTTAGATCCAGGTAGTAATACATTATTGTTTCTTCATCACTGTATCCCAAATTGAGTACCATAGCATTCACATCAAGCAAACTGAACTTTTTAGCATTGCATAATCAAAGTACGTAATAGTTCCACCATTGTAATTGTCCTGTCTTGAAGAGGATACACGGTTTTACACTAAAAATCATGTATTCCAGTCAACTATACAAAACATAATTATAGCTAACATATAAACACAACTATAAAAACACTACAAACATAACAGAAAATAACAAAAAATAAAGACGCGTGAATTAAAATCTTAACATTCATAAAACATGGACTTGAAAGATTTTAAATATGCAGAAGAAACATTACAGTAGAATCTTTTAAAATTTGGAAAATGCATGGTTAATATTTTTATATATTAACCAGGCTACGCATTATATTATTGGCTGCATATATAATTAAATTTTCACTGATTAAATATGATTACATTTTCACTAAACTTAATTAAATTAAATTAAATTGAACTGAACCGATATAAGTTATGGGTAAATGTCTCATTCAAATGTGCGTGGAAAAGCATCTAACGGTGATTTAATGTTGCAAAGTTACAAAGTGACTAAAAATTAAACAAAATGAAAGAATGGTGATTAAATATTAAAGTTTAAGAGTATGGTGACTAAATTTAATATTTGGAAAAGAATAGTGACCAAAAATTAAAATCACTCTTCTTCCATTAATTTCTTTACATCCATTTTTTGTACCCACCGCCTCTATTTGATTCTGGAATACGGTCTCGATCTGTGCCGACAAAACTTTCTCTGTGCCGGCGAAACTAATCCAAAAAATTTCTCCAAACGGCCAAACAAATCCAAATAGTTCCTCCGCACAACCAAACCCAATCATCCAAACACTTTCTGCGCAGAAACCCAAACCATCGGATCACAAATCTGAGCCGGCGAACTCAATCTTTTGTGCCGAACTTAATTCAGCATGGTCCTCTATTTGTTTTGGCCAATTCAACTACAATAAGGGTGGTAGCAGGACACATATGGAAAATTAATCCTCTTTTCTCACTATCAAGAGAAAAGAAAAACATAAGGTTCGTCGGAGGAACAAGTTTGTCAGGAGCACAGAGAATTGGGTTCATCGACAAGAAAATGTGCTAAAGTGGATTGAGAGCGTCTGCGGAGTAATTTCTGCACAAGAATTGTGTCCGGGGTTCATCTTCGCGGAGGATAGATTCACCAAGAAACTGTGTTCGGTTGGGTTTGGCCGTGCGGAGATCTTTTTGGATCGGGTTAGCAGTAGAGAAGGATTGGGTCCGCCTTAAAGAAGGATTGGATATTTGGATTCATCACCGATGAGTATTTCGTCGGCGCGGTGTGGGAGTGGAGCGGCAACTTTTGGATAAAGAGAAAGGGGGTCAAAGAAATGGAAAGTGAAAAATAAATGGAAGAACAGAAAGTAATAAGGAAAGGAGAGGACAAAAAAATAAACATAACAAATAATTAACGTTCAGTTACGGAAAATATAAGTTCTGGACCCACGTGCCAAGTGGCAGAATATTATTTGGCCCACAACCCCACATACAAATTCTCCTCGCATAAAAAAATTTCTGAGTTGCCAAGTTGCCAACTAGCCTTCACAATATAAAAAATTTAACTAATCACTCATCAGGGTTGACAACTAGTTAACCATGGTCCATGGTGATCATCAAATATTCAAATTATTATAATGAGAATAGCATAGCTATGTGTTCTCACCTAGCTTCTTTTAATTAAATTAGCTAATTAAACTTTTAAGTGATTTAAAGGGGATGAATATTCCCGCTTTTGTATACCACTTTGAACTACAAGTAATAAATATGATTAATTTAGCTCTAATTAAACTTAACTTTAATTCATTATATACATTCCCAATTAAATAATTGAGAATTCATTTTGAAGCAAAAGAACTTATATTTCTGGAAATCGTTTAGAAACGAATGACAAAAAGATAGGAAGAGCATCCCATGTGTTAGCTAATATGGAGCTCGACTTTGCATAGTTTACTAGAGTGTGAAATATGAAATTATAATCTCGTGGCCCCTCTAAGTGATTCCGTTCATAAACATAATCCATCCAAGAGCCGACTACAGTTGACTGGGTATGCAGATTCCTGGCAAACCATTTGCACAATCTGGAGTGCATCCCTACAATGTAGAGATCTGGCTGACCAAGAATTTCCGCAAAAACAAACATTCTTCTAGAGCCAATGTCTCCGCTAGGATGAGATCCTAAATATGTGGAAATCTTCTCGTCGCCACACGAATAAAATTGGCATCTGAATTAAATGCTACAACTCCTGTTACTACAGACCCACGGTCAATGACAATATCAAAGTAGATTTTGAACCTGGCACAACCAAGGGGTAATGCACTTTGTAGAAGTGATGTTTTAACATTAGTCGGATAGTTGCGGTTTATGGAGTTTCGGAAAGGATCATGTTCTCATTGATTTCGAAATCAGAGAATAACATCTCAATATTTTACCACTTACTGAAATAATTATTGTTCAAATATAATCAATCTTAAAACTCCAAAAATTGCAACTGTCCGACTGATGTATCATGTAAGTGATGTTATAACATCACAGCCAACATATATTCTTACCTATAACATTTCATCTTCACTGATGCGTAACAACACAACCTCTTGTCCTGATGTGTTCATCCTGATGTTTTATTGAATTAAACTAAATTTAATAATGATCAATAACCATATGATTACTTAAACAGATAATAATTTCGAATGCACAAAATTTCCGATTTCAGGAGTCTTACAATATTCAAATGTTTCCAAACTGGTAATATGATCGACTGATCATCACATATACTCCGTATATAATACAATTCAACAAATAAACTGAATTTCCCAGTATCATGAAGAATTTCTTACAAAAAAAAACTGAATTTCTTCCATAAATATAAGGACCGTCCCAAGAATCTGATCAGGTCTGGGAATTACTACGATTTCCTGGTACGTGCTTCTGAAGTTTCACGCCAAAGTAGTAGCTCAAACCTCTCGATCTCTCTTTCCAATGTATTCATGTCAATTATATACACATGTTGCCTGCGGTATCATAAAAAAACAAGTTAAAAACTTTTAATAACATGATGATTTTAAGCGGTGAATCTAAGTCTGAAAGGAAGTATATTCTCAGACCTCAAAGACCGTTTTTCTTCCCTTTTACTGTAAAGCCTCAGTCTCCTCAACCTTTGCCAAACCTTGGTTTTCCTGGTTGAGTACTGTTGGCACTTCACCGGTCACCTAGGTATAAGAAATATGCAAGCACATGAAGATATTTTAAACTAAGCTCTATAAATTCCAATGGAATTCATATTTCTGATCAGTTGAAAAGATAAACTTTCTTACATTGGTCCAGCTAAAACCATCGACGACCGCCTTTAGTTCATCAATTCCATACTCCTTGGCTAAACGTTCAATCTCCTGTTGGAGTGTAAGGACCTCATCAGTAGCCTGGGCATCGCTCTGAATCTGATAGGAAAGTTTGGAAGTTAATCACAAGAACTCATTCATAAAAAGTAAAAATTCCATTTAATATTTTAGTAGCTTAATTTGCATTTGCAAGGTGAGTTATATATAAGCAGTCTAGGCATTCCAACGGATTTCATATTTCGATTAGTTGCGAAAAATACACAAAAAGCGTTAAAGAATATGAACGTTCTTACTTGTGAGTAGCTTACTCCATTGATGAGGGCCTTAAATTCCCTGTTTTCACTCTCCAGCTGCTGCTCCAGAATTTTCATGACAGACTTCTCTGCAGATACACTGCACCACTTCAACTCTACCATTTTCAAGGTCGTGATGTCACCGAAGCTAGAAGGGACTTCCTTAAGCCGAATGCATCTTTGTAAAACCAGCTGCTGAAGATTGGGAAGGTGCTCCCTTTCTGCCTCCCAGTCCACAACCTTCAAAGAGTCTAACTTCAAGTATTCAAGCTCTTGGAACTCATCATCTTCCATCTTCCATGTTGGTTTGTCAAAAGAAATAGCTACTAATTTCATAACGTTGAGGTGGGGTAGTTTTCCAATGACTGAAAAATCATCCCATGTGAAGGTGAAGTCTGATAGCGACAACTTCTTGAGATTCGGTGGGAACATTACCCCCTTCAACTGACAGTATTGGCTCAGACTACCATAGTAGATTACCTTCAGAGACTCAAGGTTTTTCAGAAAGTCCAGAACCGGAAAGCCAATGCTTTCCTCAGAATGTTGCACGGACTCAGAAAATGTGCATCTTAGTTTCCGAAGTTTGGGAAATAACTTCATCACTTCCTCTGAAGTATCTCCTTGAAGAAGAGCAGGGCAAGAAAGGCTAACCATGTTATTCAGCTCAGAGGAGCTTTCATGACTTCCATCCAGCAACTTGAAAATAGCTTGCGTGGTCACATGAAGATGCCTTAACTTTGACATACTCCAAAGTGTATCGGGTAGTTCCACCTTTCCAGTCAGCCCTTTCACTATAAATGTTTCCAAGTTCCAAAGATTTGCAATATCCGATGAAATATGTTTGATATCTCCACTAATTGCCAAGTATCTCAGTGGATAGAGAAATTCTATCCCTCGAAGAAAGTTATGGCCCATATTAATAGTTTCAATGTCAAGAATACTGAGAATATCAAAATCTCTAGCAATGGATGAGATATTATCATAAGGGCACTTAGGGTATGAGTCACTGGTAGCGAAGAATAGTAGTGTTCGAACAGATGGTCCAGCCGGCTTTAACTTAGCAAGATGCTTTCTTTTGGAACAAATGCTTAAGCGATGTTGGTCATGATATGAAACCGGAATCGAGGAATGATTTGAATCATCCCCATAGTCTAATTGTTTACTAGAAGAAGGAAAAAGTATCTCATACCCATTTATGTACTGCAAAAACTTCTCAACCTCAGCTTTTCTCACACACAAGTTATACACCATATCATGAACTTTGCAAGCTTTGACTTTACCACTGGACCCCTTTTTGACAACCATTAGCAAACTTCTACCAATGAGATTAGTCAGATAGCTCTGTGCCACATCCTCCCGTGATATTTTATGATCATTAACTTCCCCAACGAATCCCTCTGCAATCCATAATTGTATCAACTTGTGAACATGCACCTCATTGTCCTCTCCAAAAGCTGCAAAGTACAGAAAACATGGCTTTAACACATCAGGGAGATGATTGTAACTCAATTCCAAGATGTGCATGCATTGGATTTCAGGACTTTCAAAAATGTGAGAATTTAGTTCTCTCTCAATATTTTCCCACAATTCAACATTCAACTCCGAGGTTTTGAGGAGGCCAGCAATTGCAATAATCGCCATGGGCAGTCCTTTGCAGCCTTTTGCAATTTCTAACCCAACCTTCAGAAGGTCTTCAGGGCATTTGTCCATATGAAACACTTTTTTCTTTAGTAGCTTCCAACTTTCGTCCTCATTGAGAAAACGAAGATTATGTGGAGCAACATGAGGTTCAATGTTCAAGCCCACCTCCACATTACGTGTGGTTACTAAGACTCTGCTTCCATTTAGATCATCTGAAAATGCAATTTCCAATTCTTCCCATGCTTGATTGCTCCATACATCATCCATAACAACAAAGTATCTATTTCTCTTGAGACCTTTATACAACATGTCAAGCAACTCATCGTCATCCTTTTTCTCCATCTCATCAGAATTTGATTCAGTAACATCACTTAGAAGCTTGAGCAATAAATCCCTCTTCTGATAAACTTGAGAAACACAACACCATGCAAGTCTATTGAAATGGTTCTTGATTCGAGAATGATCATAAACTCTTCGGGCTAATGTTGTCTTCCCAATTCCCGCCATACCAGATATGGTGACAACTTCTCGTTTCTTTCCTCTTATGAGTTTTTCAAGGATTTTTTTTTCTTCATCCTCCAAAGAAACCACATCTTCCCCAGCTTGTGGAGTACTAGTATCTTGTGTTATGATCACTTGTTGGGCGGCAACATGGAGATCACTAGAATCATTCTTCATTTGGACAAAATTGAGTAACTTAGAGTTGAGTATTTTCATCTCATCAATAACAACAGATAGGCAGAATATATGTTTCCAATTCCAAATGGTTAGAAGAATGCAGTCAATGATATGATCAGCTTCAAATGCTGCTCTTGTGATACGTCTCCAAATGCTCATCAGTTTAGGATGCGTCTTTTTCTTTTCTCCAACCTCTATCATGAGTGGGAAAGACCTCCAAGTGTATAACTCCTTCTGGACTGCTTCAATCCCATGCTTCAAAGAATGATTCGGAAACTTATCTGCGTTGTATTTAATTAGCCCTCTTTGTTTTTTTAAAACAATGTCAACAAAACCCAATCCTTGGTGAGTCTTTGGTAATGAGCGCCGAAAGAGGTGAGCAATGTCTTGAATCTTTGAGTTCATAATATAGACCTTTTGGATCAAACAACAAAGAAAGACTGATATTTGGTTGATGGTGTGTTCTGGGAAGTGATGAGATTGGGGAAGGTAGTAAGGAGGTGTATCCTCCTTGGCCAAGGTCTCGATAAATGTCAGAATCAACTGCTCATAACCTTCATTCTCCGACGGAAGAAAGGATAAGTACTTGAAAAGGAGTTGGAGTCCTTGATCAAGTGCATTAAGTTTTTCCTCCACACTCCAACTAAGACCGAATCTTACTTGCTCGGTCAAGAAAAAGCAAAGCTTCATAAGCTTGAAATCCAGAAACAATTTAAACTTTAACGCCTCTCTACGATTTCCCTCTTGCAATAAGAGGTGCAAACATTCCGCGTCCCTAGCCACTTGTTCCATGCGTTTGAAGATGAAAGAAGAGTTTTCCGAACACTTGCAAAAGATTTTCGCTAAGCTTATGGATTCAAAGAATAAAGCTGAGATTGATTCAGATTTGCATGAATCAGTGGTTAACCTTGTCAAAACAACCTCCTCTTCAACACATTCAATCTTTCGAAGAGAATCAAAAAACAAATCTTCTTGATCATTATTAGCAGTAGCAGCTGGGAGATAGTAATTGAGAGATGCGGAATCGCAAACAACCTTTTCAATATCAAACCTCAATTGTTTCGTATCCTGCAATTCTTCAGTATATGTTTTGATTAAATATTCAAGTAGGGAGTATAGGCCATTCCTAAAAGTTTGAAGTGAGCGTTTTTTGCAAGGCAAAATCATGTCCACAAGGTGATTAAGACTCAAAACACTCGTTTGTCCCTTGGCACTCAGGTCGGCCAGGTACAAATGTAAGATATCCGGAGATGTGGGTTTAATCCTTTGTAGAACATCTGAGATCATATTCATAACATCATTTTCCGGCATTTCATCTGCAGCCCACAACAGCAAAATCCTTGCTAAACAAATGGCACCGCCTTGCATTAAAGAATTAAGAGCCCACAATTGTTTCCTCTCATCAGATAATTCAGAGGAGTGATGGGCAAAGTATACGACTGCACGTACGATATTGACAAAACCTGGGTACGCACAAGTAAAATCAATGTCGAAAACAACACGTAATTCACCACCAAACAAAGCTCTAAAAAACTTGGCCAAGACATTGGGAGGAAGAGGCGTGGTGATTTGAAATGCGTAGTCTGATAAAAAATCATAAGCTTCTCTGATTCTGGGCTTTAATATCTCAATCTCCATCAACATCTTGGAGTACACAACATACAAATACTCACAATCCCCACTTCTGATCACATTTTCAAGATCCAGGTATGATGTCTTAAATGCATTGTCAATGCTTCTTACAACGTATCCTAGGCGCTCACAGACAACCTTATCTGTATCAATCCAGTGCTGGACAAACTTAGGAAAAGTTTGAATAAGCACCAACCCTTTTTGGACTGCATTCCACTGAGCATAAGAATGAATATAATATGCCTTCTTTACCATGTCGACAGCAGAATCAAGAGATGAGGAATAAGGGTTCTTCTTGTGGTTAATACACATTTCCCTGAGTAAAAATCTATGAGTATTGCGCAGTTCATTAAATATAATAAATGCACAGACACAATTGACCAAGGAAACTACTATATGCTAAGATGATTCTAGGCATGAATGGCAAATGTAAGATTCCCAAGAGGTTGCCATTTTTTTCTTTACATACATGTCAATTTTATGTATGGGTTGTTTTATGTTATATATTCTTATTTATTTGTAATTTAGTCCCTAGAGTTTTGTGGCTGTTTAAAACTATATCCATATTCTGATAAGGTAATTCCTATAGGAAACACTATTTTTCTTAACTTGTCATAAATTTGCTACTCAAGTCAAAACACACCAACCCTACTTATTCTCAATCTCAATCCTCCATGATTGACACAACTAATTCTTAGCTCTCCATTGTTGATAAACATCAACTTTCGAGAGGTTCCTAATTCCTTAAAAAAATTAACTATACTTAATTTCTAAAACTAACTAAATTCTTTAACTAATTTTTTTGCATATTATTATATACGATTTTGGTGAAATCTCATAAATGTTTAGCCATCCTTAACCTTATAGGTAACTAAAAATATTGTAATTTTAATTTGAAGATAACAATATCTATTTTAAGCATTTAACTACACTTTCACCGTGCTGTGGTGTTGGATCATAAAGTTGTTGGTGATGGTGAAAATGTGATGTGTTAATTGACCAGATTTGGGCGGTGAAAAAGAGTGCATGGATCATATTGTCGTGGTTGTGGTGATTGCGGTTGAATGGGATCGAAAGTTTAGTTTGTTGGTACTTGGGATTGATATTGTGATTGGGTTCATTTGTTATATGGGTTCATTTAGTGCTAGTGTTTGATGGCTTACTTTGTTAACTAAAAATTAACCACTACGGCCCTGTTTATCAGAGCTTATCTATAGATCAGTTCAGTTCAGTGAAAATGCAATTTGATGAAATTCAGGTTAATTCAGTCATGTTGATTCCATTTTTTAATACATTAATTTTCACTTCAGTTCAGTTCAGTTCAATTCAGTTCAGTACATCAAGAAATAAGTTCTAGTAAACAGGTCCACTACAGGAAAAAAAAATCCAATAGTGACACAGTTCTCGTGACAGGTAAGGAAGCGTCGCCATTATAACTCCACCATCACTTAATACACTAACATGTGCATGTGTCACTATATAAGTTTGCTACATTGAATTTGAAGCGTCACAAATATATATATATATATATAGCGACACATTTATGCGTCAAAATTATTTACCAACACGCCAGATAGAGGGGATTTTCGTCACTAACATCCAAATATATGTCACTACTGGCATCATATTTTGTAGTGACAGTATTCCAAGTCATTCTGTGCAAAATTTACTGCTTCTATAACATTGCAAAATTCTAATCAGAGAAGTGGACATTCTATTTGTTAATTTGAAATGCCGGGTCACCATATAATATATTTATTAAATTATTTTGGGCAAATTAAGATTTTAGTTGTACTGTAAAAGAAGACTGCAGTACAAATTAAATAAAAAAAACGATTTTTATTTTTTTCAAAAATTCAAACCAAAAATCAATGAGATCACGACGAATCAGCACAAATCTCAAAATCCAAGTTCTCAGAGATTTAGGACGTACCAGGTGGAGGAGAAGTCCTCATCAGTCTGGATTCTGGATTTGATAAGCTTCAGGTTTTCGTACAAATCATTCTCCAAATCACGAGCCTCTTCTGCATCTCCCACTCCGAGTTCTGAGATAGCAGTCTCAAATAACTGGTCGATGCTGCCCACAAGTTGTTCCAGGTGCTCACGAACAGCCTCGTCGGCGCCGCTCCAATCTCCGGCGAACTCAACAAATTTTTCAACGTCTCTCAAGTCTTGCAGCATCAAGTACGACCTCGACCGATCGGAACGTGCAGCCCGACGTCCGTGATCATACGTTCGAATTCTCTCCAAGGTGGAGTCAACGCGTGAAGAGAGATCAGCCATATTTTCCGTGTTCAGCTTTAGATCGTTCAGATTTAGATTGTTTTTTCAATGTATATGAAACTCAAGGTAGACTTTATTATTATTATTTTAAAATATTGGGTGATAATTCAAATGATTCGTGCTACTTTCCCCTTTTTGCGATATTCAGTTTTTATTTTTATTATGAGACAAAATAAATTCTCAATTCAAAATAAATTCTCAATTCAAATCTGTTTCAATCAGCTCACTGAATAATCATTATCAATTTTAAAAATAAAAAATTAGCATAATACACTAAATAATCATGATTAATATATAAAATATCAGGCTAAAAAAAAAAATCAACATTAGTCCGGTCTGACCGGAGCTCTTCTAAACAATTATCAATTCCTAAGTTCAAATAGGATTTTGAGTAACGTGAACCAGCTCACTCTAGTTGACCTTTTTTTTTTTTTTTTCGAAAATGATACAAAAATGAATAGTTCATTTATTCATCGTGTCCATGAATTTTAAAGAGATAAAACAAAAGAAGAATCATGTATGGTAGTGGATAATAATAAGCAGTCTTAGGCCCTGTTTACTAGAGCTTATTTCTTGATGTACTGAACTGAACTGAATTGAATTAAACTGAACTGAACTGAACTGAATTGAACTGATCTGAACTGAACTGAACTGATCTACGGATAAGTTTTGGTAAACAGAGCCTTAATTACCAGCAATCACGTCATTGCAACGTTGTACCCAACACCAAATGAATAATTAAATTTCATGGTTTCACTCTCCAATAATTACACTAAAATAAGACCATAATTTAGTCCTCTTTGCAGGCTTTAAAAAATCCAGTTTGACAAAACTATTTAACCAACATGAAAACAGAGATGCAGGAAGTTGGACATCTTTCTCTGATATTCAATCAACATTAAAACGAATATATAACATCTTCTCTGTTTTTTAATTTCAGGAGGCCACCTATTACAGTTTGTCATGGGCATTCATATGTGTGAAATATTCGAACTCCAAACTTATAAAGTTATTGCAATATTCGAACTCATAAATGAAATTCGACCCATAATTGTTGTTTCTATTAGGATTAGAGAGTAAATTATCAAAATTCTTTTTAAGAACACAACCAAGTAAAGGCAACTAACTACAAATGTCCAAATTCCCTTGTTAATTATTATAAGCAAGCCACCACAAAACAAACTAACAATATATTTCTTAGGAATCAATCTGAACTTCATTAGCACACAGTACGTAGTCATCAAATGTGACAGCGAACATTAATTCTCATCACCAAAGTCGATCAAATTCACCAGAAATTTGGGAATAATCCCAACCATAAAACACAATAACAAGCTTCCATTACAAATGTTCAAAACCCAGCATTTAAGCAGTTCCTCAGCTCTGCATAGATGAAATGAGCTTATTATTTGACAGAAAAACACATGAAAGTATCCCCGGTCCAAATTAGTGTCTTCTTGATGTCTCCGAGAAACGCAATATCAAAAGGCCAATTTGGAAGGGATTTAGACCTTATCTTGACAAAAAAAAGAAAGATCATATGTTAGTAAGGCAAAAGTATCAAGAAGCTAGGTAAAAATACATGTATTGAATTTCTAAATACTATTTAGCAAATTACGGATAGATGATTAACATTATGATATACGTTATATTAAGGAATTAATGTAAGAACTTTCTTACCTGAGGAGTAGAAAATGTAGAAACCAGGATCTGATCAATCATCAACAGAGAATTTGGGATCTGCAACAAAACCATTGATGAAGGCCTTGAATCCTTCGTCTCCATACTCCAACTTTTGCTCCAGAATGGTCATGACCGAATCCTCTGCAGTGTCAGTGCACCACTTCAGCTCGATCATTTCAAGAGTAGGAATGTCTGCAAAGCTAACAGGGACTTCCTTGAGCCGAATGCAGTTTCTCAAAACCAGCTGCTTAATATTGGGAACGGGATCACTCTCCACATTCCACTCAGCAATTTTCAGAGAGTCTAACTTCAAATACTCAAGCTGTCGAAATTCGTCATCCGCCATCTCCCATAACGAGCTTTCAAAAGCAATGGATGTTAACTTGAGAATGTTGAGGTTGGGCAGTTTGCCAATGGTAGAAAAATCACCCCATGTGAAGCTAAAGTCTGAGAGTGACAGCTTTTTGAGATTCAGAGGGAAGCTCACCCCTTTCAATTGACAATACTGGTGCAGATGACCATAGTAAACTATCTTAAGAGACTCAAGTTGAACAAGAAAATCCAGGGTTGGAAATCGAATGCTTTTCTCAGAATGTTGTGCACGTTCAGAAAATGTGCACCTTAGTTTTCGGAGTTTGGGGAACAATTTCATCACTTCCTTAGAATGGTCTCCATGATAAAGAGCAGGACAAGAAAGACTAACCATGTTATGCAGCTCAGGTGTACTTTCATCATCTTTCACATTTGGTAAATTGAAAATAGCTTGAGTGGTCACATGGAGATGCCTCAACCTTGACATATTCCAAAGAGTGTCTGGTAGTATCACTTTTCCCATTAGTCCTTTCACCACAAGTGTTTCCAAGTTCCAAAGTTTTGCTATTGTTGATGGAACTGACCTTATATCTCCACAAACACCTAAGTATCTCAACGGATAGAGCTGTCCCATTCTTTTAGGGAAAGAGGAGCCAAGATTGATACTCTCAATGTCCAAAACACTGAGAACTTTGAAATTTTCAGTAATGAACCTAACATCATCGTAAGGACACCTTGGGAATGAGTCGCTTGTTGCATTAAACAATAGAGTACGAACATATGTTCCGGAAGGCTTTAGCATAGCAAAGTGCTTTCTTTTAGAACAAAGACTGAGTCGATGCTGGTTATATACTACTGAAATTGGTGAATATTCAAAATCAACACCATAGTCTAATTGTTTGTCAGCAGATGGAAAAAACTTGTCATACCCATTTACATAATGCAAGAAGTTATCTTCCTCCCCCTTTCTTAAACACACTTTGTACAACATGTCATGAACTTCGCATGCTTTTACCCTACCATCAGGTCCTTCTTATCTTATGTATTTTATAAAATATATTATATTTGTCCTAATTTTGTACAAATTATGAAAAAATAAGAAAAATACAATTTAAAATAATAAAATACAAAACCTTATATGTTAGGAAACAGGAAGGAGTATATAAAGACATTATCTCTAGATCTTCCCAGACGACGGCAATCGTTTTTTTTCTTCGGTCTTCAAAACCCTTGTATCTCTACATCTTCCCAGATAAATCCCGCTACGAAGGTGAGAGATTCTTTGATTGTTTGACGGTTCATTGTGTTTCAATTTTGTTCGTGTTTTGATGATTTCGTGGTCCGGGAAACTATGTAGGTAGCAAACCTTAGAAGCTCGGAAAAATCTTCCGCTAAGATGATGCGATACTCTTCGATTGACGTGGGCCAATCATCAAAGAAATCTGCTACGAAGGTGAGAGATTCTTTGATTGGCGGTTTAATTCCTTTTATTCGTGATTTAATTATTTTCGTGGTTCGTAGGTTGAAGGCAAATTATCTAAGAAGAAATCCTGTAAGAAGATAAAGGCGGGCAATTTATCTGAGGATTTTGGTACGAAGGTGAGAGATCCTTTGATTGTTGGTTTGTTTGCGATTCCTTTTGTTCGTTCTTTGATGATTTTCGTGGTTTGTAGGTTGCTTTAAGCCAACCTTCGAAGAAAGGTACGGTTTTAAATAATTTATTATAAGCTTTTTGCTGGACTTATTAAGGAACAAACAAGTAACAGCTTTTAATCGTATCTATTTCTAACAATGAGCAGAGGAAGCAGCTGATTTCAAGGAGTCTGTAATGGCGGAATTTACATCACAGTACAGGTTTGGTAATTTCTTGTTATTTCTAACTTGAGACTTTAATTTGGTTACTGCCTAATAAACATTGTGCATTCTTATGACTACAGAGGGGTGTGGTCCTATCCTTCAACATTCGTTGCAGAAATCAGTGGATATGATGGGTTTGATGCCGATTCCGAAGCCCACGTATGATGCACACATCATTACCTTACATTAGCTCTTTTATATATCTGCCCGTCTTAATACTTTAAGCTATTCTGCGTGCAGAAGGCATTGTTAGAGTGTTTCTATAGGATTGGAAGGATCCAACGAACAAGATCTGGTGGTGGGTAAGTAAACATTGCATGTTTTGATAGTGTGTGTGGTGTTTGTAGAATGGTGAAATTTAGTTTTATTGTTGTTATTTTTTGTAATACACTTGATTTTAGTCCAGTTCATCAGTAAAAAATTAAGCTAATTGAATGAATTACATGGTGTTTTTAGACTGGTGTTTTATATTCTTGTTATATTGGTTCAGGTATGTTCATATCGGTTTTGATAGCTTGGACTCCCTTTACAAGGCTTTGGATATTACTAAAATTGGTGACCAGCCTGTTACCGTGTAAGTTCTTATGATATGTGAATTTACATTGATAATTTCTAACTAGAGATTTTAATTGGGTTACTGTTTTCTTATGACTGCAGCAAGATGGCGTTTCCTTATCCTAACAGGGCAGAAGTTCGTGGTTTTGATACTAGTGCTGGTGCCGAGGAAGCTCATGTATGATGCACATATCATTATCTTACATTAGCTCTTTTTATATATCTGCCCGTCTTACTACTTTAAGCTATTCTCCGTGCAGAAGGCATTGGAAAAGCATTTTAAAGATTGTGGAAGCATAGAAGGAATACGCGTTAATCTTACTCCTGGGTAAGTAACTTGATTTCTTGTGGAAGTTCTGATAGGATGGTGGGCTCTTTTTTGAAACTATATGATTTAAGACAGCTTTATAAAAAACAATTTAGTTTCACTTATTTTTAGTCCAGTTCAGGAAAAATTAAGCTAAGCTGATTGACTCTACTATATGAATTACATGGTATCTTTTAGTGTATGTGTAGACTGGTGTTATATATTCTTGTTACATTATTTCAGGTATGCATACATTGATTTTGCAAGCATAGACTCTCTTCACAATGCTTTGGAACTTAATAATACTAGAGTTGATGGTCATCCTGTTACGGTGTAAGTTCTTGTGATATGTGATTTTACATTGATAATTTCTACTAATCTCTAATAACTAGAGATTTTAATTTGGTTACTGTTGAATAAACAATGACTACAGCGTGCAACCGGGAGGAGGAGGCTGCAGTCGACATAGATTCGGAGGAGGCAGTGTACATAGATTCAGGGCAGACGTGAGTTGGTCCCATGATATTGACGTATGAAGCACATCTCATTACCCTTACATTAACTCTTTTACATGCCAATCTTAATACCCTTGAGCTATTCTTTGTGCAGCTGATGGCACTGACGCCACATTTTGAAAAGTGTGGAACGATAAGAAGAATAGATTATGGTTCTAGGTTAGTAACTTGATGTTCTCTGTGGAAGTATATATATATATTTTTTTTACTGGAATCTCTTTAGGATGTGAAATATTGCATGTTGTAATAGTGTTTGTGGTTGTAGCATTCTTTGTTTTTTAACTAAATATGATTTAAGCCTCCTTTATCTGTAGACCAAAAAAACATTTTGTTGAAATTTAACTTAATTCAGTTCTATTGTTGCCAATTTTCAGTACACCTATTTTAGTTAAAAAAAAGAAGCTATTGTGACTACCAATTTTTGTGGTGTGAGAAGGCTGTTTATGTTTCATTCTGGTACTAGTAATGTTTGTTCTTACATTGATTCACCCTAGGTGTGCTTCGGTTCTATTTACACACTTGGACTCCCTTAACGAGGCTTTGAAACTTGATAAAACTCGAGTTGACAACCAAAAAATTAGAGTGAGGAAATGCATCGTCGGTGGGGGTTTGTGATTAATTCAGGTATGTGATTAGGGCCGTGATTTTGTTACTTTTGCCAATACTTATCATGGCAAAAGTGTTGTTTTCAGATGTCAGATACTTGATCATGGTGCTCTCAACAAGCCAGACTAGTGTATATTATGAACGTTACCCTATTCTTATCGGTATGCTTTTTTATCTCTTTTTGCAGGAATGAAGTATTAGCTTGATGCTGAGCAAGGCTCCTCCCCTATCGTCGATCTTGTAGCTATTATGTTTTACCATAATGTTATGTTTGTGTATCGATGTATCAAAACTAGCGTTTTCTTCAAAACTATCCCCTATCGTCGATCTTGTAGCTATTATGTTTTACAATAATGTTTGTGTATCGAAGTATCAAAACGCTATCTATTGTGATTTTAATTTGAAGATAACAATATCTATTTTAAGCATTTAACAACACTTTCACCGTGCTGTGGTGTTGGATTATAAAGTTGTTGGTGATGGTGAAAATGTGATGTGTTAATTGACCAGACTTGGGCGGTGAAAAAGAGTGCATGAATCATATTGTCGTGTTTGTGGTGATTGCGGTTGAATGGGATCGAAAGTTTAGTTTGTTGGTACTTGGGATTGATATTGTGATTGGGTTCATTTATTATATGGGTTCATTTAGTGCTAGTGTTTGATGGCTTACTTTGTTAACTAAAAATTAACCACTACGGCCCTGTTTATCAGAGTTTATTTATAGATAAGTTCAGTTCAGTGAAAATGCAATTTGATGAAATTCAGGTTAATTCAGTCATGTTGATTCCATTTTTTAATACATTAATTTTCACTTCAGTTCAGTTCAGTTCAATTCAGTTCAGTACATCAAAAAATAAGTTCTAGTAAACAGGTGACACAGTTCTCGTGACAGGTAAGGAAGCGTCGCCATTATAACTCCACCGTCACTTAATACACTAACATGTGCACGTGTCACTATATAAGTTTGCTACATTGAATTTGAAGCGTAACAAACATGAACCCGACGTCCTGCAGCATCAAGTACGACCTCGACCGATCGGAACGTGCAGCCCGACGTCCGTGATCATACGTTCGAATTCTCTCCAAGGTGGAGTCAACGCGTGAAGAGAGATCAGCCATATTTTCCGTGTTCAGCTTTAGATCGTTCAGATTTAGATTGTTTTTTCAATGTATATGAAACTCAAGGTAGACTTTATTATTATTATTTTAAAATATTGGGTGATAATTCAAATGATTCGTGCTACTTTCCCCTTTTTGCGATATTCAGTTTTTATTTTTATTATGAGACAAAATAAATTCTCAATTCAAATCTGTTTCAATCAGCTCACTGAATAATCATTATCAATTTTAAAAATAAAAAATTAGCATAATACACTAAATAATCATGATTAATATATAAAATATCAGGCTAAAAAAAAAAAAATCAACATTAGTCCGGTCTGACCGGAGCTCTTCTAAACAATTATCAATTCCTAAGTTCAAATAGGATTTTGAGTAACGTGAACCAGCTCACTCTAGTTGACCTTTTTTTTTTTTTTTTTTCGAAAATGATACAAAAATGAATAGTTCATTTATTCATCGTGTCCATGAATTTTAAAGAGATAAAACAAAAGAAGAATCATGTATGGTAGTGGATAATAATAAGCAGTCTTAGGCCCTGTTTACTAGAGCTTATTTCTTGATGTACTGAACTGAACTGAATTGAATTAAACTGAACTGAACTGAACTGAATTGAACTGATCTGAACTGAACTGAACTGATCTACGGATAAGTTTTGGTAAACAGAGCCTTAATTACCAGCAATCACGTCATTGCAACGTTGTACCCAACACCAAATGAATAATTAAATTTCATGGTTTCACTCTCCAATAATTACACTAAAATAAGACCATAATTTAGTCCTCTTTGCAGGCTTTAAAAAATCCAGTTTGACAAAACTATTTAACCAACATGAAAACAGAGATGCAGGAAGTTGGACATCTTTCTCTGATATTCAATCAACATTAAAACGAATATATAACATCTTCTCTGTTTTTTAATTTCAGGAGGCCACCTATTACAGTTTGTCATGGGCATTCATATGTGTGAAATATTCGAACTCCAAACTTATAAAGTTATTGCAATATTCGAACTCATAAATGAAATTCGACCCATAATTGTTGTTTCTATTAGGATTAGAGAGTAAATTATCAAAATTCTTTTTAAGAACACAACCAAGTAAAGGCAACTAACTACAAATGTCCAAATTCCCTTGTTAATTATTATAAGCAAGCCACCACAAAACAAACTAACAATATATTTCTTAGGAATCAATCTGAACTTCATTAGCACACAGTACGTAGTCATCAAATGTGACAGCGAACATTAATTCTCATCACCAAAGTCGATCAAATTCACCAGAAATTTGGGAATAATCCCAACCATAAAACACAATAACAAGCTTCCATTACAAATGTTCAAAACCCAGCATTTAAGCAGTTCCTCAGCTCTGCATAGATGAAATGAGCTTATTATTTGACAGATAAACACATGAAAGTATCCCCGGTCCAAATTAGTGTCTTCTTGATGTCTCCGAGAAACGCAATATCAAAAGGCCAATTTGGAAGGGATTTAGACCTTATCTTGACAAAAAAAAGAAAGATCATATGTTAGTAAGGCAAAAGTATCAAGAAGCTAGGTAAAAATACATGTATTGAATTTCTAAATACTATTTAGCAAATTACGGATAGATGATTAACATTATGATATACGTTATATTAAGGAATTAATGTAAGAACTTTCTTACCTGAGGAGTAGAAAATGTAGAAACCAGGATCTGATCAATCATCAACAGAGAATTTGGGATCTGCAACAAAACCATTGATGAAGGCCTTGAATCCTTCGTCTCCATACTCCAACTTTTGCTCCAGAATGGTCATGACCGAATCCTCTGCAGTGTCAGTGCACCACTTCAGCTCGATCATTTCAAGAGTAGGAATGTCTGCAAAGCTAACAGGGACTTCCTTGAGCCGAATGCAGTTTCTCAAAACCAGCTGCTTAATATTGGGAACGGGATCACTCTCCACATTCCACTCAGCAATTTTCAGAGAGTCTAACTTCAAATACTCAAGCTGTCGAAATTCGTCATCCGCCATCTCCCATAACGAGCTTTCAAAAGCAATGGATGTTAACTTGAGAATGTTGAGGTTGGGCAGTTTGCCAATGGTAGAAAAATCACCCCATGTGAAGCTAAAGTCTGAGAGTGACAGCTTTTTGAGATTCAGAGGGAAGCTCACCCCTTTCAATTGACAATACTGGTGCAGATGACCATAGTAAACTATCTTAAGAGACTCAAGTTGAACAAGAAAATCCAGGGTTGGAAATCGAATGCTTTTCTCAGAATGTTGTGCACGTTCAGAAAATGTGCACCTTAGTTTTCGGAGTTTGGGGAACAATTTCATCACTTCCTTAGAATGGTCTCCATGATAAAGAGCAGGACAAGAAAGACTAACCATGTTATGCAGCTCAGGTGTACTTTCATCATCTTTCACATTTGGTAAATTGAAAATAGCTTGAGTGGTCACATGGAGATGCCTCAACCTTGACATATTCCAAAGAGTGTCTGGTAGTATCACTTTTCCCATTAGTCCTTTCACCACAAGTGTTTCCAAGTTCCAAAGTTTTGCTATTGTTGATGGAACTGACCTTATATCTCCACAAACACCTAAGTATCTCAACGGATAGAGCTGTCCCATTCTTTTAGGGAAAGAGGAGCCAAGATTGATACTCTCAATGTCCAAAACACTGAGAACTTTGAAATTTTCAGTAATGAACCTAACATCATCGTAAGGACACCTTGGGAATGAGTCGCTTGTTGCATTAAACAATAGAGTACGAACATATGTTCCGGAAGGCTTTAGCATAGCAAAGTGCTTTCTTTTAGAACAAAGACTGAGTCGATGCTGGTTATATACTACTGAAATTGGTGAATATTCAAAATCAACACCATAGTCTAATTGTTTGTCAGCAGATGGAAAAAACTTGTCATACCCATTTACATAATGCAAGAAGTTATCTTCCTCCCCCTTTCTTAAACACACTTTGTACAACATGTCATGAACTTTGCATGCTTTTACCCTACCATCAGGTCCTTCTTATCTTATGTATTTTATAAAATATATTATATTTGTCCTAATTTTGTACAAATTATGAAAAAATAAGAAAAATACAATTTAAAATAATAAAATACAAAACCTTATATGTTAGGAAACAGGAAGGAGTATATAGACATTATCTCTAGATCTTCCCAGACGACGGCAATCGTTTTTTTTCTTCGGTCTTCAAAACCCTTGTATCTCTACATCTTCCCAGATAAATCCCGCTACGAAGGTGAGAGATTCTTTGATTGTTTGACGGTTCATTGTGTTTCAATTTTGTTCGTGTTTTGATGATTTCGTGGTCCGGGAAACTATGTAGGTAGCAAACCTTAGAAGCTCGGAAAAATCTTCCGCTAAGATGATGCGATACTCTTCGATTGACGTGGGCCAATCATCAAAGAAATCTGCTACGAAGGTGAGAGATTCTTTGATTGGCGGTTTAATTCCTTTTATTCGTGATTTAATTATTTTCGTGGTTCGTAGGTTGAAGGCAAATTATCTAAGAAGAAATCCTGTAAGAAGATAAAGGCGGGCAATTTATCTGAGGATTTTGGTACGAAGGTGAGAGATCCTTTGATTGTTGGTTTGTTTGCGATTCCTTTTGTTCGTTCTTTGATGATTTTCGTGGTTTGTAGGTTGCTTTAAGCCAACCTTCGAAGAAAGGTACGGTTTTAAATAATTTATTATAAGCTTTTTGCTGGACTTATTAAGGAACAAACAAGTAACAGCTTTTAATCGTATCTATTTCTAACAATGAGCAGAGGAAGCAGCTGATTTCAAGGAGTCTGTAATGGCGGAATTTACATCACAGTACAGGTTTGGTAATTTCTTGTTATTTCTAACTTGAGACTTTAATTTGGTTACTGCCTAATAAACATTGTGCATTCTTATGACTACAGAGGGGTGTGGTCCTATCCTTCAACATTCGTTGCAGAAATCAGTGGATATGATGGGTTTGATGCCGATTCCGAAGCCCACGTATGATGCACACATCATTACCTTACATTAGCTCTTTTATATATCTGCCCGTCTTAATACTTTAAGCTATTCTGCGTGCAGAAGGCATTGTTAGAGTGTTTCTATAGGATTGGAAGGATCCAACGAACAAGATCTGGTGGTGGGTAAGTAAACATTGCATGTTTTGATAGTGTGTGTGGTGTTTGTAGAATGGTGAAATTTAGTTTTATTGTTGTTATTTTTTGTAATACACTTGATTTTAGTCCAGTTCATCAGTAAAAAATTAAGCTAATTGAATGAATTACATGGTGTTTTTAGACTGGTGTTTTATATTCTTGTTATATTGGTTCAGGTATGTTCATATCGGTTTTGATAGCTTGGACTCCCTTTACAAGGCTTTGGATATTACTAAAATTGGTGACCAGCCTGTTACCGTGTAAGTTCTTATGATATGTGAATTTACATTGATAATTTCTAACTAGAGATTTTAATTGGGTTACTGTTTTCTTATGACTGCAGCAAGATGGCGTTTCCTTATCCTAACAGGGCAGAAGTTCGTGGTTTTGATACTAGTGCTGGTGCCGAGGAAGCTCATGTATGATGCACATATCATTATCTTACATTAGCTCTTTTTATATATCTGCCCGTCTTACTACTTTAAGCTATTCTCCGTGCAGAAGGCATTGGAAAAGCATTTTAAAGATTGTGGAAGCATAGAAGGAATACGCGTTAATCTTACTCCTGGGTAAGTAACTTGATTTCTTGTGGAAGTTCTGATAGGATGGTGGGCTCTTTTTTGAAACTATATGATTTAAGACAGCTTTATAAAAAACAATTTAGTTTCACTTATTTTTAGTCCAGTTCAGGAAAAATTAAGCTAAGCTGATTGACTCTACTATATGAATTACATGGTATCTTTTAGTGTATGTGTAGACTGGTGTTATATATTCTTGTTACATTATTTCAGGTATGCATACATTGATTTTGCAAGCATAGACTCTCTTCACAATGCTTTGGAACTTAATAATACTAGAGTTGATGGTCATCCTGTTACGGTGTAAGTTCTTGTGATATGTGATTTTACATTGATAATTTCTACTAATCTCTAATAACTAGAGATTTTAATTTGGTTACTGTTGAATAAACAATGACTACAGCGTGCAACCGGGAGGAGGAGGCTGCAGTCGACATAGATTCGGAGGAGGCAGTGTACATAGATTCAGGGCAGACGTGAGTTGGTCCCATGATATTGACGTATGAAGCACATCTCATTACCCTTACATTAACTCTTTTACATGCCAATCTTAATACCCTTGAGCTATTCTTTGTGCAGCTGATGGCACTGACGCCACATTTTGAAAAGTGTGGAACGATAAGAAGAATAGATTATGGTTCTAGGTTAGTAACTTGATGTTCTCTGTGGAAGTATATATATATATTTTTTTTACTGGAATCTCTTTAGGATGTGAAATATTGCATGTTGTAATAGTGTTTGTGGTTGTAGCATTCTTTGTTTTTTAACTAAATATGATTTAAGCCTCCTTTATCTGTAGACCAAAAAAACATTTTGTTGAAATTTAACTTAATTCAGTTCTATTGTTGCCAATTTTCAGTACACCTATTTTAGTTAAAAAAAAGAAGCTATTGTGACTACCAATTTTTGTGGTGTGAGAAGGCTGTTTATGTTTCATTCTGGTACTAGTAATGTTTGTTCTTACATTGATTCACCCTAGGTGTGCTTCGGTTCTATTTACACACTTGGACTCCCTTAACGAGGCTTTGAAACTTGATAAAACTCGAGTTGACAACCAAAAAATTAGAGTGAGGAAATGCATCGTCGGTGGGGGTTTGTGATTAATTCAGGTATGTGATTAGGGCCGTGATTTTGTTACTTTTGCCAATACTTATCATGGCAAAAGTGTTGTTTTCAGATGTCAGATACTTGATCATGGTGCTCTCAACAAGCCAGACTAGTGTATATTATGAACGTTACCCTATTCTTATCGGTATGCTTTTTTATCTCTTTTTGCAGGAATGAAGTATTAGCTTGATGCTGAGCAAGGCTCCTCCCCTATCGTCGATCTTGTAGCTATTATGTTTTACCATAATGTTATGTTTGTGTATCGATGTATCAAAACTAGCGTTTTCTTCAAAACTATCCCCTATCGTCGATCTTGTAGCTATTATGTTTTACAATAATGTTTGTGTATCGAAGTATCAAAACGCTATCTATTGTGATTTTAATTTGAAGATAACAATATCTATTTTAAGCATTTAACAACACTTTCACCGTGCTGTGGTGTTGGATTATAAAGTTGTTGGTGATGGTGAAAATGTGATGTGTTAATTGACCAGACTTGGGCGGTGAAAAAGAGTGCATGAATCATATTGTCGTGTTTGTGGTGATTGCGGTTGAATGGGATCGAAAGTTTAGTTTGTTGGTACTTGGGATTGATATTGTGATTGGGTTCATTTATTATATGGGTTCATTTAGTGCTAGTGTTTGATGGCTTACTTTGTTAACTAAAAATTAACCACTACGGCCCTGTTTATCAGAGTTTATTTATAGATAAGTTCAGTTCAGTGAAAATGCAATTTGATGAAATTCAGGTTAATTCAGTCATGTTGATTCCATTTTTTAATACATTAATTTTCACTTCAGTTCAGTTCAGTTCAATTCAGTTCAGTACATCAAAAAATAAGTTCTAGTAAACAGGTGACACAGTTCTCGTGACAGGTAAGGAAGCGTCGCCATTATAACTCCACCGTCACTTAATACACTAACATGTGCACGTGTCACTATATAAGTTTGCTACATTGAATTTGAAGCGTCACAAACATGAACCCGACGTCCTGCAGCATCAAGTACGACCTCGACCGATCGGAACGTGCAGCCCGACGTCCGTGATCATACGTTCGAATTCTCTCCAAGGTGGAGTCAACGCGTGAAGAGAGATCAGCCATATTTTCCGTGTTCAGCTTTAGATCGTTCAGATTTAGATTGTTTTTTCAATGTATATGAAACTCAAGGTAGACTTTATTATTATTATTTTAAAATATTGGGTGATAATTCAAATGATTCGTGCTACTTTCCCCTTTTTGCGATATTCAGTTTTTATTTTTATTATGAGACAAAATAAATTCTCAATTCAAATCTGTTTCAATCAGCTCACTGAATAATCATTATCAATTTTAAAAATAAAAAATTAGCATAATACACTAAATAATCATGATTAATATATAAAATATCAGGCTAAAAAAAAAAAAATCAACATTAGTCCGGTCTGACCGGAGCTCTTCTAAACAATTATCAATTCCTAAGTTCAAATAGGATTTTGAGTAACGTGAACCAGCTCACTCTAGTTGACCTTTTTTTTTTTTTTTTTTCGAAAATGATACAAAAATGAATAGTTCATTTATTCATCGTGTCCATGAATTTTAAAGAGATAAAACAAAAGAAGAATCATGTATGGTAGTGGATAATAATAAGCAGTCTTAGGCCCTGTTTACTAGAGCTTATTTCTTGATGTACTGAACTGAACTGAATTGAATTAAACTGAACTGAACTGAACTGAATTGAACTGATCTGAACTGAACTGAACTGATCTACGGATAAGTTTTGGTAAACAGAGCCTTAATTACCAGCAATCACGTCATTGCAACGTTGTACCCAACACCAAATGAATAATTAAATTTCATGGTTTCACTCTCCAATAATTACACTAAAATAAGACCATAATTTAGTCCTCTTTGCAGGCTTTAAAAAATCCAGTTTGACAAAACTATTTAACCAACATGAAAACAGAGATGCAGGAAGTTGGACATCTTTCTCTGATATTCAATCAACATTAAAACGAATATATAACATCTTCTCTGTTTTTTAATTTCAGGAGGCCACCTATTACAGTTTGTCATGGGCATTCATATGTGTGAAATATTCGAACTCCAAACTTATAAAGTTATTGCAATATTCGAACTCATAAATGAAATTCGACCCATAATTGTTGTTTCTATTAGGATTAGAGAGTAAATTATCAAAATTCTTTTTAAGAACACAACCAAGTAAAGGCAACTAACTACAAATGTCCAAATTCCCTTGTTAATTATTATAAGCAAGCCACCACAAAACAAACTAACAATATATTTCTTAGGAATCAATCTGAACTTCATTAGCACACAGTACGTAGTCATCAAATGTGACAGCGAACATTAATTCTCATCACCAAAGTCGATCAAATTCACCAGAAATTTGGGAATAATCCCAACCATAAAACACAATAACAAGCTTCCATTACAAATGTTCAAAACCCAGCATTTAAGCAGTTCCTCAGCTCTGCATAGATGAAATGAGCTTATTATTTGACAGAAAAACACATGAAAGTATCCCCGGTCCAAATTAGTGTCTTCTTGATGTCTCCGAGAAACGCAATATCAAAAGGCCAATTTGGAAGGGATTTAGACCTTATCTTGACAAAAAAAAGAAAGATCATATGTTAGTAAGGCAAAAGTATCAAGAAGCTAGGTAAAAATACATGTATTGAATTTCTAAATACTATTTAGCAAATTACGGATAGATGATTAACATTATGATATACGTTATATTAAGGAATTAATGTAAGAACTTTCTTACCTGAGGAGTAGAAAATGTAGAAACCAGGATCTGATCAATCATCAACAGAGAATTTGGGATCTGCAACAAAACCATTGATGAAGGCCTTGAATCCTTCGTCTCCATACTCCAACTTTTGCTCCAGAATGGTCATGACCGAATCCTCTGCAGTGTCAGTGCACCACTTCAGCTCGATCATTTCAAGAGTAGGAATGTCTGCAAAGCTAACAGGGACTTCCTTGAGCCGAATGCAGTTTCTCAAAACCAGCTGCTTAATATTGGGAACGGGATCACTCTCCACATTCCACTCAGCAATTTTCAGAGAGTCTAACTTCAAATACTCAAGCTGTCGAAATTCGTCATCCGCCATCTCCCATAACGAGCTTTCAAAAGCAATGGATGTTAACTTGAGAATGTTGAGGTTGGGCAGTTTGCCAATGGTAGAAAAATCACCCCATGTGAAGCTAAAGTCTGAGAGTGACAGCTTTTTGAGATTCAGAGGGAAGCTCACCCCTTTCAATTGACAATACTGGTGCAGATGACCATAGTAAACTATCTTAAGAGACTCAAGTTGAACAAGAAAATCCAGGGTTGGAAATCGAATGCTTTTCTCAGAATGTTGTGCACGTTCAGAAAATGTGCACCTTAGTTTTCGGAGTTTGGGGAACAATTTCATCACTTCCTTAGAATGGTCTCCATGATAAAGAGCAGGACAAGAAAGACTAACCATGTTATGCAGCTCAGGTGTACTTTCATCATCTTTCACATTTGGTAAATTGAAAATAGCTTGA
This sequence comes from Cruciata laevipes, assembly GCA_963678965.1. Taxonomy (NCBI): domain Eukaryota; kingdom Viridiplantae; phylum Streptophyta; class Magnoliopsida; order Gentianales; family Rubiaceae; genus Cruciata; species Cruciata laevipes. Next base: position 6,838,151 of record OY787641.1, on the reverse strand, counting down.
GTGGTCACATGGAGATGCCTCAACCTTGACATATTCCAAAGAGTGTCTGGTAGTATCACTTTTCCCATTAGTCCTTTCACCACAAGTGTTTCCAAGTTCCAAAGTTTTGCTATTGTTGATGGAACTGACCTTATATCTCCACAAACACCTAAGTATCTCAACGGATAGAGCTGTCCCATTCTTTTAGGGAAAGAGGAGCCAAGATTGATACTCTCAATGTCCAAAACACTGAGAACTTTGAAATTTTCAGTAATGAACCTAACATCATCGTAAGGACACCTTGGGAATGAGTCGCTTGTTGCATTAAACAATAGAGTACGAACATATGTTCCGGAAGGCTTTCGCATAGCAAAGTGCTTTCTTTTAGAACAAAGACTGAGTCGATGCTTGTTATATACTACTGAAATTGGTAAATATTCAAAATCAACACCATAGTCTAATTGTTTGTCAGCAGATGGAAAAAACTTGTCATACCCATTTACATAATGCAAGAAGTTATCTTCCTCCCCCTTTCTTAAACACACTTTGTACAACATGTCATGAACTTTGCATGCTTTTACCCTACCATCAGGTCCTTTTTTCACAACCATTAACAAGCTTCTGGCAATGAGATTCATTACATAAATCTCAGCCACATCCTCTAGCGACGCATTCTGATCCCGAGCCTCTCTTACAAACCCTTCCGCAATCCACAACCGTATCAACTTCTTAACAGGAACCTCACTATCTTCTCCAAATGCTGCAAAGTAAAGGAAGCATGGTTTCAACTTATCAGGCAGATGGTTATAACTTAGTTCAAGTATGTGCATACACTGGATTTCTGCATTATCGAAAATGCGAGAATTTAAATCTCTTTCAATTTGATACCACCTTTCAACATCATTATTTGCAGTCTTAAGGATGCCAGCTATTGCAACAATTGATAGAGGTAATCCTTTGCATCCTTCGGCAATCATCAACCCAACTTCCACCAGTTCTGGAGGGCACGCATCTTTATGAAACACTTTTTGTCGTAATAACTTCCAGCTTTCGTCCTTTGTAAGACAACGTAGATTATGAGGAGCACTATGAGATTGAGCATTCAAACCCACATCTTGATTGCGAGTGGTGATTATAATTCTACTTCCATTCACTACTAGAAAAAAATTACATTTCATCGGTATATATCACCGGTTAATAACTATTTCACCGGGAAATATAGGTTTTAACCGGTGCTACAATCGCATTGCACCGGTTGGAAAAAAAGTCCGTTTGACCGCCACGTTTCACCGGCCAAGGGATGAAACGAAATTTTGTTGAACGTTGAACGCAATAAGAGCTGACGTGGAGTATATGAAAGGAGGGGGACCATTATGTTGTTGCAGCGACGAGCGAAATGAAAAACAAGCTTTGTGAAGGTAAGAAGCAAGAGGATAATATTAGAACACAGTATTTTGGTGCAGTGGAGTTCATCCTCTTTACTGCGTTTTTGGTCTATATTTATACTACCAGAAGGAAACCAGCAATGCTACAAATATGGAGCACGTTCTAACGTGCATGCAAGAATATCTCAAGCTAATCACTAACTCCTAATGACTAGGTCTTCGAGCAATTTATTGGCTGAAAATACAAACAACCAAAATAAAAATTCAAACTACGAGTAAACTAAAAGTGAATGATATTCACTTTGACTTTGAACGAGATTAACCAACACATTACATTGCACCGCCTCGAATAGTTCTACCGGTGATATGGTGCTGCGTTGAATGATATGGTAAACTAAAAGTGAATGATATTACTGTGTCCCACTATATTGCACCGCTAAAATTTAAGCATCCGGTGCAATAAGAGTCAACGACTGAGCGGGTGAAAGAGAATTGCTATAGTACATATGAGTGAGTGGTGAAATGATTGTATTGCACCGGTCCAAAATATTTTAAAAATTATCGGCCATTTTGATTAACTTGCCACGTGTGAACATTTTGTGTTTCACATCACCCTCTTGCTACCGGTGAAACGCCGCATTTAATGCTACTCAATGACCGTTATGTGATGAGATGTGTCACCATATTATTCAAACACGTGTGCGGTAGTGAAACGTGTCGCCATATCCCGCAAACACGTCATCCACCATTTCACCGGTTACACACCGGTGAAATTTATGAAATTAACAAAATTGGTAATAATTTCACATTTTAAACAAGATAATCAAAATTCTAGATCGTAATATTCATAATATTATATATGAGAGCTTTTCATATCACTTTCGTAACAAAAAACAAACATTCGAGTGTAGTTGTAGTTACAACGTTGATGTCTTCATGAACATTCACTACTTATACATTGCTTCGTTACTTAAACATATACATTATGTTGTGATTACTACTTTTCAAATATGATTCATTTGTATACACCCTATATAGAATAGTTGACACCCTATATTGTTACACTTTTCAAAACATGTAACCTTATATAAGCAATGATCAAGTCATTCATATATAGTAGATTATAATATAAAACAGCACTAAATATTGTTGAAATTATTTTGTATTAAAATAAGCTCCATCTGTACTTATCTTCATAAGATTAATACATTTACTTAGTTTAATCTTATATAAGCACTGAGCTAATCATTGATATATAGAAGATTATAATAAAAAATATCATTAAACATTATTGAAACTCTTTGGTAATAAAGAAATATATACTTAGTAGTGAATATTACATTCATATAATATGTATAACTTGTCCCTGTTTGTTATAAAATCTAACAACCAATTTTAAAGTTTTAAGAATTTTGTTTGGGTCAAATTAGAAATTTTGAAAGCTAGATTGATGGCTTTAAATGTAATTATTTTCATTACACATTGCACGAATCATATGAATCCAACAATAAAACTATATTAATGTTAGAAAACAAAGGATTTGGGTAAAATTTATTTTTTTAAAAAAGTATTTAGGTCCTTTATTAATATTTTAAAGAAATTATGGGCTTATGTGCAAATCATAAAATGTCATGATAGCAACAAAACGATGTTGCGTAGAATAATCTAAGATTTATAATTAATTTTACTTAAAATACTTTTATACTCAATCCACTCTTACTATTTACTTTTATTTTTCTATAAGCATTGAGTAAATTTACTTAAAATAATTAAATATCATATCAAATCTAATCTAATTTTCCATTGACATAAAATCAATCACACCGTCAATATCCTTTTTCTATAAGCATTGAGTAAATTTACTTAAAATAATTAAATATCATATCAAATCTAATCTAATTTTCCAGTGACATATCCTTTTCATCTGAAACGTCAATATTCTATAACAATTAAATCCCACCCATTAATACCTCTTTCTGTATAAAAAAATCTAAGCCCTATCTACTTCCTCCCAAATTTCTATCTCCTCAACTCACTCGACCACACCACCGCACCATCCGGGATCGAGATTTGGATCAGGATCGATACTGAGGAAGAGATAGAGAATTGGAGAGGGAGCGGGAGCGGGAGCGGTCCAGTAGGAGTAGCAAGAGGAGGAGAGGCGGCGCCGGCGGTATCGGAGACAGGACGATGGCTTTCGGCGGCGACGATGAGATCTTGGAGAAGTGGGTAAACGAGGGGGAGGATGAAGAAGATGAGGAAAATCCCACATCGACAGTAACCACAGTTAATCACAACAACGGTTATCACACCGCCGACCGCCATCGACCGGGTTCTCGAGCTCACGCGGCGGTGGCGGAGTTTCTCTATCAATTTCAGCCAGAATTGGCTTAGGGTTAGCTTTCAATTCATTTGTTTATTTTCGACATTTTTTCCGGATTATTACGAGAGCTTGGTGATTTTTGTCTTATTTATGATTGTTCGGCTGTTTGATTTTTTCTGGTTTTTTGGCGAATGCTGGGAAAAATCTGATCTTGGAATCTGGGTTGTTGATTCAAATGAAGTTAGGATGTGGGTGTTCGAGGAAACCTTGCCCGACGGTGAAAAGCTCACAGAGGTCATCAACCAGACCAATGTAATGACAATGTGGTGTTGATGAATTCATTTTGTGAGTTTTTTTACGTTTTTACATGCATGTAATCGTTGGTTGGTTTTGGTTTTTTGTTTTCAGGAGAATGTTAAGTACCTTCCTGGGATCAAGCTAGGCAAAAACGTTGTTGCTGATCCTGACCTTATTCATGCAGGCAGGTCTTCTTTTTCAACTTGACTTGTGATTAGGTTTTTCTGGTATCTGAAAAGTAGCAGGCAGCAACTTAACCAAAGTTTTGTTTTCAACTTAAATTAAATTACACCTTATGTGCATTCACCTTTGTGAATCTGATGAACACACATGCTTGTCATATTATATAGCCCACTAAGTTGAGAATCTTTACACAGCACTGCACCTGGAATGCTAAAGAATGTGATATGTACTATGTCTCTAATAATTGAGCAGCTGCACGAATAACTTTTCCTATACGTCTACTCTGCTATTTCTGTTTACCTGATTATTCTGTGGTAGCACCGAGTGAAATTGATGTTTTGCTGCATTTGAAGGTCCTAATGGAATTGTCTGTCCCTGTATTACTCGTAGAATCATATTTTCCGGTGTGTGGTACCAATAAATATGATTCTACTCTTCAGGTGTGTGGTACTAAATCTTTTTAATGTTGTTCCTTTGTTTGGAGAACATAAGGCACAATCCTAGAATATGCATTTTAAGGTTGCTTTTTGTTGACAGGTCATAACTCGGCAATGTCTTGGAGACATTAGAGTACTTGCATGGCTTGGGGATCATGCACTGTGATCTAAAGCCTGAGATAAATAATTGACTTGGTGGCATACGAAAGCGAGCATGAGCATTCCGGCGATGGAGATGTGTACCGACGGTCTTCTGTGAAGCTGAGGTTTCCACGGCCTCTACGAGTACTCCAACAGTAGGTGAGAAACACATCAAAGTTTAAGTTTTCTGTGTGTTTGTGTGTGTGCTTGCTAGAATATATAGCTAATTTTCTTGACTTTTTCATACATTCCTTCACATGATTTTTTGGTTTATATGATATATGAGAGAGACCTTCAAGAAGATTGCATATAGATATATTATCTTCTTTTAATTGGATTTTTGTTTGAACTTTCTCCTTTTATGATTGAAATCCACAGATCCGTGTGTAAGAGATAGGAAAATGAGAGTTGTCTGATGCATGAGTTAGAAGATGAAGATGTGGTGCAAATTATTAAAAAGGTGTGAGTTGGTGCAAATTATTAGATTTGACAAGTTTAGCTTATATGTTTAGTTTTGTCCATGGTAGGAAAAGATTTGATCATTTTGTTATCATTGTCTTATTAATAACAATAGTTTCTCATTAGTTTATTGGCAAATATTCTTGATGCTGTGATTTTTTTATTGGGATTCATTAGCAGCAAATTGTGCTGGCTAGAGCTTTTCATAATTTTATTTTTTTTATTTTTAAAAAATTCGTTTCACCTGTTAATTTCAGAAACAGGTGAAATAAATATTTAACCGGTTTTTAAATTTTTGTACCGGTGAAATGCATTTTTTGTTGACTAGTCCAACGTGGAATGAGTCCACCGTCCAGTCAGCATACTCCTGGGTCCCACTGGTCCATCACCGATGAAACAAAAATAGCGTTTCACCACCTAGCAACAACACCGCTAGTTTTGAAAAAAAAAACCGGTGAAACTGGACTTATTAAGCGGTGCTGATGCCTTCATTTCTAGTAGTGATTCTTATCATTTGGAAATGCAATTCCACATTCTTCCCACACTTGATCGCTCCAAACATCATCCATAACAATGCAATACCTGGTACCCTTCAAACCTTTGTATAACAAGTCCATTAACTCATCATCACTCTTCTTGTCTACCTCTTCATTACTAGATTTTGTAATGTCACTTAAAATCTTTAGCAACAACTCTCTCTTTCTATATACTTGGGATTTACAACACCATGCAAGCTTATGGAAATGAGTCTTGACTCGAGGATGGTCATAAACCTTTTTAGCTAGAGTCGTCTTTCCAATCCCCGGCATACCACATATTGTGACAACATTGCGTTTTTGAGATGTCCCTCTTGTAATTAGTTGATTAATAACAATTTCTTCTTGATCCTCTAAAGAAATCACCATTTCCCCAACTTCGAGAGCACTACTACCTTGTGTTGTAATGGTTTTTTGTTCGGAAACATGGATTTTAATGGAATCATTGTTAAATTTAACAAAATTGGCTAACTTTTCATTGAGCTCTGTCATTTCATTGCTAACAATTGATAGCCAAAACATATGATTCCAATCCCATTGCCCTAATAGAATCCAGTCAATAATATAATCAGCTTCATGTGCTGCCATTATCATTTGTTCATGTAGATCTGGATATTGGTGTTGCTTTTCTCCAACCATTCTCATGAGTAGGAAATTTCTAAATGAGTTTAGCTCTTTAAGAACTATTTCAATTTGAGGCTCTATTGAATTCTCAATCATATCAACTTCATGTATCACTACACCAAAACTGGCCTTTAGTGACAAGCGAAATCCGTCACTAAAAGCCCGATTTTCGTCACTAAAGCCTTTGGTGATGGCGTCACATGGTCCTTGGAAAAGGGTCGTGGGAAAAGAGCCTGGTGACGGATTTACTGTTTAACCGTCACTAAATTGTGGCTTTCCTGACAAGAAATCTTTGTCACTAACTTAGTGACAATAAATTTCGTCACTATCTAGGCGTCACTGAAAGCCCTATTTCCGTCAGCGAAGGGACTCTTCTGTGACGAACAATGAGTGACGACGAAAAACTTGTCAGGGGACTATAGTGACGGTCAACGTCTTTTGTGACAAATTTAAATTGTCACTGTTGAGATGATTTAGTGACACAAGATTGGTGCTTTAGTGACAAACTTTCTTATCAGTAAATAACAAATGGTCAACTTTTGGTCAAATGAATCAGTGACAACATTTATGAGCACAAATTATTTTAAAATTTAAAAAATCAAAATTTCATTATATCAAATACTTCTAATCAAGTATATTACAATATAAGTATACAACTAGTACTACTTCTAAAGACACTCATTTTCTTTTCCCTCCACTCTTCTCCACTGTTAGCAACTTCATTTGACTTGTGAAATAAGAATGATGAATCTGCAAAGATGAAACAAATCATTTAATCCCAAAATAAAAGGTCGGTGCCGGAAAAAACATGATGAACAGATAGAAGAGATCAGTTTACCAGAAAAGGGAAATGGCAAATACTTGAAAACAACAATCTGCTCTTTGAAATAAAGATATGTGTGGTAACTGACTACTTATAATAACTAAATAAACAGAAGCCAAAAAAGATGTTGCCCAATTTGTCTTATAATTGCCCAACCCTTATCTGTTAATATTAATCTAACAATTTTGACAGAAGTTCTATGATAATGAAGTAGCCACAGAAAATGATAATTGTTTGCCTGTGAGATATACAATGTGAGACATACAATAAACTGACAGTTCAAGTCAAAACCAGGATTTCTGAAAACATGATGCTGCTTTTGACTACATGTTCAAACACGGTTCTAAATCTGAACTCACAGAGAATATAGAAAAGGACTATATAGAATAAATATACCTTGTGAAATCATCAGCATGCTTGTCATCTTTAGGGTAATCAAGGTGAGGTTCAGCTCCCTATACAAGTAAAATACGAGTTAGATAGTGATAAATAATTCAAGTCTAGTGAGCTGAATAGGTCCAGTACATAGACTTATCTATCAGTACATCAGTACTTCAGCCATCTACATATTCCATACTTATAATGTATAGAAGATCCACAAGCACACTACTACAAAGTCAGTGCATACCTATGAATTTTGTAACCTGAAACATGAAAGCCTCAAGAAAGCTAGAGTCGGACAACCTTTTAGCCTGCAGTTTAACAAAAAAAAAACACATTTAAATTCTTCAATCATGCTCTCTAATGATGAATGACAGGAAACGTCAAACTTAATAATTCTTTTTTGTAGAAAGAGATTCAGACTAACCAAAACAAAAACACAAACCTGGAGAGATGACAGTTATTTCATGGGCCAATTTGCTAGTGTTCTTGGGTATCACCTTCAAGATTAGACTCAATGTCAGAATATTCATCATGTGTACAACGGAAAGCATTCATGATATTAAATTAAGAAGGATAGGAGTAAAAAAACAAGTTTGAGAAGATGACAGTCTTCTGGATAGAAAAGACTGGAGCTTGTTTTTAATGTCTTGGCTCATGGCAAATAAGATGACATTTTTCACTGATTATACTAATTGATATAGCAACTCCATGCCCCTTCAGCTAAATTCATGCATCCATTAACAGCAAACAATAAGTAAAAAAACAACTCAAAGATAATCAAATATTAGAAGAAAATCAAAGCCATTATAAGCTCTATCTTATCATACTTGTCAACCATTTCACCAACAGTCAAAAACCAAAATCAAATAACACAAAGTTCGCACACAGACACGAGCACTCACAATGAATGCTCAAACACACAAAATATCACACAATCATATACATGAACTCAAACACACAGAAAAGAAAAATGCAGAAAAAAATCACACACACGAGCACCTCAAAAACACCGCTGAAGCACATTCTCTGCGGAAACTAGCTCGGTGGTCGAAGATCAGCCCATGCTCAGATTGATTCAGCGCATACTCTCCACTCTATCGCCTTAATCCCCTGCGCCACCCAAGCCTTTCAGCGCCTTATTCCCCTCTCTTCTCCATCACCCAATCCCCATTCCCATTATTTCTCATATCACTCCCTCCACTTCCGCCAATGCACCCACCATCTCCGACACACTCCCTTCCAGGGTCGCTGCCCTCTCACCACTTCTATCACCGTAGCCTCCTGCTCCGTCATCCCGCCAGCCATTACCTCTCGCACCATCTCCACGCCTCTATCAGCTTCCCCACCGCCTGCCTGTCGCTAGTTAGGTACAACCACCATAGCATCCGCTTGGAGCTCGCGGACGGGATCCGGGGGTTAGTTAATGGGGTGGAGATCACTCCCTCCGCCATCATGACCTGGATGCCATCAGCTAGGTTCCAATTTGAGGGATTTGAGGAGATTTGAGGGTGCGATTTGAGGGATTTGGGGGGTTTGCGATTTGAGGGGTTTAGGAGAAAAGGATGAGATTGGATTATTGGAAGGGATAAGGTTTTCAGATTCATGATATATCATAGTCTTTAACGGGTGAGATTCAGTTGGTGAACTATATTAACGGTTCAGATCAAACATAAATAATACAATTATTAATTTTTAAGAAATTTTGCGAAATAAATACAATATATTATTATATATAATATTAATAAAAATCTCTATTGAAATAAAAGTTTGCTGTTCCAAGAGATCAAATAATTGTGTAAAAAATAAAATAACTATTATAAAAAGAGGCAATTAAATCAAGTAGAGAGTTGATATTTAGTAGACAGATCAACTTATCTAAATTGAATTGAAAATAATACAAAGTTTCATCAAATCATATTTAAATGATTAAACTAAAATAATATGTACATAACTGAACATCAACGTACAATTTCAAATAAATGGATAATAGTAAAAGTAAAAGTTGGGTTATCATGAGAAACGCAAAGTTAAATTAGATAATAATATTTGGGGTTGCTCCATGCAGGTCCATTTTTCTCTTGCAGGTCCGTATTTTTACCATAATACCCCTAATATAGTTAAGACAAAAAATGTGCTTGAAATCATAGGATTCCATCATGGGGCATTATGGTAAAAATACGGATCTGCGAAAGAAAAATGGACCTGCATGGAGAAATTGCTTAATATTTCTTTAGATTTAAGCAAGGATTGATCAATGGTTGTTTAAGTTACCTAATTTATCGTGAATACTTAAACTCGATGTAATAAGTTTCTATAAAAAATAGTAAGTCTCAACCTTTATTTAGTTAAACTACATTTAGTTCGTGATTGTAGATAAGATAAAATTTGTTTTGATAATTAACTCGGTGTAGTTTTAGAATATATAGAAATCAAGTAGAAGTTTACTTTTTGATTTGTTTAACCCAATTTAAGTGTTGGTGTGTATCGTATGTCAAGTAATTTTTGACCTTTAATTAGTTAAACTCATTTCAGTTAGTGTCCATAAAAGGTCAAGTAAAAGTTGACTATTAACTAGTTAGAGTCAATTAGTTGTTTCTAGCGAGAGTCAAATAAAGTTCCGCATTTGATGAATTAAACTCACTTTGGTTGGTGTTTATAGGATGTCAAGTAAGGGTTTGACTTTTGATTAGTTTAACTCGGTCAGTTATCACGTAGAAAGTCAATTAACTATTGACTTTTAATATGTTAATGTTAGTTTAGCTACTAGTGTTTACAAGAATTAAACTAACATTTGATGAATTAACTGTACTTAATACAATTAAGTTATATATAAAATCAAGTAAGAATTAACCTTTGATTAAATAAAGACAATTTAGTTATAAGTGTTTATATGAAAAGTATAGTAAGTTTCAACTTTAATCAGTTATACTCAATTTCGTCATGGTCTAGACCATGACAATTAAGTAAGAGTTCATGAATCTCGATTAGTTATAAATTCAATCCAGTTATACATGTTAAAACAAAATTAAAGCAATATTTGATTATTTGTTAAACTCAATTTAGTTAGAGCGGATAGTAATTAAGTCAATTATGAGTTGACTTTTGATTAGAGTTAAACTCAATTTAGTTAGTGTTTATAGAGGATGAACTATTAGTGTCTTTAAATGGTCAAGTAAAAACTTATTTCTAGTTAGCTTAACATTTACATTTGATTAATTTAATTTAATTTAGTTATGCCCTGTTTGCTAGAGTTTATATGTAGATCAGTTCAGTTCAGTTTATTACAATTCAGTTTAGTGAAAATACAATTTGATGAAATTTAGGTTAATTCAGTCATGCTGATTCTTTTCAATACATTCATTTTCATTTCAGTTCAGTTCAATCCAGTTCAATCAAGTTCAGTTCAGTTAGTTCCGCAAGAAAATAAGTTCAGCAAACATGACCTTAATCTATAGAAAGTCATTTTAAAGTCATCTTATTTATTAGTATTTATAGAATGTTAAAGTTTTAGTTAGCATGTGATATGTAAAGTCAAAGCTTTGATTCGCATTTATGTTTGATGAATAAAATATTCAACTGCATAAAATATTTCAGTTATCCACTTATAAAATAATAAAGCGAAAAATGTATTCAACTGCAATCGATTTACCCAAAAATTACGTTGTTATTTTAAAATTATAATTAGTGATGTTTAATACAAGTGGACCAATTTACTAGACTTTGTTAAGTAATAATTAAATTTTAAATATACAAAGCCTACCAAATTATTGCATTTAAGAATAATTTATAGTTTTTTTAAATTCATAGTTGCCTTTTAATTACTACATAAAATACAATTCATTTCCACATTCTTAAATATGTATTTTTAAAGAAAGAAATTTGAGTTCTATTTTGACCCAAAATGTTAGTTTCTAAGTGATTTTGAGACCACAATTCAGCCCAAATATCCGGCCCATTACACCACGAGTTCAATTTCCGTCATTCACTTCGTGAGCCCAGAATATCTGTCACCAAATATTTGTGACGCTAAATAATTCGTCACCAATGATTTTAGTGACAAAATATTTTTTCATCAGTAATATTTTGTCACTAAATCTCGTCATTTAAATTTATGTCATCACTAGAATCGTCACTAAGTGCTAATCAAGTGACGGAAGACTATTTTCGTCACTAACATCGTCACTAATTATTACCTTTGGTGACGATAATATTTTCGTCACACCTATTCTCTTTTCTGACGAAATTTGGTGACAAGATTTAGTGTTCGTCACGGAAGACTAGATTTAGTGACGGATCCTTGTGACGATTCGTGGGTGAATGGCATATTTGGTGTAGTGTATCATCAATCCCCTCATTTTTTCCAATAAACTATCAATGAAATCCAGACACTGGTATCTATTTGGCAAAGTAAGTACTAAGGAGTGTCGACGTGGGAAAATAGTGTCTTGAATATGTGAATTCATGTGATTGACCTTTTGCACGGAGTTGGAAAGAAAAATTGACATGTGGTTAATGATGTGTTGAGGGGACTGATGCGATCTTGAAAAGTTGTATGGAAAAGGTGTTTCCTTGGCTACACTTTCAAAACATGTAATGATTAATTGTTCATAACCCTGGTTCTCAATTGGAAGCAATGATAAATATTTATAAAGAAGTTGTAATCCCTCACCGAGTGTATGAACTTCATTCTCCAATGTAACCATTAAACTTGGGCTACATCGGTCTATCAAGAAAGCTTGAATACTTGTAACCTTGAGTTCGGTATACAATTTAAACTTAAGTGCATCAAATTGTCTCATTGTGCAAAATTGGAGAGATGTTACCTCTCCAACAACACGTTCCATGCGCTTCGAGATTAGTGCTGACATTTCCGTAAGGACACCCTGACTGGCTAAGGTTTGTACCCAACTTAATCCCATGTTGATTAATTCAAATACTCTACCTGACGAGATTGAGTCAGGTATACTGATCATTAACATTCTCAAAACCACCTCATCCTTGAGAAACTTGATCTTTTCAATAATCTGATCATTATCATTTGTCGCTTGGATGTCATCACAAACAACTTTTTGAATATCTAATCTCATTTGTTTCAAGTCCCCTGATAATTCAGTGGAATATGAATCGAGTAGATCATCAATGAGGGGATGTAGACCATTCCTAAGTGCTTGTAGCGAGATATTTTGTGTGGGTAAAATTATGTACACAAGTTGTTTGATATCTTCATTTTTGAGATCCCTAAAGGTTGGTTGCATGTAGATGTCTAAGATCTTTGTAAATTTCAATCTAATTCTCCTTCGTAAATCCGAGATGGCAATAGTGACATCCTCATTACTCAATTTCTCCACACTCCATAGAAATATTAACTGTGCTAAATAGATTGCTCCACCGTGTATAAGAGAACCTATCCCCCACAAATGTGTCTCATCCAATTTAGAAGTACAGTCTAAGTAAACATCTCCAAAGTGTTGTATTGCCCTTACAATTTCTCCATAATCCTCATAAACACAATTATAACTATGCCATCCAACAATAATCCATCCACTATTGATCAAGAGATCGAAAAAATGACCCCAGAGGTTTGGCTCAGTGAAAAGTACAAGAGGTTTAGAATTTTGAAACAGTTTCTCTTCAGAGAGAGAGAGACATAAACTTTCGTAATTCTTGGTTTCAAAATCTTAATCTTCACAAGCAAGTCGTAGTGCAGAGCATTTAGCATCTCAGCATCTCCATATTTAATGGCATTTTCAATATCCACTTCTACTGTGTCAAATGAATCTACAATGCAACCAATGAGATCTCCTATATTTTCCCCAATAAAATCATCGGCATCGCCCCATCTCAAAACAAAGATCAGTAATATTTGAATCAATATCAACTCCACTTCTATAAATTTCCACCTGAAATACTCATTAAGCCCGTATCGCTTTGATATTGTCTCTATAGCATTATCAAGAGAAATGGAATATACATTATTCTTCTCCACCTTGACATATGGCCCATTCCCGGGAGTAAATAAACTGCATGCAAATTGTTTAAAAATGTTATACTCAATTGTTTTTAAAAAAGACTAAAATGATATCATTTGACCATGACTTTGGTCGAATTCAGGATTTCTTGGTGAGGTACATTTTTGTCCTTTTTGCAAATGGTTGATTTTTTATTTTTAGAAAAAGACTATATTTAGTTCTACCACATGTCGTTGGCCAACGTATGACTAAGTGGTTTTGTCTATTAGGCAAAAAATCCTCATTTATTGAATAAAAAGGCGAGAAAATTATATTTTTTAATGTTGGAGTCAAAAATCCTGAATTCGACCAAAGTATATGGGCCAATTGATATTGTTTAGTCATTTTAGAAACTACCCTAATAGTTAATTGACGAAATCTTATTTGTGTAGCTCATATTGAGGCATGAGTTTTATCGTAATTGTTTGAACCTAATTAGGGCACCATAATGCTTGTGTTTTGGACTTGCTTGTCCATGCATTTTTTAAATATTTGACATGTACCTCACCATTATTGCATGCCACATGTATAAATTTGACAAGCTAGTATAGATACCACAAAGCTTACAAGCTTGATGTCTCCTACCCTATCAATTCATCAATATATACGGTTGTGTATTAGAGTTATCTAGAATTAATAAATCAGTTTAATATTTGTACGATGTATCCTGATTTCTCCAGAATACGGATAGCCACTAATTAGTTGACACCTAAGATTACTATGGTAATTAACTAATTATCTTTAATAAAAGTGCTAATATGACCCTCAATTATGTGATAAGTGCAAATATTACCCTGAGTTTTTGATAAGTGCAATTATAACCCTACATTATATGTTTGATGAGTTTCTAAACAGTATATTTGGATGATTTATGAAATTCACTTCAAATTCAAAGAGAAATTATGTTTACTCACATATGTGTATACCTGAATTGATCATTTCAACATGTTTAGAATTATATTTTTACATCATAATCGTACTTAACCAAAAACTGGGGGTTATAATCGCACTCAACCAAGAACAGTGGTCACAATCACACTTAACTCATAACTAAGAGTCATCTAAGCATTTTGCTCATTATCTTTTCTTATTTACCTTTTCTTTCCTTCCGTTTTTAAACCCCAAATAATCATACCTCACGCTGCTAGTTCATCAACCATTTTTGTTACTCTGCCAGTTCATCGGCCGTACGCTTTCAGCTCCTTGCAGAGCTTCTTGGTCGACAATCAGCCCTTTGTTATGTCTAAATCAAATAAAAGCATATATAAAACTGATTCGTGACTTTTACATCTTATCCATGTTCCAACAAGCTCATGTTCACTACCTTAGCCTGTAAAAAAAAAATCTGTACAGTACCAGATGCCAATGATTCATTCCTACTTTTACAAAGAAGCCAAAATCAAAATCATTGTACAAAGCTCTCGCACCATGATTCCTCCAAAGGCTTCTTTACATATCATGTACGAAAGAAACAATATTAATGAGACTTCAGAAACTATGCAAACTCTTCTCTTACTGATTTTTAACTAACTAAACAGTTATTGATGTTAAATTGTATCTTACAATTTCAGAATCATAAGGATGCAAAAAATCAACCGAATGGAAAATACAGTTAAAAAAGATACAATGATCTTAAGGTACCAATACTCAAGAGTTGCTCAGAAATTGTAGAACTCTTATTACCCATTTTTCTACTGGTGTTATATTTTATTCGATCAGTTATTGATACAAAACTATAGTTTAAAGTTTCATGATTGAAATATTTATACAACTGCTCTTTTTGAGAAGGATATTCGTATGAGTACATTATGTACAGTATGTTGACAAAATCAATTATAAACTCAAACCTATCTCAACTCGTGAAAGTGATCACAAGCTGATTCAAACCAAATTAATGCTATCCACATTCCCGCAAATTAATGCAACACATGAAAACATGTATATGACTTAAAAATTAATGCAATACATGGAGCCCCACTTGTTATTTCTTACAGCTGAAATCATCAAATTGACAACTCTCAAACATAAGTTAATAAACAAAGAAAGTAATTCAAATTTATGAGATTGCAGAATCCCTTATAAACTGAAAGAACAAAGTCAAAAGCTTTCACAAAAGACATGTGAAACCCCAGACAGAATTAGACTAATGTGTAGAGTAAAACACAAAATAGTCGTGTTTATTTGAACTGCAGGTTAAAATAAAGAGAAAAGTGCTCACGTACCCCAGAGACTCCCATTAAGTTAGACCAATTCTATTACTATTTGGGGTTAGTATGCTATTTAATTTTTTTTTGTGAACTGTGATTTACTTACACTAATTCTATTACTTGATGAATTTGTGGTGTTGCTCTCTAGGTTAACTAGACTGTGTAGCTGTAATTTTAGGTGTTATTCAGCTAGTTGGGAATGTTATATTTTAGCTGCAATTGCAGTTATTAATTGATTATGGTCCCGTTTGGAAAGTAGAGGTTTGAAGAGCGTTTAGCTTTTTTAACCTATATATGGATAGTTGACTGGTCAATCAACTTTTTATGGTGTTTGGTGAAGAGCTTTTCTAATTAGCTGTTTTGGTGAAACCTCTTGTTTCTGAAACGCTAGAAAGAGTAGCGTTTTCAAAAAAATTGATTAGAAGAATATCACAAAATATCTTTTTTAACCTTATTCCTTATAATTTCCTATTTTTAATCCTCAAAACCATTCATCCTCACAAATACAATTTAATTCACGAATCCTCACGTAAATAATTCTTCCTCACGTTTGCGGTGTTTTTTTTCTTTTTCAAAGAATATTTTCTTTTATCCTCACGTAAACATACGTACGAATCCGAACTCCACAAATCCAAAAAAATTAATCATTTTAATTCATAATTTTTTTTAAAAAAATAAGTATAGCTAAATTAATAATAAATAATATTAAGTAAAAGCATAAAATAAATGAATATATGAGTAGTAAAAATATTTTTCCACACTTCAAAACAAATAATACATAACATAAAAATAACTAATAATAAATTGCACTAATGTCTATTTTGGTCATTTAACATATTAAAACTGCTATCAGCTAATTGTTATTTACCAAACACTCATATACGAACAGCTAGTCAAACCGCTGGTCAAAACAGCTAATACAATCCGCTAACAGCTAACAGCTGATGGAATCCGCTAACAGCTAACAGCTAAACGTTGATTGCCAAACGAGGCCTATATCACACACTTTGATATAAAAAATAGAAAAAAAAAAGTTCTAATCGAGCCAGGTTATTATACATACCTTACAGATGGATGCTTATTTGGCAAGTATTGTCTTCTATTGTAAAACTGTTAATAGGCTGGGGTTATTATACATTTGTTTATGTTTATTGTTTTAATCGTGAACTGGTTGCTTTTGGTTTTAGGTGCGTGTGCAAGCTATACGGAGTTTACCACTATTTTGCAAAGATATGCCTGAGCATCTGGCTAAAATAATTGACATTCTAGCTCAATCACTGGTGGCTGGTAAGTCTTTCTACGTGAACTCATCCTTTGAACACCTGTTTTACTGGGTTACTTATAAATTGGATTCGGTGTTCAGGAGAGAATGTGGAACGTGATGCAGTGAATAAAGCTCTGATGACTTTGCTACTGCAGGATGATAAAAGTAAGACTCTGATTTTCTTCTATGTCACTGTACTTTGTAACCTGACTATACTGGCAGTAATGTGGTTTTTGTGCTCTCTTGATTTTCTTAAATAAAACATCATAAAATGGATGACATGATTGCTGAGGGTGATTATTATTTCTGATGGTTGATGGCCACTTTTATGCCACACTTATTCTTATGTAACTTATTCGGATACTTGTATTTTGTAACGGGTTGTTTTCTCTCCCTAAGTTTAAGACTTTAAGCTTCATTCCAAGCTGCTAGATAATCTACTTGAATGATGCTTTTGACGTAGTTATTATTTGTATTATTTCATGTTTATTTTGATTAATGTTAGTCAAGTATTTGGGACCTTTTGTTATTCTGGAATGCCCGTCTTTGTGAAGTCCTTTCTTTGAATATACCTAGTTGGTTCCTATTCAAAGATTTTGTAGGAATTATTAAACCTTGATGTTTACTAGTGTGTGAACTCATAGATCTCTAACTGCCCTGGCCTGGTAAATTTGAAATCTGTGGCAACCGAAATTTCTGTTGCTGGCTGATATAGTAACTTTCAGTTCGAGTGAAGTTTAGGTGGAAAAATATGCATCTGGTGAACTACCCTGATTTTTTCTATGCGCGTGTGTGTTTGTGTGCGCGCGTATGCGTGTGTGAGGTCTGGTATGTTGATGGTCATTGGCCTAATCCATATTATTTGCAAATTTTCTGTAGCTTCGTTGGAAGCTTTGTTTAAGCATGTTGGAAGCTCTGCCGAACGCAGTGCTGAAGAGCTTAGCACAGACAACATTCGTGAAAAGGTTATATGCTTTTTGAAAGACAAGGTAAACAGCTAATACTAATGTGTATTCCTATCCAGCATGTATTTTTATCTTGTTACAAATTTCATATCTTCCTTTTGTGAAGATTGCAGCTAATAGGTCTAGTTGTTTGTTAGGTATTTCCTATTAAGGCAGAGCTGTTAAAACCTCAAGCAGAAATGGAAAGACATATAGCTGATTTGGTGAAGCAGGTATCTTTCATTACTTCATCGGTCACCATTATCTGTTTCTTTTTACAGAGAATGGGAGAAAGAACGACTTATGTAAGCTGAATGTCATGTAATCATAATTGTGTTGACACTGAAGCTGGCCGTAAATGATTTGTTTTGCAGAACTTACAAGATGTAACTTCTTCAGAATTTAAAACGTTTATGGACTTCTTGAAGAGCTTGAGCCTTTTCGGGCAGACGGCTTCTTCAGAACGTGTTCAAGAATTGGTTGGAATCATTGAAGGGCAAGCTGATATGAATGCTCAATTTGATGTAAGTTCTGTTCCTTCTTTTTGAAAGGAGAAATCCTAAATCAGTTGTCATATTTATATAAGGCAACTGCAACTTAATTTCCAAATTTTAGCTTAATTCCTTGGGTATGTTATAGTTGCTTGTTATACTTATACCTTTTTGTTTCTTGCTGAAATTGAATGTTTGACAAACTTACTTTTTCAAGTTAGAATTATTTGGTTGTGACTTGGTGAACTGTCTGGTTTCAAGTAATGGTGTTATTGAACACTACAAGCAATGAAAGTGGATGGATATTGCTTGTTAAGTTGTATTGCACTGTAGTCTGGTTGTATATTATCTTTTGCTCAATTTTCTAGTAATTATAATTCTTCACATTCTCCCTACATTTTCAAATTTGAGATGTATCTCACTCTACTTGGAACTATTGTGGATCTTAATATGACGAGCTTATAATGTCTATTCACTATTGTTCTCATTTTTACCACATGTATCCCAGGTTTCTGATGGAGATCATATTGTCAGATTTATATCTTGCCTGCAAGCCGCACTTCCCTTTTTCATGGTATGAACTATGCACTTCATTTAATACCTTTTTTTCGTAGAAGACAATACACTGATCAACTAATCATGTACACCATATACTTCTTATAGAGGGGTGATTCCAGCAGCAAGTTTATCAGCTATTTGAACCAGCAAATCATACCTGTGTTTGACAAAGTAAGTTGTTTTCCCTGTACATGTTTTTCATTTCATTGAAATTCACCTTGTTTCCGAATAATCCTCAGACGGAAACTTTCCCTTCATATTTCTAGTTTTTTATGTGTGATTTTCACCTCGGATTGTTTCCAAGTGAGGAGTGAAAGAGTTGCTGAATCTCTATTGTGTCTCCCGACTCTTGCATGCAGGGGCGGATCCGGTTCATAACCTGTGGCGGATCCAGTTCATAACCTGAGATTAAAATTTTGGCTGAGTATATAGGTATATATATGTTTAGGTTACCCCATGAATTATGATATTATGTATACTGAATGCTTAAACTTGGGCAATAAAACTGATTCCAGAACTATTAAGAGAAATTTAGAAGATTTAGGCCCTGTTTACTAGACCTTATTTTTTGATGGTACTGAACTGAACTGAACTGAACTGAAGTAAAATTGATGTATTGAAAAATGGAATCAGCATGACTGAATTAACCTGAATTTCATCAAATTACATTTCACTGAACTGAACTGAACTAAACTGAACTGATCTACAGATAAGCTCTGGTAAACAGGGCCTTAATAGGGAGATTCAGGAAGTTGCAGGTTTCTATAACAGTGGAAGAAGAAGACTCTGGGGAGAAGAAGACTCATATAAATTTGCTTTCTAATTTACTACTTTTTAAAACTCCCCAGACCCCCATCTCATCACGTGACTTTTTACCTTTATTATTTATTATACATTCGGTTGTTTAAATCATTTAATAATTGGGATCAGTTTAATAAATTATTAGGCTATAATTTAAAAATAAATTATTCCTTCTTTATTAGGTTTGAATGTGACAAAGTCTACATGTGACAAAGTCACAAACATAATACAATGTATACTTTTAAATATCTACGTGATTATGATTTTAGTGTGTAGATTGCCTTTTGGTTTGTAAATTGCATTTAAATTTGTAATTTATAGATTATTATGTACCCTTAAAATTCAAGATCAAAATGCGCCACTATTACTTCTAACAAGACAACTTTACATGTAGTCGGTTTTAACTTGTTAAAAATAATTGTAAAACTAAAGAGGTTACCCCATAGCAAAATTTCTAGATTCGCCTCTGCTTGCATGCCCTTTGTCTTTGCACTTCTGAGCTCTCTATAGAATTATCACCAGATACAGAAAATAGCTAGGGTTCTCTGGTGCTTGTTACCTACTCACCATCGTATGTCTCTTTGTACGCTTCACCAAATTTGCTTCCTAAATCAACTTGGAGACATTTAATAAGCTACTGTCTGTTAGGGAAAATTTTGCAAGTCTACCTAGTTATAATGAAAATTCTGCTGAGCAGGAGTCTGGAGAAAACGTGCAAGCGTTTTTATTAAACACCCTAAAAGAGCTTCATCTTAATGGAGTAATTTGGAGTTATAGTTGAAGACTTACTTTTGTAACATATTTGGTGGTGCATGAGTATATCATTCACTTTGCTTATATCCTCTCCTAGGATTACCCAAATAATCTCTTTTCTTACAGATGGTCCTTTAGATGTGTTGATTTCTTGGACTAGACCAATTTTGAATTTGTTTGAAGTTAAGATGAGTTAATGCCCGAAATATTGACCAAGTAGTAGGACCTAAGTTGTATTCCATTTTGATACGAGTTGGATGCTCTTCATCATATATCTGTAGATTCATCATATTATCAATGCCATTAAAATTCTCTTCTCCTTTCAGCTTCCAGAAGCAAAAAGGCTGGACCTTCTCAAGACCATGGCAGAATGTTCTGTTTATGGAACGCCCCAAGATTCATCAGAGGTTGATTCTTAATGTTGATAATAGTGCACTTAAGCAAAGGATTGCTGCTTTAGCTCAAGATAAGATATTTAAAGATGGTAAGATCTATATTACTCTGACTAATTTGATGAATTTGTTCCATTCATTCGGTATGTTAAAAAGTTGAAGCAAAAGTAGAATAAGTCAAAACATGCGTTTGGTTAAACTTTTCATATTCAAATTTACTAAGTGGGAAATGATCCATTGATGAGAATGCCTGTCAATTCATCAATTTTTAGGAAAGATGCAACGGTAACTCAAACATATTTGAAATCTTGAAATTCTACAACCACAATTATCTGTGGTTTGGTTAAATTGCCAATCATACTTTACAGTTGAAACATACTTTACAAATAGCTAACCAACTACACTTGAAAAAGAGAGAGTCCTTGTTCACTGGAAAAATACCATAAATAAATTATTTGTGCAATTATGTAATGAATATGAAATAATTTATTCATTTTTGTAATTATTAATGCTATGTGTGCAAAGATTGAATTGGTCAAGATAATTATTTGATGCATGCTGAAAGCCCAGGCATAATCTGATATGTGGCCATAAACCACGAGATCACTGTGAATTACATTAGTCTATGTCATCCCATTATTCTTTAGAACGGCCTTGTTCTTTCTGAATCATGTTCCTGCATGATAAAACCTTGATCGTCATGTTTCTTTTGGCACTCAAAAGCATAAAAAAAGATTTTTTTTTTTACTTGTATCCCTAACTTTTGTTGTGTACAAATGTTTGCCTCAATTTGCAGCCCACCAAGAAGCTCTGAGAAAAGAGATAGAGAGGCTGAGGCAAATATATCACGAACATACGGTGAAGAGGATGGCCAACAAGAACAACGAATCAACCCCGACTCAGCCGCCACAGGCAGCGGCACCACCAGCATCACAACCACAACCAAGCTTTAACAATGGTGGGTGTACGGATCAATGATAATAATAGTGGAGGGCCATAAGGTGCAATGCTGCATTAATCCCTCAATGCTGCTATATCACGTGATGTGTTGTTGTGTTCCATCTTTGTAATGTTTTAGAGTGGACCCTTTGATATGAGCTTGATGGAGTTGGGGACTAAGATTGTTGTATTTTGTCACAGAAAAAAATAAAAATCAAAGAAAGTGTGTTTTTTAGGATGATGCATTTATCAGCTTTTAGGTTTTTATTTTTTCTTCTTTACCAAAACTAATCTTGAAGAGGTTATTTGGGGGTTACTAATTGAAGTAGGAACATAACTTTGTCTGCTCTATATTTGTGCAGCTGATTTTTTTACTGATTGCACCAGAAATGATAGAGAAAGTCCGTTAAAAAAGGATTTACAATTCATTATTGATCTCTGTATTTCATGTTTCTTTTATAACAAGTTTAACCATTTTTTAAAATTGAAATTCTTGCAGATGTATTACTGTCACACATATTTCACTAAGAAGCAAATTTGATCCTAAAATAGTAATATGGGGTTACGAGGGCTGAACGTTGGCAAGTACAACAGTGGCTTCCCAATTATTAAGCTCCGCAGAATATCAGAAGAAAGAATAGCCAGCAACCAAAAACCACAAGGTGAAATAAGAATCTTTACTTAAAATGTGAACTTACACAAATTCATCAACCTTTTTAAGACTGTTAATGAAACAAACTAAGAAGGTGACAGAAATTAACAACTTAAACTCCTTGATTCGGACAATGCAACAATGTGTGCAAGACACATACAAAATCTATATGAGTACTAACAAGCAGCCAGACCTACAATCCTCAAATCCATCTCAAGAAAATGAGACTTTACTTGTAATTTTGGAGAAGCTCTGGTCAACATTAATGAGTTATAAAAAGATCAGTCTACTTTCTCATAATTCCTCATAAGCAAACACAAGTGGAAAATCCTGGCGGGGTGGACCCAGCTGACTTATGGATTGGCTTCTATAGACAGCATCCCAATTCACGCGTTCCACATGACTATCATCAGCCAAGTACCAATCCAGTCCCCGCTTAACATAAGCGTATAAGTGTCCACCCCCAAACGCAGTGTGCACAATGATAGACTTCAGCTCAAAGCGAGTAGGTACGCTGCATGTGTTTTAAGTCGACAAGTTAAGTGACAAGTTTCATCAATTCGATATCAACGGCAAACCAATAGATATATTAATCATGATACATAACATACTCTAGCAAACTAAACAAAAGAACAAAGAAAATAGTCAAATTACAGCATATCAAATCATATACAGTGAACACAAACTTAATGGAATGACTATAACTTGTCCCTAGTGATTAGGTCACTTTTGTTAACTGCACTTCACAATATACGTTGGACGATATTTCTCAATGAATAGTTTTGAGAGTATGGTGGGTATCCAGGTATCCCTAAAAAGTACATACTAGAACAATAGACCCCTAAAAAGTACATACTAGAACAATAGACCCCTAAGCATGCTTTGTGACTACAAAGAAAAAAAAAAAATCTTACCTGTCTGGAACCGATGGGTATAAGGGACGAACATCAACTATCTGCTCAGATGTGATGAATCGAGCAGGGCGATAATTGATCATGAAAATAACTCTGGGCAGAGTAGGACCCTCAAATGTCCGTCGATGAAGGGTAGTATCGTTACATTCCATGCAGTGGTCCTCATTGGTTTTCCTCAATAAGAATGAAACAGTTTCTCCCCACTGATTTGGATAGAGGTTTATGAACTGTCTCAATTCTGATGGTTTCTTGTTATTGCAAGAAGTACATTTCCACATCTCCTCAGAGGTAAACACCTGCATCATCCAACTTCTCCCATCCTCGGTAAAAGAATCGTGAATCATATTCAACAGCTCCAAAAGCACATCTTGGGAATAACCACCATCAGGCGAAAAATTTGAGTGAGGATCATCACATAAGCTATTGTATAAACTTTCATGAGGCATAGAGGCATCAGGGTTTAAAATGCCTCTCAGAATAACCAATATATCAGTAGAATCATCTAGTGCATCAATCAACCATTGAATAGACAATAACATTTGCAATGCTGCATTGAAATAGCAAGAATTGCCCAAGTTTACCAACGGCCTAACCCCATCAACTCCTCCCCCAATTCCTGGGCCGACAAGATCATCACCATTACCACTTCCTCCAAAAGACTCCAAAAGAGATGTACTCTGTCTCAACAGAAGATCAGACAGAAGATCCTGAGGTTTTTGTGAATCTGAGGATGAGGCAGGCACAGAAATAAGACTAGCTGCTCTAAGGGACTCATCCAAAGCTCCTGGAGTTTCCTGAAACCTATAGATGGAATCAGTCACCAATCTGTTGCTTTCATGCAACTAGAACCCCTACCAGCAGTGGAATAGGTAAAGCTAATATACAGACAGACAAACATATAGTAAAAATTATCAAAGCATGAAGCACAAGGTGCAAGAGCCGAGGAATACATGTTATCAAAGACAACAAAGTGTGAAGTGTGGTATATGTTATTAAAGCACAAGATAACAAAAATATATAAATGTACAGACTGAAAGTGATAGAAAGTAGGAGGTATCAAGAAATGTTCCTCACACTGGGATAAAGACTTAGTTGTTGGTCACATTTACAAGTCATCCATTAAGATGGTTTTTAAGTAGGCTGGTCACATTTTACTTTGCTTATGGCTGCTATTTACACCATCTCAAGCAGGAATAAACCTTCATCTCCTAAGCAGTTGATAATTAATATTAATACTTTTATTCATGGATAGGCTGTTTGCACTTTAAATGAGTAACTGTATAATATGTTCTAGTACAAATTTTGCTTGGGCTCCAGTCAAGGAGTTTCTCTAGCTACCTATTTCTAAGTTCCCATATGGAATCTGAACTCAGCTTATCCCATCAATTCACAACACAGTAGCATCGGTAAAACTGGTAGAAATTAGATGCAAGGCATTCCAAAGGACATTAGGGGCATACACAGCTTAGGGCAGAAGCTCACATACACCGTAAGACTCAGAAGCTGTACAGTTACTTCATTTTTTTTACATGTGCTGTTTGCATCGTTGGATTTTATTTTTTTATACCTGGTCTTAATTCTTAAGTATTAAACCTAGCCCACCCTAATATCACCATCAGAATTATTTTTATGTATTAGATAAAGACATTTTGACTTCTTCCAAAATTCTCCATTCATCTCCTGCTTCCAGCAGCAGCCACAAGCCACATAAAACCCATTAAGGGTATGACATCAAACCCATTAAGTTTTGAAGACTGTGCTTTTAATTTTAAATTCTATTTTGTGATTTTTTATCTATATACTATATCAATAAAAAAAAAATCCAATATTTCTTTTCAAAATCTAACATTTCTCGAGAAGACCTTTCCAACATGCATGTCACATACAGTAAAGTCTACAATATTGAGAAACTTTGGCCATTTTCATACAAACCTTAGAGAAATTTTCCATTGCTTCATGAATTCAACATACACAGCCTCCGTGCGGAATTTAGCCACTGCAGATCTTGTGTGATAATAACCTGCATGATGCAGAACAAATGGCTGAGCTTTTATCCAGCTAAAAAGTTGAAGGGCGCATATTATGAGATTTTTAGCTACCTGACAGAGGTAAATAGCATATACAGGAGATTTGACCACAAAATCTGCTTTGAGATAGATTGTTATCTTCTTTGACCACAAAATCTGCAGGCTCTGTCACCTCAACACGACCCCATTTGTCAACTGCTAGCCTCATAGATCCCTTGAACATGTCGATCCTTGAATTGCGGAGAATCACAGTTGCATCTGGCTTCAGCATATCAACTGTACAAAGACAATAGTAGAGCCATCAAAGCCTTTAAGCAAAGGGTCGCAAGACAGCTCCAATGCCTGCAAACTAAAAAGTACCCCCCAACTCTTGGTAAAGAAAGCCATTCAAGTGCTATAGTCTATTATCCGACCTATTATAAACAGACAGGCCTATTACGCTAGGAAGTGAGATAAAGTAATTTTTTATACATACCATGCACACGTTAAAAACTTATGATGTGGAGAGAATTATCTAGCTGAGACTAGAGATAGTTTTAGGGCACAATATCAAAGTCATTTCTAATCCTCTTTTACTTGGTAACGTGAATGTACTAAACACCGTTTCAAGAACAAAGGAGAATCTGAAACATCAATGTTTAGGCATACAGTGCATCATTTGTAACTATTTATACATGAGAAAATTACATTGCCTGATTAACAAATAAACCTTAAAACTGAAAAGAGGATAGAGATGGACGTCAACAACACCACCAACAAAAGAAAACTAAGCCTTTTATCCAACAGTTCCCACTATATGGGGTGTATAGCAGTATAGGTGGCTTATACGAATCATTTGTCGCCATCATATGCATATAAACATAACAACTTCACTTGTACTCTTATAAATAATCTTCAAATCTTTGTTGGCCAGAGAAAACAAAATACATTATATGAACATTCCAGATTTTAGATACACTAGAATGGACTGCATACATAAATGCCAATTTCACAGTTCCAGTCACTGAACTGAACGAAACAAAATTCATATCAGCAATTCAATTAACTGCCGTTTCATGAATTATACTTTCCGTGAGTATTAGAAAACTCCATACCTTGCTCATTGCGGGCAGTGAAGATAATTGTGCCAGTCTCATCGCCGACAACACACTCAGCAATTCGAGCTTTGGGGCTAGAATTCAGGGGAACCATCGTTCTTCCACCTCCGGCGCCGACATTCGGACCCTTGCTGACCACGGGCATGGAACTAACCACCTTCACGACCAGGGTGTGCCCAATGGTGCCAGGCTTCAGGTCACTCACCTTCACGAACACGGGCTTCCTCTTAGGCGCCGGAGTCGTCGTTGTTACCTCTGCCGAACTAGGTGTCGCCGCCGTAGACATTGTGATAAAACCCTAATCCTCCTGCCTCCTGGCCCTTGGTGATAAAACCCTAATCCTCCTGCCTCCTGGCCCTTGGTGATAAAACGCGTGTAACAAATTGCAAATAATCTCTGCAGGGTTTTAGCATCGACAACTAAACTTAACTGCGCAGTCCTTCAAACTTCACATATTCTGAATTTCCTCCCGCAATTTAATTTTTAACAAATTGATCTGTAAGACCCGAACCTTTCTTTAAATCAATTTAGTTCGATTTAGTTAAATACATTTAAATTTATTATAGTTCAATTTAATTCAGTAAGAAATAATCTCATGAGAACACGGCCTAAATCTTGCAATTTACTTTATTAGCCTGCCACCAGTATGAAGATTTTGATAGAATAATTACACCCTATATAATTCGTTACTCAGTACCAAGTATTGAAATAGTCTCTTCAATCAATATGCATTTAGCTGAAACGACGAATAATCAAAATGTTATGAATGGACTACTGCCATTTCACAGTAAACCAATTTGGTAAATTTCTCACATATACAACATTGAGAAAAGTACATTGTTTAGGACAAGTCCGTTAGATGATCCATTATTGCATTGGTTCGCACAAATCAGGATTTCCTTGAGAAAGGATTTTAGGTTACCACACAAACTAATCAGTCCTCTGTAGTTGCTCTGCTGGTTCCTTTGTTCCTCCTCCTACCTCCTCCTGCTCCTCCACCACCACCTCAGCAGCCTTTTCCTCTGAAACTTGATGTTGTCTCGAGTATTCGAAGCACTACTAAACATATGATTACTGCAGATAAAAATAGACCAACAACAAACGGGTGTGTCAATATACAAGGAAGCCAGTTTCAAACTCTTTGTGGAAATGCAATTTGAACTTTAGAGTTTGTGTTTTCTCATTTCACTTAAATGCATTTCACTTAAATAGGACAATGCAACTTCATTTGAGTGATATCAATGGACAAAAGGTATGGAAACAACATTAGTACCTGCAAAGATTCGGGTTCTGATGCTAGTCAGATGCCAAAATGCTGTAACTCCAAATGCAGTCACCATTTTCTTGGGGAGCAATCTCGCCACGCATCCAGGACTCGAGACTTCACTTGATCAGCTGCATCATTTCAAGTATAAACTCTTAGAAGATGTGAGCAACAACCAAACCTCACATTTTACAGTAAAAAGTCAGTTATAACCACCTGTTTTGCATATCTGTACCGAGTAAGCGGAGTACAATTTCGGACAGGTGAAACTAATGAAGAAACCTGTCAAATTCGCACAAAGGGTAACGTAATATCAGGCTTATTTTAAACATCAAAGTTGCAGTAATCCCATTACTGTTAATGCATAAACTATCATACCAAGTGCGCATAATCTTCTCAATGTCAGGAGATGGCCATACTCAGCTCCAAGAAGTAGAAATGGCATCACCTGGTCAGAACATAAGGGCACATTAATAAAAACCTTCACCACTTGCTTCAGTAAACAAAAAACCGTCCTAGAAAAACAAAGTGCATTACCTTCAAAGTCATTGCAGGCTCTCCAGAAAACAGCACCCTGATCTTCGAAATAACAAGATTCAAAGCTGGAAGAATCAATCTTCCTAATCTTAATATATCCTCATCTTTAAGCTTATAATCCAGATCAGTCCTCGCCTCACTATCCCTATGAAATTGATCAAAGCAGAACTTCAAAAGAGAATCCCAGCATAATACTTGGAAGTTGGAAAGAGACAATGTAAAATGTACATACCTTCTGCGGACTGAATTGGAGAAGAATGATAGCCCGAGATACATGAGTCCTAGTCGAGACAACACTGAAAATATGCTAAGAATAACAAAAGAAAGTATCAGTTATCTGAAATCAGAATAATGTTTCAAATTTTAGCTTAGAGTAGAGAAACACACCTGATATCTACACCCCTTGTAAAGCAAGACGAAAGGAAACACATCGATCCAAAACCAAACCAAACCAAACCAAAGGCTTGACTTTGCTACATCTTTCCACATAACCAAATCACTTACCACTTGCATAAATCCATCCAGATTACACTCTTTGGCACTATCACACGCTTCTAATAAAAAACATAAAAATAAAATTGACATAAGCACAAAAAATTGAAGAACGAAAAATTGAAACTTCAATTCAACTTTTACATACTTGGTGATGGAGTTGCTGGAGCTGCCAAACCGACCTTGTCCTTCTTGGCCCTACCGCTGTTTCTCTTCTTCCTCTGCCTCGGCACATCTTCGCCAGCCTCCCTGTCATCGGGCTCCAACCGTATTCTTGATCGCCTATGAATCCTCGGAGAAGGGCTCCCCAGTTGAGGGTTCTTGCTCCTGGGCTTCTTGCGGGATCCGGTGGG
This sequence comes from Cruciata laevipes, assembly GCA_963678965.1. Classification (NCBI taxonomy): domain Eukaryota; kingdom Viridiplantae; phylum Streptophyta; class Magnoliopsida; order Gentianales; family Rubiaceae; genus Cruciata; species Cruciata laevipes. Next base: position 6,808,887 of record OY787641.1, on the reverse strand, counting down.
CTCAGCGCCGTCCTCGGCCATTTCGATCCGTTCGATGAGTCGGGTTTTCGATTTCCGGCGAGGGGAAGGGGAGTGAAGAAGGAGCTCGTGAACGGTAAGACCGCGGGGAGAATCCGCAGGGGACGGCGAGGCTATAATCCGCGAAGAAGGGACAATGTCGAGAGACAGATTTGGAGAGGTGATTTCGTTTTTCTCGTTGCAATAGCGCAGTTTTGAGAGTCTTGAAGCAGATTTCGTTCGGCTTTTGGGGTCGGATCGATGGTAGGGAGGCGACAAATCCATAGTTTTGGTTAAGATTTGAAGAAAATACAGCAAGAAAGCTGATGCACAGGAATTGGCGCGGATTCAGTTGGCGCCATTTTTGAATACAAAGCTGTGAATGTCGTTTTGCTCACATGCTGATGTCGTTTCTTGTCGACATCACCACTTACTGATTTTCTCTTCTGTTGGCACGTGTAAATTGTTTTAGCCGTAGATGAAATCTTCTTGGTCTTCTTTTGCTGCTGAACTAGATATATATTAGACGCAATTTATTACATATAGCCGGGGTACGTAGAGCATCGTACCCCCAGACCCATCTAAATAAATAAATTAAAATAAGATTTACTATATTTAAATTTAAACGGTAAAATTGGTTTCACGTACATAAATTTGTAACTTCCAATTGCACACGTTTTACTGTAAGGAATCATCCCCAACTCCTTAGTTCTCTCTCCAAATTTTATCTTCAAATTTCAATGTTTATCATAATTATCAAATCTTTATACAATCATCATCATCCTTTTAATTTTTAAACACTATTTATCTTTTGTGTAATATTTAAAGTAGAACTGCTTTATAATTTTGTAAATTAATATAATGATATCTTATAACCCTTCTAGTTTTAATTTTCTGCAATGTGCATTTGAAATATATAAAAATGTGCATTTTGTGGATGTTATATGTGCATTTTGAAAATGAATAGTTTTTCACTTCTTAGTTTATGATTATTCTCGTATGTAATGTGCATATTAATTTTGCAAATTGTGCTTTTCATGAATACCGATAGTGCATTATAAATAGACATATTCCCTACCATGTTTATTTTGAATTTTGCTAAAGAATTTTATGTATTAAATTGCGCATCATACATAAACTTTAATAGTAGATAAAATGGTAATGTTCAAAATGCACATACATCATTTTTAAAATGCACAATCATCACTTTTGAAATGCACATTTATTTTTAATTTAAAAAAAACAAATTTCAAATTTATATAATTATAGAGATTTAAAGTTTATGGATAAACTAATAGTTTCCAAAAACATTTGAATGCAGTAAAAACTAAAATGTAATTAATTAAATAGAACTTTCCCAATATCTATACAAAACAAAAAAAATGCAATCACACTACACAAGTGCATTTTACTATTTAAAAATGTGCATTATTAATTTCCCAGTAGTTATACAAAACAAAAAATGCAATCACACTAAACGGCATGTGCATTTTACTATATAATGATGTGCATTATGAATTTCCCATAGCTATACAAAACAAAAGTGGCAATTACACTACACTGCAGATGCATTTTACTATTTAAGGATGTGCATTATAAATTTGAATTTAATGCAGCAGTACTGTCATATACATTCATGGATTAATCCATCTTTATATGAATTCACCTGCATATAACAATGAAACAATAAATTAAAAATTGATAAGGAAACAAAATAATGGAAAATAAATGAATTACCATCGGCGATGGATTTGATCGAGTACAATCGAGTACCATATGAAATGATTTGCTGCGTTTTTTATCGTGATTCATGACGAAAAGGAATAAAAAAGTGAAATTAGGAATAATTAGGTTAAAATGGGGGTATTTAAAGATTTGGAGAACAACCGGCGGTTTAACCCGAAGTTAGAGGAGAAATTCATGTGCACGTGGGAATGTGCATATTTGAAATGAATTATGTGCAGTTTTCACTATTTTTATTTACAAAATAGGGTCTGGGGGTACGATGCGCTGTATACCCCCAGTGTAGCGTATACTAATTGTATATTAGATGTAGCAAGACTTGTAATAGTTGTATTTGACTAGATATATATTAGATAGCAAGACTTGTAATAGTTGCGTTTTGCCAAATTTCAATATCAAGATATTTTCTTCCCTTTTCTACTGTTCTCTCTCTCTCAGATTCAAAGCTTTTTTATGGTATCAGAGCTTGACCAGGTTTCGATCTTGATTTAATGTTGTAGATCAGCTGATTCTTTCTTCAGCAAATCAGCAAAGACAGGTGATTTATCATGGATTCAGACAATGATTCAAACTACTCAGGAGGTGATGCTAATCCCTTCGGAGGAAAACCAAGAGATCCTTTTTCTTTAAGAAGCTGTGATCATTCTAGCCTAGTGTCGGTGGCTGAACCACTAGGAGAAGATAACTATGTTACCCGGAGCAAGGCCATGCTCAGAGCCTTCAGATCCAAAGGCAAGCTGAAAATTTTAACAGGTGAAATCAGAGCTCTTGACTTTGCAGATCCTAACTTTGATAGGTGGGATGAGGTAAATTCAACCATGATCTCTTGGATACTAAACTCTATAAGCATTAAACTGGCTAGGAGCTTCACCTTTTATGAAGATATTTACATGCTTTGGAATGATATTAGAGATAGGTTTGGTGAAAGTAATGGACCTGTCTTGCATAAGTTAAGAGAAGATATAGGCAATTTGAAGCAGGGAAACAAATCTGTGTCTGTGTACTATACTGAATTAAAAGGCCTATGGGATGAGTTCTCATGTCTTAGACCTAGGAGAAGATGTACCCTAGGATGTATAAATTATGATTGCATACCCAGGGAAGATGATGAGGATAAATTGAGCAAATTTTTAAGTGGACTACACAAGGATTACAATAGTATAAGTCAGCAGGTTCTGTTAATAGAGCCACCACCTAGTGTGAGCAAGGCATGTTCAATGATTTCAAAAATTGAAAAGCAGAAGCAGATTTATGCAGAAGATGGTGATGTGCAGAACAACTCAGCAATGGTAGCAAAGGTACCTTACCAGCCTGGACAAGGGAGTGGTGAAAAGGGTGAAGTCATGACTGTGAAGAGGCCTGACCTTAGATGCAAGCATTGTGGAAAGGTTGGCCATGTAGTGGAGCACTGCTATAATCTTAAAGGATTTCCAGGATGGTGGGATCCAAATAGAGCAGGTTATGGGAGACCTCAACAATCACCAAGACCACATTTTGCTCCACAAATGTATCAGAAGCCACAACTTGCACCAGTGCACTATCAGAAACCTTTTAAGCAGAAATATGGAGGTGCCAATCAAAGGCACAGTGCTCACATGGCAAATGATAACGAGGAAGGAGAAACTTTCTTAGATGGAGATGAAAAGCTACATGCCATGGTTGCTAGACTGGTGGAAGCTCAGTTGGAAAAGAAGTCAAAAGGAAAGGAGCCAATGGAGGACCAGGAGACACCTGTCAATTACAACTACTATCATGATTTTCCAGGTAGTGTAATTTCTAACTTTTCATTCAGTGCTTTTGTTTTGACTAATGATAAATGGATTGTGGATAGTGGAGCCTCAAGTCACATGTGCAGTAGCATGTCAGTTTTAACATCTAGTATCCCAATTAAACAAGTTACACCAGTCTATATGCCAGATAATTCTACTAAATTTGTCAAAGCTCTAGGAAGTGTCATCTTGACACCTTCAGTCAGACTTCTTGATTGCCTTTTTGTTCCTGATTTCAAATACAATCTTCTGTCAGTAAGTAAGCTTGCAAAAACCATGCAGCTTCACTTCACATTCTTATCAAATCTTTGTTTGCTGCAGGACCACAAGACTAGGAAGGTTCTTGCAGCAATCAAAGAAGTTGGGGGGCTGTATGTGCTAGAAAAGGATTCATTCCAGCCAGAACTCATCCAAGAAAAGCTTCAGTCAATTCCAAGTTTCTCTCTTCCAAGTTTCCATGTAATAAATAGTGCAAGAAGTAAAACTATGCCTTCTTTTCATTCTTGGCACTGTAGAATGGGACATCCATCTTTTGAAGTCTTGAAACATTTGAATGTAACAACAGCAACTCATGCTGATAATTACTTTTGTACTATTTGTCCTTCTGCCAAACAACAAAGGCTTCCATTTCCTCTTAGTACTACTTCTTCACCCTGTGCTTTCCATCTTATTCATGTAGATTTATGGGGCCCTTATAAACTAAGTTCAATCACAGGACAAAAGTATTTTCTCACAATAGTTGATTTCAGCAGATGCACTTGGACCTTCTTGATAAAATCAAAGGATCAAGTGTCATCAGTGCTTGCAACCTTTTTCAAAATGGTGAAAAATCATTTCAACAGTGCCATTAAATTTTTTAGATCGGACTGTGGGACTGAGTTTAAATGGGACTGAGTTTATCAGTCAAGAATGCAGAAAATTACTCTCAGATTTTGGTGTCATTCATCAAAAATCTTGTCCCTATACACCACAACAGAATGGCATTGTAGAAAGAAAGCATAGAAACTTGTTGCAAATGACAAGAGCTCTCATATTCCAATCACATCTTCCAAAAGAATTCTGGGGAGAAGCCCTTTTGACAGCAACTTATCTCATTAATAGACTTCCTTCTTCAACTCTTTCTTGGAAATCACCATGTCAAATTCTGTTTCATAAAATACATGATCTTACACATCTAAAATTTTTTGGATGCTTGGCATATGCATCCAATACTGCTCCTCACAAGGATAAGCTTGAACCTGGAGCTTTTCCTTGCGTCTTTGTTGGATATCCTGTTGGTCAAAAGGCATACAAATTGTGTGACCTTCTTAATCAGAAACTCATAGTGTCAAGGGATGTTATCTTTCATGAAGACCTCTTTCCATATCATACACCCACACTTCTTCATTTTCCCTTGCCATTCTCCACATTAGAAGATCCAACAATGTCAAATGATGTCAGTCAGCATCCTTCTCCACAAAATGAGCCACTGGCAGTCACTCCATTACCACCAGATATGACTATCAGACATAGTACTAGAGTGATCAGGGCTCCAGTGTGGACTAAGGATTTTGTCTCTTGCTCATCTCAAATATTCCCTCAGTCCTGCACATGCACATGAGTCTTTGCAGGATCCTTCCAGCTATCAGCAGGCAAGACATCAGCCTGATTGGATTGAGGCTATGAATGAAGAGCTAGCAGCACTGGATCAGAATCACACATGGGATCTAGTGCATCTGCCACCTGGGAAGAAGGCCATTGGGTCAAAATGGGTGTACAGGACCAAGTATAATGCATATGGAACACTTGCCAAGCACAAAGCTAGACTGGTTGCAAAAGGTTTCAATCAAGTGGAGGGCATTGATTTCTTTGAAGTCTTCTCACCTGTTGCCAAGGCAGTAACCATAAGAATGCTTCTAGCCATGGCTTCAGCATCCAGATGGCATATTCATCAACTTGACATAAATAATGCATTTTTGCATGGTCACTTGGATGAAGATGTTTATATGAAAGTTCCTGATGGATACTCAGTTAATGATTTCACTCTGGTATGTAAGCTGACAAAGAGCCTTTATGGTCTGAAACATGCTTCAAGGCAATGGAACAAGGAATTTACTCAACATCTTCTAAATATTGGCTTTGATCAGTCTCCTCATTATCATTGTCTTTTCCTTAAATACACAAACAGTATTATGTTGGCCTTGGTTGTCTATGTTGATGATGTGTTGATCATGGGTAACTCCCTGGATGCCATAGCTTTTGTTAAGCAATCCCTTCATCACAGGTTCACCATCAAGGATCTTGGAGTGGCACACTATTTTCTTGGGCTTGAACTCAGTCATTCAGACTCAGGTTTGCATTTAAATCAGTGCAAATATGTGCATGATATTGTGTGTGACTGTGGGATGGAGTTTAGTAAACTAGTAAGCACACCACTGCCACATACTTGGATGGTCCATGAAGAAGACTCACCTTTGCTGCCAGATCCAAGTCAGTTCAGAAGGCTCATTGGGAGATTATTGTACCTGAACTATACAAGGCCTGATGTAACTCATGTTGTTCATCAGCTTAGCCAGTTTGTGCAAAGGCCAACATATCACCATCTGAATGGAGCACTGCATATTGTTAAGTATCTGCAGCATCATCCCAAGCATGGACTTTTCTATGCCCAAAACAATGATTTAAAGCTCCATGCATACTGTGATGCAGACTGGGCAACTTGCAAAACCACCAGAAGGTCAGTCACAGGTTATGTTGTTTTCCTGGGATCAGCTCTCATTTCTTGGAAATCCAAGAAACAATCCATAGTTTCAAAATCATCAGCTGAGGTTGAATACAGAAGTTTGTCCATGACTGCTTGTGAGTTAAAGTGGATTAGTTATCTTGCCAGGGACTTGCATCTACCAGTTCAGTATCCCATTCAGTTATTTTGTGACAACAAAGCAGCCTTGCATCTTACTGCTAACCCAGTCTTCCATGAAAGAACAAAACACCTGGAAATTGACTGTCATTTGGTGATAGATTATTATCTTGAAGGCTTTCTGCTCCCTAGTTTTGTTTCCACCAGATTGCAGCTTGCAGATATCTTCACCAAGCTTCTTGCTGTTGGTCCTTTCCAAGTCAATCTGTCCAAGCTCAGCTTCTCGGCTCAAACTGAAGCTGATCTTGAGGAGGGGGTGAAGAAAATACAGCAAGAAAGCTGATGCACAAGAAGTGGCGCGGATTCAGTTGGCGCCATTTTTGAATACAAAGCTGTGAATGTCGTTTTCCTCACATGCTGATGTCGTTTCTTGTCGACATCACCACTTGCTGATTTTCTCTTCTGTTGGCACATGTAAATTGTTTTAGCCGTAGATGAAATCTTCTTTGGTCTTCTTTTGCTGCTGAACTAGATATATATTAGATGTAGCAAGACTTGTAATAGTTGTATTTGACTAGATATCTATTACTATATAAAAGCAAATCTTCAAGGAAATGAGCCGGTGCATGTACCGTGGCCGGTTGTCCAAACGTTCAAATACCTCCTCCAGGCTGCTTCCTGCTGTGCCTTTCCTTCAATTGGAAACCTTTTGCTCCACCTACAGAATCGGTACCCTGTCTCCGCCGATTTCAACGATGCTTATAAAAGAAATTATCTATTATCTATTATTATTATTATTATTCTCATCAAAGAATATTCTCATCAAAGAACAATTTACCCCCTCGTGATATTAATTAGAATAGTTCGAAGATAAAATTTTATTTTTAAAATTACTATTAAGAGAAGTTGTAAACGGAAGAGTACTTATTAAGAGAAATATTTTGCGGGATTTCTGTCTTATAATAACCTAATAATTAATGAAGATGGCACGCTGAAAAGAATATTTCCCTCCAAGAATAAAATCAATTAACATGCTCATGATTTTAGGACAAATATTTTCTCTATAAATAATAAGAGAAGTTGTAAACGGAAGAGTACTTATTAAGAGAAATATTTTGCGGGATTTCTGTCTTATAATAACCTAATAATTAATGAAGATGGCACGCTGAAAAGAATATTTCCCTCCAAGAATAAAATCAATTAACATGCTCATGATTTTAGGACAAATATTTTCTCTATAAATAATAATGGTTGTCTTTTTATTATTATTTGGCTTTCTGAGTGTAATGCTGTTTCGCCTGGAAATAGTTCATCCAAATATGAATATGATTCTCACCGTACTTCTCTTCGCATTTCTCCTCCTCACAACTTCAGCAACCGCCACTGATAACCCGCCGGAAACCGGTACGTTCTTAGGATTTATTCAGATTTGTGCGCCTGGTTTTGAATCTGTATTTTTTGCTAATGGATTAATGCTTCGAATCATAAAATTATGATTTGATGATATTTTGCTTAACTTAACTATTTTCAATATAATAAGTTTTGCTTCATTTAAGTTCAAATCTAGGTTGTAGGAGAACTGTAGCATGAATAGTGTCTATTTTATGTATTATTGCGGATTTTCTTTCATCTTGGTGTACAAAAGTTAGAAGTTTGCATGTAAAATGGTTGGTCTTTGTGTCATGCATTATTTAGAAAAGGTTTGTTTTACTGTGAAAAGTGATCATTATCAGATCAAAATCATGGCTTTTCATGACCCTGTTCATTTTGGTTGGAATTTATAAGCACTAGGAAACAAAATTTTAATTATAACAGAAACTCAGTACTCAGTAGGGTCTTTTTACCACTACTAAACAAATTTATATTTATAATAAAAATTTATTAACCCATATGTGGGAATTGGGATCCTGTTAGTTCAACTTAACATGTACCCTACTTTTTGAAAAAGTATATTAGTGATTGTATAAAAAATTCTATTAGAATATTTAATAGTTAGGTATGATTTTTAGTGACTCAAATTTGATTTGGTTGGTTAGTAATTACATGCACTTTATTTTTAAAATATGACCATTAATATCAAATTATGTTGTTAATGCATAATATCATTGAAATATCACAACATTAAAGAGTTATTTTAAACGTACACTATGAAGTGCAAATAATACAGTACGTGGGGTCTTGCAAATTATGATTTGGTGTTTACATGCACTTTATATTTTAAATATGAATAACCATTAATATGAATATTTTATGTTGTTAATGCAAAACAGAGCGAGTTCACGTATGAAGAGGGAAGTGTGAAAGGACCGAAGAACTGGGGTAAAATTGATGAAGAGTGGAAACTGTAAAGTCCGTAGATTTAATTGGCTAATTTGTGGAAAGTGATGTTCCAACATCAACAGACGGAGTCATGTTTGGAACATCGATTTGTATCAGCACAGAACAGAAGTTGCGGACAGATTGATGACAACACAGGGTTTAATTATGATATATGGATATGGCGGAATATTACTGCATGTATTATTTATGGAATAAATACAGTCCATATCCATCTCCAATTCGGAATTATTTATGGAATATTTGCAGAGATTTACTTGGATTAGGAAAAGGAAATTCTGCTATATTTAAGGAGTTGGAGATATTCAGGATTCCTTCTTCCAGGCTGTTAACGAACTGAATGAGAGTTATTGTGGAAGAAGAATTCTTGAGCCGTGCGAACTGATGGCAGACACGGCACTGAGCTATAAATGGGACAGCAGCTGCAACGCTCAAACTGACCGATTTTATTGAAGAACAATTCTGCACCCAGAATTGGCTAGAGCAGCAATAGGCAGCAAGGTCCATTAGAACTTCATGATACCTACTCTGGGACATGGAAGTTTAGTACTGTAATCACACGCCATAAAGCTCCGGGAGGGGGTGATCCAGCGTCAACGGGAGTTGAGACCGGTGGGAATCGGTTAAGGCGGATTGGCAGCAAGGGATTTGCAAATCCACATATAGAGTAGTAAAGATAAGTTATTGTATAAACTGTATCTTTGACATACTAGTGGATGATTACATTACTGGGCTTGGCCCCGCAGACGTAGATGCGATGCATCGAACTGCGTAAACAATTGCCTGTGTTATTTACTTTCTACATTTTACTTTATTTCATGTTGGAACATCATGATAGGCAGAACTAGTTAAATAGCAATTGTTTGGAGTTACGTAGATAGAATTTCAATTGGTATCAGAGCTGAGTCACCTTTTGTTTATCCTCTTGCGAGGTTGGTGAGATCAGATCTATCTACGATGTCAGGAAGTGAAGGCGGATCTGTGACGAGGCCTCCCATGCTACATGCTGACAACTACAACCTATGGAAGACCAAGATGATGATCTTCATTTCTCAGCTGGATGATGAAGCTTGGAGCTCCATTGAGACAGCCTGGTCAGCCCCCACTGCAGTAGTTAATGGAGAAACTGTCCCAAAACCTCAGCCTTGGACTGATACAGAGAAACTCTCTAAGAAATTGAATAACCGAGTACTGAACGCCTTGTTTACTGGGGTGGATGACGAGCAGTTTAGGATCATTCATGGCTGCACTACAGCTAAGGCTGCTTGGGATGCTTTGGAAGCACACCATGAAGGGAACAATCCAATCCGTATGAGAAGGTTAGGCATGATCAGAGCTGAATTCGAAAATCTGAAGATGGGAGAAGATGAATCGGTAAATGACTTCAGTGTACGGATAAGAGAGCTTACGCACAAGGCTTTTCAGTTTGGAAAAAAGTTCAGTGATAAGAAGCTTGTCGATAAAATGCTGAGGTCACTTTCTCACAAGTTCGACAGCAAGATTTTTGCCATGCATCCGAATATTAACTAGGCTACGGTCACCTTTGACGAGATTGTGGGAGAGCTTAGAGCTGCTGAAATGCACTTAAACGATGGAGTCGAGCTTCCCAGAAAAAACTTGGCTTTTACAAGTTCAGTTATTGACGCAGTGGAATATCGTGAGATTCGCCAGCACGAATCTGTAAGAAACAATCAAGGATTCGCCAGCACGAATCCAAGGGTTAGGGTCGGAAATTCATCCGAAATCTGGAATCCACCAAGAAAAGTTCTTGAAAAATATAATAATGATAGAATAATTTCGTGGCTGCTACAAGATGAGTATAAATAATACTCTTAAACCCTATGCTAAAAATAAACTTATTCTAAAATAGAAAATAAATAATAAAAATATTAAAACGCCTTTTTAAGGCTCTAAACAATCTCCGATGGCCTAATCAGCATGGTGCTCACTACATAGTAGTGAGTTACGTTTATTGACTCGTTTTCCTTTCCGAAAAGGTATAATATGCAGCCATTCAATGTTGAATATCAAATCTGCCCGGAAACTATCAGCCTGTCTGACGAGAGATTTTCTTCAATTCTCAGATAAAATCTCCCTACATCAGTTATGCATGCTCAGAAATCTAATCATGTCGGAACATCGGTTGAGAAATTCAGTGAGAATGAGGATCTGGAATTAGAGGGAATGGATCAACAACATGTGGCGCTGATGTCAAGGAATTTTGAAAAACTTCTGAAACGAAGTAATGAGAAGAGAGGCTTCTACAACAAACCCTACCAAGCAAAAGCGAGGGAGGAGTCCACTCGAGCACCTGAAGGATCAAAACATGCTGGAAAATTGCAATGCAAGGAATGTGATGGATACGGGCACATAAGGGCTAATTGTGCAAATCTTAATTCTACTGTGGCAAAAGCTTACAATGCTACATGGAGTGATGAAGAAGAAGAAGAAGCCCAGAAAAGTGAGAATCAGTTTGTTTCATTTGGTGTTAGAATTGAGGAGATTGAGGAAACACATGTGCTGGAAGAAAATTCGGTTTCATGTTCCGACATCATAGTTATGGAGGATATGAGTGAAGATGTGACAGTCAATAGTTCGGTTCCATCTGATGTGAGGACTATCAGGAACAAGGTTGAGGACTTAATCCGTGGTGCCATTATAGATGAGGAAACTATTGAGGATCTGGACTTGCAGTTGAAAGCCATGACCAAGAAAGCTGCAGATGCTGAAACTATGAATAAGACACTGAAGCAGAAGTGGTCAGAAATGTCAACAAGAGTGAAAAATGCAGAAATCTCCCTTGAGGTCACTAGCAGAAAGCTGGAAATTATGACCAAGAGAGCTGAGTCAGCTGAATCTACTATCCAAAAACTAAACAAAGGGACTGCACAGTTGGATGACCTGCTTGGTATGGGGAAGAATGCTGGAAACAGATTTGGCCTAGGCTATGAGCAAAAGGCTAAACTTAAGCAACCAGTGATCACTAAGGATCCACTAGCCCTGAGAAATGATATGAGAATCTCATTTGTACCTAAAGGAACAGTTGTCCAGAAACATGTACCTGATCAACCTGAAAGATGGAAGGAAACCAGAAAAGCCCCTCCAAAGTGCTGTGAGTATTGTATGATGCAGGGTCATTGCGATTACCAATGCAGAAGACTACTTCGTGATATTATGTTTGGTAAGCAGTTCTCGTCATGTCCCAACATGGAACCAACCATGCGAACCAAGCTGACTAAAAAGTTATGGGTTCCGAAATCTCCAATTAACTGCTTTGTTGTTCATACCTGTCTTAGTGCATACTCCAGAGATACTTGGTATTTTGATTCTGGATGTTCAAGACACATGACTGGGTTTCGCAAGTTTCTGTCAAACGTGAGTCCATTTCATGGGATGGTGAAGTTCGGTGATGGGAAAGTAAGTAAAGTGATTGGCAAAGGTGAACTGCAGATCAAGAATCTACCCACTTTTCACAATGTCCTACTTGTGGAGGACTTGACTGCAAATCTGATCAGCATCAGTCATTTGTGTGATAGCAAGTTGACTGTGCATTTTGATGATACGAAGTGTACTGTTCGAAATGGATCTGAAGAAGTGTTTACTGGAGGAAGATCATCAGATAACTGCTATGTTCTTGATCAAGATATCACGTGTCTTATGTCCAAGACTGATCAGTCTGATTTATGGCACAAATTTATTGCACCTCGAGTCCAGACTCCCTATGGAATCTCTCCTTCTGGAATCTCACCGGTAAGTGATAGCACTGTTTCAGACACTAACGTATCATCTGCTCAGCCTCAACCTCAACCTCAAGATACAGTTTCTAATCCGGCTTCTGATGTTCCAACATCATCCACTCCTTCTACCCCGGTTGGAAAGATTCACAATACCAAGAATCAAGCTCAGTTGGACTATGCTCAGCTGAACAAAGGAATACATGTTACTCGCTCACATATGGCTCAATGTTTTATCTCACTGGTAGAACCAAAGAATCACAAGGAGGCAGTTCTGGATGAGTATTGGATTGCGGCTATGCAGGAAGAATTGGCACAGTTTGGACGAAATGATGTATGGACTCTTGTTCCTCGACCCCCAGGCATTAATGTAATCGGGACTAAGTGGATTTTCAAGAATAAATCGGATGCTGAAGGCAATGTCACACGGAATAAAGCCAGATTGGTTGCTCAAGGCTATACTCAGGTAGAAGTGATTGACTTTGATGAGACCTTCGCCCATGCTGCTCGGTTGGAATCAGTTCGTATTCTGTTAGCTATGTCCTGCGTACTACACTTCACCTTGCATCAAATGGTTGTCAAAAGCGCATTTCTGAATGGCGTGGTAAACGAGGAGGTGTATGTCGAACAACCTAAGGGGTATAAGGATCTACGTAGTCCGAAAGAATCACCGAAAGCTTGGACTATGCGACTCAGGCACTCTCTTGTCAAACAGGGCTATCGTTGAGGGGGAGTAGACTGCGCTTTTGTCGGTGCTCGTACTTGAGGTATACATCCTTATATTCTGTATAGTTGTTATTTATTTCTCATAAAAATAAAAACACAAAAATAGTAGTATTGGTCCTCGATGGTGCAACATGCTTGAGTTCTGGATATATGGTTTTACTGATGTTGCAACATGAGTGAGTACTGGAGATGCAAGGAGTTATTTTGGGCTCGATTGTATTGTATTCTGTGAAGATGTTTGAGTCCGAGGTAAGAGGATTGACAGCAACAACAAGGATTTCAATATCTTAAATGCCCAGCTTTGTCTTATGAGGGTTTGATTTAATTGTTGCGGGTTGTGCATGAGCATGGATATTATTTTCTTTGGATTCACTGTTCAAATCCCAATGCATCGGCCCTCTATGTTCTGTTCAGAGTGTATTTGAGTGATGATAATGGTAAGAACTCTGAGCTGTTGAAGTAACAAGGAGTTGGTATTGACTTGAGTGTGGATGCTGATGTTGCAACATCAGAACAACCTGGAGGTGCTGAAAAAGAGTATTGATGAGGAAGTTTTTATACTTATATATGCACAAAGCACTTCTAGACAACAGAGGATGAGGAAGAAGATCAGATCAAGAATTTAAGGCCAAACTGAGAGGTGAATTGCATATTCAAGTTTTAAGTTCTACACTGAGGATTTCTAAAGGAACATGATTGTGGAGCGATGTGATAGCTTATAGAAGGTTGAGGAATCTGGTCTCTAACATGTGTCCTCTAAGATGTCATGGCCTTATGTGTGTGATTAGCAAGTAACTCAGAAGTTTGCCCCCGACAGTTACTGTGCTATTTGGTAGTAATGAAGTAATGGAATATATTGTTTTTGAGAAGATGGTACTTAGGCAGAGAAAGGCGTTACAGATATGTTATACATGAACCAGAGCTAATTCGTTCGATGGTTTTGATGTTTCAAAGAAGATGTTACTTTTTGAGGTTAACGCTGAAGTTGGTCATGTTCCAATGTTAGAACATCTTAATGATTGGTTGGTGGCCATGCACTGCATCGTGTTGAAACATCCATAGCTTCTACTCATAGTCCTCTCGTATCGGATACTCTGGTCATGGATCACAAGCACAACTGAAATTCGTGAAACAAGATCTACAACGAGGTCTCTAAGAATATCCTAATCTGCATTCATCCAGGTATTTTGTTGATTTTATGGATTGTATATGCATGAGTACTTTGGTGCAGTTGGTTTATTGGTGAAAACTGTGAAGGATTGAAACTGCCTTAAGCAGAGCTTCACATTTGAGAACGAGTTCTAGTTCATCCTGGTGATGTTGGACTGCTTTGCTCTTGTATTGATAGTTTGAACTGAGCAAATTTTTGGTTATGAATGATATTAAGAACTCAAAAGGCGTTGACCATGGGGGAGTTGGTTCTGGTTTGAATGTTTAGAGGTGAGGTTGTCCATGTTGGAACATCGGAACAACCAGTTCTGTACCTGGTGACGTTGAAACATCAGTTTGTGCACAGAGTGAATCAGCTCAAGGTATTCTCAAGGAGATTGAAGCTAATGTGTCTATTTGGACTTCAACTAAGTCTTATTGTTTAAAACAAATCCCACACCGAATACATCAGGTATTTGTTGACTCTTGAAGATTAATCTTGATTGATCTTTCGGTGGACGTCTGCTATGCAAACTGTTGGTTTTTCTTTGGGATCCGTTATTTGAATTTCTAGGGATTTGTGCCTATGTGGTAAGATCATTTTGGTGTGTTGGAGAATTTTCTACTGTACTGAAATCTGTTTATTTCCGGGATATGACTGGATCACTGAACATGGCTTAGAGATGAGAAACAGAGAGGATTCGGAGGTAGAAGTCAGGGGAGCCACCTATGTTCTGAATGAAGATTTGGATGTGACTTGAGTGACAGAAGTGAAGTATCTTGACATTGCAACATGATGGTATTCTGGATGCACAATTGACGTTGTTAATGTTGCAATACGGGTAAGTATGTTTCTTGATCTTCAATCATTACTCCAACACAAACTCCTTGCAGCTCTCAATGACTCTTCGATTTGTTAGAAGACTTCTTCCGCTGCTATGAGTGCTTGCAAGGAATTCTACAGAGAATAACCACCATCACAGTTCACTTGTGGAAGCCACAAACTCAAGGTTATACACTTTCTGAAATCCTAGGCGTCACTACTTGAGTTGGCTATCTTTGGCTGAGGTTGAATCTGTTTCACTGCTGAGGTGAATGTAGCTGTATGATTTGGTTGTCCTAAGGGTGAGACCTTCACGAGTTTAGGGGGAGTATCATTGTTATTTGAGAAATGGATAACAGTATTGATGTTGGGACATCATCTGTGACTGATGCCCCTGAAGGGAATAGTAGTGATGTGACAACATCATCGTACGCATACATGGAACTCAATGTTTCCCCCTGCACTTTCATATGAAGCAGTTGGCTGGTATGAAGTTTGAAGCATTTGGTTTTGCAGTACATGTCAAGTTTTTGGGATGCAGTGTGAAACTTTGGCAAGTATAATAAGGGAATGACTTATGGTAATGATGTTCAGATACGTTGTTTTTCAGATCATGAGTAGCATTCTTCTGTGGATGACAAATGTAGAGTATCTGCTATTGGGTTCCATTCAGATGATCTAATATGCCATACAGTGTTGTTCAGTTGATGGGATATGTGTTTCGAGTTGATATGATTTCTTTAATCCCAATGAAGAGCATGGTGTTGGATCTGGTTGAGATTATGTTCGATAAGTTTTTTTTCAGTAGAAGTATCTGAGGCATCCGTATGGACTTAATGCACAGGGGTATGAATCATTCGGTGCAAATGCTATTGAAATCCATGTTCCAACATCGGTGTTGGGTCTGATCAACCAGAATTAATTTTCCCTCTCATTGTTGTCTCTTGAGCTATTTTTGTCTGCACACAGTGGTTGTATTTCTGGATTACAGTGTCACAAGCCACTAATATGACTTGACACATGGGAAAGCCACTAATAGAACAAGCAGAGTGTTCGCTCTTGGCATGGTGTTTTTGAAGCGTATGCATGTGACTGCCAAGTTTATCAGGATAAGAGATGGTACACTCTTTACTGTTGTTCTCAAAGAAATGGGAGTTGAGGCTACTTCTTCCGATGAGTTAAAGGCAGTCGATACATTGAATGAAGAGTGCTGCTAGAGTGACTGTTATATATATATGGCATATTGCATTTCTGCTGAGGTAAACTCTATATCTATGCCATTGTAGTTGAGAATTTTCTGTTGAGTGTATGCAGCTCTTGAGGATGCTAGAACCTGTTTGGAATTGTGGCTTTGATGACGTTTTTGAATAGCAGAGTTCTAGTAATGATAGCAGCTCTAAATGAGCTCAAGTATCCTGGGTATTTGATGTTTAATCTTGCCTCTGTGGAGTTCTTTTGAGGGCCTTTGGCATATTCATGGCCCCAGGGGGAGAATTTTGGATGATGTGGGATACTGTGTTTTGGGATGACTGTATTTTGTTTCCGATCTGTCATGGTATTATTTGCTGGAATTCGTGTGCTGAAAAGTTGATGGCTGTTTGAACTAGTTGTATTCTAGAACTCAGGGGGAGTTATAAGTTTTGAACTAGTTGATTCTGATACTCAGGAGATGTTTGTGTCTTATGATTTATTGCCTGGGATTTCTATCAGTCTATTATGTCATCCAAAGTTTATTGGGTCCACAAATTGCCAAAGGGGGAGATTGTAAAGTCCGTAGACTTAATTGGCTAATTTGTGGAAAGTGATGTTCCAACATCAACAGACGGAGTCATGTTTGGAACATCGATTTGTATCAGCACAGAACAGAAGTTGCGGACAGATTGATGACAACACAGGGTTTAATTATGGTATATGGATATGGCGGAATATTACTGCATGTATTATTTATGGAATAAATACAGTCCATATCCATCTCCAATTCGGAATTATTTATGGAATATTTGCAGAGATTTACTTGGATTAGGAAAAGGAAATTCTGCTATATTTAAGGAGTTGGAGATATTCAGGATTCCTTCTTCCAGGCTGTTAACGAACTGAATGAGAGTTATTGTGGAAGAAGAATTCTTGAGCCGTGCGAACTGATGGCAGACACGGCACTGAGCTATAAATGGGACAGCAGCTGCAACGCTCAAACTGACCGATTTTATTGAAGAACAATTCTGCACCCAGAATTGGCTAGAGCAGCAATAGGCAGCAAGGTCCATTAGAACTTCATGATACCTACTCTGGGACATGGAAGTTTAGTACTGTAATCACACGCCATAAAGCTCCGGGAGGGGGTGATCCAGCGTCAACGGGAGTTGAGACCGGTGGGAATCGGTTAAGGCGGATTGGCAGCAAGGGATTTGCAAATCCACATATAGAGTAGTAAAGATAAGTTATTGTATAAACTGTATCTTTGACATACTAGTGGATGATTACATTACTGGGCTTGGCCCCGCAGACGTAGATGCGATGCATCGAACTGCGTAAACAATTGCCTGTGTCATTTACTTTCTGCACTTTACTTTATTTCATGTTGGAACATCATGATAGGCAGAACTAGTTAAATAGCAATTGTTTGGAGTTACGTAGATAGAATTTCAGAAACAATGCAGCAATGGCAAATTACAGTCTCCCATTGATCTTCTTCACAAGAGGGTCCAAGTCCTCCCTAATTTGGGCGCATTGCGCCGCTTCTACAGACCAGCTCCCGCCGTGTTGAAAAACAGGGGACATGATATTATGGTACTTTTTACTGCATTTTCTGTTTAAAGATTATGGAGAGCGTCTCTCGTAGACTCGTAGAACGGTCCTGAGATAGGGAGCAAATGTTGATCTTCTCACTATCATGTCTGATTATTTCTTGCTATGCGTTGTTCTTCTCACTTTCATATTAGTTCTGAGTTGATCTTTTCACTTTCAAAATATGATCTTTTACATATTAAATATGATCATTCAGCATAATATGGTTGATCTTCTCACTTTCATATTACCTGTTATGAGTTGATCTTCTCACTTTCAAAATCTGATCTTTTACCTATTAAACATGATCATTCAGTGTAATATGACTGATCTTTTCACTTTCATATTACCTATTCTGTGTTGATCTTCTCACTTTCAAAATCTGATCTTTTACCTATTAAACATGATCATTCAGTGTAATATGACTGATCTTTTCACTTTCAAGCCTGATCTTTTACATGTTCAATATTTGTCTCAATTGAGAATTTGTTCTATGCTGCTGATGCTCATTTTTTCCAGGTGGAATGGAAAGGAGATGCTGGGAGACTGGTGATTAATGGAACTCATTACAAACTCAAGCAGGCTCACTGGCATACTCCTTCCGAGCACACCTTGAACAGCACTAGGTAAATGTTGTTTCTCCGCCCGGGTACCCTATACAACGAGTAAGAAGCAACTGTAACTGTTTGCATATGTTCAGGTACGAGCAGGAGTTGCATATTGTGCATCAAAGTGATGATGGAGGTCTAGCTGTGATCGGAGTTCTGTACAAATACGGCCGGCCGGATCCGTTCCTGGATGAGGTAATTAAATGAGATTATTTCTGCATTCATACTTCTTCTTTGTCTGCAAATAGTTTAATTTTGACATCATATTTAAATATGGCAGGTTTTGCACCATATTAAAAGAATCAACGTGGGAGATGTAGTAGAGCTGGGTAGGACTAGCCCAAGACTGCTCAGATTCAGAAGCAGAGAGTACTACAGATACCTCGGTTCCCTCACCGTTCCACCTTGCACCGAAGGTGTTATTTGGACCATCCTCAAGAAGGTGTTACGGTGAGGTGGAACGGTGAGGGAACCGAGGTATCTGTAGTACTCTCTGCTTCTGAATCTGAGCAGTCTTGGGCTAGTCCTACCCAGCTCTACTACATCTCCCACGTTGATTCTTTTAATATGGTGCAAAACCTGCCATATTTAAATATGATGTCAAAATTAAACTATTTGCAGACAAAGAAGAAGTATGAATGCAGAAATAATCTCATTTAATTACCTCATCCAGGAACGGATCCGGCCGGCCGTATTTGTACAGAACTCCGATCACAGCTAGACCTCCATCATCACTTTGATGCACAATATGCAACTCCTGCTCGTACCTGAACATATGCAAACAGTTACAGTTGCTTCTTACTCGTTGTATAGGGTACCCGGGCGGAGAAACAACATTTACCTAGTGCTGTTCAAGGTGTGCTCGGAAGGAGTATGCCAGTGAGCCTGCTTGAGTTTGTAATGAGTTCCATTAATCACCAGTCTCCCAGCATCTCCTTTCCATTCCACCTGGAAAAAATGAGCATCAGCAGCATAGAACAAATTCTCAATTGAGACAAATATTGAACATGTAAAAGATCAGGCTTGAAAGTGAAAAGATCAGTCATATTACACTGAATGATCATGTTTAATAGGTAAAAGATCAGATTTTGAAAGTGAGAAGATCAACACAGAATAGGTAATATGAAAGTGAAAAGATCAGTCATATTACACTGAATGATCATGTTTAATAGGTAAAAGATCAGATTTTGAAAGTGAGAAGATCAACTCATAACAGGTAATATGAAAGTGAGAAGATCAACCATATTATGCTGAATGATCATATTTAATATGTAAAAGATCATATTTTGAAAGTGAAAAGATCAACTCAGAACTAATATGAAAGTGAGAAGAACAACGCATAGCAAGAAATAATCAGACATGATAGTGAGAAGATCAACATTTGCTCCCTATCTCAGGACCGTTCTACGAGTCTACGAGAGACGCTCTCCATAATCTTTAAACAGAAAATGCAGTAAAAAGTACCATAATATCATGTCCCCTGTTTTTCAACACGGCGGGAGCTGGTCTGTAGAAGCGGCGCAATGCGCCCAAATTAGGGAGGACTTGGACCCTCTTGTGAAGAAGATCAATGGGAGACTGTAATTTGCCATTGCTGCATTGTTTCTGAAATTCTATCTACGTAACTCCAAACAATTGCTATTTAACTAGTTCTGCCTATCATGATGTTCCAACATGAAATAAAGTAAAGTGCAGAAAGTAAATGACACAGGCAATTGTTTACGCAGTTCGATGCATCGCATCTACGTCTGCGGGGCCAAGCCCAGTAATGTAATCATCCACTAGTATGTCAAAGATACAGTTTATACAATAACTTATCTTTACTACTCTATATGTGGATTTGCAAATCCCTTGCTGCCAATCCGCCTTAACCGATTCCCACCGGTCTCAACTCCCGTTGACGCTGGATCACCCCCTCCCGGAGCTTTATGGCGTGTGATTACAGTACTAAACTTCCATGTCCCAGAGTAGGTATCATGAAGTTCTAATGGACCTTGCTGCCTATTGCTGCTCTAGCCAATTCTGGGTGCAGAATTGTTCTTCAATAAAATCGGTCAGTTTGAGCGTTGCAGCTGCTGTCCCATTTATAGCTCAGTGCCGTGTCTGCCATCAGTTCGCACGGCTCAAGAATTCTTCTTCCACAATAACTCTCATTCAGTTCGTTAACAGCCTGGAAGAAGGAATCCTGAATATCTCCAACTCCTTAAATATAGCAGAATTTCCTTTTCCTAATCCAAGTAAATCTCTGCAAATATTCCATAAATAATTCCGAATTGGAGATGGATATGGACTGTATTTATTCCATAAATAATACATGCAGTAATATTCCGCCATATCCATATACCATAATTAAACCCTGTGTTGTCATCAATCTGTCCGCAACTTCTGTTCTGTGCTGATACAAATCGATGTTCCAAACATGACTCCGTCTGTTGATGTTGGAACATCACTTTCCACAAATTAGCCAATTAAGTCTACGGACTTTACAATCTCCCCCTTTGGCAATTTGTGGACCCAATAAACTTTGGATGACATAATAGACTGATAGAAATCCCAGGCAATAAATCATAAGACACAAACATCTCCTGAGTATCAGAATCAACTAGTTCAAAACTTATAACTCCCCCTGAGTTCTAGAATACAACTAGTTCAAACAGCCATCAACTTTTCAGCACACGAATTCCAGCAAATAATACCATGACAGATCGGAAACAAAATACAGTCATCCCAAAACACAGTATCCCACATCATCCAAAATTCTCCCCCTGGGGCCATGAATATGCCAAAGGCCCTCAAAAGAACTCCACAGAGGCAAGATTAAACATCAAATACCCAGGATACTTGAGCTCATTTAGAGCTGCTTTCATTACTAGAACTCTGCTATTCAAAAACGTCATCAAAGCCACAATTCCAAACAGGTTCTAGCATCCTCAAGAGCTGCATACACTCAACAGAAAATTCTCAACTACAATGGCATAGATATAGAGTTTACCTCAGCAGAAATGCAATATGCCATATATATATAACAGTCACTCTAGCAGCACTCTTCATTCAATGTATCGACTGCCTTTAACTCATCGGAAGAAGTAGCCTCAACTCCCATTTCTTTGAGAACAACAGTAAAGAGTGTACCATCTCTTATCCTGATAAACTTGGCAGTCACATGCATACGCTTCAAAAACACCATGCCAAGAGCGAACACTCTGCTTGTTCTATTAGTGGCTTTCCCATGTGTCAAGTCATATTAGTGGCTTGTGACACTGTAATCCAGAAATACAACCACTGTGTGCAGACAAAAATAGCTCAAGAGACAACAATGAGAGGGAAAATTAATTCTGGTTGATCAGACCCAACACCGATGTTGGAACATGGATTTCAATAGCATTTGCACCGAATGATTCATACCCCTGTGCATTAAGTCCATACGGATGCCTCAGATACTTCTACTGAAAAAAAACTTATCGAACACAATCTCAACCAGATCCAACACCATGCTCTTCATTGGGATTGAAGAAATCATATCAACTCGAAACACATATCCCATCAACTGAACAACACTGTATGGCATATTAGATCATCTGAATGGAACCCAATAGCAGATACTCTACATTTGTCATCCACAGAAGAATGCTACTCATGATCTGAAAAACAACGTATCTGAACATCATTACCATAAGTCATTCCCTTATTATACTTGCCAAAGTTTCACACTGCATCCCAAAAACTTGACATGTACTGCAAAACCAAATGCTTCAAACTTCATACCAGCCAACTGCTTCATATGAAAGTGCAGGGGGAAACATTGAGTTCCATGTATGCGTACGATGATGTTGTCACATCACTACTATTCCCTTCAGGGGCATCAGTCACAGATGATGTCCCAACATCAATACTGTTATCCATTTCTCAAATAACAATGATACTCCCCCTAAACTCGTGAAGGTCTCACCCTTAGGACAACCAAATCATACAGCTACATTCACCTCAGCAGTGAAACAGATTCAACCTCAGCCAAAGATAGCCAACTCAAGTAGTGACGCCTAGGATTTCAGAAAGTGTATAACCTTGAGTTTGTGGCTTCCACAAGTGAACTGTGATGGTGGTTATTCTCTGTAGAATTCCTTGCAAGCACTCATAGCAGCGGAAGAAGTCTTCTAACAAATCGAAGAGTCATTGAGAGCTGCAAGGAGTTTGTGTTGGAGTAATGATTGAAGATCAAGAAACATACTTACCCGTATTGCAACATTAACAACGTCAATTGTGCATCCAGAATACCATCATGTTGCAATGTCAAGATACTTCACTTCTGTCACTCAAGTCACATCCAAATCTTCATTCAGAACATAGGTGGCTCCCCTGACTTCTACCTCCGAATCCTCTCTGTTTCTCATCTCTAAGCCATGTTCAGTGATCCAGTCATATCCCGGAAATAAACAGATTTCAGTACAGTAGAAAATTCTCCAACACACCAAAATGATCTTACCACATAGGCACAAATCCCTAGAAATTCAAATAACGGATCCCAAAGAAAAACCAACAGTTTGCATAGCAGACGTCCACCGAAAGATCAATCAAGATTAATCTTCAAGAGTCAACAAATACCTGATGTATTCGGTGTGGGATTTGTTTTAAACAATAAGACTTAGTTGAAGTCCAAATAGACACATTAGCTTCAATCTCCTTGAGAATACCTTGAGCTGATTCACTCTGTGCACAAACTAATGTTTCAACGTCACCAGGTACAGAACTGGTTGTTCCGATGTTCCAACATGGACAACCTCACCTCTAAACATTCAAACCAGAACCAACTCCCCCATGGTCAACGCCTTTTGAGTTCTTAATATCATTCATAACCAAAAATTTGCTCAGTTCAAACTATCAATACAAGAGCAAAGCAGTCCAACATCACCAGGATGAACTAGAACTCGTTCTCAAATGTGAAGCTCTGCTTAAGGCAGTTTCAATCCTTCACAGTTTTCACCAATAAACCAACTGCACCAAAGTACTCATGCATATACAATCCATAAAATCAACAAAATACCTGGATGAATGCAGATTAGGATATTCTTAGAGACCTCGTTGTAGATCTTGTTTCACGAATTTCAGTTGTGCTTGTGATCCATGACCAGAGTATCCGATACGAGAGGACTATGAGTAGTAGCTATGGATGTTTCAACACGATGCAGTGCATGGCCACCAACCAATCATTAAGATGTTCTAACATTGGAACATGACCAACTTCAGCGTTAACCTCAAAAAGTAACATCTTCTTTGAAACATCAAAACCATCGAACGAATTAGCTCTGGTTCATGTATAACATATCTGTAACGCCTTTCTCTGCCTAAGTACCATCTTCTCAAAAACAATATATTCCATTACTTCATTACTACCAAATAGCACAGTAACTGTCGGGGGCAAACTTCTGAGTTACTTGCTAATCACACACATAAGGCCATGACATCTTAGAGGACACATGTTAGAGACCAGATTCCTCAACCTTCTATAAGCTATCACATCGCTCCACAATCATGTTCCTTTAGAAATCCTCAGTGTAGAACTTAAAACTTGAA
Source organism: Cruciata laevipes (assembly GCA_963678965.1). NCBI lineage: Eukaryota > Viridiplantae > Streptophyta > Magnoliopsida > Gentianales > Rubiaceae > Cruciata > Cruciata laevipes. Next base: position 6,784,807 of record OY787641.1, on the reverse strand, counting down.
TATGCAATTCACCTCTCAGTTTGGCCTTAAATTCTTGATCTGATCTTCTTCCTCATCCTCTGTTGTCTAGAAGTGCTTTGTGCATATATAAGTATAAAAACTTCCTCATCAATACTCTTTTTCAGCACCTCCAGGTTGTTCTGATGTTGCAACATCAGCATCCACACTCAAGTCAATACCAACTCCTTGTTACTTCAACAGCTCAGAGTTCTTACCATTATCATCACTCAAATACACTCTGAACAGAACATAGAGGGCCGATGCATTGGGATTTGAACAGTGAATCCAAAGAAAATAATATCCATGCTCATGCACAACCCGCAACAATTAAATCAAACCCTCATAAGACAAAGCTGGGCATTTAAGATATTGAAATCCTTGTTGTTGCTGTCAATCCTCTTACCTCGGACTCAAACATCTTCACAGAATACAATACAATCGAGCCCAAAATAACTCCTTGCATCTCCAGTACTCACTCATGTTGCAACATCAGTAAAACCATATATCCAGAACTCAAGCATGTTGCACCATCGAGGACCAATACTACTATTTTTGTGTTTTTATTTTTATGAGAAATAAATAACAACTATACAGAATATAAGGATGTATACCTCAAGTACGAGCACCGACAAAAGCGCAGTCTACTCCCCCTCGACGATAGCCCTGTTTGACAAGAGAGTGCCTGAGTCGCATAGTCCAAGCTTTCGGTGATTCTTTCGGACTACGTAGATCCTTATACCCCTTAGGTTGTTCGACATACACCTCCTCGTTTACCACGCCATTCAGAAATGCGCTTTTGACAACCATTTGATGCAAGGTGAAGTGTAGTACGCAGGACATAGCTAACAGAATACGAACTGATTCCAACCGAGCAGCATGGGCGAAGGTCTCATCAAAGTCAATCCCTTCTACCTGAGTATAGCCTTGAGCAACCAGTCTGGCTTTATTCCGTGTGACATTGCCTTCAGCATCCGATTTATTCTTGAAAATCCACTTAGTCCCGATTACATTAATGCCTGGGGGTCGAGGAACAAGAGTCCATACATCATTTCGTCCAAACTGTGCCAATTCTTCCTGCATAGCCGCAATCCAATATTCATCCAGAACTGCCTCCTTGTGATTCTTTGGTTCTACCAGTGAGATAAAACATTGAGCCATATGTGAGCGAGTAACATGTATTCCTTTGTTCAGCTGAGCATAGTCCAACTGAGCTTGATTCCTGGTATTGTGAATCTTTCCAACCGGGGTAGAAGGAGTGGATGATGTTGGAACATCAGAAGCCGGATTAGAAACTGTATCTTGAGGTTGAGGTTGAGGCTGAGCAGATGATACGTTAGTGTCTGAAACAGTGCTATCACTTACCGGTGAGATTCCAGAAGGAGAGATTCCAGAGGGAGTCTGGACTCGAGGTGCAATAAATTTGTGCCATAAATCAGACTGATCAGTCTTGGACATAAGACACGTGATATCTTGATCAAGAACATAGCAGTTATCTGATGATCTTCCTCCAGTAAACACTTCTTCAGATCCATTTCGAACAGTACACTTCGTATCATCAAAATGCACAGTCAACTTGCTATCACACAAATGACTGATGCTGATCAGATTTGCAGTCAAGTCCTCCACAAGTAGGACATTGTGAAAAGTGGGTAGATTCTTGATCTGCAGTTCACCTTTGCCAATCACTTTACTTACTTTCCCATCACCGAACTTCACCATCCCATGAAATGGACTCACGTTTGACAGAAACTTGCGAGACCCAGTCATGTGTCTTGAACATCCAGAATCAAAATACCAAGTATCTCTGGAGTATGCACTAAGACAGGTATGAACAACAAAGCAGTTAATTGGAGATTTCGGAACCCATAACTTTTTAGTCAGCTTGGTTCGCATGGTTGGTTCCATGTTGGGACATGACGAGAACTGCTTACCAAACATAATATCACGAAGTAGTCTTCTGCATTGGTAATCGCAATGACCCTGCATCATACAATACTCACAGCACTTTGGAGGGGCTTTTCTGGTTTCCTTCCATCTTTCAGGTTGATCAGGTACATGTTTCTGGACAACTGTTCCTTTAGGTACAAATGAGATTCTCATATCATTTCTCAGGGCTAGTGGATCCTTAGTGATCACTGGTTGCTTAAGTTTAGCCTTTTGCTCATAGCCTAGGCCAAATCTGTTTCCAGCATTCTTCCCCATACCAAGCAGGTCATCCAACTGTGCAGTCCCTTTGTTTAGTTTTTGGATAGTAGATTCAGCTGACTCAGCTCTCTTGGTCATAATTTCCAGCTTTCTGCTAGTGACCTCAAGGGAGATTTCTGCATTTTTCACTCTTGTTGACATTTCTGACCACTTCTGCTTCAGTGTCTTATTCATAGTTTCAGCATCTGCAGCTTTCTTGGTCATGGCTTTCAACTGCAAGTCCAGATCCTTAATAGTTTCCTCATCTATAATGGCACCACGGATTAAGTCCTCAACCTTGTTCCTGATAGTCCTCACATCAGATGGAACCGAACTATTGACTGTCACATCTTCACTCATATCCTCCATAACTATGATGTCGGAACATGAAACCAAATTTTCTTCCAGCACATGTGTTTCCTCAATCTCCTCAATTCTAACACCAAATGAAACAAACTGATTCTCACTTTTCTGGGCTTCTTCTTCTTCTTCATCACTCCATGTAGCATTGTAAGCTTTTGCCACAGTAGAATTAAGATTTGCACAATTAGCCCTTATGTGCCTGTATCCATCACATTCCTTGCATTGCAATTTTCCAGCATGTTTTGATCCTTCAGGTGCTCGAGTGGACTCCTCCCTCGCTTTTGCTTGGTAGGGTTTGTTGTAGAAGCCTCTCTTCTCATTACTTCATTTCAGAAGTTTTTCAAAATTCCTTGACATCAGCGCCGCATGCTGTTGATCCATTCCCTCTAATTCCAGATCCTCATTCTCACTGAATTTCTCAACCGATGTTCCGACATGATTAGATTTCTGAGCATGCATAACTGAACTTGTAAAAGCCAAGTTTTTTCTGGGAAGCTCGACTCCATCGTTTAAGTGCATTTCAGCAGCTCTAAGCTCTCCCACAATCTCGTCAAAGGTGACCATAGCCCAGTTAATATTAGGATGCATGGCAAAAATCTTGCTGTCGAACTTGTGAGAAAGTGACCTCAGCATTTTATCGACAAGCTTCTTATCACTGAACTTTTTTCCAAACTGAAAAGCCTTGTGCGTAAGCTCTCTTATCCGTACACTGAAGTCATTTACCGATTCATCTTCTCCCATCTTCAGATTTTCGAATTCAGTTCTGATCATGCCTAACCTTCTCATACGGATTGGATTGTTCCCTTCATGGTGTGCTTCCAAAGCATCCCAAGCAGCCTTAGCTGTAGTGCAGCCATGAATGATCCTAAACTGCTCGTCATCCACCCCAGTAAACAAGGCGTTTAGTACTCGGTTATTCAATTTCTTAGAGAGTTTCTCTGTATCAGTCCAAGGCTGAGGTTTTGGGACAGTTTCTCCATTAACTACTGTAGTGGGGGCTGACCAGGCTGTCTCAATGGAGCTCCAAGCTTCATCATCCAGCTGAGAAATGAAGATCATCATCTTGGTCTTCCATAGGTTGTAGTTGTCAGCATGTAGCATGGGAGGCCTCGTCACAGATCCGCCTTCACTTCCTGACATCGTAGATAGATCTGATCTCACCAACCTCGCAAGAGGATAAACAAAAGGTGACTCAGCTCTGATACCAATTGAAATTCTATCTACGTAACTCCAAACAATTGCTATTTAACTAGTTCTGCCTATCATGATGTTCCAACATGAAATAAAGTAAAGTGCAGAAAGTAAATGACACAGGCAATTGTTTACGCAGTTCGATGCATCGCATCTACGTCTGCGGGGCCAAGCCCAGTAATGTAATCATCCACTAGTATGTCAAAGATACAGTTTATACAATAACTTATCTTTACTACTCTATATGTGGATTTGCAAATCCCTTGCTGCCAATCCGCCTTAACCGATTCCCACCGGTCTCAACTCCCGTTGACGCTGGATCACCCCCTCCCGGAGCTTTATGGCGTGTGATTACAGTACTAAACTTCCATGTCCCAGAGTAGGTATCATGAAGTTCTAATGGACCTTGCTGCCTATTGCTGCTCTAGCCAATTCTGGGTGCAGAATTGTTCTTCAATAAAATCGGTCAGTTTGAGCTTTGCTGTCCCTTTTATAGCTCAGTGCCGTGTCTGCCATCAGTTCGCACGGCTCAAGAATTCTTCTTCCACAATAACTCTCATTCAGTTCGTTAACAGCCTGGAAGAAGGAATCCTGAATATCTCCAACTCCTTAAATATAGCAGAATTTCCTTTTCCTAATCCAAGTAAATCTCTGCAAATATTCCATAAATAATTCCGAATTGGAGATGGATATGGACTGTATTTATTCCATAAATAATACATGCAGTAATATTCCGCCATATCCATATACCATAATTAAACCCTGTGTTGTCATCAATCTGTCCGCAACTTCTGTTCTGTGCTGATACAAATCGATGTTCCAAACATGACTCCGTCTGTTGATGTTGGAACATCACTTTCCACAAATTAGCCAATTAAGTCTACGGACTTTACAGTTTCCACTCTTCATCAATTTTACCCCAGTTCTTCGGTCCTTTCACACTTCCCTCTTCATACGTGAACTCGCTCTGTTTTGCATTAACAACATAAAATATTCATATTAATGGTTATTCATATTTAAAATATAAAGTGCATGTAAACACCAAATCATAATTTGCAAGACCCCACGTACTGTATTATTTGCACTTCATAGTGTACGTTTAAAATAACTCTTTAATGTTGTGATATTTCAATGATATTATGCATTAACAACATAATTTGATATTAATGGTCATATTTTAAAAATAAAGTGCATGTAATTACTAACCAACCAAATCAAATTTGAGTCACTAAAAAGCATACCTAACTATTAAATATTCTAATAGAATTTTTTATACAATCACTAATATACTTTTTCAAAAAGTAGGGTACATGTTAAGTTGAACTAACAGGATCCCAATTCCCACATATGGGTTAATAAATTTTTATTATAAATATAAATTTGTTTAGTAGTGGTAAAAAGACCCTACTGAGTACTGAGTTTCTGTTATAATTAAAATTTTGTTTCCTAGTGCTTATAAATTCCAACCAAAATGAACAGGGTCATGAAAAGCCATGATTTTGATCTGATAATGATCACTTTTCACAGTAAAACAAACCTTTTCTAAATAATGCATGACACAAAGACCAACCATTTTACATGCAAACTTCTAACTTTTGTACACCAAGATGAAAGAAAATCCGCAATAATACATAAAATAGACACTATTCATGCTACAGTTCTCCTACAACCTAGATTTGAACTTAAATGAAGCAAAACTTATTATATTGAAAATAGTTAAGTTAAGCAAAATATCATCAAATCATAATTTTATGATTCGAAGCATTAATCCATTAGCAAAAAATACAGATTCAAAACCAGGCGCACAAATCTGAATAAATCCTAAGAACGTACCGGTTTCCGGCGGGTTATCAGTGGCGGTTGCTGAAGTTGTGAGGAGGAGAAATGCGAAGAGAAGTACGGTGAGAATCATATTCATATTTGGATGAACTATTTCCAGGCGAAACAGCATTACACTCAGAAAGCCAAATAATAATAAAAAGACAACCATTATTATTTATAGAGAAAATATTTGTCCTAAAATCATGAGAATATTCTTTGATGAGAATATTCTTTTCAGTTTTCAGCATGCCATTTATTATATTTATGTAAAGAAAAGAGGGAAATTCCAAAAAAATGTTTCTCTTTATAATTATTCTTATGATCTTATCTATCACAAGACTCGCAACTTGGTAAGAGCAAGTCCAACAGATTCTCCAAAAGTTTTTCTAAAATAGATAATGGAAACTCTATATTCTCCAAATATTTTTTACTCAAATCCAACATTATCTCTACTTTAGAGATTTTATTAATAACTTTTTCCCCTTTTTTTTTTTTGCATTAAGAAATTTGCCAAAAATAGTTTTTTTTCTTTTGCAATGCGTCTGAATTCCGTTCCTCAAAATTTATTTGTCATTCTGCATATTTAGCAAAGAAAATCTTCGCTCTCATTAATTTTGCTATAATAGCAAATGAGATAGCAAATCTGTTAGAGTGGAAAAACACCCAAAATCTCTAAAAATTGACAAAATCTCTATTATAGCAAATCTGTTGGACTTGCTCTAAACATGACAAAGTACGTATATTTAATAATAATTTAAGGATATTGTAATTAAACTCTTGGATACGTATTCCCGGTGTATAATAAAGGAATCCTAATATTCAGTAGCAGTTTATTTTATTTATTTGCCTCTTCCCATTTCTCTTCCTTAATTATATTTCTACAGAAATATTTCCAATATATATTATTAAACGTGTAATAGTATTTTTTTTTTAAGTAAGTACGGTAATAGATTCGGCCCTGTTTGCTAGAGATTATTTCCACCATGTACTGAACTGAAGTAAAAATGATGTATTGAAAAATGGAATCAGCATAACTGAATTAACCTGAATTTCATCAATTACATTTTCACTAAACTGAAATTGAACTGAACTGAACTGAACTGATCTACAGATAAGCTCTGGCAAACGAGGCCTTCATGTTCTAGAGTCATTCCATACAACCTGAAACCATTAATTTTAAGTCATAAACCTTGCAAAACCCAGAATTAAAGGCACTTCAAGAATTAGTTTATTTGGTAACATAACAACATCGATAATTGGCAGTTGAGTTTATTTGGTAGATCGTATATTTGACTGTAATCTTTAATTTTTATTAGAATATAAATCTGTTCATATTGGATTGGAAGGAGTATATATTTATAACAAATTAACAATGAATAGAAAACTGCAAACAAATTTGATGATGTGATATACATCTTACGTGGTGAAAATCTTCCTGAAATCTTTCCGATCCCTTGTTACCTAAGTCAGAGACGGATCCATGATTATTAGAGTAGTGGTCCAAAATTAGGACTGAATTTTTTTTTGTCTTTCATTCCACGGTAAAGAGTCAATAATGCTTAAAAAGGACTAATAAACAAAACAAAAAAACGAGTCCAAAATAAATGTTTATTAAATCCAAATACGATTAGGAATGTTTTTTATTTGGGATTTAGGATTTGTTTTTGATTTTAGGTGGACTTTTCTAAAACAATTACAACCCTTTGGGGGTTATTAGTATTTTTTAAAACTGTGGGGCAAAATTATAAAATTTACAAATTTAGGCCCTGTCCAGTAGTGCTTATTTCCAGCACCTCCAGCACCTACCAGCACCCTCCAGCACCTTCCAGCACCCTCCAGCACTTGTCACTATTCACATACATGAATGATTTATTTTTTTAAAAAAAATAAAAAATAATTTTTCTTTAAAATTAGTTTCAATATGTTGTGTACGAATTAATCATTCTTTAAATATATAGTTTCATAATTATGTACATCATAATTATACAATTTTAATTTAATTTCAACACCCTCCAGCACCCCTCCAGCACCTTCCAGCACCTTCCAGCACCCTCCAGCACCAGCTACCAATTCCAGCGCCCTATTGGACAGGGCCTTAGTACTACTAAATAATAAAAATAATAATTCCAGGGTGGCTATTGCAACCCCTTGGTAAATCTCTTAGTCGATCTCTTACTGCCACCGAGGGAAGATACAAGTAATGTTTAATGAGATGAATTGAGAAGTGATTGTAAAATTAGAGTGTTATACCGATATTTGCCAGTTGGTACCACCTGGATCGACTCGTCTAGTTTTTATTACCTATGGGTTGACCATCTATCTACTATAATCCCATTATTTAATTTAAGCTGCAACGACCTCTTCTTGTGTTATTGCAATTGATACATATGGGAACCATTCTATTCAAAATCCTCCAGTAGAATACAGAAAATTTTCTTGGTAAATATTTAGACCATAGATGTTGGAAAGAGTGCACCTGCATCCTCTTAGGCCTGACCAGCTCGTATGCAGAAGCAAGAGAGAACTTCCCACTAACTTCTGGCTTCCAGATGAGTTCATCCTGGTATTCATCTAACACAAGAAAGTCATTAGCAATAGTAGGATATATTTCAGTAGAAAATCCTTGGGATAGATGAACCAATAAATTTTCCTGATCATAGAAGAACTCCTTGACAGTCATGTCTGGGTTGATGATGTTAATATCATGATCCCATAGATCTATAAGAGGACCTTTACTAGTCCAGTTAGCATGCCAGAATGATACACAACCAGAACCTATTTTGACCATAGAGTGTTCTATTACAAGTTCATTGACTGATTTATATCTCCTCCATGCTTTTGAATTTCTCTTAGATTCGGGTAATGACCACATAAAGTCAGACCAAAGACTGCCTCCTTTTTGGAGTTTCCACCAGATTTTAATAGAAAAACTCTCTGTGATGCTATAAAGATCTTTCACAGCTAAACCATTTTCAATAAATGGATAAGACATATTAGGCCAAGACCTCCAAATTTTATTTTGCCCATATTCTGAACTGCCCCAGAAAAATTTAGCAAAAATCACATGTAATTTGTCTATTACTCCATCAGTAAGTTGTATGACAGTTAAAATATGTAATGGAATAGCAGACAATACATGTTTTATAAGAACCAATCTACCTACTTGATTCAACCATCTATTTTGCCATAAAATCAGCTTAGCAGCCATTGAATCAAAGATAGTTTGAAAGTAGCAGTGTTTCACTCTTCCTATAAATATGGGTGAACCCAAATATCTAAAAGGAAAAGCCCCCTGTGTCATAGAAGTGATTTGCCTGATCATGTTGTGATAAGATTGTGGAGCAAATTCAGACAGATAGTAGGAAGATTTCTCCAGGTTAATTTTCTGGCCAGAGACAATCTCATATTTTTCCAGAAAAATCATGAAGTTTCTAAGGCTTTTATTAGTTGATGTCATGCAAACTACAGTGTCATCAGCAAAACCTAAATGAGTTATTTTCCTAGATACATGTGGCACTTTATAGTATTCTATTCTTGTTTGCTCAAAAAGGAAGCTAAGGTTCTTTGTAAAGACTTCTGTCATTAGAATAAAAAGATAGGGAGATAAAGGATCCCCTTGTTTTAAACCTCTTGAAGCTTTAAAAAAAACCATTAGGTTTCCCATTCACAAGAACAGAGAAACTTGGTGCTTTAATGTTACCCATAATGATCCTAATCAGACCTAAATGAAAACCTAACTTTTGCAAAAGTTTTTCCAGAAAATCCCATGCAACTCTATCAAATGCTTTCATCATGTCCAGCTTGAAGAAGACATTGAATCCACCTCTTTTAGAATTTAAGTACTCAGTCAACTCATGCATTAGTAAAACACTGTCTGCCATTTCCCTCCCCTGTACAAAGGCTGACTGATATGTTGTTTATATGATAGATTAATGGTGGTGAAATTGTGCCAATTATTATGCATTTAGATGCTTATGGGTTGTTTTATTGGCAGGTTTTACACATGTTGGGAGATGGCACTGAAGAACAATGAATTGCAATATGAAGCCGTTTTTGGAGGAATTTGGAGCAAAAAGATGCTGATACAGTTGACCCTTATTCCGAAATCCTTCATGTGGCAAAGTTGTGTTTCGTTTATCGATCACTAAGTTGCTCCGTGAAGATGACCCGGACTGAGGTGAAACTGATGGAGTCTACAAATCGGATCACTATACTCTTTTTTCCCATGAGGTTTTTAATGAGGTAGTTATTGCGATCCAATAAGAAGGTGAAGAGCTGAGCTGAAGAAAGGAACCCAAAAAGAATTAAACCAGCTCTTTACTTTTATTTTTAGCAAATAAATTAAGCCACAAATTAAATGTGCAAGTGGTGCACGTGTGGTTATGTAACTGAATTTGACATTCATGATTCCTTTTATTAGGTTATTAAGACTTGGAATAATTAGGCACATTTATGTGCATATAGAAGAGGGGAGAGAGAACGGCCAACTGATGGAATTTTGGCAGTATATTAGTGTCATGAGCTTTTCTGCTAAAGGATAGATAGAGACAGACACGGCCGAGAGACTCTTTGTACTGATTTTGGTGATTTCTTTCCATCTTATGAATTAGATTATTTGGTCATGTTTACTTTATTTAGATTTGTTTGTTTTCCTAGTTTAATAATGAGTAGCTAAATTAGTTTATCGTCTTAAATTAACAATGTTAATTCATGAATTGTGAGGCTTAATTGTGTTCATAATCTTTTCCTGTGAATTTCTGATTATTCTTGCTTGAATTTATGTCTGCATTTTTGAGTCTGATCAACTTGAATATTGTTAGGCTAAAGCTAATAAAAAGTAGCAATTTCTTGTGAAAAACAGATAACGTTTAGACTGTAATAACAAGAAAGTGGAACAATTAGGTAGACATCATTACTTGCGAATACTTGGGTGATTGTCTGTGTCGGGTCTCCTTCGATCTTAATGCTGTCAAAGTGCGCCTAGTTCAGCAAATACTTGCTAGGAATATTTTGATTAGAGAGATCGTGAGTTCAGCAAATACTTGCTCGCGGTCGAATAATTATGAGGGGATTTGGGGAGTTCAGCAAATACTTGCTTCCTTATAACTGACTGATTTGCAGGGATTGGTTCGTACAATTAGCCGAGGACCAATGAGTGTATTAACGGAGTTAGTCTGAGCCGATTGCATTTTTATATATATTTTTCTTTGATTTTTAGTGTGTTTAAATTCATTGTTTTCATAGTTGATAGAAACAATTCTTCAAATTTAAGGCGTGGTTGCTAAACCGAAAATCGTTGGTAGGTTAAATTAATAGATTTTGCTCTGTTCCTCGTGGGATCGACCCTACTTTCCTCTGTACTAAGAATTCTATATTCCTTGAGATTGCAGGTTTATTTTGGTGTGTCAAACGACGCCCACCACTGACTGTTCAGGGGAGATGAGTAGAGGTATTATGGGCTTCATCCTATTTGTAAGAATGCGAGAAAAAATTTTGTTGACAAAGTTAGTCAGACTTATAGGTCTAAAGTCCGAGAATCTAGTGTTAACTTGTCTTTTTGGGATAAGAATGATAAAGGAAGCAGAGATTGCCCTTGGTATAGGAACACCAGCCATAAACTCAAGCACTACTTGCAAGAGGTCAGTAGCTATACAGTCCCAACAGTGCTTATAGAAAGATCCTGAAAAGCCATCTGGCCCTGGTGCTGAGTCACAGTCCATTTGAAAAACTATATGTTTCAGTTCTTCCATTGTGACTGGTTTCATTAGTTCATGATTCATTTGACCAGTGATGAGTGTGGAGATATTAGAGAGCATTTCATTTTCAAGCATGGCATTGTTACCATGTTGTTCCTCAGTTAATAATTTTTTTAAAAAGTTAACTGCTTCTGTTCCAATATCATCAGGATTTGTGATCCAGTGATCATCATCAATTTTTATTGCTGCAATTTTTTGCCTAGAGTGTTTGGCCTTTATAGAAGCATGAAAGAATTTAGTATTATCTCCTTCTTTCAGCCATTTAACCCTAGATTTTTGCTTCCAGAAGGTTTCTTCCCTAGACAAAGCTAAAGCCAACTCAGCCTGCGCTAAATGTAATGATATTCTACTGTTGTCATTATTTAGCAGTTGATGATTTTCTTTCTCCAAAACCTTATCCTCTGCTAATTTGACAGAATCATGTACATTTCCAAAAACATCCATGTTCCAATTTTTTAGAGCCACTTTAAGTCTCCTGAGTTTTAAGGAAAAATTAAGCATTCCATATGTATTAGTGGTTTCTGACCAGCTATTAGTTACTGTTGGTGTAAAATTTGTGTGTGAGGTCCAACTGTTCTGGAATTTGAAAGATTCAGGACATGAGGTGATTGCTTGGTTATCCATTTTAACTAATAGTGGAGAATGGTCAGAAGGCCACCTAGATTTTGCTCGGATGCTCAAGTTAGGGAAAATGTTTAGGAGTTCTGAGTTAGCTAAGCCTCTATCTAATCTCTCCCAAACCTGCCCCCTATTTCTAACCCCTGTCCAAGTAAAGTTAACCCCTAAAGTTGGAATTTCAACTAAATGATTATTGTTAATAAAATCGTTGAATTCCAGCACTGAGCCTAGGTCTGGTGCTGACTGACCCAGGTACTCAGAGGATTCTCTCATAGCATTGAAATCCCCTATGAGCATTAATGGTTGATTACAATGATTGCTAAGTTCATTCCATAATGGAATCCTAGCAGAGCTTGTATGCCTAGCATAAATGAATGCTGCATTCCAAGGTTGAGTCATTGAGGAGTGTGTGATTCCAGCCAAAACAAATTGGTCATGGATAAAATTGATTGAAACAGTAAAATCTCCATTCCATAGGATCCAAATCTTATTCCTTGGATCAGAAAAGTGATTGTTATAGCCAAGTTGAAAACTAACATTGGATATCTGATTACTTCCCAAAAAAGGTTCTAGCAAAACAAAAAATCCTATGCTATGTTTCCTTTTGATGTTCAAAAATCTATCTTGTGCCCTGATATTTTTAATTCCTCTAACATTCCAAACACAAATGTTGTATACCATTTTAAAGTGTGGATTTAGAGTCATTTTGAGATCTAGTCATTACAGTTTTAGTAACAATTGCTTTAGTGGAACTGGTAAAGTCATTTTTCCTACTTCTTGTTGATTTTTTTGGTTGTGTATGTTGAAGATTATCTAAAAGTTCTGCATCAGATACTTCAACATTTTTTATTAGTTTGTTAAATTTTTCTTGATCCTTAAGTGCTGGTTCTAGGATGAAATATCCTCTATGTTCTTTAGATTTTCTTTCTATAGACCATTGAAGTTTTTCAATGACACCGTTATCATCATAAGAAATAGGAATTTTATTCATACCTGGGCTGACCTGGTCTTCCCCCTCATCAGCTTCAGAGATAGATAGGAGTTGATTCTGTAACTGGATGGCCTCTTGCATATGATGTTCAACATTAACTCCATGCTCCTTTTGTGTACTGTCATCTGCTTTGTTCTTGTCAGCTAAACCTGTATCTGCACACTCAGCAAATGTATCAGAAGAAACCTTACCAGTGGGGAATGCCCCACTGGAATCTATTAGAGTGCTAGATTTTTGTCCATGTGGTTGAATGGAAACAATTATTTCCTCATAATGGGTGGGACAATGCTTCTGAGCAAGCTCAAGGTAAACATTTTCACCATTAGCAGACACTAGGTTCTGTTCAATAGTAGCAGAATTTAAAGGGATATCCTTATTTTTGGATGACTCTGGCACTTCAGAAAAACCATTTTGATTATGTTGCTCATTTTTATCAGATACTAGCATATTGACATTATCATTCTGAGAATCTAAGAGTACACGATCACTTTGTTCAGCATTATCAGTTTCAGAAGTTAAAGCATTGAAGGGATTGTGATCAGTAAAAACTATCTGAGATTTTTCAACATGTTTGGAATTCATATATTCTTACACACTTTGAATTTGTCACTTGAGCCACTTGACTCAAAATATATTTTATCTCGAGGGTGTTTGGTGATTAGTTGATAGCTGTTAGCTGATTGCATTAGCTAATTTGTCTAGCTGATTACATTAGCTGACTGTGTAAAAGTGTTTGGTAAAATTAGCTAATTCTTAATAGTTGTTTGTTAAATTAATCTAGTAAAAAGACATATAAGGACATGGATACAATCTATTACTTAAACACTTAATAATTTTTAGATTATTTATCACTTAATTTTAAATTATAAATGAAATGTTTATGAATTATAATAATTAAGATTTTCAAAATTCATATCTCCATGTTCATGGATATTATACCATATAAATAAAAAAATTTATTTCAAAGATTATTTAGTATTATTTGTTTGAAGACTCAAAAAAGATTACTCCAAAGTCTTTTTTTTTCAAAAAAAAAAATCGTTTCAAATTTCAAATGGCAAGATAAGTGATTAAATGGTGGAAGGTTTTCGTTTAGATAAAGTTTACTAAAACAATAAAAGTAATTAAAGAAATTTCGGAAGTTTTATTTTTTAAAAAAAATTATGGAAGTTAATGACAAAAGTAAAGAAACCTGGAGAATGAAAAAATTGTGAGAATTTAAAAATATGAGAAAATATGGTAAGTAAAATTAAATAATTACATAAATAAATAAAATTTGGTAAGCACAATAAAAGAATTATGATCGGCAATGGTAACAAAATTATTATGGTAAGTCCAGGAATTAAGTGATCGGCAATGGAAAAGGAGAAAACAAAAGAAGAATTATATAAATAAAGGATGAGGAAGACATTTAACATGGTAAGTAAAATTAGCTGATTTGAAAACGCTCCTTTTATTGGCCCTGTTTGGTGACGAGAGTTTTGAAGAGCGTTTAGCTTTTTGGGTTAAATATGGATAGTTGACTTGTCAAACAGCTCTTTCTGGGTTAAATATGGTGAGGAGAGTTTTCTAATTAGCTTTTTTGGTGAAACCTCTGATTTCTGAAACGCTAGAAAGAGCAGAGCGTTTGTAAAAGGTTAATCAAAGAAATATTACAAAATATCTTTTATATCCTTATCCCTCACAAATTTCCTTTTCAAATTCATTAAAGCTAATTAGAAAACCTTTTATATAAGTAAATAATAACCTTTTAGTAAATTTAAGGTACACATCATATTTGCGCACGTACATTTTAAGGTTTTTTACATAACTTTTAATTTATTTTTGAAGTATATTACACATATTTTAAATATATAAAAAATAAATTTCAAGTATTTTAATTCAAAAAAAGATTTTTTTAAATAGATGTAGATATATTAATAAAGAATAATAATTCAAATAATAAACATCATAAAAATAAATGAACATATAGTGATAACAATTTTCGATAAACAAGTAACACACTACAAAATATAAATAATAATAAATTATACTAATGTCTATTTCAGTCATTTAACGTAATGAAACAGCTATCAGCTAATTGTTATTTGCCAAACACTCGTATACAAACCGCTAGTCAAAATAGCTAATATAATCCGCTAACAGCTAACAGCTAAACGCTGATAGCCAAACGAGGTCATTAGCGTTTTGAAAAAGAGCTTTTTGGACCCAAAAGACTCTTTCAATCAGCTCTTCACCAAACACTTTTATTAGCCTTTTAAATTGGTCAAACAACTAATAGGTCTCAATCAGCTAATTTTGCTCCAAAAATCTCTTCACCAAACACCCCCTTATATCTAACTATATATATGAAGATAGACTTTTTTAACAACACTTGCCTCTTCTCTTGACATGTGGCATGCCACCTCAGCTGCCACATCAAATCCACCTCATTTCTGGCCCACCCTTAAAATTTTCAGACCAAATTTTATACTACTGAAATACGTTCAGGATTAATTCCTCTCTTCTTCAGTTTCAGTTTCAAACACATCGTTTCTTCTTCTTCTCAATATGTCTTTAACATTCTTCAGTTTCAGATTTTATATCGTCATTATCCATCGTTTCTTCTTCTTGTTCAAACTTTAACAACCTTTAAATTGGTATTAAATCTACTCAATGTCCATCCGATTCTTCGTCTTCAAATCTGTAACATCCTTTAGTTTCAGATTTAATTCTACCTCTTTATGTCAGAGCCATAGATCAATCGTTTGTTCTTCCTGTACAATTAATCCATCTACAGTTTCAAAAAATCCATTAATCCTTCACTTAATATCTGCTCTTCAATTTCTTTCTATATATATTAGGTATGGCGTTGAACTGCAAATAGATTTACAGAACGCTTGTACTGCAGCGGTGCCTGAGAGATCCTTCTCCGGGTAGACTGGGTAGTGCTTGCGGTACTACGGGTAACTGACTTTTCCCCGGAAAAGGTTTCTTTGTGAATAATATGCATGGTGGTCTCTCTGTTTGTTAACGTTGTTTTAAATTTATTATATAAAAATTATTGAACTTTGGTCTTGACAAGATGGAGCTCTTGAGAGCTTGAAGATTTGATTTTTACTGCAACGGAAAGGTTGGTTATTTTAATTTCCTTTATTTTTTCCGAACTGCCGCTGCATTCCCTTTATGCTATTATTACACTAATTTTAAGGTTTTTAGTTTCCCTAATTTTGGCTAGCCATTTCCATTGGTTTCTGGATCACGTGGTTTGTAATCTAACTTAAAGTTTGAACCTAATTGAAACGTATTTATGTACTTCATTTTAATAAGTCATTATTTTCATGACAGGATTTGAGTTGCTTATGAGATTGGAGCTAGGCAGAATTATATATGATGATGAATCAATTTGGTTAATTTTCAAATGCACATGTTGTTTTAGGAGATGATACTCCTGTGAGTACTAAACCCTAAAAAAATGAATATTGATGAAGAAAAAATGCATGCTATGTAGGTTAAAGAATTATGATTTTCATATCATCAGTTAATCTTCGATGGTTCCTTCTGGACAAAGTGGCTTCGATGGTTGTTACCCTTTCATCATTTGAAATGTGTAGAGTCACGTGACCAATGAGGAGTCAGTGCAGAGAATTGAAACGTTTTTAGAGATGCAAAACACTGTGAATGTCGTTTGACTAACTCCTAAGATACTTGTTTATTTATTCATTTTATTTGCAGATGCTTGAACGAATGAATAAAGTGGTGATGGTTCCAGAGTTGTTTATTCATTTTTTGATCACTGCTTTGACTATTTTTTTTTTTTTTTAGGTTAAACCACCAATGGTGGAGAGATTTATATTAGGTTCTCCATGCCTATTTAAATAACAAAACAAATAAAGTAAGATACAAAGAACCACTTCCTAACGGTCTAGACTATGAAGTGGTTATAGTAGAAATCCAAAGAGATTCTACTAGAAGCTAAGCTTAGCTTCCAAAAAGAATGAGTTAGACTAACTATTAACACTAAATCTACTCATTCTATACATGAAGAAGTCACAAGAACTCATTTTATACATCAAAAAGTTGAAGTTCAGGTCACTGGGAAATTAGGGATAAAATCCACTTGCTTATTAGTGAATCAGAAGCACAAGGCAACTCAGACACAAGGCAGCCTATGGATCAATTCCAAATTACCACAGAGAACTGACTCTAGAAGAAAAGCATCAGGAATAAACTTGAGATGCTGCTCAGTGAAGGTTTTCTCCATTCTCCAAGAAAGACCAGTGATATAAGGATGAAACTGTGGTGGTGCAGTGTAGGAGGTGATAAACACCTCCTATTTATACCTGAAACAAAATCAGACATTAGTAGCATCCAATCTGGTTATTCTCAGGGAGGGTGTAGCCATTTGGTCAAGTCTGATTAATCCTTGGATCCTATCTGGTAAAGATCTGAATGTAAAAGACACATCATGCTTTTTTTGAAAACACAGTTTGGCAATTGCATCAGCAGTCACATTTCCTTCTCTAAGAATATGAACCAATGTAAACTGAGAAGATAATTGGTGAATTGTATCTGCTAAATGAAACAACTTCCATTGGGCAGTTGCAGGACTAAGAATGGATGTAATGGCATTTAAACAATCAGACTCTATAATGATTGACTCAGAACTACCAATGGCATAATTAACTGCAAGTTGTATAGCCTTCATTTCTGCCTCTAATGGAGAAGCAGCCTTGATGTATCTACCAATGGCAGAAACAAATCCCCCTCTACTGTCTCTAATTAGAAAACATATACCAGCAGTTAGAGTAGAGGAGGACCAGGAAGCATCAACATTCAGTTTCAGACCAGAAATAGGCTTAACCAAGCAATTTTGAATATTTTTGGCTTTGGTGGTCTTTTACTGAGAGGTAGAAAGCTATGTTTAGCAATTTCTGAGTCAATGGCAGAGAAAATATAGTATGGTTTTGTGGAGAAACTGTGAAAAATTAGGTCCTTGATCTGATTTAAAACATATGATGAGTTGGCTGGGATATTTTCAAAGAGCCACCTGTTTCTAGTTTTCCACAAAATCCAACAAGTAACAGAAGGAGACAGTCTGATAATCATATTATGCAAGGCACTCAATCCATTGTATGTAAGATAAAAAGAAAGCCTTTCCCATATAGATGAAAAATTCCTATCAGATATACCCATGAAAGCATGAATAATTTTCCAGATTTGTAGTGAAAACTCACATGAATTAAAATAATGGTCAAGTGAGTCCTCATTACAACAAAGAAAACATTTAGATGGCATATGGAAATGCAGTTTTTTAAGAATATTATCAAATGGTAGGAAGGAGTTAATCATTTTCCACATAAAAACAGAGATTTTCTTTTGCAGTCTAGGATTCCATAAGTGATGAATGGAAGAGATATTACCCCTTAATTCCCTTAGCCTTAGATAGGATGATTTGAAGGTGAAATTCCCTGTAATGTCAGGCTTCCAAATCAGTAGATCATCTCTGTGGGAGTATAGTTGAGCTTCCTGCAAAAGAGAAAGAGTATTAAATGGGAGAATAGAGGATAACTGTTGCATATATAGATTCTTATCATTTATAAATGCTGCAACAGTGATATCCAAAGAAATATTGGTGTGAGATGCATCACATTGATCCATCAGTGGACCAATATCTAACCAATTGGATGACCAAAAATTACAATCTCCCTTTCCAGTTATTACCCTACAGTTTGATTCAGCCCAAGCACTTATCTTACAAATCCTTTTCCAATTTGGAGAGGATTGGTAAGATTTAGGAAGAGAGGCCATAAAATGAGTCCACATAGCCTCTGCCTGCTGATATTTCCACCAGAGTTTAGATGAGCAAGTTTCTATGATGGTATGAATTGATCTAAAACCTAAACCATTTTGGGAAGTAGGGAAACAAAGGTCATCCCATTTCTTCCATGATTTCTTTGGTTTAAGGTCAGTTTCACCCCAAAAGAAAATACTCAGCTTTCTCTCTATTTTCTTAATAATCTGTTTAGGTGGTACACACACAGACCATATATGATGTGGCAAAGCATAGATGCATGAATTGATCAAAATAATTTTCCCACCAGTTGAAAGCCAAATATTTTTCCAGTTCTTAAGTTTATGATCAATGGACTCAAGAAGGGGCAGAAAATGTGCATTAAGAGCTTTCCCTTTGAAGATAGGCACACCAAGATATTTAAAGGGAAAACTACCATTTTTCATTTCTAAACTTCTCATAATACAACATACAGATGTGGGAGAGGCATGCTTACTCATGAAGATATCACTTTTATTGTAGTTAATCTTCTGACCAGTGACTTCCTCAAATTTAACCAAGAAGGCCTTAAATCTCAACAAAGTTAATTTACTAGCATTGAGGAAAACAACTGTATCATCAGCATAACTTAAATGTGAAACTTTCAGAGCATTAACAGGGAGATCAAAATATTGCATTTTCCCAGTTTCAAAAGCAAATACTAAACTTCTAGTGAAAGCTTCTGAGAAAATGTTAAAAAGGAAAGGAGAAAGGGGATCACCCTGCTTTATACCTCTTGAAGCTTGGAAAAAACCAACAGGCTTACCATTAATAAGAATAGAGAACCATGCCTGGGAGAGGTTTTGCATAATAGAATATATGAATTGTCCATGAAATCCAAATTTTTGAAGAACAGCCTGCAAAAATCTCCACTTAACCCTATCAAAAGCTTTTGTTAAATCCAGTTTAATAATACAATTAGGCTCTCTGCTTTTCCTATCTAAGAATCTAACCATTTCTTGAAGATAGATGACATTATCTGAAATATCTCTACCTTTCATGAATGCAGATTGGTGAGGAGAAATAATTTTAGACATAAGAGGCTTTAATCTCTCCATTAATAGTTTAGAACAGATTTTATTCAGCACATTGGAGAGACTTATTGGCCTAAAGTCATCAAAAGAGATTGGAGTCTCTTTTTTGGGAATCACAGTAATCCAAGTGCTAGCAATGCCTCTTGGAATTACTTTCCCTGCTTGGAAATCTAGCACTGCTGAGAGTAAATCAGAAGAGATAGTTTCCCATGATTTGATGAAATTTTTTGCTGTGAAGCCATCTGGACCAGGGCTACTGTTTTTATTTAAAGAAAAAACAATATCCTTTAGTTCAGGAAGAGTGACTGGGTTTAAAAGGGTCAAATTGTCCTCACTTGAGATGAGCTTTGGAATTTTGCTAAGGAAGTGAGACTGAAAGTAGTCACTATCTTGATCACTGTCATCAGTTGGAGAGATTGATAGTATTGAATGGCTTCATTCTCAATTTCTACAATATCTTCTATCCATTGACCATCAGCACTTTTAACCTTAGTAATGTTAAGCCTATTCCTCTTTTCCTTAACAGAATTATGGAAAAATTTTGTATTATTGTCACCTTCTTTAAGCCATTTTATCCTAGATTTTTGTTTCCAAAAATGCTTTTGTTCATAAACAGCTCTAGTGAGTTTGGCTTTAGCATGTTTTAGTTTAAGAAGTTCTTCAGAAGAGTTATTGAGATCATAGGAGATTTCCTGAACCTCAAGCTCTTTTTCAGCTTTCTCAACATTCACATGAATATTGCCAAAATGTTCTCTATTACAGATTTTTAGCACTTTTTTCAACCTTATTAATTTAAGGTAGAAACCCAGCATACCTGATTCATGGAGTGGTATATTCCAGTTGTTTTCAATGACAGAATGAAATTCAGGCCTTTTATACCATGTGTTTAAAAACCTAAAAGGTCTAGGTGCAGAAGAAACAATACTACCTATACTAAGCAGGAGTGGACTATGATCAGAGGTAGCTCTGTTCATAGTTTGAATGGAGGAAAAAGGAAACTTTGAACTCCACAGTGAAGTACAAAGTCCCCTATCCAGTCTCTGCCTAGTAGGATTTCTGAGTCTATTATTACTCCAGGTAAACAAGTTTCCCACAGTATTAATTTCCTCTAATGCCACAACATTAATAAAGGCATTAAAGTCAGCAATACTTCCCAATTTGGGAGTAGAGGGACCTTTATACTCAGATACTGATTTTGTGGCATTGAAATCACCAATCAAAAGTGAAGCATTGTGGTTAAAAGAGAGCAGAGAGGACCATAAGTTTTTCCTACCAGCTCTAGTTCTAAGACCATATACAAAAAAAGCATCCATGACATTATTAAGAGTCAAACAGTTAATATTAACATGTAGATATTGCAAATGATCCTGAATAAGTGAAACAGATAAACTAGAGGACCAAAACAGCCAGATTTGACCTGAACAGCCATACATGCAATTATCAAAGTGAAATAGATGTCTATAATAATCACACTTAGAATTTTCATGCATGGGTTCAATGATGCAGATAAGATCAAGATTATGTCTATTTATTAGATTAGATAATCTATCAAGTGAAGTTTCCATACCCCTAATGTTCCAAACCAAAAATTTATTGGTGTGATTCATAAGGAAACTTCATTTGAGCTTTTTGATCTAGTCATGATCTTATTTAACTGAGTTACATAAGAATCATTTTTAGATTTAGAAACTTTTTGATTTTTCCTAGACTTAGTTTGTTTAAGACCAGTGCCTAAAGAATTATCAGTACTCATTTGGGAAGAGCTTACCTGAGTGCTTACCTCATCATTTAGTAACTGAAAATCCTTAGAGGAAACCTCAACATTTTCCTCAGTATCATTTCCTTCAATGGCCAACACATGAAACCTATTTTGATATCTTTTCTGCTGAGATAGAAAAAAAATTTTAGCAGCAGAAAGAGTATTGAAAGGAGAGAAATGCTTACTCTGCTTAGGTTCAGAGAATTGATCATCTTTGACTTTAGCCTTTCCTTTTCTGTTTGGATCAGAATGAGAAGGAATTCTTCCAGGAACCTTCAGGGGTGGTGGAGTGAACTCAGGAGAAGAGGACATAGATTGTGGTAACTGCTGTGGTGAACCATATATAGAGACCTCTGGTGATGAATTCACAGACAAAGGTTCTACAACTGAGGCATTTAAGGGCTCTTTAGCTGATACCATTGTAATTTGTTGAGCAGGAGGATTTTGGAGGCAGTCCTGGTTATCCTCACTCACTGAGGGCTTATTGAAGAGGAATGGGAGCATTGTAGACAGGTGAGGCTGAGATATGACAGGCTGGATTGTCTTTGGAACAAAAACCTTCTGAACTTTATGAATCTTTCTATACCTTTGCCCCTGAGTATTCTTTTGCTTTTCTTGTCCTTGATGAACCAGAGTTTTATCATGAGCCTTAACACCAGAGGGACCAGTATCATTCTGGATAATTACCTGCTCATCTCCACCAAGATTCTGGTCTTTTTTATACCCTCCATCATTTACAACCTCAGCTGGACGATATTTAGGCTTTTTGAGCTCAGGATGTAGATAAATACAACTATCCTCCATATGACCAGTACATTTACAGTGTGAGCAGTAGTATGGTAAGTTCTCAAATTCTATTGGCAATTTGACTACCCCATATTCAACACCATCTTCCTCAATGCCAACCCTGATATATGAGGGTAGTTTCTGTCTAATGTCCACTTCTACACAAAACTTAACTATAGAAGGCCTAGAAAGAGTGGAGGTAGCTATATCCATTTTAATGAACTTGCCAATCTGATTGCCCATGGATTCTATCATAGGAATGTTATAGAAAAACACAGGGACTTTAGGAATACTCACCCACACCGGCACAATCGAAGACTCTGCCTCAGGTGAGAAGTCAATGGTCCACTTCAGAACCTTCATGGGAACTCCACTGAAGATCCAATTTCCTTTGAGCCAGAAGCGCTGATAATCCTCTTTCAGTTCGAATCTGATCAGCACATGCCTGAAATCGATCGATCCGATTTGGTACTTCCCTTTGAAATCCACAGATTTGAACGCCTCCTGCAAGACTTCCATAGGTGGTTTACCTCTGACAAACTTGCCCACCAGAGCGTTTTTATAATGAGAGGCTAGTTTTTCCGGATCCTTCCGATTGACAAGACAAGCTATTTCACCCTTGTAGAGCGTTTTTGGAGTGATTTCCGGATTTGACGGGAGAGCAGGTTGCAGTGGTGGAGGTCGGTTATCTAAAACTTGTGCAAAGGTTCTATTAGGACCATATCCTCCGCGTTAGAGCGGAGGAGCCGCCATAGCGCGGCTGAATTGTGACAGTTATCAGACCGTTATAGAGACAGAACAGTCTGATTTGGGGGAAAAAGAGTAGCGCGTGGAATAAAAGTGACTGGGAAATGAATAGTGTACAAATCGCACCACTAATGTGTGTTAATCGCACATACTATCGAGAGGAAAGGTATTGAGTCTGCCTTGAAATGGACTAGTAAGTACTGCTTTGACTATTTGTATACCAGTTCGGCAACATCGATCATTTTACGGTAATGACATTTTGTAAAATAGATTTTTCATGCTCAAGTGTAGTGCTGGTTTTGATAGTGTTTGCTCATTTTAATCTATGAAAGGTGTTACCACTATTTAAGTACATTTATGATCAGTCAACAAATGAAAACTCTATTCATTTAGTTTTTTTAATTTTTGACTTCCCACCTTTTGCAGAGTTTATTGATATGTTAATAAATATTTGCGGAGAAGTTATAAGCAAAATAATGAAATTTTTTAATTTAAAACATGATTTATTGCGTGTTAAATTTAGTCACTCCTAATTATAATGAAAAGTATGAATTTGAAGAGTTCGTGGATAATGTGATTAAAATTAATATATGTTTAAACTAAAATAAAATTTCATTCGATTCTAATGACTACATCATTTTTTTCTAGAATGAAGAGATATTCAACATTTTCAACAATTTGCACAAAACTTTCTTGCATCTGATGTTTAAATCATAAGTCATAACATAAAATTTATAATCACATTTTAATATTTCTTAATGGTCGTTGGTATAAATTTTTACGAGTATTGTCTGAACCTAATATCTTGAAAATATTAGTAAGACTTGAAAACATTAAGTCATCTCTAAATAAAATATTTTACACACGGTTAATGAGCACTACAAGTAGGCATGCTATTTGATTTTACTTTGAAACCTAAAGTAAAACACGTATACTAATATATACTCCATCAAATAAGATTTTTAAATTTTAAACAGAAACAGAATAATGTTTTGAACCAATACAATTTCATATAAGAGAAGAAGACATGTATCAAAATAGTAATATTATTTTTATATTTTCAAATATATATATATATATAAAGTCATTTTTATAATAAAAATATATGTTACAATACAATAAATACTCATAATTTTATTGACATTATAATGGTAATAGATAGTTTAGCTCATAACTTGGGCTATGGTCGCACCTTGTGCGACCTGACTATGCTAGTAGCATATATATAAAGTCAATTCGCTCTGTTTTTATGTGTAAAATGGACGGTTTTGTAAATTTACACTTAATTTGTTGTTGAATAGATTTAAATTGTCCAAAAAATATACAATAAAAATATACTTATAAAAGGCTATTTTAGAAATTGTGCGTCCAACTTATTTGGTATACAATATATTTTATTTATAGTAACAATATAATCATACAAAAATTTGTACATCTTAAAGAATCATATAAAGCAAAATTACCATACAAAATATTTATTTATGTTACTAATATTTGTAAATAACCAAAAATTATGTAATGAGATATGAAACACGACTATCCCTACCAAAACCAATATTTGATGACGGAATAATATTAAATATGGGTAAAACTTTATTTTAATTTGAGTCATATTAGTTATGTCAATATATTTCATAATATTTGATTCAAAAAATTATAGTAATGTGTTAGTAATTGTAGTCGTAGATATTGATATAATTAGGCATAAGAGTACTCCATTAGTAACTAAAATCATGCACGTAATCTACTTTTTTGCATGTTTTAATTCTATTACCTCATTGACACCATTAGTTTACAATATTTCATTTAAAAAAAATGTTATTTGATAATTAGTTTGGCTAGATTTTCCAATGAAACGAGTCTGCTTCTCAGATTTTTTTATTTTTTTTGAATTTTTGCAGGTTATCATTGTGGGTTTGACATCTAGTAAGGTTTTATTGGATTTGTGGTTGCTAATCACTTAATGCTAAATTCATTGTTTCTCCATCGAATATCATTGTCGGTAGGGTGGTGAGGCTCTTGCACAAATTTATGAAGTTTCAAGATATGGCGATAGCCGATAATCAAATTTGAACAATTAAGTACTATAGCTATCATAATTCGATTCACAAAGGCTCGCGCACCTATGTTCTTCAAGGTAAGTTTTTATTCCGATTTTAGTTACCCTATTTTTTTTTTTTTAATTGAAACCACCATTGGTGGGGGGATTATATTGGCTTCCCCATGCCGTAAATAACAAAACAGAAATAAAATACAGATGCCCGAAGGCAATATTTCCTAGGCTTTCGCCCGGAAGCATGGTGTAGCCCGGAGGCTGGTGTAACTCCACGTGTGGAGGCGATGAGTAGGACTCCAGAGAAGTTTTCTAACAATTTAGCAATTCTAGTACTTCTCTGTGTCTAATGCCTGTAACAGCATATCTAAAACTACACTAGACTACAACTAGAAACTAAGAAACTGGGATACAAAGAATCAATACTACCAACATTTCGACAAGTGCTGGTCTCACCTGTTGGATGCCCAAGTAGTATTCAGAAAATCAGACTACGCAAAGATATTATCGTCACCTTCCGGTAAGTCTCACGGTAAAAGAGACCCCGGTCAGTTCAGACTCTATCAGCTCAAAACTCTCACTCTCCAGTCATCTCACGGTAAAAGAGAATTCCGAAAAGCTATATGACAGTATTAAGCACGCATGAAAACTATCTAACACGCAATAAGCAGACAAGTCAGCCTACACGGTCTACTAATCTAGTGAAAACGGAGTCGCCAACAAATGAGTAAAGACTACTTTTGACTCGGATTTCTCCTCCCGTTAAATAGCTAGATTAGAAGTCATAATAAAGTTTACCGAACTAAAAAGGACCCGTCGGAAACTCAATTTGACAGATAACATTCGTCTAATTATCTAGCAAAAACACAACAATAAAGCACTTATCCCAGTTGAAATAAAAAAGCCTAAAACTTAAAATTAAATTGAAAAGACCACCTCCCTCCTAGCTTGTCCAGACCAGCGAGTGCTGGTGAGCCGAACCGGTCGAACCGGCGGACCGGTCGAACCGGTTGGACCTGACGGAACCGGACCGGTCAATGACCGGTAAAAAAACAGCCTGTGTGGTCTGTTCGGGTACGCCGGTGGACTCGTTTCCGGCGATGTCCGCTCGGGCGAGGACGGAGCTCTGGATCGTCTGCGACCGATCCGTTTTCTTTCTGCGCGGTCCGGCGACTCCTTGCCGGGGCTCCTGCTCCATCCAAGATCTGATCCATCCGATCGTCGATCTGCAAGATCCGTCTGCTCCATCCGTCGATCTGCTCGGGCTTGGCGTCGGCTCGAGCTCGACGCCAGCGGCGAGCCATTCATTACTTCCGCCGCTGCTATGGCGGCGGTGCTGGCCTCCGGTTGCCGGAAAAAACATCTCGAGGTCTGTAGAATGGCGGAGAGAAATGGTTTGGGAAACTAAGCTACAACTAGGGGGTGGGGAGGTCACCACCGGACCGGCGAGGGCACCGGCCGGTGCCTCCCCGTCGATGCAGAAGGAAGTTTTTTGGGGGGGCCTGGGCTCGGGAGAAGGGGGGGCGAAAAAGAGGGGAGAGTTGATAGTTACCCTATTTGATCGCTTATGTTTTGATTTGAAATCTCTGTGTAATTGTGTGTGCTTTAATTTGAATATAAATTTTTAGTAGATTTTGTTGTTCTTGGGATTTGATTGCGGAAGCCAATCATACTACAAGAACATTTTTTTTAATCTTTAATCAGTCCGTTTTTGTGTGTAGTTTCATCAGAGATACAACTGGAAGATATTAGCGATTTTCCTCAATCTGATTTTCTTTGATTTCAGTACCATTTTTATTATTTCGATCACTTAGCTTACCAAGTTTGCAAAATTCTAATCCGTTTGTGCACGTGTGATTTTTTTAACATGTAATTGGATGTTATTACATTTTTTTATTTAAAAAATCCGACTTTCTTGGATAATTGGATCTTTTAATGTCAAGTTTTTTATTTTAATAATAAGCTAGAAGATTTATAATATTCTTTAGTTCCTATGCACTAAAAATATTTTAAAGTGATTATATAGACCGCGCAACGTGCGGAGCGCTATTACTAAATATTAATAAATTTAAATGCACCCACATGTTTGGTCAAGTGGTTATGCGCCTGGTTAATTGCTCCATAAGTCAATGGTTCAAATCCTGGCAGCTGCAGTTGTGAGCACCAGGAAGTAACCGGCAGGTAGCTGCTGCCAGTTGTGAGCACCAGGAAGTGCTGCCAGTTGTGAGCACCAGGAAGTAACCGCCAGGTAGCTTATACCCTTGGACATCGTGATTAACCTCTTCATCACCCTGTGGTGCCTAGTGCAGTTGAGAGCACCAGTAAATAACCGCCATGTAGCTGCTGCCAGTTGTGAGCACCGGAAAGTAACCGCACTACAAGAGAACTGGACTTTTGCGACTTACAATATGTGTCGCTAGTGAGCCATATAGTGTCGCAAATTTGTTTTGCGACAGTGTTTTGTATCATTGGTTATTGTGTCGTGAAAACCCGTGTAGTAAAATTTACTTCATTACTTTTTAATGATGTCGCAAAATTAAACGACATATTTTGTGTCATTTACATACATGTTGTTTACTTTACGACCTATTTTACCTCATATAAGTTTAGTGACGCAAAGATACTTGCGATATATCATGCATCATTTACATTTTATGACGCCTTATTTTCACGTCATATTTTGCATCATTTACATTTTATGGCGCCTTATTTTCACGTCATATTTTGCATCATTTACATTTTGTGACGTTTTATTTTTACGACATATTTTGCATCATTTACATTTTGTGACATTTTATTTTCACGACATATTATGCATCATTTACATTTTATGACGCTTTATTTTCACGACATATTATGCATCATTTACATTTTATGACGCTTTATTTTCACGACATAATATGCGTCAATTACATTTAGTGATATATTGATATAACGACGCAATATGCATCACGTATGTTTAATGATGCATTTGGTTTGTAGCACATGATGCATCATTTACACTTAGTGACGCGTATTTATTCGTGGCATATATAATATTAATAATTATTAATATTATTAATATTTCATTATCCAATGCATCACGGATTTCTAGGTTATTTTTTCTCAAATTATATATATACATGTAATTCAAATATCATTGCTTTATAACTATTATTTTAAATAAATAATAACTCATAATAAAAAATCACTTCAATAAATTAAGAATATTTAAAGAGAACATCACAATTGAGTACTAAAAAGGTAAACAAAACTAAAATCATTCCATTACAAGGCCAAAAAAAAAACAACTAATCATTGCATCCAAATTCCAAATTATTGTGTAGATAGCTTCCTTGCAATCCTTCTCGGTGGCTACCTTTTCTTGCCCTAAGAAACATTCAAAATAAAAATATTATTATATTCATTAAATTTGATTAGTATCTATAATAAATAAAACAATGTAATTAAATACCTTTGATTTTTCTGATGTGCCATTTGAATTAACATTTGTGTTGTCTTCCATAGGGATAGTTTTCTCTCTATTCATCTGATAAAGATCAGGATTAAAAAATTACTTCACAAATACACACAATATATATTATAATAATAAGTACTTGTTATCACCTCAAAATTTTCATTATGTGAGAAGTCTCAAAATCATCACCAGTATTTTGAGACAATGATCCATTATTGGGCGTTAGCCTATTGGTTTTTAATATTAAATCTACAATACAATATTTGTAAAGTAAATAAAAAGTGGAATTGCATACTTACGTGCACATTTTGATTCTCTATGGTGTTGAGTCTATCTTCAAGTATCTCCATTTTCGAACAACAGTCATTCTTAAACTTTGTCATCTCCCTGGGATGTGAACACCCTATCCTTACCCTTTGAAGGTTTTCTGATACTACTTAAATACCCCGGAGCTATTTCTTTAACCACCTTGTCAAAAATTTCATTATCAGTATCGATATCATCTTTCAAATGATCAGGTAATAGTTTCTTCATCTCCACTAAACGATCCTAAATACAAAAGAAACAATAAATCAAGATAAGTTTGCATTATAATAATCATTAGTACTATTGAATAGTAGATGCGATACACTAATATTACCACAAGTTAATTCCAAGACAAGAAACCAGTTATATGAAAGAACATGCAGGAAGCATAGTACCAATATAAACCTAGTACTTACAAACTCAATATAAAAGGTTACACTATATATGATTATGATCCAGATAAATCCATATCGGCATGACCATTTTTGTTGGTATCTTCAACTTCAGCATCCAACATTGATCCAATAACACCGCAATTTTTCTGACTAGTAGGTGCCATGAGCATCTACAAAGAATATATAGGGGCGTATCAGTTCCATACACAAAGGAATCTATATCAATGAAAGGAATATACACAAATGATAAAACTATTCATCTTTAAGAACATTACATTAGATAATTACCCAAATCGTTGATATACAATCTGATGGTGACTCAACTATTGGATGAACCAAGCGACAGGCTGCTTCAGTAAACGAAAGGTTGTTTTTAAACTGGGATATTGATGCAGGCTGGATCAAGAATATGCATAAGCATTCTTGCGAGATTTGGAATATTCCAAGAATGGACGCCTGGACGAAACCTAAATGATTTGGGGTTAGGTTTATTTAATGATTTCTTTATTCCAATTAGATTTAGGAGTTATTTTACCTTATTTACCTTTAGAATTTGGCTATAAACATTAGCCCTCCTTTATTGTAATAGATAGTTTATGAGTTTTTGATTAATTGAGAGTTTTGAGAGATGTTTGTTTTAATAAAATTCGTGTGTTGAATTTTATTTATTCTTCAATTTCCGGGTATTCCAAGAATCAACGGAGTTTGAATACTAATCAAGATTGCTTCCGATTTCCGGGTATTCCAAGAATCAACGGAGTTTGCTGGTTAATCTAGATATATCGAAGAAAACCCTTGTTCGTGAAAGCTTCCGCTACGTCAGTTGGTACCTGAGCCATGTTTGTTTCAGGGATGCCGTCGAAACAACTCTACGGCAGAGACCGATCGCTAGAGGATGTCTACAACGAAAAAGACATGGTGGCTCGAATAAATAAGCAAGTGTCGCAAGCCGTGTCGCAAGCCATGTCTCAAGCTGTGTCACAAGTGACAGAAGCAGTTAGTCATGCGTTGACACAGAGTGGCCTCATGGCGCAATTGGCAAGAAGAGTCCATGATTTGAAGAACAATAACATGGATACTTCTAGTCCAAATTTCAGACCCAAGAAACGCGATCACAAGCCTCTTGATCCACCAGTTTTTCAAGACAAATTCAAGAAAGACAATTCACCGCTAGTTCTTCATGATGATGATGTTGTTGATGTCAATTCTGGTCCTCCAAAATTTGATGATTATGACGAAGACGATTATTTTGGATCATCAGTATTTGATGCTGGCATTAATGATGAAGTTGATGTCGGATGTATCTATTCCGATCCTCCAAAATATGATGACGACATTGATGGTTATTTTGAAAAATCCGTGTTTGATATTGATGGCACTGAAACTAGTGAAGATATCATTGAAGATAGTTTTGAGTCTTCTACATGTGAGATTGACAATCAGAAATATGTTGTTGTTGAAGAAGTTAGTCATTCCCTTGTGGTGGAAATCAAAACTGAAGCTCCCAAAGATGAGTGGATTAATGGTGGAAAATCATCTTTGAGTTATATTGTTCCGTATGTTTTGAAGTTTGAGGAGGTTGGAGCAAATCATTTAACTTCATGTTTTAGACCAATTCAGAAAGTATATTTATTTTTTGATAAAGGATCATTACGCGGTCGAATTCGAGGACGAATTCTATCCAACCCGGGGAGAATGATGCAGGCTGGATCAAGAATATGCATAAGCATTCTTGCGAGATTTGGAATATTCCAAGAATGGACGCCTGGACGAAACCTAAATGATTTGGGGTTAGGTTTATTTAATGATTTCTTTATTCCAATTAGATTTAGGAGTTATTTTACCTTATTTACCTTTAGAATTTGGCTATAAACATTAGCCCTCCTTTATTGTAATAGATAGTTTATGAGTTTTTGATTAATTGAGAGTTTTGAGAGATGTTTGTTTTAATAAAATTCGTGTGTTGAATTTTATTTATTCTTCAATTTCCGGGTATTCCAAGAATCAACGGAGTTTGAATACTAATCAAGATTGCTTCCGATTTCCGGGTATTCCAAGAATCAACGGAGTTTGCTGGTTAATCTAGATATATCGAAGAAAACCCTTGTTCGTGAAAGCTTCCGCTACGTCAGATATGTAAACTCATTCCATGTAATCAGGACACAACTCACACGAAATCATTTTGGAGGGAATCTGAGCGCCAAATGATGATGGGACAATTTCAACACCAAAGAAAAGAGGGATTGGAAAAACTTGAGCGCCAGAACTTGAACTGAATTTTTCGCAATCTTTTTTGGATACGATCCATCTTTTCATTGCCAAGATTGGGTTTTTCCCGAAATTGATGCGTGTTGATGGGAAGATGTGAAGAGTTTGACCTCATCTACATAAACTCCTAACTTAAATTGTCTTCAATCTCGCCAATTCTTTTAAGGAAAGTTAATAATTGGGGATACTCTTGCTAACTATTCTATATACTTTCCTTAGCTTTTCTTGGATCTAAAGAAAGGGTACTAATAAAATGTACTCCTCCGAATAATAATATATAGGTAGTGATCTATTGATAATATTTATGTAAAAATTAATTGATTATAGAAAATATATTTTTAATACAGTTTATGATATGTTGATTGTTAATTTGTAAGATTAACATTTTCTTATTATATTTCAAACTTTATTTATTACACAAATAATTTTTTAATTTAATTTTGTAAAATTGGGTTACTATATAATTATTTAAATTATTTGAGTTATTTTATTTGGTTTAATTTTTTGATTTTGGCCAATATCTTTTCACTTTATTTCCTTGATCTTTTATGTTTTATGACCCAAATAATTAAAAATTGTATTGTAGATCCCAATCTTGTAGAAACATGATCTCTTTTTGGCCTGCCCTTACGCTCTCTTCAAGAAAAGTATACTTAGATCTTAAAAATTAAACATATCATGATTTATTGAACAATTATAGTGGAAAGTTAAATTAATATAATTCAATAAATAATGGGTTTAGGATTAATAGATTAGTGGGTTTGGGGTTTATAGCTTAGTGGGTTTAGGTTTTTAGTGGGTTTAGGGTTTTTTTGGGTTGAATGTGAAAATAATCCAATTCCCTTAAGAGTTACTATACGAGTCTACATAAACACTTTTATAAGTTAATAAGAGAGTGAATTTTTACAGACGTTTTTCAAAACTGTTGTAAACGTTCAAACATACGTCGACTCTGCTATATGGGTACTTTTGAATAGGCTTACGCATTCCTAAGCTAAATTTTTACGTCCTAATCTATTAATCCTAAACCCACTAAAATCACTTGATCACCATGTTTAGGTTTTTAGTGGGTTTAGAGTTTAGAGGGTTTAGGGTTTAGGGTTTTTTTTTTCCAAAGGGTTGAAGGTTAAAATAACCCCAATTCCCTTACTATATGAGTCTATATAAACACTTTTACAAAAAAAACATACCCTGTTTGGCCTGTTTGTCATAACTTAT
This sequence comes from Cruciata laevipes, assembly GCA_963678965.1. Classification (NCBI taxonomy): domain Eukaryota; kingdom Viridiplantae; phylum Streptophyta; class Magnoliopsida; order Gentianales; family Rubiaceae; genus Cruciata; species Cruciata laevipes. The sequence goes on along the minus strand of OY787641.1, from coordinate 6,752,048 downwards.
CAGCAAATCAGGTTAATTCAGTCATGCTGATTTTTTTTAAATACATTAATTTTCAATTCAGTGCAGCAAGAAATAATCTCTAGCAAACAGGGCCTAATTTTTTGTTGTTTTTATATTAAACTCATAATTTATTTTTTTATAATAAACATAGACACTTTTGATGAGATTTTTCCATAAAATTTGAAACTTTTTAGATAAGAATAATAGTAATTAACTTAACTATATCAATAAAATTTTCAAGATTTAAAAAACACTTTAGTATACAAACAAAGAAAATTTACAAGGTCAGAAGTTTTATAATTAATTTGATCACTCTGCTGAATTAGGTCATGTTCTCTAGAGATTATTTGAATATTTTTTAGTTCAGATAAACTTTTTTTAGTTCAGATAAAGTTTTTTAAGTTCAGATGAGTTCAGATAAAGTTTTTAATCACTCAATTACCAATAACATTACTAATGCTTAATGGGAAAAAAAGGAAAGAGAATATTTATGCAAAAATATATACCTAGACTGAACACCTTAATAGATTCGACCCTGGAATAGTACGTACTCAAATGTCAAATAGTCTATTATTTCTAAAAGTAGTTAGGATGGTCAAATAGTCTACCACAATTAGATAAGATAGTAAAATATGGAAAACTAATAAAATATATTCCTACAAATCTAACACATAATGACACAATTTAATTCCTCTGAATCACGCTAATTCTTCAACCAAACTGATCGTTTATCTTCGCCCGGTCTAAAAGCTTTGATTTCCTATCAACTATTAGGTACCATAACTGTTTTGAAATCCTTGAAGGAGATTTTCCAAACCCTCCTTAGTTGGTGGAGGTAATTTATGTTTTTCTTTATTAGCATTATGTTACTTATTAACCCTGCCAATTGATTTTTGTGATTATCATGTAGATGGATAAATCTTGGATTCAACTTAGCGATTGAACCTCTGCTAAATTTATACAGGGTTTGGAGAATTTCTTGGAATTTTACTTCAGATTCAGCCCTTGTGAATCAAAGATAAAATGCCCTTGTGTTGATTGTAGAAACTCGAGAAAAAAAACTAGATCTAAGGTATTTGATGATGTTATATGTAATGGTTTTCTTCAGGGTTATACAAACTGGGTTGATCAAGGTGAACAAAGGAACTATATTGGAGATGTGTTTTTTTATGGTGTTTTGCAAGATATAATAGAACTGAGATGCTCCAATGATTTAAAATTTGTCCTGTTCAAGTGTGATTGGGTCTACTACAATACCGGTTTGAAGGTTGATGAGTTTAATTTCACCCTAGTGAACTTTAGGCACTTGTTGTATCAAAAAATAGAAAAACGGATGAGCCATTTATTCTTGCATCTCAAGTAAAGCAAGCTTGGTATGTTCAAGATCCAGTTGATCCCAACTGGCATGTAGCTTTGAAGATGACTCATCGAGCTTTATTCAGTGTTGACCAATGATGATGATGAAGTTAATGAATTTGAGAACAATGATGATGAAGACTTGGTCAGCTTCGAAGAGGAGGAAGAAGGAGAAATGAGTGATGCAGACATTAATGGGGCTGAAGTTGAAATTTTGACTGATCCAAGTAATGCTGATGCAACTTTTAAGGATGAAATAGATTACTTTAGTTCTGAAAAGGATACCTCCGTGATGATATATGATGATATTTTTGATAATATTACCTCATCAAAGGAGAATGAAAACAACTAGTAAACACAGGTGTAAACATTGTGATAGCAACAAGGTTGTTTGAAGAAACCTGTTAGAAGTTTCATGACTATGAAATTTTATTGTTTTAGTTTCCGAACTTCTTAACTGCAAAAAATTGTTTCATGTACTACTAGTGTTTTTTTACTACCTTAGATTGTACTATAGCCAGTTATGTAAGAATGCTGGAACAAAATAAATAAGGGTTTTAAACTAACTAATCATAATTCATGTTCAGTAATCTGATGAGGTTTGTGATACAAAATTATCTATAGAGGGAATTTGAAGGCAAAGCTGCGTAGCCATCTTAGAGTTAATGTTCACTGGAAGACAGAAATTAGCATTACACTCAGTAGTAACATCATATTTAATCAGAAAGAAATCTATTTTAATCCTTAATTCAGTTATATTTTAACTCAAACATAATTTGTTTTCAATTCAATACAACTGAACAGAGAGATGAACAAGAACACAACAGAGGGATGAACATTAACACAGCCAGATGAGCCATTTGCAGCTTCATAATTATGAATGAACCAAAGAGGTATCTAAGAATTTGCAGAAACGTACCAATTCAAGAAACAATATGTAGGAATATAGCAAAACGAACACAATCAGAGTTAAGATAGGGAGAAAAGCACATACTGATCAAGGCAGATGATAATCATCATTGTTCTTCAATTTGTTCTTCGCAAAAGCCTGTAGCAAAAGCCCCCTGCCACCCATTTGCAGTATAAACATAATTGAACACCGAGACTTCGTCGATGGGTGAAGGTTGTAAGAAAATTATTTCTTTCCTATTATGTGGTCTTATATTAATCCGTTTTCTGATTGGAATATTGCTATTCCATGATATATTTGGTGACTTATTAAATTAAGTATAAAAGAATATTTCCTAATAATCTCTACTTTGATGGACGGTTGAGATTAATTCTACGGAAACTTAATGAGGATTTAGGTCCTCTCTCCACCTATAAATTCATGTCTTTGTTTCATTGAAAAGGCATGCTAATGACAGACTTATGGAATCCTTATGAGCATCATAATAGCATCACTTGATGAATCTGATGATCCCGATAGCTGCTGATTCAACAACACATAAAGTTCATAGGCAAGGGGAGAGAAACCTGAACTCCTACACAAGGCTCGCAGCAGGACATCAAGCTCTCCGCTACAATGAGGGTAAATAATTCTGCAAACCTTCATGATTCTATTATGTGATTGAATATGATGTTTAAAGATCCTAGGGACAATTATGTCATGTAAAATTATGCTTACATGTGGTATCAAGAGCAAGGTTACGAACATCTGTTTAATCCATTAAGAGTAATAGATTCATGAACTGAATGATTGAAGAATTAATATATGTGATTTAGGGTTTTGCATATATAAATCCATGATTAATTTTCGACAGCATGCATTATTCGTATGTCTGTATATTAATTTTGTTTATCAGTGAATTAAAGATTTTCACCAAATTATTTCTGTCAAATATCGGGTTTTCTGCAAATTAAGGTGTTATTGCAGATCCTATTACGAGATATTTATGTGATTGCATGTGTTATTAAATTAAGTTTAACCATGATTATTAAGTCTGCGAATATATTTGATTATGGTTATCGTATGCTAGCATGAAATAACTGGAATGTCTATTTGTGGAATATATGTATATACCATGATTTTGTATATTATTTTGATACATGTGTATGGGTATATAGAATGATTTTGATCCAGGTTATTGAAAGTGCCTATTTGCTTGTGCTATTCACTTAATCTGAGATGCATGCAAATTTGATTTAATGTATATTATTATGCACATAATTTTATGTGATGAATGATAACCTAAAAGTTGATTATGATACAAAATATGCATCTGATTTCCATTAGAATGTGACTTAAGTGCATGAATATTGCAATGTCATTATGCAAGAATGGTGTATTTAAATTGTTGTATGCAAAGTTGAGTGAATTTGTATGCATGCATATATGTAATTATGAGCATACATATATTTTGTGATTATCTGAATGAATGATTTTCATGAATAATTTATGTTTAGTTTGCATGATCCGTGCGAAATTATTGATGATAATTGATTTTATGCATAATCGTTTGACATGTAACTCGTGAAAACGTTTTTGTGCATTATTAGTACAAAAATGGTTTTGCATTAAGATTCCGAAAGTTGTTTTATGCATAATCCGTATAAAACATATTTGGATTAATTATGGACAAACGATATAATGGGAATAATTCGTACAATACATTTGTTTCATATAATGTGCATAAATTGGGTTTAGATATCACCGCAGTGACTAAATTCTTGAATGATTTGCATGTGAAACTATGTCTAAGAAATTTTTTAATCTTTCTTATGTATAAGTAGTTACCCACAGGTAGACTATGAACATAAGATGATTGATAATTTATGAAGTGTTTGTATGTGTGTAGACTATGGATATCCACAGATAACTTAGTCTAAATTATTGGCTACATCACTTATTTATGATTCATGAATATGTGACCTTAATGAAATTATAGTGATTCCCACAGGAACACTATAATTGTTTGTCATATTATTTAATTTAAGTTTTGTGTTGTTTATGTTATGAAAGAATGGCGAGATTAGTGGGAGTTATAAAGTTCAAGATGTGGTCATTCAGGAAATTATGGTAAATTCTGAATGTTGGGAATCCTCTTGTTATTGAAGCATTTAACAATGAGGAAAATCCATTGAATGATCATCTACTCCATGATGAAATATTGCCAATAATGAACTTGTAGAACAAGAAACTACATGATGACGTATAGAAAATCAACACATCCACAGATGGTTGGATTTTTTATTTATATTTCACTCGAAAAGAGGAAAGATTGTCATTAAACACATAGGCACTGATGTTATGGTCACAGACATATTTACGAAAGTCTTACCTCCTAAGACCATTATGAAGCATGCTTACAGTTTGGGTCTTGAGGAGAGCTATTATGTTGTCTGTTTTATGTTTAGCGTTTGTTTGACATTTATTTGAAATCTCTTATGATTTTGCATCTTTTATGTATTCTGTTTCCCTTGTGCACACACATTATTGTGTTGGAATTTATGATAACAGAATTAGTCTTTCTTTAAGACATTAAAGGGACCATTATGAAATTCCTACTTATGTTTATGGTTTAGCTATGAAGGTATTCAATGCAGTAGTACATGGAAGGGATCATGTTACAGAATGATTTGTGACCGCCATGACTCTCATTGATTACTACATTAGTCAAAACACTTATGATGACCAAATGAAAGAGGTTTAGCATTTTATGTCGACCTTATGATTCCCGATAGAAAACATTAAAGGATACAAATAACGACCAAGTGGGAGACTGTAAGAAAATTATTTCTTTCCTATTATGTGGTCTTATATTAATCCGTTTTCTGATTGGAATATTGCTATTCCATGATATATTTGGTGACTTATTAAATTAAGTATAAAAGAATATTTCCTAATAATCTCTACTTTGATGGACGGTTGAGATTAATTCTACGGAAACTTAATGAGGATTTAGGTCCTCTCTCCTTTCATGTCTTTGTTTCATTGAAAAGGCATGCTAATGACAGACTTATGGAATCCTTATGAGCATCATAATAGCATCACTTGATGAATCTGATGATCCCGATAGCTGCTGATTCAACAACACATAAAGTTCATAGGCAAGGGGAGAGAAACCTGAACTCCTACACAAGGCTCGCAGCAGGACATCAAGCTCTCCGCTACAATGAGGGTAAATAATTCTGCAAACCTTCATGATTCTATTATGTGATTGAATATGATGTTTAAAGATCCTAGGGACAATTATGTCATGTAAAATTATGCTTACAAAGGTGACTTCGAAGATGTATACTGAATACCGCCTCCGTGGCTGAGAACGGCCGCAAACCAGCGGCGGGAACAAGTGAGGAGGTGGCGCCGGCGCTGGAGCGTCCGTCATCATGGCGTGTGAGGACTGGTCACCTCCCGAGGCTTCTTCTTGATAGGGCTACGACATCTCCGACAGAGAGCTCGCTGGAACCATCACGCTAGAGGCTGCTCACATGCTCCTCGCCCCTTCTCCACCGTGCGGCCGCTTCGAGAACCCCTTTGCCGGTGGGGTGAAAGGGATGCAGTTTCTAGCTCCTTTTAATGGCGGCGGTGGTGATGTTGCAGGTTCGTTCACGGTGGCGCTGCCGCAGCAGCATGAGAATGTTGCGAGGATGATGCAGAGGAGTTACAGCAGCAACTATTTTGATGGGAATCCGGCCGGAATATTTTACCAGTTGGGATTTGCCGCCGTTTGGATCAACTCCGACAATTCATCAGTATCAATTAGTTGTGAATCCCTTTCAGACTGACTTTTCTTCTGGCACTCAGATCAGGAGGTTTATTCATTTACCCAAATCCCAAATCCAACAATTGTTGGTGTATCAAAAATCTATGTTCAGAAAACTTCATCCACATCACAACATGAAGGCTACTGGAAGTTACCAGAAAAAGATAGTTAATTAATTCAAAGTAGTAACCAGAAAAAGCCAGTCAAAGTAGTAGCCACATAAAAAAACATAGAAAATGCATTAATTAATTCAATTAATTAACTATTGAAAGGACACGTGGAGGTATACAATTATGCACATAATTCAAAATTGTAGTGCAGATGTTTAATTTTAAAATTCATACTTTTATATATATATATATATCTTAATATTCAATTTGAAATTTGAAATTTTTGAGACGATAAAGTATATTTTATTTCTATTGATCTAGTAAGGCCTGTTGCAGGAGTATGATTAGTAGATCAATTAAGTTTATTTAAATATATTTATATTTTTTATTTTAGTTTAAAAAATCAATTCAGTTCAATAATGTTTTAATTAAATTTAACTTTTTTACTATAGTTTACAGTGAAATATCATAATTTTTAAAATTATTTCAGTTTAGTAATATATTTAAATTTAGTTAGAGAATCGGTGAAAATCGAAACTCAATATAGCACCTAAAATCGTTGAATTATTAACTTCATTTAAATAATAATACAAATAAAGTGGTTAAAAAATTTCCAACTATTGTTACAAAATCTGATTTAAAATGTTTATTATTAATCAGATTAGTTATAAATGCAGGGAACAATATTGCAAATTCAGTGACATTTATTGATATGCCACAAATTGGCATCATATATTATCAGTGTGTTGTTCAATTAAGACATTTTATGGATACGTAGTAAAACAATTGTTGTAATTCCGCAACATTATATAGAGAGTGTGACATAAGTGTCACAAGATTGTGACACAATAAAAAATGAGAGAATTTTGCCACAAATTTGCAACAAATTTTTGAGAATATTATGTGTCGTAAATATTATGTCGTAATTTTGAGTCAATGTAGAAAGTGTTGCATATATCGCAAGTAATGCATCACTACAAAATAATGACACAACTGTGCCATAAATTTGCAACAAATTCCAAATTGTGCCATATATTTAAGACATTTTATATCTGTGTCGCGAAAATATTGTCGTAAATTTGAGGCATTAAATAATGTGTCGCACGAGTGTCATAAAAATATCACAAAACTAATAAATGGCGTAAAAATGTCGCAAATAAACAACACATTAACATAAGTGTTGCATATATACGACATTTACACATTAGTCGCACATATATATGTTGCAAAAAACCAGTTCTCTTGTAGTGCCGCCAGGTAGCTTATACCCTTGGACAGATTAACATCCTCATCACCCCATGGTGCCGGGATGAAGGGGCCCTGCGAGCGAGGGATATCGTCTTTTGCTCCATAATAATTTAAAATATGTTCAAAAGGAGTATTAAGGCTCTATTTACTAGAGTTTATCAGTAGATAATTTCAGTTCATTTCATTTCAGCTAAATATATTTCAGTTCAGTTGAATAAATTTGAATTATTTCAATTCAGTTAAATAAATTTAAATTTATTTTAGTTTAATTCAGTTCAAATCATGTCTATATAAGTTTATATTACTCGGCTAAATTTTAGTTCGTATTACATTATATTTACGTCACTTCAAATTAATTCTTTTAAAATCAAAACAGTTCGGTTTTGGTTCAATTCATTGTTAGAACGCAATAATGTGAAAAGTTAAAACCTAGGGTTTCCCCATTTTCTCTCCGTGAAAAGTGTTTTTCTCTTCCCAAGCTCCCTTTTTACAAATCTAGTCCGGTACCGGTCACCTCCCCACCCCATTTATTTTTCTTTTTTAGGTAGCTATACCACCTCTTTGTCGTACAACTACAGACCCCGAAACCATCAATCGGAACATTCGGATCGGAGAACGGATCGGCAGCGCTGCCAAGAGTCTCGATCTGACTCCCCGGAACTCGACCCACCTGATCCGAAGGCACGACACTGCGCTCAGTCACATCTCCGACAACATGGCAGCCTGTTACAACCATTATCAATTTTTTGCAGGCCGTCAGCTCCAGATCTGCAGATCAGAGGATGATCAGATCGATCGTGCCTCAGTGACCCAGCAGCGCGGATCCCGCTGGGCTCATCCATGGCTTAGTCCCCGGCGGCTCGCCTGCTTTGTGTTTGCCGAGCTGGCCGATGCAGCACGAGGTTGCCAGGATTGCGTCCTCCCGTCGAAAGTTGTCGACATCCCCGGGTCGGGTCTTTGGACCGGTTTTCCAAGCCGGTCTGGGCCAGTCCGGGTCGGGTCACATGGTCTCTTTGGTTCTGGACCATCTAGAGGATGAGGTGGTTTTTCTTACTTTTATTTTAGTTAGTATAGATTTTTATCAATAAGGTCATGGGATTTTTGAACAAATTATTATCTGCCAACCTTAGTTTACCGTCGGGTCTTTCGTTTAAACTTTGGTTGGCTTCAACTCATGTTTCTGTATTGGTGGTGAGGAGAAATCCAAGTCAAAGTAGTAATCTACATAGTTTTGGCGATACCTTTGATCCAATACAGACTGGACTTGTAGACCGTGGAAGCTAGCCTAGGCAGCTTTTCTCGTGTTAGATAATAATTTATGCACTTGTTACTACTTTAGCAAACACTAAAAATTTACTATCAGGAAATCCCTTTTGCCGTGGGATGACCACAATGTGATTGATGGGTTTGTGACGGTGGTTTCTGAGATGATAGTGTAGTCACAATCAGGAAATTCCCTTTTACCCAGGGATGACCGCAATGTGACGAAATATCTTAGTATCGTTCAAATTTCCTGTACTTTGTGGAACTTGCTGGCTAGTTAGACTCGAACTGGCTGGAAGTTGACACTAGTATTAGACCTTATTTAGGGGATATGATTTGGATTTGGTCTTTTTGCGGAGTTACTCTAACAGACTGGGGAGTATTCTTGCCCATTTGTTTGTTATATCTCTCTTAAACTGTCTAAACGGCGAGAGAGTAAACCCAATGGGATTCTAGTCTATCTAGACTGGTAAAATTCGATTATTTAGTTGTAGAATTCGAGTTAAGGTACTATGATTGTCAGGTAGCTTTAGTACTCTTAGAGTATTAGACTATATTATTTTATGATGTATCCCCTTTTCTCTTTTTTTGCGCTTTTACCGTGCACTTTTGATTTAAGCCTGACAAATAAAATCAGATAACCTTTGTCCCGGTTAATTAAAAATTCGGTTAGGTTAACCGGTTAACCTATGGTTAACCAATAACTTTGATAATTCATTATGATAATACCGGCCCAGAACCCTGCTGGGCCAGGAAGAGGGCCCGCGGCCCAGAACCAACAGAACGGCACCTTTCCCGCTAAGAGGTATGTCCGGACAAGAAAGAGGACAGATGGTGACAAGGGAGGTGGTCCTGCAACTTATCTTCAAGCAGGCAAAGCTCAACTATAAATACTAGGCTCAAATAGTGAACAAGGTAGGTGACTTATCTCTCTACTATATACTGAGAGCATTTCCGTACGTTTTCCCCGCATCACTACCCCCATCTCATCATCACGCCGGAGCTTCTTCCCCGGGACACCTCCCGGGGATTGTTTTGCAGGGTCATCGCGGGTATTCAAGCAAGGAGGCGCGGGTAGCATCGAGACCCGGGGATTCGGACGGATTTGGCAGCATCAATTGGCACGCCCGGTGGGACTCTTTCCACCTTCGCACGATGGAGTCGCCAAGGAGAGGGCGCGGGCGCCCGAAGATGAACGCGGCACTTTCAGGGGGTGGTCCTCTTCCACCCCCGGGAGACGATGTGACTTTGAGGCAGTTGCAGGAGGAGGCTAGACACCAGCGTGAGCTAGGAGTACCTCAGGATGGACACGTGGAAACTGCCTCCGACGAAGCCGACTCGGAGAGAGAATACCAGGACGAGCAAGAAGGACCTGGGCCCGTCGGGGAAGGCATTCCCCGGGCCCAGGGACCTGAAGCTCTGGAGGAGGGGCAACCCTTAGCTAATGCGGAGGAATTGGCAGCGTTGGAATTCATGAGAGCCAACAAGGAGTTGTATCGCCAGTGGGTGCTCTCTACCCGGGAAGGCATTAGGCGAAGGGAACCTGGGGGGAACCCGGTGGGGCCCCTACGGGGACACCAGAGAGAGGTTATTGATCTGGACGGAGTTGTTCAGCCGCCAAGGATACAGGGGCGTGTGAATTCCTCAACCGTCCCACCTTCCTTCCCTCCGAGTTTCGGGGTTGGAGGGAGAGCGGCCATGGGACAACAATCAAATTTAGTTCCACATGCTCCACCCTATTACCCGCGTTCCAGCTGGGGAGCGGGGCAAATCGGGTATGATCTACCATTCATGCCAGTGGAGTCATTGGGTTATCAGGCCCCCGGAACCCAGGGGAACCCGATCCAGTATCCCATGCCCGTATATGGGTCAATGGGGATGAACTACGGTTACCCGGAGAGATACTATCAGGAGGACGATAGGATACGGGGTTACTAGGTGGTGCAGCAGGACCCGAACTCTCTGGAGGCGCGACTAGACAAGCTGGTAGGAAGAAATAGAGCCAAACCCACCTCCCCATAGGTACCTCGGGTGCTTGCATACCCTTGGCCGCCGGGCCTTCGGGTCCCGGAGGGAATCCCAACATATAATGGAGAGACAGACCCGGAAGAGTTTGTCAGGACGTATCAGAATTTAATGGTGTCAAGGGACTTCCCGGAGGAATTAAGATGCAAGTTGGTGGGCTGTTATTTGAGGGGAAACTGTCTCCTATGGTTCGATTCCCGGCCCCGGGAAAGCCTCAGAGATTATTATGATTTCTCTAAGGCTCTGCTGTTCAGGTATGCCGGATTGAAGAAGGAAGGGAAGCAGTTGACGGAGCTTCTGGCTACCCGGCAGAAGGCTGCGGAGGGGCCAATGGAATATTATCGAAGATACATGGATGACAGCATGAAGGTTATCGACAGGCAGCAGCAGGAGAAGGCGGTGATTAGTGGGTTTATAAATGGCTTAAGGGATATGGCGTTGTTCCAGAAGTTAATGGAAAATATCCCGGAAACCTTTCACAACTTGCAGATGGCGGTGCAGCTGTACTGTGCGGTTAATGATGCCACACGGAAGAGTAAGGAAGAATATGGGGATTCTTCCCGGATAAGATGGAAAGGAGAAGGGCGACTGACCCAAGTAGAAGGGATTCGGCTCCCGCGCCGGTAAACCGGGCAAGGGCAGACAGTTTCACCCCGCTCAGCAAATCCCGAACGGAGATTCATGCCATTCACAAGGACTTGTTCCCGGATCCGTTGCCCATCCAAAGGACTCCGTCTAGGGAAAATGCGGACAAGTGGTGCGCCTATCACAAGTCTTATGGACATTCGACAGAGGGGTGTAGGGGGCTGAGGAATGAGATAGAAAAACTGATAGAACGGGGGCAGCTGAGAGATTGTGTGGCGACAGAGGCAAAGAAGGAAAATCCTCGGGACCCGCCTCAGGAGCAACCTCGAAGGAGGTGGATGCCTAACCCCGGGAGAGGAAATGGGAGAGCCCAAGGCAACAGGGCCCCGGGGAGGCCCGCCATAGCTGCCGCACCGGTCCAAGCAGTGGAGGCGGCCCCAATACCCAACAGGATGATCAACGTGATAAGCGGGGAAGTCGGAGAAGCATGCCAGTCAGTTTCTGCTATCCGGGCCCGGACGCGATATGTTCCCCCGGGGGAAATTCAGGGGAAAATGTTTCGCCCCGATGAAACTCTTACTTTCTCTGAGACGGATGCAGCCCCGCCACAGATACCCCATGCAAACCCAATGGTGGTAACGGCGGAGATTGAAGGCTTCTTGGTCAAAAGGGTGTTTGTGGACGACGGGAGTAGCGTGGAAATCATGTTCGATTCTTGCTTCGACCAATTGGGAATTGGGAGACAGAACCTGAAACCTCATTCGTCTCCCTTATCAGGGTTCACGGGCAAGCCTGAAGTTCCTCTAGGTGTTATTCCCCTAGCAGTGTGTATGGTAGACGAGAAGGACCGGAGCAAGAGGGTGTCAGTGACATGCAACTTCGCGGTTATTGATGCACCCTCGCCATACAATGTAATCATAGGGAGACCATGGCTAACCCAAGCTCGGGCAGCAAATTGTCCGTATCTGCTGACGATGAAGTTCCCCACCGCGCAAGGAGTGGCGGTCGTGCGGGGAAGCCAAGCAGTTGCAAGAAGTTGTATGATGACGGCAGTCTTGGACGCAAAGAAAGCAGTAGGGGCGGTACATGGAGAAACTCCCCGGTGGGAAAGGATCTCCCGGAGAAGGTAAAAGGTGCACTAAAGGAACTCTTGGCCAAATACCAAGGAGTATTCTCATGGAGCCCGGAGGACATGGTGGGAGTGTTTCCCGAGTTGGGGGTACACAACCTGAACATAAGCCCGACAACCAAGCCAATCAGACAGAAGAAAAGACCCGTAGGCCCGGAGAGAGCGGAATTCATAAAGAATGAAGTAAAGAAACTGGAGAGAGCCGGGGTGGTCGAGGAAATCATCTACCCGGAGTGGGTAGCTAACCCGGTCTTAGTAAAGAAGCACGATGGAAGCTGGCGCATGTGTATCGACTTTACAGATTTGAATAAATGTTGTCCCAAAGATAGCTATCCTCTCCCAAACTAGGACCGGCTGGCAGAGGCTAAAAACCCGCTTGGAAGGTGCGCGAGGAAATTGGATTTGGGAATTGCCCAGTGTTCTTTGGGCCCACCGGACTACAGAAAGCTCAGCTACCGGGGAATCTCCATATTGCTTGGTGTATGGGTCAGAGGCAGAAATACCCGCGGAAATAGGGATTCCGAGCCCTCGGACTCAACACCAGCGCCCGGAAGAAGAAGATGCTGGATGGCGCTGGTGGGCGTCGTTTGAGACACCAAAATAATCTGCAATACTCAACACACAAATTAGTATAGTCGCAAGCAGAGTCGATCCCACGAGGAACGGAGCAATATCTATTTTTTTTTTAAACCTACTAAAACGATTTTTTGGTTTAGCAACCACGCCTTAAATTTGAAGAATTGTTTCTATCAACTATGAAAACACTGAATTTAAACACACTAAAAATCAAAGAAAAATATATATAAAAATGCAATCGGCTCAGACTAACTTCGTTAATACACTCATTGGTCATCGGCTCACTGGTTCGAAACAATCCATGCAAATCAGTCAGTTACAAGGAAGCAAGTATTTGCTAAACTCCCCAAATCCCCTCTTATGTTATCGATAACAAGCAAGTATTCGCTGAACTTGTTATTTCTCTAATTATGATGCCTCTAGCAAGTATTCGCTAAACTAGATACACATCATAACAGCATTAAGAACGAAGAGGACCCGACACAGACAACCATCCAAGTATTTGCAAGTAACAATTGTCTACCTAATTGTTCCACTTTCTTGTTATTACAGTCTAAACGTTATCTGTTTTTCACAAGAAATTTGCTACTTATTAATTCATATCCAACAATTACGGATTGGTTGAATTAACTAGCTTTAGCCTACAATATTCAAGTTGATCAGACTCAAAAAGTGTAAGCATGAATTCAATCAAGAACAATCAGGAATTTACATGAAAAGATAACGAACACAATTGAGCCTCACAATTCATGCATTAACATCGTTAATCTAAACCGATAAACTAATTTAGCTACTCATTATTAAACTAGGAAAACAAAATATATATAAAGAAAGCATGAAGAACTAATTTAAGGATTAAAAGAAACCACCAAAATTGCTATCCAAGAGGAGAAAATTCCCCAGTTTTGAACTGAGTTCTGCGGCCGTAACTCTCCCTTTTCAGAAAAACTTGACAGCATAATTATACTGCCAAAATACATCAAAGCTGCCGTTTCTTCTCCCCTTCATTTATGCACATAAATGTGCCTAATTATTTCTATTCATAATCAACCTAATAAAAGGAATCCTAATGGCTTACAAAACCAAAACGTGCAACTTGCACAATTAACTAATTAATTATTCCTAAATTATTTGTAAGCCATTTAGACTTTAAATAATAGTAAAGAGCTGAATTTAAATCTTTTGGACTCTTTCTTCTTCAGCTTAGCTCTTCACCTTCTTATTGGATCGGAATCACTACCTCATTAAAAACCTCGTGGGGAAAAAGAGTATAGTGACCCAATTTGTAAATTCCATCAGTTTCACATCAGTCCGGGTCGTCTTCACGGAGCAACTTAGTGATCGATAAACGAAACACAACTCTGCCACATGAAGGATTCCGGAGTATGGGTCAACTGGATCAGTATCTTTTGGCTCCAAATTGCTCCAAAAATAGCTCCAAATTGCAGCCCAATGTTCTTTATTGCCATCTCCCAACATGTGTAAAACCTGCCAATAAAACAGCTCATAAGCATCTAAATGCATAATAATTGGCACCATTTCGCCACCATTAATCTATCATATAAACAACATATCAAATATCCTCACACTTAAGTCATGCTTGCCCTCAAGTATGATAAGAACACATTTAAAGCACTGATGTTGTTTATTCAAAGTTCCCATGCCCCTCAACTGACTCAGACTCAACAAAACAGAAATCAACTAAGACTCTATTACTCGGACTTTGGTCAAAAAGTTTAGCATTCAAGTTTTCAGTTCCTCAGTTCATCAACAAATATCCCCTTGCCAAGTTCAAGTTTCATTTCACAAACAAGTGTTGATATCATCCCCCCTTAGCACTCAAATCAATCCTCCCTACATCATTCTTTCCTGGCCATCAACGTGATCAAAAATAGACATGCACAAATTTCTCACGGATTTCACTCAGCACACACAATGATAAGGGACAATCACTCAATAATATGCATGTGGCAGCATCGGTCAATACACAACAAGCACAAAAGGTCTTTTACAGGTTGTAATGGGGCTGAGGGCTTGTAATGTTGGTGAGATCCTAGAGGCTCTAAGGTTTAATATCAACAAAACATGCACATTGCTCAAGAACAAAATCAGTACAAAAATTCCAGCAATCATATATCATTAAAATTCCAGAAGCTGGCACCCAACTGGGAAGGGCCATATAGGGTAAAAGAGGCATACCCGGGAGGAAGCTATGTGCTGGAGGACAAGCAGGGAAAGGAGATCCCCAGGAGGTGGAATGTAGCTAACTTAAGAAGGTTCTACGGGAAGTAGAGTGCCCCGGGCAGAACCTAAGCTACTAAGGCATGAATATGTCTGGCATGAATATGCCTCTTCCCGGAAGCATGAATATGCCCGGAGAGATAGTCCCGACGTTTGGCCTCGTCTTGGGCTTATAGAGGAAGGATTGTAAAAGGGACCCATGGGTAGCTCCCATTTGGGTGCCCCGCTAGATTGGATCCAGAGCTTGGATAAAGCCCGGGGACCAAAGAATGTAATGCTCGCATGAAAGAATTAATGAAAGATGTGCTTTTCAGAAAAAACTTTTACTCTTTATAATTTCAAAATGCATGAATATGCTATTACATTACAAAAGTCCAAAAGGACGACTACATAAGCATTTTACATACAGGTTTTCCTATCTATTTATTGTTATACCCATTTAGGACCTGACCCGGAAGCACCCTCAGGGTTACCCGGGCGGAAACCTCCACCAAAGAATTGAGAAGACAAGATATCTTCGGCAAAACGGGCATCTGGGGCCTGATTCCATGCCAGTTCCTCCTCCAATTGCTCGGCGTCTTCTTCGTTTAGCTCGGGGATAGGAACCACTACGGACCCCTCCGGAAGCGGTTCCGCCAGACGCATTCTTCTCACCCCGGCAGAAGTAACAAACCAGTATTTTGGAAACGAATTTGTTGCGCCCTTGCCCTTCTCCTCTCGACTAATACGGGTGCCCTCAGCGGTCTTCACTCCTTTGGTGGTAATCCCAGAAGCAGCAATCTCCCGAACGCTCCTTATCCGGCGTGCTACTTCTTCCGGGTCAATAGACACGGACATGTCCTCATACCTTTCGTAGGCAACATCTACCTCTACCCGGGTAGGAACCCGGCGGAGGCTAGAGGGATAAGGCTCAGCCTCTCCGGCATTTATCTTGTTATGCCACTCCACGGCGTCTAGATAGGCCCTGTGATTGGGAGCTCCCTCACCAAACTTCCCCGGGTTGGCTTCCATACGCTCAACAGTCCTACGGACCCCGGCGGGTATGTCGGTAAGAGGAGAAACCCCGACTAGTCCATTCTTAAGACCCAGAAGATGGTAAGACAGCCGGACAATCAACAGCGCTTCTTGGAGGACCCTATTCCTATGAGTAAGGGACCTGTTCTCCTTTTCCAGATCACAAAGAAGCCTATGCTGAGCGGTGTGGGTCTCCAGCTTCCTAAGTTTTTCCTGCGCCCGCTCTAGTTCGCCCCACACCATACCTAGTTCCTTGGCGGTGCGACTCAGAGAATCGTCATGAAGGGCTTGCAATTCAGCGATGGTCTGATGGGAATTCAGGGCTTCCCTCATATGGTCAGAAGCCAGGTCGAAGCAGTGATTCAGTGAGCCAAACTTGATTCCAACAGCCTTAAGCAACGACACTAACGCCTGGACAGAGCCAAACTCACGAACAAACGCGCTCAAACCAGCCTCAGCCATGGCCCGAGTAGCTTGATCGCCTCCAAACCTCCAATGAGCCAACTTCCTTTGAAGGAATGAGCACTGGAGGCACCCGGCGCGGGGGAGAGAGAAGTAAGTACCGGAAGAACAACTAGGGTGAGCGAAAACAAAAGGCATGGCCCCTTGCGGGAGATCTCCTTCTAAATAGCGCTCAGACTACAAAAGATTACAAGATTCATTAAGTAGAACTTTGTATTAAGCAAAATGGGCACAAGGACGAGTTCTACAAGCACCTCCTGGGGAGGAAAGTTACAATAAAACAAAAGGGACTACAAGAAAAACTTAGGCTAAAAGTCTAGGGGAGTACATTATCCTCAGCCGAGTCTCTCTCTCCCGGAGCAGCATGCGACCTCTCCCATCTTCGCTGAAGTTCAGCCACGTCCGCATCAGACAGTGGGGACCGCAGTAAGCGGGAGCATCCACCTTTGGCTCGTCTCCCGGGCACTCAAGGAATCCCGCTTTCCGGGTAGACTTCCGGGATTGGTAGAGTAAGTCGTCTTGCCCCCTTGGAAGCCCCACAGTGTATTCACCCGTCTTCTCCTCGAGGACAGCTTGGTATCCGAAGTTGTCAGGAATAGCACAGAACTCCTGATAACTTTCAGCCCAGTGGGGCGTCTCCGGGACCACCCCATAAGCATTGAAGCTTTCCGGGCCAGGGTCAGGGAAGGTAGCCTCGTCGATCCCCGGAAGCTTGACCTTCTTAATGTCTGAGGCTGAAGGGACCCGGGAGGACATCTTCAGTGAATCCCATAGCTGGGGCACCAGGTTCTCCAGGTTGGCCTCCTGGAGGGATCTCCAGCGGTGGTTGAGCTGATCGCTTGCCTTGGGGCGATATTAGGATGCTTGTGCTTCAAGGCGAGCAGGCCCCGGAAGCCAACCCCGCAGATTGCGGTACATCTCATGGCAAGCATCCGCACTGGCAGCGGCGGCGATACCTTCGAGCCTATTATCAAACTCGGTGGAGTGGAGAACTTTCTGGACCACAGCGTCCAGAGCTTCGAGCTGGGCCTCCTTCTTTTCTTTCTTGAGAGAAGAATATTTCTTCTCTACCTCCGCCAGCTTCTTCTCTTTCTCTGCCAGCTTCTTCTCCTTTTTGACCAACTTTTTCTGAGAAGCCTCCAGCCGGGCTTCCAGGTCGTTTCGCTCGGCCAACCTCTCCCGGGCATCACGGAGTTCTCTCTCCTTTTTAGCAAACAGACCCGCGTTGTACTTAGAGTACGTCCGGTTGAGCGCCTCCGCCAGTTGGGAATCCGCCAGGAGCGAGTTGGCGAAAGTGGTGGTCTATAAAATTTAAGCAAGAGTAAGACTACCCGACAAAAAAAACAACAATAAAAATAATAGTAAGCAATAGGGTAAGGTTAAAGTACCTCTTCCCTCTCCTCAGGGATGGCTTGAAAATTATCCCGTAAGGGAGTATCGGCAGGAGGAGGAGGAGGTGGGGGCGGGGTCGCACCCTCTGACCTCTAGCGGCAGCGCGGAGGGGACTCTTTGGCCCTGTTTACCAGAGCTTATCTGTAGATCAGTTCAGTTCAGTTCAGTTCAGTTCAGTTCAGTAAATTTAAATTTATTTCATTTCAGTTCAGTTCAGTTCAGTAAATTTAAATTTATTTCAGTTCAGTTCAGTTCAGTTCAGTATATTTAAAATTATTTCAGTTCAGTTCAGTTCAGTTAAATAAATTTAAATTTAATTCAGTTCAGTTCAGTTCATCAAATTTCCTTTTATACGATGATGAGCATTCATTAATAACAAATGAAAATATATTATTTTATTTTATTTCAATTCATATCAGTTCAGTCCAATTTAGTTCAGATCCCCTGAACAATACATGACTATGATATTCAACTCAATATATTTTTTTAATATACCATAACCTTTACTTTTTATACATCCAATATAATTATTTTAATCGTGATTCATTTAAATCGACTCAACCAAATATAATATATCTTCATTATATAACAATTTGGAATTAGTTCAGTTCAGTTCAGTTCATATCCTCTTAAATATAATTTTATGATATACAACTCAATGACTCATATCCTCTTTAATATAATAATATTATGATATACAACTCAATGACTCAGATCCCCTGAACAATACATGACTATGATATTCAACTCAATATATTTCTTTAATATACCATAACCTTTATTTTTTATACATCCAATATAATTATTTTAATCGTGATTCATTTAAATCGACTCAACCAAATATAATATATCTTCATTATATGACAATTTGGAATTAGTTCAGTTCAGTTCAGAACAATTCAGTTCAGTTCAGTTCAGTTCATATCCTCTTAAATATAATTTTATGATATACAACTCAATGACTCATATCCTCTTTAATATAATAATATTATGATATACAACTCAATGACTCAGATCCCCTGAACAATACATGACTATGATATTCAACTCAATATATTTCTTTAATATACCATAACCTTTATTTTTTATACATCCAACATAATTATTTTAATCGTGATTCATTTAAATCGACTCAACCAAATATAATGTCTTCATTATATGACTATTTGGAATTAGTTCAGTTCAGTTCAGTTCAGTTCGTTTCAGTTCAGTTCAGTTCAGAACAATTCAGTTCAGTTCAGTTCGGTTCATATCCTCTTAAATATAATTTTATGATATACAACTCAATGACTCATATCCTCTTTAATATAATAATATTATGATATACAACTCAATGACTCAAATCCCCTGAAAAATACATGGCTATGATATTCAACTTAATATATTTCTTTAATATACCATAACCTTTACTTTTTATACATCCAATATAATTATTTGAATCGTGATTCATTTAAATCGATTCAACCAAATGTAATATGTCTTCATTACATGACAATTTGGAATTAGTTCAGTTTAGATTAGTTTAATTTAGTTCAGAACAATTCAGTTCAGTTTAGATAAGTTCATATCAGCTGCGCTATAATTTGATGATATTTAACTCAATTCAGTTCAAATTATATCACCTCAACGTGTTTTTAATTTAAATAATATAAAAATGTATTTATATTTATTTCAGTTCAGTTCAATATATTTAAAATTATTTCAGTTCAGTTCAGTTCAGTTCAGTAAATTTAAAATTATTTCAATTCAGTTCAGTTCAGTTCAGTAAATTTAAAATTATTTCAATTCAGTTCAGTTCAGTTCAGTAAATTTAAATTTATTTCAGTTCAGTTCAGTAAATTTAAATTTATTTCAGTTCAGTTCAGTTCAGTTCAGTTCAGTTCAGTTCAGTTCAGTATATCAAAAAATAAGGTCTAGTAAACAGGGCCTTTATCATCAATCAGCGGCCGCTTAAAACGGGAACTAGCCCCGCCGCTGTAATTCGGGTGCTGGATGAAAGACTTCTTCCCCGGGGTAGGAGAGGACCCGGGGGCATTCTGTTGGGAAGGAGGTCGTTGCTGGCGGGCCCTTTGAGGAACGAACCCGGGGTTTTCGGCAGCACCGGCCCCGGGCGAGGGAGCCACTTGCTGCTCGGCTGGACTGACCAGCCCCGGATGAGGATTTCCCCGCTGACCGTTATCCCCGGAAGGCATCTCGTCGAATGCGTAGCGTCCGCGTATAGAGTAGGCTGAACTGAAACCAAGTAAAAAAAAATTTAGAATGAGGTACATATATATATATATATATATATCAAAATAAGCAAAGAATAAAGCCTTTAATAGGCACCTCCAGCCGGCCACACAGCGGAGACGAGTGGAAGGGTAAAAGGTTTTTCTGGGTATATCCCGCGAGCCCAATAATAGTCCGCGTTCCCAGTCTTAAAGAAAGCGTCCATGTCTGGGTGAGATAGGCGGAGGAGGTTATGATCGTTGGTGATGTCTGTTGGAAGGGAGGAAAGGGGTTTCTTGTCTTCAGGAACGAGGGAATCGTTCCAAGGGGGCATGGGATACACCCGGGAATCACAGCGGAAGAAACCCTTCGCGAGGTACCCTTTGGCAGATTTAGGCTTACTCTTAATGAAGTCCTTCGTCCCGAAACGGATTACAAAAGAAAATACCCCCGGAAAGGACGCATGAGCGCGTCGAAAGGCATAAAAAGAGCGGAAGAGAAGGAGAGAGGAGGGGACATTGCATCTAGCACAATTAAGTAAGAAGGCCAGCACTAGTACAACCCCATTGGGGTGTAGTTGGGCCGGGGCCATCCGATAGAAGTTGAAAATTTCTGTAAAAAGAGGAGGAAAAGGAAGGCTGAGCCCGTATTGGAAGTGAATCTGGGGAATGCAAGGCACTTCCCGCTCGGACACCCCCGGGGGTAGTTTTGATAAAGATGCATCCAACGGAAAAGGGATAAAGCAACGTCTAACTAAATCTAGAACGTCCCTATCTAAGGAGGGGGAGGCCCGGAAAGATTAAAAAACCGATGGCCAGAAGGCTTCACTCCGTGGGTAGGACCCCGGGGAGCATCATCGCCAACTTCCTCATCGAAAGCCTCCCCGTCTTAATCCTCTCGGGGGGGGATGGGAATGCCTGGCGGGGGATGAGCCCGCCCCATCTAAGGCCGACACACCCGGAGCGATTAGCTCCTGGGAGGTGCTGAAGGCCTCAGAGGGGGTACTCGAAGAGGAACCCGGAGAAGGAATTGGATGGGGGGTTCGGAATTGAATTTCAAATTGGTTTTGAACCCCCTCGGTATCTAGAGAGGAAGCGGTAATGTGCGGGGAACTCATGATGGAAGAGGAACGGAGGAAGCAACGGAGGAGGATTAGAGCTTACTTGTTAAGGAAAAGCGGAACGTCTGGAAATTGTGTGAAGAAAGTAATCTAGTGAGGAGGGTTAGGCCCCTTATATAGGCAGGTGAATAGGAAACGCCGACTCAAAAGGAGGAAAAGCAATGATGACACGGTAAACAAGGTACTGATTAATGCAGAAAGGAAAAAGACGGCGTTGTCAGAAACCAATTATAACACGGAGGGGCCCCACCAAAAGAAGTAACAGAAGGAGGAGGAGCGTATAAGATCAGTCTCCCGCGTCAAGGAAACCCGGAAGACTGGTCTGGGGGGCTAGTGATAATACCGGCCCAGAACCCTGCTGGGCCAGGAAAAGGGCCCGCGGCCCAGAACCAACAGAACGGCACCTTTCCCGCTAAGAGGCATGTCCGGACAAGAAAGAGGACAGATGGTGACAAGGGAGGTGGTCCTGCAACTTATCTTCAAGCAGGCAAAGCTCAGCTATAAATACTAGCCTCAAATAGTGAACAAGGTAGGTAACTTATCTCTCTACTATATACTGAGAGCATTTCCGTACGTTTTCCCCGCATCACTACCCCCATCTCATCATCACGCCGGACTTTCTTCCCCGGGACACCTCCCGGGGATTGTTTTGCAGGGTCATCGCGGGTATTCAAGCAAGGAGGCGCGGGTAGCATCGAGACCCGGGGATTCGGACGGATTTGGCAGCATCACATTAATTATAAAATATTTTGAGACACAGTTTAACATACTACAAAAGCTATATATATTGTGAGACCCCGTATTTTTGGATATTAAAATTATATTATTTCAATATATATTGTAGAAAAAATGATAAGGTTAAGCTTTAAAAAAAATGATAATGGAGTAATTAATACCGAATGACAATTATGATGAGGGAATATGATCAACTATTAAATGTTGTAATTATGAGTTATGACCTTAATTGGAGAGTTTTAGAAGAGAAATCAATGGGGGTGATTGTGGATATTATTATAATTGGTTAAATTTTAAGAATATTAATTGCAAGAGATATGTGAGGTATATAATAAGTTGGAAAGTTTTCTTTCCAAACAAATTTTAGACAAAAGAATAAAAATAAATAAGTAGCATGGAAAAAAATCTTGATAGAATTTCTATGGTACTGAATGTGTGTAATTATAGTATAGTTGGACTTTTTGAAATGTTTTTTTCTAAGAAATTATCTTAAATTTTATTTATAATTTTTATTTACAAATTACATTTACTAATGTGATGAAATTGTAGAATTTGAATAGTTTAAAATAAAATGATCAGTTATGGTGGATATAATCAAGTAAAGAAATGGAGAGGTCATTTAGTTGCTACATAATATTAATTTAGGAGATAGAAATATTAGAGCTATTAAGATGTAAATAATGAGAATTTGAAGTGGTGTCTAATTCATCAATATTTGTGAATACATGAGGACTTTGAATTGTAACATACGTAGCATGAATTCTAGATTTATTTCATCATCAATTAATACCTCAGAAATCCTACTATATATACTGCACCATTTCTTTTTCATTTAGTCTTCTAGAGGGAAAGCTATTTCCAGAACTCTCACTCCTCTCAAAGATTTTAAAATGATAGTGGAGTCAAGTTTGGGTTGATGACTTCTAATAGAAGGAAACTTATCAAACTTATCAAACTAAGTTTAAGGATAAGTGTTAATTTTGGGATCAACAAAGGTGAGAGTTTTATCATTTTCTTGATTCCTTTTCATGAAGCATTTTTATAATTAATCATGGACTGTTTTTGTGTGAACTCGATTGAATGCATGCTTTGTTGACTAATTGTTCACAATGTATGTTTGATTGTAAATTTGCCGATTGTTAAGATTTTGGGAAAATGTGAAATTCTCACAAGCTAGTTGTAGCTCACCCTCTTTTCAAATCATTTTTCTTTCAGATTTCGAATATCGAAAGTTTGTGGATGTATTTGACCATTCGAAGAACGTGAGGATAGTGTCATCAAATTGTATTTTGTAGTTAAATATATAAATTGTAATAGAATGTAGCCAATTTTAAACAATCTAAATTGCAATGTTATAATAACATCCCGATTGGACTTATTTTAATACATATTTTATTTCGGTAAAAAGGGGGTCCTAGGAGGGATGTTACTGTCAATCTTAGCCTCTCTACATATGAACTGGCCCATATACATAGAGAAGCAAACTTACCGGCAGATGCCATTGCAAAATTATGCCTGATATCTAAGCAAGATGCCAATTTCTCTTTTGGTTCATTAACTAATGAGATACAGGGTTTGATTAGACTAGACCAAATAGGTACTCCTTCTCTGAGAATATCTAGAATGGATTCTACTGAATAGTTTCTTTCTTGCAGATAATGAAGATCATTGATCATCAATGGGTCTGCTTTCAATCTGGTGGACTCTCTATCTCAAGAGGATTTCAACTGACTGCTACTTGGTGGTAGCTGTGCTGTGTATCTAACTGTTGGTCATTTCCACTATCATATGGAACTCTCAAGCTGCACCACCAAGCCAATCCAGGGTGCTCAGATTGATGACTGCTCTTTTGCTGCTATCAATCTGAGTTTGCTTTCTGAGTTTTAGTCTTACTCCATAGGCTGAATTGAGTCTAAGTTGCCTCGCGCTTCGAATTCTCTAACAAGCAAGTGGAATCAAAGACTTCTTCTCAACAAGCATCTCATCTTTTTGCCTAATTTAGTTAGAATGGGTATATACTTAGGTTAGCTCATTCTTTTTGGAAGCTTGCCTAGCTTCGTGTAGATTTTAAAACTCTACACTAGTGGAAATCTTTAGGATTTCCTTTCAACTGCTATCTTTTTGAAGCGGTTCTTGTAATTTTATTTCCTGTTTTTTTGTCATTACAAGGCATGGGGAAGCCAATATACATCCCCCCACCAATGGTGGTTTCAATTAAAAAAAAAAAAATAGGAGGGATGTTACATATATATAGAAAGAGGATCATGTGTGACACCCTATGTTATGTGTGACACTTTTCTTATGTGTGTCACTCATCTGGGCCACTCAAATATTTAATCCAGTGGCTAATATTGAGTGACCCGTTTACTATTTTCGCGGGTCAAAATCTGGGCCAAAAGCCCATTTTCGGGTTATAACAATATTGGGTCAAAAGCCCATTTTCGGGTCACCTTACTATTTAAATTCTTCATGTTGTTGTTTATATCATGCACCTTTTGTATCATACCTTTTAATGCAAATGCCTCATGTTGTAGTTTATATCTTTCACCTTTTGTATTACATCTTTTCCATACAAATACCTCATTTTGTAGTTTATATCATGCATCTTTCATGTAACACATTTTCATTCAAATATCTTATATTTTAGTTTTTATCATGCACATTTTCTATTACGTTATTTAATACAAATACCCCATGTTGTGGTTTATATCATGCACCTTTTTGTATCACATCTTTTAACCTTATGTATGTGCATTGGACAACATGAGCATTTTAAAGCAAAATGTGTAATACAAAAGGTGCATGATATAAACTAAAACATGAGGTATTTGAATTAAAAGATGAGTTGTTAAATCCTTAAAAATGAATATCTTCACACAAAACATGAACATGAGGAATTTAGAACAAAAGGTATAATTTGCAGAATTTTCATTTTTTTTTTTTTTGAAGATATGAAATTTTTGTTTTGGTTTAAAATGATCATGTTTTGAACTAAATTCATCATGTTTAACGTGTCACACATAAGAAAAGTGTCACACATAAGAGGGGTGTCACACCGGATCCCTCCCCCATATATATATATATATATATATATATATATATATATATATATATGTGTGTGTGTGTGTGTGTGTGTGTGTGTGTGTGTGGGGAATATGTATATATGCCAAGAGTCATACAAAAGCTACCTCCAAGAGGAACACAAAAGCTAGCTATATATACATATTTCCTCATACACCAAGAGGCAAGAGCAATACAAAGGCTAGCTACCTAGAGTGAAATGTGAGAGGGTTAAGTTTTGGTAAGGGTTCGGTGCTATTTATATAGGGTTAATAATAATAATAATATAAATAAATAAATAATTGCAAAATAATCCCCGGTTAGTCGGTTTACTATTCGTATTGAATATTGAAAACCTTAACCTTAACCGAAAGACCGGTTAGTCAAAAAGTGATAACCTTAACCTAACCCTACGGTTCGGTTAACCTTAAAATCGGTACGGTTCTGGTCGGTTAACTAGTCGATTTCGGTTATCCGGTTAGTTTTGCTCAGCCCTATTAGGAACAAGGCCATGTAAACTTTCTTGGGCACAACACGAAATAAGAGATACCAGAATATTGTAAGAACTTGGCATCCAGTTGGAACTTCCAAATTAAGCTTGAAGCATATAAAAAACCTAAATATACTTGACAGAACATGGAGTTTTAGGTTTTAGGCCTTTGCATGCATTTGCTCCAGTTCACTCAAATTCTGTTAATGTTTAGTTTCAGTCTGCAATTAATGAATCTTCTTTTCTAAGGAATCTTCTTGTGCGTCAACTTCTTTCCTATTTAGGGTTGGAGACTTGCGGAGATTGAGTTGATAATGAATCTGTGTTGTGATGAATTGAGGAAATGAGTTGGATGAGAAATAATTGAGATCTCTTCATTAGTTGTACCACATCCACCTATTTCTATACATAATTGACTTTCTTTGTGATTACTTAGTAGCCTGGTCTCTTGATTCTTCTTTGACTTTTGGAATTCATATAACATGGATTGAGAAAAAATGGTTGTTGTGAAGTAATTTTCATTGAATAATCAGCACAAGTAATCGT
The DNA here is from genome assembly GCA_963678965.1 of Cruciata laevipes. NCBI lineage: Eukaryota > Viridiplantae > Streptophyta > Magnoliopsida > Gentianales > Rubiaceae > Cruciata > Cruciata laevipes. The sequence goes on along the minus strand of OY787641.1, from coordinate 6,725,782 downwards.
TTATTGAGCAAGTACCTTTTCCTCTACATCGGGGAAAAGCTCAATGCTTGCTTGATATCATATAATGTGTTTGAATATAGTTCTTTCAAGGAATCTGTTTTTTTATACACTTTGTTTTGAATTCCAGGTTTGTAATTTTTTATCTTCAGATATGCTTGAATTCCTTCAAGAGCAGCCTTGTGCTCAGTTTTATATTGCATCAGTATCTTCAGGATCTGATTATATTTTGCACCTGAGTTCTGTTTGAATTCTATTTTTATGGCTGTTCTTTTCGGTTTTCATGATTTCTGTGAACTAAAGAAGAGTTTAAGGCCTTGTATTTTGAAGATTAAATTTGTTAATAAATTCAGCTAAAGGTTGGATAGTTCATTGTTGAACTATTTTTGTGACTCGCGATTGACTTAAACAACAGGTAATGGTTTCAGCAAAGGAAGAGCCCGATCTTGATATTCCCCTTGCTTTGGATGACTTACTTTGAATAGTTGATGTAGAGTCTGATCCAGCTAATGCTCAATCTGCAAAGATCAGAACAACTCCCACAAGGTCAATTGTAGCAACAACTCAGACTGGAAGCTTGGTCAGGAAGCAAGGAGCCACTAAAAAAACTATTCAAAGGCTGGTTCTAACCGAAAGGCTAAAGACTTTTAAGCTTGAACTTTGTTCTTTTAGTGTCACTCAGGACAAATCTTGATGCTACCAAAATCCGTCCGTCTCCGGGTTAACACTTGCCCGGGTCACCTTCTCGGCTGGTCCAGTACAATCCTGCAAAACAATCCCCGGGAAGCGTCCCGGGGAGGAAGCTCCGGCGTGATGATGAGATGGGGATAGTGGAGAAGGTAAACGTACGGAAGAAACTCTCAATATAAGTAGAGAGATATAAGTCACATACCTTGTTCACTGTTTGAGTCGAGTATTTATAGTTGATACCGCTTGCTTCAGATAAGGGTCAGGACCACTTCTTTGTCCTTCCTTTTGTCCGGAAGCGCCTCTATCCGGGGAAAGGCGCTATACTCTTAACCCTGGGCCATGGGCCCCTAGTCCCGGCCCAGTATGGTATTGGGCCGGTATTATCACTAGCCCCCCAGACCAGTCTCCCGGGTTTTGCTACGCGGGGGATTGGTCTTTTGCGCTCCCTTCCATTATTATTTGGTAGGACCCTTCCGTGTTGGAATCAATTTCAGACGCCGCCTCTCCGCATTCTGCATCGAACAGTGCCTCGTTTACCGTGTCGCGGTTGCTTTTCCTTCTTTTGAGGCGACGTTTTCTATTCACCTCCCTATATAAAGGGCCTGATCCTTCTTACTGGATTACTTTCTTCGCATAATTTCCAGACGCTCCGTTTTCCAGCCTTTCGCCTTTTCAGCCAAGTAAGCTCTTCTTCCTTCTTCCTCTTACTTTCATGGATTCCCCGCTCCACTCCGATTCCTCCTTGAACACCGAGGAAGTTCAAGGCCAGTTTGAAGTCCAGTTCAGGGCGGCTGATAGCTTGGCCTCCTCCCCAATTTCTTCCCCGGATACTCATTCCGAGGCTTTGGGTACGCCCCGGGAACTAAACGCCCCGGACGCGTCGCCCTTAGGTGGGGAGGGTTCACACCCCTCCGGGCATCCTAGCCACCTCCGGGAGGGTCAGGATGAGGAGACGCTCGGTGAGGCGGGCGAGGATGCTCCCCGGGGTCCTACTCATGGAGTGAAGCCTTCGGGTCATAAGTTTTTAAATCTTTCCGGGCCTGCTCCTTCTCTAGATAGGGACGTCGTAGATTTAGTTAAACGCTGTTTTATTCCTCTTCCGTTGAATGCGTCTTTATCCAAACTCCCCCCGGGTACATCCGAGCGGGAAGCACCTTGCATTCCCCGGATTCACTTCCAATACGGGCTCAGCCTCCCCTTTCCTCCTTTATTCTCCGAGATCTTTGATTTCTATAGGATGGCCCCGGCCCAGCTTCACCCCAACGGGGTCGTATTGGTGCTGGCCTTCTTGGTCAATTGCGCGAGATGCAACATCTCCTCCTCCCTCCATCTCTTTCGTTCTTTCTACGCCCTTCGGCGTGCTCACGCGTCTTTCCCAGGGGTGTTTTCCTTTGTGATCCGCTCCGGGACAAAGGATTTTATCAGGAGTAAGCCCAGATCTGCCAAGGGGTATCTCGCGAAGGGTTTCTTCCGCTGCGATTCCCGGGCGTATCCAATGCCCCCCTGGAACGATTCCCTCGTTCCTGAGGACAAAAAATCCTTCTCCTACCTTCCCACAGACATTTCCAATGATCATAACTTTCTTCGCCTCTCCCCCCTAGACATGGACGCCTTTTTTAAGACTGGGAACGCGGGCTATTATTGGCCCCGCGGGATATACCCTAGAGAACTCTTCTCCCTTCCCACCATCTCCGCTGTATGGCCGGCTGGAGGTGCCTATTAACGGCTTTCTTTTTCTTTTTCTATATATATATATGTACATGTGCCTCATTCTGACCTTTTACCTTACTTGATTTCAGTTCAGCCAGCTTTACACGCGGACGTTACGCCCTTCAACAGGATGCCTTCCGGGGACCACAATCGGCAGAGAAATCCTCGTCCGGGAGCAGCTACTCCTGAGCAGCAAGTGGCCTCCCCGCCTGGTCCGGACGCCACAGAAGGTCCTGAGTTCACACCCCAGGGGACCCGCCAGCAGCAATTGTCTTCTCAACAGAGAGCCCCGGGATCTTCCCCTAGCCCCGGGAAAAGGACTTTCATCCGGCATCCTACTTTCAGCGGTGGGGCTAGCTCTCGCTTCAAGCGGCCTCTGACCGACGATAAGGAAACTCCTCCGCCTTCTCGCCAAAGGTTAGAAAGTGCAACCCCGACTCCACCTCCTCCACCCGTGGACTCTCCTGTGCGGGATGATTCTCAAACTATCCCTGAGGGTAGGGAAGAGGTATGTTAAATCTTATTGCTCGTCATTATGTTTCTATTTTTCCAGGTAGCCTTACTCCTGCTTGATTTTCCAGACCACCACCTTCGCCGACTCGCTCCTGGCGGACTCCCAATTAGCCGATGCGCTCAACCGGACCTATTCTAAGTACAGCGCGGGCTTGTTTGCTAAGAAGGAGAGGGAGCTCCGCGACGCCCGGGAGAAGTTGGCCGAGAGGAACGACCTGGAAGCCCGGTTGGCGACTTCTCAAAGGAAACTCGCCGAGCGGGAGAAGAAGCTCTCTGAGAAAGAGGCGAAGCTGGTGGAGGTGGAGAAGAAATATTCTTCTCTTAAGAAGGACAAGAAAGAGGCCCAGCTCGAGGCCCTGGACGCTGTGGTCCGGAAAGTTCTCCATTCGGCCGACTTCGAGAAAAGACTGGAGGACATTGCCGTTGCTGCTAGTGAGGACGCTTGCCACGAGATGTACCGCAGGCTGCGGGGTTGGCTTCCGGGACCTGCTCGTCTCGAAGCCCAGGAATCCTATTATCGCCCCAAGGCAAGCGATCTGCTGAGCCACCGCTGGAGGTCTCTTCAGGAAGCCAAGCTGGAGAACCTGGTACCCCAACTATGGGAATCGCTTAAAATGTCTTCCCGGGCCCCTTCAGCCTCGGACATTAAGAAGATCAAGCTCCCGGGGACTAAAGAGACGGCCATTCCTGAATCCCCCGGCCCAGAAAATTTCAATGCTTACGGGGTGGTCCCTGAGACGCCCCACTGGGCTGACAGTTATCAGGAATTCTGCGCTATTCCTGATAACTTCGGGTACCAGGCTGTCCTTGAGGAGAATACCGGTGCTTACACCGTGGGACTTCCGAGGGGGCACGATGATCTGCTGTATCAATCCCGGAAGGCTATCCGGAAGGTGGGATTTCCTGAGTGCCCGGAGGACGAGCCAAAAGTGGACGCCCCCGCCTACTATGGCCCCTTCTGGTCTGAGGAGGATGTGGCCGAACTGGAGAGGAGATGGAAGAGAGCTCATGCTACCCCGGGAGGAAGAGACCCTGCTGCGGATGATGTATTTCCCTAGACTCCAGTTTTCCCTTTTGTAGTTTTCAAGTGTTGTTTTTTTTTGTAATCTTCCTCCCCGGGAGGCATGTGTAGAACTTTGGCCTCAGTGCCCGTTTTGATTAATATAAGTTCTGCCTTTTGATAAAATCACTCATTTTTTGTAGACCGAGCGCCCCTTAAAGGGAATTCTCCCGCGCGGGTCTGTGCCTTACGTTTTTGCTCATCCTAGTAGTTCTTCTGGTACCTACTTCTCACTCCCCCGCGCTGGATGCCTCCAATGTTCTTTTCTTCAAAGAAAACTAGCTCATTGGAGGTTTGGAGGTGACCAGGCCACCCGGGCATTGGCCGAGGCAGGGCTGGACTGCTTTCTCCAGGAGTTTGGAACGATCCGAGCCCTGGTATTATTTCTTAAGGCGGTCGAGGCCAAGTTCGGGTCTTTAAATCAATGTTTCGACCTTGCCTCCGATCATATGCGGGAAGCCTTAAACTCCCACCAGACCATTGCCGAATTGCAAACCCTTCAGGACAACTCTCGTCGTCGCACCGCCCGGGAGCTTGGTATGGTGTGGGGTGAACTAGAGCGGGCGCAAGAAAAACTCCGGACATTGGAAACCCGCTCCGCTCAGAATCGTCTTCTGTGTGATTTCGAGAAGGAGAATCGATCCCTTACCCATAGAAATAGGGTCCTCCAGGATGCTCTACTGACCATCCGGCTATCCTATCACCTTCTGGGACTTAGAAATGGCATAGTTGGGGTGTCTCCTCTTACCGATATTCCGACCGGGGTTCGCAGAACAATTGAACGTATGGAGGCCATGCCGAAAAAGTTTGGTGAGGGGGCTCCTAATCACAAGGCCTATCTGGATGCCGTGGAGTGGCATACCAAGATAGCCGCAGGAGTGGCAGAGCCCTATCCTTCTAGCCTTCGCCGGGTCCCCGCTCGAGTGGAGGTGGATGTGGCATATGAACGGTACGAGGATATGACCGTGTCTATTGACCCGGAGGAGGTAATTCGTCGGATAAGGCGCATCCGGGAAATTGCTGACTCGGGTGTTACCACAAAGGGAATGAAAACCGCAGAAGGTACCCGCATCAGCCGAGAAGAGAAAGGTACGAGTGTAGCAGACTTGTTTCCTAATTACAAGTTTGTTACGTCGGCCGGGGTAAGGAGGATGCGCTTGGCAGAGCCACTTCCGGAAGGGTCCGTGGTTATCCCTATCCCAGAATTGAATGAAGAAGACGCCGCTCAATTGGAGGAGGAGCTTGCGTTCAATCAGGCTCCGGATGCCCGTTTCGCCGAAGATCTCCTGTCTTCTCAGTTCTTTGGAGGGGGTTTCCGCCCGGGTAACCCTGAGGGTGCTTCCGGGTCAGGCCCCAAGTGGGTGTAATCGATACATAGATAGGGGAACCTGTATGCAAAATACTATGTAATCGTTCTTTTGTGATATGACCGCATGTTCATGCGATGTATAAAATTCTTTGTAATAGTTTCTTTGCAATATGGGCGCATGTTCATGCGACTCAAAGATTGAATAAAATTGCCTTTTTGAAAATAAAAAGAAACCCTTCTCATTAACTCTTTCTTGTAACCTTACATCTCTTGGCCCCCGGGCTTCATTCAAGCTCCGGGTCCACTTTAGCGGGGCACCCTAATGGGAGCTACCCATGGGTCCCTTTTGCAAATCTTCCTTAAACCCAGAACAACGCTAAATGTCGGGTTTTCTCTCCGGGCATATTCATGCTTCCGGGGAGGGGTATATCCATACCTGGCATATTCATGCCTAGCATATTCATGCTTAGCGTATTCACGCTTCTGGGGAGGCATATCCATACCTGGAATATTTATGCCTAGCATATTCATGCTTTAGTGGCCGTGGTACGATCCGGGGCGTTTAGTTCCCGTAAAACCTTCTCAGGTTAGCTACGTTCCACCTTCTGGGGATCTCCTTTCCCTGTTTGTCCTCCAGCACATAGCTCCCTCCCGGGTATGCTTCCTTAATCTTGTACGGCCCTTCCCAGTTGGGAGCCAGCTTCCCTTCCGGGGATTGATGGCTCTTATCATTTCTCCTCATCACCCAGTTTCCCGGGGTAAAGACTTCCTTTCGCACCCTTCTGTCGTGATACCTTTTTACTCGCTCCTTCACCTTGGCTTCCTGAAGTGCTGCATTCTCTCGCTTTTCTTCCAGGAGGTCCAAGTCAAGGCGCCGTCCAGCGTCTTCTTCTTCCGGGCGCTGATGCTGCGTTCGAGGGCTCGGAATCCATATTTCTGCGGGTATTACTGCCTCCGACCCGTACACCAAGCAATACGGAGATTCCCCGGTAGCTGAGCTTTCTGTAGTCCTGTGGGCCCAAAGAACGCTGGGTAGCTCCCAGATCCAATTTCCCCGCGCGCCTTCCAAGCGGGTTTTCAGTCCTTTGATGATGGTGCGGTTGGTGACCTCTACTTGCCCGTTCGCCTGGGGATGGTATACCGACGTCAACTTCTGCTCTATACCATACTTAACACACCACGATTTAAAAGGATCATTCTCAAACTGCGCCCCGTTATCCGTTACTATGACCTTCGGGATACCAAATCGACAGATGATGTTCTTCCAGCAAAATTTGACACAAGTTAGCCCCCTTATGTTGGTGAGCGGTTCTGCCTCCACCCATTTGCTGAAGTAGTCGATCGCCACAATCAAGTACTTGGCTCCTCCCGGGGCAGTCGGGAATGGTCCAACCAAGTCAATTCCCCATCTGCTGAACGGCCACGCACCTGTGATTCCGACCAGTTCTTCCCGAGGAACGTGGATTAGCGGGGCAAACGTCTGGCATGCCAAGCACTTCTGTATATGTTCTTCCGCATCCTTAAACAATGTTGGCCAATAATACCCCAGCCTCAAGATCCTCCTGGCCACCGTGCGAGCTCCCTGATGGCTGCCATTAGATCCCTCATGCACCTCCCGGATAAGGTGCTGACCTTCTGTTCTTTCCACACATTTGAGCAGAGGTTGGAGGTATCCTCTCTTGTACAGCTCCCCTTCTTGGACCACATATTTCGGCGCCTTAACCCTCAGCTTCCGGGCCTGGGCCTTATCCTCCGGGGTGGTTCCTTCTTCGAGGTACGCCCGCATGGGCGCGATCCAGGATTCTTCCTTGTTTACCAGCATTACTCGATCATTCTCCTGGTAACTCCTTCTCCCTAGTACCTCCAAGTACAACTTTTGGCCGGGCTCAGGTTTTAATTCTGAGGAAGCCAACTTGCTCAAAACATCTGCTTTACAGTTCTTCTCCCGGGGAACTTGAACCAAGTTAAAAGTTTCAAAACCGGCTATCAGAGGCTTTACCGCTTCCAGGTACTTTTGCAGGCTCTTCTCCCGGGCTTCATATTCTCCCTTTACCTGCTGCACCACAATCTGAGAATCGCTGTGTGCCGTGATAGTTTTAATGCCCATCTCTTTTGCCAACCTTAACCCCGCGATCAGCGCTTCGTACTCGGCTTCGTTGTTGGTTGTTTTGAAAGTGAATTGAACTGCGTAGGGATACTCCTTCCCTTCCGGGCTGACTATCAGTACTCCCGCTCCGCTGCCCCCGGAGTGAGCCGATCCATCCACATACAACTTCCAGGCCGGGTCTGTCTCCGCTTTAGCCACGTTCTCCGGAGTTTTAGGCGCCTCTTGTTCCTCATTTATCCTTGCTTCTGATTCCAACAAGAAATCCGCTAGGGCCTGGCCCTTGATAGCCTTTCTTGGCTCATATCTGATTTCATACTCTCCCAACTCTATAGCCCATTTCATCATCCTCCCTGATGCCTCTGGTTTGAACATGATCTGCCTTAGCGGATAATTGGTAAGGACCACTATGGGATGCCCTTGAAAGTAGGGTTTAAGCCTCCTTGAAGCATGCACCAACGCCAGGACCAGCTGCTCCAACTCGGTATACCGGGTTTCTGCCCCCCGAAGTGCCCGGCTAACAAAATAGATTGGGTGCTGCTTCCCCTCCTCCTCTTTGATTAGCACAGCACTTACTGCCTCCCGGGATGCCGCTATATACAGAAAAAGCTCCTCCCCCGGGAATGGTTTCTTCAGAGTTGGCAGCTGTTGAAGGTGCACCTTCAGATTTTGGAATGCCTTCTCACATTCCCCGGACCACTCAAACGTCTTGGCCCTCCTGAGAATATTGAAGAAAGGCAACTGCCTATCCGCCCCCTTTGACAGGAATCGACTTAGAGCCGCTAGGGACCCGGTTAACCGCTGAACTTCCTTCACCGACTTTGGGGAGGTCATTTTGGCTATGGCCTCCACCTTTTCCGGGTTAACATCGATGCCCCTGCTTGACACCATGAAGCCTAGGAACTTCCCCGCGCCTACTCCGATGGTGCTTTTGGAGGGGTTCAACTTCAGATTGCTCCTCTCTAGCTTCTCAAACATCTCTTCCAGGTCATTTAAGAAAGCCCCGTAAGCCCTGCTTTTTACCACCATATCGTCAACATACACCTCCATGTTCCTTCCCACCTGATCCTTGAAAAGCTTGTCCACCATCCTCTGGTAGGTAGCCCCCGCGTTCTTCAACCCGAAGGGCATCTTCTTGTAGCAAAAAGTTCCAAAATCGGTGATGAAGGAAGTTTTTGCCTTGTCTGCTTCGTACATCTGCACTTGGTGATAACCTTTGTGCGCATCAAAGAAGGCTAGCACCGAGTAGCCCGCGATGGCTTCTGCCAACCGATCCAGGTTTGGGAGAGGATAACTATCTTTGGGGCAACACTTATTCAAGTCTGTAAAGTCAATGCACATGCGCCAGCTGCCATCGTGCTTCTTGACTAAGACCGGATTAGCTATCCATTCCGGGTAAATGATTTCCTCGACCACCCCGGCTTTCTCCAACTTCTTTACTTCATTCTTTATAAATTCTGCTCTTTCCGGGGCTACAGGTCTTTTCTTCTGCCTGATTGGTTTTGTTGCCGGGCTTATGTTCAGCTTGTGCACCCCCAACTCCGGCAACACTCCCACCATGTCCTCCGGGCTCCATGAAAATACTCCTTGGTATCTGGCCAGGAGTTCTTTCAGAGCGCTCTTTACTTCGTCCGGGAGGTCTTTACCCACCGTGACCGTCCCTTTGTCCGCCACCTGCATCTCCTCCAGCTCCTGCCGGGGAACATCTCCGTGTACCGCCCCTACTGCTTTCTTCGCGTCCAAGATCGCTGTCATCATGCAACTCCTTGCTACTGCCTGACTTCCCCGCACAACCGCCACACCTTGCGCAGTGGGGAACTTCATTGTCAGCAGATACGGGCAACTCGCCACCCGCGCTTGGATTAGCCATGGTCTTCCTATGATTACGTTGTATGGTGAGGGTGCGTCAATAACCGCAAAGTTGCAAGTCACTGAGACCCTCTTGCTCCGATCCTTTTCGTCCACCATACACACTACAAGGGGAATCACCCCCAAAGGTACTTCTGGCTTACCTGTGAACCCTGACAAGGGAGACGAGGGAGGTTTCAAGTTCTGCCTCCCAATCCCCAATTGGTCGAAACAGGAAGCGAACATAATCTCCACGCTGCTCCCGTCGTCCACAAACACCCTCTTAACCAAAAAACCTTCAATTTCCGCCGTTACTACCATTGGGTCTGAGTGGGGCATCTGCGGCGGGGCTGCATCCATCTCAGAAAAAGTGAGCGTCTCATCGGGACGAAACCTCTTCCCCTGAACCTCCCCTGGGGGAACATATCGCGTCCGAGCCCGGATAGCGGAAACTGACTGGCAGGCCTCTCCAATTTCTCCACTTATCACGTTGATCATCCTGTTGGGTGCCGGGGCAGGCTCCACTGCTTGGACTGGTGCAGCAGCTATAGCGGGCCTTCCCGGGGCCCTATTGCCCTGATTGCCTTGGTTTCTCCCATTTCCTCTCCCCGCGTTAGGCCGCCACCTCCTCCGGGGCTGCTCTTGAGGCTGCTCCCGGGGATTCTCCTTCTTCTCCTCCATCGCCACGCAATCTCTCAACTGCCCCCTTTCTATCAATTTTTCTATCTCATTCCTCAGCATCCTACACCCCTCCGTCGAATGCCCATAAGATTTGTGATAAGCACACCATTTATCTACATTTTCCTTAGACGGGGTCCCTTGGATAGGCAGCGGATCCGGGAACAAATCCTTGTGGATAGCATGGATCTCCGTTCGGGATTTGCTGAGCGGGGTGAAGCTGTCCGCTCTTGCCCGGTTTGCCGGTGCGGGGGCCGGATCCCTTTTACTTTGGTCCGCCGTCCTTCTTCTTTCCATTTTATCCGGGAGGAATCCCCCGGATTCTTCTTTCCTTTTCCGCGTGGCATCGTTAACCGCGCAGTACAGTTGCACCGCCATCTGCAAGTTGTGAAAGGTTTCCGGGATGTTTTCCATCAACTTCTGGAACAACGCCATGTCCCTCAGGCCATTTATAAACCCACTAATCACCGCCTTCTCCTGCTGCTGCCTGTCAACGACCTTCATACTATCATCCATGTACCTTCGGTAGTATTCCATTGACCCCTCCGCAGCCTTCTGCCGGGTGGCCAGAAGCTCCGTCAGCTGCTTTCCTTCCTTCTTTAGCCCGGCGTATCTAAACAGCAAAGCCTTGGAGAAATCGTAATAATCTCTAAGGCTTTCTCGGGGCAAGGAATCAAACCATGAAAGACAGTTTCCTCTCAGGTAACAACCCACCAACTTGCATCTTAATTCCTCTGGGAAATCCCTTGATACCATTAGGTTCTGGTATGTTCTAACAAACTCTTCCGGGTCTGTCTCCCCATTATATGTTGGGATTCCTTCCGGGGTCCGGAGGCCCGGCGGCCATGGGTACGCAAGCACTCGAGGCACCCAAGGGGAGGTAGGTTTAGCCCCGTTTCTTCCCACCAGTTTATCCAGTCGAGCCTCCAAAGAGTTTGGGTCCTGCTGCGCCACCTGGTACCCCCGCATCCTATCATCCTCCCGATAATATCTCTCCGGGTAACTGTAGTTCATCCCCATTGATCCGTACATGGGCATAGAGTACTGGGTCGGGTTCCCCTGGACCCCGGGGGCTTGATAACCCAACGACCCTGCCGGCATAACTGGCAAATCGTACCCAATTTGCCCCGCCTCCCAGCTGGAACGTGGGTAATAAGGCGGAGCGTGGGGGACCAGATTCGACTGCTGTCCCACGACCACTCCCCCTCCTACCCCGAAACTCAGAGGGAAAGAGGGTGGGATGGTGGAAGAATTCACGCGCCCCTGGATCCTCGGCGGCTGGACGACTCCATCCAAGTCAATAACCTCTCTTTGGTACCCCCGTGGAGGGCCCGCTTGGTTCTCCCCGGGTTCCTTCCGTCTCCGACCATCCCGGATAGAGAGTACCCATTGTCGGTACAACTCCTTATTGGCCCTCATGAATTCCAACGCCGCCAGCTCCTCCGTATCAGCCAGGGATTGCCTCTCCTCCCGAACTTCAGGTCCCTGGGCCCGGGGGCTACCACCCCCGGCGGGCATTGGTCCTGGCTCCTCCTGGTACTCTCTTTCTGAGTCGGCTTCGTCAGAGGCAGTTTCCACGTGGCCGTCCTGCGGTACCCCTAGCTCCCGCTGGTGCCTAGCCTCCTCCTGCAACTGCCTCAAGGTCATCTCGTCTCCCGGGGGTGGAAGAGGACTACCCCCTGAAGGTACCGTGTTCTTTTTTGGGCGCCCGCGCCCTCTCCTTGGCGACTCCATCATGCAAAGGTGGAAGATATCCCACTGGGCGTGCCAATTGATGCTACCAAAATCCGTCCGTCTCCGGGTTAACACTTGCCCGGGTCACCTTCTCGGCTGGTCCAGTACAATCCTGCAAAACAATCCCCGGGAAGCGTCCCGGGGAGGAAGCTCCGGCGTGATGATGAGATGGGGATAGTGGAGAAGGTAAACGTACGGAAGAAACTCTCAATATAAGTAGAGAGATATAAGTCACATACCTTGTTCACTGTTTGAGTCGAGTATTTATAGTTGATACCGCTTGCTTCAGATAAGGGTCAGGACCACTTCTTTGTCCTTCCTTTTGTCCGGAAGCGCCTCTATCCGGGGAAAGGCGCTATACTCTTAACCCTGGGCCATGGGCCCCTAGTCCCGGCCCAGTATGGTATTGGGCCGGTATTATCAAATCTCGTATTCTTTCTCTATAACTGGATGATATAACTATTTACATAATTTCTCTATAACTGGTCATTGTTATTATTGTAAGCTAACATCAGTGGAGATGAATTCATGCAGAGGACTCCAGTTTATGGCACCTTCCCGATGCTAGGGCTTATGCTGGATTAATTGGGATTCGATAGATATTTCTGCTCTTTGTTTATAAGGTTTTTGGATGTGATTTTCAGATTTTGTTATGCTCTGGTTCCCAGATAATTCTGTTTATGCTAAGAACATCCAGAAATTGAATTACAAAACTCCTAACAAGAGCCTTTGTAACGTCCAGAATGCTTATGATTGGTTTATTGTTTTTTTATTTTGAAATTATTTATGCTACACGAAAACTTATACTGGGGTTAATTGATTTAGATGTGAAAATATATTTTTGTGAAATTCAGGTTAATTCAGCCATACTGTTTTTTCCAATACTAATATTTACACTTCAGTTCAGCTCAGTTCAATCCGGTTTAATTCCGTTCAGTTCAATAAGACATTAGCTAATGTAAACATGGCCTTAATAACTTTGGTAAATAAGTGCATATTAGAACTAAATTTAAACTGAAATAATTTTACAATTTATCCTATTTTATTTTATCCATAATAAAAAAAAACAATCAATACAAAAATAAAAGTCTTTGCATATTCAACTGTTTTAGTTTAATCACACAAATATTAAATTAAAAAATGTAACACTAATATTAAACTAAATATTTATCAAGTACTTCGCGCAACGAAGAGGGCATGCTAGTCCTTAATAATATTTCTAGTATCGTATTACCGTCTTTTTTTTAAATAGCATCAAATTCGCTCTTTTTTCTCCCTTCTGTGTGCGATTTCACACACTAAAGGTGCGAAAAACTTACTATTCAATTCTCGCCGTTATTCTAGCCCTGTTCCTCTGAAAAGCTTCCTCAAGGTAACAAAATCGCTTCTCCATGGCGGAGCCACCGCTCCTCATGGCGACGCTGCTCCGATCCCGAAATCTTTCAAGCATATCCTCTCCACCAAACACCAGCCCCTGTACTCTATGCTTCCAAATTCCCCAATCTTCACCCAATAACCGAGTGTAAGGGTAAACTAGCCTATATTCTGCCGCCGGAGGAAGGAGCCATCCTCGCTTCTTACTACCACAACGCCTTGGTTGGCAAATTCAATCGAGGCAAACCCTCCATGGATGCCCTCAGCGCAGCTTTCAAGTCAATCGGGTTTACAGGACGCTACCAGTTGGGATCACTTGACTTCAAGCATGTGCTAATTCGTTTCCAGGAGAAAGAAGATTATCAGAGGTGCTGGATAAAGGGGCTTGGAGCTTCGGCAATTCAATTATGAAGGTTCAAAAATGGTCGCCGGATTTCTCGCCGGAGCATGAGTCATCTATCATCCCAGCATGGGTTACGATCCATAAACTTCCAATCCTCTTCTACAACGTTGCTGCAATCCAAGGAATTAGCTCTCAAATTGGAAAGTTTCTCAAGATGGATGCAGCTACCATGGCGCTTACGAGACCCTCGGCTATTAAGGTTTGTGTTGAGGTTGATTTACTGTCAACACTACCTTCTTCTATAATGGTAGGAATAGCTCCAAATGTTAAAGAATATATGATTGAATTTGAGGAGCTGTCATTATACTGTAGCCACTGTAAGAGTATAGGTCATGGTAATTTGGAATGTGGTTTTGCTCATCCAAGAAAAAAAGTACAGCAACCTTTGGTAGTTGTTCTTGAGGATCCTAAACATGCTGTGCCTAAACCTATAAATGAAGTTGTGAAGAACACCCCCCAAATATCATCTACCACCAATCCCAGCTCCAATCCCAATGTCTATACAACCACTAACCTTATAGACCAAGATGTTTCTCACAAGCCAGCTAAGGCTATCAAAAATGGTCTCAAGAAAGGTTTTAAGAGGACTCACAAAATGTTCAAAAGAGTATCAATATGGAGGAAAAAGGTTGTAGCTCTACCTGCCCCTGAAGTTTCTGCTAAAGCTTCAGAAGTAGCCTTGACTGGAATACAGATGACTCCCACTGCACCTCTGATGGATATCACTACAGATGATCTTCTCACGCCACAAGATGACTCACAGGATATACACTCACCACTTTCACTCTCTTCACCAGTGTTTAAAAGTGTATATTCCAAGGATGACATGGACATGGCTACTCATGAAGGTAATCATTTTCATGTTTTCTCAAGTTCCACTGATATATCTTTTTATCACTCTCAGGAAAAGCTTAGGCAGAATAGATTTCTACCATTAATAGTTGAGGGAGAGGAGCTAGTTTAGACTGAATCTTCTGAGATAGTGGCTACCTCTTCATTTGGTGATCCAACTATTAGCTCAGAGGATAAGGAAGTACAACCTCATAAAGGCAAAGGTAAAGCCATGAAAAAGGTCAATCCAACCAAGCTAAACCTGAGTTTACAAACTATTTCACTCAACTCAATAAGGTGATGACTAGATCCTCTACTAAAAGCACTGATCATGTTCCTTATGTGTAGTAGGCCCATTAAATATAAATGGTTAGTATGGAATGTTAGGGGTATTGCTACTTCTTTAGACAGATTGCACATTCTGAACAGGAAAAATAACTTTGAACTTATCTGTATAATTGAGCCTATGCATGCCAATGATCAATGTGACATTTTTAGAAGATCTCTTCAATTCACTAATTGTATGCATGCTGACAATGGGAAACTTTGGTTAATGTGGAACAACAGTCACATTCAACTAATTAATGATCATTTACAGTTTTTGCATGTTCTAATTGCTGGTCCCAATCTTACCCAACCTTTTCATGCTGCTTTCATATATGGTCTTAGAACAAGGAAAGGTAGAGAATCCCTCTGGAATGAACTTGCCCCTCTAACTAAATTAGAGGCCATATTCATTGGTGATTTCAATGCCATGAAATCCACCAATGAATATAGAGGTCCTGCCATACCAAAAGCAGGTAGCATATTTGACTTTAGCAATTTTATAGTCTCTAATGGCTTAAACCACATTAATACTGTGGGGAATAACTTTACATGGACTAATAAAAGGCTAAGAAATCCTACTTTCCAAAGGCTAGATAGAGGTCTATGCACTTCATCATGGTCATCTATCTTCCATGCATCTTCTGTGCATGTCCTAAATAGATTCACTTCTGACCATAACCCTCTTTTCCTCACCATCAGCAATTATGTCAGATCATCCCCTAGGCCCTTTAGGTTTCAAAACATGTGGTACAGTAGACCAAATTTCCATGATTTTATTGGGAATACTTGGAATACACCAGTACCTGCCTCTGGCATGCTAGGTTTTAGTCTTAAACTACAGAATCTCAAAAAACACTTAAAGATTCGGAACAAGACTATCTTTGGGAATGTAGATGATAATGTTCTAAAAGCTGAGTCTGCACTAAATGCACAAGAAATCATATATGATCTTGATCCCTCAGATTTCGAACTTGCTAAATTAAATGAAGCCAGATTATCTCTTCAGAGAGCACTTAAAGAAAAAAGCAAGTTTTGGAAACAGAAATCTAAGATTAGTTGGTTAAAAAGTGGTGATGAAAATACAAGTTATTTTCATAACACAGTCAAAGAAAAAAGGGGTAAATTGCTAATCTCTAAGATCAAAAATAGCCAGGGATCCTGGATTGATGATCCCCATGAGTTAGAAACAGAAGCCATCCATTTCTATTCCAAAATTCTCACTGAGGAGTTTGAATATGAAGATGGTCATTTCTATTCCAATTTTCTAAGTCAGATTCCAAAAATTCTTACTGATGAGGATAATGATGTACTTTTAAGACCAGTTGACATGGATGAACTGAAAAATATTGTTTTTGGTTTGAAAAAAATTAGCAGTCTAGGACCAGATGGTTATACAGCTAATTTTTTTATCAAATCATGGTTTTTCATCTGTCATGATCTTCTAAGTGCATCAAATGATTTCTTATCTAACTCCTCCCTACCAAGGGGTATAGCTAGCACATGGATTACAATAATACCCAAAAAACCAGCCCCTGTTACCTTTGCTGATTACAGGCCTATAAGTCTTTCCAATGTTACAAACAAAATTTTCTCAAAAATCCTTATGGAGAGACTTAAGCCTTATATGCATAAACTGATCTCACCTCATCAGACTGCCTTCATGAAAGGAAGGGACATCTCAGACAATGTGATTTACCTACAGGAGATGGTCAAATTTCTAGATAGGAAAAGTAAAGATCCAAATTGCATCCTCAAACTAGATCTTCAAAAAGCATTTGATAGAGTGAGATGGTCATTTTTAAATAGCATTTTACTTAAATTTGGTATGCATGGTAAATTTGTGCATTGCATCATGAAAAATATTTCACAAGCTTGGTTTTCCATTCTCATCAATGGTAATCCAGTTGGATTTTTTCAACCTATGAGAGGCATTAAACAAGGTGATCCTCTGTCACCATTTCTCTTTAACATATTTACTGAGGCTTTTACTAGAAGTCTTGCTCGTATTTTTAATATTGGTAGTTTAGAGTACTATGATCTGCCCCCATTAGCTCTGCCCATATCTCATTTAATCTATGCTAATGATACTGTGGTGTTTCTAAAAGCTTCTAAAAATACTTTGACCAAAATGAAAGCTTTTCTTGCTAAGTTTGAAGTCACTACTGGTCAAAAAATCAATTATGATAAGAGTGATTTCTATATTAGTAATAAAGCTTCTTTTCATCAAATTGTTTTAGTTAAAACCATTCTTGGAATGAAAAGAGGAAAATTCCCTTTCAAATATTTAGGCTGCCCTATTCACAAAGGCATGATCACTAATGATCTTTTCCAGCCTTTAAGGGAACAAATTTCAAATAGAATTAATAATTGGAAACATATGTGGCTATCTATGGGAGGTAAGATTACTCTAGTACAGTCATGTATATACTCCATACCCCAACATGTCTGGAATGTGCTTCAGCCTACAAAATTTGTTATTAAAAAAATTGAAAGATGCATGGCAATTTTCTTTTGGGGTTCCACTGATTTTAAACCAAAAAAATCATGGAAAATGTGGTCCTCCTTATGTATGCCAACCGGTCAAAATGGCATTGGTTTCAGATCCCTTCCAATCTCTCATAGAACTTCTCAGAACTGGAAGAGAATACTAGCAGTTAATGGCACAGCTGAACTAAATTCCAAGGTCATCCATGGCAAAGGAGACTGCAACTTCTGGAGTTCCAACTGGACTGGTTTTGGTCCCCTAGTGGATCATGTGGAACCAACAGACACAAACATCCATTCATATGCTACAGTCAGAGACTTCCAGGTGCACAAAAACATTTATTTCCCATCCATTTCACCTCTACTTCAACCTGAAATCTGTTTTCTTTTGCAGGAACTAAAGTTGCACAGTCACAGACCTGATAGGCTCATATGGACACCTGATCCAAGGGGAATTTTCACCTTCAAATCAGCTTACAAGCTCTTTAGGCACAATCAAGGTGATATTCGTTCTCTATCTCTAATTTGGCAATCCAGAATTCAGAAAAAGGTTTCAGTTTTTATTTGGAAATTAGTTAATTCAATGCTACCTTTTGATGATATCATAACTCGCTTTGGTTATCATTTGCCATCTAAATGCTGTTTCTGTATCAATTTGGATAGTCTAAATCATTTTTTTAATGACTGCACATTTGCCAAACTTGTATGGAGAGCTTTTAATTGTGCTCTAGGGCTTCCTGATGCTCCATTTCAATCTATTTGGGAGAGATTATCTGTATACTGGTCATATGAAGGATTCTCCAATCTACACTCCAACCTGATAATTATATACTCATGCTATTTATGTTGGTTCATATGGAAAGCAAGAAATAAATTTTTATTCGATAACATCTCCTCATGCCCAGCTTTTCTCTTTAAAAATGTTAAGAAACTGATTTTTAACATCTTTTTAGTTAAACCAGTAAAAATTACCAATTCTTTTGATAAAGAACTGGTAAACCTTGGGATCATGCCAGCCACCTCCATTATAGCCATACCCATGCCATCTGTCACTCCCATCACTTGGTCTTTTCCACAGCAGGGCCTCAAACTCAATGTGGATGCTGCTTGGAACAAAGATAATAAGTATACTGGTATAGGGGTCATCACTAGAAATAGTAATGGTGTCTGTATCCAAGGCAATGGTGTATATAGGACTGCTACTTCCTCATTGCATGCTGAACTCATAGCCATTTTCCAAGGATTTTTAATAGCTGAATCCTTTTTCCCTATTGTGTGTACTGTTGAATCTGATTGTCTAAATGCCATAAACATGATCAAAAAGCCTTCCCTTGCACCCTGGAACCTTTATGATTTTGTTGAACAGATACACACTCTTTTCTCTACATTCCCATTAATCCATGTACTTAGGGAAGGAAATCAACCGGCTGATGCACTTGCTAAGACAGCTCTCTCTGAGATGTATGACAAAGTATATCAGCCAGGGCACTTACCTCCCAAAGTCAAGGCACTCATTCAGTTGGATAGACTCCAACTACCTACTCTAAGGATAATTCAGAATGGATGCTACTAAGATTTTTTGTTTATTTCTACAGAGGAATTCAAGGAAGCAGCAAACAGAGCCTCAAAGCATTCAAAGCATTCTGACACTGAAGGTTAATTCTAGAAGTTGCTCAAGGGACAAATCAAGGCAACAACAAACAGAATCTGCTCTTTTCTCACATCAACTATCCAGTTCATTCTTAAACTACACTACCTTCTAAGCTGCCTTGTGTCTCTTCGGATTCGCTAATAAGTTTGGTTGGTTTTGTGTAATTCAAGTACTGGATGGTCTCGGACTGTGAGATTCAGTTTTTTAGTTTTTTCAGAGCTATGTAGCTCCCGATATTTTGGATGCAAATACCATGCATCAGGGGGACTCCCCCTCTTCAAAGTCTGTATAAATATTTTCTATTCAGAACTTATTTGTATGGTCCTTTTGGGCTTGGGAACCCATAAATAAGTTTCCTACCACCAATGGTGGTTTTATCTTAAAAAAAAAGTATTACCGTCTCTTTTTAACTTGTGCGTGCATATTCAATTTATTTTTTCAATTTCTTAATAATGTTTTCAATTTAATTTTTAAGTGTTACATATATAATATATTGAAATTAAAATGACCCGCATTAAACATATACCGATATATAAATTTCAATCATTCTTATTTAAAATAAATTATATTCAACAAACAACTAAAAGTAAATTTACAAACCTACCTATTATACCGAAGCGAATTGCCTTTATATATGCATTATTAATATAATAACATTTTAAATAAATGTATGTATGTATAATAATAAAGAATAATATTTTAAATAACAAATGTCATAAAAATAAATAAACAAATAAAAATATTTTTGATACTTCAAAAAACAAATAATATACAATAAAAAAAATAATGATTAATAAATTGTACTAAAGTCTATTTCGGTCATTTAACAAATTGAAACAACTATCAGCTATTTGTTATTTGCCAAACACTAATACACAAACCGCTAGTCAAAACAGCTAATAGAATCCGCTAACAGCTAACAGCTAACAGCTAATAGAATCCGCTAACAGCTAATCGCCAAACGAGACCATAATGCATCTTCTTCATTAAGAGAGTTTTCCTTAAAAAAATAGTATTAAGAGAGTTTCATTTATAAGGTAGAGTAGTAATGAGTTTGGATATGTTTGCCTGAACTTTTTACATTTTTTTTTTAAATTCAAATCACCTATGAAAGGTGAAGGGATTTTCATTAGGTTCCCCAAGCCTTCAATTGACTGAACGAAAATGTCTTCAACATACAAATACTAGATGTTCAAACTAGAAAAAATAAAAAATAAAAAACTAGAATTTTAAAGACTACATGAGTGCCTAGGATTAGGACTTCAGAGGCAAATTGCAGCTCCAGTGAGGGGAGAGGCATATTTCCAACCAAAAGAGCTCTGATTTCCAACACCAGAGACTTAGAGAAACCCCATGCAATTCAGTGAAGACGAAACAAATCGACACACAACTTAGCTCAGGGTTTCAGGTCTATAGGTTTGAAATCAGTCTTGCATTGATGCACTTATTGATTGAGTGGACTGCTGTGTGAGTAAAATTGATTGAGTTCCAGCAAACTTTATGAGTAGAGTCGGTGAAGATTCTCCAATTCCAGCAAACATATTGATATAGTTCCAGCAAGCTAGCAGTACCTGCATACATGAAATAAAATTAGCAGCATCCATCCTTTATAAGGTTCTCAGAGAAGGAATCTGTTCTTTATCCATCTTCAAATGAGCCCTAGCTTCTATTGATAGAGTAGCTAAGGTAACATTTGCATTGGATTTTTGTTGAGCAGCAAATTTTGCCAGGTAATCTGCCACTATATTCCCCTGTCTGAAAGTATGCATGATAGAGAAATGTTTAAGTTGGGAGTGAGTAGTGTCAACCAGATGAAACAGTTTCCAATGAGCAGTAATGGGATTAAGAATCATAGATATGCCAACCAGACAGTCTGATTCTATAATGCATTGCGAAAGACCCTGTAAATGACCATGTAGGATTCCAAATTTAATAGCTTTTATCTCTGCCTCAAGAGGAGAAGAAGCTTGTATGAAAATATGCTCAGCAGATATGAAATCCCCCTGGGAATCTCTACATATTATACCTATCCCTGCCATAGATGATGGACCAGACCATGATGCATCTACATTGATTTTGAGACCATGAGTAGGTTTTGACCATTTAATTGCAGCAACTTTTGGCCTTGTAGGTTTAGTTAGAAGAGGGAAAAGGCCCCTATCAACTAGTCCTCTATCAAATTGGGAAGTTACAGAGATGGAGTTGACTTTAAAAACATTGAATATCATCTCTCTTATTTCTCTATTAATAAAATCTGTGGCAGTAGGTCTGTTATCATAGAGCTTATTGTTCCTTGCTTTCCACAGATTCCAACATATGAGGCTTACTACCATGTGAATGAGTTGTGAGTGAAGGGGGGAATGACCTACATAGCTAAAATAATAGGACATTCTATTCCAGCATGTAGAAAAATGAGTGTCTACAATATCCACATAGGCCAAAGTATCCTTCCATACACTCAAAGATAAAGGACATTCATTAATGAAATGTTCAAGGGAATCAGAGTTTGAACAGAAACAACATTTTGACACTAAATTGAAACCCATACTTGTAAGAATGTCATCAAAGGGGAGAAGGGAGTTCATGAGTCTCAACATAAATATAGATGTTTTCTTTTGAATCATTTTTCCCCAGATTTTGGATAAAGATACAGAGTTACCTGATAGATCAGCCAAAGCTTTATATGCTGATTTGAAAGAAAAATTTCCTAACAGCTCAAGCTTCCATATAAGTCTATCCTCTTCCTCTCTGTGCTGGTAAGTTTCAGTTTCCTGTAAAAAGAGTACCAAGTCAGCACTGAGAAAAGGTGATATAGATAGCATGTAAGATGGCCTATCTATTAAAAAATTAGCCACTGTGGTTTCTAGTGGAATAGAGGTATCTTCTGGATCACATAAATCAGCAATGGGGCCAAAATTGGACCAGTTAGATGTCCAGAAATTACAGCTACCATTTCCAAGAATGACCCTGGAATTATGTTCAGCAAATGGATTGATATGGCAGATTCTCTTCCATGTTGGAGAGTTTCTAGCAGAGGGAGGTAGTGTTGCTATCATTTGAGTCCATAGAGCAGTACCCTTCTGATATTTCCACCAGAGCTTAGCTGAACATGCTAGGATAATGGCAGAAATTCTTCTGCATCCTAGCCCATTCTTCTGAGTTGGGAAACATAGTTTGCTCCATTTCCTCCAGGTCTTTTTAGGTTTAAGCTCAGTCATGCCCCAGAAAAATTTAGAAAATTTCTTTTCTATCAATTTAATGGTGAATGAGGTAGGGGACATGACTGTCCAGATGTGTTGGGGCAATGAGTATAAAACAGATTGGATGAGTGTGATCTTACCACCAGTTGATAGCCACACATTTTTCCAATTATTTAATCTCTTATCTATCACTTCTAGGATTGGCTGGAAATGAATGTTCAGTGTTTTTCCAATGAAAATGGGACATCCTAAGTATTTGAATGGAAAACATCCTTTTTTCATTCCCAAAATAGCTTTAATCTGGTTAATTTTGTAGGTTGTAGCATGTCTGCTCACAAAGAAGTCACTCTTGTCAAAATTAATTTTTTGACCGGAGACTTCTTCAAATTTTACCAGAAAAGCTTTCATTATTACCAAACTTGGCTTGCTAGCTTTTAGAAAAACCACCGTATCATCAGCATAGGAAAGATGAGATACAGGTAGTAGATTTCCAGGAATACCAAAGTGATCTATTTTACCAGTTCTAAAAACAAAAGCAAGGCTTCTGGTAAAAGATTCAGAAAACAGATTAAAGAGAAAAGGGGAGAGTGGATCTCCCTGTTTGATACCTCTAGTAGACTTAAAAAAGCCTACTGGATTACCATTTATTAGGACTGAGAACCATGCCTGTGACAAATTCTTCATAATGCATTTGACAAAATTACCATGAAAGCCAAATTTAAGAAGAATGCTATTAAGAAAAGGCCAGCTAACTCTATCAAAAGCTTTCATAAGATCTAATTTTAGAAAACAGTTTGGAATCCTATCCTTCTTATTAAGATGTCTGACCATCTCTTTAAGATATAGCACATTATCAGATATATCCCTATCTTGCATGAAAGCAGTCTGATGGGGAGATATAAGAGAAGGCATAAGTGGCTTAATTCTTTCTATGAGAATCTTTGAAAAAATTTTGTTAAGCACATTCGAGAGGCTAATGGGTCTGAAATCACTAAAGGAGACATGAGTATCTTTTTTGGGGATCAAAGTGATCCAGGTACTACCTATTCCTCTTGGAATTTCAGTCCCAGACATAAAATCATTACATGCAGCTAACAGATCAGTGGCTATAATATCCCAGCTTTTAATGTAAAATTTTGCAGAAAAGCCATCAGGGCCTGGAGTGTTATTCTTATTTAAATTAAAAACTACACTCTTTAGCTCTTCTATATCTACAGGCCTTAGCAACTGCAAATTTTGTACCTCACTTATAATGGATGGAATTTGACTCAAGAAGTGGGAGTAGAAAAGTGCATGATCAGGGATATGTGAGGATGACAGAAGATTGTGATAGAAGGAGATGGCTTCTATCTCAATATCCTGTGGTGAGTCTAACCAACTTCCTGAGGATGATTGTATTTTAGTGATAGATAATCTACTCATTTTTTCTTTAACTGAGTTATGGAAATATTGAGTATTATCATCACCTTCTTTTAGCCATTTAATTCTAGCTTTAGATTTCCAGAAATGTTTTTGCTCTTTTAGTGCTCTGAGTAGCAGTGCTTTACATTTTTTATATTCAATGAGATCATCTACAGCACCACTAGCTTCATACTGAATTTCCTGGAGTCTAAGACTTTCCTCAGCTATTTTGACATTGTCATGAATATTGCCAAACACATCCTTATTCCATATTTTCAGAAATTTTTTTAACCTTTGAAGTTTCAGGAAAAAAGTTAACATACCTTGTGAATGTGGTTGACCATATACCTGAATTTGATTGTTCCAGTTGTCAAGAATCAGTGGGAGTATTTCTGTCCTTTTCAGCCAAGTATCTAGAAATCTGAAAGGCCTAGGTTTAGACAGATTAGAACTTCCAATGGTTAAAAACATAGGGCAGTGATCAGAGGAATCCTTATTAAACATCTGAATGGAGGAAGATGGAAAATTTGACTTCCAGCTATTAGAACAAAGACCTCTGTCTAGTCTCTGAATAGTGGGGTTGTGAATTCTTCCATTTGTCCAAGTAAAAGCATTACCAGATGTATTAATGTGTTTCAGTGGCATAGCATCAATAAATTTGTTAAAATCCTTAATACTACCCAGATTAGGTGTGAAAGATCCTTTGTATTCATTTATTGAAGTGATTGCATTAAAATCTCCAATGTACAATGAATTTGTAGATGGTAGATTTTTAAGATCTTTCCACATTTGCTTTCTACCATTTCTACTCCTAAGACCATATATAAAATATGCATTCATAGGGCAGGTAAATTTAGAGCTTTGAATTTGAACATACAGGAATTGTCTATGATCAAGTAACAAATTGACAGTCAAGTTATCTTTCCAAAAGACCCAAATTTGACCATTGTCAGCATGTAAAAACTTAGAAAAGTGAAGCTTTTTCATATAAGATTCACATTCCACATTTTTATGTTGAGGTTCAATAATGCATAATAGTTCAATCCTGTGGTCAAGTAGCATTCTTTGAAGTCTTAACATAGAGGTATCCATTCCTCTAATATTCCAGACTAAAGATTTAACTTGGGAGGTTGTACTATTCATACTTCACTTATCATTTTGCTTTTTGATAAAGAACCAGTCATTTTTTGATTTATCTGTGTAAAAAATGTGTCAACTTTTTGTTTTTGATGCTGCTGAGGATCACTTACCTGAGTTGTGCTTACCATAACCTTCTGGGATTGATCATCCTCTTCTTCCTCCTCTGATGCAGATACATAAGTTTCTGAATTAACTGCCATAGAATGAGTTGGAGAGCATTCCTCATCTGATCCCACTTCTGATTCCTCCTCAATGAGAGGATTAAACCTGTTTATACTTAAATTTTGGGATGCAGAGAGCAGATTGTTAGAAAAACCTGAATTGACTGTGTTGTGAGTGTCTTTACCTGGATCCTTGAAAGAGTCATCCTTTGCAAACTTAGAGAAGTTAATTCTCTTTCTGGATCTTTTGGTAATAAAGTATTCATTAGGCAGAGAGGAGGGTTCATTCTCATGGTTCTCCACTAAACCAATGTCAGTGCTCATAGGAGACAGCTGTGGTAGAGATTCAGGGATGTGCATGATGGAGTTGGAGCTCTTTGGTACAGAGGAGTATAGGTTGGGGTGGTTGGAAGGATTAGTTGTGCATCTTTGGAAATAGGATGTGATAACAGCTTGAGATGCTTTCTTTGGGATGACCACTTTTTCTAATTGTTTCCAAACTGTGTTAGGTTGCTGGTTTCTATAGCTAATAGTGGTCTGATTTCTTGGTTTACTAGCTCTAGGGGGATAGAGTGAAATAGCTTTGGTTGTTGGGGCTAGTGCAGGCTGTTTATTTTGTTTCTTCACTATAGCAAGGGGTTTGAAAACAGGCATGGAGGTTTTAATTCCATTCACATCCAGAGGGACATTACCAATATCAACAGAAGGGACTTCACTCTCAAGCACTTGGACAGGTATATCAATAACAGGTCCTTTAACCTCTAAAACTGGATGCAATAATTTGCATTCCTGGGGATAATGTCCTAATCTTTTGCAATGAGCACAGTAAGCAGGTAAATCTTCATATTCGATATCGTATTCATCATTATCCCCAGGCAGCCCCAGATTAATAGTAGAGTATATGGTGGATTGAAGGTCTACCTCAACGCAAATTTTGAGTGCCGATGGTCTGGACAGTGCTTGAGTGGCTACATCCATCTTGATAAAGGAGCCGATGCTATTGCCGACATGACGAATGCCTGATTGATTGTAATAGTAAACTGGAGGATGTCGTATAGTGATCCATACTGGAACTATGGATGATTCTCTCCTTGGGGAGAAATCAGGTGTCCACCGGAGTACTCTCATGGGGAAGCCGCTGATGTTCCAGAGTGACTTCATCCAGCATCGTTGGAAGTCCTCCTTAGCAATGAATCGGAGCAATATGTGGCGGTGGTCTAGAGCCCCAATTTGAAATTTTCCGGTGAAGCCCACTGTTTTCATCGCCACTTCGATCCGCTCCATTGATGGCCGGCCTCTTTCGAACTTTCCAATTAGGGCGTTTTGGTATGGAATTGACATCTCTCTGACATCTTCCGGCGAGAAAAGACAAGCCAATTTTCCTTTGAATTCAGTAATCGGTGTGATGTTAGGGGTATTGGGAAGGGATGAGTAAAGAGGTTGATTTCTGTTGAGCAAAGCAGAGAGGAATGGTTTTGGCGAGGAAGGCTGCGGTGGCTCCGCCATCGGCGGAGCTAAATTACACTGTAAAGGATCCGTTTGCGGTAGCCTTTTTGTCAGAATAAAGCCGTTATGGCACTGTTCTGATAATAAAGGGGGGCGCGTGTTTTCAGTTCCCAGGCTTTTTAGGAGGAGGCGAGAGAGAAGAAATTCGAGGAGAGAGAAAGCTTTTTGATGAACTTTTTACATACAAGTTCATACATCAGTTTATTCCAGTTTAATTTATTTAAATTTCTTAATAAATCTAAATTTATTTAAGTACAATTTAAATCAGTTAATATTTTTTTATTAAAAGTTATATTTTTACTATATATTACAATAACATGACAAATTTCAAAATTATTTCACTTTAGTTCAGTTCAGTTAACTAAATTCAGGGCATGATATTGACGTATGAAGCACATCTCATTACCCTTACATTAACTCTTTTACATGCCAATCTTAATACCCTTGAGCTATTCTTTGTGCAGCTGATGGCACTGACGCCACATTTTGAAAAGTGTGGAACGATAAGAAGAATAGTTTATGGTTCTAGGTTAGTAACTTGATGTTCTCTGTGGAAGTATATATATATATATTTTTTTTACTGGAATCTCTTTAGGATGTGAAATATTGCATGTTGTAATAGTGTTTGTGGTTGTAGCATTCTTTGTTTTTTAACTAAATATGATTTAAGCCTCCTTTAACTGTAGACCAAAAAAACATTTTGTTGAAATTTAACTTAATTCAGTTCTATTGTTGCCAATTTTCAGTACACCTATTTTAGTTAAAAAAAAGAAGCTATTGTGACTTCCAATTTTTGTGGTGTGAGAAGGCTGTTTATGTTTCATTCTGGTACTAGTAATGTTTGTTCTTACATTGATTCACCCTAGGTGTGATTCGGTTCTATTTACACACTTGGACTCCCTTAACGAGGCTTTGAAACTTGATAAAACTCGAGTTGACAACCAAAAAATTAGAGTGAGGAAATGCATCGTCGGTGGGGGTTTGTGATTAATTCAGGTATGTGATTAGGGCCGTGATTTTGTTACTTTTGCCAATACTTATCATGGCAAAAGTGTTGTTTTCAGATGGTGCACTCAACAAGCCAGACTAGTGTATATTATGAACGTTACCCTATTCTTATCAGTATGCTTTTTTATCTCTTTTTGCAGGAATGAAGTATTAGCTTGATGCTGAGCAAGGCTCCTCCCCTATCGTCGATCTTGTAACTATTATGTTTTACCATAATGTTATGTTTGTGTATCGATGTATCAAAACTAGCGTTTTCTTCAAAACTATCCCCTATCGTCGATCTTGTTACTATCATGTTTTACAATAATGTTTGTGTATCGAAGTATCAAAACTAGCGTTTTCTTCGAAACTATCGTGTACTCAATGTTATTCAAGATCATTTTTGAGAAAAATATATTCAGTTTTTTTGAGTACCTATTGTGACAATAAATGAAGAATGAAGACGATTAGTCTTAGAGAACGATTAGTCAGAGCATCTCCCATGGTGATGGTGATGGTGATGGTGATGGTTTTGTAGTTGCTTGCTATTTTCGTAAGTAGTTGTTGCGAAATCACTGATAGATTGTGTCATATATTTGTGGAAATTCTCACCATACTCCTAGTGCTACATTGTGTGGCCGTGCTCTGATATCACTTGTAACAATACACTTAAAATCAACTGAATAAACTGGTAATTTGCAGCATGAGGTTGAGATTTTCAGAGTGAGAGGAGGAAGAACACAAGGGTTTGAAGATGAGAGAGAATAAGCTAAACTATGTAAGCTTAGCTATGGCAATCATGTTTCACATTTTCGATGTCCAATCGTAATGCTTCAGCCGTGATTTAACCACCTCTCCGTCCTGGATGAGTTGTAACAACTTCAATAATAATCATACTCATTCCTCCCTTTCAAACCTTTAGGCCCTGTGTGGTTCGCTTGGTTTTTGGTTTCGGTTTGAGCAAAACCTTGTTTTGGACTTGATTTTGATCAAAATCAGATTTGGGCAAAATCTTGAGTGGTTGGATGTTATGAGTTTTGAATTTTGAATTAACTATTATCAGGTTGGATTATGATCAATTAAAATTTTGAATTTTTTTTGACCCAACCTCATTTGACCTTGTTTGCACCAAAATTTTAATTTTAACTTTGGACGGGGTCAAAAATTTCAATTTTCCTCAATTGATACATAGTTTTAAATTTATTATAATATTAAAATAATAAATCGTCAATTTTTGAGTAGAAAAATTAAACCCAGCCCAAGACTTATATTCTCATATGGGTGATATTTTAAATGTTTTTTAAATTTTGGATTAAGAAGAGTGAGATGTTCTTTTTGAAAAAAAAAATTGAAATAGAATTCTAGCTTGACTAAATTTTATTATTTCAAAATTTGGAAGAGATTATAAATTATGACCCAACCGTTAAGGGTCTACAATTTTAACCCTACTAAAGACTAAAGACAAAATCAAGTGTGTAGTTACAAAAGTATTTGTAATGTTCTTCAAATGGTCAATTTTGGGTCAAAACACGATTTTTATAAATTTACATTTTCGTCTTAGAAAAGGTAAATTTTAATTATAAAATATTTAATTTTAGCGGATTTATAATGTTCATAATATTTTTAGAATAAAATAATCAACTATCAATCACACTTTTTTTTATTACCTATGTAATATAATAATTTATGAAATAAATATTTTTGTTAATAAAAATTAACTTATCTTAAATAAATTTATCTTCTGTTATATATTTTATAAAATATATTATATTTGTCCTAATTTTGTACAAATTATGAAAAAATAAGAAAAATACAATTTAAAATAATAAAATACAAAACCTTATATGTTAGGAAACAGGAAGGAGTATATAAAGACATTATCTCTAGATCTTCCCAGACGACGGCAATCGTTTCTTTTTCTTCGGTCTTCAAAACCCTTGTATCTCTACATCTTCCCAGATAAATCCCGCTACGAAGGTGAGAGATTCTTTGATTGTTTGACGGTTCATTGTGTTTCAATTTTGTTCGTGTTTTGATGATTTCGTGGTCCGGGAAACTATGTAGGTAGCAAACCTTAGAAGCTCGGAAAAATCTTCCGCTAAGATGATGAGATACTCTTCGATTGACGTGGGCCAATCATCAAAGAAATCTGCTACGAAGGTGAGAGATTCTTTGATTGGCGGTTTAATTCCTTTTATTCGTGATTTAATGATTTTCGTGGTTCGTAGGTTGAAGGCAAATTATCTAAGAAGAAATCCTGTAAGAAGATAAAGGCGGGCAATTTATCAGAGGATTTTGGTACGAAGGTGAGAGATCCTTTGATTGTTGGTTTGTTTGCGATTCCTTTTGTTCGTTCTTTGATGATTTTCGTGGTTTGTAGGTTGCTTTAAGCCAACCTTCGAAGAAAGGTACGGTTTTAAATAATTTATTATAAGCTTTTTGCTGGACTTCTTAAGGAACAAACAAGTATGCCGGTGCTTTCAGTTATTAACCTAACAGCTTTTAATCGTATCTATTTCTAACAATGAGCAGAGGAAGCAGCTGATTTCAAGGAGTCTGTAATGGCGGAATTTACATCACAGTACAGGTTTGGTAATTTCTTGTTATTTCTAACTTGAGACTTTAATTTGGTTACTGCCTAATAAACATTGTGCATTCTTATGACTACAGAGGGGTGTGGTCCTATCCTTCAACATTCGTTGCAGAAATCAGTGGATATGATGGGTTTGATGCCGATTCCGAAGCCCACGTATGATGCACACATCATTACCTTACATTAGCTCTTTTATATATCTGCCCGTCTTAATACTTTAAGCTATTCTGCGTGCAGAAGGCATTGTTAGAGTGTTTCTATAGGATTGGAAGGATCCAACGAACAAGATCTGGTGGTGGGTAAGTAAACATTGCATGTTTTGATAGTGTGTGTGGTGTTTGTAGAATGGTGAAATTTAGTTTTATTGTTGTTATTTTTTGTAATACACTTGATTTTAGTCCAGTTCATCAGTAAAAAATTAAGCTAATTCAATGAATTACATGGTGTTTTTAGACTGGTGTTTTATATTCTTGTTATATTGGTTCAGGTATGTTCATATCGGTTTTGATAGCTTGGACTCCCTTTACAAGGCTTTGGAAATTACTAAAATTGGTGACCAGCCTGTTACCGTGTAAGTTCTTATGATATGTGAATTTACATTGATAATTTCTAACTAGAGATTTTAATTGGGTTACTGTTTTCTTATGACTGCAGCAAGATGGCGTTTCCTTATCCTAACAGGGCAGAAGTTCGTGGTTTTGATACTAGTGCTGGTGCCGAGGAAGCTCATGTATGATGCACATATCATTATCTTACATTAGCTCTTTTTATATATCTGCCCGTCTTACTACTTTAAGCTATTCTCCGGGCAGAAGGCATTGGAAAAGCATTTTAAAGATTGTGGAAGCATAGAAGGAATACGCGTTAATCTTACTCCTGGGTAAGTAACTTGATTTCTTGTGGAAGTTCTGATAGGATGGTGGGCTCTTTTTTGAACCTATATGATTTAAGACAGCTTTATAAAAAACAATTTAGTTTCACTTATTTTTAGTCCAGTTCAGGAAAAATTAAGCTAAGCTGATTGACTCTACTATATGAATTACATGGTATCTTTTAGTGTATGTGTAGACTGGTGTTATATATTCTTGTTACATTATTTCAGGTATGCATACATTGATTTTGCAAGCATAGACTCTCTTCACAAGGCTTTGGAACTTAATAATACTAGAGTTGATGGTCATCCTGTTACGGTGTAAGTTCTTGTGATATGTGATTTTACATTGATAATTTCTACTAATCTCTAATAACTAGAGATTTTAATTTGGTTACTGTTGAATAAACAATGACTACAGCGTGCAACCGGGAGGAGGAGGCTGCAGTCGACATAGATTCGGAGGAAGCAGTGTACATAGATTCAGGGCAGACGTGAGTTGGTCCCATGATATTGACGTATGAAGCACATCTCATTACCCTTACATTAACTCTTTTACATGCCAATCTTAATACCCTTGAGCTATTCTTTGTGCAGCTGAGGGCACTGACGCCACATTTTGAAAAGTGTGGAACGATAAGAAGAATAGTTTATGGTTCTAGGTTAGTAACTTGATGTTCTCTGTGGAAGTATATATATATATTTTTTTTACTGGAATCTCTTTAGGATGTGAAATATTGCATGTTGTAATAGTGTTTGTGGTTGTAGCATTCTTTGTTTTTTAACTAAATATGATTTAAGCCTCCTTTATCTGTAGACCAAAAAAACATTTTGTTGAAATTTAACTTAATTCAGTTCTATTGTTGCCAATTTTCAGTACACCTATTTTAGTTAAAAAAAAGAAGCTATTGTGACTTCCAATTTTTGTGGTGTGAGAAGGCTGTTTATGTTTCATTCTGGTACTAGTAATGTTTGTTCTTACATTGATTCACCCTAGGTGTGCTTCGGTTCTATTTACACACTTGGACTCCCTTAACGAGGCTTTGAAACTTGATAAAACTCGAGTTGACAACCAAAAAATTAGAGTGAGGAAATGCATCGTCGGTGGGGGTTTGTGATTAATTCAGGTATGTGATTAGGGCCGTGATTTTGTTACTTTTGCCAATACTTATCGTGGCAAAAGTGTTGTTTTCAGATGTCAGATACTTGATCATTGTGCTCTCAACAAGCCAGACTAGTGTATATTATGAACGTTACCCTATTCTTATCGGTATGCTTTTTTATCTCTTTTTGCAGGAATGAAGTATTAGCTTGATGCTGAGCAAGGCTCCTCCCCTATCGTCGATCTTGTAACTATTATGTTTTACCATAATGTTATGTTTGTGTATCGATGTATCAAAACTAGCGTTTTCTTCAAAACTATCCCCTATCGTCGATCTTGTTACTATCATGTTTTACAATAATGTTTGTGTATCGAAGTATCAAAACTAGCGTTTTCTTCGAAACTATCGTGTACTCAATGTTATTCAAGATCATTTTTGAGAAAAATATATTCAGTTTTTTTGAGTACCTATTGTGACAATAAATGAAGAATGAAGACGATTAGTCTTAGAGAACGATTAGTCAGAGCATCTCCCATGGTGATGGTGATGGTGATGGTGATGGTTTTGTAGTTGCTTGCTATTTTCGTAAGTAGTTGTTGCGAAATCACTGATAGATTGTGTCATATATTTGTGGAAATTCTCACCATACTCCTAGTGCTACATTGTGTGGCCGTGCTCTGATATCACTTGTAACAATACACTTAAAATCAACTGAATAAACTGGTAATTTGCAGCATGAGGTTGAGATTTTCAGAGTGAGAGGAGGAAGAACACAAGGGTTTGAAGATGAGAGAGAATAAGCTAAACTATGTAAGCTTAGCTATGGCAATCATGTTTCACATTTTCGATGTCCAATCGTAATGCTTCAGCCGTGATTTAACCACCTCTCCGTCCTGGATGAGTTGTAACAACTTCAATAATAATCATACTCATTCCTCCCTTTCAAACCTTTAGGCCCTGTGTGGTTCGCTTGGTTTTTGGTTTCGGTTTGAGCAAAACCTTGTTTTGGACTTGATTTTGATCAAAATCAGATTTGGGCAAAATCTTGAGTGGTTGGATGTTATGAGTTTTGAATTTTGAATTAACTATTATCAGGTTGGATTATGATCAATTAAAATTTTGAATTTTTTTTGACCCAACCTCATTTGACCGTGTTTGCACCAAAATTTTAAT
This sequence comes from Cruciata laevipes, assembly GCA_963678965.1. Taxonomy (NCBI): domain Eukaryota; kingdom Viridiplantae; phylum Streptophyta; class Magnoliopsida; order Gentianales; family Rubiaceae; genus Cruciata; species Cruciata laevipes. Next base: position 6,692,934 of record OY787641.1, on the reverse strand, counting down.
TTTAACTTTGGACGGGGTCAAAAATTTCAATTTTCCTCAATTGATACATAGTTTTAAATTTATTATAATATTAAAATAATAAATCGTCAATTTTTGAGTAGAAAAATTAAACCCAGCCCAAGACTTATATTCTCATATGGGTGATATTTTAAATGTTTTTTAAATTTTGGATTAAGAAGAGTGAGATGTTCTTTTTGAAAAAAAAAATTGAAATAGAATTCTAGCTTGACTAAATTTTATTATTTCAAAATTTGGAAGAGATTATAAATTATGACCCAACCGTTAAGGGTCTACAATTTTAACCCTACTAAAGACTAAAGACAAAATCAAGTGTGTAGTTACAAAAGTATTTGTAATGTTCTTCAAATGGTCAATTTTGGGTCAAAACACGATTTTTATAAATTTACATTTTCGTCTTAGAAAAGGTAAATTTTAATTATAAAATATTTAATTTTAGCGGATTTATAATGTTCATAATATTTTTAGAATAAAATAATCAACTATCAATCACACTTTTTTTTATTACCTATGTAATATAATAATTTATGAAATAAATATTTTTGTTAATAAAAATTAACTTATCTTAAATAAATTTATCTTCTGTTATATATTTTATAAAATATATTATATTTGTCCTAATTTTGTACAAATTATGAAAAAATAAGAAAAATACAATTTAAAATAATAAAATACAAAACCTTATATGTTAGGAAACAGGAAGGAGTATATAAAGACATTATCTCTAGATCTTCCCAGACGACGGCAATCGTTTCTTTTTCTTCGGTCTTCAAAACCCTTGTATCTCTACATCTTCCCAGATAAATCCCGCTACGAAGGTGAGAGATTCTTTGATTGTTTGACGGTTCATTGTGTTTCAATTTTGTTCGTGTTTTGATGATTTCGTGGTCCGGGAAACTATGTAGGTAGCAAACCTTAGAAGCTCGGAAAAATCTTCCGCTAAGATGATGAGATACTCTTCGATTGACGTGGGCCAATCATCAAAGAAATCTGCTACGAAGGTGAGAGATTCTTTGATTGGCGGTTTAATTCCTTTTATTCGTGATTTAATGATTTTCGTGGTTCGTAGGTTGAAGGCAAATTATCTAAGAAGAAATCCTGTAAGAAGATAAAGGCGGGCAATTTATCAGAGGATTTTGGTACGAAGGTGAGAGATCCTTTGATTGTTGGTTTGTTTGCGATTCCTTTTGTTCGTTCTTTGATGATTTTCGTGGTTTGTAGGTTGCTTTAAGCCAACCTTCGAAGAAAGGTACGGTTTTAAATAATTTATTATAAGCTTTTTGCTGGACTTCTTAAGGAACAAACAAGTATGCCGGTGCTTTCAGTTATTAACCTAACAGCTTTTAATCGTATCTATTTCTAACAATGAGCAGAGGAAGCAGCTGATTTCAAGGAGTCTGTAATGGCGGAATTTACATCACAGTACAGGTTTGGTAATTTCTTGTTATTTCTAACTTGAGACTTTAATTTGGTTACTGCCTAATAAACATTGTGCATTCTTATGACTACAGAGGGGTGTGGTCCTATCCTTCAACATTCGTTGCAGAAATCAGTGGATATGATGGGTTTGATGCCGATTCCGAAGCCCACGTATGATGCACACATCATTACCTTACATTAGCTCTTTTATATATCTGCCCGTCTTAATACTTTAAGCTATTCTGCGTGCAGAAGGCATTGTTAGAGTGTTTCTATAGGATTGGAAGGATCCAACGAACAAGATCTGGTGGTGGGTAAGTAAACATTGCATGTTTTGATAGTGTGTGTGGTGTTTGTAGAATGGTGAAATTTAGTTTTATTGTTGTTATTTTTTGTAATACACTTGATTTTAGTCCAGTTCATCAGTAAAAAATTAAGCTAATTCAATGAATTACATGGTGTTTTTAGACTGGTGTTTTATATTCTTGTTATATTGGTTCAGGTATGTTCATATCGGTTTTGATAGCTTGGACTCCCTTTACAAGGCTTTGGAAATTACTAAAATTGGTGACCAGCCTGTTACCGTGTAAGTTCTTATGATATGTGAATTTACATTGATAATTTCTAACTAGAGATTTTAATTGGGTTACTGTTTTCTTATGACTGCAGCAAGATGGCGTTTCCTTATCCTAACAGGGCAGAAGTTCGTGGTTTTGATACTAGTGCTGGTGCCGAGGAAGCTCATGTATGATGCACATATCATTATCTTACATTAGCTCTTTTTATATATCTGCCCGTCTTACTACTTTAAGCTATTCTCCGTGCAGAAGGCATTGGAAAAGCATTTTAAAGATTGTGGAAGCATAGAAGGAATACGCGTTAATCTTACTCCTGGGTAAGTAACTTGATTTCTTGTGGAAGTTCTGATAGGATGGTGGGCTCTTTTTTGAACCTATATGATTTAAGACAGCTTTATAAAAAACAATTTAGTTTCACTTATTTTTAGTCCAGTTCAGGAAAAATTAAGCTAAGCTGATTGACTCTACTATATGAATTACATGGTATCTTTTAGTGTATGTGTAGACTGGTGTTATATATTCTTGTTACATTATTTCAGGTATGCATACATTGATTTTGCAAGCATAGACTCTCTTCACAAGGCTTTGGAACTTAATAATACTAGAGTTGATGGTCATCCTGTTACGGTGTAAGTTCTTGTGATATGTGATTTTACATTGATAATTTCTACTAATCTCTAATAACTAGAGATTTTAATTTGGTTACTGTTGAATAAACAATGACTACAGCGTGCAACCGGGAGGAGGAGGCTGCAGTCGACATAGATTCGGAGGAAGCAGTGTACATAGATTCAGGGCAGACGTGAGTTGGTCCCATGATATTGACGTATGAAGCACATCTCATTACCCTTACATTAACTCTTTTACATGCCAATCTTAATACCCTTGAGCTATTCTTTGTGCAGCTGAGGGCACTGACGCCACATTTTGAAAAGTGTGGAACGATAAGAAGAATAGTTTATGGTTCTAGGTTAGTAACTTGATGTTCTCTGTGGAAGTATATATATATATTTTTTTTACTGGAATCTCTTTAGGATGTGAAATATTGCATGTTGTAATAGTGTTTGTGGTTGTAGCATTCTTTGTTTTTTAACTAAATATGATTTAAGCCTCCTTTATCTGTAGACCAAAAAAACATTTTGTTGAAATTTAACTTAATTCAGTTCTATTGTTGCCAATTTTCAGTACACCTATTTTAGTTAAAAAAAAGAAGCTATTGTGACTTCCAATTTTTGTGGTGTGAGAAGGCTGTTTATGTTTCATTCTGGTACTAGTAATGTTTGTTCTTACATTGATTCACCCTAGGTGTGCTTCGGTTCTATTTACACACTTGGACTCCCTTAACGAGGCTTTGAAACTTGATAAAACTCGAGTTGACAACCAAAAAATTAGAGTGAGGAAATGCATCGTCGGTGGGGGTTTGTGATTAATTCAGGTATGTGATTAGGGCCGTGATTTTGTTACTTTTGCCAATACTTATCGTGGCAAAAGTGTTGTTTTCAGATGTCAGATACTTGATCATGGTGCTCTCAACAAGCCAGACTAGTGTATATTATGAAGACTAGTGTATATTATGAACGTTACCCTATTCTTATCGGTATGCTTTTTTATCTCTTTTTGCAGGAATGAAGTATTAGCTTGATGCTGAGCAAGGCTCCTCCCCTATCGTCGATCTTGTAACTATTATGTTTTACCATAATGTTATGTTTGTGTATCGATGTATCAAAACTAGCGTTTTCTTCAAAACTATCCCCTATCGTCGATCTTGTTACTATCATGTTTTACAATAATGTTTGTGTATCGAAGTATCAAAACTAGCGTTTTCTTCGAAACTATCGTGTACTCAATGTTATTCAAGATCATTTTTGAGAAAAATATATTCAGTTTTTTTGAGTACCTATTGTGACAATAAATGAAGAATGAAGACGATTAGTCTTAGAGAACGATTAGTCAGAGCATCTCCCATGGTGATGCTGATGGTGATGGTTTTGTAGTTGCTTGCTATTTTCGTAAGTAGTTGTTGCGAAATCACTGATAGATTGTGTCATATATTTGTGGAAATTCTCACCATACTCCTAGTGCTACATTGTGTGGCCGTGCTCTGATATCACTTGTAACAATACACTTAAAATCAACTGAATAAACTGGTAATTTGCAGCATGAGGTTGAGATTTTCAGAGTGAGAGGAGGAAGAACACAAGGGTTTGAAGATGAGAGAGAATAAGCTAAACTATGTAAGCTTAGCTATGGCAATCATGTTTCACATTTTCGATGTCCAATCGTAATGCTTCAGCCGTGATTTAACCACCTCTCCGTCCTGGATGAGTTGTAACAACTTCAATAATAATCATACTCATTCCTCCCTTTCAAACCTTTAGGCCCTGTGTGGTTCGCTTGGTTTTTGGTTTCGGTTTGGTTTTTGGGCTTTGAGCAAAACCTTGTTTTGGACTTGATTTTGATCAAAATCAGATTTGGGCAAAATCTTGAGTGGTTGGATGTTATGAGTTTTGAATTTTGAATTAACTATTATCAGGTTGGATTATGATCAATTAAAATTTTGAATTTTTTTTGACCCAACCTCATTTGACCTTGTTTGCACCAAAATTTTAATTTTAACTTTGGACGGGGTCAAAAATTTCAATTTTCCTCAATTGATACATAGTTTTAAATTTATTATAATATTAAAATAATAAATCGTCAATTTTTGAGTAGAAAAATTAAACCCAGCCCAAGACTTATATTCTCATATGGGTGATATTTTAAATGTTTTTTAAATTTTGGATTAAGAAGAGTGAGATGTTCTTTTTGAAAAAAAAAATTGAAATAGAATTCTAGCTTGACTAAATTTTATTATTTCAAAATTTGGAAGAGATTATAAATTATGACCCAACCGTTAAGGGTCTACAATTTTAACCCTACTAAAGACTAAAGACAAAATCAAGTGTGTAGTTACAAAAGTATTTGTAATGTTCTTCAAATGGTCAATTTTGGGTCAAAACACGATTTTTATAAATTTACATTTTCGTCTTAGAAAAGGTAAATTTTAATTATAAAATATTTAATTTTAGCGGATTTATAATGTTCATAATATTTTTAGAATAAAATAATCAACTATCAATCACACTTTTTTTTATTACCTATGTAATATAATAATTTATGAAATAAATATTTTTGTTAATAAAAATTAACTTATCTTAAATAAATTTATCTTCTGTTATATATTTTATAAAATATATTATATTTGTCCTAATTTTGTACAAATTATGAAAAAATAAGAAAAATACAATTTAAAATAATAAAATACAAAACCTTATATGTTAGGAAACAGGAAGGAGTATATAAAGACATTATCTCTAGATCTTCCCAGACGACGGCAATCGTTTCTTTTTCTTCGGTCTTCAAAACCCTTGTATCTCTACATCTTCCCAGATAAATCCCGCTACGAAGGTGAGAGATTCTTTGATTGTTTGACGGTTCATTGTGTTTCAATTTTGTTCGTGTTTTGATGATTTCGTGGTCCGGGAAACTATGTAGGTAGCAAACCTTAGAAGCTCGGAAAAATCTTCCGCTAAGATGATGCGATACTCTTCGATTGACGTGGGCCAATCATCAAAGAAATCTGCTACGAAGGTGAGAGATTCTTTGATTGGCGGTTTAATTCCTTTTATTCGTGATTTAATGATTTTCGTGGTTCGTAGGTTGAAGGCAAATTATCTAAGAAGAAATCCTGTAAGAAGATAAAGGCGGGCAATTTATCAGAGGATTTTGGTACGAAGGTGAGAGATCCTTTGATTGTTGGTTTGTTTGCGATTCCTTTTGTTCGTTCTTTGATGATTTTCGTGGTTTGTAGGTTGCTTTAAGCCAACCTTCGAAGAAAGGTACGGTTTTAAATAATTTATTATAAGCTTTTTGCTGGACTTCTTAAGGAACAAACAAGTATGCCGGTGCTTTCAGTTATTAACCTAACAGCTTTTAATCGTATCTATTTCTAACAATGAGCAGAGGAAGCAGCTGATTTCAAGGAGTCTGTAATGGCGGAATTTACATCACAGTACAGGTTTGGTAATTTCTTGTTATTTCTAACTTGAGACTTTAATTTGGTTACTGCCTAATAAACATTGTGCATTCTTATGACTACAGAGGGGTGTGGTCCTATCCTTCAACATTCGTTGCAGAAATCAGTGGATATGATGGGTTTGATGCCGATTCCGAAGCCCACGTATGATGCACACATCATTACCTTACATTAGCTCTTTTATATATCTGCCCGTCTTAATACTTTAAGCTATTCTGCGTGCAGAAGGCATTGTTAGAGTGTTTCTATAGGATTGGAAGGATCCAACGAACAAGATCTGGTGGTGGGTAAGTAAACATTGCATGTTTTGATAGTGTGTGTGGTGTTTGTAGAATGGTGAAATTTAGTTTTATTGTTGTTATTTTTTGTAATACACTTGATTTTAGTCCAGTTCATCAGTAAAAAATTAAGCTAATTCAATGAATTACATGGTGTTTTTAGACTGGTGTTTTATATTCTTGTTATATTGGTTCAGGTATGTTCATATCGGTTTTGATAGCTTGGACTCCCTTTACAAGGCTTTGGATATTACTAAAATTGGTGACCAGCCTGTTACCGTGTAAGTTCTTATGATATGTGAATTTACATTGATAATTTCTAACTAGAGATTTTAATTGGGTTACTGTTTTCTTATGACTGCAGCAAGATGGCGTTTCCTTATCCTAACAGGGCAGAAGTTCGTGGTTTTGATACTAGTGCTGGTGCCGAGGAAGCTCATGTATGATGCACATATCATTATCTTACATTAGCTCTTTTTATATATCTGCCCGTCTTACTACTTTAAGCTATTCTCCGTGCAGAAGGCATTGGAAAAGCATTTTAAAGATTGTGGAAGCATAGAAGGAATACGCGTTAATCTTACTCCTGGGTAAGTAACTTGATTTCTTGTGGAAGTTCTGATAGGATGGTGGGCTCTTTTTTGAAACTATATGATTTAAGACAGCTTTATAAAAAACAATTTAGTTTCACTTATTTTTAGTCCAGTTCAGGAAAAATTAAGCTAAGCTGATTGACTCTACTATATGAATTACATGGTATCTTTTAGTGTATGTGTAGACTGGTGTTATATATTCTTGTTACATTATTTCAGGTATGCATACATTGATTTTGCAAGCATAGACTCTCTTCACAAGGCTTTGGAACTTAATAATACTAGAGTTGATGGTCATCCTGTTACGGTGTAAGTTCTTGTGATATGTGATTTTACATTGATAATTTCTACTAATCTCTAATAACTAGAGATTTTAATTTGGTTACTGTTGAATAAACAATGACTACAGCGTGCAACCGGGAGGAGGAGGCTGCAGTCGACATAGATTCGGAGGAGGCAGTGTACATAGATTCAGGGCAGACGTGAGTTGGTCCCATGATATTGACGTATGAAGCACATCTCATTACCCTTACATTAACTCTTTTACATGCCAATCTTAATACCCTTGAGCTATTCTTTGTGCAGCTGATGGCACTGACGCCACATTTTGAAAAGTGTGGAACGATAAGAAGAATAGTTTATGGTTCTAGGTTAGTAACTTGATGTTCTCTGTGGAAGTATATATATATATTTTTTTACTGGAATCTCTTTAGGATGTGAAATATTGCATGTTGTAATAGTGTTTGTGGTTGTAGCATTTCTTTGTTTTTTAACTAAATATGATTTAAGCCACCTTTATCTGTAGACCAAAAAAACATTTTGTTGAAATTTAACTTAATTCTGTTCTATTGTTGCCAATTTTCAGTACACCTATTTTAGTTAAAAATTAGAAGCTATTGTGACTTCCAATTTTTGTGGTGTGAGAAGGCTGTTTATGTTTCATTCTGGTACTAGTAATGTTTGTTCTTACATTGATTCACCCTAGGTGTGCTTCGGTTCTATTTACACACTTGGACTCCCTTAACGAGGCTTTGAAACTTGATAACACTCGAGTTGACAACCAAAAAATTAGAGTGAGGAAATGCATCGTCGGTGGGGGTTTGTGATTAATTCAGGTATGTGATTAGGGCCGTGATTTTGTTACTTTTGTCAATACTTATCATGGCAAAAGTGTTGTTTTCAGATGTCAGATACTTGATCATGGTGCTCTCAACAAGCCAGACTAGTGTATATTATGAACGTTACCCTATTCTTATCGGTATGCTTTTTTATCTCTTTTTGCAGGAATGAAGTATTAGCTTGATGCTGAGCAAGGCTCCTCCCCTATCGTCGATCTTGTAACTATTATGTTTTACCATAATGTTATGTTTGTGTATCGATGTATCCAAACTAGCGTTTTCTTCAAAACTATCCCCTATCGTCGATCTTGTTACTATTATGTTTTACAATAATGTTTGTGTATTGAAGTATCAAAACTAGCGTTTTCTTCGAAACTATCGTGTACTCAATGTTATTCAAGATCATTTTTGAGAATAATATATTCAGTTTTTTTGAGTACCTATTGTGACAATAAATGAAGAATGAAGACGATTAGTCTTAGAGAACGATTAGTCAGAGCATCTCCCATGGTGATGGTGATGGTGATGGTGATGGTTTTGTAGTTGCTTGCTATTTTCGTAAGTAGTTGTTGCGAAATCACTGTCGGCATGTTAATTACTATGATAGATTGTGTCATATATTTGTAGAAATTCTCTCATACTTCTAGTGCTACATTGTGTGGCCGTGCTCTGATATCACTTGTAACAATACACTTAAAATCAACTGAATAAACTGGTAATTTGCAGCATGAGGTTGAGATTTTCAGAGTGAGAGGAGGAAGAACACATGGGTTTGAAGATGAGAGAGAATAAGCTAAACTATGTAAGCTTAGCTATGGCAATTATGTTTCACATTTTCGATGTCCAATCGTCATGCTTCAGCCGTGATTTAACCACCTCTCCGTCCTGGATGAGTTGACTGGCCTGAAAAAGACACAATGCCCTTGGGTTGTAACAACTTCTATAATAATCATACTCATTCCTCCCTTTCAAACCTTTAGGCCCTGTGTGGTTCGCTTTTGGGTTTCGGTTTTGGTTTTTGGGCTTTGAGCAAAACCTTGTTTTGGACTTGATTTTGATCAAAATCAGATTTGGGCAAAATCTTGTGTGGTTGGATGTTATGAGTTTTGAATTTTGAATTAACTATTATTAGGTTGGATTATGATCAATTAAAATTTTGAATTTTTTTTGACCCAACCTCATTTGACCTTGTTTGCACCAAAATTTTAATTTTAACTTTGGACGGGGTCAAAAATTTCAATTTTCCTCAATTGATACATAGTTTTAAATTTATTATAATATTAAAATAATAAATCGTCAATTTTTGAGTAGAAAAATTAAACCCAGCCCAAGACTTATATTCTCATATGGGTGATATTTTAAATGTTTTTTAAATTTTGGATTAAGAAGAGTGAGATGTTCTTTTTGAAAAAAAAATTGAAATAGAATTCTAGCAATGAACAATTCTAGAAATAAAATTAAACGACAAACAACCTCTTAATTAAAATGAACAATAAAAAGTAGTTATTTTCAACTTTGCCTGCAAACTTGAAGTAGACACATATATGACATCACACATGACCATACTAATGTGTAACTACTGTACGTCTCATACTCAATCATGGTAATTATTAAATTTGAAAATAAATTTGTTCTCCAAAGAAAGTATCATATCAACTTTTATTGCGACACGTCAAAATTATTTATTAATATTAAAATAGTACTTACTTTTCACGAAATCTACATTAAACTTATATTTATATAATATCCATGTTTCTACAAAAACAAGGAGGGACCATTTTGCAATTTATGCAAATATGAAAATTACACGCGCCACACGCGCCTACCATTTTGGAAATCATGGAATCTCCACCGTTTTCCCTTATGATCTCACTGTCAAACGGTGGGACCCGTACCCTTATTTTCTCCCAGTCCCACCAATAAAAACAAATAAATAGCCTCTTTCTCTTTCCTCTTTGAATTCTCTCTTCGAAATGGCTCCATGGCTTCTGCATAAGCCTAACAGAAACAGAAAAAACAACAATCTTATTAAAAAGATAAATATGCATAGAATAACACTTTTAGAGAGCAATCCTACACTTTAACTATAAAATGGTGTTATGAAAACATGAATATTATAATATAAAAGATGTTGTTTTAAATGCACAACCTGGAAACTTAAAACATGGGACTTATGACTTAAAACATGAGATTTATAATATAAAACATGACAGCCATAAACTAATAACTCAGTCTCCAGCATGTAATTTAAAACATGGGGCATTGCATCTAAAACATTGGTGTTATGAAAACATGGATATTATAATATAAAAGATGTTGTTTTAAATGCACAACCTGGAACTTAAAACATGGGACTTATGACTTAAAACATGGGATTTATAATATAAAACATGACAGCAATAACTACTAACTCAGTCTCCAGCATGTAATTTAAAACATGGGGCATTGCATCTAAAACATTGGTGTTATGAAAACATAGATATTAAACATGACACCTTTCATCCCTAGGAAGATGTTGTTTTAAACAACCTTCACCTTTTACATTAAACATGACACCTTTCATCCCTAACCACACACCTACTAGGAACAGAGTAGCACACACACCTTTTACATTAAATATGACACCTTTTAAAACTAACCACACACCTACTAGGAACAGAGTAGCACACACACACCTTTTACATTAAACATGACACTTTTTAAAACTAACCACACACCTACTAGGAACAGAGTAGCACACATACACCTTTTACATTAAACATGACACCTTTTATCCCTAACCACACACCTACTAGGAACAGAGTAGCACACATACACCTTTTATGCTTAAAGCACACATACACCTTTTATGCTTAAAAGACATACACCTTTTATCTCCACCTTTTATGTTGGTGAACTGGATCTCATCCATTTAAAATCCAATGTTCCAGTTCAAATTTTCTACGGATGACATTCATCGAAAACCTAATTCAACAAATTGAAAGCAACTAAGAACACAAGCAGATCGAATCGAGAAATCTACGCGGCTACTAAAGAATCAAGGATTGAATGAATGAATCAATTACCTTGACGCGTCGTTACAGAAGCATCGAGCATCGCCGCTGTGCCGTTTCGTTATCCGTGCCGCGTCGTTACAGAAGCATCGTGATCTGGAGTCACCATATGACGTTCTAAAGCACGACGCCATTCACGATTTGGAGTCGTATATCGTCGCATCGGAGTCGGAAACTGATCTGGAGCATCGAGCACGCCGCCACTTTCAGAAGCATCGGAGTCGGAAATCGATCAGAAGCATGATTGATCGGAGTCGCCACCGTTTATTGATTGATGGAGGCTGATCGCGCGCTGCGTTGTCGGCGGTTATAGGAGGTTCGCGATTAGGTTCTGAAAATTGGTGCAGATTTGGGGGAAAAATGGGCTTTGTGAAGGGAGTGGGTGGTTATATATGGCGCGTGCTGTCACACGCCGGATCGGAATGCGGGTCGGATCTGCCCGCGAGTTTTAGCTTTATTTTCTCTATTTTTACTTTAGTCCCTGGTCACTATATAGTGACGGTCACTTCCAAGACTTATCCATATAAAGAAGTGCACTTTAAGGCCCCGTTTGTTAGAGCACTGAACTGAACTGAATTGAATTGAACTGAACTGAACTGAAGTGAAAATTAATGTATTGAAAAATGGAATCAGCATGATTGAATTAACCTGAATTTCATCAAATTACATTTTCACTGAACTGAATCAAACTGATCTACGGATAAGTTCTGGCAAACAGTGACCAACTCTTCTTCCACCGTTAATTGGTTTGTACCTAATTTTATATCCAATATTAAAATATACAAGTTATTTTACAAAAAAATATACAAAATTCTTAAATACATGCACACTATATGGTCAAGTTTACAATAATATCCTCCACTTATTTTGGTATTGCTTAATTTTTTATTCTCAAAATACTTCGTCAAAACTTACAAAAGTCTTTCATTTTCTATTCCATGATGAACTTATGACACGTATTAAATCTGGGATTGGACTTAACTCAATTAAATGAACCTAATTGATCTAAACTAAAATAAATATAAGTGCAATGAAATATATTAACAAAATTAATTTTCATTCTATTGAATTATATCAAATTGATATGAATTTTTTTTGAAAAATTCATTCATGGTACTGGGTAAACGTCCAGTAACGTTTACAAGTGGAATCAACATCTAATCGACTAACCTATTAAAATGCTAACTAAATCATATGCTAACTTGACTCATACCGTCTGTACTATTACAAATTGAGAGATCCAATAAAAAAAAACTGTAATACCGCCCTCAGGGATATTATTTTGCAACCGCGAACACCACAACCGCTTGACAGAGAGTAGCGTATCCCGCATCAATCACTGCACCAATCGGGGATCTGCTACAACCACAACACCACTAGATCCAAACCATGATCTATGTTTTTCAAACTGTAAACACCTTGAAAATAATAGATCACGAACGGGAACACGATCCACGACCTGTCCAACCAGATCAAGAACTATAAACAAAAACCTAAACCACGACCTGTCCAACCAGATCGGGAACAAAAATATCGACGAACAACTAAATCATAGATTCAGCCGATCAAATCGAGAACAATATCATTGTGTGAATCACACTTATTCAATGTAATAAAGAATCAATAAACTGAAAATCAATTGTTCCCCATCTCTCCATGATGGGGAAAAGATTGAAGAAGAGGGTTTTTTTTTTCTTCAGGCTGTATCAAATTGATACGAATTGAATAAACTTAATGAGATTGAATAAAATTAAAATTCATATGGAGAGAGTTGACGGTTTTTTTTTTTTTTTTTTTTTTTTTTAATCTTGAGGATTATTGACGGCTCTTCAACCCAAGCAACATAAAATAAAATAACAAAGGTGGCCCGAAGGCGATGTGCCCGAAGGCTAATTCTTAGGCTATCGCCTGGAAGCAAGGTGTTGCCCGGAGGCTGTGATGCCCGAAGGCTTACATCAAAAAGGGAATACATCGTAAAAATCTACGGTCTAAAACTACCTAACAAGCGTAGCACCTTAACTCGCATTCTAGTCTATCTAATCGAAGTCTACCAGTCTAGGCACAATGCAACCCAGACCAGAAGCCCATGGGGTTTACCCTCCCGCCAATTAAGGGTTAGGAGGGACGTAACAAACAAATGGGCAAGGATACTCCCCAAGTCTGTCAGAATAGCTCCACAGAAAGACCAAATCCAAATCATATTCCCTACACTAATACATAAACAATTAGATCACGCCCAGATATTGGCCCTGTTTACTAGAGCTTATTTCTTGATGTACTGAACTGAACTGAACTGAATTGAGCTGAACTGAACTGAACTGAAAATTGATGTATTGAAAAATGGAATCAGCATGACTGAATTAACCTGAATTTCATCAAATTGCGTTTTCACTGAACTGAACTGAACTGAATTGAACTGAACTGAACTGAATTGAACTGAACTGAACTGAATTGAACTGAACTGAACTGAACTGAACTGATCTACAGATAAGCTCTGGTAAACAGGGCCATTGTCATGATCTAATTGACGGCTTAAGATGAAATCAAAATAGATTAGAAAAAATTAAATTGAATATGTTAAACATGTTAATTTGAATTAATACATAAAATATTTTAGTATTTTATGATCTGTACTAATCCCCAGAATATATTATATATAGAAAATGCACTATACAAATTATAGAAAATGCATTCAACCATTCGATGATTTATTTTCCCAGTTCAATTCGCGAGTTGAGTTACAAATTAATTAATTCGTCAACAATATAAATTGATCATGATTACTACTAGTTAGAGCTGTCGATTCGGGTCTAAAGGTCGAACTTGGGTTCGGGTCTAAAAAGGTTCGGGTCAAACGGGTCGGGTTCAAACGGGTCAAGAATGTCTTTTCGGGTCTTGTCGGGTCGGGTCGGGTTTGTGTCGGGTTGATGTCGGGTTGGGACTATTCATCGTGTCGGGTCGAGTTCGTGTCGGGTTTTATAGGGTCGAGTTGGTATCGGATCAGTTTTATTTCCGTGTCGGGTTCGGGTCAAAATATAATATTTTGACAAATACTCGTAACTATATTAAATTTAGTAATTATTATAACCAGTATTAACACTTCGATTCAAAAGAAACTCTAGTTTTAAATATGAATATTAAAATGTCAATAATCACGATGTTAGTAATAAATTAAATTACCAAATACGATATCAACAAGTACTCTATTTTATATTAACACTAAAATAACATGAAATGAAATAATTATTGGGTTGATTTTGATATTAGAATTGGGCATATTTGTTGGGCTTACTTTTGTATTAAGGCCCCAAACCCCTGACAAGATCCGGCTTGCCGGATCTGCATCGAATCGGAAAATACAATTTGGGGAAATTGTATTAACTGTAAAAGCTGTAAAATATCTAATCAAACTACACAATCATGATCCTTCATCAGAAGCGATACTTGCGATTAACCCCTTCCCAATCTATTTATACTACCTCTGAGCTACCCTAACAGAATAAGTTGCAACCGTCACTGAATCGGTATATGAACAACGATCCCAACGACTGAGAGTTGACATCTGGTAAATGACATAAGTGCCCCTGGGCCAATTCCAGGATCATGACAATCCCCACCGCTAAAAATGAGCTTGTCCTCAAGCTCAGAGGTCAAATAGCTTGTATCGAGGAAGCCACCAGTTCTAGTGCCAATTTATGAGTAGAAAGATATGCAATAACACCATCAATTTAGCTGTTTGGGTTCATGTCTGGATTCCAGCAACCTTCCCCCCGTTGCAACATGCAAAGATATTTTAAGGTCATATCACCATGAAAATCAAGGAATTGTATCATCCCTTGAAAAATCCAAACGTGCGGCATAATAAACACCATGAAGTGCACTTTATTTGAACCGGTCCCTTGTATAGCCTCATCATTACTTACATAATCCTGCACCAACCACTTGAATAGTTTTCTGCAACATTTTGGTTTGTGCAAGTCTACAGAATTTGAAGAATTTTGAACTTCCAAGAAGGACAAATAATTGCAGCCAATGTTGCAACTCGAAGCAGCTACCACAAATGCAAAACAAGCACATAATGTCCTCCATTTTCCCTCTCTCTGTAGTACTAGAACTGAAATTGTAGCAGCATCATACCCACTAGAATTCCCTGATTCCACCAGTTCAGCCTTAAAATCCCCAGAAGAAAGAACATAAAACCTTGAACCAGTCTCAAGCCAATATTTAAAGACAACGTTACCCGCTTCGGTCATATTTTCCTTGATGAATGAAAGCTGCTCAATTTTTCTAGGCACCAAATAATGAACAACCTCAATCTTTTCAACCATTCTGAACAAGCTCATTCTTTTGCTTCCCTTCCATATTATTCTGTTCTGATCTTCTAGCTTGACTGAATCCTGTAATCTACTGCCGTATTTTCCCGTTCCTTCTCATCTAGAGATCTAGTGGGCATCGTTTTGCCTCTAATAGTACCCACGGTTCAAAGCCTCCAAGATAGTTTGGATCCCCTCATTCATTATCTCCTCTATTCATATTCCTCACAAGCAGAGGATTTGAAAATGCTGAGGTCAGATGTTGAAAAGGTCGTTATTGATTCAGCATCTCTCACCGGCCACTACCTTGTAAATGCTTCCGACGATGATGAACTGATTTTCCAGCTGCTTCGAAGGACTACGATTCTCAACACGGAGCTTGTTTTGATGAAGCTATTAATGGGACCTTACAAATTGGCTGGCACAATATCGAGTGGAACTTCTGAAGCCAAAAAGGGGTTAAGCTCGGTGCTTGCCTCTCTTAAGAATGATTCCACTGCCTATTGAAATATCTATCTACCAGACTTAGATCAAATAAGCTGTCTAAATTACTACTTCAGTTGTAAAACAGAAACTAAAGTGCGGAAAGTAAACGACACGCAGATTTGATCACGCAGTTCGGTGCAATGCACCTACGTCTGCGGGGCCGTAGCCCTGTGTTGAAATCATTCCACTAAATTGTCAAAAGAAGATTACAAACTTATCTTTTACAATTTCTAAGTGGTTGCGATCCCTCGCTCCAATCGGACCACTAGTTCTCCCTAGTCTACGATCACTCCCACGCCAGGAGCTTTATGGAGATTTCAAACACACAGGCTTCACACGTCCAAGTGTTGGTATGAAGTAGAACGGACTGTGCTGCCTTTTGCTCAAGTGTAAAACAGATTCTGAAGTGCAGAATTGTTGCTTGTAAAATCGATAGATTGAGCAGCGCAGCTTGATGTCCCTTTATAGCACAATGCCGTGTTTGAACAGCTAACTTCACGGCATAAACTTCCTTCCTTCAATCATGCTTCATTTGATTCCTAAAATCTCTGAAGATAAGGAATAAAGAATATCTTCCAATCTGAAAAATATGGAAAGATTCGATCCAGCTCATGAACAAATCTCCACGGTGAAAAATACTTAGTTGTAGATATTCTTTGGACTGTATTTACCATAAAATTCCAGCTCACAATATCCTCATGCCATTTAACAGCTGCAAAGGAATTTCTGGCAATTTTCTGCTAAACCCTAATCGATGTTGCAACATCGAATCTGCACAAATTAGCCAACAAAAATATGGACTCTACAATCTCCCCCTTTGGCAATTTGTGGACCGGAAACAACTTTTGGATGGCGCCAAAATAACAGCTACTTCTCAAACACCCTTTAGTAATCAACTCCCCCTGAGTGATAGCACTACTTCCAAAATCAATCCATCCAAATCAAAAATCAATAATGTAGCAGAAAATGAGAATTATTAAATACAGTCATCCAAACTAAAACTCCACACATGAGTTAGTCCAAAATGATTCGGAGAAAGAATCAATAATCCAGTGAAATCCAAAAGTCCAATGAAATCCAAAAGTAACTCCCCCTCGGACCATGAACTGCCAAAGCTTCAGACCCAACTCAATCATCCCTAGAGATAGTATTCCTCTTAGACCTTCGAAGACCAGCGGACTCAGGCCCCTGAACATCTGTAGACTTAGATTTCTTTGAGACAGGCTGGGATGAGGAAGAAACTCTGGACCTTTTAGAGGCGGAAGTGAGCTTAACTCCAGAAGAACCAGCTGTAGCAGCAGCTGAAGAAGATCCTGGAACTTTAGTGTGCCTCTGAGCTATTAACTCTAACAACCTCTCTTTATCATCACTGTACTTCTTAGCCATGTCCGAGTGATAATCCATCTGACTCATATGATACTTCATCTTCATCTCAACTGCCTTTAGCCTGATCCTATCCAAGGCAACTGCAGAGTTTGGAGGGAAATCATGAGATTCACTGGGAAGATCCAACACCTCCCTCTTAGAGGTAGACTCAGTAGGAGCAAAGAATCTGGCCTTCAGTAATGTATCAGCAGGTAATACCACTCCTTGAGACCTCAATAGAGCTGTAATCAGACATGGATGGGGTAGGGAATCAGACCTCCTAGAATTCTTTACAGCATGATGAATTCTATTAAAAATAATCTTGCCCAGATTGACCTCTGCACCAATCCCAATACCATACAGAATCTGAGCCTGGTCCTTAGTGACAGTAGTGGTGTTCTTGGTTTGCATCCAGCATCCAACCAGTACCTTGAACAGTAACCAATACTTCAATGTCAACGACCTCGAATGCATTAACTGCAGGGGCCAATCCTCAAGGATACCACCAGATAGCATCACTGCCATGTCTGTATCAGTAATGTCAAAGGATTCTGGATATGGAAGCTGATTTCCAAACATAATCCGGATACCAAGAGCCTCGTTGATCAGTTCAGGAGAGAAACCAAGGATCTGACCTCTAAAGTATACTTTGCCAAACCAATCAGTCCCAGGCTTAGCATTATCTGCCTGCAAGTTGCTGTAGAATTCTCGGACAAACGTGGGTTCATAGTGAGTATACATTGTAGCTGCATGACTGAGCTCCACTTGCTCCAAGTATTCATCAAATCCACATTCGGCACACTCCTCCAAATCAATCACCTTTTCAACATTAAACTCCTTGAGAGATAGCCTGTAGAAAGTTGCAGTTGCTTCATCAGAGTAGAACTTGTCATTCAGTGCCATAGAAATCAACCGAGCCTTTAGAACTTCAGAATCATCAGTAGTCTCAGGTGGTGGAGCATTATCAGAGGTTTCCAGATCAGTAAACATCTCCTCTTGCCCCGAAGCAAAATCAGACTTAGGCACAGCATGAGAGTAACCATCTGATCCACTGTGTTGAGCTGTAGGACCTGGAGATGACTCATCATAAACTGGAGGAGGCACATCATGGACTGGAGAAGGAATAGGATCAGGTGCAATATTCCCCAGAAAAGAGTCCACACCTCCAAAGTCTTCTTTATCACTATCAAGTATAGCTGTGTCCCCAGATTTGATGTCATCTTCATCATCTCCCAAAATGACTGTATCCGAAGACCGAGATCCATCAGCAGGCTCAGGGAATAAATCATCAATACAGGCCTCAGAATTTTGACCGCAAGCAGACAAATTAAGATCTGGTAAATCAGGCCTCAGATGTTCAGGAGCCAGTGTCTCTGGAATAGCAGTAGGAGCACCTTCACTAGCACCAGTGCCCAGACCACAGAGAATCTCAGCCACTTGTTGAAGATCAGAAACATTAGGAGCAGACTCAGCACTATCTGTAATCTTTTGAGAGGAGGGGGAAACAACAAGAGTGTCTCCACTAGTCTTAGGGACATCTTGCTGGAGAGATGTTTCAGAACTAGGAGCACTGCCATCCGAACAAATTCTATCAGCAATGGTTTTCAACTTTGAACCAGAACTGGGTGAGGGAGCTGTGGGAGCAGAAGTGAGGAGCACTGGAACATCAACATCTGATTTTGATTCGGATGAAGAGGTACTTGGAGTTCTGGAATCAATAGATGAATCAGAGGAGGCAGGTTCTCTGAGTCCCAGAGTTCTATCAATTCTTCTCTGCTGCCGTCCTTGGACACTAGCAACCAAATGCCTAGTTTCAATAGCTGTAAGTGGGGCATCATCATAGGTGATATCCACAACACCTGGAATCCGCTTATGCAGAATCTTGGACCTCTTGCATCTAGGAATACTGACTGAAGGGGCCACTGTAGTATTAACAATAGGAGTAGGAGCTTCTAGATCAATGGCCGTACTAGGGGTGTTGGTGAACTTGGTGTGCAGCTTAGAGTTCCACCGTGTGACATAGGGTCTAGTCCTCCCTGAAGTAGGAGCTGGTGGCCGTGGAGGCTTGGAGTTTGACCTCGTATACACCTTAGTATAGTCCTTAGCACCCTTGACTGAATTGGCCACTGCTGGAACGAGCTTAGGATTAAATGAGTTTCGGCTTGATGTAGGAACATCAGACGCACCTTTAACATCGATCTTAAGAGACTCAGTGAGTCCATCTGTAATCGGCTGGACCTCTTCATGTACAGAACCAGAGAGGGTAGGGTTTTCGGGGTATTGTATGGATGGAATGGGTTCTAGGTGAGAGTTAGACCCAGCAACATCGGCTCGAGTAAATTGAACCCTAGGGTTTTCTTCCCCTAAATCTGGAATCAGCTGCCCTGCATTACCCATACGAAACCGACTACAACGACGGAAGTATAACCCAGCCATATTACGAAAACTCCTAATAACAAAAATCACCACTACGGACAACCTCGAACAACCCAAAAGGCAAGAGGAACAGGCACAAATCGAAAGGACAGATGATACCTTGTGGGAGCGAACGAACACCGTTAACCAGAGAGAGTTAATCACAACCAACGTCCGATGAAGTGCTGAACTTTGCGGCCGACAACACCACTTCCAGAGAGAGGTCTAAGTCTTGTGGGATTTTAGAAGAATACCAATAGTCCAAAAATTAAGTCGTGAGCGCGAAACCAAAACAGAAAAGAAAAAAATTGATTGTCCTTCCCGAGCTAAAATAAGTCCAAAAATAGCCCGACACAGATTTTTACCAAAAGGACAGTACTTGGTCTTTCATCACGCGCCACCAAATTCCACGCGCTAAATAGGGTTTCATGTTGCAACATGAAATCTAGCCCAGAACTTCTGAAGTACCCAGACACTTGCAGTGTCTCTCCCATATTTTTATGGTTTTGGTTTTATGGAGTAACTACCAAATGGATAATAAACAACAAAGGGGAAAAAAAACAACTATACAGACCAAGGTTTAGAGGTAACCTTAGGCTCGACATACACCAAGGTGTTGTCTAAGGGACTCAAACGTGCTGGCATCTAAAGGTTTGGTGAAGATGTCAGCAAATTGAGCTGCAGTGGGAACAAACTCAATGACAACCTCCTTCTTTTCTACTAAGTCCCGAATAAAATGATGACGAATGTCTATATGCTTCGTTCTGTTGTGCTGCACGGGGTTTTTAGATATATCAATTGCGCTTTTGTTGTCACAGAGCACAGTTAAAATATCCAGGTTAAAGCCATAGTCTTTTAACATGTGTTTCATCCAGATTAGCTGAGTGCAGCAGCTACCAGCAGCCAAATATTCTGCTTCTGCAGTGGATAATGAAATTGAATTCTGCTTTTTGCTGTACCATGAGACTAGATTGTGACCAATGAAGAAACAGCCACCAGTTGTACTTTTTCTGTCATCAGCATTCCCTGCCCAGTCTGAATCACTATATCCAAACACTTGAGAACTTGTACCCTTGGAAAACCATATACCATAATCCGAAGTCCCATGCACATACCGGATGATCCTCTTAACAGCAGAGAGATGAGATTCCTTTGGGGCTGCCTGAAACCTGGCACAAATCCCAACACTGAGACATATGTCAGGTCTGCTTGCTGTTAGATAAAGTAGGCTACCTATCATGCTTCTGTATAATTTCATGTCCACTGGAATTCCCTTGGCATCCTTGGTAAGTTTTTCTGTAGTAGACATCGGGGTTCGTACCGTTTTAGCATCAGCTAAACCAAACCTTTTCACCAGATTTAACGCATATTTGGTTTGGTTGATAAATAGGCCATCCTCTCCTTGTTTGACCTGTAATCCCAGAAAGTATGAAAGCTCTCCAACCATACTCATCTCAAATTCTGAAGTCATCAGTGCAACAAATTCATCAACTAGTCTGTTGGATGTGGATCCAAATACTATGTCATCTACATAGATTTGTGCAATGAGAATGTCCTTCCCTCGAGATAGAAGGAACAGTGTTCTGTCAACACCTCCACGTACATATCCCTTCTGTAAAAGAAATTGAGTAAGCCTTTCATACCATGCTCTTGGAGCTTGCTTCAATCCATACAAAGCTTTCTTTAGTTTGTACACATGATGGGGATGGTGAGGATCTTCAAATCCTTTAGGTTGCTCAACATAGACCTCTTCATTCACCACTCCATTCAGGAAAGCACTTTTAACATCCATCTGATGCAAGGTAAAGTTTAGGACACATGACATGGCTAGGAGAATCCTGACAGATTCAAGTCTTGCCACTGGAGCAAATGTTTCCTCAAAGTCAATGCCTTCAACTTGTGTATACCCCTGTGCAACTAGCCTTGCCTTGTTTCTGGTGACATTTCCATCGCCATCTGACTTGTTCTTAAAAATCCATTTTGTTCCAATAACATTGATACCTTCTGGTCTTGAAACCAACTCCCAAACATCATTTCTTTCAAACTGTTCCAGCTCCTCCTGCATTGCTGATATCCAGTATTCATCCAAGACAGCTTCCTTGTGGTTCTTTGGCTCAACTAATGACAGAAAACATTGGATAACATGTCGACTACCATGATGCATCTTTCCATAGTCAACCCTTGGCAAATCTCTGGGATTAAGAGTTCTGAGTTCATTTCCTGCAGTAACATCATTATCATTTGCTTCAGATTCATCATCCGAGCACATAGTGAATCCACCATCAGGTACGGTTGAATTATCTGGTACTTCAGTAGCATCAGGAGTAACAATAGGTGGTAAGGATCCATCTGAGTCTGTAGGAGTAGTGGTAGGAATAGCTTTAGACACAATTACATCTGCAGATACCGTGGTGACTATATCAGGGCTAGATCCAGTATTAGGGTTTGATGTTGCAACATCGATAATGGAGATTGTATTAGGGTTTAGTGTTGCAACATCAGGGCTGCTTGATAAACTTTGAGTAACTGGAGATGAAGTTTGAGGAGCTGGAGTTGACGTTTGAGGAACTTGAGTTGTCTGTATGATAAGGTCCTCATCATCATCTATAACAGCCACTTTATCTGGAGTATCCTTCACAGCAACGTTGATAGATTCCATGATTGTTCCAGTGCACTTATTAAACACTCTATAAGCCCTGCTATTTGGGGAATACCCTAGAAATATTCCAGAATCAGATTTAGCTTCAAATTTCCCGAGACGCTCTCTGTCCCTTAATATAAAGCATTCTGCCCCAAACACATGAAAATGGGCGACACTGGGTTTCTTTCCTTTCCATAACTCATAAGCTGTCTTCTCAGTCAGGGGTCTCAGATGAACTCTGTTGATAACATAGCATGCAGTTCTGACTGCCTCAGCCCACCATTTTTTTGGTACATGAAATTCTGCAAGCATGGTTCTAGCCATCTCCTGTAGTGTCCTGTTCTTTCTTTCAACAATTCCATTCCCTTGAGGAGTAAAAGCTGGAGCATACTCATGAGAGATTCCATGAGTTTCACAGAATGCGTCCATCTTTGCGTTCTTAAATTCTGAGCCATGATCAGTTTTTATTCTTACAACCCTCTGATTCAGGCTTGCTTTCTCAGTATTTAGCTGAGTGATTAATCTAGTAATTACATCAACTGCCTCTGACTTCTCAGTTAAGAATTCCACCCAAGAAAATCTGGAATAGTCATCCACACACACAAAAATGAATCTCTTTCCTGATACACTTCGGATGTTTACTGGTCCCATGAGATCCATGTGTAACAATTCCAGATTTTGAGATGTAAGTATCTCATGTAGAGCTGAATGAGATGCTCTGGTCTGTTTTCCCTTCTTACAAGGACCACAGATTAAATCCTTCTGATAAGATAGTTGAGGAATTCCCCGAACAGCATTGAGTCTGGATACCTTGCTGAGAGTCTTGGTGTTGACATGTCCCAATCTTCTATGCCATAGAGTTGACTCATCCACTCTTGAGCTCAAACAGTTGATAGTAGGTTCAAGAATATAGCAGTTGTCAGAGGATCTCCTTCCTGTTAGTACCCCATTGATTCCTTGCTTCACAGTGCACACAGATTCATCAAAGTGAACAGTCATGTGGTGGTCACATAGATGACTGATACTTATAAGATTAGCTTTGAGGTCCTCTACCAATAGAACATCATAAAAAATAGGAAAATTCTGGATTTGGAGTTCCCCCTTTCCAACAATCTTGCTGATTTTTCCATCACCGAACTGAACTGTACCAACCCAAGGAAGTACATTTCTCAGTAGATCTACTGATCCAGTCATATGCCTTGAACACCCACTATCGAAGTACCATGTATCCCTGGCATATACACTATAACAAGTGTGAACAACAAAACAATTCAGAGGAGATTTAGGCACCCATACCTTCCTTGTAAGTTTCTTCTGCTGATCTGGATCCATGTTGCAACATGAGGAGAATTGTTTTCCCTGCATGATATCTCTCAACAATCTCATGCATTGATGCTCCTCATGTCCCTTCATCATACAATAAGAGCAACACTTGGGAGGTATCTTTCTTGTCTTGAAGGCAGTCTGAGATTGAGTATTGACATCCTCAAGTAGAGCATGAGTTTTCTTAGGGTTTCTAGAATCTGAGCTGGATGTTCCCTGATTTCCTGCTGAAACAAAGGTCGTTTTCCTGATCTGAGTTTTTGGAAGTAGTGATGATCTGTGAGTAAATCCAAGACCTTGTCTGTTCCCAGAATTCTTTCCCATGATCAGCAGGTCATTCAGTTGGGCAGTACCCTTGTTTAATTTCTGGAGAGTTGATTCAGCCTCCTCAGCTCTAGTAGACATAGCCCTTAGCTTCTTTCCAATCATATCATAGTCAGCAGTTCGTTGGACAAGTTTTCCTTCAGCATCCAGAGCTCTCTTGGTCATGATTTCTAGTTTTCTTTCAAGAATTTCAGCAGCAACTTCAGAATTTTTTGCCCTATTTGTCATGGTTTCCAACTTCTTCAGATCTGCTGCTTGATCCACTGGTTTCTTTCCTTCAGAAATTTCAATCTTTTTCATCATATCCTCTAGCTTTGTTTCTGCATCCACAGCTCTCTTAGTCATACCCTCCAGATTCCTGGTTAATTCATCCACAGCTTCTTCTTCCACTAGAGCAGCATTCATCATGGTATTGACTTTATTCTTCAGTTCGTCAACCTCTTCAACCATGTTCTTAGAGTTGTCATCATTCTTTCCTTGTTTGGTCAGACAATTGATTGTTTCAACACTTTTCTTCCAAGCCTCAAACAGCCTATCATAGGCAGCTTGTAGATCAATTTCTCCTCCAAAATCAAGGTCTTCATCATCCAGTTCAGCTGGTTCAGAATCTATGACTTTAGCACCAAAAGAGACATGCTTCTCAGGTTGAGTATCATCTTCATCATCGCTCCAAGTTTCTCCGGTAGCAATCAGGGCTTTTGAGGGAGTTCTGAGATTTGCACAGTTTGCCTTGATATGTCCAAAACCACCACATTCCCTGCACTGTGGCTTTCCTGCATACTTAGACCCTTCAGCACCTCTTCCAGAGTCATCTGTGTATCCCTCATTCCTGTACTGATTCATTTCTCTACCCTGAAATTCTCTTCCTTGATTCTGAGGCCCTCTATTAAAGTACCCTTTTCTGTCATTATTCCCTCGAAGAAACTTGCTGAAATTTCTTGTCAGTAATGCAATCTCGTCTGTATCTCCTGAGTCAGATTCTTCCACTTTATTTTTTGCTTTTGACTGCCGAACTTGAAATGCCATGGTTTTCCTCTCTTTACTCTTCTCTTGAAGCATTTCTGTAGATTTCAGAAATCCCAGAAGATCATCAACAGATATACTATCCAGCATGTCATTATTTTCTAGATTTAACACAGTATTGTCAAATCTATCAGGAAGAGATCTGATAGTTTTATCAACTATCTGAGCATCAGTATATGTTTCTCCAAACTGATGTGCTCTATGAGACAAGTCCTTAAGTCTGATGCTGAACTCATTCACACTCTCATGTTCCATCATCTGTAAGCTTTCAAATTCTGACTTGATCATTCCACTGATCCTTTTCCTGACTGGTTTAGCACCTTCATGACGTTTCTGCAACGCATCCCATGCTGCCTTGGCTTGAGTACACCCTGAAATAAATCTGAACTGGTCATCATCAACTCCTTGGAACAGTGCATTCATCACTTTGCTGTTCAGTCTTTTGCCTTTCTTCTCATCCTCAGTCCAGGGAGCAGGTTTAGGGATTGTAACTCCAGCCTCATTCACACTAGTTGGAGGCACCCAACCAGTTTCAACAACATCCCAAGCATCATCATCCAACTGGGATATAAACATAGCCATCCTTGTCTTCCAGTAGGGATAATTCCCATCGTTCAGCAGTGGTGGCCTAGAGATAGATCCTCCCTCCCTGGCCATGGTAGATAGTCGATCTCGCTCACCTCGCAAGAGGACAAAGAAGCGACTTAGCTCTGATACCAAATGAAATATCTATCTACCAGACTTAGATCAAATAAGCTGTCTAAATTACTACTTCAGTTGTAAAACAGAAACTAAAGTGCGGAAAGTAAACGACACGCAGATTTGATCACGCAGTTCGGTGCAATGCACCTACGTCTGCGGGGCCGTAGCCCTGTGTTGAAATCATTCCACTAAATTGTCAAAAGAAGATTACAAACTTATCTTTTACAATTTCTAAGTGGTTGCGATCCCTCGCTCCAATCGGACCACTAGTTCTCCCTAGTCTACGATCACTCCCACGCCAGGAGCTTTATGGAGATTTCAAACACACAGGCTTCACACGTCCAAGTGTTGGTATGAAGTAGAACGGACTGTGCTGCCTTTTGCTCAAGTGTAAAACAGATTCTGAAGTGCAGAATTGTTGCTTGTAAAATCGATAGATTGAGCAGCGCAGCTTGATGTCCCTTTATAGCACAATGCCGTGTTTGAACAGCTAACTTCACGGCATAAACTTCCTTCCTTCAATCATGCTTCATTTGATTCCTAAAATCTCTGAAGATAAGGAATAAAGAATATCTTCCAATCTGAAAAATATGGAAAGATTCGATCCAGCTCATGAACAAATCTCCACGGTGAAAAATACTTAGTTGTAGATATTCTTTGGACTGTATTTACCATAAAATTCCAGCTCACAATATCCTCATGCCATTTAACAGCTGCAAAGGAATTTCTGGCAATTTTCTGCTAAACCCTAATCGATGTTGCAACATCGAATCTGCACAAATTAGCCAACAAAAATATGGACTCTACACCTATTCACAAAGGTTGACGTTGATCTTCAAGCGCATTGAACAAGTGGCTAGGGAGGCAGAATCTCTTCACAGGCCCTCACATGTAAAGGTGTTGAAATTGCTTTTAGACTTTAACCTTATCAAGATTCAGCTTTTCCAGACGGAGGAAATCATGAGATGCAGCCCTAGTTCCATTGTTGATGTTGATGACAAATACCAGAAGTGCAAAGATGGAGTGGAGCTCCTCTGTAGGTATTTGTCAGTACTTCCGTCAGACGACCAAGGTGATGAGGAGCTGATCTCAAGAGGGTGGAAAATCTAGTCCCTGCAGGTTCCCAACAACGATTAATTGGTGAAATCCCAGTTAATCAAGTAGTGCATGGGATATTCAAGTGTGGATGATGTATTTAGTTTAAACAAGGTCAAGTATTTAGTTGTGTTGGATGATGTATGGGATATTCAAGTGTGGCATGATTTGAGTAGTGCATTCCCTAATGATCAAAATGGAAGTAGAATCTTGTTTACCACCCGAAATGAAGACCTGGCCGGATCCCGTAAGAATGGAAGCGAATCTGAAGATGGCAGTGCTGCTCTTCATCGTCTTCGTTTTCTCGATGTTGACGAAAGTTGGAACTTATTGCAGCAGCGGGTGTTTGGCACGAAAGTTGGAACTTATTGCACTGGTGAATGTTGGGCAGAAGATTGCAGCAGGCTGCCGGGGTTTACCATTATCAATCATCGCAATTGCTGGGGTCCTTAAAACAACAAAGAAGAGAGTTGATTGGTGGGAGCAAATTGAGAAAGATTTGATTTCGAGCATTCATCAAAGTCCTGTTGTACAATGCATGGCTATCTTTGAGGTGAGTTACAACCGCCTTCCGAACCACTTAAAACCTTGTTTTCTGTACTTTTCCGCATTTGGAGAAGACAACGAGGTACCTACACTATTGATAACTTCAAAATTCTCAGCAATATTCTTGACATTGCGAGTATCAATATTGGTTCTTCCTTCCTGGAGAGAATCGAAAGGCTCTATACGTTGAGATTCTTAGCACTCAGCGGGTATCTAAAATCAGTTCCTCAAACAATTGCACAGCTCTGGAACTTGGAAACACTCATCGTTAAAGGACTTTCTGGAAATGAGGCTGTAGAATTACCGGACACCATTCGAAGCATGTCAAAGTTGAGGCATCTTCATGTGACCGCTCAAGCAAGTTTCAGTAGTACTCCTCAAGATGGAAGTATTGAAAGTTCAGCCAAGTTAGAGAATATGGTTAGCCTTTCGTGCCCCGCTCTTTCTCCAGGAGATAATTCGGTGGAGATGATGAAGCTGTTTCCCAATCTTCAAAAGCTAAGGTGCATATTTTCTGTATCCGGGCAATATTCGACCGAAGACATTGCCTTTCCAGTCCTGGACTTTCTAGGGGAACTCGAGTCGCTGAAGGTAATTTATGATGGTCATCACCATTACTGCCAGCTAAAGGTTACAAGCTTCCCATCAAAACTCAACAAGTTGTCACTCTCAGAGTTTAGCTTTACATGGGAGGCCTTTTCAGCCATTGGAAAACTACCCAATCTCAAAATTCTCAAGCTAGATTCCATTGGTTTTGAGAGCTCATCATGGGAGATGAAGGATAAGGAGTTCAAACAGCTTGAATATCTGAAGTTGGACACTCTGAAAATCACGATATGGGACGCCAAACCGATGCATCTTCCCCGTCTTCAGCAACTAGTATTGCGGAGCTGCAACATGAAAGTTCCAAAAAGTTTTGGACGCATCAATACTTTGGATATGATTGAGCTGAAGAGGTGCGACGCATCTGTAATAGAGTCAGTGATGAAGATTCAACTGAAGAAGATTGACATGAGCAACAAGTCATTCAAGGCCGTCATCGATGGTTTCAATGCAGTTCCGAAATCATCAGATGATTCTATTCCAGCTCCTCAAATGTGTAAGAGTTTCTTATTTCTTCTGTTGCTTCTGCAGTTTAAGCTTATAATTATAAACTACTTCTGCAGGATTTGGTTCTGAAAGTTATTTTTACTGTTGGCTTTTATACAGGAGTGAAGTGAAGAGATCGATCGCTTATGTTATGTAACGGTGGAAGTCACTTGAAGATTCCTGTCTGAGATCATTGCTCTTGAAAAGTAAACTGAGGTTCAAATACTGCATCTGCGCTGGAAATTAAAGCTTGTGTTTTCATTATTTTTGGTTGCAATTTCGGTGATGAGCTGCATCCATGCTGATTGCTGTTCTCCCCCAAAAAATTTCAGTTTGTTATGGATTAATTTGACTATTTTTGTGTTATATTTTGGTCATATATATATGCATGGTTTTTGACTTTTTGGTTTGTAAACCCTAACAATAAATTCAGATTCAGTACTCTTTCAGCTGTGAGAATTTCCTACTGACATTTTTCATTGTTTGATAATCAAGTCTTTCTCAATTATGCAACTTGCAGTTTGGATGTCATGATTTGCGTTATCATGAAGTTTCAATGCTATCCGTATAATCCTACTAAATTAGTTTAGTTCTTGAATTTATTTTTGAGGGGGAAGTTGATTCTAACTTGTTTGGTTGACTATATTTTTTTCTTTGAAATCTAACAAATTTTTAATGACTTTTTCAAAAAATAAATAAAATTCAAATCAACTCAAAAACATTTTAAATAGACTTACGTCGGTATGAAGTCCTTGGCAGTTGGATTCTGAGTTTGACAAGCCTCATGTTTCCAAAGCGCGAGCCTCTTCAATTTCTCCAGCTCCAAGTTTTCCGATAGCCGCCTGAAAATAAACCGCCATTAATGCTGCGAACCAGTTGTTCCAGGGGTGCTCCCCAACGGCCTCATCATCGGTGCCGCTCCAGTTTCCGGCGAACTCCTTCAACGTCTTTCAAGTCTTGTAGCATCAACTCCGACCACGACCAACCCGAACGTACTCCCCGATGATCATGACCGTACTTCGAATTCTCTCAGAGGAAAAGTCAACGCACGAAGAGAGATCAGCCATGATGAAACTCAATGTGACTTTTGAGTAACTTGAACTCTCCAATAACGACACAAAAATAAGACCATAACTAAGTCCTCGATTTCCGCAGGTTTCAAAAAATTCAGTTTTGACAAAATAATTAAATCAACAAGAAATTAAACCGAGAGAAGTTGACTGACTGAAAAGAGAACCGAAGCAAAGTTGGATACTAAAAAAAATTGTCCACTTTCTGAATACTCGTGAAGATCATAAGTGTCGCGAATATTAGTGACGCCTGTCTAGCATGTCACTAAATTGGGAGACTGTCACAACTAGCTCTTCGTCTTTTCCCAAGCAATATGATCAACTATTCAAGTCAGCTGAGTACTGAAGTTTTGTTGCAGCTATCTTATTGTAGCAATTAAAATAGAGAAAATTTGCTTCCAAACAAAAAAATTGTAATACAGACAAATTAAAAGGTTCTCAAACCTCATTTCCATCCCTCCTTCATCTCTTCCAAACGCAGACACTTCTCCGGTAGTTTCCAAGAATTGGAACTCTGAACATTGGCTACATATTGTAGCCAAAATAATTTTTAAATAATGTTATTTTTGAATGCAAGTCGATCGACTCATCATCATCTACACAATGATAAAATTCGACAACGGACAAATCTGAGCAGACTGGGAACTTTATCACTTCATAGTCTTTAATTCACTGTTTAATAAATAGCTCAATCTTCTCCAGCAAGTTACCCTGTCAAATCAGGCTGCCTGCAGCGATATCAAACTAATTAAAACAAAAACAAAAAGTTTAAGTTTCACTAACAAGAGATTTGCACAACAGACTTTGAAGCTGTGTGAATCTGAATCTGAAAGGAAGTATCACAAGGTCAACAGACCTTGGCCAAACGTTCAATCTCCTGCTGGAGTGTAATCTGGACATCGCTCGATGAGTTGAAACTCTGAACCTAATAATGCAAGAAATGAAATAATCACAAGAGTGAAGACTATGATGTCAAAAAGTATATTTAGCCACGGTTGAATTTCAGAACCAACATAAGCTATAAATTTCAATGGATTTCATATTCTAATTAGTTGGGGAAAAATATGAACTTTGTTACATTGGAGCAGCTTAAACCATTGCCCTGGTCCTCTAGCTTCTGTTGCAGGGCCTCATTCTCCTCCTTCAGCATTTTCCCTGCTTCTTGCTCACCCAACAAAGCCTTGTCTAACCTTTCAATTTTGGGTTACATGAAGATGTCTCAACTTTGGGTTGTCGACGTTGAAATAATGTTCCCACTTTGCTTAAAAGTTCAATTGATGGACAAAATGAATCAACATGAAAGCAATGGTACAGACCTCACTTGAGTCTTCGAAATGAAATCATTGTTGCACTGAAAAATTACTGCAGCGTTGATGTATCGCTGTGTTCAAACTTAATATAATTAAATATAATAAATCTGACTAAATTGGCTGAGAATGAAGTTTTATTGCAGTTATATCATACTGTAACAAAAGTGGCAAAAAATAAATAGAGAAATTTTGCTTCAAAATAATTGTAAAGGCTGAAATACACATATTCCTGCCAAAGGCTTCACATCAGACAGTGCTCAATCTCAATCTTCAAGGATGTCATTCTCAAAAACCTCACATCAGACACTTCTCTGATAGTTTGGTCATTTGTTCAAGGATATGCCTCACATCAGACTTGAGAAGCTCCAACTCTTTGTCACTCTTCTCGCGAGCACATTTTTCGTCCTTGAGATTTTGTTGTAAGGCCTCATTCTCCTCCTGCATCTTTTTCAAGGCTACCTGTTCTGCCAACACAGCCTGTTGGAGCGTAAACACTTCACCGCTAACTTGGGCATCCGTCGAAGAGTTGAAACTCTTAACCTGTATACATAATGATGGAGGTAATAATGAATTATAAATGCAGAATATCAAATTTTTCAAAAAATGCATGTAAGCATTAAGATGTTAACTGAATTTCTTACGTTCAAACTCTTGTCACTCTTGTCCAGGTCCTTTAGCTTTTGTTGCAGGGCCTCATTTTCCTCCCTCAGTTTTCTCCCTGCTTCTTGTTCACCCAACAAAGCCTTGTCTAAACGTTCATTTTCCTGCTGGAGCTTAGATACTTCATCGGTAATCTGAGATATTGCAAGTAATGAAATAATGGAGGTTAATTAACCAGAAGAATCAAGACTAGGGATGTCCAAAAGTATCATGTCACGGTTAGATTTCATAACCAAAACAAGCTATAAATCTCAATGGATTTCTTATTCTGATTAGTTGGGGAAAGAACACACAAATTCATCAAAATATGAACTTTCTTACCTTGCCCAAGGCCTCATCGCTTCCATACTCCCGGTCCTTTAGCTTTTGTTGCAGAGCCACATAATCTTCCTTTAGCTTTTTCGAGGCTAGTTGTTCAGCCAACAAAACCTTGGCTAAACTTTCATTTTCCTGCTGGAGCGTAGACACTTCATCGGCAACCTGAGCATCCGTGGAAGAGTTATAACTCGGCACCTACAAGATATTGTAGTAAATGGGAGGTAATTAGAAGGGAACCTTATACAAATACACAAACTAATGGATTTCATATTTCTGATTAGCTAAATAAAATGAAGTAAAAGTTTGAAGATAAAAACGTTTTTTACCTGTGAGTAGCTTAAGCCATTGACAAGGGCCTTAAATTCCCTGCTTTCACTCTCCAGCTGCTGCTCTAGAATTGTCATGACAGACTTCTCTGCAGATACACTGCACCACTTCAACTCTACCATTTTCAAAGTTTCAATGTCACCAAAGCTAGAAGGGACTTCCTTAAGCCTAATGCAGCTTCGCAAGACTAGCTGCTCAAGATTGGGAAGGTGCTCCTTCTCCGCCACCCACTCCACAACCTTCAAAGAGTCTAACTTCAAGTATTCAAGCTGTTGGAATTCATCTTCTTTCATCTCCCATACTTGAGTGTCAAAAGAAATGGTAGCTAACTTCAGGATTTTGAGGTTGGGTAATTTTCCAATGGCTGAAAAGTCATCCCAAGTGAAGGTGAAGTCTGATAGCGACAACTTGTTGAGATTCAGTGGAAACTCTACCCCATTCAACTGACAGTATTGGCTCAGACTACCATAGTAAACGACCTTTAGAGACTCGAGGTTAACCAGAAAGTCTAGAACTGGAAAACGGATGTTTTCCTCAGAATGTTGTGTGGGTTCAGAAAAAGTGCAGCTTAGTTTTCGGAGATGGGGAAACAATTTCATCACTTCCTCCGAAAGATCCCCTTGAACAAGCGCGGGGCAGGAAAGACTAACCATATTATTCAGCTGAGTGGAGCTTTCAAGGCTTCCATCTATCAACTTAAAAATAGCTTGAGTGGTAACATGAAGATGCCTCAACTTTGACATGCTCCATAGTGTGTCCGGTAATTCCACCTTCCCAATCAGCCCTTTCACTATAAATGTTTCCAAGTTCCATAGATCTCCAATGTGTGATGGAAGATAAGAAATATCCCCACTGACTGCCAAGTATCTCAAGGGATAGAGAGAATATATACTATATGATAAGGAATAGCCTAAATTGATACTTTCAATGTCAAGAATACTAAGAAGCTTGAAACTCCTAATAACAGAATCAATATTATCATAAGGACACCTAGGGTATGAGTCACTGGTAGCGAAAAATAACAGATTTCGAACAGATGGTCCAGTTACATCTAACATAGCAAAATGCTTTCTATTGGAAGAAATACTAATGCAATGCTGGTCATAGGATACTGAAACTGGGGAATAGTTTGAATCAACACCATAGTCTAATTGTTTATTGGAAGAGGGAAATAGTTTCTCAAACCCATTTATGTACTTCAGAAACCTCTCATCCATAGCCTTTTGCGAGCACAACTTGTACACCATATCATGAACTTTGCAAGCTTTGACTTTACCATTGGAACCCTTTTTTACAACCATTAGCAAACTTCTACCAATGAGATTTGCCAGATAACTCTCAGCCACATCCTCCAATGATGTTGTGTTCTGATTAGCTTTCTTAACAAATCCCTCTGCAATCCATAATTGTAATAGCTTGTGAACTGGCACCTCATTATCCTCTCCAAAAGCTGCAAAGTACAAAAAACATGCCTTTAACATATCGGGAAGATGATCGTAACTCAATTCCAAGATGTGCATGCACTGAATTTCGGGACTTTCAAGAATACGATAACTCAAATCTCTCTCTATTTTTTTCCACAATTCAACATTCATGTCTTGCGTTTTGAGAATGCCAGATATTGCAATAATCGCCATGGGAAGTCCTTTGCAGCCTCTTGCAATTTCCAACCCAACCGCGAGAAGGTTTTCGGGGCATTCATCCTTATGAAACACTTTTTCCTTTAACAACCTCCAACTTTCATCATCAGTAAGAAAACGAAGATTATGTGGAGCTGTATGAGGTTCAAACAATCCCACCTCCTCGTTACGGGTGGTAAGTAAGATTCTACTTCCATTACGATCATCTGAAAATGCAATTCCCACATCTTCCCATATTTGATTGCTCCATACATCATCCATAACAACAAAGTACCTATTTCCCTTGAGACCTTTGTATAACAAGTCAAGCAACTCATTGTCATCCTTCTTCTCCATCTCATCGGTACTAGATTCAGTAACGTCACTTAGAAGCTTGGTCAATAAATCCCTCTTCCGATAAACTTGAGAAACACAGCACCATGCAAGCCTATGGAAATGATTCTTAATTCGAGGATGGTCGTAAACTCTTCTGGCTAATGTTGTTTTCCCGATCCCTGCCATGCCAGATATGGTCACAACTTCCAGTTTCATTCCTCTCGTAAGTTTGCCAAGAATTATATTATCCTGATCCTCCAAAGAAATCGTAGTTTCCCCGATTTGTGGAGCAATAGTATCTCGTTTCATGATCACTTTCTGGATGGCAACGTGGAGAACACCAGAATCATTACTCATTTGAACAAAATTTACTAACTCGGAGTTGAGTACCTTCATCTCATCAATAACAATAGAAAGGAAGAATATATGTTGCCAACCCCAATACGTTAGAAGAATGCTATCGATGATATGATCAGCTTCAAATGCTAATCTTGTGATGCGTCTCCATATGCTTATCAATTGGGGATCCATCTTTCTCTTTTCTTCAACCTCTATCATAAGTGGGAAAGACCTCCAGATGTATAGCTCCTTCTGGACCGCTTCAACCCCGTGCTTTAACAAATCCCCAATCTCCTCAGCCTTATATTGAATCAGCCCCCTTCGCTTTTCGAAACAAGTATCAACAAAACCCAATCCTTGATGAGTCTTTGGTAGTGAACGCCGAAATTGGAGAGCAATGTCTTGGGTATTTATGTTCATAATACTAACCTTTTGAATCAAAAAAGAGAGAAAGACTAAGATTTGGTTGATTGTGTGTTTTGGGAAATGATGGGATTGGGGAAGGTAGTAAGGAGGTGTATCCTCCTCTGCCAACGTCTTGATAAATGTCAAGATCTGCTCCCCATAACCTCCATTCTCCGATGGAAGTAATGACAAGTACTTGAAAAGGAGTTGGAGTCCTTGATCGAGTGTGTTAAGATTTTCCTCTATGCAAGTAAGGCTAAATCTCATTTGCATTTTCTCGGTCAAGAAAACCCAAATCTTCATAATTTTGAAATCAAGAAACAATTTAAACTTGAGAGCATCTCTGTGTGTGCCAACCTGCAGTAAGAGGTGTAAAGATTCGGCCTCCCTACCAACTCGTTCCATTCGTTTCAAGATGGATGCAGACATCTCTGGATACTTGAGAAAGATTTGCACTGAGCTTATGGATTCGATGAATAATGCTGAGATTGTGTCGGATGTGCATGCATTGGTGGTTAACTTCTTCAAAACAGCCTCCTCCTCAAGACACTCAATCTTTCGAAGAGAATCAAAAAGTGTATCTTCTTCATTATCATCATTAGCAACAGCTCGGAGATAGTAATTGAGAGATGCAGAATCACAGACAACCTTTTCAATATCTAATCTCAATTGTTTTGCATCCTCCCGTTGTGTTGTATATGTTTTGGCTAAATATTCAAGTAGGGATCCTAGCCCATTCCGAAGAGTTTGAAGTGAGCTTTTTTGGCGAGGCAGAATTATGACCAAGAGTCGATCTAGACCGGAGCAGTATCCACTCTCTGCACTCATGTCAATCAGGTATAAGTCTAATATTTGTGGAGAAGTGGGATTAATTCTACATAGCACATCTGAGATTAAATTTATCACATCCTTTTCCTCCATCTCATCTACGCACCACAAAAACATAACTTGTGCTAAACATATGGCACCGCCTTGCATCAGAGAATAAAGACCCAATGATTGTTTCCTCCTATCAGATAATTCAGAGGCGTGATTTCCAAAGTGTATTATTGACCGTACAATTTCACTAAAATCTCTGTACACACTAGCATATTCAAGGTTTAACTCAGATGATATTCCACCTGCAGTCAAAACTTTATCACAATACTCATCTAAAACGTTGGGAGGAAGAGGCGTGGTGATTTGAAATGCATAATCTGATAAAAAATCATAAGCTTCTCTAATTCTTGGCTTCAATATCTCAATCTCCATCAGCATGTTGGAGTATACAACAGATAGAAGCTCACGAGACCCAAATGTATTCACATTTTCAATATCCAAGCATGTTGTCTTAAACGCATCATCGTGAATCCTGCTAACAACATTTCCTAAGCGCTCACAAACAACCCTATCGGTGTCAACCCAGCGCTGAACAAACTTGGGAAAAGTTCGAAAAAGGATCAAACCTTTTTTGACTGATTTTTACTCCTCGTAGAAATCAAAATTACATGCCTCCTTTATAATCTCAATAGCATAATCAAGAGATGAGGAATACGGGTCCTCCTTAACACATATTTTCCTGAGTATAATTGGAGTATCAGTATCACACAATTTATGAAATGTAACTAGCTTACACACAGCTACCGCAAATCATCCAGGAAAATATTTTGTACTAGATTATGCTATATAGCTCCTACATTCTTTTGCAGGATGTTCAAAATCCAATTTTTCAGAACTGTGAAAGATAAACATTCGTTGTTTTCCTAAAGTGTAAAATACAATGTTTTCATAATTCGCTCAAGGAAATCACTCCTTTAGGGGCATGGAAATCAAGTGTAAAGTGGTGAACATGGAAAATTAAGTGACTTATAAGTGGAGAGCGAAAAAGGAAATCCATTAGGTAGTGACATTGTCGATTTATGGATTTTCATGGGCATAGCCGGCAATTAACGTTAATACA
The DNA here is from genome assembly GCA_963678965.1 of Cruciata laevipes. Taxonomy (NCBI): domain Eukaryota; kingdom Viridiplantae; phylum Streptophyta; class Magnoliopsida; order Gentianales; family Rubiaceae; genus Cruciata; species Cruciata laevipes. Next base: position 6,656,157 of record OY787641.1, on the reverse strand, counting down.
AAGGAAAATATGCATTAGGGGCAGTGGAACTTTCATTATTTGAAAGAATGGTGTAATTTTAGTATAATTTCTAGAAAGCGCAGTAGTTAATTAATTCATATTTTCTTAATAAGAGTATTTTACTAAAGACACTAATACCCTTTTTTGGTTATTTATGTTTAGTTTAAATTAAAATCGATTCTAGTCAAATAAGTTTAGTTAAGTTTCATCTCAAAATTTTATTTTAAGTTCAATTAAATTAAGTTTAGTTCAATTATTAGCATTCAAAAAATTTCATTAAGTTCATTTGATTTCATTCATTTACCGTCGGTAAACTAACTACTGCTGCTTCTTCTTCTTCTTCATTTAAAGTTATTCAAATTCATCTTTGCTACATTAAATTTAAAATTCAACTTCATTAAAGTTCCGCCTTTAATTTAATAAATCACTTTTATTGAACTGAACTGAAATTAACTTAAACTAATTGAATTAAATTGAAAAAATTAAAAATGGAATGAAACTGAATTGAATTTTACTAAAATTTGTCTTAAGATGTACTAAAATAAATTAACTAAATTTAACTGATTTCAACCGAATATTAATAAACTCAATTTATTTTTTTATTATCAAAAGGTGAACTTAAATTAACTAAACTAGAACTAAATAATTGGGGTAAAAATAAATTTAATTGAACTAAAACTAAAAATTTGAGATGAAACTGAATTTAATTGATTTGATTACATTTTATATTTTATATGTCATTACAAAAGTAATTTTCTAATTATAATTTTTTGTATAAATTTTTTTATATATTGTCATCTTTACATATTTTCACCTCATATACTTTTTAAAATATATGTAACAACATAAACAAAATAACTCAAAATTTTATAGTTCACCTTATATTAAAGTACATTATGTTAATGATGATAAAAAAACACTCATAAACCATATCAAATCCAATATTTTTTCAAAACATAAAGTCGATGTAAATTCAAAATATTTCATAATGTATGATATCCACGAACGCTTGGATATTATTTTAATGAAAAATCAAACATTGACTATTCAATATCAAGTATATCAAACCTAAATATCATCACCACCATCAGAAGCATTAGAACCAAATAAGGACTTCACGTATTGCTTTTTCAGCTGAGTAGGACAATTGAAAAAGATATTCAATTTGTTTGGCTGAGCTGTAAGAATGTCTGCTGCTTTCATCGCCTCACTTGGTGATAAGCCATCTAGTTCAAGTAGCTCGCCCAACACTTTGTTACACTTATCAGTTGTGTCTTGCTCACGATTGTCGGCACGAACCCAAACATTAGCCATTGTAGACAGATGACCATTCATATCTTTCATAAAATGTTGTAAGCTTGCCAGTTCCGAGCTGCTAGAACTCTCAGCAATTTTGCACTTTTCCTCTTCTTAGAAGTCTTCTCTATCTTAACTTTCTTCAATGGAGGTGTGAGTTCTACATTCCGAGTCTCAGCATCATCATCACTCAAATCAATTTCAACTTGCACACTTTTCTCCTTTTCCATGTTCCCCACAGCATCTTCAAATCCTTCAGCAGGTTTTCCAGTTGCATAGTCTTTACCATAAATTTCAGCCAAGGCATGGAAGTGAGGAAAGGGTTTCTCATACAAATTCTTGCATGCAGGATGAGTCTGAAAAATGTTAAAAGGTATAATCGTAAAAATATACAATGAAAACAATTTTGAATAAAAAAAGGTGATATAAAATTATTTTTTACCTTGCAATATTCGTCATACACTGATCTTTCCACACTTACTATATGTCTCTCATCATCCCAGTTGAAACCACTTGTTCCCAACAATTGAAGAATGGCTCTGAATTTTCCAACTAGAGTTTTCAGTCGAGAATCAATGTGAGGCGAGGCTTTCAAATCAGTATTTGGTATTGCTTTTCCAATTAATTCCTCCAAACGAATCATATAGCCATTTCGAAACCCATTCTAACATTTCCAATGAGGATCGGTGGCTAACTCTTGCAATGCTCCAGTGGTGGCACTTGACACAGTTTCAGTTTCACTCATCCTGTTTTCAAAAGTATGCAATTAGGAAACGGATATGAATGAAATTTAAATTCAGTAACTTATAACAAGTTAGAAGTGTAACATAAAAAGTTTAAATAAAAACAAGAACACTGTACACACAACAACATATTCTCAATAGTTTAGTCATATCATACACGAAAGATAAAAATAGCAAAAAGATAATTCACCAATTAAATATTGGTTCGTTACATAGGTATTGTCTTAGTAATCCTAAATCCGAAGAAAATCACACAATAAAGATAAAATAGTGTATCAATGCAAGATTTCAAAATCAATCTCATCGACCTCTAGCTCGCCAGTTGTTAAACATCGCTTGAGACATTGTATTTCTAAAATTAGTCCAAGGATCACTTGTCGCAATAGACGTTATATACTCAACTTCACCGTCATCCCCATCATCACCTCCATCATCATCCTCATCCTCATCCTCATCCTCATCCTCATCCTCGGATAAATCCTCAAAAATAGATCCAGGAGGCATGTACTTTTTTACCAAGTTATGCAATAAACAACATGCCATAACAATACGACCGTGTGTTCTTAAACTAAACCAAGATGGGCTTCTAAGAATTCCCCATCTTCCCTTGAGTACTCCAAAACATCGTTCTATGACGTTTCTAGCCATTGCATGTCTTAGGTTGAAATACTCTTCCGCACTTTGTGGTTGACGAGGACCATTATTCCACTCTTTAAGGTGATAGAGATGACCTCTATATGGAGAAATAAATCCTTCTCCATTGGTATATCCAGCATCACAAAGATAATATGAACCTTTACACATTAAAAAATAATCTTATAAGTTATTTTAATTTTTTTTTAAGTAAGATACTAATGAATTTAAATTACCTTTAGGAATTTTCAAACCGTTAGGCCTGGAAATAGCATCACGTAGAACTCTAACATCATGTGCCGAACCCTCCCAACCAGGTAAAACGTAAATGAATTCCATATCCGGTGAGCAAACTCCTAAAACATTCATTGCAATTGTACCTTTTCTTGTCCGATATTTAGAGCGATCCTCTGACGGTACAGTGACATTAATCATTGTACCATCAAGTGCACCTAAACAATTCTAGAAAATATACACAGTTTTAGATGTTTTATTAGTGTGATAATTATTTTAAAGAAATGCAATAATTATTATAGTACCTTAAAATACTTCCACCTATCATCATCACAATCTTCTGTTATAGGCGATGGCTTCTTAAGCAATACAACGTGCAACTTTAAAATTGCCTCTAAACACAAATGAAACTGCCTACTGACTGTCTCACCGCTTCTATAAAAATAAGCCCCAATGCATCTATTCTTTTGGTGGTGTGCTATAGTGTACAAGAAAATTGCAACAATTTCCTCTATGGTCATATGCCTAGTACCCCTCAAGCCACCAATGTCTCTAACCATCTCACATAGCTTGTTAAAAGTACTCCGATTCAGACGAAAATGACTCCTACACAACACATCACTATCTCTTACTAATCTATTCAGGTTTCTCGTTCTATTCCTTCTTCTTTTACTTCTCATATCTTCAGACAATAGTTTGGGACTATGCAATGTTTTACTCATCGAGTGTGATATCAAATAAACCAAAATCACGACATTAATCATGAGAACTACAAATTCAAGGAACTCCAATTCTCTCCTTCTCCTCAATGAAAGACCAAGACGAGCCATTGCTGTGTATACTTTTTCAGAATATAAGTCTACAAAGACTTTATCTATAGCAATTAGCCGTATATACACAAAGATACTATTTCAACCTAAACTGCAAAAATGATAAAATGTCTAAGCACAATGCAGATATACATAGCCAGAATCCACAAAATAATTATAATATTTTCACACAAATTAATCACCATTCATACATACATAAGGTTTCTCAACCTAACCATGATATAATTATGTGCCCAGTGTGTGATGGCCGGGCCGTGTGTACGTAATATCACCAAGAAGAAAGTACATGCAATTAATGATGAAGGTTTGATAAATTGATTCTATCAAAGCTGATGATTATATAAACAAACATTCTTATCGCAGAGCACCATTGATATTAAAAAATAAACTAATCAGAATGGTGATTATGAACTCGATCAATCCGACGAAAATTAACCAGCAGAGCACCATCAACATTGATAAATAATATTGTTTAAATAAATAGTACCTGGAGTTGTTGCAGAAATTTTGTATCTGAACTGGGAACACAGAGCTCCAAGATTGCACAATGGATGACGGCACCGAAGAGGAGAGGTTTTAAGAAGTCGACAAGGTTGAAGTCGAAAAGGTTTCTATTGCGTAATTTTTTTTCCTTTTTTTAATATCGGATGATTACGGAAGTTAGGTAATCCCAAACCCAGGGTCAGACTAGAGAATCACGTTTCACCTAATTGGGGTAATGGAATTCCTGAAAATAAGGAAACGGAATGATTAAAAATCCCAACCAAACACCAACTAATGGAATCAATAGCTCAGATTACCTTTCCCTTTCCTGATTCACCCCAACCAAACACCCCCTTAACGTAAGCGCGTAGAACCCAATTTTTATAATTTTAAATTATTTTGCTTTTTTGCACCTTGCTAATCCATTGTACAATCAAATTCTATCCTTTTTTTTTTATCATTTATCAATAATCATCTTAAATTCTTGGAAATGGACATGACTTAAAAAAAATCAAAAATGCTAAAGATGATTAATTAGTTGACATCTTCGGCTGAACAAGTTAAAATTCTTCGCCTTAATTTAGCATCTTATTTGTAAAAGTCATATCCAAATCACGCTATCAAAAACTCACACGTCCAAATTCCGTTGTGTTCTTATAAGGAAACCATCACAAAACAAACCAACAAGTTGCAACCTCTTTCACAAGAATCTGAACTTAATTAGCATACAGTAATAATCAAATGCAACAAACATCAATTCTCTTCATGGAAGTCAAATTCACACACCCAGCAGAAATTTAGGAACAATATGTGTTGGTTCACCACAGTCCCAAACCAAAAAACAAAATAACATCAAATTAAGTTCCCATTACAAATGTCCAAAAATCAACATTTGAATAATCTCTCAGCTCTGCAAGATGAAATGAGCTTTATTATTTGAAAGAAAAACACATGAAAGTATCCCCCAGCTTCAGGCAGAATGGTCCAAATTTATGGCTTCTTAATGTCTCTGAGAAAAGCAATCTTCTCCTCACTAATAAACCATAAATATGGGGTGGCGCCAAAAGGCCAATTTGGAAGGGATTTACACCTGATCTTGGCAAACAAAAGAAAGATCATATGTTAGAAAAGCAAAAATATCAACAAACTAGGTAAAAAAGCATCGAGCGCGTAACAAATATATAAACATATAATGAATTTATAGATACTAAGCATAATTAAGGATATAGATTATTAACACATTATGATCTATGTTATATTAGGGCATTAATGTAATAACTTTCATACCTGTGAGGAGTAGAACATGTAGAAACCAGGACCTGATCAATCATCATCCACAGAGAATTTAGGATCTGCAACAAAACCATTGATGAAGGCCTTGAATCCTTCGTCTCCATACTCCAACTTTTGCTCCAGAATGGTCATGACAGAAGCTTCTATAGATTCACTGCACCACCTTAACTCAATCATCTCAAGAGTAGCGATGCCTCCAAAGCTTTCGGGGACCTCCTTGAGCCGAATGCAGTTTCTCAACACCAGTTGCTTAATATTGGGAACTGGATCACTCTCCACATTCCACTCAGCAATTTTCAGAGAGTCTAACTTCAAATATTCAAGCCGTCGAAATTCGTCATCTGCCATCTCCCATGATGAGCTTTCAAAATCAATGGATACTAGCTTGAGAATGTTAAGGTTGGGCAGTTTACCAATGGTGGAAAAATCATCCCATGTGAAACTAAAGTCCGAGAGTGAAAGCTTTTTGAGATTTAGTGAGAACTTCACTCCCTTCAACTGACAATACTGGTGCAGATGACCATAGTAAACTATCTTAAGCGACTCAAGTTCAACAAGAAAATCCAAGGTTGGAAATCGAATGCTTTTCTCAGAATGTTGTGCAGGTTCAGAAAATGTGCACCTTAGTTTCCGGAGTTCGGGAAATAACTTCATCATCTCCTCTGAATTATCTCCATGAAAAAGAGCAGGGCAGGAAAGACTAACCATATTACGCAGCTCAGGTGTACTCTTATCATGGCTTCCATCTATAAAGCTGAAAATAGCTTGAGTGGTCACATGAAGATGCCTCAACTTCGACATGCTCCAAAGAGTAGCTGGCAATGTCACCATTCCCATCAGTCCTTTCACCACAAGTGTTTCCAAGTTCCAAAGTTTTGCTATTGTTGATGGAACTGACTTTATATCTCCACAAATACCTAAGTATCTCAACGGATAGAGAAGTTCCATTCTTTTAGGGAAAGAGGAGCCAAGATTGATACTCTCAATGTCCAGAATACTGAGAATTTTGAAATTATCAGTAATGAACCACCCAACATCATCGTAAGCACACCTTGGGAATGAGTCGCTTGTGGGATTGAATATCAATGTACGAACAGATGGTCCGGAAGGCTTTAACATAACAAAGTGCTTTCTCTTAGACCTAAGACTTAGTCGATGTTGGTTATATGTTACTGAAATTGGCGAAAAATCTGAATCAACGCCATAGTCTAATTGCCTACCAGCAGAGGGAAAAAATTGGTCATACCCATTTACATACTGTAAGAAGTTATCTTCCTCCACCTTTCTCAAGCACACTTTGTATAGCATATCATGAACTTTACATGCTTTGACCCTACCATCAGATCCCCTTTTCACAATCATAAGCAAGCTTCTGGCAATCAGATTCATCACATAAACCTGAGCCACGTCCTCTAACAACGTTTTCTGATCAGGAACCTCTCTTACAAACCCTTCTGCAATCCAAAACCGTACCAACTTTTTAACAGAAACCTCTCCATCTTCTCCAAATGCTGCAAAGTAGAGAAAACAAGGCTTCAAGTCATCGGGTAGGTGATTATAACTCAATTCAAGGATGTGCATACATTGGATTTCTGGATTATCAAATATGCGAGAATTCAAATCACCCTCAATTTGTTTCCAACAATAAACATTCATCTCTGTTGTTTTAAGGATGCCAGCTATTGCAATAAGTGATAGAGGTAATCCCTTGCATCCTTCTGCAATCATCAACCCGACTTCCTGCAATTCCTGAGGGCAAACATTTGTATGAAACACTTTTTCTTGCAATAACTTCCAACTTTCATCCTTAGTAAGGAGACGGAGAATATGTGGAGTGCTATTTGGTTGAGCTTTCAAGCCCACTTCCTGATTGCGAGTTGTGATCACAATTCTACTTCCATGGTTATCATCCGGGAATGCGATCCCCAACTCTTCCCACACTTGACTGCTCCAAACATCATCCATAACTACACAATACCTGACACCCTTCAAACTTTTGTATAACATGTCTAACAAATCATCATCAGACTTCTTGTCCAGCTCATCATTACTAGATATATGAATATCACTTAAAATCTTGAGCAATAACTCTCTCTTCCTATATACCTGAGAGACACAACACCATGCAAGCTTTTGGAAATGAGTCTTGACTCGAGGATGACCATAAACCTTTTTGGCAAGAGTGGTTTTGCCAATCCCTGGCATACCAGATATTGTGACAACATTCCGTTTTTGAGATGTGCCTCTTGTGATTAATTGATCAATAATAATTTCTTCTTGATCCTCCAAGGAAATCACAACTTGTCCAACTTCTAAAGCACTAGAAGCTTGTGTTGTGATAGTTTGTTGTACAGAAACTTGGACTTCATTGGAATCATTCTTTATTTGAACAAACTTTGCTAACATGCAGTTGAGTTCTTTCATCTCATTAATAACAACAGATAGCCAGAGCATATTTTTCATATCAAACTCCACTAGAAGAATTCGATCAATAAGATAGTCAGCTTCACGCGCTACCATAATTACCCGTCTATGCAAATCTGACTTTTGGTGACTCTTTTGTCCAACCTCCTTCACGACTAGGAAAGATTTAAAAGATTCCAGTTCACTGAAAAATGCTTCAATTTGATGCTTCATTGTATCCCCAATCAAATCAGCTCTGTGTATCTTTAGCCCCATTAACTTTTCCATGGATATATCAACAAAACCTAGACCTTCGTTTGTTTTTGGTAAGTTTTGTACTAGGGAACTCCGACATTGAAGAACAATACCTTGGATATCTGAATTCATATGATTGACCTCTTTCAAAAAAGTGGAAATAAACATAGACATATGGTTGATAAAGTATTGTGACACTTGATTGGATCGAGGTAAGAAGTAAGGAGGAGGTTTCTCTTTTGCTATCCTCTCAAAACAGGTTAAAATTAGTTCCACATAGCCCTGGTTCTCAGTTGGAAGATATGATAAGTATTTAAAAAGAATTTCCAACCCCTCATTTAGCGCACATATTTTATCCTTCAAGTCAAGCACAAAATTGGGGTTACATTGCTCCATTAAGAAAAGTTGAACCTTCATAAACTTGAACTCAATAAACAGTTTGAACTTGAGTGCATCACACCACTTTTCTGTGCCAACTTCAAGAGAGGCTACCTTCCCAGCCAATTGTAACATGCGCCTCAAGATCGGCACTGACTTTTCTGAGACAGAATCTAGATTCCCAAAACAATATTGCACTGAGCTTAACCCCATATTGATTGATTCGAGCGCTGATGATCCCATCGCGATTGAGTCAGATCGGTTGATTAGAATTCTCAACTCAACCTCCCGCTTGATAAGCTCAATTTTCCGAACCAGCTGATCAATATCATATGTTCCTAAGATATCATCACGAACAATGTTTTCAATATCCAATCTAATTAGTTTAATATCCACAGCTTGCTGTGTGGAATACGAATCAAGTAGATATTCAATGACAGGATGTAGACCATCTCGAAGTGTTTGAAGTGATCTATTTTTCCGAGGCAAAATTATATCCACGAGTTGCTTGACATCTTCTTGTTTGATATCCCTGGGGGGTTGCATGTAAATGTCTAAGATTTTTGGAAAGATCTTCCGAATTCTTAGTCGAAGGTCCGAGATGGCAATAGTGGCATCCTCTTTGTTAATGTTTCCCACCTTAAACAAAAACATGATCCGTGCTAAATAGATAGCACTACCGTCCATTAGAGAACCAAGCTCCCAGATCTGCGTGCCATCCCATCCAGAAGAATAGTTTATGTAAGCATTTCCAAAGTGTTGTACAACACGTGTGATCTCAATAAATTCCTCATGCAAAGTCTTATAACCATCGAAGACGTTAATATACCAAGAAGAATCAATTAGAATAGTACAAAACTGATTCCAGAGGTGGAGCTCAGTGATCACAATCGCAAGAGGTTCGCTATTCTGAAATAATTTATCTTTATCGAGAGAGACATAAACTTCTGTTATTCTAAGATTCAATATACTGATCTCCCTGAACAAGTTGGAACAAAGAACATCCAACCCTTCATCATCGGCCTTTTCAATTGCACTTTCAATGTCGACTTCTACTGTCTTAAAGGCGTCTTCAATACGACCAACAAGGTCTCCCAAGTGCTCCCCAACAAACTTATCGGCATCACTCCATATCGGAACAAAGGTTAAAAATATTTGAATAAGTTTCAAATCCCTCTCTAATACACTCCAAGGCCCCATCCTCAAATAATTAAGCTTGTATCTCCTTGTAATTGTATATATCGTAGAATCAACACAAGTGCTATACATATATTTCCTCTCTATTCTAACATATGCTCCACTCCCCGGTGTAAATAAACTGCAAAGAAATTTAAAAGGACAAATAAACTCTTATTATTTCCAGAAAGTACTCATCAATGTCCTTTGATCAGACACTTCCAAATTTACATTTCTAGTTTTAAAACATCGCCTCTTAAAATGCAGCGTCATTATTTTCTAAATTTGTACATGATTAGTTATGGTAAAGCTTGGACATGTTTATTTATTTGAATATATATTGGTTGCTGTAAATAGGGCTGTGCAACCGGTCCGACCTGGACCGGACCGGACCGGTACCGGTTTGGACCGGGACCGGAATGTCCATAAATCTTGGACCGAAGACCGGACCGGAAAGGGGATATTCTGGACCGGGACCGGTTAGACCGGAATTTTAATATATTATTTTTTAAACTTTATTTTTATGTTAAATATTAAACTTTTTTTACTACAAAAAAATTTAGTAATATGAAAATTATAATAAAAATGAGTTATATTAAATTAGAGTGTGTGAAACATGATTGCATGATTTTTAAATATTAAAAGAAGATGTAATGGTCTCCCAAAAGATTAATATTGTTCAAAAAAATGAGAGTAAAAAATTTATAACAACTAAAAACCATCTTTATAAATCTATAAATTTCAATAAATATAATTTGAATTGATAGAATAATATTAATATTAATGACCAAAAATAACACATAAATTAATTAATAAATATTTAAAAATATAAATTATATTAAATACCGGTCCATCCGGTCCGGACCGGAAAATACCCGGTTTTGGACCGGACTGGACCGGACCCGGAATTCCTAAAAAACTTGGACCGGAGACCGGACCGGAATCCCTTATATCCGGTTCCGGTCCGTTACTTTCCGGTCTGGTCCGGTCCATTTTTCCGGTCCGGATCGGTTCATGCACACCCCTAGCTGTAAAGTCCACACTTATATTTCCAGATTTGTAGAGGTGATGTTATAACATCAAATATGTTGACTTGGTAGATTGAATGAAAATGTCATGTTATGACATAGTTGGTTGAGGAAAGTTACAGTTTAGTTTCGAAGATTTAGATTGCCGTATTTTTTATACTTTTGGAGAATATTTACGAGAATTTTATAGAGATCTCCATCATGTGAGAAAATACCATTTCAGCCCCATGTAAAATAAATATCAAAAATACCCCTGATGTGTTGATATTTGTTGTGTTTTTCTGAGTAATATTATGGCTGATTTCTATGGATTTTAGTACTTATGGATTGTATTTGATGCTCAGATTACACATATACCTGGAGATGAACACTTGGAGCAAGAAGTCCTGTTTTGGAGCTGATTTTAAGCTATTTGGAGCCGAAGGACACTATTCCAGTTGAGCCTTATCCCGGAATAATCCTCCATGTGGCAGAGTTGTGTTTCGTTTACGATTCCTAAGTTGCTCCATGGAAATGACCCGGCTGAGGTGAAGCTGATGAAAGGGGGTCATTATACTCTTTTTTCCCGAGAGGGTTTTTAATGAGGTAATGGTCTGATCCCTCATCTAGGGAGTTGATGAAGCTGCTGTCCATTAAAGAAGGTTAATTTCAGCCAAAATAATTGGGCCAAAAAGAAGAATTTCAGCCCAAGAAGAAAAAGTTGGCGGCCAAGGCAAGAATGAAATAAATCCGTTTCTGCACAGGATTCAGTCTCAAAGAAAGCTGCCGCCAGAATATTTGCTTGACAAGAATTCTACCTCTTCCAAAATTAGTGAGGATTTGATTGATTTTCCTAGAATAAAGGGGAATTCTTTTGGGGAATAGAATATATATAGGATAATTCCGTAGGAGTTAGAGGAGACTTTTTGCATCGCAGAATTAGTTCCCCGTAGCTTTTCTTCTGGCCAGAACTCAGAAACTTATGACAGCAGCTCGATTTATTCAGTAATTCATCATTGGTATTTTCTTCTTTGATTCTTCTCATTGTTATTATGTTTAATTTATTCTTATTTGATTTTGTGTTTAATTCAGTCATGAGTAGCTAAATTTAATTTAATCGGCTTAGGTTAATTAAGTGGTTCATGAATTGAGATACTGTTGCATGAAACTTGATCTTGTGAGTTTTTGATTGTTCATGTTCTTCATCTATGCTTGCTAGTTTAGGATTGATCACCCTAAATTCTGTTAGGCTAGTGCTAAATAAGTAGCGAAAATCTTGTGAAAAACAGATAACGCTTAAGACTGTAATAACAAGATGATGAACAATTGGGTAGATGATATTTGCATGCGAATACGTGCTTGATTATCTGTTTCAGGTTTCCCTAGCTTTAATACGATTAAAGTGTGTATCTGGGTGTGCGAATACTGCCTAGGGGTACTTTAATTAGGGTCTAGCGAATAAAGCAAATACTAGTTCGCTAGCGATAAATTAAGGGGGAATTTAGAGGGTTTAGCGAATACTTGCTCTCTTATAACTGGATGATTCATAGGATTTAGTGGAATATAGGTAGTTGATCAAGGATTGAACCAACTGATTAATTTAAGCCGATTGCTTTCTTAATATATAAACTTTCGTGATTTCATTCTCTTTCTTGCATTCATTATTCTGAATTTTTAGGATTATAATTTACAAGTTTTTCATAGCTATAAAACAAAACAAAATCAAAGTTTAAGGCGTGATTGCTAAATCAAAATTGTTTGGTAGGTTGAATTGATAGAAATTGCACTGTTCCTCGTGGGATCGAATCTGCTTACGACTATACTAATCTTTGTGTTGAGTTTGCAGAATATTTTGTGTGGTAAAACGACGACCACCAAATTGGCGCCGCTGCCGGGGAGCGGTTAGTTGATTTCTATTTTTTTTACCTACTGATTCTGTGTTGTTTGTTGAGTTTTGTTCAGGCCTGAGAAGTTAGATTTTGGATTTGATACGAAGGCCGAAAGAACAGACCATCAAAGGAAAGAAGTTGAAATCTGTCGCTGCCCTTGATTTGGCCAAACGGAGCCTGGGAGCAGAAATTTTTGAAGTGCTTGAAGTGTGCTGAAAAAATCCGTTTTGAATTGAAGCATGAAACATTGTTGATTGCCGAACTATGTCTGGTTATTGGGATTCCTATGGAAACATCCAACCCCGAAGATTATGTGATATATGCCACCAATATGGGCATTGGAGTTACGAATGCGATTTCAGTCCTCCAAGGTGGGAAGATCCTTATTTTAGTGGAGGTTATGATGGGAATCGAGGAGCAGTGTATGACCATAGTTTCCAGCAGTGGGAGTCCTCCCAACCATATTATGATCAGGATATGCAACATGAGGGTTCAATACACGAGAAGTTGGATAAGATGCTTGAATTGTTGCGTGATATGAAGGAAAACAGGGAGATGATGGAGGAAACTCGGCAAGGGCGAAAGGAATATACAAAGTGGTTTGATCAACAGATGGATGAATTTCATGCCCCACTCAAGGAGATCGGAGAAGATGAAGGCATGCTCTATTCACAAGTTCAAGGAAGCAGCGAATCTGACAGCCTCTGTTTGCCCAAACAAAGCCCTCTGGAAGATGAACAGTTGTTGGAGCATGACGGAAACATCCTTTATTTGCCCAAACAGAGCCCTACTGCAGAACCATTGATGCCCATCTATACAGAGCAAGACTACGCCCTTGAGTTTGATGATTTTTCCAACATTGACGAGACAGATTCACTTGATCAAGAGCATGTAGAGACAATTTTGACTCATGATTGTTTGGAGATGGATGCAAAAAGTGAATTGGATGGTTTTGATGAGGTGGAGTCAGGGGACAATGAGATCGAAGAGGTTGTCAAGTGTTTTGTTGAAGAGGAAGTGTCTAGCATGGTGTTTGGGGAATTCTATCACTTGCCATTCAAGATAGAGGATGCAAGTGGTCGGTTTAAAAAGAAGATGACCATGCAATCATGCAAGTGTGAGGAGATAGAGAGATCTCAAATTTTGGGTTTTGGAGATGATAGAATGATTGTTCCCGAAATCATCACTTGGTACAAAGATAGAGGAAAATTTTCTCCTAAAAATCTCCACTGATCATAACCGGAAAGTCTAGCCGAACACTATAAACAAAGGCGCTACTGGGAGGCAACCCAGATTTTTCTTTTCGTTTTTCTTGATTTGTTCTTGATTTCAAAAAAAATAAAAAAAAAAATAAATAAAAATTATAGAGTATTTAATTTGTTTTTATTGTGCAGGGATTAGGAATGGCGAGATCAATCCTGGGGCCATTTTGTAAAGCTTAAAAGACTTGGTGTTTTCTGTGGAAAGTTTGGGGATTTATATACGGGGAAGATGGAGAGTGAAGGACTGAACTGCAATTAAAGGAAGTAAATCCTTTAATCATCAGAATCCAGAACCTCCCCCTCTCCACAGTACACCACCGCCGTCCAAGACCACTACGCCGCCTCATCCCATTGCCGGAATCATCCTCACCACTGGTCACCGGCGCGACAACCACGGGGAACTCACCTTCATCGTCCTCCTTCAATTCTGAGGAGATGGAGACCGCGGGCAGCAAGCGAAGAAGCAGCCACCTTCTGAATAATCGGCGCCGGCGTTGCTGATTGCCGACTTTCTATGCCGATTCCAGGCCACCATTCACCGTTCCAGCTACCGCACCGTCGCCGCTCTATGCCACTTCGAGGCAACCAGAATACAACATGCAATAAGCTGGAGCAGCCCTCCCTCCCTGAGTTTCCCTAATCCCTTCTCCTGTTTTATTTTTATTTTTATTTTCCATTCTTTTATTTTCTGTACAATTTTATTAGGTTCTTCTTGCTTTTAAACTAAGCTTGCTTGAGGGCAAGCAAGGTTTAAGTGTGAGGAGATTTAGATGTATATATTTGTGTGTTTTGAGTGCTGTTTTGTGTGTTTAATGAGTCTTAAAAATTCTGAAAAATCAAAAAAATATGTGTGTTTTTGTGTGTAGAGTCGGTCAAATTTTCAGCATGATAGTTAGTAAGGGAATTGGGTGTTGATATGGATTACCCTTGCCGGTAAAAGAATCATATTAGCAAACTTTTGTTGCTTGATATCCCCTTTGAAATGCTTAATGATAAAACCTTGAAATTAATCTGAACTTGGTTAAATGATACTGGGATGACGAACAAGACTTGCATGAAAAAGCCAAGTAAAATGTGAGGATCAGAGCCTAGAGTAGAGCACTCTCTACATCAATCTTTCTTTCTGAGTGGTGTGGTAGCTAAGGTCGATGCATGATAGGTTAAAGGAAGGCAAAATTAGGATAAGCCACACATCGTATATAGCCTACCCTTTTATATCCCCTAGTTAGCCCCGCTGAGCCTGACCTTTTCTTTGATTACCCACTGATATGAAACCCTTTAGCCTTGTTGTTTATCCTGTTCTTCACCCCATGCATGTATGCTTTTGAACTTAAAATTCAGCTCTTGATGGTCGTGAATTTGATTTCGAGTGCCCTGTTTCCATTAAAAAAAAAAAAATAGTCTTTATGACTTATTTGTTCTATGGCATTGTAGTTGTAATTTGAGCATGTATTCTGTAATTTCGGGTCTGGACAAAGAAAAAAAAAAAAAAAAAAACAGAAAAGAAAAGAAAAGGGTGTTGTTTGCCCAAGAAAAAAAAAAAAAAGGAAAAAAAATATATTCTGAAAAAAAAAAAAAAAAGAAGTCCAGATCCTGAATAGTGTTTGATCAGTCCAGATTTTGTCTTGTAAATAATATGTCTTTGCTGGAATTTTTCTCCTAATTGTTCTTGAGCATATGTGCATGATTTGTGTAAACTTAGAGCCCCTAGGGTCTAACCAACATTACAACCCCCAGCCCCGTTACAACCCTTAAAGACCTTCTTGGCTTGTTATGTATTGACTGAGGCTACCGCATGAATATTATTGAGTGAATGTCCCTTCATCATGTGTGCTGAGTGAAAACCGTGAGAAATTTGTGCTTGTTTCCTTTTGATCAGTTGATAACCAGATAAAGAGCAATGTAGGGGGGATTGATTTGAGTACTAAAGGGGGATGATACCAACATTTGTTTGTGAATTGAAACTTGAACTTGGCAAGGAGACATTTGTTGATGAACCGATGAAATGAACACTTGAAATGCTGGATTGTTTGACCAAAGTTTGTGTGTAGTGTGTTTAAGTTTTTAGTTGTCAGGTTTTTGTTTGGTTTGCTTGTTCCTTTTATTCCTTTCTTTTTATTTTTCTGGTTTGAGTTAGAGGAGTAAATGTGCATGAATGCTCTTGTGAAATAAGTTCATATCATACTTGAGGGCAAGCATGAATCAAGTGTGAGGATATTTGATGTGTTGATATTTGTTGTGTTTTTCTGAGTAATATTATGGCTGATTTCTATGGATTTTAGTACTTATGGATTGTATTTGATGCTCAGATTACACATATACCTGGAGATGAACACTTGGAGCAAGAAGTCCTGTTTTGGAGCTGATTTTAAGCTATTTGGAGCCGAAGGACACTATTCCAGTTGAGCCTTATCCCGGAATAATCCTCCATGTGGCAGAGTTGTGTTTCGTTAACGATTCCTAAGTTGCTCCATGGAAATGACCCGGCTGAGGTGAAGCTGATGAAAGGGGGTCATTATACTCTTTTTTCCCGAGAGGGTTTTTAATGAGGTAATGGTCTGATCCCTCATCTAGGGAGTTGATGAAGCTGCTGTCCATTAAAGAAGGTTAATTTCAGCCAAAATAATTGGGCCAAAAAGAAGAATTTCAGCCCAAGAAGAAAAAGTTGGCGGCCAAGGCAAGAATGAAATAAATCCGTTTCTGCACAGGATTCAGTCTCAAAGAAAGCTGCCGCCAGAATATTTGCTTGACAAGAATTCTACCTCTTCCAAAATTAGTGAGGATTTGATTGATTTTCCTAGAATAAAGGGGAATTCTTTTGGGGAATAGAATATATATAGGATAATTCCGTAGGAGTTAGAGGAGACTTTTTGCATCGCAGAATTAGTTCCCCGTAGCTTTTCTTCTGGCCAGAACTCAGAAACTTATGACAGCAGCTCGATTTATTCAGTAATTCATCATTGGTATTTTCTTCTTTGATTCTTCTCATTGTTATTATGTTTAATTTATTCTTATTTGATTTTGTGTTTAATTCAGTCATGAGTAGCTAAATTTAATTTAATCGGCTTAGGTTAATTAAGTGGTTCATGAATTGAGATACTGTTGCATGAAACTTGATCTTGTGAGTTTTTGATTGTTCATGTTCTTCATCTATGCTTGCTAGTTTAGGATTGATCACCCTAAATTCTGTTAGGCTAGTGCTAAATAAGTAGCGAAAATCTTGTGAAAAACAGATAACGCTTAAGACTGTAATAACAAGATGATGAACAATTGGGTAGATGATATTTGCATGCGAATACGTGCTTGATTATCTGTTTCAGGTTTCCCTAGCTTTAATACGATTAAAGTGTGTATCTGGGTGTGCGAATACTGCCTAGGGGTACTTTAATTAGGGTCTAGCGAATAAAGCAAATACTAGTTCGCTAGCGATAAATTAAGGGGGAATTTAGAGGGTTTAGCGAATACTTGCTCTCTTATAACTGGATGATTCATAGGATTTAGTGGAATATAGGTAGTTGATCAAGGATTGAACCAACTGATTAATTTAAGCCGATTGCTTTCTTAATATATAAACTTTCGTGATTTCATTCTCTTTCTTGCATTCATTATTCTGAATTTTTAGGATTATAATTTACAAGTTTTTCATAGCTATAAAACAAAACAAAATCAAAGTTTAAGGCGTGATTGCTAAATCAAAATTGTTTGGTAGGTTGAATTGATAGAAATTGCACTGTTCCTCGTGGGATCGAATCTGCTTACGACTATACTAATCTTTGTGTTGAGTTTGCAGAATATTTTGTGTGGTAAAACGACGGCCACCAACCCCTCATCATCCATTTTTTTGCTTCAAAGCACATCTTTATGGTTAACATGTCCACTATCTCATTGAAATGTTAAAATTTAGAGGATACAACAATAATTTCTAGTTAATGGGTAGGGGGCAGACTGAGATTTTATAAAGTAGAGTTGTTTTTTTTTTTTTTTTTTGAAATGAACTTTAAATTTTTTTCTTGCAAGTAATTTCAACTTTATTTTTTATTTATGCTAAACATTGTAAATTGCTAATAGGATTTAATATTTTACACTTTTGTTATCCATCTAATCATTATTTATTTAAAAAATTCAATATATGGATTTTAAAAGAAACATTACTAGTATTTGATATGAGTAAAACAAGAAATTAAAATAGGATTTGCGTACGTACCCATTTGATGAATATGTGTTGGCATAGGCTTCACTAATTCTGGCTCTAAATAGCAGAATCTTCTTACTCAGTTTGTGGTAGACCAGACGCAGACGCTGAAGGTCTCCCTTCCTGACTGCAGATCCGATGTCGTGGTCTACCGACGCAAATGCATCTTCAATGCTGCTCACAAGACCATCCTGCTGCTCATCATGATCATGATCATCATCATCATCCCGATTCTGGGCGAATTTCAGAAAT
Source organism: Cruciata laevipes (assembly GCA_963678965.1). NCBI lineage: Eukaryota > Viridiplantae > Streptophyta > Magnoliopsida > Gentianales > Rubiaceae > Cruciata > Cruciata laevipes. The sequence continues at coordinate 6,637,831 of OY787641.1, read as the reverse complement.
GCTTGAATGTGCTCCAGATCATCTCTGATCAAAGAGCAGGTGGTTCTAATATCCCTGTCATCATCATCTTTCAGTGTGACTAGTTCTATGGCGGAATCAACACAAGTGGAATTGGGGTCCCTCTTGCTCCGTACATATCTTCTTATGTGGCGTAAACCGAACGGCATCACTTATTTGAACTGAACAGAATTGAAATAAAAGTTGTTGTTATTAAAATTTAGTGATGGTATATATGATTGAAAACATATCATATATCTGGGAAGTACAGGGCTTTTCCAATTTCGAAAACATAAAACACGCAGAAGCAAAACTAGCAATAATAGGCGTTGATGACCAGAATTAATAATTATCCAAAGATCCAACATAAACTACGTTTTAACATTTTTGAATTATCCATATCTATATATTTTCATTATCATTTGTTCCCATTGATCAATCATTCCCGGAGTCCTTGAATTCTTGTTGTATATTTTTTTTTTTAAAAACAACATGGAAAAGATAGATGGTACATAGGCCAGTACAGTTTCACCCGCAGGGACGGATCTAGAAATTTTGTTATTAAATCAAATCAAATTCATTTAAAAATTGTTCCTACAAAATTTTAATTTTTTAAAAAATATGACAGCTCCTATAACCTGCCAAGCACCAGTACTCTATATCCTCCTGACTGCAGGGGAGAAAGAAATGATTTGAACATTCTATAAAGAATTGTGTGACTGTTTATTTAATCGGAAAACCTTTCAATAAAATCATGGCTCACCTAACAAGATATATGCATCGTGTATATACATCAATGATAAAGCATACAAGGTGGATGAAAAACACAGAGAGTGCAAAGTTCCAAACCAAACCTTGAAGTTTGAAGAGATCGGAAATCTTCAGCAACTTGGAATCTTGCAGAGTAATCAAGATCTCTGAGTGTTATATATCAAAGGTTGAATTCTTTGATTTGTTAGATTGATCGCGTTGACCCAAAAAAACAGAGATATGATCGGAGGCAGCTGAACTGAGCAGTTTATTCATATTCAAGTTCACAGCTCACATCAACTGACTTTTTGGGTGATTGAGCCTTAGAATATGCCAACTAGCCTTAGACATCAATTAGCTAAGCCTAAGACTTTTTGGTACCAATCAATTATTTGGCCCCTTTTTAATTAAATTAGCTTTTTTTTGGAATAGAAATACGTGTTAAATTAGCTAATTATTTAAAAAGTGTTCGAATGCTTATTTAGTGAAAATAGCCATCAAAACAAATTCTCAATTATGACCTATTTCAATTGGTTTTACTAGATAATTATATTTCAACAATAATACGGTCAGGTTTAATTTGTAAAAAAAAAATTACGATTAAAAATGAGAAGATAAACATAGTTTCAATTGAGACCGATCTCACTAATCATCAAAGATAAAATAAAAATAAAATCCTTATAATCAAATATACACAGATGATATTTTTCAGACTTTTGATTTCGGTGATTGTAACTTTATATAAATATTGTGTTCATTTCAGATCAATTCAATTATCATTAGTTTTGATTAAATTATAATTATATAACTTTTAGTAGTTTTAGGCCCTGTTTACCAGAGCTTATCTGTAGATCAGTTCGGTTCAATTCAATTCAGTTCAGTTCAGTTCAGTTCAGTGAAAATGTAATTTGATGAAATTCAGGTTAATTCAGTTATGCTGATTCCATTTTTCAATACATCATTTTTTACTTCAGTTCAGTTCAGTTCAATTCAATTAGCATTTGTGGGATTCCATAAAAGGAAAATAAAAAACCATTTGAGTTATATACTGGAAATATCAGAAAATAAAGTTGGGATCTCTAAAAAGGAGAAAGACACGTATCAATAATTCACCAAAATGGTCCCCAAATATTTGTCCATTCTTGGCTTTCTGAAAATACTATTGCTGCCAATATATTAATCATATTCATATTCATATTCATAATTCTTTCCCTTTTGAATGAAATTGTAAAACGAATTATGTTATGTTTAAAATATGATGATAAGCATATTTTCCTTAAGTCAACCCCCATATTATGTTTATCTAGTACTTCTCTCTTAAATCATTTTGAAAATTGCAGAAATAGTATGTTAATTCAGGTTAATCATATCCACTAGTGTGATCAGTTCAGTTCAGTTCAATTCAGTTCAGTTCAGTGAAAATGCAATTTGATGAAATTCAGGTTAATTCAGTCATGCTGATTCCATTTTTCAATACATCAATTTTCACTTCAGTTCAGTTTAGTTCAATTCAGTTCAGTTTAGTTCAATTCAATTCAGTTCAGTTCAGTTCAGTACATCAAGAAATAAGCTATACTAAACAGGGCTTAAGTAATAAAATTGGTATAAACTCTGTGCACACGGAATTATCTAGTTTAAATAAACAAAGACTAGCTTCATTAGCTGGCATTTTTTAGTCACGCAACCTAGCTAATAAGACAATCATCTCTTCAATAAATTATCAGTAATTATCAGTAATAAAATTTTCACCAAATATCAAGTCTGCAACCACAACTTGATCAATCATTCATAGAAGATTGGGGATCTGCAAGGAAACCATTGATGAAGGCCTTGGATCCTTCGTCTCCATAGTCCAACTTTTTCTCCAGAATAGCCATGACTAATCCTCCGCTGACACGCTAGCTGCACCACTTCAACTCAACCATCTCAAGGGTAGCGATTTCTCCAAAGCTTTCAGGGACTTCTTCAAGCCGAACACAGCTTCTCAACACTATTTGCCTGATATTTGAAAGGTGATCACTCTCCGCGTGCCACTCCCCGATTTTGATGGAGTCCAACTTCAAATACTCAAGCTTTTGGAATTCATCCTCTTGCATCTCCCACGCAGTGGTTTCGAAGGTAACTGATACTAATTTGAGGATGAGGAGATTAGGTAGTTTTCCAATTGATGAAAAGTCAACTTAAAGTGCGACAGTGATAACTTCTTGAGATTTAATGGGAAGCAAGAATGCTTTAACTGGCAGTAATGACGAGAACTACCATAGTAAATTATCTTCAGGGACTCAAGTTCTTCGAGAAATTCCAGGATCGGAAAGAAAAGACTTTTTGCAGAATGCTGCACGGATTCAGAGAATGTGCACCTTAGGCTCCGAAGTTTGGGAAACAACTTCATCAGTTCCTCCTCTCCATGTGAAAGTGCCAAACAAGAGATTGTAATCATATTATGCAACTGAGCAGAACTTTCAAGACTATCATCTTTCAAACTCAATTTAGCTTGAGGGGTTACATGAAGATGCCTCAATTTTGACATGCTCAAAATAGTGTCCGGTAATGCAACCTTTCCTATTAGTCCTTTCACTACAAATGATTCCAAGTTCCACAGCTTTGCTATTGTTGAGGGAATTGATCTAATATCTCCACTAATTGCCAAGTATCTCAATGGAGATACCAACTCAATCCCTTTTGGAAAAGAAGAGCCAACATTGATACTTTCAATGTCAAGAACACTTAGAATTTTGAACTGCTTTGTGATAAATGAGATCTCATCATAGGGACACCTAGGGTATGTGTCACTCGTAGCAGAAAATAATAATGTGCGAACATATGGTCCTGAAGGTTGTAACATGATAAACTGATTTCTCTTGGAACAAAAATACTCAATCGGTGCTGGTCATATGCTATTGTAATCGATGGATATTCTGAATCAAACCCGTAATCTAATTGACCATTGTAAAAAGGAAAAAGGTCCTCAAACCCATTTATGTATTGTAGGAAATTTTCTTCTTCAGCCTTTCTCAAGCACAAATTATACACCATATCATGAACTTTACAAGCCTTAACCCTTCCACTAGATCCTGTTTTGGAAGCCATTAGCAAGCTTCGACCAATTAGATTCATCACATAACTTTCGGCAACATCTTCTGGTGATGCTCCATGAACTCCCCCTACAAATCCCTCTGCAAGCCATAAGTGTATCAACTTTTGAACCTGTACCTCATTATCCTCTCCAAATGCCGCGAAGTACAAAAAACATGACTTTAAGCTATCAGGTAGGTGATTATAGCTCAATTCAAGAATGTGCATGCACTGGATTTCTGGACTTTCAAGAATGTGAGAATTCAAATGATTCTTGATATTTTCCCATGATTCAACAATTTTCTCTGATGTTTTTAGGAGGCCCGATATTGCAACAATCGCCAAAGGCAGACCCTTACAACCAATTGCAATCTCCATCCCAACTTTGAAAAGATCTTTGGGGCATTCTACCGTGTGAAATATGGTTTCTTGTAATAACTTCCAACTCTCTTACTTACTGAGAAAACGAAGAGTATGAGGAGCACTACGAGGTTCAGCACTCAAGCCCACCCCTTCATTGCGAGTAGTGATTAATATTCTACTACCATTCTTATCATTTGGAAATGCGAGTCTTAATTCTTCCCATACTTGGTCGCTCCATACATCATCCATAACGACACAATACCTCTTTCCCTTCAAATTTTTGTATAACTGTCTAGCAAATCATCAGTAATCTTATCGTCCATCTCATCAGTATTGGACTTTGCAATATCACCTAAAATCTTAAGCAACAATTCTCTGGTGCGATACACTTGAGAAACACAACACCACGCAAGTACATGGAAATGATTCTTGATTTGAGGATGCTCATACACTTTCTTGGCCAATGTTGTTTTCCCGATTCTTGGCATACCAGATATTGTAACAACCTCGCGTGTTTCAGTTACCGCTCTAGTGAGCCTACCAATGACAATAATTTCTTGATCTTCTAGAGAGATTACCACATCTCCTACTCTTGGAGAAGTTATAGGAGTTACCAACACCTGCTCGAAGACCTGGAGGCAATCATTCTCCGTTTGGACAAATACAGTTAACTCATAGTTGAGTGATTTCATATCATCAATAACAACCGACAACCGGAGTAAATGATTCCAATTACATTTCGTCACTAGCATCCAATCAATGAGATATTCCGCTTCGTATACTCGTTTTGAGACATGGTCCCAAACTTTCTTCAGGTGTGGGTCATCATTTCTCTTTTTCCCAACCTTTATCTGAAAAGATCTCAAGAAGCCTAGCTCCTTCAAGACTTCCTCAATAAGATGCTTAATTCCAAACTCAATCAAATCACTTTTATGCTCAATCAATCCACTAAGCTTTTCGAAGAAGATATCAGTGTAACCCAAGCCCTGGTGAGCTATTGGGAAGTTAGTGTTGGGGCGAACCACGGAAACACCCACTCACGACCACGGCAAAACAACCAACCAATATTCAAAAATAATCACCAAGATGGAAACAGACCAGCTAACAAGAAATTAACGAGACAAACAACACACGATATTTTTACGTGGAAACCCCTTCGGTGAGAAGAGTAAAACCACGGGACTTGAGGAGTCCACCCAAACTTTCTTATTATGATAAATGAGGGTACAAACCCAACCCAGTCTACAAAAGGTTAAAACCCACCACAAGCATCATACATACGAACTAACCAACAACAAGAGGAACAAGCGGTGCAATATCACCACAAACAAGGCTGCTGTTCGAACTGCTGTATCTCCCAAACCAGAACACAAACTGACAATCCAACCGTCCAGATCAAAGCCCTAAGAGTCACGAACACGCTGACAAAATTTCAACCAAAACGGACTCCGGTAGCCTCTTGATCAGACCTCCAAATCAGAACTGCTCACACCAAAAACGGGAATACTTCTCAGCTCCTTAAAAACCCTTTTCTCTTCCTCCAATGTCTCGTGTCTCTCCTTCTTGAATTCTCAAACCGTCTCTCTCTGATTTTCCAAGAAAATATAAACCTCTTTTATAGACACCTTATCCCTTTCCTTCAAGGAATAATAAAAGAAGTATTTTCCTTTTCCAATTAGTATACCAAATAAAGCATACCAATGTGGGCTGGATCCAATGCACCCAACAATCTCCCCCTCCAGCCCATCACGGGGAAGATACAAGTGCATCCTCGATCACTTGAAGCTCATCCCGGCGAGCTTGCCACAAAGCTCAAGCTTAACTCCGGGAATTACCTTCGTCAACATATCAGCAACATTCTTGTCGGTGTGAACCTTCTTCAGCTTCATTTGCTTCTCCTCAATCACATCTCGTAGCCAATGATACCTCACATCAATATGTTTGGTACGAGCATGATACATGGAATTCTTGCTCAAATCCATAGCACTTTGACTATCACAAAGCACAACATATTCACCTTGCTTCAACCCCAGCTCTTGAAGGAACCTCTTCAACCATAACATTTCTTTACCGGCTTCCACTGCTGCAATATACTCTGCCTCGGTTGTTGACAATGCTACACACTTTTGTAGCTTGGACTGCCATGAGATGGCTCCCCCTGAAAATGTAAACAAGTAACCCGAGGTAGATTTTCTTCTATCTATATCTCCAGCCATATCGGAATCAGTGTACCCTTCAAGAATAGTCTTGTCACTTCCAAAGCATAAGCTCAACTTGGAAGTCCCTCGCAAGTATCTAAGAATCCATTTTACTGCATCCCAATGAGCCTTACCCGGATTGGATAAGTACCTACTCACCACACCAACAGAATGTGCAATATCTGGCCTCGTACACACCATTGCATACATCAAAGAACCAACAGCAGAAGAATAAGGAATATGAGACATACGTTCTTTCTCCTTCTCTGTTGTAGGACAATCTTCCTTACTCAACTTGAAGTGAGATGCCAATGGTGCACTAACGGGCTTAGCATTCTTTATATTGAACCTTTCAAGCACTCGTTCAATATATTTCTCTTGCGACAACCACAACTTTCCAGCTTTCCTATCACGAGCAATCTCCATGCCTAAGATCTGCTTTGCTGGACCCAAGTCTTTCATATCAAATGACTTGGACAGTGCTTTCTTCAAATCGTTAATCATCTTCACATCTTGACCAACGATCAACATGTCATCGACATATAAAAGAAGTATAATGAAGTTACCTCCGGGGAACTTTCTAAAATAAACACAAGGATCAGCTGTAGTTCGTTTATAGCTATTGCTTGTCATAAACGAATCAAATTTCCGATACCATTGCCTCGGTGCTTGCTTCAGCCCATAAAGACTCTTCTTCAGCTTGCACACATGATTCTCCTTCCCTTTCACTTCAAATCCTTCCGGCTGCATCATATATATTTCCTCTTGCAAATCACCATGCAAGAAAGCGGTCTTCACATCAAGCTGCTCCAATTCCAAATTTAGGCTTGCAGCTAAACCTAGAACGATACGAATCGAAGTCATCTTGACAACTGGTGAAAAAATCTCATCATAATCAATGCCCTTCTTCTGGTTGCATCCTTTGACAACCAACCTGGCCTTATGCTTCACGATCTTATCACCATCCTTCTTGAGCTTGTAAACCCATCGGTTTCTCAAGATTCTCTTGCCTTTGGGAGCCCTCACCAAATCATAAGTATCATTCTTCTTCAAGGAATCCATTTCATCTTTCATTGCCTCAACCCACAACTTCTTGTCTTTGTGAGACAACACTTCTTGAAAGTTCTCCGGTTCCTCATCTGCGGTAACAAGAATGAACTGTGAACTTGGATACCTTGTTGAAGGTATCTTCTGTCTGCTGGACCTTCGAGGCTCCACTTGCGGCACTTGAGGGGTAGGTTGCTCCCCCCGCTCATGATCCCCTTCATCCTCATTCAGAGGAACCTCACCACCATCGGGTGCATCAGCCTCGTGTTGGATGTCCTCAACCTCATCAGGTGTTACATCAACATTCTCATTCGATGGCTGACTAACAGGCGTAGAAGAATCATTAGTGAAATCAAAAGACGCATCTGAGTTAGAATTGTACCTCGAACTCAGAAGATCAGCACCCATCTCGTGCTCAAAGAACACTAAATCTCTACTTCTCACCACCTTTTTCTTCTTGGGATCATAGATTCTATAACCATATTCTTCATCACCATATCCAACAAACACACATGGATTGGTCTTGAAATCCAGCTTCGACCTTTGCTCCTTAGGCACATGAGCAAACGCCTTGCATCCAAACACTCTAAGATGCTTATATGAAGGATCGCGCCCCTTCCAAGCTCTCTCGGGTATTTCATAACCCATAGGGATTGATGGAGATCGGTTGATCAAATAAATGGCACAATCAACCGCTTCAGCCCAAAATGACTTAGGAAGATTAGACGTTTTAAGCATGCATCTAACCTTCTCAACAATGGTTCTATTCATCCTCTCAGCAGTACCATTGTGTTGGGGGGTTCCGGGCACTGTCAATTTATGCCTAATACCGTGCTCCGAACAATATCTCTTAAACTCATTAGAAGTATACTCTCCACCATTATCAGAAAGAAGACACTTCAGCTTCTTCTCCGTTTCCCTTTCAACCATAGCATGAAATTTTCTGAAAATTTCAAACACTTCTCCTTTAGACTTCATCATATACACCCAAGTCTTCCGAGTAGCATCATCTATAAAAGTGACAAAATAGTAGTTGCCACCAATTGACTCACATTCCATGGGACCACAAACATCGGAGTGTACCAGCTCCAACTTTTCTTCCTTCTTCGTCGACTTTCCAGAGAAAGAAACTCTACGTTGCTTTCCAGCTAAACAGTGATCACAGGGATCTCGAGAAACACTAGAATCCACAGGAATAAGAGATTTTCCTGCTAGAAGTTTCATCCCTTTATCACTCATGTGTCCCAACCTTTGATGCCACACATTAGGAGAATTCTTCCCTTCAATGACATTCAACCCATCATGACATACAGTCAAATATGTCTTGTACAGCGTGCAGCACAACTCTCCACGAGCAACTGTCATTGAACCTTTGGACATCTTCCACTTGCTATTTCCAAAGAGGTGTGTATATCCCTCTCGATCAAGTGTACTAGCCGACAACAAGTTAAGGCGCAAATCAGGCACATGGCGCACGTTCTTTAACACAAGTCGGCATCCAAAATTTGTTTTCACACAAATATCACCTCGACCAACTACATCCGCGGTGCTCTTGTTTCCCATTCTGACCTTGCCAAAATTCCCAGCTTCGTAGTTCATGAAGTAATCCTCTTTATGAACACAGTGAAAAGAAGCTCCGGAATCAATCAACCATTCAGAATCTGAACCTTCAACATGATGACAATCCCCAGTAGCACAAACCAAAGAAACGCCGTCATCACTATCATCATCATGGGAAACAGCTGCTGCAGTAGCTTTATCACCTTTCTCATTTGGTGAATCGTTCTTCTTCCCTTGTTCTTTCTTCCACCGATAACAGTACTTTTTGATGTGACCAGGCTTGTTGCAATAGTGACACGTCCTTGTCTCATTCCCATCTTTGGACTTCGACCTCTTCTTCGACTTGCCACGCCCTTTCGGACCTCTACTCTTGCTTCTTCCACGAGTTTCAACAACAAGTGCCTGCGAATGATCAACTCCCATCTCCTTCCTTCGTAATTCTTCATTAAACATGCTCTCCTTAATAACATCCAAAGAAAGCACTCCTTCAGGAGCAGAGTTGCTAATAGTCACCACCAAAGTCTCCCAACTATCGGGCAAAGAACTCAGTAAGAACAAAGCTTGTAGTTCAGGATCAAGCACAATGTTCATTGTAGTCAACTTGTTAATAATATCCTGAAAGTCGCTAAGGTGCTCAGACACAGACTTTCCACTTCTCAACTTCAAATTAACAAGTTTCTTGATCAAGGAAGCCTTATTATGAGCTGTCTTTCTTTCATATAGGCCTTCCAGTTTCTTCCACAAAACATAAGGGTCAGACTCTTGAGAGACATGATTGAATATGCTAATATCAACCCATTGTCTAATAGTCCCCAAAGTTTTCCTTTTTAACTTGACCCAATCAGCTTCTTCAGTTTTCGCTGGTTTAGTCGGTACGGAGGAACTACTACCCTCAGTTTTAACCTCTGCAATAGGATCATACAAATCTTTGCAGTACAACAAGTCTTCCATCATAGGTCTCCAAATTGAATAGTTGGATGATGTTAACTTAACCATAGAACTACCTCCACCGGAATCCATGATTATGCCAAAGATAACACTAGCTCTTGATACCACTTGTTGGGACTGCCGAGCCCACCACAATCACCATTAGTATGATACTGTCCGCTCTGCAATAGGATCATACAAATCTTTGCAGTACAACAAGTCTTCCATCATAGGTCTCCAAATTGAATAGTTGGATGATGTTAACTTAACCATAGAACTACCTCCACCGGAATCCATGATTATGCCAAAGATAACACTAGCTCTTGATACCACTTGTTGGGACTGCCGAGCCCACCACAATCACCATTAGTATGATACTGTCCGCTTTGGGCTTGGTATCAAGAGCTATGGTTGTGCTCGGGACGGGACTGCTTGTATGCCGGTGTGGAGACCCTCGGTTGTGCCCTTGGAGGTGGCGAAAGGTGCCCCTTGTGTCGAAAGTCTACCTGACCAAGGTGGTTGTCGGGTGGCGTGTTCCGCATGTTGGCGGCGGTGCAAGATGCCAAGGATGAAGGATACCGGGTTGTGTGGTCCTTGGTTTGAGGGGGAGATTGTTGGGTGTGTCAAACCCAAGTCCCACATCGGAAGCGGAGAGGGCAATTCCTCAGCTTATATGGAATAGCTCCACCACATTAGTATGAGGCCTTTTGGGGAATAAGCCCAATTGTGAAAACCGTTCGGGCTTGGCCCAAAGCGGACAGTATCATACTAATGGTGATTGTGGTGGGCTCGGCAGTCCCAACAGTTAGGAACTAAGGTGCTCTGAAATCTGAGAATATTTTCTTGAATCTCTGAATTCATTAGATGGACCTTTTGTTGCATAGTGGAGACATAATCTAAAAGTTGTTTGATGAAGTTTGGCGGGACCTGCCCAGATTCGGAAAAGTAGTAAGGTGGCAATCCCTGATCCACCTTCCCTATGTAGGTCAAGATGACAACCTCATCACCCTGGTTCTCTATTGGAAGCAATGACAAGTATTTAAAAAGGAGTTCCAATCCCCGATTGAGCGTTTCAATTTTGTCACTGAAGAGAGGCGTCAAACAAGGGCTATATCTCATTTGCTCCATCAAGATAGCGTAAATTGCAATAAGTTTGAAACCAAGGTATGATAATTTAACACTGAGTGAATCTTGATCCAATGATTTCCTCGTAGCCAACTGTTCCATGAGCTTGGAGCTCAACACCAACCTTTCTGAATGCGCTCCAGGAGTCTTTATGAGAAATTTAGGCACCAAGCTTAACCCCTTGCAAACAGATTCAAAGGTGATAGCACTTTTGAAAACATGCTCTAAGTTGAAAAGCTGAATCTTTCGAAGCATTTGGAAAAGCGGCTCGTCCCCATCATGAGCAGCGATGAGGTAAGAGTAGCTGAAAGATGCTGCATTCGAAAGAATATTCATGATATCTGAACTTAGTAGTCTCAAATGCCTTGGATGTAAGAAATAATCAAACTCATCCCTGATCAACTAAACCAAGATGGATTTGGCGGGAAACAATATGACAACAAGTTGTGCCAGACCGTGCGTGGGGAGTTTCGAAGGGAACCAGAGAAAATCCATGTACATCTCTAAGATTTCTGGAGACCTAATTCTTTTGGATTCATTTCATCCGCCCACCCTAAAAACATGATGCGAGCTAAACTTAAAAGAGCCCATTGTAAGAACAAACCAAGGTTCCTTAAATTCTCATCTCCAAATCTTTTAGCTATGAAAAAATGGCCCCAAGTTGTGAGTGCACACACAATGCCATCGAAACCGCTTCTAAGGTCATCATCATCACCCCATAAGCTAGAAAGAACACTTTCTGCATTTTTGAGTATTAAGTAACTCACTTCATCCAAATATGGTTCATATATGATGGGAAGATATGGTTTTTCGATATAAAATATGCCTTCTAGAGAATCATAAGCTTATCTAATCATAGGTTTCCACATTTCAATCTTTTCCAGCATGTTGGTGGACAGAGCATACAGACCCTCTGCATCCCCCCTCTCTAATAGTTTTTCTCATTTCCTTACGCACCATATTAACTTCAATTTTGATCACATCCGGCCTACCACAAATACTCTGAGCATGATTACACCAATGCTCGATAATGACAACAAATGTATCAATATATTCCAACTCCTTTCTCGTTGATTTCCATGGCTCCTCATAATCAAGGTAATATTTTTCTGATATCATCTTAATAAATTTAAACAAACCCTTGTTCCCTCGACGATTGCTCCTGAGTTTAAAATTTTCAACAACAAACACAGTATAAGAGAAAAATTACATCAATTAATACAACCAAAATCACTTCTTGTGATCACAAGTAATATATATATATATATATATATATATATATATAATGAACTGAACCGTTCGTGAACAACTCGTGAACAACTCGGTCAAAGTTCGTTCGAACTCAGTTTAACCAGTTCGAAATCGAACTCGATCTCGTTCGTTAATAAATGAGTTTGAAATCGAGATCATAAGAGTCAGCTCGACAGGCTCGTTGAATAGCTTGAGAATAATTTATATATACTATATTTAGAATTTATAAAATTAATTTTACAACTTAGTGCAACTTGTTTTAGTGGGTTTCCATATGCAAAACCATATTTTAGATGTTTGGACTCGAATTGGGCTTCTAAACATCAGAGTTAAAATTATTTAAGTTTGTTTAGGGCTGAAATATTGTTCAAACATGATTGTCTCGAATTCGTGCTCGATCAAATCGAGTTCACGAGTTGAGGTCGAACATTCTAAAAGTTAGACGAACCGAGTTCGAGCTAAAATATCATAGCTCGCACGAATTCGAACTCGATCACGAACATACAAAATTTTCACAAACTTGAATTCGAACAGGTATGTTCGAGCTCGACTCGACTCGTTTACAGCCCTAGCAGGAATCGAACCAATAATTGTGAGTTACATAGATTTAACTAATAACTATGGCATGAGATTTTGAATACAATAAATATAACCATGTTAACCCTCTTTTAAATAATTTTCATTCATCTCAACTCTCAAGCTCGTAATAGAAATTTACTATGAAAATAATGTAGCTAACTTCTTCATTTATAAGCAATCGAAAACGTTGACCGGGAACGAAAGGTGACTCAGTGACAACATTTGACTAAGTGAACCGGAATTTTGAATGCCGATCCCGGTCGATTGGCGTTGACCCTCGGAGATCGGACAATGGAATCCTACTTCACTCGTCGTCCTCTACAAAGCCCGTTATTTGGTTATTGTCGAATCGGACGGAGAAGTGGTTGACAACTTCAACGATGAAGAGTTCGAGCGAAGGCAAGCGACGGCCGAAACAAGACTCCGGCAAGTCTGCATCACCTCAAATCAACAAGATTTATGTATCTAAATCTCATAAATCAATTGGGCTCTATGTCAATCGTGCGAATCAGTTTTTACAGAGGCAGCATAAGCTTCCGATTTTGGCTTTGGGGACAGCTACACATACTGCACTGGTTTTGGATGAAATTTTGAGAAACTCTGGGCAGGTTATTCAATATGAGGTTTCAATCTCTACTGTAGAGATTAGAGAAGGTAATCACACAGAATCAGATGAGTCGGAAGATTAGGGTGGAGATTCTGGTATGGGTAAGGAGAGATAGTGATAAGTTCTCAACAGAAGCTAGTTCGGGTCGGGGAAATTTTGAGTGTAGTGGCAAGGGGGATGACAGTCAAGAATCAGAAGACTTGGAAAGTAATCAAAGACACGTGGTGAATCAAGAGGTCAAGGTAATTAAGGATTCAGTATCAAAAACCAAACTAAAACCTTCAACGGTGAGCTGTAAGTCACGAAGTTAGTCAAGGAATCAGGGGACCAAAAAACAATGGCGGAAGAAAGGCTCCAAAAACGCTGATTTGGACTCTGGGAGTACAGATGCTAAGGAATCGACTGCATCTCAGAAACGAGGTTTGGATCCTGGCCAATTTATTTTTTTCTAGGTTCATTTTCTCTAAGACTCCTATGGGTGAGCATAGTCATAATTTGGGAATGAATAATACTCCAAGTATCATTCAGTCATCTGGTTGTAGAGAGTCATCATTAGAAAAGAAAGAAATATTTAGACTAGGTAACCAAATTATGCATGAACACAAAGTACATGGTAGGAAACATAAAGGTTGGAAAAGGAAACCAATGGTAGTGAAAGATATAGATGGTACAGGTGAGAGTGGTGGTAATATGCTGCATCACAAACGAAAGGAAGAGGTCTTACATGGGGTTATTGGCAGTGGTAAAAAAGGGTGTTTTAAGAACGTGGTGTTTTCCTTGAATGAGCAGAGGGATGAGAGTCATGGAGGCCTCCTTCAAAACATTAACAAGTTAAATACAATAGAGTTGGGGTTGATAGTTCCAAAGGCATGATGTCAATGTCACATGCCGAGAAGGAAAAGAGCACACATGAGGAAAGGGTACATATAGAGGCAACATCAGTGGAAATGGAAGAAAGAGAGACAAGAATGAGCCAGACTTATTAGACGAGATAGATGATGATAATGCTCTGAAGAAGATGAGGGTGATGCTTGAGCGCTTTCCGGAGAAAGTGTAATTTTATACTAGGAGAGAGAAGACATGTCAGATGGGTACAAAAAATGTTGAGGGTTTCCAGGCGGTTGTCCCAAAACAACCGCAAAACCATCCATGACGACCCTAAGATAGAATTGTAGGGGTATGAACAATGCCTCTACGAAGCGGATGCTTAGGCGTCTGCTGAAACAATGTAAGCCTCGGGTTTTTTTCTTATGGAAACCAAGATGCAGGAACATGGCCTCATGAAGTGGAAACAGTGTACTTACTTTACTTCTACCTTCGTTGTAAACCCCTTAGGATCCTCGGGGGGTTTAGCAATATTATGGACTGATAGCCTAAGCATGATTATTATAGCTAGTAGTAGGCATTTTATATTAGGAAGATGTTCGGATAGTGCAAGGACAATATGGTTGCAACTCTTCTTGTATGGGAATTCTGATCATATGCGACGACAGGAAGTCTGGGAGAGCATTGCTTTACTTCTTAATATTTTGGACTACCCCTTGATGGTCATTGGAGATACTAATCAAGTGTTGCTTTACTTCCCAATATTTTGGACTACCTCTTGATGTTCGTTGGAGATACTAATCAAGTGTTGTCTCAGGAAGATAAGCTGGGAGATCTTCCTTTCCAGAATGATGAGAAATGTCAGAAGTTCAGACATCTTCTAACTTGTCTGAGGGTTCAGGAAGTTAGAAATACAGGCCAATGGTATACATGGTGCAACAATAGGAATGATCAGCACTGCATCTTTGAAAGGTTAGATAAGGCCTTTATAAGTGATTCAACTATGCATCTTTTCCCCTTAGCACACACCAGAACGCTTGCAATCTTAGCATCTGATCATAGTCCAATTATATTGGAGTTATATGCTCAGGAAGTACACAGAAAACATGTATGTAGATATGAGGCATTTTTTGGGTGAATCTTGAGCCCCCAGAACAGATTATCCAGAGAGTGTGTCAATTTTTTCCACAATCTGTTGAGCATGCAAACTCTGCTAGGGAATTCTCCAAACTATTGAAGTATAGTCTTGAGCACTTATCAAATTGGAGTAGGAGAACTTTTGGATGTCTAGACAAGGTCATAGCTAAAAAAACGAAGAGGCTGGAGGAGGTACAAAAGGATGCAAATCTACTAAATTTGTAGCAGGTTGAAAGACAGTTGAAGATATAAATTGTTGAGTTAATGGAGAGTCAGTGTGATTATTGGCAGCAAAGGTCAACTAGCAAATGGGGTAAAGTAAGAGATTGTAACAAAACATGTTATCACAAGCAGGCTACTGTCAATAAGGGGAAAAATCAAATCAATAACATTCAGGATGGACATAGACAAGTGTATACAACAAAAGTTGATATACAAATGCGATTTCAATTGCAATATCATGCCCTCTTCTGCTCCCCATAATTCTATCTACCCCAGGTAGTTGATCCAGTAGAGATAGGTTTTTGTTTGGAGCAAACAGAACAGAGATTGAGTGGGACACAGATCCAACAGTTGGGGATTCCATTTCAACAAAAGGAGGTGTATGATGCTTTAGCTCGGATGAAGCCATGGAAAGCACCTGGGCCAGATGGACTACCAGCAGGATTCTACAAAACACATTGGAATCTGATAGGAAGCCAACTGGAAAGGGTAATCTTAGCCATTTTACAAGAACGGGAAATCCCACTTGAATGGAATGAGACCAATATTAATCTTGTTCCAAAGAAAACTGGAGCCATTAGAGTGGAGGATTTTAGGCCAATCTCTTTGTGCAATGTGAAATACAAGCTGGTAGCCAAGGTGTTGGCCAGAAGGTTAGCCCCAATAATGCAGACATTGATTTCAGGTAATCAGACTAGTTTTGTTAAAAATAGACATATTGGGGAAAATGTACTCCTGGCACATGAAATGATGGAACTCTGAGGAAGAAGAATATAGGGAAAATAGGTCTGGTGGCTGTGAAATTGGACATGAGTAAGGCATATGATAGGGTCTCTTGGGATTTCCTGGAGGAAGCTTTAACATATTTTGGATTTCCAGAATGTTTGAGAGTTTTGATCATAAAGTGCGTTACAACAGTGTCATGCTCTCTCAATTTGAATGGAGTTCAGCTGGAAAAGTTCAAGCCTGTGAGGGGATTGAGACAGGGGCGTCCATTGTCACCATATCTTTTTATAATCTGTCAACAGTTTCTGTCTGGCATTCTCAACTCAAATACTCGGATACAAGAAAGGCAAGAACTGGGATACAGTTGTGCACAAGGAGTCTCAAAAATCACACATTTGATGTATGCAGATGACTGTATCATTTTCCTCAAGTGCCAGTATGACAGATATTTTCATCTGGCAAAGATACTGGATCACTTTGCAAGATTTTCAGGGCAGCGCATAAACTTCAGTAAGTCTTCTCTCCAAGTTAGTCCAAATGTTTCAGCTCAAGAGGAGAGTTTATTGCGATATACTTTGAATATACATAATACTGGAACTGGTACAAAGTATCTTGGAATTCATCTGAATATTACAGAGGGCAAAGTGAGAGTATTTGGAGATATGATATCTAGGGTAAGGAGGAAGTATGACAGCTGGAAAACAAAGTTTTTGAATGTGGCATGGAGAATAGCATTGGCTAAGCACACACTAGCGTCATTATCAATCTATCTTATGGGAATTTTCAAAATTCCTAATTCAATCCTGAAAAATATTGATAAGATGACATCTAAGTTTATATGGAAAAGGGGAATTAGAGGGAAGAGGAATTCACTGGATATCTTGGAGTCAGATGTGTCTCCCCAAGAGTAGATGAGGTTTAGGGATGAGAAAAGCAAAGGATATGAACATGGCATTGCTAGCAAAACATGCAAGGAAAATAATCAAGAAACCAGATTGTTTATTTGCTAGGATATTTGTGCTGAAGTACTGTAAAACACTGTAAAACAACTCCTTTTGTTAATTGAAAGCAAAGAATCCAAGACTCCTGGAGTTGGAAGTCCATCTTATGGGGAAAAGAGCTCATAAAGCCTCAAGTTAGGTGGCAATTGGGCCAGGGAGATAATATACATATCACTGAGCAACTGATACCAGGAGTGTTGAATTCACTAAGTCAGCATCATGAGATGGCACAACACACAGATCTGAAGGTATCCCAATTTATTACAGATCAAAAGGAGTGGAGACTACCATTGTTAAATGTGTGGTTCACACCAACAATCATTGCTGAGATAGCAAAAATCCATTTGCCTGCCACTCAGAAGGACCGGTTGATCTGGGCAGCTTCATCTTTGGGGGAGTACTCCGTAAAAGAAGGATACTGGGTGCAACAATAGCAGATTCCAGCATCCAATATTTTTCAATGGAGCAAGTTTTGGGGTCTGAATCTTCCACTAAAAATCATAGTGTGTGTATGGAGGGCTTTACAAGATGCCTTGCCTACTGCACAAAATCTCTGGTTTCGGAAATCAGTGGATTCTCCTATGTGTTCTCGTTGTAATCAACACCAGGAGGATGTTACACATCTCTTTCTCGGGTGTGAGGCGACTAAGAGGGCCTGGAATATCCCTAGGCTTGGCTCTCAGGTTTAGACAAATGGGGGACAGTTCCACAGATGCAGGATATCAAGCTAGGATTGTGTCTCATGTGGGATATTTGGAAGGACAGGAATTTGAAGGTATTTCAGGACACATATAAACAACCAGGGCTAGTATTAGAAACATCTATGCAGACAATACAAGTCATGGAAGCCAGATCAATAGCTCAGGATATTGAAGATGTGGAAATTCGAATACCACAGACTCAGTGGAGGGCGACAATTCCAGGGTGGGTGGCTACAGGCTCTCCCACATTGGGTAATTACTTTTGGTGATTCTTTTAAGATAACATCACAGCAAGCAGCAACAGCTTGGACAGTTTTGTTGGCACTAGGAAACGAACACATAGTGTTGTAGGGAGAAGAGCAGTTTAGATCATATTCAGCTCTTCATGCAAAAATGGTAGCATGCTTGGAAGTCTTTGTTGCAGGTACCAAGAGAACATTCAAATGTGGTGTGGATAAGGACAGAATGTCAGGTGCTGAGGGATCTGCTCACAAATTAGGAGCTCATTCCTCCTTGGCGGATTCAACCACTAGTCATGGAGCTGAGGGGTGTCCTGGAGAAATTTCATTTATGGTTTATTCAAAAAGTAGATAGAAGTGTGGTTTGTAATGAACATAATAGGGCCACGGTTCTGACGGTTTCTTTTCATTAATTTAGTATGTTTTCCATCAAAAATAAAATAAAATAATGTCGGCATATGTGATGTGTGATGTTATCCAGCTCTTAAATATGAAGAAAATTATCTTTGGAACTGATGGAACAAAGTCTTAGGTCGATTGAATTTTATGATTAGACCAAAAAATATTTACTCTCCAGTTAACATAAAATATATTACGGTTGGATGGAGGATTAAGTAATATGAATATACAAATTATTGGGTGAGACTAACCTACCACAAGCTAGGTCATGTGTTTAATAGATTTGTTCGTGTATTTCAATGTTTTGTTTGTTATAAGTTGGGTTCATGTGTTTGATAGATTTGTTCGTGTGCTTCACAACTTTTGTTTGCTATAACTGTGTTCATGTGTAAATGAAATAACAAACCTGTGAAAAATATGAATAAATCCATCAAACACATGAACTATCATTTGTCCTACCTTAAACTTATTGTAGGACGATTTCATCCAAAACCTTCCCAAATGAATATTGTGTAATACAATATCGATTGTATATAAAATAATGAATATATAAGATTCAGAAAAGAAAGAAATGATCAATCAGACTCAAATAAAACAATACCAGAAGAGAATTACACGTACCTTGAAACTGTGTGAAAGTTGTCATAAGCTTTTTTAATTCTGGCTCTGATTGCCACCACTTTCCACCGCAGTTCGTCGCAGAAAGCTTTCAGACGTGAACAGGAAACTGCAGATCCGACAAAGTGATATAAATCGTTAATGCTGATGCTACAAAAATCCGTCCGGCTCCCGGGTGGTGTATACCATTATATTCAATAGGCCCAGAGTAAAACACAACAAACCCCCATTATATTCAGTGGGCCCAAAGTGAAACGCAACAAGCCCAGAAGGTCCATATACACACTCACAGGAGACAGAGAGGGCTAAATAGCAGCCCAGGCAACAAACAATAAAGGATCAGGTCAACATAGTACCAAGAATAGAGCAGCACGATCATCCACGAAGGGTACAACGTGGAGTACTCGTGGAGAGCTAAAACCGGGAAAGAAGTAGTATAAAAAGGAACACGCCCAGCATGAAAGAGGTACACAAGTAAAAACTGAGAATCTAGATTCATATAGAAAGAAACTGACTTTAGCATCGGAGCTTATTCCCGGGTTTAGCCGGGAATCCTTTTGCAGGTTTATCTCCGGTCGTCTTCAGGGTGTTTATCATCGGAGTAAAGAGAAGGAATCACATCAGTGGCGCCGTCTGTGGGGATCGTTTTTTCTCTTCTCCAATGGTTTCCACCAGAAATGGTCGGGGAGAATCTCACCACAATACCAGGTCCACATCGAGGACCGTCAGCGAACGAAGAGGAAGAGATCGAACTCTGAGCCAAGACAGAGATAACCAAGGCAGTCAAATGAATGGCCAAGGACGCGAACCGATAAATGGCCAAGAAGAGACTCAGGCGAATAGCCAGGACAGGGATTCTGATGATAGGGATTCAGATGAAAACTATGGCGAAGAAGCAGAGTCACCCTTAACTAGTCGTCAAAAAGAGCAAAAAGAGTTCGAAGAATTTCTAGAGAACCAGAAGGCAAGGCTTTACGAGCAGTTCAAACAAACAAAAGGTGACCGCAACAGGAACAGAAGAATAATACCAAGCGAAATCAAAGCCCAACGTTCGAATGACCACCAACAGCCGTTACAATACGAGGAAGAATTGAGAGACATCATTGCAGGCGAATATAATGACGATTCGCCACTCTCCTGGGACATCCAGAACCTACAAATGTCAGATAACTTCAAACTGCCATTACATGTGAAGGTTTACGATGGCACGACGGATCCAAAAGATTTCTTGCACTCGTACGGGAGCAGCATGCGCTTCAGGAATGCCTCACAACAGCTGATATGCAAGGCTTTCCCTATTTTTCTGACTGGCCCAGCTATTACATGGTACGAAAGCTTACCCAAAAGAAGTATTCAATCATTGGCACAATTGTCAGATATTTTCCTAGGAAGATTTTATAGGAATCAAAAATTCGAGCGCACCATCGCGGACTTAGTAAACATCAAACAAGGCAGCGACAGTGTGGGAGCATACCATGCAAAAATGGTGATCGAAAGTTTAAGTATCAAAGATCTAACATATCAAATGTTCTTAGGAGCCTTCATGAGTGGACTTAAGCCCGGATACTTCTACAAAAAACTACGAGAAGAAATGCCATCGAACGAACGCGAGTTACATAAGCTAGTCGAGAAATATGTACGGTCAGAGGAAGCGAATGATCGAAAAATTGAGAACGAAAAAGGAGATAAACGAATCCTTGACGATGAATCAAAGTGGGGAGGAAAAAAGCTAAAAACAATATCTTCAACGAAAGCTAAGGAGACCGGAAGAAGAACATTCGTCACCACCCCCCTTACCAAGTCCAGGAAAGAGATTTGGCAGCTACATAAGGACCTTTTCAGTGACCCAAGGCCAATGTTAGCACCACCAGACAAGCGTTCGAAGGAAACATACTGTGCATTTCACAGGGACCACGGTCACGACACAGAGGAGTGCGTTTCGCTCAAAAGGCAAATAGAAGATAACCTACGGCAAGGAAACCTCACCCAATATAAACGTGAGGGGGGACACGCGAGCAAACAAGATATGACTAACACTCCAAACGGGGGAAAAATCGCGGCAGCAGTGGAACGGGTGGAGGACCATTCATACCGAACGACCGATAGGGTAATCTTATCCATCCATGGGTCAACAGAACCCATTTCGAACAAAGGATGGAAACAAAGGACCAGATACCTGCCGCCACAGGAACCTTTGGACAAACGGTTGAAATTATCGGAGGCTATAACGTTCGATGAGTCGGATGCGGTACCAAACGCATTTCCACACAATGACCCGCTAGTAATCGTCGCAAAAATTGGGAATTCAACGGTACATAGGGTGTTTGTGGACGACGGCAGTGCAGTTGACATACTCTTCGCCGATTGTTTCGACAAATTAGGATTCAAAAGAGATGATCTTAAGAAACCAGCTTCCGCTCTAGTCGGATTCACGGGAAGATCCGAGATGCCTCTAGGACAGATTCAATTGCCAGTCACTATAGGAGAGGAAGGCAAAATCGTAACAATTATGTGCGATTTTGTAGTTATGGAAGCACAGAGTCCTTTTAACGCGATCGTAGGACGCCCATGGATGAACGCCGCGAAAGCAATATGGTCGCCCTATCATTTGGTTATGAAATTCCCCACACCAGCAGGTATAGCCTCAGTACGGGGAAACCAGCAAGCGGCAAGGCAGTGTATGGCGATTGCAATGAAACCTGCAACGAAGACAAAGGTACTTCCATCTGTCAATACAGTGGCAGTCTCGCCCAACATTGACCTTGGAGAACAGTCTGAACCATTCCAAGTCATAGAAGGAGACCCATCGTCGTTGGTAAGAGTGGGAACAAACTTGTCTGGTTCGGTAAGGTTGCAAGTCGAAAACATACTCCGGAAATATGCGCCAGTGTTCGCATGGTCTATAATGGATATGGGAGGAGTTAAGTCGGACATCGCAACGCACAAACTACACGTAAACAGCAGTGTTCGACCCATCAGGCAGAAGCAGCGAACGTTCGCTGCCGAGAGACAAGCAACAATAGAAGAGGAGGTTCGAACATTAACCGAAGCTGGAATATTGCGGGAGGTGCAGTATCCAACATGGATGGCGAACCCAGTAATGGTACGAAAGGCAGACGCTGGATGGAGAATGTGCGTTGATTACACAAACCTAAATCAACACTGCCCAAAAGACTGCTATCCATTACCAAAAATCGACAAACTGGTCGATGCAATAGCAGGGTATGAAGTACTTGCATTCCTAGATGCCTACAAGGGGTATCATCAAATCCTGATGGATCCCCTAGATGCGGAGAAAACAGCTTTCATTACAAGTATGAGAGCTTTCTGCTACACTAAAATGCCGTTCGGATTAAAAAATGCAGGAGCAACCTACCAACGAACAATGGATAGGGTGTTCGCATCACAGATCGGACGGAACATGGAAGTATACATAGATGACATGGTTATCAAGAGCTCAAAGCTGAATGATTTTCCACGGGATTTGGAAGAAACGCTCGCATCACTCCTCCTTATAGGAATGAAACTCAATCCGAAGAAATGTGTTATCGGAGTAGGAGCAGGACGATTCTTAGGAATACAAGTTTCAGCCAAAGGACTGAACCCAAATCCAGAAAGAATCAAGGAAATTCTGGATTTACCGCCACCCAGAAATATCAAAGGCGTCCAGATCTTAACAGGGTACCTTGCATCCTTAAACCGCTTCATGGCGAAAGCGGCAGACAAGCATATGCCTTTTTTCAATGTCCTCAAAGGGGCAAAGAAATTTGTGTGGAGTGAAGAATGTGAAGCGGCTTATACACTCCTCAAACAAGAAATTCAGAGCCTACCATCGCTATCCATTCCACTAGCAGGGGAACCTCTATTCTTGTACTTGGCCGCATCATATAAATCAATCTGTTCGGTGTTGGTAAGAGAACACAACGAGGTACAGAAGCCTGTTTACTACACAAGCAGAATGCTAACGGTAGCTGAAATGAATTATAAGCCCATCGAGAAAATAACTTTGGCACTGGTACATTCGGTTCGAAGATTGAGGACATATTTTCAAAGCCATGCAGTAACCGTACTTACGGATCAACCGATTAAGCAGATACTGCAAAAACCAGAATCATCAGGGCGAATGATGAAATGGGCAATTGAGTTGAGTGAACACGACATAAAATTCACGCCTCGAAAGGCCATCAAAGGACAGGCTTTGGCAGACTTTATGGCGGAAATGTTTTCACTGGACAACAGCATAGCAAGCCATATGTCTCCAATATCCGAAGAAAGAAACAAGGCGAAATGTGAGGATATAGCGTGGCTCCTGTATGTGGACGGCTCATCGAACAAAGAAGGATGCGGAGCGGGCGTTCTGTTGATAAGCCCGGACGGCGACGAATTAAAGCATGCGCTAAGATTCAATTTCCACCTGTCGAATAACGAAGTAGAATACGAGGCAGTAATTAGCGGCTTGGATCTTGCCAATAAGATGAAGATCACGAGCGTCAAAGTATTCAGCGACTCCCAAATCGTGATAAGCCAAATACTGGGAGACTTCGAAGTGCGAGATAGCCAATTAGCAAAGTACCTGACAAAAGTACACCAACTTATACCGTTGTTCGAGTACATCAAGTTTATCAAAATCCTCCGAGAAGAAAATCAAAAAGCGGACGCTTTGAGTAGGCTATCGAACAGTAGGTTCACCGACCTACACAAGTTCACAGACGTACTTATTGACATAGTACCAGTCAGAAGCACAGCTATTGTCACAGTGGCGGCGACAGCAATCGAAGAGCCAACTTGGATGACGCCTATCCGGTCCTTCCTCGAACACGGAACGCTTCCGGAAGATACAAAGGAAGCTAGAGCCATACAACGAAAAGCATGCATGTACCAAATAGAAGGCAGATTTTTATACAAAAAAGGACACCTGGTGCCTTGGCTGCGCTGTGTTACTCCAAGTGAAGCGCTACAAATTGTAAAAGATATGCATGATGGAAGTTGCGGATCTCATCAAGGAGCAAGTACCCTCGCTAAAAGAATCATACACGCGGGATACTACTGGCCTAAAGTGTTCGCTGACACGAATGCATACGTCCAACGATGCCGCTCCTGTCAAATCAACGCAAATGACAGTCACATACCAAAAAACAGGTTAATCGGCATCCACGGAGCATGGCCGTTCGATAAATGGGGAATTGACTTCGTTGGTCCATTTCCAAGAGGGACAGGGAATGCCAAGTTCCTTATAGTCATGGTTGATTACTTCACCAAATGGGTCGAAGCGAAAGCTATCCCAAAAATAACAACGAACGCAACGATAGCGTTCGTCTGGCAGAATATAGTTTGCCGTTTCGGCCTACCAAGAACAATCGTTTCGGATAACGGTACGCAATTCACAAGTACCTCCTTCAAGGACTGGTGCGCATCGAAGAAAATCTCGCAGAAATTTACTTCGGTCGCACACCCACAAGCGAATGGGCAAGTGGAAGTCACGAACAGGACTCTGGTACAAGGAATTCAGAAACGGCTCTGCGGGAAACTCACAGGATGGGTGGAAGAACTGCCAGAAGTATTATGGGCATATAGAACAACGCCGCGAACGCCACACGGAGAAACTCCCTATAGCTTAGTGTTCGGCCAAGAAGCATTGATACCTATTGAGGTAGAAGTACTAAGCGAAAGAGTACAAAATTTCGACGAAACAGCAAGCGACGAGGCAATCAAGGGGAACTTAGATCTTCTGGAAGAACGACGAGAACAGGCACACCTCCGTGAAGCGAAATACAAGGAACAAATGGCAAAGGCTTACAACACGAGAGCAAGAGAAGTACGATTCAAGGTGAACAGCTTAGTGCTAAGGAAGAACAAAGCCAGTTTGGCAGAAAAAACAGGGAAACTGACTCCTAGGTGGGAAGGACCATACAGAATCGTCGAAGCAAGCCAGTCCAACTCATACAAACTGGAACGACTAGATGGGACCACTATACCGAACACCTGGCATGTTTCTAACCTAAGGTAATACTACGTTTAGAAATATGAGAGTCATTTGTACAGGAGCCTTGATATGATCAATGTCGGCATTTGTTCAGCGATCTTTCGTTTTTTTGTAAATATATAAAAACAAAAACGCCAACTCTTCGGCACAAAACTCTTTCATCACCGAACGCTACTAAGCAACGCGTAACACTCAAGCCCTACATGCGCAAAGCAGGTCACGACACCTACTGTCAGCTAGACTTGCACTAAGAATAAAGCGAATAACGTAGGCAATAAACCAAGTCACGACAATTAAGTCAGCGAGACTTGTAAATCAAACTCAAACCAATCGAGCAAAAAACCAAGTCACGACAATCTTGTCAGCAGAGCTTGTAACAAAACAAATTGCAACACACTGTGTGGCACAGTACAAGTAATACTAAAAAAAAAAAAAAAATCTTAAAACCTAAACTCTTATTTTACAAACTTAACGAGAACTACCTCTGCCAGAGGATTGCCACCTGGAGACGCCACGAGCGCTATGAGAGGGAGCCCCACGACGTTGGCCGGTCCGACTAGGAGTAAATTCCTGATGACGACGAGCGCGAGCACGATCAGGATCATTATCATTAAGACGAACCAACTCATTCCGCATAAAGACCACCGCAGGATGCTCTTGAGTATACCTAATAGTCGACAAGTTCTCCAGCTGATGCTGGTAATAGTCTCGAAGATCGACAATAGGTCCAGTCCCGTACTGATTAAGCAGGAGCCGCATAATAACACAAGTCTTTTTGTAAGCTTCAGCATTTGCCTTCAGCTGTTGTATCTCTCGCCTCAAAGCCGCCATGTCATCCTCCATATCGAGGATATGTTCGGCTGCCTTATCCTCGATACGATGGAAATATGAACCATCCTTCAAAACAACTTCATGGCGAACAGGTGCAGCAGTCCCACTACTCGACGAACCAGCCCGCAAACCTTCGCACTGAGCCTGTAAATTGCGCAAAGTATCTTCCAATTGAGAACATCGCTCCAAGGCTCCTCGGTGCTTTCGAGCAACAGTTTCCGCTATCGAACATTGTTCGTCGTACTTCTTTTGAAACTCACCTATGAACCCGTTGAGATTAGAAATTCTCTCCTTTAAGTGGCGTTCAACTCCTCGCAGGTTAGAGATGGTTTTGATGTGCTCTTCAGCCCGACGCTTCTCGTCAAGATACGCACGCTTAAACTCTCGGCCTTGAGTGACAAGGGTACCAATTTGAACACGATTATGATAAATGATATCGTTCTGCTGCGAACAAATCTTGTGCCACCCAAGACGCATCACATCCACCTGCTTCAACAGAGCGGTCCAGTAATTTTCACGACGCCCAAATTGAGAAAGAACCTGATCGAGTTGTTTACCGAACCTCATAACCCAGTGGTATGGACCGGCAGGAAGTCTAAGACTCGACATATAGGTACAAACACCTTCCAAATCCCGACGACATTTTTCTATTTCATCACGAAGTTCGAACACTTCCTCTTCCTCGTACGCAAACTCCTCATCATCAGCTGAAGGAGACGAACAACAGCCTTCGTCAGTAGTAGTTTCGTCAGTATCAGATAGGGCAGAAATTTGCTGCTGAGCGCTAATCAATTTTTCCCGGTTTAAAACGTCAAGTGCAATTCGTCGGTTCTTTTCAAGCCATCCTAAGTCCGATATCTTGGAAAACACATTTTCCAACCGACTTTGAAGCAAACCAATAGGAGTTGATCCCCTGAGTACAACAACATCAGTACTACTCCTCAACTGGCAGACTTTAACACAGTCGTTCTTTCTTATAGAAAGTATTTTATCCTACAAAATGGGAATAGA
Source organism: Cruciata laevipes (assembly GCA_963678965.1). NCBI lineage: Eukaryota > Viridiplantae > Streptophyta > Magnoliopsida > Gentianales > Rubiaceae > Cruciata > Cruciata laevipes. The sequence continues at coordinate 6,610,659 of OY787641.1, read as the reverse complement.
GTAACGAAATATAAAATATAAATTAAAAACAAACTTCGAAATGCAAAAGGCTGAATTCGTCCATTCATAATAATAGAGACAAAATACATAGGAAGACTAACTAACATTGCTATCAGGAGTCTCTTTCTCTGTTTCCTCCGCCTGTAGCTCACTGTTGACAGCATGGTCATCTGCCAAAGGTTCTCCGCCGGTTAGAGAAGCACCCGGACTAGCAGAAGGAGTAACACTGGTAGGGACCGGAGGAGTGACAATGGTAGCAATTTCTTTATCACTGAAAAGCTGATCGACGGGACATTTCCTCAGTTCGGACAAGCTCAAAGGTTTACCCAAGCGCTTACAGTGTTCGACAAGGGGAAAAGAATGGCCACCCTTACGAACGCTCTCCTCAAACGCAGTCGAAACTCTAGCTTTAGCCTTAGAAACCAGTTCGTTAAGGGCCGCGTCGTCTTGATACTGAAGAAGAGCAGGATCAGGAAAAGTATCCTTCAGGTACTTCATATACTCGCACATGCCCACTTGCTTAACGGAGGCATATCCAGCGCGGATATGATCAGCATAGCCCTTCGTTCTGAACAGCACATCAACAAATTCGCCCATATACGAAGGATTCAAGGCACCCTCCGTCTTGTGAAAAGAAAGCTCGTCAGACAAAGCCTGTTCGCGAGCCATACAAGCTTCAAGTTGACTCTTCAAGCTCGCGTTTTCCTCCTCCAACTTGCTCATACCCATATAAGCTTCCAGCTGGCGTTTCAAGCTCTCATTCTCCTCCTCCAGCTTAATCATAGCTTCTCGGGTGGCAACGGTCGTACCCAGAGTGTTAATATAGTCCGCGGCATACCGAAGGTGATCAGATACCTACACAAAATTAAAATCGACTTTAGAAGAACAACCGAAGGATAAAAGAGAATCGAACGGAATATCACTCACCACATTCAGCATCTCAGGAGCGGAATAACGGTCAAGAGTAGCAGCGGTCGACTCGGCTGCCACAGCCACAACAGCACTTGAAGAAACCTTCTTTTTCTTCTTAGGGGAATCAGGGCCATCAGCAGAACGCAGATCGCGCTTAGAACCACTCTTGTCACAACCAGGCTCACGGGAGTGAGAAGAGCCTTTTCCCGCCTTCTCTGATCGAGGAACAGAGGAAGTAGATTTTCTCGTGACCTTTCGAGAGACCGGCTGAACGTCTGCCTGTTCAGGGATAAGCTTCTTTTCAAACTGAGGAAACTCAACTGGAATATCAGTCATGTCCATACCTGAATGCAAACATATAAAATAATTCAGGAAAAGTTATACACACTCGAACGAAAACAGAAAGAAATCCGGCGGAAAATCACGAAAAGGCATTAACATCGAGCCATATAATCATATCTCATAGAACCTTTCGAGGAAGTTTTCCTTCGCTTTTCTCGAGGCTTATGAGTATGTTGAAGCAACCGTTGGTATAGGACAGTATCACGAGTCAATCGATCCTTCACATCGACAGCTCGATCTACCGACAAGGAAGTCGACCAACAAGGCATTGAGTCATCCACCCCAGCCCTTCGTCGAACGAACACATATTCCCTTCGCCACCCAGCAAAACTATCAGGATAGGACTTTACGAACGTCAGCTCTTTCAAATAACTATACACGGTAAATCGATCGCTTTCACCGGGCCGACTAAGACATATAATTCGACATAACTGGATCAAAAGGGGTGTTTTCATTAACTGGATCGAAACAACTGGAACGTAAAAGGAACATCAAGGGCGGGCAAGCATCATGGAAAGCAATCATAACCATTATGCTCTTGGGATGAAATTGAGCAAGAGCCATATTATACCCCTTAGCAATCTCCATCATCCACGGAGGAATCGGCAACAAAACACCCCTTTTGAACCAATCACAATACACAGCGAAAAAATCACTCCCGGGATTCTTTACACTCTCACTAGGCAGAGGAGAATGTAAATCGATCTTTTCCAGACAAGGGTACCGGCGCCGGAAATAAGCCAGAGAACGGCCATGCATAAGACTAGCATCTTCAACTCTTCTAGCAGATTCAAGCAAAGCTAGCGTATCATCGGAATCAGGAGGGACACCGGTATCAAGGGATATCTCACCGGAATCACGAGAAGAATCAAATGACTTTTCGGAATCGCTCATCCTTAATTATCAGAACTAGGTTCCAAAATCAAACAGAGGCACAGATTCAAATAGCAATTAACACAAGCCTAAATATTTCCTGATCAAATATGAAAATACGATCAAAAGGAGAAGTTGGAAGAATTACTTGATTACAGAAGAAAGACAGAGGCTTCTGCGGAACTTATGGAGAGCCGAATTGATGAGCAAATTGATGAAGAATGAGAAAGTAAAGATAAGTTCAAGGCATTTTCCCCTTTTTAAGAAGTACAAACGGCGGCGTCAGACCAAACGCATCTCAGCCGTCCAATTCAAATTAGAAGTTATGATTAGGCACAGAATCCGGAAAAAGGCGATTACCTTTATGGATTTTAAAATTCAAAATTTGAAGAGTCGTCGGGTACGGCGAAGATGAGGGAATATGAAACAGAAAACGGACAAGACGAACGAACAAACCCCATACATCAGCCGCTAAAATTAGAGCAACTACTCGTTCGACTCATCTAGTCAAAGCACAAACAAGAGAGTCGAACACTTAGTCTCGAACTTCAGCGGCTGGGGGGCTTATGGTGTATACCATTATATTCAATAGGCCCAGAGTAAAACACAACAAGCCCCCATTATATTCAGTGGGCCCAAAGTGAAACGCAACAAGCCCAGAAGGTCCATATACACACTCACAGGAGACAGAGAGGGCTAAATAGCAGCCCAGGCAACAAACAATAAAGGATCAGGTCAACATAGTACCAAGAATAGAGCAGCACGATCATCCACGAAGGGTACAACGTGGAGTACTCGTGGAGAGCTAAAACCGGGAAAGAAGTAGTATAAAAAGGAACACGCCCAGCATGAAAGAGGTACACAAGTAAAAACTGAGAATCTAGATTCATATAGAAAGAAACTGACTTTAGCATCGGAGCTTATTCCCGGGTTTAGCCGGGAATCCTTTTGCAGGTTTATCTCCGGTCGTCTTCGGGGTGTTTATCATCGGAGTAAAGAGAAGGAATCACATCACCGGGTCTCGACGCTATCCGGGACTCCTTCCAACAAGCCCGCAAAAACCCTGCAAAACAATCTCCGGGAGGCGTCCCGGGGAAGAAGCTCCGGCATGATGATGAGATGGGGATAGCGATGAGGGGAAAACGTACGGAAAATGCTCTCAATATAAAGTGGAGAGATATAAGTCACATACCTTGTTCACTGTTTGGGACTAGTATTTATAGTTGAGGTTGCCTGCTTTGGATAAGGCTCAGGACCACTTCTCTTTGTGACTATTTGTCCTTATTCTTGTCCGGATGTGCCTCTCGCGGGAAAGGCGCCGCTTCCTCCATCCTGGGTCATAGGCCCTTTTCCCGGCCCAGCATCCTACTGGGCCGGTATTATCACTAGCCCCCCAAACCAGTCATCATGGCTTCTGTGATGCGGGGGACTGGTCTCCTACGCTCTTCCTCCTGTCGTTATTTCTTTTGGTAGGGCCCATCCGTGTCAACATTAATTTCTGACGACGCCGTCTTTCCCTATTCTGCACTAATCAATGCCTCGTTCACCGTGTCATCATTGCTTTTCCTTTTTTTGAGGTGGCGATTCCTATTCATCTGCCTATATAAGGGGCCTAACCCCCCCCCCCCCTTCGCAAGATTGCTTTCTTTAGATATTCTCCAGACGCTCTGCTTTTCCAATCCTCCGTCTTTTCAACCAAGTAAGCTCTAACTCCCTCTCATTTTCTTCTCTTCATGGGTTCCCCGCTTCCCTCCAACTCTTCCTTGGACACCGAGGAACTTCAAAATCAGTTTGAAGTCCAGTTCAGGTGATATGAATCTCCTTGTGAAGATCCTGGATATGAACCTCCTTACGAAGATCCTAGTTTTGCGGAATGATTAAGAGCACCCTCCTAAGTGTCGATCGAAAGCACCCCCTTTCAAAGAAGAAGACACACTTCGAGATGAACTTGAAAGACACAACTTTTGAACTTCAGTAACACAAGGTCGAATTCCACACGCCAAGCACTACTTGCACCAACTTGAGATGGACACACCTAGATCTCAAAATCGGGGGTTTCAATCTAACGATTGACCTAATCTAGCGATTAGAGGTTAACCTACCGGTTAAATGAGATAAAACTCAATATAAGATGATTGTTGTATATAATTGTCTATCAATAAATTCGTTCACCACCCTATTTATAAGATTATAGGGTGATTAAAAAGTGCAGGATACAATAAGGTAAGGAATATTACATCTTAACCAAAAAGGAAACACTTAAGGCAGCTTTTGCAAGCTAAAACCTTATTTAACTATAATTAAAATTCATCATACCATAACACAAAGGTATGAACGAATTTCTTAAATAAAAACAATAAAATAACCTAAATAATAAAGCGATAAACTGTTGTTGAACCAACCCACTAATTGAAGGCCCAGTCGATTCTTTTAAGGCACTTCAATAAAACTTCTTCACGACTTCAATCTTCGGAAATGAGAGTAATAACTAGCATAGCCCTCATCTTCTTCTAATATTCATCACGAACTTTTTTCATAAGAGTATTGAGAACATTGAACAATTTCTTTCTTCCAGACCTTGGCACATGAAATAACATAGAAGAATAACCTCTGGATATTCGTATCATTCCCTCCCTCTTCAAGAAGATTCGTCCTCGAATCTTGGCTAAATGTAAGAAAATGAGATCAACATAAATACTCCAAGAAAGGAAAAAATTTCTCTTACGAAAAGGATTCAATAGCTTCTTAAAATCCAGAGATGCCCAATATGTGTCATGGAAAAACTCTTGATCCCTAAGACCAAAATCAGAATGTAAATGAGCTTTAATGGACTTCTGAGCATCAACAACTTCGGGAACACTTGCAACTACTAGAATATATTCATCATCAAACGTAGGAATTTCATCAAGAACATAATGAGCATCTAGAACCTCATCATCCTTAGCCTCTTCGTCGAATACTGGAACATCTAGAACTGCATCATCTTTAACCTCTTCGTCGAATACTGGAACATCCAGAACCTCAAAATCCTTAACCTCTTCGTCGAATACTGGAACATCTTTAAGGAAATAGTCAGCAACCCGAACATCACTCTCCATAAAAGTAGGACCAACATCGCCAACATGGTCAACAACATCAGTAAGCACAAACTCGACCTCGGGAACATGGAATAGAGGATGGTCTTCTTTCAAAACCTCAACAACTTGAGAAGTAGAATGCCTATTAACCTTTGGTGTCTCCACATGCATCTTACGAGGAATACTCTGAATTGAATTCCGGATGTCTTGATATTGCCGTTGACGTTCTTGTTCTTCCAGAAAAGATACAGGGACAAAATGTTTTCTCAAATAGTACCTCAACTTTTCCCAAGTAACGATTTTAGACCTCCCTTGCCTACGACGATCTTTCTTCAAGTCATACCACCAGTCATAAGCATAGTCTTCAAACTGATCAGAAGCAATACAAACCTTCTCACATTCGTTGAACTTGTAAAATTGAAAGTGATATTCCACTTGTTCCTCCCAAGCCAAATATGCTTCGGGTCCATCATTACCCGTAAAGATAGGTGATGCGAAATACATTTAACCGTTCAGTATGGGTAAATCATTATAACGGCTGTAAGAATAATATTTCCAAATTCTAACAAGAATAAGGAAAATAACACAAGTTGAATCACCCAAAACGGAGCTATAATGAAGAAGATATGGAATTTAGAAGAAAATATGGAAACAAGAGGTAATTAGTTTCGGAAATTCAGTATACTGCTCCAAAATTCAATCAGATGAAGTTTAATCACCTTTAAACTTTCCGAAAATGAAACAAATACTCCCCCAATCAATTTATCTCAGAAAACTCGTTGGAAACTTCCACCAATTATGCCAATCACAGACAAAGCACAATACAACTGCACAACTTTTTTTTTTTTTTTTTTTTTTTCAGAATCTATGAACCAACTTGAAAAATCAATATCTCCCAACTCGAAAACCCTTTTTGAACGATTCCAAAACCTAAATGAATATCAATCAATCCTCTTTCACCAGAAAAAATAATTTTCCCAATAGGCTTAGTATAACACGTTCAAAACGTATGATCGATCCAGCTGCGATTTTAGGTCAATACTGAGAATCCAAAATACTTTTCACTAGATGGTCGAAGATCTACCTTTGCTCTGATACCAACTGATATGAATCTCCTTGTGAAGATCCTGGATATGAACCTCCTTACGAAGATCCTAGTTTTGCGGAATGATTAAGAGCACCCTCCTAAGTGTCGATCGAAAGCACCCCCTTTCAAAGAAGAAGACACACTTCGAGATGAACTTGAAAGACACAACTTTTGAACTTCAGTAACACAAGGTCGAATTCCACACGCCAAGCACTACTTGCACCAACTTGAGATGGACACACCTAGATCTCAAAATCGGGGGTTTCAATCTAACGATTGACCTAATCTAGCGATTAGAGGTTAACCTACCGGTTAAATGAGATAAAACTCAATATAAGATGATTGTTGTATATAATTGTCTATCAATAAATTCGTTCACCACCCTATTTATAAGATTATAGGGTGATTAAAAAGTGCAGGATACAATAAGGTAAGGAATATTACATCTTAACCAAAAAGGAAACACTTAATGCAGCTTTTGCAAGCTAAAACCTTATTTAACTATAATTAAAATTCATCATACCATAACACAAAGGTATGAACGAATTTCTTAAATAAAAACAATAAAATAACCTAAATAATAAAGCGATAAACTGTTGTTGAACCAACCCACTAATTGAAGGCCCAGTCGGTTCTTTTAAGGCACTTCAATAAAACTTCTTCACGACTTCAATCTTCGGAAATGAGAGTAATAACTAGCATAGCCCTCATCTTCTTCTAATATTCATCATGAACTTTTTTCATAAGAGTATTGAGAACATTGAACAATTTCTTTCTTCCAGACCTTGGCACATGAAATAACATAGAAGAATAACCTCTGGATATTCGTATCATCAGGGCTGCTGATAACTTGATTTCCTCCCCAGACACCTATTCCGAGGCTTTCAGAACGCCCCGGGAGCTAAATATCCCGGGTTTGTCGACCTTGGATGGGGCGGGTTCGCGCCCGTCTGGGCCTCTTAGTCACCCCCGGGAGGATCAGGATGAGGAGGTGTTTGGCGAGGAAGTTGGTGATGACGCTCCCCGGGGGCCTACTCACGGAGTGCGTCCAGTGGGTCTCAAGTTTTATGATGTCCCCGGGGATTCTCCTTCTCTAGATAGGGATGTATTAGATCTAACCAAGTGTTCCTTTATTCCACTTCCTTTAAATACCCCTCTTTCTAAACTTCCACCGGGAGCCTCCGAGCGGGGGGTTCCGTGCATCCCGTGGATCCATTTTCAATACGGGATTAGCCTGCCATTCCCCCCTCTCTTTCTTGAGATCCTTCGGTTTTACAACGTAACCCCGGCCCAGCTACACTCTAACGGGGTTGTCCTCATCATGGCCTTCTTGCTTAACTGCGCCAGGTGCGCCGTTCCAGCTTCTCTCTTACTCTTCCGCTCCTTCTATGCCTTGCGGAAGGCGCACGCATCTTTCCCAGGCATTTTTTCTTTTACCATTCACTCTGGGATAAAAGACTTCATCCTTTCCAAACCTAAATCCGCCAAAGGATACCCTTCGAAGGGTTTCTTCCTATGTGATGCCCGGGTGTACCCTATGCCCGCCTGGAACGACTCTCTTGTTCCTGAGGACAAAAAACCTCTTTCTAATCTCCCGGAAATCATTGCCAGCAATCACAACCTCCTCCGCCTCTCACCCTTAGATATGGACACCTTCTATAAGAACGAGAATGCGGGTTATTTCTGGCCTCGCAGGATCTATCCCAGCGACCTCTTCACACTCCCGCGCATCTCTGTGGTGTGGCCAGATGGAGGTGCCCATTAAGGCTTTATTTCTTATCTTTCCCTGAGGTTAATAAAAATTTTATTTTATTTTATATTCCATATTCTAACTTTGTTGTTTGCTTGGTTTCAGTTCAACCCTCCTTATACGCGGACGCCATGACGTTCACTGATAAGCCTTCCGGGGGAGATGGTCAACAAGCCCCGTCTACACAACAAGTGGCCTCCCAACCTGGGCCGAATTCTTCTGAGAATCCTGCTCCTATTCCGCAAAAGGCCCGCGCGCCACCGCGGTCTCGTCAGCAGAACCCTTCTGGGCTGTCCTCTCCTCTGGCCGCCTCTGCGGCCCCTACCACTACTTCTGGATCGTCACCCACCCCCGGGCGGCGATCCTTCGTTACCCATCCCACTTACAACGGTGGGGCCAGCTCCAGGTTCAAGCGACCACCTCCTACCGCGCTGCCCGGGTCTCCCCCATCCTCCCGGCAAAGGACGGATGATGCTCCTCCTCCCCCTCCTCCGGCTCGAACTCTTCCGCAGGCTGCTACTTCTGGGGCCACCCTGAGGAGAAAGGAGAGGTAACTATTTTCCCTTAGGCCTTATCTTTCACCTAAGTTTTATGATTTCCCGGGTTTCCTTAATGCCTAACCCCTTGTTTTGCAGAGTGTTGCCTTCGCTGACTCCCTCCTGGCGGACTCACAGTTCGCCGAGGCGCTGAACCGGAGCTACTCTAAGTACAGCGCGGGACTTTTTGTCAAGCTGGAGAAAGAGCTCCGGGAAACCAAGGAGAAGCTAGCCGGGCAAGATGGCCTTGCGGCCCAGCTAGAGGAGACCAAGAAGAAGTTGGCCAACAAAGAGAAGAAACTGGCTGACAAGGAGAAGAAGCTGACCGAGGTGGAAAAGAAATATTCCTCCTTGAAGAAGGAGAAGAAGAACTCCCAGCTCGAAGCCTTCGACGTTGTGACCCCTAAGCTACTCCGCTCGGTGGAGTTTGATCAGAATCTGGAGGGGATTGCCGCTGCAGCGAGTGTTGAAGCCTGCCATAAAATGTACCGCATTCTGCGGGGTTGGCTTCCGGGACCCGCCCGTCTTGACGCCCAAGCGTTTTATTACTGGCCCAAAGCGGCTGTCGAGCTAAATCATCGCTGGCGATCCCTCCAAGAGTCGGATCTGAAGAGTCTAGTCCCCCAGCTGTGGCAGTCGCTGGATATGTCTTCCCGGGTTCCCTATGCTTCCGAGATCAAGAAGGTGAAGCTTCCTGAAATTGGAGAGGCTTAATTCCCTGACCCTGGCCCGGAAAACTACAACGTCTATGGGATAGTCCCGGAAACGCCCCACTGGGCAAAGAATTATTATGAGTACTGCGCGGTGCCTGACAACTTTGGGTACCACGCGGTCCATGACCAAGGGGGTAACTGTCGGGTAGGTCTAGGCGAGGGTCAAGACGACCTGTTGTACCAGTCCCGGAAGGCCACGCAGAGGGTAGAGTTTCCCGGGCGATCCACCGATGAGCCCACAGTGGACGCCCCTGCTTATGCTGGCCCGGAGTGGACTACTGAGGATCTCGTGAAGCTGGAGAGGAGGTTCAAAAGAGCTCATGCTGCTCCGGAAGGAAGGGACCCCACTGAAGACAATGTACAACCCTAGACTCTAGTCTACTTTTTTCCTTGTAATTTTTTTTTCCTAAGTATTTTGTAAATTTCCTCCCCGAGGGGTGTATGTAGAACTTTGGCCTTAGTGCCCATTTTGATTAATAAAAAGTTCTACTTTTTGACAAGATTATTATCTTTTGTAGTCTGAGTGCCATTTAAAGGAGGTTCTCCCGTAAGGGCCCACCCCTTATGTTTTCCCTCATCCGAGTAGCTCTTCCGGCACCTACTTCTCTCTCCCCTGCGTTGGGTGCCTCTAGTGCTCTTTCCTTCAGAGGAAACTAGCCCATTGGAGGTTTGGAGGCAACCAGGCTAACCGGGCATTGGCTGAGGCGGGGCTGGATTGCTTCCTTCAGGAGTTTGGATCGATCAGGGTGCTGGTATCATTTCTCAAGGCGATTGAGACCAAGTTTGGGTCGTTAAACCAGTGCTTCAACCTTGCTTCCGAATATGCGGGAAGCCCTGAATTCCCACCAAACCATTGCCGATCTATAGGCCCTTCACGACGACACTCAACATCGCACCGCCAAGGAACTAGGCCTGGTATGGGGTGAACTCGAGCGGGCCCAGGAATAGCTTAAGAAGCTAGAAACCCGCACCGCTCAGAATAGACTAATCTGCGACTTGGAGAAGGAGAATCGGTCCCTTACTCACAAGAATAGGGTCCTCCAAGATGCCCTACTGGTTGTCCGGTTATCCTACCATCTCCTGGGTCTCAAGGTTGGCTTAGTCGGGGTATCTCCCCTTACTGGCATTCCAGCCGGGGTTCGCAGGACAATTGAACGTATGGAGGCTAACCCGAGGAAGTTTGGCGAGGGGGCTCCTAGTCATGGGGCCTATCTGGACGCCGTGGAGTGGCATAATAAGATAACCGCTGGAGAAGTTGAGCCTCACCCCTCTAGCCTTCGTCGATTCCCTGCCCGGGTGGAGGTGGATGTGGCGTATGAAAGGTACGAGGATATGTCTGTGTCTATTGACCCGGAAGAAGTAGCACGCCGGATAAGGCGCGTCCGGGAGATTGTCGATTCTGGAGTTACCACAAAGGGGGTTAAAACCGCTGAGGGCACCCGCATCAGTCGGGAAGAGAAAGGTAAAGGCGCAGCGGACTTGTTTCCTAAATACAAGTTTGTTACTTCTGCCGGGGTAAGGAGGATGCGTCTGGCGGAACTGCTTCCAGAAGGGTCCGTAGTTGTTCCTATCCCCGAATTAAACGAAGAAGATGCCGAGCAATTGGAGGATGAGCTTGCATGGAATCAAGCTCCTGGCGCCCGTTTTGCTGAAGACATCCTGTCTTCTCAATTCTTCGGAGGAGGTTTCCACCCGGGTAACCCAGAGGGTGCTTCCAGGTCAGGCCCTAAGTGGGTATAGTAGTGCATAGGTAGGAAACCCTGTATGTAAAATTCCATGTAATTGTTCCTCTGTAATATAACAGCATATTTATGCGATTTGATATTTAAAGATGATTGAATAAAAGTTTTTCCGAAAAGCCCATCTTTTCATTAATTCATCCCTATAAGCATTAGATTCTCTGGTGCCCGGGCTTCAACCAAGCTCCTGGTCCACTTTAGCGGAGCACCCAAATGGGAGCTACCCATGGGTCCCTTTTACAGTCCTTCCTCTCTAAGCCCGAGACGAGGCCAAACGTCAGAGCCATCTCTCCGGGCATATTCATGCTTCCAGGAGGGGGTATATCCATGCCCGGCATATTCATGCCGTAGTAGCTGAGGTTCTGCGCGGGGCACTCTACTTCCCATAAAACCTTCTTAAGTTAGCTACATTCCATCTCCTGGGGATCTCATTCCCCTGCTTTTCCTCTAGCATATAGCTTCCTCCTGGGTATGCTTCCTTCACCTTGTATGGCCCTTCCCAGTTGGGTGCAAGTTTTCCTTCTGGGGCTTGGTGGCTCTTGTTATTTCTCCTCATCACCAAGTCTCCTGGGGCGAAAAAATATTTCCGCACCCTTCTGTCATGATACCTCTTTACCCGCTCATTTGCCTTAGCTTCCTGAAGCGCCGCATTCTCTCGCTTTTCTTCCAGGAGATCCAAGTCGAGGCGCCATCCCACGTCTCATTCCTCTGGGCGCTGGAACTGAGTCTGAGGGCTCGGGATCCCAATCTCCGCGGGGATCACTGCCTCAGACCCATATACCAAGCAGTACGGAGACTCCTCGATAGCTGAACTTTCTGTGGTTCGGTGGGCCCAGAGGACACTGGGAAGCTCCCAAATCCAATTCCCCCGCGCGCCTTCCAAGCGGGTTTTTAAACCTTTGATGATAGTACGGTTGGTGACTTCCACTTTCCCGTTTCCCTAGGGGTGGTACACAGATGTCAACCTCTGCTCTATGCCATACTTGACACACCATGATTTGAAGGGATCATTTTCAAACTACGCCCCGTTGTCTGTGACTATGATCTTTGGGATGCCGAATCGACAAATGATGTTCTTCCAACAAAACGCCCCGTTAGCCCCCGTATGTTGGTGAGTGGCTCTGCTTCCACCCATTTGCTGAAATAATCGATTGCCACAATTACGTACTTGGCTCCTCCCGGGGCAGTGGGAAATGGTCCTACCAAATCGATTCCCCATCTACTGAATGGCCAAGCTCCTGTGACCCTGATTAACTCCTCTCGGGGAACATAGATTAGTGGGGCGAAAGTTTGGCATGACAAGCATTCCCGGACATGTTTCTCCGCATCTTTGAACAGCGTCGCCCAGTAATACCCCAGCCTTAAGATTTTCCTAGCCATTGTGCGGGCTCCATGATGACTCCCATTAGATCCCTCGTGTACTTCCCGGATAAGGTGTCGACCTTCTATTCTTTCCACACACTTTAGCAAAGGCTGGAGGTATCCTCTCTTGTACAGCTCCCCACCATGAACCACATACTTTGGCGCTTTAACTCTCAGCTTCCGGGCCTGCGCCCTATCCTCCGGGGCGGTCCCTTCTTCTAGGTACGCCCGCATGGGGGCTATCCAGGATTCTTCCTCGTTTATCAGCATTACTTGGTCGTTCTCCTGGTAGCTCATTCTTCCTAATACCTCCATGTACAACTTTTGGTTAGGCTCAGGTTTCAATTCCGAGGAAGCCAACTTGCTCAAAGCATCCGCTTTACTATTCTCCTCCCGGGGAACTTGGACCAGGCTGAAGGTTTCGAACCCGGCTACCAGAGGTTTTACCATCTCCAGGTACTTTTGCAAACTCCTCTCCCGGGCTTCGTATTCTCCCTTTACCTGCTGTACCACGATCTGGGAATCGCTGTGCGCCGTGAGAGTTTGGATGTCCATCTCCTTTGCCAACCTTAATCCTGCGATCAAATCCTCGTACTCGGCTTCATTGTTGGTTGTTTTGAAAGTGAACTGGACCGCATAGGGGTATTTCTTCCCTTCCGGGCTAACCAATAAGACTCCTGCTCCGCTGCCTCAGGAGTGTTCCGATCCATCCACGTATAACTTCCAAGCTGGGACTACTTCAGCCTCCGTTGTTTCCTGCTCCTCGCGTACCCTTGCTTCTGATTCCACCAAGAAGTCTGCTAGGGCCTGCCCCTTAATGGCCCTTCTTGGCTCATACCGGATTTCATACTCTCCCAACTCTATAGCCCATTTCATCATTCTCCCCGATGCCTCTGGCTTGAACATGACTTGTTTGAGCGGGTAATTGGTGAGGACCACTATGGAATGGCCCTGGAAGTAAGGTTTAAGTCTCCTTGAAGCGTGCACCAATGCCAGAACCAGTTGCTCCATCTCAGTATACCGGGTCTCTGCCCCCCGAAGTACCCGGCTAACAAAGTAGATTGGGTGCTGCTTTCCCTCCTCTTCTTTGATTAGCACGACACTCACTGCCTCCCGGGATGCCGCTATGTACAGAACAAGCTCCTCCCCCGGGTGTGGCTTCTTTAAGGTTGGCAACTGTCGAAGGTGCTCTTTCAGGCTTTGGAACGCCTTTTCACACTCCCCAGGCCACTCAAATGCCTTGGCCTTCCTGAGGATGTTGAAGAAGGGCAGTTGCCTGTCTGCTCCTTTGGACAGGAATCGGCTGAGAGCCGCGAGGGACCCTGTTAACCGTTGTACTTCCTTCACCGACCTGGGAGAGGTCATCTTGGCTATGGCCTCTACCTTCTTCGGGTTAACGTCGATGCCCCGACTCGATACCATGAAACCCAAGAACTTTCCCGCACCCACTCCAATGGTACTTTTGTAGGGGTTCATCTTTAGATTGCTCCTCTCTAGCTTTAGATTGCTCCCTCCAGCTTTTCAAACATCTCCTCCAGGTCATTCAAGAAAGCCCCGTAAGCCCTGCTTTTAACCACCATGTCATCGACATACACCTCCATGTTCCTTCCCACTTGGTCCTTAAAGAGTTTGTCCATCATCGATCCTCTGATAAGTAGCCCCCGCGTTCTTCAACCCAGAGGGCATCTTCTTGTAGCAAAAAGTACCAAAGTCGGTGATGAAGGAGGTATTTGCCTTATCCGCCTCATCCATCTGTACCTGGTGATAGCCTTTGTGCGCATCGAAGAAAGCCAGCACCGAGTAACCCGCGATAGCCTTTGCCAACCGATCCAAATTTGGGAGAGGATAACTGTCTTTGGGCAGCACTTATTCAAGTCTGTAAAGTCGATGCACATGCGCCAGCTTCCATCATGCTTCTTTACTAAGATCGGGTTAGTTACAGGTCTTTTCTTCTGCCTGATCGGCTTGGTTGCCGGGCTTATGTTCAACTTGTGTACCCCCAGCTCTGGTAACACCCCTACCATGTCCTCTGGGCTCCATGAGAACACTCCTTGGTATCTGACCAAGAGTTCTTTCAGTGCGCCTTTTACTTCCTCCGGGAGATCCTTTCCTACTGTGACCATCCTTTTGTCCGCCACTTGCATTTCCTCCAACTCTTGGCGGGGAGCTTCTCCATGTATTGCCCCTACTGCTTTCTTTGCGTCCAACACTGCCGTCATCATGCAACTTCTTGCGACTGCTTGGCTTCCCCGCACGACCGCTACTCCTTGCGCGGTGGGAAACTTCATTGTCAGCAGATATGGGCAATTTGCTGCCCGGGCTTGGGTTAGCCATGGTCTTCCTATGATTACGTTGTATAGTGAGGGGGAATCAATAACCGCAAAGTTGCAAGTCACTGAGACCCTCTTACTCCGATCCTTCTCATCCACCATAAACACTGCAAGAGGGATAATGCCTAGAGGAACTTCTGGTTTGCCCGTGAACCTTGACAGGGGAGACGAGGGAGGTTTCAGGTTCTGTCTTCCAATCCCCAATTGATCAAAGCAAGAAGCGAACATGATCTCCACACTGCTCCCGTCGTCCACAAACACCCTCCTGACCAGGAAACCTTCGATCTCCGCTGTTACAACCATTGGGTCCGATCTCCGTTGTTATCACGTTGATAGTCCTGTTGGGTACTGGGGCTGGTTCCACCGCTTGGACTGGTACAGCTGCTATGGTGGGCCGCCCCGGGGACCTGTTGCCTTGGGTTCTCCCATTTCCCCTCCCGGGGTTGGGCCTCCACCTCCTCCGGGGTTGCTCCTGAGGCTGGTCCCGGACCGGGTATTCCTTCTTTGCTTCTGCCGCCACACAGTCTCTCAGCTGCCCCCGCTCTATCAATTTTTCTATTTCATTCCTCAGCCCCCTACACCCCTCTGTCGTGTGCCCGTAAGACTTGTGATAGGCACACCACTTATCCGCATTTTCCATGGACGGGGTCCCCTGGATAAGCAACGGATCCGGGAACAAATTCTTTTGAATAGCGTGTATCTCCGTTCGGGATTTGCTGAGCGCAGTGAAGCTATCTGCTATTGCCCGGTTCGACGGTGCGAGACCTGGATCCCTTCTATTTGGCTCTGTCACCCTTCTCCTTTCTGTCTTATCTGGGAGGAATCCCCCAGATTCTTCTTTTCTCTTCCGCGTGGCATCATTAACCGCGCAGTACAGCTGTACCGCCATCTGCAAGTTGTGAAAGATTTCCGGGATATTTTCCATTAACTTCTGAAACAGCGCCATATCCCTCAGGCCATTTATAAATCCATTGATCACCGCCTTCTCCTCCTGCTGCCTGTCGATGGCCTTCATACTATCATCGATGTATCGTCGGTAATATTTCATTGGTCCTTCTGCAGCCTTCTGCCGGGTGGCAAGAAGCTCAGTCAGCTGCTTTCCTTCCTTCATCAATCCGGCGTATCTAAACAGCAGGGCCTTAGAAAAATCGTAATAATCCCTAAGGCTTTCCCGGGGTAAGGAATCGAACCATAGGAGACAGTTTCCTCTTAGGTAGCAACCCACTAGATTGCATCTCAACTCCTCCGGGAAATCCCTCGACACCATCAGGTTCTGGTACGTCCTGACAAACTCCTCCGGGTCTGTCTCTCCATTATACGTTGGGATTCCCTCCGGGACCCGCTTGTCTAGTCGCGCCTCCAACGACTTGGGATCCTGCTAAGCCACCTGATAACCCCGCATCCTATCGTCCTCTCGATAGTGCCTTCCCGGGTACTCATAGTTCATCCCCATTGACCCATACATTGGCATAGAATATTGAACTGGGTTCCCCTGGGCCCCAGGGGCCTGAGAGCCCAAGAACTCCACAGGCGCGACTGGCGGATCATACCCGATCTTCCCCATTCCCCAACTAAAGCGCGGGTAATAGGGCGGAGCATGGGGCGCTAAGTTTGATTGTTGCCCTGTTACCATTCCCCCTCCGACTCCGTAATTCGGGGGGAATGAAGGTGGGACGGTTGAGGAATTCACGCGCCCTTGTATCCTTGGCGGCTCCACGACTCCTTCCAGATCGATAACTTCTCTTCGGTGTTCCCGCAGAAGGTCCGCCTGGTTTCCTTGGGGTTCCCTTCGCTTAAGGTTTTCCCGGGTAGAGAGTACCCACTGGCGGTACAACTCCTTGTTGGCTCTCATGAACTCCAACGCTGCCAATTCCTCCTTGTTGGCTCCTCCATGTTGACCAAGGTTTGTCCCTCTTCCGGGAAAACTGGTCCCCGAGTCTGAGGGTTATCGGCCGGATATTGTCCCTCCTCCCGGGCTTCTATTCTCTGCCCTCGGGGGTTGCCTTCCCTGGCGGGCCTGGGTGCTTCTCGCTCAACCCAAATATCGAAATCCAAATCATGCTCATTATTTACATAAAGGTTGGAATTTGAAATCTTTGTTAGTAGGAAATTCATTCATGATATGAAACGCCCAGAAATGATTAAAGTGAAAAATTCTTTGAGAAAATTAAATACACATTATAAATCCAACTCTTCTGAGCTTTCTAGAGTCTTGCACCATTCCGTATGACACTTGGAAACTATTAAACCTACTTGCATTATACAGTATTGCATATATAATCTCCCACGCACAATAATCAATCAGGATATATAACGAATCATATATAAATCGTGTTTATTGCCAAGTTATAGCAAAACAAGTTAAATTGTGTCAAATTCAAGCCAACGAAAATTTGAAAAAATAGCAATCCAGAGCATCACCAAAATGAAAATGCCAACACAAAATATGATCATACAAGACTCCTCAACTTTGCAAGGGCAGTAATCGTATATTCGGAAAAATAAAACCACACAAAGGACATTTCGCCACCATCTTTATTGCGTCGGACATAACATGTCATCACTTCACTTTAGGAATATCTGCATAAGCATCAGAAGAACAGATTAAACACATAATCCTGATTTTGACCAGGTTTTGTACAACAAATGCAAACATTTAAAAGAAAAACGATATGACCATTCTTACACGTGAGTGGAGAAGTATCAAACAGCAGTTTCAGATCTGGGAACTGCATCCAAACCATCGATGACAACCTTGAATAATTCGTTGCTGAATTCAATCTGCTTCTGTTGAATTTTCCTCACTGAATCTACTGTAGATGCGTTGCACCTCATCAGCTCAATCATCTGCAAAGTGTTGATGTACCCAAAGCTAAACGGAACCTCCTTAAGCACGTTGCAACTTCGAATTACTACTTGCTGAAGACAGGGAAGGTGATCCGCTCGCCAATCGGTAATTTTCAGAGAGTCTAACTTGAGATATTCAAGATTTTGGAATTGATCATCATAAATATCCCAAGATGAGTCTTCAAAAACAATAGATTCTAACTTGAGGATTTTGAGGTTAAGTAGCTTTCCGATGGCTGAAAACTCATCCCCGGTGAAGCTAAAATCTGAGAGTGACAGCTTTTTGAGGTTTGATGGGAAGCTTATACCCATAAGCTTACAATAACGACGACCATAGTAAATCACTTTCAACGACTCAAGTTTCTCAAGAAAGTCTATGGCTGGAAAGCTAGAATGTTCCATAGATTGTTGCAGAGCTTCAGAAAAAGTGCACTTAAATTTTTGAAGATTGGGAAACAGCTTCATCATCTCCACTGAATTATCTCCATTTGAAAGAGTAGGGTAGGAAAGGCTAACCACATTATCCAGCTTGGATGAACATTCAATACTTCCCTGTTGCAGACTGAAACTAGCTCGGGTGCTCACATGAAGATGCCTCAACTTTGTCATGCTCCAAAGGGTGTCTGGCAATGCAACTGCCACATCTCCTGCTAGTCCTTTCACTATGAATGTTTCCAGGTTCCAGAGCTTTGCAATTGTACCTGGAACAGAACTTAGATCTCCACTAAGTGCCAAGTATCTCAATGGATAGTGAAATTCTATCTTCTCCGGGAAGGAAGATCCAATGTTGATGCATTCAATGTCAAGAATGCTGAGAATTTTGCAATTATTGATAGTGATGGTAACTTCAGGATACCTGCACCCAGGCTTCGTGTCACTTGTGGCAGAAAATAACAGTGTACGAACAGGAAATCCCGTAGGCTCTACCATAACAAAATGCTTCCTCTTTGAACTTATGCTCAGTCGATGCTGCTCATATGCCATGGATATTGATGGATAATCTAAATCATCAATACCATAGTCATATTTACTTTTAGAGGGAAAATGTTTGTCATACCCATTTACGTAATGCAAAAAGTTGTCTTCCTCCACCTTTTTCATGCACATTGTGTATAACAAGTCATGAACTTTGCATGCTTTGACTTTGCCATTGGATCCTATTTTAGTAGGCATCAACAAGCTTCTAGCAATGAGATTCGCAACATAACTCTCAGCAACATCTTCCGGTGAATTTGGATAACCATGTCCTATAAAACCCTCTGCTATCCAAAACTGCACCAGCTTTTGAATGGGTACCTCACTATCTTCTCCAAATGCTGCAAAGTATAGAAAACACGGTTTTAAATGATCCGGAAGATGGTTGTAACTCAACTCAAGGATGCCCATGCACTGGATGGTTGGACTGTGATGAATTCGCGTAATCAGATCATTCTCAATTTGTTTCCAGCAATCAACTTCCCTTTTGATTTCTTTAAGGACTCCAGCTATTGCGACGATTGATAGTGGTAATCCTTTGCAACCTTTTGCAATATCCTGCCCAACTTTGTTCAGTTCCCGGGGACATTCTTTATTCTGGAACACTTTTTGCTGCAATAGCTCCCAACTTTCATCAGCATCAAGAAAACGAAGAGCATGTGGAGCACTACCATATTCAGGCTCAAATCCAAGATTCTCATTTCGCGTGGTGAACATGATTCTACTTCCATTCTGATCATCTGGAAATACACTTTTTAAGTCATCCCATGCTTCAGATTCCCATATATCATCCATCACAACTAAATACCTGATCTCCTTCAAACTTCTGTATAGCATGTTGAGCAACTCTTCATCATTGTTCTTGTCCATCTCATCAGCAATGGATTCGGTAACGTCAGTTAAAATCTTGTACAACAATTCTCTCCTCCGGTACACTTGAGAAACACAACACCATGCAACTTTCTTGAAATGAGTCCTCACTTGAGTATTATCATAGACTCTCTTGGCTAGAGTGGTCTTACCTATTCCTGGCATACCTGATATGCTGACAATCCTTCTCTCAAATAAATTATTCGTAAGTCGCTTGATGATAATATTTTCTTCATCCTCCAGAGAAATCCCAGCTTCCCCGGCCGCTGGACTAGTAGTTTGTACTATAATCATCTGTTTGGAGTCTTGGATGGCACCATTCTTCAGTTCTTTTGTTTGGAGTACGGATTTTTCTGATTTGGAGTTGAGTTCTTTCATCTCTTCGATAACATTATAAAGCCACAACATATGATTCCAATCACAATTCACTAGTAAAATCCAGTCAATGAGATAATCGGCTTCGTATGCTGCTCTTCTTATGAGTCCTTTAATAGTCTTCATTTTTGGATCCACATCATGGTTTTCTCCAACCTTCACTAAGAAAGATCTCAACAAGCCTAGCTCCTTCAAGACTTCCATAATTTGTTGCTTCACTTGGAACCCAATTGAATCAGCTTTATGCTCCATCAATCTAGTCAACTTTTCAAAGAAAATATCGGCAAAACACAAACCTTGGCTAGTCATTGGAAATGTATGATTTAACGAGCTCCGGAATCTAAGAGTATTGTATTGGATCTCGGATTTCATGAGATGAACTTTCGGCAGCATTGTGGTAAGAAAATCCGAGAGTTTGTTGATAAAATGTTGCGGAAGATAATCAGAGTGGGAAAAGTGGTAAGGTATCATATTGACATTGCCCACCCTCTCAACATACGGCAAGATCAGCACCTTATCATCCTGGTTTGCTGTTGAAAGCAAAGAGAAGTATTTGAAAAGAAGTTCCAATGCCTGACTCAGGGCCCAAATTTTATCATGAAACAGAGGTATTAAACAGGAGCTGCATCTCATTTGCTCCATCAAAATAGCCTCAATCTTCAAGAGCTTGAATCCAAGATACACTGATTTTACATCAATCGAGCCTTGATTGAGTGATTCCACCTTTCTAACCATTTCTTCAAAGCTCTTGAAGATTGACAGCAACCTTTTAGAATACACGTCCAGGGCAAGAACAAGAACACTTTTCACCAAACTTAACTCTGTGTAAATACTTTTAAAAGGGATCGGATCAGGGCTTCTGAAAACAAGCTCCACGTCGAGAAGCGCAATCTTTTGAAGCAATTGGAAAAGAAGTTCGTCGTCATCATGAGCAGTGATGAAGTGGGAGTAGCTGAGAGGCCCAACATTCCAAACAAGTGTTTGGATGTCCAATCCTAGTAATTTCACATGCTCTGGCCTAAATAAATACTGCAGTCCAACCCAGTATGATTCAAGCGAGGTTTTGCGGCAAGGCAAAAGTAGGACCACAAGTGTTTTCATGTTCCAGTCTGCCAGGTTTTCATTGAGCAGTTGCATGTACAATTTCAGTAATTGTGGAGAAGTCGGCTTAGTTCTCTGTAGCAAATCCGAGATCGTAAAAACGATATCTTGTGAATCCATTAATTTGTCGGTCCACCCCAAAAACAAGATGCGTGCTACATTCGCCATGGCCTGTTTAAAGAGAAAAGCTAGGGGCTTTATTCTGTTATAATTGGGATCTCTGCAACATCTATCAAGAAATTCAAGTGCAGTCACAATGCCATGCAAATCTCTTCTCAGATCATCGTTATTCCATATGGAGTGAAGAACATTTCCTGCATTACTCACCAGATGCTCAGCCACACTACTCCAATCTTCACCAATAAAAGGAATGTTGTTGGGTGTAGTGAATTGATACATGTAGTCTGTGATGAAATCATAAGCTTCTGAAATTTTAGGTTTCCACATTTCAATACTGTTCAGTATGTCGCTGGAGATAGCATCCAGGCCCTCGAAATCCTCCTCATAAATTGCGGTTTCAATGGCCTCGCCTGCTTTTACTACTGAACTGTTAATGCTGTTGGCAAAGTCTTCCACCTGGTGACCAATAACTTCACTGGAACGACCCAAAGACAATGCAATGATAACAAATGTTTCAATTAACTCCAACCCCTTTCTTGCTATTCCCCACCTCTCCTGATCACATTCAAGGTCATATTCATTCCATACTTTCTTGATAACACAAGAAAATCCAGTCACCTCCCTATTAAAATAACCCCGCCTGAGAATTAAATTTCAATATCCCAATTAAGTATATATTTTATACAATAATAAATCAACTTAATTCATCCATGAGGGAATATCTGAAGAGACGGTGCAATATATCAAAAATACGGAGGGCCAATTTACAATTTTTGAAAAGTTCAATAAATCACGCGCTATAGTCATACGCGAGTGGACGGTGTTGCTACCATACCGTTACCGTGTGCTACAAGGTTGCTACAATACGTCTTAAATAAAAAAATCATACCTTTTAAAATGAAAAACATAACGTTTAAAATTAGGAATGTTTTAGATTTAAAACATAACGTTTAAACTTATGGATCTTTTAAATAAAAAAATACCTTTTAAATTAAAAGTCATATTGTTTAAAATTATGGATTATTTTAAATTAAAATTGCAACCTCTTAAATTAAAAATCATAACCTTTCAAATTAATAATTATACGTTTAAAATTATGAATCTTTCAAACTTACAGCATGGAGAATTTAAACCAAAACTTTAAAGGTATTTATTATCTAAAAAATGAACTTGTAACTCAAAAGATAATCATTTTAACATAAAATATGAGGAATTTAAACCAAAATGTGTAATTTAAAACATGGAGTTTATAACTTAAAATATGAGAATTTTAAAACAAAACCTAAAAGATAGTTAATAATAAAAAGTTAGTAGATTATTAATCATCAAAAAAACTAAAGATGTAATTTAAAATATAGATTTCATAAGTTAAAATATGAGGATTTAAAACAAAACTTCAAATTAGTTGTTGTAGCGGTACTGTTCAAGTAGCACTGTTCACACGGTCTACTGTAGCACATGAACATATTAAATTTTCAGAAATTGCAAACTGGTCGCTCCTTATTTTTTACCTATAACACTATTTACAACATAATCCGTTCTACATATCTATACGGTCGCTTCCAAGATTTTGCCTTCATTTATTTAGATTTAATTACTTAGAGCAAGTTCAACAAATACTCTAAAAATATCTCTATAATTTTCTATTCAACTCTAACAAATAATCTGTTTTGTATATTCTAAAATTTATTAGAACAATAATGATTATCTCAAGAATCATACTTTTAACTATTTTAAAATGTAATTTGTGCATGGAAAAATAAAACAATAAGTTGAAAAATCATACATTTATTGAAAATAGTTATTCATAATAGTACTAACATTCACAATCATGTGTGTGTCATCAATTATAATATATACTAAGGTTTTTTATAAGATTTATATTCAAATTTTTAAAAAAATTAACCATTAAATATTTTTGAAAGTAGTGTCCAGTTTTAATGGTTGGAATTTTAAATTAATAAACATACTTTATTTTGAACAAATTTTAATTAAATAATGCAAAAAAATAAATAATAAATTATACTAATGTCTTTTTTCAGTCATTTAAGGATAAGTCTTGGAATAGACCGTCTATATTCTGATCAAAATATAGACGGGACTGATATGTTAACTATACAGACACGGAGGGACCAATTTGCAATTTCTGAAAAATTAGGATTTTCACGCGCTACAGTAACCCGTGCGTGAACAGTGCCAGTGAATAGTGCCAGACCTTCATGTTTGAACATCCAGGTTCCATGTTATAAAACCTTCATGTTTCGTGTTAAAATCTTAATGTTTCGTGTTAAAACCTTCATGTTACATGTTAAAAACTTCATGTTTTAACCTCCAGGTTCCATGTTATAAAACCTTCATGTTTCGTGTTAAAATATTAATGTTTCGTGTTAAAACCTTCATGTTACATGTTAAAAACTTCATGTTTTAACCTCCTGGTTCCATGTTATAAAACCTTCATGTTTCGTGTTAAAATCTTAATGTTTCGTGTTAAAATCTTCATGTTACATGTTAAAAACTTCATGTTTTAACCTTCAGGTTCCATGTTATAAAATTGCATAAAGGTCCCTCCGTGTTTTTGTCTAAAATTTTCTAAAATTGCATAAAGGACCCTCAGTGTTTTTGTCTAAAATTTTCTAAAATTGCATAAAGGTCCCTCCGTGTTTTTGTCTTATACACTATTTACAACTTAATCATTGGTCTATATTCTGTCAAAATATAGACGGTCTACTGAGAGACCGACTCGTCATTTAAAAGTATGAAACTGCTACCATCTAGTTGTTACTTACCAAACACTCATGTACATAAAACTAGTCAAACCGCAAGTAAAAACAGTTATTAAAACCCATAACAGCTAACAACTAATAGACACTCAAATTGTGATAAAAGTGAAAGATACTCAAAGCAAAATCTTACTAACTTTAATATTGAAATTCAACCTATTGCAATTTTTATTTTTCAATATACAATTTAGAGGAGAATATATGAGACAAAAATGGAAAAAAAAAAAGTGAGAAAAACAATGCAAAAGCATTATATAAGGGATTAAATGAAGTATTATTTTTTAAAAACTTACAAATTAGAGAAATTTTGTGAGAGCGGCACATGTCACTTTCACATGCACCTCAGAAAGGTCCCCTTTTATATATATAGCATAGATAGATTTTTCCAATTTCTAATTTTACTTTTATATATCATGCATCTAAATTTTGTATTAAAGGATGTGATCGCATACCCATTAGTGCTCGCGCAACCGTAAACTTTTCGGATTCTGGCCTTGAATAGCATGACCTTGCATTGGAAGGTATTCAGAAGCTCAGCATCTCCTTTCTTTATTGCATTTCCAATCTCCAGCCCGGCCATCTCAAATGCAAATATAATTCTTGTTTCATTATTTTCCAAGATGTCAAGGAAAATTGCATTAGTGTCAGGATTACGTTTCCTAGTTCGGACAAACAAAAGATATTCTTGGATGTAGCGCAAGCCTATCAAGATTGATGGAAACTGAGATTCCAAGTCTGGATTATTTTCTATGATCTGTATAGAAGAATCCACGCTGGTGGAATTACCATCCTTCGTCAGCCTGTTAAGACCCACAAATAATATCCTTATATAAAGCGGCAGGCAATTGCACTCCGTTGCCATTATTAATTCTGTAAACTTCCGATAGTTGGGAAGGCAAATGCTACCTACTGCATTCGAGAAAGACGAAGTTAGCGACAGCTATATATATATATGAAAAATCTGAGACAAGTTTCAATTGACACAGAGAAAAATCTTGATCTTCTCATTTTTAAGCATGAGCTATGTAAAAATGTAAGATTTTAATTTGAAATTACAAAAAATTGTAGGATGCAGTTACGTAATATTTATAAATTTAGCTATAAAAAAAATTAAAAATATAGATAAAAATAATATTACGTGCACCCAGGTTCTCAAGTGGCTACTTAGGTCATGTTCTCTTTGTGGTATTTGAACTTATCTGAACTCATCTGAACTTAAAAAACTTTATCTGAACTAAAAAAAGTTTATCTGAACTTAAAAAACTTTATCTGAACTCATCTGAACTTAAAAAACTTTATCTGAACTTAAATAACTTTATCTGAACTCATCTGAACTTAAATAACTTTATCTGAACTCATCTGAACTTAAAATTCTTTATCTGAACTGAACTCATTCGTACTTAAAAATTTTAACTGAACTCATTTCAACTTAATTACTGAGCTGAATTGAAATATATAGATAAATTGAACTGAACTAAATTGAAACTAGCTAAAATATATATGATCATTTCCAATATATTTGAAATTTATTAGAATGATGCATTATGACTGAGTTTATTTTATGATGAATTGAATTGAAGTGTAAATTAATGTATTAAAAAAATATTTGGTATAACTAAATTAACCTAATTTCCTATATTTTAAGAACTAAACTGAACTAAATTGAACTGAATCGAAGTAAAAATTAATGTGTTGAAAAAATAATTGGTATAACTAAATTAACTTTAATTTCCTCAAATAATATTTTACAGAACTAAAATCAACTGAACTGAACTAAATTGAAGTAAATATTTTTGTGTTGAAAAAAACGGTATGAATAAATTAACCTTAATTCATTGCATCAAATTATGTTGTAGTTGAGCTAAACTGAACTGAACTGAAGTGAACTGAAATTAATGTATTGAAAAAAAAATTCGGTATGCTAAATTAATCTAAATTTCATGAAATTATGTTGAAACTGAACTAAACTGAATGGAATTGAACTGAACTAATACGAATAATTAAGTTCAAAAGAAGAGGGTCTACGACGCATGATAGTAATATCACAAAATATTTTTAGCATTATTTAAATTATTATAATATACAATAATGAACTGAACTGAACTAAATTGACATGAAAAAGTATAAAAATATTGAACTGATTTAAACTAAACTGAACTAAAATACAAAAAAGTTTACTGAACTTAACTAATCTAAAAACTAAATAAGTTTACTGAACTGAACTCATCTGAAATTAAAAAAACTTTATCTGAACTCATCTGAACTTAAAAAATTTTATCTGAACTCATCTGAACTTAAAAAACTTTATCTGAACTTAAAAAAGTTTATCTGAACTAAAAAAAGTTTATCTGAACTCATCTGAACTAAAAAATATTCAAATAAGCTCTAGAGAACAGGACCTTAATTGTATTATTTCTAATTTTCTTACTTTCATAATTGATTTTTTATCTATTAATTATGATCTTAGTGAAACAAATAAGATATGTGTCAGAGAATTTATCTACAAAATCTATTAAATTCCGAGAAACTAAAAATTTAATTAGAAAGTTAGCGTCCTGCCATCCATTAGGAATTTTTTTCTTTTCTTTAAGAGCATTACCGATTTTCATTAAGGTCCTGTTCTCTTCACGGTATTTGAACTTATCTGAACTCATCTGAACTTAAAAAACTTTATCTGAACTAAAAAAAGTTTATCTGAACTTAAAAAAGTTTATCTGAACTAATCTGAACTTAAAAAACTTTATCTGAACTAAAAAAAGTTTATCTGAACTTAAAAAACTTTATCTAAACTAATCTGAACTTAAAAAACTTTATCTGAACTCATCTGAACTTAAAAAACTTTATCTGAACTCATGTGAACTGAACTCATTTGTACTTAAAAAATTTAGCTGGACTTATTTGAACTTAAAAACTGAGCTGAATTTAAATATATAGATAAATTGAATTGAACTAAATT
Organism: Cruciata laevipes; assembly: GCA_963678965.1. NCBI lineage: Eukaryota > Viridiplantae > Streptophyta > Magnoliopsida > Gentianales > Rubiaceae > Cruciata > Cruciata laevipes. The sequence goes on along the minus strand of OY787641.1, from coordinate 6,583,914 downwards.
GAAACTAACTAAAAAATACATGATCATTTCCAATATATTGAAATTCATTAATCTAAATATAACATAATACATTTAATATTAAAATATACTGAACTGAGTTGCACTGATGTAGATAAACTGGACTGAATTGAATTAACAAATATGATCAATTTCAATATATTTGAAATTTATTAATCTTAATATGAAAATATGTAGAACAAAGTTGAACTGGAATATATAGATCAACTGAACTGAAATGAAATAAATATGACATTTTCAAAACATTTGAAATTTAATAATTTGAGTATAACTTAGAGTTTGATAGAGTTTATTTCTTGTTCAACTGAACTGAACTGGATTGAATTGAACTGAAGTGAAAATTAATGTACCGAAAAAAAGAATCAACATGACTGAATTAACCTGAATTTCATCAAATTACATTTCACTTCAATTTACTGAACTGAACTGAATTGAACTGAACTGATATATAAAAGTTCTGGCACACATGGCCTTATTGTTAAAAAAATATGATCATGTTTGCTAGTTAAACATATTGATTTGAGTTGAGTTGAAGCATATAGATAACTGAACTGAACTGAATTGAAAATTAATAAGTGTGATGAAAATAAACAGTATGAATAAATTAACCTTAATTAATTGCACCAAATTATATTGTTGTTGAGCTAAAATGAACTGAAGTGAAATTAATGTATTGAAAAAAAAGAATCGGTATGACTAAATTAATCTAAATTTCATCAAATCATATTGAAACTGAACTAAACTGAATGGAATTGAAATGAACTGATATAAACAATTAAGCTCAAAAGATTGAACTAGTTTAAACTGAACTGAACTAAATTACAAATAAGTTTACTGAACTTAACTTTTCTGAAAACTAAAAAGGTTTACTGAACTGAACTCATTTGAACTGAAAAAAGATTATCTAAACTCATCTGAACTGAAAAAAGATTATCTGAACTCATCTGAACTAAAAAACATTTATCTGAACTAAAAAAAGTTTATCTGAACTAAAAAAACTTTATCTGAACTCATCTGAACTAAAAAACATTTATCTGAACTAAAAAAAGTTTATCTGAACTAAAAAAACTTTATCTAAACTAAAAAATATTCAAATAATCTTTAGAGAACAGGACCTAAATCTTTCTGTCACTTCAGGTGTCATTTCATGTACTTATATAGGGCTGTTCAAAAAATCCGGAAAACCGCAATCCGACCGAAACCGAACCGTTATGAGAATAGGTTAATAGGTTAACAGGCTAATAGGTTTAAAGCGGTTTGGCTAAACGGATTTGCAGGTTAATCAGTTCGGTTTATGGATTTAAAATTTTAATAACGGTTTATCCGTTTAACCGTTTAATATTTTATATATTAATATATATATTAAGACTTTCTAAATCTCATAGAGTTTAACCTTTTATAATGAGATTTGACCCTTTGACTTTCAAAATTCCTAAACCCTTTTATATTAGCAACTAGCCAACCATCCACGGATTCCCTTTGTAATTGTACGCCGACCATTTATTTTGTGCTCCTCCACCGCCGACCTCCGAGACTGAGAGCTCCTCCGCCGCACCGCACCTACGCCCACACCCACTGGGTAGTATTTAGATTATTCAAGAATTTGATGTTTGATCATTTTGTATGGCAGTTGAATTGACAAATAATTTTTCGTAGTTAAATCATGGACTTTTGTAAAAATTTCTACCACAACGCATTATTTTAGTGGTGACATTTTGATATTTGTGGTAGTCTCCCCTCTACAGTGAATTTGTTCATTTTCTCTTTCCTCTTGTATTGTATTTCATTTTTTAATTTATTGTCAAAGTGATCGATAAATGTGTAAACCGATTATAACCGTGTAACCGAAAAAATAAACCGAAACCGATATAAACCGAACCGATATAGCCGATAATATTATTGGTTGGTTAAAAGGTTTTCTTTCTAATTTGATAAACCGGTAGAAACCGAACCGTTTAACCTGTAAACCAATTAACCAACCGTTGAACACCCCTATACTTATATAAGAAAACATCAAATGATGAGTTATCACACTTTAAAAAAATTATGACAAAGTAATTATATACCACTTTCAAATGAATTTTTAATGAGGTAGCGTAGTGAATTACATATACATTAATCCGACATCAAAGAGAAGAAGTTCACAATAAACAATAGTGACAAAATATTATACCTATTTAAAAACTATATATATTATAGTAAAAATCTGTTATTTTTATTTGGAGCCGCACCTTTTTGTCCACTTTTCCCGGAGATTCCGTTCCTTTCGTTGTTCTTTGTTATTCTTTAGGCACGGTTATCAATAGATTAGTTCATTTCAATTAAATTTAGATGCAACTTGTTAAAATTTAGGTTAATTCAGTCTGATTCTTTTTTTCAATACAATAATTCTCACTTTGTACAGTTTATATATATATATATATGATAGTGTCAATTAAATTTCATTATTTATCTATATCCAGTGGGTCTATTTAATTTGTGAATATAATGGGTAGCTAATTTGTGACAAATGATTTAATCACGATTTTCTATTTTTAGTGATGTTGGGATATTAAATCTTGGTCCAGGAAGATTCCAACTAGGTTATATATATCTTAATTTAGGAACTAGTCAATTTATAACTAATTCTTACAAGCTATTATAACTAAACAGATATTGAAATGTGTCTAATTGGTTTAATTATACTAATATGCTAATTATCAAAATAAATCATATGCTAATTATAGAAATTTACAATGCTAGTATATATTGAATCTCCGGTGGATCATGAAGAAGATGATAATTTTTTCATAATTCAATAAGTTATAGAAGCAATGCATATTTATGGAATTTTTCATTGATCAAATAGCTAGTCTACTTATTAATCAATTCTAAATATCGGGCTGCAGAGAAGATTGGGGTTTGAGGCTCTGTTTTTTCAACTGAGGTCTGATACAGAATTTCCATCCATTGATGCGGTTGAGGGTCGAGGAATTCAGTTGATCAAGAAGAAGAACAAGTACGTACAAGAATCCATTGATGTTTGACTAACCTGAGAATCATCAGAAGGGGAAAAATGGATCTTGAAAGTTTCTTGTTACTTCGTCTGATCCGATGTCATCAAATGAGGTCTTGGTTCTGTGTAAACGTAATGGACGTCACGAAGAAACCATCATGAGTTCAACCTAATTGAATCGATTAGCGGGCTAAGATAAAAAGCATCAATAACGATTTAGAGCTGAAAGACTGGATTTTTATGAACTATATGATCAGGAACACATTTTAATTTTACGATCCAGTCGTGAAACATTAAAAACTAGTATAACCATAAAACAGAACAGGATTGATCGATCACTGCTATATCTTTTACTGATCGATCTTAAAGTATGAAACAAGATATATAGAAAAGAAACCCATCCTGAAAGAAAACTGCAGATCATACCTTGAGGTTGAAGAACAGAATTGGATTCCTGCGACCAGGATAAAGCTTGATAAGTTTTTTTTTGTTTTGTTTGAGGAAACTGCAGATTAAGACGTACAATAGGATATTAGATAAATATCAATCGGTCTCGTTGAATTATCATATTTAATATGTAAAAGTACGTCAATAATAATAATGAGAAATTCAGCAATAATAAATTGGTCTCTGATTTATGAGATAGTCTTTAAGAATACCGTATCTATATAGAAATCGGATTAAAAATTGTAAATTGTGTAATAAATCAAAATCAATGAGGGATCATTTTGCAATTTTGAGAAATTAAAAAAAAACCACGCGCTGCAGTGTTCCGCGTGTGAACATTGTTTTGCTACAGTGACGCTACAATGTTTTGCTACAGTATTTTGTTACAGTGCGCTACATGTTTCAAGTTAAAATGTTCAAGTTTTATGTTTCAAGTTAAAGTATTCATATTTCGCGTTAAGATGTTCATGTTTTATGTTTCAAGTTAAAATGTTCATGTTCATTTTTTATGTTTCAAATTAAAATGTTTATGTTTTAACTTGGAACACTGTAGCGGATCGGCACTGTAGCGCTTGACTTTACACTATAGCGTGTGAATTTTTAAAATTTTCAAAAATTGCAAATCTGCACTCCGTATTTTTGACTTATAATACTATTTAAAATTTAATCCGATCTCTTTCAAGACTTTTTAAAAAGTCATGCTTAAAAGTGAAAATATCAATATTTGTCTCGGATTTCATAATAGTATCACAGAAACCTTCATCATTAATGGTCTGAACGTGAATATTCTATGCAAACATTAAAATGAAGTTTCATCATCACTGCTTTGTCATAGATTGTCCCTTACCTTCTGGTACAATATGCATCTCCCGATTTGAAAACAGACAAGCTGCGATTAACAAGTATAAAACCTTTACGTAGTTAACTTTGACGCCTTAAAAAACGGAAGTCTATATTGTTAATGGACGTTGACCTTATTAATGCATGGTTTCCTGATCTAACCCACCTAATTAACGTGCATCAGCATAAAATTAATTTAAATCAAACCAAGTTGAAGATGATTTCAAGAAAAAAATATAAACCAAGTGGAAGACAATTCTACTGATCAGTTTTGAATGGTTCGGTAATTGGAAGACTATTTCATTGGCAATATTAACCGTTTCCTTTTACACTAAACCGGTGACCGTGGATCGTGCGGTTGTGCCATATTTAAGCATTTTTAAAATAATTTAGTAATCCTTTGTGTCAGATCAAGTCGCACACATTTCTATTCATTTAGTCAACATTGAATTTTTTCAACGTTCAAATTGAAGTAATATATATATATATATATATATATTAATCAAATATGGTCATATGAGATATTGTTAAATTCGTTGTAACGTCTATTTTTATAGTATCAAAACTTCATCATACATAACTGCACACAAATAAAGATATTGATGGTCAAATATATTTCTGATCAATTTAAAAAAAGTCAAAATTACAGTTTGAACTGTCACGGAGGAAGTAATATTTAAAATTTTAATGATATTAGAATTTAAACAATTATTATTTTGACAAATGTGAATGGTAAAAGTCGTAACTATTCTCTACCATTTACTTGAATTCTTGAATTCTTTATCTGATATTATATTAAAAAATGTTTATTAAGTGTTCATGTATCACTGAGTTTTTGAAAAGTATAGTCTTTTACTTATTTATTAATAAGTGTTGCTCTATTCCTACATTAGTTGTTCTTTAATTTATCGATTAAATCTTTATTTTAGTCGTTTTCATCGATATTTTGTTCGTGACATTGAGCGTTATGTTTATTATTGTTCTTGTTGTGGTTGTACGTAAAGATCATGATTCTGTTCGTGATCTTAATTATAATTAATTTGAAGAACATCGGCAATATTTTGGATAAAGTTGTTTTTCAGCGGTGTTATGTACAAGATTGCACATTAATTAGTTTGGGAAACGTTCATCACTACCAAACGGTTATGACTTTTTCAGTTACAAGTTAATATTTTTGTAGCCAGTGTCACAAATTTTTACTAGATCTCTGATTGTGTAATTGACTAATTGTTGTATAATGATACTTTATGATATAAAGTAAAATAACAAACTGCATGTAGCAAACCAAATACAAATTAATTTTTTTTACTGATAAGATGGGCTTGTCGAAGAAAATGTTAATTTTTTTGTCCCGTTTAAGTGAAGGTTATTCTTGTGTATCTTGCTATAATTTGATGTTACAATTTCGAGTATATGAGGTCAAAGACAATGAAGGACTGGTATAATAACGACAAAGGAGGATTGTTTGAATATATACAATCGATCGTCGATAGGTTGTTGCAATATGGTTTTACAACAGTAAAAAAAAGAGAATTAGATAATACTAGGGAACCAGTCATTCAATAATGAGATTTGTTTAAACGACAAACAACCTCTTAATTAAAAAGAACAATAAAAAATTAGTTATTTTCAACTTTGCCTGCAAACTTGAAGTAGATGACCATAATAATGTGTCACTACTGTCTCATATTCAATCATAGTAAGTTTCTGAACCCTTTCTTTTCCGATCCAAAAGGAATTAGACAAGGCCGCTATTAAATTTCGTGGATATCGTGGATTGAATTGGATTGAACTTAACTGAACTAAATTAGATTGAATTGGATTGAACTTAATGGAATTGAATTAAAGTGAAAATTAATGTATTGATATAATGAATCAGTATAACTGAATTATGCTAAATGTCATCAAATTGCATTTTCACTGAACTGAATTGATCAACGGATAAACTCTAGAAAATATGGTCTAAGGGGTGGTTTGGTTTGCGTACTAAACGCATTAAATATAAAATCTGCGTATTTAAGATTTTGGATTGTTGTTTGGTTAACGTATAATGGTTAAAACGCTTGGAAATGACTATTCTGCGGAAATTCAATTTCCCACACAACGTGGGAAATTTCTTACCGAGTACCACCTAGGTCGAAATGAAATACGAGTAATTTTTATAAGAAATTACCATTTTCTCCCAACCATTTTTCTACGATCATGCATTTTTTTTATTTCTTCCAATTTTATTTCGAGACAATTTCTGTTTTAAACTTTTTATAACTTTTTTTGTTTATTTAACTGTACGTATACATATTATTAACATGGGATTTCGAATGGAATATTTTAATGTTATCAAATTTTTTTATTTTGTGATTTTATTTTACATATTTATCACAAAAATTTTATCAAATTACACAGAACTACCAATAATATTTATCAAATTACACAGTAATATTTATCAAATTACATATTATTTTAATTATTAACATTAGAACTACCAAAGAGCGAATTGGTAGTTTGATAGGCTAGTAAAGGAATTTTCCATTAGATTGTAATAGACCGGACATATTTATTACTATCTAGTGAAGGATATTTAAATCGGGTTACGGCCCCAGACGTAGGTGCTTTGCATTGAATTGGGTGATCAATTCGTGTTCTTTTTATTTCCGCACGTATAGTTTTAATTAGTTGTATTTAATTAAAACTAGAACACGAATAAGTACAGATCACGTATGCAGGACTATCATCCCATACCCCAAATCAATATTTTCAATATGCAATTTTGTCCAGCGAAAAATTTCTATTTCATAGTATAAACTCAAATGCATAGGCAAGATCACAAAACTTACGACAAGATGAACGGAAAGAAAAAGGGGAGAGGAGGTTTTAGATCACAGCAAGTGGAGAGTTTTACAGGTAAAGCATAAATACGGTATAACAAGCTGATGTGGCACAAGCTTATTAGACTCTGGATATTGGCGAAATTCGGTGCGTCCGTATATATATTAATCTGTTTTTAAAAACATGATATTTGACTCTTGATATGATACAATGTTTTCATTAATAAAGATAGTGTATGCTAAAATTGGATTAAATTAAATGAAATTAATAGACAAAATAAGTGAAAATAGTTAGTTTGACTAATATTTAAATATTAACCTAATAAATTAATCCATTAAAATTAATTTATACTAATTCATTACATGATTAATATATGGTAAATGCAATGGTTGAAGGTATGAATATATACGATCTTCTATTTTAAGAAGGTCTAATTGAGATTGTCAGAAACTAATTTAGAAAATGTTGCTAAGCATTGTTTTTTGAGTTAAGAGCATGTATATGGATATGAATTGTAAAGTTTGGAGAAAAATACTCATGTACCCATAAGCTTTAGAAAAGTGCTCCGGTACTTCTAGACCGGTGTCGACTTTGTAAATTGTACATCTGAAAACAAACATTTAGATGCCGATTAGATGACTTGAAAACAAATGTGTATGTTCGACTATTAGATGACTTGAAAACAAACATTCAGATGCCGATTAGAGTTGTCATGCACCAAGTCAAGGTCAGTACAAGGATACTAGAGCATTGTTTAAAAACTCAAGGGTATATAAGCAATTAACCAAGAACTGAGGGGGTAATGCGACACTTTTCTCTAAAGTTTAGATAATGCGACAAGCATTTCAGCCGGCTATAAATTGAAAGTCAACTATGATAAATTGTGGAAAATATACTTTGTTTTCTTAATTAATTCACACTTGGAAATCACGAATCAATTAACCCCCCTTTCACTCAAATACGCCTCTATATATATAGCTACTCTTGTTGCAGAGATTCAATACTACACAAGCTAGCTTTGGTTTGTTCTTCTGGATCAATCAATATCCTTATACATTAACCGATCGAAAAACCAAAACAGAAAAATGTCAATCCCAGACTCAATCTTGACCTTTCTTCTCGAAAACCTTACACAGGTGATCGAGTACAACGTTACCTTGATTGCAGGTGTTAAGGAAGAGATTGCAGCTCTACAAAAGGAGCTGGGATCTCTGAGAGACCTGATGAATGATTATGCCAAGTACAACCAGGACAGCGATGTCATCAAAGGACTCACGAATCGGATTCGAGAGATCATGTACGAAATTGAGGATGCTGTGGATATGCACCTGATTCAGGCAGCTGAACAGAAATCAAGAAAACCTGGGTTTCTAAGAAGAGTTAAACGTAACGTGATCGATCACCCGCTTGTTCTTCGGCAGATCGGAAAAAAGATCGAACAAATCAACACTGAAGTTGAAAAGATTTATAAGCAATGCGTAGGCCAAGGTGCTCCGCTCTTGAACCATCAGGCAAGCCGCAGCCTTGGCGAAGCTGCCAAGTCCAAAGAGGTATGCATTTATTTTATTGGCCTCCTGTCACATTCTAGATCTGGCTGAGAAATAACTTAGAACAAATTTTATTTTTATAATTCTGAGTTTATTAAATGATCTAGTAATTTAACCATCACTTATTTAATCTCCAACTAGCCTGATCATGTCGTGGTCAACTCTCACAATGCGTAAAATAATCATAGATTAAGGGCATATTTGTTTGAGTCGATTTTATGCTAATGACATTTAAAAATGACCATGGTTATGTGTTGAGAACCCTTTTATTAATAACGACTTGTACCTTTTTTTTTTTTTTTTTTTTTTTGTTTCACCAACCAATAGATGTATTATTTGATATTTTCATTTGTTATGTTAAGATATATTACAGAATAACGCCCTGTTTGCAAGAGTTTATTTCTTGTTGTACTTAAGTGAAAAAAATTAGCGTAACTAAATTAACTAATTAATTTCATAAAGTTACATTTTACTAAACTGAATTAAATTGAACTAAACTGAACTGAACTGATTTACTGATAAGATCTGGCAAACCGGTCCTAAGTATATAAAGAAGTGCACATTTTAACTATTCTTCCACTGTTAATTGGTTTTTACCTAATTTTATATCCAATATTAAAATTTACAAGTTATAATTACATATCCAAAAATCTTAAATACATGTACCACTTATGGTCAAGTTTACAATAATATCCTCCACTTATTTTGGTATTGCTTAATTTGTTATTCTGAAAATACTTTGTCAAAACTTACAAAAGTCTTTCATCTATTGTGAACTTATGACACATATTAAATCTGGGATTGACTTAGGCCCTGTTTACCAGAGCTTATCCGTAGATCAGTTCAGTTCAGATCAGTTCAATTCAGTTCAGTTCAGTTCAATTCAGTGAAAATGCAATTTGATGAAATTCAGGTTAATTCAGTCATGCTGATTCCATTTTTCAATACATCAATTTTTACTTCAGTTCAATTCAGTTCAGTTCAGTTCAATTCAATTCAATTCAGTTCAGTTCAGTTCAGTATATCAAGAAATAATCTCTAGTAAACAGGGCCTTAAACTCAATTAAATGAACCTAATTGATGTAAACTAAACTAAATATAAATGCAATGGAATATATTGACAAAATTAACTTTGATTTTATTGAATTAAATAAAATTGATACGACCCGAATAATTCAATCCGTTTTTACAATTTAGACATGATGTTTAAGTGGATGATTGATTGTTGAAATATCCTTAATTAATTATCATGGTGGACAAAAATTGATACTGATACTGATCATATATATCTGTGTTAACCATTATAAGGATCCCCCAGTTGAGAAAGATCATGTAATTGGGTTTGAAGGCGCAATAGAGACCGTGGTCAAACTCATAGCAAAAGGAGCTGAACAATTTGAAGCAATCTCAATTCTGGGAATGTTAGGGCTTGGGAAGACGACTCTTGCTTGGAAAGTCTTCACCGACTCAGATGTTACATATGAGTACAGAACCCAGGCTTTTGTCTACGTTTCAAAGGTATATGACAAAAAAGAGGTATTCTACCGAATCTTGACGTCTATCCACGCACAGTTCACCTACGACGTAGACAAAGCCACCGCCGGTGAGTTAGAAGAGCATCTCCGGAAAGAGCTGTCCGGGAAAAGCTATTTCATTGTGTTGGACGACATTTGGGAGAAAACTGACTGGGATGAGCTTAAAGGTGCTTTCCCTGAAAACGCCAGCGAGCGTTGCAGGGTGCTCGTAACTACTCGCGACGAAGGAGTGGCCAACGTTGTCAGCACGGTGCTTTCACACTGTTACAGATTGGATTTCTTGACACGTGACAAGAGTGAAGAGTTGCTCCGGTGGAAGGTGTTCCGGGATGGGGAGTTTCCTGATGATGTAGAAGTCCAAAAGTCGAAAATTATCGATAAATGTGCTGGATTGCCATTGGCCATAGTGGTGATTTCGGGTATCCTGTGCAATTATCCGCGTAGTGCTGACCACTGGAAGGACGTCGCAACGGGAGTTGCAACTTACGACGCTAAGGATGCCAAGAAAATCATCCAAGTGGTAGGCCTAATGTATGAGAACTTGCCCGACAACCTGAAGAGGTGCTTTCTATACATGGGTGTATTTAAGGAAGACTTTGAGATCCCTGTGTGGAAGCTTCTGCGGTTGTGGATTGCTGAAGGCTTGATCAAGCAAGAAAGCAGACTGGACCAGTTGGAGGATGTTGCATGGCGTGTCTTGAACGAGCTTGTCCGAAGAAACATCGTTATGGTTGCAAACATTTCCTCCAATGAAAAAGTGAAGACTTGTCGTATGCACGACAGCCTGCGCGATTTTTGCAAGAAGGAAGCCCGGGAAGAGGATCTTTTCGGGGAAATTAATGAGGCTACATTATACCGCCGCTTTTGCTGCACCACTGCTGAGGCTGTGGGCTATATGTCTAAACCTCAACCAGCTGGTAAGTATGTTCGCTCTTTCTTAACTTTCGACAATAAAGACCCCACCCCTATTAGTGCCCAAAATGCTAGTTCGTTTCCCACAACATTCAAGCTTCTCAGAGTGATGGAGGTCCAATCTCTCCTTTTCACTACATTCCCAACCGAGTTGTGTCCACTGGTTCTGCTGAAGTATGTTGCCATTTCATCCCATTTCTCCAAAATCCCTTCCGATATGTCGAAAATGTGGAACCTGCAGACTCTTATAGTGAACACTACAAAACCTGACCTTGAAGTTTTGGCAAACATATGGGAAATGCAACAGTTTAGGCATCTTCATACAAATGCCTCAGCTCTTCTTCCTAAGCCAGACTCAAAAACCAGCACAGAATCAAATAGTTCCATCCAAACTCTCTCAACCATATCCCCCGCGAGCTGTACCAGAGATTTCCTCATTAGGACCCCCCAGATCAAGAAACTGGGAATCCGCGGCACCCGCGGAACTGACATAACCAAGCATTTCAAGGACCTGTTTGGCATCCTCGGAAGTCTAACGTGTCTTGAAAACCTCAAGCTGTTGAACAGTGAAATGAGCTTATCGTCTCTCCTTCCTTCACCTGAAAGCTTTCCAAAGGAGCTTACGAAGCTCACTTTGGAAAACACGGGTCTCCAGTGGGACCAGATGCGTACATTAGGAGAGCTGCGCAGGCTTAAGGTTCTCAAGCTCAAAGACCGTGCATTCCGAGGAGAGTCGTGGGTTTCCGGGGATGGTTTTCAAAACCTCGTACACTTGCACATTGGGCAAACCGGGCTCAGGTCTTGGGAGGTTGCTTCGGGAGTGGTTTCTCCGTTTCCGAAGCTTCGACGTCTCCAACTTCACAACTGCGACAAGCTTGAGGGAATCCCAGATGGCTTCGACAACACACCCAGACTCGTAGCTGTAAGCCTTCACCACACGAATGCTTTACTGGTTGCCTCGGCCAAGAGGCTTGAGAAGCATAAGCAAGAACTAGCAAAAAACAACAACAACACGACCAGTTTTCACCTCTCTGTGTATCCTCCCAACAACAACAACTAGCAAAGGTACGCAATGTTCATCCTCATTCCTCTGTATTACAAATGTTCATATGTACTCAGTCGTTCTAAGGATTTGTAACCTTAATTTCAGGTGCTGTTTATTTTTGGAATATAACTTGGCCGGTTGGGTCTCCTGTCAACAATAAACCTGTGAACGATAATATTTTGGAATGTCTGCATCTTGTACTTGCATGTACATTAATTTTCATCTTGTGTATTCCTGGGTATTCTCGTGTATGTAGCGCTTTCCCATTTCAAACATTTATCTCAATATAATAAACTTATAATATTTTTGCTTGAATTCCATCTCCTCTTATACCAGTATCTTTGGAGACCAAGGGTCAAGGAAACGAGTATTTACTGTTTTTTTCTTCATATTCTAGACAACTTGCTTGATCAAATTTCAGTTAGTTCCCTTGAGCATTAATGTTTTTCCTTGATATGTTTATATTTTCTTGAGCATTTACTGTTTTGTCTTGATCTTTCCTTCAATTTGCTTGGTCTTTCAATCAATTTCCTTGATCATTCATAGCCCCTGGTACTTTATTGTTCTTCTGTACAAATTCACACTAAAGCTCAGCCTTGAGTTGGCCCATGTGATCGAATGAGCTCTAGCGTCACCGGAAAACTAAGATTTGATCGCAGCGGTGAGATTGAAATTCACCAACATCATGCAATTTCGACCGATAACGATCCCATATAGTTTCTTTAGAGACAAGTTTCAAATGAGAATTTGTATTTTGCTTGAGGAATGCTTAAATTATGAAAAAAGGACTCTTTGTACCCTGAGTGTTTGAATAAGTATTAATGTACCCTCGATTTTTAAGAAAGTATTCGCATACCCTTGGAATAAAACTGAATTTTTTAACCATACCCCTGGAAAATCTGACCATCTTCCGGTAGCCGATTAACATAAAATGTCAAAAATTGCCCTGACAAATTTACCCTCCCAACCATATATAGGTTCTCGAGAGCTTGCAGTGACCATCTGCAACCTCCCCTGCAAAACCTGGATCTTTCCAACAATTATTACTAGATTATTCTAATTTTAGATTCGGCACTACTGGAATTAGAATAAACCGTGGAAGTGATCGTTGTAAGTCCAGGTTTTCAGTTTTTAGTTGGCTGCTTTGTGGAAGTCATGTTGCAACATGACTTTGTGTGTGGCAGAAAAAGAATATTGTCTGATCTATGGAAACTACAGTCATGATGGGAGTCTTCAACGTGATTTGCAGCAATGGTATATTTGTATTCCTTACAAACGTTGAAGACAGACCAAAAAGTTCCTTTCTCCAAGTGTTTAATATGGAATGAAAGTTCAGTGAAGGAAGGAGTCTAGAGCTGTGAAAAAGGAAGTTTTTCTCACAGCATCGTGCTATAAAAGATGGACGACGGTCGCGTGCTCGGTATCGATTTACACTGCAAAAATCCTGTTTATCAGGGTTAAACTTTAGAGCTACAGAGGCGACACAGGTCCAGGGTTTTTCATAACCAACTCACACTTGGGACGTGTGTTGAAGCTCGGGTGTTCAAGATCCTGTCGCACCTTCGTGGAAAAGAAGGTAATCACTGTAATAGCTATCAGAAAGAATTGGTAGTGTGATAGACTAGCTAACATAGCCATTAGATTGTAATAGATCAGAGAACGTTTATTGCATCTAGTGAAAGATCTTAACACGGGCTACGGCCCCCCAGACGTAGGTGCTTTGCACTGAACTGGGTGATCAATTCGTGTGTTCTTTAAATTCCGCACTATTAGTTTTATCTTATTGCTAGAAGTAAAACTATCACACGAACTGGTTAAGTCATCATAAGCAGGACTTTCATTTGGTATCAGAGCAAGGTCACTATGTAACTCCTTTAACAGGGAGAGTGAGATCATATCTACCAACAATGGCCGAAATTGATGCAGACCAACTTGCGCAACTTTAAGTTTATCCCTAAACTCATGTTGCAACGTCATTCTGGAGTATGTGAAGCAAGCAAGCTGGATCTGAAGTCAATGTTAAATTGAAGAGGACGCTGTTTTGAGAGAGTTTGTGTGGCTGCCAAGAATCCGAGAATCAACCAAAAATCTGTCCGATCTTTGGAAAATTCATGTTGCAACGTGGATTATGGTTTTGACAGAAGATAGAAAATTCCAGCAACAAGGATTTCAAGAGTTTAACCCTAATTATTGTTTTACAAGGTATTCAGCTCTTTCTACTTTGCTCACTGGATTTTGATCATAATATTGGTTGTATGTGCATAGTAGTAGCTTATTTGGAGAAGGGTTTGATTTGATTGTTGCGGGTTGTGATTGTCTTTGGATTCTTGCTCAAATCTCTGTGCATTGGTGCTTCCCGTCGTATTCTGAGTATATTTGAGTAATGGACTACTTTAGATCAAGCTAGAATTTGTGTGGTTTGCTAGCTTTTTGTATTTATGGTTTGATCTGAGGAGTTCGAGCTATGAATGATCTTAAGAACTCAGAGATGTTGAAGACAGGGGGAGTTGATTTTGTATTAATGGGATGATGGATTGTTTTACACCAAAGCCTGATAGGTAATTCAGTGAACTTCTTTCTTTGCAAACTGGAACTTTCTTCGAATTTAAATTTTAGATGAAAAACAGAGAGGATTTTATTGTCAAAGTCAGGGGGAGTCGGTCACTTATGATCTGAATGAGGATTTGGTTTTTACGACATCATAATCTACTAGAGTGACAGAGGTGCAGTTTATTGATGTTGCAACATGCTGGTATTTTGGATGAATGATTGAAGGCAGTTGATGTTGCAACACGGGATTTTTGAATGACCTTGGGGGAGTTCTTTTGCAGGCCTTTGGCTAATTCATGGACCCAGGGGGAGATATATATGGATGACTGTATTACTTTTTCTGCCACTGAATTATTTTGATTGGATGTAGTGGTATGGTTAGCTTCAACTCGGGAGGAAGTTTTGCTCGTTGAATTTTTTAGAAGTTCTGAGTTTGTGTTGAGCCATCCATTGTGTCCACAAATTGCCAAAGGGGGAGATTGTAAGTCCAGATTTTGTTGGCTGCTTTGTGGAATGTCATGTTGCAACATGACTTCGTCTGGCAGAAAAAGATAGAAAAATTCCAGAAGTTCAGCGCAGTTTTTTAAAGAGGAAAGGGAATATTGTGCGCGTTTAATATGGAATGGATATATTTGTTTCGAGATAATACAGTCCAAATCCATCTTCAATTCAGATTTATTCATGGGATATTGCAGAGATTTAATTGGAAAAGGATTTTCTGCATTATTTTAGGAATTGGAGATTTTCTGAATTCCTTATTCCAAAGAGTTTCTGTTTTAAACGTGGTTTAATTGGAATGGAATTCTACAGCTGTGGAGATGACTTAATTCACACAGCATTGAGCTATAAAAGGGACAATTAGCTGAGAGCCTGATTTGCCGATCTTACGAGAGAAAAAATCCCCTTCGGGGTTTACCTTAGGCCAGGCCAGAGCAGCGTCGTCGTCCACGGTTTTCAACAACCACAAACACTAGGGACGTGTGTTAAAGCTCGGGTGGAAGAGATCTTGCCGCACCTTCGTGGAAAAGAAGGTAATCACTGTAACAGCTATCAGAAAGAAATGGTAGTGTGATAGGCTTGCTAGAGTAGCCATTAGTTTGTAATAGACCGGACATATTTATTGCAACTAGTGAAGGATCTTTACACGGGCTACGGCCCCGCAGACGTAGGTGCGATGCACTGAACTGCGTGATCAGATTGTGTGTCGTTTTATGTTTTCTGCATTTACTGTTTTCACGTTGCAACGTCACTTTTCTGCAGTAAAACTAAAACGTGTATAGAAAATAGTAAATTGGTAGAATGGTGGAACTTTATGACTTTTAGAGCAATGAGTGCTGAAGAAAAGGCTAATGCCAGAACCAGTGACTGTGAGAATCTGAGGAATAAAATAAGGTCCTTAACTGTAAGGGCTGAGGAAGCTAAGCTCACCATTCAGAAGCTGAATACAGGAACAGCCAAACTGGATGATCTTCTTGTGATTGGGAAGAATGCAGGAAACAGGCAAGGATTGGGTTACAATAACGTTGGTTCAAGTTCTCAAGTGAAGAAAACTGTCTTTGTTCCTGCTGGTATCCAAGACTCTACCAATAAAAGGAGTGGAAAAATCATCAGGAATCTTGAAGGAGCAAATTCTGAGCTGAAAAATCGAGAGGTTGTTGTGTCAAGAAAAACTCCTCCCAAATGTTGTGAGTACTGTATGATGCAGGGGTATAATGAATATCGATGCATGAGATTGCTAAGAGACATCATGAGAGGCAAACAGTTTACCTCATGTTGCAACATGGAACCTGAGCAACAGAAGAGATTGACCAAGAAGCTTATTTTTTTCAGATATTGGATGACTGTAGTTTATAAGTTTTTCTGCCACAGTTCTTTTTATGGATTCATGTGTAGCTTGTTATTCCCAGAAGTTGATGTTGAGATATGTCTGGACTCCTGGGTTCAGTGAAGAAGGTTTATATGTCTGGGTCCACAAATTGCCAAAGGGGGAGATTGTAAGTCCAGGTTTTCAGTTTTTAGTTGGCTGCTTTGTGGAAGTCATGTTGCAACATGACTTTGTGTGTGACAGAAAAAGAATATTGTCTGATCTATGGAAACTACAGTCATGATGGGAGTCTTCAACGTGATTTGCAGCAATGGTATATTTGTATTCCTTACAAACGTTGAAGACAGACCAAAAAGTTCCTTTCTCCAAGTGTTTAATATGGAATGAAAGTTCAGTGAAGGAAGGAGTCTAGAGCTGTGAAAAAGGAAGTTTTTTTCACAGCATCGTGCTATAAAAGATGGACGACGGTCGCGTGCTCGGTATCGATTTACACTGCAAAAATCCTGTTTATCAGGGTTAAACTTTAGAGCTACAGAGGCGACACAGGTCCAGGGTTTTTCATAACCAACTCACACTTGGGACGTGTGTTGAAGCTCGGGTGTTCAAGATCCTGTCGCACCTTCGTGGAAAAGAAGGTAATCACTGTAACAGCTATCAGAAAGAATTGGTAGTGTGATAGACTAGCTAACATAGCCATTAGATTGTAATAGATCAGAGAACGTTTATTGCATCTAGTGAAAGATCTTAACATGAGCTACGGCCCCCCCAGACGTAGGTGCTTTGCACTGAACTGGGTGATCAATTCGTGTGTTCTTTAAATTCCGCACTATTAGTTTTATCTTATTGCTAGAAGTAAAACTATCACACGAACTGGTTAAGTCATCATAAGCAGGACTTTCAATCGTCACTAAGTGTTAACACGCACCATACATATGGCATTTCCAATCGGTACCAATTCTAAAACCTCCCCAATGACCGTTCCGAGCTCGAGCCTGTCGATGACAATTTCAGGGACGATCGCAGGACCGCCACCACAAAATCGTTGGAATATTCTCCTTCGTGATCGCTGCGTGTCGAAGGCCTTCTACATCTTTGTTGTTGCCTCGCATATGATCGCTCCGTCCTCCAGATCAATGGCGGCATAACTCTGGTTTTTGTGATTGGCGATTTTGGTGATTTGACGGTTAATACCAGAAATAGCCAATCGTTCATCCTCGTCGGGAACTACGCTTGTCTCTCCTACCATTACGCCGCTGTTTCATCCACCGCTCACTGTTGCAGAGCCGCCCACGGAGGAGGCGGTTGTCTCCATTGGTGGTAATGATCCTCATCCTGGCTAGCAATCTCGTTTCTTTGAATAAATTAGCTATGCTTTGTGTGGTTTCAATGTGTATGTGTTCTTCTAATACTGATGAAAGTACAAATGTTTTAGAGTACTGTCGTTTATTCAAATTAATTTCTGTAGGTTTTAGACTCTGTTATTGTCATGTTTTTGAAAATCAAATACATCAAGATCAAGATTTTATTGAAAAGATCAAAGAAATAGAAAATTACAATAAAAAACTTCAAGACAATTAAGGAAATCTGGTGAATCTCAATGTGATTGAGCATTTCATGTGTTGTTTTGATCTTTTAGTTACTGTTGTTGAGCATGTACTTTTGTGCCTTGATTTTTTCAGTCAATTTCTTTGAGCGTTCTTGTGCTTACTTTGATCTTTTAGTTAATTTTCTTGAGCATTTACTGTTCTATCTTGATCTTTTAATCACTGTGCTTGAGCAATTATTATTTTGTCTTGATCTTTCTGTTCTTTTCATTGATCTTTCAGTCTTCCTTCACTTTAAATTTGTTTTTGTTAGAATATATAAAAGGTGATAATGATATTTACAATGACACTTCTATTATCATCAAAGATAATTCATCCAAGAGGATGAGTACAATATTTATAGGGACACATAGGAGCCTCAATCCTTCCATCTTCCGATGTGGAATAGATGCATACCGTACAAAGTATAGTAGAAATTTTTTATTATTTTATATTCTATTTTATATTACTAATATAACAATATGACTATTATATTTCTTCTCTAACCTCAATATTTTATATTTTTTAAGTTGAACCACAAAAGTGGGAGGATATTTATTAGGCTCCTCAAACCTTATAATCTCCTCAAAGGGAGGCAATTTGACAGATTACAGAATAAGTTTAAAAACCTAAACTGCATCTAAAGCGCGGTAACACGCTATTCCTACATCTAAAAAGTGCGATGAAATACATCTTGTCAAACTAAAGTCTAATGCCCAAGGGCATCTAACTAGCTAGCAGGTAAAGTATCAATAACTTGCACCAACTGGAAACCAGTCAGCCAAGTCTACCAGTCTACCTATCACAGAATCGCCAAGAGTAAGTTGACTAAACTACTCTGACTCGGATTTCTCCTTTACTGTTCAGAATAGAGACTCGAAGCCGAGGGGATTTTCCATCTATCCGGCTAGTCCAGTTTCAGGGGAAAACAGTAGCTAGGCAAAGAATACTCGATAAACTAGTCCATCTAATTATACAAAAAGACTCATTTAAAGCACAAATCCATCTGACAGAAATAAATAAAGAAAAGAGCCAAAATCTCACGAAAGCCCGGATAGGCTGCAGACAGTGTCCACCGGCGGGCTGTCGAAGTGGCGCGTGTGGAACACGCGCTTACCACTGAGCGCGTTAACCGATTCGTGGCGTGTGTATCGTCGGTGAGGCGCCTCGGCGCGTTGATACAGCGACTTGTTCACACCACCGGCAGCGCGTGGGGCGCGTGCAGCTTCGGCGTCCGCTTCCGGGCAGATCCAGACCGTTGTTCTTCCCTGTTCGTGACCTCCTAGTTTTTCCGATCAGCAAACCTTCGTACCGGCGTGTGTCGTGGTGGATCGGTGGCTGTTATGAGGTGTCAGACTGTTGGACTACTGTCGACGAGTTGGTGGCGACCGTCGAACGATCTATCCTCCTTCCGTTGAGAAAAAAACCTCATTATAATCGCCGATCTGGAGACGGCGGCTTCGAGTCGGTAGGTTGACCGTAGTTTGGCAGAGGAGCTGGATGGAGGTTCAGGAGGGAGAAGGGATAAGGTGGCTAGGTACAGAAAAGAGGTATAGGGGTGGAAGGGATGGCCGGGCGGCGGCGAGAGGCGCCGACGATGGCACCGGCCACCCCTCCGATTGGATTTTAGATCGTTTCTTGGGGTTCGCGCTTGAGAGCGTTCTGAGGAGAGAGGATGGAGAAAGCGACTCGAATAGCTTCTCTAACCTCAATAGTTTCCACTGCACAAATCTTTTTTAACTTTCTCCCCAACTTGTCTCTTTTGATTTTAGCTGATTCTCCCTCTTCTCCGAAGACACTTCACTCATCCGCAAATAGTTCTCTTTTGAGTGAAGCTCAGTTTTCCACCCCTCTAAACTGTTATGCTCATATTCAAGCTCAGTCCCTAGGTTTTGAAGTAGCCCTCACTGTGGAAAATTGTGGAGATCGGAACGGGATTCCACCGTTGTAAGTGTTGTTGAAAGTCCCTGACACCAAATGAAAGTCCCTGCTTACAGTGATCTAAACTCTATCGTGTTCAAGTTTTAATTAAGAACAACAAATTAAAACTTTAAATGTGGAATTGAAAAAGAACACGATGTGATCACGCAGTTCAGTGCAAAGCACCTACGTCTGCGGGGCCGTAGCCCGATGTAAAGATCCTTCACTAATTTGTAAAAAATAAGTCTATCGTTTACAAACTAATGGCATTCCTTCTAGCCTATCACACTACTGGTTCGCTCACTAGTAGCTGCTTCTATGATTACCTTCTTTTCCACGAAGGCGGCGGCAAGATCTCTTTCACCCGAGGCTTAACACACGTCAAAGTGTTTTGGTTGTAGAAAACCGGGACTGTGTTGCCTCCTTGCTCGAACAATATAAAACCCTGAACTACAGATTTTTTCTATAAAGATCGGTAATCGAGCACGCAACTGATGTCCTCCTTTTATAGCACAATGCCGATGAAAAACCTTCCTTTTCCATGGCTCTGGACTCCTTCCTTCAATAAAATTCTATTCCAAATCTAAAACCTTGAAAAAAAGGAATCCATGGTTGTCTCAACTTCTTGTTTATGGAAAATTCAATTCCACAAATCTTCTCATTCTATAGCAGTTGCAAAACGCGTTGTAGATACCCATTAGGACTGTAGTTTCCATAGAAAATCAGCACCGAATATTTCCTTCATCTTTCAAGACCCGTGCTGAAACATGGAAAATATTCTATTTTTTTCTGCCAGACTAGTCATGTTGCAACATGAATTTCCACAAACCAGCCAAAAAAACGGGACCTTACAATCTCCCCTTTTGGCAATTTGTGGACCCATTATTTCAAAAACCTTCCACTGAACTCAGAATCTCAGAACACCATAATCAATGCTGAAATACGTACTTCTGAACAGGGAAAAATACACAATGGATCCTTCAACAGAAATTCAAGTGGCAGAAAAGATAGTATGAATAAACAAACTACATTCATCTAGAAATACAAAGTCACTAAACGAATTCTAGCACCATCTCCCCTTGGGGCTATAAAATGCCAAAGGACCTAACATATACAGAAGAACTATCAAAACCAAGGGAAGGAAAAGAAAAAAAAATGGCATCACTCAGCATCATCTTCAGAATTAGACAACACCTTGCGCCTCTTCCATGAAGAAGTGACCGGGGACTTGGACTTCTTAGCAGTGAGCTTCTTCACAGAAAAGGGAGAGCGAGTTCGCTTAGCTTAGGTAGAGGGGGCAGTGGAATTAGACGATCCATGCATCCCTGTAGAAGGTTCACCACCCTCAGCCTCCTTGGCAATAGCAACAAGGATCTTTGCTCTATCCTCCTGAGCCGTTCTAAGCAACTCTCCATGAAAGGCCATTTGATCCATATGAAATAGAACCCTCTTCTCAACAGCCCTCAACTCAAACTGATTGGACATAATCACATCACCTGACATTGCCTCTTGATTCCATGACAAATCCAGAACCTCCCGGTCCAGAGACCTGGCAGTAAAACCAAACTTGCCAGCAGTTTGCATCTCATGCATATCTGCTTCAAACCCTTCAACCCTCAAAAATGTTGTAATTAGACATGGGTGAGGTAAGGCCTCAGTGCACCTAGAAGACTCAAGAGCACCAACAATCCTTTTAAGAACATATTCCCCAAGATTAACTTCAAACCCTGAACCAATGCCATATAATAATTCTCCCTGATACTGAGTCAAGGTGGTGGTGTTGGTTGTTTGCATCCAGCAGTTAGTAAGGACCTTGAAGAGCAGCCAGAATCTCAATGTGAGAGAGCTAGTAGGAATATATCCAGAAGGCCAAGAACCAAGTTTCTCATAGGTTAATGCTCTGGCCAACACATTTTTATCCACCTTGTAGTCCCTTGGATATACCAGATCAGATCCCAACATCAAATGGATTCCCAAAATAGAATTCAGCTTCTCAGAAGTTAATTCAGTAATTCTCTCCCTGAAATACAACTTCCCTGACCAATCATTACCAGAAACCAGAGTCCCCTTCATCAGATTGCTGTAGAATTCAAGCACCATCTCTGGATCATACTCCTTAAACACAGTGGCTACCTGAAAATACCCAATCTGGCCTAAAAAGTGTCAAACCCACTATCTGTACACTTCTTCA
The DNA here is from genome assembly GCA_963678965.1 of Cruciata laevipes. Taxonomy (NCBI): domain Eukaryota; kingdom Viridiplantae; phylum Streptophyta; class Magnoliopsida; order Gentianales; family Rubiaceae; genus Cruciata; species Cruciata laevipes. The sequence continues at coordinate 6,561,680 of OY787641.1, read as the reverse complement.
TCTCCAGCACTTTCTCAGCAAAGAAACCTCTGGTGGCCAACACATCATAATTTACCCTTGCTTCAACAGAATAAAACCTCTCAGAGTAAGCCAAAGATAACAATCTGGCACTAGTCATTTCAACATCCTCCTCAGGTACATCCTCTGTAGCATGCACATTTGCATCCTCCAAATCAGCATCACCATCTTCATTCTGCTGATTCTTTGCATCCTCCTCCAACTCAACACCTTGATCTTCAAGATTAGCATAGTCCTCTGCAATAGGAGCATCATACTGATTGACTGGGGATGGAATATCCTGACCAACATCTTCCCTATCTAGATCAATAGGAGAATCTTGAACAGTCAGCTTGATGGGACTCAACTTCTCCTGAACACCAGCATCAGGAATATTATGACTCTGCTCAGAATATGGGACCTCAGGAATATCAGAAGGATTTTCAACATCAGCCTCTGAAACATGTAAGATAGCAGAAACTTTTTCAGCTTCAACCTCAGGCCCATGGTTTAGTAGATCATCAGCTGCTGGACCATGGACCTCACAATCATGTGGACCCTTCTGATCTTGAAGAACTTCAGTCCCCTCTTGACAAGAAACATACTCAGGGGGAGATTTTCCAGACCCAGCCTTCACCGTGGTCTTTGAAGAACTGGGAACAACTCATGTTGCAATAGGAAGATTTGACTTAGCAGCCTTAGTAATTATCTTCTCAAGGGTTGCAGCTGTCACTTCAGGAGCATTGGATTGCAGTATTGTTTCCTCCAATCCCTGTAAAATTCCAGCAACTAAATGCTCATCATCTTTAAGACCCTCTGGGGCAGCATTTGGGGGCACATAATTCTCCATAGTGCACTTGGATATAATTTCCCTCCCATCAGGCCAGATTCTCCCTGTTGTCTTCTTAGATCTCCTTGAATAAACCTTAGTAGGAATGAAGTTTGTGCATGAGATGAGATGGGAACAGCTGGAATGGGTTTGTTCCTCAGCTGATTTCTGATTTGTATACGCTGCCTCATGGTGAGATGATCTTCTGGGTCAAAAGCCTCAACACTATTTGAGCTTGAAGAACTGTTTTGTGCCCTTTGATGATCCTCTGCCTACTGATTCTCAATATTCACTGCAGCATTATGTTCCTCAGGGTGCTGCTCATCATGCTCATTTTCTGGATCAGCAGCTCGGGGAAGACTAGAGCCATGAATGGTGTCATGAACTGTTGGAACTATATCATCCAACATGAGAGGAGTGTCTGCAGTGTTAGTGAAAACCAGCCTTGACTTGGTGTTAAACCTTGTGTGATAAGGCCTAGTTCTGACAGAAGGAACCTTGGATTTGTAGGACCTCCTAGCACTGCCAGCTATTCATTTTCCTCTTTGAGAGCTAGCCATACTTGTTGCTCTAGTGGACTACCTGGAATTTGAGGAAGAGGGCCTTAGATAGGGATTGATCATAGGTTTAGGTCTCACAAAACTAGGCTTATAAATATTAGAGGCTATTTTAACATCTATCTTTGGGGGTTTTGGCCTCATTTTTCCATTGTAAGAGCACATATCAGGGTTATTATTGCTCCCAAAAGTGCTATGAAAATAATCATCTAAGCTCTTTGCATATTCTGGAATCTGAGGAATTTCACTAAGAACTGAGGAATTTCCAAATCTTAGTTCTCAACTTGAGGTGATGTTGCAACATGAGAACTAAGATTTGGTTCCTGGGGAGAGAATTTTTGAGACATCATCACTCTGAGCTGATGGTTTCTGAACTACTTCACCATCATCAACATCATCATAAATCCTGTCGGGGACATCATTCACAACTACATTAATAGACTTCATGATAGTTCCAGTACGTTTGTTGAACACTCTGTAAGCCCTGCTATTCAACGAATACCCAAGAAATACACCCAAGTCAGATTTAGACTTAAACTTTCCAAGTCTTTCTCGATCTCTGAGAATGTAGCAGTCAGCACCAAACATATGAAAATGCGCCACACTAGGTTTCTTCCCTTTCCAGATCTCATATGCTGTTTTCTCAGCCCAAGGCCTCAAGTACACCGTATTTATAACATAACATGGAGTCTTGACTACCTCACTCCACCAGCGTTTTTGCCCATCATACTCAGCTAACATAGTCCGAGCCATTTCCAGTATAGTTCTGTTCTTACGCTCAACAATACCATTCATAGGTGGAAAGTGCGGAGGTGCAAAAATGTGGTTGATCCCATTGGCTGAGCAGAATTCATCCATAGCATCACTCTTAAATTCTCCTCCATTATCTGTTTGGATGCTAACAACCCTTTGATTTGCACTTGCCTTTTTAGTGTTTAATCGTAGTACAAGATTAATAATAATACTAACTGCCTCAAATTTGTCAGTCAATAATTCAACCCATGAAAATATAGAGAAGTCATCAACACACACAAAGATGAACCTCTTCCCTGACACACTTAAGATGTTTACTGGTCCCATAAGGTCTATATGAAGAAGCTCGATATTCTAGGACGTAGTGATGTCATTGATAGTTGAGTGTGGTGCCTTTTTTTTCCCTTCTTGCATGGTCCACATATTATATCCTTTAAATGAGTGATAGAGGGCAGTCCTCTGATAGCTTCAATCTGAGATGTTTTACTCAGTGCCTTGGTGTTCGCATGACCCAATCTTCGATGCCACAAAGTTGAGTTGTGAACCTTAGCACTCAAACAGGTAATTGATGGCTCCAAAATATAGCAATTATCAGATGATCTTCTCCTTGTGAGAATCCCATTAGGCCCTTGCTTGACAGTACATAATGACTCATCAAAGTGCACAGTCATTTGATGATCACACAGATGATTAATACTGATGAGATTTTCTTTAAGATCCTCCACCAGAAAGACATCATAGAATACATGAAAATCTTGTATCTGAAGTTCTCCCTTACCAATGACTTTGCTGATTTTTCCATCTCCAAACTGTACTGTACCAATCCATGGTATAACATTGCTTAACATGTCTGGGGATCTAGTCATGTGCCTAGAGCATCCGCTGTCAAAGTACCAAGTGTTCCTGGCATACACACTATAACAGGTATGTACTACATAATAGTTCAAAGAAGATTTCGGTACCCATACCTTCTTGGTGAGTTTCTTCTGCTGCTCAGGTTCCATGTTGCAACATGAAAAGAACTGTTTACCTCGCATGATATCTCTCAGCAGTCTCATGCATTGATGGTCATCATGTCCCTGCATCATGCACTAATCACAACACTTAGGAGGAGCTTTCCTTGTTACTACTTCCTGTGATACCTTCATCTCTGGGACATGTACATATTTAGTCTGGTTGACTCTGGTGGTTCTTTGACTGGTATATGCCTGACTTCCAGCAGGAATAAACACTATCTTCTTTATTTGAGGGTATGATCCCTTGCTGTTATATCCCAGACCATGCTTATTCCCACCATATTTACCCATAACCAACAGATCATTCAACTGAGATGTTCCTTTGTTTAGTTTATGAATGGTAGCTTCAGCTTCCTCAGCTCTGGCAATCAGGGATCTGATCTTCTTACCTAAGTTATCACAGTCAACAACTCTGGCTTTTACTTTTTCTTCAGCATTCACAGCTCTGCTGGTCATGATCTCTAGCTTTTTGCTTAAGATTTCAGAGGCTACCTCAGCATCCTTAGCTCTCTTGGTCATTGTCTCCAGTTTCACTGTTTTACCTAAATCATCCATGGGTTTCTTTCCATCAAAAATCTCATTCTTCTTCTATAGTTCAGCTAGTAAACCCTTAGCTTTCTCTGCTCTTTCAGTCATGGATTTAAGGCTTAAGGTCAATTCTTCAACTGCCTGTTGTTTTTCAACCAGTGAATCATTCACTAGGGTGTTGACTTTTAGCTTCAAAGACTCAACCTCTTCAGATAGTTTCAGTATTTCACCACTTCCATTTTCAGTATCTTTCAGGGATTTGATGATCTCAACTACTTTTTCCCATTCCTTGAACAGTTCATCATATGCATTCTAAATGGTGCCATCTTCATCAACCTTAACCTCATCTATTTCATCCAGGACCGGCCCTGATTCCACAACTCTAGCTCCAAAAGATACATACTTCTCTGGTTGCTTCTCATCTTCATCATCACTCCATGTTTCACCAGTTGCAACCAAGGTTTTAGGTTGATTCAGAAAGTTTCCACATTGATAAGCAAGATGTCCAAAGCCATTGCATTCCTTACTCTGAGGCTTCCCAGCATGTCCAGTACCTTCAGGACCTCTTGGCAAGTCATCCACAGATCCGAGCCTGTTCTGAATGGATTCTCCTTCCTGAAATCCTTTAGCTGAGTTTTGTGCCTCTGTATTCTGTACTCCTTGAACCTTTCCACCTTGTGAATAAGTACCTTGAGGGATGGGAAATACTCTAACATGATTCTGGACAGCTTGGTTCCCTCTGCCTTGATTCCCAGAAAAACCTCTACCTTGATTTCCTCTCAGGAATTTGCTAAAATTCCTTGTCAGCAATGCAATCTCATCTGTGCCTCCATCATCCAATTTCTCTAATTTTCCTTTCCCTTTTGGCTGAATAACATGAAAGGATAGAGCCTTTGTATCCTTGTTTCTATCAGTATGCATCTCTGAAGTCTTCATAAAACCTATGAGCTCATAAGTGTAACCACATCAAGTTGAGAATTTATCTCCAAATTCATTACAATCCCTGAAAACCTCTCAGGCAGTGACCACTTTACTTTGTCCAGAACTTGAGCCTCAATATACCTTTCACCAAACTGATGTGCTCTATGAATTAAGTTCTTCAATCTGGCGCTGAATTCATCAACTGTCTCATGCTCCATCATCTCCAAGCTCCCAAATTTCGACTTAATCATGCCAAGCTTAATTTTCCTGCCAGGCCTGGATCCCTCGTGTTCTTTCTCAAGGGCTTCCCAAGCAGCCTTGACAGTTGTGCATCCAGATAAAACCTTAAACTGGTCATCCTTCACTTTATTGTACAAGGCACTCAAGACTTTACTTTTCTGTCACTTTAATGCCTTCTCAGTATCAGTTTGGAACTATTTCTCCAGAGGCATTGAGTGAGGTAGGTGGACTATACCCAATCTCGATCATATTCCAAGCAGCATCATTAAGCTGATCAATAAACATGCGCATCATCGTCTTCCAATCGGGGTAATTCCCATCAACCAGCAACGACGCCCTTGTGATGGATCCTCCTTCCTTCGCCATGGTAAGCAGGTAGTTCGATCACTCACCTCGCAAGAGGATTAGAAGAGTGATTAAGCTCTGACACCAAATGAAAGTCCCTGCTTACAGTGATCTAAACTCTATCGTGTTCAAGTTTTAATTAAGAACAACAAATTAAAACTTTAAATGTGGAATTGAAAAAGAACACGATGTGATCACGTAGTTCAGTGCAAAGCACCTACGTCTGCGGGACCGTAGCCCGGTGTAAAGATCCTTCACTAATTTGTAAAAAATACAGTCCATCGTTTACAAACTAATGACATTATTCCTGCTAACCTATCACACTACTAGTTCGCTCTCTAGTAGTTGCTTCTATGATTACCTTCTTTTCCACGAAGGCGGCGGCAAGATCTCTTTCACCCGAGGCTTAACACACGTCCAAGTGTTTTGGTTGTAGAAAACCGGGACTGTGTTGCCTCCATGCTCGAACAATATAAAATCCTGAATTATAGAATTTTGCTATGAAGATCGGTGATCGAGCACGCAACTGATGTCCTCCTTTTATAGCACAATGCCGATGAAAAACCTTCCTTTTCCACGGCTCTTGACTCCTTCCTTCAATAAAATTCTATTCCAAATCTAAAACCTTGAAGAAAAGGAATCCAAGGCTGTCTCAACTTCTTGTTTATGGAAAACTCAATTCCACAAATCTTCTCATTCTATAGCAGCTGCAAAACGCGTTGTAGACACCCATTAAGACTGTAGTTTCCATAGAAAATCAGCACCGAATATTTCCTTCCATCTTTCAAGACTTGTGCTGGAATATGGAAAATATTCTATCTTTTTCTACCAGACTTGTCATGTTGTAACATGACTTTCCACAAAACAACCAACAAAAACTAGACCTTACAGTTGTACCCAATTTCCAAATGCTCCAGGTGATTTAAGCGACCCAATACATCCGAGATTACGCCGTTGAAATGCTCCCAACTTTATGTATATTGCTTGAGGTATCTGAGGTTAGTGACTTTGGCGCCATTGCGCCGGAAAGCTGTTTTTATCGTCAATGACCTCAGCCAGGAAATCCCCGGTGGGAACCGCGGAAATAATCTCACGAATTTTGGTGAAACATCGCCAGAGATCTGGAGATGGTCCGACTGAGGACGATGATGGTAAACGGTGATTACGAGCTCAGGCACATAGATGGTGGCCTGATCCTGTGTCAATTTGGGCATCGAGAAAAGGAAACCTGGAGAAGGAATGAGAAAGAAACAAATCTATCTAAATTTTCAATTGAGCCCCTATAATTAGGCGTGTTTTTCGTTTCACTTCCAGAAGTTCTAAATTGTGTCTATAGTCTCTGGTCTCTGTAGAGACAGGTGTCAAAAATGAGAATTTGTAAAGTTTATTTTGTATATTTCAAGATATTTTAAAAATACTTAACTAGACCGTTGTATATTTCGAGAGATTTTAAAAAATGGTAACAATACATCAGTTCAGTTTGCTAAATATATTTAAAATTGTTTCCGTTCAACAAGAAATAAACTCTAGCAAACAGGATCTAACTACAACGCACAACATGCAGAATACCATTATAGTTTCAGAAGAGTGTTATTTTGATAATTAATTTAACGAATTAATTTATTTTGACAAAAAACTCCAACAAAATAATCTGTCTGAATTTAGAATTTAGTAGGGCTGCCGTCAAACGAAAACATATCACATTTATTACAACACAATTTTAGTAGATCCAAAATGTTAAATTCATAGCAAACAAGAATCTGGGAACAAAAAAAAGTGTAAACTGCAACGAAAAATCTGAAAAATATAAATTTCAATCTTCCAGCAGAAATGGTTTAAAGACGACGCAACGGACTCTTCAAAGGCTGCTGCGACCCATTATCATCTTCATTGTCTCCAACATGAACAATCTTCACTTGAATCCTAAACTGCATAGAGTTAATGGCAACATTAAGAAAATAAAACATTTGAAGGTAACTATACAATCACAACTGCAGATGCCACAAAAGAAATGATAAACACAATTGTAGACATTTCAACCATGTCGTAGACATTCATACAGATACATTTTTCTTTTGCAGGTTCACATTTTACCATAATACCCTGATCGAACCATATACTAATTTAAAATGCATTTTTTTGCCTAATATTTTTTAGGGGTATTATAGTAAAAATATGAACATGCATGCAATAGAAGATAGTACCTGTATTCAGCAAACCCCATTTTGTGAGTATACGTTTCATAAGTTTTTTACAACTAATTAATGCAAGTACTAAAATGTAGGCAGATATATTACCTGTAGAGGATACGGGGACAACAGTTAAACCATCGATGACGGCTTTGAAGGAATTGTTGCTGAATTCGATCTTCTTCTGCAGAATATCAACCAATGAATCTTCCATAGATGCTTTACACCTCTTCAGCTGTAGAGTCCAGATTTTTGTTGGCTAATTTGTGCAGATTCGATGTTGCAACATCGATTAGGGTTTAGCAGAAAGTTTCCAGAAAATTCCAATGCAGCTGTTAAATGGTATGAGGATATTGTGTGTTGGAATTTTATGGTAAATACAGTCCAGAGAATATCTACAACTGAGTATTTTTCACCGTGGAGATTTGATCATGAGCTGGATCGAATCTTTCCATATTTTTCAGATTGGAAGATATTCTTTATTCCTTATCTTCAGAGAATTTGAGAATCAAATCATCCATGATTGAAGGAAGGAGTTTGATGCCGTGAAGTAATCCTTTCAACCACGGCATAAGGCTTTAAAAGGGACATCAGCTGCGCTGCTCAAATTAAGGATTTTACACGCAACAATTCTGTCTTCAGAATCTGTTTTCAATCTTGAGCAAAAGGCAGCACAGTCCGTTTTACTTTATCACAACCATTTGGACGTGTGGAAGCCGGTGTGTTCGAAATCACCATAAAGCTCCTGGTGTGGGAGTGATCGTAGACTGGGGAGAACTAGTGGTCCGATTGGAGCGAGGGATCGCAACATCGAAGACTAGGAGAACTGGTGGTCCGATTGGAGCGAGGGATCGCAACCACTTAGAAATTGTAAAAGATAAGTCTGTAATCTGTCTTTTGACAATTTAGTGGAATGATTTCAACACAGGGCTACGGCCCCGCAGACGTAGGTGCATTGCACCGAACTGCGTGATCAAATCTGTGTGTCTTTTATTTTCTGCAAATTAGGTTTTTTCATGTTGCAACATCGTTTATGCAGTAAAACCTAAAACACAGATAGTCAGTATTTTAGACAACTTATTTGATCTGAATCTGGTAGATAGATATTTCATTTGGTATCAGAGCTGAGTCGCTTCTTTGTCCTCTTGCGAGGTGAGCGAGATCGACTATCTACCATGGCCAGAGAGGGAGGATCCATCTCTAGACCACCACTGTTGAACGATGGGAATTATCCCTACTGGAAGACAAGGATGGCAATGTTCATATCCCAGTTGGACGATGATGCTTGGGATGTCATTGAGACCGGTTGGGTGCCTCCAACTAGTGTGAATGAGGCTGGAGTTACAATCCCTAAACCTGCTCCCTGGTCTGAGGATGAGAAGAAAGGAAAAAGACTAAACAGCAAGGTGATGAATGCACTGTTTCAGGGAGTTGATGATGACCAGTTCAGATTTATATCAGGGTGTACTCAAGCCAAGGCTGCATGGGATGCTTTGCAGAAACGTCATGAAGGTGCTAAACCAGTCAGGAAGAGGATCAGTGGAATGATCAAGTCAGAATTCGAGAGCTTGCAGATGATGGAACATGAAAGCGTCAATGAATTCAGTGTCAGACTTAAGGACTTATCTCATAGGGCACACCAGTTTGGAGAACATTACACTGATGCGCAAATAGTTGATAAAACTATCAGATCCTTACCTGATAGGTTTGACAATGTAGTGTTAAATCTGGAAAATAACAACATGCTGGATGAAATTTCAGTTGATGATCTTTTGGGGTTTCTGAAATCTACAGAGATGCTTCAGGAGAAAAGCAAGGAGAGGAAAACCATGGCTTTTCAAGTTCGGCAGTCAAAAGCAAAAGGTAAATTGGAAGAATCTGACTCAGGAGATACAGAGGAGACTAAGATTGCACTTCTAACAAGAAATTTCAGCGAGTTTCTCAGAGGGACTAATGACAGAAAAGGATACTTTAATAGAGGAGGAAGAGAGTATCATAGTAGAGAACTCAATCAGCACAAGGATGATGTGTACCCAGATGGCTCTGGTAGAGGTGTTGAAGGGTCCAAATATGCTGGACAACCACAATGCAGGGAGTGTGGCGGTTTTGGACACATCAAGGCAAATTGTGCCAATCTCCGAAATCCCTCAAAAGCCTTGATTGCTACTGGAGGAACTTGGAGTGATGATGAAAATGATGCTCAACCTGAAAAACATGTGTCCTTTGGTGCAAAGGTCATAGATTCAGAACCAGTTGATCTGGATAGCGAAGACATTGATTTTGGAGGGGGAATTGACCTACAAACAGCTTATAATGAGCTATTTGATGCATGGAAGCAAGGTGTTGAAACTATCACATCTCTGAAAGAACATGGAAATGTTAATGATGACTCTAAGAACTTGATGGAAGAGATTGAAGATCTGAAGCAGAAGGTCAATACCCTGATGAATGCTGCACTAGTAGAAGAAGAAGCTGTTGATGAACTGACCACTAATCTTGAGTCTATGACAAAAAGGGCTGAGGATGCAGAGAAGAAGCTTGATGATGTAATGAAGAGGGTTGAAATTTCCGAAGGAAAGAAACCAGTTGACAAACCAGTGAATCTTGAAAAATTGGAAACTATGACAAAGAGGGCTAAAGATGCTGAGGTTGCTGCTGAAATTCTTGAAAGAAAATTAGAAATCATGACCAAAAGAGCTCTGGATGCTGAAGGAAAGTTGGTCCAAAGAACTGCTGACTATGACATGGTTGGAAAGAAGCTAAGGTCTATGACTACTAGAGCTGAGGAGGCTGAAGCAACTCTTCAGAAATTAAACAAGGGTACTGCTCAACTGAATGATTTGCTGATCATGGGAAAAAATTCTGGAAACAGACAAGGTCTTGGTTTTATCCACAGAGCACCACTAGCCCCAAAAACTCAGGTCAAGAAAGCGATCTTTGTTTCAGCAGGAAGTCAGGAAGCATCCAGCTCACAATTCAACAATTTTAAGCAATCTCGTGTAATGACTGGGAGTGTCGATACTCAAACTCAGACAATCTTCAAGGCCAGGAAGGTTCCTCCCAGGTGTTGTTCATATTGCATGATGCAGGGACATGAGGAGCATCAGTGCATGAGGTTGCTGAGAGATATCATGCAGGGAAAACAATTTTCTTCATGTTACTACATGGAACCTGAGCAGCTAAAGAAGCTCACAAGAAAGGTGTGGGTGCCTAAAACCTCTCTGAATTGTCGAGTTTAAGGTATCCCAAAAACCTTACATTGTTGTATAGTTGCTTTTGAAGTTTTGTTGTTATTTTGGTATTGTTTTGCTTTTACATAAACCTAAAAATACAAAAATATGTGAGTGGTACTGGTACTGGGTGGAAATTCTGAAAGTGCTGGGAAAATTTTCGATGTTGCAACATGAAACCCTAGAGAGCGGGTTTGCTGGTCAGACTGTTTTTGATGTTGCAACATGAAGCCCTAGTTCGCGCGCGGATAGTTAGTGGCGAGTGATGAACAGAAATGCGGGACTAGTACTATTTTTCAGCTGACTATTGGCATTCTATTGGAACACAAACTCAGCCCTCTAAACTCTCAATCTCTCTGGAATCGTCTTCCGCTGTCTATAAATTTCTCCAGAGATATTTTGCTGTGTTTGGTGTTCAAGTTCTTCTCGGTCATCGGATTTCCGTCACAACTCGAAAGGAACTGGCTTTGCATCTGAATGTTCGTGGTTGAGTTTCGTTCGGGTTCCTGATGATCAAATTTCATCAGCTCAATCATCTTCAAAGTGTCGATGTAGCCAAAGCTAGACGGAAGCTCCTCAAGCATATCGCAGCTTTGCAATACTAGTTGTTGGAGATGGGGAAGGTGATTCTTCTTCGCATCCCATTCCATGATTTCCAAGGAGTCCAACTTCAGATATTCAAGCTGCTGGAACTCACCATCATTCATCTCCCATACTGAGCTCTCAAAAACTATGGATTCTAACTTGAGAATTTTGAGATTCAGTAGTTTTCCAATGGCTGAGAACTCATCCCATGTGAAGCTAAACTCTGAGAGTGACAACTTGTTGAGTTTCGGGGGGAAGCTTATACCCATTAGCTTACAGGAAAGACGACCATAGTAAATCACCTTCAGCGACTCAAGTTTCTCAAGAAAGTCCAGGGATGGAAAGCTGGTACCTTGAGTAGAATATTGCAAAGCTTCAGAGAAAGTGCACCTTAGTTTCTGGAGATTGGGAAACAGATTCATCACCTCCAATGAATTATCTCCATGTGAAAGAGCAGGACAGGAAAGACTAACCACATTATCCAACTTGGATGAACATTCAGTACGACTGAAAGTAGCTCGGGTGCTCACATGAAGATGCCTCAACTTTGTCATGCTCCAAAGGGTGTCTGGCAATGCTATCGCCACATCCCCGGCTAATCCCTTCACAATAAATGTTTCCAGGCTCCAGAGCTTTGCAACTGTACTTGGAACAGACTTTAGATCTCCACTAAGTGCTAAGTACCTCAATGGATAGAGAAATTCTATTCTCTTTGGGAAAGAAGATCCAATGTTGATACACTCAATGTCAAGAATGCTGAGAATTTTGAACTTATTAATAGTGAAGACAAGCTCGGGATAACCATACCCAGGATATGAGTCACTGTTAGCATTAAATAATAATGCACGAACAGGAAAACCGGAAGGCTCTATCATAACAAAGTGTTTTCTCTTGGAACTTATGCTCAGACGATGTTGCTCATATGCTACTGAAATTGGTGGATACTCCGAATCAACGACACCGTAGTCAAATTTCTTCTTAGAATAGGGAAAAAGTCTATCATACCCATTCTCATACTGTAAGAAGTTATCTGCATCCACCATTTTACTACCCAGCTTGTATAGCATGTCATGAACCTTGCACGCTTTGACTCGACCATTGGATCCTACTTTCGTAGGGATTATCAAGCTTCTAGCAATCAGATTTTCCACATAACTCTCCGCCACATCTTCCTTTGATTGTTGATGACCACTTCCTACGAATCCCTCTGCTATCCATAACCGCATCAACTTCTGAATGGGCACCTCAGTATCTTCTCCAAATGCCACAAAGTACAGAAAACATGGTTTTAAGTGATTCGGAAGGTGGCTGTAACTTAACTCAAGAATGCCCATGCAATGGTTATCTGGAGTATCAGCAATACGTGAATTCAAATCCTTCTTGATATCTCTCCACCATTCAACTTTATGCTCTGTTTTAAGGACTCCAGCTATTGCAATGATTGATAGAGGTAAACCCTTGCAACCATTAGCAATATCACGCCCAATTTCCTTTAGTTCCCCGGGGCATTCCTTGGTCAAAAACACTATTTTCTCCAATAGCTTCCAACTCTCGTCATCTTTGAGAAAACGGAGGGGATGCGGAGAACTACTCTGATCGGAATGGAATCCCAAGTTCTCATTTCGTGTAGTGAACAAGATTCTACTTCCATTTTGATCATCAGGAAAAACATTTTTCATTTCATCCCATGCTTGAGTTTCCCATACATCATCCATCACAACTAAATACTTGATCTTCTTCAAACTTTGGTATAGAATATTGAGTAGTTGTTCATCCTTTTTCTTGTCCATCTCAGCAGTACCCAAATCAGTAACATCACTTAAAAGTTTGTACAATAGTTCCCTCCTCCTATAGACTTGAGAAACACAGCACCATGCAATTTTCTTGAAGTAACTTCTGATAACAGGATTGTCATACACTTGCTTTGCTAGAGTGGTCTTGCCAATTCCTGGCATACCTGATATGGTGACAACTTGTCTCTCTAATGTTCCATTCGTAAGCTGATCTATGATGACATTTTCCTCATCTTCCAGAGAAATCACGGCATCTTGAAACTCTGGACTAGTAGCTTGTGTGATGATATGCCTAGAGGTTTGGATGACACCATTCTTCACTTCATTTGTTTTGAAAACAAATTCTTCTGATTTGGAGCGGAGTTCTTTCATCTCTCCAACAACATTGGAAAGCCATACCATACGGTTCAGATCACCCCTCTCTAGTAAAATCCAGTCAATGAGATATTCGGCTTCGTATGCTACTCTTATGATTTGTCCCTCAATAGTCTTCTTTTCTGGATCACCGTTTCGGTTTTCTCCAAGCTTCTCAAGGAAAGGTTTCAAGGAACCTAGCTCCTTTAAGACTCCCTCAATATGAGGCTTCATTGAAACCCCAATTGAATCTATTTTATGCTCCATCAATCCACCCAGCTTTTCCAAGAATATATCAACAAACCCCAAGCCCTGGTGAGTTGTTGGGAAGGTAAGCGCTAACGAGCTCTGAAATTGGAGAAAATTTTCTTGGATCTCTGAATTCATTAGATGGACCTTTTGTACCGCAGTGGTGAGAAAATCTGATAGTTTGTCAATGAAGGGTTGCGGAACCTGATCAGAATTGGAAAAGTAGTAAGGTGGCATTAACTCATCAACCCTCTCCATGTAGGTCAAGATCATCTCCCCATCTCCCGGGTTCTCCGCCTGAAGCATTGATAAAAATTTGAAAAGGTGCTCCAATCCTTGATTGAGCTTTTGAATTCCATCATGGAAGAGAGGTATCAAACAAGGGCTACATCTCATTTGCTCCATCAAGATAGCCTGAATCTTGATAATCTTGAAACAGAGGTATAACAATTTGACACTTAGTGAGTCTTTCTCCAGTAACTGCACTATCATAGCCATTTGTTTCATGTGTTTAGTGTTCAACACTAACCATTCCGAGTACACATCTTTAGCATTATTAAGAAACTTTCGCACGAAGTTTAGCCCCTCATAAACAGCTTCAAAGGGAATTGAGTGAGGACTTGTGAAAACAAGCTCCACCCTGAGAATCTCAATCTTTTGACGCAATTGGAAAAGCAGTTCATTGTCGTCGTCAGCACCGAGGAGGTAGGAGTAGCTGAGAGATGCTGCACACAGAAGAATTTTCTCGATCTCTGATCTCAATTGTATCACATGCTCTGAGCATAACAAATACTTTAGCTCGTCCCGGAGTACCTGAAGCAAGGTGGATTTCTTGGGAGGAAAAAATATGACAACCATTTCTTCTAGATCCTGCTTATTTTTCATCCTTGGAGAGGTAAGATAATGCATGTACACCTCTAAGGTTTCTGGAGAAGCCGGCTTAGTTCGCTGTAGTAAATCTGAGATCTTAACAAAAACATCTTTTCCATCCATTTCATCTGCCCACCCTAAGAAAAGGATGCGAGCTAAACTCAAAAGAGCCCATTGGAAGAGTAATCCAAGGTCCCTTAAAGCTTTATCGTCACGTATTTTCTTTCGAGAAAAATGACCCAATTTTTTCAGGGCACTCACAATACCATCAAAATCTCTTCTCAGGCCATCATCATCATCCCATAGGTCGTAAAGGACACTTTCTGCATTATCGACTATGAAATAGCCAAGCTCATTTAATTCATATTTTTTTTGAAAAGGAACATGTGGTGTAATGAATTGAAATACGTGGTCCACGGAATCATAAGCTTCTTTAATCATAGGTTTCCATATTTCAATCTTCTCCGACATATTGGTGTGGAGAGCATCCAGACCCTCTGCATCCCCCTCTTTGAACGTTGTATCAATGTCGTCATTGGCTATTATTTTGACGGAATCGTGAATGCTGATTGCGAGGTCCACAACCCGCTGACGAATGACTTCATCGGAACCACCCCAATAACGGAAAATGATAACAAATGTTTCTGTTAATTCCAAGCCCTTCCTAGTTGATTTCCATTCCTCGTTATAATCAAGGTAATATACTTTCGGTATCTTCTCAACAATACGGAACAAACCTCTTCCCTTTATACGACTCCTGTGTTTAACATTTCCAACAGCAAACACAATGTCAGAGCAAAGATCAATTTGATTTATCAAGAAAAGCTGCACAACTCATCAGCCAATTACTTCTTGCGTTAAAGTAACTTGATCGTCTTATATAAATAAAAAGAGAATCTAGGTATATATATATATATATATATATATATATAGAAAGAGGATCATGTGTGACACCCTATGTTATGTGTGACACTTTTCTTATGTGTGACACTCATCTGGGCCACTCAAATATTTAATCCAGTGGCTAATATTGAGTGACCCATTTTCGCGGGTCAAAATCTGGGCCAAAAGCCCATTTTCGGGTTATAACAATATTGGGTCAAAAACCCATTTTCGGGTCACCTTACTATTTAAATTCTTCATGTTGTTGTTTATATCATGCACCTTTTGTATCATACCTTTTAATGCAAATGCCTCATGTTGTAGTTTATATCTTTCACCTTTTGTATTACATCTTTTCCATACAAATACCTCATTTTGTAGTTTATATCATGCATCTTTCATGTAACACCTATTCATTCAAATATCTTATATTTTAGTTTTTTATCATGCACATTTTCTATTACGTTATTTAATACAAATACCTCATGTTGTGGTTTATATCATGCACCTTTTTGTATCACACCTTTTAACCTTATGTATGTGCATTGGACAACATGAGCATTTTAAAGCAAAAGGTGTAATACAAAAGGCGCATGATATAAACTAAAACATGAGGTATTTGAATTAAAAGATGAGTTGTTAAATCCTTAAAAATGAATATTTTCACACAAAACATGAACATGAGGAATTTACAACAAAAGGTATAATTTGCAGAATTTTCTATTTTTTTTTTGAAGATATGAAATTTTTGTTTTGGTTTAAAATGATCATGTTTTGAACTAAATTCCTCATGTTTAAACGTGTCACACATAAGAAAATTGTCACACATAAGAGGGGTGTCACACCGGATCCCTCCCCTATATATATATCAAATAAAACCAAGGACATCCTCCTTACTCTAAAATTTACAACACAATTTATAATAGAAAGTTGAGTGGTTTATTTAATTAAATATATTATTATTAGTCAATATGGAAGATAAAAAACAAATACTGAAAGGTCTGTAGTATTTGTAGTTTTTTTGTGGAGTTAAATCTAAAATAATAACCACGTGCTCACTAGCACAGAAAGGAAATTGGACGTCAGGTGCAAAACGCATGGTCCAAGGTTATAACACTGATATGATTCTAGTTCGGAGGTGGGATATTGTTGAGTAACCATGGTTACATCATTGTGGTTAATGGTATTAACCATGGGAATTCTTTGTGTAAGTCACTAGTAGTTAGAGCTAGTTAGTATCAGAAGGAACTATAGGAGTTACAAACATGGATAAGGCAATAGGCTAGCCTTCATTAGTTTAGCATTGAGTTAAATGTTATTCTTCTCTTCAATTGTACACTATAAAAGTGGCATTATAAACCCAGAATAGCTAATTCTTTTCAGCACCAAATTCTCTCTTGTGTTCTTCAATCTTTCTTTCATTTTCTAGCCATTTATAATCTTGTGTTCCAGTAAGTAGTATCAAAGCCATGGTTCTAAAGATTAGTGATAGATCAAAGTCACCGGAGAAGCCGGAGTGTTCACGCACGAGCCAACAGAAGGCATAGTTCAACGAGAGGTTTGGAAGCCCAAAAGGTGGTGGTGTAGACAATGTTGAAGGACAGTTCCATGGTGTACCCTATCCTAACCCGCATAATATGCAGATTGGGCCCTAGTCATTAGGGTGAATTTGCAAGCACAAAGTTTGTAGGAGGCTTTCATGGAGGGCCGAGGACGTTGAGTATCACATCCCCACAGGGCATGCTCACAATTTTGTGTTATGTGCTAGTGAGCATGTGGTTATTATTTTAGATTTAGCTCCACAAAAAAACTCCACAGTTTTGTGTTCTGTTGACCTGGAAGGCCGAGGACGTTGAGTATCACATGCTCACTAGCACAGAACTGTGAGCTTGCATGCCCTGGTCGCGATCCTGCGTGTCGTGCCGCCTGATAAGGCCACTCTGGCGGTCAAAGACACCACCAAAGAGGCATGAGACACGATAAAGATGTAACATATGGGCGTCGAAAATGTTCGAGAGGTCAGTACTCAGAAGTTGCGCATGGACTTCGAAACCATCACATTTAAGGATGGTGAGAACATGGATGATAATTTCATAAGGATCACGAGTCTGGTCAACAACCTCCGCTTGGCAATGCGGTGGAGGAGGGGACGATCGCGAATAAGTTTCTCCACATTGTGGCAATATGATACGCGCATGTGGCAATAGCCATTAAGACGTTGCTTGACCTAAATAATGTTGTCGATTGATAAACTGACAGGACGACTACGGTCGGTGGAGGATCATTTTGGATTTACCAGTGGAAAGGGTTGAGGCCACAGCCAGGCTCGAGGTTATGTCCACAGAGACTCAATGACCAGGAGGAATGCATCAAGGCGACTCGGAAAAGAAGTCCAAGGAATAGAAAATGTCATAGTTGTGGCATATATGGTTATCTTGCATTGAGTGTTGCAAGGAAAACAAGGGAAACAAAACGAGACACACTTGGCTATGTTCGAGGATGATCAATCGGAGTTGTTGATGAGATCGATGGTTGAGGTGTTTCCCAAGACATCACTTATCAAGCGCCAGGAAGTCAACGTGATGATAGGCTCCATTGTAAGAGTCCGCCATTGAGGTCGCTGAAAAAGTCGAATCTGAGGAGTGTTGATCCTGATAGAGGTGCTCTCAATGTAAAAGGAGTAAGTGGTTAGGTCTGAGATCCCATCTAGAAGCCAGTCTGAGGACTCATCGGTTGCGAACCTGTCCAGGGTCCCTTTGAGAAGGCGCTCTATGTTGGGGGTGTTAGGCCAATCCTTCGGGGTGGAAGACCTGTTGCAGATCCGCTCCATGTTGGGGGCGCGACATCATCCCTACGGGGTGGCATGTTTGTTGTAAGGTAACTCTATATTGGAGGTACACGACTAACCCATGCATGATGGGGTGGTGGTCTAGTTGCTAAAGCGCTCCATGTTGGGGGTGCATAACCAACCCAAGTCGGGGATGGCGGTCAAGTTGTTGAGAAACTCTATGTTCGGAGTGGAAGATCGACCCATGTTCGGGGTGGCACTCATGTTGTTAAGGCACTTTATGTTCGGGGTGGAAGATCGACCCATGTTCGGGGTGGCACTCATGTTGTTAAGGCGCTTTATGTTCGGGGTGTAAGATCGACCCATGTTCGGGGTGGCGATCATGTTGCTGAGGCAATCCATGTTGGGCTTGGATGACCGACTTTGTGGGATGTTGGTAATGTTCGTAGTCTTGTTGGTATACATGTCCAGGGTCCTGTTAGAGTGGTGCTTTATACCAAGTTTGATCTGATAAGTCCAAGTGATAGTTTTGTTGGAGTGGCACTTCATGCTAAAAGTGATCCGACAGGTTATGTCGGAATGGTACAAAATCTAATGAGCGATCCAACATGTTAAGGTGGTGGTTCTTGTAGTGGTCTTGTTCAGGGTCTTGCTTGTGGACCTGTCGGTGGTCCTGTCTGAGGTTCTTTCAAAGTGGCGCTTCACGTTGGGAGTGATTAGACTTGTCCACATGTTGGCTCTATCGTAGTAATGGAAATGCAAGATAACGTGTTTTTTAACAATGAACGTTTATATTCAATTTATGTAAGCGAAGGGGTGTGCAATCTCGAATAGGGACAGGTGATCAAATGATGGATACAAAGGCAGTGTTTGTGGCCAGGATGAAGACGATAAAGTTGTTGGTCATGATGGAGATGGTCAGGCTACTGGCCATGATCGTGCAACGAAGGGCATGTCAGGGGCCAAGTCAGCGGCTAGGTGGGCAACTATGTCTATTGGTCGGATTTTACGTGGATGATTTGATCATTACAGGAGCAAGCAGCGAGGAGTTGGTCCATGTTTAGGAAGGAGATACAAATGATGTCAGTAGATGATTTGGAAGAGTTTTCGACATGTTGGTTCGATCAACCAGGTGGCCGACATATTGACCAAACAGCTTAGGCGAGTTCAGCTCGGCTCAAGATAATTGAGGTGGTTCCATGCAACATGGTTAAGGGGGTGAATTGTTGAGTAACCATGGTTGAATAATTGTGGTTAATGGTATTAGCCATTAGAGTTATAACTTAAGACTAAACGTCCAGTGTTATAATCTCATAAGATCAGAATTCATTGGAATCTGGTAGAGCCGAACTTTCAATTTGATTTTGATATTTGAAATTCAAAGTATAGTTTCTGGCTTTCTGTTGTCACCGACTATTTAAGTAAATATTGTTTTGATTTTTGGAATTTTATAAGTTAGAATAGGAATTGGCAACCCCTTTAATTAACTTGTGTTATAATTTTTAAGTTTTTATACGATCGTGTTTCCGTTCTTGTTCTATAATTTTCAAGGTGTTTACAGTTTAAAGAACATAGATCGTGTTTTGAATAGTGGTGTTGCGGTTGTAACAGATCCCCGTTTGGTGCAGTGATATTGATGCGGGAGACGCTCCTCTCTGCCAAGCAGTTGTGGTGTTCGCGGTCGCAAGATAATATCATTGAGGGCGGTATTACAGCTTTTTTATTGTATATCTCAATTTATAATAGTACAGACGTTATGAGTCTGGTTAGCATATA
Source organism: Cruciata laevipes (assembly GCA_963678965.1). Classification (NCBI taxonomy): domain Eukaryota; kingdom Viridiplantae; phylum Streptophyta; class Magnoliopsida; order Gentianales; family Rubiaceae; genus Cruciata; species Cruciata laevipes. Next base: position 6,541,778 of record OY787641.1, on the reverse strand, counting down.
TTTAGTTAGCCTTACAATAGACTAGTTGATTATATGTTGATTCGACTTGCGTTTTTCCAGTAACGTGAATGATATTTTGTTAAAATAGAGTAAAATGGACAAAGGATGGAAACTTGAGGGTTTGAGGAATTTAAATTAAACGGAATCATATACTATTTTTTTCGAGTGATTTTTATCCAAGCACTTAAAAGAGGAAAGAAATAAAGAAGAATGAATATATTCTGAACCCAAGAGTTGGATTTGATATAATTTTTCATTACTATATTATTATACTATACAATACCTTGGGCTTGAATTTTAATTAATTTTATAATTATATTTTAATTCATTTAAATTGTGAAAGAAACGTACACACAATATATTAATTTTGAAAAGAATCGGTATGGGACTGAATAAAATATAAAATAAAATAGTACATATAAATCATGGGAAAGAGTATACAAGTTGGAAAATAAAAAATAATAATATTATATAGAGAAAAGTATTAATGTAATCCTTAATTATGGGTTAAGTGCAAATATAACCCTAAGTTCTTGATAAGTGCAACTATAAGGCTCTGTTTGCTAGAGTTCATCCGTAGATCAAATCAGTTCAGTTCAGTTCAATATATTAATTTTTTTTTCAGTTCAGATCAGTTAAATATATTTAAAATTATTTCAGTTTAGTTAAGTTCAACGTATTCCTAAATTTTTATTTTTATTTTGAAATTTTTGTAAACATTCTTTTTACTTAATTTTCATTTTATTAAGTAGTTTAGATTAATTTAGTTTAGTTCAGTTTAGTTCAATAATATGTCTCTAGAAGTTTATATTATTAGACTCAATTTTTATTTTGCAATACATTATTTTTGCTTCAGTTCAAATTAGTTCAGTTCGGTTCAGTTGAGTTCGAATGAAATATAAGTTCATGATATTCGGCTGGATTTGTTTATTATTTGTTTATTTCCTTGTACATTTTGTTTACTTTAGTTAATAACAAATGAAAATGTACTATTTTTATTTTAATTCAATTCAGATCAGTTCAGTCCAAATCAATTCAGATCCTCTGAAATATAATTTTATGATATACAACTTAATTTTTTTTTTACTTAACCATAACCTTTACTTTAAATATAACATAATTATTTGAATCGTGATTCATTTAAATCGACTCAACCAAATATAATATATTTTCATTATATGACTATTTTTAATTTGGTTCAGTTCGGTTCAGTTTAGTTCAGATAAATTCAGTCCAGATCAGTTCATATCCCCTGAAATATAATTTTATGATATACAACTCAATGACTCGTATCCTCTAAAATATAGTATTATGATATACAGTTCAATGACTCATATCCCTTAAAAATACATGACTATGATATTAAACTCAATTTATGTCTTTAATTTACCATAACCTTTACTTTCTATATAATATAAATATTTGAATCGTAATTCATTTAAATTGACTCAACAAAAGAAATTATGTCTATGATTATTTTAAATTTACTTTGGTGCAGTTCAGTTTAGATAAAAATTATTTCAATTCAATTCAGTTCAGTTCAGTTCAGTTCAGTTCAGTCAAAAAATAATCTATAGCAAACAGGGCCTAACTCTTTCATATATTTTTGATGAGGTTATAACCAGTAAAATTCATGAAATTCACTTCAAATTTAAAAAGTACTTTTTTTATTCACACGGGTGTAAGTCTGAATTCGATATATATATATATATATATATATATATATATATATATCAACACGTTTAAAGTTATATTTTACATACACTTGATTGTCAGAGGGTTAAAATCGCACTTAACCAAGAATTAGGGGTTATAATCGCACTTAACCAAGAATTAGGGGTTATAATCGCACTTAACCAAGAATTAGGGGTTATAATCGCACTCAACCAAAAGTTGAGCGTCACAATCGCACTTAACCCAGACCTGATGGTCGTGTAAGAATTTTCCCCCATTATATATGTCGAAAAAGATTCCGAAAGAAGGGGAAAATAATTAAGAAAAATAAAATAATACCAGAATTATTGAATCGAATTAATGTATATTAAATTACTCAATATTATATAAGAAGATGAAATGCGTACCCTGGAGTGTGCGTATCGTAGTATTTTCTGATAATGCCCTTGTACAGCTTAATGTTATTTTCCAACTTGTTCCTGACAGTATACAGACCCTCAGCGGTTTTAATCTCCAGGCCAGCCGTCTCAAATGCATCTTCAATCTTGCTTACAACATCTCCAAACTTGAAATCATAATTAGGTGGACTGCAATCATCGCAACTCTCCCAGTATCTGACTAACACGAGAAATGACTTGATGTAGTGCAAGCCTATATTATAAGCTATTAACTCCTTATTCTGTTTTATGACTTGTATAGCAGAATCCACGCAGGTGGAATCTGGATCCTTCTTCAACCTCTTTTTTCTTGCTTTGTTGATTTGATCCATCGACGTCGACAGACAGTAAAATACTAAAGAAGGAAAGATTTTAACATCATATATACTAGCATCAATCAATGATAATAAAACACAAAAGGCTTGTAAATTAAGGCGATTTGAAATGCATACTTGAAGTGCAGAAAGCTTCAGAAATCTTCTGCAACTATAAAAATTGCGATGTGTAATATCAGAGAGAGGATTGGAGGATGATCGATCGACTGAACCAAAATAGTTTTCAAATATCCAAGTTTCCAACTAGTAGATTTTATAAAGGAGAAAGCAGCTCACTGTACGTATAGTTGACATTTTTGGATAACTGAGCCATGGAATGTGCCACTACCCTTAAACACCGGCCATTAATAAAACTTATTAACTCATTAGTCATCGCTCACCATATGGTTGACAACCATGGTACCTACACAGAATGATTTATATATATAGTCATCACCTAATTAATACTCTGAGTCTGAGGTCTGCCCACTAAAATAAGACCATAACTAAGTCCTCGATAATCTCGCGCGCAGGTTTCAAACAATTCAGTTTTGACAAAATAATTATATCAACTTGAAATTAAACCGAGATACAGAGAAGTTGACTGACTCAAAAGAGAACCGAAGCTACAAAACAAATGGGAATCTCAACCTTCAATTTAATGCAATGGAAACCTTCAATTGAAGCGAAATATAACTTGATGAAATTTTTGGAGTTCAATTCATTTTTGGAAGAGTAATTCTCCTATGAGGCAGCCTCACCCATGAGGCAAGGCCAAATAAGATAGTTTCAATGTTGTCGCCTCATCCTACATCGCTACCAACTCATCAAATCTCAACATCACCTCATCAAAACTCGGTGTCAATTCATCAAACATGATCAACTCATCAAATCTTGAGGTGCCAATTCATCAAATCTCATCAAAAAATGGGTTAAATTGGTCCTGACTCATGGGTGATGCTGCCTCACCCAAGAATCGGTCTTTTTGGAATTTCATGACGATCATAAGTGTCGCGAATATTAGTGACGCTTTCAGAAAGTGCCCTCCCAGCATGTCACTATATTATTGACACACGGCTCTGACTGAAATTGGCAGACTGCCATAACTAGTTCTTCGTCTTTTCCCATGTACAAGTACAGTATGATTAACTATTCAAGTCAGCTCAGTACTAAAGTTTTGTTGCAGCTATCTTATTGTAGCAATTAAAATAGAGAAAATTTGCTTCAAACAAAAAAATTGTAATACACACAAATTAAAAGGTTCTCAAACCTCATTTCGATCCCTCCTTCATCTCTTCCAAACGCAGACACTGAGACACTTCTCCGGTAGTTTCCGAGAATTGGAACTCTGAACGTTGGCTACATATTGTTTGTCAAATAATTTTTAAATAATGTTATTTTTGAATGCAAATCGATCGACTTATCATCAGCTACATAATGATCGAATTCGACAAATGACAAATCTGAGCAGTCCTATAATATATAGCTCAATCTTCTCCAGCAAGTTACCCGGCCCTGTCAAATCAGGCTGCCTGCAGCGATATCAAACTAATTAAAACAAAAACAAAAAGTTTAAGTTTCACTAACAAGAGATTTGCACAAGAGACTTTGAAGTTGTGTGAATCTAAATAATCTGAAAGGAATTATTCACAGACCAGCTTATATAAGCGGTGCTTAGAGCTTTTGCTGTAAATATTCATTCTCCTGCTGCGTGTTTTTCATGGTATAAGATACATGCAAGCAATGAATGAATGAAGATATCGAAAAATCATTATTCATTGATATATCTTCTTGATCATAAGCAGCTAGCTTTGGAGGTGATTTAAACCAAACTAAGCTATAAATTCCATTGGATTTTCTGATTCGCTGGAGAGAAAAAAGAAGAATATTCTTACGTTGGAACAGCTGATACCGTTGAGGTAAGCCTTAAGTTCATCATTTCCATACTCCTTGGCCAAACGTTCAATCTCCTGCTGGAGTGTAATCTGGACATCGCTCGATGAGTTGAAACTCTGAACCTAATAATGCAAGAAATGAAATAATCACAAGAGTGAAGACTATGATGTCAAAAAGTATATTTAGCCACGGTTGAATTTCAGAACCAACATAAGCTATAAATTTCATATTCTAATTTATAGTTGGTGAAAAATATGAACTTTGTTACATTGGAGCAGCTTAAACCATTGCCCTGGTCCTTTAGCTTCTGTTGCAGGGCCTCATTCTCCTCCTTGAGCATTTTCCCTGCTTCTTGTTCACCCAACAAAACCTCACATCAGACACTTGTCTGATAGTTTGGTCATTTGTTCAAGGATATGCCTCATATCAGACTTGAGAAGCTCCAACTCTTTGTCACTCTTCTCGCGAGCACATTTTTCGTCCTTGAGATTTTGTTGTAAGGCCTCATTCTCCTCCTGCATCTTTTTCAAGGCTACCTGTTCTGCCAACACAGCCTGTTGGAGCGTAAACACTTCACCGCTAACTTGGGCATCCGTCGAACAGTTGAAACTCTTAACCTACATAATGATGTAGGTAATAATGAATTATAAATGCAGAATATCAAATTTTTCAAAAAAAAATTACATACTCATTTCAAAAAATGCATGTAAGCATTAAGATGTTAACTGAATTTCTTACGTTCAAACTCTTGTCACTCTTGTCCAGGTCCTTTAGCTTTTGTTGCAGTTTTCTCCCTGCTTCTTGTTCACCCAACAAAGCCTTGTCTAAACGTTCATTTTCCTGCTGGAGCTTAGACACTTCATCGGCAATCTGAGATATTGCAAGTAATGAAATAATGGAGGTTAATTAACCAGAAGAATCAAGACTAGGGATGTCACGGTTAGATTTCATAACCAAAACAAGCTATAAATCTCAATGGATTTCTTATTCTGATTAGTTGGGGAAAGAAGACACAAATTCATCAAAATATGAACTTTCTTACCTTGGAGCAGCTTAAACCTTTGCCCAAGGCCTCATCTCTTCCATACTCCCGGTCCTTTAGCTTTTGTTGCAGAGCCACATAATCTTCCTTTAGCTTTTTCGAGGCTAGTTGTTCAGCCAACAAAACCATGGCTAAACTTTCATTTTCCTGCTGGAGCGTAGACACTTCATCGGCAACCTGAGCATCCGTGGAAGTGTTATAGCTCGGCACCTACAAGATATTGTAGTAAATGGGAGGTAATTAGAAGGGAACCTTATACAAATACACAAACTAATGGATTTCACATTTCTGATTAGCTAAAAAAATAAAGTAAAAGTTTTTTACCTGTGAGTAGCTTAAGCCATTGACAAGGGCCTTAAATTCCCTGTTTTCACTCTCCAGCTGCTGCTCTAGAATTGTCATGACAGACTTCTCTGCAGATACACTGCACCACTTCAACTCTACCATTTTCAAAGTTTCGATGTCACCAAAGCTAGAAGGGACTTCCTTAAGCCTAATGCAGCTTCGCAAGACTAGCTGCTCAAGATTGGGAAGGTGCTCCTTCTCCGCCACCCACTCCACAACCTTCAAAGAGTCTAACTTCAAGTATTCAAGCTGTTGGAATTCATCTTCTTTCATCTCCCACACTGGAGTGTCAAAAGAAATGGTAGCTAACTTCAGGATTTTGAGGTTGGGTAATTTTCCAATGGCTGAAAAGTCATCCCACATGAAGGTAAAATCTGAGAGTGACAACTTGTTGAGATTCAGTGGAAACTCTACCCCATTCAACTGACAGTATTGGCTCAGACTACCATAGTAAACTACCTTTAGAGACTCGAGGTTAACCAGAAAGTCTAGAACTGGAAAACGGATATTTTCCTCAGAATGTTGTGTGGGTTCAGAAAAAGTGCAGCTTAGTTTTCGGAGATGGGGAAACAATTTCATCACTTCCTCCGAAAGATCCCCTTGAACAAGCGCGGGGCAGGAAAGACTAACCATATTATTCAGCTGAGTGGAACTTTCAAGGCTTCCATCTATCAACTTAAAAATAGCTTGAGTGGTAACATGAAGATGCCTCAACTTTGACATGCTCCATAGTGTGTCCGGTAATTCCACCTTCCCAATCAGCCCTTTCACTATAAATGTTTCCAAGTTCCATAGATCTCCAATGTGTGATGGAAGATAAGAAATATCCCCACTCACTGCCAAGTATCTCAAGGGATAGAGAGAATATATACTATATGATAAGGAATAGCCTACATTGATACTTTCAATGTCAAGAATACTAAGAAGCTTGAAACTCCTAATAACAGAATCAATATTATCATAAGGACACCTAGGGTATGAGTCACTGGTAGCGAAAAATAACAGATTTCGAACAGATGGTCCAGTTACATCTAACATAGCAAAATGCTTTCTATTGGAAGAAATACTAATGCAATGCTGGTCATATGATACTGAAACTGGGGAATAGTTTGAATCAACACCATAGTCTAATTGTTTATTGGAAGAGGGAAATAGTTTCTCAAACCCATTTATGTACTTCAGAAACCTCTCATCCATAGCCTTTTGCGAGCACAACTTGTACACCATATCATGAACTTTGCAAGCTTTGACTTTACCATTGGATCCCTTTTTTACAACCATTAGCAAACTTCTACCAATGAGATTTGCCAGATAACTCTCAGCCACATCCTCCAATGATGTTGTGTTCTGATTAGCTTTCTTAACGAATCCCTCTGCAATCCATAATTGTAATAGCTTGTGAACTGGCACCTCATTATCCTCTCCAAAAGCTGCAAAGTACAAAAAACATGCCTTTAACATATCAGGAAGATGATCGTAACTCAATTCCAAGATGTGCATGCACTGAATTTCGGGACTTTCAAGAATACGATAACTCAAATCTCTCTCTATTTTTTTCCACAATTCAACATTCATATCTTGCGTTTTGAGAATGCCAGATATTGCAATAATCGCCATGGGAAGTCCTTTGCAGCCTCTTGCAATTTCCAACCCAACCGTGAGAAGGTTTTCGGGGCATTCATCCTTATGAAACACTTTTTCCTTTAACAACCTCCAACTTTCATCATCAGTAAGAAAACGAAGATTATGTGGAGCTGTATGAGGTTCAAACAATCCCACCTCCTCGTTACGGGTGGTAAGTAAGATTCTACTTCCATTACGATCATCTGAAAATGCAATTCCCACATCTTCCCATATTTGATTGCTCCATACATCATCCATAACAACAAAGTACCTATTTCCCTTGAGACCTTTGTACAACAAGTCAAGCAACTCATTGTCATCCTTCTTCTCCATCTCATCGGTACTAGATTCAGTAACGTCACTTAGAAGCTTGGTCAATAAATCCCTCTTCCGATAAACTTGAGAAACACAGCACCATGCAAGCCTATGGAAATGATTCTTAATTCGAGGATGGTCGTAAACTCTTCTGGCTAATGTTGTTTTCCCGATCCCTGCCATGCCAGATATGGTCACAACTTCCAGTTTCATTCCTCTCGTAAGTTTGCCAAGAATTATATTATCCTGATCCTCCAAAGAAATTGTAGTTTCCCCAATTTGTGGAGCAATAGTATCTCGTTTCATGATCACTTTCTGGATGGCAACATGGAGAACACCAGAATCATTACTCATTTGAACAAAATTTACTAACTCGGAGTTGAGTACCTTCATCTCATCAATAACAATAGAAAGGAAGAATATATGTTGCCAACCCCAATACGTTAGAAGAATGCTATCGATGATATGATCAGCTTCAAATGCTAATCTTGTGATGCGTCTCCATATGCTTATCAATTGGGGATCCATCTTTCTCTTTTCTCCAACCTCTATCATAAGTGGGAAAGACCTCCAAATGTATAGCTCCTTCTGGACCGCTTCAATCCCGTGCTTTAACAAATCCCCAATCTCATCAGCCTTATATTGAATCAGCCCCCTTCGTTTTTCGAAACAAGTATCAACAAAACCCAATCCTTGATGAGTCTTTGGTAGTGAACGCCGAAATCGGAGAGCAATGTCTTGGGTATTTATGTTCATGATACTAACCTTTTGAATCAAACAAGAGAGAAAGACTAAGATTTGGTTGATTGTGTGATTTTGGAAATGATGGGATTGGGGAAGGTAGTAAGGAGGTGTATCCTCCTCTGCCAACGTCTTGATAAATGTCAAGATCTGCTCCTCATAACCTCCATTCTCTGATGGAAGCAAGGACAAGTACTTGAAAAGAAGTTGGAGTCCTTGATCGAGTGTGTTAAGATTTTCCTCTATGCAAGTAAGGCTAAATCTCATTTGCATTTTCTCAGTCAAGAAAACCCAAATCTTCATAATTTTGAAATCAAGAAACAATTTAAACTTGAGAGCATCTCTGTGTGTGCCAACCTGCAGTAAGAGGTGTAAAGATTCGGCCTGCCTACCAACTCGTTCCATTCGTTTCAAGATGGATGCAGACATCTCTGGATACTTGAGAAAGATTTGCACTGAGCTTATGGATTCGATGAATAATGTTGAGATTGTGTCGGATGTGCATGCATTGGTGGTTAACTTCTTCAAAACAACCTCCTCCTCAAGACACTCAATCTTTCGAAGAGAATCAAAAAGTGTATCTTCTTCATTATCATCATTAGCAACAGCTCGGAGATAGTAATTGAGAGATGCAGAATCACAAACAACCTTTTCAATATCTAATCTCAATTGTTTTGCATCCTCCCGTTGTGTTGTATATGTTTTGGCTAAATATTCAAGTAGGGAGCCTAGCCCATTCCGAATAGTTTGAAGTGAGCTTTTTTGGCGAAGCAGAATTATGACCAAGAGTCGATCTAGACCGGAGCAGTATCCACTTTCTGCACTCATGTCAATCAGGTATAAGTCTAATATTTGTGGAGAAGTGGGATTAATTCTACATAGCACATCTGAGATTAAATTTATCACATCCTTTTCCTCCATCTCATCTACGCACCACAAAAACATAACCTGTGCTAAACATATGGCACCGCCTTGCATCAGAGAATAAAGACCCAATGATTGTTTCCTCCTATCAGATAATTCAGAGGCGTGATTTCCAAAGTATATTATTGACCGTACAATTTCACTAAAATCTCTGTACACACTAGCATATTCAAGGTTTAACTCAGATGATATTCCACCTGCAGTCAAAACTTTATCACAATACTCATCTAAAACGTTGGGAGGAAGAGGCGTGGTGATTTGAAATGCATAATCTGATAAAAAATCATAAGCTTCTCTAATTCTTGGCTTCAATATCTCAATCTCCATCAGAATGTTGGAGTATACAACAGATAGAAGCTCACGAGACCCAAATCTATTCACATTTTCAATATCCAAGCATGTTGTCTTAAACGCATCATCGTGAATCCTGCTAACAACATTTCCTAAGCGCTCACAAACAACCCTATCGGTGTCAACCCAGCGCTGAACAAACTTGGGAAAAGTTCGAAAATTACACTCCTCGTAGAAATCAAAATTACATGCCTCCTTTATAATCTCAATAGCATAATCAAGAGATGAGGAATACGGGTCCTCCTTAACACATATTTTCCTGAGTATAATTGGAGTATCAGTATCACACAATTTATGAAATGTAACCAGCTTACACACAGCTACCGCAAATCATCCAGGAAAATATTTTGTACTAGATTATGCTATATAGCTCCTACATTCTTTTGCAGGATGTTCAAAATCCAACATTTCAGAACTGTGAAAGATAAACATTCGTTGTTTTCCTAAAGTGCAAAATACAATGTTTTCATAATTCGCTCATGGAAATCACTCCTTTAGGGGCATGGAAATCAAGTGTAAAGTGGTGAACATGGAAAATTAAGTGACTTATAAGTGGAGAGCGAAAAAGGAAATCCATTAGGTAGTGACATTGTCGATTTATGGATTTTCATGGGCATAGCCGGCAATTAACGTTAATACAAAGGAAAATATGCATTAGGGGCGGTGGAACTTTCATTATTTGAAAGAATGGTGTAATTTTAGTATAATTTCTAAAAAGCGCAGTAGTTAATTAATTCATATTTTCTTAATAAGAGTATTTTACTAAAGACACTAATACCCTTTTTTTGGTTATTTATGTTTAGTTTCAATTAAAATCGATTCTAGTCAAATAAGTTTAGTTAAGTTTCATCTCAAAATTTTATTTTAAGTTCAATTAAATTAAGTTTAGTTCAATTATTAGCATTCAAAAAATTTCATTAAGTTCATTTGATTTCATTCATTTACCGTCGGTAAACTAACTGCTGCTGCTTCTTCTTCTTCATTTAAAGTTATTCAAATTCATCTTTGCTACATTAAATTTAAAATTCAACTTCATTAAAGTTCCGCCTTTAATTTAATAAATCACTTTTATTGAACTGAACTGAAATTAACTTAAAGTTAAAGTTAGCTAAAATTGAATAACTTAAACTAATTGAATTAAATTGAAACAATTAAAAATGGAATGAATCTGAATTGAATTTTACTAAAATTTGTCTTAAGATGGACTAAAATAAATTAACTAAATTTAACTGATTTCAACCGAATATTAATAAACTCAATTTATTTTTTTATTATCAAAAGGTGAACTTAAATTAACTAAACTAGAACTAAATAATTGGGGTAAAAATAAATTTAATTGAACTAAAACTAAAAATTTGAGATGAAACTGAATTTAATTGATTTGATTAAATTTTAATTAAATAGAAATAAACTCAGTGAAACAAATCTGAAAACTTAATTGAATATTAATGAATTTAAACTAAAATGATGAAAATAAGGGTATTAATGTCTTTAATTAAATAATTATATTAAGAAAAAATTAACTAATTAATTACCGCCCTTTCTAGAAATTATGATACAATTACACCCTTCTTTCAAATAAAGAAAGTTCCACTACCCTTGATACATATTTTCCCTAATACAAATTCTTAATATGGACATAGCCAGGTCCCAATTTGTCTCACTAAATAATCATGCTTAATAGGTTCAAGATCAGTCTTGAAAGTAAGAAAATCAACAATATAATACACTGAATGATTATCTTTAATAGGTAAAATGGCGAGATTAAAAGTGAGAAGATCGCAGAAGATCTTATTCGAAGGTTAATTGATTATCATTTCAATTGGAGAAAATGTATCCGTGTAATTTCGGAAGATTCAGTCAAGAACGCATTATGCAATCGTACAAAAACGCATTATATATTGTACCTTGTTCCATGATAAACTGAAAATTACGTACGTACCCCATAGAGATGAAGTCCTTGGCAGTTTGGATTCTGAATTTGATAAGCCTCAGGTTTCCGTACAGATTGTTTTCCAAAGCACGAGCCTCTTCAGTGTCTCCAGCTCCAAGGTCTCCGATAGCCCTCTCAAATAAACCGTCAATGCTGCGAACAAGTTCTTCCAGGTGCTCGCGAACGGGCGCCTCATCACCGGCGCCGGTCCAGTTTCCGGCGATCTCAACGAATTCTTCCACGTCTTTCAGGTCTTGTAGCATCGACTCCGACCTCGTCCAATCCGAACGTACACCCCGACGACCATGATCATACGTTCGAATCCTCTCCAAGGCAGAGTCAACGCATGAAGAGAGATCAGCCATATTTTCCGGTGTTCAGATTTAGATTGTTTACTCGATCACAATGTATATGAAACTCAAGTTGACTTTTTGAGTAGCGTGGCTACGTACCAAATATATAATTAAATTCCGTGGTTTCACTTTCAATCTCCAATAATGACACTAAAATAAGACCATAACCAAGTCCTCGATCTTTAATTTGCAGGTTCATCATTGTACATATCTTCACATTTTTTGTTGTACTTCAGTTCATTATAACTTGATGAAATTTATACATTATCTTCAGCCAGCTGCTCGAAATTCAAAATGTAACATCAGCATCAGATAATGAAATCATTGTTGCATAAACATAATTAAACTGATCAGTATCAAAGAAATCTGTTGCAAAATAGAACAATGGTTGAAGTTTCCACATTAAAGTTGTCACACAGCCTTTAAAAAGCTTTAAAGCTTCTCAGACCTCAGAAGCTCCAACTCTTTGTCGCATTTTTCAATCCAGAGGGACTGATCCTTGAGCTTTTGCTGCAGTGCTTCATTCTCCTGCTTCAGCATTTTTAAGGTCTTGGCTAACTCTTCATTTTCCCGTTGCAGCGTAAGCACTTCACCGCTAACTTGGCCATCTTTCGAAGAGCTGAAACTCTCAACCTACATAACCAAAAATCATGAAAATCAGGAGAATTGGATTTATGAACATGACATGCTTCATATTCAAAATTTCTTACATGTGTGCAGCTTAAACCGTTGACGAAGGCCTTCAATCCGTTGTTTCCATACTCCAGCTGCTGCTCTAGAATTGTTGCGACAGACTTCTCAGCGGATACGCTGCACCACTTCAACTCAATCATCTTCAAAGTAGGGAGATAGCCAAAGCTAGAAGGGATTTCCTCAAGCCGAATGCAGCTTCGCAAGACTAGCTGCTTTAGATTGGGGAGGTGATCACTCTCCGCGTTCCACTCCACAAGCTTCAGAGAGTCTAGCTTCAAATACTCAAGCTGTTGGAATTCATCTTCTTTCATCTCCCATATTGGGATGTCAAAAGAAATGGATACCAGTTTCAGAATGATGAGGTTGGGTAGTTTTCCAATGGTTGAAAAGCCATCCCATGTGAAGATAAAGTCTGAGAGTGACAGCTTCTTGAGATTCGCCGGGAACTTCACCTCTTCTAAATGGCAGTGTAGTCGCAAACTACCATAGTAAAAAATCTTCAGAGACTCAAGGTTGACAAGAAAGTCCAGAACCGGAAAGCAAATGCTTTCCTCGGAATGTTGCGTGGCTTCAGAAAATGTGCACCGCAATTTCTGAAGTTTGGGAAACAACTTCAACATCTGCACTGTGTTATCTCCATGGATGAGAGCAGGGCAAGAAAGGCTAACCATATTATCCAACTGAGAGGAACTTTCAATGTTTTCACCTACCAAATTAAAAATAGCATGAGTAGTTACATGAAGATGCCTCAACCTTGACATGCTCCAGAGGGTGTCTGGCAGTGCAACCTTTCCCATTAGTCCTTTCACTATAAATGTTTCCAAGTTCCAAAGCTTTGAAATTTTTGATGGAACAAACCTTATATCTCCACTAATTGCCAAGTATCTCAATGGATATAGCATATCCATTCCCTCGGGAAAAGTGGACCCGATATTGATACTCTCAATGTCAAGAATGCTAAGAATCTTGAATTTACCGGTAATGAATGAGATCTCATCATAAGGACACCTAGGGTATGTGTCACTGGAAGCAGAATACAACAGAGTGCGGACTGATGGGCCAGAAGGCTTTAATGTAACGAAATGCTTTCTCTTGGAACAAATGCTCAGTCGATGTTGTTCATATACTATTGAAGTTGGTGGATATTCTGAATCAACACCATAGTCCAACTGGTTATTAGAAGAAGGAAAGAGTTTCTCATACCCATTTACGTACTGCAAAAAATTGGCTTCCTTGACCTTTCTCGCGCACAAGTTATAGACCATGTCATGAACTTTCTCCACGACTATGTGGAGGGGCTTGCCACACCTGCAAGCGAACGACAAGTCTCAAACTTGTCCCTTGGCAACGCTTTAGTCATCATATCAGAACCATTGACATCGGTATGAATCTTCTCAAGCTCAAGTAGCTTGGCATCAAGAACATCACGAATCCAGAAATACCTCACATCAATGTGTTTAGACTTAGCATGAAAAGTGGAATTCTTAGCAAGATGAATTGCACTCTGGATATCACAGTGTAACACATACCTCTCCTGTGAAAAACCAAGCTCACGAACAAATCGCTTCATCCAAAGCAATTCCTTACATGCCTCCGTCACAGCGATGAACTCCGCCTCAGTAGTAGACAACGCTACACATTTCTGCAGCCTAGATTGCCAAGAAACTGCTCCCCCTGCAAAAGTGATCATGTAACCCGAAGTAGACTTCCTGGAGTCAATGTCACCTGCCATATCCGAATCTGAGTAACCAACAAGAACAGCCTTATCACCTCCAAAACAAAGCTTCATATCCGCAGTTCCTTTCAAATATCTCATAATCCACTTGACAGCATTCCAATGCTCCCTTCCAGGATTCGAGAGAAATCTACTAACCAAACCAACTGCATGAGCTATGTCAGGTCTCGTGCAAACCATTGCATACATCAAACTACCCACGGCTGAAGCGTAAGGGACATTCTTCATACTTTCCTTACCTTCAAAAGTAGTCGGACACTGTTCTTTACTCAACTTAAAATGCAAAGCAAGAGGAGTACTCACTGATTTAGCTTTCTCCATACGAAATCTCTGAAGCACTTTCTGAACATACGCTTCCTGAGACAACCACAACTTCCGAGCCTTGCGATCCCGCACAATCTTCATGCCTAAAATGTGCTTCGCTGGACCAAGCTCTTTCATAGAGAAAGTCTTACTCAACTGTTGCTTCAAACAAGCAATTCTGCTTACATTTTGCCCCACAACAAGCATGTCATCGACATAAAGAAGCAAAATGATAAAATCATCAGCAGAAAACCTTTTCAGAAAAACACAATGATCGCAAGAAGTCTTCTTGAAGCCCTGCTCCCCCATAAAGGAGTCAAACTTGCGATACCACTGCCTTGGAGCTTGTTTTAGGCCGTACAAGCTCTTCTTCAATTTGCACACATAACTCTCTTTGCCCTTGACTTTGAAGCCTTCAGGTTGTTCCATGTAGATGTCTTCATCAAGGTCACCATGAAGAAATGCAGTCTTCACATCCAGCTGCTCAATCTCCAAATCCAAGCTAGCAGCAAGACCCAAAACAACTCTAATAGACGACATCTTAACAACCGGTGCAAAAATCTCTTCAAAGTCCACTCCTTTCTTCTGATTGCAGCCCTTCACGACAAGCCTCGCCTTGTATCGTGGTTTCAAAGCATTCTCATCCTGCTTCTGCTTATAAACCCACCGATTCCTCAAAGCTCTCTTACCCTTCGGTAGCTTCACGAGATCAAAAGTGTGATTATCATGCAATGATTTCATCTCATCTCTCATTGCATCCATCCAACACTGCTTGTCATGACTATCCATGGCTTCAACATAGGACTCAGGTTCTCCCCCGTCACTAAGGAGAACATAATCAGAAGAAGAATACCTCGTAGAAGGTTGATGGCCTCTTGCAGACCGTCTCACAGGAACATGCTCAACTTCAGGAGTGCCTTGAGAATCAACCTCATCATCATGGTCATCTACCTCAGGAACATTGGCTTCACCGCCATTATCTTGCACCTCCTGGGCTGGTTCAGGTGCAGAATCCAAAGGAGGTAGATCCAAATCAACCAAATCATGGCCACTGGAAGATGCAGTCTCACGAACCTTATGAATATCTTCAATATTCTGGTCCTCAACAAACACTACATCCCTGCTACGGACCAACTTCTTCCCTACAGGATCATACAACCTGTAGCCAAACTGATCTTGACCATAGCCTACAAAAACACACTGACGGGTCTTAGGATCCAATTTCGACCTTTCATCACTCGGAACATGCACAAACGCCTTACACCCGAAAACACGCAAGTGATTGTAAGAAACCTCCTTTCCAAACCAAACCTTGTCTGGAACCTCACCATCCAGTGAAACACAAGGAGATAGATTAATCACATGGGCAGCTGTAAACAAAGCTTCACCCCAAAAGTGTCTCGGTAACTTAGCTTCAGAAAGCATGCACCTCATTCTCTCTAACAAGGTCCTGTTCATCCTCTCCGCCACACCATTCAACTGGGGAGTCTTCGCCGGTGTTCTCTGATGTCTAATACCCAATGACTTACAGTAGCCATCCAATGGTCCAATGTACTCACCACCATTGTCAGAACGTAGGCACTTTAGCTTTCGACCTGTCTGTCGCTCAACCAAAGCATGGAACTCCTTGAACACATCAAGTACCTGGTCTTTGGTTTTTAAAGCATACACCCACAACTTTCTTGAACAATCATCAATAAAAGTTACAAAATAAAGTGCACCACTAAAAGTTCTAACTTTCAAAGGACCACAAACATCAGAATGAACAAGGTCAAGCAAACCTGATTTCCTCGAAGGAGGGTGCTTCTTGAAAGAGACTCTGTTCTGCTTCCCTGCAAAACAATGCTCACACTTCTCCAGTTTCACATTCTGCAAATCAGGTAGTGCATTCTTCTTGACCAAACAACTCATCCCCTTCTCACTCATATGGCCAAGTCTTTTATGCCATAGCTTACATGGATCAACATCTGCTACATTCACACTATCAGTGGTGGAACACGTGGCTTGTGTCAAATAAAGACGTGTAAGCTTCTTCCCTCGAGCTATCAACAAACTCCCTTTCGTTAGTTTCCACTGACTATCACGAAAGGTGCTCCAAAAGCCTTCATCATCAAGTTGACCAACGGAGATAAGATTAAACCGAATGTCTGGGACATGTCGAACATTCTTGAGCACCAACTTTGCTCCAAGATTTGTCACCAAACAAATATCTCCAACGCCAACAATTTTGGACAGTCCATCATTACCCATCTTCAACACACCATAATCTCCTGGTGTATAAGAGGTAAAGAACTCCTTCCTTGAAGACACATGAGTTGAGGCTCCACTGTCAACTACCCAACTTGACTCGGAGATAGCCAAGTTCACATAGCTCTCATCCAGAACAACTACAAGATCACCAACAGTTGCAGTAGCTGCTTGATCATCACCGTCTGGATCTTTCTGGTCATGCCTCCTCTCTTGCTTACCATTGCCACCTTTATTCTCCCTTTTCCACTTGTAGCAAAACTTCTGAATATGACCCATCTTGCCACAATGATGGCACTTCAGATTTTTATATCTTCCACGGGACTTGCTTCTACTCTTCTCCTTACTACCACTGGGACCTCTACTTTTACTCCTTCCCCTGTGCTCTGCAACATACACTTCCTCGGAAGAAGACGACACACCATGAGACTTCTTTCTCATCTCCTCATTCAGAATACCGGCCTTAGCAAAATCTAAGGTAACCTTACCCTCGGGTGCTGAATTACAAAGTGTCATCCTAAAAGTATCCCATGAATCCGGAAGAGTGCCTAGCAATAAAAGCCCCTGGATTTCATCATCAAACTTTATTCCCATGGCAAACAACTGTTGAATAATGCCATGAAAATCATTCAAGTGGTCAGACATCGCCTTGCTTTCCTTGAACTTCAAACTCATAAGCTGCTTGATCATAAACAACTTGTTATTCCCAGACTTGCTTGCATAAAGGGACTCAAGCTTCTCCCAAAGTATCTTGGCATTATCTTCGTCGTTGATGTGGTTGAGCACATTATCATCAACCCACTGACGAATAAAACCACACACCTGTTCATGCTTAAACCTCCACTGCTCCTCAGTCTTATCGGCTGGTTTCTCAGTGGAAAACACAGGTAAATGCCAATTCTTAACCAACAACAAGTCTTTCATCTTCCTCTTCCAAATATGATAGTTAGTACCATTCAAACTAACCATCCTAGTAGTATTCACACTAGCATCCATGGAGAAATCAACACAAAACCAAATCCACAATCAAGCTAACAAGTTCAAACCAAAACCAAGGCTTAAACTACAGCTCTAACTGTGCTCTGATACCAGATTGATGGGGATGGAACAAGATTCCCCACCTAGAAGTTTGCTAAACAAAGATTAAGCACAACTACACAGCGGAAACAAGATTTCTCACAAGGTAAAAGTTCAGCTGAAAACGCTCGGCTCGAGCATATAGGGCTGAAACTTGAGAGGTTTTTCAGATGAAAACGCTCGGCTAGAGCATTTGGGGCTGAAATTTCAAGTTCTTCAGAAACACCCCCAAAACACACCAAACAGCAAGTTTATCAAGGAAATTAACACACAAGACAAGACACACGATTTTTACGTGGAAAACCCCTTCGTTGTGAAGGATAAAAACCACGGGACGATTAGGAGTCCAACCCAATAACTTTCATTATGATCAAAGGGAGGTTACAACAAACCCTAATCCCAAGTCTCTAATGGCTATCCAAGCTAATAACCATAGACAATCATAAGAACATCAACAACAAGAGAGAAATCGAGAAAGTCACCAATAATCGCAGATCAAAGCCGAGATGCCACAACTCCCAATACGGAGAACCACTCGACAAACCACTTGTCCAACACACGGCCTCAAACGTCCCCTGAAAGCTGAAGAAAACCCAGCAGAATCGGAACTCAGACAACCCTTCAAACGGACAAGAAATCACAGCTGCGAAAAGACCCCTTTTCTCCTTTCTCCTCTTCTCTGTTTTTCCCAGATCTGATTTTGGGAAAACCTTATCTTTTCTTCTCACGTTTTTGCCACATATAAATATATAAGTCTTTGGAGTCAAAAGTCAAACACTCCAAAAAGCTTCTTCAAAATGGGCCAAACTAAATTATGTTTCTCCACATAGGAAGGGACATAAAGCCCAACAAACCCGTCCACTGGATCCTTTTTTTGCAGCCATGAGCAGGCTTCTTCCAATGAGATTCATAACATAACTTTTTGCTACATCTTCTTTGGATGCTTTCTGATCATGAAATTCTCCTACAAATCCCTCCACAATCCATAATTGTACTAGCTTCGGAACAGGAACCTCAATGTCCTCCCCAAATGCTGCAAAGTACAAAAAACACGGCTTCAAGAAATCTGGCAGATGATTGTAACTTAATTCAAGGATGTGCATGCACTGGACTTCGGGACTATCCAGTATGCGAGAATTCAGCTCTTTCTCAATTTGTTTCCAAAGCTCAACGTCCTTTTTTGGTGCTTTGAGGAGGCCAGCTATTGCAATAATTGCCATGGGTAGCCCTTTGCAGCCTTTTGCGATCTCCATCCCAACTTCGATAAGATCATTTGGGCACTCATCATCACGAAACACTTTTTCCCTTAGTAACTTCCAACTTTCTTCCTTGTTGAGAAAACGAAGAGTATGAGGCACATCGTTTGATTCAGCATTCAAGCCCACCTCTTCATTGCGAGTGGTTAATAGCATTCTGCTTCCATTCTTATCATCTGGAAATGCAAATCTCAATTCTTCCCAAACTTCAATGCTCCATACATCATCCATAACAACTAAGTATTGCTTTCCCTTCAAACCCTTGTATAGCGAGTCTAGCAACTCATCATCAGTCTTCTTGTCCATCTCATCCATATTGTATTCGGTAACGTCACTTATAATCTTAAGCAACAATTCTCTTATCCGATATACCTGAGAAACACAACACCATCCAAGTCTATGGAAATGATTTTTGATTTGAGGGTGGTCATAAACCTTTTTGGCCAATGTTGTTTTCCCAATCCCCGCCATACCGGATATTGTGACAACTTCTCGTCCACAATTTAATCCTCTTACAAGTCGATCAACAATTTTATTTTCTTGATCCTCCAAAGAAACCACATATTCACCAATATCGAGAGCACCAGAGGTTTGTGCCATGACCATTTCCTGGGTAGCAAGTTGGACATCATCAGAATCATCATCCTTCATTCGAACAAAATTTGTTAACTTGTAGTTCAGAACTTTCATCTCATCAATAACAACAGAAAGCCAGAACATATGTTTCCAATCACATTTAACCAATAGATTCCAGTCGATAATATAATCAGCTTCGTAAGCTGCTTGTATGATAAGCCCCATAATGTTTGTAAGCTCAAGATCCTTGTTTCTCATTTCCCCCACTTTTTTCATGAGTGGATTAGACTTCAAGGAATGCAGCTCATTCAAGAGAACTTTAATCTGATGCTTCATGGAATCCCCAATCTCATCTTCCTTGTATATCATGAGTCTCTTCAACTTTTCCAAGAAAAAATCAACAAAGCCTAGCCCTTGGTGAGTCTTTGGCAATGAGCGCCGAAATTGAAAAGCAATGCCTTGTATGTCTGAACTCATAATATTGACCTTTTTGAGCAAAGTTGAGAGAAAATTGGACATTTGGTCACTGATATATTGTGGTAGCTCATCAGAGAGGGGAAAGTAGTAATGAGGTGTTTCCAGCTTGGCCAAGCTCTGGATAAAGGTGAATACACGCTCCTCATAACCCTCATTCTCCAACGGAAGTAATGATGAATATTTCAAAATGAGAAGCAATCCTTGATTGAGTTTGTGAATAGTTTCCTCCATCCAACTAGGATTGCATCCCATTTGTTCCGTAAAGAAAACATGAATCCTTAAAAGCTTCAAATGGAGAAAAAGTATGAACTTGAGTGCATCTTGGTGCTGCAACGAGAAATCCATAAATTGTGCTTCCATAGCCACTTGTTCCATGCGCTCGAAGATGAAGTATGACTTATCTGCACCATTGAGAAGGGTGTGCACTGAGCTTATTGATTTGAAGAACCCCATCGCAACATCGTCAAGTGTTCCTGTGATCAGCTTTCTCAACTGTAGAGTCCATTTTTTATTGGCTAATTTGTGGCAGATTCGATGTTGCAACATCGATTAGGGTTTAGCAGAAAAGTGACAGAAATTCCAACGCAGCTTTAAAAGGCAAGGAAATATTGTGCGTATGGGATTTATGGTAAATAAAGTCCAGTGAATATCAACAACTCAGTTTTACACTATGGAGATTTGATCAATGAGTTGGGGCCAAATCTTTCCATATTTTTCAGTTGGAAGATATTCTTTATTCCTTATCTTCAGAGATTTTGAGAATCAAATCAACCATGATTGAAGGAAGGAATCTGATGCCGTGAAGTAACCTCTTCAACCACGGCATTGAGCTATAAAGGGACATCAGCTGCGCTGCTCAAATTAAGGATTTTACACGCAACAATTCTGTCTTCAGAATCTGTTTTCAATCTTGAGCAAAAGGCAGCACAGTCCGTTTTACTTTATCACAACCATTTGGACGTGTGGAAGCCGGTGTGTTCGAAATCACCATAAAGCTCCTGGTGTGGGAGTGATCGTAGACTGGGGAGAACTAGTGGTCCGATTGGAGCGAGGGATCGCAACATCGAAGACTAGGAGAACTGGTGGTCCGATTGGAGCGAGGGATCGCAACCACTTAGAAATTGTAAAAGATAAGTCTGTAATCTGTCTTTTGACAATTTAGTGGAATGATTTCAACACAGGGCTACGGCCCCGCAGACGTAGGTGCATTGCACCGAACTGCGTGATCAAATCTGTGTGTCTTTTATTTTCTGCAATTTAGGTTTTTTCATGTTGCAACATCGTTTATGCAGTAAAACCTAAAACACAGCTAGTCAGTATTTTAGACAACTTATTTGATCTGAATCTGGTAGATAGATATTTCATTTGGTATCAGAGCTGAGTCGCTTCTTTGTCCTCTTGCGAGGTGAGCGAGATCGACTATCTACCATGGCCAAGGAGGGAGGATCTATCTCTAGGCCACCACTGCTGAACGATGGGAATTATCCCTACTGGAAGACAAGGATGGCTATGTTTATATCCCAGTTGGATGATGATGCTTGGGATGTTGTTGAAACTGGTTGGGTGCCTCCAACTAGTGTGAATGAGGCTGGAGTTACAATCCCTAAACCTGCTCCCTGGACTGAGGATGAGAAGAAAGGCAAAAGACTGAACAGCAAAGTGATGAATGCACTGTTCCAAGGAGTTGATGATGACCAGTTCAGATTTATATCAGGGTGTACTCAAGCCAAGGCTGCATGGGATGCTTTGCAGAAACGTCATGAAGGGGCTAAACCAGTCAGGAAGAGGATCAGTGGAATGATCAAGTCAGAATTCGAGAGCTTGCAGATGATGAAACATGAAAGCGTCAATGAATTCAGTGTCAGATTTAAGGACTTATCTCATAGGGCACACCAGTTTGGAGAACATTACACTGATGCGCAAATAGTTGATAAAACTATCAGATCCTTACCTGATAGGTTTGACAATGTAGTGTTAAATCTGGAAAATAACAACATGCTGGATGAAATTTCAGTTGATGATCTTTTGGGGTTTCTGAAATCTACAGAGATGCTTCAGGAGAAGAGCAAGGAGAGGAAAACCATGGCTTTTCAAGTTCGGCAGTCAAAAGCGAAAGGTAAATTGGAAGAATCTGACTCAGGAGATACAGAGGAGACTAAGATTGCACTTCTAACAAGAAATTTCAGCGAGTTTCTCAGAGGGACTAATGACAGAAAAGGATACTTTAATAGAGGAGGAAGAGAGTATCATAGTAGAGAACTCAATCAGCACAAGGATGATGTGTACACAGATGGCTTTGGTAGAGGTGTTGAAGGGTCCAAATATGCTGGACAACCACAATGCAGGGAGTGTGGCGGTTTTGGACACATCAAGGCAAATTGTGCCAATCTCCGAAATCCCTCAAAAGCCTTGATTGCTACTGGAGGAACTTGGAGTGATGATGAAAATGATGCTCAACCTGAAAAACATGTGTCCTTTGGTGCAAAGGTCATAGATTCAGAACCAGTTGATCTGGATAGCGAAGACATTGATTTTGGAGGGGGAATTGACCTACAAACAGCTTATAATGAGCTATTTGATGCCTGGAAGCAAGGTGTTGAAACTATCACATCTTTGAAAGAACATGGAAATGTTAATGATGACTCTAAGAACTTGATGGAAGAGGTTGAAGATCTGAAGCAGAAGGTCAATACCCTGATGAATGCTGCACTAGTAGAAGAAGAAGCTGTTGATGAACTGACCACTAATCTTGAGTCTATGACAAAAAGGGCTGAGGATGCAGAGAAGAAGCTTGATGATGTAATGAAGAGGGTTGAAATTTCCGAAGGAAAGAAACCAGTTGACAAACCAGTGAATCTTGAAAAATTGGAAACTATGACAAAGAGGGCTAAAGATGCTGAGGTTGTTGCTGAAATTCTTGAAAGAAAATTAGAAATCATGACCAAAAGAGCTCTGGATGCTGAAGGAAAGTTGGTCCAAAGAACTGCTGACTATGACATGGTTGGAAAGAAGCTAAGGGCTATGTCTACTAGAGCTGAGGAGGCTGAAGCAACTCTCCAGAAATTAAACAAGGGTACTGCTCAACTGAATGATTTGCTGATCATGGGAAAAAATTCTGGAAACAGACAAGGTCTTGGTTTTATCCACAGAGCACCACTAGCCCCAAAAACTCAGGTCAAGAAAGCGATCTTTGTTTCAGCAGGAAGTCAGGAAGCATCCAGCTCACAATTCAACAATTTTAAGCAATCTCGTGTAATGACTGGGAGTGTCGATACTCAAACTCAGACAATCTTCAAGGCTAGGAAGGTTCCTCCCAGGTGTTGTTCATATTGCATGATGCAGGGACATGAGGAGCATCAGTGCATGAGGTTGCTGAGAGATATCATGCAGGGAAAACAATTTTCTTCATGTTACTACATGGAACCTGAGCAGCAAAAGAAGCTCACAAGAAAGGTGTGGGTGCCTAAAACCTCTCTGAATTGTCGAGTTTAAGGTATCCCAAAAACCTTACATTGTTGTATAGTTGCTTTTGAAGTTTTGTTGTTATTTTGGTATTGTTTTGCTTTTACATAAACCCAAAAACACAAAAATATGTGAGTGGTACTGGTACTGGGTGGAAATTCTGAAAGTGCTGGGAAAATTTTCGATGTTGCAACATGAAACCCTAGAGAGCGGGTTTGCTGGTCAGACAGTTTTTGATGTTGCAACATGAAGCCCTAGTTCGCGCGCGGATAGTTAGTGGCGAGTGATGAACAGATATGCGGGACTAGTACTATTTTTCAGCTGACTATTGGCATTCTATTGGAACACAAACTCAGCTCTCTAAACTCTCAATCTCTCTGGAATCGACTTCCGCTGCCCATTAAATTTCTCCAGAGATATTTAGTTGCGTTTGGTGTTCAAGTTCTTCCCGGTCATCGGATTCCCGTCACAACTCGAAAGGTACTGTCTTGGCATCTGAATCTTCGTGGTTGAGTTTTGTTCGGGTTTTCGAGGTGGTCGAGTATATTGGAGTTTGCTGTTGTATTTTGATTTGGGAGTATATTATAATGGATGAGTATAGCTTTTGTCAGTGCAGTAGGTTCTGTCTTGGCCCTAAAGGCAGACAATTACAAATTTTTGGGGAGCAAACCTTAGGGGTTGATTCACTCGTTCCGGTGTTACTTTTACCCTGAACCCAATCGATCTGAAAGCTTCCCGAGTCTGGCCTAGATGTGCTCCCTGAGGATTTTTTTTTACCAGCCCTTGGATCAAAAAATGAGGCTAAGTTGGCTGCCTATACTGAGAAGATGAGGACCGGAAATTTTGTTAAGGCTTTTGATGATGATCTTGGGGCAGGTAGGACTTAGCCAGGCTGCTACTATGTTTACTCACTATGAGCCTACATTTGTGAGGGAGTTTTACAGTAATCTTCAGACTGATAATGCTATGGCTGGAACTGATTGGTTTGGCAGGGTGTATTTCAGATGTCAGATACTTGTTTTCACCCCTGAGAAGATTAATGAAGTTCACTATGGAATTGGGATAGGTGCATCTGGGGAAGTGTATTTTCAGAAGAATTCATCATGCAGCTAAAAGCTCCAGAAAGTCTGATGTTGTGCCGCATTTATGCCGCTGCCTAATTACTGCCTTGCAAAGAGAGATGAAGTTAAATTATCATATGGGTCAGCTGGACTTTCATTCTGAGATAGTCAAGAAGCATAGTGATGATCAGAAAAGGTTTTCGGATCTTGCAGCTCAGCAAGGGTCCAGGGTTAAGGCCTGCTGGTACTTCTGGAGTTAAGGCCTCTTCTAGACCTAAAAGAGCCAGAGCTTCTACCTCAAGTCAGCCTGACTCCAAGAAATCCAAGTCTCCGGCTGCCAAGAAACCTAAGCCTTCTGCTGTTATGAGGTATAGGAGGAATGTTGTTTCTGATTCTGATTGAGTTCAGTTCTTTGTCTTTGGCAGTTCATGGTCCGAGGGGGAGTTACTTTTGGATTTATGTGGATTTTATTATCTCACTTTCTGCTACATTTTTGATTTTCTGGATTTGGATGGTTTGGTGTGTTAAAGTTATGCTATGACTCAGGGGGAGTTTCTTGATTGATGATTTTACTGAGAAGTAGCTGTTTTGTTTTGGCGCCATCCAAAAGTTGTTTGCGGTCCACAAATTGCCAAAGGGGGAGATTGTAGAGTCCATTTTTTATTGGCTAATTTGTGGCAGATTCGATGTTGCAACATCGATTAGGGTTTAGCAGAAAAGTGACAGAAATTCCAACGCAGCTTTAAAAGGCAAGGAAATATTGTGCGTATGGGATTTATGGTAAATAAAGTCCAGTGAATATCAACAACTCAGTTTTACACTATGGAGATTTGATCAATGAGTTGGGGCCAAATCTTTCCATATTTTTCAGTTGGAAGATATTCTTTATTCCTTATCTTCAGAGATTTTGAGAATCAAATCAACCATGATTGAAGGAAGGAATCTGATGCCGTGAAGTAACCTCTTCAACCACGGCATTGAGCTATAAAGGGACATCAGCTGCGCTGCTCAAATTAAGGATTTTACACGCAACAATTCTGTCTTCAGAATCTGTTTTCAATCTTGAGCAAAAGGCAGCACAGTCCGTTTTACTTTATCACAACCATTTGGACGTGTGGAAGCCGGTGTGTTCGAAATCACCATAAAGCTCCTGGTGTGGGAGTGATCGTAGACTGGGGAGAACTAGTGGTCCGATTGGAGCGAGGGATCGCAACATCGAAGACTAGGAGAACTGGTGGTCCGATTGGAGCGAGGGATCGCAACCACTTAGAAATTGTAAAAGATAAGTCTGTAATCTGTCTTTTGACAATTTAGTGGAATGATTTCAACACAGGGCTACGGCCCCGCAGACGTAGGTGCATTGCACCGAACTGCGTGATCAAATCTGTGTGTCTTTTATTTTCTGCAATTTAGGTTTTTTCATGTTGCAACATCGTTTATGCAGTAAAACCTAAAACACAGCTAGTCAGTATTTTAGACAACTTATTTGATCTGAATCTGGTAGATAGATATTTCATCAACCCAATATCCCCCACAAGAAACTCAATCTTACCAAGTAAATGAGCAATCTTTTCATTATCCTTGTCATTGGAAGGTAAGTCATGGTAGTAGTAGTAGTTGACAGATGCGACTTCACAAAACACCTTTCCAACATCCGACCTGAGAAGCTCCATATCCTTGGGTTGTGTAGAATATGTATGGACCAAATACTCAAGCAGTGGGTTTAGCCGACCCCGGAGGGTTTCAAGTGAGCGCTTATGGCACGGCAAAATCATGTCCACAAGGCGATCCAGGTCAAACTTGTTGATGTATCGCACAACACTCAGGTCAATCAGATACAAGTCTAAGATATCTAGAGACGTTGGCTTAATTCTTTGTAGCACATCCGAGATCATGATAATGGCATCTTTCTGCTGAATCCCTCCCTCGCACCACAAAAACACGACACGGCCCAAACAGACTGCACCACCTAGCATCAGAGAATACAGCCTCTTTGTTTTTTTCCGTTTATCAAAGTCGGATGTGTGATTTCCAAAATATCGTAATGTGTGAACGATTGTGCAAAATGCATCTCTTGTAGCATGATCCCAGCTGTAGCAAAGGAAACGTATCGCAGTACTGACCAAAAGATCACAGAACCTGTCCAGAACTATGGATGAAAGAGTTGTGTTGATTTCAAATGCATTATCGGATAAAAACTGATAGGCTACCCTGATTCTGGACATCAACATATTTATATCCTTTGCCAAGCTAGACTGTAAAGAATGTAGACCATCATCGTCTCCATTTTGAATAGCATTATCAATGTCCTGCCCTGATGACTTAAATGCTTTTTCAATGCTGCTGAAAATATCTCCAAGCTTTGTGACACCCGAATCCCGGAAAAACATGGGAAATGTTTGGATCAATGCCAACCTCTTTACAACGTACTTCCACTCATCCTCGTACTGAAGAATATGATATTTGTTCCTTATAATCTCCAGAGCAAAATCAATGGGATCCTCCTTCTCTCTAACAAATAGTTTCCTGCTTGAAAAAAAGCACAACAGACACCAGTTAAGCAAAAACCGCCGTATATTTGACCATATATTTTGACGTCATTCATGATCAAACTTTGACCATATATTTGAATAGATATATTAACATCAGTGATAGATTCACCGTAAAATATCTTATTTAAATATTAAATTACTATATATCCTTAATACATGTATATAAAGATACTTACCGTCAAACATTCATGTTGGAAAAGTGTGAAAGATGCAATTTAATCACTCACGGGGATTATTGAAAGTTAGAAAGATTGTGGGCATTTGTGGCAAATTAATTAACGTAGGACACTTTCTATCTCTTCGAAATTTCATGGACTTTCCTATGAACCAATCTCATAGTGAGGCATGACATCTTGAATCCATAACTATAAGAAAATACAAAGTAATGCATATTATTATAAAAGTTTTGTCAAAGGAATTGGCCATGGACGATATCAAGTTTATTTGTTGGACATGGATGGTCAGTTTGTGATAGAAATTGGTAGTAGGTTTGACAATATTCGAAACCCTCTTTTTGCTAAGGCAATAGCCATAGAGAAAACTCTATAGTTGACGAAAGAACGAGACCCTCAGAACAATATGATAGTTGGGGTCTCCCTAAACTTGTTACATATGGTGATGTACTTGATTATCGTATCGTCACTACGGAGAATTTTGAAAGGAATTTAACTCGTTGACCATTTTAGCTTCCGCGGATCTAGAATGTGTCAACTCACTTCTCAATTAGTTTTATGAAATCTAGTGTCTAGAAGAGTATGATGTGGGGATTCTCCTCTACATTATTCATGAGACATTTTCCAGTATACTGAAATGAAATCACTTTTCCTAAAGTAAGAACATTATAATCACTTTCATTAAAGGATTAATAAAATTGTGAAAGAATCAAGCTAAATTGTTTGAAAAGAAAAAGTAAACTAATAGTGAATGTGCAATCGTTGCATATACATAAGACTTAAACGTTTTTTATTGCCTCTAAAATGTTAAAAATAAGAGTTGTGTCCCCTAAAAAAGTGCAGTGTTTCGGATCCCTGTAATTTTAGATTAAGTTTTCATGGCCCATCATAATTTTGTATTGAGTTATCGTGGCCCCTAACAATGTCGATACGCTGATCTACCATTGCAGATCCAATGATTCGATCAGTCGAATCGGAAAACACAAGTGACAGTGATATATATCAGGCTTCACAAGAATTGGAAAAGACGCAAGTGAGCATGAGGGAAACAAGGTGGCGTTGTCACAATTTTTTTAATTTTACATTAAAAATAGTAAAATTACTAAAATGTCCTTAACATATAACATAAGTTATAATTTAATGGCCCATGGCCTCAAAACTCAATCCAAAATTACAAGAGTCAAAAACACAACAATTTTGTAATTGCCAAAACTCTTTGGGATCATTAAAAAAACGTTTTAGTCTAAATATAAAGAGTGTCAATAAAATATATACAATAAGTTAGAGAAATAAGGGAGGTAGGGACGAAGAGAGTACAACATGTTTTTCCTAATTTATCTGAATTCTTTATAATTCATATCACTTATATCAGATTAATTCAGTTCAGTTTAAAGTAGGTGTATAATTTTGATCTTATTGTACAGTTCCTGTACACTAATTTCAAATTAGTTCGGTTCAAATGAAATCAATTTAGTGATAACTAGCTGTAATCTAGATGTTCATAATGGAAAACAAGAGGAGTAATTGAATACGTACCCGGTAGAGGCAAAGTCCTTGGCATTGTCGATTCTGAGCTTGATTAGCTTAATCTTCCTCTGCAAATTGACTTCGAAAGCCCGGGCCTCACGAGCGCCCCCGTTTCTAAGGTGCTCGCAGGCCATCTCAAAGAGAACGTCGATACTGCCCACAACTTCTTGCAGGTGCTCACGGACGGCCTCATCTGCACCTCTCTGTTTCCACGCGAACTGAATAAAATCCTTAACGTCGTCCATGTCTGCTTCCATCGAGTACGACATCGACGATCCGTAGCCTTGATCATGCCGGAGACGCGTATACGTTTGCAATCTCTCGATGGAAAAGTCGATAAATAAAGAGAGATTAGCCATTGATATGGTTTGAGCAGTTTCCTCATATGATCTGCTCAAGCTCAATCTATACAGGTCAAAGGAACAAAACCAGCTCACTCAAGTTGCCTTTCTTTTCCATTTCTTTATGATTTTTGACCAGATGCGCAGAATAAATAAATCAACCAACAGCCTAATTTCTCCCGGGGAAAATGATACTTTAGCTAACCAGGGTTGACAATCAATCCATTGTTACCAGCTCTCCCATATCACGTAGAAGTTTTCTTCACCCCCTGTTTTTATTTATTTTTATTTGACAATATCTCAATTGGTTTCACTGAATATGTAAAAGATCGGTCTTGAAAGTGAGAAAATCAGACATGAGAGTGAGAAGATCAGCAATAATACACTAAATGATCATGATTGATATGTAAAAGATCAGTCTTGAAAATGAGAAAATTGAACATGAAAGTGAGAAGATTAGTAATAATACACTAAATGATCATTCTTAATAGGTAAAAGATCAAATTATTTATATAGCAAAATCATGGGCTCCGCTTAGCAATTCAGTTATTATACCTAGGGCTGTAAACGAGTCGAGTCGAGCTCGAACAGACCTGTGTTCGAGTTCGAGTTCGAGTTCGTATTGCATGTTCGTGATCGAGTTCGAGCTCGTACGAGTTGAGATATTTTAGTTCGAGCTCGATTCGTGTGAGTTTTAGAAAGTTCGAGCTCGACTCGTGAGCTCGATAAAAAATCGAGTTCGAACTCGAACTCGAGCTAGTTCGAGCTCATTAAAGAATTAATGAATAAAATTTAATTAATTTATATAAAAATTCTATATAAAAATTCTATTCGAGCTGCTCGACGAGCCTATCGAGCTGGCTCTTATGAGCTCGAGTTCGAGCTCGTATATAAACGAACGAGCTCGAGTTCGAGTTCGAACTGGTCAAACCGAGTTCGAAAACGAACTTTGACCGAGTTGTTCGCGAGTTGTTCACGAACGGTTCAGTTCATTTACACCCCTAATTATACCATGAGGTGGAAACTCTTACTAGAAAACACGCCATTGAAAGTCGTATACCAGATGAATAATCAAATTGTACATGATTTTACTCTCCAATAATTACACTAAAATAAGACCATAATCAACTTCTCCTTCCAGTTCCAGGCTTCAACAATCAAACAACCAGCATGAAAACAGAGATAATTAATTTACTGTCATTACAGAAGTGAAAGATCAAAAAAACTTTGCTTTCCTATCAAATGATTCAGATCATCAGAGAGAGATGCCTCGAAAGCGCTCCATCTCAGTCTCCAAGGAATATTTCTCAAGCCTCACAATCTCTAACTCCTTAGCTTTTGTCTCGCTAGCGGTCTTTTCTCTGCGCAGAGATTCCTCGAGCTCCTGGATCTTTTTCTTCAGGGCATCATTCTCCTCCACAAGCTGCTTTTTCTCGGTATCATTTCTCGAAGACCTGAAACTCTGAGCATTCGATGATGAATGAAGAAAGTCAGGATTTTCATGTCAAGAATGAAGAAAAACTAACACTATTCTAACCTAGCCTTCACATGGTTAGAACAAAATACTACTGTTTAAGGTCCTCAGTTTAACATTTCATAACAGTATTCTAACCTAGTCTTAACATTTCATAACTGTACTGTTTAAGTGAAAGATTTAAGGGTAGTACCAAAGGTGGAGAGTCGAGTGAAGACATCTTCACTCTTTTAAGGTTCCTCCGTTTATGTGTAATCGCCACATCCGCTAGTAGCTGCATTCGCATCCCATTCTTGTCCTAAATCAGTTATAAATTTATAATGCATGAAGAAACAAACTCAAACTCATACGTTGTTGATGCAGAATTGCAGATAACTTCTTCTGTACAAGATTAATTAAGATTGATTAAAGCAAACTTAATTTACCTCCGAATTTTCAACAGTTTCTGCCTTAGGAATAATAACAGCTCCTTGAATTGTACTAGGAACTGGTAATTTTCTCTTTACAACTCTCTGCATATGTTTGGACATGCCCTGTAACTCATCCTTGAGCATAACCATCATATGATGCTCGTCGGTTTCATCGGCCCACCACAGGAACAGGAGGCGTGCCACTCTGATGGCAACACATTCGAAGTATAAGCCGAGGTTCCTAAACAGCTTGCAATCCGAGACACGTGTCAGATAAACTTGTAAGAAGGCTTGAAGGGACGACACGATGCCTTCGATTTCCAACAACATAGGAGTACTCAAAAAACGGCTGGCAACAGTGAGGCTCGAACAGAACTGGCCCCAAACCTCAGGATCAGTTACAGGAAGCTGAATTGAGGAATTTCTTAAAGCATTCTTTGAGAAAAATTCATAAGCTTCTCTAATTCTCGGCTTTAGTATCTCAACCTTGTTCATCAGTTTGCTTCGGACAGCTTCTAGAACCTCAGCATCTCCTTTCTTAACTGAGTCTGCAATCTCATCGGCCGATGTCTGAAACTCATTCTCAATGCTGATCAAGAGATCTCCTAGGTGATTGCGAACAACCTCGTTCGTGTTGCTCCAACTTGGGACAAACGTGACAAATGTCTGAATCATCTGCAACCAAACTCTCACTGAAATCCACTCATCACCTAGGTTATTGTTGTTGCTTCCATCCACTTCCATCCCGGAAACTCCTCGCTTAAATGGAAGGCCATTCATAAGCTCCAAAGCATTGTATACACAAGTAGGGCTTTTTGCCATCTGTCTGAGGCTCCGGAAAAAGTCAAGATAATTCAGAAAAAATTTCGAGGAAATAAAGGTTAGTGTTCAATAATACATAGGATTTTCTTACCTGTTCATAGAATTCCCCATTCAGTTAAACAAAAGCAGCATACGCATAACCTTGAACAATACAAGAATGTCAACCTTAGTAAAATCAAACGAATAAACTAAAACAGCGGTAAATAAGCAACAACAAACAGCAGATTGTGGATGTAAAAGTGCTATTCCGATCGATCATTCAATTCAAGAAGCTCCTACAAATTTTAAAGCAGTTCAAACAAATCCCTAAACCTGAAGGAACTAATAAGAAACGTCTGATGGAGGAATTGGCAAGAGATCCGCTCCTACAAGATTGTTTTAGGGTTAAGTTTTATTCTTGTCATAGTAAAATATGGGGACTAATTAGAAATTATGGTAAGTGCAAACTTTTATTGTAAAGTTTTATTATAATTAGTTTTACGAGTTTGTTGACAAGTTCCCAATTAGACATCACTGAATAATCGTGTTTAATATTTAAGACCATGTTTGGTAGAGCTTATTTTTTGATGTATTGAACTGAACTGAGTTGAATTGAACTGAACTTAAACTGAAGTTAAAATTGATGTATTGAAAAATGGGATCAGCATGACTTAATTAACCTGAATTTCATCAAATTACATTTTTCATTAAACTGAATTGAACTGATCTATAGAAAAGCTCTAGCAAACATGGCCTAAAAAGATCAGTTTTAAAAATGAGAAGATCACCAATAATATGTTGAATAATCATGCTTAATATGTAAAAGATCATACTTGAAAGTTAGATCAGAAAATTAAATATTTGTTCCTAGTATCAATTGAGACCTGGTAACATTAGACATTCTCTTTAGTTATCTAAATTGATCAAAACTGATTTAAACTAAAATGAACTAGTAGGCCTTGTTCTCTTGGCCTTTGATTTATCTGTAGATCAGTTTAATTAAGTTCAGTATAAATATAATTTGATAAAATACTGAAATTCAAATTCATTCAGTTATTTTTTATTTTATTTTCAATACATTAATTTTCACCTAATTTCATTTTTTTAAAAAAATTCAAGAGGGGAGGGTGTTATGTTACTAATGCATGTGAAAACTATTATTAAAATCCACATGATCCCTTGAAGCCAAATTAATCTTTGTCATATTGTCAAATAATTTTGGATAAGTCTTGGAATACACCGTCTATATTCTAATCAAAATATAGACGGGACTGATATGTTAACTATACAGACACAGAGGGACCAATTTGCAATTTCTACAGTAACCCGCGCGTGAACAGTGCCAGTGAATAGTGCCAGACCTTCATGTTTGAACATCCAGGTTCCATGTTATAAAACCTTCATGTTTCGTATTAAAATCTTAATGTTTCGTGTTAAAACCTTCATGTTACATGTTAAAAACTTCATGTTTTAACCTCCAGGTTCCATGTTATGAAACATTCATGTTTCGTGTTAAAATCTTAATGTTTCGTTTTAAAACCTTCATGTTACATGTTAAAAACTTCATGTTTTAACCTCTAGGTTCCATGTTATAAAACATTCATGTTCCGTGTTAAAATCTTAATGTTTCGTGTTAAAACCTTCATGTTACATGTTAAAAACTTCATGTTTGAACTTACAGGTTCCATGTTATGAAACATTCATGTTTCGTGTTAAAATCTTAATGTTTCGTTTTAAAACCTTCATGTTACATGTTAAAAACTTCATGTTTTAACCTCCAGGTTCCATGTTATAAACCTTCATGTTTCGTGTTGAAATCTTAATGTTTCGAGTTAAAACCTTCATGTTACATGTTAAAAACTTCATGTTTTAACCTCCAGGTTCCATGTTATAAAACCTTCATGTTTCGTGTTAAAATCTTAATGTTTCGTGTTAAAACCTTCATGTTGTTACATGTTAAAAACTTCATGTTTTAACCTTCAGGTTCCATGTTATAAAATTGCATAAAGGTCCCTCCGTGTTTTTGTAAAATTGCATAAAGGTCCCTCTGTGTTTTTGTCTAAAATTTTCTAAAATTGCATAAAGGTCCCTCCGTGTTTTTGTCTTATACAATATTTACAACTTAATCATTGGTATATATTCACATAAAAGATTCTTAAAATTTTGTCGAATTTTCTCTAATAGTAAATACTCCCTCCGTCCCCTTATAAATGTCCTACTGAAATAGTAAATTTTTTTCACACCATGTTTGACCATTAATAACTTATAATATATAAATGATATATTTTCACATGAGATATCGTTAGAATCCTCGTATGATGTACTTTTTAAAAATTAAAATTATTTACTCTAATATTAAGCATAATGAAAGTTATTAATGGTCAAACATGATATAAAAATGTTTGACTGAACAACTAGGACAACCTTTGGGGGACGGAGGGAGTATAATTTACGTCCAATTAAACTTTGTTTTGACTCTTCAACAACCAATTGTCATCTTCCAAACAATAGTCACAAAGAATAGAACAGAAAAGGAAATTGTAAACAAAAAGACAATCTCGCAACACAACTCGCATGTAGTACTATACTACTATATAAGTCAACAACAGAACAATATTGTTCCAGTCACTCGGTTGGTGTGGGCGATAAAATTCAGAGCTGTTTCACTTTGGTCGTCGTCTGCGGAGATTCCTCAAACATGACTCTCTCCGTCGTTCAAGTAAAACACACTTCCCGTTTACTGCGTGTTTTTGTTCAACTATTGCTGTTCTTGTATTGCTTTTTGAAGTGTTTGGGGTGATTTTTTGATGCAAAGTTTTGATCTTTGTGGTTTGATCTTTAAAGGGTTTCACCAAGTCCCTGGCGATGACTATTCTGTCTGAAATCGGTGACAAGACGTTTTTCGCAGCTGCGGTAAGATTTTTGCATTCTTTTGTTGTTTTCTGAGATGGGTTCAGCTGGGATTTTGACTTCATAGGGCTTTGTGATTTGCTTAGAATTGTTTTTTTCAAATATTTTGATGAACTGTGTATTTTAAAGTCAAGTTCTTGATGGCCATATGAATGTTTGAGCCTTTCAATCTCGTTAGTTGACTCACTTGACTGTCAATTTATCCCTTTGTTGTTTTTGCTATGTTTCTTATTTAATTTTTTTTTCTTGTGTTATTAAAATATTGAACTGAAAAAAAATGAAAATTGGAGTAATGGAATCAAAAGAGAGAACCTTTCCCTGTTATGAAAGATTTAACTAAAAAGGAAGAAGAATGAGGTGATGGAATGGAAAGAGAAATAGCCTTTTCAAGAGTAAAATGGAACTGGATTCCAGGAGGAAATAGCATCATTTTTATAAAAGGGCATCTGCGAATAGTTCTTGGTAGAGACTAGAGATGCTTTCATTATCTGATGGCACTTTATTCTTGTTAGTGCTTCTATGTTCCACATTAGCTTATCACTAGTGTTTGATTCTAGTATTGAGATGGAAGATATCCTCTTCTATGACCAATGGCCAAGTGAACTAGTCATTGACATTCTAATTTTCTGGGAGTTTTATCTTAATGGATGAGAATCATCCTGTAACTAAGTTGTTCATTTTATATTCTTATATTGATTGCTTAGTTATCTAGAAAGTCAAGATGCATATTGTGTCTGTGGGGTCATAAAAACAGAAAAAAAAAAATGAAGCAATGAAGGAATTGTAGTAAGGCAGTAGAAGGAGAAGAAATATAAATTTTACAAGTCTTTATGTCTGACTTTTATTTTATTTTTTGAGGGTTCATCAACGGCTGTCATATTATATCTGCTACTGTTTTGTGAAGCCGAGCGTCTCTGTGGAGTTGTTAAACTGTTGACTTATTGGACTGAGATGGCCATGGAATTTAAAACTAACCAAATGTGCTCTCTGCATCTTAGAAGGTTGTTTAGATAACTGTAGCTTTGATCTCATTGAAACAAAATTCCTGCAATCTTGACTTGATGGTATGGTACATACCTCTTAAGCAATAAAACGGATGTTGTTGTTGACTGTGAAAGTACAGAATAGATATTTGTATGGAAATAAGAAAATTTTAAATGTATTGTGCATCGAATTTTCTACCTAACATAGTAGAATTTATGGAAGGGGGATAGGAAGACTCCAGTTTCAGTTTTTGTTACTGTACAAAAGTTTGGATGCATATAGAGTGACAAGTTGTCAACTGCTCTTTAATGCAGTGACTAGTGTAGATATTGTCCTCACTCATCCGATCCAATTTACAAATGTCCTATAGAAAAGATGATGCTGTCCTTGTATAATGTGTTTTATTTGTTGCCAATGTGATGAATATAGCTATTGATGTATTTTTGAGTATCATCTTCTTACATGTCCGCATATGCATGCTAGATCTTGGCAATGCGGCATCCAAGAAGACTGGTATTGGCAGGATGCCTTTCAGCTTTAATTGTAAGAACTCACCCATCAATTTCTTTTACTTATGCATTAGTTTTCTTTTGAGCTCATTTGTGAAAACTATTAATGCATATTTTGTTGAATATTAGGTGATGACTATTTTTTCTGCTCTAGTTGGCTGGGCTGCGCCAAACCTGGTAAGATTGACATCTGATAAGGATTATGCAGATAATTATCTCTTTTATATGCACTTGTTAAGTCATTTTCAGTGATCCAATAGCCAAAATAGTATTGATCGTACTGTTAGCGTGTCTGTTTATTAGTAGTTATCTGAATTGCCTACTGCCAATCTTATAAATATAATGTTAATATGCTGTTATAGAGCCTGGTCATTTGGGTAGATTTTAAGCCATAAGCTATTGTGTCCCTCTAAGAACGAAGTGCCTGCTACGGGGCTACCTCGTATGCTTTAGAGCTGTGTCTTCATCTCTAGTCTCGGTGAATATGCTTTCAATTTCTGCTTTCAATTTCTGTCTGCAACGTGTAACCCAAGTAGAAGATCTAGCCCCATAAACATGTTCTTTTAAATTATCAAATGCTTCTAGATTGTGTATCTCCGCTAGTCCTTTCCCACATTATCATTTTAAATCATTATGGTAAAGTATCATATCTATTTCACAGAGTATGATTTGGCTCCTTAGACGTATAGACTTTGCTATGTGTATGATTACAATAACAATCCTATGATGCTTTCTGAGTATATTTTGTCTATTAATTTATCAAATATGTGCTTTACTTTTCCTACAGATCCCCAGACAATGGACTCACCACATTACAACAATCCTATTTTTGGGGTTTGGGCTGTGGTCCCTGTGGGATGCATTCCATGAAGGGTAGGTTATCAACCATTAGTCAAAAATGAAAATAACTCTTCCCTTAAACTATGGGCTTTGTCAACTTTAACATCATCATATCTGTCATCTTTTTTCCATCATCTATGATTTATCTCTTTTCCGTTTCATGTTGCAGGGAGGCTGAAGAATTTTCTGAAGTTGAAGCGAAACTGGTAAACTTTTTTTTCATGCGAGTGGATTTTGTTAACATGATTAGTTACTTATTGTTCCCAGCTTCCCCTGTCCTTGCATTCCCCTGATAACTTGATGATCTGATCAGGATGCTGATTTAAAAGGCACGACCAAAGCGAATGGCAAGGTAAAGGAATTTGTGGCTCCTATACTGTGCTAATGTAAATGATCTACTATTTGAGACTTCTATGATTTTTCTGTATATGGTTTGTTACAGCTGGTCATACGTATACTTCGTGTCGCACTGATTTTATTAGATTATATGATTGTATACTCTATGCAGTTTAGTGCTGAAAATAAATTAATGGACTATTACTATGTAGGTGGTGTTGAGAAAGTTCTCCAAAACATTCTCAAAATTTTAAAAAAGTTATGTCAAAATGTAGGAGATTACTTGTCAACTCTTGTTACTGTTTTCTTTTGTGGTTCTCCTACTAACACTTATGATGCATGGCGCCGATTATATATCTTTCTTAACAATTGTTGAATCTTCCAGGATGATGATGACTTGAAAAAGAAAAGGCGGCCATATCTTGCTCAGTTCTTCTCCCCAATCCTCTTAAAGGTTTTGATTCTCTTTAGTCAATTTACTTCTCATTCAAGACAATGGCATGTTATCTAATGGTTAACATGCAAACTTGATACAGGCGTTTTCCATCACCTTTTTCGGAGAGTGGGGTGACAAGAGCCAGGTATTTATCAGATCGGAATTAGATATTTACAGAGTTCCTATTGACAAGTTGGTGGTTTTTATGATTTGATTGTTACTTCTTTTCAGCTTGCTACCATCGGTTTGGCTGCTGATGAAAATCCATTTGGTGTTGTTCTTGGAGGAATCATGTAAGTTCATTTTCTTGGACTTGTGCTGCCTGCTTGTCTTTCCCTTTCTGTTTTCTCCTTGTTCTTTCGTTTCAAAATTAAGGAACCTCTATTCCGCGCTCTAACTGCCTGCTGTGTGTTTTTATTTGTCAGTGGACAAGCTTTATGCACAACTGCAGCCGTCTTGGGTGGGAAAAGCTTAGCAACTCAAATATCTGAGAAATTTGTAAGTACCTTGCAACTTCTGAATCTTCCATCTCATACGAATATATTCTCATTTCCTTAATTTGTTGTGTAGGTTGCACTATCCGGCGGTGTCCTTTTCATTATATTTGGAATTCAATCCTTCCTGTCAACCGTTGAGTCATGAAGACAGTAAATTTGTTTACGGTAAGTACTCACCCATATGTTTACATTTGAAGCATCTCCTTAAGCTGTATTTGTGTTTGGACATGATTTTTTACCATGATCCACATCTAGGAATTCGAGATGCTTTTGGGCGTTGTTGATCCTGAAACACGAACTGCTGAATTTGGCTAACCTGAAATTGTGGGAGGGACTATTATGTGGAACTCTCTCTTTTGCTAGGCATTGTATGTAGGCGAATATCATGTATTGCAACTTTTGTAGCAGATCATCGTTATCAGTCATTAGAACCTACTGTACAATATCTTGCGAGGATTACAATTCTTGCAAAACCTTTGATCCTGATGTTGGATCTTTGTAGCCAATTTTCTCTTCCACAAGATGGGTAATTTTATTATGCAAACTAAAGCCTGCAGCAGCTACATGAATTGTTAGACTCTGTTGGAGTTGATTAATTCCTTTAAACATGTTTTGTGTAGGTTTCGCTTGTTAGTAATAGCTAAACTTACCTTTACTAGAACAATCATATAAACGACGAAAAAGAGCCAAAATTCTCAAGTTTGTAGCAATCAAAAAAAAAAAAAAAAAAATTTTTGATACATTAAAAGAGAGATCTCCTGGTCTTAATCGAGACAAGTGACAAATGTTAATCTTCTCACTTTCAAGTCTGATCTCTTACATACTACTCCCTCCGTCAACCAAAACTTCTTAGTTGACTTTGGTTCGGATTTTAAGAAAATTGCATTTTATATCTTACAAGTGGAGTTTTAAAGGGTATAAATGGAATATCACTTATTTGTATTGTTGTTTGTAAGAATTCATTAAGGGTATATTTGTCTTTTTGTAGTTTTTTTCTTTGCCAAAAGAGGAAAGAATAAAAGTAAGAAGTTTTGGTTGGGACGGTGGGAGTATTATTAACCCAATTGCTATATGCAGGACCGATTTTCTCATGCAGGACCAATTTTTTACCATAATACCCCCAAGTGTGCCCTTGCATTTTGAGTAGTTTTTTTGCCTTCACAATAAAAGGGGCATTTTGGTAAAAAATCGGTCATGCATGCGAAAAATGGTCATGCATGTAGCAAACCCCATTATTAATGATTTTCTCACTTTCATGTTTGTGTTCATTTTTATATATACGAAGTATTGACCAATTTTGACAAGTTTCAATTTTGAAAATTTGTCTACAAATATCATTTAATTCAATCCATTTTAATTCAAAATCGACAAAATTAAACTCGGAAAAACAAAATCTTACTTTTAACATAAGAACATTTTTTAAAAAAAAATTATATAAATTCAACATATTAGAAATCATCCCGTATCTGTTGAGCACAATAATCAACTTAAAACTCAATTTCGCAGGACTAACGTAGCAAATGAGCATATTAATTTTTTGTAGGTGTGTAGAAGGGTTTTTCTAAACCACATTTTGTATGCTTATAATTAATTTTGAAACTTTATAGGCTTTATAGCAGGATCAGCTCCCCCTATAACCATCTCTATGAGTTTCAAGACAGTTTCAATGACTATCATTTCTGCAATTTTAACATTTTCTCCATTAACAAAGACTCGTATAGAGTTGTGACTTCTGTTAAATATAAAAGTTTGCCTTTAAAAGTAGAATGTTGTCGTGGTAAGCTTACATTCACACGTAGTTACAATGATTTAGAGCCGCCGTGCACTCTAAAAAGAAGACCGAATGATTAAGTTGATGGCATTACACAAGTCTTTTTCCTGTTGAGACCTCAATTTACCCACTAAGTCCCATAATTAGCTTGCGAAATATGGCCAAATTCCTTTATAAAATAAATTTTATGGTTCCAACTATTTAGTAAAAGATGCCTCCAACTTTAACAAAATCGGTCTTTTATTTTTCTTTTTGTATTTTAAGGCGCAAAAAAGAGTGATTTGGTTGTTTTCGGAGCTCAATTTGAGGCCACCTTTAGAGTTCAGAAAGCTATCAATTAATCAAATCGTGGCATTTTTGGCTTTTTAAAGTAAGCACTAAAGAATTCTTTGCCGGCAAAACGGCCGAATGGGTCCTTATTTGATCTTTATATGTGAAAGTGGTCAAAACTAAGAAAAAAAAGACATTTTTTCAGTTAAAACATGTTTCAATTGTTCTCATACCTTAAAAAAAAAAAAAATTTCTCACGAAATAATTATACCTAATATGTAAAAAATTAGTTTTAAAAGTGAAAAGATCATACATGAAAGTGAGAAAGATCAGCAATAATACATTGAATGATCATGTTTAATATGTAAAAATCATGTTAAAAAGTGAGAAGATCAACATTTGTCCATAGTTTCAATTGAGACTGGTATTAGAAAAAAACACTTTCAATATGAAACACACTTTGAAGTGTTCACTTTTTCATAACTATTCAATAAAACGTTTTTCATATTAATCACAATTTTGTTTGTTGGATCATAAAAGATAATTATATAAAGTCAAACATATATTAAATCAACAAAATCTTTTTTTAAATCAACAAAATCTTAATTATCTAAGTACGAGATTAAATATAGGGAAAGAAGGGGAACGTAAAATTTCCATCATCAAAATTCACCAAATTGTTACACCTACGAAGCATAATATACAAAAGCTCCCTTTTAACTTCCATATAATCCACACTTGGAAAACATTTCGTCAATCATAACTCATAAGGTAGATTATAAATTTTCTAAAAAAGGAATTTTTAACTAAAAGAAAAGGGAAAAAAGATTATAAATGTAGTACACGAATTCGAATAACCATATAATATGGATAGCATAAGAAAGTACACCTTTGCAAGAAGGCATTACTGAATACTAGCATCCTTGCATTTGATACATAATATAAAGATCTTCCTAGGTTGTAGACCTTGAGATCAAAGGACACCTACTATTTGTTCATCAAGAACAAAGAGTTCAAGGGATGTTTAAATCCCATCAACATAACTAATATTATCTGCTTTTATAATGGTACATTAATCTCACTGGTAGAACTTGTAAGTAGAAGAATCTTTCACAATGTTCCTTAGCCCACCAATGGTAGAAGCAATCATGATGAACACTCCAATGAAGATGAAACACTGCAATTCGAAATACACGCTTCGATTAGGTTTTCCTTTCTACCCAAAATAGGACTCGGTTCCACATAAAGAGTCGTGTTTATGGTTCAGGACTCTCTGTGTGGAACACGGGAAGTGTTAGTGAGATGTTACTTACCCAATTGACGATCCACGATACGCTAAATCTTTTTGGTTTCTTGATCTTCAGCCACATTATAGAAGGGAGCTGCAAAAGTAACATCACATCAAGTTATTTTTTATCTTTTTAGGAATCAAACTTTTCTCCAAGATCAAAAGAAAAAGAGAGACTAAAGTTGAAAGGTTTCTTACAAAGAAAGAAGTTGGAGCAAAGCCAAATCCACCAAAAAAACCAAGAAGATCCCCAAAGAAAGGCAAGCTCACTCCAACAAATAAAGTGAAGCCTGCCACATTTCCCACACACACACACACACACACTGTTAGTCATGAAACAATGCAGAGAAATGTAGTATCAGTTCTATAGTTAGTATCAGTCTTACCAACGTAAACAGATCGAACGATAAACCTTAACCAGACTCCAGGTTGCAAGTTAGTCTTTTCCACAACTGTCTTCTCAATCAGGTCAAACACCGGCATTGCATAAACCTGCACATTCCATTGACTGTTAATCTACAAAGTCAACATGCTCTAAGCCGATTTTAGATACAGGCGCCTAAATTGAAATGAATTGAATCAAACTAGACTTAAAGAAGGAAGACTCTAGTTATGGACAGAGGGAGTACCTGATAGCTGCCAATAACGTGGACAACGACCATCAAATTTGCAGCAGCAATGAGCCAAGAAGGTTTCTTCAGGTTAACCAAGACATTATCAGCAACATCTTGGCCAAATGCCCAGTAGCCAATGAAGGCGACCGGGAAATAGCAAATGGCATTGACAAAGTAGGCTCCAAGGGCACCCTTCCACATTGAGACACTTGAGGGCTTCTCCGGTGTGGAGGGCAGGGTGGCCTGAATCTCTAGGACAACAGCATGACCAGCATAGGCAAATGTGATTTGACCTAGTGCATTAAACACCCTAAACATACTATCAGCTGGACCTGTGGTCTTGTAACCATAGTCCACATCTGGTGCCCTGCCCTTCGCCAAGGATCCCGCCCACGCTATGGTTGAATAACTGTTGTCATCACACAGAAACAGTTCAATATGTAACATATACACATCTATCAAAGTAAGAGTTGTGTTTCTAATAAACAAAAAAATTAATCAAGCTAAAAAAAGCATTCTTGTTTCGGGTGGGGGTTGATAAGAGCATGATATCATGCTCTAATGGTCTGAGTAACTAAACTTTATGCATTTCACCTACTCCCAAAATCAAATCAAAGTACACAATTTAGAATCAAATTTTGAGTACATGTGATTATGTGAAGCAAAATCAAGAAAAGGGTATTTCCAACCATCATTTCACTATCAAAGTCCAACCTTAAAATTCCATTCATAAAAATCTCATCATTCTTTCCAAGAATCCATGATAAAATTCAAGACAAAAGCTGATCTTAAAAAAACTTTAATAAAGTGATGAGTAAGTACCTCAGGGACATGATTGCAGCAGCCAGAGAAACACCAGAAACAGAATGGAAATCAGGCAACTGGGAGAGGAAGAAATGGAGGCCACCAAAGATACAAATCCAGTATGATACTTTGATATGTTTACAATTAGTGCATGCAATTTCTGTAAACTGCTTCAGACAACTTCCTCCTGTGACCATATACACAATATCACACCCAACCTGCACAATCAGCTGCTGCGGGAGCACGATCCAGGCTCCGAACTTCTCCCCAAATGCATGCCTCCCCAGATCGATATACCGATCAAATCGAACCCCAGGCACCGCCTCATGGAGCTGTATCATCTGCCACATTGTGGTCAGTGTGATACACCATGACAAAACCATAGCAATTATCCCAGGTATCCTGAAAAATCATCATCCACCAAAGATAGAATTTTTCAGTAAAAAACACACACACACACAGTAAACAAAGGAGAGGCAGGCTGA
This sequence comes from Cruciata laevipes, assembly GCA_963678965.1. Classification (NCBI taxonomy): domain Eukaryota; kingdom Viridiplantae; phylum Streptophyta; class Magnoliopsida; order Gentianales; family Rubiaceae; genus Cruciata; species Cruciata laevipes. Next base: position 6,497,921 of record OY787641.1, on the reverse strand, counting down.
ATCAGGCAGGTTACAAGCAGAAAGAGAAAATTTAATTCAAAAGATTACAAGTCACTATTAAAGTAATTGAAAAATTATTTCTTTAAAAAGAAAAAAAACGCACACACACAGTAGATATGGAAATGAAAGGTACCATCCGAGATAGGCCATGGCAATTGGGAGGCTGAGGACGCCGGCGCCGACCATGGCGGTGACTGTGTGAAAAGTGGAGTACCACCAATTCGCTTCTCTTCTGGGGCCATTTTCTTCATCCCATTTGTGATGACCTTCCTGCAGAAAGCAAAAGAAATGGTGAGAATTTTATGAAGAAGAAGAAGAAGAAAAAGATTGGTTTTTTTATGTTTTTTGGATGCATGGCTTCACCTTTGGGATTTGAGGACCTGAAACTGAGAGAGGACCTGAAACCATCTTTGATTATGAATGAAATGCAGAGGAAGAAGGATGAGAGAAGTGATGAACAGAGCAAGTGAAGAGGCTTGGGAGGTTATGCATTTATATTTGCAGTGGTGGTTTGTGGTTGATCAACTTGAAAAATTTTATGATGACAAAAATGAAAAGTTTGAAAAAACATGGTTTATTTGTCATTAGTTTTTGGATATTTTAAATAAAATCTTACTATATTACTATGTTATAAGATTACTGACTATTATTATTACAAATTTACAATAAGTGAATGGATAACGAAGAGAAAAAAATAAAAGAAGACATTTTGCATAGAAAAATTTATCCTTAAGTGAATAGTAAATAGTTGCTATCAACGCCTGTGGCAAAAAGTTTAATCATTCTCTTTCCGCCATCTAACTTATTTAATCAGATTTTTTATTTAATTTTGATAAAATTTCAAATTGAAAGATGAATGAGTTAGAATATAAGTATACGTGATTTTGTTGGATTTGTAATATCATATATTTTCAAAATATCTAATTTAGTAACTTGTATATATAAGTACTTAAAGTTATTATCAAACATTTTTGAGTATATTGACAAAAGTCAAATTGTCCAAATTATAAGTTTTAACTTTCATCAAGTAATTAACAAAATATTTTATTAAGAATATTTTTAATTATATGTAAATACAAATAATGTGATATTTAAAAATACATGAAATTACAAATCCAACCAAATCGCACTCGATAACATGTATAGTTATTTTTAAATTAAGAACGAATAATCGCTTTTAAATAATTAAAATATTAGTTTGTGTAGTTATTTGAGAATCAATAGTTATGTTGGAAAAGAAAGTATATGCTCGTATTTGTTACGTTAACTTATTTCTTTTATCGGTCTGTGTTTCATTCATTTCAATGCAAACGTCGAGGTAAACAAGATGTTGACTAAACGTCTCTAATGACTTTCTCTATACAGGTCAACAAAAATCGAGGAAAAATCTAGCAGTTGACCTGCGTTCATTAATTAGCTCATACTGACCTTCTTCGATTCAGCCTCAATGTTGATATTGATGAGATTGATAAAATTTAATGCCCTGGATTTTCCGTTTCTAATTTATTAATGACGCTACATGTTAACAGAATCCATAAATTCGTTACCACCACTTTTAAAATAATTTTGAACTATGTAGTGAATTTGAACATAAAAAAATAATAAAAATTTGCAATTATCTCATTTTTGATAGACTTATCACTCCTCAAACTCAAATAATATTTTACTTTATTTATAATAATAATTAAATTAATTTTTCTTTGTACCCGTAGATATAAATTTTGTTTTCTAATAAAAAAAATTATAAACAAATGTATTGTGGCCAAATTTTTCATCGGATTTATCGTGGAATTGGATACCAACTCGCTGTAATCGTTTTGGGCATTTCTAAGTACTATGAAAGATTTTTAAAAAACAAATAAATTACTACCTCTTTTGGTAACTTAAGGAAATATCACGGGCATAAAATGATTTTAAAAAAATAAAAAATTTGAGGCATCCCCACAAAGTAAAAGGGTGAAAATGGTACTTAATTAAGCAAAGTGCCAATTCATAATCTGTTTGTACGCTGATTTAGGTATTACCCATTGATATGTGTGTGCTTTTCTTTCATCTGAAAATGGCAAGGAATATTTGCCATCCCCATTTTCAGTCCAAAAGAATTGATGGGATATTATCTTAATGGATTTATTTACAATTTAATCTACGTTAATTGTTTAGTCTACATTCATTGCAATCTATTGTCCCTCATTTTAATTGTGAATTAAAGTGCGGTGTTATGGCTAATAATGTGGATGAACTTGTTTGGTTGTACAATCTGATTAAGGAGCCCTAGTACTTAACATTGACTTTCACTTTATTCATGAATTAGTGAATCCCGGGAATCCACCCTCTCTATAACTGAGAGGTCCATGGTTCAAAAGACACCCCTGACAAAATTGTGAATATTTGAGCAATTATTGTCAGAGTCTACCCAGCGTAGAGGGGCCGATGGTGGTTTCCCAAGGGCCGTGTTGGTGGCCCCCGCTGTGGTCTCCCATGCTGCATGTGGTGACTCATGATGGTGCGATCGGTGGTTCCGGCTTCGGTGGTTCGGTGGCTCGTTGGTGCAAGCAGCTGGGTCCCTCAGGAGGACGTCTCAGAGCTACGTGGATGGAGCGTGTATAGCTTCACTGTGCTTACATGGATCTAATGGGGTGTCTCATAGTTAGTCCTAGATTAGGACGTGTATATGTAATAGGTAGGTTGTAATCTATCTTGAATTCAAAAAAAAAAAAAAAAAAAAGTGAATCCCGGGAAGCTCTGTGTTAGTCACGTTCATTCCTCTTTGCAGATTGCTAACATCGTCACTAAGAGCAAGTCCAGCAAATGATATAAAAGAATCTCTAAAGTAGAGTATGAAATTGAACAATTTCTATAATTCTTTTAGTTAAATCTATCATTGGTTTCAATAAGGTCCATATACTTTTGTGGAGTTTCACCATGACGCCAAAAATAGAATATTTACATTTGAATCTCAAAACTTATACAATACAAAAAAAATAATTTGAGAAAAACTTCTTTGTAACCTGAGTTCTTGTATATGTATTAATATGTCCTCCGAATTTGTTTTCCGAGCAATATCTATGTTTCAATCGATTTTATAGCTACTTTTGCAAAATGAGATAATCTTTTGGTCCCTGCATTCATTCAGGGAGGAATAAGATTAGAGAAGAATTATCTAATTCACATTTTCCAAACATAGAGTATCTAAGATTTGAAGCAAAACTTCATTTATGAAAACATGTTTGATTCTTCATGTTTTATACTTGATACTTCATAATTTCAGTAAATCTCAAATGCCCAACTACGTAGTATCCATTTCCATTTTCTTCCACCTTTAACAAAGTTGGAATTTGCCATTGTTAAAACCTCAATATTACATCAGCACTACCTATTGTGCTGGCCATTGTTTCATGTTTAGGTGTCAGATCGTCTACTACATATCACACAATTGTTTTTGTGGAAAGAGACTCCTGGCCTATTGTGTTCAAACAACGAGAACATCCTAAAACTCCAAAGAAAACTTTAATAAAAATGATTAGTTGTGAAATCCTTTAACAAGTTATAGATTCCTTACACTTGATTTCTAACCAGTTATGCTAGCTAGTCTCATCCGCTAATAAAATTTTCGATCAACCAAACAAGGCCTAAGCGTTGTTCTACTCCCTTGGCCGACGAACCCTAGGGTTCATGAGGTGGTGGATTACAGGAATGGCTTGTGCAACAGCTTGTCACCCTCGAATTCCCCACACTAAAACGTTATTTCACATGTGAAGTCAAAGTTAGGTGTCAATTATTATTCTAATCATCAACATGAATCTCTTAAGTCCAAACTCATAACCATCCGACTCATGTCACTTGCTTTACCATCAAATACTATATATTATTTCCGCATGCTTTACTATCACATTGCTTTTTGTTAATTTCCGTAGTAGATAATGCTTAAGACAGCAATCATGAGGCAAAAGATAACGGGTTTTTGGTCAAATATTTCGTTCAATGAGCACAACTGAAGTGAGAGGCATTACTACATGCTTGGGTTGGTGTGACTTGTACCTCTATTTCAAAATTATTGCAAATATGCTCTGCTTTATCAACAGGCAATGAATGCATCCAAAGAAACGAGGTCTAATTCATCCTCAAGCCTAAAGGTGGTGAAGGCCTACTTCCAGTTTCAATCATTTGATATTCCCACACTAACCAGAAAATTTTATTCTACAATTTCATAATAACGAAATATTAACCTCCAATAAGTTCGGATACATGGTATCATATCGTGTTCAGTAAGAACAAGCATATGATTGCATACTACAAGAGATGTAGGACACTTCTAATTTATATGATAAAATTAGAGAGATTCTACCATTCTGAAAATACACACAGTGCCAGTACAAATATACTTTGATGTAACTACAAGAGAGTTCAGTTTTCTAACTGACATACCATTGAGATGTAAGTAGGGTTAATTCATGAAGCCTCCTCCCGGCATGGTTGATGCTCCTTGTGAAGATACTTGTCCCTGTGTCATCAGTTGGGATCGTCCAGCTCCTTGCATGTAAGCTTGGCTCAGTCCCGACCCGACCATCTGCTGTGTTTGTTGTATCTGTGGGATCTGTTGCTGCTGTCCTTGCTGCATTTGCTGCATCTGCTGCATCGGTTTCTGTTGCATCTGCTGCTGCTGCTGCTGCTGCAAAGGCATCAGAGACGGCTGCTGCTGCTGTACAGGCATCATGTTTTGCTGCTGTTGCATCTGTGACATCGGCTGCTGCTGCTGCTGCTGCACGGGCATCATGTTTTGCTGCTGCTGCATCTGCGACATCGGCTGCTGCTGCTGCTGCTGCACAGGCATCATGTTTTGCTGCTGTTGCATCTGCGACATCGGCTGCTGCTGCTGCATCTGCGACATTGGTTGCTGCATCTGCGACATTGGTTGCTGCTGTTGCATGTGTTGCTGTTGCTGCTGCTGAAGCTGTTGTACTTGTTGCTGCTGCAGTTGTGAATGCTGTTGTGCTTGGAGTTGCAGTTGCTGTTGTTGCTGCTGCTGGCCCTGTTGCTGGCCTGGTATTTGTGGCTTAAACACAACCATGTCCTAAATGGGAGAGTAGGTTAGGTTTACAGAATAATGTGGAAAACAAAACAAAAAAGACCGTTGTCAGAGAGTATGTATGTGTATCCATGTCTTTACCCCAGGGAAAAGCATTCCGATCAACCGACAGGCTTTATCAGAAACAGATAGCAGTAGCGTTTGTGATGGCAGTTGTATAACGGCACACTAGAATATTCAGAAAAGAAAATATCAGTGATTCTTAGAGAAGTTATAAGTGTAACTTTGCAAAAGTTGAAACCCTAGTTGCCACTTGATGAAGAAAACAAGCTACCGAAAGAGTTTGTCATAGAAATACTTCATGATAGTTTAATAGTTTATGACACAGACAAGACACTTTGGGGGAAAGGATGAGTTCCATTGAAAATATAATTAAGTACTATAATGAAATTAATCGGAACATCATGGCACCAAAACCCGAGCAATTAATCACCAACATGGCCACAAATAAGATTCAGATTGCTTTTCTTCTCATTTATCACGTTAAAGCCAATCAAATCAACCATTCACCCATTTGTACTGTGATGCGGCCGAAAAGCTTCTAAAGAGCTTATTATCCATGTGTGGTAAGACATTCATAAAAGCATACGTTCATTTTTCAAAATACCATAAGTATATAACAATTGTACTGCCTGAATTAGGCTCTCTTTTTCCAAGATTGCAAGTCCAGACAAAAAATAAATATAAAATACACTTAAAACTTACAAGCTTCTTCTCTTGTAGCTGCCCAAGAAATCCATGCTGATTCATTGCCCGAAAAACTAGAAAATCTGCCTTGCCAACATATTGCCTGTCCACAAGTAATAAGAATTCACTCAGTACTTCATCACTAGTGAATCATAAAAATCGCATAAACTCTTTCCAAAGCTATAAAACAAGAGAATAAATCTGTTTATCGAGTAAACATACTTGTTATTCATATGGTCCTGGGATATTAGGCGAACTATCTGCATGGTTGGTGGCCAATTAGCGGCTAACCTGTAACACAAGAGAATTTCCTCAAGTTTTAGATCATTAAAAAAACAAAGGGAATAAAGTTATTTTAAAGTGTAATGATGCATTTTGAACATATTTGACTTACGTCTCAGAAGCTGAGGCACTCCTATACCCCTGTCACATTTAGATAGGTTGTCAAACTATAATAACTTTCATCAACAAATAAAGAAACAAAAGTACAACAGAGCACCGTCAAACAGAAGAATGGAGTTATATGTTTCATTAATTTTAGTGACCAATTGAGGTCACTCTTGAACAGCAAAAAAAGTTGTAGCCTCAATATAAAAAACTTTATAGGTATATAAGGTAAAACGGCATATTAAAAACATCAATTGCCTAGCTTTAGCTTTTCTTTGAAACAATACATGCAGGAGCTTCCATTGCCCTCTTACTATGGGAAACAAAGAATTTCATTTTTTATACCTCTAGTCGGGTAATAAACACAGGCTGTCCTTGTCTCTGCCCGGATAAATTTCCCTGCATGTTCAGCACAGGGTTAGACTGAGATATGAATAACTGTACATATTCATAATAAAGTGAAGCTAATTGAAACATCCCGAACACCAGCTTCCCCACTTAAACTTTATCCCGTTATCCTACCTAAATTTGCATAAATGTGAAATTTTTCTTCAACATTTTTCAAATATGTTGAAGCATTCTTAGTAGATTTTCAAAAAATTACCTCCATTATCCAGTTTAAATTTATGTAAATGTGTATGAAATATTTGCTAACAATTATCACTTAGTAAAAATTACCATGTTAGATGCAAGATGGGAAAGAGGATAAAATTTTCATTTCCTAATATTTGAAAAATATCTATCCAAATAAATATCTTTAGTAACAAAATCAGGCAAATGGTTGGGATTAACTGGTCATTTTAAAACAGAAGTCATTTGACAAATGGTTTCTTAACTTGATTGTTTTCCGCTTAAGCTACTTGGACCACTTGCCAATAGCCACGTGACAATGCTCACATAAACGATACTTTAATATAGGTCTTGTATTCTAATGTTTTTTCAAAAAGAATTGTGAGATTGTGCCGGAAACAAACAAGTAATAATGAATAGATAAGTGTTACCATGCTAATTGCTCTACCTTATTTAGAAAACTCCAAATAGATTTGAAAAGATGGTTACAGACTTACAGTGTCTTTTTATATATTAAATTATATTATATATATATATATATATATATATATATTATCCTATTATTTTTGGAAAGATGATTCGATGTAGCTCTAATTTTCTTCCCGTCCAATTTACTTTCATTTTGCACTTAGGAAATTAGTTTACGTATAATTTTCATGAGGACTAATATGTAGTTATTTTTTCTTTTCCTTTTTAGAGAAAATGACTGTCATATGTCAATTTCACTTTTAATCTTACTGATGCAAAAAGTCTCTTACATGGTGGAACTCCTAGACTATTATAATTATTTTGATTTAAATATAATGCAGTTCTGCATTGTACATACTTAGAAGATTGAAGGTCTAAATATTATTCAAAAATAGTTTTGTTTCATGCAGGTCTACAACTAACATTATCGAGGCATATATTTATCCACAGAAAATTCAGGTCAGCTTACTTACCTCCCAGACTTTAACATATTTTGATTGCGCTGATTGCAAATTGCTTGATGTTTGCTGGGACAAGGACATATTAGCTGCACCATTGTTGGTAACCCCAAGAGGCTGCATTCCTGGTTGAACTTGGGACATCCCAGGCGTTGGCATCATATTTCCATTTCCAGATGTCATACTCATCATGTTTTGATTCATGCCGATTCCATTCTGAGCCATTTGTGGACCTGTCATATTACCTTGACTCATACTAGGAACTGCTTGACCCATACTAACACCCCCTTGAAGGTTACTCATGGGTTGTGACATGCCAAGGTTTGAACTCCCAGATAAGTTTGAAGCAGAGGAGGGGAATGATGTAGGGGCTGAACTATGAGCAACTTGTGCATTTCCTGTCATTGGCACTGAGCCAGAAACTGTTGGAACTCCAGCCTGCCCGGAAGATAGTATAGTTTGAGCAGCAGGGACTGAAGATGTCATTCCACTGGATATCATGTTGGAGAGTATTGGTGTTGCCCCCATAGATGGAAGACCAGAAGTTCCTCCTGCAAGAGCTTGCCTTGCTTGAGCAACATTGTTCAGGATACTCACATTTGCTGCTGCACCACCGACTGGACGTAGTGGCTGTGCCATGCTACTGACAACCGGTTTCATCTCCTGCCCATTTTCATGTGTTGATGTTATGTCCTGTGATGCAGATATAGGTGAGGAGGCTTGCATAGTTGGAATGGCTTGTGACGCAGGACGAGGAACTGAAGGAACGTGTGGAAATGTAGGTCCAGCCATAGGTATGACTGTGGATGGCTCCTGTGCATGCAGAAGGTAGAACAGTTATCATCAGAACTTCCTAGTCAACTGGATTATGAAATTAGAGCATTCTGAGTCTTACAATTTTCACAGTAGCTGGAGGGATGCTTCCAACGGAAACTGATTGACGATTAGTGACAACTCCATTCCCTGAAAGATAAACATTGAACAATAAAAATAGTATTGATGAAGCTACAATAAATTGCAAGATGTACACGTGGAATGTGCAACAATAGTAGACTACTTGCTAGATATTTATTAGACTTCTTATTTAGCAGATGTCAAGTATATTCCTAGATTTTAGTAGCACCGACTCCAACTCCAGTACTTTGTTAGTCGATAGAATTGAGAGGAAGTCTCTTTGTAAGGATATGATGATTATGATGAATTGAAATAGTTAGTAGGAGAACTTCCTGCTACAAATCCTAAGTGTAAATTCTTTTATTTAGCTAAGTAGCACTGAAACGTATCTGGGTACGGGTACGGGTACGGAAAACGTCAAATCTAAAATTTCAGGATACGGGTACGGCGGGGAAACGTCAATAATATAAATTAAAATTAAAATTATATATAACAAATTAATAATTAACCTTACTAAATTAATAATATAACAAAAAATCTATGTATAGCTAAATTCATAATGTGCTCATCTAAAAGAATATACTATAAAAAATATATACCCATACCATATATACACATAATTAGACTAATTAACTCATATATATTCCCCAATAAATTAATAAATAAAACAATCAAAAAATCCAAAACTTTTGGACTGTGAGAAAGACAAGAAGAAAAGCTGTAGGTTGGGCACTCCGTTTCCCGCCGTTTCCGTTTCCGGTAGGTTGGGCACGTTTCCATGCTTCAGAGGTATTTAGTGGTTCGTCTCTTTGCTAGATACCAACAAAAAGTGGAACATATCATTTAGATAGGAGCCGTTCAATCCAAATGGTTACCACTAGATCATCCACCAAAACCCTACCATCACCACACTTCCCACCACATCCTACACACGGCGTCATTTATCCACCACAAACCATGAATCTAACCTAGAAAATTCTACACGAAACTCGGCGGTAGAGAATGAAGAAGTGATGGGAGAATGGGCAGTGGCGGATCTAGAAAAAATATTGATTGGAGGCACGATAGTGTTATAAATAATCATATCAATTAACGCATCAACGAAATGTAATATTACCAAACATTATGTTAATTATAACTATGAACTTTTAAGATACTTCTTCAAGAATCATTTAGCTATAAATCTATAATTGGATTAATTAAAAGGAAGAACATGGGAACGGACTAAACATCAGCACAACTGCACAAGGCAAAATAATATTCTCGTTTACTGCAAACTAGAAAATTTATGTAATTATTACTATTAATTGACCGCAAATTTACTCCATTGATTAGGACACCAAAAAAATAAAACAAAGGAACTCACGCTGGCCATTGCACATACAATTAATATCCATAGGCTCAAGCCTATGTTCAGTGGGGGCCCATGACCACAGGGCGCGGTGTAAATCCGCCAATGAAAATGGGCTTTGCTTTCGATGCGGAAACAATCATCCACTAGTTGGCAACTCGTTATTAAGGGTGGTTATTAAAACTCCACAGTGGTCCTTAAATAAGGAGTACTTCTTAATATTGAAAAATGAACTTAAAGGAGTGACCTTTTTGGATGCTCTTAGCTTTCCTATTTTAGCATAGTGTCCACTCCTAGTTTTAGCCGCACTAACTCCAGTATCTTGTTAGTGGTTTAGTGGTAGTTTAGGATGTTTTGCTTGTTTAAGTCCTGGTTAGTCTCTTTGTAAGGATATAATGATTGTGATGAATTGAAAGAGGCAAGAGATCTTCCCACTACATATCCTAAGTGTGAGTTTCTTGCATTTAGTGAAACCCTCTTTGCTAGACACTGGCTTAGAGGTTCCCGTATACTTTTAAATAGTGAACCATATGTCACCTAATTCATCCAAGGGAACTTCTTGAAAGACTACAACAGTAACCATGCTTTTATCTCATCAGATGGAATCATTTACATGGAAACAGACCTGATTGAACATTAGTCGAAGGTGGCCCTGAAAGAGAAGGAGCAGACGCTGCATCAACCTTCACAGGGCTCTGAGTAGATATATTTGCCATTCCAGATCGAGTCAAGGCAGTACGAGCCTCCATAAAATTCTCCGATATTAGAACAAGAAATTGGGGATTCTTGAGATTTTCAATGGGGACGTCTGTAGCCCGTGAACTGTACTTTCCCTAAATTCAAAGAGATGGAGACATTAAGAAGAAAGAAAACAAATACAGCAGAAGCATCATCATTTAATTTAGCCTTTGGTATCGAAGTATGGAAGACTCTTCCTTTTCATGTTCAGTTGAAAACTAATTATGTCCTGGACCATTCAAAGAACATTAAGATCACACTTTCAAGACACTGTGTATTGCACAATTCAGGCCAGACAGTAGACAATAGTAAGTAAAAAGAAATTACTATGATTTTGTACAAGAAAGTAGGAATAACATAGAAAGGATAATTATATCCAGGTAATGAACATTTAAAAACAAAGAGTAGATGGTGCAGTATACTTCCATCAAATTATGGATAAGGAATCATGCAAAAGAACAACAAAAATACATTTCCAACTCTTACCGCATTATATATTGTCTTTAGTTTGGGAAGCTGCTTTGGACATATAACTGACAGGGAAATGGAACACTGCAAGAAGAGAATGCAATAGTATAAAGAAAGGGAAAATATAAATTTAAAGAGAGAGCAGGTCTTTCTAAATACCTGAGCAAATGATCTAGCAACTGCCTCAGCATCAGACAGACGACTATCAGTTGGAGAGTCCAGACTATCACCCTGCTCAGTCTTTAGTAGTTTGGGCCGATAAACTGGTGTAGGCAATGGGTAGGGGTTACTGGCTGCAACAAGAATACAATGTCTTTGTCCCTCCACATTTTGTTGCGTTTGATTCCCCACAGAAGAAAACATCTGGTTATGCAAGAGAAAAACCACATATAATTTGGTTGTTAAATACATAACAGCTGGATCCTTGATGCGAATTAGAGGGATTCCATTCCAAGTGAGCCGCTTATTCAAAATGAAAATTTTCATATCACTCACAGAATATTTGATTGATCTCAACTGTTACGGTTCCTTTTTCAAATAAGAACTCAATGTGTGAAACCAATACGTAAAATCACTACTTTTTCACTGTTATAACTACTACTCTTAAGATACAAAACAACAGTATGTAGTTAAATCGTTCAATTTTCAAGTGTCATCAAACAGGAAAAAAAATCCATCTACGATAATATACCACATACAGCTTCAATTTGGCCAACTTTTGGCATTTTTTTAGAGTGAACAATAGATGGTGCAGATAAACCAGCAAAAAAACTTCAATCAAAATTAAAATGGTCAAAACTTATACAAACCATTAAAGCCTCAGCAAGCCCTTCCGCAGTTGCAGCATCATTGAAACCACCACCACCAAATGGTATTGCTGAAAGCCACTGAAAGAACACATCAAGATCTCTTGTCCAACCACTCCGTTGCACTACACAGCCTACAGAAAACAATAAGCAAAAAAGGAACAAGGTCGAACACCGGTGTCATCAGTTCAGTGTGTAACAAGCTTCATTCATAGAAATAAATAGAAGTGCTCACCACAATAAAAGCCATGAGCATTGAACACAACCAGAGAGAACTTAGCACCAGGAGAAGATTGCTTCTACAGAGATCAGTAATATACCAACACATAATCTAATCAGTAATTACTAAAGGATCCAATATCAAAAAAGAACAAGAAAAACGGATGCAATGGTTTAAGTCAGCAATGGATGAGCCAAAGTGAAAAGAGGACTATAATCCTTTAGAATGCGCCTAGAGTAGATCCACATAGATATATGTAACAATAAGTGAAGATAATACAGTGAGTACTGATTAACACAGCAGGCTTTGAGACCAACAATTGTTTGCACAGGTCATTCGCTTTTATACACTCTATGTTTCATGTAAAACAAACCATAGGGCAACATGCAGGGGAGAAATCAAACAAATGGACACAAATATATCGATTTGGTACTCGATCAGGAACTCACTCAGAAATGTCGAAACAGCTATATCACCAATGCATTACTGAAAAAAATAAATTAACTAGACAGAAGCATGAGATTGACATAGAGAAAAGCATGAGATTGATATCAATAAAACTCGTACAACATATACCTGGCTTGCCGAGTCATCAGCATAAAACCCCCTACACAAATTTCAGAAGAGATGAATCAGAGTATTATATATGGCATGGAAAGTTAGAAAAGGAAAAACAATAACAATCTTATATACATAAAAGATTAAAATGTCAGTGAAAAGTCAACCTAGGAGCAAATAAAAAACAAACAGTGCATCCAATTTAATATTGCATGCAGATATGCATGAGGAGTTAACTTATGCAGTTACTGTCATTTTTAACCACAAATCATTTTCCATTAACCAACCACATTAAAACTCATCACATCACCCATTTCCTGCCCTTCCCCCATTTACGTCCTGCTAAGTGGAGTATCCAGATTTCTGTCTGTCATGTAATGATAACATGATATAGATAAAAAATGCCAAGAACAATGATCCATTAATTTCATATTTTTTGGAAATTATAGAAAGATGCCAAAAATAATGGATGATCCTATGTTTCCGAAAGTTGGTGAAATGAGAAAGGACCACTAGAAAAGAATACAATAAAAAGAGTACAACCTCAATATCACTATTAAGAAAGTGGCATAAAATGGAACCAAATCCTTAACTCCCCTAGGTCATCGACTAAATACATAAACAAGAAAGAATGACTTCAAAGGGTGTCTGATCCCTATCATATAGGTAGCAAGGATTATTTGCTATTAAATACCAAGAGCTGGTGTTCCTCAATCATAGCAATCAGATTTTTGTTCACTATTTGGTATACTCCTTATTTCATCCTCATCACGTGCAAATTTCAGTTACAAGAGGATTCCTCTAAAGCTCATCAATATAGCTTCCATATGACTTAATTGGTACTAAGAGCCGAACCAAATATGAGCTGTACTTTCTTTGAAACAACAAGACATAAATGTATGGAGGATCATTGCGTAAAAAATCAAACCAAGGAGCATACAGCAAAATACGCTAACGAAACATCTGATCTACCTCCAGCCTATATCTTTGTTAAAGAGACTCATCCATCATAATTGTAGAAGCAAAAGTTACGCCTTCTAATTAACACCATACCGAAATTATAGCACAAACTCAAACCTATGGCATAAAATTGGAGGATCTCACTTGAAAATGCACCCAGAAACATACAGTATATCATTGAGATAATATACTACAAATAACTTCATTTTCCTGGATCATAGCTCCAAAACCACCTAAATTTTACTCTTCCATAACAGCCTAAATTTTACTCTTCCATAACTTTGCATTGCAGGGAACATCATGAAATTACAAAATAAGCAATACTACATATTAAACAAAGCACATTGAAGGAATAAAAACTAACAAACCGCTAACCAGCACTGTACCAGTACGAGAGCTAATGAAGTAAAACACGATATACACATCGAGTTTTGAATACCTGATGATTTTGTCGAGGTAATCGGAAAAAATAGTTTGCCAGTAAGGACCGGTCGCGGCAGTACCTTCCACGGCGACAATCAATTGCCGCTCCGGTGCCGGCGTAGCCATTTGATTAGCTTGCTAGAGCGAGAGAAATAACATGCAAAATCACGCAGCCTCCGCGATAGAGTGTGAAACTGTGTGCAAATTTGGGGGATTGGGAAATTTTCCGTCTATTTCGGTTTATATAGATGCTGTGCGCGATTGATGAGTCTAAACTAGTTTAGACTTTAGGGGCGACTTAAAATAGGGCTAAGTATCATTTTAGCCCTTGGGTTATCAAAGATTGACCCCTTACACCCCCTATGTCATCATGTTTTTGTGAAAACATAAATGGTCAAGGGCGGACTAGTAATGGGCATGGTAGCAATAGAGCTCTAACTAGTGTTTTTACTGTTTTTCAATCTTTTTTAAAAGCATTTGTGAATAGTAAATGCTCCATTATTTAATGTTAACTTAGAATTGCTTGTTCTTGACTGAGTACAGTTGATAGATTAAGTGTCCTGGTATTAATCTGATTGCATTGAGTATTGATTATCATGTATTGTATCGTGATTCGTGAATGTAGTAGTATATCACCAAATTAGCTTTTTGAGCATTCAATATTTCTTCCAGTGTGTCATTATTTTCCGCTTCGAGATTGTTAGAACTTAAATAAAAGTTGCAGGTTCGAATGAAGCTAATATTTTTGTGCCAGAAATTAAACTGGAACTGACAATAGACTCTGAAGAAGACGATACTCTTTAGAAGTTTAACTGTCTCTTTTTTATCCTTTGAAATTTCTCGAACAATGCCGCTCAATTTATAATGGTAAGGAAAGCAGCATAAATGTAAACTCGCGCACGTGATTTCAAATGGTCTGTTTATTATTTTTCTTTTTATTACTCCGTCTTCATTTATTCAATATCTTATTTATAATTGGTTGATTTAAATTAAAATTATGTGTGATAAATTCAATCTTCCCTAAACTAGTTTTTATCTACTTTATTAGCTTCTACATTATAGAGAATCTGATTTTGTTAACTAATACATTTTTAAATATGTCTCGCCTTCTCTCCCAATTCCCAAACTCATTCGCATCCCCTAAAATTCATATTTCTCTACAAACTTAGAGAACCAATTGTCCTAGCATAGTTAACCAAAGGCAATGTCTTAGATATGAGAGGTTTAGGGTTCAAACCCTCACTCCTCCATTGTGAGCTGGAAGGGATTCTCTCCTAATCTGTAGAGTCTTCATTCCCTCCATCTGCAAGAGGCGTGCTCAAAAAAGTGACAGTAGTTGCATCAACTAGTGTACAGTGTTGCATTAGTGGGTGTAAATGTGATTCTTACCCCCATTTAAAGTCAAGTGAGGACGGAGCTCGCTCGATATATTGGATTAGTATAGTATGCTAGATGCTAGATTAGGATTAGATTATGATAGAGTATGATCTATGTATCAAATTAGGTCTTTGTAATGAACATGTGTGCGTTCGACTTCAAGGTACTGGTTTTAGGTATTGATTTGAACCGTATGTAGGAAATTATGTTGATGTAAATGATTTTAGAGAAATCACTACAACAAAAATGACTTGAGTAATCATTGAAGCAAATGATGTTGCAACAATATGATTTGGGAAATCACTTTTATCACTTGAGGAATCATTGCATCAAAATAATTTGAGCAATCACTTTGGTGTAACAATCTTGTCATCGTTTTGGTATACTGAAAATGCATGCATGGATTTAGTTCATGTGGATTAGCCACAAGCATCAACTACTCAAAATGATTTTTATCAAAGTTGTTATACCTATATATGTTGATATTTTTACTTAAACTAGTCAATTTTTATAATTTATACAAAATATATTAAATCATGGAGTTTCAAATATGAAATTATCTAAATTTAGAATATATGGATGAGATTTGATTGAAAGTGCATAAGTAGTTATTTTTGGAATTAACTTTGCAAATACGTTGATTTCATGTCATAAGAAAAGCATTTGTAATTGTCTAATTATTTTCAGTTCTTTATCCTGTGATCCAGATATGACTGTGATTCTCCAACACTGCTATCTGATCCTTTCTAACCTTCTATTTCTGCATTAGTTTCTTCATCTCATATTTGGTATGTTTTATTTTGATTTCAGAAAAGATTCTATCCATACTCTTTTCATACTTGTATAATTTAGTTTAGTTCAATTTAGTTAATAAAGTACTTATTTAATTTTAATTTAATATAGTTCAAGTTAATATAAAGCGGACTAGAAAAACTTCAGTTTAATTCAGTTAATATTTATTTGTTTTTGAAAATTCAAAAGGTCAAACTAGCTATACAGTTGACCCGCGGGAAACTGGACGAAGTCAGAAGTCAAAACCAACTGGAATTCCAATATGATTCTTCTTACAGAAGTTAGAAACCGAATCCATATGAGAAACTAAAATCACCCGACCATTATTTGTTGTTAGAATAAAAAAGATTCTTACAGAGTCCCAACAAGAATAGTTAAGTATTAAAGTCGTCGAAATCTCAAACTTGATTGATCAGCTAATCATAATCGCCGCCTTCCACTTTCACTCTTGTTTCTCCAAAATTTCCGCTATGTTTCGTATTTAGAGTCCTGATAAAATTCAGACAGGCCCTTTTGATGATTCACACAGAAAAAGTTAAGTGTAAGAGATGATGATCAATTATTCAGGTTTGACAAAGTTAAGAACAAAACAGGTATTTTGTAATATCGATTGATCAGATTACACTGTGCTATTTGTTTTTCCTGTGTGTTTTTTATATGATGATCAGTGTAAACAATGTTATCTTTCGCAGGTTTTGTTCGATGAAGTGTTTGCTGTTTGTGATTCTAAATCGCTCGAGCTGCTGAAAGATATGAGCTCCAAACGAAGAGCGATTCAGGAGGCCATTGATGACAGCAGCTCTGTTACAGAAGCTATTGCCAGGGAAATGTCAGGGGGGTTGACTTCCCGTTGCGAACAGGTATATACATATATATATATATATATATATATGTGTGTGTGTGTGTTTGGATTGATGATATTTAACTTAGTTTTGGTTTATTATTACATCTTTGAGTGTGTGTTAATTTAGTTCACTTCAGTTGAAATCAGTTGCAGTTCATGAATTATGTTACTGTACACTAAATTTTATGATTCTGATTCTGTGATTCTTGCAAAGCAGGACATTCAGAAGCTGGAAATGTACTTGCCATTGTTAGAAACCCTGGTTTGGGAAGTCTCTTCCAATGTTGCTAATCCCTCCGTGATTAGTTCGATCCCGGAGATGAAGCTGAGATGGACTAGTGCTCTTACATCATCGCCCATCCTATGTAACCGCGCAAAGTATTACCAGATCGACGCTTTGAAGTTCGAGTATGGGATGGTTCTTTTTCTGTATGGTGCAATGCTTAGAGACATGGCTCGCGAAAACCTCCCAAAGGGTCAGTAATTTGGTATATATATAGTTTGTCAATATTGTTTCTTGATCAGGATTAGGTTGTTTAAGGTTGTTATGCTGATTCTAGGTTTTGAATTGCCTCTTCAGATTTGGCACAATCTGCTAATCTTTATAGAAAGGCTTCTGGAGTGTTTGAATACTTAGCTCAGAAGGTTCTTCCGTCTTTAGCCGTGTTTGTACTGGCAGAGAAGCCTCCTGAATCTGTCCCAAATGTGGTATCAGTTATGTCGCTTATTTGCTTGGCTGAAGCACAGGTTAGTTTCTATTCGATTCAGTTCTGTTCAGTTTAGTTATCATTCCGTTTAATGATCACTGAAAATTTCTTAGGCTGCAACTGCTAGGAAAGCGGAAGAGAAAGGAAACTCCCCGAGCCTCTTGGCTAAATTGCATTCTGGTGTCGCAGACTTCCTAGATGAAGCTTTGCGAATCCTGCATTCGTCTAGAAAAGAGTGCAAGAATGTTTCATCGCGGCTAGAAGTATGTTTTCTTACATTATCTTGTAAAATTATGAAATATTTTGTCAGAATTTTTTCTTATGTTTTATGATCTTCTCATATTTGTAGGAGTTTATTGCAAGTGCACAAGGTTTACACAGCTTGAAAAGCCACATGTACCTGGCAGAGAGCCTAAAGAATGATGAAAAGATTGGTGAGGCCATTGGAGTTCTTCAGCAGTCTAAAAACGATGCTGAGAAGTTTAGCCCTAGAGAGGATTCGAGCCGAGTAGTTTTGAAGCAGCTGATCAAGGATGTGACTCAGCTAAAGAGAAAGTATGATCACGAGAATGATTTCGTGTGGCACGACAAAATCCCGTCTCATTTCATCTTGCCCGAGCCCGAGCCTGTAAAACTTGCAACTGTTATTTCTTACCAGTCTCGAAGATTAGAGCGCTCGATTCAATTTAAAAAGTAAGGTACATCTTTGTTCACTGTGTTGGATTGGATGAGGAGCGTTGTTGGTGATGTTGTATACAGCAGTTAGCTAGTGATCAAGTCAGTTACAATCAGGTTTTCTGTTGATTGCTTTGGTGAGTTTCAGATTGTGTATTTGATCTGATGAAATTCATTGGAAATGTGTATGAACCTGATTGGATGATTTGGTGGGAGTTTTTGGCTTGTTCATGATCTTGAATGGTTTTCTTGATGTGAAAAGGCAATGCAATTCATCAAGGTAAATTGCATTGTTGAAATTGTAAGTTTGTGTGGCCGTTGAATGGTTCGTTAGAGCCTGAGAGGGTATATTTCACAACTTTGACATGCTCATGTTCCAATTAATGGATAAAATCATCATAGAAAAGAAGAAATATAAAATGAAAAGAGAATTAAAAGTAGCAATTAAAATTGAATTGTTAACCTAAAACTAGTAGTTTTGAGGAGCATAAGGGACAATCCTCACATTGTCATTGTCGAAGTCATTGTCGAAGTCATTGTCGAAGTCATTGTCGAAGTTAAGAACGCAAATTCTAGGAGTAATCTAACCAACGTCTCAATCGCTGGGCTACATACGTGAATGTACACTAGTAGTTTTGAAGTTGTCTATGTTGTGGGTTTAAGTGTGGTTGAGTTGGATTTTATACTTTTACTTTCGATATTTTACAAAGAATAAGTTTTTAGTTTAAAATTGAATCGGAACTTGATTCTTTCTGACTCTTTAGTTTTTACGCTTATCTCGAATCAAACCATTCCAAAAAAAAAAAAAATTGATTCATATTCAAATGGTGATGCATCAAATAGCATATATTTTAATACAATATTATAGACATGTTTTAAATGGAATTTGTTTTAATTCAGATCAATATGGGGAAATAAAATGAAATTTGTGTTATATTTTCAAAATGTTGTGGTTAGTACACGTTGGATATTGTGTGGTCAATTATTGTGGTTAGTGAATTCGCGGGAAGAATGACATGACATTAAGGATTCAAGAAACAAACACCAATGAATGAATCTCAGTCAGCCACGAACCCAGCACAAACACAAAACCACTTCAACCTTCAAAAAGTGTTCATACTCTATTCTCAGCTTCAACCAACACCATGGTAATTCAATGCAAGTTCATCCCCAATTTTAGTTGCGGACCGTATACGACAAAACCCATGTCTCCGATTCCAATTCCCCGTTTCAATTCTCCCCAGAAAGGGCCAATTTGCATCAATCATCATCATTTTTTAAAAATGTCAAGAACAAGGTAAAATCCCTGTTATAAATTACTTCTTGGTGCTTTTTTACCTTTATCCGTTGTTTGATATGTTAATTATTTTGTCAGGGGAGCTGCTTTATCTGCTGTTGTTTCTGAGGAAAGTGCTGTTGAATCCAGTAACAGTGGGACTGGCTTGTTCAAGCTCACTTATTTGGAGGTGGGATTTTGATTTAGGGTTTCATTTGGTAAATATTATACTCGCCTGACCAAAATTGATTATTTTGTAAAGGTTGAATATCATCAATGTATAAGTGTGATTATTTATCATGACATGTCTTATTAGATTCGATAAAAACGCATATCTTTGAATCATCCTGTGATTTTTTTACTATACTTAATTGAAGATTTTAATGGTCAAAACTGTTTCTTGAATGAAATGAAAATAATTTGAAAGTTAAATCGGGACTGCGTTGGACTTATTTCACAGGGTTTGAATGAGTTCTATTTGATTTATGTTGGAATTAGGGAAATAGTTGGCTGTGGGATGTTGGAGGGGTGAAAATTCTGGTTGATCCAATTTTGGTTGGGAACTTGGATTTTGGAATTCCTTGGCTTTATGATGCTGCTAAAAGGTTTATCAAGAACTTTCAGGTATTACTTAGTTATTCTTTGGTGATTAATTCCTTTGGTGGGGGATTTTTGTGTTGATATCATCTGGGATTGTTGCAGCTTGACAATCTTCCTGAAATTGACTGCATGTTAATTACTCAAAGCCTTGATGATCACTGTCATTTAAAGACCTTGAAGCCCCTCTCTCAGAAGTTGCCGACGTTGAGAGTTATTGCAACTCCTAATGCCAAACCACTGCTGGATCCTCTTTTCAGTAATGTGAGTCCTTCAATGTCTTCTTGGTAATGAAGTTGTTTCGCTGTACCTATGTTGTGCTCTAGTTCCTGGTTGTTCATATTTATTTGAGTATATGCTTACAGGGTCTCATATGAGGAAGCATGTACAATTATATGATCAACACTGACTATAGAGAAAAATTTACAAATGAATAGTAGTACCAACACTATTGTTTACTGGATATTTCCTTAAATTGTTACTAAGGTATGAAAACCAATCTGTTTTTTGCATGAAATCATGAAAATATTTGTTGTAATATCTGCTGAGAAGATATCAACCTATGTAGCTTATGAATGAATGGTTTATTCCTCATAGGTCTAATATTGTCATATACTGACATCAACTTGTTTATTACTGGAGATTTCTGTAAATCATTACAGAACTTTTTGAGAAGATGCTAACGTATATGAGCTTCGTTCTAGTATTGAAGAAGGCATACTTTTATTTCAATTAGCTTCTTTTACATAGTTCACGACATGGACTACTATCATCTAATGCAGAAATGTAAATTCGATACTTCTCCATCCATCCCATAATTAGAGTATCATTGGTGATAGTGTCAATGTAGTAGTACTCTAGTAGAGTATCCTAATGTGTATATGTTTTTCCTCTTCATGTTAATCAACAGGTGACATACTTGGAACCCAGTGAAGAAACGGAGATTCAAGTGGGAAACAGTTACCCTGTCAAAATTAAGGCTACTGCAGGACCAGTTCTTGGTCCTCCTTGGCAGCGTCCAGAGAACGGGTATTATTACATACTTATTTTACCATCTGAATTTTATGAATTGTCTTTCCAAGGTCTTGACAACATAGTATCTATGTTAATGCATTTTCCAGATACCTAGTCACTTCTGCACAGAGTGGCATGTCTCTTTATTACGAACCACACTGTGTGTACAAGGAAGAATCTTTGGAGAATGCACATGCTGACATTGTAATAACACCTGTTACAAAGCAACTTTTACCGTATTTCACTTTGGTTTCTGGGCAAGAGGATGCTGTTCAGCTTGCTAAATTACTGAACGCAAGGTATACTCTGTTGTCTTCCTAGCTTTAAGTATATTACTTTCTGCAATTAAGGTAGTGGCAATACTGTTGAGTTTCTGATTGTGTGATCATATTTTGCTTCATAGGTTTATTGTGCCGATGAGGAATGGTGAACTTGAGAGTAAAGGACTTCTTGCCAGTATCGTTCAGTCCGAGGGAACAATAGAATCATTCAAGGTTAGACTTTTTTTAGTTCCTTAGTGTAAAAATAGTTTGTTTATGTTTGTTCATATCATCCAACCGAACCATGAGTCATGGACTCACATATCTTGCTTCTTTTCTCCTCGATTCTTATGTTTACTTTTCAGTATGATTAATTGATCATTGAAAATTGAGCACAGTTAGGTTAGAGAAGTATGATTAGTCGACATAGCTAGTGAGATAGTTCATGCTCTTTTCTCTCTGATATCTTTGGCATTCGTGGAAATGCAGGAAATTTTGTCGAAGGAACTTCCAAATGCAGAAGTGCTCGAACCTACCCCAGGGGAACCCTTGGATGTGCCACCTCCTGTGTAAACCTCTTATGATTTTTTGTATAATTGAATCCATAGAGAACTAGCAGTCTAGTGTTGTTTGTATCAGCATGAACACGTGGCGATTTTCTGTAATTTAGCGTTAGATCGACAAAGAATCTGCACCAGAGCTGAAATTATGTTAACTGAGATGAAGAGAGGTTAACATGCTAACCATGACTACAGCTGATCAATGAAGTCATATTTCAGGTCTTTTGAAGGACTGCTCTCTTTCTTCACTTCATAAGCTGTTTTCTAATATTTTTCACAGTATACTTTTAAATTCATTATGCTTAAAAATCATAATAGAAAATATCATATATAAATTGAATGTATTCATGTATGATGAAGTACAAATTTGTTTTTTATTTCAAAGAGTAATCCAACTATGAAACAAATGCAAACTAGAGTGATGACAGAGAGTATATGAAATTGATATTTTCCTAATATTCGAACTTCCAACATTTGTTGCATATAAAGTAAAACAATAATTCCCCTTTTACTAATTCTCAATTGAGACATGTCTCCATTGAGACCAAAGATTATATGAGACTGCTATTGATTGAATTTGTCGTTGGTGAGCTTTAAACCCGCCGATTTCCTTGATTGAATTTGTCGTTGGTGAAATTGACCAAGGAAATGATCAAGGAAATTGATCGAAAGATCAAGCAAATTGAACGAAGATCAAATTAACTGAAAAATCAAGGCAAAACAAAAATACTCAAGCACATTGATTGAAAGATCAAACAAACTGACTAAAAGATCAAGCAGAAACAGTAAATGTTCATTCCCCCTGCTCTTAGTCTCCACAAGGACAGGTCTCACCCAAGATTTTCTCTTTGTCTTTTCAACACTGAAAATGTTACTGAAAGCAAAGTTATGAATAATCTTAGGCGAGGGAATATGAATATTCGTGCAAGAAAAATTCCATTCCAAAGCCATGGGAAGTAAATTATAGACTTGCAATGAAGAATATGCTTTATCAAACACAGCACAATTCCAATGCTGTTGTTTCGAAAATATATCAACGGGATTTTATCCAAGCAAGATGCTGATTTTGAATGTAAGATTAGTATTTCACTTTATTCAGCAAAATATATAATACTTAAATAAAATTTAGATTAAATCAGTTACTATATGATTAAAAAAAAATTGCTCTCTTTAATTCAATTCAGTGAAATTTGCAATGAGAGATAAGTTCAAAAAAAACATACCATATAAACTGAAATAGCAAGTTATTAATGAAATCCGCCATTTTTGAATTTTAGTTCTAAATATTTACTATAAAACTTTTTTTGATATATATTTTAGGCCCTGTTTACCAGAGCTTATCTGTAGATCAGTTTAGTTCAGTTCAATTCAGTTCAGTTCAGTTCAGTTCAGTTCAGTGAAAATGTAATTTGATGAAATTCAAGTTAATTCAGTCATGCTGATTCCATTTTTCAATACATCAATTTTCAGTTCAGTTCAGTTTAGTTCAGTTCAGTTCAGTTCAGTTCAGTTCATCAAGAAATAAGCTCTAGTAAACAGGGCCTTATTCTCTTATTCTCAAACCAACATATATCAAACACACCATAATCCTACCTAGCCTCCACTTCCCATCAGACATTTTCTGAAGAGTGCAATTTGATGCTTATATTTATTACTTATAACAATTTCCCTTTAATATATTTAATAAATTCAATGGTTGGAGGGATATTAAATGTATATTTTGTAAAGAAAGATTCCCCAAAGCCACGGGATGAAGCCATTGACCTAAATGTAGAATATCCCTACTTCCTTAAGAATATTCTACTGTGAATTATATTTACAGTACGAAACAAATCATATTATAATAATATTATATGGTTAAATGGTAAATATCATATTTTTAATACCTATTTACCTAATTTTCTTCTATCTTCTTAAACCATCTAAATTATTGCCCCAACATTCTAAACTTTAGGCCCTAACATTTAATAAATATTCTTTTTACCATTACATTAGATTTGACCAGTCAAATATAGTTGATTTAAATAAAAATTTGATTAGTTTATGAATATTTTTTGGTCACTTCACAGTCTCAAATAAGAGTACTTTGCGGTAAGTACGTGTTAAAAAGAAACATTTTTTACGAGATTGGAGTTATTATACAATAATATTAATTATTTGAGTTACTTTTATTTGGACTTGATGTTTTTACTTTTTACACTTAAGTGTGATCTTTTGTTGGTTTGAACTTTTATTTAATTTGATGTTTTAGATTTTAGGTCTGATGTTTTATATTGTTTGATTTTTAGATTTTGGACAATATTTTTTCACTTTATTTCCAGATTTTTTTGTTTTACGACATAAATAATTAAAATAATTGTATAGTAACCTCCAATTTTGTTGGATGCAATCTCATTTTAACATGACCTTACATGAGACGCTCTTTTATTATTATTATTTATTACTATTATTTCCATTTCATGTTTTTTTTTTCCTTTTTCTATTTTCCTTTGATTTTTTACAATACGATTTTCTTCACTATACTCTTTCTGTTGGGAAATTGACCCCCTCCGCGCAGCTCAAAATAATAATAAAGAAAATACATAACACGGATTTAACGTGGTTCACCAATTGGCTACCTCCACGACCAGAAACAGATTTATTAGGCTCCCAGATGTGGCGAATTTCTCAAACCCAAACGGCCATCTTGAAATCACACCGATTACAGACACAGACGAGAGTATTTATAATGCTCTCTCCAGCTACAGATTCGGAAACTAAATATGACTTTGCCTAATTTAAGTCATAAACAGTTAGATTTACCTAATCTATAAATCCGATAACAGAATGGAATTTTAACTTTCCATTTATTACAGAAAACTGATTAAAGGAATTCAATTAAATCCTAACACTTTCACCTAGATGCTCATAAGAGCATCTCCAATGCTAAGAAGGTCATGAGTAAAATTCGCTTCATTTTATCAACTTTTGATTGAGCGTTAATATGATGTAGATTTGAAAGATGTGTTTTCAAAATTTTGCTCTCCAATGTACAAGCGTTAGTTTTTACAATATTAATGTGAGACGGAAAGTAAAAATAAATTTGGTAAACAAATTAATTGCAATATTATATGTAAAAAGGAAAGTGAACACAAATTTGGTAAACAAACTAATCGACGCCTTCAACATGAGTGTCAATATATTGAAGGTCTATTTGACACTTTCACTTCACATGTGCATCCACGTCAAACTGACATCTTAATTGATGCTTGCATTGGAGATAGATTTTAATCTCTTGTAACAATCAATCATATGTGTTAATCAACATTTTCAATATTGAAAGTTGCATTGGAGATGCTCTAACACTACTCTCCGCCAAAATCGCAACCACAGACTAATATAGTCGTCTGTGCCAAAGTTCACCTTATTCTTTCAAGTCAGTTGCTATTACCGACACTACTCTCCCCCAAATCCATTTTTCGATTAGAGTTGAAAGTATTGCAATAAAAATATGAAACAAAATGCGCGAAGGCCCTAAATTTTGTCATAACCGACGTGATTATTTTGGACTAATTAGGTTAACTTTAGAGAATTTAAAATAAATGTTGCCCTCTACATGAAAGAAGAATATTCTTCATTATTCCTCTTTTTCTTCTCTTTCCTTATCAATTTTATCATTTAATTTATTTTTATTTGTTTTTATACAATTCTCTCTTATCTTGTCTTGATACAAACAACCACTTTCCTTTTCCCTCGTGATAACATTAACATCGGGTTTATCTTCTTTGACAAATGTATAAGAAAAAAATTATTTCAATTAATCAACCACACCTTTTGATAATAAAATACAACCATTGCAGTACAAATTCCAGATAGGATGAGCTCTACAATCACATGAGATCCAAGAAGAAAGTTGGCATTACCCCTTCGAAAATGATCAAGTACACGTAGTATACTCAGCGAGATAATATAAACAATCGATTGTCAGCCGGAAAGAATATGTTGACATTATCTTTACAACAACAGGTCATAACATGTTAGGTACTGATATAACGCCCGCTAAATGTCGCATTGTGAGAGGTCGAAGTGTATGAACAAGAAAAGTGACCTTAAAGTTTATGAAGCATAGGGAGGAATATGCTTTGAATCTTTGGATGAAATTGGGCTTGGAAGTGCAATAATCGGAAATGTTGTGGGTGAATGTGGGAAAAAGTGGGAAATGAGGTGGACAACACAAGGGCTTGTTTGGAAAAACCAAAAAGATTAGAGGATTAAAATATATTTGACCCAAAGTATAGGGCACCAATCCATCTGTAAGTTTTGGATCTGAGTAGAGAAAAATAAATGTGAAGGGTCATTTGACCTCCTATGAATTCGAAGGGCCGTATTAATTTAAACGCCTCTCAACTCACGCGGGCGAAAATTATGCCCACGTTTCGTGTCCATCATTTTCCAAACAAGAAATATTTTTTTATTATTTTTCACCCTTCCTCGATATTCGCCAATGTTGCCATTATAGGAAATTATAAATTTTAGACTGTTTTTGCTAATATTTTGTCTTATCTTGAGACTACAAATATATAAAAATATGTTTTTGTTAATTTTTTATCTTATCTGGAGAGTTGAGACTACAAATATATTAAAATATAATGGAAATGGAAGAATTAGCAAATTACAAAATGTGAAAATGCGAGATCACTGTAAAATTTTGTTGGACTTAGCTATTTAAAAATTACGTTTTTCACTATTTTGAAATACAGTTTGACAAGATTAAATTAGACTAGGGATATATTTCAAGCAAGCAATTTAACCATGGATGAACACATGTACTACTACATTTGTACACACGTTACCTCCCACTAATCAAAGATTAAGACCAATGATAATATCGGATTAGGCAGAATGAGACAAGAATTCAAAATAGTCAATCCCCATTTAATGGCCTTTTAAACCACAATTAAACAATAATCAAACCCTAACACTAGCACTTGATTGCATGAACCACTCCTCTGAACAAATCATTAATAAATTTGATTAAAGAAATTCATAAAATACAAAGGGAATCTTGGAAGGCAAGATTCTGTGGAGGATCAGGGAATATTAAAATCACCATATGATACTTTGGGAAGAAGATAAATTAAAGTAATTAATAATTAAAGAAATGGGGGAGAATATACCTGGCCAATGGAATTGAAAATCTGGTGCATTATTTGTCTCCAAAAATCTTTGGTGACTAATTATTATTATAAAATAATGCCAAGAAAGATGCATATGCTTGGCAAGGGTGAGAATATTCCTAGTTGGAGACTTGAAATGGTCATTATTTTTCATGCATTGTTGTGACAAACACTATGTTGTCATTTTACGTTCATCATAATCCAATTTTTTTTAATCTTTAATCCAATTGATTGAGACCATTTATTTAGTACTGGCTGCTAATTTGCCATGTCGGTTGTCCTTTTGGTATATTAAAACAAGTCCAACAGGTTCCCTACAAGATTCTTCAAGATATAATACTACATTCTTATATTTCCTTTTTTTTGGATTCAATTTCAACAGCTTCCCTAAAATTTATTGCATGTTCATTAAATTTCTGTATTTTATCTCTTTATTTCTATTTTCCCTATTTAAATATATTTTGAAATTCTAATATTTTAAATTAGGTTTAATGAAAAAATGTGAAAAATATATATTATTAAAATATACATTACAACGAACATAACAAGATTTCACATGATAATATTCAAATTTATATATGCATGCGAATATAGTCATGTAAGATCTTGTTGCGGTCGTTATAATATGAAATTTAAGAATATATTGTTTTTATAATTTTTTGTTGTGTATAACTAAAGATATTTACCTTTGAAATGTATATTTAATTTGTAAAAAAAAAAGACGCAAACACATGAATAAAAAATAATCAGTCATAAGTGCAAAAGCATTAAATTTTGCTTCCCCAAATCTTTTTTCTCTCTCTACAGATTTGGGGAAGCAACATGGAGATTTTGAAAGTTGGGGAATGAGATGGGGAAACTGTTATAGCTGAAAAATAACTCAAATTTCCTAAATTTATTGAAATTCATCAACTTTGGGAAGTTGTTATACTTGCTCTTATAATATCTGTCTATTTTGTACTTGTATTTGTATTTGTACATATATATAACTGGTTCCACTAATTTTATTGCTCTTAATATTATTTTGAAAGGGGCAAAGTTGTCTCTTCAATTTATAAATCATATTTTAATTTGAGAAAATTTTATACCAACCTTATCTAAACTCATACCCTGGATTAAAAAAAAAGTCAAATTACCCCATAACTTTTATTTTTTTTGTTCTAAAACAAAGCCTTGAACCAATACCTCCATTATTGTTTGACTTTGTTAGACGATAACTCACATTGAAAACGAATAGTCTCAAGGTTCAATATATAAGGTTGGTGGCCCTTCATATTATTTCCATAGCGTTATTTTCATAATCCCTCCGTTCCAATCCAAATATCATGTGATCGAATTTTATTTCCTCTACATTGCTCAGCAAATTGTCTCATCGGGACTTTGTTTATGTTATCATAGCATAGATTCAAATTTAGGTTTAAGTGACTCAACTGATTCGTGCCATCGAGAGGGTTTAGCATAAGAAACTCTCATAGACAAGAAATAGAAATAGGTTCTTCTTCAAAGTGAATATGTGCATCTATTCTGTCTATCTTCATTTGAAAAAAGAAAAAGATAACAGTTTTTTTATAACACAATCCACGTTTAAGTGGAAATCGATCTCAATAATATAATATATATTGCAACTGGACAGTATAAATAACAATCTAAGAATAAGTATGTGAAGACTTCAATCCCATGTGATTATAGGCTGGAATTTGTTTAATTTACAAAGACTTTTATTTATTTACAGTTTTATGTCTCCTACAATATAAATATAATAAATTGTGTACTCTGAAAATGAAATATTAATATAATTTGATCATTACATATTTTTCAATTTTGTCGTTTAGAAAAAAATAAAATCTTGTCAAGTATATGAATTTGAAACCTTTTGACTATTTACATCTTAAGGTCCTAGAATAAGAACACTATGCTATTTTCGAAAAAAATAAAAATGTTTTTTTCCCTCAGTTGCAAATAGAATCACGTTGTTCAACGAATTTCAGAGGATAAAAAATTACTATAAGCACGACCAATAAAAGGTCTATAGTAGTCTTCATCTCGAAATGTTCATTTCAGGAACGAAAAAGGCGACTTAATTGATTTAACAAATTATACAATATAGTCAACAATTTCTAAAAGTAAATGGTTAGTATATAACCTGCAGCTGTTTGCCAATTAGATAGTGGACTTATAGCCTTTCAATTAGTTAGAAATACATGCATGCATTCAGTGACGGAACTAGAGCCAGGCTCTTGGGGGAGCGAGATCGAACAGGGGAGTGAAATTGCACTGTATAATCATATTTTTCAAAAATTTCGAAGGCTAAACGTCTAATTGCTACAGTAATATAGCCTGTAATCTGAAATCTTTGGGGAGCGGTCGCTGCCCCGCGCTCCCCCCAGTTCCGTCCCTGATGCATTCGTGGAGGCCATATAGAGCAAATTGTGGAATTGTGATTTAACGTAATTTTTGCTATAAATTTGTAGTAATTCGATCGAGTTATATCATAAAAATATGTTTACGTTATTCATAATTTATAACTTGAGATCATAACTGCTGAATAACGTCGTTTTATCATGCCGACTCTCATTAACCCTTCTAGCGTTTAGGTTTACCTTGTTCAACAAGAATTCCGGAAAACGGTCGATTCTCACCATAATTTGGAGCCAATCTTCCGTTGATTATCATCAGCAACACTGCAGACCTGAAATCACGATGGAGAATGACACCAAAATCGTGATTACGAGTCCCTTACGCCGTTCCGACGCGAGTCCGCCGGGGAAGGTGAACGAGAGCTTTCCGACGAGGTTTTTGAAGGCTCAGATGGCCGCCGGGCTGCTCAAGCCCGCTGAAATACTGAGCGGCAGCGAATTTCCATTCGAACGGGGAAGAACCGGAGATCGAGCGAGCAAGAACATGAATCGACTGTGCCTTTTGGGAGATTTGAGATCTGTAAAGGTTAGCAACAGTTTGGTGGGGCTGCTGAACACCGTGAGCTTAATCCTTTCGGTGGTGATTCTTGGCGGCGGATGGCTGGAGAGGCACGGCAGCATCGAGTGCGAGGGCTTCTTCCAGAAGGCGACGATTGTCGTCGGCGTGTTCCTACTTGTGGTTTCACTCGCCGGCGTGATCGGCAAGTACTGGGGTGTCTGGTGGCTGTACCTGGTGGTTGGCGTCTCGTGGAACGACATCGAACATGGAGAGGAGAAAGCTGAAATTCAGGCGGAGACTAGCGATGAGACACAGCCCAGCCATGATCCATGAGTCGAGGCAGATGGTTCCATCTGGAGGGCCTAATTCCATGGAAAGATGACCAGATGGTTCAGAACAGGCACACTACTACGTGCCTTAGTTTGGACTACTATTTCAGTTTTTTACTTGTTTGCAAATAGTCGGTGAGGAGTTACAGCTCGCTGAGATAGGAATTGATGCTCGAGCACCCCCCGAAGGCATCTCATGGGAGCAAGAAGATGAGGAACACCACTGGAAGCCCTTCGCTGTAAGGAAAGTTTGTCCAGATGAGACAATGCCAATGGTGAAATCATCGGAGTTAGGGATTAGTACTTTTACGGGACCATGTTGATCACTTTGGACTTTATTATGTTATTTAGCTCAATGCCTAGTGTCGCTCACAGAGTCTGGCCCCCTATTAGAGGGAGTTTTACCTGTCCATGTTCAATCGCAACTGGACGATTTTCAGTAAATTCTGAAAGCAATAAATATTTACCTTAAAAAAACGTCGTTTTATCATGAATTCATTCCATATTTGGAGCTAGTATTTGTTTTTTGAAAGCATTAATATGAAATTTAAAGTTGATCGGGTAAAAAATATAAATTTCTTATTTGCAGAGTCTTATCATCCCAATACCACAAATGAATCGATGAGAAGGTAAATCATGACCTCTAAATTTTTTTGCAATATATAATAGTCCCTTTCTAATACGTATTGAAAGTCTAACTAAAATATGCTATTCAGATTCAATGTTAATTCCATGGTAATTGTTACTGACGTTTCTTCCACTTATTTAAAATCAACTTTTAGACATGTTCTTCTCAGTTTATGTTTCGCTGAACTGAACCGAAATGAAATAAATGAAATCATAACGAAAATTAATGTATTAAAAAAATAATAATCAGCATAATTATGTTATCCTAATTTCATTAAATTACAGTTTTACTGAACTAAACCGATACTCTAGTGTTAAATTCAAAAGAATACGACCGATGGCAAGGTGGTGGATTTATCCAAACACCTAAAACAAGATAAAATCCTATCTTAAAATAGGCAATAGTTGGATGGAGAATGGTCCATACCAAATCTTATTCAAGGATTGAGGTCGTACAATTGTTTTGATTCTGGAAATGCTTTTCAAAGTGAAGAATTTTGCTTTATTCTAAAATTTGGTATCCACTGACATTTGTAAAAAACATAGGGGAGTGGTAAAAAAGCGAAGCTGATTTTAACCATAATCAGACCGTGGATTGATGATCAAGAATTCAAGATACATACCTAACATTATCCCCAACTTTTTGCAAATCATATCTTTTTTTTTGTAGTGGGTGATCTCAGATATGTTGCTCCCATTTTCGGTTTTGAGAAGAAAATACAGTCCTCAATTTAAAATTAGTCATTTTCCGGTTTTTCATGTTTCTTTTTTTGAGCAATCAAAATTTTAATCATCTGAATTGAGAAAATGACATAAATGGTGCCCACTTTTTACAGGTCAATGATACAGTCAAGCATTAATGTGTTGAAAAACGATAAAATTATGTTTAGCGGACTTTCTTATAATATTTAAGAGTGGTATTTATACAAATTCGTAGGTAGCTAAACCAAAAAAGTTTAATGTTCAGGAAAGTAAACAGTATATTTTCCCGAGAATCACCAAGCAGTCGGAGAGGCAATTCTCGGAGATACCAAGCAGTCGGAGATCAGGTAATTCTCGGAGATACCAAGTAATATTGATTGATAGTTGTAAATGAATTGAGTCGAACTCGAAAAACCCCACGTTGAGTTCACTATTAAAATTTCCCGAGTTTGAATTTGGCTCAAACGAGTTAATGTAATTTTGGTTAGAACTCCAGTACAATCAAAAATTTTGAGCTCAAACTGGAGTTTGAGATCGATTTGAAACGCAGTGAAATATTTCCTTATATAAAATTTGCCTTTACAATATATTATATATATAATATTTGATAAATTATAATAGACTGATAATCTTGATGAATTTGACGAATTATAATTATATCGAGTCATCAATTTTTAAATGTTATATTTTTGTAAATTTATAACTTTTTCTAATAAGTAATAAAATTTTTTAACAAACAACGACTTTTGACTGGACCATTGACCTGCACTAACAGGTCATCAATAGGTAAATGAACTAATTGGTACATTTCATAATTGGGAATGTTTTAAAAGTGGGCACCAAACCTGTTATTTCATCAAAAAATGGGCATCATTTCTGTCAATTTCTCCATGTGAATTGAATAAATCAAATTTCTAAATGTTCTTTCTTAATCGGTTTTGAATCTTGAGACACAATTCAAAATCCAACTCAAATATATATTTATGTAATAATTAATTTTTTTTAATCAATGTAAATTAGCGTGTATCGGTGTAAATGGACTACAACATACAGTACATTACTGTAAAAAATTTAAGAATTTTGAAAATATTCAATTTAACTGTAGTTTATGTTATTCACATATCCTAAATGATTGAATTAAAAACCAAATACTAAACGACTAAAATTGTATAATGTCAGCCCTGAATCGTTAGTTATTTCAATTTAATTTAGTGTAAACATGATTTTATCAATTATATAGTTGAAAATGATAATCAATAAAATGCGAAGAATTTTCAACATTGTTTATCATTAAACATTTTTCAATTCTCACTCCAGGTCCATTTAAATTCTTATCTAAATGTTTAAAGGCAAAAACAAATTGCATTTTCTTAAAGTGCCTTTGAAAATTGAGTCAAAATGAAACTTCTACAAGCCTAGAACATCAAACATGTATGGAGAAATTCAAGGATTGGCCTAATTGAATAACACTCTAGTGATCAATTTAATCCACTCGAAATTATTTCAAAAAAAAAAGTGATACAATGTCTAAATAAGCACCAAGAAGACACAAAACAACTCTATATTACCTCCTTTGGCTGTATGATGATTAAATAAAAGATTACAAACAGTAACAAAATTTCCTTCTCTACAGTACTTTTTCACATTGCTCAAAAGATCAACATCAGTAGGGTGGTGAGGGGGTGAGAAGCTGAGGTCAGTAGTGTGGTGAGGTGGTTGTGGTGTCAGTGGCCGCGGAGGAGGCCGGGGAATGAGATACTCCACCACCTCCGCCGCCACCACTATGGCTACCACACTCATCATTTCCATTCTGCCTCTCTTTTCCACATGTCGTCGAGGGATCTTGAAATGGAGGAGGCAATGTTGCAACCGGAGCATAGATACCATTAGAGCTTCCTCCTCCACAGGCCTCTCCCGAGCCAGTGGCTCCCGCCATTGCAGCATAGTCCTGAGGCGGCACCCATATTCCTCCCACCACCACAAACTGAGGTGCCTGTGGATTGCTAATGTTGTTGTGGACAGCCGGGCTAGGTCTCCTAGTATGCAAGCGATATTTCTGTATCGAAACAACAATTTCATACATATAAGGCTTTGCATTACTCTATTCCAACTCAATAGTAATACAAATTCATATTTCAACTCAAGAGTATGAAAATCTGACTAATGCAATATTTTGAGTATGCAAAGTTTAGAACAAGTTAAAGCAAGTTATTCTCTTTCAAGCTCAAAGAATGTTCTTTGTCAACAAATTGAAATCTATCCTCACAATCAAAGGGATGCTCCACTATCTAAACAAAAGATTTCATCATAAGATTCTGCCCCCAATATCCACATTTTATTCACTCGAAAAGGCGAAATATTCTTGATTTGAGGCCATACAAATGATATATACTACAAGTACAAGAGAATATAAACCGAAAGCATAATTTGCTAGATGATGTAAAGAAGTTTCTAGCCAAAAGAGGATAAGGATGAAGGAGCAAACCTGTAAATGACTTTTGACTTCGTCATTGGTGAGACCATCCACCTTCATCAACTCTCTAATTTGTTTTGGAGTTGCAACTAGATAATAAGAAAGTTGTCCAAAATCAGTTACAGATCAATCCAAATATGATACCACAGCTGAAAAGACTTTATTACAATCAATTCACACCTAAATTAGATTAAGAATATCCTTAAATTTCAATCAATTCTTAAAATAATCAAGATAAATATCCTCATACTTACCATGTGCACCACCTAGTTGATGAAGGGATGACAAAAATCTCTTGTGCAATTCAGGTGACCAACATCTTCTTGATTTCCTCTGAGACGAGGAAGATTGCCCATCTTTTTCTTCCTTCTTTCCATTTCCATTCCCATTTCCATTTCCGCCGCCGGTGCTGCCGCCAGTATCCGCCGTGGAGCTGGCTTCCGCCACCTGGGCCA
This sequence comes from Cruciata laevipes, assembly GCA_963678965.1. NCBI lineage: Eukaryota > Viridiplantae > Streptophyta > Magnoliopsida > Gentianales > Rubiaceae > Cruciata > Cruciata laevipes. The sequence continues at coordinate 6,463,087 of OY787641.1, read as the reverse complement.
ATGTAGTCCGATCACCGCAGCTATTCTTTGGCGGCGTTTCAGGCTTTGCAGCGGCGGCGGCGTTGTCTCCGGGGACGCTCTTTTCTCTCAGAAACGGATGGAAAGCTCCGTGACCGCCGCCACTGTTTCTCTTCACCTCCGTGACCGCCACTCGCTTCGGCGAAATCTGGACAGAACAGAAAAAGATCAATAAAGATTGAATCTTTTTGAAGGTTAAGAAAATCCCAGAAAAACCCAGATGCCAGAATAAATCAAAATCAAGTCTTTGATCGGGAAAAAAATTCTACTTTTTCCTTACCTCCGATGTCTTAGGTGGATCTGGGGTCTGGTTCCACAGCTGAACAGATCGAAGCCAATCCGATTTCTTGGATACATTACTGTTACTCCGTTTGCTTTTCCGGGAATGCTCTTGTTCATCATCGTCGTCGGAAAATGAAGTCCTTTTCAGAGGGATGAACTCCTCCAACACCGGCGTCGATGTCTGCTCGGAGCATTCCGACTGGCCGCCGTGAAAGTTACACTCACTGATGGTCCCGCAAAGCTGATGCTTGCATGCTTCAATCGCTGCAAAAACAAAATCCCAGAGATAAAAATCCAATCTTTTCATCTAAAAGCAGCAAAAAAAAAAATTTCCAAAAAATGAAATTTCTATATCGTTTTTTTTACCTTGAGTGACAAGTTCGAGACACAGAGGAAGCTCGCGCTGGAAAACCATAATCTTCTTGCGCTCTTCCTCTAGAGCCTCCACATAATCCTGAGTCCTCTGCATTTTGTCTGGGAAATTGCTGCTGCTGCCATTGTGGGAGCTGTGCTGCTGCTGGTGACTGTTGCTGCTGATCATATTCATGTTCATATTCATACTCATCATCATAGGAACAGGCAAAATGAAATTGTATTTCTTTATGCTTTTCTGTTGTGTCTGATTGACCTGGGGAGAAATTTGCAAACCTTTTTGACAGAGATGGAAGGACCATTAGAGAGAGAAAGAGGGGGATGGAGAGAGAAGGTACAAGAGGGGGAGGGATTTATATGGATGATGGCTTTGGTTTGTCAAAGGCAGCATAGAGAGATCCGGATGGGTATGGAATAAAGGGATCTCTATAGAATCATAAAACGGAATAAACTTGGTTCACAAGACAGGATGGGGAAAATGGGAAACTTAACCATTTTAGTGTATTATCCACTTTTTTTTCAAACTCAAATTTCACATTTCCTTGTTTATTTCCATTTTAAAATGTGTATTTATCCGTCTTCAAAACATATTAGTACCTAAATTTGTAGAGTTAGTAAATATCAATTCAAAAACACATGTATACTGAGCTGAAAGTGAAAATAGGATCAAAATGGAATGTACCGTATTATATAAACTTGTGAAAAATTGACAAATATGGTCTTAGGCCTTGTTCAGTCCTGCGAAAATGTAATTTGATGAAATTCATATTAGTCATGTTAGTTTTTTTTTTCTTCAATACATTCAATTCAATCCAATTCAGCAAACCGGGTCTTGTGTGTTTGAGGGGCTTAATTGTGGGTTTATGGAATTATTAGGGGCATAGTGTGATTAAGGGGAAAATGGGAGTGTGTGTGAGAGAAAGAGGGCGTGGTGTCGGGGTCGGGCCGTCGCGTACGAAACGAATCTTTGATTGTGAATTAAAAGAGGGGTCCGGTCCGAGTGTGTGAGTGTGTGAGAGAGAAGGATAGAGTATTGAATATTCGAGGGTGTGATTCTTGAATACTATGGGCTGGCATTGATGTTACTGGATGGTGGTAGTAGATAAGATCAATGACCCACCTATTTCCATTCTTTCCTTTCAAATTCCACAATTAGGCTCACACCATTAGTATGTGCTTTTTATTTTTAGGTTTTGATTATGGCTATGTAGATCTCACTAATTTTGTTCAAGATATTCTTGAAATATGCTCAAAAAACGATTACAATGAAATTAATTTCATTCTCTAATTAAATTATATGTAAATTAGATTAATAGTGAATAAAATTTGAAAAATCTAACAAAAATTGTAATACCGACATTAAGATATTATGTTACAACTGTTAAAACAATGTTCGCTTGGCAGAAGAGCGTTTCCCACATCAATTACCGTACCATATACAGTATACTAGTGGGTAAAATATACTAATATATGAAAACAATTATGAAGCATATTACACATGTTTTTAACGTATCACAAAGAATGATATTATATTTAGAAAGTCTCTTATGTGGTAGCGTTAAAAGAGCATGTCCAACAGCTTCCCCAACTTGAGGGATTTCATTAAATTTGGGAAATATGAGTCTTTTTTATGCTCCAACAACAGCTTCCCTGTATGCATCCCTAAGTTGGGGATTTTGAGGAGAGAGAAGATTTGATTCTCCAAATCTGTAAAGAGAAAACAAAACTTGGGGAAACAAAATTTAATGCTTTCCCATTTACTCTTCACTATTCCTTCTTAAATATTTGTCTATATTGTTGTTACAATTTCAAACATATTTTTCAATTGTAAATATCTATAATTATATAAAATAAAAAAATAATATATTCTAAACATGCAAATCATGGCGAACGTAACAAGATCTTATATGACTATATTTACATGTATATAAAATTTTGAATACTATCATATGAGATATTGTTATATTCGTTGTAATGTGTATTCTAATAATTTATACCTTTCACAATTTTTTATCGTGTATAATTTAAGATATTGAAAATTCAAAATCATCTTTGAATAGTAAAAAGGAAATAAATCAAATATAAAGTAATAAAATACTAAGATTTAATGTGTATGCATTAAATTCCAATCCCAAGCTAGGGAAGTTGTTGGAGTTGATAGAAAAAAAGATAGGAAATATGATGATGTAGTACTCTATCTTGTAGTAAAGGGTGGGGAAACTGTTGGACTTGCTCTAATGAGATAAGAACTTACATGACCCATAAATGTAAGTATAAATACATGAAAAAACTTTTCATAAATTTATATGTTAAAATATAAATATTTTATTTTTGTTGGCAAAGTATAAAAACTACAAAATTATAAGGACTGTTATGCAAAAATACTTTGTTCTCATCTCACTTGCCGCCATTGGACCACCACCGCTTAATGTGTTGGGTGTGTCAAACCCAAGTCCCACATCGAAAGCGGAGAGGGCAATTCATCAGCTTTTATGGAAAAACTCCACCATATTAGTATGAGATCTTTTGGGAATAGCCTATTGTGAAAACCGTGCAGGCTTGGCCTAAAGCGGACAATATCATACTAATGGTGGTTGTGGTGAGCTTGGCAGTCCCAACATAATGCCACTTCATCAACACTGGCTGCCATCCGATCACCATTGACACCACATTTTTTATTGTAGGGTGACACAACTTCACTGTTAGCCGTCACCTCACCTCCACGCCATCATTGTCGAAATCCATTGGTCTCAATCACTTGAAATGTACACAACATCATCAACCAAACTATAAATGACTAAATTCATTTTTTAAATTCTAACATTCGAGAAAAATGTAATTCTAGGCTCTAATATTCAAAACATATAAATTTTTGCCCTAACATTCTAAAAGTGTTCTTTTTAGGCCCTAACATTTACAAAACATTTTTTTTACATTCTGTTAAGTTTGACCGTTAAAAGTGAACTAACTTCCTTTAATCCTATTAATTTAGGGGTATTTTGGTCATTTCTACATTTTAACATTTTCATTTTTATTCGATCTTGATCACTTTCTCCATTATATATTCTCCTCTGCACCAACACCACTCTACGTCAATTTCACCATTAGGGATATTTTGGTCAATTCACACCATTACAAAAATTCTATTCTTTATTTCACTTCATTTTTATTTTGTTTTATTCTTTCACCTTCATGTTTACTAGAAAGAAATTTGTAAAAAAACCGTTTTGTTTTTTTTTTTCTTTTATATGACACTTTCTCTTTCACCTTCATGTTTTTTTAAAAACATTGGATCGGTAGTATGAAAAATATACAAGTAAAAGAAATTTTTTTAAGAATTTTTTCCCACGTCATTGGGAACACTTAGAAACAATTATAGTGGAATTAACATATACTTCAAATACTTCCTCTGTACTAGATAAATCTGCACATAAAACTTTTTTCAGTCAAATATGCCAAAATTTTACTGCATTTTTAAATGCATAAATAAATAAAAATAGTATCGTATTTAATATTGTTTATTAAACTTTTATATCTTGATAATATACGTAATTAAGGATATTAGCAGTTAAACATGTGTCTAAGAAACCGTCATAAAAAATCTTTTGTGCAAATCCAACTAATACGGAGGGGCGTAGCATATTACAAGTATAAGTAAATTACATGTATAGTGACGATACTATTACATTTTGAGAGATCTAATAAATATTGTAATACTGCACTCATGAATATTATCTTGCATACACTTGGCCGCGAGAAGTGTCTCCCACGTCAATCATTTCGCTAAAACATGATCTATATTCTTCAAACTGCAAGCATTTTGAAACCCACGGAGCACGAGCTGAAATACGGTCCGTATAATCAGTTCGAGAATAGTAAACCACAAGTTACAAAAACACGATCTGTATAACCAGATCCAAAATAAAACATCAAAGAGAGTAACTTAATCAATCAAATCGAAAATAAACAAACCTAATGTGCGAATAAATCTACGTTTATTCAATGACACAAATAATCAATAAACAAGAGAACAATTGTTTGTCATATCCTCGTAATTGGAAGATAGGAAAATCTGTTACAACGACCTAATCTAACCCTACTCCACTCTACTGATCCTGTCGTCGAAAGGTCAATGTCCTCACCATATATGCTGCTTAGAGTGGGGTGAATCTTCCACTTACACCGCCTTCTGATGCCCATGCTCTTGACACCGTCGATATATCTCCTAATTCTTGATCGAGCACTGTTGGAGGCTTGACAGAATTGCGCTTGAAATGATGCACATGGGAATTTTGAACCCTTGACCTGTTGGTCAGGACAACACCCGTAGTAGTTGGTTAATAGGAAAATTATTTGAGGAAGAAAGGGAAATGAAATTGAGAGCACTATTCATGTGCAAGGGTTACAGGTCCATTTCACAATCGGTAATCATACCGCTCCCACATAAATTGAGACTGTGATTAACAAAACAAGAAACCAAATCTTGATGGATAATCTAGTTTAACACCCAAATCTAATTGTTTAATCCAGTTTATAGACAACCATGCAACTTAGACTATGCCAGGACGTAATCTACAAAATTAATTAGGGGTCTAGAAACGAAATAGAGGCACTGTAGAGAATGTAAGAAATGGCCTTTCGTATAGAACTTGGGTTGATAATGCTAGGTTAGAAAGCTGGCCCCTAATCTTGCTTATATTTATATAATCAGGCCACCTTGTTTTCGGATAAGGTTTAGGGTTAGTTGGAATCGGATGGCATGAAAGCATATCTCTGGATATGCTTCCCTTTGATTTTGATTTGATTTTAATAATTTTAAAGTCTAGCTGTGGATTGTTCGAGGCAGCTAAATTTGTTTTTTTTATGTTATGACATTCCGGTTACGATAATATTACAATAAGAGAAAGTCTTGGGTGAAACCTGTCCTTGTGGAGACCAAGAGCAGGGGAATGAGCATTTACTGTTTCTGCTTGATCTTTTAGTCAGTTTGTTTGATCTTTCAATCAATGTCCTTGAGTATTTTTGTTTTGCCTTAATTTTTCAGTTAATTTGATCTTTCGTTCAATTTCCTTGATCTTTCGGTCAATTTTCTTGATCATTTCCTTGGTCAATTTCACCAACGACAAATTCAATCAAGGAAATCGGCGGATTTAAATCTCACCAACGATAAATTCAATCAATAGCAGTCTCATATAATCTTTGGTCTCATTTGAGACCTGTCTCAAATGAGAATTTGCCTTACAATAATACTCACAATATTATGGCCAATCCAATCGGACTGAAATTGAAGAATTTGATTGAATTGAATTAATTGATGTTACACGACCTTAGTGACGTAGGGTGTACACCGCGATCAGTTCCTTGTTTGCCATATCTTATGGATAAAAGGCATTTTGGTTATGTTATTTTGAAATTAGTTTTTGATGAAATGTGTTAAAATGAATTGAACCGATTTTAATCTTAAAAGTATTAGACCTTAACTATTTCTTTAATTTTCATCACTTTTCATCTTTAATTATTTATTTGACAAAGAGGTTTAGCATTTCATCAGCGGTAAATGCTTAGAGGTTTAGAACCTTTATCGATTACGGTATGAGCATCCGACTTAATAAAATTTCTTATGTATAATAGTTTTTATGAATAACTTGTGATTTAACAGTTTTATAAATTATGCATGAGCTAGATATTCAAAAGACGGTCTTATTCGTCACATTTTACCATAATGCCCCTGATGGAACCCTACGTTTTAATCTCATTTTTTGCCTTAATAATATTAGGGGTATTATGGTAAAAATACGGACATGCAGGAGAAAAATGGACCGGAAGCTAGAGACATACTGTAACATTTTATATTTGAGGCAACCGTGAAATATCTATAAAAGTTGAGGGATCATCCCACAATAACCCACATGTTATCATTTTCCTAAAAATTGGAACTGCTTTTGAAACTTTTAAAAGCCTAAAACAGCCCAAATACTTTAGCTTCTGTGGACTAATCTAAGAGCATGGCAGTTCTGGGGGCGGTAGCCCGCCCAGTATCACCAAAAGCCCATTTCTATACACGCAAAATTCATTTCCATCGTAGCAATCATATCAAATTCTCTACACTACTAAACTTTATCAACAAGAGACGGTCAATTTCAGTTTTATTTATATTTTAAATTAAGACCGTTTCTTGTGTCTGTAGGGTGGTACTAATATATATAATTTTTACTTTCATTTCATGCCTAATCATTATCTGTTTTGTGTTGATTTTTTTACTTCTAAAGTCTGATCTTTTATACATATTAAAAGATATACAAAGTCTTGGGTGAGACCGTCCTACCATAAGCTTATGGTAAGACGAATGATAGTTCATGTGTTTAATAGATTTGTTCATGTGTTTCACAGTTTTGTTCATGTGTTTCACAATTTTGTTTGTTATAAGTTGGGTTCATGTGTTTGACAGATTTGTTCTTGTGTTTCACAATTTTGTTTGTTATAATCTGTAACAATATGTAAATGAATTAACAAAGCAGTGAAACACATGAACAAATTCATTAAACACATGAACTATCATTCGTCCTACCATACGGTCTCACCCAAGACCTTCTCTAAAAGATATTGCATCCGACACTTTTGATATTGCATTTTAATCATACAAATCGTGGATTCATGTGGCCGAAGAAAATTTCATCCTCACATATTCAACCCACGATCCATGTTTGTTTTCGTGTTTTGCAAGTCAAAATCGAAAACGAACAACTTGAGGCCCGCTAAACTTTCCAGGAGTACAATTTCCACGATGTCAATCAAGGTTTATGCGTAAACGAACCACTTTCCAAAAATGTAGGCACTTGTGTTTCACAAGTTTTGGGTTTTGACACAAAACCTTGTTTGTTTCGTACAAATTTTTTGTTTTGGTGCAAAACCAAATTTTGACAAACTTTTGAATTTTTATTTTAAATAATTATATTTCATCATTTATATAAATTAGGACAAATATAAAGTAGACTAATTATATTTTATAAAATAAGATAAATTTATATAAGATAAGATTTCTTTTACAAATAAAATAATAAAAATAAGTTTTTTTATAAATTATTTTATTACATAGGTGATAAATAGAAGTGTGATTGAAAGTTGATTAATTCATTTTAAAATATTATAAACATTACAAGTCTGATAAAACTAAATATGTCATAATCAATTTTGATCATCATCTATATAGTATTAGAATGGGTTGGAGCCAATTTTTTATCCAAACTTTTTATAATGATTATGATTCAACCTGATATGAAATGACTATACAAAATATTATTCGACCTAATCCAATATATCAATTTTTTTATCAATAAAATATTATGAATGACTAAGTAAATAAATGTCATGCCAAGTTTTTAATCCAAAAAAAGAATTATTAAAAATAATAAAAAAATCATAAAATAATAATTAATTAAAAATCCAAAACCCAAAAAACCAAAACCAAAACCCAAGACCAAGCGAACGACACATGACCTAGAGTTCTAACGACACAGTTAGGAGCATGGTATTACCCCATTCTAAGAGTAGCAAAACACTTTACTCACACTTTTGCTACAATACATTACATTTTAGTTATATAAAAAATATTTTTAAATTGATACATAGTACCTAGCCAACAATTCAGTGTATGAGTGCTAGAGAATATGCAAGTGCAAATTTAGGTTATTGTCTTCTTAATGAACAGATAAAAAACTACACTGTTGGTTAAATTAATAAGCAATTTTTCCATGCAGGTCCATTTTTCTCTTGCAGGTCCGTATTTTTACCATAATGCCCCCTGATGGAACCCTATGATTTCAGTTCATTTTTTGCCTTAACAATATTAGGGGTATTATGGTAAAAATACGGACCTGCAAGAGAAAAATGGACCTGCATGGAGCAACCCCCAATTAATATTGTCACGAATCCTTTCTAATACAGACGACACACACTTTGCCATGCATTTCAAACCTTTAACTCTTTTCAGTCGTTTTATTGTTGAAAAGTCTCATTGTGCCAAAAAAAGGTTGGATTTCGATAGCGATTGTGGCCTAAGTTGTTTTAGGTCGAATTCCAAGAATTGGAAAATGAATTGTTGGTTACTTCTATCTTCTTAAGCAATTCCCTTTTTGTAGATGAAAGGCAACCCATGCATTGAGTTGTGTCCATTTGTAAATAGTATCGATGCTCTACCAAAAAGAGTGTGACTTTATTACTAGGAGTTTTCAAATGATGGGATTGAAAGAAAGTAGTATTAAACCTTGAACAACCTTCTTACCCTTTTTAACATAAAAGACATATTTTCTTTTCGTTAGGCATTGTATTGTTTTCATTTCATGTTTAAATGCATCTCCTCACAGTAATTTCATAATGAGAAGGTCTCTTGTGAGACTTGTCTCAATTGAGACTTAGGGACAAAATTGTCCTTTTATGTGTTAGGGGTCTTAACATAATTATTTTATGTTTCACATATTACGAAGTAGACTCATCAGATTCTGATTCTTCTTCGCTACTACTATAGTCTATTTCTATGATGTATACAATTCCTATATCATCATATTTTTCTTCTATGGGTTCATATCCCATTTCAGATGCAATTTCTAACAATTTTATTTTGTTATTATCTTGCCTATTAGGACATTCATTAGCGTAATGTCCTTCTATGTTGCAAACCCAACATCTACAATTTTTCTTTCCTTTTGGACAGAATTTTTGTTTTTCTGATCTTGTATCAGATCTTTTCTTAAAGAATTTTCCTGGTCGGAATTTCTTCCTCTTTTTAATAAATCTATATTTAGAAGAATTTTTCTTAGAAAAGAATTTTTTCTTCTTTTTATATTCTGTTTTACAACCATATTCTACAGGATTTTCTCCTGATATTGCACAACAGTTTTTATTAAATTTTTTAAGTTTTTTCTGAGTTCTTATTAGTTCACAGAATTTTGACAGTTCATCTTTTACTATTCTTATAGCATATCCTAGACTATAACTAGAAGTTCTTCTATTGAAAGTTTCAATTTTAAACCTTTCTAATGCTTTTTCTCCTACCAAGGGTATTTTTCTAAGATATTGAAGTATCATTTCTGGAAATTCAATTTGTTCCAATTTGTAAAGATTTACTTCATAATCACAATTGAATTCTTCTAGGTAACATATATCACAGAGTTGTAGTTCTGCTAAACGTTTCCTAGCTTTTTCTTGTACTAGTTGTTTTTCATGTATTTTATCACCAGTAAAATCAATTCCTAGGAACATAGTATATAATCCATCTAGAACTATATCTAGAATATTATATGGAATGTTGTTATTATCATCTGTCCAAATGGTGTTTTTTATGAATTCTTTTGCTATTCCTAGACTCTTATGTTCTATTAATAACAATATAGTTCTTGATTCTGTATAGGCATCAGGATTAGTTTGAATTACTAAACTTAATTCTGCTGCCCATTTATCAATGATTTCTTTCCTATTATTTTGACAGTCAATATTTAGGAAATTATCATCTGATCCTTTTGAACTATTAACCTTGGATTTTGCACTTTCTGGAAAATACCATGGTTGATTAGCTCTTCTTCTTTTAGAGCCCATATATGAGCTTTCTCCTTTTTCTCTTTTAACATTTATGTTAAAGTTTTTTGGTGTACATTCTGAATCGTAATCGCTAATTACTTGTTCGCTTATTTCAGATTCACTAGCTGATTCTTCATTATTTAAAACTTTTAATTCTTCAATTCCAAACAATTGTTTTAGTTTGGGACTGTTTTCTATTTCTTGGTTTGCTAGTTTATCATTTTCTAATTCTAGCAACCTAAGAGCATGGTCAAGTAAATCGAAGTTTTCTTCGTTTACTTGTAATTCATCACCTTCTAGATGATCCCAAAAGATTTTTTCAATTTTTGGTATATAGTTGGTCATATTGGTTGTTTGTCATTTTTACCAAATGGCCAAGTTAATGCTTTAGGATTCCCAGAGGATCCTAACTCTGCATTTCCTACTCCATAATTGGGGTAAGAATATTTTCCTAAACTTATAGGTTTTGGTCTTTCCTCGTCTCCTATAGGAGTTATCTTCAAATCTTTTTGATCTAGTATTACCTTATGGTTTTCTTGAATTACTGTTGTTAGTTCAATGATAATTTTTGCTGCTGCAGCTTCTAACTTATTATCTTCTTTAGTTAGAATATCTAGAATTTCTTCTAATTTTGTTTTTAAAAGATTTATCTCTTCTTTTATTTCTGTAAAACTCATTAGGACATTTCTTCAAGCTGAATTGTCATGTCCTCTATTCGTTTTGACATTCCCATCAAGAGATCTCTCTCGCTGGGTTCTTTAGAAATACTTCTTCTGGAGGGTTCTCCGATTATAAGTTTATTTCTTTCTACTTTTGATTTATATTTTTCTCCCATTATCTTTTTATCTTTAGCTATGTCAATAGCCCAAGAGTTATCTAAAGGAGTTATTTCTGAAAACTGTTTTTCTTCTATAGTTCCTACTTGTGAAAATACATCTTCTAATTCAATGTATTCTTTCTTTTTATAGTCAATACTGTGATGACTATTTGTTAAAGCATAAGCGACCAGATAGGTTAAGCTAAATACTTTATCTCCTTTATTCATTAAATTTTCTCTTTCAAATTTATGAACAAAGGATAATGTTTTGTCTAAATTTGCTGTATCTAGACTAATTCCAAATTTAGGATATACTGTAAACATGAAGTTTTGGTAGGCTAAATTTCCTCTAGCCGCACCTAAAATGCAGTCTTGTCTATCATTTATCCTATTATCCATTAAAACCATTTTAATTGGAGAATTTATTCCCTCCTGAAATTCTGATTTCAATAAGATTTTAATGGCACCAAAGTGTACCATTGTGATAGTGGATCGAATCTTACTATCTATTTTTAATAGGTTTTCTTCAATCTCTTTTCGAGTGATTAAAGGTAAATATACCGCTCCTGTAGTATCTTTGATATCTACATGCATTTCTTTAGTTCCTACAAAATAGTAGACGCTATTTTTCCTTTTTAATTTCTCTAAAAGAGATATATTAAAAATATTTTCTTTTCTTAAGTTAAGTCTTGAGGACCTAATTTTTGAAAGTAATTCTTGTTTTATCAAGAAACTTCCGTTGAATCCTTGATTAGATTCAAAGGTTTGAATGCTAGAAACCTCTTGATTTTCATCAATTGTTTCTTCTATATTATCTAAATGATTCATTTTGACGAATTTTTTAGATAACAGTTGTTATTTTAAACATGGCTCTGATACCAGTTTTTTGTTGGTCGGTGCGGAATTTTAATTTTCTTTTAAACATTTTAAACATCCTTTATAGATGTTCATATAATGCACAAGAGTTTGATGTTTTTCACAAAATCTTGTTCCAAAACTATACCTAGATTGACTATAAGGGCCAACTCTACGGAATTTAGATAATTTCTTATCTTCTTTAGTTAATTCTCTGTCAAGAATGGATTTACAAATGTTTTTACTCATTTTAAGTTCTTTCTTATGCAGAATTTTGAGATTCTTTTATACATTTTATGCAGAATTTTGAGGTAGGCATAAATTGTATATAGATTTGGAGTTGATGTTTTTTACAAAACTTAGTTCCAAAACTATATCTGGATTGACTATTGTCATTATTCCTATGGAATTCAGATAAATTTTTATCTTCTTTTGAAATTTCTCTGTTGAGAATAGATTTACAAATATTTTTGCTCATTCAAGCTTCAATACTTTATTAAATGTAGTTTATGAATTTAATACTTTAGAACCCTAAGTAATTCATGCAAGCTCCATATATCTTCCTTACTATATTATTAAGAGTGTATGGTTATCATGCTATCTGTTTATAACTTAACCAATCCTGCGAATCTTGTTTCCCTAAACGGCCACCTGCCTAAGCGGTACTCCCTATTCTATGGACTCCAGGTTTCATTACAACAGATAACCACACATACAACAATCAATAATATGAAAGAAGATACAGATTATAGAAACTTACATGTAATTACAAGAGGGCCCTAAAGGGCTTTTTATTCACACATAGTAGATCAGAAGATCAGACAGAATCCTGGACGAGGTTCGTCTCCAGGAGATTACAGAGGTTGAATTTAAAAGACAAGGAGGCACAGAAGTGAGGGGCGCTCCCATATTACAAGAAATGAACTTCCTTTTATAGAGAAGGAAGAGTCTGTATTATTAAAGAGGGGTGCGTCATCCCTTACGTACAAACGCACTTTCATTATTGCATCTACCTAAAGCAGACGCACTACTGCATTATTGCATCCACTCAATGCAGATGCATTATTATCCCACTACCTGCTGTCACTAGAAGTGGAGGGGTCCATAGGACTGTCGGCAGCCCTGATGGTGGAGAGGTCACTGTCTTGATTGGTGGAAGATCCACTTTCTGAGCATTTACCACATACATAATTACTGCGGTAATTCTTTATCTTCTTGCAAAGATCTGGCATGTGTTCTCCCAAAATAAATGGATTAACCAAAGTATTTTGGAATTTGACAAACTTATCTTCATCAGCTTCGCTGATCTTTTTAGGTGACTTGCTGTATATCAGGATGGTGGCATCTTGATAATTTACAAATAACCCATCATCTGAGCTGAAACTGAAAAGTTTCTGAACAAAACCTTCTAGTCTTTTCATGGCTAAGGGTAGCAGATCGCTAGCCTCGAGCTTGCACTCCATGGGCTGGGATGGATGATAATGATCTCCTTTGCAAATGCCGATCTGGACCAAATGCTGAGGATGATATACTAATAATCCTAATTGATTCCAGTATGGACCGGAACTATTAATTTTTAGAAAAACTTCCTGCCCTGGTTTGGTGCATTTTTTCCTAAAAGTCTTAATTGTGTCGATAATAGCCTTAGGGAAATGGCTAATTTCTAACAAATTAGGACTTGGATATATGGTTTTTACCAAACCATATTGAAATGCCTCATAAACCTGTTCAGGATTAGCATTCTTAGTGAAGTTGTAGTAACTTAAATTTTTGGAGTCTGTAGTGAAGAACTTTTCCTCCAAAAACTTTTCTTCATTGGCAGATCTTGCATATCGATAGCAGTATTCGAAGCCTGCTTCCGTGATTTCATCGGAGTAATCTACTTTCGTAGATTTTACCATGTCTTCCCTTGGTTTGCTGGGAAGTCTTCCTAGTGAGGTCAATGACTTCTTTTTGGACAACAGAGCTGCACTGAAGGTGTTGGGCTTCATCATCTCGCCGTTGGTAATTAGCTCCAGAGGTGCTAATAAAGATGACCCAGTGTATAGGTCTGCTGAAGTTCTTGCTTCCTGGAAGGATTTGAACTTCTTGTGTGCAATGTTGGAGACTCCTTCAGTTGCTTTTTTGGTGAAGCTCCAATCTTCATAGATCCCAGCATTAGGGCCATTATAGACCACATAATATGTTTTAGATCTTTTTGGGATTTGAATTCCCTCTTCGAATTTCTCCGATGCTAAAGGTGTAACTTTAGTCTGTGGGATTGGAATTCCCTGATTTGGCCTTAAGCAAAAATCTACTGGGCTAACCAGTTTGATGGAAGTTTGTACTTCCTTCTGGATTTTTGGCAAATCCACAGCCTTCAACGGATTTGTTGATTCTTTACCAACTGCCGTTTGCGTTGGAATAGTCTTGTCTTTCTCTTTTGAGGGAGAAGGTGACAAGATAACCTTTTTTACTTCATTTTCAGAAGCTTGCTCTTTTTCTTTACCCAATTTGATCAGGTTAAGATACTTGAGCTTGGCTCGGACCAGCTCCAGTTCCTGGACTAAAAGTCCTTCTTGCAGCTTTAGCTGCTCCATTTCATCCATGCTGGATGCTTCACAAAGAAACAAATATTAGAAACATTTGTATTATTCTTTATAATCTTGCTGAAATTCTCTGGTAAGAAAATCTGCAAAATAATTCTTGGTACCTGCAATATGAATAACATCAAAATCATATCTAGATAACCACATTTGCCATCTAACTAGACGACCTTGTTTATTATCTCCTTTTAAATTTATCTTTAGGAAATAAGTAAAATTCTTATTATCTGTTCTTACTAGAAATCTGCAAGGGGTTAGATAAACAGAGAATTTTTTAATTACTCTAATAACAGAAAGATATTCTTTCTCGTTACTATGATAATTCTTTTCAGCAGCTTTAAAGCTTCCTGAAGTGTATCGGCAAATGTATTCTTTACCATTATTTTCTGCTTTAAGAATTCCTCCCCAGAATAAATCTGATGCATCAGTTTCTATGATCAGTTTATCCTCAGGTTGTGGGTGATAAAGCTTAGGGAAGTTTTTTAAACTTTTCTTTATTTTTACCATATAGTTGGTATCTGTATCTTTCCATTCCCATGGAACATCTTCTTTAAGCTTTGCTTGTAATGGTGCTCTGACCTGAGCTAGCTTAGGAATATAATCAGAAGCATAAGTGAGAATTCCTAAGAATCTCTGCAACTGTTTTTTGTTTTCAAGGATATCTGGGAATTTTTGAATATGTTCCAAGATATGATCTTGAGGTCGATGAGACCCTTCTTCAATTTCTAGTCCTAGAAAATTGATTTTAGTTTTAAAAAGCTGTGTTTTCTTCTTTGAGAGTATTATTCCCAGAGAAGCACATTTTTTAAGTACTGCTGCTACTTGCCACAGATGTTCTGTCTCATTATTACCGAAGACTAAAATGTCATCAATATAAACACAACAGAATTTTTCAAAGGTCCTAAATGCATTCTGCATATGTCTTTGAAATATGGCTGGAGCCTGTTTTAACCCAAAGGGTACAACATTCCACTGGTAATGACCTTGTGGACATGTGAAAGCAGTTAATAATTGTGATTCTTCATCTAGCAATACTTGCCAGAATCCTGATTTACAATCAAAACTACTGAATATTTTCTTTCCTCTTATTAAAGTTAATAACTCATCTTTATTAGGAAGGTTATGACTGTCTCCTATTGTAGCTGAGTTTATAGCTTTATAGTTGACAACCATTCTCTTTTTTCCTCTTCGTTTCTCAGCTTCATTTTCTACCAAGAAAGCTGGAGACATATGAGGAGATTTGCTTGGTTTAATTACTTTTAAATCTAGCAGTTCTTTAATTTGTTTTCCAAATTCTTCTCTATCTTTAGGACTATATTGCATTGGTTTAACCTTTACAATTGTCTTTGGATCGATTAGTTTTATGGTAGCTGTCATCCAATATTTTGACTTGTTAGGGTCTATTGGATTTTCTGAGCACACAGAATCTAAAAGTGTTTCTATTTTGCAAAGTTTTGTATTTTGAAGCACAAAAAGTTGTTGTTCTTTGGTATATATACCCCCCCTCCTTAAAAGAGAAGTAATTTTATTGGAGCTAATATTTAGCGTCTCTGGTTTTGGTAATTTAGATTTCTTTTTCATGTGTTCTAAATAACCTGGAACTCCTACTTTAAGAGCCTTTCTTATTTTTCCTATATGTACAGGATTATTATTTAAAGTGAAAATTATCCTATCTGTGTATTGGACAAATGGATGATACAACAGACAGAAATTATTTCCAATAATAAAATCTATTCCAGATTCTTGTTGATATACAGTTGGAATATGAAATATTTCACCTGCTATCATTATGTTTAGATTTTTACAGACCTTAGAGAGTATAATGTGAGATCCATTTCCAATTTTTACTCTTATTGGTCTTTCTACATTTACCCAGTGTTCTTTAGGTATTACATTTTTGCTAGCAACACACATGCTTGCACCTGTGTCTACATAACAATGTAGTTCAATTTGTTTATATCCGGAAAATTTTAGTTTTCCTTTTATATAAATTGAATTTGGGTTGGTTTTATTATTCATTACAAAGTTTGTAGGTTAATATGTAATTATTACAAACTATGAGGGTTGCTCTTGTAAATAGACAAGAGTTAAGGAAAAGGCAAAATTGCCCTTGGTCTCATGGGAGACGCGTCTTTTTTGAGAATTGTCATTTCATAATACTCCAGCAACAAGATAAACTGTCGCATTTTGGTAAATCATTAAAACCATCTGATTAATCAATACTTCTTATCTTACTCTTATGTTGTTTTTGATTTTCTGAATCGATCGATCATTCTGCTGACATCTTGCATTTACGCCTCTGCTTATCTATCGCTCGCTTGGAACGTGGTTGTAGACACCCAGCTAATCTTTTAAGGACAGGGCGGAATTCAAAGTGTAACATGCCTAGTTATCTCAAGCGTGTACACACATACATGGTTTATGGCAATTCAGGCTTTATAATATTTCAGGAACACGTCTATGATCAATGAATTGTCACAATCGGGTAAATTGTCAAAAACATCTAGTTAGTCAATACATACTATCTTCCTCTTTTGACGTCTCTGATCTTTTGAATCGATTATTCTATTAATTGGCATCTCGCATTCACACTTCTACTTAACTGTTGATCGAGGGATGTGGTTGTAGCTAGACACCTTAGTGTTAAGCATGGGACAAAATTCATACATAGTGTGACATGAATATTTGCATCTCAAATGTGTACACACACATGGTTTATGGCAATTAGCTAAATATAGGGTTTTGAATAATTAATGGATAGCGTTACTATTTACTATTTAGTGATGAAGAAGATGAGCTGTGTCCAAAAATGTGCTGGAAAACATCTCAATCAAAGCACCATCTTTATTAACGAAAGTGGAAGAGAGAGAAAGGGGTGGATTCAGGTCTACAGTTATCCTTTTGTTCCCTATTTGCATATTCCGTGGAACCACAAACACACACAAAATTAAAAATCAGACGAGATTTGAAATGACAATGCCTAAAAAAGTCCTCACTCAGTTTGGGAAACGAGCATTGTTCAACTGTTGTTATTATTTTGGTGCACCATTCTATGAACAAAATTTCACCCATATTCTCTTGTTTTTCACCCGTGGGGTGAATCTTATCTTTGAAGAACAATGAATGAACATTTTGATTTTTTTTGCTTTTGGTACCTATAATCATATCAGATTAGAAAATAGGAAAATCGAGTGAAGCAACAAGCAACAATTTAATAAGAATACTCGAGTTCAATCACATTTCACACTAGAATTAACATTACATGGCAAAAATAACAATCATACTCTTATAAATTGTTATGTTTTTCGGTTGGATTGAAGCGGTTCATATAATTTTATTTGGATCAATGTTCGTTCTTATGAAAGTTTTTAATTGTATAACTAATATAGCTCTTGTTAATGAGTTTGATCCAAAATATATTCAATTTCAACCACTTTCAGCTCAATTAAAAATATAATCATGAGTCAAATTTTTAAAAGACATTTCAATTGAAATAAGAAAGTAGTAAATATAACGTGTGTCAATTTGTTTATGTCAACATCCATCGTGTCTCATCAATATTCTAGCATTCATACATATTAATCTCAGAATTAATTTGTAGTTGATCATCAAAACTCAAGGATTGTAAGTGTATTAAATATTTATACACTTTTCTCCCCTATACATCACTTGTCTTCTCCCCAAAAGAAGCCAAAAATTTCATATCTTTCCTCTCATTTCACCTCCACGTGTGGTGGTGGAAGATGACACAAACGCACAGTATTTAAGAACACCCTTGACTCCCATCATCATCATCCTCATCATCTAATTCATTCCATCTCCCAGAAAGTAAAAAAACCCCCCATTTTTCCCAAACCTTGGAATCATCATGCAAACTGAGAATAACCTTGATCATGAGCTTGATCTTCATCATCAAGATTATGAGGATTCCACCACTTTCCTCTCCCTTGCCCCTCCTGGGAATCACCATCAAAACCTGTCAAGAAAGCTTCTTGCAGGCTGCCCGAAAAACACAAGTTTCCCAGAAAACATGAATCCTCATGATGATCAGAATGGTGTAACAGTTGCACTCCACATCGGCCTCCCACCGCCACCATCATCTTCAACAGGCTCTCGAGGCCTCTCCGAAGGGCAGTACTGGATCCCCACCCCTGCTCAAATCCTGGTGGGCCCCACTCAGTTCCCTTGCCCGGTCTGCAACAAGACCTTCAACAGATTCAACAACATGCAGGCACGTTCATATCTACACGGCTACACTGATTTGATTATACTCTGTTTCTAATACTGTGTGTGTGTGTGTGTTTTTTTAAATCTGCAGATGCATATGTGGGGGCATGGATCACAGTACAGAAAAGGGTCAGATTCTCTGAAAGGGACGAAAGCAGCATCGATGCTGAAGCTGCCGTGCTACTGCTGCGCAGAAGGGTGCAAGAACAGCGTAGATCACCCGAAATCGAGGCCATTGAAGGACTTCAGAACGCTGCAGACGCACTACAAGAGGAAGCACGGGATGAAGCCGTTCCAGTGCCGGAAGTGCGAGAAATCCTTCGCCGTCCGCGGCGACTGGCGGACGCACGAGAAGAACTGCGGCAAGCTCTGGTTCTGCATCTGCGGCTCCGACTTCAAGCACAAGAGGTCGCTGAAAGACCACGTCAAGGCCTTCGGCGACGGCCATGCAGCGCACAACGAGCACCTGTACGGCAGCGCTCATGACGACGATCATCATCACCATCATCATCATCATCATCTGCAGCAGCAGTTTCAGGAGCTTCATGATGAGGATAACTATGATGAGGACATTTATGACGAGGAAGATGAAGATTACTAGAAGTTTAGAATGATGATTTGCATGGATTTGTGGGGATTAATGTTGTTGCATTTATTACATGTGAACCTTTGGATATGTAGTAGGTGCTGAGGTTTGATTATTGAAATGTTTGGCTGTTTGTTTCTGTATGCGTCTGCGGATCTATGCGCCGAGGGAGAAAAAAGAGGGGAAGAGGACAAACAGTACAATGAAAGCCACGGTTCGACCAGCTAATTCATTAATGTTGCAAGTGCCAGTTTTCCCCCCTATGATTAAAGTCCATTTCTTGATCATATTACAAATATGCCCTTGTAGTTTGGATATGCCATGCCATTTGCTTCTACAAATTTGGATGTGAATGCAAATATAATCCATTGGCTAGTTTCAATCTCAAATTTCAATGTTAGGAAACTATCATTTCTTTTTAAAATTTTAGCTATTTTCTATATATAGTCTCTCAAATGGAGTTCAGTCACGCAAGATAAATTTATCAACGATTGAAATCCAGGATTTAACCTTTAGTTAGTCAATGAAATTTCCACACTAAATCTTTGGAGAGGAGGGAAAAATTATCCAGTTTAGTCAAATGCTGCAAAGTTATCCTATTTGTGATAGTTGTTGGAGCAGTTTAGACTACTGGGACCTCCTTCTAGCAAATGCGTCATTTGATGGGATTTAAACGACAGTTTTAACAATCGTACTTTTAATAGTGCATTTTGTTAATTGGTTATTGTTTAACATTGATGCTCTATTAATCAATGTTTGGTTATCGATCTCCTCCAAACCTTTTATTTTTTAATATGACCCCATGTTTTTCAATGTTTTGAAATGAAATGTTTTGTAGAGACAGTGAGAAAATGATAATCTTTTCACTTTCACGTCGAATCATTACATCTTCTATATTGATTTTTTTACCTTCAAAATCCGATGATTTACTATCAATATATGTATATAATTAATCATCTTTTCAGGTACCTTGTTGTTGGATGAGAATGGTCCAAATGACTAAACACCACATTAAATCGGTCAAAAGAGTTATTTGTAGTACGTTGAATTCACATGAAGTGCGTATCATGATTTCTCCCCATTGTTTGTTTGCCGTGGGAATGAGACTAAGACAAAGACCGAGTATGAGTGGTTTCATTTTCATTTGCCTGAGTCAGTCTCGGGAGGTCTGAGTTTCGACTATCACTACTAACCCTTTGATTGTCAGACGGTAACAATGGACCACTGCAAGTTTCTCTTTTTAGGGTTTCACCCAAACTATTAACTTTACACCGCTCAGGCCCAAACACACACCTCCATATCATAATGTGTGCCAGGTGCCTATTTCTTGCCTTGTTTATTCTCCATCATTATTGCTATGCATGGCTCCTCTCTCTTCACAGTTCCACCATCTTATCACTACCCCCTTTTTCGTACTACCACCATTTTTCTACCAATACCGTAAAACCTGACTTCCTGACTATGACCCTGTTCAATTCAGCTGAAACGATGCCAAACCTAAATATAGGTGATTACATTTGAAGATGATTAGAATAAGTTGAACTGGACATTTGACATGATACGAGTTGATATTTCTTCTCTAGTTTTTTACGACACGTTATTTCCAACTGAAGTTCTATCTGATTTTCGTTTCATGAAATTTAGCTGAATGTGATAGTTTGTTTATGTTCAAATTAATCCGTTCATCTGTTCAAAGCTTAGAAGCACAAAAACAAATCTACTAAACACATGGTCTATCAAGACGTTCCCTTAGTAGGATGGTCTCACTCAAAACATTCTCTTAGTTAAATTCAAATGAGGGCAATTTACCAAGATCTAATTGAGTTTCATTTCTATTCGTAACATAGTTGCATCAATTCCACCCAAGAAAATTTTATATGTTCTCTTTGTTTCTACTGGTCTATTAGACAAATCAAAGTTTAACACTGTAACACGTGTCAGGTTGGATTTGTCTGTACACAAATTTTATTAATTTTCATAACCCTTGTCAATTTTCAATTGGGCCAGTAGATCAGAACAAAGAAAGATCCATGTGATTACAAAAAAAATTGGTTCCACACTTCAAAGATATTTACTATTTGACGTCGTTAATGAAATGTTGACTCAGGAGTAATGATTAGATAAAAGAGAGATATGACAAAAATATGGAAGGGTTCATTCTTTGATTTTACTTTATTAACGTGTAAATGAATCAAAAGGTGGACGAGGTTGTGATTGAGGTTCAGTGCCAGTTCATCTTTAGTAGCAATTGAAATTAACTTTGGGCAGAGTAGTACTCTCTTTTCACCTGAGAACTTGAGTCACAAAAGGGCAGTAAAAGTTGGTAATTATAAGAATGTTAGATTTATAATACTGAATTTCACCTTTGTACTTGTTTGCATCTGATCATGAAAAGAGATTTTGAAATTCATGCCTTTAATACAGTCAGGTCTTCAGCTCAATGTTGATGGGTTAACTGAAGGATCCCATCAAAATAAAGAGGCAGAGTGGTCTTGTTTTGCTAGAAGAACCAAAAGGGACATTTCATTCTGTGGCCAAACACCTCTCCTAGATTTCATTTCCCATTTCAATTTCCCCCTTTTTTTTTTTAAATGATTTGATTTAGCAATACTACTACTATTACTAAAAGAAAAAAGAAGAAGTCAATTGATGATTCCATCAAAAGAAAATTTTATGTCACACAAAGCGTTTCACCTATTAGTCATGACTGGTTACACTGCATTAATAGATGGCGGAATTTGAGGGGTACATTGCTCGGATACGTAGTAAAGCTTAATTGATTTGAACTTTGAAGGCTGTACATGAATTTGAGTGATTGGAGAAATAATGAGAGGTATACGGGACGGGAAAATGAGATTTGGGAACTAGAAATAGTTAAAAACATAATTCCATAACATGACGGGTCAAAAATATAAATACTTTATTTTAACGCCATATTATAAAAGGTATATGGACCTTTTTGCAAAATAACTTTATAATTCCTCCAATTTTTCTGCCACCTCCTGATAAGCCACGGGCCACGGCACATGACCGGATGACCCCCATCGCGCCGTTGCCGGAGCACCGCCGTGTCGCCGAACTTTTATGTGTGATTTATATTTTAAAAAGACGGAATCCAAGAAAAAACAATCTTTCAATAGAAATGAAACAACCACAGATCAGTCTGTGAAGCCGGGGATCGTTGCCTGAGGCTCAGCGGCTTTTGCAGCCGCCGCCGGCTCAACAGACCGGGACGGCACCGCCGGCTCCATCACCAACTCAGCCGGTAAACCGCCGATTCCCTTCAAAGAAAACGTATAAAACAGCTTCAACGGGTACAATGTAATAATGTGCAGCTTCACCACACCGCTCGCTCCCTCAAAAGTTCCCGTTCCACCGGTCACCGCCATGACCGTGTCCTGATAGGTCAAATACGGCCCTTGCACGGCAATGTGGCCGTAGTCGCCGAAGTAGAAGCTCATCATCGCCTCAAATCTGTCCCCATTCTTCTCAGGCTCGTGTTTTATCGTCACGCATAAGCCTGTTGTGATCCCTATCCGTTTCTCGAGGTCTCCGGTGTATATCTTGTTCGAGAAAGTAGCTAAATCGCCGAGAGCGTTGGTGTCCTTATTGCTCAGGCTCAGGTACACCGGGCTTCCCCTGTCGCCTCCTTCATTCATCTCGTACACGTTGAGCTCTTGCACTTCAGCTGATTGAAAAGAGTGCAAATTTTAGAGTTGTGAAAATCAAAACCTTATAGTACTTAAATGAGTCTAATTACTTTTACCTGTTTTTTTGGGTTTCAGGTTCGGTTTTCTCTTGTTGAAGAAGAAGAACGCTTTGGCTGAGGTGTTGATTTTTTTGGTTCGAAGTGGATTTTGAAGGCGAATTCCCACATTTTCGAGAGGCGAATTTCAGAGAAGAAACTGGTGTTGGAAAGCTTAAGCTTAACATTTTTTTCTTTCTTGTGATGCTGCTTGTAGACTTGTAGTAATGCTGTTCTTCTTGGATGAACTTTATAAGACATTGTTTGAATGAAACAGTGACACAGTCACTTTCTAGGGGCTGCGGTGAATTGAATGCTATTATTATTGCATCTTTAAGTTCTTAAACAAATTGAGACCAGGTAATTTCTAGTTTCAGAAAGCAGGGAAATTCGACTGTCCACTGAATGAATTTAAACGGCATTCTTGAATCAGACAGTGTCATTTTCAAGTGGCTACACAGGCTGGGATGAATTGAATGCTATTATTGTACATTATTGCATCTTAACATTCATGGGAAACATGTGTAGAGAACGAATTGAGACCGGGCAATTTAACTAATGCATTGTTATCGTTGTTGAACCATCTATAAGTAAACTGTAAAAGACAAGTGAACTGCTGCTTCTAGGCACATGAAGAGAAGATTTATACACTTTGAGGATAAAAATAAAGAGTTGTAGTACAAAACAGAAATGTGCTTCAAGTTTAACCGAATACTTAAAATATAAGTGGAATAAACTTAGCTTCACTACTGAATACGGACTTGAACCGGATTTCCGAAATCATTGTACAGTTTCTCAATGTCTCTGACAAAATTTTGCACAGCTTTTGAGCAACTATATACTTCGATCTTCTCAAGCGTTGGAATACTTTCGAAACAAGAAGGGAACTCTTTCAAGTGATAAAATCTTTGTAACACCAGCTTCTGCAAACGCGGTAGTTGTTCATCCGAAGCTGTCCACCTATGCAAACGGGCCCCGTACCCGGACAATTCCAAAACCCTAAGTTCGGAGAACTCACCTTCTTCCATCTCCATTTTACCCTTTGGAAAAGATATATCCACTAGTTTGAGTACTTCTAGGTTGGGGATGTTCCCAATCACTGCAACTACATCCCTAGACAGCTCAAACTCCTCCAACTTTACTTTCCTTAGGCTTTGAATAGACCCAAATTCACATGTAAGTTTACCATTACCTTGGCCTTGAACGGTAAGTGATTCCAGTTGACTTAGGAAATCAGGAATCACAATCTTAACTGTACTTTCTAAACCATGTCGAACCTTGCATCTTAGTCTACGAATGTTTGGAAACTTACTCAGCTGCTTTTCCATGGAGGTGGAGGTGAAACCAACTCCAAGAAGAGTTTCCAACTCTGATAAAACCGGAGATCTGTCCAGGTTTTCAAAAGGCACTCGAAGGACACCGGGACTGTGGATGTGAAAATATCTCAATTTTTGTAGCTTCCAAAGAGAGGCTGGCCAATAAATATCTCTGGAAGACCATAGGTCCACTATCAATGACTCTAAGTTGGAGAGCTTACCAATCCAAGATGGAATTTTACTGATAGTGCATTGAAATGAGAAGAAAACCAATTGAGTAAGAAGCTGCATTTCACTTGGAAGCTCAGTTTCCAATTGAATCTCCCCTATATCCAACACTTTAACAAGTTTAAAGATCTGACTGATGAATGACATATCAAAATGATATGGAACATCCACATTTTGGGTGGAGAAGAACAACACAGAATGGGCACGTGGACAAAATAGTCTTGACCTTTTAAAATGAACTGGTTCGGAGTGAATGCACAACCTTTGCAAGGAACATGGCTCAATGAAATCTGAAACTTGATCATACCTTTGTAAGAGGAGATGGAAAAGGCTTTCCTGTTTTGCCTTATTCACGCAAAAATCGTGCAGTACATCATGAACTCGACAAGTTCTTGCCCCACCAATGGATCTATATCGAGCAATCATGACTAAATTTCTTTCAATCAAGCCGTTCAAGTACTCTCGTGCAACGTCCTCTATTCTACTCAAGCCATCATGTTCAACCAACCCTTCTGCCATCCATAGTCTAATCAACCTCCTCACAGGAACCATGTGGTCTTCTGGATACACTCCAAAATACAGGAAGCAAGGTTTTAATTCACCTGGTAGATGGTTGTAGCTCAACTCTAATGAATTTTTGCACTGTTCTGCACCAGATACCGCGCCTGAACTCAAATCATCCAAAATTTTCTTCCATTTTTCTTGCTTTGTTGTTCCTAGAAGTCCAGCCAAAATGGTTGCGGTAAGAGGTAGCCCCTTACACATTGCTGCTATTTTCATCCCAAATTCAGCCAAATCAAGAGGCCAACTAGTTTCAGGGAATAATTTCGACTTTAAAATCTCTAAACACTCATGATCTTCCCGCAAACGAAGTGAATGTGATCCTCCATCTACGAGTAAACCAGGAGGGGCAACTCCATGCTGTCGACTTGTTAAGATAATTCTACTGTGTTTAGAATCATCTGGAAAAGATCCTGCCAAACTGTTCCACGCCTCACTCGTCCATACATCATCCAACAGTATCAGATACTTCTTTCCTTTCAAACTCTGACGAAGCTTGTTAGCCAGATCGTCTTCAGCCATGCTCGAATAGCTTCCAAACTTATCAATCTGGCTTAAGAGCTCAACAAACACTTTCTTCTTGTCCAGCTCTTGAGAGATAGCGCACCATGCAAAGGCCTGGAAATGGTACTTGACAGAAGCAATATTGAACACTTTTAAAGCCAGAGTAGTTTTACCTATCCCAGCCATTCCAGATATAGCAACCATACACAAGCGTTTCGAAATTCCTCCGGTTAACTGATCCAAAATTGAAGTCAGCTCATCTTCTTTGAAACCAACAACCTGAGACGCGCTTTTCGGTACATCTTTAGTGATGTTTGCGGAATCAGCAATCTTCACCTCATTGTGCCCCGGGACTTGAGCTCCATGAACAAGATCATCAGATGTTTTTAGCAGCTCGGAAAGTAGTCCGACATCTAACTGCACATCTGGCTGGTACAGTGAGAAAATCAACATTCCAGCATCAAGCACAAAAGCTCCAATCCGATCCCGGACTTTCCCATCTAGCTGCTGCTGCTTGAGAGTGCTTCTCGAGAACCGTAACCTGTCATACAACACCCTCAACTGACCCTTCACGGAAATGGAATAACCACAAGCATCTAATCTCAGAACATCCCAGAGATGCGCCACGAGAGAGTACACAACATCATCATAAGAAATCTCCGGATGTATGCACGGCTTGGAGATGACGAGAACCCGAGTGCAAGCCCGATACAGCTGAGGAGAAGTAGCCATGCGATGCAGCGCTGCGCAATTCGACTCAACCATCTCACGCCATCTGGGAACGCTAGTGCGAGATGCCACAAACACACCAGCCACACTGATTGCAAGAGGCTGGGTTTGGAGCAGCAAATGATCAAGCTCAAGAGCAGGAACATCATTACGCATGGCAGACAGCAGGAGATTGATCAAGGAACAAATAAGCCAAATGACATTCTCCAGTGCATCTAAAATCGCCCCAAAAGAGGCAGAGAATGGTCCGTAATTGCGAGAAGTTTCAGTTGAGAATATATCTATAAGACTAATTCTACTGCTTAGGAAGCAATTGAAGATCCCCAGAACATCATCCGGCGTTAGAGAAACTGACCGGCGCTTCTTCAGAACAAGATCCATCATTTCCTTGGCTAAACGGTGGATCTTCTCGCCGTCTGGATCATGTTCAGCGATAACTTGTGCGATTCTGGCGAAGAGGGAGCTCAGGCGCTTATCACCATCGCCAAAGCTTCTGACACAGAAAAGGAGGGACTTGAGGTTCCTTAGCGCAATCAACACAGGCTCGCTTGATGAAACGAGGGCATCAATCGAAGCGATGAGAGACGATGCGGTGGTCATGTTGAGGATGCTTTGATCAAGAGTCAAGACAATAGTAGAGGTATAGGAATTGTAACATATTTGAATGAGCAAAGTCTTCGTTGAATGAGTCGTGCAGACTTTATGCTTACTTCTAACCTTCTTATTTTGGTTCAAAAAATCATTTTGATGTTAAATCTATATTAACTATCTTTTTTGTCATTCATATTGTGGATAATATCATCTTTTCTACCCTGATTCAGCTTCAAGGTTCTGGAAAACATTAAGAAACGAATGATAAGAAGATCGGGGAGCAATCCAAGCATCGTACATTAGGGGCTCGACTTAGCGTAGTGAGCAACGAGGAATCCAAAAGGACCACGAGCATACACTATTTTACAGCCGGCTAGTTCATATCTGCTGCCACAAGCCACAAGGTTTACACCCACAGGGTGACCCGTTAGGATTTCTAATTAGAAGCATCTAAGAAGGGAGTGAGAATTGAAAGACTTTAAATTATTCATTCATAAACAAAGGTTAAGAGCTGAAAGACTAGTAAACTCCACTAGACATTAACAATGCAAGAAACGAAGCAAAAATTACTGAGCCTCAGTTAGTGAAGTTAGGGATCACTGCCTGAGGTTCAGTAGCCTTGGCAGCATCCGATGGCTTCACGGTGGGGGCAGGCTCCACAGGCTTCACCACCAACTCAGCTGGCAAATCTTTGATCCCCTTCAAATAGAAGGTATAGAACAACTTAATTGGGAACACAATCTGCTTCAGCTTCACCACCCCCTGAACCCCCTGGAATATCCCCGATCCACCGGTAACCGCCAGGAAAGAGTCCTCATAGGTGAGATATGGCCCCTGAACTGAGATATGGCCATAATCTCCAAAATAGAAGCTGTAGATTGCCTCATATCTGTCCCCTTTTTTCTCAGCTTCATGCTTGATCAGCACACAAAGCCCTGCTGTGATCCCTAGCCTTTTCTGCAGATCACCAGAGTAAAGCTTGTTTGAAAATGGCACTAAATCACCAAGACTGTTCACTTCGCTCTTGCCATGCCTGAGGTATGCAGGGCTCCCTCTGTCCCCCTCATTCATCTCATACACATACAGCTCCTGAGCTTTAGCTGAAGCACGAAAAATCGCGCAGAAATTTCAGTTACCGGTGAGGATAGAGAGACTGTTTTCGAGAAATGATATGAACAAAGATTGGATTCTTACCGGGCTTTTTGGGTTCCGGCTTTGGCTTCCAGAAGTTGAAGAATGCCTTTGTTGAGGTGTCACTGAGTGCTCTTCTGGTGGTTGTTGAGATCTTGATGTTCTTCCTGGTTGAAAATGGATTAGAAGGGCTGAATCCCAGATTTCCATTGCTGCTTGAGAGTGATCTGAGATTTGGCAATTTCACAGAACAGAATGGTTTGACTTTGAGAGAGATTGAGCTTGCCATTTCTTGGTTTTTGGTGGAGGTTTTAGATTGTAATAGTGCAATAATGTAGTGATCCTAAAAGGGCATCTATTTTATAAAGGATCAGACAGGGAGGGTCATTTTCAAGTGGGAACATATTAAAATTCTATAAATATTTTCTGCTAATTACATGTGGAGAAAGACTTTAAAAATCTCTAAAAAAGTTGGAAGGAATCAAAGTAGGTGTTCTTGCAACTTGCTTAGAAACATCATCCAACAGACAAAGATATGTTTATAAAGGCACGTTTACACTATTTCAATACCATTACAACTTAACAAACCAAGTTTTGTCCTAGTACACTGATTTCTCAATTTTGTTTGAACATCTTGAATAAGATCAAAATCTTATTTGTTGGTTCCCTATGTATCTATACTACCAAGTAACCATAAATGTACAGAAATGTACTCTTATGATCAAGTTTACGGGCCGGTTGTTTGACCAACAGGTGGATGCCGAAAAGAATGTACACAAGCAGATTTCTTCGAGTTACCAGAAGGGCAGCTACTTGTTTGATTCATCTATACTTTGGTTATGATTTCTGCACCAGTTTCTGTGATCAAAATAGTGTGTTCAAACTGTGCATCAGGGCTTCCATCAGCAGTCAGGATTGTCCAGTTATCCTCCCATGTTATATAATCAGTGCTGCCCAAAGTGAGAACAGGTTCTGTAAAATCAGCCAAACAAAATAAACATTCACATGATGACACAGGTATGGTTTGAGAGTACACATCACGGGAGTTATGCATCGAGAAGCAATGCGCTTTAACTACATGCTATAATTTAATGGAACCGTAAACTTGTGCACATTGGTGTGGAAAGGGTTGCGATATCGTGAAAAGCACTCACCAATTGTAAAAGTTTGCCCTTCAATCATGAAATCCGGACTATCATCAGCTGCCAAACAGAAAGAGAACAACAAAACATTATACATCATTAATCAACAAGCAAGGTCAGATGTGAGACGTTTGTGCTTCCCAAATGGCCAAACTGTTTTCTAGTTTTACAAACATATAAAAGGTAATGATTTTGTTCCTTGTCAGCTTATCCTTGGCTAGAGATGGTTAGCCTTTTACTAAAGTGCCAGTTAGCCTAATCTGCTGTTTAAATTTGGTTCAGCTACCAACTTTCTCGAGAAAAATCAAGGATAATAAACTTTCTCAATATGGCAGGTCACAATTCTTTATATGGTTCATTTACGAAACAAGAGCATAAAATCACCATTTGATCTATCACACAGCTCTGCAGGCAAAATTTTGTGATCAACACAGGGTGAACTGCTCAAGCTTTATAAAATTCTTACATGACAGTGAAATTAACACTTAAGAAAATGGAGGTCAAACTGACCTTGGTTATATATAAGTGGTTCAGAATGAAATACAGCCCCAACACCATGTCCCACAAAACGATCCACCTCATAACCATATTTTTCAGCATGCTCACTGCAGCGAATTTCAAAGAATATCAAGAAAAATCTCGTTTCACTTGATATATATATGTACAGATTTCACTTCTGCAATTCTTAGCAATAACTTTTGACAAATTCCGAAAATCCGTAAATAAAATATGTTAGTCATAGTTACAGAAATAGCATGATTTTTCCTAGCAAATAACACACATTATATCTACCAGCATTATTTTTGAATTGTTTTGCAACTCAATGCTCAACCTTACCCTATTTTCTTTCCGATTTCACTGAAATGAGCACCATCTTTGCAAACAGCAATTCCTATATGTAAACACTCCTCGGTCATCTATGAAAAGAGGAAAGAGTTCAAGACCGAAAATAAGTTCTAAGAAACATAATTATCACTATGTAATGGCACTAAGCCGTAATAGTATATAATATTGAAACAAATGACTCTCAAATCTGATCCTTAGTTTTCTAGCATAACCACATACCTTCACAAGATGTTTCACCTTGTCACACACATTACCACAGAAAAAAGTCTTTGACGTATCACCATGATAACCCTGAGATTGGAGCATGGAGAAAAAGAAGCAGTGTCACTTTTTCAAAGACCTCAGACTCACTCCATCCCACATGAGGAGTTCTATTTCAAAAAAGAAATTTCTCCAAAGAGAAGTCCTATTTAAAAAACTACCATGGAAATATCGTTGAATTAATATAACATGGAAGTCCTATTTAAAAAATTAATGTCTTCGGTCATATAAATTAGATTCATAGAGAATATCATCTAACCAAAATACCACAAGTTTTGTGAAAATTATCTAGAATAGATAGTTTAGAAGAGTTGTACCCAAGTTCAAATGACTGAAATAAAAAAGTTGTGCTTTTCTCAATATTAAATACAACTCTCCTAGTGGGATGGACAGTGCAAAACAAAGCTCTTAAGGAATTTGAACTGAACTAGTATTTGTCTTTGCAAGATAAAAACGTTATGGTTAAGTTCAACTTACATTTAAGTACACGGTCACATCAATATTTATAATATCACCATCCTGCATAATTTAAAACAGTTCTGTTTAAGTTGCATATGTCAATGAAGGAGAATGTTACACGGATATTTAGAACCTGCAACGGACGAGAATCAGGTATCCCATGGTACATACACTCATTGACTGATGTGCACACACTCTTTGGGAAGCTCCCATAGCCTAAAGGTGAAGGATAAGCACCAGCTTCAATAATTATTTGGTGCACAGCCTTGTCAATTTCATCTGTCGTCACTGATGGCTGGTTCAAGTAAAAGCAAAACCACAAGCTCAGTTAGCAATTAAATGTTAAAAATGCCGATAACAGTGAAAGGAAAATAAACCCTTTAAAATGGAAAAGAAAAATAAAATTCCTCCTAGAAATTTTAATGGATTACTTACGACCTTACTGTACTAGTTTGTGATCAAGAAATTCTTTAGAACTCCAATAAAATATAAATCTTTCCTCCATCAAATCATTTAACTACAGGAGTAATCAAGAGAGAAACTCCAACTCAATGCCTACAGGGATTTTTCATTTCATGATAACATAGAGTATATTCCAAAGGAGACTGCTTTCCCTGCACTCTAGCACATTCAAAGATCAAAACGATTGCATAGTCAATACATTCATGCTTACCATCACAATTCAAAACTTTCCATCCTTTACCTATAACACCAACAGAATCATCCAACATCTAATCAGTATTTCAACTTACAACATAATCTGCAATTTACAGTAAATAGCATATTCCCTTAGTATAACAACCTACAGTTTCTTAGCCAGAATATCTTTACTTTGACCCAATGCAACTCAAATGAAAATGGATTTTAATATTTAATATTATCAGTGACGGATGATCAGTGAAGATTTCTGTGTATACTCTATGTTGTACCCGAAGGTCTTCAATTAATAATTTACCATAAATCCGCGATGCAGTAACTAATTATTTCAGCATTGTTCAGTGAGTACTTCACAACAATCATCTACATAATGAAAGTCACTGACTGTAATATCTCACCCTAACCAGTGTCCCTGCATAGTCTAGCACCCGAGCAGCAAGCTCACAAGCAGCTCTCATCTCAGAAACACCTTCTAAATCATGAATCTGATATTCTCTAGCTATTTCAGGCAAAATACATGTTCCAACATAAGGGGGCTTTCGTATGTGATCAGGCACTGGAAGCCGTGGTGACACCTCTCCTGGCCTCAAAGGTGGTCTTTTTCGGTAAGGAATAGAACTTCCAAGTTCCCTCTTTCTAAAAAAAGTAATGATTTTCAGCAGATTAACACTCCTCTACTTAGTAATACTAAGAATGTTGTAGCAAATAAAAAGTCGGAATTTTTGTAGCATACAATTACAAGCCATATGAGCACAGAGAACAGAATTTCAGCTTTTAATGAGTGGAAATTTGGATGATAAAACGTGTTCATTCAAATTTTACAGGTTCAATTCTACTTGCAAAACTGCCAAGTGTGCCAACTACATTTTCTAAGAATAACTTATTTATCAGCCCAAAAATCACTATATGGGTACCTTCTAATTCGAATTGCCTCCTCCAATCCAGATATTTTCTTGCCATAGACAAACAGACGACTGCCAAAGTTTGAATTTTTACCTAAATGAAGTTCATGAAAAGAAGATAATCAAAATCTGCACTGCAAATCAAATAGCAACTCAGATGAATGAAACGACAAAAGGGACTCACCAGAAATCAAGAAAGCCGAAGAGGAGGTCAGGGTAAATGCAGCAGTCTCCATTAGAAGAAGATTGGAAGATAGAAAAGTTGTGTTCTTGGTGTGTGCCGTTTTTGAAGTGTCGTGTGTTTTTGAACACTTCAATTTTTACCCTCTTCCTACTTTGATTATATTTGTGAGCCAAAATTTTGCGTCTTTAATTCATAAATTTTTCCATCATAAAAATCATAGATCTATCTTAACAGTAGTTTCTAAGAATCAAAATTTTATAACTTGTTGTGAGCTTGCTGCTTGGGTGCTCGATTATATGTGTTTGTGTGAACTATATTTCGTAGCTGAAATAACTAATATTGAAATGCTCACGGAACCGTATTTTGATTGGGAATAACTAGTTTGGATGATAAGCCATAGTAGAGGGAAAATCTCGATAGTGGAGTGAGTTATGTATTCACAACAATATAGACATAACAACAAACCCTAGATAAACCCGAACTATATGAGTCAAACTCATTACTCATCTCTAACAATTTATTCTATATCTTGTGAAAACTAGACTAAATATAGTCCGATATTTTACTCATTGTAATCCAAAATATCATTTGACATGACAATATTCCTATAAGTAAGTTGTCAAGTTCCCATGAGCAATAATTGAGAACATATTCAAACATTCATACAATATTTTGGACTTCATGAGGAAAATACTACTCAGTTTCGCATTACCTTTGAAAGAGACTTTTGTATACCAACAAGGTATACCAAGATAGAGACTAGAGTAGAGCAATAGGCTGGACATGCACCTAGCACTGTATTACATTGGAAGATAGCAGAGATACTATACAGCCCTAACAACTGATGGAACCCCGTGGCACAATCCGAGTACACCATTCTGATCACAAAAACTACAGCAACACGGAGGAATATGATTCTTGTGTGTCAGTGATCAAATTGGTTGTTTGTGCATTGTTTGCAGTATGACAGTATCCATCTGTTGGTCAAAAATTAAAAAATTAAACAACCTAACCATGAATAACAAGCAGTAGCAGTACACATAACTCGCTAGCTAGATTGGATTTCAGTTTTGTTTAGTAATAAGGGATTTAGGTTCGAATATCTTACATGTGAGTTGCTGGAAATGCAAACATAACTTGATCAATCATCGAGTGAAGATCCAGGATTTGCAGCCAAACCATTGATGAAAGCTTTGAATCCTTTATTCCCATACTCCAATAGCTGCTCAACAATTGCAACGACTGACTTTTCTGGAGACACGCTGCACCACTTCAACTCAATCATCTGCAGAGTATAGATTTCCCCAAAGCTATAAGGGACTTCTTCAAGCTCGACGCAGCTCTGCAAGACCAGTTGCTGAAGATGTGGAAGGTGGCCACTCTTTGTGTTAAAGTTTCAATTGGGATTTTCCTGTAGCGTTCTTGTTGCTCAGCCCTGTTAACCTGCGAGGATTGAACAGAGGTCAGGCAGGCCGGCTTATGCCTGCGCCTGCTCCGACGATCAAATCAGAGGGGAAAACCATGGTTCTGATCATGATATTTTGTAGGGATGAGCAGTTAACTCCCCTGTTCGGGTCGTGGATCTGGCTCCATTTATAGCCCTTGGAGCTGCCGACATCGAACAGTAGAAACCGCTACAGTGCATGGACCTGTCCGTGGGCTGGAGTATGGGTCAATCCATCTTGGGCCTTCTGCGTGGGCCTCTGCTCCATGGAATAGTACCATATTTATCAAGTCCCCCCAGTCCATGTGTATAGTCAAAGTACTATATTCATTGGACTGTTGGTCAGAAAACATGTGAGTGATTTTAAAATTTTTAGATCTATCCGAACAGTCGGTGATGCAGTCCAAGATGAAGCGGACGGTTCAGATTCATCGTCCAGCCCACGTGCTCCACTGTCTCGTCCTCTGCGTTGCTGAGGGACCCACGAGCGTTTATTATTTTTTTGAAAAATCTGCCCGACTTCCTTCCCCGATACGCCTCTCATTTAACACTAGATAGGCTCGAGGAGGGCCTTTGCTTTTCTCAGATTCATCTTCTTCTTCCAGGTAACGCTCTCGCTTCTATCTCCTGAAAACTCTGATTTTTTCCTTTTGCTTTATTTTCGATAGACTAGGATGGGTACCATGAACAGCATTCGATCTGCCACCAGTGACGAGGACGTCGCCTTCGTCAGTGAGCTCTGTCGCTCAGTCGGGGGGCTCACCGTCGAAGAGGCTGAGTCGAAGGTCCTGATGCCTCGGATCGGCAAGGATATCGTAACCTCCGCCCCCGTCGGCTTTATCCCAGTTTACTGCGAGTATCTACTCGCGTGCAGACTTCGCTTCCCCGTGTCGCCCTTCTTCCGATCGGTCCTGCGTTATTTTGACACTCCTCTGCACGCCCTTTCGCCTAACTTCGTTCGGGTCCTAATCGGGTTCGAGGTCCTGTGTGTCCTGCGCAAAGTTCGGGCCAGTCCACAGCTGTTCAGAGCTTTCCTTTACCCGGCCAACATGGGCGGTGGAGGTGGCTGGCTTCAACTGAAGTGCCGCGAGAAGATGCTGAAGCTAGTCGATGAACGCCCGAAGAGGCATGACTGGAAAACCCGTTGGGTTTTTCGTGGAGAGCACTCTGGTCTTTGGTGAGGGTCCGGAGGACACGACTTTCCCGATCCTCCCTCTGGCGATCCGGGGTAAAGCGCCTCTTCCTGCAGAGGCGTCTCGTCTGGCCCCTCAGATAGCGAAAATGGGGCTTAAGAGTTACAGCTACTCCACTTGACTGACGACAGGGTCCTCCGGGCTGCTAGTATGTCGTACTATGTAGATTAGATCCCCGATGATGATTTGGGTATTTACTTTTTAGCTTTATTCGATAATGGTCCGGCCCACTGGCCGCTCCTGATTCTGACTGTATTTTCATTTCGTCTTCGCAGGTGCAGGCTCTATGGGGAAGTCTCTGCAATTCATCATCAACGAGCTGGCCACCATGCCGAGACCGCGCAACAGACCAGGACTGCGACAGGTAAAAGAAGAGGCTGATGCGGGGACTGGTGCAGGGACTGACGCTGGGGATTCGCAATCCATATACGCGTCTGAGTCTGTCAAGCATTCGGAGGACGCAGACAACGCTCAGGTCAGAAATAGCATGGGAGGAGGAGTCCGAGTCACGCTGGAGATTGAGAAGCCCAAGATGACCCGGAAGTGTCCGAGAACCGAGGAGTAAGATGACTAGGACATAGCTCAATCTCACTCTGACACTCAATTCCGTTCTTCCAGTCCGGCCACCCAATCGCCTGTTAAGCCCGCAGATGACGATGACGATGATGTCAAAATCTTGAACCCTCCGCGCGACGATGGGCGGATCATCGAGGTCTTGCAGGATTGAGTTCTGGACACTCCCAGTGGACGTAATGCTTTCATGGATCAGATCTTTTCGAAGGCTTACTTGGAAGACTGGGTGATTCATGGCCCTAGGAGCTATCCGGAGACCTCCGACATGGCCGACCGACAAGCCTTCATCGCTATCAAGGTATGTGACTCATTCTGTCATGGCTTTATCAGGGTCTTTTAGAATTGTGATAACTGAATTTCTTTTTTCTTTCTTCAGCACTTGCGCATGTCCCAGGTGCTGAGAGGGGAGATGTCCCGGCTAAGGTTGAGAAGCGCTGATCTGGGCTCTGAACTTGGAAAGCAGGATGCAGAGCTGGCCAAGTTGAAGGGAGTTGAAACTGAGTGTGCGCGTCTCCGCGAGGCGAAACAGGAAACGCTCCGTGCAAAGGCTGACCTTGAGGGTTCTTTGTCCGTTGAGCGTAATGCCGCCTCTGCTCTGAGGTCTAGGGTCGTGGAACTGGAGGCTCTGTTGAAGGAGAGGGATGGTCAATTGTCCTTCTCTGAGACTCAGCGTGCGCGCCTAATCAGTACTACCTTCCCCCATGTGTTTTCCAAGATCAACAATCTGATGAGTCCGCTGAAGTGTTCACCACTGCTCTTCGAGACTCAGCGGCCTTCCCGGACGAGGTTTACGAGGATCCTGACAAGCATTTTGCCGCTCTGGACAGTCTGTTTCAAGTCTTCTCTGGACGTCAGTATTCTGGATACTTCAACGCCCTAGCTGCGATGAATACTGCGGAGGAGATGGAGGCATGAGAAGCTCCTGCACTGTCGGTGGATCAGCCCGGGGATCAGTCGCAGTTCGAGGGGGACCAGACCAAGGATCAGTCAGTGGCTCAGCCCGGGGACCAGGCTGCGACATAATCAGACCCAGGATCGGACCAAGGCTTAAGGATCACTCTGCCAACTTAATTTAGATGACGCACGTGTGTGCGCTGTTTTGTGCGCGTGTGTGCGCTGTTTTGTGCGCGTGTGTGCGCTTTTGTTTCTCGGATAATTTCAGTTGTTAAGCTGCGAATTTTATTTTTCTATGCATCGCGTTTAATTCATATTCGTGCATCTTTCCTTTGAGGTTTTCTTGGGGGTTAATAACCTCTCCTTCCCTTAGGGAATTTTGGTCTCATGTCCTTGGACTGATGACCGAACTGTCCGTAAATAGGTCCATAAACTTCCCTTAGGGAATTTTCCATCCAGTCCTTGGACTGATGGACAGACTATCCAGACATCGGTCTGTAATCTTCCCTTGGGAAGTTTTCCATCTAGTCCTTGGACTGATGGATCAGACTGTCCAGACATTGATCTGTTATCTTCCCTTGGGAAGTTTTCCATCTAGTCCTTGGACTGATGGATCATACTGTCCAAACGGGTTAAACTCCCACAAATATGCCAACTACACATCAGAGGAAACACGCACTTATCAACTCAAAAATGACTATATGTGACGTAGGATGGAAATCATGAGTACTACCTTTTAATTCGAATAGCCTCCTCCAAGTCAGAAATTTTCTTGGCATAAACGCCCAAACGTGTCCCAAAGTTTGAATTTTGACCTATACGAACTTCATGGAAAGGGAAAATCAAAAAGTTGCCTCGGGGTGGACTACCTCCCCTACGTGTCATCTTGTGGATGAGTGTGTACAATAAATTTACTTATGGTAAAATAAGTTCCTACGCGCTATTAAAAGTTAATTGAAGGTAAATGTAAATTGGGATTTGCCGAGCCTCTACTGCCCGAATAAATTCCTACGCGCTATAAATAGAGATTGTTTTTTCATATTGATCTTGTGTAAAATTTATTTTAATGATATTTATGATTAAATAATTAATATATAGAAAATTGCCTAATTTTTAAAGTTGGCTCATATGAGAGGTAAAATATTTTTTATTTATTACATATACTCATATTATACAACGTAAATAATTATTAAATGCTCTCAAATCTAACAACTAGACATTAAATTACTAAATAATAAAATAGGGTTGACGTTACAAAATTCGAGATGGAGTATTATCAATAGAGGTTGTTTTTTCCGGACTTTAAATTACTAAATAAAATAGGGTTGACGTTACAAAATTCGAGATGGGTTGTTTTTTCATATTGATCTTGTGTAAAATTTATTTTAATGATACTTATGATTAAATAACTAATAAATAGAAAACTGCCTAATTTTTAAGTTGGTGACAAAGTAAAAAACTTTAATATATAGAACTGAACTAATTAGCATCACCACCTACTAATTGCCAATTTTTATTTTTATTTACAAAAAAAAAGTGGGGTGCATTTCATGAATTAAATTTTTATTAGGACTCATGTTGATCGGGTCGGGTTAGACTCGTTTGTAAGGTTGAGTCGAATTAATTAAAAATATAATACAAAAAACTCACAAGGGAAGAAACAAACTTATGATGTTGGGTCATTATTTTAAGTCGTGTTAGTTTGGATCGAAGTGAATTCGATTTAAGTATATTACACATTTGAAAATTTTAGTTTTAACTAGTTTGTGGATTAATTGTTGTCACGTATAGTTAATACTTGAATCACGTAGAATTTAAATTTTATTTATTATCCCTTTTACAATGTTGTGGCTATTTAAATATTTTTCAAACATTTTTCACTCAAAAATTGAACCAATAAATCTCTAATTGAATATACTAACACGTTTCATTACATCTCATGTAAGTTATATAATAAATGCACACCTCGAATGGAACGTCAAACATCTCGTAACTTTAAATTTCAAAGAATTTTACCTTATTTGGAAATAAATTTAACTACTTAACGGACGTCTACGGTGTTGTAATTCAATATTATCTCCTAATATGATATATGATGCGGATGCAGTGAGCGAGACCATTTGATTAATCTGATGAAATAATTCATTAGATACATGTTTTCTCTTACCAAGGTTTTTCCTCCAAAGAGAGGTTTTTTCATCTTGGCAAGATTTTCTTTTCCTTATAGTTGTAGGATTTGGTTATTGTTTTCTTAGATTATGGGTAGGATTAGGAATTCTATTAGGGTTATAAATATTGTTCTTTTCATTGTAATAGGCAGACTTTGAGACTTTGATAATAAAATTACATTGATTGTTGAACGGTGGTTCGTCATCAGATTGAAGCTTTGGACTGTGTGTTCAATTCTAAGACTCGGTTGCAGTCGCCCCAGGGACGGTGGTTCTTGGTTCTCCAGGTAATTATTTGACGGTTGTTAGGTAATTATCATATCCCAAGTAATTATTTGACGACTGTTGAATAATTATCATATCAAGTTCGTGTTTCTTTTGCAAGTCCGCTAAAACTAAGTGTTCTACATCAAATTGGTATCAGAGCCCAGTTTTTATGAATTCTCATTCATAAACGATCATGATTGAAGACAATGGTACTAGTGCACACTTAACCCAATTGGTGGAGTTAATGAAACAAGAGTGGTTGGAAATTCCAGAATTCGGAGGAGCCATTATATATCCAAGTACTTATTTGGAATGGATTAAGCGTGCTGAAAGAGTTTTTGATTTCAAAGAATATGATGAAAGAAAAAATTCAAGAAAACAGTTCTAAAGCTTACCGGGATTGCATGGTTATGGTATGATACCTTAAAATATAGACGAAAACGTGAGGGAAAATCAAAGATCGATTCATGGACTAAGTTGAAGAAACATCTTGATAGAAGATTTTTACCATGTACCATGAAGAATAAGTTGAATCAAGATATACCAAAATCATCAGTGGCAGGTGAAGAGAAAAAACAAGAAAAACTATTCCATGGCCGTTGTCATATCCAAGAGAAGGTTTGCAATATCGTAGTGGACGGTGGAAGTTGTTCAAATATGGTTTCCAGCATAGTGATAGAGAAATTGAAGATACCTATTCAAGACCATCCAGAACCTTACCGACTACGATGGCTTAGTGATAGTGATGAAGTAACAGTTACTCATCAAGCTTGGATTGCATTTGCGATGGGTGGTTATAAGGATGAAATTTTGTGTGATGTTGTACCTATGGGTGTGTGTCATCTTTTTCTAGGACGTTCATGGCAACTTGCTCGTGAAGTTCTACACTATGAGAGGTCCAATGAATACGTGATTACGAAAGGGAACAAAAGATTTAAGCTTATTCCTTTGTCACATCCTGAAGTAACTATCACAAAACACACTGCTCCAAAAACAATCTTTATTAGTCAGTGAGAAAGCAGTTGGCAAAGAGCTTGATAGTGAGTTTAGTTCTATGGTGAAATCGTCGTTGGAAAAATATAATGATGTGTATTCCAAAGAACTGTCTGGTTTATCTTCAGATAGGGGAACTGAGCAACAAATTGATCTTGTTTCTAAAGCACCTTTGCAGAACCAATTTCCTCATGATATTGATGATGGTGTTTATGTTAGCATTGACAATCAAAGAAGTTCTCTAATGATTGATGATATGGATTGTGATAAACGACAAGTGTTTGATTCTGATGCTAATCGAGCTGATGTTGTTGATAATGATGGAGAGGATACTGAGAAGTATCATACTTTTCTATTTGATGGCAATATCAATGATAATGATCATGTTGAGATCTACTCTGACCTTTCAGTCTCTAATGTTCATGATGATGGTATTAAAGAAGAAGACCTTGAAAGAAGTCGTGAAGTATCAATATTTAATATTGGTGTAGAGAATGAAGTTAGAGAGAGCGATCCAGTTGTTCATTTTCAATATGAAGGTGCTGGAAAAAAGATTGTTCCTTTAAGGGATAAAGATGAACTCCCGAAGATGGAAGCTCAGACACTTGTGGATGTTAAAGTTGAAAAGAAAGTACTTCATTCTTGTGTTGCTGGAAGTGATGATTATAAATTTGGTTCACGAGAAAAATTAATTTCAACACTTTCGTGGAATGGTCATTTTCTTGAGAAAGATAAGCTATTGAGTCATGCAAGATCTACCTCTAATGATTTGTACATTGTGATGGAGCCCAAGGAAGTTGAGAAAAATCAAGATAAGGTGTGTTTTCCCATCCGGAAAATATTTCTTGCTTTTGATGAAGGATCCCTGAGAGGCAAAACCCGAGGTAGAATATATTCTAATTCAAAGAGAATAATGTCAGCTGGAATGGGAAGCAACAAGTGTGTCATATTGCAGATTTTTGGAAGACA
This sequence comes from Cruciata laevipes, assembly GCA_963678965.1. NCBI lineage: Eukaryota > Viridiplantae > Streptophyta > Magnoliopsida > Gentianales > Rubiaceae > Cruciata > Cruciata laevipes. The sequence goes on along the minus strand of OY787641.1, from coordinate 6,422,015 downwards.
TCCACATATCTTAGTAGGAGATGAAACACCTCAAAATTTTAGGCATGTTCTCATTGAAGAAGGGGAGAATGGTAAAAGCTCAAAAGATATGGTTGTCAAGCTTGAAAAGCTATTGTTGGCACAGTTACATGTGGTATTTACAGCTACTGAATGGGCTATGGAGATTGAAGCTCGTGATGGTGGTGGAACTGTTTTCAAGTCAAGATTCGCTCTACAGTGGTCAAAGTTTAATTTGTAATGGTATACATACTCTCTTACCTAGAGCTGAAGAGGTTCAAGAATTGAGGACAATTCTTTTCAAAGAAGGGGAGTATGATGCGGATGCAGTGAGCGAGACCATTTGATTGATCTGATGAAATAATTCATTAGATACATGTTTTCTCTTACCAAGGTTTTTCCTCCAAAGAGAGGTTTTTTCATCTTGGCAAGATTTTCTTTTCCTTATAGTTGTAGGATTTGGTTATTGTTTTCTTAGATTATGGGTAGGATTAGGAATTCTATTAGGGTTATAAATATTGTTCTTTTCATTGTAATAGGCAGACTTTGAGACTTTGATAATAAAATTACATTGATTGTTGAACGGTGGTTCGTCATCAGATTGAAGCTTTGGACTGTGTGTTCAATTCTAAGACTCGGTTGCAGTCGCCCCAGGGACGGTGGTTCTTGGTTCTCCAGGTAATTATTTGACGGTTGTTAGGTAATTATCATATCCCAGGTAATTATTTGACGACTGTTGAATAATTATCATATCAAGTTCGTGTTTCTTTTGCAAGTCCGCTAAAACTAAGTGTTCTACGTGGAAAATTCACATCAATATATGTAATAAATAGAAAAAAATTCGGATTTTTTTGAGTTGCTGATTGTAGAACAAATCAGTGGACTTACTAGTGAGTTTACAAAGGTTATACAGGTTAGCATTGATAACTCGTCTATAGAATGTAGACAAAAAATTTAATGACGCAAAAAGTATAATGTTAATTGCAAAGACATCGGTTATAAATTCCTTCAAGCGGATTTCATTTTCGGCGTTTCTACAAAGTTTTTACTTCTTTCACTTAGGTCCCTCCAAAAAAATGGGAAGTGTCGAATTATAAAATTGAGTGGTCCGAAATAAAATTGAAGTCACGTAAAATGTGAAAATATAGTTTTAAGGTCTATTGAGGCAGCGGAAGAGGTAGAAAAAATATTTAGATATGTTGCACAATAGTTCCATATATGCTACTATGACCCTTTTTAAAAGTTAGATTTTGTGGAATATTCTAAATATATCTATTCCCTTATCCATAATGTTACAAGTGGAAAAGTGGTTCATTGGTAAGTAGATGTCATTATTTGGTTGGAGGTCTCGTGGTCGAATCCAAACACCAAGGATTTTTTATAAAAACTTAAAATCCCATCATATCACCCAATATAAGTTTGCCAATTGGAACCCATTTTTACTCAATTTCCCAGTGCAGGTCTCAAAATCTCTTGCAGGTCCAATATTTTGTTGACCGGACAAGACTACCCTTTTAAGTATTTGATGTGTGTTGATTGCAGATCTTGCAATCAAGTCCTCCAAGATTTGGTTAATTCAAAACAACAACCAAATCTACTCTATCCAAGCAATAAATCCTTTGTTCTTCTCGGTTTTTGCAGGTCCAAAAATTTCAATTGAGTTTTGCAGATCTGTACTCTATTTGGCGTGTTGAAGTTGTGTTGGGAAGATCGGTTGATGTTGAAAATGGCGATAAGTATTTTCCGGTGATGGATCGGTGGTTTAAGGTGTGTCGGGACCCGGATAAACTTGTAAGAATTGAGATTGATATTTTCGGGGCGATTTTCCGGCGAGGATGCGACTGCTTCAAAGATAACTTAAACCTATTAGATCTGAAAATTTGAGAAGATGACCTGTATTTTTAATTTGGTCAGACAGAAAAAGAAAGAAGATGAACAGAAGAAGATGAACAGAAAAAGAAGATGAGGAGATGGAGAAGACGATGTGGAGAAGAAGCCTTATTTTATTCAAATTATATCTCTAAGAATAATAAAAATAAACCGTACTCCAAGACAAATATGGAGTTTCATAGTGGCCTGGTGGTAAAGAACTAATCAAAGCCAAATAGGAAGTTTTTGCAACCCAGGTTCGAAACCCCTTACTCACATTTTTGGATTCTTTAAATTTAGTCCATCAAAGCAGTTGAAAAAAATAAAAAATCTGCTTACAGGGTTCGAACCCGAGTTGTCTGCTATCTTCACCACAACAGTTCACCACCACACCAAACTATAGTATTGAGAAATGTATGTAAAGATAATAATTATATACTTACCATATAATATCTATAAAGGGCCATACCAGCATTTATAAAATTATAGGGCAACGTATGTAAATATTTTTTCTACCTCTCCTGCTGCATAAAAAAACCTTAAAACAATATTTTCACATTTTATACAGCTTCGATTTGGTTTTAAAATACTCAATTTTAGAATTTGACACTTCCCGATTTCTTGGTGGGACCTAAGTGAAAAAAGTAAAAACTTTATAGAAACGTCGAAAATGAAATCCGCTCAAAGGAATTTCTAATTTTCATCCCCGTAGTTAATTTTGTACTTTTTACATCATTAAATTTGTTATCTACGCTCTATTGACAAGGTATCAATACTAATATGTTTTACTTTTGTAATCCCTCTAGTATAGTCCATGGATTTGTTCTACAGCTACTACTTCCATAGCTCAAAAAAATCTATTTTTTTGTATACATTACTTATATAATATTAGAATATAATATTGAGTAATGTTGTTGTAGACGTCTTTAACATTTTAATTTCATTTATAAGACTTGTAGTTTATGTCACTTGATTGTATGGATATAAAATTTATATGTACGATTTGTTAACAATTGATGCAGTGGAGTAAGTGGTCTTGACTAAACCTTTTGAGATGGATGGATATGAGGTCTCGTGTTCGAATCATCTTCACCTTCTCCATTTGTTTTAATTTTTTCTTTTTATTTTATTTTTTTAGAAACAAAATGTTTACGGAAAACAAAAACCGTTTTTAAACTCTAATAATAAAAAAAACATAATTTTTTTTGGAAAAGCTTTGCTATGAGTGTACTAGACAACCAATTGTGCACTGCCATTACTCTATGCCAAAAAGGTTAAATGCCAATTATATTATTATTTTCCTAGATTTTATATATCCCATCAAGAGATAAAATGGGAGATTTAGTACATTTTAGTATGTTTTAGTAATTTCAATGTACTCTTTAGTATATTTTACTAATCACTTTCTTAATATAAATTTTTAAAATTAAATATTCAGTAATAACAATGATAATTTGATAATAATGTTTAATTTACGTAAATTCTATGTTGTTAAGAAATCTAGCTACATCAAAATGACTTATAAGACGGTTGATCCTAGCTATATAAATACATAAGTGCTATGGAATGATTAATATGTTTAGATTTTTAGGGGGAAAAAAGTTTTTTTTAATGAAGTACTCCTATAGGTCCATTATCACTTATCTCTCATTTTTCGTTCATGTTTTAGTCAATTTTGGATGAGTCAAAAAGTTTCCCGAGAGGAAATTTCCAGGTGGGATGATGTAGCCAATATATACTCTACTTTTAGCACATTTGAGAGTTCATTTGGGGTGGCATTTAGTGCAAAGGGTTAAGAATTAAGGCTTAAATCTCTCTTACCTTGCATTTTGAAGAAAGACTTGTGCACTAACGTTTTGAAGCTGAAATCTGGAAATGTTACAAGAGGAATTGGAGTGCATAAGTGGTACCATTGGCTTCGTCTTCTCGAGTACTACAAAATGGACTATTAGAACGTCAAAACCGGATCAACGGTTCATCCGTAGCGAAGCAAAGAAGATTGCTGCCAACCAGCCAGAGACATCTCGCGGGCCGCGAAATGGGCCTCGCGGGCCGCGAAAATGGGTGGACTTTTGGCATAATGAAGGCCAGAAAATCAGATTTTGAAGGCCTATAAATACTCCTCTTATCCCATTCATCCAAAACGAGCTCCCCATCATCCAAAATCCCATTTTCTCTAGTTTTTGCTCTTTTCTTCTCTTTTCTTTCATGTGATTTGATGAACATGTATTGTTGTATTAGAATGATTGTTGTAGGCTAATTAAACCTTGGGTTGCAATTGATGTAAACTTTCTATTCTTGATTTTGAGTTCTTGATGCATATTGTTCATGGGCAATTTAATTTCCATTTGATGAATTGTGTTTGAATGTGTTGTTTGAAGCATGAATTAGCTTGGGCTATTCTTGGGTAATGAATTGCTATCAATTATATGCTAGATGCATGGGTGAAATGCTATCATTTTGCACTTGTCTCAAAGTAGTAGAATTAAGGGTTGATTTAGAAAGTTATCTTTTGATTTAGCTCTTGATTGTTCTCAATGGTGTTATCTATGTATTTAATTCGCTTTCGAATTGCATGGGTAAGTTTATTGGTCTTCTAATCGTGGTGTCATTGGTGAATTGGTCTAAAACGTTATCGTTTAGGTCATTCACTAGTGAGGGTTATTTTGAATGCGGTCATTCTCTATAACTACATTAGTGAGAAGATTCCTAAAGCAATGTGTTGTAGAACAATAAATCAATAGTTCAAAGTTGAAAATCAATTGTCTCCCAAGGCCTTGTATTTGTAGCATTTGCATTGTAGTGTAGTTTATCTAGTTGCTTTTTTCCGTAGTGTAATAAACCAAACTCAAAGTGATATTACTGGCCCAGAGGCCTACTGGGCCGATAATAGGGTCCACGGCCCAGCACGTCTAGGGCGATACCTTTCCCGCTAAGGGGCACGTCCGGACAAGAAAGAAGGACGGACGGGGACAAAGGAAAGTGGTCCTGCATCTTATCTCAAGCAGGCCAGCTCGGCTATAAATACTAGTCTCAAACAGTGAACAAGGTATGTGACTTATATCTCTCTACTTTATATTGAGAGCACCTTCCGTACGTTTTCCTTCTCCGGTATCCCCATCTCATCATCACACCGGAGCTTCTTCCCCGGGACGCCTCCCGGGGATTGTTTTGCAGGACTAAAGTAGGCTGATCAAGGGGGAGATCCGGATATCATATAAACCCGGGAGACGGACGGAAATTGGCAGCATCAATTGGCACGCCCAGTGGGACCTTTCCACCTTCGCAGGATGGAGTCACCAAGGAGAGGGCGCGGGCGCCCTAAGAAGAACGCGGCACCTTCAGGGGGTGATTCTCTTCCACCCCCGGGAGACGATGTGACCTTAAGGCAGTTGCAGGAGGAGGCTAGACACCAGCGAGAGCTAGGGGTACCGCAAGACGGCCACGTGGAAACTGCCTCCGACGAAGCCTACTCGGAAGGAGAGTACCAAGATGAGCAGGAAGGGCTTGGGCTTGCCGGGGATGGCACCACCCGGGGCCAGGGACCTGAAGCCCGGGAGGAGGGGCAGCCCTTAGTTAGTACGGAGGAAGTGGCGGCCTTGGAATTCATGAGAGCCAACAAGGAGTTGTACCGCCAGTGGGTACTCTCCACCCGGGAAAGCCTTAGGCAAAGGGAACCCGGGAGGAACCAGGCAGGTCCTCTAGGGGGGTACCAAAGAGAGGTTATTAATTTGGACGGAGCCGTTCAGCCGCCAAAGCTACAGGGGCGTGTAAATTCCTCCACCATCCCACCCTCTTTCCCTCAGAATTTCGGGGTTGGAGGGGGAGCGGCTACGGGACAATAATCGAATCTGGTTCCACATGCTCCACCCTATTACCCGCGTTCCAGTTGGGGGCGGGACAAATTGGGTATGACCTGCCAGTCATGCCGGCGGAGCCGTTTGGGTATCAGGCCCCTGGAACCCAGGGAAACCCGATCCAGTATTCCGGACCCATGTATGGATCAATGGGGATGAACTTCGGTTACCCTGAGAGATACTATCGGGAGGATGATAGGATGCGGGGCTATCAGGTGGCACAGCAGGACCCCAATTCCTTGGAGGCTCGATTAGACAAACTGGTGGGAAGAAACGGAGCTAAACCTACCTCCCCTTGGGTACCTCGAGTGCTCGCGTACCCATGGCCGCCGGGCCTCCGGACCCCGGAGGGAATCCCAACATATAATGGAGAGACAGACCCGGAGGAGTTTGTCAGGACGTACCAGAACCTAATGGTGTCAAGGGACTTCCCGGAGGAATTAAGATGCAAGCTGGTGGGCTGTTACCTGAGAGGAAACTGTCTTTCATGGTTCGATTCTTTGCCTCGAGAAAGTCTCAGAGATTATTACGATTTCTCTAAGGCCTTGCTGTTTAGATATGCCGGATTAAAAAAAGAAGGAAAGCAGTTGACTGAGCTTTTAGCTACCCGGCAGAAGGCTGCAGAAGGGTCAATGGAATACTATCGAAGGTACATGGACGATAGCATGAAGGTTGTCGACAGGCAGCAGCAGGAGAAGGCAGTGATTAGCGGGTTTATAAATGGCTTGAGGGATATGGCGCTGTTCCAGAAGTTGATGGAAAATATCCCGGAAACCTTTCACAACTTGCAAATGGCGGTACAACTATACTGCGCGATTAATGATGCCACACGGAAGAGAAAGGAAGAATCTGGGGGATTCCTCCCGGATAAGATAGAAAGAAGGAGAATGGCAGACCCAAGTAGAAGGGACCCCGCTCCCGCGCTGGTAAACCGGGCAAGGGCGGACAGTTTCACCCCGCTCAGCAAGTCCCGAGCGGAAATTCATGCTATCCACAAGGACCTGTTCCCGGATCCATTGCCTATCCACGGGACCCCGTCTAGGGAAAACGCGGACAAATGGTGCGCCTACCACAAGTCTTATGGGCATGCGACAGAGGGGTGTAGGATGCTGAGGAACGAGATAGAAAGACTGATAGAACGGGGACAGCTGAGAGATTGCGTGGCAGCGGAGGTAAAGAAGGAGAATCCCCGGGACCAGCTTCAGGAGCAGCCCCGCAGGAGGTGGAGACCTAACCCGGGGAGAGGAAACGGAAGAATCCAAGGCAACCAAGGTAACAGGGCCCCGGGGAGGCCCGCCATAGCCGCCGCACCGGTCCAAGCAGTGGAGCCGGCCCCAATACCCAACAGGATGATCAACGTGATCAGTGGAGAAGTCGGAGAAGCATGTCAGTCAGTCTCCGCTATCCGGGCCCGGACCCGGTATGTTCCCCCGGGGGAGGTTCAGGGGAAAAGGTTTCGCCCCGATGAAGCTCTCACTTTCTCTGAAGCGGATGCAGCCCCGCCGCAGATACCCCATTCTGACCCAATGGTGGTAACGGCGGAGATTGAAGGCTTCTTGGTCAAAAGGGTGTTTGTGGACGATGGGAGCAGCGTGGAGATCATGTTCGCTTCTTGTTTCGATCAGTTGGGAATTGGGAGACAGAACCTGAAACCTCCCTTATCTCCCTTGTCAGGGTTCACGGGCAAACCCGAAGTTCCACTAGGTGTTATTCCCCTCGCAGTGTGTATGGTGGATGAGAAGGACCGGAGCAAGAGGATCTCGGTGACATGCAACTTTGCGGTTATTGACGCACCCTCACCGTACAACGTAATCATAGGAAGACCATGGCTAACTCAAGCCCGGGCAGCGAGTTGTCCGTATCTGCTGACGATGAAGTTCCCCACTGTGCAAGGTGTGGCGGTCGTGCGGGGTAGTCAAGCAGTCGCAAGAAGTTGCATGATGACGGCGGTGCTGGACGCAAAGAAAGCAGTAGGGGTGGTACACGGAGAAGTTCCCCGCCAGGAGTTGGAGGAGATGCAGGTGGCGGACAAAGGGACGGTCACGGTGGGAAAAGACCTCCCGGAAGAAGTAAAAGGCGCACTGAAGGAACTTTTGGCCAAGTATCATGGAGTATTCTCGTGGAGCCCGGAGGACATGGTGGGGGTGTTACCAGAGTTGGGGGTACACAAGCTGAACATAAGCCCTGCAACCAAACCAATCAGGCAGAAGAAAAGGCCTGTAGCCCCGGAAAGAGCAGAATTTATAAAGAATGAAGTAAAGAAGCTGGAGAGAGCCGGGGTGGTCGAGGAAATCATCTACCCGGAATGGATAGCTAACCCGGTCTTAGTAAAGAAGCACGATGGAAGCTGGCGCATGTGTATTGACTTTACGGATTTGAATAAGTGCTGCCCCAAAGACAGCTATCCTCTCCCAAATCTGGACCGGCTGGCAGAGGCTATTGCGGGGTATTCGGTGCTGGCCTTCTTCGACGCACATAAAGGGTATCACCAGGTGCAGATGGATGAGGCGGACAAGGCGAAAACCTCATTCATCACCGATTTTGGAACCTTTTGCTACAAGAAGATGCCCTTCGGGCTGAAGAACGCGGGGGCTACGTACCAGAGAATGGTGGACAAACTCTTCAAGGACCAAGTGGGAAGAAACATGGAGGTGTATGTTGACGACATGGTGGTTAAAAGTAGGGCTTACGGGGCTTTCTTGAATGACCTGGAGGAGATGTTCGAAAAGCTGGAACGGAGCAATCTAAAGCTGAACCCCTCCAAAAGTACCATTGGAGTGGGTGCGGGGAAGTTCTTGGGTTTTATGGTGTCAAGCCGGGGTATCGACGTCAACCCGGAGAAGGTGGAAGCCTTAGCTAAGATGACCTCCCCTAGGTCGGTGAAAGAAGTACAGCGGTTAACAGGGTCCCTCGCGGCCCTCAGTCGGTTCCTGTCAAAGGGGGCAGACAGGCAGTTGCCTTTCTTCAACATTCTCAGGAGGGCCAAGGCGTTTGAGTGGTCTGGGGAATGCGAGAAGGCATTCCAAAATCTGAAAGAGCACCTTCAACAGTTGCCAACTTTAAAGAAGCCCCTCCCGGGGGAGGAACTTTTTCTGTACATAGCGGCGTCCCGGGAGGCGGTAAGTGCCGTACTAATCAAAGAAGAGGAGGGAAAGCAGCACCCAATCTATTTTGTTAGCCGGGCACTTCGGGGGGCAGAAACCCGGTATACTGAGTTGGAGCAGTTGGTTCTGGCGCTGGTGCATGCTTCAAGGAGGCTTAAGCCCTACTTCCAGGGCCATCCCATAGTGGTTCTTACCAATTACCCGCTAAGACAAGTCATGTTCAAGCCAGAGGCATCAGGGAGAATGATGAAATGGGCCATAGAGCTGGGAGAGTATGAAATCCGGTATGAGCCAAGGAGGGCTATCAAGGGTCAGGCCCTAGCGGACTTCCTGTTGGAATCAGAAGCAAGGATAAATGAGGAACAGAAGACGCCTAACACTCCGGAGGATACGGCTAAGGCTGAGAAAGACCCGGCTTGGAAGCTATATGTGGATGGGTCGGCGCACTCCGGGGGCAGTGGAGCAGGAATATTGTTAATCAGCCCGGAAGGGAAGGAGTATCCCTATGCGGTCCAGTTCACTTTCAGAACAACCAACAATGAAGCCGAGTACGAAGCTTTGATCGCAGGGTTAAGGTTGGCAAAGGAGATGGACATCAAAACTCTCACGGCACACAGTGATTCCCAAATTGTGGTGCAACAGGTAAAGGGAGAGTATGAAGCCCGGGAGAGGAGCCTGCAAAAATATCTGGAAGTGGTAAAGCCTTTGATAGCCGGGTTTAAAACCTTCGACTTGATTCAAGTTCCCCGGGAGAAGAACAGCAAAGCAGACGTTTTGAGCAAATTGGCCTCCTCAGAGTTGAAACCTGAGCCCGACCAAAAGTTATACTTGGAAGTACTAGGGAGAAGGAGCTACCAGGAGAGCAATCAAGTAATGCTGGTGAACGAGGAAGAATCCTGGATCAGACCCATTCGGGCATACCTAGAAGAAGGAACCATCCCGGAGGATAGGGCCCAGGCCCGGAAGCTAAGAGTTAAGGCGCCTAGGTATGTGATCCAGGGAGGGGAGCTGTACAAAAGAGGGTACCTCCAGCCTCTGCTAAAGTGTGTAGAGAGGTTGGAAGGCCGATACCTCATCCGGGAGATGCACGAGGGATCTAATGGGAGCCACCAGGGAGCACGCACCTTGGCCAAAAGGATCTTAAGGATGGGGTATTATTGGCCGACGTTGTTCAAAGATGCGGAAGAACATGTACAGAAGTGCTTGGAATGCCAGGCATTTGCCCCGCTAATCCATGTTCCCCGGGAAGAATTAGTCGGAGTCACGGGAGCTTGGCCGTTCAGCAGATGGGGAATTGACTTGGTCGGACCATTCCCGACTGCCCCGGGAGGAGCCAAGTACCTGATCGTAGCGATCGATTACTTCAGCAAATGGGTGGAGGCAGAACCGCTCACCAACATACGGGGACTAACTTGTGTCAAGTTTTGCTGGAAGAACATCATCTGTCGATTCGGCATCCCGAAGGTCATAGTCATGGATAACGGGGCGCAGTTCGAGAATGATCCTTTCAAATCATGGTGTGTCAAGTATGGTATAAAACAGAAGTTGACGTCGGTGTACCACCCCCAGGCGAACGGACAAGTAGAGGTCACCAACCGCACCATCGTCAAAGGACTAAAAACCCGCTTGGAAGGCGCGCGGGGAAATTGGATCTGGGAGCTACCCAGTGTTCTTTGGGCCCACAGAACTACAGAAAGCTCTGCTACCGGGGAATCTCCGTATGGCTTGGTGTACGGGTCAGAGGCAGTAATACCCGCAGAGATTGGGATCCCAAGCCCTCGAACTCAATACCAGCACCCGGAAGAAGAAAACGATGGACGACGCCTTGACTTGGATCTCCTGGAAGAGAAGCGAGAGAATGCGGCACTTCAGGAAGCCAAGGTGAAGGAGCGAGTAAAGAGGTATCATGACAGAAGGGTGCGGAAAGAAGTCTTCATCCCAGAAGACTGGGTAATGAGGAGGAACGATAAGAGCCGCCAAGCCCCGGAGGGAAAACTTGCACCCAACTGGGAAGGGCCATACAAGATCAAGGAAGCACACCCGGGAGGGAGCTATGTGCTGGAGGACAAGCAGGGAAAGGAGATCCCCAGGAGGTGGAACGTAGCTAACCTAAGAAGGTTTTACGGGAAGTAGAGCACCCCGCATCATACCACAGCTACTAAAGCATGAATATGCCAGGCATGGATATGCTGGGCATAGATATGCCCCTCCCGGAAGCGTGGATACGCTAAGCATGAATATGCTAGGCATGAATATTCCGGGTATGGATATACCCCTCCCGGAAGCATGAATATGCCCGGAGAAAGAGAACCCGACGTTTGGCCTCGTTCCGGGTTTAGAGAGGAATATTTGTTTAAAAGGGACCCTTGGGTAGCTCCCATTTGGGTGCCCCGCTAGAATGGACCCGGAGCTTGAATGAAGCCCGGGGATCAAAGAATGTAATGTTTACAGGGAAAAGTTAATGAGAAGGGTCTTTTCGAAAAAGAAAAAAAAAACAATTTTATTCAATCCGCTGAATTACAAATCGCATGAATATGCGGTCATATTTATTGTAGGACGATTACATAAGCAATTTACATAAACTACTTGCTACTATACCCACTTGGGACCTGACCCGGAAGCACCCTCAGGGTTACCCGGGTGGAAACCCCCTCCGAAGAATTGTGAGGACAGGAGATCTTCGGCAAAGCGGGCATCCGGGGCTTGATTCCACGCAAGCTCCTCCTCCAATTGCGCGGCGTCTTCTTCGTTTAATTCAGGGATGGGCACAACCATGGATCCCTCTGGAAGAGGCTCCGCCAGGCGCATTCTTCTCACCCCGGCAGAAGTAACAAACCTGTACTTAGGAAACATGACTGCTGCACTTTTCCCCTTTTCTTCCCGGCTAATACGAGCACCTTCGGCGGTCTTAATCCCCTTCGTGGTGACCCCAGAATTGGCAATCTCCCGGATGCGTCTTATCCAGCGGGCCACCTCTTCCGGGTCAATGGATACAGTCATGTCCTCATACCTTTCGTATGCCACGTCCACCTCCACCCGGGCAGGAACTCGGCGAAGGCTGGAGGGATAGGGCTCAACTTCTCCCGCGGCTATCTTATTATGCCATTCAACGACATCCAGATAGGCCTTATGATGAGGAGCTCCCTCACCAAACCTCTTCGGGTTAGCCTCCATACGCTCTATCGTCCTGCGAACCCCGGCTGGAATATCGGTAAGAGGAGATACCCCAACTAAGCCATTCTTGAGACCCAACAGGTGGTAGGATAACCGGGTGATTAATAGAGCATCCTGGAGGACCCTATTCCTATGAGTAAGGGACCGATTCTCCTTCTCAAAGTCGCAGAGAAGCTTGTTCTGAGCGGAGCGGGTCTCCAATGTCCTCAGTTTCTCCTGCGCCCGCTCTAGTTCACCCCACACCATGCCTAACTCTTTGGTAGTACGATGCTGAGAGTCATCGTGAAGGGCTTGCAGCTCAGCTATGGTCTTATGAGAGTTCAGGGCCTCCCGCATATGATCAGAAGCAAGGTCGAAGCACTGGTTCAACGACCCGAACTTGGCATCAACTGCCTTAAGAAACACCACCAGCACCCGGATCGACCCAAACTCTTGAAGGAAGCATTCCAACCCCGCCTCAGCTAATGCCCGGTTAGCCTGGTCGCCTCCAAACCGCCAATGGGCTAGCTTCCTTTGAAGGAAAGAGCATTGGAGGCACCCAGCGCGGGGGAGAGAGAAGTAGGTGCCGGAAGAACTACTAGGATGAGGAAAAACATAAGGCATGGGCCCATGCGGGAGAATCTCCTCTAAGGGACGCTCAGACTACAAAAAAACAGTAATATCATTAAAAGGCAGAACTTGTCATTAATCAAAATAGGCACCAAGGCCAAAGTCCTACATACACTTCCCCGGGGGAAGGAAAGCTACAAAATGCTTAAAAAAGGAAGATTACAAGGGAAAAGGCAGGCTAAAGTCTAGAGTTATACATGGTCTTCAGTAGAGTGCCCCTCTCCCGGAATAGCGTGAGCTCTTTCGAACCTCCTCTCCAGCTCCACCAGATCCTCAGTGGTCCACTCAGGGCCGGCATAAGCAGGGGCGTCCACGGCGGGCTCATCAGCGGACCGTTCAGGGTATCCCACCTTCCGCGTAGCCTTCCGGGTTTGGTAAAGAAGGTCGTCTTGACCCGCAGCAAAGCCAACCCGGTAGTCCCCCCCTTGGACTTGAACTACTTGGTACCCAAAATTGTCAGGCACCGCGCAGTATTCGAGATAATTCTCTGCCCAATGGGGTGTCTCTGGGACGACCCCATAAACATTGAAGTCCTCGGAGCCAGGGTCGGGGCAGGAGGCCTCACCGATCGCAGGGAGCTTCATTTTCCTGATATCAGAAGCAGAAGAAGCCCGGGAGGACATCTCCAGTGATCGCCACAGCTGGGGCACCAAACTTTCCAGACTCGCTTCCTGAAGATCCCGGAAGCGATGGTTTAACAGGTCATTGGCCTTGGGCCGATAGTAGGACGCCTGGGCATCAAGACGCGCAGGCCCGGGCAACCAACCCCGCAAACTCTGATACATCTCATGACAGGCGTCCGCGCTGGCCGCAGCGGCAATCCCCTCCAGCTTCTTCTCGAACGCCTCAGAGCGAAGGAGCTTCTGTGTGACGGCATTGAAGGCCTCGAGTTGAGAGCTCTTCTTGTCCTTCTTCAGGGCGGAGTACTTCTTTTCCACCTCCGCCAACTTTTTCTCTTTGTCAGCAAGCCGCTTCTCCTTATCAGCCAGCTTCCTTTTGGCCTCTTCTAGTTGGGCCGCGAGGCCATCTTGCCCGGCTAGCTTCTCCCTGGTCTCGCGGAGTTCCTTCTCCATCTTGGCAAACAGCCCCGCGCTGTATTTGGAGTAGGTCCGGTTCAATGCCTCGGCAAACTGAGAATCCGCCAGGACGGCGTCGGCAAAGGCAATGCTCTGCAAAGAAGAAGCAAGAAAGTAAGGAAAACGGAGGAATTACCTTAGATAAAAAGATCTAGAATAGCGGTTACCTCTTCTTTTTCTTCCGGGATAGCTTCGGAAAAAGTAGCCCGCGGAGGAGGAGGAGGAGGAGGGAAGTCCTGGGTCCTCTGACGAGAGGAAGGGGGCGACCCGGATAGCTCGCTAGGAGGCGGACGTTTGAACCGCGAGCTTGCCCCACCGCTGTAAGTAGGGTGTTGGATGAAGGATCGACGCCCGGGGCTAGGTGCCGAGCCGGGAGTAGCACGGGCCTCAGAAGAAGGCCCGGAGGGTGTCTGCTGGCGAGACTTGGGCGGCGCACGAGGCCTCTGAGGGACAAGAGCAGGGTTCTCGGGGGGAGGTGGCCCAGGTTGGGAAGCTACTGGCGGTGTTGAAGGAGTCTGTTGATCTGGGTGAGCGTCCCCCGTTAGAGCATCACCCCCGGAAGACTTGTCGGTGAGGGCCATGACGTCTGCGTACAAAGAAGGTTGTACTGAAACCAAACAAACAATGAAGTTAGACTAGAAAAAAAAAACAAAAAAAAATCTTGATAACATAAAACCATAATAGGCACCTCCATCTGGCCACACCGCGGAGATGCGCGGGAGCGTGAAGAGGTCGCGGGGATAGATCCCGCGAGGCCAGAAATAGCCCGCGTTCCCGTTCTTATAGAAGGAATCCATATCAAGGGGGGTGAGGCGAAGGAAGTTATGGTCACTGGCAATGGTCGCCGGGAGATTGGAAAGAGGCTTCTTCTCTTCTGGAACGAGGAAGTCGTTCCAAGAAGGCATAGGATAAGCCTGGGAATCGCACAGGAAGAAACCCTTTGAAGGGTATCCTTTGGCGGATTTGGGTTTGGACAGGATGAAGTCCTTTATCCCGGATCGAATGGTAAAAGAGAAAACACCCGGGAAGGATGCGTGTGTCTTCCGTAAGGCGTAAAAGGATCGGAAGAGTAAGAGGGAAGGAAAAACGGCGCACCGGGCACAGTTAAGTAAGAAGGCCAGAATAAGAACGACCCCGTTAGGGTGTAGTTGGGCCGGGGCCACGTTATAAAATTGGAGGATATCAAGAAAGAGATGAGGGAAGGGCAGGCTAAGCCCGTACTGGAAATGAATCCGCGGGATGCACGGGGCCCCTCGCTCTGAGACTCCCGGGGGAAGTTTGGAAAGACAGGCGTTTAAAGGAAGAGGGATAAAAGAGCGCTTCGCTAAGTCTAAAACATCCCTATCTAACGAAGGGGAATCCCCGGGGACGTCAAAAAATTTGAGACCCAAGGGGCGCACTCCGTGAGTAGGCCCCCGGGGAATATCATCGCCGATTTCCCCGCCGAACATGTCCGCATCCTGATCATCTAGAGGGAAGTCAGGATCCCCGGATGGGCGCGAACCCGCCTCATCCAAATTCGACCCACCCGGGGCGAGTAGCTCCCGGGGTGAACTAAAAGCCTCGGAATAGGTGTCTGGAGAGGAGGCGGGGGAAGGGATAAGGTCATCAGCAACCCGGGACTGGACCTCGAGCTGATATCGAGCTTCCTCGGTGTCAGAAGAAGAGTGGGAAAGAATTGGAGAGTTCATGATGGGGGAAGAAGGAGAGGGAGAGCGAGAGCTTACTTGATCAAGAGAGCAGAGCTTCAGGGAAGTTTTGAGGAGAGAAGTTTAGAGAAAAGGAGCTTGGGACCTTATATAGGCAGGTGAATAGGAACCGCCACCTCAAAAGAAGGGAAAGTAATCATGACACGGCAAAAGAGGTACTGATTAATGCAGAACGGGAAAAGGCGGTGTCGACAGAAACCGATTTTAACACGGATGGGCCCTACCCAAAGGTAACGTCAGGGGAAGGTTATGAGACCAGTTCCCCGCATCACGGAAACCCGGGTGACTGGTCTGGGGGGCTAGTGATATTACTGGCCCAGAGGCCTACTGGGCCGATAATAGGGTCCACGGCCCAGCACGTCTAGGGCGATACCTTTCCCGCTAAGGGGCACGTCCGGACAAGAAAGAAGGACGGACGGGGACAAAGGAAAGTGGTCCTGCATCTTATCTCAAGCAGGCCAGCTCGGCTATAAATACTAGTCTCAAACAGTGAACAAGGTATGTGACTTATATCTCTCTACTTTATATTGAGAGCACCTTCCGTACGTTTTCCTTCTCCGATATCCCCATCTCATCATCACACCGGAGCTTCTTCCCCGGGACGCCTCCCGGGGATTGTTTTGCAGGACTAAAGTAGGTTGATCAAGGGGGAGATCCGGATATCATATAAACCCGGGAGACGGACGGAAATTGGTAGCATCAAAAACCCCCCCTTGTCTACCTTGCTTTCTATATAATATACATATATGTATGTGTTTATAATCTTCGATAAAACACTAAACAAGACCCTTCTTCTTGTGGTTCGATCCCTACTTCCCACTATCTACTCTATAATAGTTAGAAGTCGTAGGTGAAATATAAATGTGTTTTGATTGAGTGGGATTCCCATTTACGACGTGGGGAAATCGCTTGTCAAAAAATGGCGCCGCTGCCGGGGAGAAGGCATATCTTGTTTCGTGTTTTATCTTAGATTTTATGTTTATCTCCTTTGTTTTCTTTCTTTTCTTTGAAAGTGTATTGCTCGAGTTCTTTATGTAAATGGCACCTTGTAGTGTGTTTTGCCTTAGAATCCTTGCACTATAATTTCAATCTTTTGTTTACTTTGTTTTCTTTGAAGTGTGTATTGCTTGGTTTCTTGGAATAAACGACACCTTGTAGTGTGTATTACTCTAGAACCCTTGCACTACCATTTCAAACTTTTTAGTTATGTTTAGTTTAAAAAAGAAAGATTTTATTAACTTCCTCACCTTTAACCATGAAAGGATGAGGAAGAATATAGCAAGCTCGTGTGATTCTTATCTTTCAAATGATTTTTACGAGCCTTGTTATTTTGAGTCGAGAAGTGAGCACTATGAACTTGAAAGGCCCCTTGGTTCTTCATACCAAGGGTACTATGATGATGAGTGCTATGAGGAGGAGACAAATATTGGTTTTCAAGGTCAAAATTGTTTTAATCCATATGATGATTCTTATAATCCACAATGGAGTGGTTATTCGAATTCGAATTATGGATATCAACCGGAAAACCAATATTTTGAGCAACAAAATCTACCCCCACATCCTTGTGAATTGCCTCTAGAACAAGATTCGATGAGTTATGATGAAAATTTACGTTTAGAGAATCTTGAGAGGCAATTGAGCGAAATGTTGAATGTGGTGAAGAGATTAGAAACTCAATACTCCAAGGAAGTACCATCCGAAGTAGAACATAATCCTATTGCTATGGTGAGTGATATCACCACAATGCATGGGGAAGAGTTCGAAAGTGATGAGGAAATTTTTGTTGAGGATTATGAAGTAGAAAGGGATGTGAGTGTTTTTGAACCTTTACAATCACCATTGATACCCTCACCTCCACCTATGCAACAAATTCCACTACTTCCGGAAATCTTAAAGGAGCCTAGGAAATCTTGTTATTTGTTTACACATCCTATCATCCTCCCTCCTTTAAGACCACAACCATTCATCCCTCCTCCAGCACCTTCTCTACCACCCTTTACTTTTCTTTCAAAAGTGAAGGATTCCAAACTTTTGTTCTATGAATAACATTTGGGTCGTGTCGACGACGTTAAATAAATCGATTTTGATCGTTTGGAAATAACACTTCCATTAAACGATTCTCGTTTTATTTTTATTTAGCTTTTATTGTGTTTATATAAAGTTTAAAAAAAAAATTTCTTTGTGTCTTTCATTGTTTTAATTAGTAGATTACGTTTTTATTCTTGTTTTTTTTGTTTCGTTTTTATTCTTGTTTTTCTTTTTTGTTAGTTGATTTGAATAAAAAAAATTTAAAAAAAAATAATAATAATTTAGCTCGCGGGCCGCGAATTGGGCCTCGCGGCCCGCGAAAATTGGCCATTTTCAGGCAGCCCGCTGCCACAAATTGGCTGTTTTTCGCGGCTCGCGGGCCGCGAATCGGGCTCGCGGGCCGCTAAAAAAAAAAAAAAATTTTAAAGAGATAACATTTAGTGTGAGTCCTTCCCTTTCCTCACAATTTTGATAGTTGTTCTTGAACATTGAGGACAATGTTTGGTTTAAGTGTGGGGGAGAGGTTTAGGATTTTCGTTTTTGGTGTAAATATGTACTTCTTTGAAGACTTTGTTTTTAAAAAAAAAAAAAATGAAAGCCCGGATAAGTCCAAAAGAAATAGAGACTTAGGCAAAAATGAGAGGCTAGAGCCCGGATAAGTCCAAAAGAAATAGAGACTTATGCAAAATTGAGAGGCTTTGAGTGGAAAAAAAAATGAGTGGCTAGGTATAAATACCTAGGCAAAAGGAGAGGAATCTCATTTTATCCTCATTTTCCGATGGTTGAAGTCATAAGGATGCGGTGATTAATGGAGAGTTGGGTAGTTTTGCATCTTGGCTTTGTTGGGATGTTTCATCTAGTGGGAGCAAAGTAGTACACTTTGGGATATTCTACTTTGCAATTTTTTGTTTGAGTATGCCATGTGTTTTATTGTTGTGAAATTGTCATCTTAGCCTTGAATCGTTCTTTCTTGAGGACGAGAAAGGTTTAATTGTGGGGGTGTTCTACATGTGGTATATGTTTTGATTTTGTTGGGATTTTTGGGTAGAACTTGTCATCAAGTTGAAGCATAGAAATTTGATACAATCTTTATTGTGATTGTGCTTTTTACTTGTTGGAAGTTCTTGTTTTAGTGTCATAGTTTTGGAGGAGTTCAAATGTGCATTAGAAAAAAACAAAAAATTGATTTGAGTATAATGTTAAACTTTAATCGTTTTTACTTGGGGGTATTTGATGTAGCCAATATATACTCTACTTTTAGCACATTTGAGAGTTCATTTGGGGTGGCATTTAGTGCAAAGGGTTAAGAATTAAGGCTTAAATCTCTCTTACCTTGCATTTTGAAGAAAGACTTGTGCACTAACGTTTTGAAGCTGAAATCTGGAAATGTTACAAGAGGAATTGGAGTGCATAAGTGGTACCATTGGCTTCGTCTTCTCGAGTACTACAAAATGGACTATTAGAACGTCAAAAACGGATCAACGGTTCATCCGTGGCGAAGCAAAGAAGATTGCTGCCAACCAGCCAGAGACATCTCGCGGGCCGCGAAATGGGCCTCGCGGGCCGCGAAAATGGGTGGACTTTTGGCATAATGAAGGCCAGAAAATCAGATTTTGAAGGCCTATAAATACTCCTCTTATCCCATTCATCCAAAACGAGCTCCCCATCATCCAAAATCCCATTTTCTCTAGTTTTTGCTCTTTTCTTCTCTTTTCTTTCATGTGATTTGATGAACATGTATTGTTGTATTAGAATGATTGTTGTAGGCTAATTAAACCTTGGGTTGCAATTGATGTAAACTTTCTATTCTTGATTTTGAGTTCTTGATGCATATTGTTCATGGCCAATTTAATTTCCATTTGATGAATTGTGTTTGAATGTGTTGTTTGAAGCATGAATTAGCTTGGGCTATCCTTGGGTAATGAATTGCTATCAATTATATGCTAGATGCATGGGTGAAATGCTATCATTTTGCACTTGTCTCAAAGTAGTAGAATTAAGGGTTGATTTAGAAAGTTATCTTTTGATTTAGCTCTTGATTGTTCTCAATGGTGTTATCTATGTATTTAATTCGCTTTCGAATTGCATGGGTAAGTTTATTGGTCTTCTAATCGTGGTGTCATTGGTGAATTGGTCTAAAACGTTATCGTTTAGGTCATTCACTAGTGAGGGTTATTTTGAATGCGATCATTCTCTATAACTACATTAGTGAGAAGATTCCTAAAGCAATGTGTTGTAGAACAATAAATCAATAGTTCAAAGTTGAAAATCAATTGTCTCCCAAGGCCTTGTATTTGTAGCATTTGCATTGTAGTGTAGTTTATCTAGTTGCTTTCTTCCGTAGTGTAATAAACCAAACTCAAAACCCCCCCTTGTCTACCTTGCTTTCTATATAATATATATATATATGTATGTGTCTATAATCTTCGATAAAACACTAAACAATACCCTTCTCCTTGTGGTTCGATCCCTACTTCCCACTATCTACTCTATAGTAGTTAGAAGTCGTAGGTGAAATATAAATGTGTTTTGATTGAGTGGGATTCCCATTTACGACGTGGGGAAATCGCTTGTCATGGGACCTGTCTGACATTGTGGTCCGTCTCAGTTATTTTGATTTTTAGAAATAATTTAGAGTAAAGTTTTCTTTCATAGTTACGGTTAATTTGTTGATCAAGCGTGAGAGTTTTGATGAGTGGTCAAAAATACCCTTTTACTTCCCCTTAACTTTAATTTGGGACAGTGCGACTCTTTTCCAAAGTAGGTGATTTAGAACAAATCGGAGTAATTTAATAGTAAAGTAACAAAGAATCGAACTTGTCTTATAAATGAAATTAAATATGTTAAAGATGTTTACGATAATATTACTCAATATTATCTTTTAATATGACATAAGAAGATTTTATTTGAACTTAAGAAGATTATTTGAATTTAAAAAAGTTTACCTAAACTCATCTTAACTGATCTGAATTAAAGTGTATACTCCCTCCGTCTCACTAAGATTTACCCAATTGCTCTTGGCATGCTTTTTAAGAAAGCTGATGTGGCGCTGATGTGGGTGGTAAGGGTTAACATTTGAGTTTTGATTAGTTAGACTGAATTACCGATTAGTGTTTACAAAAATGAGAATGATGAATTTTTGTAAGGTAAGTTGAATTTAACTAATTAAATGACAACTTATTTGACTTTTCATATTCAGTTTACACTTACCAATTAGTTTTTACAAAAAGTCATGTAAGGGCTAACCTTTCATTTTAATTTCATTTAGTTAGATTCTATGAAAAGTCAAGAGGGTTGATATTTTTGATAAGTTAAATCAAATTAGTTAAATAGAACTTAATTAGTGTTTATTGAAAGTAAAATAAGTGTTGACCTTTGATTAGATAAACTTAATTAAGTATGTGTCTATAGAAAGTTAAGTTAGGTTAACAATGTTGATTAGTTAAAAGTTTAGTGGGTTTAGGGTTTGCAATTTGGTGGGTTTAGGGTCTAAGAGGTTAATCTATATTATTTGCAAATAATTGTAGGGGGATACTATGTACAGGTACAAAAAACCTATGTACAGGTACATTTTAATAAATAATTTACTATAATGCCCCTATTCTATTCTAGTCCTATTGAAACTCTGATTTTATAATTTTAGTCCTTATCCCCTACTCTGATTCTATTCTACTCCTCCACAACTTTCTATAAATTACATTAGCACTTGTTAATATTTTTCACAAAATTTCAAAGACAAATATGGATCATGATCAATTACCCGGAGATGAAAATCATCCATACCAAGATGATTATTTTACGGTGCGTTTTCAATAATTATTTTTTCATAAAGCAATGTTCATCAAATTCTTGAAGATTGATTTACAGCATACTCTAGCATAGATCAGCATACTCTTGAAGATTGGTCTAATTTTGTTTTTCTGTGTATAATCTTTTTTCTTACACCAATTTGAGATATATTGGTATTTACCTTTTAAAATTTTTTATACTGTCATGTTGTATAGAATATTTTGAAAATTTGTATAGACTATTTTGAATATGAAATTAATTATTTCGTTGTTAAAAATGATTTTTTGTAAAAACAAATGGTGATTTACAAATGATTGAGTGATATTAATATTTTTGTGAAAATGAATGATATTCATTGCATCGTACTAGTAAATTAAAAGATGAGTTTGTTTGTGTGTTTTCGTTTACAATTATTTATTGTGTAGTATATAACATATCTTAAAATGAGATACTTCTTGTAAAATTTATCATAATTTAATCAATACTTTCGTGTATTTTATTTTTTGATTTTGAAAATAAATTGTATTGTCAAATGATATTTATCGGAGATTTATTATTAAAATTATAATTATTTCATGAATGTCCTTAATACGTTGAAATTTAACTAATCAAAACTCATTTAAATTCAGTTTATTAGATTCATTTCTATTCAATTCATTTTCATTAAGTTAAATTCTGTTCACGCTAGCTCTGTATAGCTCTATTTCATTATTATAAGTTCAAATCAAATCATAATCATTAGGGGCAATTCAATTCACATCAATTCATTATCTCCATCTCATTATTTTAAGTTCAATTCAAATCATTTTCATGACTAATCATTAAATTCGATTCAATTTTGGAGGATTAGCGTTTTGGAGGATTTTTTTTCAACAGGATGATAACGTTGCTATCAAGTCCATTCAGATTCGGGGAGGTAGGGATAAATGGATTTGGCATTACACGAAGTCGGGAAAATTTACTGTGAAATCTGCTTAATAAATAACTTAATATATGGCACATAACTCGTCGGCATACACTATAGCCATTTTCTGTTGTTGGTAAGTAATTTGTGTCGTGACGTGATGCAGTGTATTGAGTGGGCGCGAGATCTCGTTTCGACACGCGCGGAAGTATAGTTGTATATATATTTGGAATTAAATTTCATACCCTCTATCAAAATCTTTCAATTCTTTTCAAACTAGCAGCATGTATCATACTCGTTTATCTCATCGACATGTTTCCTTGGACGATCATCCCCTCCCAACCATCCGGGTCCCCTCTGGTCTGTAGATCACCGGCGGAACGTGGTGTAGATAAAAAATCGTGGTGTTTTACCAAAGAATTTTTACAGCGCGTAAAATCACTATCTTTAGTGAGATTAAAATTGGTAAACAATTATTTGTCCGAATTTACAAATGGATTAACGAAAAGGAGACACGTATGGGAGGTAGCCGACCTCCGAGGTTGATTTTTAAGCCTCCCATGGAAAGACAAACAGAATCTGGAATTTAAATTAATGAACTTATCAGAAAAGAAGGAAGCGGAGGAGGAGGTCAAGGTTAGTGCAGCAGTCTCCATTAAAAGAAGATTGCGTTCGCTGCTCTTGTTTTTAGAGATTTATGAAATTTTGTTGTCATGGGCATTTCTCAATTTGACCAAAATTCGATCAATTTCAAACTTATGTCATTGTATTCGGAGGGTTTTGGAGCATTCTATATTGACAGAGCTCTATGAATTCAGGGTGGAATTTTTGTGGAGTTTCAGGTGCCCGTAGAAGAGGGCGTGAGGTACGGTTTTTTGAGGTGACCGACCGGCGAAGATCAGTGGCAGGTGGCGATGATAGCGCAGAGGGTTGTTGGATTTCATGCGGCGGTAGAGGTACTATAGTCTATAGGTTTCACTCCTCTACGGCGGTAGAGGTACCAGGTGGTGATATTTTTCTGAAGAAAGGTAACTTGGGGATCTAGATGTTCAATTAAAAATCAATTGATATTGAATGGGGTAAGTCAAGATATCATTTCTTTTTTCAACGGTAAAATTATGTAAATTCTGGTATCATTGATGAATTGAGGAGTAGGGATGGCACCCGACGGGTATTTGGTGGATACCCGCCCGTCAACCGCCCAACGGGGCGGGTATGGATATGAGTTTTTTATACCCGCCATGGGTATGGATGTTGGATTCAAACCTGTCATGGGTAAATGAGTGGGTATGGATATTGATTTTATACCCGCCCCATACCCGGCCGTATAATACTTGTATAATATCCGTTATATATAATATTAATAGTATTACTTGTATTTATATTAATAATATTATTAATTTTAGCATTTTTTTAAAGCATGGTCTATTTTGAAACATAAAAGAATTTTATAAGTTAATGATTAGCATATTATAAATTATTTTGTTCTATTAATATAATATATTTGAATTATTAGTGCTTTTATTTAATTTTTTATGATAATTAATATATTTTAGGTTAATTTTTTATAAATATGGATTAATAAGTCGGATGGGGAATGTGAGTATAACATGGGCATGGATATCCACGGATACCCAGATGAGATGGATATCCAGCTGGATGAGCATGAATATTAAATTTGTACCCATCATGAGTAAATAGGCAGGGATGGATAGTAAGGATGGGCATGGATAGACTATCCACGCCCAGTTCGCCCAATGTCATCCTTATTGAGGAGTGATAAAATATTATATGTTCTTATTTTTGGAGTGGTGGTATGTTTGACTTTTGAGCAAGCGGTGAAAGTTGGCTGTTTAATATAATCACAAAAAATATAGAGATCATGATCTGGATCTGAATCTACATTTAGTTACTCTGAAACCTCAGAGAATGAAAACAATCAAGAGCAAGATGGATGAAAAGCTGAATTGTGTTGATTGTGTTTCAAAGCTCATGAGCTGCCTTCCCTTCAAACTTGTCTCCAGCATAAGAACCAAAAATGCCAATTCCAATAGTGTTCATTCCATTTTAGAGAACCTTGGTGACGAGCCTCAGTGGATTTCAGTTAGAGTAGGGTTGGAGTTGATTCAAACATTTCTTACATTTGTCCCGGAATGGAGCGACATGGACGAGGTTGTTCGTGATCACCTAGGAGATCTGGTCAACAGCATTGAAGATGCAATTGAGACAGCAGGCAAAGATATTGCTGATGCAGCGGAAAAAGGAGATGCCGAGCTTCTGGATGCCGCGGGCCACAATTTGCAGGAGAAGAGCGAGTCTTTAAAGCCAAGAATTAGAGAAGCTTATGACTTCCTCTCAAAGCATGCATTTCAAGTAACTTCAACTCATCTTCCTATTACTGATCATGAGGTCTGGAGTCGGTTCTGTTCGAGTCTCACTGATGCAAGCCGTTTTTTGAGTACTCCCACGTTGTTGCAAATCGAGGATATTGTGGCTTCCCTTCACGCCTTTGGAGAAGTTTATCTGACACGTGCATCTGATGGCGAGCCGTTTAGGAGCCTCGGCCTTCACTTTGAAGGTGTTGCCATCGGTTTAGCTCGCCTCCTGTTCTTGTGGTGGGCCGATGAAACTGATGATCATGATAAGACAGTTATGCTCAAGAATGTGATGCAGGGTATGTCCCAACCAGAAGAATCATCTGGTACGGTTTCTGCAAAAAATGTAAGATTCAGCAACCTCTTTTTCAATTATATCAAATCATATATTTGATTTTTTTTTTAAAAAAAAAGTTCATGATATGTTGGATAACCCGTCTCGCATATGTACAGAAGAAAACCACCGCGATACCTGCATTTTCACAAATTCCTTCAGCTCATCGTGCTACTTCATCCATGTCGGAAGATGCAGACACAATTTCAACAGATAAGTCCCAGGTTCAGCCAGAAATGCAGCTTCCCAGGATTGACAACACTGGTGCAGCTAGCATTCCAAGCACATTGCAATCTGTGGAGTCAGATGTTACTCTCGGGGAGGTAATTCTACCAGAATTTTCTTGCACTAAAAGCCATTGCGTACGAGATTTTGATAATTTTTAACTAGAATGATTTGATACCAGCTTAAGAAAGTCTTAGGAAACATTTCTTAGGACAAATGAAGTTCGTTACAACCAGGCATTAGCAATCCACTAGACAGTAGAACCTTGCTCTTGATACGTAAAAAAGTAGCATTTTTTTCAAACAAGGCTAATGAAATGCAATGGATGGAGTACTGTGTTTAATAACTTTATTTGAAAGTAGCTTTCTTGATGAGTTGTGGTAGAGGATGGTTTTCCTTTTCATCATTAAATCTGTTAATTCATTAGAGCTTATAATCTTTGCAGATTAAAGATCTCAGCACAATACCTGGTGGGAACAAGATGGAACCAAATCCTGCTTGTGTTGATAATACTTTAGAGAAGATAATGGGGGAGCCTACACTTTATTTGGAGTACACGTGGTTCCCAGTCATCGACGGGCTGGAATTGATTCAGACATTTCTTATATTTGCCCCGAATTGGAGCGATAATGATGAGGTTGTTGGCAAGCACCTGGGAGCTCTTGTAAGCAGCATTAACGATGCATTTGATACTGCAGGCCTCGACATTGGAAATGCTGTTAGAAAGGGAGATGCTGAGGGTATTGATGCTGTCCGCTCCATCTTGGTGGATAAGATTGAGATACTGAAGCCTAGATTGAGAGAGGCTTATGACTTTTTGTCAGAATACGTGTTTCAAATCACCTCACCTCTTCCTCCTCCTATCACTGATCCTAAAGCCTGGAGTTTGTTTTGTGATCTTTTGGTCAGTAATGCAATGCGTTTTTTGAAGTGGTCTCCCACTGCTCCCTTCGTCAAACAATATCCAAGCATTGTGCACTCAATAAAGTGCTTTGGACATGCTTACTTGGTCTATAAACAACCAAGGGGCCTTGGTATCCTCATGGAGGGGACTGCAATATGTTTAGCGCGCTTAATCTTTTTGTCATGGATAGAAGAAGCCAATGAAAAGGATGGAATTAGCATCATCTTGGACCTGCTTCAAAGAATTAAACCGTCTTCCAAGGAAATCTTGGAAATGTACATGGAATCCCTTAGCACTAGCCCAGAAGATCTTAATCACCTTGTAGGAATAATTTTGACTCCTTGCCAAACCTCGCTACAGGCAATGCGCGATGGGATGCAGACCCTCATTGAGTATCTGTTGGATCCGTGTTCCAGAAAACAGCCAGAAAATGTCAGAGAACTGAGATCAGATGTTGAAAAGGTTGTGTTTGATGCAGCTTCACTAGCTCATAATAGTGATGAGCTTGAGATTTTCCACCTGCTCCAAAACATGCAACTTCTCCAGGTGGAGTTTGCTTTGACAAATCCGATTACAGAATGCAAAACAATCTCAACAAGAACCTTTGAGTCGATTTATGCAGGGTTGGACTCACTGCAGACATTTCACATTCGCCCTCTGGGCGTTTACTCTGAAAAGCTGATGTTGATCTTCAAGCTCATTGAACAGGTGGTTAGGCGGGCTGAGTGTCTCCATCTTCAAGTCAATCAAGTCAGGCACTCAAATCCGGTCGGACTTAAGCTGTTTTTAGATTTCAGGCTTCTCAAGATTCAGGCTTTCTTGATGGAACAAATGAGATGTTGCCCTGGTCTGATGGTCCTATTGAGGGAGAAGTTTGTTGCACTGAATGAGGGGTTGGAACTCCTTTACAAGTATTTCTCAGTACTTCCGGCGGACAATGAAGAGCTGATCTTGAGCTATATCAAGAGACTGGCTAAGGAGGAAATTCCTCCTTACTACTTAACTCTTTCTGATCAGGTTCCAAAGCAAATAATCACTAAAATGTCGGTTTTTGTCTCCACTTTGCTGCGAAAGGTCAATCTTCTAACTTCAGAGATCCAAGATGCTGTTCTCCTACTTCGGACCTCATCAGTGGCTACCTTCCCAAAAACTGCTCACCAAGGGGTGGGGTTTGTTGATATTGTCTTGGAAAAGCTAAGTGCATTGGTGATACACAAGGCTAATTCAATTGGTTATCAGTTGAAGCATCAGATTGAAACAGTAATCAAGGAGCTAGGCTCCTTGAAATCTCACCTTGTCCTAATCGAGGTGGGAGAAAAGAGAAACCGTGGTCCAACCCGGGATGATATTCGGAGACGTGTTGCTCGCGAGGCATACGAAGCCGAGTTTATTATTGACTGGATTCTACTAGTGGGATGCGATTTTAGTCATATGCTGTGGCTTTCCGAGGTTATCAATGAGATGAAGCTGCTGATCACAGAATTAGCTAAAGTTGATCAAATGAAGAAGGATTTATCTCAAGCCCATGGTACCCTCCCAGCCTTAAAGAAAATGACAAAACATGGCAGTGCTCCACAAGTTGGGGAAGCCATGATTGCTCTGGAGGATCAAGAAAATGCAATTATTGATAGACTTATAAGAGGGATATCTCAGCAAAAGGATGTTGTCACCATATCAGGAATGCCGGGGATCGGCAAGACCACTCTAGCAAGTAGAGTCTATGAGAATACTCGGGTCAAGAATCATTTCCGTATACGCGCATGGTGTTGTGTTTCTCAAGAATATCAGAGGACGGAAGTATTGCTGAGGATTTTAAGTGACATCACTGAATGTAGCACTGGTAAGAAGGTGGATAAAAAAAATGATGAGGTGGATGAGAAGACTGATGAGGAATTGATGAACATGTTATACAAAGGTTTGAAGGGAATGAAGTATTTAATTGTCATAGATGATGTATGGAGTAATCAAGTGTGGGAAGAGTTGGGAATTGCATTTCCGGATGATAAAGGAAGTAGAATTCTAATCACCACTCGCAATCAGGATGTGGGCTTGCAAGCTCAAAAGAATAGTTCTCTTCATACTATTCGTTCTCTCACTACGGATGAAAGTTGGACATTACTGCAGCGAAAGGTATTTCATGGGGATGGTTGCCCTTTAGAGTTGCAGGGAGTTGGAATGAAGATTGCAGAACGCTGTCAGGGACTACCTCTATCAGTTGTTGCAATAGCCGGTGTCCTTAAAACAATAGAGAGGAAAGCTGACCAGTGGAAACATATTGAGAAAGATTTGAACCCTCTCATTCTTGAAAAGTCAGAAACTCAGTGTATGAGCATCCTTGAATTGAGTTACAATCATTTGCCGGATTGCTTGAAACAATGTTTTCTGTACTTGGCAGCATTTCGAGAGGATGCTGAGATTTCTGTACAAAGGTTGATACAACTATGGATTGCGGAGGGATTCATCACAAAAGTTCATGATGATAAGTCATCACTAGAAGATGTAGCAGAGAGTTATGTGAAGGATCTCATCGGTAGAAGCCTACTAATGGCTGCAAAAAAAGGATCTCAAGGTAGGGTCAAAGCCTGCAAAGTTCATGATATGTTGCACACGTTGTGCTTGAGAAAGGTTGCGGAAGAACAGTTTTTGCAATGTATAAATGGGTATGAGAAACTTTTTCCCTCTAATAAGCAGTTAGATTATGGTGTTAATTCAAATCTTTCACCCATTTCAGTAGCATATGAGCAGCATCGACTGAGCATTTGCTCCAAGAGAAAGCATTTCATTATGCTAAAGCCTTCTGGACCATCTGTTCGTACTCTAATATTTTCTGCCACGAGTGACACATACCCTAGGTGTCCTTACAGCGAGATCTCCTTCGTTATTGACAAGTTCAAAATCCTCAAAATTCTAGACATTGAAAGTATCAACATTGGCTCTTCCTTTCCTGGAGGGATATTAGTTCTGTATCCGTTGAAATACTTAGCAATAAGTGGAGATATAAGGTCTCTTCCATCAACAGTAGCAAATCTCTGGAACTTGGAAACATTTATAGTGAGAGGACTGGTGGGAGGGGTAGTATTACCAGATACCCTTTGGAGCATGTCGAGATTGAGGCATCTTCAAGTAACCACTCAAGCTATTTTCAGTTTGCTACAAGGAAGACTTGAAAGTTGTTCTCAGTTGAAAAATATGGTCAGTCTTTCCTGCCCTGTTCTTTCACTAGGAGACAGTACTGAAGAGATGCTAAAGTTGTTTCCCAAGCTTCGGAAACTGAAATGTACATTGTCTGAACCCACACAGCAGTCAAAAAAGATCATTCGTCTTCCAATCTTGGACTTTCTTGAGGAGCTTGAGTCACTGAAGATATTGTTTTCAGGGTTCAGTAACTGTGAGTTAAAGAGGGAAAGCTTCCCAATGAACCTCAAAAAATTGTCACTGGAAAACTTTAGGTTTACATGGGATGACTTTACAGCCATTGGAGAACTACCCAACCTCAAAATCCTCAAACTAGGTTATATAGCCTTTGACAGCTCAATATGGGAGATGAACGACGATGAATTCCAACAACTTGAATATTTGAAGTTAGACTCTCTTAAGATTGCTGAGTGGAATGCAGAGAGTGGCCACCTTCCCAACCTTCAGCAACTGGTCTTGCAAAGCTGTATTAAGCTTGAAAAAGTCCCTTCTAGCTTCGGGGAAATCTCTACTCTGGAGACGATTGAGTTGAACTGGTGCAGTGTGTCTTCAGAAAAGTCACTTGTCTCTATTGTTGAGCAACAGCTGGATTATGGGAATAATGGATTCAAGACATTTATCAATGTATTGGCTGCAGATCCGATCGATGATTTTCGCCACCCATACTGAGCGGCGAATAATGGATTCAAGACACTCATCAATGTATTGACTTTCACATGTAAGTAACTTCATAACTGAAGAAACCAAAATCCATCTGAATTCATCCAGCTAGTGAGTTTTACTTACTAATGCAGTTTGTCTTTTGTCTTACCAACAGATGGATACTGCTCAGAATGTACAACCACAACCAATTGGAGCACTAAAACACAAGAACCAGATTCCATCAAGTTACTGATAAGTCAATTCTACACATTGGTTAAGATTTCGGCCCCAGTTTTTGTATACATTCAGTGCTGCCCAAAGTCAGAATAGGTTCTGCAAAATATAGCCAAGGAAGTAAGAATTCACCTGGGAAATATTTACGCTATCTTTATGCATATTCTTTTCAACTCAGAAAATAGAGGATCAACATACTTTATGAACAAATTCATCTACATAATGAAACCAATAATATAGACATTAATTACGAAGATAAAACAACAACCCCTAGATAAACCCTAATGAGTCAAGCCCATTACGCACACATCTCTAATAAGTCATTCTAT
This sequence comes from Cruciata laevipes, assembly GCA_963678965.1. Lineage (NCBI taxonomy): Eukaryota > Viridiplantae > Streptophyta > Magnoliopsida > Gentianales > Rubiaceae > Cruciata > Cruciata laevipes. The sequence continues at coordinate 6,391,661 of OY787641.1, read as the reverse complement.
ATCTTTTGAAAACTGGAAGACTAATGTACTCCCATATTTTACTCATGGTAGTCCAAAATATCATCGACATGACAATATCCTTGTACAACGATTGTGGACATTTTCGTATAATTCATACAATATTTTGGACTTCACTAGCTAGATTGGATATCAGCTTTGCTTAGTAATAACTTGAAGGAATTCAGGTATGAATTCTTACATGTGATTCCTGGAAATGCAAACATAACTTGATCAATCGAGTGAAGATCCAGGATTTGCAACAGAACAATTGATGAATGCTTTGAATCCTCTGTTCCCATACTCCAACTGATGCTCAACAATTTGCAACAACTGACTTTTCTGGAGACACGCTGCACCACTTTAACTCAATCATCTGCAGAGTATAGATTCCCCCAAAGCTCAACACAGCTTTGCAAGACCAGTTACTGAAGATGGGGAAGGTGACCACTCTCTGCATTCCACTCAGCAAATTTAAGAGAGTCTAACTTCAGATATTCGAGTTGTTGGAATTCACCGTTTTTCATTTTCCATATTGAACTGTCAAAGGCAATCGAATCTAATTTCAGAATCTATTAACACAAGGACCAATTTTCTATTGATAATCTGAACCAAAGCAACATAAAGTTCTTCTCTTTCAGTCAAACATGATATTTTTACATCTTTGGTTTATAGTTTCGAAGAAGTGTAAACTAATGATGATCAAGTTTCAGAGCCTTTTGTTTTGACCAACAAATGGATGCTGCAAAGAATGTACAAACAATCTGAGAACTGGTACACAAGAAGCAGATTTCGTCTGAGTTACCGAAAGAGTCAATTCTTGCTGGATCCATCTACACTTTGGTTAAAATTTCGGCCCCAGTTTTTGTGATCAAAATGGTGTGCTCGAATTGTGCTGCAGGGCTTCCATCAGCTGTCACGGTTGTCCAGTTATCCTCCCATGTAACACACTCAGTACTGCCCAAAGTAAGAATAGGTTCTGCAAAACAAAGCAAATAAAGTAAGATTTTTGTCACAAGGGTGATTTTCAAAAGAGCCAATTTACTGGATTTTTCCTTTAAATAGAGACTTATCCACTTTCTTATGAAGCCAAAAAGAAGAGAATCAATAGATTTCTCACATGAGAGGGATTCATTATTTAAATTAATTAAACAAGGTTCTTGCATTTCAATTATGGTTACATTGTAGTGAAGTGCACTAACCAATTGTAAATGTTTGTCCTTCAACCATGAAGCCCGGACCATCATTGCCTGTATAACATCATGAGTAGAACTTAAACACATGACACATGACGAAAAGACGTGAAATTTAACAAGTACGGTACATAGAGAAAATATCTATAACTTCAAATGATGATCCACATATGTTGTTCTCCTCATGACATTAGAAACTAGAGAGAGGTCAGAAAGAGCAATGCATATGTCCATGATTGGATCAGTATGCACTTAAAGTTCTTACTTAATTTTAAACAACAAAATATGCAACCACAAAATGAGCAATAGATATGAACAAACTGTTCTCTTCCATTGGAACATTTGATGGGTTTGACTTGGTCAGTAGTCAGTATGTTTGATTTACTTGTTTAGTATTTAACAATCTTGTTCTTCGTTAACTTATCCATAGCTAACGAGAAATAGCTTTTAATTAGCAGAGTTCAATGATTAGGTCATTTACAATCATAAGGTAGTTAACCTAATCTGGTTTTTGAACCTGGTTATCAGTTGAGCTAAACAAGATATCTGATGCCTTGATACCTTGATACCTCTACTAGTTGAAAGCCACCACCTTACAACAAGAAAGAAGAATAATACTATAACGTTAACGAAGGCGATAGCATATACTTTTAAAGATGGCAGCTACAGTTCATGATGTGGATCATAGGAAATCAAGAATGATCAGTGAGCACACAGGTCAACTGAATAGGGTTGACCGGTTAAGCTGGTGAAAATTTCAACGAGACAGTAAAAATGACCACAGAAAGCAAAGGAGAGATTACTGACGGTGGTGAAGAATAAGCGGTTCAGAATGGAAAACAGTCCCAACACCATGTCCCACAAAGCGATCTGCCACGCCGTAATTATATTTTTCAGCATGCTCACTGCATGAATTTTCAAAAGAACATGATATTAAAAGTATAATCTGATTTCACAAGATAATATTATACAGATCCCTTACAAAATACTGTAGAAAAGCTACTCCAATTCATAGTGATCATTCTTGACAAGATTGCCAAATTCAAAATTGCATAATTAGAAACATTACGTTGAACAATGTGTACTAATTCTGTTAATAAATGGTCACCAAACAAGAAGGAGAAGAAACTGTACCTAAGATGATCATTATTTTACCTCCAAGGCTCCAACCCATTAAATGAGTCCACTTTCTAACAATACGGTTTTTAGTATTACAAAGTGTACCCTACTAACGTGCCTTTCAAAAAGGAAAAACAAAAAAGTGGACTGACTTTTCTAACACGAGGGAGGGAGGAAGTAATTTTATAAATTCAAATGTAACTCTGAAAGGATTGTGAATCAAACAGCATTAATGGTGAAATTTAGGTAACATTTTACAATCCCTGCAAAGAGTATATGGCCAAGGATAAACCTGACCAGTTCCAAAAATCTCGCATATTCGCATCATATTTATACAAATAGCAGAACTATTCTTTAAATATATGATATAACACATGCTGTTGATTAGTACTGCTTGCTTAATCAAACCTCAACCTTACCTTATTTGCTTCCCAATTTTTCTAAAAAGTGCACCATCCTTGCATGCAGCAATTCCTCTATTTAAACACTCCTCAGTCTCCTGTGAGAAGGTGAAAGAGCTCATTAAAGAAAAGAAGTTATTGACATACGTATTAAGTAGTGAAAAACAATCTTCAACCACTGGGAAATTAGCAATAAAGCAGTAGTCCATATATTTATACATGGAAGCAGTGTCCATATAATTATGGTTCAATAATACTTATGCAACGCTGAAAAGTATTCCTCATGGGTTCTGGAGCATAATTATACCTTCACAAGACGTTTCACCTTATCACTCACATTACCACAGAAGAATGTCTTTGAAGTATCACCGTGATAACCCTGAGAGTGTAAACAAAATGTACAGAACAATGTCACAGTTGCAAAGTCACCAACAAAATTATTTACCAAATATTTTAATAAAGTGGATATTCATTAGTACTTATATAGAATTGCATTAGATCATAGACCCCTATATATCTTTGCAGACGATAAAAAGTAATCCTAGATGAAATTTTAATGGCTGAATTAATTGTTTTCAACTTACATTTAAGTATACTGTCACGTCAATGTTTATAATGTCACCATCCTGCATCATTCAAAATTAATTTGAGTGAGTAAAATTTGCAGATGACAGAGATGATCAATGTTAAATGGATATGCAGAACCTGTAACTGACGAGAATCAGGTATCCCATGGCACATACACTCATTGACTGATGTACACACACTCTTTGGGAAGCTCCCATAACCTAAAGGTGAAGGATAAGCACCAGCTTCAATAATCATTTGGTGCACTGCCTTGTCAATTTCATTTGTTGTCACAGATGGCTGGTTCAAGTAAAAGCAAAACAACAAGCAAAGTTAGATCACAGACTAAGAAAGTCAGGATCTCAGTCCCCACTCAGTCCAATCCAATCCAATCCACTAAAACCAAAATGCCTACAGTAAGATACTTTTACATGCCCAGCCCCCTCCAAACATATTGAGGAAAGTATAATATGATCTTATCACAACTCTATTAAGGCCAGAAGAAAATACTTCAACTGCAAGTTTATAAGATACAGGTAAAATATGACAGCAATAGTAGGAAAAAAACTCCCCAAAATGATAAGAAAGCCAAAATTTCACTGAGAGATACTTTAACCTGACCCCAACCAACACCAATCTTAATGGTCTAAGAGAACTATAACTAGTTTCTAGGTCGAAGAATTCAATGGAGTAGAAAGGAGGCATTTATTTTGCATTCTAGAATCCAAATATATCGTAACTTCCATCATATACCGTGTTGTTTTTTCACTATTAGAATATCAATAAAGACACAAAAAGCAAAATAACAGCCATATGATGTGTCCAATCAGTAATTATCGATAGACAGCATTAGTAACTGAAATTCACAGTCAACTAGCATATTCTCTGAAAGGAAAATTTAGATAAACCTAGTAAAAACATATATCCATTGCAAATCATTGTTAAGTTGACAATGGAATTCTGCAATGATCAATGAGAATTCATAACATTCTATCAGTAACTATAGTGCTACAAATTATTTGTGCTTAATCATGATCCATATACTATCCTGTCAAACCATAAATACTGTTCAGCGAGCATTTCAACAGCAACTATCTTATCAACGAAAATTAGTCACTGTAATAACTCACCCTTACTAGTGTCCCCGCATATTCTAGCACCTGGGCAGCAAGCTTGCAAGCAGCCCTCATCTTAGAAATGCCTTCTGAATCAGGAATCTGATATTCTTTAGCAATTTCCGGCAATGCGTCTGTTCCAGCATAGGGAGGTTTTAGTATGTGATCAGGCACTGGTAGCCGTTGTGACACCCTCCCTCGTCTCAAAGGCGGTCTTTGTTTGTAAGGAACAAAAGTTCCGATTTCCCGCTGTCTAAAACAGTTATATAAGTTTCAGCATAGCATATTACCCAAAAAAAAATCTTTCAAGTAGTATAAAAGTGCATCAACTAAAACTCCAAAGACAATACAAACATATTTTATCCTGAACAAAAAGAGTGAGGAGTACCTTCTAATTCTAATAGCCTCCTCCAATCCAGAAACTTTTTTGGCATAGATAACCAAACTAGTGCCAAAGTTTGAGTCTTTAACTGAGTAAAAATCCAATTTCAAGACAAATTAAAGTGAGCCCAGAGAGCTGAGCAAAAACGAAAACGAATGAACTCAAATGACTTGTAATTACTGAAAAGAAAGTACAGAGAGCTGAGCAGTATACAAACCAGGGTAATTTGAAGGGGATGAGGGAAGTGGGGTCCCCAGAGAATGGTTGAAGTTGAGTTCACCATGGAAAGGCGTAGTGTGAGAAAATGAGGTGACAAAAGCCATTTCTCCCGCACAAAACGAAGCAGGGGAAGAGGGAGGGAGAATCTGGGAGAGATAACAAGATTTTTAAGATTTAATGGGCCTCCGTCTGAGTTTGCCTGGGCCTCGCATGACCAAAATATTTGCTAACTGTATTTGTACATGATCATATTCATGTATCAGGTATATTGACCCATAAATAAAATTTATTGAGAAATGAGAAAATAATATAAGTGGTGCTAAATTTTTTCCCAATTTTTATTAAATTATAGGTTTCGTTAGCAATTTAGAGCATCTCCAATGCTATGGGTGTCAAGAGTAAAAATAGGATAAATATGTCAAGTTTTAATTGGGCATCACTATGACATAGACATTGAAATTTTGGTTGATGTCCAATTTAAAATTGTGTGCTCCAATGCAAGAGTGTCAATTATCATGTAAACTTTTTCCTACCAAAATTAGTGTTTTGAATTCAACTAGGAATTGGAGAAAAAAGGAAAATAGTTCTAAATATGCAAAGTAATCAAATTGAATGTTTCAATGTGACCATCAATATATAGAGGGTCTAAGAGCATCTCCAATGCAAAGAGGCTCACCCATGTTTATAGGAGCCATTTGGCAATTTTTTATTGGGCGTGTCCATGACATGGATAAAGAGACATTGGAAATGAAATTTTGTTCTCCAATGCAAGCATCATGAATCAATCTTCATCATGATATATTTGAACAAAATGAATTGATTTTAATGCATTAAATGGCCTATACATGGTAAATTAAATATTGAAAACCTCAATATGAGCCTCTATTTTGAGATGGTCTAGTTGAGGGTGTCAATAATTAATGTTGACACATAGGATTAAAGGTTTCAAAAAATGGTTGCATTGGAGATTGTTTTTCAAGTTGAGAGCCTCTAAAATGACATGGCTAGTGAAATTTACCTATTTGATGCTTGCATTGGAGATGCTCTAATTGAGGCTTTCAATCCACCTCATATTCCACATAAGATTGACCCTCACTTTGATGCTTGCATTGGAGATTAATTTTACATTTTTTCACCATCAATCTTACATGGCAATTAATTTTTTTGACATTGAGGGTAGCATTGGAGATGCTCTTATAACTTATTTCACAACATTTCTAACTCTTTTAAGTACCAATCTAGTTTCTTTACTAATTCATAACCTGTGTAAATTGGTCCATATTCAAAAGTTGATTTGATGAAAAATGATAAAACTAATTTTAAGAGATCATTTCACAATATCTAAGAGGGTTTTTTTTCACTTAATTGGCGAATTGAAAAACTTATTGATGAATTGAAAGAGATTCTTGCAGGTACAAATCTTTGATCTAAAGTTGTAAACGAGACCACCTTGAACACTCAACTCATCAAGCTGGGTTAATTTTAAATTCTATTGACGTATTGGATAAGTCAATTTTTTTACTTGCCTCTATCAATACAAATATTTTTAGACATATGGGGAAATGGGAGTTCATGTATAGGCTTGCTATTTACGGTTATTAGAAGTCCAAAATTTACTTCTCTATGATTATTGAGCATAAATATCATGGTGCTTTGCTGATAGGAAACAATTGCAGACAATTGTAGTAGGAAACAATATTGCAGAAAATTTCAATGTCTAAAAAAAACCAAAACGTAGATTTATTTGTTTAGTACTAAAACAAGAAAAGAAAAATAAAATAGAAAACTAGAACAACTTTAAAATCCTCCATCTAAAACTATGATTGCTTCTCCAATCTCCATAGCTTAATTAGTTGGGTGGGAAAAAGATCTCCTCAGCCATCCTCTTGGACCTGAACTGGTTCTCAACCTCAGCAGAGACATTGAACGATGCCTGAAGAACCTCCGATGACAGTGCCTTCCACACCGAAGTCTTTCCCGCCATATGTGTGAAAATAGGGCTGCAAAATATTAAAGAAATTCATTAGATATCGAGATATAATTCATATAACAGATAGAAATATATAGATGACAGAATCTAAAGAAGTACTTACTTAGGGGTGGTGACAATGGAGAACCACTCAAGACCATCATCGTTGGCGATCTTCGATACCACGCAGAACCTCGGGACGATGAAGAGGTTGCCGGCGCTGACCGGAGCTTCCAGTATACGCTTTCCCTCGGCACCGACAATCTGAAGCCGGCCGCTTCCCCGAACAATGTAGGTCACCTGAAGAGCGGAGTCACAGGAGAATCCCGGCGAGCACATGGCTTTTCCGAGAATGCTGACCAGATCGCCGCCGAACCCAACTTCTCCGATCAACGGAAGATTCTTGGTGTTGAGCACCACCACCTTGCCGCCGCCAGGGATGTCGACGTCCAAGGGAGCTTCGATGCAGTTGAGGGCGAAACCGTCACGGTGAGCTGTGTTGGGTTCCGGCATCTTGGCCCCGTCGGCGACCTTGACGATGCCGTTGCTGGGCTGAGATCCGACGAGTGGCTTCACGACGGTCTCTTCGAGGTCCCATGCACGCATGACGAACTCAGTGGAGAAGCCGGTGAAGATGCCGTTGGTTCCGGCGAGGAAGAAGTCAGTGAAATGGCCGGACTTGTGGGCGATGTCGGTTGTTCCGAGCAAGAGGACGACGAGGTCGCTGTCGTCCTTGTTGAACCACCATGAAACAACACCGAACGGGATAGCGATGGCGTCTCCCTTCTTTACCGGGAGCACCTTTTCTTCCTTCTCCGGCAGGACGATTCCGGCAACACCACTCCCTGAACAAGTCACACAACATCAAGTTACACACAGTCACGCACTGAATAAAGTATATATAAAATTACACACAGTCACACAGTGATATTGAAACGTACCCTCGAGAACATAGGCGAGCTTGTGAGAATCGGAGTAGCGGGGAACGGCCAATCCATTCTTGTGCAGAGTGAGCTTTGCAGCGCCGATGTTACCGTTCTTGAGCATGGGTAGTTCATCGGGGCTCCATGCATGGTAGCTACCGCCGTCACCGCCGTAAATCTTGCCGGGCAACTTAGGGCTGAGATCAAGATCCATTTTTTTTTCTTGAAAAACAAAAAGATCGAATCAGAAGGGATATTGTTTGAAGCTGTGATCAATGTGATGAGTTGTGATGTAAATTTTTGGGTGGGGGGAGGGGTGGCATTTATAGGTTCAGAAGAAAGTGTAATTTAGAAAGGATGAGAAGATTATCACGTTATCTTTTTCTTCTTGGAATTTGGATACTAGTATAAATCATGTAATATTTTTACATCTTATCCGAAATGGTCCAAAAAGCTTAGGTTTTATGACTTTTATCCATTAAAATAAAACATGGATTTGGATTAAATTTGGTGAATATTCTAATCCTATTCGATAGGATGTTATTTTGCACACTATATTCATTTTTTTAGAAGGTACGTATTATCTATATTTCAGATAATATTTTCATACTAAAATAATAAGATTTATCATGCTTGGTTTTCTTCTCATGCAAGAGAGAATGGTTTGGATTGAATTTAGTAAACAAGTCTATTGTTTTCGGCTTAACTTATGGTAAACGAACTAATCCATTCACGAAAAGTTTGGTTCAATATCAAATTAGGCAAACACGAGTCGAGCTTGAACTAATAAATAATCGAGGTCCAAATGGGACCTTTTATATATCCAACTTAGAAAAATAGAAAGGGGCTCTCTATCAAAAGCAAATGTCGAATTAGCCCCTGAACTTCCTTTTTATTGTTTAAATTAACCCTTAGAGCATCTCTAACCCTGCCGTCAATAAGAAATAATTGACAGCTATGTCATCTAATTTGACTCATAATCTAAATAAACTCTCCAATGCATATGTCAAATAAACATGTCAATCTGATGTGGCAGAGACCTCCTCAAATACACTCTCACTTTGTCGATGCCTTGTTTGAAGCCGTCACTTTAATTTAGCCAATATTTTCTCCGCGAAAAGTCATAAACGGTATTCGCAAAGGCCATAATTATTATTTTTGGCGCATTCATGAAAATTTCATGGCCAATTCGTTCTCTGCATCCAGACTTCCAGTTCGTTCTGATCTGCTCCTTATTTGCTTCAACTGAATCTTCAATTCAGGTATATATTTATATGTAATCCTTTTCTTCCTAGTTCAGGAGGTTACTAATTTAGGGTTTTGATTGTTTTTGTGAGGCTTATTATATATATTTCTTCCTATGTCTCATTCCATCCAATAATAAAAGTGCGGTCTGTATATTTTTTATTGGACTGTTTTAGTGGATTTGAATTAAAGATATTGAAGTATATCTTGTAGTGGTATAGGATATATTTTTTTTACAGCTATGTGTAATGAGTTATGATCTATATATTGAGGGGTAGTCTGCTGTGATATTTTCCATTTTCAGGACAGATATTGAAGTGGTCAGTTGAAGGAGTAATAAGTTATGAAAAAATTATTGTAACCTGCCAAATGAGAGATCTTGAAGTCTAGTTTCTAATGGTTTATAATTTATATTTTTAAGAATTATGTGTAATGAGGTATAACCTATTCAGTGAAAGGTGGTCTGCGGGAATATTTTTCAGTTTTCAGCTTTTTGTAACGTACTGTCAAAGTAAATTTATAATGGGAAATCGGTAATGAAATTTTGGTTGTGTCATGTTGAATGAAAGATCTTGAAGTTTTCAATGGTGTAGGATTTATATTTTTTAGAACTATATGTAATAAGTTATGATTTATGTACTGAGAAGTGGCCAGCATTGTTGTTCTTAAGTTTTTTTGGGCATACTTACTTTCTGCATGAACAAACATATATGTTCGAGCTTAAAATTTAAGCAGACATGCATCTGCATTTATTTCCGTTTTCATTATGTATGGAAAATAATGTTTCAAAACTTTGATTTGACAAACCGTCAAGAAAAGAAAATACGATTAGAAGATAGATCAAATATTGATGTTTGCATTGGAGAGTGCACCATCTATTTTGATGAGTCATATTGACACCCTATTAAAATTTGCCAAGTGGATCCGATATTTAAGTATGATGCTCAGGGTTGGAGATGCTCTTAGACGGTTAAACTCTGTTTAATTCAATATATAGTCACAGCTTTGAAATTAAAGTTATATTTTTTCCATTTCTTTCTCTTTCTGTTTTTTTTTTTTTTGAAAGCAAATTTATATTAATCACGAGAAAGAAAAACTATTACAAAGCGTACGACCTAAACCTATTGCTTTATTATGTTCACATTGTAATACATTACGACTTACTTTATTAATGCTAAAAAAGGAGAATGAACTTCTAAGAAAAGCAATAATGCTTTCCGAGATGTTCTTAATCTCCCATGGCGCTAACTCCGGGTTCTTGAGTGCCGCCACTAACTCTGCTGAATCTGTAAGCAAGCAAAGCCCTTGAGGGGAGCCTCTGGCTGCTGCTTTTAGCGCCCTCCAACAAGCCTCTGCTTCAGCTTGTAGAGGGGATGAGCACACGAAAAAATCTAAGCCACTTCCTCTTTCACCAGTTCTTGCAATGCTCCACGCTGCTGTGCCTAGCCATCTCTTCTTGTGAAACGAACCGTCCACCTTTACTAGAGTTATCTGTGGGTCATCCGGATTATGTTAGCTTGATGCTCTGAGCTCTGTGAAGTTTTGGACTTCTAATTCCTTGGTGCCCTGGGATTTTGAGCCTATTCTCTCTTGCTCTGCATATAGCTTGAATTTGTCCCATGCTAGTTTTGAACAAATTCGAGAATCCAGCTCCACATTTTCCATTGCCTTCTTTTTCCTTTGTATCCAAATTTCAAACAAAGTAAAGATGAGTAATATGATCTCATTCTCATCCTTGACTGTCTCTATCCAGTTTTGCAACCATACACTGAAGTTGGTAATGAGTAGACCTCCAACCTTGACCTAAGTTCTGATTCACTCCATACTTGTTGAGAAAGCCTACGATTGATGAATAGCTGTAGTTCATCTTCTTCTTGGCTAAGACATCTTGCACACCACACCTGATCTGTGATCTTTCTCTTTTTCCTGTTCACCGGTGGGAAAGCTTTTACTAAGATTCTCCAGAGAAAGACTGTTAGCTTATAAGGGACCTTCAAGTTCCAAAACCTATCTCACGTTTTCTTTTTTCTAAGGTCAGGGCATCCTTGTTCTGCCATGACTACATGGTAGGCTTTCTTCACTGTGTACCTACCATCTCTATTTAGCATCCAAATAGGAGAGTCTTTTGCATTTGAATTTGGTTGCGCCCTCATAGCCAAAATGTGAGGTACCACTTGTGGGGGGAAAATACTTCAAATTAGAGAGCTTCTCCAATTACCATACTCCTGTAATAAGTGATTAACTCTAAGATTGGTGTGAGCAACAATGGGGCTGCTAGCCGTTAGTGGGTTGTTTATGGTAGGGATCCACTGGTCACCTACACTAACCCTTCTGCCATCACTCACTCTCCAGGCAAGATTTCCAGTTACCAATTCCCTCGCCCAGAGTATAGATTTCTGTTTCCTTTTCTTTTATTTTCCTACTTCATTTGGGATTCGAGAAATTTTGGATTGAGGTAGTGGAACATCAAAATTTGGGATTTTTGTTATAAGTTTTACATAGTTTCTAAAAAGGGCAATGAGTAATTTAGCCTAATTTTAGTTGATATAATTATTCATATAAAAATACTAATACCCTGTTTCATTTTTTTAGATCCCTTGTATGTGGTTAATTCAGTTTAGTTTCATTATTTTACCAATTTAAATAATTTCATTTTTACTCAAATCATATGAACTTGATAAAACTTCATTGAATTGAATACCAAGACATGAATTGGATTTTTTTAAAATCTAATAATTCAACCAAATATAAATAAACTAAACTGAACTAAATGTAAGCAAATATACCTTTTTAGATATATATATGGACTGAAATGGATTGAATTGTAACCAAAATCTTTATTGATTTTAGTGAAGCAGAACTGAATTGAATTGAATAAAGGTGAACTGCATTGAATTGAATTCGTCCAAGGTTGAATGATTCAAATAAAGATAATTAAACAGAATTAGTAAAAGTGAAATGAATTTATCTAAATTTGAGTGAATTAATATAAACTGAATAGGGTGCTACTAAAGTGAACCAAATTGAACTAAACTAAAACTAGACAAAATAAGATAGGGCTAAATTGAACTAATTTGAATAAAAATTAATTTAATCTAGACTGGAGTGAGCTTATTGAAGTTAAATTTAATTTAACTAAACACAAGTTATCTAAATAAAAATAATAGAAATAGAGGGTATTAGTATTTTTATATCAATAATTAAAGAGAACTTTATAGAGACCCTCAAACGTGTTCGACCCTCAACCAAATTTGGTTACGATGTCTAAACTCAACCGCTTGCGGTTAAGATGTCTGAACCCTTATATGAACCCGCAACCGAAAGCATATATATTATATACTAGCGTTGGCATGCCGCGTGGGCCCAATTTTCATGATACAAAAAATTTGAACACTTGTAATAAATAATATGTAATTGATACATGTGTTGCAATCGGAAGGAAGTAAGATACGTTTGTAATACAATCTGATAAATGTGAATATATTTAACATGGTTTAAATTTAGCCATTTGGTTTTAAAAGGTCTAAGAATTATTTTTCCATAGGTTACTATTTAGAAACAAAACTTGAAGTCACCTAGCGAGATTAATTATTTGAAGGTGAAAATTTGTGTAAACTGAAATTTGTGTAAATAGTAAATCCCTTTATTATATTTAATATGCCATATGGACCCAAAATTAAATGTCACTTTCTGAGGGTAATTGTCTGAAGAGGAAATTGAGGGTGTAAAGACGTTTTATTCATGTAACTGAAATTTGTGGTCATAATTCATAAATTGAATAATCATTAAATGTGACATTAGTCTATTACATCATAATCTTGTAACCTCCCTTGTAAATCCTTTATTAATCAACTTATAGCAAGTTAGCAGCACAAAATAAATAAGGTCCGTTAACTTTTCAGAATTTATTTCAACTCAATTAAGTTCATATCCGTTCAATTTATTTTAATTAAATATAATTTGATAATATTTAACTTAATTTAGATGTATTATTAATATTTATCAATGCATAAATTTGGTTCGTAGCAGTTTTATTGTTGAATTCAAATAAGCTCAAAAATTTAATTGAAATACTGTGTTGCTTTTGGGTCTCTCATTAATTTTTCATTTATTTCGTTCTTCCCACTATTTTTACATATTCTATTTTATCATATTTGGTTAAATGTTTTCCACAAACATTCATATATATCACAATTAACTTAAACATCTCAGAGCTTAATTTTATCCTTTAGGCATTTTGGAAAATGCCAATACATCTATCATAAAAAAAATATTTTCATTTTAAATATTATACATTTTTTTGTCAACTACAAATATTATACGTTCTAATAAAACTTATAATAAATCATGTTGAAGGTGAAAAGATAGCAGTGAAATTTTAGTTGGGAAATATGAAATTTAAATTCAAATCTGTGATATTTAAATTAAAAGTAGTTGGACTTTTGTCATTAGTACACCAAGAAGTCATTGGTACACCCGTTTATAAGATAAAATATGCGATTTTCGATAAATAATTAGTTTATTAAAATGAAAAATCACCAATCGCTACAAAAGTATATAAAAAAAAAAAGTGGAGAAAACATGAAATGCAAGATTCCTAGTGCAATCTGGATGAGAATGATAAATCTAAAAAGTAGCATGAATTGCTCTATTTATTAAAAAAAACAAATATGGATCCCTTTTACTTTTAAATCTGGAGCTTCTTGGCTGGATTTGGGTTCCTGCTTATCTCCTCTTCGTCACGATCACTTCCGGAGAAGTCACTGTAAGATGAACTGTCATCCATCCTTGCCTCTAAAGGCATTTTCAATTTCTTTTTTGTTGGAACGAGGATTTGGTCGTCCATTTCATCAATGTTAGATCTGAACATGTAATTTTTTACTGTTTATTTCCATTTACCTATTTTACAATGTTTCGAATTTTGTCAAGATTTGTCAAGTTTCCGCCGGTTGGAAAGTTCATTCTAGTTGGGACTATGGACAGTAACTTGGTAAGTTTTAATTATAACTATTAAAGATTAGATTTTTGGATTCATTTTGTGTGTTTGATAGTTTTTGGCTTAGGTTAGCACACCTGAAGGGTTGGCTGAACTTTTTGTGGGTATCTGTTTGTGGAAAATTTGTGTGTATGGTCTTCGATCATTGTGTTCCGATGGCAGGTGTTCGGGTCAGGTGCCCGGGTTTAAGAGGATTGAGTCCAACTCTCCCACTATAGCTCTCCCACTATAGCTTCTGTTTTTCAGGTACTGTTACTTTAAACTGAACATGTTAACTAGATATAATTAGAACTCTTTATGATTTATTATTATTTTTGAAGAATTTAACTCTTTTTGATTGATTGTTGCTATTAGTTGGAGACAAGATCATATTTTGTTATCGTGGAATGTTTGCTTTCATAGTTTTGGATATTGAGAGCGTGAGATAATTAGTTGGCTCTGTATTTAGAAAACAAAGTTTGGCTTCTATGAGAGCCTAACTGTAGGAATAATCAAAGTTTTAGCTAATGTGTGTTGAAATGAAGAAACAGAATGCTTCAAACTAACTCTTTGCATCAAGTAATAAAAGCTTTACTAGAACATAAGAAAAAAAGTGTAATATGTGATTCCTTTGGCACGATTAGTGTTAATATGCTCTGAGAGGATTGTGGTTGATTGGTCATTCACTAAATATATGGCCTCACTGAACTTTAATAAGCTAAAAACACATCTCATGTGTACCAAGGAGTGTGTAAGGTTTTGCTTAATCAATCGGTAACCAGCCACGACAAACCACCAAAAAAACCGTCGTGAGTGTTTGTTTCCTGCACTAGTGTTCATAGGGTAACTAATCACTAATTTTATTCACATCACTCTCTATGTATATATGCATGGTACATTTTTCTTAACAGAGATATTTCACATATAATTAATGAAAATTAAATTTTAGTGGTCTTATGTGATTATTATCACGCACATATCACTTACGTGCTATATTTCTCGTGCATATCACTTTGCGTGCACATTATATATTTTTTAAATATAAAGTTATCTCGTAAATTTTTTGTTTCTTTTTTGGTAGTTTTTAGTACACACTTGCTATATTTCTCGTGCATATCATATTATCAGTCTACTTGCACATTAGATGTTCTTTCTGATAAATGTTTGTGACTTTTTGGTAATTTTAACACAAACATATCACACACGTTCTATATTTCTTGTGCATATCACTCTGCATGCATATTAGATGTTTCAAAGCCTCTCTAACATTCAACTTCATAGTTTTGAAACTACAAATCTAGCCCTGATTGAAGCACTGTATTACAGTATACCCCATACACTTGAAAAAGTCATCATCAGTGATCCTTATATATTCGGCCTCCGAAGAGCTCGTTCTGGCCACCCTCTGGGAACATACAAAAAAGAATGCAACTCAAATCAGGGCATATAAATAAAGGTAAGTTGAGTTGCCTGGATTAATCTAGTGCTATCCTTTGCTTAATGAAGGATATGTGACCTCACCAATAACCTATTTAATGAAAGTAATACTAGATTTAATTAATTTTGTATAATAATTATTCATATTTATATTCTTAATATTTAAAAAATCTTGATGTGTGCACATGAAATATACATAAATTAGCACATAATCCGCACATAGTGTACTGGCCAAATGGACAAAAACTAATGAAAGTTAATAATAATTTTATAACTTTGACATTAAAAAAATTTGCTTATTCCCCATCTAGAAATATCCAAATTTTGATGCCTAGCTAATAAACTATAGATAGTTTGGACTTTATAGGAAAAATAATCAATTTTATCTTGAATTGTTTGTAGGGGAACCTTGCCTTCTCTAATCCATTCTACACGTGCAATACTTTTCCATCGATATGACCCGCGATTTGGATTTGAATTCCTTTTTTTATTTGCATGTTCAGTTAATTCAATAGCTTTTAAAGGAACCATGCAGGGTAGAAAAATGTGAAATAGGCAAAGATAGCAGGTTAGGGTTTAGTGGTAAGGGGGGACTAATGTGAAATAAGGGGGAAAAGAATGGGGTGGTTTGGGTAGTCTTTGCGTATTCAAGAAAAAGTCGTTGTTTTTCTCTGGGTAGATATTTTCTCTCCCGTTTTTTCTGATTCAAGAAATAGTCGTCGCTTTTCTCTTCTCCGGCAGTCACAATGTCGGACATTTTTGAAGATCTAGTTACAGAAATCGCGCTGAAACTCAATATCATCACAACAATATAGAGCCCTTTTCTCAAGCTCGGATTTCGTGAAAATCCATCACCGGGGAGAGCCGGAAAAGTGTCTTCTACCGGAGAACACTAACCTCAAGTTCTTTGGAATCTCTCTGAAGAGGGAGGGCACTGGGATTTGCACTAAATCAAGCTGCCACGATTAGCACAAGATGTGTCCTTCGATCTCTTATCTTCTTGTAGAGGACTTCTACTTTTCCAAGAGGGTAATGAACTGATTCTCACCAACCCAGTCACCACTCAAGCTAGAAAGGTACCATTTCCCCTCGATGCTTCTGTGTCTGCAAGCACTTTTACTATGGGTTATTGTGCTTCCGATAGTGATTATAAAATCATTGCTTTATGGGATTTTTTGAAATCAAGGAAAGTAAATGTGTTTAGTGTGATAGCCGGAACTTGGGGGAAGGTTGCTACTTTTCCGGATAAACCTTGTCATTATGGTCCATTGATATTTGTGGATGACCGATTTTATTTCCTGTCCCATAAAGATGATAGCGATGATGTTATATTGGCTGCTATTCATATGAAAACTCTTGGGCATGATAATGTTGCTCTTCCCCCTGGATGCAATCTTAAGTTAGATTCAGATTTTGAGCTTGGCTGCATCAGAGGCCTTCTTGGGCTGTTAGTCTACCATAAGGAAGTTATCGAATTTTTCACTCTGAAGAACAATAGTGAAAACAATTGGAGCAAATTGGTGATTAACTACCATCCGGGAAAGGATGGGTTTGCCTTGAGGGATATCTACAGATTTGTCCCATAAAGGGGTTTGGAAAGTGTTCAACATTGCTGGTGCTACTTCTGATGTTCATGGGACTAATATCTTCACGATGAAAGATTCACTCATGTTTCCGGAATTTGAGTAACCCCTTCTCTCTTCAGGTATAATTATTTTCCATGATATTTTTCTTGTGGTTAGATGTGTTTCCTGGCTGTTTAGAATTTTAAAGTTCTGTTGCTGCCCTTGCTGGCCTAATGTGGTTATGATGTGTGTTGGGTTCTATCAATGTGGTAGTAAAGTCTAACAGCAAATTCTTGTGCGTAGTATGACATTATGTATATCAAGATTGGTAAGTAACTGTAATGTTTTGTGTCTCTTGAAAAACTGCATATTTGTGTGTCTGCTGATGTGGTATTCACTGATAAATTGAGATGAATTGACAATGTGATAATTGGCCTGCTGTGCTTTTTTCTGAAACACCGACTTGTTGTTGACCTATTAGCTAGTGGTAGCTCCTAATATGGTAGACTTTAAAGGTTATTGGCGTTTGCTTATTTCACTGGTGGTAACCTCTAGATTCATACACGTTAGAAAATTCGAATCAGTTCAGGCCATCAATGTAATTATAATTCATTATTTTGTATAGTATCACTTAAAATATTATATAATTCATGTACTTAGTATGCACGTTTATAATTATACTAGATTTAAATAGTTTTATATAATAATTACTCATATTTAGATTCTTAATATACCAATATATGTTGATGCTATATGTTTTTTTTCTTATTATAAAGTACAAATCATGCACGTGCTATATATTTCTCGTGCATATCACTATACTTTCATATTAGATGTTTTTTTCGTAATAAAAAGTTGTCTCGTAATTCTTTTTATTGCTTTTTGATGTTTTTTATCACAAACATATCATGCATGCACGTTTTATATTTCTCGTGCACATTACCATGCGTGCATATTAGATGTTGGAGAGCCTCTCTAACATTGAACTATTTTGGCTCCAAAAGCAACCAAGGACAAGTTTTTGGAAATTTTGGTTTTTGGTATGGATGATTTAAAAGAGTCCGTTTTTATAATCTTCTAGGATAATTATCTCTGTAAGGCCCTGTTTACTAGAGCTTATTTCTTGATGTACTGAACTGAACTGAACTGAACTGAATTGAATTGAATTGAACTGAACTGAAGTAAAAATTGATGTATTGAAAAATGGAATCAGCATGACTGAATTAACCTGAATTTCATCAAATTGCATTTTCACTGAACTGAACTGAACTAAACTGAATTGAACTGAACTGAATTGAACTGAACTGAACTGAACTGAACTGATCTACAGATAAGCTCTGGTAAACAGGGACTAAGTTCCTTTTTGTTTATAATTTAGTTGAACAAATATATGAGTAATTTATCCCTAAAGGGAACTAGAATAGTTATTCGCTTCAAAATGTGTGTGGAATAAACGACGTCGTATTTGATTCAATATATTTATTTTAGGTATTTTGTTAAATTATGGTATAAAATATTTATGTATTTTCTTATGAAATTATGGTATTAAATATTGTACTCTTTTAAGTAATTCTCAATTCAATATTCTCTTCTGAGAGCTTGCGTGATTAGTTTTTTGAGCAGCTCCTCTTTTTTCCTTTTACATGTCAACGAAATCCTTTTTGATGTATTCATAATATATATTTTCCATATTTATATTTTGCAACTTTATATATATGTATTTGATCTCTAATACTCTTCAATCACAAATTTTTTCTTCTATCATGCCGTAAATCTGTGGAAGTTTGAGGTATGTCTGAAGATTTATATTGTTTTATTTTATTTTATTTCTAATATTGTGCATTTGGTGATTGTCCATTGCCTGATTTCATGTGGAGACGACTATAAACTCACAAAAATGAGTTTAAACATCATCTTTCAAAATCCGTAGGTAGAGATTTTTTCTCAATTAAATTTTGATAATAGTGTATCAAAGTTTTTGATTATTATTTTGATGATTTTTGTGCTATCCTTTAATGATTAGAATGCAACATATCCCTGGTTTTTGTTAAGATTATAATATTATTTTATTTTAAGTCATTTTGCTTAATGTGTACCTTTGTATACATGAATAAACAAAGATTAGAAACTGCAAACTCCAATTCTTATGCGTTTATATTTATTTATAATGAGATGGTTTCTTTTCATTTTTATTGTTTCTTGAGGTCAGAGAATTAGTTAGTTTTGATTTCGTTATAGATTGATCGGCATTCAATATTCATTAGTTGATATATTTATTTTATTCTTATCGTTTTGTGCAATTTTGTGTTTTGTTTTTCTTGAATGTAAAGCATGTGATCAATTTTCAATCACCGCAATGAGTACATGTAGTATTTTTAAACATCCTATTTTAGTACATTTTTATTTGATTGGACGGGTAAATTTATCCAATTTGTTATATTTTTGTCTCTTTACCCACGATAATGATCATTATAATCGATTACTTGATACACTCATGATTCTTAAAATACTAAACATTATACTCAATTTAGGTGATTTAGTTGATTCCTTACTATATTTTAGAACAAAGAGAATATTACATATCTCAGGAAAAAAAACAAAGGGATTTATATATTTTTAGATAGATGAAATCAAGTATTTCCTTACCTTACCTTTTACAATATAATTTATTTTGTACCTTTTATTAAATTTTTGGCACATATAACATAATTGATAGACACTATAATAATATTTTTTAAATCATCGGGAAAATTGGGAATAAGGGCCGTGGAACATTAGAAATTACTCCCTCCGTCCCCAAAAGCATGTCCTACTTGACCGGTCAATTTTTTCATACCATGTTTGACCATTAATAACTTATAGTATAGAAGTAATAAACTTTCAATTGAGATATCGTTAGATTCCTCGTATGACATACTTTCAAACCAACAAAATCATTTGCCCAATTGTTAAGTATAATGAAAGTTATTAATGGTCAAACATGGTATGAAAAAAATTGACCGGTCAAGTAGGACATTCTTTTGGGGACGGAGGGAGTAGTAATTAGGGTGTATGTTTTACATAATTTCTGAAAAAGCCAGTGAATATTAACTTATTTTTAATCAATATGATTATTAATACAAAAAGATAACAAAACCCTTATTTTTATTTTTATTTTTAAATTCCTTAAATTTAGTTACATTTAGTTTAGCTTTATTTATTTAGCTCCAATTTAAATAAAATTTATTTCTGATCAAATCATTTCAATTCAGTTCAAAAAAGTCAAATTCATATGAACTTGATGAAATTTTATTCAATTAAATACCAAGGAAGTGAACTAAATTGGATTTCAAAATTTGGAAAAATGATGGAGCTAAATTAAATTGAATTTAGGAAAATATAAATGAACTTAGTCAACCAAATTGAATTGAATTGACCTAAAAAAAAGTAAATGTAATTTTTTAGTTGGATATGAACTGACCTGTATTGAATTTTTGCCAAGATTTTGATTGCTTTTAGTGAAGCGGTGCTAAATTAAACTAACAAAAAGGTGAACTTGAATCGAATTGAATGCGTCCAATTTTGAATGATCTGAATAAATTTATATTAAATTGAACCAAAGGAATTGGTTTGAATTCAACTAAATTTGAATGAATCAAAAAATTTGATGAAAATGAACTGAATTGCATACTACTAAAATGAACTAAAATGAACTAAATTGAACTGAACCAAAACTACGTAAAATGACATAGGGCTAACTTGAACTAATTTTATTATAAATACATTTACTTAGAGTGAACTTATTGAACTAAACTTAATTTAACTAAGCACAAAGGCCCTGTTTACTAGAGCTTATTTCTTGATGGTACTGAACTGAACTGAACTGAACTGAACTGAACTGAACTAAACTGAACTGAACTGAAGTAAAATTGATGTATTGAGAAATGGAATCAGCATGACTGAATTAACCCGAATTTCATCAAATTACATTTCACTTCACTTCACTGAACTGAACTGATCTACAGATAAGCTCTGGCAAACAGAGCCAAAGATCTAAATAAAATAATATAAATAGGGGTATTAGTGTCTTTATATTAATAATCATATCAATTAAAATTAAGTTAATTATTCACTGCCCTTTTTAAAAATTATGTGTATCTTACACCCCACTTTCCAATTTCTAATTCCACTACCCTTAATCCCAATTTTCCCTCAATCTTTTATTAAATACTTCATTAAACTGTATTTAACCTATTAAAATACTTCATACTATAATAATATGCCTTTTTAAACTCTATTTAACCTACGTCATATCATTATCTTCACATCTTTTATCTTTTACCCGCTAGCTAATATATATAGAATTCATAATATTTTTGATAAAAATATATCAAATATTATTTTAAATTAGGCATGTGTTGATTATATTGTATAGTTAGACGTTGTTAGTATGTTATATTAGTAAATTTGTACATATATGTTTTTGTAATTATAATAGTAAATTTGTTAATATAAAATTCTACTGATTGTTAAAATATATAATTTTGAAAAATACCTAAACCTCTCAAATAAGCTAACCTTATTTGAGACTTTGTGTTGAGATTTATTTTTTATTCAATTTTGTTGGTTCAGTTCTTTTGAATATGAATATTTTGTCTATTTGGCTTGGGAGAAATGGTTCATTATTACATTTAAAAGAGTTTTTAATTAATTTTTTAAATTTCGTTTCTTCAATAATATAAAACAAATACATATATTATCATATTTTCAATATTTGGTTTGATTTCACCTAATATTTCATATTACTATGTTAGTACAAATACTACAATCATTAAATTATTATATAAATTAAAATATTTAGAATTTAAAATTAATAGTTGGGCTCACAACGTGCGGGTGAGCCCAACTAGTTAATTTGAAATCGGAACGAAATCAGGGATAGTAATAATAATGTTATATGTGATTGTAAAATTAATGAATGTAAGATCTAACAAATTTCGGTTCCTTTTTATATATACGTGGTTCCATTGCATTCTTTTGAGTTTCTCCTCTCCATTCCAAACTGCCCCAAAGTGAATCAATTCCAAATTGATCATCATGAAAATCATATTGACGGAAAGGAAAGTGAAAAATGTGAAGTAACTACTTAACCAAATTGCCTCACCAATACCTTATTTATTGAAAGAAATACTAGATTTGATTTTTTTTTTATACAATAATTACTCATATTTATATCCATAATATTCAAAAAATTGGTGTTATGCGCGCGCACATGAAAAATACATAAATTAGCACATAAAACGCACGTAGTATATTAGCCAAATTGAAACAATCTAAGAAAGTTCAATAATAATTTTATAACTTTGACATTTAAACTTTTTCCTTTTATTTGTGGTAGCTTATTTGTGGTAGCTAGCTTCTGTCAGTTAAAATATTATATAATTCATGTACGCAGTATGCACAATTATAATTAAGAGAAAATCTTAGTTGAAACATGTTTTTGTGGACCAGGGTTAATGGATTGCCATAGCAGCAGTCAATTAAACAAACGGGGTCAACCTATAAATATTTCATTTTCAGCGCCTTTTAGTAATTAAGCCAAATTTCAAGGACCATTGTGACAATTCTAAAACTCCAAGACATCAAACCACATAATTTCTGTCGATCCTCATTCCAGATCGATACCCTGACGGAGATTGATGACGGCGGAGAAATTCCAAGCTAACGACGGCGACCGGAGATTGACGAAGGATACCCAATCGAATATGCGGCGATGACGACGGGTGGATTTGCAACCCGGAGATTGGAGGAGGCACAACAGTTTGTGATCTCCTCACCGGAGATTGGACCGATCGCGGCGGCATTGATCGCAATGAACCCACGCCGGAGACGATGCTGATCTGCATTCCTCAAGCTCGGGCGCCTCTTCTTCCCCGAGGAGGACTGTTAGTTGTTTCTATTGAGATTTTATCGGTGAAATGTTGCTGATGTGCCCCAAATTTGAGTCGCTATTATTCAAAATCTCAATCAATTACGTTGAGGCTGACAAAAGCAAAGATGATGATTGAAATTCTTGAACATGTTAGTTTTGAGCATCTGCAACTTGAAAGGTGATCTACTTAATTGGTTCCTAAGCTGCTCTTGGCATTTTGATTTCGACCTGGCTATATATCATTATGGATGTTTGAAGAAGAGGTTTTAGGTTATTAATTTGATCCCTTCGATTTGCATAGGCTATCCCTGCATAAATTTTCAGAGGTTATGTTTTATTTTGATCTCTTAGTCCATTTGCTTGATCATCCAATCAATTTACTTGAGCATTTATAATTTAATGTTCTTGAGCTTTTAGTGTGATGTCTTGATCTTTTAGTCAATGTACTTGAGCTTTTAGTGTGATGTCCTGATCTTTTAGTCAATGTGCTTGAGCTTTTAGAGTGATGTCTTGATTTTTTTGTCAATATGCTTGAGATTTTAGTATGATGTCTTGATCTTTTAGTCAGTGTGCTTGAGCTTATACTGTGATGTTTAATATCTTGATCTTATAGTCAATGTTCTTGAGTTTTTAATGTGTTGTCTTGAACTTTAGTTAATGTACTTGACCTTTTATTGTGATGTTTTGATCTTTTAGTCAATGTGCTTTACCACAAAAATGTGATTGCTAGACTGTGTAGGGTAGTTAAGATTCTTTGTTTTAAGGTGATTGATTCTTTGACAAGGAACATTGGTTCCAAATATCTTCGTCACTGTTTGTGTGGTGTTCAAATCACAGATCACTGAGGTTGGCTCCCGTAGATATATAATTCAGTATCGTCGACACAGAATGATTCGCGCGACGGTTACTAGCAACACTACCTACAGGAGTTGCTGCTGGAGACAAGTGTTGCCAAGGGTGATTCGCTAACACGTAGCATCACACGGTTACTGTTAATGGCTGGCCGCGTGGGCTTGGTGAGCAATTAAGTAGATTTTGGTGCTGGCAAGAAGGTGTTGGAGTGGTGGCTTGCGATTCGCGGCCGGTGGTGGAGGATCGACATTGGGCTCTGAAGATTTAAGTCACCGAAAAATGCAGACAACGACAGGGAGAAAAGAGGGAGGAAGAAAGAAATTTACTTTGCAAAGAAGTCCCTATATTTAGGCATGTTTTACAGTTTGTAACCATAATTTTTAAATTGGTTCTATAGTCTCTGGTCTCTATAGAGACAGGTGTCAAATGAGAATTTGTATTATAATTATATATTGTGCATGTCATCTTGCATGCAATTATTTTTCTTAATAGAAGAAGAAGAAGATGTCATCCGATCATATTTGTGCACGGATAATAATTAATCGATTGTCATATTTTTTTAATTCTTAAATGCAATTTCTCCATGCAGGTACATTTTTCTTATGTAGGTCCGCATTTTTACCAAAAATACCCTCAAATGTTCACTTGCATTTTGGCTAGCTTTTTTTGCCTTAGTAATATTAAGGGCATTATTGTAAAATTTTGGACATGCATGTAGCAACCCCTTCTTAAATGGTATATATTATGGAGAAAGTCTTGGGTGAGACCTGTTCTTGTGGAGACCAAGAGCAGGAGAATGAGCATTTACTGTTTCTGCTTGATTTTTTAGTCAGTTTGTTTGATCTTTCAATCAATGTCCTTGAGTATTTTTGTTTTGCCTTGATATTTCAGTTAATTTGATCTTTCGTTCAATTTGCTTGATCTTTCGGTCAATTTTCTTGATCATTTCCTTGGTCAATTTCACCAACGACAAATTCAATCAAGGAAATCGGCGGATTTAAAGCTCACCAATGACAAATTTAATCATATAATCTTTGGTCTCATTTGAGACAGGTCTCAAATGAGAATTTGCCTATATTATGAGATAAACTTGAGATTGTGCATTTCATTAGCTATACTTGTGTATTTGTATATAATTTTAGTTATAAATTTTGTGAAATTCTACATTTTGTGAAATATGCACATTTAGTTATGCACAATGTACATTGTAACCCGGGACAGATAAATTAGGAGTACAATCTCATACCGACAAGAATCAAAAACCACACTCAACCCATTTTATTTATATGAACATATATATTAAGAAAGCACACCTCAAACTTAACAATACAACTGAGATAAAAACACAAGATTAGCAAAGCATTGAATGAAAATGCAAACAGTGCAATACTTAATCAACAGTAGCCCAGATGAGATCATTCTCAAAGATCCAATGGCAAACCTCGATCTTTCCCGGACCCGAACCCAGAGCCACAAACGCCTCTCGAACCGACTCCCACGAGGAGGTGTCTAAATGACACACGGCCATCCCACGGTTGATCTTGGCCTTAGTACTCGGGTCAAGTATATCCGCTTCGTAAACCCGAACGTTTGAAACAGCATGGCAATAGTAGACCAAGTAAGGGTGCAGACTTTGATGACACGTCACCAATTTGGTTATCTTCCCGCCATTAATTCCTCGAACCGAGCCAATCACAATGTCGCCTTTAGAACCTCGAGTGTTTTCAGTGGCTCTCGGCTCAACGTTTTGACCTAAGACGGACTTAGCAAAGTCGATCATGTCCTCGCCGGAGCTGACACACTGAGTCAACTCGCCCGAATTCGGAGCGCTCGCGCATTGGTACCTAGCTAGCTTTGACCCGGTGTAACCGCCCTTGTAGCTCGAGTCGTCGTGATAGCCCTCCAGAAATAGCTCCTGGAAATTACCAAACAGGGAAGAGGACAAGGGGAGTTTGGAGGCAATGGCTCTGGGTAAGAAGGACCTTTTCGTCATTTTGTCACTGAGGTCGGGCATCGGCGTTCGGGTGCCGGTTTTCAGCATGCTCTCCCGGAAGAATTTTCCGGGCTCTGCCGAGTTGACATTTTTGGTGGACCTTATGTCTAAGCCAATTTGCTTTAGCATGCTGGTTTTGAAATCTTGGCCACATAAGAGGTTTGCTTTCGAACAAAATTCATGGAGTCGAGGTGATAAAGAATTTTGTTCTGCGAGTTTTTCGAAAGTTTCTGAATCCATTGCGTTTAACGGAGAGGCTTTGTCCATGAAAAACTCTGGCTTTGGCACCGAGATTTGGTTTTCCCAGTAATGGATTAGGGCTTCTTTCGCGGTCAACAGGTTTTCTCCGGCCAACTTCTGACCAACTGATCCGACCAATCCCACCTTTATACAATAGCAAGCCTAAGTCAAATTCGTTCGGTTTAAGTCTCATGCATATCCGATTTATTGGGATTTTATCAATTTTATGGCTGGTCCAATTATAGCATATTTTTGTGTTTGATGGATCCAAATGAAATTTAGTTATACTTTTTTGAACGCATTAAATTTAAACACATTTTCATTTAAATGTTGTATGTTCTAGGTTATAGTAAAATCCATTCGTACCACTGACTTTTAATAAAACTGCTCATATATTCTTGAAGTTTTGAAAAGTATGTTGGACTATCATTAACTTAGAATACAAAGTTTTGGGTGAGACCGTCCTACCATAAGGTTATGGTAGGACGAATGATAGTTTATGTGTTTAATAAATTTGTTCATGTGTTTCACAGTTTTGTTCATGTGTTTCACAGTTTTGTTTGTTATAAGCTGGGTTCAAGTGTTTGACAGATTTGTTCTTGTGTTTCATAATTTTGTTTGTTATAATCTGTAACAACAATATGTAAATGAATTAACAAAGTTGTGAAACACGTGAACAAATCCATTAAACACATGAACTATCATTCGTCCTACCATAGGACGGTCTCACCCAAGACCATCTCAACTTAAAAAGTTTAAACCCTAGAATATTTGACTAGCATTGAAATTGAATTTGGAAATAAAATGAAAATGAACTGAATTGTACACTAACTGATTAAACTAATTGAATTATATTGAACTGAAATTAGAAATTTGGGATAAGCTGAACCGAACTTACATTGATGAAGGATGAGAGCATAGATGATATGAGGAGAGTGATAATGCTCCGCTGAACCATTTTTCCTATGGATAACAGCTAGTGTGTGAAGTGTGTGTGTTAAAGCTGACCATTTGAGCTGTTTTTATAGTGAAAATTCTACGTTTCTCTTGTAGTAATAATGTTCCTACACAAAAATGCTTATCAATAATTGTAAAGATTCCCTAGTTTTATAATGGGAATTTGTTGTTTTTTTCTGAAATAGTTACTCACAAGAAAATTAAAGAGTGGTTGTTCAATCACATCTTGGTTTATTTTATCTAATTTGTTTTGGGAACTTTTTTTTTATTTTAATCCCAAATATTTAGTTTTAGCAAGTTAATTATTTCACTTTATTATTATCAAAATTTTCCCCAATTTCAATTTAATTTATTTTAATTTAATTATCTACATTAAGACCATACAAATTTGGTTGGAATTCAGTTTAAATTCCGCTTGATCATCCAATTTTTCAGATTCACTTTTTATTTAGTTTATAAGCAACCTCCATCAATAATTTATAGTTAAATTTTGGTCTTCTTGGTTAGTAATGTCAATATAATAGGAATAAATTTTGTGTCTTCTTGGTTATTTTGATCATCCAATTTTTCTAAGGGGGTCGAATCTAGAACCTCTGAGTAATTTTATCAACATTCGTTAGTGCAATCATCAACTTTCACAGGAACAAATATTTTGAATCAGATGTATTCAGTGGTTGATCCAAATGTTGTGCATACGGTTGCCAATGCCACAAAAAAACAAAAAGAAACATTGATGTTTTATCCATTATATTTTTAAATGGCTTGTAATGTCCAAAAAAATTATAATACAATCCCATGACTTTCTTAATTACTGGATGTATTGTCCAAAACTCAATAGATTCGCATGTTATTTTATTTATGTTTTTTTTGTAGATCAGATTCCCATGTACAGTATGTTTTTAGTAAAGGAAAGGTACTGTTTGTCAGAATTTATCCGTAGATCAGTTCAATTCAGTTCAGTGAAGTGAAGTGAAGTGAAGTGAAAATGCAATTTGATGAAATTCAGGTTAATTCAGTCATGCTCATGGCATTTTTCAATACACCAATTTTCACTACAGTTCAATTTAGTCCAGTTCAATTTAGTTCAGTGCAGCAAGATATAAGCTCTACCAAACAAGCAACTTTGATTAATATTTCTGACGTGATAACCTTGTCATTTCTCTAGCCTTAACCTCCTAAATTTTGTCTCCTCTGCTAATCAGTACTTCAAATAGAGATTATTCTCCCCCATCTATTTTGTACCTTGGTGACAATTTATTATATTTATTATAATTTGTCTAGTCACTGACTGCAGGTTTCTACTTAATTTATATTGGTTTGTATATATGTTCCAATATAAATAATAAGGACGAGTCTTTAATGTCATAGTAAACTTATACATTCAAACTGGTATGATTTCATATGCAAAATTTATGTTCTCAATATTTACAAGTAAATTGACTTTAACAAATCAAACTTTACTTAACTTTCTATACATACTAATAACTAAAATGACTTAAACTAATCTAAATTTGATCTTTACTTGACATTTAAAAAAAATTGGGTAATAATCCAAATGGACCCCCAATAAAATCTCACCCTTTACAAAAGCGAGAATCGAACCCATGACCTCTGGGTAATTCTACAATCTTTACTTGACATTTTATAAATAGTGATAAATAGTTTTTTTTTTGAAGAAATTCATTCAAGGTCATGGGAAACGCCCAGAAACGATTACAATGAGTGGAATTGACATCCAATTCGACTAGTCTATTACAGAATAACCGAACTATCTGGCAACCAGACTAATTGTGTTTGTATTATTACAACTTAAGATATCCAATAAAAAATGTAATACCGCCCTCAGGGATATTATCATTCAAGTGCGAAAACCACATCCGTTTGGCAGAGAAGAGCGTCTACCGCATCAATTACTGCACCAATCAGGGATCTGATACAACCGCAACACCACTTGATCCAAAACATGATCTACGTTCTTCAAACTGCAAGCACCTTGAAAACCACAGATCACGAGCGGAAACACGATCCGTACAATCAGATCGAGAACAATAAGACAAATAAAAAAACATGACCTTTATAACCAGATCGAGAACAAAACTTCGATATAAATCAAGATCTAATCGATGAACTATTATTTTGTGGATTAGTCACACTTATTTCACCGTAAATCAATAAAGATAAGAATCATTGGTTCCCCATTTCCATGTGATAGAATGATGAGGAAGAAAATCAAAGAAGAAGAGAGGGTTTGGACAATATGATGCCGAAATGGTGATAAATAGTTTGATTTTATGTGAACGACATTGTCATTAATTAAAGTCAAATCATGTTTAATTTTTAAAAAACCATATAGTTTATAAATGTAATTTTATAAATTGGCATCCACAATCTTTCCATCACCATCGCTGCTGACCAAAACCCTCACCGCTTCCCTCTTCCCCTAAATTAAACCGACGTCTCGAGCCCGCGACAGCTCCAAATTAAAATCTCCGGCTCACAGAAGCGCCGCCTAATCGCCCACCATCGTAATCTATCCGATGCCGCCCACCCGTACTTCACCTTGAAATGACGAAACAGAATGCTTCAAACTGATTCTTTGTATCAAGTAATAAAAGCTTTACTAGAGCATAAGAAAACAAAGGTGTAATATGTGATTCCTTTGGCATGTTTAGTGTTATTACGCTCTGAGAGGGTGGGGTCATGTGATTCAGTTTGACCGGTCATTTACTAAAATGATGGCCTCAATGAACTGTAATAAGCTGACCAGGAAGTGTGTGTAAGGTCCAGCCACGGTAAACCGCCATGGACGGCCAAAAAACCCGCTTTGAGTGGTTGTTGTTGCTCTAGTGTTCATAGGGTAACTAATCACTAATTTTTTCCACGTCACTGTACATATGGTACATTTTTCTTAATAGAAATATTTCACATATAGTTAATTTTAGTGGTCTTATGTGATTATTATCACGCACATATCACTTACGTGCTATATTTCTCGTGCATATCACTTTTCATGCATATTATATGTTTTCTTAAATATAAAGTTATCTCGTAAAGTTTTTTCCACATCACTGTGTATATATGGTACGTTTTTCTTAATAGAAATATTTCACATATAGTTACTGAAAATTAAATTTTAGTGGTTATGTGATTATTATCACGCACATATCACTTACGTGTTATATTTATTGTGCATATTATATGTTTTTTAAAATGTAAAGTTATCTCGTTAAGTTTTGTTGATTTTTGGTAGTTTCTATTACGCATGTGATGTATTTCTCGTTCATATCATATTATTTAATTTGTGGTAGCTTGTCAACTAA
Source organism: Cruciata laevipes (assembly GCA_963678965.1). Lineage (NCBI taxonomy): Eukaryota > Viridiplantae > Streptophyta > Magnoliopsida > Gentianales > Rubiaceae > Cruciata > Cruciata laevipes. Next base: position 6,361,281 of record OY787641.1, on the reverse strand, counting down.
ATATTATATTATTCATGTACGTAGTATGCACAGTTAAAATTATATATTGTGCATGTCATTTTGCATTAAATTATTTTTCTTAATTAGTAGATATCATCCGATCATATACTTCAAACTCTGTCTACCCACTGAAAGTCCCTACTTACGTGATCTATACTCTAACGTGTTCAACTTTTAATTAAAACACAACTAATTAAAACTGTAAGTGCAGAAATAAAAAGAACACGATATAATCACTCAGTTCAATGCAATGCACCTACGTCTGGGGGGCCGTAGCCCGTGGTAAAGATCCTTCACTAGATGTAATAAATATGTCCGGTCTATTACAATCTAACGGCTAGTCTAGCAAGCCTATCACATTACCAATTCGCTGTTTGGTAGTTGCTGCGATGATTACCTTCTTTTCCACGAAGGCGCGGCAAGATCTCTTCCACCCGATCTTTAACACACGTCCCTAGTGTTTGTTGTGGTTGAAAACCTAGGACTGCGTTGCCTCCTTACTCGAAAGATAAAATCCTAAATTACAGAATTTTTGCTGTGAAGATCGGTAAGTCGAGCACGCAACTAATGTCCTCTTTTTATAGCACAATGCCGTTGAAAAACTTCCTTTTGCACTGCTCTTGATTCCTTTCCTTATTAAACTTCTATTTCAATCAGAAAACCAGTAAGAAAAGGGATTCATGGATATCTCAATCTCTGATTAATGGAAAGTTCAGATTCACGAATATTCTCATTCTAATACAACTGCAAAACACTTTGTAGATACCCATTAGGATTGTATTTTCCATAAAAAAACCGCACACAATATTTCCTTCCATCTTTCTAAACCTGCACTGGAACTTGGAAAATATTCTACTTTTTCTGTCAACCAAAATCATGTTGCAACATGACATTTCACAAAGCACCCAACAAAAACTGTACCTTACACCCACAAACTTGAAAAAAGTCATCATCATAGAATGTAAAGGTGTTATTTCGTTCAACCCTGATTTGAATTGTTCATTCTAGTAGGAATAAGAGATCCTAATTAACTACATATCGATATATACATTAGGGGTGTTCAAAAATACCCGACCCGCACTACCCGACCCGATATCCGAGAAATCCGAACGTTAATATCCGGGTATTTAGTAATAAATTCGGGTCGGGTACCCGACCCGATAATTATGCATTCAACCGGGTACGGGTACGGGTCTCAAAAATAGGTTTTTCCGGGTACCCAGTACCGATAAAATATTATTTATTTTTAATAAATTAATAGAATTATTAAAATATAAAATAATATTTTCCTAAAATATTCCTAAAAAGTCTACAAATTTATACAAATTTAAGGCAGATATGGTTTGACTGTGATTTTAGTTTGTAACTTTTATATTTTTTGGGTTTTATGCACTTTATGACAACAATTTGGTTTTTAAATTGGTTAAAAATCTCAATATTTTTTGTGTAAAATTTACATAAACATGTATAAGGGTACCCGGTACCCGACCCGAACTATTCGGGTACCCGATAGTGCGGGTACCCGCACTTCCGGGTCGGACTCCGGGTTGCATTTTCAAATACCCGAAGGTGCGGGTATCCGGTAGTGCGGGTACCCGATTATGAACACCCCTAATATACATACCCTAGGAACGTATCTGAGCATATAAATAAAGGTAAGTTGAGACATGCTTGGATTAATCTAGTGATATCATTTGCTGAATGAAGGGATAAAACCTCAAACAGTGTACAAACGCTATTTAATGAAAGTTATACTACATTTAATTAATTTTGTATAATAATTACTCGTATTGACATTCTTAATATTCAAGTTCATGTTGATACTATACTTAGCAAAAAGACCTCCAAAACCCAAGATTTTCAAAATTGCCTGGAGAAAACCTCTTTCTGATTAATGTGGATGCTGCTTGGTCTTCTTCTTTCCTTCATGCTGGTATTAGCATCCTCATTAGGAATAATAGAGGAGGATTTATTTCTGCTCACAGCTGCTTTACCTCTGCTGATTCACCACTTGAGGCTGAAAATAAAGCTATACAATTAGCTGTGAGATATGGGAGTGACATTTCTGAACCTATCATCATAGAGTCTGATTGTTTAAATGTCATCTCCTCTGTACTCAATCCTTGTACTGCTCATTGGAGAATGTTTCACTTAGCAGATACAATACTTCAATTCATCTCTTCATTCTCTGTGATACATGTCCATAGGGAAGCCAATATGCCTGCTGATGCTTTAGCTAAGATCTGTTTAAATGCCAAACATGATGCTTCTTATTCCTTCTCCTCTCTACCTGATAGGATTCAAGGCCTAATCAGACTTGATCAAATGGGAACTCCTTCCCTGAGGATCCCCAGAACAGATGCTACTTAATCTTTTTGTATTTTCTTTTCAGGTCCAAGCTGTGATGTATTCCTGTCATCTGGAGCTTTTCCAATTTGGTGCTCATCTATTGCGGTCTCAGTCCTTTGCTATAAAGCAAAGAGCAACTTGTTCAAATCATCTACAGTTGATTCCATATATATGCATCTGCATATGGTATTTTGTCATGTAAATATAGGCACATGCATTCTTAGAATAGTTATATGCCCTCCTTCTGTCTACTAGATCCTTCCCTTTTGACTAACTTGAGCTTCGTTTTACGATCTCTAAATTGTTCGGAGGAATTTTAGGACTAGTTTGGACAGTTTTGGTTAGGAGATTAGCCTATTTTAAAATTATTTTGGAAGCAATCATGCTTCAGGAGCTGCTGCTCCCATCTTGTATCGAACTTTGCCAATCTTTGGCTCTATTTCTGTTCTGTTCTTTTATGGCTTAGGGGGCCTAATACAATCCCCTCCATCCTAGGATGGTTTAATTTAAAAAAAATGTTGATACTATATGTTTTTTCTTAATATAAAGTTATCTCGTAATTTTTATTTTTTGTAGTTTCTATAATGCACAAATCATGCACGTGCTATATATATTTCTCGTGCATATCACTATACTTTCATACTAACTAGCGTGTGATAATACCGGCCCAGAATCCTTCTGGGCCAGGAAGAAAGCCCGCGGCCCAGAACCATCAGAGCGGCATCTATCCCGGTGAGAAGCACATCCAGACAAGGAAGAGGACAGATGGTGACAAAGGGAGTGGTCCTGCACCTTATCCCCAAAGCAGGCAAAGCTCGGCTATAAATACCAGTCCCAAACAGTAAGCAAGGTAAGTGACTTATATCTCTCTATTTCATATTGAGAGTCTTTCCCGTACGATTTCCCCCGCATCACTACCCCCGTCTCATCATCACGCCGGAGCTTCTTCCCCGGGACGCCGCCCGGGGATTGTTTTGCAGGGTTGTTGCGGGTATCTCGGCTAGGAGGCGCGGGTAGCAACAAGTGCGGGGACCCGGACGGTTTTTGGTAGCATCAATTGGCACGCCCAGTGGGATCTTTCCACCTTCGCATGATGGAGTTGCCAAGGAGAGGGCGCGGGCGCCCTAAGAAGAACGCGGCACCTTCAGGGGGTGATTCTCTTCCACCCCGGGAGACGATGTGACCTTAAGGCAGTTGCAGGAGGAGGCTAGACACCAGCGAGAGCTAGGGGTACCGCAAGACGGCCACGTGGAAACTGCCTCCGACGAAGCCTACTCGGAAGGAGAGTACCAGGATGAGCAGGAAGGGCTTGGGCTCGCCGGGGATGGCACCACCCGGGGCCAGGGACCTGAAGCCCGGGAGGAGGGGCAACCCTTAGTTAGTACGGAGGAAGTGGCGGCCTTGGAATTCATGAGAGCCAACAAGGAGTTGTACCGCCAGTGGGTACTCTCCACCCGGGAAAGAGAGGTTATTGATCTGGACGGAGCCGTTCAGCCGCCAAAGCTACAGGGGCGTGTAAATTCCTCCACCGTCCCACCCTCTTTCTCTCAGAATTTCGGGGTTGGAGGGGGAGCGGCTACGGGACAACAATCGAATCTGGTTCCACATGCTCCACCCTATTACCCGCGTTCCAGTTGGGGGGCGGGACAAATTGGGTATGACCTGCCAGTCATGCCGGCGGAGCCGTTTGGTTATCAGGCCCCTGGAACCCAGAGAAACCCGATCCAGTATTCCGGACCCATGTATGGATCAATGGGGATGAACTTCGGTTACCCGAAGAGATACTATCGGGAGGACGATAGGATGCGGGGCTATCAGGTGGCACAGCAGGACCCCAACTCCTTGAAGGCTCGACTAGACAAACTGGTGGGAAGAAACGGAGCTAAACCTACCTCCCCTTGGGTACCTCGAGTGCTCGCGTACCCATGGCCGCCGGGCCTCCGGACCCCGGAGGGAATCCCAACATGTAATGGAGAGACAGACCCGGAGGAGTTTGTCAGGACGTACCAGAACCTAATGGTGTCAAGGGACTTCCCGGAGGAATTAAGATGCAAGCTGGTGGGCTGTTACCTGAGAGGAAACTGTCTCTCATGGTTCGATTCTTTGCCTCGAGAAAGTCTCAGAGATTATTACGATTTCTCTAAGGCCTTGCTGTTTAGATACGCCGGATTAAAGAAGGAAGGAAAGCAGTTGACTGAGCTTTTAGCTACCCGGCAGAAGGCTGCAGAAGGGTCAATGGAATACTATCGAAGGTACATGGACGATAGCATGAAGGTTGTCGACAGGCAGCAGCAGGAGAAGGCAGTGATTAGCGGGTTTATAAATGGCTTGAGGGATATGGCGCTGTTCCAGAAGTTGATGGAAAATATCCCGGAAACCTTTCACAACTTGCAAATGGCGGTACAACTATACTGCGCGATTAATGATGCCACACGGAAGAGAAAGGAAGAATCTGGGGGATTCCTCCCGGATAAGATAGAAAGAAGGAGAACGGCAGACCCAAGTAGAAGGGACCCCGCTCCCGCGCTGGTAAACCGGGCAAGGGCGGACAGTTTCACCCCGCTCAGCAAATCCCGAGCGGAGATTCATGCTATCCACAAGGACCTGTTCCCGGATCCATTGCCTATCCACGGGACCCCGTCTAGGGAAAACGCGGACAAATGGTGCGCCTACCACAAGTCTTATAGGCATGCGACAGAGGGGTGTAGGATGCTGAGGAACGAGATAGAAAGACTGATAGAACGGGGACAGCTGAGAGATTGCGTGGCAGCGGAGGTAAAGAAGGAGAATCCCCGGGACCAGCCTCAGGAGCAACCCCGCAGGAGGTGGAGACCTAACCCGGGGAGAGGAAACGGAAGAATCCAAGGCAACCAAGGTAACAGGTCCCCGGGGAGGCCCGCCATAGCCGCCGCGCCGGTCCAAGCAGTGGAGCCGGCCCCAATACCCAACAGGATGATCAACGTGATCAGTGGAGAAGTCGGAGAAGCATGTCAGTCAGTCTCCGCTATCCGGGCCCGGACCCGGTATGTTCCCCCGGGGGAGGTTCAGGGGAAAAGGTTTCGCCCCGATGAAGCTCTCACTTTCTCTGAAGCGGATGCAGCCCCGCCGCAGATACCCCATTCTGACCCAATGGTGGTAACGACGAAGATTGAAGGCTTCTTGGTCAAAAGGGTGTTTGTGGACGATGGGAGCAGCGTGGAGATCATGTTCGCTTCTTGTTTCGATCAGTTGGGAATTGGGAGACAACCTGAAACCTCCCTTATCTCCCTTGTCAGGGTTCCACTAGGTGTTATTCCCCTCGCAGTGTGTATGGTGGATGAGAAGGACCGGAGCAAGAGGATCTCGGTGACATGCAACTTTGAGGTTATTGACGCACCCTCGCCGTACAACGTAATCATAGGAAGACCATGGCTAACTCAAGCCCGGGCAGCGAGTTGTCCGTATCTGCTGACGATGAAGTTCCCCACTGCGCAAGGTGTGGCAGTCGTGCGGGGTAGTCAAGCAGTCGCAAGAAGTTGCATGATGACGGCGGTGCTGGAAGCAAAGAAAGCAGTAGGGGTGGTACACGGAGAAGTTCCCCGCCAGGAGTTGGAGGAGATGCAGGTGGCGGACAAAGGGACGGTCACGGTGGGAAAAGACCTCCCGGAGGAAGTAAAAGGTGCGCTGAAGGAACTTTTGGCCAAGTATCAGGGAGTATTCTCGTGGAGCCCGGAGGACATGGTGGGGGTGTTACCAGAGTTAGGGGTACACAAGCTGAACATAAGCCCTGCAACTAAACCAATCAGGCAGAAGAAAAGGCCTGTAGCCCCGGAAAGAGCAGAATTTATAAAGAATGAAGTAAAGAAGCTGGAGAGAGCCGGGGTGGTCGAGGAAATCATCTACCCGGAATGGATAGCTAACCAGGTCTTAGTAAAGAAGCACGATGGAAGCTGGCGCATGTGTATTGACTTTACGGATTTGAATAAGTGCTGCCCCAAAGACAGCTATCCTCTCCCAAATCTGGACCGGCTGGCAGAGGCTATTGCGGGGTATTCGGTGCTGGCCTTCTTCGACGCACATAAAGGGTATCACCAGGTGCAGATGGATGAGGCGGACAAGGCGAAAACCTCATTCATCACCGATTTTGGAACCTTTTGCTACAAGAAGATGCCCTTCGGGCTGAAGAACGCGGGGGCTACGTACCGGAGAATGGTGGACAAACTCTTCAAGGACCAAGTGGGAAGAAACATGGAGGTGTATGTTGACGACATGGTGGTTAAAAGTAGGGCTTACGGGGCTTTCTTGAATGACCTGGAGGAGATGTTCGAAAAGCTGGAACGGAGCAATCTAAAGCTGAACCCCTCCAAAAGTACCATTGGAGTGGGTGCGGGGAAGTTCTTGGGTTTTATGGTGTCAAGCCGGGGTATCGACGTCAACCCGGAGAAGGTGGAAGCCTTAGCTAAGATGACCTCCCCTAGGTCGGTGAAAGAAGTACAGCGGTTAACAGGGTCCCTCGCGGCCCTCAGTCGGTTCCTGTCAAAGGGGGCAGACAGGCAGTTGCCTTTCTTCAACATTCTCAGGAGGGCCAAGGCGTTTGAGTGGTCTGGGGAATGCGAGAAGGCATTCCAAAATCTGAAAGAGCACCTTCAACAGTTGCCAACTTTAAAGAAGCCCCTCCCGGGGGAGGAACTTTTTCTGTACATAGCGGCGTCCCGGGAGGCGGTAAGTGCCGTACTAATCAAAGAAGAGGAGGGAAAGCAGCACCCAATCTATTTTGTTAGCCGGGCACTTCGGGGGGCAGAAACCCGGTATACTGAGTTGGAGCAGTTGGTTCTGGCGCTGGTGCATGCTTCAAGGAGGCTTAAGCCCTACTTCCAGGGCCATCCCATAGTGGTTCTTACCAATTACCCGCTAAGACAAGTCATGTTCAAGCCAGAGGCATCAGGGAGAATGATGAAATGGGCCATAGAGCTGGGAGAGTATGAAATCCGGTATGAGCCAAGGAGGGCTATCAAGGGTCAGGCCCTAGCGGACTTCCTGTTGGAATCAGAAGCAAGGATAAATGAGGAACAGAAGACGCCTAACACTCCGGAGGATACGGCTAAGGCTGAGAAAGACCCGGCTTGGAAGCTATATGTGGATGGGTCGGCGCACTCCGGGGGCAGTGGAGCAGGAATATTGTTAATCAGCCCGGAAGGGAAGGAGTATCCCTATGCGGTCCAGTTCACTTTCAGAACAACCAACAATGAAGCCGAGTACGAAGCTTTGATCGCAGGGTTAAGGTTGGCAAAGGAGATGGACATCAAAACTCTCACGGCACACAGTGATTCCCAAATTGTGGTGCAACAGGTAAAGGGAGAGTATGAAGTCCGGGAGAGGAGCCTGCAAAAATATCTGGAAGTGGTAAAGCCTTTGATAGCCGGGTTTAAAACCTTCGACTTGATTCAAGTTCCCCGGGAGAAGAACAGCAAAGCAGATGTTTTGAGCAAATTGGCCTCCTCAGAGTTGAAACCTGAGCCCGACCAAAAGTTATACTTGGAAGTACTAGGGAGAAGGAGCTACCAGGAGAGCAATCAAGTAATGCTGGTGAACGAGGAAGAATCCTGGATCAGACCCATGCGGGCATACCTAGAAGAAGGAACCATCCCGGAGGATAGGGCCCAGGCCCGGAAGCTAAGAGTTAAGGCGCCTAGGTATGTGATCCAGGGAGGGGAGCTGTACAAAAGAGGGTACCTCCAGCCTCTGCTAAAGTGTGTAGAGAGGTTGGAAGGCCGATACCTCATCCGGGAGATGCACGAGGGATCTAATGGGAGCCACCAGGGAGCACGCACCTTGGCCAAAAGGATCTTAAGGATGGGGTATTATTGGCCGACGTTGTTCAAAGATGCGGAAGAACATGTACAGAAGTGCTTGGAATGCCAGGCATTTGCCCCGCTAATCCATGTTCCCCGGGAAGAATTAGTCGGAGTCACGGGAGCTTGGCCGTTCAACAGATGGGGAATTGACTTGGTCGGACCATTCTCGACTGCCCCGGGAGGAGCCAAGTACCTGATCGTAGCGATCGATTACTTCAGCAAATGGGTGGAGGCAGAACCGCTCACCAACATACGGGGACTAACTTGTGTCAAGTTTTGCTGGAAGAACATCATCTGTCGATTCGACATCCCGAAGGTCATAGTCACGGATAACGGGGCGCAGTTCGAGAATGATCCTTTCAAATCATGGTGTGTCAAGTATGGTATAAAACAGAAGTTGACGTCGGTGTACCACCCCCAGGCGAACGGACAAGTAGAGGTCACCAACCGCACCATCGTCAAAGGACTAAAAACCCGCTTGGAAGGCGCGCGGGGAAATTGGATCTGGGAGCTACCCAGTGTTCTTTGGGCCCATAGAACTACAGAAAGCTCTGCTACCGGGGAATCTCCGTATGGCTTGGTGTACGGGTCAGAGGCAGTAATACCCGCAGAGATTGGGATCCCAAGCCCTCGAACTCAATACCAGCGCCCGGAAGAAGAAAACGATGGACGACGCCTTGACTTGGATCTCCTGGAAGAGAAGTGAGAGAATGCGGCACTTCAGGAAGCCAAGGTGAAGGAGCGAGTAAAGAGGTATCATGACAGAAGGGTGCGGAAAGAAGTCTTCATCCCAGAAGACTGGGTAATGAGGAGGAACGATAAGAGCCGCCAAGCCCCGGAGGGCAAACTTGCACCCAACTGGGAAGGGCCATACAAGATCAAGGAAGCACACCCGGGAGGGAGCTATGTGCTGGAGGACAAGCAGGGAAAGGAGATCCCCAGGAGGTGGAACGTAGCTAACCTAAGAAGGTTTTACGGGAAGTAGAGCACCCCGCATCATACCACAGCTACTAAAGCATGAATATGCCAGGCATGGATATGCTGGGCATAGATATGCCCCTCCCGGAAGCGTGGATACGCTAAGCATGAATATGCTAGGCATGAATATTCCGGGTATGGATATACCCCTCCCGGAAGCATGAATATGCCCGGAGAAAGAGAACCCGACGTTTGGCCTCGTTCCGGGTTTAGAGAGGAATATTTGTTTAAAAGGGACTCTTGGGTAGCTCCCATTTGGGTGCCCCGCTAGAGCGGACCCGGAGCTTGGATGAAGCCCGGGGACCCGAGAATGTAATGTTTACAGGAGAGAGTTAATGAAAAGGGCTATTCAAAAAGCAATTTTATTCAATCATCTTTTAAAAGCAAATCGCATGAACATGTGGTTATATTACAAAGGAACAATGGCATAGAATTTTACAAGATCGCATGAACATGTGATCATATTGCAAAGAAACGATTACACGAAATTTTACACATGTTTTTCTATCTATGCATCTTTAAACCCACTTAGGGCCTGACCCGGAAGCACCGTATGGGTTACCCGGGCGGAAACCCCCACCAAAGAATTGAGAAGACAAGATGTCTTCAGCAAACCGAGCATCCGGAGCTTGATTCCATGCTAGCTCCTCCTCCAATTGCTCGGCGTCCTCTTCATTCAGCTCGGGGATAGGAACCACTACGGACCCTTCCGGAAGCGGTTCCGCCAGGCGCATTCTTCTTACACCGGCAGAGGTAACGAACCGGTACTTAGGAAACAAGTTGGCAGCACCCTTGCCATTCTCCTCTCGGCTAATGCGGGTACCCTCGGCGGTCTTCACTCCTTTGGTGGTAACCCCGGAAGCAGCAATCTCCCGGACACGCCTTATCCGGCGCGCCACCTCTTCCGGGTCGATGGACACGGTCATGTCCTCATACCGCTCATAAGCAATATCTACCTCTACCCGGGCAGGGACCCGGCGGAGACTGGAGGGATAAGGCTCGGCCTCCCCATCAGTTATCTTGGTATACCATTCCACGGCATCTAGATAGGCCTTGTGATTAGGAGCCCCTTCACCAAACTTCCCTGGGTTGGCCTCCATACGCTCAATGGTCCTACGAACCCCGGCGGGAACATCGGTAAGGGGAGAAACCCCGACTAGTCCGTTCTTGAGGCCAAGAAGATGGTAAGACAGCCGGACGGTCGTCAGTGCTTCTTGGAGGACCCTATTCCTATGAGTAAGGGATCGATTCTCCTTCTCCAGATCGCAGATAAGCTTATTCTGTGCGGTGCAGGTCTCCAGCTTCCTGAGCTTCTCTTGTGCCCGCTCCAGTTCGCCCCATACCATACCCAGTTCCTTGGCGGTGCGACTTTGAGAATCATCATGAAGGGCTTGCAACTCAGCGATGGTTTGGTGGGAATTTAGGGCTTCCCGCATATGATCTGAAGCAAGGTCAAAACATTGATTTAAGGACCCGAACTTGGCTTCGACCGCCTTAAGAAATAACACCATTGCCCGGATCGTTCCAAACTCCTGAAGGAAGCAATCCAGCCCCGCCTCAGCCAAGGCCCGGGTGGCCTGGTTGCCTCCAAACCTCCAATGAGCTAGTTTTCTTTGAAGAAAAGAGCATTGGAGGCATCTAGCGTGGGGGAGTGAGAAGTAGGTACCAGAGGAACTACTAGGATGGGCAAAAACATAAGGCACGGACCCGCGCGGGAGAATTCCCTTTAAGGGGCGCTCAATCTACAAAAGACAAGTGATTTTATCAAAAAATAGAACTTATATTAATCAAAATGGGCACCGAGGCCAAGTTCTACATATGCCTCCCGGGGAGGAAAATTACAAAAGAAATGTAAACTAAAGTCTAGGGAGTACATTATCCTCAGCAGGGTCCCTTCCTCCCGGGGTAGCGTGAGCCCTCTTCCATCTCCTTTCCAGTTCAGCCACGTCTTCCTCAGACCAGCAGGGACCATAGTAGGCGGGGGCATCTACCCTTGGCTCGTCTTCCGGGCACTCAGGAAATCCCGCCTTCCGGACAGACTTCCGGGATTGATACAGCAGGTCATCTTGGCCCCTTGGGAGTCCCACGACGTAAGCGCCGGTATTCTCTTCGAGGACAGCCTGGTACCCGAAGTTATCAGGAATAGCGCAGAATTCCTGATAATTATCGGCCCAGTGGGGCGTCTCCGGGACCACCCCATAGGCATTGAAGCTTTCTGGGCCGGGGGACTCAGGAACGGCTGCCCCTATTTGATCCCCGGAAGCTTGATCTTCTTAATATCCTAGGCTGAAGGGACCCGGGAAGACATCTTAAGCGAATCCCACAGTTGGGGCACCAGGTTCTCCAGTTTGGCCTCTTGGAGAGATCTCCAATGGTGGTTCAGCAGATCGCCTGCCTTGGGGCGATAGTAGGATCCCTGGGCTTCAAGACGAGCAAGTCCCGGAAACCAACCCCGCAGTCTGCGGTACATCTCGTGGCAGGCATCCTCACTAGCTGTAGTGGCGATATCCTCCAGCCTTTTCTCAAAGTCGGTTGAGTGGAGAACCTTTCGGACCACAGCATCCAGGGCCTCGAGCTGAGCCTCTTTCTTTTCTTTCTTAAGAGAAGAATATTTCTTCTCCGCCTCCGCCAGCTTCGCCTCTTTGTCAGACAGCTTCTTCTCCCGATCGGCTAGTTTCTTTTGAGAAGCCTCCAACCGGGCTTCCAGGTCGTCCCTCTCGGCCAACCACTCCCGGGCGTCGCAGAGCTCCTTCTCCTTCTTAGCAAACAAACCCGCGCTGTACTTAGAATACGTCCGGTTGAGCGCGTCGGCTAGCTGGGAGTCCGCCAGGAGCGAGTCGGCGAAAGTGGTGGTCTATAAAATTTAAGCAAGAGTAAGGTTACCCGGAAGGATAGAAAGGTGAGAAGTAATGGCGAGCAATAAGATTAACATACCTCTTCCCTATCCTCAAGGATAGCTTGAGAATTATCCCGCAAAGGAGAATTCACAGGGGGAGGAGGAGGTGGGGGCGGGGTCGCACCCTCTAACCTTTGACGAGAGGGCGGAGGAGTTTCCTTATCATCGGTCAGAGGCCGCTTAAAGCGAGAGCTAGCCCCGCCACTGTAAGTAGGGTGATGAATGAAAGATCTCCTCCCCGGGGTAGGAGAGGACTCCGGGGCCGTCTGTTGGGCAGGCGGTCGCTGCTGGCGGGCCCTTTGAGCAATGAACCCGGGGTTTTCGGCGGCACCTGGACCAGGTGGGGGAGTTACCTGCTGCTCAGAAGGAGTAACCACCCCCCGATGAGGATTTCTCTGCTGATTGTGATCCCCGGAAGGCATCCTGTTGAATGGTGTAACGTCCGCGTATAAAGGGGGCCGAACTGAAATCAAGTAAAATGAATGTCAAAGCGAGGCACATATACATATATATCAAAATAAGCAAAGAATAAAGCATTTAATAGACACCTCCAGCCGGCCACACAGCGGAGACGGTTGGAAGAGAAAAGAGTTTTTCAGGGTATATCCCGCGAGGCCAATAATAGCCCGCGTTCCCGGTCTTAAAGAAGGTATCCATGTCCAGGGGAGATAGGCGGAGGAAGTTATGATCGTTGGTGAGGTCTATTGAAAGAGAGGAAAGAGGTTGTTTATCTTCGGGAACGAGGGAATCGTTCCAAGGGGGCATGGGATAAGACCGGGAGTCGCAGCGAAAGAAACCTTTTGCCAGATACCCCTTGGCAGACTTGGGCTTGCCCTTAACAAAGTCCTTCGTCCTGGAACGGATCACAAAGGAAAACACACCCGGGAAGGACGCATGAGCGCGTCGCAGGGCGTAGAAAGAACGAAAGAGAAGGAGGGAGGAAGAGACGTTGCATCTCGCACAGTTGACCAAGAAGGCCAGCACCAATACGACCCCGTTGGGGTGAAGCTGGGCCGGGGCCATTCGGTAGAAGTCGAAGATTTCTGAAAATAGAGGAGGAAAGAGGAGGCTGAGCCCGTACTGGAAGTGAATCCGGGGAATGCAAGGCACTTCCCGCTCGGACATTCCCGGGGGGAGTTTGGATAACGACGCATCCAATGGAAAAGGAATAAAGCAGCGCCTAACTAAATCTACAACATCCCAATCTAAGGAAGGGGCAGGCCCGGAAAGATTAAAAAATTGATGACCGGAAGGCTTCACTCCGTGGGTAGGACCCCGGGGAGCATCCTCGCCAACTTCATCGAACACCTCTTCATCCTGGCCCTCCCGGGGGTGATTAGGACGCCCGGATGGATGTGAATCCTCCCCATCCAAGGTCGACGCGTCCGGGACGTTTAGCCCCCGGGGCGTATTGAAAGCCTCAGAGTGAGAATCCGGGGAAGAGACGGGGGGAGGAAGCCAAGTTATCAGCAGCCCTGAACTGGACTTCAAACTGACCCTGAGCTCCCTCGGTGTTCAAGGAAGAGTCGGAGTGGAGCGGGGAATCCATGAAAGTAAGAGGAAGAGGGAATGAGAGCTTACTTGGCAGAAAAGACGAAAGGAAAAGCGGAGCGTCTGGAAATTAGCCGAGGAAAGTAACCTTGTGAGGAGGGTTAGGCTCCTTATATATGCAGGGGAATAGGAAAAGTTGCCTCAAAAGAAGGGAAAGGATAATGATGACACAGTAAATGAGGGACTGATTAATGCGGAAGGAGAAAAGACGGCGACGCAGAAATCAACTCTGACACGAATGGGCCCCACCAGAAGAAGAAGCGAAGGGAGAAGCGTATGAAGACTAGTCTCCCGTGCCTCAGAAACCCGGATGACCAGTCTGGGGGGCTAGTGATAAGGAAGAAAGCCCGCGGCCTAGAACCATCAGAGCGGCATCTTTCCCGGTGAGAAGCACATCCAGACAAGGAAGAGGACAGATGGTGACAAAGGGAGTGGTCCTGCACCTTATCCCCAAAGCAGGCAAAGCTCGGCTATAAATACCAGTCCCAAACAGTAAGCAAGGTAAGTGACTTATATCTCTCTATTTCATATTGAGAGTCTTTCCCGTACGATTTCCCCCGCATCACTACCCCCGTCTCATCATCACGCCGGAGTTTCTTCCCCGGGACGCCGCCCGGGGATTGTTTTGCAGGGTTGTTGCGGGTATCTCGGCTAGGAGGCGCGGGTAGCAACAAGTGCAGGGACCCGGACGGTTTTTGGTAGCATCAGCGTGGAGGGCTTGGCACACACACCTCTAGAATATATCAAAAATTGTCATTACATAAACATGATTATCTATTCAATTTTTTACATCTTTACACACACTCAAAAGTTGGAAATATTTTTCAAAAATTGTATAGGTAACTTTTGCAGATTTGTGTGCATTTCCAACATGCTAGGCAGATCATTCAAGCCATTAGGGTTCAATGGTAGTATACTGCCACAACTTTGTACTCACAAACCGACGCAATCAAGGGAGATATAGAAAAAACTGTTTCGGCAGTATGCTGAAACCAAATAATATTTTGTGAAAAGTAGAAGTTAAAACCAAAGAAAAGTAGAAGCCGAACACAAGATCATTGAAATTCACTTTTATAATTTTTAAAAGCTCCTGGAATGCAAAATGCAAATTTGATCAGAGAAGAAATAAGAGCAGCAAACTAAATTCTTCCCCGAACCCCCCTAACATTATGTATTGATACTTCATCTAAAAATTTCAACATACTCATGTATATGATAATCACTAAGTAAAGGCCAGAGTGGGCATCAACAAACTAAATGATTAACATGTAGCCTAAATCAAGGTAGGAACCACTTGGGGTAGCTCAAGTGGCCAAAGGCTTTGCCTTGGTTAGGAGAGGTCCAGGGTTCAAACCCCCCCACTCCCCCAACTTGGGCTGGATGAGACTTCTCTCATAGTCTTTCAAGTCTCCATCACCTCCAATCTGCAAGAGGCGTGCTCAACTGAGTGACGGGAGCTGCATCAACTGACGTACCGAGTTGCATCAGTGGGTGTAAGTGGGGTCTTCAAACCCACTCAAAGCCAAAAAGGGGACATAAGCCACTCGACATACGGGATCAGTAGACTAGGCTAGAGTATAATTAGATTAGCATAGAGTATGATCCTTGTATCAGATTCGGTCTTTGTTAAGGGCAGTGTGCCCAATCAAAATAAATAAAATAAATCAAGGTAGGAACAGAAAATACTGAAAAGAAAATATAAGGAAAGTTATACTTTTTTTTTTTTTGAAATCATGAAAGTTATACTTCTAGGTAGAGAGGATGTTCTAGATGTGTCAATTTATTGATGTATTGTCTAATGGTAATCAATGTGTGTTTTGGTTTATGTTACTGAAAAGACACAACTTTACATGTATAAATGATGTGACTGTTCAATAAGCTAAGAATTTCATACCATATGGGTATGTGCTTATGCTTTATTATTTTATATTAAGTTTCATGACCCAGATGGGGTGTAGAATTACCAAATTACCTTTGTTGGAAGATAAAGAAAAATTAAAAACAAAGAATTCTCATTATAGTTTTACTCTAGAATTATTTGTTTTTCATAAATATTTGTTGTTTTTTGATGTTTTTTTATCACAAACATATTATCCACGTTCTACATTTCTCGTGCATATCACCATGCGTGCATATTAGATGTTGGAAAGCCTCACCAACCACTGAACTATATATATAATCAATTTCCAGATTGAATTCAGATTTAGATCCATGTCAAATTTGGGTGCAGATTAGGTTCGGGTTCAAGTTATATTTCAGTATCATTAAACCAAATCAATTTTCAAGTTGAGTTGGGATTGGGTCGTGCCGGGTTAAAATATTTAGGCTGGCAATTATCTTCTGGACCGGGCCAGAAGTATCGGTTTGGAACTGAAATGACCAGTTTTTCAGTAGCAAAACTCAACCATCTAATAAACCAATTTGAAATAAACCAATTCTAGTCAAATATGGGCCTCTTATAAACATTGTTTTTTCGAGCCCTGATAAAAATCAAGAAAAAAGTTCCCTCGTACTCCTGAGTTCTTGCGTATGTATTAATATGCCCCTCAGTTCTTGAAAAGTGCTGATATACCCCTAGTTTGTAAATTTCACTGAATTTTGGTCGATCAAACATATTGATTGGTAAAGAGAAAAGCTTACAATGCAGCATTGAAGCGGTGACAAGAGAATTGAAAACAAAATACCCAAAATTTTGAAATTTTAAAACACAGTTAACACACGCGACACACGTCAATTGGGACAAAAATGACCACTAAATTCACCATTGAGTGATTTTGTGTATTCCAATCGATTTTGGCAAGAAAGAAAATACTCTAGAATTATATCAAAAAAAGTCTCCGTCGGTCCAGGGGCATATCAGCACTTTACAAGAACTCAGAGGCATATTAATACATACCCCAAGAACTCAGGGGTACATGAGGGTTTTGCTCAAAAATCAATTTGAAAAGGCCACAATTTGTTTTTTTTTAAAAAAACTTTGTAAATTGAGGATTTTTCCAATTCAATTGAAATACTATATATCACCAGACTGTACGATTCTTGTTTATTAGATAAAACGTTAACTGAATAAGCTTTAAAGTTTTTTTTTAAGCTTTAAAGTTTTTTTTTAAGCTTTAAAGTTATTCTTCGAAACAAAACAACTTTAACATTTTATTCAAAAAAAAAAAAACAACTTTAACATTAATTTCTTAATCGAAGACTACTCGTATAAACAGTGAACCTAAACCCAAATACATACATATTTAGGTCTATTTTCAAAGTGCTCACTCTACTTGATATTTATATATAGCGAATTTATAGTATGATGATGAAGATGGAACGGAGGAGAAGAAGATGGAACTTTAAAAATTTGTCATCGTGTTGTAATATAATTTTTAGTAGAACTCTAATCTAATTTATGTCCATCCAATATTAAAAAATATGAATAAAATATTTAAAAATGATTAGTTACAAAAGATAAATGCTAAAAAAAACCCAAAAGTGATACAAAGGGAAAAACAGAAATAAAAGTGAAAAAGAAAAATATAGGCCCTAAACGACATGAGATTTCAGAATTCCCAATTGAGATCAAAATTGGTCTCACTGAATAACCATGATTAATATGTAAAATATCAATCTTCAAAATTAGAAGATCAGACATGGAAGTGAGAAAAGCAACAATAATACACAGAATGATCATGATTAAAATATAAAAGGCCAAAATTGAAAGTGAGAAGATCAACATTTGTCCATAGAATCAATTGAGACTGATTTCACATGAGACCCTCTCTTTGTTGATCAGTTCCCAATTCGAAAATGTTACTGATGATGCTCAAAGTCACGTGCCTCCCAAGCTGGCCGGACTTCCTTTGGTTGCGGGTCCCGGCTGACCTGCAAGACAGACCCTGGAACTACCCGGGGTAGTTGCTCCGGTGTGATGATGAGATGTGGAAGTGGAAGATGTAGGAAACGTACTTACATACAGACTCTCAAAGTAAGTATAGAGAGATGAAAGTCACATATCTGATTCTTATTTATAGCTGAAGTTTCCCTTAACCAGTTTCTTTTTTATTATCGCCTAGTTTCCCTAACATTTCCCTCAAAAGGTGCACTACTCATGAGTCACATTCAAATTCGAGGACCTCAAATCGCTATGGCACATCAAGTGCAAGATTTAACACATCACATGCAAAAGCCCAAAGCTCAAACATAACATATGGGATGGTCATTTACATCTATAGTGTTATATCCTCTCAAAGGCTAGCTGAAAGACAAATCGTCAATTCAATAGAGTAAATGCAGTACATGAATGAGATTGATATCCATCCCACCAATAATGCAGTTATCTGCCTTTGTACGTGCCAAGGACGTACTTGGAATTCGATCTTTCCTAGTGTCCATACATTTCTGTACCATTTTTGTGTATTTTGGTTAT
Source organism: Cruciata laevipes (assembly GCA_963678965.1). Taxonomy (NCBI): domain Eukaryota; kingdom Viridiplantae; phylum Streptophyta; class Magnoliopsida; order Gentianales; family Rubiaceae; genus Cruciata; species Cruciata laevipes. Next base: position 6,343,259 of record OY787641.1, on the reverse strand, counting down.
TCTTCTTAATTCAGATTGGTATTAAGGATGACAAAGATATCTGTTATAAATGCTAATGGACAAGAACATGGAATTGAATTTTTATTTTTATTTTTTGTGATTTTTTTTGTGTGTGGATAGGATGATAAAGAGGGAAAATGCATGAATTGGAATATTATTTTGTTGTTGATGTGTTTATGTCAAGTTTGCTTTTATGTTCGTTTGAGTACTGGTGCATGAACTCGCACAACTGTTTGTACAATTATTGATGATGGAACCAACTAGCAGTTAAAGAGGCTGGCTTCTGGATTTTTATAAAAATCCAAATGAACCTTAGTATCTCCAAATACTAGAAAATAGAATAGAAAGTCCGTTTTGGTGCTAAATGTATGGTCCAACCTCGTTCATGCTAACTTGTTGTGACAAAATATGCAATGGGTGGTTTAAGGTTAAGTTTACAGCTATCCCTTGATATTCTTGTAACAAGTTGTTGGTATGACTTGAAAATATCAACCACTTGATCTATGAGTCCGGTTTATGGGTTGAGCGCACCATGGCCTTGGTTCGGGGAGTCGTCTCGACCTGACGTTATGAGATGACTACTATTCGAATTTTTATCGGACTATTAGTTTCCGTCTCAGTTTGAATAAGTTAGGATTTTACTATTTTTTCAATCTTTGTAACCTATCATATGCACATCGATAGAAATTATAATCTCGCAATCCAATTTATAGAATTTGACTGTAGTTCATTCCGTTATATTATGCCACAGCAGCTGTATTTAAAACTTAATAAAATGTAATTGTGTTCATTGTATGAAACGTTATATTAGATCTAATGATTGTGGATTACATGGCTGAACCTTCAGTCACGAAATTGTAAATGAAATTTGTCTCCTTCTGCTATGGATTTACCAACACTAGTGAACCACATAAATCTGTGCTTTTTTATTTGTTCATATCCTCCTATTTCACATAACAATTCTTATCCAGGTTATTTAAGGTTACGCATAATGATCCAGTATACGTTTAAGATCGTACTAACTGAATCATTCATATCAAGAAACTTCTCAACAATATTATCATTTTTTTTTTTTTGGAAGTAACAATATTATCATCCTAATCAATGGAGCGAGTAGGGTTTCAGTACCGATCATAGTTGGTCCATACCTCTAGGTTTGTGATGGACCATTCCTAGCTAAGATCAAAATAGTATGAAAAATCAAATCATAAAGAAACTCCATAACATTCTTTATGTAACATCAGCTTGAGTTCATCAATAGTTTGTTTGGAATTTGGTATTTAAACATCGAAATAAGAAGAACATTTGACGTACGGTGTAAAGGAGAGTGTTTCATGGAAATTGCTGTGTAATTAATGTATGAAAGATGCTAGCTGCCCAGAAAAAACACATCCACGATTCTAGGAATAAAGTATGACAAGATCTTCACCATCGATCATGGATGGTTATTTCTATTTTCAGGAATCGTCAATTAGATGAGTACACAAAAAAATCACAGCCAATCTTTGGTTCAGAGATTAAAAATGGAAAGTCACGGTCAATGCTTAGTTACTTACTCCACCACATGCAAACCAACACTCAAAGCCATTACTCATTAACTAATGTTTAGTTGCTAAATAAGCATGGAATCAAATCATTAGTTTCTATCAAATCTTCCGTACACGTTGCCTATGATTAATAAATCATGAAACAAACATAATTGAACTTCTAATCAACAGTTCAGTTCAGTTTACATAAGATGAAATATAATTTAAATGTAGTACTAATTGCACTATACATAACCAATGGTCATTTGGTACTTAGACCCATTTTACTAGAGATTATTTATTACTGAACTGAACTGAAGTAAAAACTAATGTATTGGAAAAAGAATCAGCATAACTGAATTGACTTGAATTTCATTAAATTACATTTTCACTGAACTGGACTAAACTGAATTGAACTGAACTGATCTACAGAAAAGTACTAGCAAATAGGGCCTTAATTATTTCAATTAGTATTACATTTTACTGGTAAATGACAGGATCTGAACTCTTAATCTATATATGGAATAATTAACCAGTCATTTAATCATCTGATCAAGCACGCCTCATTTGGTGGCTTCACTCTAATTACCGTCATTACTTATAATGTAAACAAAATAAACGTATATATATAAAAAAATTGAACTGATCAGTAAGTAGCTAAGAATCAAATGGCAACATAAGTTCCATTCAATTTCTTGAACACTGATTTGTTGTTTATCAATTACTATCGTCGATTTGAGGGTTTGAAACCGCGTGATAATAAACAAAAATTGACTGGATTCGATCCAAAAAAACAACTAGTGTGCATATAATAATCGTTTACTCTATCCACTGGCTTTGACAATTTGGTTCGAATTAATTCAAGGTCTCCCCATCTCACACGCTGTTCTACACTTGTGATGCTAATCAATACCTGGATTGTTGCTAGTTTTTGTTCTTAGTTTAGGCCAATATTTTGACAATTATATGATATTTTTTTGGCTTGGCATGCAATACAAACACATGAGTTGAATAATTGCACCTCTTTTGACTTTAAGTTTGGGGAAATAATTATAATTTTTGTGTAAAATAATAATAAGTTGCGAAGTTGGTTAGATGGATGCCAGGATATGGTTTCATTATTGTATATGTTTAGTCAAATGACTTGTATCATTAGCATGGATGAGATCTTCCATTCATGGATTAATGGAAACAATTATTTTTGTTTAAGACAACCAAGTAGTAAAATGAATGGTCAATTTTTTTGTTAATTTTAGGCTCGAATGTGTTGGTGTATAACTTTAAAGGCCAATGGAAGTTTAGGGGTTGAATCGTTCCTCGACTTCCATTTTTTTCAACTGCTAATTCTCTCAACCTCCCCCTCTCATCACTGAATCGACCGATGTTGTAAGTCTCCATTTTGGACTTCAATTTTTTCGCAAGTTTATATTTACACCTTTTACACTGTATATAATTAAAACAAAGTTCGACAGAGTTGAACTTACATTATCCAAAATTATAACGACTTTGGGTTTGAATTCAAGGTGGTAATCGGCTATAAAATGGACAATCCAATATTCACATCTAAATGTCATTGTCACCCCTAATTCTATGGTAATTCAGTTTAGTTCAAATTAATCCAGTCTAAATTAACCTAATAGCTAGGTTAGCAAATGGAGATCGGAACAAATTAGCTCTCAATCAAATCCAGGGCATTAAACACTTTTGCACTAACCGTGCAATATCTTAACAACGCCCACTAGATAGATAGTTCATTAATTTGCATGTTACGGGCCATACTACTTGACCGGATTAGCTAGTTGTTGATTTGGCACTAATTAGATACAACGCTTAAACTAAAATAGACTGATTTTGATTAGCTCTTTAATACGTTAGTGTAGCTGTTTTAATTAAGTCTGATTTAGCTCTCTCCTTTCGTTCTTTTTTCAGGAAAAGTTTGACTATACATCCCTTTCGATTTTTGCTGTTTGAACTCAAAAACCGCCCAAGTGGTATTCATAAATGGCAAGTGAAAGCGCTTGCTCACTCCCTACTCTACTTAGAGTTAATGGTTAAATGGGATTGGCTCAACATCCACGTGATTTCTTAGTCCGTCTGGTTCTCTTGAACTTATCGGTAATTCAATTCAGAACATGTTATAGTTTCTCTTTAGCAATATCGTTCTTTTCATTTTTCGTTTTTCTAAAAGTAACAATAAGCACGAGATATGATATGCATGTTGCGAGACGTCGGCAAATATCAGAATAATACCATATAAAAACATGACACGTCTTGTAAACCGTGATGTAAAATTATAAAGATATGATGTTGGATACTTATTTCTATTGACGTTTCTAAAAAAATTCAGTTAGTCTAAAAATATGGCGTGGTTTCTTATTCATATATCAAGTTTATTTATCAATTTCCCTTTTTAAAACAGTCTTGTTCTTTACATTTTTCTAGAGATGTCACTTTTACCTATCGAGTCATCAACACTTATCATATGTGTATACATCTAGAAATGTAAAAATAAAAATACGATGTTGTACACATATATCTAATATTGTCACATGTTTCACCAAATACGTTAATTTACAACATTCTTATCCCATGTTTTGTACCTCTCTTTTCATACGTTGTAAAACATGCATTAAAGCTTCGTTGTTTGTATCTAATTATCCTTACATGCTAATTACCCTCAAAATTGAAACACAACTTGATATTTTACAACATTTTATTTTTTTAAAATTTAAAACCACACAAGGTGGAGGGGATTTATTAGGCACCCTAGACCTTTAAAATCACCAACCAAAATAGTATTCTTACAAGAAAAAACTTGAGCAATGTGCTGGGATTAAAAAACTTGTAGATATAAGAGAGTTGATGACTAAATTTACAGTTAACAGTTGATATCGACTTCCGGGGCAGGTTAGTGCGTCGATAGCCAGTCGAAACACAAGTTTGTCCCCAAAAGGATATCCATTTCAAGGGGCTGGTTAGGGAAACATCGATGTGAGACCCAAGATTGCCACTTGAATGTCCTGTGAACTTCCAACTAAAACATAAAGTTACAATGAATATTACAATGAGAGCCCTATGATATTTTACAACATTTAATTTTGGTTCGTTAATTTGTGAGCATTTTCTTGATTAAAGCACTAGCATTTTCTAAATGCGCCTGAATGTTACAGTACTTGAATGTGGACTGAGAATTCATGTGATAATCTGATTTCCTTAAAAAAAATTATGTTTATTATGATTTTTTGGTTGGCCAAAGTAAACCAAGGACAGTTTCCTAATAAATTGCAAACAAGTTGTCGGAGAAAATTATTTTTATAGAGTAATGCCACAACAGTATGTACGATCAAAACGCGTCCTCAGAAAACTTTGCCTCAATTTTCAAAATCTCTTTTAAAATAAAATAATATTATATGCATGGATGTGACCATGTGCTCATAAAAAAAAAATCAAATCCATCTCTCAAAAATTTCATTAAATATCAAATATGAAAAACCCATAGTTTTATGATTATCTCAAAAGTTACCACATCACAGAATTTGCTTTAAATATTCTTCCAGGTCCTACATTCAACTAAGGCGGTAAACGAGTCGAGTCGAGGCCGAACAGCCCTGTGTTCAAATTGGAGTTCGAGTTCGTTTTGCATGTTCGTGATCGAGTTCGAGCTCATACGAGTTGAGACAGTTTAGTTCGAGTTCGATTCGTCAGACTTTTAAAAAATTTGAACTCGACTCGTGAGCTCGATAAAAAACCGAGTTCGAACTTGAACTCGAACTAGTTCGAGAACATGAAGCATTAATGAATAAAATTTAATTTGTTTCTATAAAAATTTTATATATAAATTAAATTCGAGTTGCTCGACGAGATTATCGAGCTGGCTCTTATGAGCTCGAGTTCGAGCTCGTTATATATAAACTAACGAGCTCGAACTAGTCAAACCGAGCTCGAAAGCGAACTTTGACCGAGATGTTCTCGATTTGTTCACGAACGGTTCAGTTCATTTACACCCTACGTTTAACATGTTTTCTTATCTTTTACCTGTTTAGTAATCGGAAATGAGACTTTACTTTTACTTGTTTAGTTCAGTCAAATTCAATTTTATTTAATCAGGTGAAATATATTCGACATTTAAGACTTCTTTGACACATTAAAATCATATGTATTGATATGCAAAGATTATTGAAATTAGATGCAAAAAATCTCAAATGTGTGAAATTAAAACTTGAAAAGTTTTGAAGATTCTTTTCTATGTTTAAACATTTTCGGTTGGTACTAGTCAACATTAAAGACTTGGATAGTAGTTGAAGGAATAAGGTATGTGAGAAAACGTACAATATGATGTACTTTGCCAGCTCCAAGCAAGCAATATAATTGCAAGCTCTCAAAAAAAAATTGGTTTTGTCTTTATAATTCAGGCAATTTCTCTGCTGCAACCTTTGACGTGGTGTACTCTCTGCCGACCATTATCTTTTGTGCAAATAATAAATACTCCTTATTCGGAAATAGTCCTTCAATACTTGAGATTTTCATAATTTCTACTCTTGGATAGTAACTTATTACATACTTAATGTCCACTAATTGTTAGAGATTTTCATAATCCACTCTTGGTTTGTAACTTATTAACCTCTTAAGCACAAATCTATATATTGACTATCTTACATTGTCAACAGATAAAGCACCGCCTAATAAATGAGATACTTAATAAACCATTACCGAATATCTTTAACGTTATTCTTAAGTGTTTTAACAATTTAATGGATGACGAGTATTATTTAATGAACTATATTTTCAATGTTTTAAGAGACCGTCTCATTTCCTTACGGTAAGAGCAAGTTAAAACATAAAAAATCAAGAAAATAAAGTGAAAAATGTTGCCTAAAATCTAAAAGATCAAACAAAACAAAAAAAATCAGACCTAAAACATAAAACATAAGACCAAAGAAGATCAAATAATTGTATAATAACACCTAATATCGTAAAAAGTGATTTCCTTTTGATATTCCCTTACCGTAAGATACCCTTATTTGAAACTTTCTCATGTTAATTTTAATTACGTTCATACCACCAGCTCTTGGCCGTTACTTCAAATAATATCAAAGTAAAAATGATAATATAAGTACTTTATATTAAAATTGCTTACTACTTTATTTCAACTTTTATTTACTATTTCATCTTTAAATTTGATAAAGGTGAAGAAAAATTACTCAAGTGACATGCATATGGCGTGCATGGAGATATTTGCAAAAGGGGTGAGAATGAGATAACAAGATAAAGTAAAATAATAGGACACTGATCAAAGCATTGAAAAGAACAAATTGACCGTACTTTCTATTATTTCCATTTCTGTTGTATTTTTGCATTTGTTCACAAACTAAAAAGAAAAATAAAAAAGGAAAATAAAAAAGTTCTTGCATCTGCTCTCTCTTCAGCCTAATTAATTTACAATTTCCCCAACTAGGCCAACTTGCACCACCAAACCCTCAGTCTGCAGGGTCCCACCAAAAACAAAAGAACAACAAATTACATCATCGTCCCAACCTAGGAGTAATAGTAAAACAGTTAAAAAAAGATTTTACTGTCACAACGCGTCGATGGCCCTCGGTTTCTTACTACTGTACTGATCTAACATCTTCTCTAATCCCAAGAACTCCATCTCCCGAACCCTCTTTCCGCCGGTCACCGGCGCCGGCGCCGCCTTGAATATGTTCACCCCGAACAGCCTCACCATCTGCACCGCCGGCTGCACGGTGGCGGCAGCTGCGCCGGCCACCGGCGCCGCGACGCTCCTCGGCTTCCAGTCGATGAAGAGCTGCTTGTCCCCCATTGTTGATTTCTGGAAGCAGACAATGTCGCCGGCGGCGAGGCTCTTCTCCTTCACGAATCGGCTCCACCCTTTGGTCAGCACGTAGCTCTGGCTGCTGTTCCAGTACGAGTACCGGAACCGCCACACCTTGCCGCCGGCGTCCTCGAAGTTGAGGAGGACGCCCTTGCAGGAGGCGGCGCCGGTGTGGAGCGGGAAATGCTTCTCGGCGTGCTGCTTCGGGATCACGAGGCGGTTCAATTTTCCGACATCGCTCGGCGTAACCGCCTTCTCGAAGAGCTGCTCTCTGGCGCGAATCGAGCTCTCCGACGGAGAGCCCGGCCCGGATGGGAACAGCCCGGTCTCCCGGTTCCTGGCGAAGGAGCCCGGCCCGAAGCTCTTCCGGCTCTGCTCCAGCTCGTCATTGTAGGTGTGCTTGCGGAGCATGTCGACGATCTCCGCCTTGGAATGGCGGTTGAGGAACGCCGCCTCCACCTCATCCTCCTCGGACTCCGACAACGGCTTGAAGTTGGTGACGGCGTCGCGGCCGCGGAACCGCTGCGCCGCCGTGTCGTAGGCTCGCGCCGCCTCCTCCTCCTCGTTAAACGTCCCGAGCCACACCCGCTGGTGCTTCTCGTAAATCTGGGCGCCCCACCGCCCGTTGGGCTGCGGGACAACCCCCTTGAACCGGGAAGACGGCAGCTTGCGGGACTCTGCCTCGACGCCGCCGTCGGCATCGATCACGACGCTGCTCGTGCCGCTCCCGACGCGGCAGAGGCTCCCCGGCGGCGACTTCGCCACCACCAGGAGAGTCGACGCTGCTGAGTCACTGGTTGTGCTCTCATCAATGGTACAGCTATCCATTTTCCAGAAGGGACTGAATAATTTTGGTAAGAAATGAAAATGTATTTTCTAGAGAGAGAACAAGGTAGAGAGAGAAAGTGAGTAGTATTTGTGTTGGATGAGGTGATTGTTGGTTTGGTGATGGAAAGGTTGAAGTGGAGTATTTATATAGGGAGGGGGGAATAGCAGCCCATCAAGATTGTGTGTGAAATGTGTAGAGTGGAATATAATAATGGGGATTGTTTTTTGGGGGGTTAAATTAAAATTAATTAATGAGAGTAGGAATATTATAATATTTGTTTTTGTGTATAGTGTTAGTAACTTAATACTATGAGTTATGATGAGCAAATTGTTGAGATACGGAGATGTGGTTCTGTGGGTCAACTATTTTAGAAGGGGAGGAACTAGGAAGATTCATGGATTTGAAGTTGGGAGGTGGGGTAAAGTAGAGGGATATATGAGTAATTTTGAGCATGGGTTTTGTTTTGTTGGGTTTTGTTTTTTTATTTTCTTTTAATTCACATTGGGTGTATATGTTGTTTTGAGAGGTGGTATTTTTTTATTTTTTTTCTAGATGATTGTTTAGAAATGAAGAAAATTTAAAGTCTAAGTGAACATCTATATCCCTTGTTTTACTTTTTCATTTTCAACATAGATTAGTAATGCGAAATGGTGTATCCTAATAAAATTAGATCAAACATTTCAGATTAAATTTAACAAAATGGCTACTACACGATGAGGTAGCTCATCCATTCATAACTCTATCAATTCACGAGAGAATCTCTCCATGCATCATATTAACATTCTGCCGCCTGCCTCACTTTGGAGCAAAATAGTACGGTATTACAATAGGACTTCTTCGCCAATTTGTCACTGAATTTTTTGGATCATCGGTCAAATGTTTGCATGCGTGTTGAATAGGTGTCGAGTGCATTTTTTTTAATGATCTGAACCAACACACCACTACATTACCATTAGGCTTCCATAGTGGGTTTTCGATAGCCAGTGGCGGGTGGTACGTGTTGTTCATTGGGGATCGCCATGTCAAATGGTTGGATGTGGCATTCATCGAGGAAATCTTCCTCATAAGTTGCGCTGGCAAGCAAACGTGCAATGTTCGAGTGATTTGCTACTTAAGTAACAACAAAATTTGGTTGGAAAATGCCGGCATGAATCATTTCCAACTTCATTCATTAGGCACATTCTAAAACGTATGTTGCTTGTGTCGTCGTTGGTGTGGGGAACTGTTGGAGGTCGTGAGGGCACCAACAATTTGTTGATCATTTCTGCAACTTGTTGTGCTATATTTTCATTGTTGGTCTACCTACTAGAGATCAGAGTTATGGATTTCCATGAGAGTCAGCTAAGCTCTAGTTTTGGCGTCAAGCACTGCTCCGCGTGAGGGCCTGAGGGTAATTTTTATTATTGTTTTTGTAAAATTTGAAAATGATGAAAACATAGTCGTTACAAATTGCTCAAATTGTGTATAATTCCAAAAGCCAAAACAAAAGACGAATTCTTTCAATAGTTATTAAAAGTAAAATTTAGTGATATTTAAATTTTAACTTCCGTTAAATCTATACTTGTAAGACTAAATTTATACCTTTCAGGTTTTCTTTTTCTTCCTATCCTTCTCTTGATTTTTTTAAAAATCTTCATCATTTACATGCATTCACTTCCCTCTTAATGAAACGGACCTCAAGCCCACGTCCCGAGGCCCAACCTGGTTCACCGAGTCTGGTACAACAAAGAACTAAGCTGGTGCCAGCCGATTTGGCATTTAGTGGAAATCACGTGATGGCCTACCATCTCGGGGAGCGGGAAAATACTATTCACGTGACCTTGCTTTCAGAATGTACGAACCGATGACTCACCCAGTGGTTGATGGTTTGGCCAAAGGGCCAAACCACTACTATAAATACACACTTTAAACAGTGGGCAAATATATGCGACTTATTTTTCTCTAAATCTTCATCGAGAGCTTTTCCGTAATTTTCATATCTTGAAGGTCCCAATTTCATTATCAAGGTGGAGCAGTTATTCTCGAGTAGGTTCGGGGTCTGTCTTGCGGGTTGAGTTCCAGAGGCAACTCAAGCCCGAGCCTCCTGAAACACGAAGCGAAGAGCAGCATCAATTCTCCCCCTTCCTCTTTTTCAGACGGCTATTACAAAATCGCAATAAACCATCTTGTTTTCTTCTTTCACCTGATCACCCCTGCCTCCTACCCTCATCTGATTAATTGCCTCGTTTATATTTTCCACGTAGCCCTTCCTGCCACTGCCACATAAGTAGTTCGTTGTTGATGAAGAAAAGTCAACCACTACCACTAGTTAATGAAGGTCGATTGAAGCCAAGAACCAATTAATTTTTATATCTAAATTTATGTACTAGAATTTTTCATTGAGGTTGACTTATTGCTGGTTTAGGTATACATTTTCGTGGTTGTTATATTTCTTTAACGATTCGTGGACGGCCCATCTGACCAATCGAGGCTCTTCAGTAGGCAACATTTTAACTATTTTTAATCAACTGTTTCGTGATCGACCATATTGTTTTCACAGATACAAATGATTATTTTCAATACCAGAATCAGTGAAGCGTTTTCAAGTAAACCATATCTATTTCAATTTGACTATTACTCTTATTCCAATTTTATAATTCTTTAAGTTATATAAATTTTGAAAAAGAATAATAAAAATTAAAAAAAGTCATTGGATTAGAAGAGGTGCAAGGTTTTTCAACAGGAGGAGAAGTATGTGTGTGTTGTGGGCTGTGTGTATGTGAAGTGGGACAAGATAAAATGAGGCAAGTTGGATGGGGGTTCACATGAGAATGGACCTGATTCTACCAAGTTCATCCCCCCCTCCTCCCTTCCCTTAATTACTACTGCCATTTCAGCATGGCCTTCCTTCATCTTTTACTTTCTCCAACTTCTATTCTCTGTTTATTTTATTTTTTTGCAATAAAAAAATAAAATAATTTTTTTGCAATAAAAAAAAAATCAAATCAAACTTCTGTACTAATATGTTTTTATCTGGAAATCTGAGAATAGCAGCTTACATAATTGGTTTTGTGCACATTGAAAGCAATGCCCAAATAATACATTGTACTGCTAGCTACAGCTAGAAGTATCTGAAATCAGAATATCAGATAAGATAGGAATGGGAGATTTTAGTGAAGAGAGGAAACATATTTTACTTGCAAATTCCCTTGCCCGATGGAAAGCGACAAGTTCATAATAAATATTGGCTTTCATATCATACTTTTAAGTGTAACCGATTATACAATCTTATTCAATTTTAGTAATCTTTATCCAAATGTGATAATGTCTTAATTAATTAATTAATTAAGACAACCGATAATGCCAACTCATGCTTTTCACTAATAGAGGTTTGGTGAATACGTAGATGTGATCAATTATATTTTCAAAATCAAGTAAATGTTTCATAATATGTCATCCCTCGTTCGTTAGAACAGATATTAGGTGAATATAGATTGAAGTAATTATATTTAAAAATCTATTTAATCTGATTTACAATATGTCATTGCTTTTTAGTTTTTAACTGTTACGTAAAATAAAATTCTCAGTTTTTTAAAAGGTTCGAATAACCTGTGGGACGATCCTATTAGTGAGGATACTAGGGTGTGTTTGGGACAACTTCTTAACTGATGTGCTTATAGTTTAGGTGCTTGGTAAACTGCCAAAATACAGTTTATCACCAAAGAAAAACCTGTTTTAGCAGCCAAAAGTAGAAGTTGATCACAACAGATTCTAAAATAAGTGATTATTTGTCAGATTTGCTTATAAACACAGTCGTACCAAATACAGCCTAAGGCCAACCAGCAGTGATTTGGGTTCAATAAAGCAAAAAACTTAGACTTTGGAAATCTCAAATATTCATTTTTCCATTCGTATGAGACGTGTTTAAATTGTGTCAATTTCATTTTTATTATCTAGAGAAGGATCTCATATATATTAGATACTTATACTTTTTGTTATATGATGATGGAAAAAAGAAAAGAAAAAACATAGGGAGCATTATATTATAGTAAGTTATTATAGTAGTGTGTTGTTGCTTGTGAAACAAAGACTGAGAAGAGGAGGTGAAGATGATGGGCGAATGTTAAAGAGGGATGGATAGACTTGAAGACAAGGCTCATCCAACAAGAAGCTCCCATAAAATCTTACCTGGCCTGATTTGATTCGTCCCTTCCATCTCTCTTTTGTCTTTATTGTCTAGGTTCAACTTAGTGTCATTTTTAACATCAATGTAACTAATTTTCTAGTGATATGTTTTTCGTTTTCTGGGCAACCCATGGCATTTCCTTATGTTTTTGTCCATTATTCAGCTTATTCAGTACCTTCCCTTATCTTCCTTTGTGCTTGTCCCCATGACAATGCCTATTTTTTCCATGAGACCGTCGTGTATTAATTGCGGCATAGGTTAAGGTTCAAAATTCTGACAGTTATGAGTACCAGAAAGTAACTGTTAGGGTAGTTAATATTTTTGAACGACATTCATCATCCGTGGTGCCGGGATGACGGGGCCTGCAGGTGAAATTTGATAATTTGTTAAAATTTATCGTGAAACTTTAATTTATTTTTCTTAATTTGTTAAGTTTATAATATTATTGATCGTATTAGGTTCATAAATTTGTATTTCATGTATTGCTAAAAAGACGACCTTATTTTACATGCCCCTAAATTTTAAAAAAATGTTGATGCACCTTTGATTTGTAAATTTGGTTGAATTTTTAGGCTATCAAAAGTGCTGATTTGTTAAGAAAAATTCTCACAACCATGAAACAACGTCAAGAGAGTGGAATCTGCAATACTTAAATTTTGAAAGTTAAACAACCGTTCAAATAAACTAAATCTAAATTAATTACCACCAAATTTTAACGTCTTTTTACATCGATTTTGGCTGGCAAAAAAAATACTCTATGATAACTGTTAAAAATATTCATCAGTACAAGTACATATCAGCACTTTACAATAACTCAGAACATAATACATATCCAGTAACGAAGAGTAAATTAGGATTTTGCTCATCTATGTTTTTCTTTGTATTACGTTAATGTATATTTGCAACTACTTGTGGTTAAATATCAGTCTTGGATATTGGAAAGATATTTATGAAGATTAGGGCTTACGTTTTTGACTAGCCATGTTGGCGATTGAGGAATGAACACGACTTTGTGGGACGACTTATATAAAAAATACTTGGTTGCAACGAAATCTAACGTCATTACGTCATTTTTATTTGGGTTGATTACATCACATTAGCACAATGATAAAACTATTATACGAGATATCAATAGATTCATTATAACATATATTTTTCAAAAAGTAAATTTTTATATATTATTTTTATATGTATTTAAAGATATTAATGGTGAAACACGATCATTGACGACCGTGAAAAGTCAACTGTGCAGTTTGAGGTGAGACAGAGGGAGTACTGGTTTGTTACAATAAGACTTTGTCACTTGTGTACCAGATTGCTCATAGTCGCTAAAAGTAGAAAAATTCGATTTCCATTGCCCGGTATAATTAAGGTCCAAGTGTTGATCATATTATTTATGTATAATAAAGGGAAATTTTCCGATATAAAAAAAAAAGAGTATTAATAATTAAAATGATTATATTTTATATGAATACGAAGCCTTTTATTGGAATAACATAGCACTCCCTGTCTCACATTATTAGATCATGAACCAACATTTAATTTCCGATTGCTGATTTAGTGCATGATCAGATAAGGCGGTATATAAATATCTTCTATGGTTAAAATTATCATTCTTGATCGGGTTCTCTGCTAGTTTATTATAAAATATCATATACGTTATAATATGTATTTAAAATAATTTAAGATATATAATTTTAGTTATTAATAGTTTTAAACTATAATCCCTCTTTGTTAATAAATTTTAAAATATTATAATTTCCACTAGCTTGATATTATCTCAAGTCACTCTTTGTCATAAGACGTCATCACCACCACTCTGACTATAATTAACCATAACTTTCTGTCACCAATGACCACTAACACCACTCTAACTACCATTAACACCGCACTTTCAGTGACCACTTACCATCGTTCCAACGAGTCCAACAATAACAACTATTACTATTACCACCACTCTTCCCGCCACATACCATCACAATTAACCCTAGCTATTATCACAATCACTCATTTCCATTGAATTAAGTCAAATAAGAACATTGATTCTGGAAAAAGATAAAATTTCTCTCTTTTTCCATTCTATTTCTTTTCATTGCATTTGTTAATTCCTTTACCGCTTCTATACCATGAGCCAAACCGCCCCATTTGTAAGGATGGTGAAGTTAGTTTTCATTCCAAGCCTCAAGTTTGAAATTTCTCATTCAATGTCCTTAAGCTTTATATTATATATATTATTCTAAATTATTTTTCCCATTAAAAATATGTATAGCTACTCCGGTGATTATTTATATTCGATGTGCTTACCTATATCCTAAAGGTTGCATAATTGTTTAGGTACCCTCTCAGATATCGAAAGATCGTGCATTTATTACAAAATTAAATTAATAACAGAATAGATAAGGCTATGTTTTAGTAAAAATAGATAAGTTTTTTTTTCTCAAAGGTTAGTGCCTTCAATAATTCATGCTGTTTTTTTATAAATTTCTTATGAGAAAGTCTTGGGTGAGACCGTCCTACCATAAGCTTATGGTAGGACGAATGATAGTTCATGTGTTTAATGAATTTGTTCATGTGTTTCACAGCTTTGTTAATTCATTTACATATTGTTACAGATTATAACAAACAAAATTGTGAAACACAAGAACAAATCTGTCAAACACATGAACTCAGCTTATAACAAACAAAACTGTGAAACACATGAACAAAACTGTAAAACACATGAACAAATCTATTAAACACATGAACTATCATTCGTCCTACCATAAGCTTATGGTAGGACGGTCTCACCCAAGACTTTGTAATTTCTTATATTCTGAAATTTAGGATATTTTAGGGAATCTAGTTTCTTTATTAATTTTTGGGAAATAAATTTACAATTTAAAATATCAAAAGTGATAAACTTAGTTCTCTCCCATACTGCCATACATATGAACTTATTCAATTTAAGTTAGTTTAGATCACTTTAGTTCCATTATGATAAACTATTATTTGAAGAAATTTACTTCAATATACTCATTCTGATATTTTTTTAGTTTTTTTTTTACATAAGTTCTGATAAATTCAAGTAAGATTTGTACAATTCAATTTATTTTCATCACATTTTAGCATATTATTGATCGTCACAGAACAAATTTCATCATTTACCAGCACAATGCAACACTGATCAACACAATATAAGTCCAATCACTTTTCAACACTTTCAACATGTTTCAACTTTGATGAGTACTCTTCAATTAATATCTATGTATAATTTTTTGAAAATTATATTTTCTGTAATAACATAACATTATTTTAGTATAAATGTTAAAATTTAATTTCCTTAGATATACATTCTATAAAATAAACTCTAAATAAGTAATTAAACAGAGTTTATCAATTAAACAGTACATAGTACCATACTCCTATAAGCTCATCAATTGAATATAGCCGATGAGGAGTAGTTTCAATTTTGTTTCAATAATTAGCTTCATAGGAAGATGCTAATGAGGGAATCAGAGCAAAGATCACAGTACTAATCAATAAGTGAGTGAAATATAAACATTATCTATAATGTGTACGTACGTACAATTGTGTTTGTATTATTATCCGTATTAGCCTTATACGGAAATATTGTCCTTCTTCTTCTCCTTCGCATGTGCCTGGAGTAGTATAGTACTAATATTAATTATGACTTATATTACTGTTGATTTTGGTAGGCCTTTGTTTGTCATATTAGATGAGGACCATTCATGTGATGCTGAGTAGTTTTTGAGTACACAACTTCAACTTCTCTAAACAAAGCTCCAAGTTGACTCATATGCTAAACTACAACTACTTGTATAATGTTTGTTATTGTTATGGTTTCATGGTAATTGAAATATCTATCTAACAGATTCAGATCAAATAAGTTGTCTAAAATACTGACTAGCTGTGTTTTAGGTTTTACTGCATAAACGATGTTGCAACATGAAAAAACCTAAATTGCAGAAAATAAAAGACACACAGATTTGATCACGCAGTTCGGTGCAATGCACATACGTCTGCGGGGCCGTAGCCCTGTGTAGAAATCATTCCACTAAATTGTCAAAAGACAGATTACAGACTTATCTTTTACAATTTCTAAGTGGTTGCGATCTCTCGCTCCAATCGGACCACCAGTTCTCCTAGTCTTCGATGTTGCGATCCCTCGCTCCAATCGGACCACTAGTTCTCCCCAGTCTACGATCACTCCCACACCAGGAGCTTTATGGTGATTTCGAACACACCGGCTTCCACACGTCCAAATGGTTGTTGACGAACGCGGACGGCGCTACTCTGGCCTGGCCTAAAGTAAACCCTAAATAGGATTTTTCTCTCGTAAGATCGGCAAATCAGACTCGCAGCTAATTGTCCCATTTATAGCTCAATGCCGTGTGTATTCAGTCATCTTCACGGCATGGAATCCTTTCTCCAAATAAACTGATTCAAATCTTCAAAATCCTTGGAGATAAGGAAACAAATATCTCCAACTCCTAAGATATGGTAAGATTTCCTTATATCAAATTTGGATGAATCTCTTCAAATATTCAGATAAGGAAATATCAATTATCTTCAAATATCCTTCAAATATCCTGAGTTGGAGATGAATATGGACTGTATTTATTCCACAAATAATATCTCACAGCATATATATCTATTCCATATTAAACTGTTGTACTGTTAAACAGTTGTCCGGAAACTGTCAATACTCCACAAAGCAGCCAATAAGTCTAGGGACTTTACAGTAATACAACAAATTTTGTATATTCTCCCATAAATATTTCTAGCTTAATCAATAATAATTGATCGTAATTTGACCTATCTCAACTGAATGATCATGTTTAATATGTAAAAGATCGGCCTTGAAAGTGAGAAGATCAACAGTAATTCACTGAATGATCATGTTAAATATGTAGAAAGTTTAAATTATACAAATTTTCATTCGAGACCTGTCTCTACAAAGACCAAGTACTATAATGGACCGTTATCGGTTGAAGTTGCCGTGGGTGAGCTTCAATCCCGTCGCCGTTAGATTTTAGGTTGCTGGTGTCGTTAGAGCTCAGCTGTCACATGGGCCGAATCGAGATTGTGTTTCGATGTGAATTTGTACGAAATAACATTAATGTATCAAGGATTATAAATGATCAAGGAAATTGACTGAATGAAAGATCAATGAAAGATCAATGTGAAAAAGGAATGCTCAAGAGAACCGATTGAAAGATCAATCAAACTAAAAGATCAAGTAAACACAATAAATGATCATTTCCTTGGCCCTTAATCTCCACAAGGACATGTCTCACCCAAGACTCTCTTTTTAAATCAAATGTGGAAAGATCAATATTTGTCCCTAATCTAGTAGCCGAGAAGTATTTATTTTAATATTTATAATAAAAATTTCATATTCTCATATTACCATCATTCAACGAAAAGTCACAAACAGTAAATAAATATCTATATTTTCAATAGCAGAGCCCCATTTAAGATTGTGGGTGTCATTAACTCTAAAATTTTAAGAATACATGGTGAATGTGTATCTATCTTAACTAGTGAATTGACCCACTGCTACTCCACAAAACGACAGCATCCCTCTCCGTAAAGTACAGAAGATCGCATAAACCTCACCTCAAACGACAGCATCCCTCTCTGTAAAGCTCAGAGGATCACAATGCAGAAGACTATGCTGGAGATTTTAAGAATATGATTCTCACTTTGACTCACTAACAAGCAAGTGGTTGCTCTTTATCTTAATCTTAATCTCACTTTTCCTATATATAATGAGTTTCCTCTGCAAACTCATTCTTTTTTATGGCATTTTTTGGCCTGTGTAGTTACTTTCTACACAAAAAAGCTACTCCTGAGGCTGTTTATTCATTTCTTTTCATGTCATTTCTTTTTCCTATGCCTCTGTGGCTAGGTTTTTTAGGTTTCTTAGGTTTTTATTTTTTTAATCTACAAATATGTATGTATTTCTTTATTTTACAAGGCTTTGGGGAAGCCAATATACACCCCCACCCCCACCCTCACCTACGGTGGTTTGCTCAAAAAAAAAAATCTTGACTAGTGAATTGATTAATAAGTTTTACCAGTGAGTTGTATAATTTTTATACGTTGAGAATAGTATTTATAATGGTTGAATAGCAATAATAGAGACTCTGTCTTGATGATATTTCCTGAACATGGTTGTTTTTTAAATAATTGACATCAAACTAACGATTTTGAAAGTCAAAACTAACGATTTTATTAATACGCGTCATTCTCACCAAACATGACCACAGTCAAAGTTTTGGTTTAGATTGTATACAATGATTTAGGTCCTGTTCTTTAGAGATTATTTAAATATTTTTTAGTTCAGATAAAGTTTTTTTAGTTCAGATAAACTTTTTTTAGTTCAGATAAATGTTTTTTAGTTCAGATGAGTTCAGATAAAGTTTTTTTAGTTCAGATAAACTTTTTTTAGTTCAGATAAATATTTTTTAGTTCAGATGAGTTCAGATAATCTTTTTTCAGTTCAGATGAGTTCAGATAATCTTTTTTCAGTTCAGATGAGTTCAGTTCAGTAAACCTTTTTAGTTTTCAGATTAGTTAAGTTCAGTAAACTTATTTGTAATTTAGTTCAGTTCAGTTTAAATCAGTTCAATCTTTTGAGCTTAATTGTTCATATCAGTTCAGTTCGATTCCATTCAGTTTAGTTCAGTTTCAATATGATTTGATGAAATTTAGATTAATTTAGTCATACCGATTCTTTTTTTTTCAATACATTAATTTCACTTCAATTCAGTTCAGTTTAGCTCAACAACAATATAATTTGGTGCAATTAATTAAGGTTAATTTATTCATACCGTTTATTTTCATCACACTTATGAATTTTCAATTCAGTTCAGTTCAGTTATCTATATGCTTCAGCTCAACTCAAATCAATATGTTTAGCTAGCAAACATGATCATATTTTTTAACATTAAGGCCCTGTGTGCCAGAACTTTTATATATCAGTTCAGTTCAATTCAATTCAGTTCAATTCAGTAAATTGAAGTGAAATGTAATTTGATGAAATTCAGGTTAATTCAGTCATGTTGATTCTTTTTTTCGATACATTAATTTTCACTTCAGTTCAATTCAATTCAATCCAGTTCAGTTCAGTTGATCAAGAAATAAACTCTATCAAACTCTAAGTTATACTCAAATTATTAAATTTCAAATGTTTTGAAAATGTCATATTTATTTCATTTCAGTTCAGTTGATCTATATATTCCAGTTCAACTTTGTTCTACATATTTTCATATTAAGATTAATAAATTTCAAATATATTGAAATTGATCATATTTGTTAATTCAATTCAGTTCAGTTTATCTTCATCGGGCAACTCAATTCAGTATATTTTAAAAATAAATGTATTATGTTATATTTAGATTAATGAATTTCAAATACATTGGAAATGATCATATATTTTTTAGTTAGTTTTAATTTAGTTCAATTCAATTTATCTATATATTTCAATTCAGCTCAGTTTTTAAGTTCAAATAAGTTCAGCTAAATTTTTTAAGTACAAATGAGTTCAGTTCAGATAAAGTTTTTTAAGTTCAGATGAGTTCAGATAAAGTTTTTTAAGTTCAGATGAGTTCAGATAAAATTTTTTAAGTTCAGATAAACTTTTTTTAGTTCAGATAAACTTTTTTAAGTTCAGATGAGTTCAGATAAAGTTTTTTAAGTTCAGATAAACTTTTTTTAGTTCAGATAAAGTTTTTTAAGTTCAGATGAGTTCAGATAAGTTCAAATACCGTGAAGAGAACAGGACCTTATTAGACTTTCATATTTTACTTTTTTTTTATATAGTTGCATGTAAATATTTTACAGTTTTTATGTACCGCATGGAAATATTGATGCCCGTTCCTTTCTTAAATTACAATATTGATTCTACTCAATTTTAGTTTTTCTTACCTTCCTTTACACTTTTTAAAATAAATTTTTTCTGATTTCTGATTTTTATTTGATTAAAGATTGATCAGTCAACTGAAATATTTCAAATGGGTCAAACTTGCGGTGAAAGGTAATTTCTTACTGTAAAAATATTTCCTACCTAGTTGACTTGACTCAAGCCAAAAGCACCACGACTTTGTGCAATGTTACTAATTTACTATATATAGTTTCATGGTAGAAATCTTTACAAATGTTTTTCTAAACTCGGCTCAATTTTGGCTATTTTCACCGCACGAAGAAAATAATGCACCGCATAAAATTTATAGATATGTAATAATTAATAAATGTCATAATAATTGGTTGTTGGGCATGATAATTCAAGTGTTCGTACTTTGGATAATGTCACGTATACATCGTAAGATAAGTCTCACAGGTTTTGTTAAGTTGAAGTTTGACTTCGAAGAATTTTCTACTCCCTCCGTACCAGCTGGATGTGCACGGTTGACTTTTCACGGTCTTCAATACACGTGTTTGACTGCTAATATCTTTAACTACGTATTATCAAAAAATAAAATTTGATATTAATAAAATACATGTTATGACGATTCTAACAATATTAGATACGATAATATTTTTAATTTATCTATGAATTCAAAAATTCAGTCAAAATTTAGCATATTTAACTGAAAAAAGTTTCATGTGCAGAAACAGCCGGTGCAGAGGGAGTAGCATATATTGTGGACGCGGTAGAATATCATAAATCTTCTCAATTTTTAGAACAAGTCTTTTCTCTGTTTAGTTTTTTTTAATTTATTCATGATATTGGGGTCCAAGAATGTATTGTTAGAACTCATGTGATTGGGTAAGTAGTTAAGTGTATGTCTCTCCCTTCCTGTAGCCGCCGTCCAAACCCTCTCTTCCTTTTTTATTTTCTCCCTCATCTTCTTTTCCCATCACGGGGAGATGAGGAAGCAATGATTCTTCTCTTTATTAATTTACGGTGAAATAAGAGTGACTAATCCACAAAATAATAGTTCTTCGATTAGATCTTAATTTATATCGAAGTTTTGTTCTCGATCTGGTTATAAAGGTCGTGTTTTTTTATTTGTCTTATTGTTCTCGATATGATTGTACAGATCGTGTTTACGCTTGTGATCTGTGGATTTCAAGGTGCTTGCATTTAAGTGGTGTTGCGGTTGTGTAGGAGATCCTTGATTGGCGCGGCAATTGATGCGGTAGACGCTCTTCTCTGGCAAGCGGATGTGGTTTTCGCGGTTGAAAGATAATATCCCTGATGGCAGTATTACATTTTTTATTGGATCTCTTAAGATGTAATAGTACATACACAATTAGTTTGGTTGCCATATAGTTCGGTTATTCTATAATAGACTAGTCGAATTGGATGTCAATTCCACTCAGTGTAATCGTTTCTGGGTGTTTTCCAGGATCTTGAATGAATTTCTTTAAAAAAATAAAAAAAAATAGTTAAGTGTATGTCTATCTAATTAAATACTCGTAAAGTTAAGTTTCAATTTCTGACAGTTGCAATCTAGAATTTTTCTCTGGATAAGAATTTCTTATGAGCTACACAAATTAATCATCAGTAGTGAAAATTATTTGAACGCCATAATGTCCCTCTTAATCAACTTGTGATACTCGAATGATGAGGTTCTGGTGCATGAATGCGAGAGATATCGTGTTTTACTCTAAAATTTCCAATTTATGGAAAATGATCATATTTTTGAACTTAATCTACTAAATCAATTCTCATACTAGTTCAGAACTTCAAAATAAATTCGGGTCTAGTTCATAAATTGTTCTTTACCATTGATTATACTTAGACCCTACTTGCTAGATATTATTTCTAGATGTACTGAACTGAATTGAATTGAACTGAAGTAAAAATTAATGTATTGAAAAATGGAATCAGCATGACTGAATTAAGCTGATTCCATCAAATTGCATTTTTACTGAATTGAACTGAACTGAACTGATCTATAGATAAGTTCTAGCGGACAGGGCCTTAGCTAAACTAAATTAAAAACAAATTAAAATGAAAATATTAATAATTTGACAAAATCCAGTATTCTACAAAATACTTTAAATACATGCAATAAAACCTAGGGGTGGAATCGGTACAATACCATATTTTTTTCCTTAATACCATGTACCATACCAAGTATTTCGGTATACATATTTTAAATACCAATACCAACCAAAAAGTTCGGTTGGTATTTGGTATATACCATAATTGTACCAAACAAATGATTTGAAAAATAAAATAGAAATAAATGTAAAATATGAAATTTATCTAAAAATAATAAATGAATTAAATTTTAATCAATGTGACATCACTACAAAAAAAATGGTCTTTGCCAACACATTTTTAAAAACATTTTAAAGTTACGTCATAATAAGGAGATATTATCACAGTAGATATATTACTGAAATTGAGTTTTGAAATTAAGTGTGGTAATAAATAGGTATAAGGACAATATCAAATTTGTGTTACTATAAGATTGTATTGAGACATTTTTTTAAAAACATGTCCTAACACCGTATAATTGTGTATGGAAATTAATACTATAGTAACAATAATTTATGTAGGACGGTTAAAACTTAATTAACACAATAAAATTAAATTCAAATAAAAATATCAATGTGGTAATAAACTTATCACAACACTTTGTAACTTGTAAAATTTTAATTATTAAAAATTCGAGTGCTGCCATGTCAATAATTTACTTCTATAAAAAAATACAAATTTTTAAAAAAATGAAAACTGTGGTCAAAACTATTTTGTTCACTTTTTCGTAGATATATGCCATGTTTTCCAGATTTTTTTGTAGATCAGTTCAGTTCAGTCGAATTAAATATATTCATATTTTTTAAATCAATTTAATATTTTTTAGTTCAGTTAAATATACATAAATTTATTTTTGTTCAGTTCAATTAAATATACTTATATTTTTTTCAGTTCAGTTAAATAAATTTAATTCTTTTTCAATTCAGCTAAAAGTATGAAAATCTCAATTTTAATCTGAAATGAATAAATTAGAAATAAAATCGAATATATTAATAGTCGGTTCTTTTATTTAGATCAGTTTGGTTCATTTAAGTTCAGTTCAATTTACTTCACATTCATTCCTTTTCAACGTGTTCATTTTCTTTTCAGTTCCGTTCAATTCAATTCAGACAAATTTATCAAAAAATAAGTTTAGACAAAGATATATGACCTAAGAAATACATATCATAGTTACTGGTGAAATAGTGAAATACAAGCTACCAAGTGTACTGGTTTAATACAGGACTAAGTGACATAAGGACCAGATGCCAACACAAGAGCAGCAAATTTGCACATCCATTGTCCTATAAAAATTTCCACTCAGTTTTACAGCACTACCCTATAACCTTATTTCTCCAACAGCTCTCAGAATTGCTACCAAATGCCAAAGTATACACCTACATACACATGATAGCAAACATTCAGCAAAAAAAAAGCATCATTTTCAAGGGATGAAAAACTGATAAAAGGAGAAAGCATAATAAAATCAGAATGAAACAAGCTTGTGCATCCAAACAAAAGCAAAACATATTATCATTGACGTGCATCCAAACAAATGAGGGGATCAATTGTCATCATTATATTGAAGTACCTTGTGATATGGAGGGTTCCAGCGCAAAACCGTTTTCAATTGGTTTATATCTAATTTCTTTTATTGTTTTTTGACCTGCAAATATCAGAATTTAATAAAACACTAAATTTAATTACGTGTCAACAAATTTAGCTCTTAAGAATATGATAAATGAGCACCTTTTACTTGTTCCTTCTTCATCATTTTGTCTTCTTCCATTTCTTGCTTTTCGATCTGCAAAACTCATAAAATTAATAAAACACTAAATTTAATTACTAGGAAACAAATTTAGCTCTTAAGAATAGGATAAATGAGCACCTATTACTTGCAGAATTGATATCCACATCATCCCCTTCTTTATCATGAATTTTCTTCCTTTTCCCGCCTTTTGACCTGCGAAACTTGAGATATGAATGAACAACACTAAATGTGAATAAGGAGTCAACAAATTTAGTTTCTAAGAAATAAATTAACACCTTTTATTTGGAGGTGTGATATCCACGTCATCCCCTTCAACATCAAGACAAACCCATTGAACTTGTGCGTCATCCTCATCAAGCACTGGATTTCCTATATTGCTCTGAAGATATGTATCAACATCAACTAACGATTCCATGTTGTATTCATTTCTTGGAGACGTGGTTATGACAACCTTCCAACCTTTTTCAAGTGGATCTGAAACATAGAATACTTGTGTAGCTTGGTGAGCTAAAATGAAAGGCTCTTTATGGCACTTAATCTTGTCGAAGTTAACTAGGATGAACCCATCAGCATCTTTTTTCATCTTACTTCCTTTGGAAACCCAGTCACACTCAAACAAAACTACCCTATGTTCCACATAATCAAGTTCTATAATATTATTTATGACTCCATAGTAATCCATCTCCCCGACTATAGGATTACCATCTCTTTTACTAGAAAAACTAGAGGTCAGTGCATCGACAGTTACTCCACTATTTTGAGTTTTTCTCTCCAACTCTTTAGTATGAAACCTAAACCCATTCACAACATACTTATCAAAAGTTAAACCAATGTTGTTTGGTCCCTTAGCCAGACATTTCAATCCTTTTGCCTTTTGCTCATCCTCGGGCAACTGCAAATAGTTAACCTAAACATGCATTTGAAAATTCAATTAAATGTAGAGCACAATATGCAAAGTACAGTCTTAAAATTTACCTTACTAGAACTTGTCGTACAAACAATACTTACATGCTCACGAAACCACTCTGCAAATTCATCCGAATGAATTTGTTGTTTTTGATGGAGGTCACAATCAGAATGCAACTCTGCAACAATTCTACGATGTTGCCTGCAATATTTACAAATTTTATTGAGAGAACATGAATTGAAATTAAAAAAATTAAAACATTAAATAAACACATTACTCAATGTATGGCTTGACTTCTTCACAGTTGAACAACACATATCGATGCCCCTTTTGAAGTGTTATTTCATCAAACCTCTTAGGTGTTCCTTTTCCAAGGTAGTTGCCACCCATTGAATTTACACTCAATCCAGTGTCATTTATATCAGTACGATCATCATTTCTTGACATTGAATTGATTCTCGTATCACTGTACTCTGCTAAATACATTGAGCAAAATGTCAAACATTCTTGAGCTACATACCCCTGAGCAATTGATCCCTCTGGCTTACTTTGGTTTCGCACATATGATTTCAAAGTCCCAAGGTACCTTAAGAAATATTCATCATAATGAAAGTAAATTAAATTAAATACATAAACATGTAAATAGGTTGATCTTAGAAAATACTATGGACAATAATCTTACCTTTCAATCGGATACATCCATCGGTAATATACCGGGCCACCAAGCCTAACTTCAGTAGCCAAATGCACCGTGAGATGTACCATTACATCAAAAAATGAAGGGGGGAAAATACGCTCCAACTCACAGAGAATCATCACAATATCTTTTTCCAAGTCTATCACATCGGGAGGGTGAATTACTTTAGAGCATAATTTTCTGAAGTATCGGCTCAGCTTTATCAAAGGAGCTCGTACTGATTTCGGTAACGTTTTTCGGATAGCAATAGGTAGTAACTGCTGCATAACAATATGATAGTCATGACTTTTCATGCCAACCAATTTTGGAGGTTTCAGCTGAACACACCTAGAAATATTCGAAGCATAACCATCTGGAACCTTGACATTTTTCAAAACATTACAAAACACTTCCTTTTCTTTTGACCCCATTTTATGAATAGCAGCAGGCAATGTATATCCAGTACCAGACTTATTTAGTATAGGATGAAGCTCTGGTCTAATCCCCATTTCTTTCAGGTCAAGTCGTGAGCTGGCTTTGTCTTTTGACTTTGCATCAATTTCCAACAATGTCCCACAAATACTCTCACACACATTTTTTTCAATATGCATAAAGTCAAGATTGTGTCGCAAAACATTATCTTTCCAATATGGCAAATCAAAAAAAATACTTTTCTTCTTCCAATTAAAGGGAATAGCTGGATTGTCATTCACCTTTTTTCCAAATCTGAAATTTATACCTTTCAAACAATCTAACACCCTTTGCCCGGATAATCGAGGTGGAGGCCGTTTTTTTTCCTCAGTTCCATCAAAATGCACACTATCCTTCCGAAATTTGTGGTCCATCCTGAGAAACCTGCGATGACCCATATAACAACACTTCTTACTTGCCTTCAATCTCTGAGAGTGTGTAAATTCATGGCATACAGGACATGCTAAATAGCCTTTTGTACTCCATCCAGACAAATTTGCATACCCGGGAAAATCACTAATTGTCCACATTAAGCTAGCTCGTAACTTAAAATTCTTCTTAACAGAAGCATCATATGTATCAATACCATTTAGCCACAAATCCTTTAAATCTGCAATCAAAGGCTGCATAAACACGTCAATGTTGTTTCCTGGTGCAGATGGACCTGGAATCAGTAAAGATAACATAAAATAAGGCTCTTTCATGCACATCCAAGGAGGCAAGTTATAGGGTACTAATACAACTGGCCACGTACTGTGGGTTGTATTCTGATTACGAAATGGATTGAACCCGTCAGAAGCCAATCCAAGTCTCACATTACGAGGGTCACTGGCAAATTCTGTATGCTTGCTGTCAAAAGTTTGCCAAGCAGGGGAGTCAGCCGGATGCCTCATATGCCCATCTTTTGTGCGACCTTCGGCATGCCATCGCATGTGACATGCTGTTTTGGATGACATAAATAGTCTTTGTAGCCTTGGTTTAATTGGAAAATACCATAAAACCTTCTGAGCAACTTTCCTTTTCTCTCCTGTAGGATCTTTTTTTGTACATTTCCACCTTGGTTCATTGCATGTCCCACATGAAGTTTCATGCTCATTATCTCCCCAGTATATAATGCAGTCATTGTCACATGCATCTATTTTTTCATAACCAAGTCCCAAATCCCTCAAAAGTTTCTCACACTCATAATATGACTTGGGAAGATCAGTCATAGCTTCAGGAAAATGTAGGCCAAAATGCAAGAGTTGCTAAATCAGATTCCTGAGGGAAAAGAAGATACAATTGCACCAAAAGATATATATGCTCAGGTCCTTGGTGAAGACAAGCCAGGTCGTGTCCGAATGTTAGGTGCTGGCGTTTGTCCATCGGATGTCTGGGGAGATGTGCTCAAGCGTAAACCAACAAAGCATGCATTTTTACAAGAGAAGGCAAAATTGCTCGAAGCTCAAAAGGAAAATGCAGAATTGCGTGCTTAGTTAGAGATGAATCAAACAACTCCCAACAATCAAAATACTACATGTTTGACTCCACAGAACTTGGTGGTAAGTTTCTTGGACTCTATATTGTTTCTGAAGTGATTACTTCATAAATCTCTTAGTATCATAACCTTGCTTTAGCATAACTTTCATATATTGTACATTTTTTGTAGGTTGGTGCCTTTGTATCTTTGAAAAGTATCTCAGATCGAACTACAGACGTTGCAAAAGGATATGTTCACAGTGTGGATGCGACTAAGGAAGTTGGAGGACGAGTTTTAGGACGAGGTTGGTGTGAAATCCTTGTAATTGCAGTTCTTCATGGTCAAGAAGAACTTCTTCGCCCATTCGATTTCTACAATACACTTGAAGATGCCACTGGAGTACCAATTGCCTGGCCAAAAATGTTGGTAAGTCATATATCCTTTTCTTTTATTTAAACAATTACAGTTTATCATATTCATATTTTTGGTTTGTAAGTAATGTCTAACTTTGTGATTTCTTGTGCATTTGTGCAGGTGACACTTACTCAACGGATTTAAGTATTATTTTGGGAGATTTGCACGATTGGATGCACTGGAGTAGTATTATATTTTTCAGTATTGCTATGTTTGTTTAGATTTTGATCGGGATATTCAAACTTTTGATGAATTTATCAATAATATTGTTTGTTCATTTCCTGTTTGGGCAATTATTTATTGTTATATAGTTTAATTTTAGTTTATTATAATTAAAAACACGTGTTATTATATAAAGTATTAATGTGACCAGTATTAATGTGTCATTATGGTCACATGGACACGTGTCATTATGGTCTTACAAGACATCGAATTAATGTGTTGAAATATTTTTAACACAACACAAAATCATGATTTAAAAGTGTTTTTATATATCATATAAAAGTACACTAAATATTTGTTTGCTTGTTTAATTGTTACAAGTGTATGTGTTGCCTTTTATAGTCTTAAAAGACATTGCATAAATGTGTTAAAATAATTCTAATATAACACAAAATATTGTTCACTATGTATGATAATTTGACACTTTAATTTGTCATATTCTTATTTGTTGTGACACGTGTAAATGTGTAGGTATAGTGGTATCTATTGACATTAATTTAGTGTGTTAAAATTGTTCAAATCCAACACAAGTTAATGTGGTATACTACTTATATTCCTACATCATCATGTGTCATATAACATACCTATTCCTATAAATTAATGTGTTAACATTGCTCAAATACAACACTAGTTAATGTGGTAAACTACGTCTATTCCTACATCGCCAAATGTCACATGACATACCTATCCCTATAATATTATTATTATATTTACCAAAAAATATTTAGGATAATTATTAATTATCACAATTTATATATATATAAATACAATATAATGTGTGTGAATATATATCTTTCCCAACACTATTGTATATTTATCTATTTAATTAATTAATATCCAAAATTAACTATCTTAACACTTTAGACTTATTGTAACACCGGCTAAAACCACATATTAAATTAGTGTTGGGATAGACTAAAGTGTCACAATACATTTAATATCCAAACAATTTTAAGTGTCTATAAAGACCATTTTTCTTGTAGTGCATGTTCAAAATAACTACTAATTTTCTTACTCATGATATTACATCAAGAAAATTATGGCATTATTCAAAAATTAAATTTAATATTAAGAACTTAACATAAAAAACAAAAATGAAATGGAAATAACTTGGAGCCTAGACAATGAAGTGGTAAAATACGTGCATCTATTTTGATATATATCCCATCTATTTTTACCGCGATAATGATAGAACATTGTGAGGTAAAAGACGTTTACAAGTTAAATTTGTACAAAAATATCATCAAAAAAATAAAAAGAATAAAAAAACACTCGTTTGAAAAATATTTAAGGCAACAAATATTTAAATCTTGTCAATATTATTTATTTTTTAATTTATATTATTATTTCGGTATGGTACGGTAATACCATGATGTTGAAAATTCAATACCAATACCATACCACTAAAGTCGGTATATAATTGATACGGTATTTTTGATATGGTATTGGTTGGTACGGTATTTCGGTACATTTTGCCAGCCCTAATAAAACCATGATGTGTACGTATTCTCTCGTGGGAACGGAACATCACAAAAAGAAGAGTAGTAGCACGGTTAGTCAAATACCAACAACGTTTGAAAAGTAATACCCGAAATTCCAATTCAAAAAGTGTTCGTGACATAAAAGGTAGCAAAACCAGCAAATCAACGAAAGCTTATTGATTTATTTAATTAGTGTATAAAGCAACAGAAAATGTTTAATCATCAGGAATCTTACGTAATCACAGGTGATAATATTGGGTGATTAGTTTAATCAGGAGATTATGATCGGATTAGTATGAAATCTGGAATATTGTATTCCAACCGACGAATATTATTGGCTAAATTAAGGCATCAATATCGTAATCAGATGGGGTTTAGATCATTAATCTTATCGAAGGCATATCATCAGTTCTTTTTGCTCCCTGTCTTTTTCTCTGCTTTGCACGAGCAGCATGTATAGCGTATTTATCTGCCAGATTGGCATACAGTCACCATCATCAGCTTGCTTAAATCAGCTGGCCACAACACAAACTTCTAATGACTTCTCTCTAAACTTTCATATTCCACATATTGGTTGTTATTTGATCAAAATAAAAATAAAAACATATTGGTTAATTGTTCATAGAACTTATGGGTATATTAGTATTGATTTGTTCATATTGATATTTTGTGGTCGATCTGATTATATAGGTCATGTGTTCAGGAACTGGATTTATTGTCCTCAATTTAAAAGTATATATTGTGCTTTGTTAATCCTATTCTAGATCAAGGAGTATTACACAATAATAAATTCTTTTTGGTGCTGTGATAAGCGTGAGATACTCTTCTTTATCAAGCTGTCATGATTGATGATAATATTAGACCCTCGCTAAAACACACCCAGATTCTACGTTAGTATTTTCTAGAATTTACTAATTTACCCTTGATATTATTTGAGAAATCATAGGAAAATTTTATTAAGTGAACTCAAATAAGGATGCATCTCTTAATATAAGACAAGACGATAGATAGATTTGATGAACAAGTAAAAGACTTGTATTTCTTCATTGCAATGCTAGATAGATAGTTAGAGAAATAATTGAAACAACTGTTTACCCTTTATTGCATCATTATTCATTAACATGAGTGTTCATTTCTCAGTGGCACAAAAAATAAATTAAAATAAATTCGCATGTGATGAATTCTTGATTTTAAAAAAATAAATGATAACCTCATCAGATCTATAGAGAAAAGGTGGTATATTGCAATTTGCAATCCCTTTGAAGATCACCTTTCCGGCTTTCCAGTTTCCACCCAGAGATGAGAAGATGATAAAATACGTCGATCTTAGTAATATGCTAATTTTGAGTGGTAGGGTTATGTTTTATTTAGAACCAACTTATTAGTGGGACATTATTACACTAATTGTGCAACAACATTCGTGTCATAATTTTTTTGGACAACTTTTTGCCTTATTCTATCTTTTTAATCTTTTTCTTCCAACACATTATTTTTTTCAAATTTTAAAGATAGAGATTATTGATCAAAATTCCATTATTGATCTGCCTAACCCTCTTAAAATGGCCTCTCATGCTAATCTATTACTTGATTTTTTCATATCAAACATGATTATTGTTAATTTTTTCACTTTCTTGTTTGAACGTCTTCATGTTATATCCAATTTGAGACAGATCTCAATTGATAATTTGTCATATATAATACAAGTAATTTCATCTTATTTACGAATAAGCTAGTAGCAAAAATAGTATTTAGATAATAAAGTTAAGTCCATATTTATCAAGGGTCTAATTAGATAATAGATAAATTGAAAATCAACTTATCAAATTAGTGAAAATAATCTAAATTATTATTGGAAATTCTACCGTTCGTCATGTCAGGTAATAGTAGTAAACTTATCTATTAATAAAAAAATTAAATTTGAATTAGAACTTATTTCAACCTTTATATTTAATTCAACAATGATGAATTAATTGACTTTCATTTTTTTATCATCTACCAATTAAGGTTTTGTGGAGCGGTAAAAAGTATAATATTTGAAGTTTTGAACGGAAAGGTTAAAAATTAGTTCTGTAAGATTAGAATAGACGGTCTCCGATTTAATAATAAAAGTCTTTAAAATATTAATTAATTAGGCAATACGTTAAAACTATGATTAAATTCCTATTCATGTCATTTCGTGGGCATTTTGAATTAGCTCCTTTTTCTCATTGATCATGCCGTGGTTATATTCCCTTCAAGTGGAATTTTCACTCTTCACTTAAATGGAGTAATGGATCATCCATTAGTCTAATCTCTCTTTTAATTATAATAAAATAAAATTTCCCTTTCACTAAATAGATACTAATTAAAGTAAATGGTGCTCAAAATATCTTAACATAGAGAATTTTGATTTTAAATGAACTGTTGGACTTGCTGGTATAGGTGAAACAAAGGCTAAATAGTTTACACTATTAATTTAATGAATATATATCATATAATAAAATACATTGTAATAGTAATATAGGTTCCATAAAAATTTAAATTTTATATTTTAATAAAATTATTATGATGGTAAACAAGAAGATAAGCTCATGTATCTTAAAAAAAAAGAAAAAAAAAAGAAGATAAGCTCATGTGACATAAAGTTCACGTGCAAAACTCATTCTTCCAAATCTTATCGTTAAATATTTTGCCCAATTGGTAAAACATTTGGAAAATTCTATAGTTACTTTGATAGTGGGTTAGTTTAAAACGATATTTTTGACATTTCACACATTTACACATCTAAAATGTAAGGAAATTTCTGATGAAAGTGGAACCGAATAACTGTAGATGTACAAGGTAAATGCCCCTCTATAGATGATCTACACTTTACGAATGACTCAAATTTGTCTACGTCACAAAGTAACTCACTACCAAAGTAGATGTAAGTTTTCCCAAAACATTTTGTTCGTTTGGTCACATTCTTTACACAAAAATCATAATTTTAGGCAGTTCGTGCTAAAAAGATCATGGTAAATCGGTAATGTACATGTGATGCTGTCCCAGAATTTGTTTTTGAGATAAGCCAAAATCTATCTCATCAACTTTAGCTTAATTAATTAAACAATATTATCTTTTTTGCTTTTGATCATCGTCCAATCTCATGTGATGTTTGGGAAAATATCTTGGATGGAATCATGAAGAAATTTGTGGGAATCACACATGCCCACTTGCTTAGTTTCCAACTCCCGAGGTTACATTTTTTCAAAGGGACATCATCTCAAAACATTAAACTAATAATGTTATTGTTAAAAAGGACAAATCAGCATGCCTAATTATATGTAAATTCCTAGTCGCCGATGTTTACGTGTGTGGATTTAATTATCATACTAGGTTAACTATTGGGGAGTTGGGCAAGTCATGATGAGTTTGGTAACAACTAACAAGTTCTATTAGGAGGCCTTGAGATATTTCAACTATAATCTAGGTTATTACAATTGTTTTAATCTATGATGATAACAAAATGATTGAAATTTGATCCAAAGTATTATAGGTTAAGACAATTTTTACAAGATATTTTTGTTTTAGGTAAAATTAAATAAAGGACATCCAAGATAAAGAGAGGCACGATTCCGGGAGTACATCTCCGACATATTAAGGTAGAATCGTCCACAGGTTTTGTCTTCGTTCGACTTGCAAAAACAATGACAAAGACATATTTGTGTTAAAAGGAGGTTGAGAGTGAGAGAGAACAAGAGAGACAAGGAACCAGATCAGAGACAACGTTATTGATCCTCGGGGAAGAGGAAGTTTCGCAGAGAGTGAATCTACATCGTGACGACATGCATGAGGAGCGTGACAAATGGCGAGACGGGTGCAAGGAATGTGGTCGAACTGATGTCGGGCACATAGAGTGTGCACATCCACAAAAGGAGAATAGAGATAATCACAGGCAGGGTTCGGGGAGAACCTTTGTACTATATTGCACGTATTCTATTGGATAATCTTTGATCTGGCCCAGATCCTGCAGACGTAGGTCGTTGATCGAACTGCGTATAACAAACTATGTTTGTTCTTCACGTTTCTGCACCATAATTCTAAACAGTTAGTAATTTAGAGTTGTAACCCCAGACGTTAGAGTTATAACTCCGAACATAATTGGTAAATAAAAAAGGGTAAATGGATCTTTCAAATAGTTATTACAAAATATGTGCATTTCAACAAATGTGACAAAGATCCTAGGGCAAAAATAATTATTTAATATATCGTACACTAAAAAGTACTTTTCTTCTTCCGAACAGTAATTATATGCACTGAATTGAAGATGCATATCATTACATTTCACATTAGGAGAAATTATTAATAGTAAGTGATATTTATTAATAGTAACACCAACTTAAATCTGAGTTGTGCTGTCATTCTCAGATTGGTGACGATCTATATACTGTATACTGATTAATAGGATTCCATGATTCGTGATTTTGGGATGAAGAGAAACGTTTTCTTGGAGGCCGAAAGTGTTAATGTGACAAAGAATGCACATTCGTTGTAATCGATTTGCTGCATCTTGATATCATCTTGCGATTTTTAAACCCTTTAATTTATTTGTGGAATAAAGTGGTTGAATTGGGTGGCGAAGAACATTAAAAAAGGTTTACTTTAAGTAGAATTATACGTCACTATAAAATGAATTTATTGATTTGTTTGAACTCTGGATTTAATTTAATTTTCAAATAATCATGAAATGATAATAGGTTTGGAGAAATCATGTTGAGATGAACAAAGGGTAAACTGAATAAAGGGATTTCACGTACAAATTAAAGTTAATGCAACGTTATAAAGCCAAAAACTGGATAAATTTGTTGAACTAAGATATCAATTAAAACCGATCTTAGTTATTCTCACTAAATAATCAAGTTTAATGTCTAAAATATTAGACATGAAAGTGATGATCAACAATAATACATGAATCGTAATACTTTATAAAAAAATTTCTAAGGTGAAACCCTCAGAGGCGGAGGGATATTGTAACTTGTAAGTGGAATCTCCGGAACCAACAAACATAAGGAAATAAAGTAAAATAATTTTACAAGTGTGGAGACTTTTTGAGAGATTACAGAGAAGTGTATAACATCAATTATTGATCTTACTGTATCTGAAACAATAAATAAACTAAGTTAATCCTAACAAGACTAGTGTGATATGAAAGTGAATCAAATAGATACGTTACTAGCTTGCTGAAATGCCAACCAATTCGTGTCGAACTAGCTGACTCTAATTGTTACACTATCAGACAATAACCTTAAAAAATGCAGTCACTTTCCGGTAATTCTGTGGCCAGTCCCATCAGTTGAAAAACACACATTCGAATGTGATTCCCATAAAATTTAAACCATGACTAGGTTAAAATCGAATGTAATTCCCATTAAATTAAAATCCAGGCTAAATTATGATCTAAAATGCCAAATGTAATTACCATTAAATTAAAAACCTTGCTTATGTAAAAGATGAGATTAAAAATGAGAAGATAATCATCCATACATATCCATATTTTTGGGTCCAAGAGGATGCAGAAAAAAAATGAAATGATGACCTATTTTCTTGAACAATATCAAAGAATCTTTAATTAACAATATATAATCACTAAGCTTTTATCTTTCCACTTGTTGAAATAATGATCAAACTAAATCTCCCAGAAAATAATAATATTCCAACGTTTATAATATTTGTGACCACGTCGACAACACGTATGCGTCGCTGTTTATCAGAAATACTTGTATTATACAACACCAACTGTTTTCTTTTGTTCACACGCAATAATCATATTCGTTCTCTGTTTTTAAATTTGCACTTTAAATTAAAAAAATATATATATAATTGCATGGCAACCATTAGTGGAAATGTTTGACCACTGCCTGATTTTCTTTCAAGACCCGCTTTATCGGGTCAACCCACGTGGTCGAATCCGCAACTGAGATTATTGACTTCTTAATCCGTTAATCTTCGTCAACAGACTGATTAGTAGTTTTGATTAACTAATTAGAGTTTGCTTAGTTCATACTAGCTTGTTGTTATACACTCGAATTGTTTAAAAAAAAATTGGTCTGCCTGTTTTGTTTATTAATTTCCATTTTATAGCACTTGCAGTACAATGTAAAATTAATAATTAACTGTTAAAGAAAATATACATAATTATGTTTCTACTTCAATACTGGTCTTTTTATCTAATCTACCATGTTCTTCTTTTTCATCAATACACATATCTAATATGATACAAGAAATTAGTTTACATTAACTCATTATAACAATTTGTTGTTCAAGACACTTCGAGACTTTTTTTTTTCATATTTTTTATACATTTAGTAATTCTAGTGTTTAGGATTAAATGCTGATCTTCTATAGTACGGTCCTAACTATAACAAACTAATAATGTTAATTTTCTCAATTTCATATATATATATATATATATATATAATGTTTTAGATATTAAACTTTTTAGAACGAAAAATTTGTATTTATCTTTACTTATAAATTTCTTTGGAGTATGGAAAAGTTTAGGAGAAAATTGCTAGCTTTGCCGCCAGACTCACAATTTTAAAGTAATCCACATAATAAACGAGGCAACTAAACATACGTTCAATTGTAGTAGAAGCCATTAATCAAAGGCCATTTTCTAAATAGTATTGAAAATTCTATTGCTATTTGCATTTATTTAGACTATTTGTAAGTGTCTAAACCCTACATTAATGATGAATGCGTGTCTGCAATCTGAAATCTCAGGTTCCTTGACCACGACCATATATATGTACGCAACTTTTCATCCACAAAATTGTAATCTTGATCTAATGTAAGTCCAAATAATTTATTCATAAGAAACCAAAAAATTATTAATATCAGGTCCTATTTAATATTATAGATATAGATATGAGACTTCTATACTCAAATCAACTTGTATTAGAATAACCAACCAGTTATTATGGCACTAGACCCGACCAACATCGATCAGGTTCAATCCTTTATTCTTCTCAAACTTAGAAACCTGTCTGGTCTAAAGTTTCCATTTTTTCCGTTCGTTCGCATGAACGAAAAATTAGTTTGGTTGGTCATAGATACAACAAAAATGGTTCTAAACCAAAAATAAAAAAATGTAGCATATTACGATGATATTAGCCCGAGAATTAGTTTGATATTCATACATTAAGAAACTAGTTGTATTGAACTTAAGATACAATGCAAAGTCACAACAAATAGACAAATTCATTGTTTCAGAAAAGTCGAAGGTTAATAAACCGTAGCAAGTTGGTTTTAAATTTTTTACCGGTTGCCACTGTTGAAGACCAGAAATGTATTAATTTTCAGAAGTTGATTTCAGATCGATGAAAGTAGCCGTTATTTTGTCGTCTTGACAACCATTTCCCAGTTCCCACGACTTGGACGTACGTAGCAAAACTAGATCCAATGAAACACATATGGCAATATATACATGAAGAAAAAGTCAACTGTCAAATTGGAGGATTATTTTCATACACGTTTACGTTTACATCTAGATGCTCAAAAAAATAAAATTAATTTGTTTTCAAATTTAATCAAAATTCACCATATATCGATCATCATTGTCATTCTTGTTGTTCAGTTACCCCATTGCTATAATCCACAGAATAATCCTGGTGATGCGTTTCGTCGAGATATATAGACCTAGAGCTAGAGCTGAAAGATGATATATGTTTTCCGATGAGCTGTGTAAAAACCGTAAAGATTGAGCATAGACGGAACCTTAAACTCTGATGGTGTGGCATTATATTACTATTTTCAACCCCTATACCGAGTGTATTATATATTTTTGAATATTCAGACAAAGTCGTTTATTAGTACATTAACAATAATTTTAAGTTGAGTGGTATAAAGCTAGTAGATTGGGATCGTTAATTTCATTTTAGTGTGAAACGTTTCTGGACTTTTTCCGAAGTTTGAAAATGATATACATTCTCCCCTATGCCACACTTATATAAAACCAAAAAAATTCAAAACATTGATACATTTGCACGTGACGTTTCTAATTTTAGCTTTTCAAATTAGAAATTAATGGGGTGGACTTTTAAAACCTAAATTCCCGTTTCTCCCGCTTCTTTCAATCTTTTCCCATCCTACAAAACATTTATGATTTATTTTTAGAAAGAGTAAAACCCTATCAAACTAATTGCAGCTAGCATATATAGAATGAAAACAAAAACAGAAAACAACTGGGTAGCTAGCTGAGAGTAGTACTTTATTCTACCACATACAGCCCACGGAACAGCAGCAACTAGCTGGGAATCCCGCAATTTGCAGACTCCAAGTTGCCTGTGGGGCGCCGATCATATGCATCATTTTAATTATTTATGTTGCGTTTCTTTTCTTTGTTTAGCGTCCATGCACGACGAGACGGTTGGGTGGTCTGGTCGAATTGGATGTCAACATACATGTACTCCCTCCGTTCCTCTCAATGAGGTAGTATCCACATTTTCACACTGTTCAGACCATTCCAAAAGTCCATAATATCCTTTAGCATGTGCATATTTACAAAATTTGGCCAAATTCATCTCAAGAAAATGAATCGTGTGGATCCAAATGAACAAGGGACCACTAAAACTTGTCAGATCATGTTTTTTTGCCCACTTCATGGTTTTTGCCTTTTTCTTTGTACTGTGCATGCTGCCACATTGAGAGGAACGGAGGGAGTAGTTGCTACTGAGCGTTTTTTCTAATATCATAAATTGTAAGGTAGAAAAAAAGGTTAGATACTCAAGATATTCGTCGAGTCTAGTTTTGGGCTAGCTATTTCGTTC